>OY728143.1:1544211972-1549211972 GCA_963277665.1 Viscum album | reverse complement strand
TATGTACATCATTCCCTGATGGTTCTGCTTATGTTGCCTACAGAAATATGATCAATAAAAGAAAAATCCATCCCTAGAAGAGTCCTTCCCTACCTTCATATTCCTAAAACGACTTCCGAGCCTCATGCATGTCCAGAATCTAAAAATTAAAGGTCGGGAAAATCCCTCATTCATATCTAAATGGTATTAGTACATTCTCAGCTAACATTCCCATGTTAGGGTGCTTCTCTGTTATGTTTGGTCATAGATGTTTGACCAAAATCACCAATAATGAGTTTGATTGGAATGACTGTGAACTACAAGTGAAAAAGACGCCATACATTCTAGAGGGAAAATCCGCAAAAGGCCCATTTGGGTAAAAGTCGAGTATTGGTTCATTAAAAAAACATTGAGCTATAAAAAAATATATAAATCCTGTTAGGTTGAAAACCAGAAAAGGGAAGCCTAAACAAAAGTCAGGTTATACCCACTAATCCAATGCCAAGCAGGCTTAGGAATAAATTAGGGTAACAATGAAAATGAAATAAATATTTTTGAGGTGTTCCATAAATCATCAATAATAGTTTAACTACACTAGATGAGTCTTTTAGCTCACAAAAAATTAGAGAATTATCTTAACATTTAAGTCAGGACTATTTCTACATCAGAATAGTATTCTTTTCATTCCAATCAAAGCCCAATCCGATGGGGGGAATTTTTGGGGTCTAAAAAATGTAGAAAAGGGAAGGAAAATACTCCCACAAGTTGGGTGAAGATAAGATATAAATATTGTAATGGATATTTGGGAAGAAACTTAATGAAATTGAATATCTTCAAGAATTTTGAGCAACCTGCGTACCAGTACTGGGAAGGGTTCGGAGACTTCCTGAATCAAAAAACCCTGGTAAGTAGAATGATCTGCAAGGCACTGGGCCACGGAGCGATGGCCAGTGAACCCAGTGGACTGCAAAATGCATCGCTCAAGGAATCATGCATGCAAAGGCCATCCACATACCATATCATGAACTGAGAAATTAGAAGACGAATAAATATCTTATGGGTTCCATGAAACTTGTCACACGGACCATATCATTTGTAAACCTCAGTTGACCGAGTCTTACACGGGTTGAGATAGATCTCCATGGGTTTCTGCAAAAAGTTCTGCATGAATCGTAATATAGATTCCTCAAAACTCTATAAAAGTACCACTAGGAGAATTGAAGGGGGGGGGGGGTGAAAAAGACAAGGGATAGAGCCATGATACGGGAAAAAAGTGGATGAAGAATGTAGAGGGTGTGGGAGAAATTTATCCCACACCAGAAGTAGTTTGGGGGACTCCATCCCGCATTCAGAACAGTTCATGGAATCCATCCTATGAACTATGTGTAGAAAGAAGTTCACACAAGTCCTCCCCACAAACTGTATTTAGAAGACCCTCCACAACTAACTAGAAAACATATAAAAAACATAATAAAAATGGTTCACATGTTCCCATAAACGTAAGACAGTATGCGGACGCCCGTAGCCAGAAGACAGTATACAGATGCCCCTATGTGAAAAACAATACGCATATGTTCATAGTCAAAAGACAGTATACAGAAACCCATATGTGAAATATAGTACGCAAAAGATCCTTGGTGGCCAACTCTTCCACGTACCATCCTACATGGCCAGCACCTACGCGGCCAGCCCCTTCATGAACAGAAACTTCATGACTACCTATTATGTGGATGATCCTACACTGCGAGTTCTTACTTGGCCAACCCCTTCACAAGGAGACAGTTCACGACTAGCTCTTATGTGGATTCTCCTATGCGGCCAGCTCCTACGTGGCCAGCCCCTTTGTGAATAGATAGTTCACCACTAAGTCTTATGTGGATGCTCCTACATGACCAGCTCATATGCCAACAACCTTATACGGAAAACCATTCATGCACATCGGTCCATTCTTTAGGGGATGCACCCCCACACCCCCATTAAAGATCAGTTCTAGGCTTTCCCCTTCTCTACCATCACTAACCCCCATTGAAAATGGAGTGTCTCATTGCAAACGTTTCGGGCTCGGTCGATGAAATTTTCCATTGCACCCTTATTCCACCCAAACATCTTTCCCATAAAATAACTTGAGAAGAGATATTTCTCATAAACCTCCCAAAAAACCCTATCACCTACATCCTATTCCAAGTTGACCCAAGACTCCAGGGAAAATCATAGCCTGAATGTTTCTTAAATGCCCTAACACATCCTTTACATCCTTCAGACTCTATATCTCTGGTGATTTTAGATCCTTATAAACCTATATGGCCATCAGAAGAGGAAGGCCAGTGTCCTGAGGACAACACTTCTTGAATATGCACATCATTCCCCAGTGGCTCTACATATGTTTCCCACAAAAATGTCCTTTCAACAAGAGGCAAATCCATCCCTAGAAGAGGCCTTTCCAACCTCTGTATGCCTCAATGGATTCCATTCCCCATGTCATTTCTTTTGATTCGAGAATTCCTCGTGTCACAGTTTACACTTTCTTTCCCTCTCATGTTCAAGGAATGTCAGAATATCCCATCCTGGTTATCCTATAACTAATCATGGGTTTATATAATAAACAATCCAAAATCTACAACCATAAACTATGATTTATCATCCTTACCACATGGAGTTAAACTATATGGTACTAGTCCCGACAACACAACATTAAACAGTGATGTCATCATCCAAGATATACGACTTTAAACTATAGTGTAGTAGGTGATTTTAGAACTTCATAAATCTCCCCGACCATCAAAAATGGAAGGAAAGTGTCCCGCAGAACATTTTTTCGGCTATGAACATCATGCCCCAGTGGCTCTTTATATGATGCCTACAGAACGACCGTCAACCAAATCCAAATTCGTCCTCATGAGAGTCCTTTCCTACCTATGTATTACTCAATGAATTCCATGTATCATATCAATTCACCTAATTCTATATCCTCCATAATCATGGTTTAAATATTCCATCCCTCTAATGTTTGAGGCAAGAAAGAACATTCCAACATGATTATCCTTCAGGTAATCATCGTCTGAGTTACATGACATTAAACTACATTATACCCCATATGAAGTACTCTAGGGCCCTCCCACTCAGGTATGTCCCCAATATTCTAATTTCGGGCTGCATGACCTTTAATGCAATTTCACAATGAATGGTTCATCACTCCACGCCCTCGCCCACAGTCACCTTGTACTCTTCCGCTGCAGGCTCTCCCCTCTCCCACCAACAGGAGAGGAAGCACGTGGTTGGCTGGATCTCTCATATCCACTTGTTTCTCAGACCAAGCACAAATCATATGGGATTAGAGGTTTGTGATGATCACAACATCAACAAAAATATGAACTACAAGAACATTGATTTTTGATAAAACTAGGATACATAGGATTCTTACTTGAAGTCCCAAGCTCAAAAGGGTGCCCTCCCATAAAGGGTCCACCCAATCATGTCTCCATAAATGGGAAGCTCCCATGCGTAAGCCCCAACACATCTGAACTATAAGAACTTTGATTCCAGATAAAACCAAGATATAAAGGATGCCTACCTGAAGGCCTGAGATCAAAGGGGTTCTCTCCCATAAAGTGTCCACCGAATCATGTCTCCATAAATGAAAAGACCCCATGCGTAATCCCCAACACATCTGAACTATGATAACTCTGATTCTTGATCAAACTAGGATATGTAGGACACCTTCTTAAAGGCCCAATCTCAAAAGGGTGCCCATCCAAAAGGGTCCACCCAATCATTCCCCCTCAATGGGAAGCTTCCATGTGTAAGACACAACCAATATGAACTACGTGGGCTCTGATTCCTCTCTTAAGGATATATAGGAAAACCAAATTATGGGTATGAACCCTTAAATTAAGTCACCTTTTGTTTCCCCTGGATGACGATAAACTCCAGAGCACATTATTATAAGGATCAAGTCAGCATCACCACTGTAGCATCAAATATGTGCATGCCTATGACGATATTGCAAATGAAGGGTAGCATGTGGACATACTATTCATACATGAACCAAGGATTCATGATCATATGAACAAGACATAAATCTATAAGAGAGTCCCAGAATAGACGATAATCCTCCTTCGGAAGGGTTTGGTGAGTCTTACTTCCCATCCTCTCCACCAATGGGGTCATTAAGTGTCATTGGCTATATAATCAATCAACGAGTTCCCACCTTTAAAAATAAGTTCAATGAATCATGTATAACAGGGCCGTTGGGTGTTCCTAGATCCATGAATAAACCCATTAGAGACCATATGAGGAAGTTACACTTGAGGAGAACCAATTGTGCAAGTATATGATCCCAGGCAATCAACCACTGGGACTGACTGACAGTTGTATCTCCTTCGCAATGCAAAAGGGGGTGAATTTCCTAGTACCTGTGGGGTCAATATGACCTTCTTTAATGGATAATGAAGCAGAATGGGTCAAAACAAAAAGAATGGTGAAGTTAACAGGAAACCATCTCTGAAAAAAGAGACGGGTGGTGATCTTCATCGTAACATTTCTACACAACCCAAAACACACCACATTAGAGGAAAAATAGTGTTGAATGATAAATGATTCAAAATTCAGTAATTTATATAAAATTTCACTAATTCCAAGTTTCTATATCCAATAAAAGTTCAAGTACCCCTAGTTAATTTCTATTATCATGAGAAGTGATGTCCTTCCTATATTTCACATATGCTATTTCCAGTTTAAAATTTGGTATGACCAATAAAAAGCTTCTATCAATAGAATAGATCTGATACCACAAGTATAAATCAACTACTGATAGAACATGTGTGCTACCATCAGTTGAAGGTTTCTACCACCAAGATAATGTCTCTACTACTTCTTGAAGTTTGATACTATTGGTAAAAACATTCTACCACCAAGATTAGAATAATTATGTTAGTTCATGTATTCTACCAAAAAGATAGTTTTACAATTATTATATGAATATTAGATACTGGTAGGATAAATCTAAACTACAAGTTCCTTTCTACTACTCCGAGTCTTAACATGAAACCTCTAGATGAAGCCGCTTCCACTAGTTGATGTTTTTATTCACTAGTTTTCTGGAGTTTGATTCAAATTATTTATTCTAATAGATATATTATGGAATTTAAAGAAAGTCATAGATTCAATAGTATGAGTATTTAATTATTATTATTCTTAAAATGGATAGTCAGATGTATTGAAGAAAAAAACAAACTTTCCAGAGTTTTTGCTCAGTATGAGGATTTATCTAATTTTATTATTATTGTATAATATATATTAGGAGTTTCTGAAAATATATAAATATCAGGAATCCCACTGAGAGGACCACTTTGGGATATTATCAATTCTAGTGGGAGGGGGTGAATTAGTGTTGGGAAATTTTTAACCAATTATATCATTTTATCATGTTTCCTCTTTGACCTATTAAGATCGTGATACCCCATTTATATTTTTCTTATCATATGAAAGTATATGAAAGAAGGTAGAATATGACACAATATATTTTTACAAGGTTCAATAACCAATAATATTAGGTGGTCCTTGTGGTTTATGATGATAAACAGTACAAAAATTCAATACTATAAAGATATACTTATTATAGTGGTTTGGATTGAAAAAAAAAACATTTGCCTAATTATGGGTCCCTAGAAATTAGAAGGGGGATAAAAATAACCTTAAATTACTAGACTGGTGATGAACTCTTAGAACTTTCATCTCTTTTTTGGTTTCTTATACTACATCTATAGATAGTCTCCAAATTCTTCATTACATTGAGACAACATAAAAGTATTCCACTAATTGAATTCTGATGAATTTCATAGTCCTTATTTGTTCTTATAATGATTCTTCTACACTTTTTATATGCACAGTAGTAGGAAAGAAACTTTACATCAACTTATTCAATCATATGTAACCTATTAGCCTAATCCTATCCTTCCAATGAATGTTCTTCTGGGGACAGTTCATCTGATTACTTTTTCTTCTTCCCATTCATCCTATATCCAATTGATGGGAAAACTATTTCTAGTATTTGGATAACCCCTTCTTAATTTGGTTCATGATTTATCCATCGGATGATTCTTCTTTGTTTGGTACTTCTGATATATCTAGTACCTCTTCATCAAAGTCTTCAACACAAATGATAACTACTCTCAGGTTTTGTGTTCAAAACTTCCTTACGACACTTCAATTCATCAGTCTAACACAAAACTGCACATATCATTTTTTCATAACTCACTTATCAATGAATCGTCACCCATTTATATAGGAAATGGTTCTCCAAACAATTAGGTGTGGTACATAATTAAAATTCGAAATTTCCAGATAAACTTTGAGAATTATGCTAAAAATTTTCAATGTTTGATCACCTTAAAACTTAAAAAAAAGATAGTATTTAAAAAATCTTCATAGGAAACTTTATTAGATCTCAACATCAATATTCTCCTTCATTTTCTATAAAATATTACTAGAATCCTGATAATAACTTTGTGGTTATTAAAATAATGATCATCCATCTCAGTATAACTATAAATACTATCTTTTTGAAAACATCATAAAGACATTTGAACATTTATTCTATTACAACTTCATATTACTTATTTTATATAGTGAAAATTCATTCGTTGTTCCTTAAAAAATTTCTAGGAACATCTCAAAAGACTTTCACATGACTCTTATTATAAATTATTAAATAATACATAAAATATTTGTTAAATAACTTTTTTTGACTACTTTTTTTTATCTTAACATTCAAATCATATTCAACATAGTTTTTTAATGTTCTTCCTCTATCCAATGGGTTCTAAAATATTTTCTAGTTTTCCCCCATTAAACAGTCCCTCAGAGATATAATCTACTACATCTATTTAATTTCATAAAACTATATAATATGAATTTTCAATACTCACCCTGATGTATTTGCAGAAATTTTTTTGATGACATTGATTAGATACTTCTATATGATGAAAATTTTCAGAAAACTTTGTCTTCTGAGATTTCATAGAAACATCATTCTAATGAATTCCATTTAGAAACAGTTATCTAATAAATTCATATGGAGACTTCTTCAGTCAACGATCCTTACACACTTCCTCTAACTGTTGACTCTATTAAAAAACCTATGTTCGATCTTTCAAGAAATTATATCTAGTAGATCCTTTCTGATGACTTTCCAAGCTGATATGATGGAATTTATACTTCCATTCATTAGTTACAACCACATAAACACTTTTTTCACTTATTTTCAGAAACTAATTCACTTCACATCATAATAATTGTACAATTCCATCTAAGGTACTTCATACAACACTTAGTTAAACTTCAATTATAACATTACAATATTTAGGAACTAATAGTTTTATTGAGTTCCCCCACAAATTTAATATCTTCATGACTTGAACATTCCACAGTCATTCCTAAATAATAAATTATATGTTGATTTAACTCCCTTTCAGATATCTTTCTCTTCATATTAGATATTAACTTAAATAATAGCCATAAAGAAATGTGATGTTTGATCAATTAGGAGTACATCACTTGAGAACATCTAATATAGTTTTTCTGATTACTACCTATCTGTTTTAACCATGAATATAATCAATCAAACATTTATATAAACAATTTGTTTGATCAAATCAGTGTATTCACATAATTATTCTATCATTACGAACATTTATTCGATGGTCTCCCCAACATTCTTCAGACCGATATAATTTACAATGAAGACTTTATCAATGTCCATCTAGTGGATAATCCTTCTGATGACATAATTCAAAAACCTCTGACCAATGGAACTACTATTAAAACCTCATCTGATTAGATCAGAATGATGGCCTTTGTATAATCATTCTCACTATCTCTTTTTTTTCATCTCCACATTCCCAATATGGTAAAAATCAATTCAAAAAATTCTTATGGAAACTCCTTTAGAAATATTCATAATGTTTATAAAAAACATGCTTCTCCAAACATCAAGATCAAGCTTGATACATTAAGACCATCTCATCAATTACTACTAAAAAACACACATTATACAATGCTAGGCTTTATTGGATCAAGGGAAAAGTGTTGATAAATGATAGATTTATTATCACTAAAAATGCTCCAATAAATAGTACTAATTATCGGAATTTTTTTAGCACTGGTAATGGGTACCATTATCAGTGGTTTATTTCTAGCACTTTTAAAGGGTGACCTTTATCTACACATTTTGAGCACTGATAAAGGTCACGATCGCCTAAGGAACTTCCTCATCAAAATAGAATATTTCAGGACACTTCTTGATATACAATTCCATTGCATCCCAAGCTAAAAAGCATGTTGTTGAGATGAGCTCCTGAATTCATTTTCCACACACATTAATATGAGCCTCTAGGCCCACACGAGCTTTGGACCACCCTATACACACAACAAGTCATGGACCAACCCATTGTCCACCCATAATCCATACCTATATATGACCTAACCCAACCATAGCCCCATTTTTATTCTAAGCCAATAAAAAAAATACAATTATTAAAAATATTAAAAAATTGAAATCATTATACAAATAAAAATAAAAAATGAATAAATTTAAAAAAATTAAAAAAATTATTAACTAGATAATTATTCATAAATTTAATATATATATATTATAAATATTAATAAATATTAATGATTAAATATAGATATATAAAATTAATAAATTATAAAATTATTAAAAAATTTAAAAGTGAAGCACTTATTAATAATAATGAAAAAATTAAATATATATATATATTAATTATAAATAATTATAAATAATATATATTAAATATAAGTATCTAAAATGAATAAAATGTAATAATTAAAAAATTAATGTATTATTCATTTTAATGGTTTTTATATATAACTATTCATTATTATATTTAATAATTTTAATATAGAAATATATTCATATATATTTCTATATATATATATATATATCAATATATATAATATTTCCTAAAATATTATTTATATAATAAAAAATATATATTTTTTACATTAAATAAGTCATATCTTTAGTGAAAAATGGTTTATAATTTTAAAAACTATTAATTAAAAATATTGACTAATTTTATCGAGTAATGGACATTTAATTGAATGTTGTTTGAATTTTCAGTTTAACTTATATCAAATGTGTGTTACATTGATTTCTCCCAAAAATAGATATCATTAATTCATTTTTATATACAACACCCACACACAAAATATTTACGTAATTAATGAAATCTTATATGGAAACACATATACCTAATATTTATGTAATTTTTTAAAATTTTAGTATTCATTTTATAATTTCATTTAGTACCATGTTATATAAAATATATTATTTTTTTAATTGGTAAATTTTATTTATTTATTTTAATATTATTATAATTGGTATTATTTATCTATTTTTCATATTTTTTATTTTTTATTTTTTTGGAATTTAATGATTTTATAATATTTATTTATATTCATTTATTTACTATATTTTAACATTTTCAATATTTATTAATCTTTATTTCTATATATATCTTTATTTTTTAATAATTTGTTTAACTAATAAAACTTATCCATTTTTAAAATATTTTGTGAAGTGTTCTCATTTTTAATAATTCAATTTCACTCATTTTTAACATGTATTCTTTTAACATTATATATTCATTTATAATGTTAAAAATATATATTTATAAATTTACATTTAATACATATATAAATATAAATAAATAAATATTATTTTAAAAAAAATTATTTATATAATTATAAATAAGTAATTATATATTTAAATTATTATAAAATTGTAATAAATATATTTAAATAATGAATATATTTACTATATATATATTTATTATATATATATAATTATTTAAATATATATAATGATATAAATATATTTATAGTTATAAAATTATAATAAATATACTTATAAAAATAATATATTTAATATATATATTACACACAGATATATAATTATATAAATATATAATAATTATATAAATATATTTATAATTATAAATAAATAATTGTTTATATATTTAAAAATATATTTATAAATGTATATTTACTACACTGAAAAGTCACCTCTTATCAATGATTTTTTAATGATGATATAGAGATCTTTTATTAGTGTCTGTTATTTTCTCCTCCTCTCTCATTGTTTGCTTGTTCAGGTTTAACAGTATGCAATAATGCGAGTTTATCTTTGCTCAGTGGTCTCGTGGTTCCATGTTTATGGTCTCTTATCCTTCTCCTTCATTTTATCCTCCACCCATGTCCTTCTTTCACCTCTCTCACAACTTCATGATTTTGTCCAAACCCTAGTTGGGTTCAGTTTCTTAATTTTTATTGTCTAAATATGTAGTGTATTTTAGTTTTCTTTAAGAGCTTCATATCATCGTTTTTAAGGAATTTAATCATTTGTGCATGTTCCATGTAGGTGATTCCATGTTACCCCCTTTTTCATAAAGTACCTTGGTTGCTTGAATTTTTATCATGACTTTATTTAAGAATTATATTTATTTTTTGGTAATGTTACATAGAAACTTAAAAAGTTATAATTTTTTTAAAGGAATGTTTTCATGATATTTAGTTAAATGATAATTAAATTTGATAGTATTTTTTTATATATCTTATTAAATTAATGAATCATTTCATTTTGTGTTTTTGAATATTTGAAATGGGTTTATCCTACCTTATGATTTAGTACAATGTTTTATTTTATGGTTTATGTGCGATTTAATTTTGGATTTATGTCACATAAATATACAATAGATATTCTTTTATGGGATTCCCTATCTAGTAATCTATAATTTATTTTTTTCCCATTCATTCTATTTTTTATGATGATTCACAGTAGTTTTAATTTAATGAATATACATATGATTTTAAGATTTATTTTTGAAATCAAATTGAATTTTAGAAAGGTGCTAAATAAAAGGGGGTTTAAAATGTCTATTCCTAAAAAATGTTCCAATTGTTTTTGGTACTTTAAAAGAAAAATAATGAATTATATCATTTTAAAATGTTTTAAAATAGAGAATTATTAAAAATTTACTTTTTATTTTTATTTATTGGTTTCATTTATATATCTAAACTTTATGATTTCCGTGTATAGTGATTTTAAAAACCGTTAATTTTTAGTATGAAGGATAATTCAATTATTTTGTCAATGATTATTATTATAGAATGAAATGTTTTAAATAAAGAGTTAATGTTGGTTTTTGATTGAGATAAATTACAAATTAAAATTTTAAAGTGAGTAAAATTAATTTTTATTGAATAAAGTATCATTTAGGTATATTAAACTGATTATAATTTTCATATATACATAAATTCTTATAAAATGAGGTATTTTATTGAGTTTTTAAGTCTTTATGAATTAATTTTATGGTGGAATTTCTTGTTTGGGATGTTTTATTTAGAATATAACGGTTTTAAGGATCTTGAAGTTCAAAATTTCATTTATTATTTGGTTTCAATGGTTTTCTTGGAAATAAATGAGTTTTATTATATTTTTCTTTGTTTAAATTTTATCTATTTTTTTGTCTTGAAATTACAATAATATATTAAAATCATGTTAGGTGATCACATGTGACCCATTGATCCCCCTTGATCAACGTTTTTTGTTTTTAATTTTCCAAAATGGTTTGAATAGTGTGCACACAAGTGATTTTCATTATCCTTGATCTACCTTACTGATTGTCCACCAAATAACTCTTTACAAGATCCATTATTGGTTCACCCTCTCCCATTCCTACACATTCATTTTCATTCATTTATTAATATATCTCACTCTGATTTCTTATATATCTTAGGAGCGTACGACAAAAACTATACCTATTATCATGTAAGGTGGAAAATGAAATTTAAAGTAGACATATTTTTTTGTAGTGCTCATTGGGTAATAAGATCAAAGTTCCATGTATCCCTCCTATTCCCATATTCCACCCAATTTTTCTTACCTCAATCCATTTTTGGTTCACTCTCTCCCTTTCTTTAACCTTCATTATCAATATTATATGAATTTTTTTATATTAATATGTTTGGATTTATTTTATTTTTTGGAATTATATATTTTGAATTCATGTTCCTTTAATTTTAACTGAAATAAAATATGATTTTTTTAAAATAAAATATAATTATTTTTATCATATAATATATGCACACAATATTATTATTATTTTTATCTTTTGTGTATCATTAAGAATGGTTTGAGTTTCTATGCTAACTGAATTTTTTGTAATGTTTATTAATGGAAATTTTTTTGGGTTTTTTTAAGGAAATTGGTTAGAGGTTTTGGATATTTTAGGATATGTGAAATATTCCAGTGATTGAAAACTATACTATTTTTGAAACTGGGTTTCATTAGTGAGTTATAGTAAAAATATTTTTCTTGGTATTCCTATAATACATGTTCTATAATAATCTATAAAAAAGATATTAACATAGAATCAAAATTCAATTCTATCACCAATAATAGTTGTATCCATTGGTCTCATAAACTTCCAAGGTCCTTGACCCTTTGTAAAACATTGATGATGACATGACCTTGTATGTTCCAAGGAATGATATTTTTCACATATTTATAAATCTAGGTCATAATTAAATGGAAATAAAGAACAAGAATTTAAAAGGGAAGTCTTCTATCTAATAATAAATAATTTTTCCAACACATTTGTTAGTGATGATTAGATTAGTATATGTCTGTAAGTGATTTAGTTGAGTTAGAAATCCATTTTTTAAACATTTTTAATAATATATTTTAAAATTATACAATAAATAATGATTTTAAATACATTGATTTATTATGTAAAGCATATCAAAACATGGTAAATGTGAATAAATGAGAGTGGAAGCATTTATTCTTGAAGTGGATACCTAAAATATATATTATTTAATAATTAGAGGAAATAATGATCGAGGGTTTACTAGTACTTATCATTGGTCAAATGACCCATATGTTGTCAATTGCTTTCAACTTTTTCTGGATCTTCAAATTAATCATATGGGACATTTTCAATAGAAAAGTGACAGTCACCTGGACTTTCTCACTCCTTTAAAACTTCACTTATATTATCAATTAGATACCACCTATCCCACCACATAATAAGTGAAGAAATGAATAATAATAATCTTCTACAACATGTTGGACTCCCACCTTGAAAGGTTACATAAACCTTTCTAAAACTACAACCTTTTTGTTATAGAAAGATAAGGACTTATGAAATTAAATTCTCATAGCAATGGAATATTCCATTTCATGGAGTAATTGAAGGATTTCATTGAATTTTGTAATTGCAATGACTGTCTCAACATGAGTGTGTGTAAAACCACCCAACTAAACCTTCTCATGGTCACATAAATCAAGGATCTTCTTATAGGGATCATATGGTTGGTGATACTTTTTCATCATTTGGAAATAAACAAAGAAATATGGTCTGGTGATTCACCAACTCCTATCCTATCAACATTTAGATTTATAGAGACAATTATCATCCTCATTATCTTCATCTACCAAATATTTTTCATTGTATTTTATCATTGATACTCATCCCCCATATGATCTGGATATGCACCTACATTACATGAACTACTCTAAGATGTAGTCATCCCATACCAGATATTGGTGATCATTTTTTATGAATTTAGAGGATAAGATCTACCCATAGTTGAGTAATTATTTAGTTAAATTAAATTAATAATTTTCTTTTAAATCATACTGAAATTATTTGAAATATTCAAATATTGGGTTCCCCATATTATAATTATCTATAAAATTATCCTTCGATTATGAATATCTTATGTTTATTTATTTATTTTTTTGTAAATAATTAATATTGTTTTGAACCTAATAGGATGGATATGAATAACAAATTTATGCACGCTAATTTTATAACAAAATAATTATTAATATATAGTTAAATAGTTCATAAAGTTTGAAATAGAGCTTGCATAAGACCCTTATCAAATCCTTTTTTCATGTTGACATTTGTTGTTATTCAAGTCAATTTAGTCTATAATAGTTGGAAGAATATTTTATTTTTCACAGAATATATTAGAGCTATAAATGTTGGAATCAATATGGGAAAAAACTGAACATGCATTCTGATTGGGATGATACTGAAGTTTATGGATCATTTGATATGAATACTAGTGTAAATTATGATGGATATCATATGGAAGAAATGAAAATGGAATTGAAGATGACCTTTTTGATTGTATAATGTTTTTTGAGAAGTTAAATAGCTGTTCTAAGATAACATTATATACTGGTTGTACTAAATACACAATTTTGTTATCTATATTGAAGTTATGATATTTGAAAGCTGGAAATAGATAGAGGGATATCATCTTTACAGAATAACATAGTCTCCTAAATTATATGATACCAGAAGAAAATTATGTTCCTTGTTGAATATATGATGCTAAATTAATGCTACGTTCAATGGGAATGATCTCTAAATACATGCTTGTCCATATTATTATATACTATTCCTCAAGGACCATGAATCACTTATAAAATACCCTATTGTGGCATGGATCGATACAAGAAAGATGAATCAAGTCCTTCAAAAGCTTTATAGTACTTTTTTTTATCATTACTTAGTTTAAAAGAATATGGATGTATGAAAACTGAAAGACAGTTGATATTATATAAAAATATAAGAATTAATAATGGGAGACTACGTCATCTAGTACACTCTCCCAATGGAGGAAAATTAATTATAAGTATCCTACATTTTTGAATGATCTGTGAAAATTATATCTTTCATTATCTATAGATGGAATAAATAATTGTTTTGTACAGAGTATTACTCACATTACATGACTAGTCATGTTGGTAAACTATAACTTTCTTCCATAGTTATTCATGTGGTGTAAATAAATTATGTTGTATCTAGTTATATATGGACAAAAACAACTCAGTATTGATATTGATTTCTATTTTTTCCGTTGATTTATTTTATGAAATTGAAGTGGGAAACATGTTTTGTAATGTATTATGCTCATATAAGTGATTAATTCAAAATGAGGGCCATGTTTTACGGGATGATAAATGGATTTCATTATTATAGAAATTTGTCAGGCTATATCATTAAAGGATTTTTGTGGTGTCCCATTTGTGAAAAATGCACAAACTTAGTTTGGTTGAAATATTCCTCAAAGTCAATGGTTTCAGGACATCATAAATATTTACCTTGATGAAATAAATACCGATCCGGGATGATATCATTTGATGGGAATACCAAAAAAGCTATGACATCATATCCACTAATGGGTGATAAAATATCAGATAATGTTAAATATATTGACACTGTTTTTGGTAAACAATTTTAAAAAACCATAGGAAATTAGGTTATAAAAAGAGATCAATTTTCTTTGAATTACATTACTGGAATTGTTTTTACATGAGAAATTTTCATAGTGTCATATATGTAGAAAATATTTATTTGATAGTGGTATTATCACATTACTAAATTTTCCTATAAAAATGAAAGATGGAATGAAGGATAGGTTGGGAATGATTGACATGAGGATAAGGGAAGGGTCACACCTGTGAAGGCTAAAGGGCAGAATTTTCTTTCTCTAACATTATACACTCTATCCAGATAAGAAAAATTGGAAATGTTCATTTTCTATAACGGTGTAAAATTTCTAGGCGTGTATTCATAAAATATCAAGAATGTTTTGTAAATGACTAATTTTAAGTTATAATAACTAAAATCACACAACTTTCATGTTTTGATGAAATATTTGATACACATCGCTTTAGGTTGTATTATGCCTAAAAATGAAGGATATACATTTACTAGACTCTTCTTATTTTTCAAAGGAATATGTAGTAAAGTTATAGACCAAGCGATGTTTTCCATCATGACTAAGGAGGTTTCAGTCCTATTATGTGAATTAGAGATGTTATTCCCACAATTATTCTTCGATATACTGGTCTACCTGATAGTTTACTTAGAAAGAGAGGTTCAAAATTGTGGTCATGTCCATTATATTTGGATGTTACCCATTGAAAGGTATATGAAGATTTTGAAAGGGTGAATTAAAAATCTAATTCGGTCAGAAGTTTGTATTCATAAAATGTTATATTTTTTAATAATATATTGAATTATATAATGATAACCTATCAAAAGTTGAGAGCACCAGTCTCCCAAATTATTATCACAACAGATGACTTTTGTGAGAAGGGATTTTTGGAAGAGATGTTGTTACAATTACAATAATAGAGCAAGAGTAAGCTCACCTTTACATTTTACCTAATAGTGGATATATTTTTCCATCCATTTAATCTCACAAATCAATTATTAGATATGTGAATCCATTAAGGGATGAAGGATGGATATCAAATACACATAATCAACAATTTATAGGATGATTCTGAGATCATATTTATGAGGATTTATTTGAAAATCTACATGTAATTACAAAATCACATCGATGGATAAATAGGGGACCAGATGAAAATTTTATTTCTTAAACTAGTTTTGTAATCAATGGTTATATTTTCTATACAAAACAACACAAAGACCAAAGTATGATGAAAAATAGTGGAGTTACAATTATGGAATAAGTGATGCACATATCTGGTTTGATGGATAGAAATATAATTTATGATAATATGTAATATTTTGGAATTATCAAAAAAATATTCATATTGAATTATATAATATTTCATGTGTTTATTTTATCTTACGAATTTGTTGAAAATAGGAGTTCAGTGAAAGTTGATGAGATGATCTTTATAAATGTGAATTTCAGTGTGACAGTGGAAAATAATGATCCATTCATAATGGAATCCCGGTAGTGAATGTATTCTAGGTATCAAATATATGAAATAATAATTGGTTGATTTTCCTATTGGATACTAAAAAACTATAGGGTAATATGAAAATTCAATCGAGGATGACCCTTTCATTGGGAGATCATAATCATTTCTTGGTGGTCCCATTATATATAATTTCATGTACTTTAGATGGTACCAAAAAGAGGGTATTGAGATTCTAGAAAGAGGATCCAGATCCCTTCAAACATTAAAAAAATAGGTTTCAATGATCAGGTTAAAGTATTTTTTAATATACCATTATTTTCCTCATAAAATTTTGTTTTCTCTACTGTATTAACATAATACAGATTAATTGTTTGAATAATCATAGAGAAAATGTCTTCTTCACATGATGATGTTATTTATCTTGAGGAATAATAGGAAGTTGATGCTAAAATGACAGAATTATTAGGCGATCAACAGCATGTGGATGAAAAAAATACAAGAACGATGTTGTATAATTGCATTGACTAAATTTATCATGTTAAGAATAAAGGGTATAAAATTTTATGTTGGATGGAATCAACATGACCAACCTGTTGTCCACAAAAATTCAATGTTTATTAGTTACGTTGGGGTCATAATGAGGATGAGTGTACTGATCGATATAGATTCATGGCACCATGTCCCGCATGTAATGAAGGAAACCCTTTGCGAAGATATTATGTTAATGTTACTTTATACGTTTTCTATTTTATAGAAAAATTATATAGTGAAAAATATATTTAATTTTCATTATTCCTTGATAAGTTCATTTAATTTAGATTATTTCCATAATAAATATGTCTTAATGGATACTTGAAAATCAAATAGAGGTTTCTAGACTCTTCTTACCAAGTTTCATCTTACATATGCTGAGGAACAAGTAAATACCAATGCACGAGTTACTTATGAAAAAAATATAAATCATGAAACATCTAATTATTTCATCAGTCATTGTGATGAGAAATAATTTCAGGTATATTTTATTTGATAATATATTTTTCATAATTATTTTTTATCTAATTTTTTTTGAAATTATTAATTTATGAAACAAAAAAAGAGTAATGAAAATAAAACACATGCATCAAAACCAATATACCCTTATCACAAACAAAAAATGGGGTACACATCACTAGAGAAGAAATTGGTATGTATTTTAAATAAAAAACAAATGTTTTATGAGATATAAATCATTATATGTTTGTTTGTTTATATGCAGATTGATGAGTCAAAATCTGAATCCACTTCCATCCCACGTCTCATGTTATGAAAGGAGGCCCATGAAAATAATGAGGGTAAAATAATTGATAAAAGAACAAAATAAGTATAAGAAACATGTGTGAATATGAAATAATAATATTTCATTATTCTTTATAATATTATTACATAAAAAATTCTACTTATGTTCATATGTCTTTTTATAATTTAGACACAAGAATCTGAAATGACCATACCAGAAGAAAAACTACTTTAAATAGATTTTAAACAACTAGAATAATATGGTCACATTAGAGTTTTAGTTTTGTATTGTCTCTTAAAACATATTTTGAGAATAAAAACTAAAAAAGATATATATATTTATATATATATATATATGATAATTGGATTATAGGTGAAAATAGATTATTTTCAAGATATTATTTTCTAGTCTTGTTTGGCAGACTAATATATGTGAAAGGATAAAAGTGAACCAATAGTGGAACAAATATTAACACATGAACAAAAAAATTACCCCACTATCTTTGAGGATAGTCATTCCACTCACCAGTATACCTAACCAAAGGTAATAAATTTTTTCCGTACTCTTTCTCCAAAATGTGAATCAAACAACTTCTAATAACTTTATATTACTATAATTATGCATGGTAAATTTTTATGTGATTTCAATCTATCAACACCCACACACAACCGTATTGTGAGGTTTATGATGTATATTATCATGGGAGAAAAAATACACAACAAAGAACTCCCCAAAGATCACATAAGAGTGGTAATTGAAGTAGCTCAAGATCTGAGTGTCAAATTTCATATTCCACCTCATGATGCAAATATTATCATGGTCAATGATGTAATTGGAATGTTCGTAGCATGGATATATAATATTATAAAGTTACATAAGGTTTTTTCTAAAATTATTTTTTGGAAATAAAAACCATTAACAGTTGATGAATGAAGGTTTGAATTGTGGTATGTTATTATTGACAGATAAAAAAATGGGGAAAAACAAACTACAATCAAGACAATCCAATGAGGCAACCAAGAAAAAAAGTACCTTCCAAGAGAAACTTATCCCCACAAATTCTACTATAACATATATTACCGTTATGACTTCATGCATACACCACATAAAATGATGAAGATATGTACAAAATTCCATATGAAGAAGAAATATTTGAAACTTTCACTACAGATGTGGTTGGTCTTGAGATTATAAATGAGATTATCATGTTCGAATAGTCAGGATTCTCAGTTTTGAATTCATACATATGGTACATTTCCAGAATACATATATCAAAAAATGAACTATTTTTTCATTAAATATAATAAGTATTCATATATTAAATATGAGTTAATATTACTACTATATAAACGGAAGACCATGAGAAGAATGGTTTTGAATCATTAAAATGATTATAATTTATATTTAATAAATTTTTATGGAGTTGAAAGAAATTTATATTAACAAATATGTTCTAAATGACACATTTGAGAAGAAAATAATAGATGAAAGTTCCGTTTTGATGCCTACAATCTAGGGGTAAATCAATTCAATCTAATCGCATAAAATATATTTATATTTTTATTCTTATTATTTTTTCTTTAGAAAACACTGGATACTGATCGAAATAAATTTGGATACCCAAAAATATTTATTTTTTTGATCCAAGGCATGGATTTCCAAAAACTAAATGACCACATATGATCTGTGTTGTGAATTTGTAATGCAATGTAATAAAAAAAATTAGATAAAATAAAAAAATATGATTCAGATTGTGTTTAAATAATAATTGTTATATGATGGAGAGATCACTAAATATAGGAAAAATCATGGTATGAGGTCTATGAATAAGAAGCCTATGGATTACTTCAAATGTAAACAGATTCAGGTATATATAGAAAGATTTAATTATCAAAAAATATGTCAAAACTATTTAATTATTTTGGTTAATGTTTCTGTACTGTCTAAAGTCAGAAAACAACAATGATTGTGGATATTATATATAAAAATTAATGAATCATATTATATACCATCAACATACTAGCATCATAAAACATGTGATTATTTAAGGTAATTAAAATTTCATTAAAAGTATTTCATAATCATTTTTTGTCAATATTTTCTCAGTACCACCCATATTTTCAACAATATAAACACTCAAAAGATGAAGAATATATTTTAGAGATGAGTGGGAAGTTTACATGGTCTCAGAATGTTTAGAAACAAAAAATTTATGTGATTACCTACTTTTTCTGTGATCTAGTATAGGATATGACCATAGAGATACACTTGGGATGTGAATCATTACTATTAGAATGATTATATATTAGTTTAGATTTTTTATCAAAGATAATTATAATAGAGGAAGTCTATTTTTTTAGAAATGAATGGGAAGAATACATGGTTTCAGAATGTATAAAAACATTATGAAAATATGACTTCCTAGTACCTAGTAAATTTTCTCACCATTTTTTCTAATTTTTTAGTTAATATTCACATCCTTATTATCTCATTATTATTTTATAAAATTTACACATTATTTCAAAACACTCCTCTCATGATCAAAACCAAGAAAATAAATTCCTATTTTATCGATAATTTAGGAGAATGGTATCTAATTAATTTTTTTGTGTAGGAATTTTCAACACAATAATCTGACACATGATGATAAAAAATGAGTTGATGTGATTGTTTTTAGTTTAAAATGATATTTTAGTAAAAAAGGAAAGTGACATACTTAAAATAAGGAAAAAACATTTTTATTGTTTTTATACTTTAGGAAAATGATCCATAAGTCATTTGTGATGTTTAGGAATTTTCATCACATCAATCTAACACATAGTGTGACCAATATTACTCAAATTGGATTTTTTGAATTTAAAATTGAAATTTTGATAAAAAATACAAGTGATATACTTAAAACTATGAAAACATCCAGATTGTTTTGATACTTTTAGAGAAAAAAGATTCCTTTGTCATTTTTTACTTTTAAGAATGTAACTCACCTTAATCTAATACAGAGTGTCCCCATTATGACTCAATTTTTCCTTTATCAGTTTAAAATTGACATTTTAGTTCAAAACACGTGTCACTCACTGAAAAATAAGAATACAAACTTGGATTGTCTTTATAATTTTTTACAATAGTCCATAATTCATTTTTTATGTGTAAAATTTACTTACACATAAAACTAACACACGATGTGACTGGTATGACTCAAATTACACTTTTTTATTTGAAAAAGATTTTTTCTCTAAAAAACTTGACATAATCAAAACTAAGAAAACACATTTAGATTTTTTTACTTGAGGAAAATAATATATAGGTCATTTTTGATGTGTAGTAATCATTCTCACCTAAATATAATGTATGGATTGTTCAGTATCACTCAAATTGTGTGGTTTGGTTTTAAAATTGATATTTTAGAATGAAAGACAAGTGACATACTCAAAATTAAGAAAATCATTCATATTGTTTTGATACATTAAGTAAAAGACTCACCGGTCATTTGTGATGTTTAGTAATCATATACACCTTAATCTGATACACGACATTCCCAGTATTACTCAAAATGTCTTCTATCAGTTAAAAAATTGTCATTTTAGTTCAAAACATGTGTCCATGTTTGAAAACTAAGAAAACATGGTTAGATTGTTCTGATAATTTAGTTAAATGATTCATAAGTTATTTTTTATATAAATAATCAGTTTCATATCAGATGGACATTTGATGTGACCGGTATGAATCTAAGTGCATGATTTTAGTAAAAAAAGATATTTTTGGGAAACAAGTTAAATACTCAAAACCAATAAAATGAATTTGAATTGTTTTGATGATTTATAAAAATGATCCATAAGTCATTTGTGACATTTTGTAATCATTTGTGAATCAATCTGATGCATCACGAGAACGATATTACTAAATTTGTGTGTTTTTAGTTTAAAATTAATTTTTAGTAAAAAAAATAAGTGACATACTAAAAAATGAGAAAAACACATTCAGATTTCACTAAGACATTATTAAAATTATGAATACGTCATTTGTGATGTATTGGAATTATCTATAGCTCAATCCTACTCACGGTGTGACAGGTATGAATCTAAGTGTGTATTTTCATTTAAAATTTAAATTTACCAAAAAAGTCACGTGGAATACTCAAAACCAAGAAACCACATTCATATTCCTTCTATACTTTTAGGAAAATATCCATAATTCATTTGGGACATGCAGAATTAGGAACACCTCAGTCCGATACATGGTGTGCCTTATTTGACTCAAAGTGTCCGTTATCAATTTAATAATGAAATTTTAGTTCAAAAAGTATGCAACTCACTGAAAAACCAAAAAAATGATTGTATTATCATTATAATTTAGGGAAATGGTCCATAATTAATTTTCTATGTGTTGGAATCGTTCTCACATAAAACTAACACATGATATGACTGTTATTACTCAAAGTACTTGTTTTCAGTTTAAAATTAAATTTTATAAAAACAAACAAGTGACATACTCAAAAACAATAAAACCCATTAGTTTTGTTTTTATACTTTCGTAGAATTATCAATGAGTCATTTTTTATGTCTAATAAAGAACATCACCTCAATTTAACCCACAGTGAGACTGATATTACTAAAATTGTGTGGTTTGAGTTTAAATTTAACATTTTTGTAAAAGAGATATGTGAAATACTCAAAACCAATAAAACTCATTTGGATTATTTCAAAGAATTATAAAAATTATCCCTTGTTCATTTTTTATGTGTAAGAATTATCCATACCTCAATTCGATACACGGTGTGCCCGATATGACCCAAAATTTCATTTTTTAGTTTAAAATTGAAATTTATGTTTAAAATATGTATTACTCACTAAAAATTGAGAAAACATACTCTATATTTTTGTAATTTCAAAAAAAATCATAATTCATTTATGACATGTAGAAATTAGTCTCATTTGAAACCAACACCTAATATGACTGGTATGACCCCTAGTGTGTGATTTTAGTTTAAAATGATATTTCTATAAAAAAGAAAGTGAAATACTCAAAACCAAGAAAACATATTAAAATTGTTTTGACACTTTATGAAAATAATCCATAAGTTATTTTTTACATGTAGGAATCATCTATATGTCAATCTGATTCACATTGTGGCTAATATTACTCAAAGTGCATGTTTTCAGTTTAAAATGACATTTTATTAAAAACTATAAGTGACATTATCAAAATAGAGAAAAAAATTCATATTGTTTTCATACTTTGTAAAAAATGATTTATATGTCATTTGTGAGATGTAGAAGTTAACAACACATCAATTCATCACACCGTGTGATAGGATTGTTTCTAAGTGTTTCTTTTTATTTAAAATTGGCATTTTAGTAAAAAGGACATGTTACATACTCAAAATCATGAAAAACATTCATGTTTTGTCAAAAACTTTTATAAAATTATTCATAATTCATTGTGGATAGGTATGAATTAACCACACCTAAATATGATACACAATGTTCCCAATATGAATCAAATTATATGTTTTTAGTTTAATACTGACACTATGTTTAATTTATTTCTTCATAGCATTACTAAAATATGTATTTTTTCCCTATATAGGTGAATTATTTTTCTTGATATAGGGTGGTTTGGTTAAAAACAATTAGTATAGATAGGGGTTGGGGACCAAAGACAAAGGATCATTGATGTTTTTGAATTTTTGGGATAATTTTGATTTACTCATGTAATTATACAAACTAATATTTTAAATGTATATAATAAAATATTTTTTTCTTGTATTTTTGTTATATATTTTTTCAATTAAATTATATATTTTGTCTTGTATCTTATGTATATTTCTATTTTTTTTATGTATTGTGATTGGTTTTCATTTATAGGGCCACTACATGGCTGTTGTAGGGCTGCAACTTCGTAGTAGTTGTAATGGCCATTATCAGCACTACATGAAGCACTAATTAAGGGTACCGTTATCAAAACTTTACATAGAAATTATAAATGATACCCTTTATCAGTGGTAATTAAAAAGTGTTGATAAATTTAAACTTTATCCTCAAATTCAAAAAGCATTGATAAAAGGGTAATTTATCAATGCTTTTTGGAAGCCTAGATAAAGAGTATCTTTATCAATATTTTTTGTAGAACTGATAAACATTGATGTATTTTAACATCACTTAGGTATTCATCACTTTTAAGTGTTGAAGAAGATAATTTTTAGTGCTATTAAAATATGGTTTTTATTAGTGAATCATCATAAGTAAACCTTAATTTTTCAAAGATATTTTACCTTTATTGTAATAAATAATATCAATATCTAATAAAGAACAAACACCATTTACATGGTTCTTATGATAATAATACTTGAGAACTTCCATTCTTAGTAATCCATTCATCCAAGATACATAAAAGTTTTCACTAAGCTTTGATACTTTAACCATACTTTCTTATAGCTTCTTATTTATAACTTCTTAAACATATTGAAATCAATGAAATTATTATATTTCATTGATAACTAATAAACACCATTTACATACAACTTATACATAGATTATTCCCTTTAATATCCGATTTATATTTTTTGGAAATACATTCAATTTACATTATAAATGAATATATCCATAGGGGAATATTTCTCTTCCGTTGTTCTCAAACTTTCTTTCATTTCACTTTTTTCCACCCTTTATATGAATAAAGACAGTGTTTATGGGAAAAGGGTATCAATTCATTCATAAGAAATGTGCCATCCATTATTCTACTCTAATTCGACACGATCCATACTCAGTGTAGAAAATAAGTTGATTTTATTTAGATTATAAATTTTTCCTTCTCCAACTGATCTTGATACCTCATGGAATGAGAAATATAAATATTCTATTTAATGGTTGTCAACTTTTTTTATACTAAAGATAATAATTGAGGTATTAATCACTTTTATGTTAGATAAACCAAAAACTTTTACACTCACTTAAATAATCAAATTAAAAACATTAAAGCACAATTAGCATTATATAAATCCTCAGAACATTTTCTTACTTAAAATTTTCTTATGTCACTATTTAATTCAATTTATCCTCCATTATGTTAAATTTATTATTTTTGTAGCCAAGTATTAGATATTAAGAAATATGTACCTTTCCAAAGACACATTCTTCAGACTCATTCAAAAAAATAAAATTTGTCTCATATAATGATTATCATATTTTTCACCACTGTATGAATATTTCCACTATTAAGAACCTTTTCAAATAAACTTCAGAATGATGAATATCTTCAATAGTTATGATTTAGGAACTTATTTACATAAAGTACAGAAATGGATCTTACTTATGTGGATTAAATAACTTTTGTAAATTTACACATATTCACCTAGGATGATATTTTTCAATGTATTCTATTGGAATTAAAAATGTAAGATTAAATAAAGATGGGATCTTCATTCACTTTTATAACATGTTTTGAAAACAACCACTTTAACTTAATCAATGATAATCCTTTTATATTTTCCAATAAAACAACCTAAGAAATATGTTATAATGAAACATTCCATAAAAAATGCTATACAAGGATAACATCCATTTAATTATCTTGTGTACTCCCCATGCGAGTTTTCATCACCACAAATTCCCTATTTGGAGAAAATAAAATAAAAAAAATAAAGGTTAATAGAATAAGGTGTGCACTTCATGCTTCTTAATGTGAATAGTAAGGATGAAATAATTTTCTAAACCAAGTTTCTCAATTTCCTCCACTCTTCATGCTTTCATATCAGAACGCCAATTCTGATTAAGGCTATGTGGATCTTATCAATTCTTTAATTTGTTTGTGTGTTAACTTTCTCTTCCCAAGATCCTTGAAGCTAATTGTATCACCTAGTGAAAATTTTATCTTCTTTAAAAACATTTTTTATGCTGGGATTTCTATAGACCAATATTTAAGAGTGTGTCCAACTATATTTCACCTCAGACAGAAAACATATTTTCCTTAGGTGGAATATTTTATTTTCCTTTCACAATATAAATTTATGGTGATTCTTTTATTTTACTCATTCTATCCCAATATTCTATCCCAAAAACTAAAATATCATTATGAAAATTGCAAGTATGTTTTTTTTTACATAGATTATTTCAAGTGTCACCCTTCTTTATAGTTCGTTTGGATGTTTCATTATTCTTCTTCTTCATGGATTTGGAATCCAAGGAATTCTTAGTTTACTTCCTTGATATCATATTGGGGGGATTTTTGTTTTCATTTTTTTTGTACATCCCAAGGTTTATTCTTCTTTATTAACCAACTTCAATAGTCTTATATTCTTATCATCATTCAATAAATATCAATTTAACCAGTCAACATTCTTATAACCACTATTTTTGACAAAAGCACATGTATTTGAATTTTTCTTACTATTTGATTTTTGATTCTTTATCTCTGGATTTCTCCGCCCTTGAAATGGGATTCTTTTTTAATTTTATATTTATAGGATTGTACCAATAATCAAATACGCAATGACTGAATCCATTGGATCACCAACATTGACCTATAAATTGTTTTTTATCAATTTTATTATGTTTGTGGGTTTTCTTTTTAACTTATTAGGCTCTTCATTGGGAACCATATTCCTTAATTTTCTTATCCACCTTAGATAAGGTGGTATATTCCTTCTCACTTTTATTTATACACAATTTTATATATTTTGTTTTTAAACTAGTAAAATTCACGAAAATTGTTTAGGAAACTTCATTAGAGTTAGGTATGGATGCTACATATTCTTATAAACTTCTTGAGAGATATCATTGAATGAATTCAAGACCGACTTGTCACATTTTTGAGGAATTTTAAAATTGGATTCCTATAATGAGAACTGTATAGCAGCAAGACTATTCTTATACTATTGTGAAGTCTCAATATGTGTCTTATCATAATTGTCCAATGAAACATTCAATTATAGACATTTAATATTGAGTGTGTTTTTTTCCGGGTCTTCAACCATAATCATCATCTCTTTTACAACCATCTTCATTATTTTAACATCCTCTTCAAGAAACCTAACTTTGTGTTGTAACAAAGTGTCAAGTTCCTTGGTCTTCATGAATTTTAATTCCAATTTCAAATCCTTGACATCAATTCTATTCTTCAACTTTTCTTCAATAAAATGGTTCTTTTCATCTAGATTCTTCCTAACTCCATTTTTCTCTTTAACTAATTTGATCAATTTTTTTAAACGTCGAGGAATTTATTTCAAGATCCACTATTATTTCTTCAAGGGATCCAACCTGCTTAGAGAAATTTATGCATTATATAACCTTTTATTGTATTGGATTATATATAATATTATTTTATTCTTATATTTGGGTTCTCTATTCCTTCATAATGTGAAAGACTCCAAATAAAATAGAGAATATTTCTTTGGGAATGAAATTTAGAATGGCTATTAATTTACGAACTGATATATATTGAAAATTTGTAGAAAGATCAACATAAACACTTATTAAAGGATATTATTTTTTAAGATAGTTTGTTCAAGAATTTTTACATACCTCATGATCACATTAAATTCTTGATTCACTTGAGGTAGGAATGTTTTTCTTATACTTATTGAAATCTTTATCCACCAAATCTTAAATTTCTAAACAAAATTTATCTTCTTCATCGTCAGGGAATGGAGAAACTTACAATTCTTCTTATTTAGAAAATAAGGATATATAATTAATATTTATTTTACCCCCTTTTCTCCTTTTAATCATTGTCTTATAAAGAATTTAATTCTTCTAAGAGATAACTAGATATTTACGAAAAATGAAATTCATTGTTCATACAGGAAGGAAACTCAAATCTTCAAAAAGAGAATAAATTTAATGTTGATAATCGAATAAAGGTGAACCAACCCTTTGATATAAATTTAGAGGACCACATTGGGATATACTCAATAATAAGAGGTTGTGATGTTTGTGTGTGGGGGGGGGGGTGAATCAATTTTGGGAACTTTTTAACCAATTATAACATTTGATCCCTTTTGCCTCTTAGACCTATTAGGATCGTAATTCACCTATTATATTTTTCTTATTATATATAAGTATAATAAAAAAGATAACATAATAAATAATATATTTTTACAAGGCATACTACTTAATAACAATATTCATTCCTTTCCATGCATAGTGATGACCAGGACATGGATTATCTACTGTAACGAGATACAAGTTTCATTGGTTTGGATAGAAAAAAAATATTTAGACAAAGTGGGGGTCCTTACACATTGGGAGGGGTTTGAATAATTCCAAATACTTAGACTATGGAGGAACGTATTCAACTTTCACGTCCTCACTAGTTTTTTATACTTCCTATATAATATGTCTCTAACTTATTAATTACATAATTTTCAACACCAAGAAAGTCTTCCTCTAATGTGACTTCTGATGAATGTCGTAGTTCTGATTTTTCTTATCTTCCCTATTCATCAATTGTTACTTTTATAGAAGTGGGTTAGTAAAATTCCTTTTTATTATTTATTTATCTGTAACCTATCCATTAGATCCTTCATCAGATCCTATCCATCTGATGCAAGTTCATTCAGTGATAGTTCATCTAATGTCATCTTCTTTTTACTATTCATCCAATCACCAATTGATAGAAAAACTCCTTCTACTATCTGGATGATAACTTCTTCATAAAGTGCACAATTTCTCTATCTGACACCTCTTTTTATAATGATTAGACCCAAATGAGAATTTATCTCAAGATTCAATGTTGTGAAATCCTTATGAAACTCCAATTCTTCATCATAATGTAGAAACACGTTACTCTCTATTTCATCACTCACTTTTTAATGCATCATCACCCCTTTATATAGGATGTGGTTCTTTGAATTATCAGGGTGAGGCATGTACTTGAAATTTTAACATCCCGTTTAACCTTTGATAATCCTTCTCAAGGATTTCATCATTTTACCTCCTTTAAACTTTATAAAATATAGGAGTCAAAAGATATTCATAGAAAACTTTCTTATAACTCAACATCAACATTATTATTAATCTTTCCTAAAATATATATGGAATCATGATCATTCCTTAATGATTATTGAAATGTTTATCATCCAGCTCAACATCACCGTAAATAATATCTTTATGAACACTTTTTAAAAACCATTGAAAATTTCATCTGGAAAATATTCATAACACATATTACATTTGGTGAAACTTCATTAACTATTCATAGATTTGTAAGAATATCTTAGAAGTATTTCCGAAGAATATTCCTATGAAAAATAAAATGCTTCAGTAAACTGATATCTAATATCATTTTTACCTCATAACTATGTTTGATCCTCCCTTTGAATATCTATTTAGTATACTTTCATAGGTTTCTTCATCCATCTAATGAACACTTTTATATTTGTTAGCTTTCCTCCACCTCATGAACTGTGAAAAATATTCAATACTCCTTCTAGATAATGACTTCATAGAACTCTGTCAGATGAAATTTTAATGATCATCCCAATGTATTTAAAAGATTTTTTTTGATAAAATCACTTATAAAATTCTATCTAATGAAATTATTATAAAACCATTATATGATGATCTTGCATGGAAACATTAGTCTGATTAAAGTTATTTAGAAACCAATATTTTATGAATTAATATAAAGACTTATTAATTAAAATATCGTTACACATTTACTATCACTATTTAATTCATTAGAAAACCTTTACTCAATTGTTAAATAATTTTTATTAGGATGAGTCTGTCTGATGACTCATAAAAATCATATAACAAAATTTATACTTCCATTAATTATCCATAACCTCATCAACACTTTATTAGATCATTCACTATAACTTGATCACTTCATATCTCAATATTTTTACAATCCCATTTGGTAGAATTTATACTACCCATCATTCAACATCAATCATAACTTTATAATGTCTGAGAACCAATTGTCCCACTGATTTCTACAAAAAAATTAATATCTTCATGACTTGAACATTGTAAAACTGCTCCTCAATCTCCCATTTGGACTTAAGCTCACTGTAATCACATAAAATTAAATTTCTATTCTTCTTAAATGTCTTATTTAATCATAGTCATAGGGAATTATGATTTTTGATCAATGAGGAACACATTACTGAGAAATGTCTGATATAGTTTCTATGACCATTATTTGTTTATTGTAACCATGAATGTAATTGGAAAAAAATTTATTACCACCTTTCATATGATCAACATATTTTTTTACATTATTCCACTATCATTTTGAACATGACTTTGTTGGGGTCCCAATATTTCTTATGATCAATTGACTTTACAATAAATACCTTATCAAAGTTTATCCATTGTAAACTCCATCTTATGGAACAATTGGGAAACCTCCATCATATGGTACTACTTGGAACCCCACGTCTAATTTCTTAAGTATGCTATCCTCCATCTAATCATCTTCTATATCTCTATTCATTCATCCCAACCTTCTCTAACCTATAACAATCCATTTAAATACTTCTTAAGGAAACTCCTTAAAGGAAACTTCATATGTTTTATAACAAAAATTCTTCTCCAAATATAAATCACATGATTGAGATATTAAGACTTTCTAATAAACCATTATAAGTAAACTCAAAATATTCAAATGTCCTTCACCTTTAAAGTAATGAATAATATAAATTTCTTCTATAATGATAAAACTATATATATATTTATTATTATAATAATACTTGAACACTACCTTTATTATTTATCCATTTATCCAATCTACATCAACTTTATGACCAAGCTTGAATACTTTTGCTGAACTTTCATGTAGTATATTATTTATAACTTCTTCATCATATTGAAATTAATGAAATATTTTTATTCCATTGAAAAATATTTAAAATCAATAACAACCATTGAAAATAAATAAAAATCACATATGGAGTGGTATCTTCACCCTCATGCACAATGAATACCAGATCAATTGGTGATATTGACTAACTAAATTACTACAATTGAGTGTGTCTTTTAAAAATAACATAGGATGGTTTATGAAACATACAAAACTCTATTTTTTCATGAAAAATAAAAAACAATGCAAAGTATTCTTTTATTGTCTTTATGAATATATTTAAAAACATTCTAAAATTGGAAAATGATCATTACTGATCCTATCAAGTTGATCAGAGAAAGTGAACCACATAAACACCACAAAAATTTCTCTATCTTCTTCTATATTTTATTTACTTTTCAGTTGTGATTGAAATACTTTTATATTTCTTGAGAACAATCTCCTTCACTAAAATAGATAGTACTCAGATACTATCTTCAATATTATTTTATATTTTCTATCCCAAGAATAACTATAGAATAGGATGTATGTCCCCTAGATTACATTTTGTGCAGTTGTATATAAAACATGATCTAGGTTGTGGATCAGTTTATTATTTAACAAATCTTCTTAAAAGAGGTTGTTTTTTAGTGTAGAAGAATGGGTATTATCTTGAGATTAAACTTATAGGATTTATTTTTTCTATGTATTTTTTATTTTATTTATTTTTTTTATGAACAAATTATTTCTTATATTTAAAACATATTTAGAAAAATAATACTTTTATAATGATCTTTTATTAGTTTTTTATATATAGTGTTTGATATGATTATATTTATTTAAAAATTTAATGTTGGTTAAATTTATTTAATAGGGTTGTGATAGAGAATTTGAGAAACATTTCAAAAATATGAAATTATATATTTATAATATTTATGATAACTGGTCAGTTTTTTAAATTATAAGAATTTTTTTAAACATCTTTTAAATATATTTTTTATTATAAAATTAATTAACTCCATATTGAGTACTCCTATATAACCAAAATTTGGTATTAATGTATTTTACTTATTTCTTATCTATATTTAATAGTGATCATGTTTTTACCTAAAATATCTAAATGTCTATTTATTCTAAATTTATATCTTCATGGAAAATGATATACTCGAGGGAATTGTTACTAAAATACCTCATTATTTTAATAGTAATAATCAATCTCAATGGAAGATTAAAATTAAAATACATCTTTAGAGCATGGGTTTTGACATCTGGATAGTAATATAAGATCAAGATGAAAATCAAAAAGCTACTAGAGTTGAGTGGAGTGATTACACTAAGGATGCTTATAATTGTAATTGTAAATAAATGAATAACTTATACTATTATATAAGATAATATGAATTTAATAGAATATCTACATGTTCAAAACCTTTGAAATATGGGATATACTTGATGTGTCTCCTGAAGGCACATAAAATGTTAACAAAATTCACCTAAATACCAATACTATTATATATGATACATTTAAAATAAATCTTGAGGGATCAATTTCCAAAATGTATCTCATGTTGAATGAAATATTCAATATTATGAATGCACATGGATAGAAAATTAAAGACAATGGTCAAGTGAATAGAATCCTACGGTGCATAACTATTATATGGAGAAAGACTTCTATCCCTCTCCAAGAGTAATGTGATATAAGAAATCATCCATTGAATGAGCCGATTAGAAAAATAATGATGTACGAGGAAGATTTTAAAGTGACTAAAGAGGATAATTAAACAACAATAAAAATATTTATGAAAAAACCAAACTGATTAGCTCAATTGAGGATGATTCAGCTTCTGAAAGTTTGGAGGATATGGAAAAACTTTCGTATATATTTAATAAATTCTAAAATAATAAGAAATTGTTAAAGAAATAAAACTATGGAGGAAGGTATTAAAAAATAATAAGTTGGAAAATGGAAGTTCACCCAAGATAAATAAATTTATATGAGTACAATAGAAACATGCACATTAAAGCTAAATGACCAAAATTAATGTATAATAAAAAATATTATGATAGATGATAAGTACCCAAAAGAGTTATAATGGTGACCTCAAGTTCCTCTGAGGATAGTTATAGTGTATCAAATTCAATAATGGAAGACAATAATGAATGGGATAATATGTACTTTATGGAAAACACATTCTAGGTAAATAATTATACTTATACTTAGTGATACGTATCACGAATCAAAAATGAATATTAAATAATTGGAGGAATATTGTTCTATTATTGAAGAAACCATGGATGAATTGATAGATAAATATAAAAATATGAAAATGTCATGTGATTTATGTGCTATGGATAAAAGATAATTATATATAGAAAAAACGGTAAATTGATTCTTTTTTAAAATAGAACAATGAACTCAAAATTTCAATTAAAAAACATAAAAAATATCATGAAATATTCACAAACAGAAGAGAATCCTTGACCATGATTCTTGGTAAGAAGACCACATTGAAGTAAATAACTGGGATTGGGCACCATCCTAGTCGGTTGATAATTTATAAAAATATGTTTTTCCATCTCAAGATCTTATAATTCGATAAACATTTCATATTTATATGGACCTAATTAGGTGTTTATTTATAAAAACCTCAATTAAACTTGTGGTAAAACTATTAAATATCTTTGGATTGAAAAATATTTTATTTTTAACTTCTATAGACCTAATAAAGCATGGTTACCAAAATCATTACTTGTTTAAACTTTTTCTCTGAAACATGCCTGAAGAGCACCAATAATAATTTATTGTATCTAGATATATAATTTTATAGTTACATGACTAGACACTACTAAATATTTAAGAGCCTTATAAGGGTGTATAATAGACAGTTCACATTTAGTGATGGTGTCAAACGAAACATAATTAGACATAGTTAAATTGGTAATTCTAATTCTATTTTAATTTTTAAAGTAATATTTTTTTAACGTTTTATAGTATATTTTTTATTTATTTGTTTTTGTTTCATTATTTTCTCAAAATTATTCTTGCTGATGATCTTTTCAAAAAGAATATTGGTTGTGGAATTAAATTCTAGGACACTACGTTATTCATTCATATAGAAATTTATATAGGAAAGATCTAGTTAAGGATACTCTAAAAATAGAATTCCCAAAAGTCATAGTATATAACCCATGTCAAAAACGTAAAATATATTAGATTTATTTCAAACCAAAGAGATAATTTTCAGCTTTCCAACCCCTATATTTGTTTCACATGGATTCATTTGGACCTTCTTGATTTTCTATCCAAGGGGAAATAATTTTTCCTTGGTTCTTTTAAATTAATTTTAACGTTTTACATGGGTATTATTTTTATCTCACAAAAGTGATGCATTTTCAAATTTTCGTAAAATATGAAAATTCTATTAAAAAAACTTATTTTACTTACTATTAAGACCTTAAGGAGTGATCATGGATGTTAGTTATTAGATCTATTCTTTGAGAACTTACGCTCACAATATGGCTATAAAATACTTCTCTCCTCTTAAGAAACCCCAAAAAGGTGTAATTGAAAGAAGGAATAAGACTCTTCCTGAGATTTATCCTGCCATTCTCAATGAATATGGATTACCTGTCTATTTTTGGGAATAATATTTTAATTAATACTTCTATATTATTTGTAGATTTATTATTAGAGTACTTTTAATGAAAAACCCATATGATTTATGGAGTGGAATAAAGCAGAGGTTAATTACTTTATAGTTTTCGGTTGCAAGGTATTTATTCTCAACACAAAAAGTAGTTTAGATAAATTTCAATCCAAAAGTTATGGATTAATTTTTGTTGTTTATTAAACATATAATAAATTATATTGGGTGTTTAATAAAATAACCAATGTTTTGGAATAATATATACATCTCAACTAAGATGAAACATATCCACATGATCCTAATAACATTTTATAAAACCTTTAGGATGATTTCTCTAACATGAATATTAATACCTTAACCAAGCCTAGTGATAAACCTATAAAACATGCTATAGAATAATTTCCTAGTTCTGAGGAAGTGTTTGAAATAGAACCTAATAACGAAAATTAAGTACCATATACATCTATTCGTAGACCCATTTGAAATCAGAGAGACCAACATTTAGATACTATTATTGGAGATCTAGTTAGAGGTACTCATACTATAGAATATCTTAGAAACCTGGTTGAATATCAAGATTTATTACCATAACTTAAACATAAAAACATCAATGATTCTATTGATGATGAATCTTGGGTAATGTAAATGATAGAAAAGTTGAATCACTTGGAAAGAAACAAAGTATGGGAACTAGTGGAACGACCTAAAGACTACCTACTCATTGGCACTAAATGGGTGTTTAAGAACATGGTTGTTGAGTATGGAACCATTGTAAGAAATAATTATAGACTATTTTCACAAGGATATATTCAAGAAGATAGTATTGTCTATGATGATACATTTTCTCCATTAGTAGGACTTGATTCAATTAGAATACCACTTCTTTATGTAACACATTTGAATTTCAAACTATATCCAATGGATGTCAAGAATGTGCTTCTTAATGTTTATATTTTTGAGGTTGTTTTTGTTAATAAATCACTTGGATTTAAAAATCCTCATTTTTTAAATCATTTTTTAATATTAGAAAAGAACTTCATGGTTTAAAATAGTCTCTTAGATCGTAGTATGTTATGATCAACTAATTCTTTTTTTAAAGAATTTTTGAAAGGGATGCATTATCCAACCTTATGTATAAATGGTTTTTCCAACGATGTTTTCATATTTAAAATATTTATCAATGAAATTATTTTTAGATCATCTTAAATTCATCATGTATAGAATTTTCAAAAATAATGAAAAATGAATTTTAATTGAGTTTAATGGGGGATTTAAAATTCTTCCATGTTTTCAGTTTTTCCAGAATAAGGAAGGTATCATTTTAAATCAAATAAAATATGAAAATGATCTTCTGTAACATTTTTTCATGGATAGATCCAAAGGAAGTGATACTACAATGAGTGCCACCTATAAATAGGATCTTGATAAAACTAGGAAACCATCTCACCAAACTATTTCAAGAGGAATGATAGGGATTCTAATTAACTTAATAGATACCTAGTCTAACATTATCTTTAGATTATGTATGTGTGCTCATTTTTAGGAAAATCCTTGGGAATCTCATTTTAATATTTTCAAAGGTATTTTTAAAAACCTCAAGAATGCAAATAATTTTAGATTATTTTTTTATATAGGAAACAACTTTGAATCATTTAGTTATTTGGTTGCAGATTTTGGAGGTTGTATGTTAGACAGACAAATAAATAAAGGAACATGTCACTTTTGGAAATTATCTAGTATCATGGTGTAGTAAGAATTAGAATTCTGTTGCATTATCTTCTGATTCAGATGAGTACAAATCTACATGAGGTTGTTGTTCAAAGATCTTGTAGATAAAACACACATTACTAGGCTATGGATATAAGTTTAGATATATCCATATTAATTAAGATAATAGAATTTTGATCAACATTTCTAAGAATCTAGTGTCACACCCTAGAAAATATCCCATTTATTTAAGGCATTTTTTTTGGAAATATTATTTTTAAAAAGGTGATATAAATCTTGAATTAATTATCACTAAACATAATATTGTTGATATTTTTTACAAATCCTTTCAATAGTGATAGAATAATATATATTAGACATTATATTAGATTTATTAATTCATTATAGTGTTTTATTTCCTTAATTCCCTTGAATTAGGATGTATTAATTATGATCCATGTGCTACCATAAATTTAAAATTGGTTCTTATGATACCATCAAGTGAAACCAGTTTGTACTTCCATTATCATGCTACCATTGGTTCATACTATCATGTAATACTATTGTATGCTACCATTCAGGTAATACCATTTTATGCTATCATTCTCTGATTACTGTTGTTGGCATGTTATCAGTGGGTACTGCCATTCTAATTGATTCCATAAGGTAATACCATCAGTTGATACCGGTTTGTGCTACCTATGGTTATTACAGTCATATGCTACTGTTGTTTTATACCTTTAGTATAAACACACTTATGTGATTATTTTCTACCATTTCTAATTTGTATTATTAAACTCTTAAATTCCATATTTTATTCTAAATAATTTTTTTAAATTTAAAATCTAGTTGATGCTATAAATGATAAAAATCCATATTAAGAGTCTCAATTGAATCCTCTATTTTGTTCACCCCTTTAAAAATATGATTACTTTTTATCTTGAACCCCAACCTTTGAACTTCAATATTTAATCCTTATGAATTTTCTATAATACTGAGGATGTAACATTCCTATGCTTCCCTGGAAGAGCCTCTAACTCAAAATAAATTGAAAGGAATTATAGTTAACCATTTAATCCATGAAATAATATTCTATTGTCATGAATATTAGTTACTGAGAAGGAAATAAATACTGATATGAGGGATTCAAGTAAGTCACTTGTTTTGGATATTTCTCTAAGATAAAGGGTGGGATAAGTTTTTATTTAGAAATAAATGACCATTATATCTGAGATTGGTTCATAATTTTTATCAGTATGTTGAGAACATGTTTGAGGATAAGAAATATTTTATTAAGACATCTTTAGATGGGAAGGAACTCATGTTCTCTTTGAAGTAGTGGGAAAATTTCATTGTAGATCCTCATAAAGAAATATGTGTGTTGTATCCTAGACTTGAATTCCACTCAACATTGCTATCATCTCGGTTGTCGACATGACCTCCAGCACATCTCCTCAAACAATAGAGGAATTTTACTTGAAGCTAAGGCCCAGGTGCGTATGTGGGTAGAAAATTCCTTCATCAGTATAGTATAACACAATAGAAATACAAAAAACAGTTCAATTATTTATGCAATAAACCATACAATAGAACAAACAGTGGAATAATGACAGTATAAAAAATTGATAAGTAATATCATAAACATAATGATGAATCATGTCACATGTTCCTAATAAAAAATTAAAAATAGGTGCACAAAACTCATATATATTACATATACTTGATGTACCAAAAGGCCAAAATAATCCCAGTAGCATCACATGCCTCATCTTAGTCCCATGCTCTCCTACTCCAAATAAAGAAATCACGTACTTGTAGGAGGTCACTTGGCCTTATCATTACCTACAATCATGTAATCTATTTGGGTCAAAAAATGTTACCCAAATAGGATGTGAGATATAATCTCAGTAGGAAACTACCCATGGTCTGTGGCAATCCATCACTGAATATATGTAGCAAGTGTGCATGCAGTATGACAGTAAACAGGGAAGTACTCAAAATTAAACATCCATCTTATTTTATAAATTTCATTTAACAATTCAATGTCATTGAATTTTATAAGTCTCAAGATCCATATCAATCCTAGAATCCCCCAGGTATCTAGAAGCACAAAAAATGATTCAGAAGTCCATCTGAACAATACAAGTCAAGTCCGACTCCATGATTGTGATTTTTCTTGGAGACATGTCATAAGTCATAAGTCATTTAATTTAATTCACTTAGAACCTGAGTCCATCCTTGACTTTCCTATGTTGGAATTCAAGTATCACTCTTGGAATAATATCAACCAACACCCTAAAAGACCATCCCCTATAAACCTCAAAGGAACCCGATATCGCTCTAAGTGAGGTACAATGTCTCTGCCAATCGATTTCGTCCTCCGCGGTCCACTAAGGGAGCATGGGTATCACCCACGACATAAATAGTTAATTCTATTTTATTCCATCCATAGAATTATAATATGAATCCACGCATCACTCAACACATAAGGTTCAATACATTGATTCCATCCAAGGAATTCTAATGTAGATCCATGTATCACCCATGGATTATAAGTTAATAGTAACACGAGTCCGTCCATGGAATTCCAATCCAAATCCATTTTTCACCCTTACCTAATAGTCATTTAATCAAAACAAATTCATTTAAACAATTCATTAAAAATTTCAAGGTCAAAACCAAAGGTACATAATATAACTCACCTAATAAGGGTGACTGAATTAAGGACCCACCATAATGGTTTGGAATTTCCATTACTTATTTAGTCATTACATGATAATGAGCTTCCCATACATAATAAATCTATCACATATCATGGTCTCAAAAAAACTCAAAAGGGAAAGAAATTCAAGGGCCATTCAAATTCTCACATGGCTATTTTTTATTAAATATGCCTAACTATCCTATCATGGTATCACACGGTTTAGTAATCATGTAACTCACATGGAAAAATCATCAATGAGAGAAATTGAATCCAATTGCATCAAATCATTAAAAAGCATATACTTTTCTCACATGGGCTAGGAAATACAAGGAAAACATGCTTAGATAAACAATTGAATACCTGGGTCATGGGGAAATTCATCCATCCCATACCCTTAATTAATTTCACATATAAACCAATTCATCACTTTATTATAATTCAATTTACCCATTTAAACCCATGGAAATAGAAGACACATCATAAGGGAATCAGGGGTCAAATGTATAAGCCATCAGAATGGAAATTATAGCCAACACACCCAATGAGGTGGTTTATTTAAGGTTATCAACCTATAAAAAGTGTTAACAAGACAATTCAATTACCTTGAACAAGACTAGAAACAAAGGGTTCAATTTTCATTTATGGCGACATCCGAAGAATCGGTACACGGCACAAAGACATATATAAATGGTCCAAATTAACGGAAAAGGCATGTGACCACCTACATTAGGTCCCTAATAGATATATCGTCCAGTATCAGCTCCTAATTTGACCCAGATTGGATGAAATTTGAAGAACAAAAGAAGAATGAGAAATTTGGGCATATGAGTGAATCCAAACAGTGAAATAGATAGCTATAAGAATAAAGAATGGGAAAAAAGTAACTAAGATCTTACCATTTTAGATATGATAAGATAGAAGACGCTCAAATCGGAGTTAAGATAGACACAATACATCAAATCCTATAATATCTCAAGTTGGAGAGCTCTCATGGTTACCATTTTTGTGCAACAAAATAGGATAATTATTTTTTTTATGTTATAAAACTTTTTAGGGGAAAATCGTCATTTTACAAATTTTTTTTGGGAAACATAGTTTTCCAAACCATGCACCAGGTCGTACGGTGTACTATAAGAGGAAGTGGCACATAAATAGTTATCCTACATGGTTTACTAACTATGGAAAAACTATGTGAAAATCCTCTCTTAAGATCTTGTAAAAATGAAGGCCTAGCTGCATGGCCGTGTGACACAACCCGCATGGTTTAATCTAACCGTGTCGCCTCCTCCTTTCACCAAAATCTTTTTCTCGGGTTCTAGACCACCCCGGGACACCCCCAACCCGCTATGACCTAAATGGGCATTCATATTTGGATATATTTAAGGAATTAAATTGATAATTTATGGAAAACACAAGTTCCATACCTCAAAGAAGAACTCAGTTCTTACAAAATTCACCCCTAAAATAATTCATCCCCAAATTTCCCTTCCAAGGGTGGTAAAGCATGATCAGGGAAAAAATCTAGTAGCTGTGATCATACATCATCATCTCTCTCCCAGGTCTTATCCTAGACTCGGTCATACAACCATATCACCCAAACTGGTGGAGTGGACCACCTCGAAGAGGCTTAATGGTACGATCCATAACACGTATAAGATGATCCTTAAAGGATTCATTTACCTGTAACTCAACATCACGAGGATGAAAGGCATGAGATGAATGCGAATAGTAACATTAAAGATGAGAAACATTGATGATGTCATCCATATACTGGTACCTCTGAGGTAACTACAACTGATAAGCTACTGGATCGACTCTCTCTAGAATATCGAACAGTCTAACATATGTTGGTGAAATCTTACCTTATCTTATGATCCTTTTATGTCCCAACATTGTTGAAACAAATAGGAAACCACAACATCTGACCTTGAACTCTAGAGATTATCTTTAGCAATTGTTGTATGATTTATGAAGAGACTACACAATAACCATCCACTTCCGCATCAATTGCACATATTTTCTGGTCTCATAGACAAGGTGAGGTGCTAGCATAGTTTCCTCTCCTTCCCCCAGACAACATAGGGGTGATCGGCATGACCAACCATATATATCCTAGTATGGAGCCATCTGAAAATTTTCCTGAAGTCAATTATTATAGTCAAACTAAATCAGGGTATATGCCTCCCCTAAGAACACCTAAAATCTAGGGCGCATGCTCAGAACATTTCTTCATGCACCTGAATCATGTTCTATGACTTACTATATATCTTGGGGTGATATGATGTGCTCAGAATCACCTATGTACCCAATACCCTCTATATCCCTTTCTTTAATCGAGATGTAAACTGGTCATCTATATCTGAAACGATAGAACCGGAGACCTAATAAAGGCGTACTATATCACCAATATACAACCTCCCAATCTCATCAACTGAAAAGGTTTTCATAATGAGTAGGAAGTGAGAGAACTTTATGAGACTATCAACAAAACCCCATAATACATCATTACCTCATGTTGACCTCAGTAAAATGGTCAATAATTCCATCGTGATGTCATTCCATTTTCACTCCAGAAAGGGTAACTGCTATAAAAGTCCAGCTGGTTGCCGATATAAAGACCCAGAAAACATAACCTGTATTTTTTTCCTTATACATAATTTATTTATTTATTTAAAAAACAACCCAAGATCACAAAGGTATCGAGTTTTAGAGAGTCTGGATACATTGGATAATTAACATTACAGAACCTATAAGAGTAAAGACAAAAAATATTCTTTATAAGGGATCAACTCCAAAGTAGGACCTCGAAAACTATCTCACTTGAACGCATCCTTAAGCCCTATGAAACGAGATTTTGAAGAAATAAGTTGAGGGAAAAAAAGATCTTTATGGGGTTTTTAAAACAAAATGGAACCAAATAATGTTTTTTAATTAAACCTAAAAAGTAAAACATGTTATAATGTTTTTTAATTAAAGATTAATAAATCATGAATACTTTTAAAAATAAATTTTTTTAAAAAGGGTTTAAGTTTATATATATATAATATATTTGGAAAATACACATCATTATTTATTAAAATAATAGGGATTTAACTTGAAAAGATTATAAACATTCTTAATTAATTGTTAAAGGAACCCTGAATCGTAGCACGGATTCTCGGAACACTCATGAGACATGGTGGACATAGTCCCATGCTGGATTAGGTTCACTCCCTGATCCCACAATGCGATTAAGAAAAAACCCCCATGCCTCTTTATTTTCTCAGAATAAACCTCCCATTCACCATAATGTACTTAGGATAAACCTCTCATGCACCATAAATGACATCTCATGTGATTAACACACTATCTAATGATTTGGAGCGCTATCATGAAACACCCCTCATATGATTGGACTAAAATCCAATAAGGGTTTGGGTCCACTCTCCATCCCCTTTCTTCATAACTTCAAAGTGCAATTCTTTGGAATTAAAAACATTAATAGAACCATAGAATTTCGTTTTAAACCATGAGTTTTGAAAACCATTTCATAAAAAAACTTTTTTTTCATATGTATATCATGATAAAAGTAGTTTCTCATTATAATACATACTTCTACATTCATGTACATGTATGAAATAGTTTTTCATGAAAGATACACACACACACACATATATATTTACATTTATTTACCTAAATATCGATATTTTAATAAAATATTATTGCATACTCATGTACATATATATCTACTGAAAGTAACAATAACACTTTTAAATAAAATTATATATAGACACACATCCATATATTTAAATATATAAACATAAAAATTAATATATATATATATATATATTTGTATATATACATGTCTTAAAAAAATGTTTCATATCAAATGATATATAGATATATATTTTTATTTATTTTTATACATCCACTTGTTTTGAATGAAAAACATTAATTTGAAAGTTCGATAACCTCTCTTTCACTCATTGTGGATTTATTAAAATTCAAGTAATAATTAAGTTAATTTTATTAAAGAGATATCCATGGTAATATGTGATTTTAAACATGCCATGATATGTGTGTGTGTGTGTGCATACATTTAAAGCATCATTATCAACATAATAATTTTGAATATCAAATAACATCACTTGTATTTATAAGAGTCCAACTGAAGATCTTTAATTATTCAAAATAATTTTAATAAAAATAAGTCTCATGAACCAAAAAAATTTAAATATTTAATACTTAACATGAATCATTAAGGTATAACATAAAAAGGATCAAATTGCCTTCTTGAAAACAATCAAAATAGTATTACAAATACACTGATGATAGATTAAAATAAGTTTAAATATTAATATATCAAGTATATATATATAGTTTAAAAAAATTAATAATAGCTTTAAAAAATCCCTATTGCTATCATAATGACATATAAAACTTATTTAAAGAGTTATGAATTAATCATGAGTAATTGACTAAAATCAAATTGACATATAATATCTAAAAAAAATATTAATTACTTGAACTATTTGAGTATATTTTCCACAAAAGAAAAACTTCATTTCAGATATATATATTTGAAATAAATAAACATTTATGGAATAATTTTTTATGTGACGAATAAATGAAACATCAGTAGTTTTCATAAAAAAATAGTGATTTGAACAATAAAGTAATACTACAAAGAGATTAAAACCAATTGGCCTAAAATACATGAACTGCATAAAACGCAAGAACATTTTTCATAAAATAAAATCTCTTACCATACAAATGATTCTACTACTTCACAATAGAGAAAATAATTTCATAATGAGAATGGTTAAATACTATTGATAAATTTGGGAACAATTTGAAAATACAAGAAAAATTTAATAAAAATAGAATCCCTTTACTATTTTGATCCACTGGGAAGACCCCTTATGTAAAGACTCTCAAGGCTATTTCATCATAATGGATGAAGAATAATAGAAATAGGCAAAGGATCTTTATATAGGGAGAACTAGACCATACTGAAATGTGAAAGTCCAAGAAAACCACCACCCCCTTTTCCCCTCTTACAGTGCATCACAATTTATATACATATACTCGACACCCAGAATAATCAGAAAGTAGAAACAACAACAAAAAACATCAGGACGATGGGATTACCTGATAAGAATCTCTAGTAAAATATCCCTAATTTGAACCAAACCTTAAACCCAAAGCGAAAATTAATAAAAAATCATAAAATTCATGTTAGTTCATATATATGCCTAAAATTAGATATTGCATTGAGTTAATATATTCACGAAATAGTTGTTCCTCTAGAAAAACAACTTATGAGGCTATTGTGGGTCTCTAACGCAGGTTTCATGTCGACCGACCACTGGTGGGGTGTCATCTTAGTTCACATGCGGCTATCCCGAGTGGCGATATTTTTGAAATGATACATGTCTCATACCCCTGATGAAAACTAGAAGAGAATTTATGGCTGCATCCACAAGTCACTGTCTAATTGGGGAAGTCGATGATCTAGGGGAAGAGAGAAGGTGTCACGGTGATGAAGAAGATTGGGGGGCATCAGCTTTAGATTTAGGCTACTCCCACCTCTATTTTATAAATATTTATTATATATTTTTATTATATATATATATATATATATATCCATTTTATGAAATAAATATATCAATTATTAATTCCCTACTTAAAAGGAAAACTTTTTATTTTTATTGTCTTTAGAAAATAATAATATTCATTATTTTATTTTTCTCTCATCTCTTTTATTTTGGGTATTTGAAAAATTTATAAAATTAATGTAATGCCTCTTTAGAAATATATGGTATATATTATCTTCTTCTTATGTATGCGAATTAATGTTATTATATCTATTGTAACATAATTAATTCAATATAATAAATTTATATAAAAAATAAATACAATTAAAGTCAATAAAAATTATGTTTTATATAAACAGAAAAACTTTTAGTATACAAATTTATAAAATTATACTTTAATGTTTTAAAATTACATTTTACATGAATGAAAGTTTATTTCATTTGAATTAAAAATATAACTTTGAAAAACCTTATTTAATTTAATAAAAAAATCTATAGATTTAAATTTAATATTTTTTGAGATTAAGATTACAAATATACATTTATGTATTTAAATAAATTATTATTACTATGATTATTATCATTTAATGAAATAATAAATAATTTTATATTTATAATTTCATAATTATTACATTATTATATTCATAAATATGTTTTTGGTTCACATATTTATATTTTTAACAAATTCATATTTGAAGATAAATAAACTTATTTCATTCATATATTTTATTATTTTAAAACAAATGATGATATTTATATTTTTTTTAAATAATAATTATAAAAGGATTATCATAACATATATTTTATACTTCAAAATAATACTCATAAATATTTTTCTAAATATATTATAATTCATATCATCTAAATGCAGATCAATATTATAAAATATTTTTTCGTTTCTTTTAGAAATTTTATTAGCATTCATTAAAAAAACAATATATATTTTATAACAAAATTTATTAATTTAAATATTCTCAATTATGAATAATTTCATTTCTTTCATAAATTTAAATTATATTTTGTTTATTTTTTATTTAACAATGGTTTAAATAAAATTTACAAGAATAAATAATTCTCTTATTAAAACATGGGCTGTTACTTTCTACCCCCATAAAAGAATTGTGTCCTCACAATTCTATCACCATACTTATAGAAATAATGAATTTCAGTATTCATAAATTAGAAAACTTGGAGTGAAAGACCTTTTATTAAAGTAAAACCCTAGAAAATTAATGTATAGAATCTAAAGGTTAAAAAGGCTTCTCTAAATCCTGACCTCTAAATTTATCTATTCTTCAACTCCGATACCAACTATAACGACTCAAAAAATAAGATCTGTATGTTTTTTATTATCCATAATTTATTTATTTATTTATAACATAACCCAACATAGCAAAGGTATATTGTTTTAGTGAGTTTGGATACATTGGATAATTCTCATTACATAGCCTATAAGAGAAAAGACCAAAACTAATTTCTAAAATGGTTAAACACCATAGTGGGACCTCGACCACTATCTCACCTATATGCATCCTTAAGCCCTATGAAAAGTGATTTTGATGAAATAGGTTGAGCAAAAAAATCTCAGTAAAGGTTTTTTAAAACAAAAGGGAACCAAATATAGTTTCTCAATTCAACATAAAAATTAAAACATGTTATAAAGTTCATTAATGTATGCTTAAGAAATCATGAGTAATTTTCAAAAAAAAAAACATTTTTGTTAAAAAGAGTTTCAGTTTATATATGTTTATAACATTTGGAAAATATGCTTCATTAATTAATAAAAAAATAGTGATTTAACTTGAAAATATTCTAAGAATTCGTAATTAATTATCAAAGGCACCATGGATCATAGCATGGATTCTCGGTTCACTCCCGATACATGGTGGACAATGTCCCATGATGGAATTAGTTCACTCCATCCATCAAATATCCCAGAGGCCATCAATTTTGTTTTTAAACAAAAATACCCTTTTCAGGTAATAAAGGGGGAACCCTACAGACATCATTGACTAAACACAAAAAAAGACTCAAAGGTCTAGTGAGACAAACCAAACTGATACATGGAGCTACCCATACCTTGATATGAACATGAAAAGGCACTCCATCATTGCAAATATGAACAACAAGAAAGTGTCATGTGTCAAAGAACATGTCCGATCCGATGGTTGATGCTATACCCTCTCAATCATCTAAATCTGGAAATCACTACATTGGTGAAGGGAAGCTCTAGAACCTCATCTGGGGTCCGATCAATGAGTCGAGTTCGAGTTCATTACTATACCAATAGACCTCACAAAATAAAACATTCACCCTTTTGAAATAACTAGTCCAAACGCCTCCATCAACAATAATTTTGGACCAACTCTACCGCCCTCCTCAAACACCCCTATCACTGTAGTTACATAAGACCAGATGAAAAAGCAAAGTGTGCGAGATCTGGTCATCATCACTAGGGACTGGGTCGTCCAACCCAACACCAAGGGAACACCACCAATGTGGGGATTCAGGTCATCATGAAACAAAAACTCCACTCTGGGCATGTTTATTCTATGATTAAAACCATTGATTCACCCTCACCAGGTTCCAAAACTCCACAACAATGAGAAATAAGAATATCTAGAGAAGAAACAAAAAGTTAAAACTAGAACACCAAAACCACATCCAACAAGAATTAAAACCTGTAATAGCCACAAAATCTACAAACCAGACCTACACCCTCCAAAACACCATAGATATGACCAGAAGCCTACACCTAGTCATGCCAGAAGAGCCAAGAAACCTCGGACGCTCCAAAGAAGCTATAAAATCCGAGCACATCGACATACCTTCGCACAGAGCCTCGTTTTTGATGGAAGGGAGAGCAGTGCCGGGCTGAGCACCGTCATTCTACCGATACGGTCGCACCGACCCTGGCTTCTTGGCTGATGTAAAAAGAACCCCAAACCAACTTCAGATCCACACCAAGATTTTTCATCGACAAGAAGAAGCAAACCACACTAAGCCAGCTCACAGAGACACGACGATGCCGACCATAACCAGGCGAATCATCCACAATCAGAACCAGTCCAGAGGGGGGAGGGGAGACCGAAACCAGAATAAACCCTAGTCTCTACGGATTCGGAGAACACGCCACTCAAAGGCCTTTGACCTTGGTTCACTCCCTGATCCCATAATGTGCTAAGGATAATCCTCCTTCACACCATAATGTGCCTGGGATAAACCTACCACACACCATAATGTTCTTAGTATAAAACTCTCACACACCATACATGACTTCTCATGTGATTAAAATATTACCAAATTCATTGGAGTGATATCAAGATGCAACCTTCATACAATTGGACTAAATTCCCATAAGGGTTTGGGTTCACTCCCCATCTCATTACTTCATAACTACTTGGTGGGATTATTTGGAATTAAAAAAATTACAACTTATATTTTTCATTCTGAGAACCATAGAATTTCTTTTTAAAATAGGATTTTTGCAAACCATTTCATAAAAATAACTTTCTTGTTCATATGAATATCATGGTAAGAGTAGTTTCATATTATAATACATAATTATACTTTTATATAAATTCATGTAATGATTTTTCCTAAAAGACAAATAAATAAACACACACACACACACACATTTATTTACATAAATATTGATATTTTAATAAAACGTGATTGCATACTCATGAATATATATATATCAACTAAAAATAATAATAACACTTTTGAGTAAAATTACATATACACATATATTCATATAAATAAATATATAAACATATAAAGTAATATATATATATATATGTACATGTCTTAAATAAAATTATTCCAAATGAAATGATATAAAGACACACACACACACACATCCACTTCTTTTGAAATAAAAGAATTAATTTGAGAGTTAAATATCCTCACTTTCACTCATAGGGATTGATTAAAATTCAAGTAATCATTAAGTTAATTTTACTAAAGAGATATCCACGAAAATATGTTATTTTAATCATGCCATGATATATATATATATATATATATATTTGTATATACATTTGAAACATTATCATCAACATAATAATTTTGAAAATATCATAGCATCGCTTGTATTGATAGGATTTCATCTAATGTTCTTTAATTATTCAAAATTATTTTATCAAAAATATGTATCATGAACCAAAAACATTTAAACATTTAATAATTTAAATGAAACATTAAGGAAGAACATAAAAAAAATCACATTTCCATCTCTAAAAAATTAAACTACTATTATAAATACACATATGATATATTAACATAAGTTTGAATATAAATATATCAAGTATATATATAGTTTAAAAATTTTAATCATATATTTAAAAAAATGAATCTTTCATTAAAAAGGACATAGTAAAATTCACTTAAATAGTCATGAAGTAAAAATTAGTAATTGACTAAAAACAAATTGACATAAAATATATAAAAAACACATAAATCACTTGAACAGTTTGACAATATTAATCACAAAATAAACACATAATTTAAGATAAAAATAGATTTGAAAAAAAATCAAAATTGTAGGAAAATATTCAAAAGTGATTAATGCATGAAAAATAAGTAGTTTTATTAAAAAAATAATCATTTGAACAATCAAGTAATATCGAAAAGCAATTAAAACCAATTGGCAGAAAATACATAAATTTCATAAAACACCTTAACATATTTTACAAAATAAAATATCTTACCATGTATATGATTCTACTGCTTCGCAACAGAAAAAATAATTACATAGAATGAAGGGTTAAATGCTATTGATAAATTTGGAAAAGATTTGAGAATACAAGAAAATTTTTATAAAAATAGAACCCCCTTACTATTTTGATCCACTGGGAAGACACCTTGTGTCCAGACTCTCAATGATAGTTCATCAAAACGACTTAGGAGAAGAGAAATAGGAAAATAATCTTTATAAAGTAATAACTAGACTATACATAAATGAGTAGGTTCAAGAATTCAACCATCCATTTTTCCCTCATACAGCATAACACAGTTTATTTGCATATACTCGACACCCATAATAATTTGTAAGAATAAACAACAACAAAACCAGCATGACGATATGATTACCTGATATAAATCTCTAATAAAATATATATTTTTATAATACATATATATTTTTTTATGATTATATTATAATTCATTACTTCAAAATGTATATCAATGTTATTAATTATTTATTTTGTTTTTAAGAAATCTTATTAGTATTCATTTAAAAATATATATATATTTTGTTACAAAATTTATTTATTTAAATATTCTCAATTATGAATAATTTCATTTATTAAATTTTTATTATATATAATTATTATTTAATTTAGGTTTAAATAAAAATTTTATGAATGAACAATTCTCTTATTAAAACTACAGGCATTACAGCTAATTTAATGTCTTAACCTACTGACAGGTGTAACACCTCATAAAAAACTATCCACATCAGGTTTCAGGCACAAACACAAATACTAATAGATGTCTCATCATTACCCCATCTAGTAATGTATAGGTGACAACAATGGATGACAGGAAAAGCTTCCCATGACAATTTTTCACCTCCAAGTGTATCTTAGAAAACAAAGCCATGAGTTTCCACTCCTTACTGGTATACTGAACTGTCTGTATCTGAGTCCTCCTACTTAGTGTATTGTCCACGGCATTTCCCTTAGCAGGCATGTAGGAATGCACGAATTTGAAAGAATTAAGGTATTCAAGAAACCATAACTACATCCAATTTAGATCATGTTGTGTAAATATATACTTGAATCTTTTCTTTTCCATGTACACCAAATAAAATTTCCCCAGTAAGTAATGTATCCAACATCGTGATGCGTGAACAACTATATCTAACTCAAGGTCGAGCATTAGGTAATTCCTATCTTCAGGCCTCTACTATCGAGACCTGTACGCGATGACTCGATAACCCTGTATAAGAACTACTCCTATTCGGATATCTGATTCATTAGAGTACACAACATAACTTATTCTCGTCTCTAAAATTGTTAGTATTGGTGTTGTAGACAATCTCCCTTTCATATCTTGAGAGGCCATATTGCAAGAATCTTACTATGAGTTCACACCCTTCTTAGTCAATCCCTTCAATGGTTCTGTTATGTAGGAGAAGTATTATATTAAATATATATAATAACCAACCATCCATAAGAAACTATACACCACAAATATGTTCTTGTGTTCCTCCTAGGAAACTACATATCTCACCTTCTTGGGGTCCACTGATATTTCTGTCTCTGAGATGATATGGCCCAAAAAGTGAATCTGATCCATCCAAAAGTTTTACTTTTTGAGCATAGCATATGAATTATTCTCTCTCATTGTATTCAAAATGATATCATGATTAGGGATATTTTCATGTTGATTATAATAATACACCAAGATATTATCCACAAAACAACTACAAATGAATCGTGGTATGGATGGAAAACATGGTTCATCGATTTCATGAAGATTGATGGCATGTGATGTGTGACCAAATGATACTCATATAAACCATATCTTCTCTGTAAGGCTATTTGATGTATGTATGATGGTATAACTCACACCTTATGGTAACCATATCTCAAATAAAACTTCGAGAAGACCCAAGATCCTCAGAGCTAGTCAAAGAGATCAACTCTCCATGGTAGATAGTACTGGTTATTAACCATCAACCGGTTCAACATAGGGTAATACACACCTAGCCGGATGTAAATGTATGCCTTTTTTGAAAAAATATAATGGTGAAACCCATATATAATTACTAGGTTGGATGAAACCATTATCCTCTAAATCCAATAGCTGCCTCTTGAGCTCTTATAGCTCTGTCATAGCCATCCTTTAAAGTGGAATGGATATCGATGCAGCTCCTGGAACTAGGTCTTTAGATAACACTACCTTTATTACTAGAGGAAATCCTTATAAGTAATATGATAAGACATACATGAAATGATAAACCACTAATGGAAAATCAGTCTGACGTGTTCCCTAATCATCCATATATAAAATCGAAATCTGGGTTGTCATCATACCCGTCCCATGATGGTTGGGTCAATCTTGACTCACCTAGACATCCCATTTACCTTTTTTAATGTACTCTCTCCCATATAGTGATGTAAATCTCACCCATTGGTTATAACATTAAATAAAATAGTGAAAGGGAACCAACTAGTCCATCCTGGGAATGATATAAAATCCTTTCATCTTGAGGATGACGAGGTCCCATACAAAGTAAAACCCGCCAATATCGAGGGGGAACTCCCTGAACTATCGTACACCCTCTTTTCTAATACTCAAAGGACCTTCAAGAGTCATTATTTCCCCATAATAATGAACACTAAGCCCAAGGATCTCCACCATAGACACATATATAAAGCAATTTCAAACACATATATCATAGAGTGCTGAAGCTAAAGTAGAGGTTACTAAAATAGTACCTCTGATAGTAGAAGGTCCAGGATCCTGCTATTCACGAGTATTTTATACTTCACATTCCTATCTTGTACCATGGCTCTATGACACTATCCGGATACCCTGATATGATCCACCTTGTTTTCCTTATAAAATGGGGTCTAACTACCACAACCACACCCACCACCTTAGTCCGAATGGCCTACTGTACCCTAGCTCCTGATCTAATGAGAAGCTACTTACCTATCTCATAAAAATAGTGTCAGTGTAGACCCTCTCTTGCAGGTTTCTGTCATAAATGAGCTTAATAATCCATAAATGATAGCACTCCCTACTCAATATGTAAGAACCCATGGGATCTATCAGCCCTCGAAGTCTTGAGATCTAAATAATCATATAATGTAATATAAAAATATCTCCATTACATCTCTCAATGAAGATCAAACTGAGTGATAACATCCCACTAACTCATAAAGAAATCACACAATATATACATAACCATATTTACCCTTATCTATGGAGGCATCTCTAATTTCATGAAGATATAAAACATGGACTATATCCTTGACATCGTATCCTGTGGTCCTTCATCCCTCGAAAACATTGGTGGATGTTGCTTCCGAAACTCACACATAAACTCTCCCATTATTAGGGCAGGTCACAGTGCTCCCTGAGTGGTCTATATGAAACACAATAACCCATCGTGTAACTATTTGTTGACACCTATGTTTGGTAAAACTCCTAGTTTCATAGAATGCATGATTAGAGGATCCACTAGTATCCCTAGGCCTACTACCTTTGGAGTATGATCATCACAAACCTCTTAGTGTACCACTTGAGGACCTTCTGGTGGAGTGCCTCAACAATTCCAAAAAAATGCCTCAGTTAATTATCATCATCAAAGTTCACATCTCAAAGCAAAGATATTTAATCATGACTGATAAAATCCTTCCTCTATAAGAACACACTCTTCTCTCTACCCCATGGATCTGTGAAAGTTTTAAGCTATAAGCCTTTCATTTTCAACTTTATTTTACATATTAATTTCATTTCAAACTAATTTAACATTAAAATTCATTGAATTGATACTCATTTTATGTTTATCACATTCTTTTTAGAAGGGTAAATCAATGGTATTCTGAATTCTGGTCCATGGGGGCCCATGTTCCCCCGAGATCAAATCTTGGAATCCACTTATGGCACATCACAAACCATTTCAATTTAAGACTGAACCATGATACGCCAAATTCCAATATTAGAGGTCCCATACACCTCAGGGACCAAATATTGGTGTCCATATATTTCACACCATAATATATCTCAATATACCTAACACAACAACAAGCATATATATCCCAACACCAATCATAAGAACATGCAATCCGTAAAACATCCTAAATGGCATAGAATTATGCATGGAATATAAAATATAATAGGTTACTATATGATAAATGATATGGAATAACCTCATATCATTGTGTTTCAACACATTAGAACCCAAATTCATAAAAAAATTAACATCACAAATAATGTTCATCACCCAACGGTGGAATCAAATCAACTATAATAGTCAAAATCTTGATAAGAACAATTTGATATGATGAAATTTGGATTTTTCTTATATGTGGGTTAGCTATTCCCCTAAACAACTCCTTAACAAATTCATATTCTTTACTTTTCCTTTCTATTTTTAACAAATAATAAGACATACCAGAAATTAAATCCACTTTGATACCACTTTGTAACATCCCAGACCTAGATGCCACTCAATAGTGCTCCGAGCCCAGTAGACCACATGGACTCAAGTGAATCTCCCCAAACACCAAAGGATTTCAACTAGAAGTGAGGGCATTGGTGTGTCAGTGGGGAGACTATGAACTCATTACAAGAGTGTAACACATTATAAATACAACAAAATTAAAATAGTAGAAGCAATAAACCATAAAATAGAAAAACTGTGGAAAAATTATAGTATAAAAAAGCTAGACTTTATATCCTAAAAATGATGATGATTCATGTCACATGTTTATAATTAAAAATCAAAAATAGTTACATGAAAATCATAAACATTACATGTAAAAAATTAAAAAAAAAATCCAAAAGAATTCCAGTAGTATCGAAATCCTCAGCTTGGTCTTATTCCCTCCTCCTCCTAAGCAGCAAATCAAGTACCTGTAGGAGGGAACTTTCCCTTATCATTACCTTCAATCATATAATCTATTTGGGTCCCAAAAGGTGACCCAAATAGGATGTGAGAAATAATCCCAGTAGGAAACCACCCATGGTTTGTTCCAATTAGTCAGTGAATATATACAACAAGTGTGCAGGTAGTATGATAATAAACAAGGACGTCCTCAAAAGTAAACATCCATCTAATTCAATATGTTTCATTTAAAAATACAATGCCATTGAATTTTATAAGTCTCCAGATCCATCTCAAGACCAACATCCCCTATGTAACTAGAATAAAAAAACATGCCTTATAAGGCCATCTAAATAATAAAATTCGATATCGACTCCAATATTTTGCTTTGTCTTGGAGATGCGTCATAAACCACTTCATTTAATTTAATTCACTTTGAACCTGAGTCCATTTGTGACATTTATAATATGGAATTCAAGTATCAATATTGGTATAATATCACCCAACACCCTACAAGAACATACACAGAGAACATAAATGGAACTTGGTATCGCTCTAGGTGAGGTACAATGTCACTGCCAATCGAGTTTGTCCTTGGTGGTCCACTAAGTGCGCCCGAGTATCACCCATGGAATAAAAATTGAATTACCTTTATGTCCATCCACATAATTCTAATATGAATCCATGTATCACTCGACATATATAGTTCAAGCCACAAAGTCCGTATGGGGAATTCTAATATGAATGCACATATCACTGTTAAGACCAAAAGGGGCTTAGATACCCTGAGGGGGGGGGGTGAATCAGGGTATGTATATTCTATTTCAAAATTCTTCTTTCCTCACTGGATATTGACCTCTATAATATAAGTGTCAATTTTTCTTCTCTTATGTTGTTAATTTTTATCTTGTTCTATCCTTGTTTATCTAATAATGATGCTTTGGATGCAATGGAGGAAAGTAATCAGGCAGGCACAAAGATTTTTACGTGGTTCACCCTCACTGGGCTACGTCCAAGGTGCTTACAATGATGATGTGCCGTTGTACCAAATCCACTAATGCTTACTGCCTATTTACAATGATTGGCCTAGATCACTTCTATGCCTAGGATCACTGCCTTTACAATGTTTAGGTTAGCTCACTACTTTCCCAAGGGTTACTCCCTGTGTTTCTTTCTCTAGATCACTACCGGTGGAGAGGATCACCTTCTTCTTATTCCTTTGCTCAATTCTCTAGAAATGATCAACTCACAGTTTATATACATCTAGGTCTTTTCATTATCTCTAATGAAATATGCATCCTTATCTGTTGATAAATGCTCTATTGACGTCCAACTTTCACCCGTAGATGAATATCACTTTTCACCAGTTGTACCGGGCTATCTTCCAACCTTCGCGCAGCCTGAGATTGATTGGGGCTCTTCTCCATGTCTGGCGTGTAGTTCTCACCAAACCACTTTCATGACACACTCTTCTTCAAACCAAAACATGGGAGACTCACATTTTTTTACGCCCAAACAAATATTGGCGTGCAACTACCCACTGGCGCACTTCTTCAATCCTATCGCACAAGTGTCACTAAAACTATTGCGTGACACTCCCTTTTAAAACTCATTACTTGGGTTACTCACACCGTTTTATGCCCAAATAATTATTGGTGTGCAACTATCAATTGGCGCGCAACTTCTGATTAACTTTATAGTTGTCCGACCAAAAAACAACTTGTGAGACAAAACCACCTGCGTGACTAGAGCTCAAATTTTCTCTAAGTGTCGAAATCTCTGTAAAATGAGGTGGGGTGGACCTATATTTATAGGAAATGTGGACACCTTGAGCGCCGGCGAGCAAGTCTCCTCTCGGTGTGCAAGTCAAGCTACCCGAGTCTCTATTGCCCAAGCTACTTGCATGCCCAAACCAATACTTGGGCACCCATATTTCCTTTGCCATATTTTGATGTTCTAATCATGAAAAACATATGTTGAAAAAGTTTCCAATCTTCAAAGACCTCAACACGCACGTCCCTTTGAAAAAAACAACAACACCTTAGATCAGTTCTTTTTGTACCTCCTCTAGATCATCCATTCCTTTGTCGAGGTTATTATGTCAAACATGGATAGCCAACAACATCTCATGAACCAGAAAATTCACCATGTAAACCCCCTTTGTCAAAAAATTATACAACATGGTCTTCTTTGTGAACAAACACAACATGGAGGCCCACTTTGTCAACAAACACAATCACCTCAAAAATGCTTCCATAATACCTTGAGGGGTTTTTTCCCAACAATCACCCATGACGTATAAGTCAGTATGGAAAAAATTCCTTCCATGGAATTACAATCCAAATACATATATCACCCTTACATAATAATCATTTAATCAAAACCACTTCATTTAATCAATTCATTAAACATGCCAAGGTCAAAATAAAAGGCCTACAATATAACTCACCTATAAAGGGTGACTCAAAAAAGGACCAACCTCAAAGGCTTGGACTTTCCTTTACTCGTGTGGTCATAACATGATAACGCACTCCCCATGATTAATGAGTCCATCACATATCATGGTCTCAACATAAATCATAATGGATAGTAATTCAAGGGACATTCAAATACTCACATTTGTATTTTTAGTAAAACAATCCTAACAATCCTATCAATCTATCACAGGGATTAGTTACCATATAACTCACATGAGAAAATAAAAAAATAGGGAAATTCAATCTAATTATTTTAAATCATGGAATAACCTATACTTTACAGACATGGTCTAGGAAATAGAATTCAAGCAGTGTTAGACATAAAATAATATACATGGGTTAAGGGGTAAGTCATATATCCCATACCCTTAGTTTATTTCACATATAAACTAATTCAAAAATTTATTATAATTCAATTTACGCATTTAAATGCATGAAAATACCAGGGACAACTCAAGGGCATAAAATTTCAAATGAATAAGCCATCAAAATGGTCATTATAGCCAACACATCCAAAGGGGTGGTTTATTCAAGGTTCTAAACCAATAATAATGGTTAAAAATCATATTAAATTACATAGAACATGACTAGAAATAGTAGTGTTCAATTTACATTTAAGACAACACCCATAAAATGCAGCACATGACACGAATACATATATAGATAGCCTAACATAAAGCGATAGTTATGAGACCCCCTACCTTAGGTCCATGCCAGATATCTCATCTCGTATTGGTTCCTGATTCGAACCAGATTGGAAGAAATATGAATAATGAATGAAGAGAAATAAATTTAGGAATATGATCCAAAATCCAAATAGCATAACTGATAGATATAAGATTCAGGAATGTCCAAAAACAAATTAAATACTTATTGTTTATTGTCTGATAAGATAGACGGTGCTAGAATTATAGTTCAGATGAAGATGGTACCTCAAAGACTAGAATTGATCTAGGTGGAGAGATCCCATGAATTCCATTTTTTTTTAAAATAAGAAGAATAATTAGGTTTTAACATATACAATATTTTATGGTTAAAATCGTTATTTTAGACAAAAAACTAAGACACACGGTTTAGGAACATGGTTCTTCAAACCGAGCACTAGGTCGTATAGTCTATTACAGGTGGAAGGGGTGTTGTTACAGTTACCCCACATGGTTTACTAACTTTGTGGAAACCATATTGAAATTCTATTTTATGAGCTGCTAAAAATGCAGACCTAAGCGCACGACCATGCAAACCAATCCATACAGTTTACTTTAATTGTGGAGCCTCATCTTTTCACCAAAAATTTTGGTTCGGGGCTCTAGACCAGACTCAAACATCATCGATCCCTCTATGACCTCAATGAGAATTCATAATAGTATATATTTAAGTAATTCAACTGATAATTGATAGAAAACACAAGATCTCTACCTCAAAGAAGAACTGGCTTCTTACAATAGGAGTACTACAAAGGTTCTTATCCCATTTATCATGTAAATTTCAGTTTTCAAGATTCCATTTAGGACATTATAGGGGTTTTTACTATAAAATTATAACTATATAATAACGTGATAAGTAATTTCATATTCTATTCAAATTATCCAAAATATATTGTGTCCCAAGAAGGGTGGATTTTGTGTATTGTGGTATGTTGATATCTTTTTTTGTACCTTATAATAAGGGATATCTTTTAGTACATATGATGTAGTTATGAAAGCCTATTTCGAGGTACAATTCTCTTGTTTATACAATGATTATTTATACTATGTTATAATCAAGAGGTATTTTTGCTGATGGATATTAAAAAAAGTATCTTAGTGTTGTGTTTTTTGTATATTACAATATACTTATAGAATGATGAATGTCAATTGGAATCCATAGTTGAAGAAGTGGGTGGTGGATAGTGAAAAAATTAATAATAATTTCAACCCAATGAATAACCCATGATGATCCAAGGATTTTTTTGATTCCAACTTAGATCCATTTGAGGTGGTGGTTTATTATTTTGAGGAATAGGTGGATGAGGATGGCATTAAAGTTTAATAGGAAACTATAGATGAAGAATAATAATATGTTCCATTCTTTGTTGAAGTAGGGAGGTATACAGATATATTCAAGATCCATAATGTTTCCTATGGACCCCCTAACTCTCCTATTTTCTTACCCTATAACCAAGTTTTGCTGAAATATGATGATGTTTAAGATACTAAGATTTCCAATGGTTCTTAATTTGAGGTTTCTTCTTTATAGAGTCCAAAAAATAACATTGTGTTATTGTTTCACTCTCTATATGATGTGGATGGTGAAGATGAGGATAAAGAAACTAATACCTTCATAATTATTTCTTATTCTAGTAAGACAGTTGGTCAAGGATAGAATATTAAATCCTAGAGTTTTTCAATCATTTAAGTTGAAGAAATCCCAGTAGAGGCAGATTAAGTAGATACAGGTGGTGAGGACGCACCATATAAGTGGGAGAAATACATAAGGTAAACTATTATCATCTTAGCTTATTCTAGTTCCAATTTTGTTGATGATGATGGGGGCATTCGACTAGATATTGGTTGACTTTCCATTTCGGATGTACTGAGGGATTCTAAGGGATATTCAATGGAAAGGATTGACCAAGAAGATATTAATGAGTCTATTCCTTATGAGGTTTCTATTGTAAATGGGGAGGTTATTGCTACCCATTATACTTCTTCATCTAGACAAGAGATACCTCCTCCCCCTCCTCCACCTCCTCATTCAAGTGTATTGAACTAAGATAACTTTTATTCCTTAAAGTTTGACATTTTGGGTTCTATTTCTAGCACGCCTAATCCCTCTACCTCTCTTAGTAAAGATGATATATCTTTAATTATATCCCTGGTTATGGATAACCTCTAACCAAAGTTATTAATGGGAAAGAGCGATTTGGATGTGGAGAATAAGAAGTTTTTTAATAGATCAGTGTTATCTACTATACTTTGGAAGACACGAGGGTAGACCAAACACAAAGAGAACTTTCAGTTCTTAGAAGGATGGAATCTCTTTTGGTAACACCCAAAAACATTAAAAAAAATTCATTTTTTAATAAATTATTATTTTTTCTATATTTATTTATATGACACACCATGTTAAGTTACAATACACACAACAATGATTTGGCTTGCGTTACAAGAAAGACCGAGTTTTACCATACAACAATATATTATAAAAATATTTTTTTTCAATATAATAAGATATAACCTTGATGTTAAGTTGGTGGGCTTGAATAGTATTAACTAACTTATGAAACTATTTGATTGAATTCATTGGTTGGAAATTAATTTGAAATAAATATAAGAACTAATTAAATATATTGGAGTTGTTTTTATAAAGAACTATTTTCATACTCACAATGTCATTTTATCTGAATAAATTTAATTAATTAATATTAATGAATTATATTAATATAATATATATTCAATTAAATATTTTTAAAATTCATCCAATATATTTAATATGCATAAGATAATAACAAACCAAATTTTACGCATAAAACCGATATTTTTTCTAAAGGAAGTTTAACCTCCTTTTAACTGAGAACCAATTTTAAATACAATTTTTGACACTATTACATATTTTATTTGATAATATAAACTTTTTATTTTAAATTATATTATAATAATTTATGTTGGTTTAATTATTTGTATTTTTCTGATAAGTTTCATATTTTGATGAATAGTGATAAAATATTGCATTTTAATTGAAATCAGCTTTTTCGATTAAATAATTTATAATGTAAAATTAAAATTTTAATTTGTTTAAAAGTATAAAATGATAAATGTTTTATTATTTAATCCAATATAGGTCATTTTAGTTAATTTTAAATTGACTAAGGATATAAAAACTATTTAATATTTTGAACGTTTTCACTTTTAAACACCGTTTTCACACCCCTTCTATGAGATTAATTTTAAATTAATTTTAGCCACTTGTGTATTGAATTATGAAAAAATTATTCCATATTTGGAATCATATTTTTCAAATTTATTAATTAGTTCCAATTTATTATTGTAAAAAATATGAATAATAAACTTTGAAATTTTTTATTACCACGGTTAAGGGTAGATCAGGTAATTAAGGGTAATAATAATATTATTAGTATTATATAATTTGCCTATATTTTTTTTCCTAATTTTATTTTATGATCTTTTTTAGAAAACATTCTTCACTGGGATAATCTTTTTACCACTTTCAGTCACTTTTATGACTTTAATAATTTTTTGTATTTTTTTCTAAGGGAAGTCCAATATGTCACACTCATGTTTTTAAAAAGTATTACATTTTTTATATATGGTTATTAAGAATATATTTTAGAATATAAATATTAATTTTAAATCTAAAATATTTATATTATTCATGAAAATTTATTTTTAATTTTTAGGGAATAAATAATTAAATTAAAGGCTTTCACAATGATGATGTAGTAATAGTTTATTTAATGGACATATCAAATAAATGTTATTAAAAATATTTTAAAAATATATTTTTATAAACTTAATGTCATAAAATAATTTTATAGATGACCTAGAAATAATAGGAATGTATTAATGGTTATTTTAGATAATAAATTGTTTATTGATATTTTTTAAAAAAGTCATGAAATGAAAAGTGTCAAAATTGGGATTAATGGCGTTTTATAATAAATAATATTTTATTATGTGATTTAAAATTCATAAAAATATAAAATTTTGCCACAATATTTAGATAAAGTTTAAAATTTCATCCATGACTCATTTAGTATTCTTTTGAAGTTTTATAGTAACTATATTAACCCTTAAAGTGTAAAAATCCATGTTGTCATGGTAAGAGTTAATTAGTTTAACTAAGGGATATAGTCAAATGATAAGGGTAATAAAGTGACCTAAACTTGTCTAAAAATTATTGGTTGAGATTATTTCGACCCATACCCATATTATATTATAAATAACCCACTTATGATCAATTTTTAATAGAAAAATAATTTATATTAATTTAATATTTTCTGATTTTCCAAAAGTATTCCCCACCTCAATTAAAAAAGGGCACCACCACCCTCACATATGAACACCACTTTGAGCCTTATATATCAACCAAAACCTATGAAAATAATCTTCTAAATTACATAACCTTACACTATAAGCCTCCATTTGTGAATAAAACCCACCAAATAATTCCTTTTGAGAAAAATAAAAGGATTTACCCAAATAAGAGACAACATTCTTCAACGATCGCTTTAGTTTTATTTGTCCCCCCATTATTTCATTTATTTTTATTACATGAATATATAATAACACCAATATCATAAAATTAATGATATGTTTTTATGTTTAGGTATCTACACCTAAACTGACTTCCATCAAATTGGTAATGAATTTAATGTTTGTGTACAATGAACTATTGCCTTGTGAAATGATGTATTTTGTTTTTTTACTTTACCACATCTCATGGTTGGCCATTATGATGGAAAAAATATTTTTATATGATATATTTGATATTTATGTTATTTTAATAATACTTGAATTTTTATATAACACAAACATTAATTCTTTCCACTTTGTGTAAATACGATAACATTGTTTTTGGAAGTGTAGACTACCACATCCTCAAAGCGATGTGGTTCATTCACATTATACATGAAACATATAAATGATGGTTTTAAAAAAATATGTGATATATATGACATAAATATGACACTTTAATTTTAATACACTTATATATCCATTAGTTTAAGTTATTTTAATTTTGAAAATAAATGAAATTATAGTTTATGCATACATATGATATAACGACTCTATGGACAATGCATTTCATTTCCTATATCCAAATTTTATGGATTATTATAAATATAAATTTACTGAATATATATAATATTTAAAACATTATTTACATTATGTAGATTTTAAAATAATGATCTATGTAACTTTAAAAACAAATAAAAAACCCAAACATACTTGAGAAACTAAGCAATCAACACCCAAAATAGTGAAAATGATGAAGGATTATTAACAAAAGGGTGATAAAATAAAATAAGATCATATATGGTATAATTATTATGAATAAGGTTATGATTTCAATTAATAATATGATTTAAATCATTATACAGGAGGTTAAAGTACATGCAACTAAAAAGGAACTATGAGGTGAAGGATATTTGTCTCACTTTTATTTATATGGGACACATGCCTTATACACTACTTGTTTCATTTGTGTGGTGTATATATTGCCCATGAATTTCATTAATGAGTCTTATATTGAATATTATGGTATATTAAAATCCATATATTTTATTTCTTTTATATGGAATATTATTCTACTAGTTATAAAGTTGTAAGGGGTTATTTCACAATCTCATTATTATTAGATATTTTTTTTGTTTAAGTCTCCAATGGGGAATATTTATCTTCCATGTAAGTGTTTTCTAAAATTGTTTTAAAAAAAGTTTTTCATATTATCAAATGATTGTTTGAATTCAATTTTACTACTTTTTTTCTTTTTAAAAAATTCATAAAAATAGATCTTTCTATCATTTTCCAAAACAAGGTACTTTATGTGATTTCTAAAAAATGTAAAAAGAGTGTTTTTTTAATTATACAAAATAAATGAAATTACCACCTTAATTATTCCCTAATTGTTTGAATATTAATTTAAAATTTTACAAGTTTATTTTCCAAGAAAATATTTTTATAAATGTACAACCTTTTAAACAAATTATTATAAGTTGGTAATGGACTTTATCTTAATTTCAATTCATTGAGGCATATTCTAATGTTATGCACCTAGTTTCTTTTATATAGTTTATAGAATTCCTCTTAACATGTTATATTAGGAATGTCATTATTTTTATGATATTATAAATTTAATTTAGTGTTATTACTTCATAGGAATTATGATTCAAATGTTTTAATGTGTTATGGGACATTTTGAAATGTTTAAAGATTATTATCCTTAGGAATGTTTTTAGTGACATTTCAATAATATTTAAATTCATCAATGTCAACAAAACATTTTGTTACTTATCCTACACAAGGTAATTATTGATAAATTATTATTCTTTAATCAATATAGATATTTCACAGGGCATATAAATTATTAATTAAATCTATTACTCGACATGAGGAATTCTTCGGACAGGTAGTGATGAGAGGGGATCAGAATCCCTCGATGCATCGACAGGTTTTAATTAGAAAAATAAGCTATCAAAATTAAAGGGGATTATAACTATGGTTTTAAACCATCTCATGAAAAGGATTTACCTTATACGTTTTCATGTGACTCATTCATGACCTCCAATAAATAAGCATTTCTTTAAAAGATATTTCAGTTATTATTGTGTTTATCCATGGGAGGTTCATATGATAAAATATATGGATGAATTTATTTATAATTTTTTTGATTAAATGGAATGTGTTTCCGTTATTTACCATAACATATTGATATGAATTATTGATTTATTTGAATGGCATGTGTTATTAGTTATTTACCTTTCCATATTGATTTATTCTCTTCAATTCATTATTACTTCTGCTTTAATTTCCCTTAATTAGCATTTGAGCTCTCCCTTTATTTATTGTATTTTACCATGTTTATGAAGGGGTATTTCTTTTAATGACTTTGAGGATGAAAAGTATTATTTTTTGTTATGTTTTTTTGTTTTACTAATGTAATAAGTGAACCATTTATGTATTTATTTCTTCAAGACAAATAAACTAATAGGTCCTTTGGGATTTTATTCCTTGTAATCATATAAACGCACCATATATGGGATTCTAGGGTTGGACCATTACAATTGGTATCAAGGTAAGTTTAATAGGAACCTTGGTAACTAGATTTAGGAAAACATACATTACAGAACATAACCTGTTAGTCTAGTACGTGTGATAAGTTTATTTAAGGAATAATTCCTTTTTAGTTTTATGGAAATATGTTTAAAGGTAAGGATAAATATTTGGTTTTATCTAATATTTCAATTTAATGTAACTATGGGTATTTATATAATTTGGAATACACAATTAAACATATGATATTACTTTTGTGGTTAAAACATTTCTTTAATGTTAAAAATAATTAGGTTATTTTTTATGATGATTATCATTTTTTTCAAAATATTAATATGGTTTTTGAAAAAGTAAAATAAACACACCTGGTGACATCCCTTCATGTCTAAAAAGGATGTTCGGTTTGAACCCACCAATAATGGGAGAAAAGGGTTCAACACCTATCACTATCCTATGTGAAGTCCAGGCTAACATTACAATTTTTTAGTTAAACTATCTAATGGATAAATATTATTTTTGATTTTTGGGAAATTTCATTTATCAAATAGATTAACTTGGGATTGAAAAATGATTTGGTGACTAAGTGATTAATATTTTTTTGTAGTACATTCACTATTTTGGGAACCCAATATGATCTAGGTAAACAGAATCCTATGGGATTTTATTTTAAAAGTAAAAGTTGAATTATTTTTTGGAATAATAAATCATTATATTGTGCACTTATCATGATTTAGGTAATTCATATTAATTGTTAGTATATATTTGATATTATTTGAATTGGAAATTATGTTTTTGTTATAAAACATTAAGAGAGATTATTGTTATTTCAAAGACTATATGATCAAATACATCTATTTTCTGGGTTTCAATATTAGTCTACAATTTTTTTAAGGAAATATAGTTATTTGATGAATGATATGTGTTGAATGTTTGGTATTACTATTGAATTATAATGATTAAATTTTTCTTTCATCATATTAAGGTTTATTAATTTTGGGGAATTATCTTATCTTATCCTAACCATTTTGGTTTTGGTTAATGTATAATGGTAGGAGGAATAGAAAGTTATACCACAAACAATTTTTTTTATATTTTTAAAAGCCACGTTTTAGAAAAGTGGGAACTAATAACTGAGATCCATATGGTGACCAAACATAACACATACCCCAAATAAAAACTCAAGACTAACAAAATTAAAAATTCAAAAACAAAATTCAAATTTAAAAAGAACTGCCACATCACCGTTGAAGAATTACCTTGAGTCACGAAATCCATATGGGCACATGTGAAAACACATAGAAATAAACAGGGCATATCAAACCTCATATTTCGAGCTTCCTTGTGTAGCAGTCAGACATGTCTATTTCCATTATCCCCAACCATCCACAAAGTCAGGAAACACCCCCAACAAAACCACCATAACCATCCATCTCCACTATGAAACTAACTCTTAGGCCTTAGTATTAGGAAAATAACACTTCCTATAAAACCAGTGAGCCACTCAAAGAACCTGCATTGAGGAAAGATAAGTCCAGGTGACAATTCCATCTTCATAGCAGTCCAATTGGCTCTACACCATCGCCGCTGTCATCCTATCCTTCACTGAAGCCTCCTTTTACTGCCATCAAACATCCCAATAATACAGAAGCCACATCATCACTATAATACACACCACCTAGAACCCCCTCCACATCACACAACACAACCCAAAGACTCTTGGAGACCATTGTAACACTTATATGTTTTTATGAAATATTTTCTTTAAATAAATTATATTATTTAGTAGCTTGATTTGAATGAAATTGTGAGTTTAAATGAACCTTAATATTTCCATATTATAAAATTATTTTTATAGCCTAGCAGTTAAGTTAGAGGGAATAATTATAACTAACTTATGAAAATACCTTACGAATTCATTGGCTATAAATTATTTATGAAAAAATATAAATCAATTAGATATTTTAATTTTTTAGTGAATACATTTTTCTAATGAAATTAATAAGATATATATGTGCTATATACTTAATAAATGTTTTTTTTGATATTCATTCAATGGATATTTTAGTAATAGGGTATGAATAAAACCAAATTTGAGGTATAAAACCCATTTTTTTAAAAGGTTAATTTTACACCATTGAATGGAGAACCCATTTTAAATTTATATTTTGACACATTAATAAATTTAATATGAAAAAATAAACCTGTTATTTTGAATTGGTATTTAAAAATTTACCTTGGATAAATTTCTGATATTTTTCTGATAACAATCATGTTTTGAGGAATAGAAAAAATATGCTTAATTTTAATTAAAAACAATCTTTTCTTCAAGATAATTTATATGGAAAAATTATAATATTTATTTTTTAAAATTATAAATAAAATTTATTTATATCATTAAATATCATGTATGTCATTATCATTAATTTTACATTGAATTCATAGGTAAAAACATTTCACTATTTTGCAATGTTTTAACTTTTAGAACCCATTTTCTCATTTCAACAACGAGATTAATTTAATATTAATTACAAAAATGTATGTGTTTTGAATTTTTAAAAAGGGATTCCATATTTGGAATCAGTTGGTCCAAATTTTGTTAATAGGCTACTTTTAATTTAGGTCATTATGAATAGTAAAATTTGTAATTATTTTTATTACCATGGTAAATGGTAAATTGAGTAATTAAGGATAAACATAATATTATAAAATTACCTTTAAACCTAAAATAATCATATTTGATGAATAAATTTGTCCCTTATCATCTATTGTTCGAAATGGAATCACTTTATATCCACTTACCAATGAATATGACATAAATGTAATAAAAAACTACTGAATGTGACAAAATTTCTTAATCTCATTTTATATAAGTATATTCATTTTAATATATGGATAAATATGAGATAATATAGACTATAGATAGTATTTGTATATATAAAATAATTACCTACATCATACGAATTTATTTATAATTTTTAAGGATTAAATAATTACCATTAATGATGACATAATAGTGAAGTAAAAATGATTTTATTAATAGAAATATAAAATAAATGGTTTTAAAAATATTATAATAAATATTATATGAAATAAATAACATGATACATGAATTGTTTTGGTTAATATGAAATTTTAGGAGTTTATTTAATATTTTTGATTGAATTTATCTTCTATGTGGATTTTTTTAAATAAATAATGTTCAAATTGACACTATTGATAATTTATGAAAATAACATTTTATTAAATTATTTAAAAACTATACAAATATTTATAATTTATAAATTGATAATTATACAATCCAAAATTTTATTAAATATCATTTTATGGTCAATTAAAGCAATCTAAATAAATATTTATAACCACTAAATATTTATAATGCTATTACCATAATTAAATTTAAACATAATAACTAAGTTTCAATTAAAAACATTTGGTTTAAATTTAAAAAATAAAATTTCCAAAAATTTATTATTTTATGATATTACCACCCTATCTCATATCATATTCAAAATTGGGTCATTTTTGTGGTTTTTGGATAGGGATTTATTTTATTATAAATTATTATTTATGGGGTTTCCAAAAGTGCACCTCACCTCAATTATAAAAGAGAACCACTTCCCTCACATATTCACTTTATTACGAGACTTCAACCTTAGTAATCCTCTGAAATTTATTCTTTATAAACTACCATATTTTCATTCTAGATGTTATTTTCATCTTTAAAAACCAACTCTAGTGCTCTAAGAAGAGATTTAGAGGAGGCACATCTAAGAAGTGATAATATCATTTACTGAATTATTTCACACTGATTTATTCTTCTACTTCCTCCTGATTAGTTGTTTCATTATAAAGTAATAACATAAATATCACTCATATACTAATGTGTTATTATAAAAATTAAACAACCATAGTCCACCTTCTACTCATCCTATGAAAAATGAAATCATCATGTGTGCGTATGTACGACTTACAGTCTCCACGCCATGTTGTAATCCACTTTTCACCACCAGCTTACATGGATGTGTATAATTATGGAACTAATAAATATATGTATGATTTATATAAAATTATTTTTATTCTAAGATATTATACACCATTTAATTAAATACCATTCAACAACTATGAGAACAATATCGACGCTTGTGTGTACGTACGGTTTACCATCTCCACGGTGTGATGTGATTTGTTCTACATAATATTCATTAAATAATGCTTACATAAATGAATAAAATTAATAAATATTATATATATTATGCTAATACCATGTTTTAAATTATATAACTATAAAGTAAAAATAATAATAAGAACTTATTTGACAAAACATGCATAAGAACATAAAGTAGTTAATACCCGAATAATGAGTAACAATGAAATGTTACTAACAAACGGATGAAAATATGATCATAAATGTCATAATAAAAATTATTATAAATATATAATAAATTAGTAACATTATTTAAATTATTATACCATAGGTTTTGGATACATACAATTCATTTTGGACCTAAGGTAAGGGATAATTTTATAATCTCATTTTTATATGAGATTGTTTATATGTAAGTATTTACTAGAGTATGTTTTACACAAAAAAACATATTTACTAATTAAATAATATTATTTATATTATTATAAAATTATTTATTGTTAATTTTACCGTTTGGTTAATTTCTACTAAACGGTATGAAATGAATATTTTGACGTTATTCTATTTTAGGCACTTTTTGACATTTCTGGTAAAAGTAAGAGAAGAAAGTTTTTTATCTTATAATACATGATTGGAATTTTATAGTTTCATGAAAAATTATTTAAATGAAAATTATTATACAATATTTCATGATTATTTTCAAATAAATTATCTTCTTTTAAAATTTCATGGCATTTTGAGAAAACAAAATGGTTTTAAAAAATAAGGGATATTTTCCTCAGGAATTAAGTTCAAGTGTTTTATCAAAATTATTTTCTATATAAGATGAAATAGGGCTATGATTGTATCCCTATTATAATATTTATTTATTTATGTTTATGAAGGAATTAATTTTATATAATTCATTTATTTTAAATGTATTATGATGGAATGATGTCTAAGAAACCCATTTTATTTAATAGAATATGCTATGATAAATGATTTGGGTTTTTATGGAACACATAATAATAGTTTCATTATGAGGTGGGTAGGAAATATATCTCCCTCCAATGCATTGGGTAATGATTTATATCTAATGAGATAGACATGACCATAATGACAGGTAAATCCAGTTCAGTGATAGAGGGCTAGAATGAAGAGTGAGCTCGGTTCAGTAATGGACTTTGTCCGCTATGATGGTATCGATAATGAGCCTTGACTGATATGAAATGATTTTATATGATTATGTGTTTATGACCTGAAATTTCATGTCTTATGTTATGAATATTGGGATTACATTTCAATTTTATAATTTATCCCATGACAAGATGTTAGGATCTTTTATATGAAGGATAAGAGTTTCAAATGTTATGTTTATGAATGATATTTTCCCTGTTTACCCTTACTGAGAATTTGATCTCACCCTTTCATATGTTTCTTTTTCCTAGGTCTTGAAGAAGGATATTGAGTAAGATATTTCAAAAGGGTGTCTATTTATGAAGAAATAAGTGGAAGATAATGTGGATGTTTTATGAACTAGTTGTCTATGTTTCCCAGTTCCTAAAGATAATAAACCCATATGATCTAGGCGTGGTTTTTTTATGTTATGTAATAAATATTACTAAATGTTTAAGTAATATCTATATGTAAATTATGTTCCATTATAGTTGGTATCAGAGAAAAGTTATAGTTAACCTTTGGAATCTAGGATGAGATAACCTTAGTAATAACCCTAAGGGTATGCCTAAGTATAGGTTACAATCCTATCATAGTGTTTTAGAGATGTTCATGAATATACTAGGATAAAACCAAAAGTGTCCTAAATTGAAATTTTATTCTTGATTATGTGTTTTTTCTAATCTGATTAGTGTTCCTCACACTTTTATTCTTGATTTTAGTCAATGGCTGGAACCTGATGCAAATGCATTAATGCTGAATGCGACGGGAAATGAAATGATTATCCCCCTAAGAAACCAAATGTTATTGGAACTGGAATGAAAAATATTGTAGCCATGGTCACAAAAATTTCTGATAATATGAATGATAAAGGACTTTAAAACAAGATAATGAGGGAGAAACATTCTTTTGAGTCCTTCATGAGATAGCATCCACCTTCATTCAGCAATTATTCTGATCCATTAGTGGATGAACAATGGATCAGTACCACTGAAAAGATATTTTCTATTGTACAATGTTATGAACATTATATATTCATCTTTATAGTCTATCATTTGGAAGGTGAATCTAATCAATGGTATAACTTTATCAATAATATCAGGAAAAGTTATGAAATTGAGTCCATGGAATGGGACGAGTTCAAGAACTTATTTTTCAATAAGTAATTTTCTCATATTCTTATAAAAATGATGGATAAGGAGTTCCTTGAACATAAGAAAACGTATGAATAATCCATTGGAACCTGAAAATAAAATTTTACAAGACTTTCAAGGTATGATTCTATAATTATTATCCAACCTGAGAGTAAATTTATTGATTCTTTAGTGGCTTAAAACTATGTCTCTGAATGGAATTATCCATAAGGGACTTCAACAGCTACGTGGAAATTTTTCGATCTGCTCTCAAGTTTGAGATGGATATTGGAGTAACCCATATGTCATATGGGTTTAATAGGAAAAGAAAAATGTAATTAAAATGAAAATCTAAAGACTATAATGAATATAAGATGAGTTTTCCCTTATGCTCAATGTGTGGATAAAAACATAGAGGGAATTGTCATAAGGGGAATAGTTAATGTTTTACGTGTTGAAATGAAGTTCATCAGTCAGTTGAATTCCAAAATGATGGGAACACAATGTATAATGATGTTTAGTTAGAAATGAAAACTCCAAATGGCACAATAGTCTCATATAAAGTTTATAATTATTCTCCGATTGATGTTTTTTGGAAAGTGATTCCTTCAAATATTTTGATCCTTCCTATAGTGGAATTTGATGTGATTATTGGCATGGATTGGCTTGAATTATATGGATATCATATAAATTTCCAAGGAAGGGAAGTCAAATTTCATATTCAAGATCAATCTATGATAATATATCTATCCAAGGATTAATATAAGATTCAAGTAGAACTTTATTCTATCTTATGGGTCTTTATTCCAATAAATGAAGGTTATATATCTCTAATGGTTGTGGAGAAACTCATGATTAAGAATATTCACATTTTATAGGAGTTTGATGATGAATCTTTAGAGGAATTTCCAGGTCTTCCACAAAATCATGGAGTTGAGTTTTCAATAGAACTCATTCTAGGTGCTATTACTATTTCAAAGAAACCTTATAGAATGTCCCCAACTGAGTTGCAAAAATTTAAAAAGCAACTCCAAGATAATCTTGATAAGGGATTCATATTACCTAGTGTGTCACCTTGGAGAGCACCTATTATATTTTTTATAAAGATATATGGATCAATGATACTCTACATTGATTATCGAGAACTTAACAAGATCACTATAAAGAAGAAATATCCTCTTCCCTACATTGATGACTTATTTGACCAACTACGTGGAGATCAATACTTTTCCAATATTGATTTTCATATAGAATATCATCAATTAAGGGTAAAAAAGTATGATATACCAAACACAGTATTCTGTACAAGGTATAAACACTATTATTTTATAGTGATTCCTTTTGGTCTTATTAATACCCATCTATCTTCATGGATCTAATGAATAGTGTCTTCAGAGACTATCTTGATCGGTTTGTGGTAGTCCTTATAGAAGATATTCTTATATATTCAAAGATTAAGGAATAACATGAAGATCACTTGATAATTTTACTGAAGACCCCCATAAAAGAGTACCCTTATGCCAAATTTAAAAGGTGTGAATTTTGTCTTTAGAAAGTTTCATTTTTGGGTCACATAATCTCAAGAGAGGGCATATCTATAGATCTATAAAAAATAGAGGTTATTGAAAGATGTCCGAGACCAACAACATTAACTGAGATCCATAGTTTTCATATCTTGGATAGATATTATCGAGGTTTTGTGAATGTTTTTTCATGATTATCCAATCCACTCACCAAGTTGATTCAGAAATGAGTTAAGTTCATTTCGACGAAGACATGTGAAGAGAATTTCAAATAGTTAAAAAGAAGGTTAGCTAGTGCACCTGTGCTCACACTACCTTATTGTGGAGAAAGGTTTGTCACCTACAGTGATGCATTCAATAATGAGATGGGATGTGTTCTCATGAAAAACAATATGGTGATAGCTTATGACTCATGAAAGTTAAAAATTCATGAGAAAAATTACCCAACTCATGATTTGGAGATAGATGCAGTATTTTTTTCATTGATGATATGGTGGTATTATCTTTATGATTAAAGGTTTGATATTTGTACAGATCATAATAGTTTAAAGTATATTTAAAAAAAGGATATGAATATGTGCCAAAGAAGATTGTAGGAGTTGAATAAAGATTATGACAGCTAAATACATTACCACCCTGGGAAAGTGAACAAGGTGGAAGATGCTTTGAATCGAAAAGACTATGATAGCTTCTCCCTAATGAGGATCATGAAAGATCCAATATTTATGGATTTTAAAAGGATGGATCATGTAAGTATAATGTAAGGATAGAAATATTATCTTTCTCAAATGAATGTTCAACCATCAATACATGTGAAGATTAAAGAGGCATAGAAGGAATATGTAGTGTTACAAAAGAAGGTGAGAAATATTCCGGAATTCAACCTCAATTGTGATGAAATAATAATGTTCAGGAACTGAGTTTTTATTCCTCCCATACCAAAATTAAAGAAGGTGATATTGGATAAGGGTCATAATTCTTCATTATCTATTCACCTGGAATCACGAAGATGTATAGAGACCTGAAAGAGAACTTTTATTGGGATGGAATTAAAAGAGTTTTCACCGAATAGGTCTATCGATTCTTGGTTTGTCGGTAAGTTAAGGCTGAGAGAAAAAAGTCTAAGGGTGGTGTTACAACCATTACCCATACCATAATGGAAATGGGAAAATATCACTATGAACATTGTCATCAAAATTCCCAAAACATCCAAAGTCAATAATGCTATCTGGGTTATAATTGGCCGCCTTACGAATTTATCACACTTCACTCCTATTAGAGGTGATTTATCTCTTGATCATATTGGTAGGATATATGTAACTAAAGTGGTAAGATCACATGGAGTACCACTTTCCATTATATACAATTGGGATCTAAGGTTTACCTTGAAGTTCTGGAAAAGTATTTAGCATGATATGGATACAGAGTTAAGTTTTAGCATTGTTTATCATCCTCAGAAAGATGGTTAGTCTGAGGGGAAAATTCAAACTCTGTAATACATGTTGAAAGATTTCTCTTTGAATATCAAAGGCGGTTTAGATAAAAACCTATAATTGGTGTAATTTTCTTACAATAATAGCTTTCACTCTAGTATTCAGATGGATCCTTATAAATCCCTCTATGGAAAGAAGTGAAGAACTGCAAATTTTTGGGATGAATTTGGGGAAGGAAATATATTAGGACCTAATCCTATTGATGAAATGGAAGAAAAGGTCAGATCTATTCAACAACACATAACAGAATCTCAGAGTCGACAAAAACGTTATGCTGACAACTGAAGAAAAGACCTAGAGTTTGATATGGGTGATAAGGTGTTCTTAAAAATATCTCCCTAATAGAGAGAAATAATATTTAGAAAGAAGTGTAAGTTGAGCCCTTGGTATATCTGTCCTTTTGAAATTCTGGATCATGTTGGGAAGGTAGATTACCTATTAGAACCTCCACCAAATCTTTCTCAAGTTCATGATGTGTTTCATGTATCTCTCCCGAGAATGTAAATACCTAAGCCTTCACATGTACTATGCTCAGAAGTCATACCGCTAGAGAAAAATCATTCTTATGAAGAAAAACCGATAAAGATTCTAGATCACAGAGAAAAAGTGCTACAAAAACAATACCACTTTCTAGGTTAATGTATTATGGAGAAACCACTAATTTGAAGAAGCTATATGGGAACTTGAGGATATGACTAGGGAGTGGTATCCTCATCAATTTTCTTCCAAGTGACGAATTTTGAGGGAGAAATTTAGTTTGAGGGGGGAAGAATGTAACACATAGATGTTTTTGTAAAATATTTTATTTAAATAACTTTTATTCTTTAGTAGCTTTCTTTTCATGCATTTGTGAGTTTAAATGAACCGTGAGATGACCTTATTATAAAATTACTTTTATAGCCTAGTCATTAGGTTTGTAGGAATAATTATAACAAACTTATGAAAATGCATTATGAATTCATTTGCTATCAATTATTTGTGAAAAAATATAAATCAATTAGATATTTTATTTTTGAGTGAATTACTTTTTATAATGAAATTAATGAGATATATATTTTTTATATACTTAATAAAATATTTTTTATATTTATCCAATGGATATTTTAGTCATGGGGTTTTAATAAAACCCCATTTGATGTATCAAAAAACTATTTTTTAAAAGTTTAATTTTACAACTTTGAATGGAAACACCATTTTAAATTAATATTTTGAAACATTAATAATTTTTATTTGAAAAAATAAACATTTTATTTTCAAGCGGGGTATAAAAATTTACTTTGGATAAATTCTGGATAAATTCCATGTTTTGATAAATAATAAAAATACGCTAAATTTTAATTAAAAACAAATTTCTTCATCAAGATAATTTATATGGTTGAATTATAACTTTTAATGATTTTAAAGTATAAATAGAATATATTTTTATCATTAAATTTAATGTATATCATTAGAATAAATTTTACATTTAATTTATAGGTAAAAACATTTCAATATTTTGTAATGTTTTAACTTTTAAAAACCATTCTCTTATTTCAAAAACGAGATTAATTTTAAATTAAATACTTTAACTTACATGTTTTGAATTTTAAAAAATTTATTCCATATTTTGGATCAGTATTTCCATATTATGTTAGTAGGATAATTTTACTTTTGGGTATTTTGAATATTAACTTTGGTAATTATTTTTATTTCCATGGTTAAATGTAAATTTGGTAATTAAGGGTAAAAATAATATTATAAAATTACCTTAAAACTTGTAAAAATCCTATTGGATTACTAAATTATACCTTTATAATCTATTTTTAGAAATGTAATAACTTTATCGCCACTTTCCTCTGAATATGACATGAATGTAATAAAAACTAATGAATGTAACAAAATGTCACAATCTCATTTAATCTAAGAGTATTAATTTTAATATATGGATAAATAATATATAATATTGAATATTTATAGTCTATATAATGAAAAATTAATTACCTAAATCATAGAAATTTATTTATAATTTTTAGAAATTAAATTATTACGATTAGTGATGATATAGTAGTGATGTAAAAATTATTTTATTTATTGAAATAACAAACAAATTATTTTTCAAATATTAAAATTAATACCATATGAACTAATTAATGTTATCCAAAAAATTTATAGGAGAAAATAACATGTTAGTAGTGTATTTAACATTTTTTTTCTAATTTATCATATGTGTGTAGTTTTTTTAATGAATAGTTTAAAAACTGAAACTATTGATATTTTATGAAAAAACACTTTATTAAATTATATAAAAAGCATAAAAATATTTAAAAATTAAAAACTGATAATTATAAGATAAAAAATGTCATAAAACATCAATTTATGGTCAATTAACACCATATCATTAAATATTTATAACCATTAAATATTTAGAATGTTACTACCACAATTAAAATTAAATAGAATAACGAAGTGTCAATTAGGAAGATATGGTTTAAATTGACAAAATAACTTTTCAAAAATTTATTGGTTGATGATATTAAAACCCTATATCATATCATATATGAAATTGAAAAATTTATAGGTTTTTGGGTTGGTTTTTATTTTATTATAAATTATTATTTATGGAGTTTCTAAAAGTGTCCCTCACCTCAATTATACAAGGGAACCTCCTCCCTCTCCTCTTCACATAATTTTGAGCCTTCAAGATTGGCCATACCCTACCATTTTTACATATAAACTTTTTTATTTTTATTTTAGAGTTTCTATTCATCTTCAAAAACCATCTCTAGTGCTCTAAGAGAAGATTTAGAGGAGGCACATCGAAGAGGAGGTAATATCTTTACCGATTATTTAAAACTTCTCTGTTCTTCTACTTCCTATTCATTAGATGTTTCATTATAAATTAATAACATCAATATAAATCATATAATGATATGTTATTATAAAAATGAAACAATCATAGTCCACCTTCTACACATTTGATGAAAAATGCAATCATCATGCCTGCGTATGTACGACTTACCGTCTCCACGCCCTGGTGTAATATTTTTTTCACCACCACCTTACATGGATGTTTATAATGATGGAATTAATAAATAAATATATATGATTGATTTAAAATTATTTTGATTCTAAGATACTATACACCATCCACTTCAATACTATTCAATAATTATGCGAACGATATCATATCCCATGTGTACGTATGACTTACCATCTCCACAGTGCGATGGGATTAGTTCTACATACTCTTCATTAAATCATGATTATATTAATTAATTGACCATGTAAATATCATATATATTATAATAATACCATGTTCTAAATGATATAACTATATTCTAAAAAGAAGATTAAGAACTTATCTGACAAAACATTCATAAGAACATAAAGTAGTTAATACCCGAATAAAAATGATTATGATTATGGAATAAATGAGTAACATTATTTAAATATTTATACAAGATGTTTGGATACATAGAAAGCATATCAAAACTAAGGAAAGATATAATTTTATAATCTCATTTTTATCAAAGATTGTTTATATTTAAGTATTTACAGGGGTATATTTATCATCCACATCCAAGATTCCTAATTATGTAATATTATTTCTATTATTCTAATTTTTTTAATGTTAATTATACCATTTTGTGAATTTTTATTAAATGGTAAGAAAGGTATCTTTTGTTGTTATTCGATTTGAAGGACTTTTTTAATATTCCAAAAAAAAGTACGTGGAGAATGTTTTTTAACTTATATGGCATGAATGGAATTTTACAGTTTCATGACACCTGATATCCATGAACCTTACTCTACACATCTTCAATATTATTTTTGAACTAAATTATTTTCTTTTAAAATTGAATGGAATCTTTAGAAAAGAAAATTCTTTTGAAAGTGAAAGGATATTTTCCTCAGAAATTAAGGTTAAGTGTTTTATCAAAATTAGTTTCTATATAAGACGACATGGTGTTACATTTCTATCACTATTATTCTTTTTATTTGATTGTATTTTTGATGGAATTATTTTTATGAAATCCATTTATTTTAAATGGATTATGATGGAATGATGTTTAAGAAACAAATTTTATTTCATTTGTTATTCTATGATAAATGATTTATATTTTTGTGGAATATATAAGAATGATTTCATTATTAGATGAGTGGGACCTATATATCCATACAATGCATTGGGTAAAGATTTATATCTCATGAGATAGACATGACTAGAAAAACAAGTAAATATGGTTCAGTAATACAGTGATAGAATGAGGAGTAAACTTTTTTTAGTAATGGACTTTGTCCACTATTATGGTCTCAGCAATTACCCTTGAAAAATATGAAATGATTTTATATTCTTATGTGCGTATGCCAAGAAATTTCATGTACTATTTTATGACTATTGGGATTACATTTCACTTTTATCATTTATCCCATGACATGATATAATGATCTTATATTTATAGGATATTATTTTCAAATGTTATGTTTATGATTGTTATTTCCCTTGTTTACCCTTATTGACAATTTGATCCCACTATTTGATATGATTCTTTTCAATAGGTCATGAAGAAGGGTATTAAGTAAGATATGTCAAAAGAGAGTCAAGTTATGAAGAAATAAGTGGGAGAAAATGTGGTTGTTTCATGAACCAGTTGTTTATGTTTCCCATTTTCTAAAGACACTAAACCTATATGGTCCTGGTGTGGTTTTTTTATGTTATGTAATAAATATTCTTAAATGCTTAAGTAATATCTATATGTATAGTATGGCTGTTATAACCATCGCACTAGTCTGGCCTAGAAGGGTGTAGTCGACCCAAAGTCCAGAGATGTGTACAAGCATAAAGGCCCCCAGAACAAGCCATGAATGAGAAAGAACCATCAACCACTCCATAAAACCTAGACATCGAACCATCTCCAAGAAAATGAAGACCATAAAACCATAAAAATACCCCAACTGAACTATATTCACAAACCAAAAACACCCTGGAATGAGGAAGAAGAAATAAGGATTGAAACCCTAATAGGAAAACCAAAAGGAGAAACAAAAGGGTGAACAGGGGATGAAACCCTAAAGAAAATACACATTATGGGGTTGAAACCCTAGTAAGAAGAATAAGGATGCTCAAACACGGGGGTATAAAACCCTATGAAGTAGAAGAAGAAGAGGGAGATATATGAGGAGAAAATAGGGGAGATTAGGGAAGAATCCGCCGAACAAAGAATCCCATGATGAACCCAATCCCACTACCGCAGTCCAAAACCCATCTAAGAACCGAAATAGATGACCAAATGGTGTTAACTGTATCAGGACAGACCGACATAGTGTGTGGGGGGAGTAGAAAGTGATACAGCTCTAAAATAATGAATGAAGAAAACCCAGAAGGGGAGAATGAACAAGAATAAAGAGAAAACAAAGAAGAAAAAACATGAACTTGATGGAGGAGGAAGTCGCATCTCCACTGGGGAGAACTCGAAACCCAGGGGGGAGAGAATGGAGTCGAGGGCAGAGGCCGAGAGTGAACTCTAGGAGAGTGGGGCACCATCTAATCTTTTTCTTTAAAAGAATATGATTCCTTTGAAATATATAGTTATACATTTTCGGATTTTGTGATCCATAAAAAATGTTTCAAATTCTTCAATATTGAAAAAAATTGATCTTAAATACATTTAGTTTGGAGAAAGAGATGAGTTTGTTGTGAAAATTGATTAAAGGATAAAACTATACTTATGAGGTAAGTATGATTCCTTATGTTCTTAGTCTATGAAGTAAATGAATTCCTTAACTTGAGGAAAATATTTTTAAAATAAAAACATTATTCTATTAATTTTATTATTAAGAAATCAATGGACCCGTTAGCCCATCACGAATTTATGGTCTTGTCATGGTAGACTTTTTGATGAACATGTTTTCTATCATTATACACCAGAGATTAATAGTTATATTTCTCCTCCATATCCATGTTTTCAACAATTTCATCCAATTAAAAAGCATATTTTTTTGTGACCTTTTCATTTCCTTTTCCCTCTTATTAATAATATATGTTATTAACCCTATTTACAACATTCTTAAATCAACAATTATTTATTTTCAAATATAAAACCCTAGACTGCTGAGATAATATTTAAATTGTAAGGATTCAATATAATTAATATGGGTAGAATGTGAAACCTCCATAATTTAAAAAATTTTCATTTTTGAATAAATTTATGTTTTTTTCTATTTTTCTTAAAACACAACACCAGGTTAATCTTATGGAGCACACAACAGTGAGTTGTCCCGTGTTACTCGAAAGGTTGAGTTTTACTGAAAAATAATATATTATTTAAATATTATTATTTAATATAATTAGATATAACCTAGAAATTATGTTAGAGGTTATGAATATTATTAAACAATTTAAAAAAATATTTGGTTGAATTCATATGTTGAAAATTAATTAGAAATGAATATATGAACCAACTGAATATATAAGAAATGTTTTTTAAAAGAACTATTTTTATATACACAGAGTTGTATTATCTTAATAAATTAAATTAATTACAATTATTGGATGAAATTAATGTAATATATATTCAATTTGTTTTATATTCATCCAATATATTTAATTGAAATAAGATAAGAAAAAAACTGATTTTTCGCATAAAAACTAATATTTTAATAAAGGTAGTTTTACGGAATTTTAATATAGAAACTATTTTAAATACAATTTTTGAAACTTTTATATATTTTATTTGAAAAAATAAACTTATTATTTTAAATATTAATATAAAAATTTATTTTGGTTGAAATTTGGGTATTTTTCTGATAAGATTCACATTTTGGTGAATAGTGATAAAATATTGTATTTTAATTGAATTTTTTTTCATCTAAATAATTTGTAGTGTTAAATTATATTTTTAATTTATTTAAAGTATTATTACTTCAAATTTTTATTATATAATCTAATAATGGTCAATGTAATCAATTTCACATAGAATAAGGATATAAAATCATTTCAATCTTTTGAACGTTTTCATTTTAAAAACCCACTTCCAAACCCTATTTGTTAGATTAATTTTATCCACTTATATATTATGAATTATGATAAATGGATTTCATATTTTGAATCAGAAGTTCAAAATTTAGTAATTGGGTCCCATTTTTTGGACAAAATATGAATAGTAAATTTTGGTAATTTTTATAACCACGATTAAGGGAAAATCAGGCAATTAAGGGTAAAAATCATAATATAAGTATTATAAAATTACCCTAACACTTGTAATAATTATATTTAATGAGATATTATCTACCTAAAACATCCATGATCATATTTTATGGCCTCTTGGAGCAACTTGGATGAATTTAATCATTTTTTAGTATTTTATTCTAAGGGAAGCCCAATAAGCCACACCCATGTTTTAAAAAAGTATTAGATTTTTTATATATGGTTATTAGGAAGATATATTTGACTATAAATAATAATTTTAAAAATAATATATTAAATTAATTAGATTAATTTATTTTTTATTTTTTTGGACGAAATAAATAAATTAATGTCTTGCACAATGATGATGTTGTACTTGTTTAATTAATGGACATATCAAATAAATGTTATTAAAAATATTAAAATAAATATAGTTTTATAGAATTAACTTCATAAAAGAATTTTGTAGATAAAATATACATATCATGGCTATATTAATTTTTTTAAGTTATTTTTTTATTCATATTTCATAAAAAATTCAAAAAATTAATAGTGTTAAAATTGATATTAATTATATTTTAAAATAAATAAAATTTTATTAAATTATATAAAATTATTAAAATTATAAACCATATCTAAATGATTTAGATAAAGTTTAAAATTTCATCCATGACCCATTCATGGTGTTTTTGGCCTTTTATAGTAACTATATTAACCCTTAATGAGTATGAAGCCAAGCAGCCACAGTAAGAGCTAAAAGGTTTAAATAAGGGTTAAAGCCAAAAGATAAGGGTATTAATGTGACCTAGAAAAGTATAAAAATTATTTATTGAGATTATTTAGACCCATAACCATATTATATTCTAAATAACTGACTTTGGAACCATTTTTAATAGACAATTAATTTATATTAATTTAATATTTTTAGAGTTTACAAAAGTACCCATGAACTAAATTTAAAAAGGGAACCTCCTCCCTCACCTACTCAATTTAATTTTTTCCTTCTAACATAAAACAACCTACCAAAATAATCTCTTAACATCCCACTCTTCATACTATAACCCTATCATTGGGAAGAAATATAACCAAAGAAGTCATTTTATGCCAACCAAAATGAGTTACCCAAATAAGAGGTAACATTATCCAATGATAGATTTAGGATTATTTATTTCAATACTCCTTAATTTATTATTATTTCATTATTATATAATAACTATAATGTCCTTAATATACTATTATTTTTATGCTATTTTTTACGTACTCCTATACACACTTCCATAAAATGTGTACTGAATTTACTGTTCGTGTACGGTGAACAACTGCCATGTGAAATGATGTCATTCATTATTTTCCATTACCACCTCTCAAGGTTGGTCATTATGATAAAAAAACTGTTTTTATATTCTATATATTTTTTCTCCATACTACCTGATTTTTTTAAAAAAATACCTTTATTTATTCTATTTTGTGTAAATACGATAACATCATTTGTGGAAGTGTGGACTACTACCTCCTCAAAGCGATGTGGTTCATTAACATTATAAATGGAACATATAAAGGATTGTTTTAATAAAAGTATGTGATGTATATGAAATATATATGATACAAGAATTTTAATATCTGTATATATCACTAACTTTTTATTCTTTTAAAATAGAAAATAAATTAATGCGGCGTTCCTGAGTATGTATGACCTACCTTCTCCAGGAACAGTGCATTTCATTTCCTATCTCCAGTTTTTATGAATTATAATATATATTTATATATTATATAAATGATATCTAAATAATGGTTTACATTCTTCATAGTATGAAATCATGATCAAATAAATTGGAACAATAAATAACAAGTCAAAACATACTCAAGAAACTGTCCAATTAACACCCAAAATAGTGAAAATGATGAAATATCATTAAAGAAAGGTGATAAAAAATATACAATGATAATATATGATATCATAAATATTAATAAGGTTATGATATAAATTAATAAAATTATCTAAACCATTATACATGTGGTTAAAGCGCATGAAACTAAAAAGGATGTGTGAGGTAAGGGATATTTGTCTCAATTTTATTTTTGTGGGACACATGAATTAGACACTAATTCTTTATTTTGTGTGATGTATATAATACCCATAATTTTTTATGAATCTTATCCAAAATATTGTGGTATTTTCATATCGTTATAATTTTAATTCTATCAGGGGGCATACAATTCTACAGATTATAAAGATGTAAGGTCTTATTTCAGAATATCACCATTATACGATATTATTTTGGTTTATGTCTGCAATGAGAAATATTTTTCATCAATGTAATTATTTTCTAAAATTTTTCAAGAATATTTTTACTATTCTCTAAATTTTTAATGTCAATTTTACCCATTTTTGACTTTTTACAAAATCATTTAAAAGGAATCTTCCTACCATTTTCTAAATTATGGTACTTTATAAAGTTTCTTAAAAAAGTAAAAGGAATATTTTTTAAACTTATATGACATGAATGGAATTTCCTAAAATCCTGATGACCTAATATTTGGAAGCATCCTTTAAAATTTCATAAGATTATTTTAAAAGAAAATATTTTAATAAATTAAGATCCTTTTAAATAAATTACTACGAAATTGTTAGGGATTTCATCTCATTTTAATTCCAGTAAATAATATTGTAGTGTTATGAACCTAGTTTCTATTATGTGGTGTATATATTTCCTTTTGACATGTTATACCATGAGTATCCTTATTTTTATGATATTATATGTGTCATTTAATATTATTATTTTTTGGAGTTATGATTCAAAATGTTTCAATATGGTGCGGAAAACATTGGAATGTTTAAAGATTATTTTCCTCAAGAATGTTTTTAGTGATATTTAAATAGTATTTCCATTCATCAACATGAAGAAACATAGTTTTTACTTATACTCTATTTGGAAATTATCGATAAATTCATATTCATTAATCAATATAGATCTTTTATAAGGCATATTAATTATTAATTAAATTGATTACTCAATACAAGTAATGATTTTGACTATAAATGACAGGTGGGGCCAAAACTTTATATAGCCCCTTAATTCATAGGCCTGTCATCCTAAGATAAATAAGTTGGCCAAATTAAATTAGTTTCTACCTATGGTTTTAAATTGTCTTGTGAAATGTCGTGAAGGTATTGGTTTTTAGGTTCCTCAAACATGACGTCTAATAATTAATCATTTACTTCATAGATATTTTAGTTATCATTGTTATTATCAATGAGGTTTTTATACCATAGAATCTCTTGATGCATTTAATTTTATGTTTATTGATTAAATAGAATTTTTTTAGTTATTTACCTTTATATATTGTTTATTCCTTATCTAGTTTTTTAATGGCACGTGTTATCCATTATTTACATTTCCAAGTTGATTTATTCTCTTCAATTTATTATTGATTCATATTTACTTTCCATTACTGAGCATTTGAGATCAACATTTTATTTATTATATTTTCCCCAAGTTATGAAGCTGATTTTTTAATGATTTCAAGGATGAAATTTATTATCTTCATTATGTTTTATGTTTTACCAATGTAATAACGGAACCAATTATGTATATAGTTCTTTAAGAGTACTAAACTGATAGGTCCTTTGGGATTTGGTTCCTTCTAATCATTCCAAGTAATAAAATAATGTACCGACTATTGATTTTTGGGGTCGAGATGTTACACTTTATAATATTGGAGAATATTATTAAAGAAATCATCCCTTATTTTCACCTACTAGTGTTGATTCTTATCTTGATCAAAATTATTTTTTGGGAAGAGCTACAGAGTGTGTTGAGTGACTCATATCCTTATCACCAAGATTATCTTTGAAAGATCAAATCACATTGTGAGCACGTCTATAAGATTGTTAAAGAATTATTAAATGAGGAAATTATTGACATGGAAACTATTACCAACAAAATAAATTATTACAATTCTTATATTTATAAAAAAATGATCAATTATCATTTAATTTTTTTGGATAAGCCGCTAAGGTTTCCACTTATTATTAGAGCCTTCAAAGAGAAAGTGGGTCAGTTTAAGGAGTTGGAACCATTATTAAAATTGATTATGGAAGAGAAGACTTAATTCACTAGGATGATGGAGTATAATATCAAAACTATTTAAGAGTTTATAGGGTTGATAGATCCTATTCTATACACTTCCCGAAATATAGTTATTTATCCTACTACTATTCCTATGACTACATCAATTTTTTGATCCTATTTAATTGACCCTTTATACTACCTATATTATTGACAAAACTTTTTTTCATACTCCCATTTTGGCAGTCGGACATCCAAGGCTAGTTGCATCCAATATTTTCTTTAAGCCTCCCACACATAATTCTACTCCCACTCCCATACTTATTTCTAGAAAAAGGAAGACCCTATCGATAATACCACCATTAATGAGAATGATGTTTCAGAATATTCTTGGATGTTATAGGGCCTTTTTTATTTCAATCTAATAATTATAATTTAATATTAAATAAAAATTATTAATCTATTAATTTATTTTTGATCAAATATGTTTTATCTTCTTTCTACTTTTTTAATGTTCCCAAAAGGGAGAGAATTTGTATAATGAGTATGATTTTATATGTATGATTATCATTTATTAGAATTATAAAAAATTTTATGGAACTTTATTCTTTCTTTTTATTATGATATATAATACTTTAAAAGTTATAATATTTCATTTTAGTAAGATAAATATTTGAAATACAATGTTTTGAAGTTCGTTTTCAACCAAGATTTGTGATTATCAAAAAGAGGGATATTTTTGGACCAATAAAATAATTCCATGTTTTAATGATAAAAAACATGTTTTCTTTATAAAAAATTTTCAATGTGTTGAATGATATAAGATTAAAATTTTTATAATTTAAATAAATTTTCTTTAAGTTCGGGTTTCTACCATCAAAACACGTTATGCTATCACTAGTTAACGTCTACTAGTATAAGAAGAGATTTACTATGACCGATACACTTATGATATTACTAGTTAAAAATTCACTACCTCCTGTACATATCTTCTAATACCAGTAAATATTTGTTATCATCAATTCATATCTACAAACTCCAAGATGATTCTACTACCACTAGTTGATTTTTTTCTACTGTCACTAAAAAATATATACCTCCAAGATTACACTAATTCTGTTAGATGAATCATGTTACCACTAGGATAGTTATTATATTATTAGTTGAAGATAATATACCACCGGGATGAATCTACTACCCCCAGTCCTTTTCTACTACCTCTAGTCAAAACATTCTTCCGTAAGATGAAACCATTTTTGTCAGGTGAACTTATTATTTCACATTTATCTATAATTAAATTAAAATTAGTTATTTGAATAGCTATTTTATTAAATTTAATACAGGTCCTAGATTTAATAATTATGAGGATTTATTAATTATTATTATTAAAACAAATAATCAAATGAATTAAATTCAAATTCAAACTTTTAAGAGTTATTTCACAGTAAGAGGACGTATCCTAATTTATTTTTATTGTGGAATAGATATTTTTAGGTTTTGAAAAGCTATAAATATGAGGAATACCTCATGAAGAAGGGTTTTTTGATCACATATTTATAAAAAATAACTAGATAGTTGAGTACAAATTTTTTTTTAAAAATAATAGAGTATTGTAAGTGAAACATATGACACACTATTTTTCATGAAAAAATATTAACCTTGTGAAGAATTCTCATAATGTCTTAAAGGGTATATTTAAAGTTAATCAAAAAGCGGAATAAGATCATTAGTGATCCCCTCAATCCGATTAGAGAAACGGAACCACATAACCACTCCCATAATTTTTCTCTTTCCTTCTCTATTTTATTTAGTTGTTTTTGTTTCATTTCCATGTATATTTATTGTGTAAAATATCATGCACTAAAATGGAGAGTACTCAGATACTACATTCAATCTTATTTGACATCTTCTACCCCATGAATAACTATTTAAGAGGTTGTGTGTATCATGGAATTACTTATGCGATGTTTTAGGTAAATCATGATCCAAGTTATGGATCAGTTTATTTTTTGATAGAATTTCATTGCGATGGGTGACTATCAAGTGGAGATGATTAGGTATTGGCTTGAGACTGATATTATTGGATTAATTTATTATGTGTATTCCCTTTTTTGTTTACATTGTTTTATGAATAAAATAGTTTTTGTTTCAATACCACTTTATCAAAAAATAATTTGATAGTTACATTTAAACTCTGTTTTATATATTTTTTAGATACGATTAGATTTTTTTCAAATGTTAAAGTGGTAAAAAAATCTACAGGGTTGTGATTAGGAATTTGAAAATCATTGTGAAAATATCAAACTATATATTTATAATATTTTAATTAACTGGTTTGATTTCTAAATTGGGGGAATTTGATTTAAATTATTGTTAAATAGAAATTTTTATGAGATACTCAATTCATCCCTTCTTGAGTACTTCACTCCAACCAGCTAAATTGATATACATTTCTATTAAATGATTTATTAATTAGAATAAATAAGTGATTGATATCTCTCAATGTATTTTTTTGATGCATTGGTAAGTCTCATGATACATATTAACCTAGGTATTTTTTGTATTTATACCCAATTAATAATAATATATAGGCACAAGGCCTCGATGGATTGTTTATAATACCTTAGAACAAGACCTTAATAATATGATTATGGTGAACAATATTAAGCATTCTATTATTATTAAATAATTTACTATTATCCATGTGATTATTCATTTTATTATGTCATCAATGGATATATTCCCATTTTATAAAATTATTTATTTGATATGTTGGAATACTATTTACCCCTGTCATATTATTCATGCTTTATTTAGTCTATTACAGCTTATATTGTAGGCTTTCCCTTACTGCACATTTAAACACACCCTTTACTATGTTTTCCTCTCCCCAGGATACAAATAAGGGATCTATGATTGATTCCATGGATATAGTTGAATATATAATAATGTTCTCACTATAATTTTAAGTATCATTTCATAATTTAAAACGTAATGTGACAATAATTTATTTATCTAGTCTCCCATGACTATTAAACTATTTGATAATATTTTTTCCTAATTTATGTATTTTATTTAAAATGTTTGACTATGAATATTTTTCTTCAATGTCTATATTTTAAATATTTTTTTTCATGAAAGTTATTAACATTTTATAATGATTGATTAAAGTCATTTTTACCCATGTTTGAATTTCTAAAAAAACATTTAAAAGTAATCTTTTTTTAATTTTATAATATGGTACTTTTTACCAATGATGAGAATAAAATATTTATTTTAACTTTTAATACATAAATTTTTTTCCCGTCATCCTGAATATTTTTTTAGTTGAATCAACCTTTTCATTTTTTCATCGTTCATTACAATGAAAATGTTTTTCTTACTATTCTAGAGATCTATAGATTTTAAATAAGTTATTTGAAAATGAAAAGGGTATTTTCATTAAGAAATATTCCTATCAAATTTTAATAATATTTTCATCTATCTCAACATCATTTGAAAAATATTATTCACAATTTGGGATTTACTATAATGATACCATCAACCTTTTTTCTATGGATATCTTATGATAATGTTGTTTTATATATTGACTAGGGAAAATATTAAAATTTTTATGTTATGTTTTCAATAAAAATGTTTATGTTGATTATGTATTGAATTGTTATTCATTTATTTCATATGACGAATGAATTGGACTTAGTAAGTGAAGAGTGGGGTCTGTTATAACCCCTTAATTCATCGGTATGTCTCATGTAACAAACTATCTAGGGTATTTGGTGTATGTGTGCCAAATTATTTGTGATTTTTTGTCATGAGGTGTTGATGATATGTTTACGATGTCTTGAAAAAAGGCCTTGATGGTATGATTATAATGTCTAAAATTATGAATTCTATCATTATGAAATCAGTTTTTTTCATCCATTGGTTATTTATGTTATTATTTAATACATGGACACATTCCCATTTTATGATATTATCCATATGATATATTTGGTTATTGTTTGTCCCCACCATTTTATTCATGCTTTATTTATTATATGATAGCTTCTATTGAATGATCTACCTTACTGAGCATTTGAGTTCACACTTTATTATGTTTTATTTCTTCCTCAGGATACATGGAAGGGATCTATGATTTATTCCATGGATAAACTAGTAAAAATATAATGTTATCTATATAATTTTAAGTTGTATTTCATGTTTTCAAATGTATTATGAGAATCATGTATATATCTAGTCTCCCAAGACCATCAAATTATTCGATCAACGTGGATGAAATCTATTGTATATTATTCCAATGTAGAAAGATAACCATCGAATATTGGTTCTTAAAGTTAGGGTGTTATATAAAATAAAGGGAGTAATATTCTTGTGGTAAGAGTAATGTGATAAAATATTGAAGTTACTAAAAAATAGGTTGGGCAATGCTCATGTACTCACATTACCCATCAGTGGTAAAGGTTTTATAATATACAATGATTTTTCAAAAAAGGGCTTGGGTTTTATCCTCACACAGAATGATAAAGTGATTTATTATGCTTTGAATGAATGAAATACTCATGAAACAAATTACCCAATGCTTTATTTGGTGTTGGAGACAATTATATTTGTAATAACTATTTTAAAAAATATCTATAAAGAAAATAATGATAAGCATACTAATCAAAAAAAATTTAAATATATAATCACATAGAAGGAGTGAATAAGTGCCAAAGGAGATTGTTGTAATTGATAAAATATTATGACTTAACAATACATTACCACCATGGGAAGGAAAATTAGGTGGTTGATGCTCTGAGCAATAAATAACATTCTAAACCATACATGACGAGGATTGAAAAAGACCCAACCTATAGGGATGTGGGTATTTTTTTATTCCGATTCTCTAAAGAAGTCGGTCTCCTACAGACTAAGAGTAGATTCATAATAAATTTTCCTTAAGTTTCATCCATTGACATATAATTATTTATATAATATTCAACAATGTGATCAATGAATACTTATATGTATTCATTCATGAATACCACCAAAAAAATGAAACATCAAGGAGAGTGAAAAAATTTTACTGTTTATGAAAAAAATGGTGTATTAATAAAATATTCATCAAAGAGAGTTATATCCTATCCCATAAAGGATATTTTATGGGTGAGGAATACCCTTTACACTTTGAAAAAAATTTGTATTTTATTAGGACTATATGATTCACATCAATGAATATTATTTTTGTGAGTACCATAGATAATAGAAAGCATGAAATGACGTAGAAGATCATAGTGATATTCCATTTTCAAAAAACAATTTCACACTGAAATGTGTGAGGAAAGAAATAAAAGAAAAGAATAAAGATTTTACTGATGATTTTTTATCTCTATTTCATATTTAGTTAACACATACATGATGATAATATTCTAAATATAAATGAAAATTCTTATTTTCATATACAACTTACCTACAATATAAAGAGGATGGTCCTCTTACTTTTGAGGAAAATATTTCACTATATGATGTTGAGTATGAGGTGTTTAGGTGAGTGAATGAGGAATTTATCATTAAAAATATACCTCATGGGTGTAATTACTAGGATAAATTAATTAAATTAAAAAAACTTTAAATTAAATTAGATAAAATTCCCCTAAATGATGCTTTGAAAAAAATAGCACTTTTTTTAGGCCACTGAAACCCCCACACACAAGGAAAACATATTTTAGAGAGAGTGTGAGTAGAATTTAGTGACATGGAGAATTTTTAAGTGAGGGGGGGGGGGTTCACTTTTATAGATAGTTAAGGGAAATGTTACACCCCCACTGTTGCCATTTTCCTTTATCATAGACAAAAGGCGGCTACTCTCGGGCCACCTTTTGCTTATCCATAAGAAAAATATGACCACCCCCACCCACATATAATAAGTAATCAATCCAAGGAAAAGGAATTAGGGGGTGTTCTACCTTTCAATAAATAGGGAAGTTTGTAGGGACCCTGCTTCCTTTCCGATACAAAATTCAAAAAAAATTACATTGACTTAATTTTTCTTTCTTCAAAAAAAAACACATTGAAAATATCTCCATTATTACTCTATATGACATGTTCTCAACACTAGTAGCTTTATATCAATAATACCTATACAACCTCACATCCTTCACGTGACTTCTATTTTAGATTGGCTCCACTTGCACTACTGCACCACTAATGTCCACTTACTTCGCTCTACATGCATAACTTCACAAACTCTCATTATCTAATTGGATTCAAAGCATCTCCTCAACGATATCATTGGTAGAGATATGCATTAATGATGATGTAATGTTCTCAGTGATAGTAGTTGATGAAGTCTGGCCATCGACTACTAGTAGTAGTGGATTCTTGGTTTCTCCTCTGAACGGTAGCTTGCTTTCAACTAATGATCGAATTCATGGAGCCTCAATGGTAGTGTTTATAACCTATTCTTATCTAGCAGTAACACTACATAAAATAGCAGAACTAAAATAGTAGCATGAGTGTATCACTTTAGGGTAAACTTTCATGGCCCGACCTAAGATATGGATTGAGCCGCAACTACCCCATGCTCGCCTCCATAGGCCAGGGGGTGGTGACAATTTCTGAAGGAATAAATATCTTGGGGAGGAATTTTCCTAAGACCTCATACACACACATAGACAACTCAATGTACATTTATAGAGGGAAATAAAGAATATATGAAATATTGCTATAAACTAAACCAAGCATGCCTGAACCTTTAGACAGTATAAAAGTATGGTAGTGTAAACTATAAGTAAAGGAAAACACAAGACGCCCAACTAGAAATATTTCCAAACCTGACAAAATTGGAAAAGTATATAGCTAAAGAAGATCCCCACTTCTAAATCCCAAGATCTTACCACCGTTCGTGGTTCAGGAACCCAGTATCCCTGAGCTCCTATGAAGTCACATTCAACCTATCCATTGTATGAATAAGACACAACACATGTGCAAAAATCCCATGCAAGGGTGAGCATATACATACCCGGTAGAACACCCCAAAAGGGGTAAAGGAGGATTAGTAAGAGATAAAAAAGAAAGATTAATGAAGTTGATACACAATGTATAGTGAAAGTGTACAACTGAACCCAAAAAAGAGTGAGATAAAACTCATCTAAGAATAAGGGGATAAACATGGTGATTAGATAAACTACATTTGAAGCCTTCTAAACTTATATAAAGAGGTTAGAATCATCCAAACATTAGAAGATAGAAACAAAAATCATTTGACATACCCCACACATATTCACCTCTCATGAAAGAAGAGTAACAAAACCAAAGGAGTGGATAAAGAAATGTGATATATATATATATATACATATATATATGATCAGTAAAATAAACCCAAATGAGAGAGATATGGGATCTCTATCTCACAACTCATCCCAAGAAGAAGAGTATCCAACAGCTACAAAAGTCAATTACTGATGCTTAACATCCCCTGAATCTTCCCTAAACACACAAGTATAAGGGACTCCTTTATCTGACCTTGATACTATCTACTTTGGGCAGCGCTGACTCCCCCACATAGTTTTAGGTGAAATCAAATAAATATTCTCTCGGTGGGAAAAACATCACTCTTAGTTCTGAGTAAAAATCCATGTAAAACAACATCTCTTCATTGTTCCACATAGTCAAGGGGACACAAAATCTAGTTAAGGATCCTATGACCTGCTATGAAAGAAGGTTCCTACTCTGATACTCAAAAAGTTACTCCACTTACCAACCTCGCTAGAGGGTAATGTTTAGGAATGTCATCAGGGAACTACACTATCCATCCCTATTGGGGGGTAATGCCTGAAAAGGTCATCAGGGAACTCCAATTCCCAACCTTACTGGATGGTAACACCTAGAAGAAGACATTGGGGAACTCTACTTCCCATCCCTATTAGAGGGTAACACCTAAAGGAAGTCATTGAGGAACTCCAATACCCATCCCTACAAGAGGTTAATGACCAAAAAGATCTAGTGATCCAACCTAATCACTATCATTATCTAGTGTCGCCTTAGTGTGCACCGTGATTAGAACATTTAACATCATATCTCAATAACTACAATTGAAGGAACCGTAATTTTATATATAGAAACACACTTAGGATAGTATACTCATAATCCAAAATCCAAGTTCAAATGAAGGCAATATGAACATTTAAAGTCTCCTAAAAAATATCAAGGGGTACATGGAATATGAGGGGACCCAAATTGTGTGTAGTCCCACTTCAAAACCTAGCCATGTCCCCAACCAGCATATGGATCCCAACTGTGTAAGAGAATATGCTGTGTCGGTGGACTACAAGTTTGGTCCATCCTATATAGGGATTGGGTAGTGTGTTTCTAGACATTCATATGTACTCAGAACCATGTCTATGTACTTTGGTACATGGCATGTGGCTTCACACAACAATCCACCTGTGTGGCGAATTCGTGTTCATTTACTTCTACAAGGACCCCATCCTGTGTGATCTGTCACAATGTTTTTCCAACTTGGAAAGGAATAAACGGTGTGTAATTGATTACCACATTCCATGTCTCCCTTAACTTTTCAAAAACCCTAAGGCTTCTACTGAAGGCGGATACATGCCATGTGTTCAACCTCGAACAAAGAGTGTAGTCATAATTATCATAGAAGATTCATATCTGGATTTGAGCCTTGAATCAGGCCTTACCGCTTTATATTCCACCATGAAATGGCCATAAAGTTGAGGATTTGGATATGGAAAGAGGATCTTGTCCATTGATTATTATTAATCAGCCTCTTATTTCCATACAGGTTTCATCGATTATTCTGTATGCCACCATGCCTCTTTTTTCCTCGATCTATTCTGTAACCAAAAAATTGGTCATCCTTACTTTGTAAAGATCCAAAATATATGCTCGTTTCAATAAAACATTCACATTTTGTATATTTTCCTCGGATCTGGGTGCCCGATCGAGCTCGAGCCACCCAAAAATCATCGAATCAGGACCTCAGGGATCCAACCAGTGAAGAAAATGAGGAGAATAGGGAGAAAAGACACAAAACAAAGTTCAATTGATAGAGGAAAATCATTCCTGTATAATATATCAATAATGGGATGTTCAGATTAGAAAAAAAAATGAAACAATGTAATATTTCAATATGTAGGATCATGAAAAGGCCGCAACAATGGAACATATTTAATAAATATCAAATGATCTACTGGATCATTTAATCAAGGGAATAAAAAAACCAATTGATGAGTCCAACCTCAAATTGGATCTCTAATTGATGAAGAATGAATCTACAAATATACAAGAGAGATCTATTTCGTTTTTCGTGCTTTGATTCATGATTATCCAAGTATCTGTCGTCATTCTCCCAGGGAATCAATAAAGAAGGAGCTCTCTCCTGTGATTTCATAAATTATGAGTTGTCCCTAGAATATTTTTCATGGTGATGCTGTTATAATGTATCATTTAAGGCTAGAATAAATTAATAAAATAATTTAATTAATTAATTAATCTTCAAAAAACTCATCACCAATGAGAAAGGGGTTGGAACATCTTGTATCGACTCAATTTAGATTTCAAATAGGGTAAAACCTATTTCTAAACTAAAGCCTACTCTCAGATTTTTAATTTGATCAACCGTTTTAGAGTTATCCCATTTTAATTAATTAACCACATGTGTAAAATATAAAATATATTTAATACTTTTTTAAAATTAATTCTGGTCACACTAGGCCTTGGAATCTCATTCCATCATAGTTCCTATCTCTAGAGATATATATATATATATATATATATATATATATATATATATTGAAAAGTATTATAAGTAAAAAACTGAGTTTGTACATCATTCCCTCCTGTAATATTTTTATCCATGAAAAAAGGAAAAAACATCGGATACTGATCCCTAATTTTTATCTCCCACTCCTTGGAACTCTCCTACACATTTCTATGATTCCATAGAACATGAACCAAAGGGATGGTTCATTCATGTAGGATCCTCTCTTTCATGTACTTGATCTCCACCAGGTGGTCCACCAAGGTGGATCCGTCTTTGATATCCAGCTCAGCCCATTTGATGATGTGGATGAGGTCATGTATGCATCTTCTAAGATGAAACACTTGGAAGATGTAGTGCACCTGTACTAGCTGTGGGGGAAGGGAGAGGTGGTAGGAAACCTCACCAACCCTCTTCACGGTCTCAAATGGTCTGATAAACCTTAGAGATAGTTTTCCTACCTTATCAAACCCCAACAATCCTCATCATTGGGAGAATAAAAAAGAAAAAATGGTCTCCCTAATTGAAATCCAAGGTCCTAAGATGGTATTATGAGTAATATTTCTATATACTTTAGTCCATACTCATCCTCTCATGGATGAATTTGAATTTATCCATCGTAAACTACACAGAATCCGGGACCACTAGAGGTGTATTACCAATATCTATATACCACAATTGTTACCGGAAGGGTCTCCCATACAGGTCCTTAAAAGGTGTTATGAAAATGGTAGAGTGGTATCTTTTGATGAACACAAACTCTACAATGGGAAGGTGAACCTACCATCTCCAATGAAGTCCAAAATTCAAGCCTTCAGCATATCCTCTAGCACAAGATAGTGCGCATAGTCTTCTTGTAGGTCTAGTGGTGAAAGGATGTACTGATCCTCATCTGGGTCCCAAATTCTTTCTACATGGCTCTCCAAAATCATGATATAACCCATGCATCATAATAAATGACAATCATCTAGGTTACCCCATGATGTTTAACGATCTCCCATACATACAACGACCCCAAAATCTCCAATGAACTCGGATCCCTGATAGAAAGGAAGTGAGATGAATTGAAAAGTTGTTCAACTGTCACTCAAATGGAATCATGACCCCTTATTGGGTTTAGAGGCCCTATAATTAATCCCATTGATATTCCATCCCATTTCCACTCAGGAATCTCAAGGGAATGTAATAGACCCTGCTAGAACATGGTGCTCTAACATTACCTACTAATATGCGAGGAATCGAGAGATGAAACTACCTATGTTTCATCTCATTCCGAACCAAAAAAAAACTACTGTTAAAGGTCTTTGTAAAACTTCCCCACACCGAGATGTCTAGTAAGGAGAGAATTTTGGAACTCCCTCATCACACCCCTCTACATCATGATTGGAACAACTGACTACTCCTAAAATAAGATGACATGATTAAATCTTTCAGAATATCCATCTGGTGAGTCGCGTATGTATATCTAGTCTTCAAACACCTCGCAGTCAATGTCCTCTAGCTGGGACTCTCTAATATGATCTAGTAGTGATGGATTCAACACCATCTACTGATGAAAGGTTGTACCCTCCTACTCCACTAGGTTCAGCAATAGAGAAGATGACTGATCTGAAGCTTCCTGTACTAAGAGAGTTCGGGACTTTCGGCCAAGTGCATCTGAAATAGTGTTTCCCTTCCCTGGAGTATAAACTATCTCATGGTCATATTCCCATAGGAACTCCAACCAACAACATTGTATTAGGTTCAATTATCTCTAGGTTAAGACATACCTATGTCTTTAGTGTTATATGTGAACAAAAAAACACTCTCCTAGAAGTTTGTGCCTACACATCCTCAGGGAGAAGACTATCACTGCTAGCTCTAGGTCATGAGTTGAATAGTTCTACTCATGGGCTCTTAAATAACTCAACCCATATGAGATAACTTTATGCTGATACATCAAAATGAAACCAATCCCAACTCAGGACGAATCACAATACACAACAAACTCAATGCCTTCCTCCTATAGTCCCAACACTAGGATGCTTGTCAGCCTCTACCTCAAGTCCTCAAAGGCATTCTGGCACTCATCAGATAAGATTAATAGCTTCACATTCCATGTTAGGGTGGTCAAAGGGTATGCAATCTTGGATAAGTCTAATAGAAACTTCATGTAGTACCCCACAAAGAAAAGCAAACTCTACACATCTCAAACATTCTTGGGTGGCTCCCAAGTAAGAAATGGTTCGATCTTTTCTAGATAAATGGTAAACCCAAGCTAAGAAATGACATGTCCGAGGAAGTGAACCTCATGAATCCGGAACTAGAACTTCTAGGGTTTTGTATAAAGATGGTGCTATCAAAGAAAATAAAGAACCGTCCTCAAGTGCTCCTACTCTAATGTCGAGTAGAAAAGTATGTTGTTAATGAAGAAAAAAAATATTAGTCCAACTATGGATAGAAGACATGGTTCATCAAATACATGAAAATTGTGGGGGAATTCATCACACAAAATTGCATCAATAGAAACTAATAGTTTCATATCAACATAAGAATGCTATCTTTAGAATATTATCCTTTTGAACCCATAAATGGGGGTATCCATATCTGAGATTGATCTTGGAGAACTATCTCACACCTCCAAAATGGTCAAATAGGTCTTTAATACTTGGTAAATTTTCTTTATCATAGCCTGGTTTAGGTGATTATAATCCATGTAAATTCATAAGATCCCTTCCACATTTTTCATGAACAATAGTGGAGCTACCCAGGGGGAGAATAGTGGGTTGGATGAAACCTTTATCTCATAGGTCCTCTAACTATAACTGTAGATCCTGAATCTAATTAGGTACAATATGATATGCCACATAATATATTGGGTTTTCCCTGGATGCATGTCAATGTAGAAATATACCTATCTCATCAAAGGTAGTCCCAGAAAATCTTCAGGGAAGACATTCATGTGATCCTCCACAATTAAAGGAACTCATATTTTAGAAGAGCATGATGAACCAAGGGATATAGTTTCCAAAAAATGGGTGATGTGCTATAGCCTATTCCTCTCTGATCTCACTTACTCTAATATGAGATCTCTCTCACAAGAAAAAGATAATCTCATCCCATCGGTGCATTGGCATCTAACCTATATGTGGTGATAGATAATCTTGGCTCAGAACATGAAAATATAATCCATACACAATATGATGACATAATGTTATATCGTGATGACTAAAAGGTCCCACATGAACCTATTTAAACAAGTAGATATCTCAAATTTATGGCAGATAAATGATAAAAAATAATGATTCTTATTAGGAACCTTAAGATGAAGTTGATTTGGTAGAGACTCATCTGGGAGCACCAGCTCATTCACAAGGATTCAAGAGATAAAAAAATCACTAGAAGATATGTCTAATAACAGTAAAGCAATAGTAAAAAAACACACAAATCAAACCTCTAAGAATCTTGTTCACTACAGGGTCATAGACATTGATAGTCTGCAGCTATCTACAACCTCATCTTCTAGATACCTAATCCTAAAATGGGCCTCCAGGTGGTGGTGGTGGAAGTACCTCATTCCATAATCCACCACCCATTTATCCTCCTACTCCTCTTCCTGCTATGCCACCCAGAGGACCACCCGGTCCCTGCCTGGGAGATCCATGATAATGGTGCTGCCTCTACTATGACGACCCATAAATTATTAGCTCCAACTACTCTTCATTGATAGCCGGGTAGTCACATTACATGTGAATTTATCCATCATAAGCAAATCAACTCCCCTCTATGGGATGTCCTACTGCATTGTGCCACCTTTCCCCCATGCGACTATAAGTCTAAGAATTCTCGTTGAACGGTCTCATTCTATAAGATCTGAAAACCTGGAATCAATTAGATATTGTAGATGAATTATCTCTCAGATACCCCCTACCAAATTCAACATCCAAGCGCCCCTCTCACAAAAATCCATATAACTCTAGTGCCCGCTCCAGCACCCCGACATAGGTGGTGATTCACATGGGTAAGATGATGGCTAAAATATCTTGACAGAGTCCTTGCTCAAACTTCTATGCATGGAAATACCCATCAAGGATTATTACAAAGTAGTAGTGTGTAAGGTATGTGAACCTCTCCATGTACTCAGCCACCATCATCTCTCCCTGCTAAAGCTCCAAAAGCTCCTAGATCTGGAATGAGCGTAAACAGGAGGGGTAATACTCATCATGGAATAGATATTGTAAGTCATCCCATGAGAGTGTTTATTCATCCTGAATATATGTAATGAGGATCTACTAATGACCAGTTATTATGTGGAAAAGTATGATAGCTAGTAACACCACCTAATCCGTCGTGGTTCGAACAAGCCTGAAGATATGGACCACCGAGTCTGGACAATCCTTTGTTTCATGAGGATATGGATCTCCAAAGAACCTCAACAGTCTTTAAAACTAGAACATGAGGAGTGTACTATGACTATGCACATAATTAGGCTTCTCTACTGGGATTCTCTTCTACTTGACAGGTGGAGGTGATGCTTCCTACCAATCTAGAGGAAGGGGGTTGTAGGATGGACCCTGAATGGTGTCCTCATATATTATAGGGTCTTTATAATGAACTAAAGATGGTATCTTGGTATAAGTCATCACATATGAATCCTGAAAGTTATCAAGGAGTTCCACAGTCATATGAGCATATATATATATATATTTATATATCAATAACTACGGGGAGATGAATCAAGGAGGAAAGTGAAAGAATAAATCTTGTATGATGCATGTACAATTGATCCCTACAACAAATGTACCAACATACCGAGTCGACTACAATAGTCATGGTTTTGGTGAATTAATATGTCACCCATTGCACCATCACTGGTTTCTCTGGTCTGAGATCCAAACTCAAGAAACTTTGACATTATTTCCTTAAACCCAATCAAATCCTCTTAAGAGGATATATTCAAACAACATCCCAAGGAATAAACTTGACCAGATACCAATCTATCATGACCTGACCCAAGCCACTGTTTGAGAAACAACTACCCCAAGACTGAATCCATAATATAGGGGGTCGTCACCAGAATCAAAGTCATAACTAACTTAGGGAGGAATTTCCTAAGAACCTATACACATTCACACATCCAACTCAATCAAAAATGAATAAGGAAATAAGGAAAATACACAAAACTACTATAATGTAAACCAAGAATGCATGAATTTCTAGATAGTAAAAAGGTACGTTAGAGTAAATTAAATGTAATGGGGAAAAATAAAATCCCAAACATAAATATGTCCCAACCTGAAAAAACTAGAAAAGTAAACATCTTAAGGAGATCCCAACTCATGAATCCAAAACTATGACCATTATTTGTGGTCCAAGCACCCACTATCCCTAATCTCCTTTGAATTCATGGTTGAATTTTCCGTCATCTACAAAAGACATGACATGTGTGGGAAAAGACCATGCATGGGTGTGTATATACATACCCAGTAGAACACCCTGAAAGGGTTAAAGTGGGAGCACTAATAGATACAAAATAAAGAGGATGATATTCGATACACAAGGTGAAATAAAAGAATACATCTCAAACCAGAAAAGAGTGAAAGGAATATCATGCAAGAATAATGGGATAAATATAATGAGTAGATGAACTACCTGTTGATACTTCCCTAACTATAGTAGGAGAGTAAACATATCAAACAATAAGAGGATAGACACAGAAAGAATGTGGCATACCCCACACATATTCATCTCTATTGGAAACAGAGTAACCAAACCTAAGGAGTGGGTATAGAAAAAGGATATATATATATATATACACTCAGTCAAAGAAGACCAAATGAGAGAGTAAGGGGATATCCATCTTGAAAATTGGCCCAATACGAAGAGTATCCAATAGTTCTAAAATTCCATCAACCATGATCAACATCCCACACATATTCCCTGAACACAAAAGTCTTAGGGAATCATTCACATCACCTTTATAATAACTTCTTTGGGAATCGCGGACTCGTGCACATGGTTTTAGGCCTCATCACAAAAGCACATATTGATGTAGAAAATTTCCCCCCTCTTTGTGATTCCAATGATATGTAAAACCACATCTTGTCAATGGGACACATATTTGAGGGTCCAAAAACTGCAGGTAAATTTCCCATGCCCTATTACAACAAGAGAGTACAACACGGATAGTTGCCAAGGAACTCCACGACATAACCCTGGTAGAGGGTAGCACTCTGGAATTTCATCAGAGAACTCTATTACCCAGACCTACTAGGGGGTAATGTTTGGAAAGGTTGTTGGGGAACTCCACTACTGAGACCTTATAGAGGGTAATTCCTAGAAGAAGCTATCAGGTAACTCCACTTCCCAGACCTAAGTTAGGGTGATTATTGAAATACGTCATCGGGGAACTCCACTGACCATCCATATAAAAGGGTAACGCCTTGAAATACCTGGTGATCATGCATGATCACCATAATTATCAGGTGTCTTCTTAGTATTCTATAAGCCCGTAATATTTCACATCATATCTTAAAAACTACAACTGAGTGACCCATCACATTCCACGTAGAAAAATACTCAAGATATTCTTCTCATAGGCTAATATCCAAGTTTAAATGATGGTGATATGAATGTTTGAAGTCTCTTGAAGGGAGATCAAGGGATACACAACCTGTGAGGGGATCCACTGTAACACCCCGAGCTTCCACGATACACCTCTCTTTCAATAATGCAATAGCTTGTATTGTACGCAAGTTCGAGTTCTAAAACACTGTGACTAATCAAAGTAGCCGTTATGAATAGTAATAACCACTTTTTAAAATTATAGAAATTTTATATTTCAAAATGGACTTCATTTTTGTATTCTTAATATCGAAATTATCCTAAGTTGAATTTTTTGTAATTTTCTGAGAACTTCCAATTTTTTATGAATAGTGAAAAATACTTAAAACAATTTTTTTAATCAAAATAATTTATTATGATAAATTATAATATTTAGTGGTTTTAAAGTATAATTAGAATATATTTTTACCATTTTATCTAATGTTGGTCATTAGAATTAATTTAACATTGAAATTGGGCATGAACAATTGTCAATCTTTTGATATAAATTGTTTCTTAAAAACACGCTATTTGTTGTGACTGCGGGAATTAATTATAAAATTAATTAATGAAACTTATATGTTTTGAATATTGTAAAATAGAAATCATTTTTGAAATCGGAATATCAAATATAGCTTAGGGTGAAATTTTGGCATTATTCTGAAAAACAACAATTTTTGATGAATAGTGAAGCCACTAAGTGGTAGTTAAAAAACTGATTTTTCGTTTAAATAAAACATTAAAAATTCTGTGTTTTGAATTTCAAAAATCCGACATACATGGATTTAATTAAGAAGTAAAATGTGGTTCAATGTGATTAAAATAATTTTTGGTGAATAGTAACTTTTAAGTTTTTAATCGCTATTAGAGGTAATTAGTGTAGTTTAAGGTAAAAATAATGTTTTAATAATATGAGATGAGCTTGAAACATGTCCTACCCTCCTTGGATGTGCCATGGCTGACCAAGACAATCCATGGGTCAACTTGGGGACCCAATGGAGCCACTTTAGTTGGAAAATGACATAAATACCTTTTATTTAATGTTAAAGTAAAAAATGACACAAACATGAAATGTTTTACTAAAACAATTTTTACATGGGGTTATACAAGTCATACTTTTGACTATAAATAGTCATTGGAAAGATAAAAATATTTCCTACATCATAGTACTTTTTTATAATTTTTTTACATTAAATAAATTAAATTATTTATGACACCATGATGATGCAGCGATTACCTCATTAATTAACGATTTAAATAAAATGAAAAGATAATGTAAAATCCAAGGCTTACACTTGTCAAAAACCTATTGGATGAGTAGATTTAGAACCCTTATCACCTTAGCCTCAATTTATATAAGCGTGGGACCTCTAAAATCCGAAACTAATTTTATAATAAAGTGACTTTTCTTTACTTTCCAAGAGTGCCCCTCCTCTCCACTTATAAAAGGCCCCCACCTCTACCACCTCATTCACACATTAAAGCCATTTGGCTCGGCCAAACTCTGCCCAAATACTCTCCCAACTTCGCCCTCTTACTCCTAGAATCCTCAATTTGGGCAGAACTCTTCCCAAGGAAGCCTTTGGATCAAATCAAAAAGAGTTACCCGATTTTAAGGTAATGTCTTCTCTAATGTTATTTTGTTTTATTTTTCTTCTCCAACCCCCTAAACACTTTTTATTAATTTCTTTTGTAACAACACCAGTATCCTAAATATACTAGGATGTTGTTATAAGAAGTATTCGAGCTACACTTACACACACCTACATCTAATGGTTAAAGAACATACTGTTTCTGTGGATGGTGAATTTTTGCCTCACGAAACGATGATTGTTCAACACTCATATAAGACCTCTAATGGTGTCCATTGTGATGAAACTATTTTTATATATGATATATATTATGTTTTTGTTTTCCTTATGATTTTTTATTTTTCATTTATGGCATACCTTTATGGTTTCCATTATGGGTAAACGCGATATTTTCATTTTAGGAAGTGCGGACTACCGCCCCCTCAAAGTGATTTGAATCGTTAATACCATATGTGGGATGTGTAAAGGATGGAGTAAATGGTATTATATTATATATTATACTGGAATTATATTATACATTTATATCATTATGATTTCATTCCATTAAATACGAAATATAAATGAAAGTAGCGTTCATGCGTACGTACGACTTACCGTCTCCATGAAAGGTGCATTTCATTTCTTACCTCTAAATGTTACGTAACATTATGAATGAATGTATATACTGGATATATATGATATATATGATATCTACATCATGAATATAATTCTAGATATAATGGATATTTCACCACATGAACAACTTGTAATTATAAGAAGTTTACTGTTGACTCAAGTACCAAAGATCGACAAAACGACCGTTATTAACTTAAATAATTACATAATGTTCATAACATTGTAATAAGTGATATAAAAAGGATAATGAAATTGAAAATGTTTATTAATAAGGTAGATATTAAATCTAGTTTATTATTCAGGAGGTTAAAGAACTGTTGAGTCAAGTCGGACACGAGGTAAGGGAATTTCTTAACCTAATTTCCATTCTTTGGGTTAATCTCCTAATTTCAAATTATGTCATGATATTATTATGTCCTTTCTTGTATTTATACTTTATTTATGTGTACATATAGTGAATACACATAATAGATTTATGTTATTTTAAAAATGATCTTTTTAAGGACTTCGTCTCAATCTCCTTTCATCGAGGCATATTTGGTTTTATGCACAAATTTCTTTTATACGGTTTATAAACCCCTTTGACTTTTACGTTTATTCAAAAGGAATCTTTTTTTATATGAAGAATTTTACTAAACGACAAAAAGGGAATGTTTTTCTTTCCGTACATATGCGGTGACAACGACTTCTCCACCGCCGTGACCATTATTTGAGTTTCGGCTTCCTCTGCAAGCCATCACTTTTTTTTAATGAAAAATAAATACAAAGTTTTAACTTTCTTTTATTTTGGTATTGAAAAAGGTTTCAAAAGTGTTTTTATTATATCAAGGTGTTGTATTGATATCTTGTGATTGAAATGTGGAAATTTTATGTTTCCTTTATGCATGTTTTATGTGATACGATTATGTTATGGTTTATTATATGTTTAAACCTATTCATATGAGGAATGAATTGGACTTAATAAGTGACGGGTGGAGCCCACTATAGCTCCTCGATGCATCGGCAAGTCTCATGAGACAAACTAGTGTCTTGGCACGAAACCTTGACAAAATCTTATTTGTGGTCTTGGAACAAGGCCTTGGCAACGTGGTTATGATAGTCTGGCAGTATGCATTCCATAATTATGAAAGTGGTTGTTGATGTTGCATGTGATTATTCGACCAGTAGAATATCGATGTGAAGATGTAAATGGCATTATCTAATTTTACTTTTTCCATATTATTTTTATGTTCAAGTTTAAAAGGCTTTTGTTTTAGTTATACATTGCCTTAAATGTTTATGTTTTTTGATGAAAGCTTCCGCAATATTGTTATCCTTACTAAGCATCTGAGCTCACCCCTTTCAATGTTTTAATATTTTCCAGGATGTGAAGAAGTATTTTATGAATGACCTGCAGGGATAGTCAGAAGTGGATATGAGTGTGGACTATGGAGACTTTGTTATTGTAGATTTTCAATTTATGATGTAATGTAACATTTATGAATGTATCTAGTGTTTCCAAGGCTTCTAAACTAATCGGTCTTTCGAGACTTGATCTTTTGTGATCATGCCAATGTTATGAAGTAATGAACCAACTCTGGGTAACTGGGGTCGGGGCATTACAGTTGGTATCAGAGGAAATTTAGTACTAACTGTGGAAGCTAGATTTAGATAAACTCTGATTAGAGAACATAGACCAAATATAGACTTTGAGGATTAGTATAGAAGAGCTTCCTAGAATTTTGGTATTATAGAGATGTTGTGAGTTTTCCGAGCAATACATTCCTCTCTGGATACTAGCAGGTAGAGGCGGCTCTGGCACAGATGTACCTAGTGGTAAAACCTGAAAACACCGCTTTGAGCTAGACTCAAACGGGAACTAGTGCACGACAACGGGCCTTGCTGCACTCTTGGTTACGACACTCCTGGGGGATTTGCTTAGGATAATTCTCATTTTCTTAACAAACCATTATGTAGGGTTTATGAGTATATACTTCCTCAAAGAAAACATTCTTATGATTATGGATTATATCCATAAACCGTTCAATTTACATTATGTATTTTAAAAGTTTGGAATTGTTCATTGTAATTCATAAACTAACCTAGTTTGTGCCATTGTATAGAAATGGCGCCCGGTATAAGGAATGTGAACTCCAACAATACGTATGATCCAAAGCGTAAGAAGGATCATATATTTCACGGTATTAAGCCAACATTTAGAAGGGAAATAATCTCCCATGTGTTCTCAACATATGAAGAAATAGTATCATGTGTTAATAAGATAAGTAAATAATTATCTGAGTCTTATGGATTTGAAGGGAAGAAAGAGAAGAAAAGGATGGAAGAGAGAATGATGGAAAAAGGGACGTGGGAAAAGAATAATTTTCCAATATGTGATAACTGTGGGAAGAAACACCTTGGAACTTTCCTGAAGGGAATGGGAGTTTGTTATAAGTGTGGAGAAAAAGGACACAAAGTGCGTGACTGCAAGGGTAAGAAAAAGGTTTCAAATGTACAATGCTTCATCTGCAAGGAGTGGGGACACTACGCAAACCAATGTCTAAATCATCAGAGTGTGCCCCAAATGATGTTATTGGATAATAATCAAGTTATGATACTACCACAGATGAGGAGGAAGGATTCGAGTTCTTATGTTGTTATTAAAGAATTTTGTAATTCGAGTGTTGTACTGGTTATAAAAATTAGGGAGTATATAAGGATTGTACTGCAGTACTTGTTGTTTCAGTAAGGTTCTAATATGATGAAGGTAATCATATTTTTAGTATGTGAGAATAAGAGAAACTTTACTTTGTTTGGGGAATCTGATAAATTGATTTTGGAATTAAGAGACCTTTTAGAGAAAGTTTGGACAGAGGTATTTTGGATAACTATAAAGGTTGGAATGGATTAAGTTGATCTTTGGATAGTATTGTTTAAGGTTAAAACATTTCTGAAGATTATTTTTTGGAATATTATAATACTATAGTTTTAGGAAAAGGGCAACCTGCAGGGTGGGTCATAACCCGTCGCGTCGGACAAAGCTGCAGGAAGAGAACCCACAACCATAGTGCGACAGGCCTTTATTACCTACCACTAACCTACAGGAAGTCCCTGGTTATTACAAAATAGTTTTACTAATCTAAATGGTATGTGTTAATATTTGGAACCTTATACAATTAGGATAAATAAAATATTTTTGAGTTCTATTACCTTTTAGAGTGAAAGATGGTTTTGTGGTAAAAAAATTATTAAAGAATGAAAGTCTACATGACAAGTATGTATATTCCCTTACGTTCTTAGTAAATCTCTTAAATAAATTCTTCAACTTTATAAAAGGTAACTTAAAACAAAAACGTTTCCGGTTAACTTTTCCAACTAGGGATTCAATGACCGATTAGCCAATCACAAGTTTGTGATTTTCTTGTGGTTAACTTTATCCTAATCCAATTTTCTACAACTCTCCATCAGACCTTGATGGTTTTTTTCTCCTCCGTATCCATATTTTCATAGAATCCTAGTATGGACTATCTCAGGTGACCTTTGTACTTATCTTTCTTTCTATTAAAGTTATATTTTCATTAACCTTATTTCCGATGTGGGTTTTCCAGAAAGGTATTTTCTATTTTTCAACCTTTTATTTTCAAAGAAAAATTTCAAATTGTGAGGACGCAATTTATTGAAGGAGGGGAAAACGTAACACCCCGAGCTTCCACGATACGCCTCTCTTTCAATAATGCAATAGCTTGCATTGTACGCAAGTTCGAGTTCTAAAACACCGCGACTAATCAAAGTAGACGTTATGAATAGTAATAACCACTTTTTAATATTATAGAAATTTTATATTTCAAAATGGACTTCATTTTTGTATTCGTAATATCGAAATTATCCTAAGTTGAATTTTTTTTAATTTTCTGAGAACTTCCAATTTTTTATGAATAGTGAAAAATACTTAAAACAATTTTTTTAATCAAAATATTTTATTGTGATAAATTATACTATTTAGTGGTTTTAAAGTATAATTAGAATATATTTTTACCATTTTATCCAATGGTGTTCATTAGAATTAATTTAACATTGAAATTGGGCATGAACATTTGTCAATCTTTTGAAATAAATTGTTTCTTAAAAACACGCTATTTGTTGTGACAACAAGAATTAATTATAAAATTAATTAATGCAACTTATATGTTTTAAATTTTGTAAAATATACATCATTTTTGAAATAGGAATATCAAATATAGCTTAGGGTGAAATTTTGGCATTATTCTGAAAAACTTCAATTTTTGATGAATAGTGACACCACTAAGTGGTAGTTAAAAAACTGATTTTTCGTTTAAATGAAACATTACAACTTCTGTGTTTTGAATTTCAAAAATCCGACATACATGGTTGTAATTAAGAAGTAAAATGTGGTTCAATGAGATTAAAATAATTTTTTGGTGAATAGTAACTTTTAAGTTCTTAATCGCGATTAGAGGTAATTAGTGTAGTTTAAGGTAAAAATAATGTTTCAATAATATGAGATGAGCATGAAACATGTCCTAACCTCATTGGATGTGCCATGGCCGACCAAGAAAATCCATGGGTCAACTTGGGGACCCCATGGAGCCACTTTAGTTGGAAAATGACATAAATACCTTTTATTTAATGTTAAAGTAAAAAATGACACAAACATGAAATGTTTTACTAAAAAAAATTTTACATGGGGTTATACAAGTCATAGTTTTGACTATAAATATTAGTTTGAAATCTAAAAATATTTCCTACATCATAGTAATTTTTTTATAATTTTTGTACATTAACTAAATTACATTATTTATGACACCATGATGATGCAGCGATTACCTCATTAATTAACGATTTAAATAAAATGAAAAGATAATGTAAAATCCAAGTCTTAAACTTGTCAAAAACCTATTGGATGAGTATATTTCGAACCCTTATCACCTTAGCCTCGAATTATATAAGTTTGGACCTCTAAAATCCGAAAATCATTTTATAATAAAGTGAATTTTCTTTACTTTCCAAGAGTTCCCCTCCTCTCCACTTATAAAAAGCCCCCACCTCTACCACCTCATTCAAACTTTCAAGCCATTTGGCTTGGCCTACCTCTGCCCAAATACTCTCCTAACTTCCCCCTTTTACTCCTAGAAGCCTCACTTTGGGCAGAACTCTTCCCAAGGAAGCCTTTGGCACAAATCAAAAAGAGTTACCCGATTTTAAGGTAATGTCTTCTCTAATGTTGTTTTGTTTTATTTTTCTTCTCCAACCCCCTAAACACTTTTTATTCATTTATTTTGTAACAACAACAGTATCCTAAATATACTAGGATGTTGTTATAATAAAGATTCAAGATACACATACACACACCTACATCTAATGGTTAAAGAACATACTGTTTCTGTGGATGGTGAATTTTTTCCTCACGAAACGATGATTGTTCAACACTCATATAACACCTCTAATGGTGGCCATTATGATGAAACTATTTTTATATATGATATATATTGTGTTTTTGTTTTCCTTATGATTTTGTATTTTTCATTTATGGCATACCTTTATGGTTTCCATTATGGGTAAACGCGATATTTTCATTTTAGGAAGTGCGGACTACCGCCCCCTCAAAGTGATTTGAATCGTTAATACCATATGTGGGATGTATAAAGGATGGAGTAAATGGTATTATATGCTATATTATACTGGAATTATATTATACATTTATATCATTATTATTTCATGCCATTAAATACGAAATATAAATGAAAGTAGCGTTCATGCGTACGTACGGCTTACCGTCTCCATGAACGGTGAATTTCATTTCTTACCTCTAAATGTTACGTAATATTATGAGTGAATGTATATACTGGATATATATGATATATATGATATATAAAACATGAATATAATTCTGGATATAATGGATATTTCACCACATGAACAACTTGTAATTATAAGAAGTTTACTGTTGACTCAGGTACCAAAGATCGACAAAACGACCGTTATTAACTTAAATAATTACATAATGTTCATAACATTGTAATAAGTGATATAAAAAGGATAATGAAATTGAAAATGGTTCTTAATAAGGTAGATATTAACTCTAGTTTATTATTCAGGAGGTTAAAGAATGGTTGAGTCAAGTCGGACACGAGGTAAGGGAATTTTTTAACCCAATTTCCATTCTTTGGGTTAATCTCCTACTTTCAAATTATGTCATGATATTATTATGTCCTATCTTGTATTTATACTTTCTTTATGTGTACATACAGTGAATACAAATAATATATCTATGTTATTTTAAAAATGATCTTTTTAAGGATTTCGTCTCAATCTCCTTTCATTGAGGCATATTTGGTTTTATGCACAACTTTATTTTATACGGTGTATAAACCCCTTTGACTTTTACGTTTATTCAAAAGGAATCTTTTTTTATACGAAGCGTTTTACTAAACAACAAAAAGTGAATGTTTTTCTTTCCATACATATGCGGCGACAACGACTTCTCTGCCACCGTGACCATTATTTGAGTTTCGGCTTCCTTTGCAAGCCATCACTGTTTTTTAATTAAAAATAAATAAAAAGTTTTATCTTTCTTTTATTTTGGTATTGAAAAAGGTTTTGAAAGTTTTTTTTATTATATCAATGTGTTGTATTGATATCTTTTGATTGAAATATGGAAATTTTATGTTTCCTTTATGTATGTTTTATGTGATACGATTATGTTATGGTTTATGATATGTTTAAACCTATTCATATGAGGAATGCATCGGACTTAATAAGTGACGGGTGGATCCCGCTATAGCTCCTCGATGCATCGGCAGGTCTAATGAGACAAACTAGTGTCTTGGCACGAGGCCTTGACAAAATCTTATTTGTGGTCTTGGCATGAGGCCTTGGCTACGTGGTTATGATAGTCCGACATTATGCATTCCATCATTATGAAAGTGGTTATTTGTCACGAACCAGCCCGGGTCGACCCTGAACTGGTTCGTGACAAAATGGTATCAAAGGTGGTTCTTGTTATTTGGGTTGTCCGGTAGAAGGAGATTAGGACTGTCGGAACTCGAGGGGTAGGTGCGGGAAGAGCGTCGCGAATTCTTGCTCGCACTGATCTTCGAGTTACCAGGGGTTGTTCGGGAATTGTGTCCTTGTCTTTTCTAGTTTGTCTTGGATTGAGAGATGATAATGGAGGCAAGCCGATGTTACGTCGCGATTTCACATGGAGTAGTGACCCATGTGGAGTCTGAGTACACGGTTTGAATGCCTCCTAGTGGTCGATGCTGACTCGAGACATGGCTCACTACCATGTCGCCAGGTTGAGCGTGACTACTAGTCCCTCACTTCAGTGGTTGATGCAAATTTGGTTGCTGCTTTCGTTTTGGTTTGTGTGAGTGCATTGTTGGAAATGAAAAAAGTTTTTAAAAGATTGGACTGGTTTCTTTTAAAAGACTTTGAATGTATGAAATGGGTTTTAGAAACTGAAATCTCTTGATTTGGAAATCTGTTGTTTGCTTGGAATTGGATACGAATGGTTCGGGATGAAACCCCAGGTCCTCTTTATGAACGTTTACACATGTGTGAGAATGCATGAAAAGTGCATGTTGGTGTGAGTATGAATGGAATGTGGATAAAGACATGTGAAACGGTTCATGAGATTACCTGGGTGTGTATTTGAAATTAAGGGCTTGACCTTGTTTTCTAAATTGGTTTTAAAGAGGAAATGGGTTTGGAAAGTTTTCGGTTTGAAAATGGATTGGTTTTGGAATGTAGTCATGAAAAAAAGGGGTGGTTTTATAATCTACGATAAAAAGGGTATTTAAAAAAAAGAGATTTTATTTTGGGTTGTGTTCGTATTTGTTCGGTCTTGTGCCGACTATTTTTTTTATGAAGGCGCTTTTATTGATGTTGCTTCAGTTTGATATTGGTTTTGGCTTTGTGTTTTATATATCGCTCAGGAAATGCCACCCAGAAAGGTCTCTAAGGATTCGGATATGCCATGCCCAGTTTTTAGTCCTCCTCAGACTCTGCCTATTCTCCATGGTGATCAGGGTCCATTAGAGGCAGTGAAATGGCTCGAGGAAGTGGAGCGTGTCTTTAGAATGTTGGGAACTCCCGATAATGTTAAGGTTCGTGAAATTATGGAGTTGTTTGAGGGTCCAGCTCTGGACCAATGGAAGAGGGTTACCCCATCATCAATGCAAGGTGAAATGACGTGGGATGTCTTCAGAATCGTTTTCATCCAATGGTTTGTACCTGAGGGAGTGAAGCTGGAGAAAAAGGGATAGCTTGTGCATATTCAACAAGGTCAACGGACGGTGAAGGCATATGTTGACCATTTCAAGGAACTGATTCCCTTTTCTTCAGAGGTAGCGTCGCATGAGCTCATGAAGGTCTCTCTTTTCACTGGGGGTCTTCGTCCAGAGATCAAGGAGCGAGTCCTCCCTTATAAAGACCTTTTTTTCGAGAAGCTGGTGGAGGAAGCTTTCTTGGCTGAGTTAGTTTCTGGTGTGCGGGTGGTTAATACTTCAGCGTCCCCTGTTGTTGTTCGTAAGAGTTCCCCCTCTGGTGAGAAAAAGGCGCCAGAGATACCTGTTCCTAAGGAGTTATCCCCTTTGGTCTCAGCTTCCAGTTCATCATATCATTCAATGGTATGCTATGAGTGTGGTCGTTTCGGGCATTCAAAGTCGTCTTGTTGCACTCCTCCGAAGACGTGTCATCGATGCGGCTGTCTGGGTCATCTGGAGAAGTTTTGCAAGAAGCGTCGCATGAAGAAGAAGCTGTGATTGGATAATGTCATTACCTGACTGTGAGGCAGAAGATTCTTCAGCCATCAGAGCCACAACCACAGGTCTTGGGGTGAAGCTCGCGCGCAGTCAGGAGTTCCCAGGGTTGTGAAGCCTTGGTCCTGGTTCTGTTTTCCGTATTGATGGTGGAACAATTAGAAATATTTTCATGTTTGCCTATCTGCTACTAAAGTTTCAAAGTCGTTGTAAGTATGTTGTTTCACTATGAAGTAATGATTTCAATTGTAGTCCAAGCTTTTTTGTCTGTGTGGATGTGATCTTCTAAATCGTGTGTCCTTCTTAAAAGTGTGTTTGACCCTCTTGTGGGTTGACCTCGTTTTAGTTATGTTGTCGATGTGGTTATGTTTGTGGACTTCGGTGGATCATGTCTTCAATTTGATGTTGGTTAAATGTTTTCCATGGGTTTTCCCCCTAGTGTTGAAGGTCATTGACTTTGGTCGAGGGTTCAACGTTTCGGCGAAGGTGTTGTTTTCACTCGTGGCATAAGAGTTGGTTTAAACCGGTTAGGAGTTCCCGCGTCAACCCCCCCACCTTTTCCTAGGGTTTTCTATTTAGATGGTCAACTTTCCTGCACAAGTTGAGCTCTTGTGGTGGGGAGAACCCCTTCATGTTCTCCTCTCAATCTCGGACCCCAACTTTCTCTTGAATCGGTCGGGTGTGACCTGTGCAGAGTAAGGTCATCCCCGAGATTCTCAGTTCTCTCTAGTTCCTTTAGTTCCGTTGGGGCATGGACTTAAATCTTGACTGACTTTTGGCCTGGTGACTTTTTGGGGGCAGAAAGTGTCTGTGGTGGGGAGAATTGTCACACCCCGACTGCAGATACCTTTATTTTACTTCTTTCTTGGCCCCGATTTAAATTGTTTTTGAAGTTTAATTGCGATTGGTGGGTTCGCACCGGTGCACGGTCACCGCATCGCTAGCAGTTACCGTGCGTTCGGCCCGGGTGACTATGTGTTCACCCGGCATTTTAAATATTAAAGTTTTTACGTTGACTTTTTGTTATTATTACTATTTGAGTTGCGTTACTATTATTGTAGTTATTTTCCATGTATAAGTATATATATATATATGTCTATATATGTGTATATATATACATATGTATATACTTTAATACATTATGTTTATATATGTACATATATATATATAATGTATCTATGTGTATATGTTTATATATAGGTATATATATATATGTGTGTGTGTTTAGGTATGCGTATATATACACGGGTATTTTGATTATAATAATTATTTTTAAAATTAACTAACTTTTATTTATTATCTTTATTCTATTATTATTATTATTATTATTATTATAAAATTTTATGATTATTATTACTATTAATATTATTTTAAATTTTGTTTACCATTTTTATAAACTTTATTATTATTATTATAAAGTTTTAATATTATTATTAATATAACGTTTTATCATTATTATATATATATATATATATAAACCTAAACTAAACCTACCCTAACCCTAGCCATCCCTTCTTCTCCGCAGCCGCCACCCCTCCGTTTTCTTCCTTTCTTCTTCCCCCACCTGCGAGATCCCCTCTTTGCCTGCCCGAGTCCCGCACCGGCCTCCAGCCTCCGGCGTCCACGGCCTCCCGCTCTGCTGCTCCTCCACCGACCTCCTCTCCCCCGACCTCACTGCGGCCTGCAACCAGCCCCTCCAACCCAACCGAACAGCCACACCACCTCCATCTCCGACACATCCCTCCGCCGTTCCGGCCTCACCGTTCCGGCACCGCACCACCACCCTCCGCCTTGCCGCACCCCCGCCTTGCACCTCCAGCTGTTCTCCCTCATTGACGCTCTCCTCTCCGCGCCCCGCCTGTCCCGGCCTCCTCCGCCTCGCCGGCTCCCGCTCACCCCCAGCACCTCCGGCGTTCCACCCCGCTCCCCGCACCCGGCTTCCCAGCGCCTCGGCCTCCCTCTGCCTCTTCGAAGTCCGCTGCCCAGCCCTTGACCTCGCCGTCTCGCCCAGCCGCAGCCGCCCCCGGCGTCCCCTCTGCCTCACCCAGCCGCCATCCCCTATCCCTCACCTCACACACCCTCTCCGGCAACCCCGCGCGCACCAGGCTTCCCCCCGGCCTCTCCCTCCCCTTTCCCACTCCTGCGCGCAGCGCCGCACGCCGCCCTCCTCTGCTCCCGCGCCCGGCCAGCCGCCGCTCTCCGCATCCCGCACCCCCTGCACCTCCCCTACAGGTCCTCCCTCCGATCGCCGACCTGTCGCAGCTCCCTCTCCCCCCTGTCTCGACCTTTCCCCGTCACCGGCGCACCTCCGTCCGTCCCGGCCTGTCCGCTCTGCCACCTCCTGCGCCCCCCCCCCCCTCCGGTATGAGTTTTCATTTTCATTTTCATTTTTATTTTTATTTTTATATTAATCTTATTTTTATAAAACATTAATTATTTTTATCATATTGATAATATTATAATTATTTTATTATTATTATGTCATTACTATTATTGTATTATTATTATTAGTATTATTATATTGTGTTATTATTTTTATCATTATATTATGTTATTGTTATTATTATCATTATATTATTATTATTGTGATTATATTACTGTTATATTATTATTATGTTCATATTATTCTATTAATATTATTATTTTATTACTATATTATTATTATAATTAATATTATATTATTATATTATAATTGTGCTAAAATATTATTGTTATCATTATTTTATTGGGTCTGCTAACATTATTATTATTATTATTATATTAATATTGTTATTACTATTATATTATTATAATTATGATAAATTATTATCATTATTATTATTATTATTATTTTGTTCTTATTATTATTATTATTATTAATACTGTTCTTATTGTCATTACTAATCTTGTTATTATTATTATTATTATTATAATTATAGTTGTTACTATTATTATCATTATTATTACTCGGGCTTTCACTTTTGCTTTGTTAGGGGTTTTTCATCAACTTATATTTGTTTTTGGTGGGTTTAGGATTTTAGGACCTGCGCAGGGCGTTTCCGAGAGAGCGTTATCGCTGCGCCTTGTTTCCGAGGTTCCGCCGTCTCCGTGCCTCAGTTTCGAGAGTGTTGGACTTTATCACGTGGCTTCGGACACACGTCGTGTCATCGCGCCTTGGTTCCAAGGTCTTTTTACCGCCGCGCTTGGATCTTGAGGTAGGTCTCCCTTTGCACTCACCTTTAAATTTAGAATTTATTTATTCCTTGACTTATTATTAAGTTTCGGTAAATTTAAAAGTATTATTAAGTAGTTATCTATAGTTTAGTGATCTGCTGATGATAAAAGTTTTTTTAATTCTAATGTTTCATTAAAAGCGTTTTCTTGGATTTAATTGTGTGCTTCCATGGTAGTGTTTCTAGATGGTTCTTCCTGAATAATGAAAGAGATGTTAAATTGTGTTTTGAAATGTTTTTAGCATGTGTAAATTAGTAGATGTATTTTGTAAAAAAAAGAGGTGTTTCTTAGGACCTGGATTAGAGAAAATGACCGTATGTCCTTTAAACTTGATTTTGGAAACTTAAAGTGTGGTTCTTGGTTGACGAGAAATGTTTTCCTATGTCGCGTGAACAAAAGTTTGGATTTCATTTGAGAAATGGGGTTCCTTCAAAAAAATGATTTAGGGCCCGTTTGGCTCTTGATGAAAGTGGGTGCGTTTGGATATTGGAAAATGATTCTACTTGTGGAACCACTGTGTTTCGGGTTTAATATGCTGATTTGAGTTTCTTAAATAATGTTCTAGGTGTGTTTCTGGTTTTCAATGGCATGGCGTGTGTCATTTCCCTTTGGAAATGTTTTAGTGTTAAATGTTAAAAATGTAAATGATATGACGGCCTGGTTGGCACTTTAATAAATGTGAAGTGATTATACATATATATATATATGTACTTGTGAGGGAATTTCTACAGGGGGACTTCCCTTCGAGGGCTGTTGTGTAGCGATGTCCGTGTAAGGGGTTGTAAAGTGCGGTGAGATGAGTCACGCGTGCGAGGGTCTCCCACTTACACAGTGTTACTAAAACCACCATGGGTTCCTAGGCGTCTTGTAGATTATCGAGTGACAGTTGTTTGCTAACCCTGATTAGACGGGTTGGTACCCCCTGGAGTCGTAGATAGGCCAGGAGGGATGTGCCACTGGTTGGCTATTAGGGCGGCCAGTTGGTTATTGACTATGGAGTACCACGCCGGCAGGTAGTCTGAACCCGAGTACGTCCAGGGGTTTTCTAGGGATGTTCAGGATCGCACATGGTTATTGCTGATAGCTCTTGGTTTATTTTCACTTGCACTTGGATTTCTTTGCTTGTTTACCTTTACTTGCACTTTTTTTCCTGCTTGTTTACTTTCAGTCATCCTTCACAGCCTATACTGTTAGACTTTGGGAAAATGGTTTTCAAATGAAAATGCTTTATTCTCTTTGGGTAAAATTTGGAAATGTAACACTTTGCTTTCTAGAATGAGTTTAGGACTAATGAAAGGGAACTAACTTTCGAAAAGAATAAGGGAAATGCCTCGTGTTTTATTTTCAAGTAAAGCATTATGAAAATTTACTTTTATACATTATAGTTCAAACCTGGATTATGTAGATTCTTTATTTACTGGCAGTGCTTTGGGATTTGTTGTGGGGCTCACCTACTGAGTACTCTTTGTGCTCACGCCTATCTTTTACCATTTCAGTTGCATGTTCCTTGTGTTCAGGTCTTCCTAGCTTGAGTTGCTCAGTGTGGGAGCGACGTTGGTTGTAGTTGGGTGGTGACCCGTGAGGTCACATTGAGGTATGTCGTAGTATAGTTTTGTTTATGTCTTTAGTGTTTGTCAGTTCGTGTAGTTTTTATTCGTTCTTTCGATCGTGTTTTTAGTTGGGCTGAAATCGTTCCCAACGATTAAAATTTCAATGCCCGGAACTAGTTTCCATCCCGGGGGGATCGGGAACGCCCCTCGGGACTTTCCGCGGACCGGCTCGGGTGACCGGTTCAGGGTCGACCCGGGCTGGTTCGTGACATTATTGATATTGCATGTGATTATTTGACCAGTAGAATATCCATGTGAAGAAGTAAATGGAATTATCTCATTTTACTTTTTCCATATTATGTTTATGTTCAAGTTTAAAAGGATTTTGTTTTAGTTATACATTGCCTTAAATGTTTATGTTTTTTGATGAAAGCTTCCGCAATATTGTTATCCTTACTGAGCATCTGAGCTCACCCCTTTCAATGTTTTAATATTTTCCAGGATGTGAAAAAGTATTTTATGAATGACCTGTAGGGATAGTCAGAAGAGGATACGAGTGTGAACTATGGAGACTTTGTTATTGTAGATTTTCACTTTATGATGTAATGTAACATTTATGAATGTATCTAGTGTTTCCAAGGCTACTAAACTAATCGGTCTTTCAAGACTTGATCTTTTGTGATCATGCCAATGTTACGAAGTAATGCACCGACTCTGGGTAACTGGGGTCGGGGTGTTACATCCAAACAGTTGTAGTCCCACTTCACAACCTAGATGTGTCCATAGTCGGCACATGTTTCTTAACCATGTAGGAGAACATTACATGTAGGTGTACTACATGGTTTTTTCAACCTATCTGGGGGTTGGGCCATGTTTTTATCATAGTGTATGTGTACTCGGACCCATGTCCATGTACTTTGGTACATTATTTGTAGATTTAAATAGCATTTCACCAGTATGGTCAGGCCATGTTCGTGAACTTATACACAAACTCCCACTCCTGTGATCCATCACATGGATTGTCTAATTAGGAAGGGATTACACAATATGTATGGGAGTACTACATGTCGTTTCACCCTTAAAGTTTCACAAACCCTAGCAATAACACTGAGGGAGGCTAAATACAATGTGTTCATCATAGAACATGGTGTGTAGTCTGGTTTATTTTAAAAAACATCAGATCTAGAGTTATACCTTGAATCAGGACTTTCCTCTTTCGATTTTAACCTAATAGGGCCCGAAAATTGTGGATTAGACTATGGAAGGTGGATATTGGCCATTTCTCATCGTAAATCAGCCTCCTCTTTCCACTAGAGTTTCCCGGATTATTCAGCACACCATCATGCCTATGTTTTTCCCCGAACTATTCTCTAACCAATGAATCAAGCATCCTTGTATCATAACGATACAAGATCTTTGCTTGTTTTAATAGACCATTCATGTTTCGTATATTAGATGTAGATTTGGGTTCCCAATCAAGCTCGAGCCACCTAGAAATCATCAAAACGGGACGTCGGGGATCCAACTGGTGAGGAATGTGAGGAAAAAAGGAGAAAGGGTACAATAAAAAAGGTTAATTGATCGAGAACATTCATTCATGGCCAATCGATCAAGAATGGGTAGTTCAGATTAGAAAACAAATTAAAAAAATGTAAAGTTTTAGTACTTAGGCTCATGCAATGGCCACTACAGTGGTTCAGATCGAATAAAGAACAAGTGATCTACTCAACCATTTAATCATATGTATAAAAACACCATTTGAAGAGTCCTACCTCGAATTCAATCAGTCACTGATGAAGAATGAATCTTCCAATATATAAGGGAAATCTATTATCTTTTTCATGCTTTGATTCACGTGGATCTAATGATCTATCATCATTCACCAAAATATTCTCTAAAGGAAGGAGGAATGAGCTCTCTCTAGTGATTATAGATTCTATGAGGTAACCCTAAAATTGTTTTCCATGGTGATACTTTTATAATGTATCATTTTAGGTTAAAAGGAATTAATAAATAAATAAATTAATTAATTAATCCTCTTAAATACACCACCAACAAGATTATGGTCCAAATGTACCGCACTGAATCGATTTATTCCATGCCTAGGGTAAACATTGTGTTACAAAATCAACCATGTTCTCGTATTTATGATTTTATCAACCATTTAAGAGTTATCCAGTTTTATTCAATTAACTTTTTTCACACAATATAAAATATATAAAATATTTTTATAAAATTATACTGGGAACACCATGGCTTAGAATCACATTCCATCTCATCTCCTCATTCTATAAATATATATAGAAATACTTCAATGTCTTAAAAGGAAAAAATAGAGTTTCTAAAAAAAATTGTACCAAAAATAGGTATCACTTGGTAGAAGAAGAAAAACCTTGAACTGTTGGCAGTAGAAACCTCTCTTGTAACAATATCACTATTTCAATAGTAGCGATACCAATTCCCCTATTTCTCACTTGATGGTAGATTGTTCCACACTGGTAGTGACATATCTATTTCAACATTAATGGTTTCAAACTCTTACTACCACCAATTTAGCATTATTTCTCTTATAGTATGTTTTTATTTTTGCAACAAAACCAACTCTAAAGATTTATATCCTTAGTTACCAAAAAAATTTCATATTATCAGTTATATTTTCAATTAATGTCAGTGTCGCCAGTTAAATTTGTGAAACTGCCAGGTTATTTCTTATTATGATATTGTTATTATATTCAAATTAATTATTATTTTTAAATATTTTTGTGCTTTTCTCATGATTTTAAATTTTTATTTGTTACATGTTTTCCGATGTTATTTTATTGTTTTATTTGTTTGATAATACTTTCTAATAATGTATTGTCTATTATTTATTTGAAATATTTTAAACAAAATCTAAATGTTATTTTAATTTAGTCTTTATGTTTCATAGAATCATACAACAGATGTTCTATATATTTTATAATTATTTATTATTTCTTATATTATCTATTTTAAATATTCATAAATTATTTATTAATATGGTTAAATTATTTGAATTCATTTTTAATATATAAAATTCACATCAAAAGTTTTATTATATATTATGAATTCTAATGTTTTTTATTTGTAGTCAATATGTAAGTGATTTTCATGGAAATAATTGACCAAGAAAAATATGGATAGTTTAAATGATTTATTTAGTATATTTGGATTGTTTATTCTTATTCAAACATTTTATATAAATTAGTTTTAATTATTCAATGATTCTAGAAACTATTTTATCTCAATGAGATTTATGGTATACTCTATTTTTATTATTATAACAATTTATTTGAGCATGTACCAAATATAGTATCCTATTTAAGGGAATTTAAGGATGAATGAAACTACATGATGATTACATATGATAATGATTAACTAAAATGAAAATTACTCATGATGATACACAATTTTGATTTTAAGGGATTAAATATTTTTCCAAACATACGAAAATCAAGTGACCATGTGCTCAATAGTTTTTATATTTTATGATGAACTCTAAAGGGAGTAAAAAATATCTTTATACTTTATAACACATTAAAGAGTTGAATTATACCTTTTTGAATGCCTAGATTACATTAAATACATCTTACAAAGTGGTCTGTATATACTGTTTCATCATTAACAGTTCTTATTCTTGTGTCTAGTTTTAAAATTTGTTTTATTTTTTTACCTAGATATAGATATGCACAAAACATTTTCTCACATATGTTATAATAAATTTAAAAGCTATTACTATTATCAAACCCATTGGGTCATAGGTAAACCTTACTTTATCCTTGGTATTTCTATTTTGGTTTCCAGTAATATTCAGGGGATCAAAGGTTGAAAATAAGGTATTTTGAGAAAAAATAAAAAGGTATATAGTTAAGTATAAGTAACTCATATAGTTCCTTTAATAGTATAAAAAAATGGTATTTAAAAGTGCTAAAAAAATTGTTGTCAATAGTACGATTAAAAAGGTTACCCCTTTATCTATGATAAAAAAGCACTGATAAAGGGGCAGCATTATTAGCACTAGAAACACATCTGATCAAGGGAACCATTTATCAGGAAATTTGTTAGCCCTGATAAAGGCTTTACTATTGATTTTTTTTTGAAATTACAAAACTACAACAAATACTCCTGTATGAAAACACACCTGTATGCAAACACACCTATTTGAAAACAAAAATGTATGAAAATTCCTAATTTAATTGATTTAAAATTTACATAAAAAATGAAAAAAATATTATATACATTTAAAAAAATTTATTGTATAATTAAATTTGAAATTACTATCCAAAAAAATTTAAAAAAAACAACATTTCATTGTCTTCGGCACCTGCGACCCCCTCCCAAAAAATCCAAAGTACGATATGAATTTTTGAAGAAACCAACCCAACATAAGAAAAATAATCCACCAATATAGGAAACCAATTCTTATTTTTTTTAATCCTATAAGATCCTATCTTTTTATTATCTACGTACCTATTTTAGTTTTTTTGTGTTAAATTCCTTTAATTGGGTTTTTCTTTCTTTTTATTCCTTGAAGGATGAGTCTTGTTTTGAGATGAAGAACCTTTTTTTGTTGAAAATGACTTCAATACAAGGGATGAATGTTTAATTTGGAATTAATGGAGTCCATGTATGAATTTTTTAAATGTTTTTATGGTGGTTTTTCATTTTTTGGAATGAATTTTTCACAAATGGTTTTTTTTCGGTCTTTGTATTGATCCAGCCCATTAGAAATCCTGATCCATTTCATGGGTATTTTATGAGATGAATCTTGAGTTCTAAAGTTTCATATATTTATAACCACCATAATTTGGGATCCCCATTTCTTGTTTAGGAGTTTTTGAAGAAAGGGTGGTTACTTCATGATTTGGGCCAACCGTGAGCCCATTCCCAGTTTTAAAAACTGAATTTGTTTTCTTTTATAACTCTTTTTTTTCATCATTTTTCACCCATTAAACTTACCACTTGTCCTATAATGATATATTAAAATTTATTTAACCTTTTTGACCAATTATAAGTTCATAATCCGGGTGAATTTGGGTTACTTATTTAGGTATTGGGCCAGCCCATGGGCCCATTTCTTGTTTTAAAAAATAATAATTTGTTTCATTTATATATTTTCAATTTTTTTCTAGTTTTCGGTGATTAAACCTCCCCCTAGAATCCAATAACCCTATACAAACCCTCATAATCTATTTTACCTCTTTTGAGCTCATGTGGGTCACAGATTAGGGCGAATATTCTCAGAAAACCTCAAATCGTCCAAAATTGCCAAGGTAAATTTTATCATTCATAAATCAATCAATTCGTACTATTTTAGCCACCAATCTTCTTCCCCTGGTTATTCCAGACCTTAGGAGTATCTCCAAGAATTTTCAAGCCATTCCCTTTTCTCTAGGGCTTTAGATCTAATGGAAGACGAAGATTTTTCTAGGATGAAAGGTGAGATTCCTTCTCTTTTCTTCTTCATCTTCCCCCTCCTTTCATTATTTCTTGGTTTTATATTGTACCCTAATCTTGATAGACTTGGGTTTTGTTATAAAATGTTTTTTTATGGGTTTTATGTTTGTTTAGGTCTGGTATTTATAGTTTTAGGGTTTATAAACCCGCGGTGGGTGATTTCAGGTGTGCGTTTCAATTACGCCAATGATTTGAGGTAGGATATCACTTGCACATGCCTTTATCATAGAAGTGTCATCATTTTAATATTATAATATACAGATATAAATGTTTATTATTGTTTTTAATCCTTTTTATAATTTTCTTGGTGTGCAAAGTCATTGTTTAATACTGTTATGTGAAAGGTAGTGTTGTTTTGTCATGAAAGTGCTCAACAAGTGTTTGTTTAAATGTTCCATTTTCTTTTGAAAATATTTTGTGAGGTTTATAATCTGTTTTATGGTATTTTTAACATGTTACAGTATCTTGAATGAAAATATGACATTCAATTGGTGTTTTATTCCTTTTCATGTATATAAAATAAACTGTTTTGTTTAAAAAGGGCATGACATGTGTTCGGTAAATTGCCCGGTTGGATTTTATATGTGATGTGTGATTTAAAAGTTATTTGATTGGATTTATAAAGGAATTGGAAGAATTATAAATGGTATTTTTGGGTACTTATATTGATTTCCAATTTGGATTTGTTTTTACAAACAAGTGGGTTTTGATTTACAACATATTTTGGCCCGAGTTGCCCAAAAATGGACCGTTTCACATCTTTATGAAAATGGTTGTGTTTTGAATATGTAACCTGAGTATTATAATAGATTTATGAATGAGGTTTTCTACTGTAAATGATTTTTATACAGATCCTTAATAAAATTAAAATTCATACCTTCATCAAAGGTTAGTTTTGAGAAAAATTTTAGAGGCCCGTTTGGAATTTCCTAGAAATAAAGGAGTGTTTTACTTGTATATAACAAGTTGTGAAATTGGGATTGATTTATGGTCCATTAAATGATTTTATTAAATTTTTATTGGTCATCCAAATATTATTTGGTTTTGTTATGATGTGTTTTTATAATTTAAAGAGTTTTTTTTGAAAGAGTTTTATGTGTAAATCCTCCATACACTTCATGAAATTGTTTTACCAAAATATTTAGCGGTTTGTTGATTAGTGTAAGAAATGTGAAGAAATATTATGGCATGTTTGTGTTTTTATGGTTTTGTAATGGAATGTGGATGTGAAATGTGTATTTTATAATATCTGTAACTTGATTGATCACTAAAGTGAATCCCAGGTATCTAGGTGGGTGGAAGTGTACTAGTATGCTAGTGATTCTGTGGGGGTTGGCCCCTGTTTCACATAGCAAGTTTGATGAAGAAAACACTAACTAAACTATGATGATGATGATGATTTGGGACTAATAGGTTATGGGTATGTTCCCTACTAGTGGCTCATGCACGAGAATAGATATTTATTATGGTTACTTTCACCGAGATACGAGGTACCTCGGGCTCACAACTAACTAGTGCCTAGGGGTATTCCCGTGACTAGTGCTCATTGGCTATTTTGTACTCACCGTCGACATACGGTGTGTTTGGTTGGTAAATTAAGTAGTATGTTTAATTTATTTTAATGTTAAAATTCCTTAAAGCATCTCTCTTGAAAACTATTTTCATTTTGAAGTTTCACCTCTTTGAAAAGAATTGTTACTTGCATTTTTCTTTATTAAACATGCATGTTTTTGTCTGATAATTATTATAGCATGGAACCTCATTTGAAAACCATACTTTCAAATCTTGAATTTAAAACTATAAATTAATGTTTCTTTTATTTTAAAGGAATGTGCATTGGGAATAGAATAACGGGCTAACCTACTGAGTTTTAATCCTCACGCCTATAGTCTTCTTCTTTTTTTAGCCCTTCTGCAGGTTTCATCTTTAGTTCGATCACCTTGGGCGACATTTTATCATTGTGTTGGAGAGTGACCATAAGAGTCACATGGAGTTAGTTGTTCATCGGGTTTGTTTAGTTGAGTTGTTGGTTTTGTTCTAATTTTAGTTTCTTGTACAAATAATATTTAGTTAAATTTTTATATAAATTCATTATGGGATGTCCGTTTATATCTGCTGTTTGTTTTATTGTTTATATATGGGATAAATCGTTCCCTTGTGTACTCTATTGATGCCCTTGGTGCTTGTCACCATCCCGGGAGGATCGGAAACACCTCTCGGGACTTGTTGCAGGCTGGCCTGGGTGACCGGTTCAGGGTCAACTCAGGCTGGTTCGTGACAAAATGGTATCAGAGGAGGTCGGCTATTAGCAGGCCTTTCTTTTTAGAGCTCCCTTGTTATTTTGGGGATGTCATGGTAGATGGAGGAGGATTGTTGGGACTTGAGGGGTAAGTGAAAGAAGAGCATCACGAACTCTTTCTTCTTATAATCCTCAGGTTTCCATGGAAGTCCGGTTTTATTAGTGTCCATTGTTCTAGTTGATTGTTTGGTATTGGGATATGACAAGGGGAGTCTGGCCAATGGCCTTCGTGAGCTCACAGGGCCTGGCAAGCCATGTGAAGCTGGAGAATGGTCCTAATAAGTCTCTCTCTATTGGTGTTGTGTTTGGCATATGGCCGCCAACCATATGGTCAAGTCACCCACCGACACTAGTTCCCTTTTTTTTGGGTCTCTTGAACCTTTCTTGAATTATGAATTTTTGTTTTTAAAATCCTTGTGTGAGAATTGTGGAAATGGGTTTTAATGTAAGGATTAGATTTTTAAAAGTGAAAAAAGGGGGTTTTCAATAACTAAATATAAGAATGTTTTTGGAAGGTTTTGTTTTTGTGAAAAAAATGGAGGGAAGCAGAAATGATTTAAAGGGATTTGATTATCCATAATCTAAACTTGTGGTTTGTTGAAATAAAATGTTTTGAAATTGTGAATCATTTTAAAGTGATTCTGGATCTTTTTTTTAAATGGGGTATTTTAGGATGTTAAAAAGTTTTTGAATTGGATAAATTAGTTTTGGGAATTGGTTTTGATCGGTTGGTGTTTTACTACAAACGGTATTGGTCTCAATGGACATCGAATTATGAAAATATACCTTGCTGATTTTTTTTTAAAAAAAATGGGAAGGTGTTGTTTGGAGTGGATTGGTTATTTAAAAAGTTTTTAAAAATGAAAAGGGGTAGGTTTTTAAGAAAATGGTTCTTAATTAATTGTTTTTTTGTGAAATATGAATTTTTTTTTTGACTTGGTGGTTGGTGTTCCTTTTGAAGGTAAATTGTTTTTTTGAATTATGATGTTTAATTTTAGCCTTTGGTGTTTTCATGGGTGCTCACATGCATGGTTTTATTTATATCTAGAAGTATGGACTATATGGTATGGTGGTTGGGTGACAGGGGTGGCATGGAAATGTGCATGTGGGTGAGACTTGATGAAACAACATTGGTGAATGTGGAAACCCACCAAGTTAGTTTGATTTTTCAAAATTGTTTTGAGTTGAAAATTGTGGCCTTTTTTTAAAACCAATGGTTATGTGACTTGATTTTTCTATGTCTTAGAAGAGTTGTTTATTTGGTTAGCTTCCATGTGATCTAGAATTCATACTCTTGTTCTATCTAGTGATGGGATCTTGTTGGTGGCTTGGTTTTGGAGTAATTTTCATTGGGTTTCTAAAAATGTTTTTGATGTTGTGATGTGGCCATGGATAGTTCTGCGTTGGAAATCTTTCCTGCTGATCAACCTATGGATTCATTTCAAATTTTAAATCCACCTCTTTTGACGATGCCTCAACCTGTTTGTTGGAATAGAGAGATGTTTGGGATCTATTAAAAGTGCTTCTAGGTCATGATAATTCTTTTGGACAGAGCAGTTGTGTTCGGTGATGTTGATGTGTTTCGTCGTATTCCTTGTCCATTATGCCCCTCGTTTGGAGTGAGATAGAATTTTGATATGTATCTATGAGTTCCTATTTAGATGAAGGTTTTTGTTTGGTGATCATGTGTGGTTTTTTTTTGAGTGGTGTGATCCTTATCACCTGACTGCGGTGCAGAAAATGCTTCAAGAATCAGGGCTCCAGTCATAGGCCTCGGAGTGAAGATTTTCACGCAATCAGGAAATCAACAGAGGTGTGTACTGCTAGATTAAGATCCTTACTCCTCTGTTTTGGTATGTTTGTTACTATGTCAATGTTTTGGTTCCTCATTTCTATGAATTTCCCTTTTTCGCAACAAGCGTGGTGGACTTAACCCCTCACACAGTGTATATGGTCATTCCTTCATAGATGTGGGTTTTCAATCAATGTCCCTGTGTGGACTGCCTGTAAAAATCAGGTGCAGTCTTGGTGTTACCTCTTCATAGGGGGAGACTTTTGGGTAGTTTCTTCGTTTCTTTTGTTGTTTCAGTTGCCAAATTATTGGGTCCCCTTCCCTCCCATCCCCAAGTGACGGGGGTCCAGAATTATGCTGAATGTGTCGACCAAGTTATTGTCCCCTCCATTCAAGAGTGGTTGGTTTATATGTTCATGTTGTAACTCTATTAACTTGGTATAGTAGGTTTTTGTAGGAGGGTTTTTTGGGGCTTGTGTGAGTGAGTCCCAACTCTAGCTCATGTTCAATTCTTGTCTATTCATTGCTAGTTGGTTTCTAATGGTGGGGAGACCCACCATGGGTCTCTTGGATTTTTATCCTAAGAAAATTTCTAGTTCTAGTTGATTCTTAATGGTGGGTATTACATTCTGTAATCCTTAGGTGTTGTTTTTTTTCATCCGGAAAGTGTTATGGCTTTCCGGGGGTGGAAAGCTTTAATGGTGGGGAGAATTGTCACACACGGTTTTTTTCTGTCTTTGTATTGATCCGGCCCATTAGAAATCCCGATCCTTTTCATGGGTTTTTTATGAGATGAATATTGAGTTTTGAGGTTTCATATATGTCTAACCACCATAATTTGGGATCCCCATTGCTTGTTTAAGAGTTTTTGATGAAAGGGTGGTTACTTCATGATTTGGGCCAACCGTGAGCCCATTCCCAGTTTTAAAAACTGAATTTGTTTCTTTTATAAATCTTCTGTTTTTCATCCTTTTTCACCCATTCAACTTACCAATTTTCCTATACTGATAAATTAAAATTTATTTATCCTTTTGGACCCATTAGAAATTCATAATCCGGGTGAATTTGGGTTACTTATTTAGGTATTGCGCCAGCCCATGGGCCCATTTCCTGTTTAAAAATAATAATTTGTTTCATTTATATCTTTTCCATTTTTTTTATTATTCGGTGATTCAACCTACCCCTAGAATCCAATAACCCTATCCTAACCCTCATAATCGATTTTACCTCTTTGGAGCTCATTTGGGTCACGGATTAGGGCGAATATTCTCAGGAAACCTCAAATCGCCCAGAATTGACAAGGTAACTTTTATCATTCATAAATCAATCAATTCGTACTCTTTTAGCCACCAATCTTCTTCCCCTGGTTATTACAGACCTTAGGAGTATCTACAAGAATTTTCAAGACATTACCGTTTCTCTAGGGCTTCAGATCTAATGGAATACGAAGAGTTTTCTAGGATGAAAGGTGAGATTCCTTCTCCTTTCTTCTTCATCTCCCCCCTCCTTTCATTATTTATTGGTTTTATATTGTACCCTAGTCTTGATAGACCTAGGGTTTTGTTATAAAATGTTTTTTGATTGGTTTTATGTTTGTTTAGGTCTGGTATTTATAGTTTTAGGGTTTATAAACCCGCGGCGGGTGATTTCGTGTGTGCATTTCAATTACGCCAAAGATTTGAGGTAGGATATCCCTTGCACATGCCTTTATCATAGATGTTTCATCATTTTAATATTATACTATACTGATATAAATGTTTATTATTGTTTTTAATCCTTTTTATAATTTTCTTGGTGTGAAAAGTCGTTGTTTAATCACTGTTATGTGAAAGGTAGTGTTGTTTTGTCATGAAATTGCTCAACAAGTGTTTGTTTAAATCATCCATTATCTTTTGAAAATATTTTGTGAGGTTTATAATCTGGTTTATGTTATTTTTAACATGTTACAGTATCTCGAATTAAAATATGATATTCAATTGGTGTTTTATTCCTTTTCATGCATATAAAATAAATTGTTTTGTTTAAAAAGGGCATGACATGTGTTCAGTAAATTGCCCGGTTGTCTTTTATGTGTGATGTGTGATTTAAAAGTTATTTGATTGGATTTATAAAGGAATTGGAAGAATTATAAATGGTATTTTTGGGTACTTATATTTATTTCCAATTTGGATTTGTTTTTACAAACAAGTGGGTTTTGATTTACAACATATTTTGGCCCGAGTTTCCCAAAAATGGACCGTTTCACATCTTTAGGAAAATGGTTGTGTTTTGAATATGTAACCTAAGTATTATAAGATATTTATGAATGAGGTTTGATGCTGTAAATGATGTTTATACATATTCTTAATAAAATTAAAATTCATACCTTCATCAAAGGTTAGTTTTGAGAAAATGTTTAAAGGCTCGTTTGGCATTTCCTAGAAATGAAGGAGTGTTTTACTTGTATATAACAAGTTGTGAAATTGGGATTGTTTTATGGTCCATTAAATGATTTTATTAAATGTTTATTGGGGTGAAAAATATTATTTTGTTTGGTTATGATGTGTTTTTATAATTTAAAGAGTGTTTTTGAAAGAGTTTTATGTGCAAAGCCTCAATAGACTTCATGAAATTGTTTTACCAAAATATTTAGCGGTTTGTTGATTAGTGTAAGAAATGTGAAGAAATATTATGGGATATTTGTGTTTTTATGGTTTTGTAATGGAATGTGGATGTGAAATGTGTATTTTATAACATGTGTAAGTTTATTGAGCACTAAAGGGAATCCCGGGTATCTAGGTGGGCAGACATGTACTAGTATGCTAGTGATTCTGTGGGGGTTGGCCCCTGTTTCACGTAGCAAGTTTGACGATGACAAAACTAACTAAACTATGATGATGATGATGATTGGGGACCACTAGGTTATGGGTATGTTACCTACTAGTGCCTCGTGCATGAGAACACATATTTATTATGGTTACTTTCACCGAGATACGAGGTACTTGGGGCTCACAACTAACTAGTGCCTAGGGGTATTCCCGTGACTAGTGCTCATTGGCTATTTTGTACTCACCGTCGGTATACAGTGTGTTTGGTTTGTAAATTAAGTAGTAAGTGTTATTTATTTGAATGTTAAAATTCTTTAAATCATCCCTCTTGAAAACTATTTTCATTTTGAATTTTCACCTCTTTGAAAAGAATTGTTACTTGCATTTTTGTTTATTAAACATGCATGTTTTTGTCTGATAATTATTATAGCATGGAACCTCATTTGAAAACCATACTTTAAAATCTTGAATTTAAAACTATAAATTGATGTTTCTTTTATTTTAAAGGAATGTGCATTTGGAATAGAATACAGGACTAACCTACTGAGTTTTAATACTCACGCCTATAGTCTTCTCCTTTTTTTAGCCTTTGTGCAGGTTTCATCTTTAGTTTGATCACCTTGGGCGACATTTTATCATTGTGTTGGAGAGTGACCAGAAGAGTCACATGGAGTTAGTTGTTCATCGGTTTTTTTTAGTTGAGCTGTTGGTTTTTTTTTCTAATTTTAGTTTCTTGTACAAATAATATTTAGTTCAATTTTTATATAAATTCATTTTGGGATGTCCGTTTATTTTCGTTGTTTGTTAGATTGTTTATATATGGGCGAAATCGTTACCTTGTGTACTCTATTGATGCCCTTGGTGCTTGTCACCATCTCGGGAGGATCGGGAATGCCTCTCGGGACTTGTCGCATGCTGGCCTGGGTGACCGGTTCAGGGTCGACTCAGGCTGGTTCGTGACAGAATTGGAGGTGGTTTGGTTTCTTATGTAGTAAATGGGGCACAAAACATTATGTAGGGATATTACTCACAATGTACAAGTTACACGACATGTAAATTCTATGAGATTCATGTCATGAACAAATACAAGATGTGAAATTTTTACACATGATGTAAACTATTCACATCATGTAATAGTTAATGGGGATAAATAATAACCCTAGGTGATAGGTGTTTCGGCGTTTGCCTTTAAAAATCAATGCATGATATGTAAATATAGTACAACAAATGTAATTATTGAAAGAAGAAGTTTTATGTCATATGTGTGGATGATTTATCATTCCCCATCACATGCATCATTCTCATCATGAACTAGTACGAACTAGTTGCATTTTTTGGAGCCTTTCCTCCATTCTGGGTGTCCTATTTGTTTGATTGATCCCTGTTAAGTCATCAGCTTTGGTTTTCCCCTACCGTTTCAATGTTCTTCATTATGGAGGTGAAATCCTTGGACCTATTTTGGTTGTGATCTTGACCTGGGTTGATCAATGTTTCTTTGTGGTCTTATACACCTTCTTAGTCATTAGTGTTACCATTTATAATTTTTCATTAATAACTGGTTTAAGGTAGTGGGTCTAAACTTTAACCCAAGGTTCTTAGTTATAGTACTGGAAGAAGTCTGACCATAAATCAGTAGTAGTAACCGAAGATTGGTTTCTCCTCCCACCAATAGATTTATTCTATGTAATGGACACATGCATCTAGCATTAATGGTATGATTTATCCTTTATCCTTTTTTATTAGTATCACCACTTAACAATGATATCAGATCTATATTTTGCTGGTAGCATTATAAGTGTATGATGAGAGTAGAACATTTAGGAAAGTGGTACCAGAGACTAGTATCACTTCATAGTAGTAGCGACTCCTTTTACTATTGGAAATAACAACCTATATTCTAGCAGTATCTTCATTTCACAAGTAGAAGCACTGATTCTTGTATTTCTCGCTCAATAATAGCAAGTTCCGCATAGGTATCGATATATATTTTTCTACAGTACTGGTATCAAACTCTTAATATCACTAATTTAACATTTTTTCTATAGATAGTTTTTATTTCTAAAAAATCCAATTCTAAAGTTTGATATCACCAATTATCAAAATTATTTAATTGTGTCAGTAATTGTTTCAATGGCTGTCAATGTTTGACCACCAGTTAAATTTCTGCAACCGCTAGGTTCTTTCTTATTCTAATATCATTCTTATGTTTAAAGTAATTTTATTTTAAAATATAATTTTGTTTTTTTGATGATTTATATTTTTATTTTTTGCATGTTTAGAAATATTATTTTATTATTTTTTTGGGTTTACAATATTTTTTAATCATATATTATCTATTATTTTTTTGAAATATTTAAAATGGATTTTATATATAATTTGAATTTTTTCTTCATGTTTTTTTATAATCATAAAACTAATGTTATACATATTTAGTAATTTTTTATTATTACTTATATTCTTTATTTTTAATATTCCAAAATTATTTATTATTATGGTTAAATTATTTCACTATTTTTTTAATATATTAAATGTATGTTAAAAATGTTATTATATATTACACATTCTGATGTTTTTTATTTAGAGTCAATCTAATAGCGATTTTCATGGAAATCATTGAACGAGTTAAATAGAGATAGTTTACATGATTTATTTAATATGTTAGGATCATTTAAAATTATTCTATCAATGTATTTAAATTAGTTTGAATTCATCAATATTTTTTAGAACGGGTTTATCTCTATGAGATTTCTGGCAGACTCTATTTTTATTTTTCTAACAGTTTATTTGAGCATGTATCCCAAATAGTTTATTATTTATGGGACTCGAAGGATGCATGGAATCACATAAATATAACATATGATCGTGATTACATACAATGAAAATAACTCATGATGACACAAAATTTATATTTTATATAATTCAACTTTTTTTACACTCATACGACAATCAAGTGAGCATGTTATCAATTATTTACATATTTTATGAAAATCTCTCAAGGGAGGAAAAATATCCTTAGACGTTATATCACCTTAAATATTTGAATTTTACCTTATTTTGAATACGTGGATAACATTGTATATATCATTCAAAATGGTTTGTACCAATTGTTTCACAATCATCAATTCTTCAACTTCAATAAAGTTATGATCTTTGTTCTATATTTTTTGTTTAAATAGAGGTATACAAAAAATATTGTCTCACATAGGTTATACTATCTTTAAAAGGTATTACTATTATAGAATCCACTATGTCATAGGTACACCTTAGTTGATCATTGTTCTTTATCTTTTGGGGGATGTAAAGATTTAGGGGATCAAAGGCTAAAAATAAAGGATTTTGAGAAAACAGGCAAGGATCACAGTTAAGGAAATGTTTCAATGGGGGAGAGATGATGGTGGTGTACATTTGGTTCGGACTGATGGTTGATTGCGGGATATTCATTTATTGAAAAATCATTAACATTGGGTTACCATCGACATTATTAATGATAACTATGAATGGTTTTCTCAATGATTACTAGGTACAGACCTGATTTCCAAAAGAAGATGATCAATTGGGGTTTTAGACCTAGTGACACTTTGGGAAACCCATCGGTCAATCGGATGGGAGGTCAGGCTCATCAAAACCTATTGTGTGGAATTTTTTCAAACATTGGGAATCTCATATAAATTTAGGATATATTTAAGAATCTATTCTTCACATTGATACGAGACCATTTTCCCTAACAAAAAATGTTTAAATCTCATTTTGTCATAAAATAAATGGAGAATATCATTATTTAATCCATCTATATGTATCCAAGGTTCTTAATCAATTTTTAATAATGAATAACTTCTTTATATGTTGAATCTGTAGAACCAAATACTTCGAAAATTTCTCCCTCCCAAGGGAGAAATTAATATTCTTAGGAGGGGATTGAACCATTATGAGGGATCCTATGCATCCTAGTTATTGTAGGAATAAAAATCCACATATTTTGTTAAAACCATGGTAGTTTAATGTCATGAGAAGAGGACATATATGTGGTAAATTGGGTGCAGAATATTTGAACTTGAATCTCGAGGAGACTTCCTACATATCCTAATTATGGTGAGAATCAGAGTTATCATTGTTTGATCATGCCCTTGGGATAATACCAATGGTATATGTCCTCATATGGGAGAGGTTTATATCATTCCACTCATTTGGGCTTACATGATGGGATTTCTAGGGATAGTGGAGGTTCATGATCCCAATGGGGGTGGTTATTGAGATTATCTAAGCCCATATGAGCTATGCTTATTGTGAGAAATAAGGGATAACAAGTAACCTAACTTATTGCATGTGGGGATTATGTATCAGGAAAACCCTTGGGATGTTTTAATATGGTGCTCGAGCCTTAGGAAGGCCTCCTACGTATCCTGACTAGGGTAATAATTATAGTCATCTTTGTTTAGTTATCTGTCAGTCTAATGCGGGATGAGTTATTGATCAGCCCATGGTGGTGATTATAATCTCAATGATTGAATTTTTTATTACCTGGTAGGGCTTATAATTAGGTGGATTCCCATTTATGATCTGGATTAGACCTTAAGAGGGTGTCCTATGTATCTCAGTTGTGGAAGGAATCAGATTCCTCATAGTTCAATAGTATCAAGGCTTATATACACACATTTCCCTCATCCATGTATAAGATTAAGATGAAAATTATATGATCATTATAACTTCATAAGACCATATAATCTATTCTCAATTTGAGAAACAATGGATGGAAAATAACCATTCTCATTGCTTATGGGTGTGGGGAATATGTTATGGATTTCACTTTGGGTGTTGTAATTTGGATCTCAAGACTTAGGAAGGAGTCCTTTGTATCCCAATTATAGAAGGAATTAGACTCATTTTATTTTAGTTGATTGAGGCTTACACGCTGGGGTTCCCTTATCATCGGGGACTATACACTGTGGATTAACATAGTGATCATGTCATGGGATCCTAGTAGTGACCCAACTTGATTTCCTGCCCAAAATGCATTGATTTTATTCTCTATATGACTTGGTTTCCTACTAGGCATGTTTCAGGATATGTTAAAAACATGTTCAAAGGCAATCACATGATCCAGTTTCTTTCTCAAGGAATATCATGTATCCTAGATTACATGTCTAAGGATTGTTTCATGACATATGATAACTTGTAATGAGGACATCACAAGGCCTAGATGTTTTAATTTGTATGTCATCACGTGATGAAACATGAAATGTCTATAGGGTGTCTCATGATAGAGCCAATTTTTCCTAGTTTCATCATGAAATATGTCGAACACGCTTAGAGGACGTCACACGAGTCTTTGTGACTTATCTAAAAGAGTGTTGAAGGTCTATGATGACATGTTTGGAGGATATCACAAGACCTTTCTGCCATTCCCAGAGGGTGTCGTTAGAGCAAGTAGACATTCTCGAGTTCCACTGTGAGAATCAGTTGACATACAGTGGTGTCTCTGTATGAGCTGGGAGACATGTTTGAAGGAAACAATGTGGTCTCGATGATAAGACCAACGGACTTTACAAGACTCAGGTTGTGTGCCCATGGGGTGAGATATGACTTTATTAGTCACATTTATAGGACTTCACATGATCCAAATAGTATACCAAAGGAGTGTCATGTGATTTGGGGGGCATGTAATAGCGTTGTCTCATGTATGTGTTGTTTCACACAAAGAACATGAGTATCGACATACATGTGTTTTTCATATGTCTCCCATTTGTTTAGTATTAGTTCAAGCCCTTATATTGTGAATGCTTTATATTTTTTTAGTGTTAGCTTGTTTTAATTCTCAAATGATCTGGTATATGTGTGGTATGGTTTTCACATGTATTGTTAGAGGTCCCTCACATGATCTACGATGATCATGTGAAGTGTTTATGCATGCAGTATGATCGGGCTGGTTTATCTACAAGTCAAAACCATATGTGATGATTTTTTGGTCACAAGATCAACCACTCAAAGAAATCCACTCTTGAATAGATATGTCTAAATATGAAAAATCTCTTGTATCTGAGAGCCCCCTCATTTTTCATTATGGGATGGGGGTTTATAGTATTATACACCCCATTTTTACACTAATTTTCACATCGTATCTCATTCATATCCATGTTTGAGTCGGTGAAGGGTTTCCGTGTCACACATCTTCATGAGTCCCTATTGTGGATCCCTTTGAGGGCTTCGCCTGATTTTCAGTGACTCTGAGTCCCTCCCATCAAAAATAAATTTATTAGATTATATCCATTTAATGGGGACTTTTTGAATTATATGTATACACAAATGGAGTTTCATATTTTCATATTGACATGCCCAAAGTATTTTGTGAGATCAGGGAACCTATGGAAAGGCCTTTTCATGACCATAGGTGACTTTTCTAGTAGTTTTCTTGAGATAAGGATGGATTTTCAAGGGGAATGTTGAGACTATTATATGGATATCCTTTTTATGTTGCAAGAGTTTTTTGACCATGATAGGATCCCATCTCTTTCCCTTGTATTTCCATTCTTTAGTTTACAAATATCGGGAGTCATATGAGATTGCTTGAGTAATATCAAAGACAATTAATCTACCACTGAGTGATGCATCGTGTGAAAAAAAGTTCCTATGGAGATGCATGAGCATTTTATGAAAAATTCCATCTGTTTTTCCTTAGGGAACCAAAGGGGGAGTACTTTTTTATTGGACATAGGAAAGGCCTTTCGCGTGAAGAGGCTAAAAAGCCAGTGGGTTTTTGCTAGACAACAAGGAAATATAACTGGGGTCTTACGGTGTCTTGTGTATCATCGAGGGCACATCACATGAATTTTATTACAATGAGTTTTTTAACAACTCCTTCTATATTTATTTCATTTTCTTTACTATGAAAATGTTCAGGGTCTTGTGTGTTTTCATGGTTATTTCCACGTTCAATCATGCTCCCCATCTACGACATGTCATGTGATGTTTACTACCCCACAAGGCTCCTATATTTTTGAAATGTTTCTCTAATTTTCATGGATTTTTAGATGGGTTTTTAGGAGCCCACTGGTTGAAAAACCACAAAGCCTGATGGACCATATATGGCTGCCTCTACATAACTACTGGTTGTCTTGAGTGCTTTCACAAGAAGAGAAGGGTCATCAAAAATATTTTTTGCAGGACCTTTTACAATTTATCTTCTATACATGGATTCTTCCTACTACATCATGATGGTCACATGATCACATGTCCCTTGGGTGTGCAAAAAATATGAGGATCTCAACCACCTTATTCCTTCTTTTCTTTTGTATGGGGGGGGGGGATAATCTCTATATATAAGTATTTATTCATTTATGAATTTTCTTATTCTCGTTTGGAGGGTGTCAAGAAATCACACCCTCAATAGTGATGCTAGTTGGGACATGGGATCAGTTTTAAGGAATTTAAATATCTGGATGAGCCTTTGGTGTTGTCACAAGTCAGTGTCTTAGGAGACGTTTGGTATAGTAGTCGACGATTGGTATTTCATGAGATTCCCTATATATAGAGTATAATAGGGTTACCACATTTAACTAGATACTCATTCCTCTATAACTCTCTCTCCACTACCATTTCATTCCCTCATCGCAAGAATATTCAACAAGTCTTAATCGTGAGATCTTGTTGTAGGACAGCTTTCAAAAAAACTATTCCTCGAGACTGCTTTTTTTCAGGCACCTGCTCTAACCAGATTAGGGACATTACTTCAGAAATTGATCAAAATTTTTCCATGATGATTCATGATTTTCATTGGTATTCCATGGAATCTAATATCCTTGGTCATATAATTGAGCAAATATCATGTGACTCACGTAATGATGTCCAGGTCATGAGCTCATGAGTCTCTAAGGGGTCATGATATTGTGTGATTCCCTACAGGGGTATGTGACTCATGTGACCTCTAGGGGTCAGGTGATTAACGATCCTTTGTTAAATTTTCAAAGGCTCTATGGGGTTTATCCGACCCATGAAACCCTTAGGGGTTAGGCAATTTTTTATCCCATTAGGCAATTTTTGAATGCCCTTATTGATTCATGTGATTAACATGATGATGTCAAACTATTATGTCTTTATTTAGAAAATATTTTATTTAATCCATATAACATATACCACATACTTATTTTTAGATTCTTTTGGGTTCTAACCAATGATCCTTTATTACGTCTAATCAAATGGAAATTATTGCTATAAATTGCAACCCTAACACTCGATATTGTGTGGATACTGATAATGAGTTTTGAAAGTGGATTCTCTCATCCAATATTTAGGATTATCCATTATCACAACAGCTTCCACTATATGGTTTCAAATTTTTGGATGATTTTACTATTCTTCCTTTATACTTCAATATTCTATCTACCTAGGTGGTAGCTTCTCTCGACAACATTAAAATGACAATTTTCGAGGATGGTTGGATGATTTCAGATTGATCCTAGGGTTTTTCCTATATATTGGGAAGCCCCCTAGGTTCCAGGTTGTTGTGATTTCACTCATTGTACTATTTATCAGATCTACTCAATTATATTCATATCCTATTTGAACATCTTAAATTGAATATATAGCTTTAAATGAGATCTCCATCCCAATGGTAGTTTTCATGACGAATGGTCATGGCCATTCTTGGTATGAAAATGATTCTTGGAGTTCATTAATGATTTATACATGATTAATCTTTATAAATTCATGTGGATATCCCAATTTATCATCTATTTCAAGCCTAATATTCTTTGAGAACTAATCAACCATTGGTGTATGGGCACCAAGACATTCCACTTGTCCCATGGTGAAGTGGGCATCATCCTATGGGACATCAATAAGTTGGAAAAAATTAACCCCTTTGAAGAAATATATGATGAGTTACTCCCGACCGTAGATACCTAGGATGATACCTTACAGAATCTTGCATTGGAAAAAGATATGATCATTATTTTTATGAAGAATCTAAGGAGCTAAATATGCACTCACTTATCTATTTCAATGACTAAATCAATATTTTACTTTGTTGCTTCAAAGTTAGGACAACATTCATACACCCTCATCTATTCCATTCATAAAATCTTCAGGATAGTTCTAGTTCATATTATGCAATTTTGGAAGCCGTATAATATACCTCATGGGAATATCAAGTGAACTTGGAGATGTCTCCAAGTCTCAAGATGGTTGTATTTATGGCCATGTTTCTGAATGGATGGCTCTTCTTTTCTAGAGATGCATGTTCAAGAATCCATGTCAGTACGTTGGTTATGGTAGTGTGACTGTCATGGGGATAATATATCAACCTGGAAGTGTCTGTCATTACACACCTTAACCATATCTTTTTCCATATCCAACAAGGTAGTACCCCCAACTAGATCAGTGGACCCTTAAATGGTTATTCGTCTGTATAGGGGGTCACTTCCATTACTATGACTATTACAATGCTACCATGATACCTAATGATCTATCACGTCTGAGACTGCTTAACATATTTGGGATTAGGGCTATGTCACTAAGCCTTGATGTGGTTAAAGACTCACTAATCCAATCTAAAAGATTTAATTTCACTACATTTCATGCATCGAATGGGATGGTTATGAATAATGACATCAGCTCAATCGACAAACATTCATACAAAATATCTCCCAGGGATGGAGTTTTTTTAGCTAGAGAGGAAGAGTTGATCATCTGTGAGCCATTTTCACCTCATCACTTTTCTCATTAGTTTGGATAAACCCAAAGGACCCCCTTCCATTAGCTACTGTGTAGGGAGATCCACACCCTGGGATAATCTTCCATATTTGGATAATTTTAGTGCATGATGTTACTGATACTAAGATCATTCTTTTGAATCATAACACTTTGCTTTTATCACCCATGATTATGCCCAAAATTGGGTAGAAACCTATCTAGGTAGAATACTAAGATTACTGGTCCATCATCTTGGAAATCCATTTGCTTCAGTAACCACTGTGTTTATGGAAACCATGGAGTTGATTGAGACATGGGAGAGACATCGCAGAATCTCCCTTATTATATAAATTAACACCCCGATAGAGGGTCAAAATCTATTGATTACATTATTCCTACAGTACATTCTATAGTTAACATGCCTACTCCGTTAGTCACAAATTCTTAGATGCAGAGTAGACTAATATGGTAGCGGATTTACACCCTGGATACCAAAGATCATATGGAAATATTCAATGATCAAGAGGGAAATCATTGTTATATTTTTGGTGAAATAGAGGTGGATGTCCTGAAATTACAACCATTTCATGAAATCATGAAGCAAATAACCTTGATTCGGTGATATTGGGATTCCAATCAGAGGGTATTTCATGATCTTTAAGAAAATAATTCTGTTATTAAGTAGACAGAGAGGGCCCTAGGGGCATTAGAGAAAAGTCGTCAGTTCATATCCAACATGAAATCTCAGATGGATACTTGGATCGTGTAGATATAGAGGCATGAAGAAATCATATCCCACCTGAGGTATGATCTCATAGAGTCGTCCTCTTTCTTGGAATCAACTCAAAAATATGTTTAGGAGATGACTACTTTACATGAAAATCTTCATCCTAGGGTAAAAGATGAGAAAGAGGGAGAGAATCACTCTTATGTTCAAATGATTCTTCTTTCCAAGATATTTCCAACCTATCCATCCGGTCAGACGAAAACTCTTTCAATTAGGTCATTGATATGTACCCTTATTTTTACTATTTTCTTAGAGAGACTCTATAATTTTTATATTCCTCCTATAACATGGTATCAATGAAATTATTTTCAGAACATTACATGTGTTGTCAAATTTTTTGTTTATTCATGTCATACATGTCATTCCACTGGTTTGATATTATATTAATCACAAATGATATTATTTCTTTACATTATATCAATCAAACATGAATGTATGTATCTGAATATTTCAACAATAATGGACACTTTTTGATAAGTTATCATGAATTCCCATAAACATGAGATTCATTGTTGATGTTTCTACTCCATTTATCTTGAGATTAACTGTTTCACTAAAAGATAAATGGGTAGAGTATATATCTTATAGGGAGAGTGATCTTTATTTTTCTGAAGAAATTAGGATTGGAGATCGTAGATTACTTATACCAAGGCCATATGATGAGCCTTACAAGATCTTCTATTATTTTAGGTCAAATTGTTGTTATGATGTAGTTTAAGGCCTTTTAGCTTAGACTTGAAGTGGATTTAGTTTAGGGCATTTTAGCTCGAACCTTCCATCATGTTAGTTTAGGGTCTTTCAGCTCGGACCTTATATTTCTTTAGTTTAGCGTCCTTAAGCTAAGAAATTATATTACCTTAGTTTAGATTCTTTTATATCAAACCATATATTGATTTAGTTTAAGCTCTCTTAGCTTGGACCTGATATTTCATTAGTTAGTATTTTTTATCTTGGTCCTTTTATCATTTTAGTTTAAATTATTTTACCTTGTACCTAATATTTTTTAGTTTAGGGTCTTTTTTCTTAGATATTCTACTTCTTTAGTTTATGATCTTTTAGCTCGGGTCTTCTATTGCTGTAGTTTATAGTCTTTTATCTCATACCTTCAATTTATATAGTAAACTATATTTTATCTTAGACCTTATATCGCTTTCGTTTAGGGTCTTTTATCTAGGAATTTATATTTCTTCAGTCTAGGGTCTTTTATCTCAGACCTTTTATCACATTAGTTTAATGTATTTTAGCTCAAAAATAATATTTCATTATTTTAAGGTCTTTTAGCTCGGACCTTCTATTTCTTTAGTTTAAGGAATTTTAGATCTGACCTTCTATTATTGTATTTTTAGGAATTTTAACTCAGATAATCCTTTGTTATATTTTAGGGTATTTTATCTCAGAACTTACATTTCTCTAGTTTAATGTCTTTTAACTGAGACATGATAATTCTTTATTTTATGACCTTTTAGCTTAGAACTTCAACATCTATTTCTTAAGTTATTTTATCTTTGAACTTATATTGTTGTAGTCTAAGGTCTTTTATCTTATAACTTCTATTTCTATATTTTGGGGTCATTTTTCTCAGACCTAATTGATGATCATATAATACAGTGTAGACATTCCAGGAGTGACCAAAAACACTATGGGGTGTTGAGAATTTCCCAAGTATTTCTAAGGATCTTGAGGATTAGAAATCCATTTCTATAGAGTAATGCGTTGGATTTATGACCATAGGAGCATATGAAGAATTCATATGCATACATGAATAGTCAATAAAAGGGTCTCTTGAAACTGGGTATATTTCAAAAGGGATTTGGAAGACTTATGAAGGTAATACCTATTCAAGGAGAAATACATGGGATTATATGCCTATCTGGATAGTTGGAATATGGAAGATACAAATCATAATCCAAAATTTCGAGCTTCTGTAGATTGGATGGGGAAGACATACCAGGTATGTGTCATGGCATTAGGAGATGTTCGGTTCTACCTAGGTGTTTCCAGGTCTCACAAGGATCGAATATCCTTTATTGAAAGGAGAAGATTCTATTTTTTTGGGGGGTATAAGAACTTATTTTTCAGTATCATGTCCAATTAAAATATTATCTCCAATACTTTACAAGGGACATGGGAGATTTATAGTGACAAAAACATCCAGATGACAATGTTGGTTATAGAGGAAGGCTATCCAGAAGGGGTTCTAGCACCATAGGGTAGTTATCTCATAAATTAAAAACCTTGTTCCCTATGAAATATGGTTTAAAATCAGGAGGTTTAGTCCAAAAAAGGTTCATAAATGTAGTGTCACATTCAAGTCTTGATAAAGGTTACGAAAAATGGGGACGTAGCATCGAGAATGTCGAATCTTCTTCGATATTTTGGTACTAAAATAGTAAGTCTTGGTCAAAAGTGCTCAGATAAGGAGGATGACATGGTACATTCATACCAATATTAGTTCAGAAACACTAAGTTGTTGAGTTATTTCATGGTTATTTTAGGGATAAAAAGGTTCACAATTCCATTTTTTGCAGAGTGGTGCATTTGGTTGATGACCATAGGTGTATATGAAAAATCAATAGGCATATATGATTAGTAAACAAAAGTGTTACATGAAGTTGAATATATTTTCCAAAGACCATGGAAGGTTCACAGTGATCTGAGGCATGCCAAATCATGAAGTTTGATTTGTGAAAAGTGTAATACCCAAAGGGGGTTCAACCGTGATAAAAGTTTTGTCACCTCTTAGAGAACATATTCTCAAGCTGAGGAGATGTGAAAAATCATTATCCCAACTTTTCCCTAAACTAGGGGGTCCAATGATCATAGCTTGGATTTTAAATGGTATACAAATTAGACTCTATTAGCTTTATACCTTAATCATTTGGGCCCTAATTGTTTCCTAAAATTTGTAGATGATGAGTTTAGCAAGAAAATACTTGAATTTTTCTCAGGCCTCTCTTTGTGGGTTTTTGATTTGAAAAGTTTTTGTATCTCTTACACTAGTAGTTTAAGGTCTTGGGATTTGGACCCTTGTAGGATAGATTTTAAGGTTGTATAACATTGAAGAAAGTGTAGGTAGTTTAAGGTCATAAAAAAGATGGACCAAAATATGGGGGATCGTGTACAAGAGCTCAATTTGGATACCCAAGACCGAGATTACCTCATCATATTTTAGAGTAGGGGATGATAATATTGTAAATCATGGATCATGATTATCCGGTTGTGAGTAATGATATTATACAATCATATCAGGAGTAGTTGAAATCACACTGAGGTGTTTAGTTCTTCCACGATGATGTCATGGCTCACAAGGATCAGAATGTTCATTTTGCAGAGTGAAACAGTTGGTTGAAAACTATAGGCACGTATGAAAGATCTATAGGTATAAATGCATAGTTAGGTAAAGGGTCCCCTGAAGCAAGTTATCTTTTCAAATTTCTATGGAAGGACTATGGGATATTGAGGTGATCGATACATGAAGTATGATATATGGATGAGGGTGCTTAAAATGTGATGGAAGAACCCCGTACCCAATGGAATGGGATAAGGATAAAGTGTTATTTTAATGATGGATGATTGTTGATGATGATATATATAGTTTATTATCTTGTAATGGGGATGTATTTGATTCCACATAGTTTAACTTCATGTGGTAAAGACACGTTCCTTACAGTTTATTGTCATGCGGTAAGGAAATGTTCCTTGTAGTTTATTATCATGCGATAAGGACTTGTTCTGTGAAGTTTATTTTCATATGGTAGAGACATGTTCCATGCAGTATAACATCATACAGTAAGGAAATGGGGACTGACGTGAAAATTTGTGCGAGACACATTTTATGCATAAATAGATCACACATGTATCTGATTCTTATGTAGGTGAATTGGTCTTGTACATTTCATCCCCTATGTTGTTGGGGTGCATTATTTTTGTTGGTTTATTTAGATAGACCTTGGATTAGGGATCCAGATGTAACTATGTATCCCATTATGGAAGGAATCAAGAAACACATTGTTTTTAAGAGTCTAAATAGATTAATGTCAGGCGATAAGTATGCGGGCTTCCCAAAATGAAATTGTAATGTTGTGGCTAGGACCATGAATAGAATTATAGGTGTCACAACATATACCATAGTGGGTGGAATCAAACCACACATAGTTCATAGGAAGGATCCCAAATCCAGACTGACCTATACATATAGATGGGGGCTCAAATTTCTATATTTTATTATTATGACTGGATCCAAAGTCAAATATCTATACATGACTATGTATCATGTTTGGACAAAAATCAATTCATATGTAGTTCTTAAATTGGAATCTCTCTACATAGGTCTAACCTTTACATGGATGTGGGAATTATTTCTGTTGATTCTTGAAGATGGGCCTAATGTTAGATATCTAGGAATCACTATGTATTCTATGATGATATGAATTAAGCTACATATAGTTCTTGAATGGTGGTGCAGTATGATTCCAACACTAAAAAAGCGGTCCTCTCAAGAAAGGGCCACATGAATATGCCTTTTTTACATCTTATAGGGTACATAAACCATATAGTTAAACATCATGCGACGAGGACTCATGGTATTCCTTTTATGGCATTGAATTCACAACCATGATGAAAATGTTGTGGGGATTCAAGCATTATTTTCATAGAGAAGCCCTCACCAAATTTCCTAATCTCTCATGATCCATGATCAGTGTGAGAAACAAGGAATAGTAAGTGTTTATCCTACCACACATGGGAAACAAAATATAGAGCATTTTCCATTTTCATTATGCGGTGTCTGGTCCAAGATATAGAATTAAGTTATCCCTATGTATCTCATTAAAATTGATAATCAATCCATATGTAGTTCTAGAAAACCCGTGAAGCTTAATGTATTGTGGAAAATAAATCTTTGTTGTATTTTAATGTCTTATAGTAAGGAAACGAGAGACTTGACTTGAAAGATGAGGGATATTGTTGATGGACCCAAGAATGGATTTGTGGGAATCACTATGTATCCTTTAATGGCTGGAATAAAGCCACACATAGTTCATAAGAGTCTATGTAGTTTAACATCATCCGGTAAAAAATTATTGCATTCAATTTAACATCTTTCAGTAAAGATATGGTTGTATAGTTTACTGTCATGTAACTAGGACTACTCCATACAGTTTAACATCATGTGGTTAGGATGAGTTAACATGGCTTACACTAATGTAGATTCCCATGTCTTGATGATATATATGAAAATTATTTCATGAGAAATATCACATTGGTAGGGTTGAAACATTCTCCCCATTCATTGTGGATAATGAGTAAGATCCATTATGGTGGATCTTATGTATGATGTAAGGAACATACCATTTTGTTTTCAGCTTTAGAGGCTTCTTTCCTTGTATCATTGGGGTCCTGAGAGCCAACACCAGCTCTCTTAGGGGGAATTAATGAAGGTGAACCATTTTATTGACTTCCTGTGTGATGTGATTCCAATGGACCTCAAGGTAGTGCAATGTGAATAACCTGTTCTCATTGATCCACTCTAAATCATCCAGACATTTTAATAATTGATCATAATTTGAGAGTTATCCATAAATAAATATTAAGGGAAAAGGAAGATGGACCTATAGGGGTAACACTACCTCGGTCCAATAAAATAATGAATATGGTGTTTCTTGTGTAGAAGTATACATGGTGGTACTATAGACCCATAAATCATGAAGGAGGTTTTCAGGCTAGGAATTGTTATCCTTATTCACCATAATTTGGAGTATATTTGACAGATTCTTATTGATCTTCTATTTGTTTATTTTCCATTGTATGATAATGATATGAGTGATTGGACTAATTATTGTAGTCTACAGTTTCTACAACTCAGTAGAATAGAAGTTGGTGTCGTTGTCCATCAATATTATGTGAGGACCCTAAATCTATTGATGATATAAGAATTTAAAAAGATTATGATGTTCATTCTCTTGAATTACTTGAGGGGTATTTCCTCAAACCATTTAGTGAAGAAGTTAGTAGTCGTAAGGATGTTCTTGAACTGATTAGTTGTGGCTAGGGGATATGAGCCTACAACATATATTCCCCAAATACAAACTAGTCGTTAATATTTATCAATATATAGAAAATTTGGGGGGTTGTTAGATTAAATTATCATAGATATGGAACAGAAGAAACTTATTGGTGAATCCCATGCAGTCTTATATCATGGTTTGCCTATAATATCTCATCCTATAGATTTGGTGGGAGAGATTGATCTCAAATTGAGGGTGTTGTAAGAGCCTACATGGAATTATTCCATGACAGTAAGAATCACTATTATTATGAATCCGGGGAGGATTACAAGTAAGAAAAATTTATAGAGTTCCTTCTACTCATTTGGACCACTTGGTAACGTAAAGTTCACTACATGACACCAAATCTATTCTCGTTCAGAATTATCTATCAAAAGAGTCCGATTTTTGAGATAACCGATTATTGGATCCATCCATCCGGGGGTGGAAATTGGTTCATCATGCTTAGGGGTGGTGTTAACCGGATTTATTTATTCAATATCACACTCAATGATTAATGAGATCATTTTTTGATGTGTGATGTGAATGATTTCAACCTCCTGATCAGGGTCGACCAAGATAGTGGATAAATTATCCATTGCATCGTCATGGGAATTCTACGACCATGGAATATGATGAAATGTTGTCACAAAAGGGAACTCTTACATTAGTCCCCTCATGATGTCAGTGAGGGGGATAATTATTCTTTTTTATGGAATATTCATCATTGATACTGTTTATCACTTGTTCTGAATCCCAATTGATATTCAGGTAGGCTATGTGCATCTGTAGAGCTATTTACAAGCCAACAATGAGTGCTTGGAATTATTCCAAGTTATTTGTGAATACTTCAGATAATGATAAAGAATAAGAAAAAAATACTTTGTCTTGGGAGACAAATGAAATCTCTAAAACAACCTAATTGAGCATTGGGCTTTCCATCCTTCTACTAACATGACATTGGGTGGAACCATCAAAATATATCTTCCATGTCCAAGGAGTGTGATGGGTATAAAATACCTAATAATATGGAAGCTCAATGTCCACTGGTGTTTTATCTAGGGGAGGATGTGATTCAAGGTATTCACCCATGGCTTTCCCTTTCATTTACATTTGAGATAGATACTGGATGTCATATTGCTGCAAAATGCCCTCCCAATGAAGGAAGTGCCCAGTTAGCATGGGAAGACAAATGATTTACTTTAGAGGATCGATATGAGTGGTCGTATGGATTTATTGGTACTGAATGTAATTTATCATCCTTTTATCATTGAAGATGAGTGCAAAGAATTCCTTCTTGATATCTGAGTTTTGGGTCTTAGTACCTAGCATAGTCCGTATGAGGTAGTAGAGACTGTTCTCACTCCCCGCATAATTATCATATGATTGGAGAGAACCTATTGATAATTTCATGGTGTCCACATATAATATGAGTGGACTCCCTTCCACAGGAGGCATTAAGACTAGTCGGTGTAATAGATACTGCTTGAGACTTTTTAAGGATTCTTAGCAGTAATTGTCCCATTGATAGGTGATTCCCTTCTTCATTATCCGCGTAAAAGAGAGTTATTTTATATATATGTTGGCTAATAATTTCCAAATTTAGTAAAGGTGTCATTGAATCCCCTTCAGTTCCTTGATATTTGGGGGGTGACATTGCTATAATATCACCAGTCTTATCAGGGTCTACCTCGATTTCATGGTGGCATACCATAGATCCTTGTAACATCCCTGATGTTTCCTTAAAGGAAATTTTTATTAGATTTATCTTTATACTATGTTGTCTCCTCTTGTAAAATACTATTTGGAGATCCATGAAGTTATCACTTCACTAGATAGATTTGAAAACTAGGAAGTTGATATAACATTTGACTGTTTTCCCAACAATGGATTAAAGATATGATACATGATAGGTTGATATGTGTTGCGATAATTCTTCAATCCAAAGGGAATTAACTGATAGAAGAAGACCCCCTTAGGCACTCTGAAGGTAGTGGCTTATTCATATTTAGGGTACATCATTATCTGATTGTACCCTGAATACCCATTCATGAAGGAACAGTCTTGGAAGCATGTAGTTGCATCGATCAAGAATTCTATGATTGGAAACGTGAATTTTTCCTTTGGGAAATGTCTATTAAGGCCACTAAAAGGAATGTAGACCCCAATCTGTCTATTCTTTTTCTTATTAAGAAGATTTTTTGGAAAACCATATTGGGAATTTCACTTCTCTTACATAGTTGGATTTGATCGACTTATCAACCTCTTCTTCTACATTGGAAGCATGAGAGGGGTGCATACTCTTGGCTGCCTATCTGAATCCTCGATTCTCATCAGTTAATCTAAGATGGTGCATAGCCGCATATAGATTCAGTTAGGGATTTTCTATGTAGTTCCAAGAGAGAATATATCAGTGATACTTCAGAAATAAAATATATATATTTTTTCTTTGAGGGTAATTGTAGTTCTAATTAGAGTAGGTTGTGAGTCTTCTTCTATTCCCATATTTATCTAACTAAACACATCAATGGTGGTGGAGACACATTCCTTAAATATTGGAGGGGAATTATGGAGGTCATCCTTATATTCCCCCAATTATGAGTATGTGGAGAAATTTTCAAATGATGATAGAGATATGAGGGATTATCTATCACTATCAGTGTGAGGGAGGCCAGGATAAAAGACATTATCACCCCCCACTTATTGATTCATTTTAGAGAGATGTCAGAGATGATTTTCTTTTTCAATTTCATTAGGGATTGGAGGATCTTAGATGTTTGGGATCAATTTTATCACCTCGACTATATTTATTTGGATAATATAGTCACTATCGAGCATAGTCTAGTGATTTTCAGGGGTGGTTCCCAAACCATTGGGTCCTGTAATCCATATTTCATCATCCACCATTGGTTTCCCCCCCACACTTTGTAGAAATATACTTCAGTATATGTGGCTATGCATGTCTTGAAGGGGTAATTGTAACACCCCAGGTAAATAAAGAATATGAAATTTCATATTTATCCATATTTGTGAATAAAATATTTAAATGACTTTAAAGGGGACGCTATTCTCGATGGCGTACCCAACACGCAACAACGAGTTTCTTGGGAATCTTACGTTGCACTATAATAATAAAATAATATTATTTTAAATGGAAGTTAACATGTAGCCGTTGTTTTGGCGGGAATGGATAGAAATAACTAAAATATGAATATATATGTTTTTTTTAAATGTTTTTACATCTATCCAAAAGCTTAAAATACGGAAAGAATTCAATTTTAGGCTTCTATAACCTAATTTTCACTAAAGGTTCACTTATCGCCTTCTGATGACGAACTGCCATTAAATTCAGTTTTGTTCACTCTTAAACATTATTTTGGACCAAATAAAACACTTATTAAGAATCGGGACATCAAAATTTACTTTTTGTAAATTTTTGGTATCTTTCAGATAAGGTTCATTTTTTTTAATGAATAGTGTAAAATGTTGTATTTTAATTCAAAACCTCTTTTTAATCTAATTTATTTATATGATTAGATTATCATTTTAATTTGTTTTAAAGTTAAATTAGAATATATTTTTACCATTAAATCCAATAGTGGTCGTTGGAATTAATTTCACTTTGAAATCAGACTTAAACCAGTGTCAATCTTTTGATAGTTATTGTTTCATAAAAACACGCTTTTTGCTCTGACAGCGGGAATTAATTATTAAATTAATTAATCTGACTTATATGATTTGAATTTTATAAAATATACTTCATTTTTGAATTCAGAATATCAAATATAGCTTAGGGTGAATTTTTGGGATTTTTCTGAAAAACTTCAATTTTTGATGAATAGTGAAACCACTAAGTGGTACTTATAAAAACTGATTTTCCGTTTAAATGAAATTGTGCCATCATTGTGTTTTGATTTTCAAGAATCCGAAATACACGGTTTTCATTAAGAAGTAAAATGTGGTTCAATGAGATTAAAATATTCTTTTGGTGAATAGTAACTTATTAAATTTTTAATCGCGATTAGTGGTAATTAGTGTAGTTTAAGGTAAAAATAATGATTTAATAAAATGAGATGAGCTTGACACATGTCTTACCCTCATTTTTTGTATCATGGCCGACCAAGACAAGCCATGGGTCAACTTGGGGACCCCATGGATCCACTTTGGTTGGGAAATGACATAAATAACATTTTATTTAATGTAAAAGTAAAATTGACACAAACATGATATGTTTTACTAAAACAATTTTTAAGTGGGGTTATACAAGTCATATTTTTGATTATAAATATTCATTGGAAATATAAAACGATTTCCTACATCATAGTAATTTTTTTATATTTTTTAGACATTAAATAAATTAAATTATTTATGACATAATAATGATACAACGATGACATCATTATTTGACGATTTAAATAAAATGGAAAGATAATGTAAAATCTATGAACTACACATGTCCAAAACTTATTGGATGAGTGTATTTCGAAGCCTTATCACCTTATCCACGAATTATATCAATGTGGGACCTTTTGATACCGAAACACATTTTCAAATAAAGTAATATTTCTTTACTTTCCAAAAGTGCCCCTCCTCTCCTCTTATAAAAGGCCCCCACTTCTACCTCATTTAACACACTCCTCAAGCCTTTGGCTCGGCCAACCCCTGCCCATTTACTCTCTCCACATCCCTCTCCTCATCCTAGAGGATTCCCTTTGGGAATAATCCTTTCAAAGGAAGCCTTTAGGCTCAAATCAAAAGGAGTTACACTTTTAAAGGTAATTCATTCTCTCATGTTAATTTGTTTTATTTTACTTCTCCAACCCCATAAACTCTTTTTATTTACTTTTTTTGTAACAAAACCAGTATCTTCAATATACTAGGATGTTGTTATAAGATTTATTCGAGCTACACTCTCACACAACTACATCAAATCGTTAAAGAACATACGGTTTCCGTGGATGGTGAAATTCAGCCTCCCGAAACGATGATTGTTCAATACTCATTTAACACCTTCAAAGGTGGCCATTATGATGTCACTATTTTTATATATGATATATAATATGTTTATTTTTTATTTATTCTTCTATATTTTTCATTTTTGTCTTACCTTTATGGCTTCCATTATGGGTATACGCGATATCTTCATTTAAGGAAGTGCGGACTACCGCCCCCTCAAAGTGATTTGATTCGTTAAATACCATATGTGGGATGTATAAAGGATGGAAATATGATATTATATATGATATTATACTGGAATTATAATATACCTTTATATCATTATTATTCCATTCTATAAAATACGAAATAGAAATGAAAGTAGCGTTCATGCGTATGTACGGCTTACCGTCTCCATGAACGGTGCATTTCATTTCTTACCTCTAAATGATTATGCAATGTTATAAATGCATGCATGTACTGGATATATATGAAATATATGATATCTACATATTTAATACAGTTTTGGATATAATAAACATTTGGCCACATGAACAACATGTAATTGTAAGAAGTCCACTTTCGACTTAAGAACCAAATATCGGCAAAAACAAATATTATTAACATAAATGATTACATAATGTTTATGACATGGTAATAAGTGGTATAAAAGTAATAATGAACTTGAAAAAGGTTCTTAAGGAATTATAAATTAACTCAAGTTTATTATTCAGGAGATTAAAGAACGATCGAGTCAAGTCGGACCCGAGGTAAGGGATCCTACAACTCTCTTTCTTTTTAAGTACACTCTTTTATGTCATTTATTTTAAGCTCATCTTTCTTATGATTGGGATGTTATTTTATATTACATTTAATTTAATTTTTATGTTCATGTTATGAGAGACCCTATTCTCTCTCATCAATCCATTTTGGATGTTTTGAGTGGCGTCGTTAGGCTGCCGAGTTTTCGTAAGGGATTTTTCATCTCACTTTTATTCCCGTGAGATTTATGCTACATTTGCAACAAATTCCATTGAGTGGTGTATGTAATGCCAATTATTCTACTCTTTGTGTAATATACTTCCGTTTATGAGTATTTACATCAATGACCTATTGTCTTTATTTCATGGGGTGTATGTTTTGAAAGATACCCAAGTCGGTAAGGGAACCTTTCACCATCCTCTTTTTTAAAAGAATTCTTTTTGTTGGGTCTTTTAATTTACATATTGTTATGTTGGGATATGTTCTCATGTATCCTTATTGATGTAAATTTTATTTCCAAGTAATGAGATACACTTTTTATCTCTCATCAACTCATTTTGATGTGATGCCGTTAGGCTGTCAAGGGAACTTTTTAACCCAATTTCAATTTCTTTGGGTTCAACATGTAGTCATTGAATATGTCATCCATTGAATATGTGTGAATGACATTTTATTGTTTTACACTTAATATACACTTATATTGGGTGTATATATATTTGTCACACATATTTTTGAGATTTATTTGTCCTTAATTTAAGGATACCTTCTTTATAAGGGATTTCATCACATTTGACATTTCTATTGAGGGTTCATTGTTGTTATGCACCAATTCACTCTTATATGGTGTATATACTGTCCTTTGGAGTATTATATCATGAATCCATTTATTCTCATGATATTATAAAGTTCTGAATAAATGTTATTCCGCAATTATTGTATTCAGGTGTCTCTAATTTTGGTAAAACCCCTTTAACCAAAATATCGCTTTAAATGTTTTAATGATTTTTTATTATTAATATCCATGTTTTAAAAAATGGTTTTAAGGATTTATTTATATGGATATTAATTGTTTAAAATGTTAAAAGCTTCAAGGTGGTATGGGACACTTTGATTCAAAAATCTCTTTATTAAATGTTTTAAATGGTTTTGAAAATGGTTTTTAATGGATTAGTTATTTCAATATCCTAAAATGTTATATTGTGATTGAAATGTGGAAATGTAATGTTTCCTTTATTCATGTTTTATGTGATTCGATTATGTTATGTTTCTTGGGCATTGTTATGAAGAACGGGTGGTTCCGTGATAAACTAAGCGCGGGTGAGCCCGATATAGCTCTCCAATGAATTGGGTAACGCGAAGGAGTGAAACGTTAAGGTTTCTCCGAAGAGATTTAGGGAATATACTGTGATGGGTATTCCAAACGTAACCAAGAGGGTTACTCCCCAGGTAAGAATGTTATGAATGCCTCAAGTTACCTTTATGTCTTATGATTTCTATGATTTATTCATGATTTGATATGACTATGTTTTATGGGTAAAGTATGATTTCATTCTTATGTATACATGTACTCATGTTTCCTTTCCATATCTATATATCCCTTACTGAGCTTTTTATGCTCATCCCAAGTTTTTGAAATGTTTTTCACAGGTCAAGGGAAGGGTAAATGATGTGATGATAGTGTCAAGGATGTGTCAAGAAAGAATCCATGTTTTATTTTAAATATGTTTCCGTTGATGGGAAGAATGAATATTGTCTTTTATGTAACCACTTTGTTTAAATGTGGAATGTAATGCAAGTTTCATGATCTAATTCTCTAAAACTCTAAACCTGAAAAGATCCTCAATGTGTAATCTTGTAATAACTCAAGATTAAGTAAGGTTTAAGGCTGGGGCCTTATAGTTGGTATCAAAGGTCGGTTTAGATAACTTTAGAGGTTAGGTTATTCTTTAAGCATAAGTGACATTACCATAATGGTTAGGATTTCAGAAAGAGTCCTAGTTTTAGATAAAGTGAATGAGTAAGTGTATCTTAGTGTTTACCTTCCTCATTAGTACATGATGGTTTTCTTGATATACTCACACTGACATTTCTATTTTTAGTGAATGGATGGATCTAGCAGGCACCAAAGAGACAACATGTTTGAAGGAAACTGTGGTGGTTCTCTGATTAAGATACTAGATAAAATGGAGGATTCAATGAGGAAACTCGTGGTTGTTCTAAACCAAATATCAAGGAGTCATGATCAACCACTTCAACCTTGGTGAGTTCTCTAATGCATCATGTATGAGATGGCCAACCCGATGTGGAAATTCAGGTAATAATTATTAAGGTAACCATTAGGGTTTATATGATACTTAATTTTTAGGTAATTATGGGTTACTCTATGATATGATGGAAAATGAAAGGAATGAGATAAACTTGAGGTTAAAATATGTTATGATTATTCTTGAAGATTTTATCTCATTTTGGGGAATGTTTTAAGAATTATATTGTTTTGGAAAAAGGACAACACGTAGACCGTGTGACATCCCGTCGCGTCGGACAAAGCTGCAGGAATCGAACCCACAACCAATGTGCGACTGGTATTTATCGCCTACCACTGGACTACGTGAAGTCCCTGGTTAGTTTGACTGATTCATTATAGTTATATGATTTTATGAATTAAGAGTAAGTTGATTATGGGTTATTTATGAAAATGATTAACCTATCATGGAGGATATGTGATTAGGTTAATTACTCTTCAAAACAAGACTTTAGGAGCAACTGATTTTGTTTGGAGATAAATGTTACGCTTTATCTTGGAAGACTATGCGACTAAATCCTTCAAATATTTGGGTTTCAATCTTATATTGGTTTACATAGAAGAATTTTATGGACAAATTGATTATAGAATGGTCCTCGTTGAACTTTGGGTTTTGTTGGACAAATTTTGGAGATTAAGAATAGATTTTCATTTTATAAAGGGTTATCGTTTTCTGGATTATCTGATCTTGTACTAGCCTTTTTGGTTGTGGTTTTGGTTGGAAGTATATAGTTCTCTTTTGTGGATTAGGTGATTCTCTAGAAGTTGATTATAGTACTCTTAATGGGAACAAGTCTTCCTAAATACTTGTCTTTTAGAGAAAATATGATTTTTTGTAAGGAATCTAATAAAAGTTGAAAGTCAACATGATAAGTGATTATGCTTCCTTATGAATAAATTCCTCAATAAAAAGTAACTTAAAACAAAAATTTTGTCTATTAACTTTTCCTACTGGGGAATCGAATACCATTTAACCCATCACAAGTTTGTGATTTTCTCGTGGTTAACTTTCTCCTAAACATGTTTTCTATCACTCTCCATCAGAACATGACCATTTGTTTTTTCCTCCATGTCCATATTTTCATACTTGGAATCCTAGTATGGGTTAACTCGGGTGACCTTTTTACTTATCTCTCTTTATTTTAAAGTGTTTGTTTTACCGAGTTTTGTTCCGATGTGGGACTTTCAAGGATGTTTCCAAGCGCAATTTTAAAATTGTGAGGACGCAATTCCCAAAAGGGGGGAAGGATGTAACACCCCAGGTAAATAAAGAATATGAAATTTCATATTTATCCATATTTGTGAATAAAATATTTAAATGACTTTAAAGGGGACGCTATGCTCGATGGCGTACCCAACACGCAACAACGAGTTTCTTGGGAATCTTACGTTGCACTCTAATAATAAAATAATATTATTTTAAATGGAAGTTAACATGTAGCCGTTGTTTTGGTGGGAATGGATAGAAATAACTAAAATATGAATATATATGTTTTTTAAAATGTTTTTACATCTATCCAAAAGCTTAAAATACGGAAAGAATTCAATTTTAGGCTTCTATAACCTAATTTTCACTAAAGGTTCACTTATCGCCTTCTGATGGCGAACTGCCATTAAATATAGTTTTTTTCACTCTTAAAAATTCTTTTGGACCAAATAAAACACTTATTAAGAATCGAGAAATCAAAATTTACTTTGTGTAAATTTTTGGTATCTTTCAGATAAGGTTCATTTTTTTTAATGAATAGTGTAAAATGTTGTATTTTAATTCAAAACCTCTTTTTAATCTAATTTATTTATATGATTAGATTATCATTTGAATTTGTTTTAAAGTTAAATTAGAATATATTTTTACCATTAAATCCAATAGTGGTCGTTGTAATTAATTTCACTTTGAAATCAGACTTAAACCAGTGTCAATCTTTTGATAGTTATTGTTTCATAAAAACACGCTATTTGCTCTAACAGCGGGAATTAATTATTAAATTAATTAATCTGACTTATATGATTTGAATTTTATAAAATATACTTCATTTTTGAATTCAGAATAACAAATATAGCTTAGGGTTAATTTTTGGTATTTTTCTGAAAAACTTCAATTTTTGATGAATAGTGAAACCACTAAGTGGTACTTATAAAAACTGATTTTCCGTTTAAATGAAATTTTGCCATCATTGTGTTTTGATTTTCAAAAATCCGACATACATGGTTGTCATTAAGAAGTAAAATGTCGTTCAATGAGATTAAAATAATTTTTTTGGTGAATAGTAACTTATTAAGTTTTTAATCGCGATTAGTGGTAATTAGTGTAGTTTAAGGTAAAAATAATGCTTTAATAAAATGAGATGAGCTTGACACATGTCTTACCCTCATTGGTTGTATCATGGCCGACCAAGATAAGCCATGGGTCAACTTGGGGACCCCATGGATCCACTTTGGTTGGGAAATGACATAAATAACATTTTATTTAATGTAAAAGTAAAATTGACACAAACATGATATGTTTTACTAAAACAATTTTTATGTGGGGTTATACAAGTCATCTTTTTGATTATAAATATTCATTGGAAATCTAAAAAGATTTCCTACGTCATAGTATTTTTTTTATAATTTTTAGACATTAAATAAATTAAATTATTTATGACATAATAATGATGGAGCGATGACATCATTATTTGACGATTTAAATAAAATGGAAAGATAATGTAAAATCTATGAACTACACATGTCCAAAACGTATTGGATGAGTGGATTTCGAAGCCTTATCACCTTATCCACGAATTATATCAATGTGGGTCCTTTTGAAACGAGTGGATTTCGAAGCCTTATCACGTTATCCACGAATTATATCAATGTGGGTCCTTTTGAAACCGAAACACATTTTCAAATAAAGTAATATTTCTTTACTTTCCAAAAGTGCCCCTCCTCTCCTCTTATAAAAGGCCCCCACCTCTACCTCATTTAACACACTCCTCAATCCTTTGGCTCGACCAACCCCTGCCCATTTACTCTCTCCACATCCCTCTCCTCATCCTAGAGGATTCCCTTTGTGCAGAATCCTTTCAAAGGAAGCCTTTAGGCTCAAATCAAAAGGAGTTACACTTTTAAAGGTAATTCATTCTCTCATGTTCATTTGTTTTATTTTACTTCTCCAACCCCCTAAACTCTTTTTATTTACTTCTTTTGTAAAAACACCAGTATATTCAATATACTAGGATGTTGTTATAAGATTTTTTCGAGCTACACTCTCACACAACTACATCAAATGGTTAAAGAACATACGGTTTCCGTGGATGGTGAAATTCTGCCTCCCGAAACGATGATTGTTCAATACTCAATTAACACCTTCAAAGGTGGCCATTATGATGTCACTATTTTTATATATGATATATAATATGTTTATGTTTTATTTATGCATCTGTATTTTTCATTTTTGTCTTACCTTTATGGCTTCCATTATGGGTATACGCGATATCTTCATTTAAGGAAGTGCGGACTACCGCCCCCTCAAAGTGATTTGATTCGTTAAATACCATATGTGGGATGTATAAAGGATGGAAATATGATATTATATATGATATTATACTGGAATTATAATATACCTTTATATCATTATTATTCCATTCTATAAAATACGAAATAGAAATGAAAGTAGCGTTCATGCGTACGTACGGCTTACCGTCTCCATGAACGGTGCATTTCATTTCATACCTCTAAATGATTATGTAATGTTATAAATGCATGCATGTACTGGATATATATGACATATATGATATCTAAATAATGAATACAGTTCTGGATATAATAAACATTTGGCCACATGAACAACATGTAATTGTAAGAAGTCCACTTTCGACTTAAGAACCAAATATCGGCAAAACAAATATTATTAACATAAATGATTACATAATGTTTATGACATGGTAATAAGTGGTATAAAAGTAAAAATGAACTTGAAAAAGGTTCTTAAGGAATTAGAAATTAACTCAAGTTTATTATTCAGGAGATTAAAGAACGATCGAGTCACGTCGGACCCGAGGTAAGGGATCCTACAACTCTCTTTCTTTTTAAGTACACTCTTTTATGTCATTTATTTTAAGCTCATATTTCTTATTATTGGGATGTTATTTTATATTAAATTTACTGTAATTTTTATGTTCATGTGATGAGAGACCCTATTCTCTCTCATCAATCCATTTTGGAAGTTTTGAGTGGCGTCGTTAGGCTGCCGAGTTTTCGTAAGGGATTTTTCATCTCACTTTTATTCCCGTGAGATTTATGCTACATTTGCCACAAATTCCATTGAGTGGTGTATGTAATGCCCATTATTCTACTCTTTGTGTAATATAATTTCGTTTATGAGTATTTACATCAATGACCTATTGTCTTTCTTTCATGGGGTGTATGTTTTGAAAGATACCCAAGTTGGTAAGGGAACCTTTCACCCTCCTCTTTTTTAAAAGACTTATTTTTGTTGGGTCTTTTAATTTACATATTGTTATGTTGGGATATGTTCTCATATATCCTTATTGATGTAATTTTTATGTCCAAGTGATGATATACAATTTTTATCTCTGATCAACTCATTTTGATGTGATGTCGTTAGGCTGTCAAGGGAACTTTTTAACCCAATTTCAATTTCTTTGGGTTCAACATGTAGTCATTGAATATGTCATCCATTGAATATGTGTGAATGAACTTTTATTGTTTTACACTTAATATCCACTTATATTGGGTGTATATATATTTTTCACACATATTTTTGAGATTTATTTGTCCTTAATTTAAGGATACCTTCTTGATAAGGGATTTCATCACATTTGACATTTCTATTGAGTGTTCATTGTTGTTATGCACCAATTCACTCTTATATGGTGTATATACTGTCCTTTTGAGTATTATATCATGAATCCATTTATTCTCATGATATTATAAAGTTCTGACTAAATGTTATTCCGCAATTATTGTATTCAGGTGTCTCTAATTTTGGTAAAACCCCTTTAACCAAAATATCGCTTTAAATGTTTTAATGATTTGTTCTTATTAATATCCATGTTTTAAAAATGGTTTTAAGGATTTATTTATATGGATATTAATGGTTTAAAATGTTAAAAGCTTCAAGGTGGTATGAGACACTTTGATTCAAAAATCTCTTTATTAAATGTTTTAAATGGTTTTGAAAATGGTTTTTAATGGATTCGTTATTTCAATATCCAAAAATGTTATATTGTGATTGAAATGTGGAAATGTTATGTTTCCTTTATTCATGTTTTATGTGATTCGATTATGTTATGTTTCTTGGGCATTGTTATGAAGAACGGGTGGTTCCGTGATAAACTAAGGGTGGGTGAGCCCGATATAGCTCTCCAATGCATTGGGTAATGCGAAGGAGTGAAACGTTAAGGTTTCTCCGAAGAGATTTAGGGAATATACTGTGATGGGTATTCCAAACGTAACCAAGAGGGTTACTCCCCACGTAAGAATGTTATGAATGCCTCAAGTTACCTTTATGTCTTATGATTTCTATGATTTATTCATGATTTGATATGCCTATGTTTTATGGGTAAAGTATGATTTCATTCTTATGTATACATGTACTCATGTTTCCTTTCCATATCTATATATCCCTTACTGAGCATTTTATGCTCATCCCAAGTTTTTGAAATGTTTTTCACAGGTCAAGGGAAGGGTACATGATGTGATGATAGTGTCAAGGATGTGTCAAGAAAGAATCCATGTTTTATTTTAAATATGTTTCCGTTGATGGGAAGAATGAATACTGTCTTTTATGTAACCACTTTGTTTAAATGTGGAATGTAATGAAAGTTTCATGATCTAATTCTCTAAAACTCTAAACCTGAAAAGATCCTCAATGTGTAATCTTGTAATTACTCAAGATTAAGTAAGTTTTAAGGCTGGGGCCTTATAGTAATTATCATCATGCAGTATGATGAACATTCCATTGATAGGGTATTGTAGACACTGATAGAATGTTGAAGGTACTTCTATGTGGCTATGGATCTAGGGACTTTTCATAAGGACATTATATGTTTTGCATTTTTGTATAACCAAGAAATAAACATCAGATGTGAGGTACCCAAAAAATGTTTGAGTTTGATCTACATGAGAGGTAATTTATTTGACTTATTATACCCTTCAATTGTTAGATTTGTGGGAGATAGGTCCCCTTATCCATATCCCAAATGTCATAAGGTTCAATCTAGGATGTGTTTGATCTATGTACCATTATCAATCAGAGCACTTTGGACATCGACATTATCGAGTCTACCTAAAACTTATAGGGGTCTGATGTGATTTTTAAGGACATTTTCATGATCCCAGTAAGTGAACGAGATGGTGACTTGACATTCCAAAAACATGGTATCCACTTGATAAACCTTGGATGTGGTGAATTATTTCTCGAAAACCTATGGGATCTGAAGGGTTTCAATAAGTGGATCCCTTAATTATTTTTAAAGATAGAGAACATCAAGGATTGAGAACTTGGCTTGTAAAATCTCTATCTACTTAAAAATTTCATAATTTTCTGCCAAAGGTCACCACTTATCGATATGGGGTATCCCCTGTGTATGTGGCTCAAGATCTGAGTTTTTTTATGTGGATGTGCCCGGTACTTATACAAAAGTTGAGGGCATATTTTCTTCTAGTGATGCTGGCCACACTACCCTTCCCCATTGTCTAGGTTGATCGGACAATTAAACCCCCACTAGGCATTAATGCAATACAATTGGGTGTGGATGAATTCTGGAGGGATCTTGGGAACCTCCCTATATATTTTAAGCCATCTAGAGAACTTTACCATGAGTCTTATCTATATATAGGTTTTCTATGATGACATGACCAGAATATTGGGTCCGACCATGTCTTTGTTATCCTCTGTATCCTCAGCTCCAGTGCATGCAGTCTCATATTCCCCAGTTATTTGTGGGAAACTCATATTCGGAGGAATATTAATCATAAAAGAAGGGGTTCACCATGTGTATCACATTGGCCAAACCAAATATAATCTCTTCATCAGATGAGGATTCTATATGGGGGGGCAGTGCCCATGGTGAGGATGTTGTATGGAAAAAAATATGCAAGAGTTAGAGATCAGTTTGGATAAGAATATGACTCATATTCTTTTATTTCTTCCTACTTCTAGTTATCATTCCCAACTATGGGGACATGTTTAATGTTTTCTACCTTGGTGGTGGATCCTTTATGGATCTGTGCCTTTGTGCTCTCATGGTGGCATGAGTTTGATCAATAATTTTTTTAAGTCATCTAGTTGTTGATATTTTTCTCATTCATAGCCGAAGATTTCTACAAATAACCTTATTCTTCTCTCTAGTCATAGGTTATTTAAGCCACCTATTACAAGGATTTATTTAACACCCCATGTTCGGAATTTATCATGTCTTGAAAGAAATATTTGAAGAAAAAGAGGATCTAGATATAATGACCCAACCTTATATGGGAAGGTATGTAATCGGTATGGTTGGTGAGGATGAACTCATCAATATTCCTAGGATATGGTATAATAAACAGGTCATTGTTCTTGGATTCCATGAAATAACTAGGGACATTTCATTTGGGAAGGAGTAAACTTTTTTCATCCATTCATCAAATATTGGGTGACCATAGTTTCTTTTTTCTTATGGACGAAGGAAATTTTATGTTTGTTTTAACTAGAAAAGAGGTGGTGGGTGTTGTTGGACATGTCTGGGTTCTCATATCGGTACTACTACTACCTTGAGAGTGAAATATGAAACATCCACTTTTTATGGCCTTTTACCCTATGTTGTGGGGATGAGACAAGTTTTGGATCAGGTTCGTTGAATGGAATCATCAAGATGTTTTTGATTTTCAATGAAATCCTAGAACCCACCCACATACATCATTGAGATCCTATTTATCATAAAATAATCCTTAATATTATTATTATAGAGTTTCAAAAGTTTATTCTTTGAGAGAGGGATGATGCTTGAATAGGTTAAACCCTTCTACCTAGCTATGGAGTTAAAAATGTCTTATTATCATGTTGTTTTTTGTTATTAATGTTGAAAATCATCATTTTCCTTAGTATGGAGTTGAATTGATAAATTAATTGATGATTGAGGTCTTCCCATCCTACAACAGATCCTACTGGCAGGTTTTCATACCATACAAAGGCTAGCCCTATCAGAGTTTGTATTAAACACCTTAGCTTTTTTCCCTCCTGTTGATCTCAAGGGACCATCATCATCCCACATCAGGATATAAAAATGTGTACGATGCTATTCTATTTCACTTTCACCATCAAAAGTGGAAAAGATAGGATTTTATAAATTGGGTGGAGGCAAAGTGGCATCAACCCATTCGAGATATGAAATTCTCTCAAACTCAATAGGTGTGAGTCGCCCTTCCATGGATTTCAATTGAGTATCTAGGGACTTGATGATGTTATGAAGCTCTAGGGTATCCTTTGTCTAAGATTCCTCATATATAAATGTAAGGGGTGAGGGTCGATGAGGTGGCCCCACTTTCATCTCCCATTAATTATCAATTTTTCATAAGAGAGAATTATTACCCTAGAAAGGAAGAGACTGTTTCCACAACAGCAGGAAGTCCTGATGATTTTTAAATTCCTCATTTATGTAGACTGGATTTCTAGATATGGTGCTAGTCAGATTCATAGATACCTACCTTGTTTTCATATGGATATAGGAGGTAGAATATTCATCTCTATATGAAGATGATACAGAGTTGAAATATTTCCCCCGAGTATCTTATCATTGAGTTATATGAGAGGTTGTATCTCACTCTAATATTGTGGAAACTATTATTAAATGGATGGATCCTTAGCTATTCAGGGTGGTTATTGGGACGTAGCTGTACCTTTCACTTTTTCATTGGTATTTTTCGACTAGTGAGGTGGAAACTCGTTATTCAAAGGTTCCAGAATTTGATCCTTCTCTGGTTTCAGTTGCATGCAGCCTAAATTGGTGCATCCAAATCACCCTCCTCTATGGGTAAATTTCAAGGTTTTGGCTTTTTGCATCTGCATCTTGATCTATGTCCATCATTTTTATTGTGAGTACATTCACATTGGCATATAGAGAAATGCTATTTGTTCCATTACATTCAACAAAATAGGATAATTATGACCAACTTTCATTAGGGTTGTTGTTTAATCCCATATAAATATTAGGCCATATGGTTTTTTGACCTCAGTGGGGTCTAATTTACATTTCTGTATGATCCTCCTATATTGGTCTATGAATAGTGACTGTAAGGGAGTTTCAAGTCATGATTGTTGAATGGGCCTTGACGTGCAGAGGTTTGTCTTATAGTGGAAGGAATAAGTGTGACACCAACTGTTGATTTTTCACTCAAAATTCTAAGAAGACTGATTATATCTATGGTGATGATGTTAAAAATTCCCCCATACCTATGGGGAGTGGGTTATTCAAGTCTAAAAAATAGAAATGATGGTCATGTGGCTAAGGATCCAATTATTCATGTCAGGGATTTTATGTTTCCTGGAATGGACATGATGATATAAATAATCACATCCTAGGGGGGTGGGGTTGACCTGGAATCTCCATTGATGTCCCTAGGACCCTGTGAGGGGCTGATGACCTAGTTTATGGTGATTGAGATTTAAATTCCTCTAACATAGTGGGATTCGGTTTGTTTATAGCTGTTATCGATGTGTTCTGAATCCTCTTTGTATTTGACAATCTGAGAGGTGGAGGTGGGGGTAGATATTCACCTAACTCGAGGGGTTGAGTTAGCTCCTAGAAACATGATATGGAAGCTTCTACTATGGCCCATTTTATGTGATGTAGCTGTTCTCTCATAGGACCTGTGTGCGATAATAGTCCATGATGATAACCATTCATTACAAGATGTTGTATTGGTGATCTAAACATTATTCTATTTGTTTAAAATTCATTATAACTTCTTCAAGGGGCCTAGTTTGAAGTCCTATTGGTTGTTATCTCCCTCCTTTATTTATTTATAAACACCATTAATGTGGGGGAATTCTATTCTAGTGATGAATTGGCTCAGGCATTACATGGTCCCTTAATTTTTCAAGATACTATGACATTACAGGGTGTCGTACCTGAGGCGATTTTCTAATCCATGGGTGAGATAAGGTGTAACACTCTATAATCTCCACATCATCAAATATGAATTCATGAAATGGATTTAGAGATTAGATACTAAATATTTGTGATGTAATGGTGGAAAGATCATTACATATTTTCACTGTGGTTTTCTGATTTCGGATCCCTATCCATGTAGATAGATTCCAGGTCTAGATGATAACAAAGTTTATTTTTGATCTGTAGGTGACCCTCATATCCCAGATAAAGGAGGTGTCTAGAATTTAACTGATGATAAGTATCCCACATATTTTGGCATAGATAAGGCATGCACTCATTTCTAAATCATATGGGATCTTATTGTGAGAATTGGTAAGGGGACAAAACATGATGGATATTTTTTTTCCATATTACTGTCTCCATTTGTCAATGTCAGCCTCCTCTTCATCAGACTTACATGCCACTATCTAGTTGGACCATAGAAGATACTTCTGAGGGTCGACTGCTGACTAGAGTGGATGTTGCTGGAAGTTGATGTAGAACTATATGTGGTTGACCCCAATGTTTTCATCACCTCTCTATATGAAATAATCATAGTTTTGAACACCTCTCCATTTGAAGGTATATGATTATTTAAGACCTCTATATATGAAGGTTCTTGGGTACGTGTATGATTTCCTTCTCCATTGGAGATATCACCATGGGAAGGTTAACCACGTTGAATTTCAGGAGTAGGTTCTCTGCAATCCATATCCACACTTCTATGTGAAGTACTATCATGGTAATGATCATGTTCCACTTTGGTGGAAGATTTGATGGAACCCACCGGTGTTGAAAAATTATCTTGAATGACCTCAATGATAATAGAATTGAGTGGATTATAAATATGAGTCATGTTCAGAATCCTATTCAGAATATGATGACCTACCTTTTGGATTTTTGTAGGGATACACGACTTCTATATGATGGTTTCAAAAACATACTTATAATCATATGGTGCTGTGGGAATATGATACCTCTACTGAGAAGCTACTGGAATATTATTTTGAGTTGTCTAACTATTGAAAATAAATATGTGGCTATATCAAGGAATGTGTCATTCTCACTTGGTGAGACTCACTCAGGACATGAGTACTAACCTAATCCTGATCCTTTGGAATATTATGCTGGTATTTCATGGTAGGAGTATGAGCCTACCACATGGTAAGTGTCTCTCTCACTTGGTGAGCCTCAATTGGGGTAAGAGTATGTATCTAGTCATAATATGAAGTCTCTATTGGAATACGATGATGGAACTCTAGAATGTAAGAAGGGATTTGAGCATCCTCCTATATTGCCTTTGAATGATGCTAGTATAGTCCTTCATTGGCAGAAGTAGGAATATGCACCGGACTTCTATGATCTGCTAAAATATGCTAGGTAGATTCACTGATAAGATTATGAGCCTTTGTAGAGGATTATTCTATTAACACTTGGTTATGCCCTGCTAGAATGGGGATATATTCCCTATTCTGGGCCTTTAGAGTTTTCCAGTAGAATTCTTTGACAAGAATATGAGTATGTTCTAAGGCATGTAACCCTCTCAACTAGTGAGCCCCAACCAGAATAAGAGTATTATCACAATATAGCTCATTTGGAATATACTTTAATAATTCTTCGATAGGAATGTTCCATTGTCCCCAGTCACGTGTCACTCTCACCTGGTGAGCCCTGATTGGAAGAGGAATATGGGAACATTATGATGCCTCATCCTTCATTAGAATATGAAAATAATCTTCTTGGGCAGGAGCAAGAATGTGTGCTTATTCCAGCACTACCACTTGTGTGTGATGATTAGAGTGCTAAGCTATCCTAGCTATACAAAATGTATATATTCATATCTCTTTATCTACAATAGTATCTGAGTATGCTGTAATAGTTCTTTAGATTTTTCTAAAGTATATGGAAATTTTAGAAAAGTGTGTTCAAGGATATAAGTTTTCACATTTTTTATCTTCACTATATACTGGAAAAAAAAATTGATTGAACTAGGGATATGATACCACTTCTATCCCAATTCTACCACTAGAATATAGTGGTGGAATTTATGCATGGGGGTTGGTATATACACCTCCCCCATGCCTGCTGTGGGAATATGCCTGTAGGCTTGTTCCAAGTGAGCAGAGATATGAGCATGCTTACTGGTTATTTCCAGAATATGCTAGAATAACTCACAGGTAGGAGTGGGGATACGGTACCTATATTTTATATATAGTTCATTCCTAATCCTATGAGTCTCCCTTGTCGCATGGAAATGGGCATCATATGCAACATTGTGTTGGGTGGTACCCTTAACTGGTGACTGGTGTGCACTGGTGAGACGGTGCTGGCGACAGTGGTTGATAGGAGCCCTCCTGGGTGGCCGCTGAACTAGATGGGAGACATATTGGTATTCTTGGTCCACCTTTATTTGATATTGAAGATGATATTTGTAAAACTCTAGGGATAATCTTATAAAGTGATTGGCGGTGGAAACGATGGCCCCATGATTTGCTCCTACTTTCCCTAGGTGATGAAAACTAATCGGTTTTATTGTATAGAAAACCTCATAGGAATCATTCATGGTTGGGATTATACCATGTCAATGGTACTCCTAGACCATCATGATCTCTACCTGATTTTTGAGTTGTTGATCAAGTGAGATCATTTTGCGACCCTTGGGGGTTGCAGTCGTAGGTGATTTATCTGAGAAATCAATGGATGAAGAATAAATTGTATTGTATGAAGAAGCTTTCAATGAGCGAATTATACCATGTCAATGGTACTCCTAGACCATCATGATCTCTACCTGATTTTGGAGTTGTTGATCATGTGAGATCATTTTGCGACCCGTGGGGGTTGCAGTCGTAGGTGATTTATCTGAGAAATACATGGATGAAGAATAAATTGTATTTTATCAAGAATATTTCAATGAGAGAATTATCTATAGTCACATAGAAAAAATGGGACAAGGTAACTAATTAGTGAAATACTGTATGCACAGTTTTGTCTATTAGACATGTTTGGTTAACACAATTTTCCTTTTATTTCTGATTCTCCCATTCTATTTGTGTGGACTTGTCAATGTGAGGATGGAATTATTTCATAGGAACCCTAGTTACAGAAGGGCATCTATAATATCATTCTGTTATTACTTATTTTTTCTCGTAGGATATCCACAAAAATTTTCCTAACACATGGTTGAGTAGTTTTTTTTTATTAGAGATAATCACCTTGGGTTCACCATTTTGTTTTGTGTATAGTAGAAAAACGGCTCGATGGATTATAATCCAATTACTTTTTTATTTGAGAGATTCATGTTGGGTTCACCATTTTTTTCATATAGTGAACAAAATGGTCTGATGTATTATAAACTAGTCATTCTATTTTTTGAGAGATTCATGTCAGGTTCACCATTTTTGTTTTGATGTGGAAGAGGTGACTACAGTGCAAATTTGGTTTTTCCCGATGGTTGATTGTGGGGGGGGGGGGGTGGGTTCATTTATAGCACAATAATTAACAATGGGTTACCATTTTCATTCTTAATGAAATATCCTAGGGGTTACCATATCCATACCTAAGTAAAAAACCTACTTTCCAAAGGTAGGTCGTCAATTGGGGTTTCAGATCTAGTGACACTTAGAGACTCACATTGGTCAAGAGGATGGGAAATCAGGCTCATCACACCCTATTGGGGGGAATTTTTCCTACTTAGGGACTCTATTATAGATTTAAGATGTGTTCAAGAATATCTTCTTAACCCTGGTACGAGACTGACTGCCCTAACAAAAGAATTATAGGTTAAATATCCCTTGTTCAAAAAATAATGGGTCAATGTTGTTATTAAATCCATATGTATGTATCTAAGGTTATTCACCCATTTCCTAGTAATGAATTTATTATTTATATGTTGAAGTTGTGAAACCAAATACTTTGGAATTTGGTTCCACAGAAGGAGTAAGTTAATATTCCAAGGAAGGGATGTAGCCATTAGGAAGCAATCTAAATATCTTGGTTATTACAGGAATCAAACCCTGTATAGTTCGTTAAAACCCATTTAGTTTAACATAATACAGAGACAACATATGTGTGGGAAATTGGGTACATAATATTTGAGAGCTAGTCTCGAGGAGACGTCTGAGGTATCCTAGTTGTGGAAGGAATCAGAGTTATCATAGTTGAATCATTCTCTTGGGATTGGACCAAAGGTAGATGTACTCATATGGGTGAGGTTTATCTCATGACACTCATCAGGGATTCATGCTGGGATTTCCCTAACTAGTAGAGATTAATGATGTCAATGAGGTGTTAAGTACGATTCTCGAAGCCCATGTGAGATATGTTTGGTGGGAGAAATATGGGATAACAAGTGACCAGACTCATTGCATATGGATATGGGTCTTATTTATGAGGAAAAACCCTAGGATGTTTTAATAAGGAGATTGACCCTTAAAAAACAATCCTATATATCCTGATTATGGTAGGAATCAGACTCATCATAGTTCACCTTTTTTTAGTCCTTTGTGGGACGAGGTATTGACCAATCCATGAGAATGATTGGTTTCTCGGTGGTTGAAATTTTAGGGACATTTAGGTGCTTATACAAAGGTGGATGCTCGTTTGGGTTTGGTCTCGAACAATAAGATGGTGTCCTATGTATCTTAGTTACCACATGAATAAAGTCCCAAGACATCAATAGTATCAAGGATTGTACAGTTTAATTTCCCTCATCCTTGTAATGGTTTATGATGAAAATGATATTATCATTGCAACTCCCTAAGCCCACATGATCCATGCTCAGTGTGAAAAATAAGGGATAGAAAATAACCATTATCAATACTTATGGGTGTGACACTTATGTGTTGGAACTTCCCTTAGGGTGTTTTATTATGGTGATTGAGCCTTAGGAAGGCTTCCTACGTATTCTTGTTATAGAATGAATCAGATTCATTATAGTTAAGTGGATCAAGGCCTATGCACTAGGGTTTCCCTTATCATCTTCGATTACATACATAAGATAAAAAAGGTGATAAAGTCCTAGGATTCCTATAGTGAACTGGCCAGCTGTCCTGGTTGACATGGATTGATTGTATGCTAGACATGACTTGGTTTCCTTCTTGGCATTCCATAGTATATTTTATAGAAATGTTCAAATAAAATCACATGATAGAGTTTGTTGCTTAAAAACCATCATGTATAATAAATGGAATGTCTGAGGAATGTCGCATCGACTAGGCTGTCTTGTCCGTATGGAATCACAAGGCTTGGATGGTATTCTCAAGAAGCCATCGCATGACCCCAACTAACATGTCCAGAGGGTTTCTTCTGATCTAAGCGACTTTTCCTAGTTTCATCATGAAAGATGGAAGACACTCTTGGAGGTTGTCATGTCAGTCAGTGTGACTTGTCTTAGAGGGTGTCACATGTCCTAGATGACATGTATGGAGTACATTGTGAATCCTAGCTGGTGTGCCCAGAGGGAGTCAAAAGATCTAGTTGACATGCCCAAGTGCCACCATTAGACTTAGCTGATATACATTAGTGTCACAATATGAGGGTGGAGACATCTTTGAAAAACACCACGAGGTCTAGATGATGATCTCATAGGGCTTCATGAGACTCTGGTTGTAACACCCCAGGTAAATAAAGAATATGACATTTTTAAATTTATCAATATTTGTGAATAAAATATTAATATAACTTTAAAGGGGATTCTATGCTCGATGGCATACCCAAAACGCAACAACGAGTTTCATGGGAATCTTACGTTGCACTCTAATAATAAAATAATATTATTTTAAATTGTAGTTAATGCCTAGCCGTTGTAATGGAGGGAATGAACAGAACTAACTAAGAAATTATTATATATGTTTGTCAAATATTTTTACTTTTTACAATAAATGTTAGAGGATTAAAAATGCGAATGAATCCAATTTTAAGCGTAAACATTCTAATATTCTTTAAAAGGTCGATTAATCGCCTTTTGATGACGAACCTTTTTTAAATACTCTTTTGACAATTTTATGTGTTATATTTGACAAAATACAATTCTTCTTAGAATCGGGATATCAAAATTTACTTTGTGTAAATTTTTTGTATTTTTCCGATAAAGTTCATTTTTTTAATGAATAGTGAAAATGTTGTATTTTAATTCAAAACCTCTTTTTAATATAATTTATTTATATGATTAGATTATATTATTAATTGGTTTTAAAGTTAAATTAGAATATATTTTTACCATTTAATCCAATAGTGGTCGTCAGAATTAATTTCATCTTGAAATTGTACTTAAACTAGTGTGAATCTTTTGATACTTATTGTTTCATATAAACACGCTATTTTCTCTGACAGCGGGAATTAATTATTAAATTAATTAATGTAACTTATATATTTTGAATTTTTTAAAATAGACATCATTTTTGAATTTGGAATATCAAATATAGCTTAGGGTGAATTTTTGGTATTTTTCTGGAAAAATTCAATTTTTGATGAATAGTAAAACCACTAAGTGGTACTTAAAAAACTGATTTTTCGTTTAAATGAAATTTTACCACCTCTGTGTTTTGAATTTAAAAAATTCGACATATATGGTTTTCATTAAGAAGTAAAATGTGGTTCAATGGGATTAAAATAATTTTTTTGGTGAATAGTAACTTTTATGTTTTAATCGCTATTAGAGGTAATTAGGGTAGTTTAAGGTAAAAATAATGTTTTAATAATATGAAATGACCTAGACACATGTCCTACCATCATTGGATGAGTCCTGTACAACCTAGACATTCCATGGGTCAACTTGGGGACCCCATGGATCCACTTTGGTTGGAAAATGACATTAATACCTTTTTATTTAACGTTAAAATTAAAACGTCACAGACATGTGTTGTTTTACTAAAACAGTTTTTAGATGGGGTTATACAAGTCATATTTTTGACTATAAATATTAATTAGAAATCTAAAAAGATTTACTACATCATTATATTTGTTTTATAATTTTAAAATATTAAATAAATTAATTTATTTATGACACTGTGATGATGCAGTGATTACCTCATAAATGAATGTTATAAATAAAATGAAAAGATAGGGTGAAATATAAGTCTTAAACTTATCACAAACCTATTTTAAGGGTGTATTGAGAAAACTTATCACCTTATCCTCGAAATATATCCTTTCGGGACCTTTTAAATTCGAAAATCCTTTTATAATAAAGTAATATTTTATAACTTTCCAAGAGTGCCCCTCATCTCCTCTTATAAAAGCCCCCCACATATACCACCTTACACACACCTATCAAGCCTTTGGATCAGCCAACCGCTGCCCATTTCATCTATCCACATCCCTCTATTCATCATTTAAGACTCACTTTGTGCATAATCCTTTCCAAGGAACCCTTTGATCTCAAATCAAAGAGAGTTACCCGATTTAAAGGTAATGTCTTCCCTTGTGTTCTTTTGTTTTATTTTTCTTCTCTAAACCGCTAAAATCTTTTTATTACATTTTTTGTTACAATACCAGTATATTAAATATACTATGATGTTGTTATAAGAATTGTTCGAGCTACACTTTCACACACCTCCATCTAATGGTTGAAGAACATATTGTTTTTGTGGATGGAGAATTACTACCTCACGAAACGATGATTGTTCAATATTATTTTAACACCCTAAAAGGTGGCCATTAATATGTCACTATATTTATATATGATATATAATATGTTTATGTTTTCCTTAAGCTTCTGTATTTTTCATTTATGGCATACCTTTATGGTTTCCATTATGGGTAAACGCGATATCGTCATTTTAGTAAGTGCGGACTACCGCCCCCTCAAAGTGATTTGATTCGTTAATTCCATATGTGGGACATATAAAGGATGGAATTAATGGTATTACATAGTATATCCTAATGTAATTATAATATACCTTTATATCATTATTATTTAATTCCATTGAATACAAAAAAAAAGAAATGAAAGTAGCGTTAATGCGTACGTACGGCTTACCGTCTCCATTAACGGTACATTTCATTCCTTATCTCCAAATGTTATGTACTATTATAAGTACCTATATATAATGGATATAAATGTAATATATTAAATCTAAATGATGGATATCATTTTGGAATTATAATATCTCTCATTTCGTTTTAATTCCATTAATATGACAAAAAATTAAAGTAGCATTCATGTGTACGTACGGCCTACCGTCTCCATGAACGGTGCTTTTAATTTTTTATCTCAAATTGCTATGTAATAGTATAAAATGAATATATACTGGATATATATGTTTTTTAAAACATAAATACTATTCTGTATATGATGTACCTAAAACTACATGGAAAATTCTTTTCCAACAAGTTCGATTTTTTACTGATGTACCGAACATCGACAAAAACGTCTGATATGAACTCACTTTATTAACCAATTATTATAACAGTATAATATTTGATATTAACTGAATAATAATCATTAAATTAGGTACTTAAGAAATTATAAATTGACAAAATTTTATTATTCAGGAGATTAAAGAACGATCGAGTCATGTCGGACACGAGGTAAGGGATCCTACTCCTCTCTTTCTTTTTAAGTACACTCTTTTATGTCATTATTTTTAAGCTCATATTTCTTATGATTGGGTTGTTCTATTATATTAATCTTACTGTAATATTTATGTTCATATGATGAGAGAACCTATTTTCTCTCATCAATCCATTTTGGATGTTTTGAGTGGCGCCGTTAGGCTGCCGAATTTTCGTAAGAGATCCAACCTCTCTCTATCTTTTTAAGTATTGTCATTTATGTCACTTATTTTAAGCACCTATTCGTTATGATAGGGGATGTTATTTTATATTCCTATTACTTTAAATTTTATTGTAATATGATGAGATACCCTATTTGATCTCATCAATCCATTTTTGGATGTTTTAAGTGGCGTCGTTAGGCTGACGAGTTTTCGTAAGGGATTTTTTATCTCACTTTTAGTCCCGTGAGATTTATGCTACATTTGCCACCATTTCCTTTGAGTGGTGTATTTACTTCCCATTATTATACTCTGTGTAATATAATTTCATTTATGGGTATTTACATATTCGTTGTATGACCCTTCTTCAATGGGGTGTACGTTTCGAAAGTTACCCAAGTCGGTAAGGGAACCTTTCACCCTCCTCTTTTTAAAAGACTTATTTTGTTATGTCATTTAATTCACATACTATTATGTCGGGATATGTTCTTATATATCCTTATTGATGTAAATTTTAAGTCCAAGTGATGGGATACCCTTTTTATCTCTCATCAACTCTTTTTTCTGAATTTTGAAGTGACACCGTTAGACTATCGAATTTTTGCAAGGGAACTTCTTAACCCAATTTTGATTCTTTGGGATAAACTTGTTCTCCATGAATATGTAGTTCTATGAATATGTATGAAATTCCTCTGATTGTTTTACACTTAATATCCACTTATATTTGGTGTATTCATTTGTCACACATAATTATGTAATTGATTTATCCTTAATCCAAGGATATCGTCTTTGTATGGGACTTCATCTCAATCTCCTTTCATTGAGGAATATTTTGTTTTATAAACAACCTAATTTTATACGGTGTATAAACCCCTTTGAATTTTAGGTTTATCCAAAAGGAATCTTTTTATATGAAGAGTTTTACTAAACGACAAAAGGGAATGTTTTTGTCGTACGTATGCGGCGACAACGACTTCTCTGCCGCCGTGACCATTATTTGAGTTTTAGCTTCCTCTACAAGCCATACCTTTTTTAAATTAAAAATAAATACAATGTTTTACTTTTATTTTATTTTGGTATTGAAAATTGTTTTCATAATGTTTTTATATCAATGTGTTGTATTGATATCTTGTGATTGAAAAGTGGAAATGTTATGTTTCCTTTATGCATGTTTTATGTGATACGATTATATTATGGTTCTTGGGAATTATTATGAAGACGGGTGGTTCCTTGATAAACTAAGGGTGGGTGAGCCTGATATAGCTCTCCAATGCATTGGGTAATGCGAAGGGGTTAAACGTTGAGGTTTCTCCGAAGAGATTTAGGGAATATACTGTGATGGGTATTCCAAACATAACCAAGAGGGTTACTCCCTACGTAAGAATGTTATGAATGCCTCAAGTTACCTTTATGTATTATGATTTCTATGATTTATTCATGATTTGATGAGGTATATTAAAATGCATATGTTTTATGAGTAAATTATGATTTCATACATGGACTAATGTTTTCTTTTCATACTTTTATATCCCTTACTGAGTTTTTTATACTCATCCCAAGTTTTTAAAATGTTTTTCACAGGTCAAGGGAAAGGTGCATGATATGATGATAGTGTCAAGGAAGTTTCAATAAAGAATCCATGTTTTATTTTAAATATGTTTCCATTGATGCGAAAAAACGAATACTATCTTTTATGTAACCAATTTGTTTAAATGTGGAATGTAATTCATGATTTATGATCTAATTTTCTAAAACTCTAAACCTGAAAAGATCTTCAATGTGAATTATTCATTTAATTAAATATTAATTAAGGTTTAAGGCTAGGGCCTTATAGTTGGTATCAAATGTCGGTTTAGATTACTTTAAAGGTTAGGGTATTCTCTAGGAATAAGTGACATTACCATAATGGTTAGGATTTCAGAAAGAGTCCTAGTTTTCGTTAAAGTGAATGAGTAAGTATATCTTAGTGTTTATCTTCCTCATTAGTACATGATGGTTTTGTTGATATACTCACACTGGAATTTCTGTTTTTAGTGAATGGATGGATCTAGCTGGCACCAAAGTGACAATAGGTTTGAAGGAAACTGTGGTGGTTCTCTGATTAGGAGACTGGATGAAATGGGGGATTCAATGAGGAAACTCGTGGTTGTTCTAAACCATCAATCAAGGAGTCATGATCAACCACTTGTACCTTGGTATGTTCTATAATGCATCATGTATGAGATGACCAATCGATGTGGAAGTTTAGGTAATAATTATAAAGGTAACCATTAGGGTTTATATGATCCTTACTTTTGAGGTAATTATGGGTTATTATATATTATTATGGAAAATGAAAGGCATGAGATAAAATTGATGTTAAAATATGTTATGATTATTTTTGAAGATTTTACCTCATTTTGGGGAATGTTTTAAGAATTATATTGTTTTGGAAAAAGGAAAACACGCAGACCGTGTGACAACACATCGCGTCGGACAAAGCTGCGGGAATCGAACCCACAACCAAAGTGCGGCTGGTATTTATCGCCTACCACTAGACTACGTGAAGTCCTTGGTTAGTTTGAATAATTCATTTTAGTTAGATGATTTTAGGAATCAAGAGTAAGTTAATTTTGGGTTATCTATGGAAATGATTAACCTATCATCGAGGATATGTGATTAGGTTAATTACTTTTCAATATGAGAATTTAAGAGCAACTGATGTTATTTGGAGATAAAAGTTAATCTGTATCTTGGAAGACTATGTGATTAAATCCTTCAAATATTTGAGTTTCAATCTTAGTTTGGTTTACATTGAATAATTTTATGGACAATTGTTTATCGAATGGTCTTCGTTGAACTTTGGGGTTTTTTGGAAAAATTTTGGAGATTAAGAATAGATTTTCTTTTTATAAAGGATTATAATTTTGTGGATTATCTGATCTATTACTAACAATTTTGGTTTTGGATTTTGTCTAAAGACATGGGAAATATATAGTTCTATTTTGTGGATTAGGTGATTCTCAAGAACTTGATTATAGTACTCTTAATGCAAACAAGTCTTTCTAAATACTCGTCTTTTGGAGAAAATATGAGTTTGATTAAGGAATCTGGTAAAAGTTGAATGTCTATGTGACAAGTAAGTATGTTTCATTATGATTTAGTTATGCTCAAAAATAAATTCCTCAATGGAGAGTAACATAAAACAAAAATGTTGTCTGTTAACTTTTTCTACTGGAGAATCGAATACCGTTTAACCCATCACAAGTTTGCGATTTTCTTATGGTTAACTTTCTCCTAGACATGTTTACTATCACTCTCCCTCAGAACATGACCCTTTTTTTCCTCTATATCCATGTTTTCCTACATGGAATCCTATTATGGGTTAACTTGGGTGACCTTTGTACTTCTATTTATTTATTTTAAAGTGATTGTTTTACTGAATCTTGTTCCGATGTGGTATTTTCAATGAAGTTTCCAAGCCCAATTTTAAAATTGCAAGGACGAAATTTACCAAAAGGGGGGAAGGATGTAACACCCTAGGTAAATAAAGAATATGAAATTTACACATTTATCCATATTTTTAATTAAAATATTAATATAACTTTAAAGGGGATGCTATGCCCGATGGCATACCCAATGCGCAACAACGGGTTTCTTTGGAATCTTACGTTGAACTCTAATAATAAAATAATATTATTTTAAATTGTAGTTAATGCCTAGCCATTGTAATGGAGGTAATGAATAGAAATAACTAAAAAATGATTATATATGTTTTTCAAATATTTTTACATTTTACAATAAATTTTAGAGGATTAAAAATGTGAATGAATCCAATTTTAAGCGTAAACATTCTAATATTCTTTAAAAGGTCGATTAATCGCCTTTTGATGAAGAACCTATTTTAAATACACTTTTGAAAATTTTATGTGTTATATTTCACAAAATAAAATTCTTCTTTAGAATCGGGACATCAAAATTTACTTTGTTTAAATTTTTGGTATTTTTCCGATAAAGTTCATTTTTTTAATGAATAGTGAAAATGTTGTATTTTAATTCAAAAACCCTTTTTAATATAATTTATTTATATGATTAGATTATATTTTGAATTGGTTTTAAAGTTAAATTAGAATATATTTTTACCATTTAATCCAATAGTGGTCGTTGAAATTAATTTCATCTTGAAATTGGACTTAAACTAGTGTCAATCTTTTGATACTTATTGTTTCATAAAAACACGTTATTTTCTCTGACAGCAGGAATTAATTATTAAATTAATTAATGTAACTTATATGTTTTGAATTTTTTAAAATAGAAATAATTTTTTAATTCGTAATATCAAATATATCTTAGGTTGAATATTTGGTATTTTTCTGGAAAACTTCAATTTTTGATGAATAGTTAAACCACTAAGTGGTACTTACAAAACTGATTTTTCGTTTAAATGAAATTTTACCACCTCTGTGTTTTGAATTTCAAAAATAATACATACATGTTTGTCATTAAGAAGTAAAATGCGGTTCAATGGGATTAAAATAACTTTTTTGGTGAATAGTAACTTTTAAGTTTTAGTCACAATTAGAGGTAATTAGTGTAGTTTAAGGTAAAAATAATGTTTTAATAATATGAAATGACATAGAGACATGTAATACCCTCATTGGATGAGTCATGGACGACCAATACAATCAATGGGTCAACTTGGGGACCCCATGGAGCCACTTTGGTTGGAAAATGACATTAATACCTTTTTATTTAAAGTTAAAATTAAAACGTCACAAACATGTGTTGTTTTACTAAAACAGTTTTTAGATGGGGTTATACAAGTCATATTTTTGACTATAAATATTCATTATAAATATAAAAATATTTCCTACATCATGATATTTGTTTTATAATTTTTATATATTAAATAAATTAATTTATTTATGACACTCTGATGATGCAGTGATTACCTCATAAATGAACGATTTAAATAAAATGAGAAGATAGGGTGAAATATAAGTCTTACACTTGTCCCAAACCTATTGGATGGGTGGATTTATAAACATTATCACCTTATCCTCGAAATATATCCTTTTGGGTCCTTTTAAATCCGAAAATCATTTCATAATAAAGTAATATTTTATAACTTTCCAAGAGTGCTCCTCTTCTCCTCTTATAAAAGGCCCCCACCTCTACCACCTTACAAACACCTCTCAAGACTTTTTTTTCTCGGCTAAACCCTGCCCATTTCATCTCTCCACATCCCTATATTCATCATTGAAGCCTCAATTTGGGCATAATTATTTCCAAGGAAGCCATTGAGCTCAAATCAAAGAGTGTTACCTGATTTAAAGGTATGTCTTCCCTTGTGTTCTTTTATTTTATTTTTCTTCTCCAAACCCCTAAACTCTTTTTATTACTTTTTTCTGTAACAACACCAGTATCTTAAATATACTAGGATGTTGTTATAAGAAGTATTCGAGCTACACTTTCACACACCTCCATCTAATGGTTAAAGAACATATTGTTTCTGTGGATGGCGAATTACTGCCTCATGAAACGATGATTGTTCAATATTATTTTAACACCTTCAAAGGTGGCCATTAATATGTCACTATATTTATATATGATATATAATATGTTTATGTTTTCTTTAAGCTTATGTATTTTTCATTTATGGCATACCTTTATGGTTTCCATTATGGGTAAATGCGATATCATCATTTTAGGAAATGCGGACTACCACCCCCTCAAAGTGATTTGATTCGTTAATGCAATATGTGGGACGTATAAAGGATATAATTAATGGTATTACATATGATATCATACAGGAATTATAATATACCTTTATATCATTATTATTTAATTCCATTTAATACAAAAAAAAAGAAATGAAAGTAGCGTTCATGCGTACGTACGGCTTACCGTCTCCATGAACGGTACATTTCGTTTCTTATCTCCAAATGTTATGAACTATTATAAGTACATATATATAATGGATATATATGTAATATATTACATCTAAATGATGGATATCATCCTGGAATTATAATATCTCTCATTTTGTTTTAATTCCATTAATATGACAAAAACTTAAAGTAGCGTTCATGCGTACGTACGGCCTACCGTCTCCATGAACGGTGCTTTTAATTTTTTATCTCCAAATGGTATGGAATTGTATAAAATGAATATATAATGGATATATATGATATTTAAAACATCAATACTATTATGTATATGATGTACCTATAACTACATGGAAAATTCTTTTCCAACAAGTTCAATTTTTACTCATGTACCGAACATCGACAAAAACGTCTAATATGAACTCACTTTATTAACCAATTATTATAACATTATAATATCTGATATTAACTGAATAATAATATTTAAATTAGGTCCTTAAGAAATTATAAATTGACCAAATTTTATTTTTCAGGAGATTAAAGAACGATCGAGTCATGTCGGACATGAGGTAAGGGATCCTACTCCTCTCTTTCTTTTTAAGTACACTCTTTTATGTCATTATTTTTAAGCTCATATTTCTTAGGATTGGTATGTTATTTTATATTACTCTTACTTTAATTTTTATGTTCATATGATGAGAGAACCTATTTTCTCTCATCAATCCATTTTGGATGTTTTGAGTGGCGCCGTTAGGCTGCAGAATTTTCGTAAGAGATCCAACCCCTCTCTTTCTTTTTAAGTACTGTCCTTTATGTCACTTCTTTGAAGCTTCTATTTTTTATGATGGGGGGTGTTCTTTTATATTCCACTTGCTTTAAATTTTATTTTAATATGGTGAGAGACCCTATTTTATCTCATCAATCCATTTTTGGGAGTTTTAAGTGGTGCCGTTAGGCTACCGAGTTTTCGTAAGGGATTTTTTATCTCACTTTTAGTCCCCTGAGAATTATGCTACATTTTCCACAATTTTTTTGAGTGGTTTATGTAATTCCCATTATTATACTCTTTGTGTAATATAATTTCATTTATGGGTATTTACATATTCATTGTATGACCCTTCTTCAATGGGGTGTACGTTTCGAAAGTTACCCAAGTCGGTAAGGGAACCTTTCACCCTCCTCTTTTTAAAAGACTTATTTGTTATGTCTTTTAATTCACATAATATTATGTTGGGATATGTTATCAAATATCCTTATTTATGTAAATTTTATGTCCAAGTGATGATATACCCTTTTTATCTCTCATCAACTCTTTTTCTGAATTTTGAAGTGACGCTCTTAGGCTGTCGAATTTTTGCATGGCAACTTCATAACCCAATTTTGATTATTTGGGATAAACTTGTACTCATTGAATATGTAGTTCTATGAATACGTTTGAATGTACTCTAATTGTTTTACACTTAATATCCACTTATATTTGGTGTATTCGTTTGTCACACATAATTATGTAATTGATTTATCCTTAATCCAAGGATATCGTATTTTTATGTGACTTCGTCTCAATCTCCTTTCATTGAGGCATATTTTGTTTTATACACAACCTACTTTTATATGGTGTATAAACCCCTTTTAATTTTACGTTTATCCAAAAGGAATATTTTTATATGAATATTTTTACTAAACGACAAAAGGGAATTTTTTTGTCGTACGTATGCGGCGACAACGACTTTTCCGCCGCTGTGACAATTATTTGAGTTTTGGATTCCTCTACAAGCCATAACATTTTTTTAAATGAAAAATAAATACCATGTTTTAATTTTATTTTATTTTGGTATTGAAAATGGTTTTCATAATGTTTTTATATCAATGTGTTGTATTGATATCTTGTGATTGAAAAGAGGAAATGTTATGTCTCCTTTATGCATGTTTTATGTGATACAATTATGTTATGGTTCTTGGGAATTATTATGAAGACGGGTGGTTCCGTGATAAACTAAGGGAGGGTGAGCCTGATTTATCTCTCTAATGCATTGGGTAATGCGATGGGGTTAAACGTTGAGGTTTCTCCGAAGATATTTAGGGAATATACTGTGATGAGTATTCCAAATGTAACCAAGAGGGTTACTCCCTATGTAAGAATGTTATGAATGACTCAAGTTACCTTTATGTCTTATGATTTCTATGATTTATTCATGATTTGATGAGGAATGTTAAAATGCTTATGTTTTATGAGTAAATTATGATTTCATACATGGACTAATGTTTTCTTTTAATACTTTTATATCCCTTACTGAGATTTTTATGCTCATCCCATGTTTTTGAAATGTTTTTCACATGTCAAGGGAAAGGTGCATGATTTGATGATAGTGTCAAGGAAGTGTCAAGAAAGAATCCATGTTTTATTTTAAATATGTTTTTATTGATGGGAAAAAATGAATACTATCTTTTATCTAACCACTTTGTTTAAATGTGGAATGTAATTCATGATTTATGATCTAATTCTCTAAAAATATAAACCTGAAAACATCCTCAATGTGAATTATTCATTTAATTAAATATTAAGTAGGGTTTAAGGCTGAGGCCTTATACTGGTGGTGTTCTCATGGGGTTCTATGTGACTTTATTTAACACATACACAGAAATTCACATGATACATATATTATACCAAAGGAGTGTCAAATGATTTGGGCAACATTTCATCATTCTATCATGTGTCTTGGATGTTTCTTGAAAACCACATGGGGATCAAAATATATAAATTGCACATAATTCTTCCATTTTATTACTATTTCTTTTTATCCTTTATATTGTGAATGCCATATATCTATTCAGTGTTATGTTGTTTTACGTCTCATGTGATCTATAAAATGGGTGGGATGTTTTACTAGTGTCCTTCCTATGGTCCTTCACATGATATATGAAGATCAATATAAGTTTTTATGCATGTCATATGATCATGATAGTTTTTTACAAGATCATAAATGACATAATGATTTTCCAGTCACAAGTGAAACTACTCTGATAAATCCACTCTATCACTATTGTGTCTGAATGCGAAAAAGATATTATGTCTAAGAGTCCCCCAATTTGTTTAAATCCTGAGGAAGGGGGGATATATAGGCATCACAACAATGGTTTTTGTCCAATTTTTTAGTGTATCTCACATATATCTAGGCTTGTGTCAGAAAAGGTCTTCAGTGTCATGTGTCATCATGAGTCCTCTCCATGGATTACTCTAACGGTGTTGCCTGATATTCAACGATTGTGAATCTCTTCCATAAATTCTCCCTTTATTGGATTATCTCCAGTTAATGGGGACTTTTTTAATTATGAATATACTCAAATAAAAATGCTTATTTTCATATCATAATGTCCAAGAGATTTCGTGGGATTAGGTTGCCTATTGAAAAGCCTTCACGTGACCTCATTTGACTTTTCTGGGGATTTCTGCAAAACAAGGATGGATTTCCAAGGGGTATTGTGAGACTATTATATGGTTGACCAGAGTGTTCAAAAATAGTTTTATGACCATGAGATTCTCTGACATCCTTCCTTTTAATTTTCATTATTTATTTTACAAAATTTGAGATTCATGCGAGATTTCATGAGTAATATAGAAGATAAATACTATACCTTTGGGTGATGAATCACGTGATCAATAAAGTACCTATAGAGATGAACAAGAATTTTATAGATAATTACATATGTTTTTACATAGGTAGATAAAGAGAGAGCATGTTGTTTCCTATACATAACCCATGCCTTTTACACTATAAGGATGACTAGCCAGTGGGCTTTCTCGAGACATGGAAAACATGTCACCAGGGTCTTGTAGTGTCTTCCAGATTGTTGGGGGAACATCACATGACTTTTAAGACCATGAGTGTCTCCTACCTCATCTTATTTTTATTTCCCATTATTTATTGTGCAAGTTTTCATGGTCTCATGAGTTTTCATGGATGTTTCTAAGAAGAATCATTCTCCCCATCAGTGACGCCTCACATGATATTTATGACCACAAGAGGCACCCATCTTTTGGACATGTATTTCTTTTATTTAAAGTATTTTAGGATTTTTGTATGGTACCCACTAGTTTAAAAACTGTGTTTCATGGGGGAGCTTATCCGGCTGCTTCTGTATAACCAATGGTTGTTCAGAGGGATTTCATGAGAGAAGAAGGATCATCAAAAAGGATTTTCACAAGACATTTCACAAGTTATCTGATGTATATAGAGGCTTCAAGTGACCTCATGATGGTCACATGATCACACATCCCTTGGAAACTCAAATTATATATGGGTCTCAAAGACCTTATTAATTGTTTTATTTTTTAGGGAGTATAATACCCATATTCAGGCAATTATTCCTTTGTGAATTTTCCGATGCTCATTTGGGAAGTGTCAACATGTGCACTACCACAAATTGGCCCATTAACTGTGCACCAAATTTTATTTAGTACTTCTAAAAAATCATTTCTTTCATCAACAATGTTAAAATTGGGATCTTTATATCAGTGCTAAAAAATAACTCATACATGATGACCTTTATCAGCATAAAAAATAGTGATGATAAAGGGAACCCTTAATTATAACTTTTTATAGTGATGAGAAAGTCCATACTAATGTAGTGTGCTATTAAAATTATAACACACTGCCATAAATACACCTGTATGAAAGAAAAATTGTATGAAAATTCATAATTTAATTGAAATAAAAACTATATCAAAAATACAAAAAAAAACACTACATTATATACACTTCAAACAATGTTTTGTATTATTACATTTAAAATTACTGTGTACAAACATTTAAAAACATCAATTTTTCATTGTCTTTGTCACCTACATATACCTTTTAAAAAATATCCGTAATGGTATCAATTGCTAAATAACCATCCAAACTCAAGAAAATGAATACACCTTTATAAGAAAAAAATTCTTATGTAAGTAATACTGTAAGATCCCATCACTTTCAAGGTACATCCCTCTTTTATTTTTTTTTCATAAATGAACTTTGTTGGATTTTTCTTTCTCTTTATGCCATGATGGTTGAGTCCTGTGCATTGAAGAAGAGCCTTTATTGGGAAAATTAACTTAAAACCCATGGATTTTTGTGTTTTTTAAATTAATAGAGTCCATGTATGAACTTGTTAAATGATTTTATGGGGTTTTTATATGATTTGTAAGGTGTTGGAGGTGGTTCATTTCATTATGCATTAAATGGGGTTGAAAACTATCTACGACATGATTACCAACCATGTACATGATACACAATGTGCATCGTCTACCATACACATGTAGTGAACTATTAGACAATGTGAAACAATTACACACTTTCTAAACCATTCATGTTATATAATAGTTGATGGGGATGGATATTAACCCCAGGTGGTGAAAATTTTGGCGCATCCCTTTAAAAAGGTACACATGATGTGTAAATGTGTTTCACACTCTGTATTTATCAAAAGAATTAGTTCTTGGTATGTTAGGTGGATAATTTATCATCCCAAATCATGTGAAAATTTCTACTCTCAACACAGAAAAAACGCCATGCATTTTGGGGAGCCTTTCATCCATTCCAAACGTCTCTTTGTACAATTGATCCCTGTTAAGTTTTAGTCTTTGGTTCTCCTTTCCCCTTCCATTATTCTTCATTTGTGTGGTGGGATCATTTGACCGTTTTGGGCTCCGATAAAGAATTGGGTTGATGTAGATTCTTTTCTCACCCTTCTTCACCTTCTTCTCCATTGGTTTTACCCTTTGGAAGTGGTGAATTAATCACCAGTTTAAGGTAGGGGTTTAAAACAGAACCCAATAGTCTATTTAATTACAAAGTATGTGAAATATTATGATTACACCCACATGAATTGTGAATAAATTAATTAAATTATTAATTGGATTATTGTTTTGAATCTAATTTGATCCAATTTTTTAATTCATAGCTTATTGATACTATTTGGGTGAGTGAATACTTGATTATAAATGAATTGACTTCTGGATTAATGTGTGTTCAGAATGACAAGAGTTTTGGGTAATTACTTGATATAAGTTCGCCTTGGCTTGGATTGATTATCGAAATTGATACCATGTAACTGTTTTATAACCAAATGATAAATTTAATGTGTAACTAAAAGATAAATGGTAATATTCATAATTAACCATCAAGCCTTACGATATGATATTGTGATATCCTTTCTAATAGGCCTAGTGATTCATGCTGTAATGCTTGAATAATAGGCAATACCTACAGAATCATGATGTAATGATTATATAATATCCAATACCTAGATATTAATGTTATAATGCGAATATAGAGGGATATGCCTAGTGATTCATGCTATAATGCTCATATAGTGGAATTTAACTCATGATTTATGTTGTAATGCTCATATAGTGGTCTATACCTAGTGATTCATGATATAATTCTTATATATCAGGCTATGCCCAGTGACAGATGATAAAATTTTTGTGTACCAATCTTGGACCTAATACATGTGGTAATGCTTACACAGTGGGATCAAACCTAATTTTGTTGCTGAAATTCTGATATAGCAGGCCCGACCTAGTGTTGTGTGATTTATACAATGGATATATAGTTATGGTTGGCATGGTTTTGAGTCATGATCAAATACATTCTACCATGGTGTCGATGCAGGTTATGTTTTACCATGGTTATATGGTTAGGGTTGCATGGTCGTGACACATGCTACGAGATATTCTAGCATGGTTACTAAGAAGGTTGTTGGGGTATTAATTTAATTTCTCAATTAATTAATAAAACTATTTATTTCATTATTGTATACACTTATTATCAAACTGGTTATATTTATCCATTGGGGGGGGGGTCAAACTACTGAGTTATAATCAAAACTTATTCGGGATACCATTTAGTAATCGATTAGATTACATTGATGCCAGATTTGAAAATGCTACTGGAACCTGCTGTTGATTTTTTCTTACTGGATGGGCTAGAGTTTTGAGACAGGATCGAAATGTGGTGAAGGAATGGGGATTTTTGAGTATTTATTAATGTCTTATATTTTTTTTATTTTCATTACTTATTTCATTATATTTCAGAATATTATTAACTTTTTCCTTCATTATTTAATGGGTTATTTAGTTGGATTTTATTTCCCATTATATTATATTTTTTACATTATTTTTTCTACTATGATATTTTTTTTTTATTTTATATTTATGTTATAAGGTAACTCTATACTAGGGGGTATAGTCTCTCCACTATACTAAGCACAGCCCCACTACTATTCAAAATCCTCTTATATATGGGGAGGTGCACTTGAGGAACCCTAACCACTTCATTTGAGCCATGTGAGAGTGTGACAAATTGAGGGATGTTACAATGTGGTATCACAGTACACCATGATTCTTTTTTGTTTCATTACTATTTGGGAAAGGTATAAATAATACTAGGATGTGTATTAGAGTGTTAATGATATTGAGAATGGGAATAACTAACCCATGTATATGGTAAAATCTGAGTTCCTAGGGATAGATTATTCTTCATAATGTTTCCTTGTAATGGTTGATGTTATTTCACCTAGGTTGATTCAAATGTTGTGTGACGTTATTATTTTGTGATCTTATTGGTTCTTGAAATTTATAATTGTTTCATGGTTTGGAATGAGATGGGTATGAATGCATCATGAAATGCATAAAGGGATATATATTGATAGGCATTGTTCATGATAGGGATATATTTTTTACAAGTGATATATACTTTCATGTTTGAACTATGATATTAGATACCTATTATATATGCTAAATGGAATGAAATGAACTATTTATTTAGGCTAAAACACTAGTAATATATGTTTAAAGGGCCCTGAAGGAGTGGTTCTATGCTTTTTCCACATGTTGAGGTTGACCTTAATGTTCTATCCCGTTTTATAAGGAGTGTGTTTGTATTGTAGGGAAAATGAATCCTCAACATCATGGAGTTTAGGATCAGGAGAGTGGAAATCAGAATCCTCCAAACAAAACTGAACTAGATGTTCCTGTAGTTCTTGATTATCAGATATATTTTCAACTTCACAACAACATCTTGAGGTTCTTGTGAACCATGGGAAGAGATACTATTCACACCATGACATTGATGTCTGAGTTGACGAGAGATTTATAGTTGTAGAATATGCCTATGTTCACTGGGGAGGGATGCCCCTAGGTATCCAAGTTATGGATTTAGTTAGTCCCGAAAATATTTAAGAATATTGAGACACCCATTGATCAGAGGGTGAAGCTTGTTGCACATATGTTTTACGAATTATCCAAGCATTGGTGGTGTATTCTAAACAAAGTTACGTAAAAATACAAGATATCATGGAAAGACTTCAAGATGAAGTTCACAATCTATTTCTATCCAAAGAAAATGAGAGATGAAGAGGCTTGTGAGTTCATGAACCCAGCATGAGGGGGAATGATAGTGTTGGACTACACTGAAATTTTCCTTGAATTATTGCACTTTTCCTCATATTTGGTAGCTGATGGGATCTCTAAGGTGAGATGTTTTTATGTTGGGATTTTCTATAAGATAAGTTCTTAGGAGAATGTGTTTCTTATAATCTATTTGGTGGATATGATGAATTTGGTTCTCATTATGGAAAGTCATTTGGGAGATTACCCAAGCGAAAACCAGGCTACTTTAGTAGGGATAACTAGGAACTATTCTTATAGAAGAATGAATCATTTAGATAATAGTTTTCTCCAAGGAAACAGTGGAATGTGCAATCAGGGTAGTGCATATCCATCTCAGGACCTTGTCCTTTTGTAGTGGAATTAGTGTGGAAAGATGGTCTACAAAAGGCCTTAGTGTATGTACACTGATTTGGAGTGTCGTTCTTGCAATAGAACATGAAACCTGCAAAGGTATTATTGGGAATTTAGAATTAGAGAATTGGATGGGGATTAGGATAGAAACTATTGTCTAGTAAGGACTAAAATACTACTTAGTAGAAGAGTTTATGAAGTTCCATATGACGTTATAGTTGAGGCAGAGAATGTGGCCCCCCAGTTTAGGAGCATAAGTATAAAGATGAGGGAATTGCATAGGGTAGTTATGCTTGAACAAGAGTAGAGGGGCTGGTCATCTGCACATTATGAATACTACTCTAGATATTATTGATATAATACCTTCTACTATCATAGGATCAATTCTTGTATCATCTACCCTTACTTGTGATTTGTTTGATATGATAGAAACACATTTTTTTATCCACTCTTTTTTAAAATGGTTTGGGTTTGGATGTGGAAATATTGGATGGTTTTTGGAACACTGATACACCATTAGGAGGGTGTTTAGAGAGTATCCAATGTTTCAAGGCATGTTATTTATAGATTTATGGTTACCATTTCTTTTGGGAACCGTTTGTGCTGGAAACGATAGGTTTCTATTTGAGTATTACTATGAATTATCTAGTTCTACATTGGGAACATATTTATTATTACTGGAGGATATTCACTTTTCTATCTCTAGAAAAAGATAGTTATTCTCATAAAGGTGATTGGGATTTTTAGTTTGTTCTTCCACGAATAATTTAGAGCAGATTATATTATTTCAGGACTCAGATAGTAAGTGTTTCTCAAGATGAGGGTGGAATACAAGAGTGTTATTTTCCTCCAGTGATATACCATTTTCTAGATGTTTTTTCCAAATAAATATATGTCTGACCTATCCAGAGAGGTATTGATTTTATGATAATGTTTTCTCTAGGAGTAGATCACATTTCTATCCTGTCTTATAGAATATAAAATGTACAAATTTGTTAGTTGGAAGTTCATTTGGAAGGTCTGGAAGCTAAAGGTTTTATACGACCTTATATATCTAGTTAGGTTCCCCAGTTCTCTTCGCCGTGTAGGCTGATGGGACTTTTCACTTATGTGTTTATTAGTAGAGATTGACCTAGATGAAGTTCAAAAACTAGTACCCTCTTCCATGCATCAATGATATCTTCAATTAGCAAAAAGGTGAGAAGATCTCCTCTAAATAAATTTGAGATCTGATACCACTAGTTGACGATGAGTAAAAAATACATACCTTAGATAGCTTTCACGAGAAAGTATGGATTTTATTAGTGTTTAGTGATGCTATTTGGTTTCACCAATGCACCTATGGTATTTATGGCCATGAGGAATGTAAGTTCCAAGGGAAGCAGAAGCATGCAATGGGTTTTGCCCCACTTTTTTTTCTGATCGATGATCAATCTGAGATTTACATGATAACGAAAGCCATGATGAGTATAATTTAATCAAAGAATACATCAAAGGGATATAATTTTAGAACCAATCACTGAATCATCACATATTATTTAAAATTAATTTAAGCAATTAAAATAATTACCTTACAAGAATTCTTTATTTGTTGATGGGTCTGAAAATATATATGTGTTGTAGCATCATTGGATTGTAGGAATCAAAAGTATATTACCTCTAGAAGTGATCCACACATATTCCATAAATCTCCTAATGTTTTCATATGAATCTCTAGGTTCTATAACAACAGATCCTATAAATATTGTCGTTCACCATTTATAGGCATGGTAATCGCTTACAAAGCATTCTATTTGATCTCTGTAGACTCAAGAGTGGGAGGTGGAGGAAGACCGCTCTCCATTATTGGGTGTGCTATTAGAGATGGATCTCTCTAGGTCTTGAGAATATTCTCCTTATATAAAACTCTACACAACATTAAAATGAATTATCTCTCTTGAAAAACAATATAATTGGGTTTATATACCGCTTGAGTTAGAAATAAATAATTGCACAAGTGCATATTATTATTTATTTAATCCATACAAAATTCCATGTCAACAATAATATTAATATTTCTCGACATGAGCTAAACTCACAAATTAAAATTAAATATTATTTTTTCAAATAATATTCAATATATATTATTTCACATTAGGCAATTAAATTTTGGTCACCATTCCTCCACCATATTTATCTGGACTGGAATAATTACTATTTATTTATTAAATAAACATCATTTAACTATTCACTAATAAAAAATATATTCATTAAATGGAAAATAAATATTTATTAAATATTCCACTCAAAAAATACTTTCTCAAATAACTGATGATAAAATATAGATGATCAAGGAAACATGAATAATTATTATACCATGTGTGGGAATAATATTTGTTCATCTTTTTAAATAATAAATAATAATATATATTATCTGACTAAAATTCTGGATACACTTAGTGTGTGACCCTCTAGGATACTAACATAGTGGTATTAGGGAAAACAACCTAAATTCCAAGGTTAGTATCTCACAAGATTCCAAGCCACCCATAGAGAAATAAGATAATGCTAGAATGAAATAATACCTCATATGGATAGTCACTATGTAATATAACCCATTCATCACGATACACCTAATCAAGCAGGCTGCACACTAGTTCCAGCAACCTATGTGGACAATGTCTCTTTCTTTAACTTTCTGAATGTTGAAATTTGTTATAGAACAACATGGCCATTGATTTATTTAGGCTATTTCATTTACATAAAATGGAATGAGATATAAACTTCCAGTAAAGAATACTAGGGACAAATCCTTTGTCACATTATTAATTACAATAATATTACTCATGATGCACTAATGTATAGATAATTGTTTCCTATCGACTGTTCAAGGGTATGGTGCTCTGCTATTGATTATAGTGGTACTCGGTTAGAATCCTTCGTGATTATAGGTTTTAGTATTCAATTGTTTTAATTGATTGTAATTTGATTGGGGGGTTTGATTGCAAAGCCAAAATGTAATGATTTATTGATTTATATTGATTTAATAATTTTGTAAATATTGGGGTGATTTCATTATTTGATATTTAAGCTTATGATATCATTGATATTTTTTTATATTGTATTAAATTAACACCCACTTCAAAATATAATTTTAATCGGAATACCAAAGTTTTAAGGCTTCAATAAAATTATCAACAAAACTAGGATTCTAATTACAATTAAAACTATTTAATGGTAGTGTATTTATGGTTCCAATAATCCATGGATTCCAAGTGTTAAACAAAACATGTCATTTTAAGTTCAACATACACAATATTAATCTAAATAATATTCATCGAGAAAAGGATCTCAATAATTTAATATCCCAAAATAACGAATCACCCCTATGGGAGATTTACTGATCCATTTAAGTGGTTAATAATATGGTTGTAATTTCTATTGTGATGGGTGAAAAATAAAATAAAAAACGAGACCAGAAAAGAGCACTATGCCAAACACACACAGACGAAATATAAAGAGAGGTAAAAACACACCTTTGATTGAATGAGAAAGAGAATTACAAGGATGGTTTTAAAAATTATTTGAACTATTTTAAGAACATTAACATTAAACCATATAAGGTTGATGATAATAATAGTTTATAAAGAAAATTTTATTAATATTGCAGCAAAAGTACAACAAAACACTTAGAAAATCACAATGTAAAACGAACGAAATAGAACATGAAAACAAAGAGAGGAGGAAGGGTCTATCAAGTTAAAACGTGAGATTAGAAGGTCATTACAAGACTTTTTCAATGATGTTGTCCTGAAAATTTATCATCTTATCTTTTGAAATGAAAAATCCTTTCTTGGAGAGGATGGGGATGTATTTATAGCCCAAGGAGCTGGACTGTTTTCATTCCAAATCTGTCCCTCCACTTGGCTAGAAGATTGGACAGTCCACATAGAATAATATTGAGATATCTTCTTATTAAACGTTTTATATATACATTTTTTTTGTCTACTTTGAATATTTTGATACCATTTAACTTAATTATCCAACAATATGATGGTTTGAAAAAACAATTCTAATATATCCATTTTTATCAACACTTTTTTGAAGTCAGAAATTTGAATGGGATTTTGAATAGAAATATTCCCGTAAATCTGAACAATTTATTCTACAAAGTCGGTCGGATATATTTTTTCTTTCACACTGGAAAATATAATCTCGAATGGATATCTATATCATGATAAAAGTCAAGTATTATGTGCTTATTTTAATTCCCAGATAGAATGGTGGGATATAATTAAAACCATCATTTGGGCCCCTTTTTGTTATAGTTGGACATTGAATTTTTATCCAGGATTAATTAGATTTCCCACAACTTTTGGTGGAGAACTAAAGAATTTGGACTTCGGTATTTTTCTCCAAAACTTTATCTTCATGTCTAGTCTAGTTTCATCATAGATTCTTTATGCCTTCTTATATGGCTGTTATGGCCCTTCAAATGAATGATTTGGACAAATATTCCTTCTAATAATATGTTGGAAATTGAATAAGGAAGGATAAAAAAATAACCAAAACATTTGGATTTTTATGGTGAGAGTTATAATTAAAATAGTAAACTGACTCAATTATAATACTTCATATAATGCTCAAAAATTATATTTAGTATTAAAACATAAGTATCTCACACCAATTATGCACTTTTACATAATATTTATGAATGTTATTATAAAAAAAATTATGAATAAATGAATAAAATCAACTCCCACACACTTATTATTTTGAATTGACTCATGTGAGAAAATATAAAAACATAAAAAATCAGTCTCAGTCACCAAAAAATAATAAAATTTTCTTTTCCCATATAAGGGGATGTTTGGACTATTTCACCCATACATATTGAATTCGACCACAAATTGTTATAGAAACAAGGTTCCAAAAACAATTCATTTTTCATGCTCAAATTTAGAAATGGAAAATGTGGGAACTCATAACTCAATAATTTTAAGATGATAAAAATATATTTTGGGAGATTCACCCATTCACTAATAAAAGTTAAAATATTAGAGTTTGAAAGACCTATCAGCTTCCATTTGATATACTAATGTTCACAATAACCGAGAGGTATTTATATGGGTTTTTTGTCTATGGGACGATAGAAAATTAATATCCAATAGAGAGGAAAAGAGGGGTAAAACAATGACATGGAAAATGAAATTCACAATTTGAAATAAGACATGGAAGGTTATGGAAACACATATTTACAAGGGATTTATTATGTGATGAAATACACAAATGAGGATGAAAATTTTAATGGTATGAGAAGATAAAATACTTAAAAAACAAAATTTATCCTAATGACATAATTGTTCTATTTTTTCTTTCACCCCCTTTTTTGCCTTTTTTTTCAAAAGTTGAACTTGAAAAGGATCTCACATTCATCTCCCAACCCATGTTTGATCTCTTCACGACAAAATTTTTGATAGTTATAATAATATCAAAATTATAGGAAGAGTGAATTTTGACCAGCCCAAGTCACAACCCATTTTTATGTTCTTTTTGTTATTTATTTATTTATTTCTCTTTTTTTTGAACACTTTTAAAAAGCATGAAAAAAATTAGATAAATGAAAATCCATTCCCAAAGACCAATAAAGGAAAACCTCTCCCCCACACTGAAATGGATGTTTTCTCTCAATCATATGATAAGATGATAAAAATTAATAAATGGATACCCAAAAATGAAATCCATTACCCCCACACTTAAATTTTAAAAATTAATGAATTATAATTCCATGTATATTATGGGTGGGACAATGTATTGTGATTTTAATGTGTTTGTAAAAAAAGGATATCATATTCTAGAAGGTATTTTCAAATGGTGGGTTAATGTAAGGAAATGAGAGTCTATTTGGCTATTGTGATTCTTAATGTGGTTCAGAAAATAACGTTATCATATCAATGCACACCAATATTGGAAATTCAACTAGAAGGACTAAAAACTCATGACCCATAATTTGGGGTGAAAAACACACAAAATGAAAAGATTTTTATGGGTTACCTGGTCATGAAAGCTAATTGCTTTCCTCACAGTTTGGGAATAATCATTTTCCAAATCTAAAACCAAGCTTTCAAAATTTATTATTCTTGAGACCAAATTATTTATCCAAATTCGTGATAAAAAACAAAACAAATTTAGATTGAAACAAGTATTTTTGACTTACCAAAATAGTAGGAAAAAATTCAAAAGTATATGGTGAGTAAGTATGAATCATTTTTAATGATTTTTTAGTTATTTCAATTTTTTATTATATTATAAAATATACACACCCACAAAAAAGAGAAAGAGAAAAATAAAGGGTTTGGTGGAGAAAGTGGTAAAAAATGAAAGATATAAGAAGAAGAAGAAGAGGAGGGGGAGAGAGAGTTAAGTGGAAAGAGGTTTCCCTTGGTGTGTATTTTTTCAGTCATTATCCCCATCCAATGGTGAGTCTACTATAGTAGTTGTGGATCCGATGGAAGTAGATTTCGTTCATCGTTTTTGTTTACTCTCATAGTTATTCTTTAACTGATGTCCATTAACTATGAATTTCCTTTTAGAAGACTGGTCTTGGACTTGAAGTGAACCAAATGGGTAAACAGTTATAAAAAAGGACCTTCCCAATGATAATTAAGCTTACCCAGGTGAAGTCAAAATTGATAATTGAATAGAATTTACTTTTATCCTTCATGAAATACCTTTCGTATGATTTGATTTTCATGGAGTATGTTGGCCTTTTCTTTATAGATATTTCAATTCTTATAGTAATCAAGTAAAATCTCCTACATATCATATAACTATAACAATATATCCTCACAAGATTTTTTACAATAAAAATTACAGGTTTTCATGGCCCAAAATGACTTATGTTGGATTTCAATTGGAAAATGACATGATTTACCAAACACTATACTAAAAATAGACATCCAAATGGGTGTTTTATAGGTAGTTCGAAAATCCCAAATCGCTTCAGTAAGTCTTTCAAACCAGCCATTTCTAGTGGGATTTAAATTTCTACAAAGCACTCTTTTTACTTCTCTATTAGATTGTTAAACCATGCCATTTTTTGGGAACTGATATGTAGTTAAATTTTTTTGTTTAACCCCATTCTTTTTTCAAAAGATATTCCATGTTCTATTAATGGAAATGAGTACCTAAATCACATATTAAGGCATGAAATTTTCCAAATAGAGAGAAGATATAGGTTTTTAGGAACTCACTAACAGTTTGTTAATCATCCTTTCTAGTGGGTTTGGCCTCAACCCACCTCGAAAGATAATCTACCACAAGATGGATTTTTGAGAATCAATTAGAATGGGGAAATGGTTCCATGAAATTTATTCCCCAAACATAAAAAATCTCACATAATATTTAAGTATTTGTGGGAATTTCATTTCTTTTTGTTATTGTGCCTAAATTTTGGCAAGTGGGACCTGATTTAAAGAACTCATGTGAGTCCATGAATAGTAAAGTCCAGAAGAATCCCGAGTTAAGGAACTTTAAAGAGGTCATTTTTTGTCCATAGTGTCCACCACCGGGCATTGAGTTTCAAAATTCCAAGATATAGGAATGTTCATCTTTATCAACACATATCCTAATTACTATAGCATCCCCAGTTTTCCAAAGTTTATCATCATCTGAAAAATATAAATTTGAATCACTCATCATCTTCAGTTTTTGTTCTTTTATAAAACCTTCCGAAAAAACAAAAATAACCAAGTAGTTTACAATTAGGGCATACCAGGGTAATATTTTAGTGATATATGAGAGGTTCTCAGTTGAAACTTTAGGATACATTCTTTCATAATGATATGAATTATAAATTCTACTCAAGTGATCAACCACATGGTTTTTTTCACTTCCATATTTAATCACAATGTCAATCTATTATATAATTAATATCCATCTTACTAGCCTTTGTTTAGAATCTGTTATCTTGAGTAAGAACCTTATAGCATAATGGTCTATGAAGATTATGATTTTTGCACCGAAGATATCGGGCTAAAATTTATCTAAGGCAAAAACCACAGCTAAAAGATCATTTTCAGTGAGAGTGTAGTGAGATTGGGTTTCATCCAAATTTTTTGAGGCATAATAGATGACATGAGTAACCATTTCTCTTATTTGACTATGAGTGGACCCAATGAACCTATCAGAAGCATCACACATCAATTAAAAAGGTAATAACCAATATAGGGGTTGGATTATCAGGACCGATGTAATAATATATTTGAGTTCAATGAACGATCTCTTGCAAGCCTCGTTGAAATGGAATTTAACATATTTTTGAAGTATCTGAGTGAGTGGTAGGGAAAACCTACTAAAGTAATGGATGAATCACTGATAGAAACCGGAATGACTAAGGAATAAACAGATGTGTCGAAGAATTGTGGGTTCAAGAATAGATTGGATCACCTCAATTTTAGTAGGATTGCCCTAAATACCATATTGTGAAATTAGTTTCCCTTTAACAATGCCATTAGTAACCATGAAGTGAAATTTCTCATAATTTAGCACAAGGTTTCATTTGAAACACTTTTTTAATACCAGAGAGAGTGATTGTAAGCACGATTTAAATGACTCACCATAAATGGTAATTTTTTCTAGGAATACCCCTTGAAATGATTAATTAATTCAGAAAAGACACTCATCAAACACCTCTAGAATGTTTTAGGATAATTTCAAAGTCTAAAAGGAATTCTTCTATATTCATATGTTCCAAAGGGGAAAGTGAATATCATTTTTTCTCAGTCCTAAGGTGTGATTGAGATTTGGAAGTAGCTGGTGTATCCGTTAAGAAATTTGTACAGCTATTGTGGATCGAATTGAGAAAAAAAATCCAAGGATGGGTCCCCAAAAAAATCTCCAAATCCGGGAAGGAAACTCTCATCAAGGCGGCTCTTCAATCTGTTCCCAGCTATTTGATGTCTATTTTTAAGCTTCCTGCCACAGTGATTACCCAGATTCACTCCAGTACATCCAACTTCTGGTGGGGTCGAAATGATGTCAGAAATAAAATCCACTAGATCGCCTGGCCTTCACTTTGCAATCCCAAATCCGAAGGCGGAATGGGATTCCGGGACCTTTCTATTTTTAATGATGCACTGCTGGCTAAACAAGGATGGTGTATTATTAATCACCCATCATCTCTCTGTGCGTGAGTTCTCCGGGCTAAATATTTCCCACATAAGGATTTCCTGGACTCCCATCTTGGCTATCGACCCAGTTTTCTCTAGAGAAGTATTTGGGGTGCTCGCAATCTTCTGAAGAAAGGACTAGGATGGAGGATTGGAAATGGTTCAACGGTTAACATTTGGACTGATCCCTGGCTCATTGATTCGGTAGGCGTGAAGGCATCATCACCGATACATCCAGGCTCCGAACACGCCACTGTCCGATATCTTTTTGATGGTTAGGGAGCAGGATGGTGCATGGAAAAACTCTACTCGTGGTTTAATAAGAGGGGAAAAAGGATTATACTGAGTATCCCCTATGTTCCAGACACAGGTCCAGACCATCTCTACTGGACTAATGACACTTCAGGAGCTTACACGGTGAAATCCAGCTACCGGCTCGCTCTCGGTGCTCGAATAACTGAAGGGGATTTGAGGCCCTAGAAATCAATTTGGAAACTCAATGTTCCCCCTAAAATCCGCTTTTTCTGGTGGCAGGTGTGCACTGGTATCCTTCCTACTAAGATCCTCCTAGCCTACCGACACTTTTCAAACGACAACTCATGCCCCTTCTTCCCTGGTGTCCCTGAATCCCCTCTTCATGCTCTCATTCAATGCCCCGGGGCTCATGTGGTTTGGAATTGTTGGGGATCTTCCACAGATCTTTGCCTGGACGCTGCCACAAATCTTACTTCTCTCATGATGCGCTGGTGATCCTCCTTTTCACCGGCTAAAGCAGGCTCTTTGTGCATTTTGACCTGGATTATCTGGGATCGGCGGAACTAAGCCATTTTCAATCTTTTTCGTAGGCCCCCCAGATTTTGGATTGATCGGGCATCATCTTGGATTGCGGGTTTGCAGCACCACACTGAGCAGCAAAGATTGTTCACACCCTCTCCTCACTCCGAACAGTGGTTCCCCCCTCTGTAATGGACTATTAAGATTAATGTGGATGCCTCTCTCCCTAAGGATGGACCTGTTGGACTAGGTTTGTTGGCCCAGGACAACCATGGAAATATTATTGCTGCCAAACACGAATCACGCCACACACTTTTGGAGCCCTCAGTCGTGGAGGTTGCTGCCATCCTTTCTGGGCTGAATCTTGCAAAAGACCGTGGATGGGACTCCATTCACATCAAATCAGATAGTCTCACCATCATCAATTCCATCAATCTCAATGACGGTGATCTACAATGTTTTGGATCCATCACTCGGAGTATTCAATCTCTTAGGAAAAGCTTCACATCCTGTATTTTTTTCATTCATAAAAAGGGAAGCGAACGAGGCCGCTCACCAACTGGAAGCCGTTGGCCCTCCTTACGATGATTCGCTCTGGCTTGATCACTTCCCACCTTGGTTATATGATTGTATTTCTGCTGATATCCATCTTTAATGAATCTGTCTTATTGTCAAAAAAAGTGTATTCAGTCTTATTTATGTTTATTTGATTGGTTTAGATGACTCCTCATGATTGATGTGATACATCAAAAGAGCATGATTGATTCAGGGTATGTCATATAGGTTCCAACCTAAGGAATTTTTGATTTCCTATAACATATTATCAAGTTTGAACTCTACGGTTTTTGTAATTGTGTGAGAGACAATAATAGGAAATGAGTTTCCATTGAAGAGGAATTCATACTTCAGATGTTCAGGAATAGGTTTCAGATCTGTCTCAAATTTCATTTTTGGGGTAGATAACATAGGAATGGAGGAAGGTCATTCAATTGGTTTTGATTCATTTTCCATAATATTATCCAAGGTGGATCAATAGAGGTATGAGTTGAGATGGTATTCGAGAGAGTTTTCAAGATACTCTAGATTTATGGAGTCCATGAATAAGAGGTCACATCAACTTCCCCATTTATAACTTGGTTAATCATGGTAAATTTTTTTTAAGATCCACTGTTATTAGATCATGATTGTTCAAGATGGAATAGGGTTCAATTGACTCTCAGAAGTGTTCTTAGAATCATGTATTGGGAAGTCAGAGTGATCTAATGATGAATATGTCATGGCTTGAAAAAGGATGAACTTAACCAGTTGGTCACAAAATTTTAGGGATAAGATTCCCACAGGTACATCAATCTTACTTCTTTTTGTTAAGAGGAATGGTATTAGTTGAATTTGAGGATATCGAGAAGAGGTAGTCTCACCTTCCATATCAAGGACATAAAAATCCATTATGAAGATAAGATCATTAAATCATACAATTACATCCTCAATTATATCTTCAGGAGTAGCTATGATTTGATTGGATAACTGGATGACAACACCCATTGGGTGTAAGAGACCTAGACCGAGTTTTGAGAATATTGAATTGGTCATGACATATATCGATGATCATAGGTCTATGATTGCATCATTAAAGTTGGAACTATTTATTTAGAATGGAAACATAAAGGTACTTGGATCATTTCACTTCATTGGTAAGGACGTATAGGTTGAAACATTCTCAACGGTCCTTAGTTGTCTCTTTTGGGTTCACATTTCCTTAAGAAAAATGGCATAATTTGGAATTTGTTTTATGGAACCTAAGAGGCGAATTTTCACTTTAACAAAACTAAACATGTATAGAATTTTAGTATAAGGTTCGAAGGATATTCTTGTTATAGACATAGATTGAGGAAATGGAATTGGGTTCCTTAGAGGAATGGAAGGAGGTGCAGAAATGGATTCAGGTTTATTTTCTATTTTTTTGTTCTTATGATTTCCAAGATCATCTTTGAAAGGTTCATTTGATGATCCATCAAGAGGCTTGGAAATTTTCTTTCCTAATATTAGTGAAATTAAAATTACATTACCTTTAGGGTTGGGAAATGGTTGATCAAGGAGTTGGGAATAATTGGATGGTTTCTACTAGAAAAGGTGGGATCCAAGTTGACCACTTGGGGTTTCAATGATTTTAAGGCTAGAATGGGTGAAGGGGGAAATACATTCCACAATGCTTTTCCAAGGTTTCTTGGAAGAAGAGGCATGCCCTGCATTGGGATTACATTGATTTTTTGTTCTTGGGAATTTTTTTGTATTGGGTTTGTAATTGAGAAGGCTTATTAGGACAGTGGAATCCAGGAGGAGAAAGAGGAGGATTGATTCTTTGAGATTGAGGAACAAAAGGATAAGGTTGTTGGAAGTTACCACAACCTTGACCATATTGAAATTGGTTTGGATTTTGAGGAGGGAACTGGGGGGATGATAAATGGTGTTACCATAACTCAAACATTGGTTAACGGTAGAAAGGAAGGGCTCAGAGTGGGGTTGGTAGATGTTTCAAATTAACTGACCTGATTGTCGAGGGTTGGTGTTACTCTAAGCATATGATGAATTGAGCTCCATTGGACCAGATGAATTAGATGGATCCTCTTGAAGTTGTGGACATGTGTCAGTTGTATGAGCTTGTGATATATAGATTCAAAAATTCTTAATAGGTCCCGGGAATAGATATTGTGGAGAAGATGAGGTTGGGGCTTTAGCAGCCCCTGCTAGTTGTCTCACAAGACCTGTAAGTTCAGTCATCCAATCAGTCATATTGTTTGGATCTATGGATTTATTCCATTGGGCTATTTTTGTAGGCGAAGAGACATTCAGGGATGTTTAGAACAGATGAGGAATAAGGGTTTTTATTTGTGGTTTATTCAATTTTTGATTTTTATGAGTAGGTGGGTTTTTCATTTTGTTTTATTTCATATTTTTTTGTTTATTTTTTTTCAAAAATAAAAAACTACCAACTATAAATATTTACATACACAAAAATTGTTCCATTTTATGTGTATCTGATTATCTCATATCAAATATTCAAGGGTCTGATGCTATGTTAATGTTTGTAGAGGCATTCGGGTTGAATCCTCAACAATGATACTTTTTAATAGTAAATTGTTTTTAATTAATTGTGATTTGATTTTGGGGGTTTGTTTTTAGAGATAAAACAAAATGATTTATTGATTTAGATTGATTTAAAAAATTTATAAATATTGGGGTGATTTCATTATTGTGTATTTAATCTTTTGATATCATTGAACCTTTCTTTATATGGAATTAAATTAACAACCACATCACAAGATAATTTTGATCGGAATTCCCAATTCTTAAGGCTTTAATCCAATCCGTAACAAAACACGGGTTCTAATATAGATTAAAATATGTCTATGGTTGTGTATTTATGGATCCAATAATCCATGGAAACCACAAGCGAAAAAAACAGATCATTAATCCATGACATTTTAAGTTCAACATACAAAATGTTTATTTAAAGAATATTCATCGAGAAAAGGCTCTCAATCACTTAATATACCAAAATTATGACTCACCCCAATGAGAGATTTAATCATCTATTTATGTGGTTCATTATCTGGATATAATTATTATTGTGAGGGGTTAAAATAAAAATAAAAATAATTGTTCCAGAAATGAGTGGTTTTCCGAACACACACACATGAAATATGAAGAGAGGTAAAAACAAACTTTTGATTGAATAAGAAAGTGAAAGAAGAGAATGGTTTTTAACTTTATTTACACAATTTTAAGAACATTAATATTAATTTACACAAGGTTTATGATAGTAATTGATTATGAAGAAATTTTTACTAATATTAAAACAAAAGTACAATAAAAAACATACACAAATCACAAAGGAAAATGAATGAAAGAGAACATGAAAAAAAAGAGAGGAGTAAGGGTGTCCAAAGTTAAAACTTGAGCTAGAAGGTCTTCCCAGGGATTTTTCAAGGGTTTTGAAATCCCAATTTATCTTCCTATCTTCTGAATTTCCAAATCCATTCACTGAGAGGATGGGGATGTATTTATAACCCAACAAGTTGGACTGTTTACATTCCTAATCTGTCTCTCCACATGCGTCGAAGATTGGACCATCCAGACAATAGAATCATGAGATATATTCTTCTTATACGTTTTATATATACAAGTTTTTTGTCTACAATGAATATTTTGTGGCCATTGGACATAAGAATCCAATGTTATGGTGGTTTTAATAAACAATTCTTTTCTATCCATTTTTATCAACATTTTTTCTATGGTAGAAATGTGAATGGGGTATTGAATAGGGATATGCCCCCAAATATAAAGCATTTCTTCAAAAAGTAATTATTATATATCATTGATTTCACACTACCAATTATTAACTTGAATGTATGTATATATCAGTAGGAAAGTGAAGTATCGTGTGCTGATTTTAATTACTGGAAAGAACGGTGGTCTGGACATAAAATCATCATTTGGGCCCCTTTTTGGTAGATTTGGACAATAGATTTTTTATAAGTGATTAATTGGATTTTCCCATGACTTCTGGTTGATAAATAAAGAATTTGGACTTTTGTATTGAGCCCATAAATTCTATCTTCATGGATGGTACATTTTCATCACAGATTCTTTGGGCCTTCTTATTTGGAACATATGAACCTTCAAATGGATGAATTGGCTGAATATTCCTTCTAATGATATGTTGATAATTGAATAAGGAATTATAAAAATAATTAACCATACAATTTGAATAATTTGGGTACATGTTATAATGAAAATAGTAAACTAACTCAATTAGACTGCTTCAAATAATGCTAAAAAATTATTTTTATAATTAAAACATGTGTACATCACATTAGTTATGCACATTTACATGAAATTTAATAAAAGGATTAAAAAAAGTTAGGAATAAATGAATAAAATCATGAACCAAAAATATCCTCCCTCACTACGAATATATGCTATCACAGTATTAATCAACACATCAAAGTACGTGACTTATAATATTTAGTAATAATAATTTTATGGTCTAAGGATAAATACACATGCCTATATATAGGAACATACAATGACACATATGAATGTTTATTTCCTATGGGCGGGTCTCATTCTCATAATATCCTACACTGGATATGTTTCTGACGCTTTCGCTAGGGAACGCACATTCGTCTTTGGGGGAGGATGCGCAGCTGTTTCCCCGCATTCCCGCTTTCCAAGGGCGGGCGATATTCTCTCCTTATTCAGGGATTTCTTCTCCTTGATCGAAACCGGGATGATGGGATGTCGGTTCTTCCTTCCGTGGATTCGTCCTCGGAACTCGTCACCTAGTCTGGGTCTCCCTCATAGATTTAATACGTTGTTCATGAAACTCTTCCTAGTGCCATGTTTCCATGGACGCTGGTTAATTACACTGCTTCTATCAAGACATTCCAAAGGGTCTGGTCAGGGAAGCAACCTTCAGTTGGGGGAGTAGTCACGTCGAGGCATCAGTAGCGTGTATGAATGCTGGGGAACTAGAGTGTCTGTCTTTTGTCCCTTGTCATAGGGCTTCTCGAGGGCATGGAAGCCCGAGGAATCCCACATTGAGCGCGGGGAATTATATGCCATAGGCATATACCTGAGGTTTTCCTCAGCTTCCAATGTTTGGCATAGGGTATGCTGCAGTTTTAGCATCCAACGGAGACGGTTACGCCAAGGGCGTGCCATCCGAGGTTTTCCTCATGCATCTCATGTTTATCACGAGGTAGGTTGCAAGTTTAACGTCCAGCTGAGACGGATCGGCCTGATCAAAACACTAGCTGGAGTAGATCAGATTGATGAATTTCCCTTGTAGGGATGCCGATATCGGGGCCAACCCATGGGCGGCTTCTTGAATGTTGTGAAGAGGAGCAGAATGGCATGATTTCGCCAGGATATGGTGGTCCATATGAGAATCAGGGTGGATGATGGATGGATGGATGAAGCAGAGTGGGATTGAGATGGGACTATCGTAAGGGGTGACAGTGAGATTGGGATTTAGCCTCGAAGAGACCTCTTACGTATCCCCGTGGCAGGGAATCAAAGTCTGTGTAGTTCAGGGTGGTGTCGGCGAGCCGACGTGAAGGTGGACCTTGGCCCGATGGGCATCGTCAGCGAACCGACGTGGAGGTGAACCCAGGGGTCCACTGGTGGTGGGATTGAACCTAATGGAGGCTTCCTATGTACCATGTCTTGACATGGATCAAAGTCCCCATATTTTAGGTGGAATGTGGAATACAGTTTAACGTTATGCGGGATGGGGGTGAACCGATGTGGAGGGGGTCAGAAGGACCAGGTGATGGGTTTGATCCTTATGGAGGCTTCCCACGTACCATTCCTTGACATGGATCAAAGACCTCATAGTTCAGAATGGTGTGTCGGCTAACCGACATGAATGAGGACCTTAGTCCGGATGGTGCGGGGCTTACACACTAGGCTGCCCAGGTGCTGGTGACCTGACGTGAAGAAGGTTGGAGTGACCAACAGGTGGTGGTATTGAACCTCTGGGAGGCTTCCTACGTACCATTCCATGACATGGATCAATGACCTCGTAGTTCAAAGGGGGATTCGTCGGTGAACCGACGTGAAGGTGGACCTGGAGGTCCACTGGCGGTGGGCATGAACCTTTTGAGGCTTCCTACATACCATGCCTTGACATGGATCAAAGTCCTCGTAGTTCAGGTTGGTGGGTGCCGGCGAACCGACGTGAGGAAGGGACCTTGGTCCGATGGGATATGGTCTTGAACCTCAGGTAGGCTTCCTACGTACCATGCCTTGACATGGATCAAATTCCTCGTAGTTCGGGTGGGTCACAACGGCTTGCCGTCGGATTAGAATGCAGTTTAACGTCATACTGGACGAGGGTGGAACCTGACGTGAAGAAATGACGGGTGGTGGGCTTGAACCTCATGGAGGCTTCCTACATACCATGCCCTAACATGGATCAAAGACCTCGTAGTTCAAATCAATGTGCAATTTAACATCATGTCGGACAGGGGCATACAGTTTAACGTTATGCTGGACGAGGTGTTGTCATGGCCAATGCTCACTCTAAGCCCACGTGAGTCGTGCTCGGTGTGAGAAACAAGAGGCAGCAGAGACCTGATGATCAAGTCGCGAAGGGTGCGTCCGTGAGAAACGAAGAGGGTCTTACGCGTTGGGTGGTACATGGTGCTGGGACTTACTCTCGGATGGAGGCCCAAAGTGCGGCAAAGCGCAGAGGGAGATGGATTTGGGACCAAATATGGAAGTTACCTCGTTCCCTATCACACCCTCCACTGGCCTTGGCAGTGTGGAAGTACGGAGGTGCATGAGTTCTACCTTCCGCAAGAGAGGCTTGTGGCTTATACCAGGGTTGTTTCCCTTCTCCCATGGACATACGCTACTCTGAGAAAGAGGATGTCATCCCTTGTAGAGGGGGTGACCCCGTCTCTGTGGAGATGCATGGCGTAAAAAATGTCCAAGCTGGGGGGACCCTTCGTGCGAGGCACGGGGTCAGATCACAGTTTAACGTCATGTGTTGAGGACGATGTGCTTGGCAATGTAACGTCCTGAAGCTCAGACGAGGTGGGTTAACTCCACACCCCTAGGACTTACATAACCGGTACCCTCTATTCCTTGGGGGAGGGAAGGTACTGGAAAGGCCATGGTAAAGGGGGGTCGCGGAGAGAACCATCGAGGGGTCCATGTTAGCATGGCTATGCGAAGAAGCAATAGCCGTTAGTGTGCCTATGCGAAGAAGAATTTGGCGAAGCAACGCTACGGGTGGTGTTGTCCATGGGATTTTGAAATCACATCGTGCAAAACTAGAGGATCGCACGAGAGGAGGAATTTCCAAGCAATGGAGTATGCTTCGCGAAGTGGAGTGCCTTTTCCGTATCATTGAGCAGGGGTGTGACTGGGAGGTGCTTCGCGAAGTGGAATAGTATTCGCGGAGCACTACCTCGTGAAGCAAGGTGCTGAGAAGCAGTGTGCTTCGTGATGTACAATGACCCCGCCTTGGCATGTGGATCCCTAGTACCGGATGGGTGTTTCACGAAGCATAAACGCTCCGCGGCTGGCCAGGTTCCCTTGGGAATCCCATTCCTTCGCGAATGCCATTAGGCTTCGCGAAGGGCATCCCTCTCGGAAGAGGGGTTCAAGACGAGACAGGGAGAAGGCATCTCACGAAGTAGAAGTACCTCACAGAGATCATGATTCCCGGGGGTGAAGGGTGCTTCGAAATTTGGGATCTGAGAAGCTAAAAGGTCAGATCGTCCATCCTATGGACTCAGGGGGAACCCAGTATTTATAGGCAAGGGGCACCGCGAAGTAGAATTCATGCGGCGCGAAGGGGCGGTGGGTGCTCCGTGGTGGGCTCGCGAACGCCAGGCCGTTCGCGGAGCGTTACCACCTCCTATGCTCCATGGTGGGCTCGTGAACGTTAGGCCCTTCGTGAAGCATTATCGCCTCCTATGCTCCGTGGCGGGATCGCAAACGTCAGACTGTTCGTAGAGTGTTACTGCCTCCTGTGCTTCGTGGGGCCGCGATGCTCAGGGATATTCGCGTCGGAGCTTTGCGAGGCAGCATGCAGGGCTTCTTTTTCAGGCCTTCTTTTCATGCAATATTTTGGCACCAACAAATGCCCCCTTCAGACTTGGAGCCACGGAGGGACCAAGGGTCAAAGTCTGAGAGAAAATCTCCAAAATGATCGGCTGTTCGCGAGGCGGCCTCGCGAAGGGACCCTCGGGGCTGCCGGTGGCCACACGGTCCGTACGCGCCGCGATTCTCCGTCCGGGCGAGACGCACCGCGAAGCTCCAGGGTCGCCATCTATAAATAGGGGTCTGAACACTCTTTTGTCCTATCACGTCTTTTCTCCTCTTGCGCTCTCGACTCCGCGAAGCTCCGCGCCCTCCGCGTCCACTCTCCGCAAATTGAGCTTCACGGCGAATCGCGAGTCTCCGACTCTGTGACCGCGCCAAGCTAATTTCTGTTTGCCGGCCTCGACTAGACTCCGTGTCTTGGCTTTGCGCCCAAACTTTGCAAGGAGTATTTGCGATCAAGCTTCGCGATCTAGCCCATAAAAATCCTTTTCCACGTGCCAAAACTGAAATGGCCCATCGAGAGGCTGTATCGGGGGTCCTTGCATACGCTGCCCTGAGGGATGAGATGGCCAACTGTCTGGCCCTAGGGGAGATGGTCTGAAGCCACTCGGACCATAATTCTTTGACAGAACTGCTATCAGAGGGTCATAAGAACTATCCACAGTGCAATAAGCTTCCCTTGTATAGCTTCGGGCTGAGGGATGAAGTCTTCATCCCTGAGGTGAGTAGGGACGAACCGGCTTGCTGGTTCAAGAGCATGCCATGCCAGCTGCAGTGGTTCAGGGCGGCCGATGGTCATGCGCGGGAGGACTTCACACCCATCACCGCTGACTATATCTACAATCATGTGAACAATATTGACGGGAAGCCACTGAAACCAGAGACGTCACATCCTCTATACCGTACCATGCTGAAGGTAGCTTTGCAGGATTCGAAGAAGGGGTGTTCTGATGAGTGGGACCTGTGCCAGGGCGGCAGCATCACCAATGAATGGGCATGGGCCTACTGGTTAGGCACCTCATGTGAGGAGTTTGGGGCCGAGCTGAGGAGAGTGGGTTTGTATGAGGTGGTGCGGGCCTCCCAATTCCACATTTACCAACCGAAACAGCTGATTCCAGAGCTGCTGAGCAGATGGTCGTCCATGACCAATACTTTTCACCTGTACCATGGAGAGGTGGGAATCATCCTGTGGGATGTCCACCAGATTTCGGTGGTTCCAATCTTGGGGGCCATGTATGATGAGTTCCTTCCTATCATGAGCGTGTGGGAGGACATGGAGCAGATGCCGTGACTGGCGTCAGCACTGAGGGAATTGGTCCCTAGAGAGGACAAGGAAGCAGTGAGGTATTTCCACTTTAAGAAGTGATTTGAGCGGTTCCTGGACTTCCTGGAGAATTGAGAGTTTCCTCCGAGGCCTCAAACTTGTCTGAAGGTGGCTCAACGGGGCAAGAAGCACTTGTACTGGCGGGTCTTGGAGGACTACCAATGGATGACTTGGGGTTTCAGCGTCAACACTGAACAGCAGCCGATAGTCAGGCTGGTGACATTCATGACGGCCCTTATCTGCAGTTGGATCCTACCAGTGAGGGATACAAGCATGGGTGTGTGGCCCAACTCATTTATCTTGGGGTCGGTGCTAGCCATGGGGCATCGGGTCAGCCTGGGGATTCCAATGCTCGCCAAGCTGTACAGGAATCTGTGGCACGTTAGCGAGGGAAAGAATCCGCCAAGGATATGCAGGCCCTTCCACCTTCTATATGGGTGGATTGCGGTGCACATCCAGTGGATTTATGAGTATCCAAACCCTATCTCACAGCTGGGGTCAAACTTCCTCCCCTCTATTCTAAATCTGGCTGGGAGATTCCCATTGAAACTAACCGTGCCGATGGTTCTAAACTGGGTGTGGAGGGCGGATGAGTTTAACTTCTACCCATTTCCATTGCCGATGGGGATACTCACTGACAAAGGGCGGGGAACAGAAGAGCACCGGGCTTATCTCCTGGCCTTTCGAGGTGGAGTTTTGGTGGCATGAGTGGATCGTGAGCCGCTCTGTGAACCATACACCCTGCATCGGTTTGCGAGGAAGTGCCGGTGCCTCTAGCGGCTGACCCTGCAGGTCTACTGGGAGGCGCATCACGAGGAGCACCCGTGTGTGATAAGGCATCTGTGGCTCATGCTCACGCGGGAAGACGAGAAGATGTGAATTTCATTGCCTCCATCCACTGCCGCTTTCGGATTGGTGAGGGAGTATGCCATTAGCTGGAAGCTGCTTATCCGGGGGAGATGCTGAAGCAGCCAACTATTCAGGTTGGTGAAAGTGGGCCTCCTCTATCCCGAGGTCGGGGTCGGAGGGCAGAAAGGGCCTCTCGCGGTGGCGGGGCCACCATGGCAGCGAAACCCGCACTGACGGAGGGTGTGGCAGCAGTGGCAGACCCGGTGATTCCGGAAGAGCAGGGCCATCCGGTGGGGCGGCCACCAAGGGGATTTCGTAGGATATCCACTCAGGATCCGGGGAAACGACTACGTCATATCGACGTGGAAAAGGATAAGGTCTTCCCGGAGGCCTGGGACATTTGGGATGTCAACCGGCAATTCCTCAGTCCACCCGAGATGTGGGTGCACTTGAATCGCCTTGGGATGGAGTTACTGAGCATAGGACCAGTCCAGGCTTGTTTCACGGCGTATCCGGCGGAGGCAGAGCAATACATAGATGAGCTGGAGGACTACGATCACTCCGGTGGTGCCCCACGCCCAATGACAGACCGAGTGAGGGTACTGATGGATCGGACGGTCCCCCCACAGCTGTCAGCTGCTGATCTAAGGGAGCACTTTTCCCTACCAGAAGAATCAGAGGACTCCTCTCGGGAGGATGAGGCAGACGGAAGGAGCCTGTTAGAGAAGGGCGAAGTCGGAGACAAAGACTCAGATTCTGATGATTTCGTAGAGGCTCTTGAGGTAGCAATCCAACCTTCTTTCCTTACGGTCCGTCCTTAGGCCATCACGGATTTCTCACCAATGTTTGAACCATGAAGGAGTAACTTGTACACAGGCCTCGCTCTCGCCTTTTGGCAGGTGACGATGCAGGACCTGCAGAACCCGCACCTACGGCAGTGTCCAGTTCTACGTTTGGTGGGGCTAGAGCACCCGAGGTGGCTCCTCAATAGTCTATAGACCTTCCAACAGTATACGGAGGGCCACACCTCGGGGTCCCGTCAACATCGACTTAAGAGTAGAACCAGGAGGTTGATCTCCATAAGTTTCCTCTACTGGATTCATTGTTGTCATATGTAGATTGTGCCAACTAATGATTGTGTCCCTCTCTTTCATACAGTTCTTTGACTAGCATGGGATGCTACGGCAAGGCTGGTTGGGATGTCTGGCGGCATCCCTCTTAGGGGAATGCCGGTGATGGTGGAGATTGTCCCCCCATCTCCCCGAGATGCAACACACACTATCATCAGCGGGGCCACCAGCAGGGCCATGCCTGATGTTATTGAAGTGGAGTCTGATGAAGAGGATCAATCAGCCGACCCAAGTCCTATCACACCTGCTCCGACGCCAGATGTCGTGCCAGATTCAACACCAGATACAGATCCTGTTGAGGACTTCCTGTGGGCATATCCTGCGTACGAGCCTTCCAATCACTCAGACTAAGTCGAAACAGCCTCCGACGAGGAGGACAGTAGCATAGTCCGCCGCCGATCGTGGAAGCTAATCATGCGCTTCATCAAGGACACCCCCCAAATGCTATGGCTGAATGGAATGGAAAGACTTCGCTCGCGGCTGCGTGAACTGTGCGCTGGGGGAGTGGATTCCCAACGTCCTCATGCATTCATCCGAGACCTCATGACCGAGCAGATCTGGGTGTATGATCGTGGGCTCAGCGTGGGATGGAAGTGGATGAAGGCAAGTAACATCAAGAAGCTCCAGGAGGCTGAAAGCGAGGTCCAACAGGTGCAGACCTGGGTGGATGAGCACTCATCCTATCTTAATGCACAATCTGAGCTGATCTCACGGTTGAAGGCCCAGCTGGAAGAGGCAGATGAGCATATGAGGCGGGCTTCTTAAAATATGGCTGCCATTCTGGGTGGCCTAGAGAGGGCCAGAGCCAAGGCTGACGAACTGTGCCCCACCGCAGCTGAGGAGGAGTGGGAGATGAGTCGGCGGCAACAAGTCTTGGATGCCACAAGCCTAAGGGTGGCGGAGCTGCAACGTTCTTTTGACGGGGTCAACCCATCCATGGGGGGAGTCTACCCCTGGGTATTGTAACAAATTACAATTGTTTTAATGGTAATTTCGCGCTGCAATTTTTTCTTCTTTTGAATACTGTATCACGCACGATTTCCACTGTTTGCATCTGTCCATTACATGCCTACAATGTTGGCGGGACGTCCGACGACAATTCCCCAAGCTCACATGGGTCAAGCCCGATGCGAGAAACAGGAGATAGTTGCCTCATCGTCTCACCAGACATGGGAATGGAAAACAAGCTTCGGGCATCCGGGGTCTGGATAACCAGTCCGAATTTCCGGAAGGTGGGAGAGGCCTGGCCGGAGAAGGAGGTTCTCAGAACAGCCAAATCACCATTTGTTTAGCGTGATCTTATGCACAAACGGTGCAATTCCAGGGGTGCTGAAATCGGTCCGAACAGATATAAATGGGAAGTGCGGGTCACGATGCCCAAGATTCGGAACACTGTGGGGATGACGTGACAATAAAAAACAATCGTTAACTGTGGCGGAGAATCGATATCCTTACTGCGTTTTCCTGAAATGGGGACAACAAATGAGGGTTGACTGCTGACCATGTTCGAAACACGAGACCAGGTCACAAATGTTGTCGGTCAATCCTTCGGGACGTTGGCCCAGGACAGTTGGCGGACCCTAGGTCAAGAATCTATACTGTTAGGGGGTCCTTTCAGACACGACCAGTATTCCAGAATGTTGGCCCAGGATGGTAGGTGAGCCGATGCGGCATGGGACCAGGCCATTAGGGGGTCCCTTCAGACATGAAAGGGGATGAGTGTCCGAATAAGAGGTACGCAAAGCGTGGAATATGGAGTGATGGTTTTCCGAACAGAATCCAACACCTAGGTAGTTACACCACCGTGGTGGGTGTACGCCAGATGGGCGCATTGGATTGGTTATGGATCCTTCCTTCTTTGGGATAGGGCCTCTCTAGAGAGGGGTTCGACCAGGGGGCCGGAAAGGGGAAGGATATGATTAATGATTCCTATGGAAGGGACCCTAGTCAAAATACCAGGGTGTCTCTACGAATCCCATGAGGATGGGAATCAAGCCATACATAGTTCTGGAGAAGAATGGATAGGAAAATTCCTATGGGCTGAACCCTAGGCAAAATACCAGGGTGTCTCTACATATCCCATGAGTATGGGAATCAAGCCAAACGTAGTTCTAGAGAATAATGGATAGGAAAATTACTATGTGCTGAACCCTAGGAAAAATACCAGGGTGTCTCTACGTATCCCATTAGGATGGGAATCAATCCATACGTAGTTCTGGAGAAGAATGGATAGGAAAATTCCTATGGGCTGAACCCTAGGAAAAATACCAGGGTGTCTCTATGTATCCCATGAGGATGGGAATCAATCCATACGTAGTTCTGGAAGCGTAGTTTAACATCATGCAGGACGATGAGAAGCCTGGCCGTGTTGGTACACATCCTGCCAAAACTACTAAGCCCACGTGAGTCATGCTCGGTGTGGGAAACAAGAAGTAGTGGTGGGACTTTCCCGACACAGAAAAGGGGAGGTTAGGGTGAAGGGACGCTCGATGAATACCACCCCTATGATACTAACATGCCCATGTGGCTCACTTAGATGCGCGAATAGCTAGAGCCGAATATATTGGAATTCCACTTGAACATGAGGAAGTGGAAATATGTGAATCGTGACACTCGAGATTTGGAACACAATGACGGCGGAGTGACGATAGAGGGTAACTGTTAACCGTGACGAAAACGCAGCATTCACATCACGTTAGCCTAGAATGGGGACAGACAAATGAGGGTTGACCATTGACCATGTTCGAAACATGGGACCATGTCGCAAATGTTGTCAAAGACCCATAGGGACATTGGCCCGAGATGATCAGAGGGCCCTTAGGTCCAGCATCCATGGAGAGCCCTTAAGCCTAGTATCCATGTCGTCCGAGGGTCCTTTTGGATGTGGAGGAGGATGAGGATCCAAATAGCGAGCACATGAATCTTGGTCATGGGACGAGGGGAATGTCCCTATGAAAATCCCACACTTCGGGCTCTTTTTCAAAACACATCTGAATACGACAATGAGACGTATTAGATAGAGGGAGCAGAGTTCTTTCCAATAGGGAGATCTTAGTTTAGGGTCGTAGAATTCGGACTATGAGTGGGTAAGGGGAGAAGGGGACACATGGAAAGGCGGTTACAAAACCCGACGTGAATGAGGACCTAATGCCCTCTTACCATGTGTTCTCTGAGGAAATGCACGAGTCGAGGGACCGAACATGAAGGTTAGGCTGGGCCTGCGGGGAAGTTCCCAGGCGCTCCTATATATCTCATGAGGATGAGAATCAAGACATACATAGTTCTGAAGGGAGACATGGTAAGATACCAGTGCCAGGGAAAAAGGGAAGTGCGGGCATGGCCCTTGCATTGAAAGAATCATAAATCTTGTTTGTCCTTTAAGGTGAGTGGTTTTTTTTTGAAGCGATAGGCCTAGGGTAGCAGGCCCTGGTGTCGCCACAAGAATCAAGTCGGGATAAGCATTGAAAACTGGCATGGCACGTGACCAATACCCAACGTGATTCCCTCTACAACAAGTTCATCACAATGTAGTGTCATTTTTTGTCGTGCGGCCAGGACGATAATGTCACAGTTTAGGGTTGTGTGGCAGCACCAAGCATGCATTTTAATGTCATGAAGCGTAGATGAAGCAGAGATGATGCTAGGCGGAGAATGTGTATGGTTTCGCATGGCATAACAGACGCGAATGGGGACATAATCCCACCTTATACCATACACAGTCCCAAGAGAGGAATCTCAGGATGAGGAACCCGCATAGAGGTGAAAGGTAACGGGGGAGGGATGAGCTCCCAGATGAACTGGACCCGAAAACGAGATGTTCAGGCAGTCCTACATATCCCATGAGGATGGGAGTTCTGGCTGACCGTAGTTCCTAGGAGATCTTAGTTTATGGTCTTAGAGCTCGGACCATGGGTGGGCAACAACATTCCAGGTAAGCACAGACCTCAGCCTAATCCCTAAGCCCACGTGAGTTAAACTCTTTGTGGGAAACAAGGGGGAAGATCCTTATCGCAATACTCGAAACATCCCATTAGGGGGAGTCTGTGTAGAGCCCCGAAGAACACCTTTGACACGACTTTGTTCCCCCAACACACAGACATGCACGGAGGAATAGTACCAAGAGTTCCAAAACTCTACTTGGACATGATGAGATTGGAAAAGGATGTGAATCATGTAACCAACATTTTGGGCTTAATGGGGTTGGTGTGGCGATAGAGGATAACCGTTAACCATGGCGGAAAAAACAGTTTCCATATTGTGTTATCCTGAGGTGGGAACAAAAAATGAGCATCGACCGCTGACCATATTCGCAATGCGGAATTTTTATCGATTTCTTGTCCGAAACCCTCAGGGGAGTTGTCCCATAACGGCAGGAGAGCCCTTGGGCGTAGTATCCAGGGCGTTCTTGGGGGTCCCTCCGGGTGTGAAAGATGATGGGATCCCTGATGAAGGGATACACAAATCCTGGAAAGAGGGTGCAGACATGTCCGAGTAAAGTCTGGCATTCCATGTAATAAATCGGAGTACCCTTAGGCACATTGGGGGACTTTCAGAAAGGGTTGATGAAACAACTCGAGAATGAGAGGCACATGGCGTGGTTATTACAAGACCGATGTGAATGAGGTCATAATCTCGTACCACGCCATATAATCCCCTCGTTGGGGAATGGTAGACCAAGGAGCCAAGGTGGGATGAAGATTCCCGAGAGATGGGGCTGGACCCGAAGCCTAGTCATTCAGGTGATCCTACGTATCCCATGAGGATGTGAATCGAGCCATACGTAGTTCTCTAGATGCAGTTTAACGTCATGTGGGACGAGGAGGGGAGTAATATACCCCCAAAAAGGGGAGGTGTACGGTACATCTAATAAACCGACATGAATGAGGACATAATCCCACACCACACCATACACTCCCATAAAAGAGGACCTGGGTTGGGGGCCCGAAAAGGCCAAGGGGCCCGATTTTTAGGCATTGTTCCGTAAGGCCTGACCTGCTTGCAGTTTAACGTCTTGCAGTATGGATGAGGGCTAGGGGCCTAAGAAGGCCAAGGGGCCTGAGTTTGGGCCTCGGTCAGGAAGGCCTGACCAGCTTGCAGTTTAACGTCTTGCAGTAAGGACGAGGGTCGTGGGCCCAAGGAGGCCAAGGGGCCTGGGGTTGGGCCTCGGTCAAGATGGCATGACCTACTTTCAGTTTAACATCTTGCAGTAAGGACGAGGAAAGGGATGACTATATCTCATCCAGGGATATGTACGATATGGTGAGTAATCCGACGTGAATGAAGACGTAGTCCCACACCACACCGTACAATCCCACAAGAGGGTGAGTCGGGGAAAACCAAGGGGCCTGACGCCGAGCCGCGGTCAGGGAGACCTGACCGGCTCGCAGTTTAACATCTTGCAATGAGGACGGGGAGAGATCTTAGTTTAAGGTCATAGATCTCAGACCATTTTGTATTTTACCATCTTGCAGGACTAGGATGCAGTTTAAGGTCGTGCATGACCATTTTTTCCTAGGCAAAGTATCTCTTGAGGAACTTGGCGTTGGTGGGAGGAGTTATGCGCTAACCATTTGTGGTTTCCAAGGAGTATGCTCTGTTGGGGTAAACCTTGTGGATGACGTAGGGTCCTTCCCATTTGGGCTCTAGCTTGGGTGGTTTCCTACCGGGGATCATTGGTGCTTGAAGGGCCAAAACCAGATCGCCCTGTAGAAAAGAGCGAAGGCAAACCTTCTTGTTGAAGGCCCTTGCTATCTTATTATGATGCCTTTCCAGATTGTGTAGGGCATGCAGCCTATTCTCGTCCAGTGCTTCCCATTCAGTTAGAAGGATTTCGGCCACCTCATTTGGCGCTTGCTGGTCATAGACTGCAGTGCGTAACGATGACAGCTGGATCTCAATGGGTAGGACGGCCTCAGCCCCATACACCAGGGAATATGGGGTCACTTGGGTGGAATTGCGAGTCGTCGTCCGATAATCCTAGAGGACGTTGGGGAGCTTTTCCGGCCAACTCTTCTTGTTCTTACCAACCATTTTCTGCAGAATGTTAGAGAGGGTTTTGTTGAACGCCTCGATCTTCCCGTTTGCCTATGCATGATAGTGGGAGGTATGGTTCGAAAGGATATTGTACATGGTTTACAATTTTTTCAGCTCAGCCACTTGGAAGTTGGTGCCGTTATCGGTGAGGACAGCGTGAGGGACCCCAAACCGGTGGATGATATTGGAGCTCACAAAGTCGACCATGGAACGAGCCTTGAACTTTTTGAGTGGAACTACCTCTTCCCACTTGGAGGAGAAATCTGTAGCAGTTAGGATGAACCTACACTGGTGAGCTGTTGCTGGTGGATATGGTCCCACTACATCAAGTCCCCACACAACAAATGGACAGGAGTACCTGGTGGAGTGGAGGGGTTCCGGCGGAAGATGCAGGAAGTTGGCATGAACTTGGCACGCATGGCATCTCTTTGAAAAATCGATACAATCATGGATCATAGAGGGCCATAAGTACCCCAACCATTATATTTGGTGGGAAAACATTGGCCTAGATTGATGGGCACCACAAGAACCATCGTGAACCTCTTGCATAACCTGAGAAATCTTGACTCCTTGAATACAACAGAGGAGAATTCCATATAAGCTTTTCTTATAGAGTATTTGCTCAAGACCGAGACCACTCTGGAGTGTAAATTGCAGCGCGCGGCGTCGGATTCGCTCGCGGTCGGCCCGGTCTTTCGGGAGGAAACCATTTTGGAGATACTTGACAAAAGGTGCCCTCCAGTCGGGAGTGGCTTCAACCAATGTGTCTGACGAACCCGGGACCCCTGACGTAGAGGGTCCGGCTGTGAGATGACTTACCCGTAGGCCATCATTGTCCTCTTGGGTGATGGGGGAAATGACTCTCCGGTGTGCCACATGTATGATCAAATCATCTTTCTCGAGTTCCACGAGCGACGCAGCTAAGCCAGCCAAAGCGTCAGCTCGACCATTCTGCGACCGAGGGACGTGGGTGTCCTCTGGACGAGAGGAAAATTAGGCCATTAGGCGGAGGGTTCACTCTAGTAATGGCACAATCTTCAGTTTCATGATGACATAATCGCCATTGACATGCTTGATTACCAGCTCGGAATCTCCTTTCACATGTAGATGGGGTACGCCGATATCAAGGGCCAACTCAAGGCTGGTGATGAGGGCCCGGTACTCTGCTTCGTTGTTGGTACAACCTTCTGACAACAGGAACGAGTATGGTAGGATGGATTGCACCGGGGCGATGAAGACGATACCCAGGCCCACTCTGTTGAGCTTAGGATCGTTGAGCCTCCTACTTGTGGGGCTCTAGGAGGCACCGTCGAATTGAATTTTCCAACATGAGACGACATGATCGACTTAGAGGATCATCTCATCAGAAAAATCTAGGTCCTAGGATTGATCCGCGAAGGTTGAATGGGCAGCTAAAAAGTCTGCCAACGTATGTCCCTTAATGGCCTTCTGAGGTACGAACCTGATATCAAACTGCTTGAGGATCACCGCCCACCGTGCTAGTCGACTAGTCAACATGGGGCGGTTCAGGATGTACTTCATTGGGTCTACCCGAGAGACCAATTGTACCTCATGGCGCTGCAGGTAATGCCACAACTTCTGTACATCAAAAACGAGTGCAAGGCAGCCCTTTTCGATAGGGGAGTATCTGATCTCCGTATCGAGAAGCATGTTGCTGAGATAGTAGAGACTGTTCTCCGTACCCTTGTTGTTCTTCTGGGCAAGAAGTGCATCGAGGGATCGTTCTAGGGTGGTCACGTAAAGGAACAGTGGCTTTCCGGAGATGGGCGGAATCAAAACCGGAGGGTGGAGCAGGTACTGCTTGATTTCCTTGAAGGAGGACCGACACTCTTCATCCCATTCGTAGGTGGTGCCCTTCTTCATGAGTCGGGAAAAGGTCTTACACTTGTTGGCCAGATTCGCGATGAATCGGCGTATATAGGCTAAGTGGCCTTGGAAACCTCGAAGTTCCCGAATATTGCTTGGGGGAGGCATTTGGCTGATGGCCTTGATCTTCTCTGGGTCGATCTCAATGCCCCGGTATCTAACAAAAAATCCAAGAAACTTCCCAGAGGTGACCCTGAAGGAACAATTTAACGGGTTCATCTTTAGGTGGCGGGAACGAAGGATACCAAACACTTTCTCAAGGTCTTTGAGATGGTCTTGGCGCTGGCGCAATTTTACCAACAGGTCATCCATGTAGTATTCCACCAGTGTCCCGAGAATCAGCCTGAATATGAAATGCATGGCCCTTTGATAAGTGGCACCTGCATTTTTCATGCCGAAGGGCATAACCTGGTAACAAAAGGTACCTTGGGGAGCCATGAAGGCAGTGGACTCCTCGTCGTCGTGGGCCATCCGCATCTAGTTGCACACGGAATGCCCATCCATGAAAGAGAGAGCTTGGAACCCGGCCGTGGCATCAATTAATAACTTAGTCACCGGGAGGGGAAAGTTATCCTTTGGGAAGTGGCGATTGAGGTCGCAGAAGTCGATGCAGACCCAGATCTGCCCATTCTTCTTCCTGAATGGCACAATGTCGACAAGCCACTTAGGGTACTGGACTTACTTGACGAAGTTGGATTTGATAAGATTGTCAACATCGGCCTTGACCATAGCACCGTGAGAAGGGTGTATCTTTCTGGTAGGCTGCTTAAACCCATGATGGTTTGACGGGAGGCCCTGGCGGTGAACGTCTACCTGGGGATCTAGTCCTGGAATCTCGTTGTAACTCTAGGAGAACACATCACGGTGTTTCTTCAGGAAGTCTATGTACCTCTGCTGCTCCTCGGGGAACATAGCTGCACTGATCAATGTGGGTCTCGGATCTGCCTCGCAACCAAGGTTCACCTGTACGAGTTCATCAACCGTGGTAGAGACGCCTTCCTCAAAGGCAGGGGAGCATCCTACAGACCCTCCTCTCCACCCGTGGTGGGGTTTCCCACAAATGGGGATTCTTATGGGATATCAAACCCTGACAGGAAGCTGGTGCCTGCTTGGCCAGCAGTGGTCATCGTATCAGGAGACCCACTCACCACTGAGACCATAGCAATGAAGGCAGTCGATCCTATCCCATCTAGCCTTCGGCCCAAGGGGCCATGTTTAATGACATAGAAGTTGTGGTGACGCGTCGGCCTGAGTCGGTTGATTCCAGCCTGGCGGAAGAGACACGTATGACGTACTGCCATTGTCATAAGCTTGACATTCCAGTACTGCATAGGGGTAGGAGGCACCGGGATCACCTGAGCCTGGTTAGTGTAGGAGTACGAGGTCATATTCCGTCGTCGCTTGGACATGGGAACACGCCTTCCTTGCGTACCCAAAACAACAGAACATTGCCCCATGTCCGGGGTCGTGGCCTCCAATCGATGGTTCAGGAAGATGTAGGCATCCTCCAGGCTTGCCCAAGGATCGCTTGCGACCGGGGCGAGTTCACCCTCAATTACCAGGACTTTCTTATCCTTGATCTTGTAATAATAGGCATCCATATAGTGGGCTTCACAAGAGGCGAAAGGAGACGCATATCCTTGGAGAATGCCTACTCGACCATTGAGGGAGTACTTGAGGCATTGGTGATACGACGAAGGGACCGTTGCGTGAAGACAGATCCAAAGCCTACCCATAAATGCGTTGTTGGTGGTGTCCTGAGAGACAACTATGAACTCGGTGCTGGCAATTAGGCTGCCGAACTCGGTCTTCAGGCGGATCTTTCCAACTGGGGATTGCTCGTTCCTGTTGTATCCCTGGATTCTGAGGTCGGAGGGTGTCAAATCATATTCAGATAGACCCAGCTTTCACAGTGTCCAAGTCGGGATTAGGTTGATCCTGGAACCCATGTCAATGAGGCAGCGGTGGACTTCCACGCCATTGAAGTGGCCAGTGATGTACAGTGGGAGAATATTCCCCTGTATAGGAGTGTCTTAATCTTCACCAGAGAACGAGATAACTGCCTGGCATTCGGCGTTTTCAATTGTCTCAGCGTTGAAGGCTTCTGCAGTTGCTACCTCCGTCTCAAACTAAAGGAGGCTCCTTAGGGCCTCGGAAAGTGCCTCGCGCATTTCAGACGATAGGCGAAGGGCCTCAAGGATAGAAATCCTTGTTGGAATGTCGGTCAGGTGCTTCAGGACGTCATACTTTCGTGCCAAGTGCGGGCCTCTGCTTACAAGAGGTCGTTTTGCAGTTGGCGGCATAGAGGGCCCTGCCGGTTGGACCGGTGGTTGGATAGTGCTGGGAACATCCCGCTGCCTACTAGTTGATGCCTGGAGAGTAGTTTCCGGATTAGGATCAGTCAGCAGAGATTGTCCTGTAGCCGGGCAAGACTGACTGTGATATGGACAAGGCAGCTCTGCCTGATCTAGTAGCACAAACGGTGGTGGAGGTAGTGCTGAGGGCATTAGATGAGGTTGCACGTGCTAAACTCTACACTGAGCCTATTGTCTAGTCTCAGTAGCGTGCACGGCCTGACTAAAAGTGCCCGCTGACGTGCCTCGATGACCGGCGTGGTTGTGGTTCTGCTGACGTTGACGTTGGCTGGAAACGTTGGGGAGGCTTTCCTGGCATCCCCCCTCATCGGGAGTCATATAGGGCTTTACCAGCTCCACGATGTTAACCGAAGCGTACCCCTGGCTGTCACTCGACGAGTCATCCACCACCAGGAGGATTCTGGGAGGAATCCCCATTTCAGGGGGCATAAAGTTGCCAAGAGTGTGAGATGATGATGGCAGTGGCGGAGCGCATTGCTTCTTCTTGTGTTGTTACTGCTTTCCCTTTTGGGAAGAGGTCGGCTATGAAGGCGATGTAGAGGTACTGGGTACTTCCTCCAGAGGCTCCGGTTGATTCAAGCATGCCCGGATGATACCATGGGCACGAGCGATGGTTTTTCGAGCCATCTAGTCATCGTATTTTTAGGACCCACGGCTGGGAACCTGCGACCACTCACCTTCGCTGTCGCTACCGATATCTGACCCTACAAAGACACCCGCTACTTGTGTCAGTGCCGGGCCCAACCTGACTATGTTGTTTTCGACCTGGTCTTGAAGCCAGTTTTTAAACCCATAGCATTTCTTGAGGGTGTGCCCTGTAATCCAATGATAAGGAATGTAGTTGGGGTGATCGGTGAGGTTCACCTCCGTCGGCCTTTTGCACTTAGGTAGGCGCACAATCCCTTTCTCTAGAGCACTTAGGAAGTATCCAGGGACCTGATTATCATTGAACGAATAATTTTGTTGCCTTATATCCGGATAGGGGGCCCTGGGGGCTTGGCCCAGACGAGGGGCCGGAGGGGCCTGCCGAGGAGGCGGCGCCTGATTGTCTCGCCTAGGTGGTGGTGGCGCATTACGCGGGAGAACCTGTCAATTCTGAGGTGGTCGCTGTTGGGAAGGAGCCTGCGCTTGAGGTGGAGGACCTCTGTGGGGTTACGAGGATGATGCCACTGGCAGTAATTCCAGCCGTCTGGGGGCTTCTATTTGGGCCACCATGGCAGGTTCGGCTCTTGAAACCCTCCTAGATGGGATCACAGGGGGCGGCAAACGTGCTTGACTAGCCTGTTGCAGAGCCTCCTCGAGGCGCTGAGCCTTATCTGAGAAATCCCGAAACCCTCCGGGGTAGTTCTGGGTGATCAGGGAAGGAACCGGATCCATTTTAACGTTCCCTACAAACATTGTCAGTAATTTCTCCTGAGTTAGTGGCATGTCGAGGGAGTATGTAAGTCCCTTCCACCGGCCGATAAAGTCTGCGACTCGCTCATCATGCCTTTGTTTGCACTTGAAGAGGTCTGCGATGCTGGTCTTTCACGAGGTGGATCTGAATTGGTATAGGAACTTCTGGCGGAGATCCTCCCAACCGGTCACCGATCCGATGGGGAGATGGTTGTACCCGACGAATACGGGGCCCTCCAATGTCTGCACGAAACATCGGAGCTTTGCGGCTTCTTGCTGGGCCGGAGTCCCCGGCATGGGGCCACAACTAGAAGAAAAATGGTCCAAGTGCTGCGGAAGGTCCCCTGTCCCACTGAAGGGCGAGAAAGTGGGGTTCCCAAAACCCGGGGGTGTGGGCATATCATCCACCCACGCGGGATATGGCTTGCCATCTGGTGGGACTGCCACCTGCCGCGTTTCCAACACTTTGAGGCATGCGATGAGTGATGCTATAAGATCATCCAGGTGGGGTTCCCTTTCTTGATGGGGATCCCTAATCAAAAGTTCATTTCCAGGTTCTTCGACATGGCAGGTGGCTTCTGCAGCTCGTGGAGTGACTGGCGGAATGGCATGTGGGGTGACTAGGGGAACCTGGGCTAGATTCCTCAGATTGCCCTGTCGTTCAGGAGGGTTTGTCAAGACGTATCACGCCCTCTTGTTGTGGGCTCCGGCTTCTGCCCTATCTGCAGAAGCAACATGATCAGGGTTGCCCGGAGGCATCTCCCTGGGGGAAATTGTTCCGGCCCCTGTTTCCCTAGCTTGGGATTACCATAGTCGGGTCGCCGCTCTACAGCGTGCTCGGCCATGAGTTCGTCAACCAGCCTCTTCTGCTCAGCAAGCTGCTAGCATAACGCGACCTTCTTGGGATCTTCTTCCATCTTCTGTACAGAGGCAGACGAGTCGGAGTGCTTGACAGTTCCGACGTGCTCCTTACCCTTACCAGCATTTCAACTGAGTACCAATGACTCGATGGGTACAAGGAGGCCTAGAAGGTTCCTCTGCTGACGGGTAACCCTCCCTGATGGGTCCAATAGTGGTGGTACGCCCTCGGGGGGTAAGTCTCTATCGAGAAATTCAAGCTCGTCTTTCTTTTCCACTTCGTTAGCCTTGTGGACCATGACCCCTCTCGAGGTCATGTCCTCAATGTCGCATAACGAATCGGGCTGCCGTTAGATAGGGATGAAGAGGAGAGCGTCATAGTGTCCCCAGACATGGACTTGCACATAGGGGGTAGCTTCCCTGATGACTCTGTGGAGTACTTTGAAACTCTGAACGCAATTCTATTGAAGGGTGCTCTGATGGCCTTGTGACTCAAGGCGTTGGGCCACAGGGAGTGCGGCCAAATCGATCAGGAAGAATTGATCACCTATTTCTTCAAGGTGCTCTCGACTCTTGGGGTATATCACCCGCTCATAACGAAGGCATAAGTGTGTCACCAATAAGGTTCGGAGGAAGCACCCCACTTCCTCTGGGGTAAGGGACTCTGGTGCACAAAATTTCGGCGCTGCCGTCGGCCAGAACTTCTCTGGGAAGTGATTCTCCACGAGAATGTTCCATAAGCTCCTGGGCTTGGACTCGGGGTCTGGCCTCGTATCTCCCCACTCGTCAATCGGAGGCGACTGAGGGACCGTTAGCGGTACCGAGGCGGACCGCTGGGACAGTAAACTTGGCGGTAGAGAATACGATGAACGAGCTGACTGGCCGCCGAACTCCAGGCCATCCTCTGAAGAGTGAGGTGACCTAACCACGATATCGTGATACGATGGACTGATAGCCACAGCTTTTGGTGCAGGAGTTGCGGTTGGCGGCGATAGGTCATGTCATTACTCTACCGCCTTTGGTCCCCAAAATAGCTCTCTGTGATCTCTTGTAGAGGTAGAGGGTGCTTCTGGTGATGATGGTGGTGATTGAACGGTCGGGACCTGTGGAATTTCCATGATTTCTTCCTCCTGGATGTACCTGCAGAGAGAGGAGGTAATCCGATGGACCTCGCATTCTGGAAGAATGAGGCTGACGCGCCTGGTTCCTGCCCCAGTCCCTGACGCGGAGGAGCGGGGAGAAGCTTCCATCGCTGAGTCACATTCCACTTCAGAATCTGAGAAACGAGCCAGTTTGATCTCCACCCAGGCCCCCCCAGGACACTTCTCGTGGCGGCGACGACCCGCTCTCTTGCCCCTGGGTGGCACTTCGGGACAAGGTTGATTCTCAACATGTAGTCTCGGGGCAGCGTTGGCGCTATGGCGGAGAGGGCCCCCGCTCGAGATAGCCGGGGTGCGAGGGGCACCAGGGAAAATGTCTAAGGGTACATGGGGAGGACCTCCATGGATAGCACCCATGTGGGAGGAGCCTCTTTTGTAATCGGCAAGAGCATGGGGAGGACCTCCATGGTCGATGCGGGTGGAGCGAGGTTGACCTTCACTCCTCGAGTTGCTGGGGCGAGGAGGACCTTTGCTCGTCGCGGAGAGGCCGTAGGGAGGACCCCCATGTTGGAGAGGGACCGGATGGACAGTGCCTTCATATCGACGGTCAGGGGAAGGAGGAGGGACTTCATACCCTGTATGCTGGGCGCGGGAGAGGTTTCTACGCCGAGCGTCACTGCAGTGGGGCAGGTCTTCCTTCGGAATGGGGGTAGCACGAGGCATACCTCCATGACGAGCTTCGGAGAGGGGAAGACCCACGCCCTGTGGAATGTTGGTACGGAGAGAACCTCCATATGGAGTGACGTTACCGCAGATTGGTTTGCGGCAATCATCCCTCGGGCCTGCGACCCCAAGAGTCAGCCCAGCCTGCCCATGGGGCGGCTGAGGCCTCGATCCTGGTCGGGTGAAGGAGTGCCCTTTCTCAGTGTTTGCAGGGACTCCATGAGGCACGTCAGAGGTGGTTCGGGCCACAGTATCTATTGACGTCGACGTACCTTGAAGAGCGTCCTTAGCTCGGGCCCGACGATGACGTCGGGTCAGACGAGCTGGCGCAGGTGGTGCAGGGGCATAGCCTACCTGCTCTTCTTACGAAGCCGGATGGCGTAACTGACGTGGCTGGGTGGGGGCCCCTGCCTGGAGCCCTTGGATTGGGACTCTGTGTGGGCTGAGCCGGACATCACCCGCCTCATTAGCGTAAGGCGGGGAGTCGTCGAGGCGTTTCGGGGACAGGCTCTCGAAACGATTGAATTTTGGGGTGGGGAGCAGGGGCTCCCTGCGCGGCCTTTGAGGGCGGCGTTGACGACAGGGTCCAGATTCCTCTAGGTCCAGGCGGGCCATATCCTGAGTTGGGATGACCCCTTCTTCTTCGTACCTGTGTACAAGGTCGTTGATTACCCTTTGCTGGATGATCTCTGACGGGGAGAGATGATGTGGGCGCCCCGTATTCACGGATGTAGAGGTCGTCATGGCAGCAGCGGAGCCAGGAGGGGCGGCTGTGCCGGTATTGCCCCCGCCCTTGCGTAGGCAAGCGGGCGGTGATCGTGTCTCTACAATAGCAACCTGGTTCCTCGGTAACGAAGAGATAAACTCATCAGCACTATGAGGAAAAGGATTGACAACCAGTGCCCCAACATCATTCCCTTCTACATGTCGGTAAGAGGGATCCACGCCAACACGTTGCCAAATAGAATGCCCTACGTTCTACTGCCCCAACTTCTGGTGATTTTCATGCCAGGCCCGCTATTTTCATGGTGGGACCCGGTGCTAGATATCTAGATCTGGTGGCTTGTTAATCTACTGGTGTCTCGAATGCTACTAATCTCCATATTGGGGAGAAGAAATTCTTATCGGGTTCACCATTTCTGTTTCTGACGCTTTTGCCGAGGCGCACACATCCGTCTATGGGGGAGGACGCGCAGCTGTTGCCCCACATTCTTGCTTTCCATGGGCGGGCAGCATTCGCTCCTTATTCAGGGACGTCTTCTCCTTGATCGAAACCAGGATGATGGGATGTCGGTTCTTCCTTCCATGGATTCGTCCTCGGAACTCGTCACCTAGTCCGGGTCTCCCTCATAGATTTAATTTTTTGTTCATGAAACTCTTCCTAGTGCCATGTTTCCATGGACGCCAGTTAATTACACTGCTTCTGTCAAGACATTCCAAAGGGTCCGTTCAGGGAAGCAACCTTCAGTTGGGGGAGTAGTCACGTCGAGGCATCGGTAGCGTGTCTGAATGCTGGGGAACTAGTGTGTCTGTCTTTTGTCCCTTTTCATAGGGATTTTCGAGGGCGTGGAAGCCCGAGGCATCCCACATTGAGCGCGCGGAATTATATTCCATAGGCATATACTTGAGGGTTTCCTCAGCTTCTTATGTTTGACATAGGGTATACCGCAGGTTTAGCGTCCAGTGGAGACGGTTACGCCAAGGGCATGCCATCTCAGGTTTTCCTCTGGCATCTCATGTTTATCACGAGGTAGGTCGCAAGTTTAACGTCCAACAGAGATGGATTGGCCTGATCAGAACACTAGCTAGAGTGGATCAGATTGATGAATTTCCCTTAGAGGGATGCCGATATCGGGGCCAACCCGTGGGCGGCTTCTGGAATGTTGTGAAGAGGAGTGGAATGACTGATTTCACCAGGATATGGAAGTACGGGTGAGAATCAGGGTGGATGATGGATGGATGGATGAAGCGGAGGGGGAATGAGATTGGACTATCACAAGGGGCGACAATGGGATTGGGCTTGAGCCTCAAAGATACCTCCTATGTATCCCTGTGGCAGGGAATCAAAGTCCGTGTAGTTCGGGGTGGTGACGGTGAGCCGACATGAAGGTGGACCTTGGACCGATGGGAATCATCAGTGAAATGATTTGGAGGTGAACCCGGGGGTCCACTGGTGGTGGGATTGAACCTCATGGAGGCTTCCTACGTACCATGCCTTGACATGGATCAAAGACCCCGTAGTTCAGGTGGAATGTGGAATACAGTTTATCGTCATTCAGGATGGAGTTGAACTGACGTGGAGGGGGTCGGAATGACCGGGTGATGGGTTTGAACCTTATGGAGGATTCCTACATACCATGCCTTGACATGGGTCAAAGACCTCATAGTTCAGAATGGTGTGTTAGCGATCCGACACGAATGAGGACCATTGTCCGGATGGTGCGGGGCTTACACACTAGGCTTCCCAGGTGCTGGTGATCGGACGTGAAAAAGGTCGGAGTGACCAACAGGTGGTGGGCTTGAACCTATGGGAGGCTTCCTACGTACCATGCCTTGACATGGATGAAATAGCTCATAGTTTAAAGGGGGATTCATCGGCGAACCGATGTGAAGGTAGACCCGGAGGTCCACTGTGGGCGGGCTTGAACCTCGTGAGGCTTCCTACGTACCGTGCCTTGACATGGATCAAAGTCCTCGTAGTTTAGGTTGGTGGGTGTCAGTGAACCGACATGAGGAAGGGACCTTGGTCTGATGGGAGATGGGCTTGAACCTCAGGGAGGCTTCCTACGTACCATGCCATGACATGGGTCAAAGTCGTCGTAGTTCGGGTTGGTCACAACGGCTTGCCGTCGGACTGGAATGCAGTTTAACGTCCTGTTGGATGAGGGTGGAACCTAATGTGAAGAAATGGTGAGTGGTGGGCTTGAACCTCATGGAGGCTTCCTACGTAAGATGGCTTGACATGGATCAAAGAACTCGTAGTTCAAATGGATGTGCAGTTTAACGTCATGCCGGATGGGGGCATACAGTTTAACGTCATGCTAGATGGGGTCTTGTCATGGCCAATGCTTACTCTAATCCCACGTGAGTCATGCTCGGTGTGAGAAACAAGAGGCAGCAGAGACCTGATGATCACGTCGTGAAGGGTGCGTCCGTGAGAAATGAAGAGGGGATTATGCATTGGGCGACCCATGGTGCTGGGAATTACTCCATGATGGAGGCCCGAAGTGAGGAAAAGCATAGAGGGAGAGGGATTTGGGGCCAAATATGGAAGGTGACTCATTACCTATCGTGCCCTCCACTGGCCTTGGAAGTGGGGAAGTACGGAGGTGCATGGGTGCTACCTTCTGCAAGAGAGGCTTGGGGATTATACCAGGGTGGTTTCCCTTCTCCCATGGACATACGCTACTCCGAGAAGGAGGATATCATCCCTTGTGGAGGGGGTGACCCCATCTCTATGGAGACGAGTGGCATAAAAAATGTCCGAGCTAGGGGACCCTTTGTGCGAGGCACAGGGTCGGATCACAGTTTAACGTCATGTGTTGAGGATGATGTGCTTGGAAGTTTAACGTCCTGCAGCTCAGACGAGGTGGGTTTACTCCACACCCCTAGGACTTACATAACGGGTACCCTCTATTCCTTGGCGGAGGGAAGGTACTGGCAAGCCCATGGTAAAGGGGGGTCACGGAACGAACCATCCAGGGGTCCATGTTAGCGTGGCTATTCGAAGAAGAAATAGCCGTTAGTGTGCCTATGCAAAGAAGCATTAGGCGAAGCAACACTACGGGTGGTGTTGTCCATGGGATTTTGAAATCATATCATGCAAACCTGGAGGGTCGCACGGGAGGAGTAATTGCCAAGCAAAGGAGTATGCTTCGCGAAGTGGAGTGACTCGTCCTTAGCATGGGGCATGGCTGTGACTGGGAGGTGCTTCACGAAGTGGAATAATATTCACGGAGCACTGCCTTGCGAAGCAGAGTGGCCTTGCGAAGAAAGGTGCTGAGAAGTAGTGTGCTTCACGATGTACATCGACCCTACCTTGGCATGTGGATCCCTAGTACCAGATGGGTGTTTCGCGAAGCATAAACGCTCCACGGCTGCCCGGGTTCCCTTGTAAATCCCCTTCCATCGGGAATGCCATTAGGCTTCACGAAGGGAATCCCTCTTGGAAGAGGGGCTCAAGACGAGACAGGGCGAAGGCATCTCGCAAAGTAGAAGTACCTCACAGAGCACATGATTCCCGGGGGCGAAGTGTGCTTCGCGATTTGGGATCTGAGAAGCCGAAAGGACAGATCTTCCATCCTCTAGACTCAGGGAGAACCCAGTATTTATAGGCAAGGGGCGCCGTGAAGCAGAATTAACGCGGCGCGAAGGGGTGGTGGGTGCTCCGCGGCGGGCTCGCGAACATCAGGCCATTCGCGGAGTGTTACCGCCTCCTGTGCTCCGCGGCGGGCTCACGAATTTCAGACCGTTTGAGGAGCGTTACCACCTCCTGTGCTTCGCGGGGCTGCGATGCTCGGGGAGCTTTGCATCAGATCTTCACGAGGCACCATGTGGGGCTTGTTTGTCGGCCCTTCTTTTCATGTAATATTTTGGCGCCAACAGGATATTACCAAGGGCGTACACCATTAGAAGGTGCCTCAAAGTCTGGTGATTCTCCACCCCAAATAGCCTGTATAATTTATTTCCCTCAAATGATATCAAGTGACTATGGAACATATTTTTAATAAGAGTTTCATAGAAATTTCGGGTTCTCATCATAGTAGGAAAATTATATGATCATTTAGCATGAAAGAAACTTGTAGTACATTATCTCCTACAATGTTATGTATAAGAGCAATCACGATGTGATATGAAGTTTATTAATATTAAAAACTATGAATACATGTTATTATAAAGTACATATACTTTTGTTCTAGGAAACCAACTCCAATAGACTCCCACTTTCACACAAGCCATCTATTATCTACATTCAGTTTACTAGCTCTCACATGATACTCATGATTCTACTAAGCTAGACCTTTAATCAAGGGGTCTTCCATGTTCCCCTCCCTGGGTACTCTACTGACTAAAACTTCACCCCTTTGATAAAAATCCCTCAAGAGGTGATACTTCAAAAGCATATTCTTTGTCCGTTGGTGTGAACATGGATATTTTATAAGAGACGCCATAGAAGTATTATCATAATATAATGTGACAGTCTTTACTACTATGTACCAAATAAAGATCATGGAAAATGTTCTACATCTATGAGGATTCTATTCCTACATTATTTTCTATTATATCCGCTGTAGAATCAACCAAAACTAACTTTTTTGAACTATTCTTTCTCACATATCCTCTGTTGAGACTGAAAAAATATCCTGATGGCAACATCAAATCATTTTGATATATTTTAAAACTAGAATCATTATGACCAATAATGACAAAACCCTTATATCCTCCATACACAAGGTACATATCCTTAGTTCTTCCTATATACTTTAGGATAACCTTAACTGAAGACCAATAATGTTCCCCTAGATCTTATTAATATCTTTTTACCATGATAAAAGCATAGGAAACATAAAGTTTACTTCATAACATGGCATGCATGATGGGTCCTATTCTTGAAGCAGACGTGATCTTACTCGCTCTCTCTTTATCATGTTGTGTCTCAGGATACATTTTCTTAGAAAGATGTATACCATGGGATACTATAAAAATCTTCTCTTGGATTGTTCCATAATAAATCTATTTAGTATCTGGTCAATGTATATACATTTATTTAGTATAGTACACCTATTGGATCTATGTAAAAGTATATTTATCCCTAGAATATAGGCTGCCTCACCTAATTCCATCATTGAGAAACCATTGTTTAACCAGTCCTTAAAACACTATAAGACTGGTATGTCAATTCTAATAAATAATATTTCATCAACATATATTACTAGGATAATGAACAAATTCTCACTAAACCTCTTGTAAATATAGGTATTATATTCATTAATAATCAAACAAATTTCATTTATATCTTTATAAAATCGATTGTTCCATGAACCATATGCTTACTTCAATCTGTAAATGGATCTTGGAAACTTTCAAATCCTATTGGAATCACCTATAGTCACTAACTCTTCTATTTGTGTCATATAGACATCTTCATAAATATTCCCATTAAGGAAAGTATTTTTTATATCCATATAAAAAACTCAGAGTCATGGTAAGATTTTATAGAAAGTAGAATTATGATGTCTTTAAACAGGGAAACTGGTGAAAAGGTTTCATCATATTCAATTCCATGTCTAGTTTTCTATTGAATACCCATTTACACCCTATGAGAATTACATTAACCAGCACATCAACCAGAACCCAAACATCATTCTTATACATCAAATCGATTTTAGAATTCATTGATTCTTACCATCTTACATCTTCTTGAGCTCTCTAATTCCTTTTTGTAAGAGGGAGGTTCATCATTGTCATCCAATAATGAGTCACCATATTTAGTGACTTGAAAACCATATATCTCTAGTTATCATACCAATATTGTGCTCCTATATAGTACATGCATTTTAGTAACTATGTATTCCAAGGGGGCCTATGGAATCTATTAATGTACCAAATCTTGTGTATCTTGATCGTCAAATTCACCAAAATCAATCTTTCTCCCACTATCCCTTTTGAAGATGTGCTCCCTCTCAAGAAGGACAAATTTTTGGGTAATAATAACTTTCTTGTTTGAGGGTTTTTATAGGTAGTATCCCTTTGTTTCATTGAGACACCCTATAAAGATAAACTTTCTGACTCAGGGTGCTATTTTTTTTATTGAGAATGCCTTAACAAATGCCTCACAACCCCATACACATATATGAGAAAAAACAAGTTTCTTAATACTCCATAACTAGAAGGAAATTCCATTTTCTACATTAATTAGTACTCAATTTAATGTATATGACACAATTTATAATGAATATTACCAAAATTATAATAGAAGATCTACATGGCTCATCATCGACCATACCGTGTCCATAAAGGAAAGGTTCTTCCCTTCAAAAACACCATTCCACCATCGTGTGTAAGGTAGAGTGAGTTGAGATAGAATCCCGAACTCTCAAAGAATGCTGATAAACTCTTGGTTAATATATTCACCACCATGATCCGATTGAATATTTTTTATATTATTTATAAGTTGATTATCTACTTCAATATTGAATTCCTTGAATTTATCAAACGAATTAGAATTATACATCATCAATTACAAATAACCATGTCTACTCAAGTCACCAGTCAAAGTTATGAAATTAGAATACCCACCGCTAGATTTTACTAGAAATGGTCCAAACACATCAGTGTGTACAAATTCATGTTGATCTGTGGCCTTTTCACTCTATCCACCAATGGACAGTTTGATTATTTTTCATTGTAAAAAAGGATGACATCTTTCAAGTGGTTTTAGTTCAGAATAGTCTCAATAATCATCTTGATAGAGCTTTTTCAAATGCTTCTCATTTACATGACCAAGATATTGATTCTATAGTTGGGTGTTATATGGGTAATGTGAACATGATTCTTTATCAATTTTCAATAGTTTATTTTTATAATTTAATACATAAATACTATTATATAAATGTTCCACACCATAAAATATGATGTATTTATAAAAAAAATTATTTTCAAACATGAAAATAAACCCATATACTTATAGGAAAGATAAATAAATTATGTTCTTGTAAGTAGTTGGTACATAATAAAAATATTTTAAAACCAAAATCATTCTTGTTTGTAATGAAATGTGGTAGTCACCAATGGTTAGAGCATTAAACCTCGCACCATGGGTAGCTCACAAATCCACCTATCCTCTAGAAATATTTTCTAATCTACATAGTTCCTATATTTGGATACACATGGGAGAACCACAAGATGCATATAATAACAAATATGCAGATATTGAAAGATTAAACTCCATAACGACCACACCTTTATCTTCCCCTTTCTTATGGGTTAAATTATTCTTCTAGTGGCATTGTTTTCCACATGAAAAGCATACTTCCTCCTTTTCCTTAATATTCATATAGATATTCCTCTTCTTAGAAGGATGGTGCTTGGGAGCATTAGAATTGTTGTGAGTCTTGGGAACCTTTCCTTATTCTTACATTTCTTATTCACCATAAGGACCAGGGGTTTGTCTTTTCCTATTTACTTATCCACATAGAGAATGCAAGTATGAATTTCAAAAATAATCTTCACATTATTTATCATATTATAATTAACAATAAAATTGGAGAATGACTTGGGTAGTGAGGAATGTATGAGATATATAGGAAACTCATCTGATAATTTAATCCCTAAAATGTATAAGTGTTCATTGTAGACAATAATCTTTAATACTTGTGGTATAGCTCGCATATACTATCCAAGATTAGTTTTAAACAAATCATTGGATATCTCACATATATCTTGTGTATCTTTCTCTGGATATAGTTTCCAAAGATGATACATCATTCTATATGCATCTATGTCCTCATGTTTCTTCAAAAGATCATTGGTCATGGATGATATCACGAAACAACGAACATCTATGTCATTGTTAAAATATTTTTCATAGAGATACAACTATTAATCACTATCATCATTTTCATGAGCATTAGAAATAGGTTCTTCTCAGACATATAAATTCATTTCATGGAACAAGTTAACACATAAGTTCCTGTTACAGTCTTGGAAATTTTTGTCAGTGAGAATATTATGCTTCTCATGTATGGATTGTAAGGATAGTTGGAGTAATTTTATAGATGCCTCCAAAAGTAATATGAACACAGATTTAGTACTTTATCTGATAAAATATATCACAATATATAAATTTTATATTTATTAATCTCCCATAATTTTATTGAAACCCAATATCTCTCACCATAGTCATCTAGATATCAGGATCCATTGAAATTATAGTGTAAAGGATCCATATTACCCTTCTCATTATCCCAACATTGGTTGGTCAAGTATCTTGATTGGTTTTAGTTGGGTATTCTAAATTCCAACTACATTAAATCACCATTCCTTTTTCTATTGGGTGGACTCTCCAATCCTAAATAAATTAATTGGATTTCCTCAACCCTTTCCCTAAAATTACACAAAGCCCTAATTTGGAAGTCAAACCTTGATGTTAACTATGTTATGTCAACTAAAAAATTCATTTTAGAATTCCTTGATAATTAAAAACACCCCAACTTTGTCTAGCCATGCATTTTGAACTATAGTTCAATTTTAACAGAACTAATGGAATAATATACCGAATAAATATATATTATTGAGGTATTTTATCCTTGGATGTGTAAATTAACAATTATTATCACAATTACATTCTTGTAAATATTATTTTTATTTACTTAAGTGATTAACCATGTATTAGATAATATTTTGGTATAAGACTATTTATTTTTGTTATATCTTGCATTCTTTTTAATTAATTAAATCATGTGATAGTGAAAAAACATCTTTAATGAAATAACTATGAAAAATTATAGAAATAAAACAATAAAGTGGTATGATCCTGATATTTTACTAATGGTTAGTTTATCTAGTGGATGATAAAATAACCAATGACCTATGGGAAAAATACCTTGAACCTATTAAGGGTTCTGTTAAATCTTTCCACCTATCCACGTATATAACTCTCTTGGATTATTTTTCCTCGAATTCAAAATTGAATTGCTCCACTATCATTGGATATATATAAATTACATATTCATTTACTCACATTTATGTGAGGGGGAAAAGGTTTACATAAAAGAAACCATTGGCACGCGAGCCCTTACATAATAAGATAATTGATGTCACACAGGCTAACAATTGAATTTAATAATAAATAAAATGAAACCAATCACATTCAATGGTATGTTATTGGATCATTATAATCCACATGAATGAAATGAATTATGAATTTAATAAAATTATAATTCAACTATTAATCATTATTATTTTTTATAAATTGTTCTTGCATAAATTAATTATATTCTTAAATTAATCAATTATTTTATCTTAATTCACCTATAAATTTCCTTGAGACACTATTTGATCATAATTTTAAACATATTAAATAATTTTATTTGAGATTAAAGGTGTACATAAATATACCTTAGAGGAAATATGATGAATACCCATACAAATCTACCCAACTTATATTACACATGTATATTGTTTAATCTTTTGACATATGACATACACAAATTATCACACACTTTTATGATGTGTACTATCAACTTAATAATTACACGAATTACATGATTTTTCAATCATATGTTTTGCTTCAATTCATGTAGATTAATAAATATATTATGACTCAAACATTATATAAATATATGAACATTATGTAAAAATTAATTATATATATATATATATATATATATATATTAAAACCCCTTTTATGGTGCGTCCTATAAAATTAATGACCACACACAAGCACATGTTGATATGATTTACACAATATAATAATTTATATTTAATTATTTGTAATTTGGTATAAGTTCACGGAGTGTACAAAAAAGCTACACAGCATGTATGTTTCTCACCATATATCTGAGGCACACGCTTAGGGACTCAATGTGTAAACCATTCCTTGGAAATATTGGAGTACATGACATATGCAAGGACTAAATAGTGTGTGGTCTTTGAGTTACATAGACACCAATTAGGTAGGCCGTGTAAATCGAAACATGTCCCATTTATGACAACAGGACTACATGTCGTGTACGTGGGATACATGTAGCGAAATCCAGTTGATCATGTGATAGGATGGTCTGGTAAACAAATGTTGTATAATTAAATTCACCATGTGTATTAAATTCACATGTTTTGAATTGATTTTGAATTAATTATTAGTGCACTGCACACTAGTACACCATATGTACCTCCAGGTACATGACATGTACTATTGTGTTATATACCCAAATTCCTTGGAACAATCAAACGATATCTCTGATTTTATTTAATTCATAAAACTAATCAATTTAAAAATATCTAAGATTAATAAAAGAGAAAGAACCAAATATCACCATACGGTGAAAATAATGATTAAAATTTAACTAAAAACTAAAGGACCAATGCGTAGATCATTCAACAATATTTAAATAACTATAAATAATTATGTGACCCCTCAGACACTACTTGTCGGTTCCGAGAAAAAAAATCATTCGACGAGTCATTCCTAACTTTTATTTTTCTCATGATCAATTATCAATCTGATATTTACATGATGATGAATGTCATGATATATAGAATTGAATCATAGAATATAAACTAGGGATAGAACATTGGAACCATGTGTAGGATCATTTCATATTATTTATAATTAATTTATGAAACTTAAATAATTATCTTGGAATAATTATTTCTTCATTGATGTATCAAAAAACAGATATGTGTTCTTCCGTCATTGATTTATAGGAATCAAAAGCATATTCCCACTATCAGTGATCCACACGTGTTCTAAAAATATCCATAAATCACTATAGGAATATATTGGTTCTATAATGACTGATTCAATCAATTGTATTATTCACCTTTGATCACCAAAAGAATCAATTCAAAATTTTTCTCCTTGATCTCTCTAGAATCGAGAGTGGTAGGTTGAGGAAGATCGATCTCTGTTCTTGGGATAATTCTTATAGAGGGAGCTCCCTATGTCTTGGTTGGAATCTTCCTAGCTATCATTGTGAAGAACAAGATAACGAATTTGATCTCTTGAAAATTAATATAATTGGGTTTATATAACACTAGGGTTAGAAATATATAATTCAACAAGTGCACCTTATTATTTTTTTAATTTCTATAGAACCCCATGTCAATAATATTGTTAATACTTCTTGATATGTGCTAAACTGATGCATTAAAATTTAATATTATTTATTCAAATAATATTCATTGTATATTATTTCTCATCAAACAATTAAAATCGGTTCCCCATTTGTAACACCCCGAGCTTCCATGATACGCTTCTCATTCAATAATGCAATAGCTTGCATTGTACGCAACTCCGAGTTCTAACACACCGCAACTAATAAAAGTAGCCGTTATGAATAGTAATAACCACCTTTTAAATTTATAGAAATTTTATATTTCAAAATTTACTTCATTTTTGTATTCTTAATATTGAAATTAGCCTATGTTGAATTTTTTGTAATTTTCTGAGAACTTCTAATTTTTTATGAATAGTGAAAAATACTTAAAACAATTTTTTTAATCAAAATAATTTATTGTGATAAATTATACTATTTAGTGGTTTTAAAGTATAATTAGAATATATTTTTACCATTTTATCCAATGGTGGTCATTAGAATTAATTTAACATTGAAATTGGACATAAACAATTGCCAATCTTTTGATATAAATTGTTTCTTAAAAACAAGCTATTTGTTGTAACAGCGGGAATTAATTATAAAATTAATTAATGCAACTTATATTTTTGGAATTTTTTAAAATAGACATCATTTTTGAATTCGGAATATCAATTATAGCTTAGGGTGAAATTTTGGCCTTATTCTGAAAAACTTCAATTTTTGATGAATAGTGAAACCACTAAGTGGTTGTTAAAAACTGATTTTTCGTTAAAGTGAAATATTACCACTTCTGTGATTTGATTTTCAAAAATCCGACATACATGGTTGTCATTAAGAAGCAAAATGTTGTTCAATGAGATTAAAATAATTTTTTGGTGAATAGTAACTTTTAAGTTCTTAATCGCGATTAGAGGTAATTAGTGTAGTTTAAGGTAAAAATAATGTTTTAATAATATGAGATGAGCATGACACTTGTCCTACTCATATTGGATGAGTCATGGCCGACCAAGACAACCCATGGGTCAACTTGGGGACCCCATGGAGCCACTTTAGTTGGAAAATGACATTAATATATATTTATTTAATGTTAAAATTAAATTGACACAAACATGAGTTGTTTTACTAAAACAGTTTTTAAGTGGGGTTACACAAGTCTAAATTTTGACTAAAAATATTCATTAGAAATATAAAAAGATTTACTACATCATATTATTTTATTTTATAATTTTTAGACATTAAATAAATTAAATTATTTATGACATCATTATGATGCAGCGATGATCTCATTATTTAACGATTTAAATAAAATGAGAAGATAATGCAAAATCCAAGGCATAAACTTGTCCAAGCCTATTGGATGAGGATATTTCTAACCCATATCACCTTAGGTTAGAATTATATAAGTGTGGGACCTCTAAAATCCGAAACTCATTTTATAATAAAGTGAATTTTCTTTACTTTCCAAGAGTGCCCCTCCTCTCCACTTATAAAAGGCCCCCACCTCTACCACCTTATTCAGACATTCAAGCCATTTGGCTCGGCCAACCTCTGCCTAAATACTCTCCCAACTTCCCCCTATTACTCCTAGAAGCCTCACTTTGGGCAGAACTTTTCCCAAGGGAGCCTTTGCCTCAAATCAAAAAGTGTTACCCGTTTTAAAGGTAGTGTTTTCTCTTATGTTCTTTTGTTTTATTTTGCTTCTCCAACCCCCTAAACTCTTTTTATTATTTTCTTTTGTAACAACACCAGTATCCTAAATATACTAGGATGTTGTTATAAGAAGGATTCGAGCTACACATACAGACACCTACATCTAATGGTTAAATAACATACTGTTTCTGTGGATGGCGAATTTCTGCCTCACGAAACGATGATTGTTCAAATTCTTTTATCACCTATAATGGTGGCCATTTTGATGACACTATTTTCATATATGATATATAAATTATGTTTATGTTTTCCTTATCCTTCTTTATTTCTAATTTATGGCATACTTTATGATTTCCATTATGGGTAAATGCGATAATTTCATTTTAGGAAGTGCGGACTACCGCCCCCTCAAAGTGATTTGAATCGTTAATGCCATACGTGGGATGTATAAAGGATGGAGTAAATTGTATTATACATTATATTATACTGCAATTATATTATAACTTTATATAATTATAACTTCATTCCATTAAATATGAAATAGAAATGAAAGTAGCGTTCATGCGTATGTACGGCTTACCGTCTCCATGAACGGTGCATTTCATTTCTTACCTCTAAATGTCATGTAATTTTATGAATGAATGTATATACTGGATATATATGAGATATATGATATCTATATCATGAATATAATTCTGGATATAATGGATATTTCACCACATGAACAACTCGTAATTATAAGAAGTCTATTTTTGACTCAAGTACCAAAGATCGACAAAACGACCGTTATTAACTTAAATAATTACATAATGTTCATAACATTGTAATAAGTGATATAAAAGGGATAATGAACTTGAAAAAGGTTCTTAATAAAGTAGATATTAACTCTAGTTTATTATTCAGGAAGTTAAAGAACGGTCGAATCAAGTCGGACACAAGGTAAGGGAACTTCTTAACCCAATTTCTATTATTTGGGTTAATCTCCTACTTTCAAATTATGTCATGATATTATTATGTCATATATTGTATTTTTACATTATTTATGTGTACTTATAGTGAATACACATTATAGATGTACTTTATTTAAAAAATGATCTTTTTAAGTACTTCGTCTCAATCCCCTTTCATTGAGGCATATTTGGTTTTATACACAACTTTCTTTTATACGGTGTATAAACCCCTTTGACTTTTACGTTTATTCAAAAGGAATCTTTTTATACGAAGCGTTTTGCTAAACGAAAAAAGGGAATGTTTTTCTTTCTGTACTTATGTGGCGACAATGACTTCTCCGCCGCCGTGACCATTATTTGAGTTTCGGCTTCCTCTACAAGCCATCATTTTTTTAATGAAAAATAAATACAAAGTTTTAACTTTCTTTTATTTTGGTATTGAAAATGGTTTTGAAAGCGTTTTTATTATATCAATGTGTTGTATTGATATCTTGTGATTGAAATGTGGAAATGTTATGTTTCCTTTATGCATGTTTTATGTGATACGATTATGTTATGGTTTATGATATGTTTAAACCTATTCAAATGAGGAATGTATTGGACTTAATAAGTGACGGGAGGAGCCCGCTATATCTCCTCGATGCATCGGTAGGTCTCATGAGACAACTAGACGTGGAATTGGCCAAGGCCCTTTCCCAATTTGATTTATGGTTTTGGCCGAGGCCTTAATCATTTTAGACGTCTTGGCCGAGGCCTTGAAAAAATGTTTCAGAATGTTTGGAATTATACATTCCCTCGTTATGAAAGTGGTTATTGATATTGCATGTGATTATTCGACCAGTAGAATATCCATATGAAGAAGTGAATGGAATTATCTCATTTTACATTTTCCATATTATGTTGATGTTCAAGTTTAAAAGGCTTTTTTTTAGTTATACATTGCCTTAAATTTTTATGTTTATTTATGAAAGCCTCCGCAATATTGTTATCCTTACTGAGCATCTGAGCTCACCCCTTTCAATGTTTTAATATTTTCCAGGATGTGAAGAAGTATTTTATGAATGACCTACAGGGATAGTCCGAAGAGGATAGAAGTGTGGACTATGGAGACTATGTTATTATAGTTTTTTTCACTTTGTGATGTAATGTAACATTTATGAATATATCTAGTGTTTCCAAGGCTACTGAACTAATCGGTCTTTCGAGACTTGATCTTTTGTGATCATGCCAATGTTACGAAGTAATGCACCGACTCTGGGTAGCTGGGTTCGGGGCGTTATAGTTGGTATCAGAGGCAGTTTAGTACTAACCTTGGAATCTAGATGTAGATAAACTCTGATTAGAGCACATAGCCCAAAGATAGACTTTGAGGATTATTATAGAATAACTTCCTAGAATTTTGGTATTGTAGAGATGTTGTGAGTTTTCCGAGAAATACATCCCTATATGGATACGAGCAGGTAGAGGCTGCTCTGGCACAGATGTACCTAGGGGTAAAACCCGAAAACACTGCTTTGAGCTAGACTCGAACGGGAACTGTTGCACGACAACGGGCCTTGCTGCACTCTTGGTTACGACACTCCCGGGGTATATGCTTAGGATAATTCTCATTTTCTTTACAAACCACTATGAAGGGTTATGAGTAACTACTTCCTCAAAGAAAACATTTTAATGATTATGGATTATATCCCTAAATAGTTCAATTTATGTTAAGTATTTTACAAGTATGGAATTGTGTATTTTGATTCATAAACTAATCTAGTTTATGCCATTGTTTAGAAATGGCGCCTAGTGGAAGGAATGGAAACCGTATCAATGCATGAACTCCATGTAGGGATTTCTATCCTGATCAAGAAAATTATTGTGGATCTGGAGATACAACTGGTGCTGATCAACTTATTACCATACTGGGACAACTCACTCAGGTTATGAATAATAAACTTACTCGTATGGAGCACCCTGATCCACAATGTGGAGGATCAATGTTAGACCGCTTTATGAGGAAACAACCACCAACCTTCAATGGGAGTACAAATCCTATAGTATCTGAGCAATGGATAAATTCCTTAGAGAAAATATTCCATGCCTTGGGGGGTAGTGAAAGGGCGAAAGTTGTCATGGCAGTTTACCGCCTCACTGGAGATGCCGATCAATGGTGGTCACTAATTCAAAACACAAAGGAATATGATGACGTATCGAATATGGAATGGAGAGAGTTCAAATAGCTTTTCTTAGAAAAATACTTTCCTCGTGACCATCGAGCAGATATGGAAAGGCAATTTCTGAGTTTGAGGCAGAAGGAGGATGAGAATGTCGCAAAGTATGAGGCTAACATTACAAGGTTAGCGAGGCATGCTGCCGATTATATACGTAACCCAAGGAGTAAGATTGATCGTTTCTTTGATGGGTTAAAACCATTTTTCCGTCGAGCTTTAGTATCATAATCCTTCTCATCGTACGAAGATATTGTCTCGTGTGCTATCAAGACAGAAAAGGAATCCTCTAAGTCTTATGACAACAAAGTAAAGCAAGAGAAGAAGAGAACTGTGGAACAAGAGACAGATAAAGGGAAAAAGGGAAAGAAGGATTTTCCATTATGTGATAATTGTGGGAAGAATCACCCTGGTACTTGCCTAAAAGGAATGGGAGTTTGTTATAAATGTGGATAAAAAGGTCAGCAGGCACGTGATTGCAAGGGAAAGAAAGAGGCTATCAATGTTGAATGCTACAGTTGTAGAGAAATGGGGCATTATGCAAATGAATGTCCTAAGCGTCAGGGAAACTTACCTCAGAAAAGTCTAAGGGATCAAGGACAATCTTATGTTGTTACTACACTTGAAGCGGAATAATTAATGTATTTGTTCTTTTGGACTCAAGGATTATATTCTGGTTATTAGAATAATGTGATATATATATAAGGATTGTACTGAAGTACTTGTTGATTTCAGTAACGTTTTAATATGATGAAGGTAATTATATTTTTAGTATGTTACAATAAGAGAAACTTTACTTTGTTTGGGGAATCTGATAAATTGATTTTGGAATTAAGAGACCTTTTAGAGAATGTCTGGACAAAGGTATTTTGGATAACTATAAAGGTTGGAGTGGATTAAGTTGATCTTTGGATAGTATTTTTTAAGGTTAAAAAATTTATGAAGATTATTTTTGGAATATTATGATACTATACTTTTAGGAAAAGGACAACCTGAAGGGTGGGGAATAACCCGTCGCATCGGACAAAGCTGCAGGAATCGAACCCACAACCATAGTGCGACAGACCTTTATTTCCTACCACTAGCCTACAGGAAGTCCCTGGTTATTATAAAATAATTTTACTAATCTAAATGGTATGTGTTAACATTTGGAACCTTATACAATTAGGATAAGTATAATATTTTTGAGTTCTATTATCTTTTTGAGTGAAAGATGAGTTGAAGGTTGAAACTATAATTGTCAAGCATAAATATATATATACCTATCTCTTATTAAATGAATAAATTAATTCTTAAACTTTAGTAAAGGGATATTGAAACAAAAATGTGTTATCATAATACCTTATGTCTTGTTGAACTGATGATATTTTAAATCAACATAGATTGAAGGCTTTGAGGCCCTTAATTTGACAGTTGATTGTGATTGATGACCTCAATCACTCCCTACAAATATTTACGTTTTTCCTCCAATTATATGTCTCTAATTGCCACCAATGTTCTCCTAATCGAGATCATAATTGGGTGGTGACTTTTTCATTTCCCTTTCCCTCTTATTAAGGCTAAATTTTATTAATCTTATTTCCGATGTGGGTTTTCCTCATAGGTAATTTCTCTTTTCAACCTTTTATTTTCAAAGTAAAATTTCAAATTGCGAGGACCCAATTTATTGAAGGAGGGTATAATGTAACACCCCGAGCATCCATGATACGCTTCTCATTCAATAATGCAATAGCTTGCATTGTATGCAACTTCGAGTTCTAACACACCGAAACTAATAAAAGTAGCTGTTATGAATAGTAATAACCACTTTATAAATTTATAGAAATTTTATATTTCAAAATGGACTTCATTTTTGTATTCCTAATATTGAAATTAGCCTATGTTGAATTTTTTGTAATTTTCTGAGAACTTCTAATTTTTTATGAATAGTGAAAAATACTTAAAACAAATTTTTTAATCAAAATAATTTATTATGATAAATTATACTATTTAGTGGTTTTAAAGTATAATTAGAATATATTTTTACCATTTTATCCAATGGTGGTCATTATAATTAATTTAACATTGAAATTGGACATAAACAATTGCCAATATTTTGATATAAATTGTTTCTTAAAAACACGCTATTTGTTGTAACAGCGGGAATTAATTATAAAATTAATTAATGAAACTTATATGTTTGGAATTTTGTAAAATAGACATCATTTTTGAATTCGGAATATCAATTATAGCTTAGGGTGAAATTTTGGCCTTATTCTGAAAAACTTCAATTTTTGATGAATAGTGAAACCACTAAATGGTTGTTAAAAACTGATTTTTCGTTAAAATGAAATATTACCACTTCTGTGATTTGATTTTAAAAAATCCGACATACATGGTTGTCATTAAGAAGAAAAATGTGGTTCAATGAGATTAAAATAATTTTTTGGTGAATAGTAACTTTTAAGTTCTTAATCGCGATTAGAGGTAATTAGTGTAGTTTAAGGTAAAAATAATGTTTTAATAATATGAGATGAGCATGACACTTGTCCTACTCCTATTGGATGAGTCATGCCGACCAAGAAAACCCATGGGTCAACTTGGGGACCCCATGGAGCCACTTTAGTTGGAAAATAACATTAATATATATTTATTTAATGTTAAAATTAAATTGACACAAACATGAGTTGTTTTACTAAAACAATTTTAAGTGGGGTTACACAAGTCCAAATTTTGACTAAAAATATTAATTAGAAAGATAAAAAGATTTCCTACATCATAGTATTTTATTTTATAATTTTTAGACATTAAATAAATTAAATTATTTATGACATCATTATGATGCAGCGATGACCTCATTATTTAACGATTTAAATAAAATGAGAAGATAATGCAAAATCCAAGGCTTACACTTGTCCAAAGCCTATTGGATGAGGAGACTTCGAACCCTTATCACCTTAGGCTCGAATTATATAAGTGTGGGACCTCTAAAATCCGAAACTCATTTTATAATAAAGTGAATTTTCTTTACTTTCCAAGAGTGCCCCTCCTCTCCAGTTATAAAAGGCCCCCACCTCTACCACCTTATTCACATATTCAAGCAATTTGGCTCGGCCAACCTCTGCCCAAATACTCTCCCAACTTCCCCCTATTACTCCTAGAAGCCTCACTTTGGGAAGAACTATTCCCAAGGGAGCCTTTGCCTCAAATCAAAAAGTGTTACCCGTTTTAAAGGTAGTGTTTTCTCTTATGTTCTTTTGTTTTATTTTGATTCTCCAACCCCCTAAACTATTTTTATTATTTTCTTTTGTAACAACACCAGTATACTAAATATACTAGGATTTTGTTATAAGAAGTATTCGAGCTACACTTACAGACACCTACATCTAATGGTTAAAGAACATACTGTTTCTGTGGATGGCGAATTTCTGCCTCACGAAACGATGATTGTTCAAATTCTTTTAACACCTATAATGGTGGACATTTTGATGACACTATTTTAATATATGATATATAAATTATTTTTATGTTTTCCTTATCCTTCTGTATTTCTCATTTATGGCATACTTTATGATTTCCATTATGGGTAAATGCGATAATTTAACATTAGGAAGTGCGGACTACCGCCCCCTCAAAGTGATTTGAATCATTAATGCCATATGTGGGATGTATAAAGGATGGAGTAAATGGTATTATACATTATATTATACTAGAATTATATTATACCTTTATATAATTATAACTTCATTCCATTAAATATTAAATAGAAATGAAAGTAGCGTTCATGCGTATGTACGGCTTACCGTCTCCATGAACGGTGCATTTCATTTCTTACCTCTAAATGTCAGGTAATATTATGAATGAATGTATATACTGGATATATATGAGATATATGATATCTATATCATGTATATAATTCTGGATATAATGGATATTTCACCACATGAACAACTCGTAATTATAAGAAGTCTATTTTTGACTCAAGTACCAAAGATCGACAAAACGACCGTTATTAACTTAAATAATTACACAATGTTCATAACATTGTAATAAGCGATATAAAAGGGATAATGAAATTGAAAAAGGTTCTTAATAAAGTAGATATTAACTCTAGTTTATTATTCAAGAGGTTAAAGAATGGTCGAATCAAGTCGGACACAAGGTAAGGGAACTTCTTAACCCAATTTCTATTCTTTGGGTTAATCTCCTACTTTCAAATTATGTCATGATATTATTTTGTCCTATCTTGTATTTTTACATTATTTATGTGTACTTATAGTGAATACACATTATATATGTACTTTATTTAAAAAATGATCTTTTTAAGGACTTCGTCTCAATCCACTTTCATTGAGGCATATTTGGTTTTATACACAACTTTCTTTTATATGGTGTATAAACCCCTTTGACTTTTACGTTTATTCAAAAGGAATCTTTTTATACGAAGCGTTTTGCTAATTGACAAAAGGGAATGTTTTTCTTTCCGTACTTATGTGGCGACAACAACTTCTCCGCCGCCGTGACCATTATTTGAGTTTCGGCTTCCTCTACAAGCCATCATTTTTTTAATGAAAAATAAATACAATGTTTTAACTTTCTTTTATTTTGGTATTTAAAATGGTTTTGAAAGCGTTTTTATTATATCAATGTGTTGTATTGATATCTTGTGATTGAAATGTGGAAATGTTATGTTTCCTTTATGCATGTTTTATGTGATACGATTATGTTATGGTTTATGATATGTTTAAACCTATTCATATGAGGAATGTATTGGACTTAATAAGTGACGGGTGGAGCCCGCTATAGCTCCTAGATGCATCGGTAGGTCTCATGAGACAACTAGACGTGGAATTGGCCAAGGCCCTTTCCCAATTTGATTTATGGTTTTGCCCGAGGCCTTAATCATTTTAGACGTCTTGGCCGAGGCCTTGACAAAATGTTTCAGAATGTCTGGCATTATACATTCCCTCGTTATGAAAGTGGTTATTGATATTGCTTGTGATTATTCGACCAGTAGAATATCCATATGAAGAAGTGAATGGAATTATCTCATTTTACTTTTTCCATATTATGTTGATGTTCAAGTTTAAGAGGCTTTTTTTTAGTTATACATTGCCTTAAATTTTTATGTTTATTTATGAAAGCTTCCGCAATATTGTTATCCTTACTGAGCATCTGAGCTCACCCCTTTCAATGTTTTAATATTTTCCAGGATGTGAAGAAGTATTTTATGAATGACCTACAGGGATAGTCCGAAGAGGATAGAAGTGTGGACTATGGAGACTATGTTATTATAGTTTTTTTCACTTTGTGATGTAATGTAACATTTATGAATGTATCTAGTGTTTCCAAGGCTACTAAACTAATCGGTCTTTCGACACTTGATCTTTTGTGATCATGCCAATGTTACGAAGTAATGCACCGACTCTGGGTAGCTGGGGTCGGGGCGTTACACCATTCCTCTACAATATTTATCAATCCTTGAATAATTTATATTTATTTATTAAAAAAATCAAAAAATTATTCTCCAATAAATAAATGAATATTATATTCATAAAATAATAAATAAATATTTATTTAATATTTTTTTCACATAATATTCTTTCAAATAAATAGTTATGGAATATATGCAATAAACTAAACATGAATCACTATTAAAATTCATGTGGGAATAACATTTATTCATCTTGTTAAGTAATAAATAATAATATATAGTATTTTAGTAAGATTCTTGATACACTTATTGTGTGACCTTCTAGGATTATTTCTTAGTGGAATTATGAGAAGTAACCTAATGTCCAAGGTTAGTGTCTGGAAACAAGCAAAGACAGCAATGGAGAAATAAGTTAATGCTGAAATGATATAATACCTCATATAGATGCTCACTATGTAATATAATCCCTTTATAATGATATCTCTAATCAAGAAAGTGGCACACTGCTGCCATCAACCTATGTGATCAATGTCACTTTATTTTAATTTTGGAAAATTTAACTTTCCCATAGAACACCATGTCCAGTGATTTATTTAGGTTATATCATTTCCATCAATGGGCCTGAGATATCAACTTTTGTTAAAGAACAAAAGGGACGAAACATTTCTTTCATTATTGATTAATGCAATATTACTCGTGACACACCAAATGTATCCTACCTTTTCAAAAACATATGTCATCAGGAATTTCATAATTACATAAAAATTCTTGACTTATAATAATAATTAATAATTATATTAAAGTCTAAGTATCAATACACACATCCAAAGATAGGAACATCCAATGACATATATGAATGTGTATTTCTTACTAGAAGGAATCATTCTCGTAATATCCTATACTTGATATTTCAAGGGCATCCACCATGATAAGGTTCCCCAAAGTCCCTTTAGTCTTCACCCCTAATAGTCTATATCATTTGTGTCTATTAAATTATATCATCTAGAAATATAATATTTATTTAAGAATAGTGTCATAGAATTTTGAGTTATCATCACATCAAGAGCTGCTATGAACTTTCAGTGTGACAACTACTCTTAAGACATTATCACATACAATGTTTCAAAGAAGAAAAATAATTATGTGATAGGAGGTTTATTACTATTGAAAACTATGAAAATAGGTTATCATAAAGTACACAAAATTTGGTTCTAGAGAACCAACTCTAACTATGAATAGGATCATTAATATTTTACTAAATTAGTTTGTGGTTGTTTTTATCAACGACATTTTAGTATTATCTCAATAAAAAAAGATAATGACCAACATCTTGAAATCATCTTAAGTACATTGAGATATAATTATATTAACACCAATATGACCAAATGAAATTTTTTTATTGATAAAGTTCACTTCCTTGGTTATGTCATCATAGAAACATGAGTTTTAGAGGACCCAAAGTAAGTTACATATGTGGTATCATAGGATTATTCTAATAATGTAATCAAAATTAAGATATTTTTTTGTTTATAAGGTCATTATCAACAGTTTATCCATGGATTATCCTATTTTGAATAACCGATTTCTGGGCTAACCAAGAACAAGGTGAATTGTTTTTGGTCAGATGTTTGAGATTGATATTTTTAAGAGATTAAAGGTAGGCTGAACTCTTCACCTATCCTCACTTAACCTGCTTATAGTAATTCATATATTGCGTGCTATGATGCATACAAATTTGGACTCGAAGCATTTATGTTATAGTATTATTGAGTGGTTTCTTACAGCTTTGTACATTTGATACCACATGATAGTAATTACCTAACTCATGATACGAAGTTAGTAGAAATCTCTAAAAAAAGACTTTTACCAACAGAACATTTGTGACAGATATCATATATATTAGTCAAAATGTCAAATTCCAACAGATATTAAGTTTGGTAATTATTAAATTTAATTACCAACATTTATTTTTACCAACACACATATATGTTGGTATTAATTTTTTAATACCAATAAACACTTTCCCAAAAAGTAAACTTGTCACTTTATCATATTAATACCAACAATTGTTTTTACAAAGAAATCAATATGTAATTATTAATCACTATTAAAAATAATTTTCCTCAACATAAAAATTTGTAGCCATTATTTAATCAATACAAAAAATAACAATTTTACATTTTTTTGTAATTATTAGTTAACCATTTAATAGAAAAGTATATTGATATTAAAAAAATAAAATTACTTATAAGACTATTTTCTAACATAATAATAGAAAATTATGTTGTCATTAATAAGTAAATATTTCCAATGTTATGATTAAATTGTAAATATGATTCAATATATATTATATTTGACATATAATTAAAATTATATTTTTTATGCATTTCAAATAATAAATAATTAAAATTTAATAACTGATCCATCAAAATAAAATTAAAAACACATTCCCACATGTATCATCATAATACCTACACCTCCCCTCTCCCCACATCGTTTTCTCTCGCTGACTCCGACTTCGACTCCTGGACCAATGATCCCTATCTTTACTCACATGCACAGTTCATCGAAATCACCCACACCTACATCAGCACCCCCTTGATTCTTCGTCATCACCTAAAACCCATGTCTTCTGATGATTGATATATTTTTTCCACTTTAAAATAAAAACATTAGGTATCTAGAGTAGTTGGACATAAACCCATTTCTGGATGATTGAGCATCTTATTAGGTATGTAATTTTCTGTTCAAGTTTTAATCTTTTGAAATCATGGGATTCTAGCATTTGAATTAAATAGGATTTAGGGTTTTAGTGAAATTTAAATGAAATGTGTTTTCTATTTTTTGTTTTTATTTTTTTTTTCAGAGAGTTTTTTTTTCTAATTATACAATTCTCCAGATCCACTCCTGTTATTTGATTCAGACATCCATACTTGTACGCATCAATTCTATTTTCATACTTTTCCATTGTATTCATTTGAAATTGAAATATAGTGTTGAAACCTAGGAAACAAGTAAGAAAATCATTAGATTCATTCCACACACTACATTATCTAATTTTACATCAGGAGGTTTGGATTTTTTTTAGTTTATTTTGGAGGCCCTCTTTGATTTATACTATTCTTGTGCTGCTAAAATATATATATAAATTGATAGATAATTTGACAGATGACCTACCACCATACTTTATTCCACAATTTTCATTACTATTTACATATCCACATTAAATAATGGCCAGTATGAGTCATATGCTTGTAGGATAAAAAATAGAAATTAAAATACTGTCTTGTTGGTGATTTGTTTAAGCTTTTTAATTTTTCATAAGTGGATAGTATTCTTTAAAAAAATATGAAAAGTTACAACTTTCTTTCAAAAATAACCATATAAAGTTACAGTTATTGTTGATTTTATTGGGTATAATTATAATAATACTTGTTAATGTGTAATTTTACATGTAATGTTTTCCATAGATGGAGAAAGTATTAAAATTGATTTTCATTTTAGTGGCAAGTGAAATTAATTTCATTAGAAATTAGAGTAGATAATGATAAATTTTTATATATTTTTTCATGATTGTATCATACTACTATATTTAATTTGATACTTATTATTTTGAAAGAGTTATTTTAAAAACCTATAGCCTATAATAAGTACTTTGAATTGACTAAGTATGTTTGTTGTGTTGATGGAAAACATTCACACTTAAATTGCGGAAGAAAATAACTATGTGACCCGGAAAACATTTTTTATAAGAAATAATTGAACAGTCATCTATAAATTCAAACATAAATTACACAGAAATTATTGAATTCAAACAAAAAAACCAATATATTGATGATACAAGTTCCAGTAGATCAAACAATCCCACTAGAAAAGCCACAGACATAAATTCTTGTATAGCTTGACCAAAAACTAACAAATCCATAATCATTTTTTTCATTTTAGAGTCTTTTCACAGGGCTGATGTAGCGGACCCTCTCCTTCTTGTCAAGAAATAATTTTATTCCAAAATTACATCTAAATGCCTTGGTAAGATGGCCATGGTCACCAAAATCAATACCATAATCCTATTTTTTCTCTTCCAAATCATCATATTTTCTAGCAGTGAAGAATGTGACATGATAATAGTGATTATTAGGGGTCACAATTATAATCGGAACATGAATTATGTTTTCACCAATGCATCTGTGGTTTATATATCGTCCTATATTGACATATTTTATTGCATCTGAAATAAGTTTCATTGCTTCCTTTAAGATATGTATTCATTATCTTAGCTTGCAAAACTCATTGGTATTTTTTTTTCAAACATACTCATAAACAAATGTACTTTTGGGTAATCCCTCAAGAGTAAGAACACCCCAACCCTTAGTGAATAACACCTAAAAATTTCATGTGATTCCCCTACACACAAATCAAATTTCACATTACATGTTTTATCCACAAATTCTCATGAACTATGATAAATTTTATCATTAGATATAATTTTAATAGTCTAGACACTTTTTCATCACTGAACCTCTTCAATAGGCAGTTTTGGTAATAAAATTAGTGAGGCTTTCTATGGCCTTTGACTCATGGAAATGAAATATTTTAGGAATATTTCTCTTTAAAAACCTTATTGAGTATAAGAAAACACTTTTTTCATTTCACATACACATTCACATTCACACAGAGTTGATAATGAAAGCAAATAGAATTTATTGTTTGGATATTAGTGTTCGTCACCAACCTATACTATGTGGAAGGTAAATATACATTTCATTAGATAATATTTTGTGTGATGTAAAAAATTTTATACAAGAAACCAATTTTATTTATTAATAAAATTTTAACATTTTTGGAACCCTTTAGAGTGTCGTTGGTCTTCTAAAAGGTCCTCTATTCATTTGATGAAAATTGTTATTTCTGATAAGAAAAAAAACTACGTAAATTTGAACCTGAGAAATGATGATATGGTCATATTATTCCATTTCATGTTATGTGACTTGTACAAGATTCTTATCAAGGATATAGAAAAAAAATGATTTCTTCTACTTCATTTTAAATTCAATCCAATGTTTACAAACAAAATGGGAAGAATAATTTCATGTAAATTGAATGAATTTATAGTTTTATTAATACTTTTTTCAATTTTTCTTGATTTACTTTTTGTGATCCCCATGAAACACCATATTAATAAAAATTGAGTTTAGTAGTTCCAATGTAAATTGAATATTAGGGTAGGGGTATCCTATTATGTCAAGGGGTTTGACAACCTAGTTGACAAAAAAAAGTTATGAATCCCCTGCCAATAATATATGGGGAGTTGTCCAACATATTTTTGATGAATGATATTATATTAAACTATATCATGGAATGATATAAATATATAGAATTGATTATATCCATCACATTCCAGTACATCAACGTAGATTAGTTATCCTAAAGAGCATGGCTTGTGATGTGCTCCTTTGTTAGGTTCTATTGTATGAACTACATGGAATATCCATGGCTTTGAGTATTGATCACAATTTCTTATAATGGTCTGGGAAGCTTTTTCTTATAAGACCATTGTCATAGCCTTCCAATATATGCATCCCAAAAGAAGCATGAAAAAAGTATCAATTATTTTGATGACTATTTTAAGGACCTCGATGACTAGTTGCATGTCACCCAGGATTTATGAGAGGAAACTATTAGTGGGAAATGAGCCTCTAAATAATAATAACTAGTTTTTTCAGTTTTCAATTACTCCTGATATATTATTAACCATTTTTTCAATGTTCTAGAAGACAATCCTTCCATTTGAAAGTGTAAAAATCACATATTTTAGGAGATGTTGATTACTGAAATACCAGAATTCTTTAAAGAACTTGAGTTCTCTTGAAAGAGAATTTCAAAGACGCATAAATACTACTTTGGTAAAAATGAACATTTACCATCGTAATGCTATATGGTCCTTTTGCTACTCTTTTGACAAATATGGTTTCTTTGAGTAGATTTCTGATGGAAACGTTTATGTTGAAATGTCCACGGTGGATGCTTCTAGTTCTAGAAAAACTAGCAAGGAAATTTCATCAAGGGGTGGTGGTTTTGTTTAAGCTCCTATGTGAGGTAGAAAAATAACGTACTGAAGGTGGCCAACTTGTAATCCTTCCTACTGGGGGTAAGGCTTTGTATGAAGAAGAAGTCCCTAATTTCAGCATCATGAGAAAAAAGTAATTATTCTTGGTTGAATTTTAGAATGGTGAAAAAATGAAACTTGTTGTGAATATGTTAATGCGAATCCTGATGAATTCCTTTATAGTGGGACTATAATTGACTGAGTGAAGTGCAGTTGACCCAAATACACTACTGGATGTATTGGAGTTGGGTGTATTTTCCAATCTGATGTTTAAGGTGAAGGGGTTGACCATGATTATGAATAGTTATTCTCCTGTATTTCCTCTAAAGAACTAGTATAAGGACATGGTCAGATCTTTCCCTTGGTGATGAGACCGATGTATCAATTCCCATAGCTGCTGCTACTAATGAGGCTTTCAAGAAATACAATGGCATGGGTTTAAGCGACTGTGATTTTTTAGATCTGTATACAATGCATGATTTTTTTTCAAATTGGATTTATGGAAAGAATTGCTGAATTTTTTAAAGATAAAAATCTTACATTGTAAAATGTATTTCAAACTAGATTTTTTGGGATGTTTTTGGGAAAAATCATTTATGTATTCTTTAGTGCATACCTAGTGAACTATTTATACCCACCATAATTGTGCTACTTACACCCAGTTATTTTGAAGATTCAGTTATTTCTAGGTTTGTAAAGAGTGAGGGATGGTTTTTTTGGATGGTGAAGACTCTTGGGTCACATGGAATGTGATTCTTGTTTCGGGTTACTTTATTTTTGGCTTGGTTTCATTTTTTATTTTTTCTTGTTGTAGTTGTATTTGGTATTGGTTATGAAATTAGGCATTTTTAGTGGTTTATTGGATTCTCACGTTTATTTTGTGTGATATTATTTGATTATTTATTGGTTCATGTTGGTCTAAATAATTTAGAACCACAAATTATTGATGAGTTATGTTTCTGACTATTAGTTCAGAATTTTGGCGTAAGGAATCCAAATTCAATAGAAGAAATGAGAAGTCTGTGGTTCAACAAATAAATGAAGGTACAAACTATCTCTCAATGTCTATGGATACATTTTACATATATGGATATTACTTCACTAAGAAAATGGTTTTATCAAAACATTATCCAGGTGTTTTTAGAACATCATTAATAGAAAAACACTTGCATGGACAGGTCTTTGGTCATTGTAGCTGACTCGCTGGCATGGATGGGTTGCTAATTATCATTGGTTGCTGAAGCTGGCTCACTAACATGGATGGGTCGGAGTTTCTGGTGCTGAATCTGACTCATTTGAGCTGCTGGTGGTGAAGCTTACTTGCTAGAGATGATTTTTGGGGCTAGGTCTCTGGGAGTGGGGTACGAGTATTGGATCATTCTTAGGGGTTGGGGTCCAGCGTTTTTGTATTGATTCATTTTGTAGTTAATTTCATTATTAATATAATTAATTTTTTTTATAAATTTGAACATGAGTTAAAATCATCTTCTTCTTAATTATTAGAATAGAAGTATTTTATATGATAAATTAATAATGATAATATGAAATTTTACTAGCAATAAAAAAGTTATAATTTTTATTAAAATGTAATTTGTAAAAAATATATTATATATTGGTAATATTATTACCAACATGAAAAATTTGTCTCCAAAACCTGTTGCTAAATACTTTAACCAAAATATATATTATCTGTTGGTATTATAATAATTACAATAGAACTGTTTTATCTGTCCCAAAAACATTTAGTGATAGAGTTTTTACCAAAAGTTTAATGATAGGGACATACATGTTGGTAAAGAGTTTTACTAATAGAAAATGCACTTTTACCAACAAATATTCCCTTGTTGGAAAATGCGAAATATTTTGAAGTGAATGGTACATTATTTGTTATTCTGGTGGCATTATCTCATGGGTGATAGGTTTATAGTATAAAAATACCACAAGAACCTCATGTTTATCTTTTCTCAATGGGACCTGAACTTTGAAAGAGAAGATTGTTCTAGTATCTATAGACTTTTGACTTCGATTTGGGTTATACATTAAGATGGGGAAACATTTTTTTGATTCATTTAGTTAGAATAAGCAAAAAAAGTAGTTTTGGAGTCTTTCTATGAGTATTGGATGATGATACTGTTTACATACATGCATCTATAAATTTGAGTGTCTTAGGGATGAAAATCCTTGACTTCAACATCTGTCATTCCCGTGATTTTGGAATAGATGAATATTGGGAAGTCACCTAATCTAGAGGTCATAGTTCTAAGAGGCATCTTATATGGTGAAGAGACACTATTGGGATGATCTATTTACAGAAACAATTATCTTCTTTTCTATTGCTGATTATGCGTTCCTAATAGCTTGTACGATGAACATATGAGTTAGTTTTGTCGTTCTAGATGGGTGGAAAATCTATGTTTGGAAAATAGATACCATGATATCTATATAGAGTATTGTAAGTCAATAATGAATAAAGAGTTATTTATATTCATGGATTGATGTTTCACTTATTAGAATGTGAAATCTGAGCTTCAAAGGCAAGTTGGGATTTTGATGCTTTTCCTATTCCTGAGTGGAAATGGGATGATGTCACTACAGATTTTGTGACAGTATTACCCAATAAAATCCATAATATTGACTTTCTATGGGAGATTTTGGATATAATGATGAAGGTATACCACATCTGGAATATCAAGGTGAAATTCATAGTTGAAGATTTGGGAAGTATTTATGTGCATGAGGTAGTTCATATGCATGGTGTTATGAGGAGTGTCATTTCTGATAGATATCCTTGTTTCACATCACAATTATGGAAGTTTATTCTGAAGTCTTTGGGATCATAGGTTCTTTTGATTATGGCCTATCATCATTAGAATGATGATCAATATTATCAAACTATTCATGTTTTAGAGGATACGTTAAATGCTTGTATTTTGGATTTCTATGGTTCATGGGAGTAGTATATAGAAGTCATGGAGTTTTCATATAATAAAATATTCCAACCTACAATTCAGATGGAACATTTTGAGGCTCTATATAGAAGGCTCTTCCATTTCATCCTTTGTTTGATAATGGTTAGTGAGTCTACACTTGTTGGGCCTAGTCTCATAAAGGAGACATATGAGCATGTTCATTTGATCAAGGTGAATTTGGTGACCACATAGAGCATGCATAAATCCTACAATGGTCATCTGAGATTCTCTCTCAAGTTCCAGGTTGGTCATCGTGTTTTCCTTTGGGTGTCACCAAGGTTGGGGAATCCCCGTATTATGAAATAGGGAAAGCTATGACCTAGGTTTTTTGGGCCATTTGAGATAGTGTCTAGGATTTCTCTATTGAATACTAAAACAATGATACATTCCCATGAAAAAAGTGTTTCATGTGTCACAAATTAAAAGATATTATGATGACCCTTCTTATATAGTGGACGTTGAGTACGTCGAGTTTTGTACTAATGGGTACTTTGATGTGAATCTGATACAGATTGTGGACCATAGTGATAAGTATCTATAGAGTACGAATATTCCTTTGGTTTGAGTGTAGTGGAAGCATGGGTGTGTTCATAGGGAGACCCAGGATAGGGAGTCTAATATGTGATTAAAGTGACTATAATTGTCTATTGAGACCCTAAAATGATTATTGGAGAAGATCATGGATGATATGTTATATTTTGGGGAGGTTTCATGATATTTGTTTTCTAGGTATGCCCCACATGGATTTTTTTGCATTAAATTCCTTTCAGTTGGTTTTACTTTTCTTTTAATTCATGATGATAGAGTTTTCTTCAGATACGAAGATCCTTTGTTGGGGAAAAAGAATTAAATATTTTCAATTTATGTTTTTTAAATTAATGGAGTATAGGTATAAACATGTTAAATTGTTTTATAGGGGTTTACATGTTTTGGAAGGCGTTGGAGGTGGTTTAGATCATTATGTAGGAGGGGGGCGGAGAAATGTCTACTGGGAAATTACACACCATGTACATTTTACATGACATGTAACTTCCACCATAAACATGTTGTGAACCAGTATCTTGTGTGAAATATTTACAAATAATATAAAACATTCATGTCATGTAATAGTTTATCAAGATAAATATTAACTCGAAGGGACAGGTTTTTCAGCATATCCCTTTAAAAATGAATATATGATGTGTAAATGTTTCAGACACAGTGTATTTATCAAGGGAAATGGTTTTGTATAAATTAGGGGGATGATTTATAATTTACCCTCAGGGGAAGATTTTCCTCTCAAACTAGGATGAACTCTAGGTGTTTTTTGGAGCCTTTCCTCTATTATAGATGTGCCATTTGTACAGTCGATCTCTGATAAGCCTTTTACATTGGTTTTCCCCTCCTCTTCAATTATTCTCTATTAGGGCGGTGGAATCCATGAATCAATTTTTCTTGTGATCTTGACCTGGGTTGATCTAGGTTATTTTTTCAAAACCGTCTTCGTCATGGGTGTAGCCCTTTGGAAGTGTTGTGTTAAGTAGTAGTTTAAGGCAGGGGGTCTAAACCATGTCCTAAAGGCCTATTTAATTACAATGTATGTGAAATATTGTGATTATTCCAACATGGATTGAACTAAAATTAATTAAAATTCTGAGTTTGATTATTCTTTGGATTCCCTTTGGATCTGATTGATTAAGACTTGGATTGTGGTAACTTTTTGGTTTAACGTGTTGGGCGGAGAAAAAGGGAGTGATGGCAAGAGGGGGGTGAATTGCCTTTTAAAAAATGATTAACAAATTAAAATCAAAGTAATGAATGCAGCAGAAATAAAAGAGGCAAGACACGCAATTGATAACGGAGTTCGGCCAAAAACCCGGCCTACGTCTCCGCTCCCAACTCAACCGTTGAGAGATTCTACCGCTTGCTTTTCAATGGTTTTAGCAAGAAACCCACTAGGCTTTGAGGTAGCACTAGAACCTATTACAGCTTGCTTTTGAATTGGTTTAGCAAGAACCCACTTGCTTTTAATGGTTGAGCAAGAACCCACTAGCCTTCTTACAGGTGAAGGCTAGCTCACCTATGACACAAGCCTTTTAAAAGGAAAGGCTTGAAGAAACCTCTTCACACCTTAGTGGTGATGTGAAACCCCAAAGAAAGAGGGATGAGAAAAGGTGTTGGGGTTTGTAGGCACAAACCCAAATTTAAAGCTCAAAATAAATATACAATAAAAACCGTATATGAGAAGAAGCCTTGGGCGCCTTTGAATGATTGGAGATGTTGGAGGCCGCTTCCAAGCTTCTTTGGTGGAGCTCCTTGGATGTGGAAGTTGTTGGAGCACTTGAGGTTCCTTTGAAGGAAGTCGCCGGAGGTTGGCCAATTGATACAAAATATGTCCGTTGGATTCGTATATGATCCGGGTTAGTGTCCGGGGCTTCCTTGGACTTTATTTATAGGCAAGTAACCCTTTTGGAGTCTACGGAGCCGTTGGAGAGGCTTAAAGAGCCGTTGGGAGCCAAGTGGGCCAGCCTGGTCAAACTGCAACGGCTAGTTTGACTGGCTCCACCGGCTGGCCGGTACAGTCCCACCGGCTGGCCGGTGCTTGAAGAATTTGGGAGATTTCGAGTCTTGGCTCCACCGGCTGACCGGTGGATGGGCCACCGGTTGGCCGGTGGCTTGGCAGTAGCTGATTCTTCTTTTCCAGGCACCACCGGCTGACCGGTGCCAGAGCCACCGGCTGGCCGGTGGTCAGACAGTAGCTACCACTGTTTGACTGGATGCCACCGGCTGGCCGGTGGTCAAGCCACTGGCTGACCGGTGGAGCCTGGCAGTGGGCAATGCCTCTGCCAGGTCCACCGGCGGGCCGGTGCTATCACACCGGTTGGCCGGTGGACTGAATTTCAGTCCACTTGATGTGCTTCATGGCCCATTTCCTTGGCAATATTTTGCCTATAAAACAAAAACACTTAAAACAATGTTAGATAAATAAGAAAGTGATTGTGATCATGAAAATTAAACCACGAGGGGATACGAGAGGTACAACAATCTCCCCCTATTTTGATGATCACAATCACCGAAACAATCAAAGTAAAATACTGAAATTAAAGACATTCTTAAAGGATAATTTGAAAATAAATCAAAGCATGATAGAAAATATTCTCCCCCAATCAATCAAGAAATTTCTCCCCCTTTGTGATTATCAAAATAGCGTGGGGCATAAAAATTTGATTGAGGGAAACAGTTGAAAAACAAGATTGAGTTTTTAAACCAATTGAAATTTTCGAAATTTGAATTGAAAGTTTTGAATCAAAAAAATGAAAAGAATGTATTGAATGAAAAATTGAATAACAGTTTGAATTGAAAGTTTTGAAAAGAAAATTGAATAGAAAATTTTGAATTGAAAAATTTGATACCAAGTGTTGAAATTGAAAGTTTTGAATCGAAAATTTTGAAATTGAAATTAAAAGGGTTTAAACGATCCTAACTCCCCCTAAATAAAAACAACAAATCATCGGGGAGTGGTTTTTGAAACCGAAATAAATTTTGGGCCGGAGAGACTCGCTAAGAGGGATTTTTCAATCCATACTTGTCTAGTGGCGGGTCTTCTCCTAAAAAATTCATCATTAAAGAAAATACTTTTGGGGCGGCCATACAGGGCATTTTTACAATTGCACTCATAAATTAAGTGCCCGGGTTTTTTACAATAATTACAAAATTTAAATTGAGAGATCCCCCTTACAAAAATGGTAGGTGCATGGGAGGAGGAAGCTTGCTTGGAATAGCCAAGCCCTTCGGTGGTTCTAGATATACGTTGGGAACCTAGTAGTTGGTTAATATTTTGTTCCCCTTGGGTGAACTTAACTAAGGATTACCTTAAATCTTTGATAGTTGATTCCATGGAATCAATATCGGGAAGATTTTGGATTTTAAGGGTCAACTCTTCCTTCTCTTTAAGAAGTTGTTCTTTTTCGGAAGAGAGTTTTTTGAAATTCTTTTTTTTAAGCAACAAATTTGGAAGAAAGTTCGTGAAAACCTTCCTCCAATTGATCTCTAGCATGTTGGAGATCCTCATAAGACATGTGATTGAAAGAATTTGAAGAACTTGAGGATGAGGAGTTGGAAGATGTTACCTCATGTTTTGCCATTAGGCATTTTTTACCTTGGTCGCTCGAGGAGAAGGAGGAGAAGGAGGAGCTATCACTCCATGTTGCCTTTGAAGCCTTCTTCTTTTTCTTCTTCTTGGCCCTTTTCTTGTGAAGTGGGCAAGCGGGTACGGATTTTGCATTGGGTTCTTGCTTTTGAGCGGGTTCTAGCTTTTGAGCGGGTTCTTGCTTTTGAGCCATGCTAGTACCTTCATGGGTTAGATCTAAATATTTCCAAATATCATAAGAGGTAGAGCAAGTAGAAATGCAATTAAAAACATTACGGTCAAGACCACAATGAAGAGCGTTCATGGATTTTCCATCAAGCTCAAAATTTTCAATGTCGGCGGGGGTCCATTTAGACTCATCGGGAGAAGAGAGCGTAAAACCATGCATAACAATTCTAAAAAAAGGATAGCTAATGCTTTTAAGAAATGTGGTCATGCGGGTTTTCCAAAAAGAATAGTCGGTTCCATCAAAAAATGGAGCACGACCCAAAGAATAGCCTTCGGGGGCGAAAGAGGTTGATGCCATCACAATGGATCTTAAATTTGAAACCGGTTAGGGTATTACTCAAATTTTGCCTCTGATACCAATTATTGGGCGGAGAAAAAGGGAGTGATGGCAAGAGGGGGGTGAATTGCCTTTTAAAAAATGATTAACAAATTAAAATCAAAGTAAAGAATGCTGCAGAAATAAAAGAGGCAAGACACGCAATTGATAACGGAGTTCGGCCAAAAACCCGGCCTACGTCTCTGCTCCCAACTCAACCGTTGAGAGATTCTACCGCTTGCTTTTCAATGGTTTTAGCAAGAAACCCACTAGGCTTTGAGGTAGCACTAGAACCTATTACAGCTTGCTTTTGAATTGGTTTAGCAAGAACCCACTTGCTTTTAATGGTTGAGCAAGAACCCACTAGCCTTCTTACAGGTGAAGGCTAGCTCACATATGACACAAGCCTTTTAAAAGGAAAGGCTTGAAGAAACCTCTTCACACCTTAGTGGTGATGTGAAACCCAAAAGAAAGAGGGATGAGAAAAGGTGTTGGGGTTTGTAGGCACAAACCCAAATTTAAAGCTCAAAATAAATATACAATAAAAACCGTATATGAGAAGAAGCCTTGGGCGCCTTTGAATGATTGGAGATGTTGAAGGCCTTTTCCAAGCTTCTTTGGTGGAGCTCCTTGGATGTGGAAGTTGTTGGAGCACTTGAGGTTCCTTTGAAGGAAGTCACCGGAGGTTGGCCAATTGATACAAAATATGTCCGTTGGCTTCGTATATGATCCGGGTTAGTGTCCGGGGCTTCCTTGGCCTTTATTTATAGGCAAGGAACCCTTTTGGAGTCTTCGGAGCCGTTGGAGAGGCTTAAAGAGCCGTTGGGAGCCAAGTGGGCCAGCCTGGTCAAACTGCAACGGCTAGTTTGACTGGCTCCACCGGCTGGCCGGTACAGTCCCACCGGCTGGCCGGTGCTTGAAGAATTTGGGAGATTTCGAGTCTTGGCTCCACCGGCTGACCGGTGGATGGGCCACCGGTTGGCCGGTGGCTTGGCAGTAGCTGATTCTTCTTTTCCAGGCACCACCGGCTGACCGGTGCCAGAGCCACCGGCTGGCCGGTGGTCAGACAATAGCTACCACTGTTTGACTGGATGCCACCGGCTGGCCGGTGGTCATGCCACTGGCTGACCGGTGGAGCCTGGCAGTGGGCAATGCCTCTGCCAGGTCCACCGGCGGGCCGGTGCTATCACACCGGTTGGCCGGTGGACTGAATTTCAGTCCACTTGATGTGCTTCATGGCCCATTTCCTTGGCAATATTTTGCCTATAAAACAAAAACACTTAAAACAATGTTAGATAAATAAGAAAGTGATTGTGATCATGAAAATTAAACCACGAGGGGATACGAGAGGTACAACAATCTCCCCCTATTTTGATGATCACAATCACCGAAACAATCAAAGTAAAATACTGAAATTAAAGACATTCTTAAAGGATAATTTGAAAATAAATCAAATCATGATAGAAAATATTCTCCCCCAATAAATCAAGAAATTTCTCCCCCTTTGTGATTATCAAAATAGCGTGGGGCATAAAAATTTGATTGAGGGAAACAGTTGAAAAACAAGATTGAGTTTTTAAACCAATTGAAATTTTCTAAATTTGAATTGAAAGTTTTGAATCAAAAAAATGAAAAGAAAGTATTGAATGAAAAATTGAATAACAGTTTGAATTGAATGTTTTGAAAAGAAAATTGAATAGAAAATTTTGAATTGAAAATTTTGATACCAAGTGTTGAAATTGAAAGTTTTGAATCGAAAATTTTGAAATTGAAATTAAAAGGGTTTAAACGATCCTAACTCCCCCTAAATAAAAACAACAAATCATCGGGGAGTGGTTTTTGAAACCGAAATAAATTTTGGGCCGGAGAGACTCGCTAAGAGGGATTTTTCAATCCATACTTGTCTAGTGTCGGGTCTTCTCCTAAAAAATTCATCATTAAAGAAAATACTTTTGGGGCGGCCATACCGGGCATTTTTACAATTTCACTCATAAATTAAGTGCCCGGGTTTTTTTACAATAATTACAAAATTTAAATTGAGAGCCCCCCCTTACAAAAATGGTAGGTGCATGGGAGGAGGAAGCTTGCTTGGAATATCCAAGCCCTTCGGTGGTTCTAGATATACGTTGGGAACCTAGTAGTTGGTTAAGATTTTGTTCCCCTTGGGTGAACTTAGCTAAGGATTCCCTTAAATCTTTGATAGTTGATTCCATGGAATCAATATCGGGAAGATTTTGGATTTTAAGGGTCAACTCTTCCTTATCTTTAAGAAGTTGTTCATTTTCGGAAGAGAGTTTTTTGAAATTCTTTTTTAAAGCAACAAATTTGTAAGAAAGTTCATGAAAACCTTCCTCCAATTGATCTCTAACATGTTGGAGATCCTCATAAGACATGTGATTGAAAGAATTTGAAGAACTTGAGGATGAGGAGTTGGAAGATGTTACCTCATGTTTTGCCATTAGGCATTTTTTACCTTGGTCGCTCGAGGAGAAGGAGGAGAAGGAAGAGCTATCACTCCATGTTGCCTTTGAATCCTTCTTCTTTTTCTTCTTCTTGGACCTTTTCTTGTGAAGTGGGCACGCGGGTATGGATTTTGCATCGGGTTCTTGCTTTTGAGCGGGTTCTAGCTTTTGAGCGGGTTCTTGCTTTTGAGCCATGCTAGTACCTTCATGGGTTAGCTCTAAATATTTCCAAATTTCATAAGAGGTAGAGCAAGTAGAAATGCAATTAAAAACATTACGGTCAAGACCACAATGAAGAGCGTTCATGGCTTTTCCATCAAGCTCAAAATTTTCAATGTCGGCGGGGGTCCATTTAGACTCATCGGGAGAAGAGAGCGTAAAACCATGCATAACCATTCTAAAAAAAGGATAGCTAATGCTTTTAAGAAATGTGGTCATGCGGGTTTTCCAAAAAGAATAGTTGGTTCCATCAAAAAATGGAGCACGACCCAAAGAATAGCCTTCGGGGGCGAAAGAGGTTGATGCCATCACAATGGATCTTAAATTTGAAACCGGTTAGGGTATTACTCAAATTTTGCCTCTGATACCAATTGTTGGGCGGAGAAAAAGGGAGTGATGGCAAGAGGGGGGGGGGTGAATTGCCTTTTAAAAAATGATTAACAAATTAAAATCAAAGTAAAGAATGCAGCGGAAATAAAAGAGGCAAGACACGCAATTGATAACGGAGTTCGGCCAAAAACTCGGCCTACGTCTCCGCTCCCAACTCAACCGTTGAGAGATTCTACCGCTTTCTTTTCAATGGTTTTAGCAAGAAACCCACTAGGCTTTGAGGTAGCACTAGAACCTATTACATCTTGCTTTTGAATTGGTTTAGCAAGAACCCACTTGCTTTTAATGGTTGAGCAAGAACCCACTAGCCTTCTTACAGGTGAAGGCTAGCTCACCTATGACACAAGCCTTTTAAAAGGAAAGGCTTGAAGAAACCTCTTCACACCTTAGTGGTGATGTGAAACCCAAAAGAAAGAGGGATGAGAAAAGGTGTTGGGGTTTGTAGGCACAAACCCAAATTTAAAGCTCAAAATAAATATACAATAAAAACCGTATATGAGAAGAAGCCTTGGGCGCCTTTGAATGATTGGATATGTTGAAGGCCGCTTCCAAGCTTCTTTGGTGGAGCTCCTTGGATGTGGAAGTTGTTGGAGCACTTGAGGTTCCTTTGAAGGAAGTCGCCGGAGGTTGGCCAATTGATACAAAATATGTCAGTTGGCTTCGTATATGATCCGGGTTAGTGTCCGGGGCTTCCTTGGCCTTTATTTATAGGCAAGTAACCCTTTTGGAGTCTTCGGAGCCGTTGGAGAGGCTTAAAGAGCCGTTGGGAGCCAAGTGGGTCAGCCTGGTCAAACTGTAACGGCTAGTTTGACTGGCTCCACCGGCTGGCCGGTACAGTCCCACCGGCTGGCCGGTGCTTGAGGAATTTGGGATATTTCGAGTCTTGGCTCCACCGGCTGACCTGTGGATGGGCCACCGGTTGGCCGGTGGCTTGGCAGTAGCTGATTCTTCTTTTCCAGGCACCACCGGCTGACCGGTGCCAGAGCCACCGACTGGACGGTGGTCAGACAGTAGCTACCACTGTTTGATTGGATGCCACCGGCTGGCCGGTGGTCAAGCCACTGGCTGACCGGTGGAGCCTGGCAGTGGGCAATGCCTCTGCCAGGTCCACCGGCTGGCCGGTGCTATCACACCGGTTGGTCGGTGGACTGAATTTCAGTCCACTTGATGTGCTTCATAGCCCATTTCCTTGGAAATCTTTTTCCTATAAAAAAAAAACACTTAAAACAATGTTAGATAAATAAGAAAGTGATTGTGATCATGAAAATTAAACCACGAGGGGATATGAGAGGTACAACATAACGAACCCCTAATAATATATGAATGGACTAATGGATTAAAGTGTGTTCATCCTGACATGGTTTTTGGGTGGTTACCTGATATATATTTACCTTGGCATGGATTGATTATTGAATTGACTAGAATGTTGTTTGTTTATGACAAAATGACAAACCAAATGTCTAATTGAAAGATAAATGGTAATATTCATATATACCATTGAGCCTTATGATGTGATATTATGACATCCTTTCTTCTATGGATAGTGATTCCTGCTGTAATGATTATATAGCAAGCTATGCCCAATGATTCATGTTTTATTTTTTATATAGTAGGATACCCCCAATGATTCATGTTGTAAATCATATATATAAGGCTATGCACATTGAATCATGTTGCAATGATCATATTGCAGGCTATTACTAGTAATTCATGCTATATGGATTATATAGTGGGCTATTCCCAGTGATTCATTCCAGTAATGCTTATATACAAGGATATTTATAGTGATTTGTACTGTAATGCTTATATAGTGGGATATGACTAGTGAAACATGATGAAATACATACATACCAAGCTTGACCCTGAAAATTCCCTAATGCTTATACATTGGGCTCAACCTTGATTTATTGTAGAAACGATTATATAGTGGGCCTGAACCATATTTTTATCACTTATACCATAGATATATGGTTATGTTTTTCTTATTTGTGAGACATGATAAAATACATTATAGCATGGAGATAAAGAAGGATATGTTTTAAAATGTTTATATGGTTTTAGTTGGCATGTTCATGAGAAATTTTTAAATATATTTCATCATAGTGTTGAATCAGGTCGATGTGGAATTAATTTAATAGTTTAATTAATTAGTAAACAAGTTTATTGTTTTATTGCATGTAGTTATTATCAAACTGGTTATGTTTAGACATGGTTGTGTCGACCTACTGAGTTATACTTACACCCTACTCAGGCCATTGTTTTGTACCTGAGCATATTCCATGGATGTACAATTTGATAAGGGAAAGGGACTATGTTATTGATTGCTGCTTACTAAATGGGCTAGAGTTTAGAGATGTGACTGGCATGGGGCTTGGGACCGGGGACTTTTGAGTCTTTATTTGAGTATTTTAGTCATTTATTTTTATTAATTATATCTTGGTATTTAGTTACATTTCATCATATCATTACATTATTCCTTCATTATTTATTGGATTATTTAGTTGGATTTGATTGTTTGGTTTTTTCGCTATATTTTAATGTTTCCATTGTTTGCACTTATTTGATATTTATTTATATTGTTTATTTCTACTATGTTGTAATGTTGTACTAGGAGTTATAGTCTCCCCACTATACTTAACATGCTCCTGCTACTATTCTATGGCATCTAGCATATGCAGAGGTGCGCTTGAGGTCCCGTAACCACCCCATTTTTGCCATAAGAGAGAGTGTATGATTATGGGACGTTAGAAATGCTATAAATAAATAAATTAAGAATAAATATGAAATAATTAATTAATAAAATTTCTATTTTAAATGGAAGGATACACTTAGAGTTATACCAGTCACACCATACATCATATTGAGGTGATGCCGATTTCTACACATCACAAATGAATTATTGATCATTTTCTGTACGTAAAAAATATGTATCATTTTTCTAGGTTTTGAGTTTGGAACTTGTATTTTTTTACTAAAATTTCATTTTAAACTGAGATCATGAACTTTGAGTCATATTGGTCACATAGTGTGTTAATTTCACGTGAGACCGATTCTTATGTATTAAAAACGATTTATGTATCATTTTCTTTAATATTAAAGACAATCCAAGTGCATTTTCTTAGTTTTCATTCAGTGACACACATTTTGAACTAAAATGTAAATATTAGATTGATATCAAACACTTTGAGTCATACCAGAAACACCATGTATCAGATTGAGGTGTGGATGATTCCTACATGTCATAAATGGCTTATGGATCATTTTGTTTAAGTATAAAAACAATTTTAATGATTTTTCTTGTTTTTGAGTATGTATGTTGTGTTTTGAACTAAAATTTTAACTTTAATTAAAAAGAGACTACTTGAGTCATATTTGTCAAATCATGTTTCAGATTATGGTTCGGTTGATTCCTACACATCAAAATGACTTCTGGATCATTTTACTAAACTATCAAAACAAACCAAATGTGTTTTATATATTTCTAGTACGTCACATGTCTTTTTCACTAAAATGTCATTTCAAATAGAAAAAATGAACTTTGAGTCATTCCGGTCACATCATGTGCCAATTTGATGTGTTATTGATTCATAAACCTCAAATGACTTTCAAATAATTTTAATAAATTATCAACACTATCAGAGCATGTTTTATTTGTTTTCAGTGAGTGACACATGTTTTGTACTAAATGTAAATTTTAAATTGATAATAGACACGTTGATTCATGTGAAGAACATGGTATATTTAATTGAGGTGAGAATGATTCATACACAAACAAATGACATATGGATAATTTTACTAAAGTATCAAAACAATCCGAATACATTTACAAGGTATTAAGTATGTCGTGTGTCCCTTTCACTAAAATGAATGTAAATTTTAAATAAAAACACACACTAGGATTCATTCCGGTAACACTGTGCATCATATTAAGGAAAGGTTGATTCATAAATTTTAAAAATGTCCTATGGATAATTTAAATAATGTATAAAAAAATCTGAATGAAATTTCTCAGTTTTGAGTATGTCACTTGTGGTTTTTAATAAAATGTAATTTTGAACCTGAAACTGGAGAATTGAGTCATACCAGTCATACCACGTGGATTTATGAAATGTGACTAATTCATTCACATAAAAAAATTGAACCATTTTAATAATATATCAACAAAATTAGAGTTTTTTTATTGGTTTTTAGTGAGTGACACACATTTTGAACAAAAAATTCATCATTAAACTAAAAACTAACACACTGAGTTATACCAGGCACATTGTATATCAGATCGAGGTAAGATGAGTCCTATACAACAAAAATGAAATATAGATTCTTTTAATATATTATCAAAACAATATTAATGTGTTTGGTTGTCTTTGATTATGTAACATTTCTTTTTTACTAAAATTAATGTCAATTTTAAATAAAAAGACACAATTAGAGTCATATCGGGCACATTGTATATCAGATTGAGATGAGGTTAATTCCAAAACTTAAAAAAATACTTAAGGATCATTTTCCTAAGGTATACAAACAATTAAAATTAATTTTATTAGTTTTTGCTATGTAACTTTTATTTTTTTAAATTTCAATTTAAACTAGAAACACATACTTTGAGTTATACCTGTAACATCAATGTGTCAGTTTTATGTGAGACTAATTCCTACACCACAAAAATTAATTATGAATAATTTTACTAAATTATTGGGACAATCAGAGTGAATTTTATCATTTTTCAGTGAGTGACACACTTTTTGAACTAAAATATCTATTTTTAATAGATAATAAACACTTTTAGTTATATTGGGCACACCGTGTATCAAATTGTGGTACAGCTGATTCCTATATAAAAAATGACTTATTCATAATTTTACTAATGTATTAAAAAATAAAAATGTGTTTTCTCTGTTTTCATTATGTGTCACGACCCCCTCCCACCAAAGATTCCCTTCCTGAGAAGGAAATGGTGAAAGGGAGATAATAACCCCCGAGCCCCGCCTCCAGTAGGCCCCGGGGTGGAGACTAGCACCAAGGGTATGATTTTTCACAAATACGGGAGGCATTACCCTTTTTATTATTTTAAGATCGGAAAATAGGACAAGTAAACCACCAAAAAGGAAAATAACAAGTGTATAGAAATAAACCCAAACCAATCCCACATGCATGATTAAAAAATTTTATAACACGGTGCAAGTACAAGAAAGCTCAATGTACAATACCAAAAGAAAAGAAGAGTACAACAACTAAAAAAACTCAAACTGTCCGACTAGTAGGGTCCCGCACGGCCCTGGTAGTCCTCCTGGAAACCTGAAAGTAAACGTAGGGTGAGCATACAAGTATACTCAGTAGGGAAACCTAAAGCTCTCGTGCACAAGTGGGGAGACATCCTAATGTCCCATGAGAACAACAGAAGAAACCTAGCAAAGAAATCTATCCACCCAACCTCACCAGCCACACTCACCAAAACACAATCACAATAGGTAGTAGTATATAAGAACAAGAGTATTGGGTACCCCGCACCATTTCCCTCTAGTTAGCTACTCTTCCTAACGGCGAACATCCTAACGCTCCCACACTCTTCCCGCCCGTACACACCTGGGCCTTACAACCACACATCCTGCCCGCACATAGTTGGGCCTCACCACCACATATCCCGCCCGCACACGCCTGGGCCTCACCACCACGTATCCCAACCACACACACCCGGGCCTCACAACCACTTATCCTGTGCTCTCACTCCTGGGCATCACCACCACGTATCCTGCCCACACACACCTAGGCCTCATCCCGAAGATTCTTGTGAAAAAGTAAGCCTGCCAGAAGATTCTTGGGCTAAACCACCCCAATCAAAACCTACCCGAAGAAACTTGGGTGTAAGGTCACCTCAAGCCATCACAGCCAAGGGAAGAAGGAGAAGGAAGGAGCCAGTAACTAAGGGGGAATACACCCTCTCCCATTAAATGGGAGTGTTCGGCACTAAGTGCTCAACATGGATGGGGTGTGATAAAACACAAAAGATACTGATATATATATATATAGAAAACACTCAGCCCAACCTATGGATTTTAAATGGAGAAACTAAGCATGTGCCTTGGCACTGCTACCCGAAGCATGCATACAACAACAACCCCAACCCCATTTAATTTTTCACATTTCCACAGAATTTGATTATTAGTTCCTTAACTACTAGGCAAACAACTGCAACCAACCATATCAATAGTTCGTGAAACATATCCCTGCCATCCACAAATCAGGTTAGGAAAACACAAGCACAACAAGTCCCTTCCTATTAACCAACAACCCATTTATTACTAATCTCATTTCATTACCACACCCCACCATTCATTAACTCCCCCACTTTTATTTATTATCCACAACCCATAGTTCATTCACATTCAAGACCAACCCTACAGCCCCGTTGCCAAACATCACAACCACAAACACACCGAAACCCATAGACCATTATCTCTTTAAATACGATTTATCGCAGCCCTGCTGCATATCACCAAAATAGTATTCACACCAACCCACAACCAAGCCAACCGCAGCCCCACTGCTCACCCGATCCACAAAAACACAGAAAAAAGATTCGTTCCACACCATTTCCCCTTTAACATAATTTACCATAGCCCCGCTTCCCATCCCATTCGTAACAACCTAGGATTCACCCCCATTAAATGTCACGTATCCAAGCCCACACCCACATGTTCATTATTTCATTTCGTTCAACCAAGGTGATCACACAAGGGTTCCAGATTTTAAATCATCCAAATTTACATGATTAACCAAATTTCCACATTCAACAAAGTCTCCATACACCAAAACAGTCTAGAAAGATAAGGAAAGATTTAATTTCACAAGCAAAGACCCCCAACGAACGTGATTTTCAGTAGGCATAATCCCATTCAATTCATAACATAATATCACTAGATATAAATAAAGTAACCGCATTCACAAACATCCCATCACCATTATATAAGACATTTATTATCTTTATTAAACCATTTCAAAAGTGTTTCATGTAAACAATAGGACACCCACCCCACATGATGCACAATTTAGTGAGATGAAGTTAAGATCCCTACCTCAACAGGTTCTGATCACAACGCTCCCCCAGATCAACTTTAGAAGACATCTGTCGGCATTCGTCACTTCTGTCTAATCCTAGAAAAACCTCCTCAGGTGGAAGTTGGAATGGAAAGGTTGAAGGAAAGACAACATATCCAAGCTTAGAAGTTCCTCCTCGTCGTTACGGTCCCGTGGCCGCTGACGGATCATAAAGCGGAGCTCGGATGAAGAAGTTATGGAAGAAAAGGTGCCTTCGAGTCTCTTGGGAGAGCTCTGCTTAGAGGAAAGGGGAGGAGAGGGGTGGGTTGAAAAGGAGGAGAGGACCCCTCCTTTTATAGGTGTGAAAAACAAAAGTACACGGCGTGTACCTTATGGTACACGGCGTGTACTCAACCATTTCACACGGTCACCACATGGCTTCCAACACGGTCTTTAATGTGGCACGCGGCCGTCACACGGTTTGAGGGTGACACATACGCGGGGAGGGACTACACGGCATGTAGTATTGGCTACATGGCGTGTACTCATTTATTTCACGCGACAAGGACACGAATCCAACACGGCACATGGCCTTTGACTCGTAAACACACGGGTTGAACGTAATGCGTACGCAGGGAGGGATTATACAGCGTGTAGTTTTGGGTACACGGTGTGTACCCATTTATTTCACATGGAAAGGACACGACCTTGAATGTGGGGTATACCCGGTGAGGTGGTACATGGAGTGTACTCACACTACACGGCGTGTAGTTTCAAAATTCTGGAAAGTGTGTGAAAATTCCACTTTACCCTCCAGAACACTTCGTGACCTTCTTTTTGACAAAGGAATGGGCCGGAGAGGTCCAGGACATTACATCAGTTACCTCTTAAAACATTCTCGTCCCCGAGAATTCAAAAACCAACCCAGAGGAATCCTAACAAGATACCTCTTAGGGCTCTCATTATAACAGGAACCCAACCAACAACCCTAATCATTGGTGTTAAGAATTCCCTCTCATATTTCAAGATATTATCCATTTTAGGTGGCACTGAATCGCCTGCACAGGTTTAATCGCATTCACATTAATGTGTCTTGATTAAGGATTGAGCCTTCCCACTTCCATATATTAGGATTTTCCAACTTGCACTACCCCCAACACCACAAAACCAACACATGGCCTGAAAATGTGGTTTGGGGAAAATTTCTTCTTTTATTTCGAGATATTATCCGCTTTAGGTGGCACTGGCTTACCCGCACAAGTTCAATCACATCCTCATTAATGTGTCTCGATTAAGAGTCAGGTTTTTCCCTTCCCACACATCCGGACATGCTACACACTTCCAGAGAACGAGGAACCAAGAGGTCTCACAACCGACAAGACAATCATTCCATATATCAAAGGTATAGAGTATAACATCAACACAAAGCTCAGAAGAACAAGGGGAAAACACAAGTAAAAACAGCTCCGGGTACTGAGCGTGCATCTGGGCCTCCCGCTCCCAAGTTCTCTCCTCGAGGCTGCCATGCCTCCACAACACACAAACAAACGGAATGATTCGTCCACTGAGCACCTTCTCTTTACGATCCTTGATTCTGACTGGTCATTCCTCTAAGGTCGCGTCGTCTCCCATATCTAACTCTCCACAGTCGATAACGTGAGAGTCATCGTGTAAGTACCGACGAAGATGGGAGATGTGGAAGATTTCATGAACCTTCTCTAACTGAGGTGGCAGGGAAGCTGATATGGCACCTCGCCGACTCTCCTCAGCACCTCAAAAGGTTCTATGAACCTAGGTGAGAGATTGCTCCCTTTCCCAAACCTATGCTTCCCCCGTCGAGGGGAAACCATCAAGAACACATGATCCCCCACCTTGAACTCCAAGGGCCTCTTCGGACGATCAACATAAGACTTCTGTCGGTCCTGAGCCACTTTCATCCTCTCACATACAAGCTGGACTTTCTCTATGGTGCTCTATTCTACTTTCAGCCCAAGAGAACCTACATCACCAACCTCTACCTAGAAAATGGGTGAACGACGTGGTCTTCCATACAAAGCCTCAAACGGTGCCATGCCAATAATATAGTGGAAGCTGTTTTTGTAGGAAAACTCTACTAAACTCAAGTGTCGTACCCATGATCCTCCGAAATCCAGAATGCATGCTCGCATCAGGTCCTCCAACATCTGGATAGTCCGCTCTATCTGCCCATCGGTCTGGGGGTGGAAGGCAGTGCTAAGGCGTAGCTGGGTACCAAAAGCATGCTATAACCCCCTCCAGACTCATGAGGTAAACCGAGTATCTTGACCTGAGACAATAGTATTTGGAACTCCATTCAACCGCACAACCTCGTCTACATACCTCTGTGCTAAGGTACTCAGCGGGACTGACTCCTTAATTGCTAAGAAGTGATCTGATTCCGTCAGTCGATCCACCACTACCTAGATAGCATCATAACCACCCAGAGTTTTGGGTTTTCCTATGATGAAGTCCATTGAGATGTCATCCCACTTCCACTCGGGGACGTCTAGAGGATGCAACAAACCACTGGGAACACGGTGTTCAACCTTCAATTGCTGACACCCTAGGCATTTAGCCAAAAACTCTGCCACTGACCGTTTCACCCCGGCCCACCAAAAAAGTTCCTTTAGGCCTTGGTACCTTTTTGAAACTCCTGGATGTACCGCCAAGGCTGACCTATGGAAGTCACGAAGAACTCCCTCACGCATTGTCTCAGGGACAAACATCCTTCCATGAAAAAGCATCTGATGTCGGCTGTCCTCTGACCATCCTTCTGGAGCGTTCCCCTGATTGACATGATCCCGCATTACTTTTGCCTCCGAGTCCCCCCACTAAGACTCTTCCAATTGCTACAACAAGGAGGTCTGGACCGTCATCTGAAACAAACAGCCTTTAACACCTTCTACCCTGGCATTCAAGTGCAAGGCAGGCAAATCTCCCATCACTTCCCAAGCATCAGCAGATTCCCGAACCACTTCCTTATGTGACTTCCTACCTAGGGAATCAGCCACAATGTTTCCCTTACCTTCAGTGTAAGAGATATCGAAGTCAAAGTCTTGGAGGAACTCGACCCATATCTGCTGCCGTAAGTTCAGGTCATGCTGTGAGAAGATATAACGCAGGCGCTTGTGATCCGAGAAGACCACAAAGTGCTCCCCAAAGAGGTAATGTCGCCACAACATTAGTGTGAACACTAATAATGCAAGCTCTAGGTCATGGGTGGCATAGTTACATTCGTCAGGGCGTAACTTCCTAGACCCATAACAGATCACTCCCTTCTTCTGCATCAGCACACACCACAGACCAAGGCCAGAAGCATCACAAAACACCTCATACAACAACCCTTCCTCTGGAAACCTGAGTACAAGAGCACTGACCAAATTATCCTTCAGGTAGTCGAAAGATTTTTGGCACTAATCGCTCTATAGGAAGACTTGGTTCTTCCTAGTCAAAGAAGTCAATGGAGCAGCAACTCGAGAGAAGTCTGAAATGAACCTCCGATAGTAACCTGCAAACCCCAGGAAGTGTACTTCTTGCATCAAGAACATACACATCGTCAATTTCCCATAAAGCTGGTGGTGTCGAAGGACTTCCAAGACTGCCCTGAGATGCTCAACATGCTCCTCCTCTGATCTTGAGTAGATCAGGATGTCATCAATAAACACAATGACGAACCAGTCTATAAACTCTCGAAAGACAAAGTTCATAGGCCCCATGAACACAAATGGTTCATTCGTAACACCAAACGACATCAATACAAACTCAAAGTGGCCATACCTGCACCTAAAAGCCGTCTTCAAGATGTCACTGTCCTTTACCCTCAGCTGATTATATCCAGATTATAGACCAATCTCAGAAAACTAACCTGCTCCACTCAGTTTGGTCGAAGAGATCATCTATCCTTGGAAGGGGGTAACGGTTCTTGACCGTTACCTGGTTCAACCTTCGGTAGTCTATGCATAGCATGAGACCACCATATGCCTTCTTCAAGAACAAAAATAGATCATCCCATGGCGATACGCTGGTTCGAACAAAACCCGTCTCCATAAGATCGTCGATCTGAATCCGCAACTCCCGGTACTCCAAAGGTTCCATCCAATAAGGGGCCATCAAAATCGGATGGGCACCAGGCTGTAAGTCTATCCCGAACTCAAAGTCACATCGGGGGGGGGGAGTGTATAGTCACAACCTCTTCAGGAAAAACATCGAGGAACTCCCCAACAACCCCGGGGACATCCATCATCTTTGTATCAGCTAGAACCACTGATAACCCGCCTTACAAGGAAAGGAGAGGCTTCACATGACGGCTTCCCACCTGATAGCTACTATCTCCAACAAAAGATACGTGTTTCCCATCCACGTAGGAGAACACGACCCTTCTTCGGAAGCAGTCGATAACGACACTAACAGAAAACAACCAGTTGATTCCTAGGATGACATCGTATGGCTACATCTGTAGCAAAAGAAGGTCCCAACTAGATCAATGTGGTCCCAACATCAGCCCAAATCCCCGGAAAACACAAGATACGCTGGTATGGCCTCCAACCGGTGTACTCAGCACTAGTAGTATGGAAATTCTATCTATGTCTAGTCCCAAAGCATGGGCTAGACCAGGTGCAACAAAGGAGTGTGAAGCTCCTGAATCGAACAAAGCAGAAATGAGAGTGCTGAACAAACAAATCGTACCTCGCACCACCTCTAGTCTTGTTGGTGCTGTCAACTCTGCTGCATGCAACTATCCACGCCCAACTCCTCTGCCTCTCTGATGCCGACCAACTCCCCGACCACGTCCTGGTCGAGGTCCCTGAAGATCACCTTGAGGTCGGCCTCCTCCTGCAATGTCTTCCCTTAGAGAAGCATGGTCCTGCTGCTACTGGAAGGGCCTCGCTGGCAACAGGTGCTCCTGAGGTGGGTGCTGAACCTACCCACCTCCACCGTACTGAGCTCGGATCGGGCACCGACTCTGAACGTGACCGAAACCTCCACCGGAAAAACACTTCGATCCTGGGCTCGTGAAAAAGGGACGAGGACCTGAAGATCTGAACTGGAACTGTTGGGGCCTGCTCACCACTGGCCTGAACCTGGAAGGTCCCGTCGCAGGAGACCTGCTGCTGACTCCCTTCCCCTTCGACGAACCTATCTGGATCCCCTCACGTGGTGAACCTCCCAGCGAGTGCATCCTCTCTACAACTTCTTCCTCCTTATGTACTTACAAGTACGTTGTATATAACATCCCGCCTTTTTATCACCTAAACTTTCATTACATTATACAAAACTGAGGATCTTTAAGGTATAGTGTCTTAGAAACCAGGAACTTAAAACATGAAAACATAAAACATTCTTCTTAAACACTTGAAAGGCTTCTCCTCATGTTCATCCTAGGTTCATTACTGCATCTCATAACCTGGGGACATACATCAAATGAAAGGATGAGCAGAAGGCCCAGTAAGGGAAACAAGGGAAACATTTAACATGTGAACTTGAGATACATCAACTATGTCATGAACAAGAACTTTAAGGCATGATAAAAAAAAGTCATGTGGCATATCATAATAAAAATAACATTTTTTATAACTTTAAGATGTGGCTACATCATTTAAAATAGACAATCATGAACATATCACCAAGGTCCATCCCCAAGGTGTCATTTGAAAATTACCAAGGTTATTCACCAAGGTATCGTGAAAATTGTAATCTCTAGTGGTTACATCATTACCCAATGCATTGGAGTGCTATCAGGGCTCACCCTTAAATTTTCTATTATTATCATGTGAGCCACATATATCATCATCAAAAATTTCATAAATAACCCATATAGCATAAAATAAATGGGTTTCATTTCATAATCACAATGTTTTAAAAACTGCTTTAAAGACATGCTCTTTACGTCACTTTAAAACCCACGGAAAAGGAAGGTGGGTCTCATGTATGTAAATACCAGAATTTAAAATAGAACATTTTGTAATATATGTGAATACACCTTTAGAATAAAGATATTTGAGTATTCATTTAATAATATAAAAGAACTTTAGAAAAAGAGAGAGACATTTTGAGGCGGAAATTCTGCAGCATAACGACTATGTTACGAGGTTTTAGAAGACATTAAAAAGAGAGGGAAAATGGGTAAAACATTCATAAATGACCCATAAAATAGTATATGGGAAGAGTAATAAGGATAAATGTTCATGGTAATGAGATTTCAAGGACATACCATTTGAAATGAAAAACATGGAAGGAAGACAAAAATTAGATTTCTCTTATGAAAGTTCGGCAGCCTAACAGCGTTACTTATACTTAAAAAAATGATTTGAAAAGATCAAATAGGGTCTCTCATCATGTGAACATAAGAGTTCTGTATGATAGATATAGAGATAAATCCAGAACATAATTAAAAAGGAACTTGAAAGGCTTGACATGAAAGTAGAACTTTGAAAAGAATGAGAAGGGTGAAAGAATCCCCTAAACAATTCGGCAGCCTAACAGCGCCACTTAAAACTTCAAAATACTGAATTGAAGAGATCAAATGGGGTCTCTCATCATATGAACATAATAGTACAGTATGATAGATATAGAGATCATAACCCAACATAACCAAAAGTAACTTGAACGAATTGACATGAAAGTAGAACTTCAAAACGAGAAGGGTGAAGAACCACTTAAAAATTCGGCAGCCTAACGGCGCCACTTAAAACTTCAAAATACTGAATTGAAGAGATCAAATGGGGTATCTCATCATATGATCATAAAATATCAGTATGATAAATTTATAGATCATACCCCAACATAATAAAAAAAATTGAAATACTTTACATGAAAATAGATCTTGAAAAATGAGAAGGGAGAAAGAATCCGTTACAAAACATTCGGCAGCCTAACGGCGCCACTTAAAACTTCATAAAACGAAATAATGAGAGTAAGAGGGGATCTCTCATTATATGAACATGAAAAGGGAAGTAATAGTAGTATAAAATAAAATCCTCCAACATAAGAACATGGAGCATAAAATGAATGACATAAAAGAGATTACTTGAAATGAAAGAGAGAGGTCGGATCCCTTACCTTAAAACGTAACTCTTAAAACTCAATGGTTGGGACCTTGAGGGCTTGGGGGAACCTTCGGAGGACTCCTTGGGAGGTAATGAGACCATAACTTCGTTGGGGGAGAGTGGGGAGTCGAAAGGATGAGAGGATTTCTTGGTATTTATAGGGAAAGTGAGGGGACAAGGCATTAATGGCCAAGTGACACCTCAAAAGTGGTTTTCACAAAAGCATGGGCCCTCCCATGGTACTTCCCATGGAGTTAGGCCACATGGGGCCCCCAATACAATAATTCATCACCTTTGGCCGGCCATCCCTTAAAATATCTCATGACATCATCATGACATAGTTATGAGATCATTAAACATACCGAAACCCTAAAACTGTATTTTTACTATTCACTGAAAATTCAACTTTCTCAGAAAAATACCAAAATTTCACCTTAACTAAATATCAATGCTCTGATTTCAAAAATGAACTCAATTTTATAAAAATAATTTTTTAAATAATTTTAATTTAATTTTTAAATAAGTACACTATTCACCGAAAATTCATTTTTTCAGAAAAATCCCCAAAAATTACCATAACATAATATCGATGCTCTGAGTTCAAAAATGAAATCCATTTTATAAAAATATTTTTCTAAATATGTTTATTTAAATTTTTAATTAAAAAACACTATTCATCCGAAAAAACTAATACTTGAATAATAATTTATGAAACCGTTATTTAACCATTTTATTGAATCACATTACTTAATCAAGGTACCTAGATTATATTAATACATTCTTTAAGTGAGATTACTAATCCATTTAGACACATTACTAATCCTAATCATAAAATCACTATTCATAATTTACTATTCATATAAAATCAAGTTGAACTTATTAGACTCTAAATTTCGTACTGAACATAATTTTAGAAGACCATTTTTTTGAAAATCATTACACATTTTTAATTATTTAAGGTTTACATAAACATTTTTAAAATATCCTTTTTCTAAAATTTATCAAAAATATGCATACTATATTTATCCGGTCATTTAAAAATTCATAAACTTCATCATAAGAAGAAATCCCAATTTTTATTTAAAACAACGGATTACACAAGGCAGTTACGGTCTCCTTACATAGCCCCTTATCACACCAGCATAGGATATAAGTGTAAGGTGTGCTAAGGTGAGAGTATCTGAGGGAGGCTCGGCTAACATCGTACGAGTAGTAATTTCTATCAGTTTGAACTTCTCGCAGAGGCGATTCCATTCTAGCTTCACACGATGAAGTTCGGCTTGGGTTTGGTCAAGAGAAAAGCCCAGTGGTTCTACCTCCTTCCCAAGTTCTGTTAGATGGGCTTCGATCGGTCCAAGACTACTGGGTGAGGTCATCGAATCTTCTTTCTATAATAATTAACCAAGATTACTTATATTTAGAGACAATAATCAAAACCTTTAGTTTCCAGCGGTTATATTGACCAATGGTCATATAATCGTCTAAACCCAACGGTCTCATTTTAATTATAATCATGTTATCAAATGAAACATTTTTGTTGAGTATAAAAATAAATAAAATAACACATAAAATTAGGAAACAAGATATATTCAAAATTTCGGGTCGTTACATTCTTCCCCCCTTAAGAAATTGCGTCCTCGCAATTTTTAAAATTGGGTTTTGAAATTTCATTGAAAGTCCCACATCGGAAAAGGAGTCTGTAAAATTATTACTTTAAAAGAATGAAAGGGAAGTACAAAGGTCACCCGAGTTAACCCACACTAGGATTCCATGTAGGAAAACATGGACATGGAAGAAAAACAAAGGGTCAAGTTCTGGGGGAGAGTGATAGAGAACATGGTTAGAAGAAAGTTAACCATAAGAAAATCCCAAACTTATGATGTGTGTAAACGGTCTTTGATTACCTAGTAGGAAACGTAAACCAACAACATTTTTGTTTTACGTTCCTTTTCATAATTTTGAGTAATTCATTTACAACATAAAACAAAAACATAAGAAAATATACCTATCTTCATGTAGAGTTTCATCCTTTAATAAGTTTCTACCCTAAACTAACCTTTTCTTCATGCTATGAGCATTCAAAACTACTTGGTCTCATCAAAACACAAGAATCATCTTCATAATCTACAAAAGATTAACTATCTATTTCTTCTATCTTTAAACATTATCCCAAAAACAGAAAGGGTAAGGTAAAAAAAACTCTTAAAAAAATAATCCCATAGGAATGGAAACTACTTTTAAATCTTCAAAGTTCCATGGTACTACCCAAAGTTCATCATAGACCATTCCATAAATAACGGTCCTTAAGATTCCTCAAAATAAACCAAACTAAGATTGAATCCCAAATACAACAAGGATTTGATAACATAGTCTTCCAAAATAAACTTCATTGTTCATCTCCAAACAACATCAACCACTCCTAACATATTATAACAAAAGTAGCTAACCTAAACATATTTTACCCAAGATATGTTAATCATTCCCATAAGTAACCTAAATTACTATAATTCCACCTTAAATTCATCGATTCTTCAAAATATAAGTCAACCTTACTCCTCAATGAAAATACCATAGTAATATATTTATCTCGATCATATAGGGTCCCCAAAATAGTGAACGTCTTCCAAAATAATAATCATCTTTTAATCCCCTAATCATCTCTTTCATATTAATCCGGCAATCGTCGCATTTCCTATCACATTGGTTGTTGGGACATGTTCTTCCATTTCCCACCATTAACTAAGAATAGAAAGTATAATTAGGGGCTTAAATACTTAGCTAATAGTCATGAAAAGGAACTTAAAGAATATAAGGATAACTTGTAGAAGAAAAGTATACCCTAACTTGTGATCCCCTAGGTTCTCATCTAGGTTATCCATGATCATATATTCTTATGTGAATCATTATTTTATTTTATCTTTGTTACTTTATAAATGGTTCATACTAAGCTTATGAATTTACCAAAGCATATCCCCCGGGAGTGTCGTAACCAAGAGTGCAGCAAGACCTGTTGTTGTGTACCAGTTCCTGTTTGAGTCTAGCACAAAGCGGTGTTTTCGGGTTTTACCACTATGTACATATGTGCCAGAGCCACCTCTACCTGCTCGTATCCAGACAGGGATGTATTTTCTTGGCAACCCATTACTCAATACTCACCAAAATACCAGGATGATTTCCTATATATAAACTTTTCTATAGGCTTCTTCCTAAATTTTTCATATCCTAATTTCCACAAATAACTAAACCATCCTTTGATACCAACTATAACATCCCTCCTTTTTATCACATAAACTTTCACTACATTATACAAAACTGAGGATCTTTAAGGTTTAGTGTCTTGGAAACCAGGAACTTAAAACATGAAAACATAAAACATTCTTCTTAAGCACTTGAGAGGCTTCTCCTCATGTTCATCCTAGGTTCATTACTGCATCTCATAACCTGGGGACATACATCAAATGAAAGGGTGAGCAGAAGGCCCAGTAAGGGAAACAAGGGAAACATTTAACATGTGAACTAGAGATACATCAACTATGTCATGAACAAGAACTTTAAGGCATGATAAAAAAAAATCATGTGGCATATCATAATAAAAATAACATTTTTTATAACTTTAATATGTGGCTACATCATTTAACATAGACAATCATTAACATATCACCAAGGTCCATCCCCAAGGTGTCATTTGAAAATTACCAAGGTTATTCACCAAGGTATCGTGAAAATTGTAATCTCTAGGGGTTACATCATTACGCAATGCATTGGAGCGCTATCAGGGAGTACCCTTAAATTTGCCTTTATTATCATGTGAGGCACATATATCATCATAAAACATTTCATAAATAACCCATATAGCATAAAATAAATGGGTTTCATTTCATAATCACAACTTTTTAAAAACTGCTTTAAAGACATGATCTTTAGGTCACTTTAAAACCCACGGAAAAGGAAGGTGGGTCTCATGTATGTAAATCCCAGAATTTAAAATAGAACATTTTGGTATATATGTGAATACACCTTTAAAAGAAGGATTTTTGAGTATTCACTTAATAATATAAAAGAACTTTAGAAAAAGAGAGAGACATTTTGAGACGGAAATTCTGCAGCATAACGACTATGTTACGAGGTTTTAGAAGACAATAAAAAGAGAGGGAAAATGGGTCAAACATTCATAAATGACCCATAAAACTTTATATGTGAAGAATAATAAGGATACATGATCATGGTAATGAAATTTTAAGGACATACCATTTGAAATAAAAAACATGGAAGGAAGACAAAAATTAGATTTCTCTTATGAAAGTTCGGCAGCCTAACGGCGTTACTTAAACTTCAACAAAAATGATTTGAAAAGATCAAATAGGGTCTCTCATCATGTGAACATAAGAGTTCAGTATGATAGATATAGAGATAATTCCCCAACATAATTAAAAAGAAACTTGAAAGACTTGACATGAAAGTAGAACTTTGAAAAGAATGAGAAGGGTGAAAGAATCCCCTAAAACATTCGGCAGCCTAACAGCGCCACTTAAAACATCAAAATACTGAATTTAAGAGATCAAATGGGGTCTCTCATCATATGAACATAAGATTCCAGTATCATAGATAAAGAGATAATAACCCATCATAAGAAAAAGGAACTTGAACGAATTGACATGAATGTAGAACTTCAAAACGAGAAGGGTGAGGAACCACTTAAAAATTCGGCAGCCTACCGGCACCACTTAAAACTTCAAAATACTGAATTGAATAGATCAAATGGGGTCTCTCATAATATGATAATAAAAGATCAGTATGATAAATTTATAGATCATACCCCAACATAATAAAAAGGAACTTTAAATACTTTACATGAAAATAGATCTTGAAAAATGAGAAGGGAGAAAGAATCTGTTACAAAACTTTCGGCAGCCTTACGATGCCACATAAAACATCATAAAACGAAATAATGAGAGTAAGAGGGGATCTCTCATTATATGAACATGAATAGGGCAGTAATAGGAGTATAAAAAACATCCTCCAACATAAGAACATGGAGCATAAAAGGAATGACATAAAAGAGATTACTTGAAATGAAAGAGAGAGGTCGGATCCCTTACCTTAAAACGTTACTCTTAAAACTCAAAGGTTGGGACCTTGAGGGCTTGGGGGCACCTTGGGAGGACTCCTTGGGAGGTAATCAGACCAGAACTTCGTTGGGGGGAGAGTGGGGAGTCGAAAGGATGAGATGAGTTCTTGGTATTTATAGGGAAAGTGAGGGGAAAAGGCATTAATGGCCAAGGGACACCTCAAAAGTGGTTTTCTCAAAAGCATGGGCCCTCCCATGGTACTTCCCATGGAGTTAGGCCACATGGGGCCCCCAATACAATAATTCATCACCTTTTTCTAGGCATCCCTTAAAATATCTCATGACATCATCATGACACAGTTATGAGATCATTAAACATACCGAAACCCTAAAACTACATTTTTACTATTCACTGAAAATTCAACGTTCTCAGAAAAATCCCAAAATTTCACCTTAACTAAATATCAATGCTCTGATTTCAAAAATGAAATCCATTTTATAAAAATAATTTTTTAAATATTTTTAATTTAATTTTTAAATAAATACACTATTCACCGAAAATTCATTTTTTCAGAAAAATCCCCAAAAATTACCATAACATAATATCGACGCTCTGAGTTCAAAAATGAAACCCATTTTATAAAAATAATTTTCTAAATATTTTTAATTAAATTTTTAATTAAAAAACACTATTAACCCGAAAAAACTAATACTTGAATAATAATTTATGAAACCGTTGTTTAATCCATTTATTGAATCACATTACTTAATCAAGGTGCCTAGATTATATTAATACTTTCTTTAAGTGAGATTAATAATACATTTAGACACATTACTAATCCTAATCATAAAATCACTATTCATAATTTACTATTAATCAAAAATCAAGTTGATCTTATTAGACTCTAAATTTCGTACTGAACATAATTTTAGAAGACCATTTTTTGAAAATCATTACACATTTTTAATTATTTAAGGTTTACATAAAAAATTTTAAAATATCATTTTTCTAAAATTTATCAAAAATATGAATACTATATTTATCCGGTCACTTAAAAATTCATAAACTTCATCATGAGAAGAAATCCCATTTTTTATTTAAAACAAAGGATTACACAAGGCAGTTACGGTCTCCTTACATAGCCCCTTATCACACCAGCATAAGACCTAAGTGTAAGGTGTGCTAAGGTGAGAGAATCTGAGGGACGCTCAGCTAACATTGCACGAGTAGTAATTTCTATCAGTTTGAACTTCTCGCAGAGGCGATTCCGTTCTAGCTTCACACGATGAAGTTCGGCTTGGGTTTGGTCCAGAGCAAAGCCCAGTGGTGATACCTCCTTCCCAAGTTCTGTTAGATGGGCTTCGATTGGTCCAAGACTACTGGTTGAGGCCATCAAATCTTCTTTCTATAATAATTAACCAAGATTACTTATATTTAGAGACAATAATCAAAACGTTTAGTTTCCAGCGGTCATATTGACCAATGGTCATATAACCGTCTAAACCCAACGGTCTCATTTTAATTATAATAATGTTATCAAATGAAATTTTTTTGTTGAGTATAAAAATAAATAAAATAACACATAAAATTAGGAAAAAAGATTTATTCAAAATTTCGGGTCGTTACATCGGAAGGGTGAAGGGGGTGACAACATACTGAAGCGAAGGACGAAGCGCCTATTCCAAACATCTCGCCTGAGACTCCTCATCCGAAAAGAGATCTGGAGAAAAGCACAGGTGACCACGGTGTCGTGAAACGTCAAATTGATTATATTTTTAAAGTTTATTTATTGTCTAAGGAAGACCCTAGTTCGTCTCTCAAGGAGCGTTGGTAGCTTTAGAGTGTATATTTTTAATAAAAATGACTATGAGATGGGGTGGTTTTGAAAACAGTTTAAAAAATGACTTAGTTGAATTAGCTTAAAGGATGAGTGACCTAGTGGATTATGAAAAATATGAGATAAAAGGGTTTATGTGATTTCACTACACACATATCAAGTTCATTGTTCATAGAGATTCATCTTAGGTTTAGAGTAATTCTTTGGTTGGAGTTAATTGGAATGCCGATTAATTCCTAACCTTTTATTTCAATGCTTTAAGGACCAAACCTTGACGTAACAATCGTATTGTCAAGGTCCTGTACTTATGCATGGAATAAGATCTTCCAAAGAATATTGAAATCTCAATATGTTGGGTATGAAAAGGATTCTTGTGATGTCCAATCAGAACAACACAAGTCACACACTCAAAACCTCACACCAATCAGTTAGAAATTAAGAGCACAACACTCACATGTATCAAATAAAGCATTCAAATCTGAAATAAAATAAGATACGTGGAATGAAATGTTTAAACACCCAAATTACTGCAAATTAGTAGCTAGTTTATGCGTCGTAACTCCCTTGACATGTGTGTAGCTCCCTCACAACGAACACCCAACTTTTAGCTCGACATCGGGAGGAGGAGGAAGCTCTGGTGGAACTCCTTCTTCATCCTTGATTCCCCTATGAGGATAGGGGCCTCCAAAACCTCAAAGGTGATTAGGAGACTCCTCTAGGACTCCAAATTTTCAGCACTTAACTCCTTGGCCGAACTTCCAAATGAGGTTCCCTTGGTGCCCTTTTATAGGAAAATTGGAAGGTGGTTTAGGCACATAGATTTCATCAATCCAATTTCACAATGTGTTTCAGCCTTCAGACAGTCTAATATTGATTTGTAGAAAATAGAAAAGTTTTAGACCTACCTCTTGAATGTCTCCATCGAATGTTTGGAACCGTTTGGAAAACTACAGCTCAAGCTATTGATAAAATAGAGAACACAGAATTTGACTTGGTCCAAATTCGGTGGCTTGGACAGATCAGTTCGGATGGGTCCCATAGAAGCCGCATCTGTAACGCCCCGACCCCAGTTACCCAGAGTCGGTGCATTATCACATAACATTGGCGTGATCACAAGAAAGATCAAATCTCGAAAGACCGATTGGTTTAGTAGACTTGGAAACCCTAGATATATTCATAAAGGTTTACATTACATCATAAAGTGAAAAACTACTACAACAACATAGTCTCCATATCCCACACTCATATCCCCACATACTATCCCTGCAGGTCATTCATAACTTACTTCTTCACATCATGGGAAAAATAAAACATAGAAAAGGGGTGAGATCAAATGCCCAGTAAGGATAACAATATAGTGGAAACTTTCAAAAATAAGCATAAACATTTAAGGCAATGTATAACTAAAACAAAAGCCTTTTAAACTTGAACTTCAACATAGTATGGCAAAAGTAAAATGAAATAATTCCATTTACTTATTCACATGGATATTCTACTAATCGAATAATAACATGCAATATAAATAAACACTTTCATAATGATGGAATGCGTAATGCCAGACTATCATAACAACATAGCCAAGGCCTCGTGCCAAGACTAAAAATAAGATTTTTCCAAGGCCTTGTGCCAAGACAGTAGTTTGTCTCATGAGACCTACCGATGCATCAAGGATCTATAGAGGGCTCCACCCATCACATATTAAGTCCAATGCATTCCCATATGAAAATTTTTAAACATAACATAAACATTTGTATTAAAACTATCATAAGAAATGTCAATACATTCACCATAAACTATGAACAGAATAAAAAATAGAACATCCACAGTCAATAATATCACAAAACCTTCAATTCAATATAGAAGTTTTGTATCATAATAAATCAACTTCAAATAAGCGTAAAATCCATCAAAGGATGTTGACATAGATGAAATCAAAACTCTTTTTAGAGAAATATCTCTTTCTATTTTGAAATCATTTAAGAGTCTTATATTTATGAAATAAAACATTTTCTTTGAAAATATTCTTATAAGCTTGTAAGGGAAGCTTCAACGATTTTATAATGGCGGAAAATAGCCGCACCCTCCGTATAAGTTAAAAAAACATTCTTACCTTAATTTTGTCGAAAAGGTTAAAAAGAACCTTGTTTGGAAAACGACGGAAAGATTCCCTTATAAACCTCTTATAAAAAGTCAAACAAGGGTATAAATGACTTTAGCCCATATTCTAGTAAATAGTAAAAATGTTTTGAAATTTATTTTAAGAAACATGGATGTGGATGATAAAGAGATCCCAATAGATTATTACGTAAAAACAACCTCGGATAATGAAGAGATTGTGAAATAACCCTTACCTTGAACTTTTCCTTGGTTGAGGGTAGATTAACCTCCTGTATAATGGTGAAATAATTGTTATTAAATTATAAAAGAATCATATATATTAATATGATATCATATATGATCTTTTAATATTTATTTGTTTATAATATCTTAGAATTATCGTCGTTTCGGGTGTTAAATTACTCGTTTTCTTTTATATTTTTTGTTACATAATACGTTTTTGTTATGGATAGGTTGTATCTTATTCATATCCATAATGATATCAAGTCCATAAACATCATTTTTAAATCATCAAATGATAATTATACTTGAATGGATACGATGGAGAATGAATCTCATCGCGTTCGTGGAGACGGTAGTCCGTACGTACGCACGAGCGACAATATAATTATTTTGATATTAAAATAATATATAAATGGATGTTATATAATATATACAGAATAATTAACATGTTATATTTATTATTTACATGAGTTACACATCATTATTATACCCATCCAAATAATAATATATTGAATAACAATTACACCACGACGTGGAGACGGTAAGCCGTACGTACGCACGTATGATGACATGTTATTCAAAGGGTGGATAGAATAATGAATATGGTTGTACCATATTTATAATAACATCACAGTATATATATTATACTGGATTTATTATTTTAGAATGGTAATAACAAAGGAAGAAGAAGTGGAAGAAGAAAGGAACTTGGAAAAGGGTGGTGAAATAATTACCTCTTCCTCGGGTTCTTCCTTTTGATTTGATCAAAAGGGCTCCTTAGGTTGGCTTTCTGATCAAACTAAGGCCTCTAGGTTGTAGTTATGGAAGTTGGTAGAGTATTTGGGTAGAGTTTGGCCAAACCAAATGGCTTTTAATGTGTGAGTTAATGAGAAGGGGGAGTGCCCTTTTATAAGAGGGGTGAGGGGCACCTTTGGAAAAGCTAGAAATATTAGTTTATAATAAATTAATATTCGGTTTCTAATTTCTCCAAAGTTTATTATATAAATTTTAAGGTGGGTAAGGGTCTAAAAAAACTCAACCAATAGAATTTAGATAGGTTTTGGTCATTATATAAACCTTATATTTAAGTATTAGCTCTAAGTTAATTAGTTTCACTTTTACAATATCTCTTTGTATTTTTATATTTTATGGTTAATAAACATACCATATACATCCAAGAGACCCCCAAGTGGTCCATTAATGATTAACATATCATTATATAAGTCTCTTGATCGAACCTTAGATTTTTAGGAATTTAATATCAATTAATAATATAATATTTGTTTTAAAAACTCTTTTATGTCAATTTTGACACTATTCAATAGTTTATTTTTTTGAAACTCATAACAGAATGATTACTTCGAAAAGATTTAATTAAAGAATTCCTAAAATGTCATATTAACTTATAATATTAGTGTAATTCATAAAAAGTCTCAAATTATATTTATTTGTGTATTTATAATATCAATTATTTTAATTTTTCACTATTATGGTAATTACTGCACCATCATTGTGTCATAAATAAATTAAATTATTTAATGTATAAAAATTATAAATAAAATATCATTATGTATTAAATATTTTTATCTTTATAATTAATATTTATAGTCTAAAATCCAACATATATAACCCTATGAAAGAAATTGTTTTTCAAAAAGATATATGCTTGTGTCATTTTTGTATTCATTTTAACTTAATTAAAATATAGTGTCCCTATCACCTACAAGTGGCTCCATGGGGTCCCAAAATCGACCCAAAGATGAATATGGTGAAACATGTATCAAAGAATAAGGTTAGGACATGTTTTAGGATAATTTAGTATTATTATAATAATATTTTTTAACCCTTATTTATCGGATTTACCCTTAACCATGGTAAATAAAATATTTACCGGAGTAATTATTCAAAATGTCTAAAAATAAAAGTTACATATTTACACAATTTGAACATCCTGATTCCAAATATGGAATCCATTTTTCCAAATTCAAAACATAGAAGTGGAAGAAATTAATTTAAAATTAATTCTCGTTGTTAAAACAAAAAGCGTGTTTTGAAGAGATAATAACTATCAAAAGATTGACACTTATTTATGTTCGGTTTAATTGTAAAATTATGTCCAATGACCAACATTATTTCAAATGGTAAAAATATATTCTAAATATACTTTAAAACCACTCAAATTCATAATTTATCACTATTAATTATTTTTATTAAAAAATTCGTTTTTAATTAAAATTTAGTAATTTTCACTATTCATCAAAATATTAAAGTTATCCGAAAAGAACCTAAATTTCAACTTAGGCTAAATTCGATATTCCAAATCCAAAAATGAAGTCCATTTTGAAATATAAAATATATATAATTTCAAAAAGTATGTATTACTATTCATAACGGCTAGTTTGATTGATTATGGTGTGTTAGAACTCGGTGTTGCGTACAACACACGCTAACACATTATTCAAAGAGAAGCGTACCGTAGAAGCTTGGGGTGTTATGTTCTCCCCTACTTCAAATAATTTTGTCCTTTAAATTTCTATAATACTTATCACATGAAAAGACTTGGGTGGTTCTTCATCATAAGTTCCTCGGGTTCCCACGTTTCCTCTTCCATCTTATGGTTTCTCCACAAAACTTTTACCAGACGCGTCGTCCGGTTTCTCAGTACTTGTTCTCTCGTATCAAGAATCCTGACGGGGTCTTTACAATAAGACAGATCGGGTTCAAGTTCTAATTCTTCATAGATGAGTACATGCGTTGGGTCAGGCATGTATTTCCTCAACAGAGATACGTGGAACACATCGTGAACTTTGGAGAGACTTGGCGGCATTGCCAATCGGTAAGCTACAGCCCCAATTCGTTCTAGAATTTCGAAAGGTCCGATGTACCGGGGACTCAATTTACATTTCTTACCAAAACATATGACTCCCTTCCATGGAGATACCTTCAGGAAAACATGATCACCGACTTGAAATTCCAAATCCTTCCTTCGATTATCAGCATAGCTCTTCTGCCTACTTTGAGCTGCTTTGATGTGATTTTGGATTACCTTCACCTTTTCCATCGTTTCCTCTACCAGTTCTGGGCCTACAAGTTTTCTTTCACCAACGTCATCCCAACAGGTTGGTGTACGACATCTCTTTCCGTATAATGCTTCATATGGTGCCATCTGAATACTCGAATGGAAGCTATTGTTATAGGAAAATTCTACCAGAGGTAAATATTGATCCCACATACCCTGAAAGTCAAGTAACCAAGATCTCAACATGTCTTATAAGGTTTGGATATTTCGTTCTGATTGTCCGTCTTTCTGAGGGTGGTAAGAAGTGCTCAAATGAAGTTCAGTATCAAGGGATTTCTGAAGACTTTTCCAGAATCTTGAAGTAAAATGGGGATCACGATCAGAAACAATAGATAGGGGTACTCCATGAAGTCTCACAACTTTATTAATATATAGTCTTTCTAGACGTTCCAGGGGTAGATCTTCTTTTATAGCAAGAAAATGTGCTGAATTGGTAAGACAATAAAAAATAACCCATATTGCATCGTTCCTTCTAGGAGTCTTTGGTAGTCCAATGACAAAGTCCATCGTAATATTGTCCCATTTCCACTCTGGTATGGGAAGAGGTTGCATGACTCCTCCAGGATGTTGCCTTCCAGCTTTCACTTGTTGACAAACCATACATCTTGACACAAAATCAGCAATCTCCCTCTTCATGTTGTCCCACCAAAAATGTTCCTTCAAATATCTATACATTTTGGTGCTACCATGATGTATAGAGAAATTGGAACTATGAGAATCATCTAGAAATTCCCTTTTTAGATCAGGTATATCGGGAACACAAAGTCTCTTCCCGAATTTCAAAATTCCATCTTCATACACAAAGTCTCTCAATCTCCCATCATTCACAGCTTTAATCTTCTTTTGAAATTCTTCATCATCGGTCTGAGAACTATTAATCCTTTCTAGTAAAGATGGTTTGGCAGCCATTTGAAAAAGCATTGATGTTTCACCTTCCCTGGTTATTCCCATGTCCATCTTCACTAGATCGATCAAAATTGGACCCCTTTCAATTCTCATCATGTTCAAAACTCCATGGTCTTTTCTGCTCAAAGCATCTGCCACCTTGTTTGCTTTCCCCGGGTGGTAGTGTATCGTACAATCATAATCCTTGAGTAATTCAAGCCATCTCCTCTGCCTCATGTTGAGTTCTTTTTGTGAGAAAATATACTTCAAACTCTTGTGATCAGTATAAATCTCACATTTTCACCATAGAGGTAGTGCCTCCATATCTTCAAAGCAAAGATCATAGCTGCTAACTCGAGATCATGAGTAGGATAGTTTTTTCATGAATTTTCAACTATCGTGATGCATAGGCAATAACCCTATCATTCTGCATAAGGACACAACCAAGTCATTTCTTCGATGCATCACTATAAATAACGAACCCATCATTCCCTGATGGTAGATTCAATATAGGAGCACTGACTAATCTTCTCTTCAGGTATTCAAAACATTCTTCACACTCTTTTTTCCAAACAAATTTAACCCCTTTACGTGTGAGCTTCATTAATGGGTTAGCCAACCGGGCAAAATTCTGGACGAAAATTCGATAATAACCTGCCAAACCAATAAAACTACGTACCTCAGTTACACTTGTAGGTGTTGGCCATTCTTGGATTGCCTTGGTCTTAGAAGGATCAACATATACTCCATCTTTAGAGGCAATATGGCCAAGAAAAGAAATCTCTTGAAGCCAGAATTCACACTTGCTAAACTTCCCATATAATTCATGTCTTCTCAAAGTCTTCAAGATAATGCGCAAGTGATTTTCATGATCTTCGTAGATTTTGGAGTATACCAAGATATCATCAATAAATACCACCAAAAATTCATCGAGATACTTCTTGAAAACTCTATTCATCAGATCCATGAATACTGAGGGTGCATTAGTCAATCCAAAATGCATTACAGTAAACTCATAATGCCTGTACCTTGTTCGAAATGATGTCTTCTGAATGTCTTCCTTCTTCACACACAACTGATGGTATCAAGATCAAAGGTCAATCTTTGAAAAGTATTGAGCTCCATGCAGTTGGTCAAATAAATCATCAATTCATGGTAGGGGATACTTGTTCTTTATTGTTATAGCATTGATCTCCCTATAGTCGATACATAACCTCATAGATCCATCTTTCTTTTAAAAAAAAAGAACAGGGGATCCCCATGGAGAAACACAAGGGAGAATAAATCCTTTATTACTCAATTCCTCTAGTTGTTTCTTTAGTTCGACTAATTCTACAGTGGCCATTATATAAGGGGTCTTCGATATAGGCCTTGATCCAGGAATTAAATCAATGGAAAACTCAAATTCTCGTTCTGGAGGATGTCCAGGTAAATCTTTCGGAAATACATCTACATATTCTTTCACAATAGGTACATCCCCTATTTGAACATTCCTTTCCTCACCCCTAGTTATTTCATTCTCTTCCACCCCAATAATTGAATTTAGTTGAGCTACTGGGGGTGGATCTAGATAAGAATTAGGCGGTGATGATTCTTCTCTAAAGATAAGGTGTTCCTTATCATCATCATCAAGAATCGTAACCTCTTTCTTCTTACAATAAATCTTCGCATCATAGTCCGAAATCAAGTCCATACCGAGGATTATATCTTACTCAATCATAGGTATGATGATGAGATCAGCAGATAAAGAACATTTATGTGCTCTAATGGGGACTGACTCACAAAACTTTGTTGCAATGATACTTCCCTTAGGAGTTTTAACTAACAACTCCCTTGTTAAATCAAATTGGAAATATCTAATTTTCTTAGAAAACTGGGAAGATATCAAACAATGTGATGATCCAGAATAAAATAATGCATTTTCTAAACTTGAGGAAACCATTAAATTAACTACCACCACGTCTTTCGGAGCTTCTACCTCAGCAGTAGTGGTAGCATAATTTTGGCCTTGATCCCTTGGCCTTTTCTGAGGTAAGTTCTCCTGAAGCTTAGGACATTCATTTGCATAGTGTACCATCTCCCTACAATTATAGCACTGAACATTGGTAGATTCCTTTGTCCCTTTGTAATCACAAGCTTGGTGGCCTTTTTCACCACATTTTTAACAGATGCCCATTCCCTTCAAGCAAGTACCGGGGTGTTTCTTCCCACATTTACCATAGGATGGATATTCAACCTCTCCCTTATTCCCCTTATTTCCATTCCCAGATTGATCAGCAGGTCTCTTCTTCTCTTGATTTTCTTTAAAGTCATAAGACTTAGAGAATTCCTTTTCGGTCTTGATAGCACATGAGATAATGTATTTGTACGGCGAGAAGGATTGTGAGACTAATGCTCGACGGAGAAATGGTTTTAACCCATCAAAGAAACTATCAATCTTACTTATTGGGTTACGTATATAATCTCCAGCATACATTGCTAACCTTGTAGAGTTAGCCTCATACTTTGTGACATTCTCATCCTCCATTTGTCTCAGACTCAGAAATTGCCTTTCCATATCTTCTCGATGGTCGCGAGGAAAGTATTTTTCTAAAAACAGATCTTTGAACTCCCTCCATTCCATATTTGATACTTCATCATCTTCCTTCGTGTTTTGAATCAATGACCACCATTGATCAGCATCTCCAGTGAGGCGGTAAACTGCCATGATAACTTTTTATCTTTCACTACTCCCCAAAGCCTGAAATATTTTCTCTAGGGAATTTATCCATTTCTCAGCTACTAAGGGATTTGTACTCCCATTGAAAGTTGGTGGTTTTTTCCTAATGAATTGATCTAACATTGATCCTCCACACTGCGGATCAGGGTGCTCTATACGGTTAAGGTTATTATTCATAACCTGAGTGAGTTTTCCCAGTATGGTGATTAGCTGATCGGCACCATTTGCATCACCAGCTCCACTATAATTATCTTGAGAAAGAGGGAAATACCTAAATGGAGTGCGTGCATTGATAAAGTTTCCATTTCTTCCACAAGGCTCCATTTCTAGACAATGACATGAATTAGATCAGTTTATGAATCAAAATATATAATCCCATACTTATAAAACACTTAACATAAATTGAACTATTTATGAATATAATCCATAAGCATAAAAATATTTTCTTTGAGGAAGTATAAACTCATAAACCCTTCATAATGATTTTTAATGAAAATGAGAGTTATCCTAAGCATATCCCCCAGGAGTTTCGTAACCAAGAGTGCAGCAAGGCCCATTGTCGTGCACCAGTTCCCGTTCGAGTCTAGCTCTAAGCGGTGTTTTCGGGATTTACCCCTAGGTACATATGTGCCAGAGCTGCCTCTACCTACTCGTATCCAGACAGGGATGTATTTCTCGGAAAACACACAAAATCTCTACAATACCAAAATTCTAGGAAGTTCTTCTATACTAATCCTCAAAGTTCATCTTAGGTCTACGTGCTCTAACCAGAGTTTATCTAAATCTAGCTTCCAAGGTTTGTACTAAACTTCCTCTGATACCAACTATAACACCCCGACCCCAGTTACCCAGAGTCGGTGCATTATTACATAACATTGGCATGATCACAAGAAAGATCGAATCTCGAAAGAACGATTGGTTTAGTAGCCTTGGAAACAATAGATATATTCATAAAGTATTACATTACATCATAAAGTGAAAAACTACAACAACAACATAGTCTCCATATCCCACACTCATATCCCCACATACTATCCCAGCAAGTCATTCATAACTTACTTCTTCACATCCTGGGAAATATAAAACCTAGAAAAGGGGTGAGCTCAAATGCCCAGTAAGGATAACAATATAGTGGAAACTTTCAAAAATAAGCATAAACATTTAAGGCAATGTATAACTAAAACAAAATCCTTTTAAAATTAAACTTCAACATAGAATGGAAAAAGTAAAATGAAATAATTAGATTTACTTATTCACATGGATATTCTACTAATCTAATAATCACATGCAATATCAATAACCACATTCATAATGTTGGAATGCATAATGCGAGACTATCATAACCACATAGACAAGGCCTCATGCCAAGACTACAAATAAGATTTTTCCAAGGCCTTGTGCCAATACACTAGTTTGTCTCATGAGACCTACCGATGCATCGAGGAGCTATAGAGGGCTCCACCCATCACATATTAAGTCCAATTCATTCCCATATGAAAATGTTTAAACATAACATAAGCATTCGTATTAAAACTAGCATACGAAATGTCAATACTTTCACCATAAACTATGAACGGTATAAAAAATAGCACATCCACAGTCAAACATATCACAAAACCTTCAATACAATATATAAGTTTTGTATCATAATAAATCAACTTCAAATAAGCGTAAAATCCCTCAAAGGATGTTGACATAGATGAAATCAAAACTCTTTTTAGAGAAATATCTCATTCTATTTTGAAATAATTTAAGAGTCTTATATTTATGAAATAAAGCATTTTCCTGAAAATATTCTTATAATATTGTAAGGGAAGCTTCGACGATTTTATAATGGTGTAAAATAGCCGCACCCGCCGTATAAGTTAAAAAATATTCTTACCTTAATTTTGTTGAAAAGGTTAAAAATCACCTTGTTTGGAAAACGACGGAAAGATTCCCTTATAAACCTCTTATAAAAAGTCAAACAATGTTATAAATGACTTTAGCCCATATTCTAGTAAATAGTAAAAATGTTTTGAAATTTAATTTTAAGAAACATGGATGTGGATGATAAAGAGATCCCAGTAGATTATTACGTATAAACAACCTCAGATAATGTAGAGATTGTGAAATAACCCTTACCTTGAACTTTTCCTTGGTTGAGGGTAGTTTAACCTCCTGTATAATGGTGAAATAATTGTTATTAAATTATAAAAGAATAATATATATTAATATGATATCATATATGATCTTTTAATATTGATTTGTTAATAATATCTTAGAATTATCGTCATTTCGGGTCTTAACTTACTCGTTTTATTTTATATGTTTTGTTACATAATACGTGTTTGTTATGAATATGTTGTATCTTATTCATATCCAGAATGATATCAAGCCCTTAAACATTATTTTTAAATCATCAAATGATAATTATACTTGAATGGATACGATGAAGAATGAATCTCATCGCGATCGTGGAGACGGTAGTCCGTACGTACGCACGAGCGACAATATCCTTATTTTGATAATAAAATAATATATAAATGGATGTTATATCATATATACAGAATCATTAACATGTTATATTTATTATTTACATGAGTTACACATCATTATTATACCCATCCAAGTAATAATATATTGAATAACAATTACACCACGACGTGGAGACGGTAAGCCATACGTACGCACGTATGGTGACATGTTATTCAATGGGTGGATAGAATACTGAATATGGTTGTACCATATTTAAAATAACATCATAGTATATATATGATACTGGATTTATTATTTTAGAATTGTAATAACAAAGGAAGAAGAAGTGGAAGAAGAAAGGTACTTGGAAAAGGGTGGTGAAATCATTACCTCTTCCTCGGGTTCTTCCTTTTTATTTGATCAAAAGGGATCCTTAGGTTGGCTTTATGATCAAAATAAGGCCTCTCTCTTGCAGTGATGGAATTTGGGAGAGTATTTGGGCAGGTTTTAGCCAAACCAAAAGGCTTTGAAGGTGTGAGTTAATGACAAGGGGGAGTGCCCTTTTATAAGAGGGGTGAGGGGCACCTTTGGAAAAGCTAGAAATATTAGTTTATAATAAATTCATATTCGGTTTCTAATGGATCCAAAGTTGATTATTTAAATTTTAAGGTTGTTATGGGTCGAAAAAAACTCAACCAATAGAATTTATACAGGTTTGGGTCATTATATTAACCTTATCTTTAAGTATTAACTCGAAGTTAATTAGTTTCACATTTACAATATCTCTTTGTATTTTTATATTATATGGTTAATAAACATACCATATACATCCAAGAGACCCCCAAGTGGCCCATTAATGATGAACCTATCATTATATAATTCTTTTGGACGAAACTTAGATTTTTAGGAATTTAATATCAATTAATAATATAATATTTGTTTTAAAAACTCTTTTATGTCAATTTTGACACTATTCAATAGTTGATTTTGGTGAAACTCATAACAGAATGATTACTTCAAAAATATTTAATTAAATCATTCCTAACATATCATATTAACTTAGAAAATTAGTGTAATTCATAAAAAGTCTCAAATTATATTTATTTGTGTATTTATAATATCAATTATTTTAATTTTTCACTATAATGGTAATTACTGCACAATCATTGTTTCATAAATAAATTAAATTATCTAATGTCTAAAAATTATAAATAAAATATAATTATGTATTAAATATTTTTATATTTCTAATGAATATTTATAGTCTAAAATCCAACATATATAACCCTATGTAAAAATTGTTTTGCTAAAAGATATATGCTTGTGTCATTTTTGTATTCATTTTAACTTAATTAAAATAAAGTGTCCCTATCACCTACAAGTGGCTCCATGGGGTCCCAAAATCGACCCAAAGATGCCTATGGTCGAACATGTATCAACGAATAAGGTTAGGACATGTTTTAGGGTAATTTAGTATTATTATAATATTATTTTTTAATCCTTATTTACCGGATTTACCCTTTACCATGGTAAATAAAATATTTACCGTAGTAATTATTAAAAATCTCTAAAAACAAAAGTTACCTATTTACACAATTTGAACATCCTGATTCCAAATATAGAATCCATTTTTCCAAATTCAAAACACCGAAGTGGCAGAAATTAATTTAAAATTAATTCCCGTTGTTAAAACAAAAAGCGTGTTTTGAAGAGATAATAACTATCAAAAGATTGACACTTGTTTATGTTCAGTTTAATTGTAAAATTATGTCCAATGACCAACATTATATTAAATGGTAAAAATATATTCTAAATATACTTTAAAACCACTCAAATTCATAATTTATCACTATTAATTATTTTTATTAAAAAATTTGTTTTTAATTAAAATTTAGTAATTTTCACTATTCATCAAAATATTAAAGTTATCCGAAAAGTACCAAAATTTCACCTTAGGATAAATTCGATATTCCAAATCCAAAAATGAAGTCCATTTTGAAATATAAAATATATATAATTTCAAAAAGTAGGCAGTACTATTCATAACGGCTAGTTTGATTGGTTATGGTGTGTTAGAACTCGGCGTTGCGTACAACACACGCTAACACATTATTCAAAGAGAAGTGTACCATAGAAGCTTGGGGTTTTACAACATCAGGATTGGGTTCCTCAATATGAAATTTATCCTATTAAAATTTGGACATGCCCACAAAATTTCAGCCCATTTGGATGCACTGATTTCGTGTACTATGCAAAACAGTGGACAGATTTCCATGGATCCATGCGATTTTGGCCCATTTTTCTTTCACTTCATCAAGGGCCCTCCAAATCACCTCCACCTACATTGAAACAATATAAACAAGTAAAATTTCCCATTATAATATTTATTAACATTAATTTATTAATTCAAACATAAATTTCAATTTATTATTATATTTGGAATATTCATTACAAAACTAGTTTAAAATTGCAGTGTAAGGGTGGAATAAAACAGTGAATCGTGGTACGATCACACCCCCACACCTAAACATTTAAACTCCTGGGAAAATTCACATATCCAAATACAATGATGCAAATATATATATATTTTTTCAACATCCTAAAGATTTATAATTTTAGGAAATTTTATTTAAAGTAAAGTGATCAATGCACGAACCAAACCAAGGGGTTCTTCCCATTGAAAATGGAAAAATATGTCTCATAAATCATATCACAATAAAATTCAAAGAGATTTATGACACCAATATGAGCAAGGAATTAAAAGGTCAACCATTACACTAACTCTCCATGTGTGTTTCTGAAAACCATTACATGCTATTCTTTCCACTTTCTATCAAATAAATATATGTTATTTTAACATTATTCAGCTTTAAATGATTTTTCACCGAATCTGTCCTCCATCCTTTGAAATCATTTTTAAAGGCCCACTCATTTAAGAATTCCCAGAAGTCAAACCATAAGCTCCTGACATATATATCCCCATATGTTGCACATTTCATCACTCCCTTCATTTATTATATATATATATTTTGAATTTTGCAATTGGAACAAATCTCAAACTCATCTCTCAACCCTTTGTTTGATCTCCTCACGACACTAATTGCAATAGTCATAACAAGATCAAAGGTTGAGGTGGATTGGTTTTTTACCAGCCTAAGACACAACAATTTTTTTTGAGGGCGTACAACAGTCGGACATTAGGTAAACACGTGAAGGTCAATCTAGTACAGTAATAAAACCGATCAGATAAGGAACGAACGTATGGAAATATCATTTAAAGATGAAAAATATTAACCCAACATATATTTACCTTATATTAAGTAAGAAATAATCAAACTTTGTGGTTTGGTGAAAATATTTTTGGAGATATTAGTGACACATTTTTCCCAAAAACTACTCACACCATGGGCATGAAACATCTCAAAGGTTTCACATAGATACAACCATTTATATCATTGACAGAAAACCAATTCACTAAAAATCACTCAATGACGTTAAATTCATACAAATAATATTTTTGACCTCCGTTATGGTATTTTTTCATTCCCCACATTATAGTCTCCAAATCATAGAACTTCGAAATTGTTGATGGGGAAAAATGAAAATACCATAAAGAAGGCCAAAAAGAGAAAACAAAAGGAGAAAACAATGAAAATTCCTAACTATCCCAGGAATGTATCCACCACCCAAACCTAGAGTATGCAGTTTCCTCACTATATTAAAAGAGAATGTGGGAAGGAAGGATAAAACCTGGTGGATGTCATTCATAGTGTGCTTCTTGAATTTGGAGTTCCTCCATCGGGGACTCCAGAACGAGTTCATGAAAGTGCTTCAGCCGCTGCCCATTGACAGTGAAGGTTTTCTTGGTTTCTTCATTTTTAACCTGAACAACACCAAATGGAGAGACATTAGTAACAATGTATGGTCCAAACCAGCGGGAACGAAGCTTACCAGGATGCAACTTCAGCCTTGCATTATAAAGGAGGACCTTCCGCCCAATATAGAACTGAAGATGAAGGATAAGACGGTCATGGAAAGCGTTGGTTCTCTCATTATAAATATCAGAGTTTTCATATGCATCTCTTCTCATTTCCTCTAGCTCCTGAATCTGCAACTTCCTTTGAGAACCTCCACCAGAATGATTAGAATTGAATTGTTTGATGGCCTAGTAGGCCCGCTTCTCAATCTCAATAGGGAGGTAACAACTCTTTCCAAACACAATATGATCGGGTGACATTCCAATGGGAGTTTTGAAAGCAGTACGGTAGGCCCACAATGAATCATCAAGTCTAAGACTCCAATCTTTCCTATTGGGATGAACCGTTTTTTCAAGAATTTGTTTTACCTCTCTATGTGACACCTCAGCTTGACCATTGGTCTGTGGATGATATGCAGTAGAAACTCGATGACCGACCCCATACCAATGCAAAAGTGATTCCATTGTTTGGTTGCAGAAATGAGAACCCTGGTCACCGATAATGAACCAAGGTAATCCAAACCTACAAAAGATCTGAGTTCTCAAAAATTCTACAACTGTTTTGGAGTCATATTTCATTGGGGCCCGTGCCTCTACCCATTTTGATACGTAATAAACAGCCAAAAGAATGTAGAAGTTTACAAAATAATTGGGAAATGGCCCCATAAAGTCAATTCCCCAAACATAAAAAATTTCATGAAAGAGCAAGGGTAGTTGTGGCATTTCATTCCTTTTCAAGACATTCCCCATTCTTTGACAATGAGGACAAGATATAAAAAATTCATGGGCATCCTGAAAAAGTGTTGTCCAAAGGAGACCAGAATCAAGAACTTTGCGAGCAGTCCGTTGGGGACCAAAGTGGCCCCCACAAGCAAGAGTGTGGCATAATCTAAGGACAGACTGAAACTCGCTATCGGGAACACAATGCCTAAGGTCCTGATCGCTACATGTGTTCCAAAGGTAGGGGTCATCCCAAATGTACCAACGAGACTCATGTTTTAGACGACTGGCTTGGTTTTTGTTGAAATCAGTAGGAATGCAAGATGCTACCAAATAATTAATAATTTCAGCATACCAAGGAATAACATCTTTCACTTTATACAATTTCTCATCAGGAAACATGTCATTAATGGGAATACAGGGGGATGAGACAATGTCTGAGGTTGGGAGGATCCTACTGATATGGTCTGCCACCACATTCTCTGCACCGTTTTTATCTCTAATTTCTAGATTGAATTCCTGAAGGAGGAGCATCCAACGAATGAGACATGGTTTAGCTTCAGGTGTTTTAGGAGATACCGTAGGGATGCATGGTATGAGAACACAATGACTTTGGACCCCAAAAGATATGACCAGAATTTTTCCGAGGAAAACACAATGGCAAGGAATTATTTTGCATTTGTGGTGTAGTTTTCTTGGGCAGGGTCCAAAGTACGTGAGGCATAGTCTATGACATGTGGACATCGGTCGAACCTTTGTGACAAGACTCCCCCAACTTCATAGTTAGAGGCATCACACATGAGATCAAATGGTAAATCCCACCGAAGTTGTTGGATTACCGGGGGTGATGTGAGACTCCATTTTAATTTATTAAAAGATTCTTCACATTCTTTATCAAAAACAAAATCTTTTTCTCTTTGGAGTAAGCAGGATTGGGGAAGTGCAATCTTACGAAAATCATGAATGAAACTACGGTAAAATCCAGCATGACCTAGGAAATACCGCACATCATGTACATTTTTAGGGAATGGTAGGGATGAAATGACATCCACTCTTGATTTATCAACTTGGATACCATCCCTAGAAATGAAATTTCCCAAAACAATACCTTTTCGCACCATGAAATGGCATTTCTCATAATTTAATACAAGATTATTTTCAATACAACGACGTAGGATGGAACCAAGACTACCTAATCATTCATCAAAAGAGGATCCATTAAAAGTAAAATCATCCATGAAAAATTCCATGCAATTCTCCAGGTAATCCGAAAAAATACTAATCATACATCGCTGGAAAGTACCCATAGCATTGCACAGACCAAATGGCATCCTTCTATAGGCAAATGTGCCAAAAGGGCAAGTGAAGGTTGTCTTTTCCTAATCCTCGGGGGCAATATGGATCTGAATGTATCCAGAATACCCATCATGAAAATAGTAATGGGACTTCCCCGCTAGCCTCTCTAGCATTTGGTCAATGAATGGAAATGGGAAATGGTCATTCCTAGTGTCTTGGTTTTGTTGGCGATAATCTATACATACACGCCTACTATTCTGCACATGAGTTGGAACCAATTCATTGTTTTCATTTTTAATTACCGTTAGGCAAGTTTTTTAGTAACTACTTGAATGAGACTGACCCATTGGGTGTTAGAGATGGGGTAAATGATTCCAGCAGCCAATAATTTTGTTACTTCCTTTTTAACTACTTCTATGAGGTTTGGGTTCAGTCGACGTTGTGCCTGCCAAACTGGTTTAGCCTCATCAGTTAATAAAATATGATGTGTACAAATTGATGGGATAATACCAGGAATGTCTGTAAGTGTCCATCCCAATGCTTGTTTATGCTCCCTCAAAAGTTCAAGCAGTCACAATTCATGCTTAGGAGGGAGTGAACTAGAAATGATAACGGGAAACCTGTTTCCATTCCCAAGATATGATTGTTTTAAATCTTGAGGTAGTTTCTTTAGTTCCAATTCAGGTGGATTTTGGATTGATGGCAGTGTGTGTGAGATTGAGAGGTCACTAATCTCATCTAACTGCTCAATGGTATCATCATCAGATGAGGAATTAACTTTTACAAGCGTAGCAGTATCATCGATGGTCATGTGATCCCCCGTGTTCAAGAAATTATCAATTAATAAACATGCATGACACTTTTCTAGACTAGTACAAAAATCAACACACGATTCATTTCCATGAATTTCAATCAAAGAGGAAAATTCAGAAAGGGGGTCAGGGGAAACAAATGAAGTGATTTTAGGGGAAGTGAGTACATCAATTGAATTTACCGAGAGAGAGGAATGTTCTTCTGAGGGGTGCTTCATGGTATCAAGGATGTTGAAATGGACTATGTCACCACCAAATTCCATAGATAATGTACCATTATGTAAATTAATTATGGCTTTCACATTTTTCAAGAAAGGTCTCCCAAATATAAATGGGGCATGTCCATTCATCCTATCATCTTCCATTTTTATCACATAAAAATCAGCAGGAAATATTAAATTTTGAACACTCACAAGAACATCCTCTAACAAACCAGAAGGGTGTTCCATACTCCGATTTTCTAGCTGAAAAACTATTCCTATGGGCTTTAGTTCACCGACCTGCAAAGAAGAGTAAATAGAGTGAGGCATCACATTAATAATAGCACCCAAATCAAGCATATCATTGGAGAAAGAATACTCCCCTATGGTGCATGGAAAAGATAATGTTCCAGGATCGTTGCACTTGGTGGGAAGTGATGGTTGTATCAATGCTGAGACGTTCCTCCCCAGGCTCACCTTCTCAACACCTCTATGTTTCCTTCGGTGGGTACACATCTCCTCCAGAAACTTTTCATATCTCGGAATTTGCTTGATGACATCAATCAATGGAATGTTAACATTCACTTTTTTAAAGTCTCCAAGATTTCTTTATCATGTTCAGTTTCATTTTGTTTTCTTGGTTGGGTGGATATTTGGGGAAATGGAAGAGGAATGCTTGGGCTTGGTAACTCATCAATAGACACACTCTTTCCTTTGGTAGGACTTCTCTCATGACAAGGTTCCATCTCATTTTAACCTTTTTCAGTGGTGGGGATGGTGGTTAACTTAGGAGAGGATGACTCTAATGGAGGGTTCATTTGGATTTTAAGTTGAGTTCCACTCCTAAGGGTGATGGCACTAACATTTCCCTTATCCCTAGGGTTGAAAAGTGGTTGAGATGGTAGTTTACCAGACCCATGGCTTTGGATCTCACCCACCGAGTTAGCTAGTTGGCCTAATTGGGTTTTGAGGTCTTGTGTGGCTGCCTAAGTGGTTTGTTGGAATTGGATATTATTGGAGGCCATTTTTTCATCATATCTTCTAGGCTAGGTTCAGTTTTTGGAGGGGGGCATTGGAAAGGCCTTTGGGGTGGTTGAAAATTTCGGGGTGGTGGTGGTTGAGGACTACATTGCCCTGGTTGGTTCCATAGTTGATGAGGCTAGTTTGAATAACCCCTTTCCTATAGGCTTTTATGCCTTTCCACCCAAGGTTGGATGGATAATAAGGTTCTTTCCTAATGGGTTGGTTATAGGGGCGTCCTGGGAATACTGCCTCACAACTCTCAGAAGTTTCTCTCAATTGGGGGAATTGGTCAGAATAGTGGGTATAATAAGAGCATATACCACAATTTATGGGAGGAGGAGATTGTAATTTCCCTTGGTAAAGATCAAGTTGTCATATAAGGGTACTCACCTCTTCAAACTTTGTGTCTACCTTCTTCTAGAATTCAATACTTTGCACCTCATGGAAACCTCTAATGGGTACACTGGACCTTGAGCTGAATTGTTGAGTGTTCTTTGCCATGGTCTCAATTAGGGTCCTTGCAGCGATTGGGGTTTTATCCACTATTGTACCACCTGCAGCAGAATCAATCATGTTACGATCAATTGGAATTAAACCTTCATAAAAATACTGTATTAAAAGTTGATCAGTTATTTGGTGGTGTGGACAACTTGAACATAATATTTTAAAGCGTTCCCAATATTCATGAAGGGTTTCTCCTTGAGATTGTCTTATCCCACATATTTCTTTCCTTATTGTTGCAGTTCGAGAGGCTGGGAAGTATTTTTCATGATAAAGTCGTTTCATGTCTGCCCAACCTCTAATAAGTGAATTAACATAATACAACCAATCTTTAGCCGTGTCTTCTAATGAAAATGGAAATTCCCTAAGTTTTACTTGTTCTTCATCCACATTAGTAGGTTTTAATATTGAACACACAGTATGAAATTCTTTTAAATTCTTATCTGTATCTTCTCCAGGCAGTCCATGAAATTGTTGTAATAAATAAACTAAACCAGATTTTAGTTCAAAATTGGGTGCCTCGCCTTGTAATGGAATGTAAGTGGGTCGGATATCAACATCAGGTGAGGTTAGTTCTTTTAGTGTGCTATTATTTTCATCCATTCTATACAAGTTATGTTCAGTTTTAACTTTGGTTTCTGAAGAAGAAGAATGATCAATAATAATTTTAAGATGTGATGTCTCCTCCTTCAAAGTGTTGTCTTGTGTCTCTCGGTTTTGTTGATGTAGAATCCTCTCCGGTTTGGGTCAGAAAGAATTTAGGTCTACCGGATTAGAACACGTCATACACAGAACCTACAAAATAAATAAATTAGAACAAAAAAATGCAATGGTATAAGATAAAAGAAACAAATATTCACAAAAATTACAAAAAAATTATCAATAACATGCACAAAAAACCAAAGCGCTCCTCGGAAACGGCACCAAAATTTAACCGTGTTGTCATGAAACGTCAAATTGATTATATTTTTAAGGTTTATTTATAGTCTAGGGAAGACCCTAGGTCGTCTCTCAAGGAGCGTTGGTAGGTTTAGAGTGTGTATTTTTAATAAAAATGACTAAGAGATGGGGTGGTTTTGAAAACAGTTTAAAACAATGACTTAGTTGAATTAGCTTAAAAGATGAGTGACCTAGTGGATTGTAAAAAATATGAGATAAAAGGGTCGATGTGATTTCACTACACACATATCAAGTTCATTGTTCATATAGATTCATCTTAGGTTTAGATTAATTCTTTGGTTGGAGTTAATTGGAATCCCGATTAATTCCTAAGATTTTATTTCAATGCTTTAAGGACTAAACCATGACGTAACAATCTTATTGTCAAGGTACAGTACTTATGGATGGAATAAGAGCTTACAAAGCATATTTAAATCTCAATAATTTGGGTATGAAAAGGATTCTTGTGATGTCTAATCGGAACAACACAAGTCACACACTCAAAACCTCACACCGATCGGTTAGAAATTAAGAGCATAACACTCACATGTATGAAATCAAGCATTCAAATATGAAATAAAATAATATACATGGAATGAAATGTTTAGACACCCATATTACTCCAAACTAGTAGCTAGTTTATGCATTGGAACTCCCTTGAAATTTGTTTAGCTCCCTCACAATGAACACCCAACTTTTAGCTCGACATCGGGAGGAGGAGGAAGCTCGGGTGGAAATCCTTCTTCATCCTTGATTTCCCTATGAGGATAGGGGACACCAGAACCTCCAAGGTGATTAAGAGACTCATCTAGGACTCCAAATATTCATCACTTCACTCCTTGGCCGAACTTCCAAATAAGGCTCCCTTGGTTCCCTTTTATAGGAAAATTGGAAGGTGGTTTAGGCACACAGATTTCATCAATCCACTTGAAAAATGCGTGTAGGCCTTCAGACAGTCTTATCTGGATTTGAAAAAAATAGAAACGTTGTATCCCTACCTCTTTAATGTCTCCACCCAAAGTATGGAACCATTTTGAAAGCTACAGTTGAAGATATTGATAAAATACAGAACACCACATTTGAATTGGTCCAAATTCGGTGGCTTGGACAGATCCGTTCGGATGGGCCCCATAGAAGACGAATCATGATTGGGTTTTCAATATGAATTGTAGCATATTAAATTTTGGACAGGACCAAAAAATTTCAGCCCATTTCATTGCACGGATTTCGTGTACTATGCAAAATAGTGGACATATGTCCATGGATCCATGCAATTTTGGCCCATTTTTCTTTCACTTCATCAAGGGCCCTCAAAATCACCTCCACCTACATTGAAACAGTATAAAAAAGTAACATTGCCCATTCTAATATTGATTAAAATTAATTTATTAATTCAAACATAAAGTGAAATTTATTATTATATTTGGAATATTCATTACAAAACTAGTTTAAAACTGCGGTGTAAGGGAGGAATAAAATAGTGAATCGTGGTACGATCACACCCCCACACCTAAACATTTGCACTCTTGGGAAAAGTCACATATCCAAATACAATGATGAAAATATATATATATATATTTCCAACATCCTGATGATTTATCATTTGAGGAAAATTTATTTAAAGTAAAGTGGTCAATGCACGAACCACACCAAGGAGTTCTTCCCAGTGAAAATGGAAAAAGATGTCTCATAAATCATATCACAATAAAATTAAAAGAAATTTATGACACCGATATGAGAAAGGAATTAAAAGGTCAACCATTACACTAACTCTCCATGTGTGTGTGTGAAAACCATTCCATGCTATTCTTTCAACTTTCTATAAAATAAATATAGGTTATTTTAACATTATTCAGCTTTAAATGATTTTTCACCAAACCTATCCTCCATCCTTTGAAATCATATTTCAAGACCCACTTATTTAAGAATTCCCAGAAGTCAAACCATAATCTCCCGACCTAGATATCCCCATATTATTCACATTTCATCACTCCCCTCATTTATTATATATATATTTTTTTGAAGTTGCAATTTGAAAAAATCTGACACTCATCTCTCAACCCTTTGTTTGATCTCATCACGAAACTAATTGCAATAGTTATAACAAGATCAAAGGTTGAGGAGGAGTGGTTTTTGACCTCCCCAAGACACAACAATTTTTTTTGAGGGCGTTAAACAGTCGGACATTAGGTACACATGCATAGGTCAATCTGGTATAGTAATGAAACTGATCGGATAAGGAACGAACGTATGGAGATATCATTTAAAGTTGAAAAATATTAACCCAACATATATTTACCTTATATTATGTAAGAAATAATCACACTTTGTGGTTTGGTGAAAAAATTTGTGGAGATATTAGTGACAGAGTTCTCCCAAAAACCACTCACACAATGGGCATCAACCATCTCAAAGGTTTCACATAGATATGACCATTTATATCATTGACAGAAAAACAATTCACTAAAAATCACTCCCTGATTTTAAATTTATACAAATACCCTTTTTATCCTCCATTATGGTATTTTTACTTTCCCCACATTATGGTCGCCAAATCATGGAACTTCGAAATTGTTGATGGGGAAAAATGAAAATACCATAAAGAAGGCCAAAAAGAGAAAACAAAAGCAGAAAACAATGAAAATTCCTAACTATCCTAGGAATGTATCCACCCCCCCAAACCTAGAGTATGTAGTGTCCTCACTGTAGTAAAAGATAATGTGGGAAGGAAGGATAAAACCTGGTGGATGTCATTCATAGTGTGCTTCTTGAACATGGAGTTCCTCTATCAGGGACTCCAGAACGGGTTCATGAAAGTGCTTCAGCCGCTGCCCATTGACAATGAAGGTTTGCTTGGTTTCTTCATTTTGAACTTGAAAAACACCAAATAGAAAGACATTAGTAACAATGTTTGGTCCAAACCAGCGGGAACGAAGCTTACCAGGATGCAACTTCAGCCTTGCATTATAAAGGAGGACCTTCGGCCCAATATGGAACTGACGATGAAGGATAAGACGATCATGGGTAGCCTTGGTTCTCTCCTTATAAATCCTGGAGTTTTCATATGCATCTCTTCTCATTTCCTCTAGCTCCTAATCTACAACTTCCTTTGAGCAGCTGCACCAGAATTATTAGAATTTCATTGTTTGATGGCCCAGTAGGCCCGATGCTCAATCTCAACAGGGAGGTGACAACTCTTTCCAAACACAAGACGATAGGGTGAAATTCCAATGGGAGTTTTGAAAGCAGTACGGTAGTCCCACAATGAATCATCAAGTCTAAGAAGCCAAACATTCCTATTGGTTTGAACCGTTTTTCAAGAATTTGTTTTACCTCCCTATTTGACACCTCAGCTTTACCATTGTTCTATGGATGATATGCAGTAGAAACTTGATGACCGACCCCATACCGATGCAAAAGAGATTGCATTGTTCGGTTGTAGAAATGAGGACCCTGGTCACTGATAATGAACATAGGTAATCCAAACCTACAAAAGATCTGAGTTCTCAAAAATTCTACAACTATTTTGGAATCATCTGTCCTTGTGGCCCGTGCCTCTACCCATTCTGATATGTAATCAATAGCCAAAATAATGTACAAGTTTCCAAAAGAATTGGGAAATGTCCCCATAAAGTCAATGCCCCAAACATAAAAAATGTCATGAAAGAGCAAGGGTTGTTGTGGCATTTCATCCCTTTTAGAGACATTACCCATTCTTTGACAACGAGGACAAGATTTATGAAATTCATGGGCATCCCGAAAAAGTGTTGGCCAAAAGAGACCAGAATCAAGAACTTTGCAAGTAGTCCGTTGGGGACCAAAGTGGCTCCCACAAGCAAGAGTGTGGCAGAATCTAAGGATAGACTGAAACTAGCTATCGGGAACACAACGCCTAAGGACCTGATCGCTACATGTGTGCCAAAGGTAGGGGTCATCCCAAATGTACCAACAAGACCCATGTTTTAGACGACTGGCTTGGTTTTTGTTGAAATCAGTAGGAATGCAAGATGCTACCAAATAATTTACAACTTCAACATTCCAGGGAATGGCATCTTGCACTTTGTACAATTGCTCATCAGGAAACATGTCATGAATGGGAATACAGGGGGATGAGACAATGTCTGAGGTTGGGAGGATCCTACTGATATGGTCTGCCACAACATTCTATGATCCTTTTTTATCTCAAATTTCTAGATTTAATTCCTGAAGGAGGATAATCCAACGAATGAGATGTGGTTTAGATTCAGGTTTTTTAGGAGATACCGAAGGGCTGCATGGTATGAGAACACAATGACTTTGGACCCCAAAAGATATGACCTGAATTTTTCCAAGGAAAACACAATGGAAAAGAATTATTTTTCAGTTGTGGGGTAGTTTTCTTGGGCAGGGTCCAAAGTACGTGAGGCATAGGCTGTGACATGTAGATCTCGGTTGACCCTTTGTGACAAGACTCCCCCAACTGCATAGTTAGAGGTGTCACAAATGAGCTCAAATGGTAAATCCCACCGAGGTGGTTGGATTACCGGGGGTGATGTGAGACTCCATTTTAATTTATTAAAAGCATATTCGCATTCTGTATCAAAAACAAAATCTTTTTCTGTTTGGAGTAATCAGGATAGGGGAAGTGCAATCTTACTAAAATCACGAATGAAATGACAGTAAAATCCATCATGACCTAGGAAAGACCGCACATCATGTACAATTTTAGGGAATGGTAGGGAAGAAATGACACCCACTTTCGATTTATCTACTTGGATACCATCCCTATAAATGACATGTCCCAAAACTATACCTTATCGCACCATGAAATGACATTTATCATAATTTAATACAAGATTATTTTCAATAAAACGACGTAGGATGGAACCAAGACTACTTAAACATTCATCAAAAGAGGATCCATAAACAGTAAAATCATCCATGAAAACATCCATGCAATTCTCCAGTTAATCCAAAAAAATACTAATCATACATTGCTGGAAAGTACCTAGAGCATTGCACAGAACAAATGGCATCCTTCTATAGGCAAATGTGCCAAAGGGGCAAGTGAAGGTTGTCTTTTCCTGATCCTCGGGGGCAATATGGATCTGAAAGTATCCATAATACCCTTCAAGAAAATGGTAATGGGACTTCCCCACTAGCCTCTCTAGCATTTGGTCAATGAATGGCTATGGGAAATGGTCCTTCCTAGTGTGTTGGTTTAGTCGGCGATAATCTATATAGACACGCCAACTATTTTGCACACGATTTGGAACCAATTCATTGTTTTCATTTTTAATTACCGTTAGACCAGTTTTTTAGGAACTACTTGAACGAGACTGACCCATTGGCTGTCAGAGATGGGGTAAATTATTTCAGCAGCCAATAATTTTGTTACTTCCTTTTTAATTACTTCTATGAGGTTTGGTTTTAGTCGACGTTGTTCCTACCTCACTGGTTTAGCCTCATCATTTAATAAAATATGATGTGAACAAATTGATGGGATAATACCAGCAATGTCTGCAACTGTCCATCCCAATGCTTGTTTATGCTCCCTCAAAAGTTTAAGCAGTCACAATTCATGCTCAAGAGGGAGTGAACTAGAAATGATGATGGGAAACTTGTTTCCATTCTCAGGATATGAATATTTTAAATCATGAGGCAGTTTCTTTAGTTCCAATTCAGGTGGATTTTGGATTGATGGTAGTGTGTGAAAGTGAGAGTTCACTAATCTCATCTAATTGCTCAATGGTATCATCCTCATATGAGGAATTAGCTTTTACAATCGTAGCAGTATCATCGATGGTCATGTGATCCTCTGTGTTCAAGAAATTATCAATTAATAAACATGCATGAAACTTTTATAGACTACTACAAAAATCAACACACAATTCATTTCCAAGAATTTCAATCAAAGAGGAAAATTCAGAAAGGGGATCAGGGGAATCAAATGAAGTTATTTTAGGGTAAGGGAGTACAACAATTGAATTTACCAAGAGAGAGGAATGTTCTTCTGAGGGGTGCTTCCTGGCATCAAGGATGTTGAAATGGACTATGTCAACACCAAATTCCATAGATAATGTACCATTATGGACATTAATTATGGTTTTGGTGGTTTGTAAGAAAGGTCTCCCCAATATAATTGGGGAATGTCCATTCATCCTATCATCTTCCATTTTTAGCACATAAAAATCAGTAGGAAATATTAAATTTTGAACCCTCATAAGAACATCCTCTAACACACCAGAAGGGTGTTCCGTACTCTGATTTTCTAGCTGAACAACTATTCCTGTGGGATTTAGTTCACCGACCAGCAAAGAAGAGTAAATAGAGTGAGGCAGTACATTAATAGAAGCACCCAAATCAAGCATAGCATTGGAGAAAGAATACTCCCCTATGGTTCATGGAATCGATAATATTCCAGGATCGTTGCACTTGGTGGGAAGTGATGGTTGTATCAATGTTGAGACGTTCCTCCCCAGGATCACCTTCTCATCACCTTTATGTCGCCTTCGGTGGGTACACATATCCTTCAGAAACTTTGCATATCTCAGAATTTGGTTGACGGCATCAATCAATGGAATGTTAACCTGCACTTTTTTGAAAGTCTCCAAGATTTATTTATCAAGTTCAGTTTTATTTTGTTTCCTTGGTTGGGTGGATCTTTGGGGAAATGGAAGAGGAATTCTTGGGCTTGGTAACTCATCAATAGACACACTCTTTCCTTTGGTAGGACTTCTCTCAAGACAAGTTTCCATCTCATTTGAATCTTTTTCAGTGGTTGGGATGGTGGTTTCCTTAGGAGAGGATGACTCTAATGGAGGGTTCATTTGGCTTTTATGTTGAGTTCCACTCGTAAGGGTGATGACACTAACATTTCTATTATCCCTAGGGTTGAAAAGTGGTTGAGATGATAGTTTACCAGACCCACGGCTTTGGATGTCACCCACCAATTTTTCTAGTTGGCATAATTGGGTTTTCAGGTCTTGTATGGCTGCTTGGGTGGTTTGTTGGAATTGGAGATTATTGGCAGCCATTTTTTTCGTCATATCTTCTAGGCTAGGTTCAGTTTTTGGAGGGGGTTGTTGGAAAGGCCTTTGGGGTGGTTGAAAATTTCTGGGTGGTGGTGGTTGATGACTACATTGCCCTGGTTGGTTCCATGTTTGATGGGGATGGTTTGAATACCCCCCCCCTTTCCTATAGGCTTGGTTGCCTTTCCACCCAGGGTTGGATGGATAGTAAGGTTCTTGCCGAATGGGTTGGTTATAGGGGCATACTGAGAATATTACCTCACAACTCTCAGAAGTTTCGCCCAATTGGGGGAATTGGTTAGAATAGTGGGTATCAGAAGAGAATATACCACAATGTATGGTAGGAGGAGATTGGAATTTCCCTTGGGAAAGAGCAAGTTGTCATAGAAGGTTACTCACATCTTCAAACATTGTGTTTACCTTCTTCTCGAATTCAGTACTTTGCACCTCATGGACACCTCGAATGGGCACACTGGACCTTGAACTGAATTGTGGAGTGTTCTATGCCATGGTCTCAATTAGGTTCCTTGTAGTGATTGGGGTTTTATCCACTAGTGCACCACCTACAGCAGCATCAATCATGTTACGATCTATTGGAATTAAACCTTCATAAAAATATTGTATTAAAAGTTGATTGCTTATTTGGTGGTGTGGACAAATTGAACATAATCTTCTAAATCATTCCCAATATTCATGAAGGGTTTCTCCTTGAGATTGTATTATCCCACATATTTTTTTCTTTATTGTTGCAGTTCGAGAGGCTGGGAAGTATTTTTCATGAAAAAATCGTTTCATGTCCGCCCAACCTCTAATAGGTGAATTAACATAATACAACAAATATTTAGTCATGTCTTCTAATTAAAATGGAAATGCTCTAAGTTTTACTTATTATTCATCCACATTAGCTAGTTTTAATGTTGAACACACAGTATTAAATTCTTTTAAATGCTTATGTGGATCTTCTCTAGGCAGTCCATGAAATCTTGGTAATAAATGAATTAAACTAGATTTTAATTCAAAATTGGGTGCCTCGCCCTATAATTGAATGTAAGTGGGTCAGATATCAACATAAGGTGAGGTTAGTTATTTTAGTGTTATATTATTTTCATCCATTCTATACAAGTTATGTTCAGTTTTAACTTTGGTTTCAGAAGAAGAATAAGGATCAATAATATTTTTAAGATGTGATGTCTCCTACTTCAAAGTGTTGTCTTGTGTGTCTCAGTTTCGTTGATGTAGGATCCTCTCTGGTTCCGGTTTGAAAGTTTGTAGGTCTCCTAGAGTAGAACGCGTCATACACAGAACCTACACAATAAATAAATTATAACACAAAAATAAATGAAAAGGTATAAGATTAAACAATCAAATATTCACAAAAATTACAAAAAATTTATCAAAAACACGCACAAAAAACCAAATCGCTCCCCGGAAAGGACGCCAAAATTTGACCGCGGTGTCATGAAACATCAAATTTATTATAATTTTAAGGTTTATTTATAGTCTAGATAATACCCTAGGTCATCTCTCAAGGATATTTAGTAGGTTTATAGTGTGTATTTTTAATAAAAATGACTAAGAGATGAGGTGGTTTTGAAAACAGTTTAAAACAATGACTTAGTTGAATTAGCTCAAAAGATGAGTGACCTAGTGGATTGTGAAAAATATGAGATAAAAGGGTCGATGTTATTTCACTACACATATATCTAGTTCATTTTTCAAATATATTCATCTTAGGTTTATAGTAATTCTTTGGTTGGAGTTAATTGGAATCCCGATTAATTCCTAAGATTTTATTTCAATGCTTTAAGGACCAAACCTTGACGTAACAATCTTATTTTCAAGGTCCAGTACTTATGCATGGAATAAGAGATTCCAAATCATATTTAAATCTCAATAAGGTGGGTATTAAAAGGATTCTTGTAATGTCCAATCGGAACAACACAAGTCACACACTCAAAACCTCACACCGATCGGTTAGAAATTAAGAGTATAAAACTCACATGTATCAAATCAAGAATTCAAATCTGAAATAAAATAAGATACATGGAATGAAATGTTTGAACACCCAAATTACTCCAAACTAGTAGCTAGTTTATGCATTGGAAATCCCTTTACATTTGTGTAGCTCCCTCACAACGAACACCCAAATTTTAGCTCGACATCCGGAGGAGGAGGAAGCTCGGGAGGAACTCCTTCTTCATCCTTGAGTCCCCTATGAGGATAGGGGCCTCCAGAACCTCCAAGGTTATTAGGAGACTTCTATAGGACTCCAAATTGTCAGAACATCACTTCTTGGACGAACTTCCAAATGAGGTTCCCTTGGTGCCCTTTTATAGGAAAATTGGAAGGTGGTTTAGGCACACTGATTTCATCAATCCATTTTCACAACGCATGTCAGCCTTCAGAAAGTATTATCTCGCTTTGAAGAAAATTGAAAAGTTGTAGCGCTACCTCTTCACTGTCTCCACCGAATGTTTGGCACCATTTGGAAAACTATATCTCAAGATATTGATAAAATACAGAACACCGGATTTGACTTGGTCCAAATTCGGTGGCTTGGACAGATCCGTTCAAATGGGCCCCATAGAAGCCGAATCAGGATTTGGTTTTTTAATTGTAATTGTAGCCTATTAAAGTTTGGACATGCCCACAAAAAATATCAGCCCATTTAGATGAACATATTTCGTGTAATATGCAAAACAGTGAACAGATGTCCATGGATCCATTCAATTTTGGCCCATTTTTCTTTCACTTCATCAAGGGCCCTCCAAATCACCTCCACCTACATTGAAACAATATAAACAAGTAACATTTCCCATTATAATATTGATTAACATTAATTTATTTATTCAAACTTAAAGTGAAATTTATTATTATATTTGGAATATTCATTACAAAACTAGTTTAAAACTGTGGTGTAAGGGTGGAATAAAACAGTGAATCGTGGTACGATCAGCAGGAGATCCTTGAACTTGATCCCTAACTGTCGTACTGACATACTCCCCTGGTGAAGGGAGAGTAACTCCTGCCGCTTCTATGCCATGATCATGGAAGAAAGGAATTCCTCTCGGAATTCCATCTCAAAGTCAGCCCAAGAAACCTTTGCCTCTATCCTCTCTCCGAGGTAGAGCATCCACCACTGTCGCGCCGCACCTCTCAGCTGACTGAATGCTAGGGGAACCCAGTACTCCCTCGGAGCACGAATCCAGGTAAAATAAATCCCTAGATACTCAAACAACCACTCCTTCTCCATATCCGAAGTACCACCCTCGTACTTCTTGAGGGTTTGCCGCTGGAAAGAATGAAGATTCTTGTGCCACTGGCTATCTTCCTCCTCTCGGTCAATCCTCAACTGATCGACCGCCTGAATCTACTGGGCCTCGGCTGTCTGAGCCACCCGAGGACGACGTCTAGGTTCCATAGCTGCATGATAAACAAATATTTCCTAATCCCAAGTAGTAAGGAAATTTCTTAGGGTTTAATTTTATCATTTTATTTCAATTTATTTCCCAGAACACCCAAATCAAGTAAAACACAATCATGATGATGCATGTACCTTCCGTAGGGTCTCTAGCCTACAATCAATGTAGTATCACGTGGACGTTTGGTAGGCTTAGAGTCCTTACATCGGATCACGGGGGGCCCTAAAAATCCCATGTCCTAGCCGGTCTTCCCTGGCCTATGTCACGCACCACGATTAACCAACACTGTTGCCCTACCATCCCATGCATTCCTCACTGTGCCTTACTACAGACTCCATCCTATCTCTCAACCATCACCTCTGATACCATTCGGTCATGACCACCTCCAACCAAAGATGCCCTTCCTAAGATGGCAATGGTGAAAGGGAGATAATGAACCCTGAGTCCTGCCTCCAGTAGGCCCCGGGGTGGCGACTAGCACCAAGGGTATGAGTTTTGACAAATATGGGAGGCATTTCCCTTTTTATTTTTTTAAGATCGTGAAATAGGAAAAATCAACCACCAAAAAGGAAAATAATAAGTGTATAGAAATAAACCCAAACCAATCCCACATGCATGTTTAAACAATTTTATAACAAGGTGAAAGTACAAGAAAGATCAAAGTACAATACCAAAAGAAAACAAGAGTACAACAACTGCAACAACTCCAACTGTCTGACTTGTAGGGTCCCGCATGACCCTAGTAGTCCTCCTGGAAACCTGAATGTAATCGTAGGGTGAGTATACAAGTATACTCAGTAGGGAAACCTAAATCTCTTATGAACAAGTGGGGAGACATCCTAATGTCCCGTGAGAACAACAGAAGAAACCTAGCAAGGAAATCTATCCACCCAACCTCACCAGCCACACTCACCAACACACAATCACAACAGGTAGTTGTATATAAGAACAAGAGTATTGGGTACCCCGCACCATTTACCACTAGTTAGCTTCTCTTCCTAACAGCTAACGTCCTGACGCTGCCACACTCTTCCCTCCCGTACACACCTGGGCCTCACAACCACACATCCCTCCTGCACACACGTGGGCCTCACCACCATGTATCCTGCCCGCACACACCTGGGCCTCACCACCACGTATCCCGCCTGCACACACCTGGGGCTCAAAACCACGTATCCCACCCGCACACTCCTAGGCCTCACCACCACGTATCCCGCCCGCACACACCCGGGCCTCATCCCGAAGATTCTTGGGAAAAAGTAATCCTTCTCGAAGAGTCTTGGGCTAAACCACCCCAATCGAAACCTACCCGAAGAAACATGGGTGTAAGGTCGCCTCAAGACATCACAGTATAGGGAAGAAGGAGCATGAAGGAGCTAGTAACTAAGGGCGAAAACCCCCTCTCCCATGAAATGGGAGTGTTTGACACTAAGTTCTCAACATGGGTGGGGTGCGATAAAACACAAAAGATACATATATATATATCAAACACTCATCCCAACATATGGATTTTAAACAGAGAAACTGAGCACGTGCCTCGACACTACTACCACGAACCATGCTTACAACAACAACCCCAACCCCATTTAGGTTTTCACATTTCCACAGAATTTGTTTATTAAATCCTTAACTACTGGGCAAACAACCGCAACCAACCATATCAATCATTCGTGAAACATATCCCTGCCATCCACAAATCAAGTTAGGAAAACACAAGAACAATAAGTCCCTTTTTATTAACCAACAACCCATTGATTATTAATCTCGTTTCATTACCACGCCCTACCATTCATTAACTCCTCCACTTTTGTTTATTATCCACAACCCATAGTTCGTTAACATTCTAGCCCAACCCTGCAGCCCTGCTGCCAACCATCACAACCAAAAACACACTGAAACCTATACATCATTATCCCTTTAAATACCATTTATCGTAGCCCCACTTCCCATCACAAACATTGTATTCACACCAACCCACAACCAAGCCAACTGTAGCCCCGCTGCTCACCCGATCCACAACAACCCTCAAAACAAGATTCGTGCCACACCATTGCCCCTTTAACCTCATTTACCGCAACCCCACTTCCCATCCCATTCGTAACAACCAAAGATTCACCCCCCATCACATGCCATGTATCCAATCCCACACCCACATGTTCATTATTCCATTTTTTTCAACCGGGGTGATCACACAAGGGTTCCAGATTTCAAATCAGCCAACTTTACGTGATTAACCAAATTTACACATTCAATGAAGTTTCCATCCAAAAAATGGTGTAGAAAGATAGGATAACATTTAATTGCACAAGAAAAGGTCCCCAACGACTGTTATTTTCAGTAGGCATAAGCCTATTCCATTCACAACATAATATCACATGATATAAATAAAGTAACCACATTCACAAACATCCCATCCCTGTTATATAATCCATTTATTATCTTTATTAAACTAGTTCAAAAGTGTTTCACGTAAACAAGAGGACACCCACCCCGCATGATGCAAGATTTATAGAGATGAAGGTAATATCCCTACCTCAACAGGTTCTGATCACAATGCTCACCCGGATCAACATTAGAAGACATCCGTCAGCGTTCATGACTTCTGTTGAGTCCCGGAAAAGCCTCCTCAGGTGGAAGTTGGAAAGGTAAGGCTGACGGAAAGACAACGTATCCAAGCTCCGAAGTTCCTCCTCGTCGTTACGATCCCATGGCCATGGACGGATCGTAAATCATAGCTCGGACGAAGAAGTTATGGAAGAAAAGGTGCCTTTGAGTCTCTTGGGAGAGCTCTGCTCAGAGGAAAGGGGAGGAGAGGGGTGAGTTGAAAAGGAGGAGGGGACCCCTGCTTTTATAGGCGAGAAAAACATAAGTAAATGGTGTGTAATTTATGGTGCACGACGTGTACTCGACCATTTCACACGGTCACCACTCGCCTTCCAACACGGCCGTCAACGCGGCACGCGGCCGTCACACGGTTTGATGGTAATGCATATGGGGGGAGGGACTACATGTCGTGTAGTATTGGCTACATGGCGTGTACTCATTTATTTCACGCGACAAGGAAAAATCTCCAACACGGCACATGGCCATCGACTGGTCAACACATGGGTTTAAGGTAACGCGTACGGGGGGATGGACTACACGAAGTGTAGTTTGGGGTACATGGTGTGTACCCATTTATTTCACACGGCAAGGACACAGCCTTGAAAACGGGGTATACCCGGCGAGGTGGTACACGACGTGTACTCACACTACACGTTGTGTAGTTTCAAAATTCTAGAAAGAGTGTGAAAAGTCGACTTTACCCTCAAGAACACTTCGTGACCTTCTTTTTGAAAAAGGAATGGGCCGGAGAGGACCGATCCATTACATTATGTTAGTTTTCTTTTTTACTAAAATTATTGTCCATTTAAAAAAAATCACACTTGGATTCATAACAGTAACACTATGTATCAAATTGTGGTGTGGCTAGTTAATACATGTCACAAATGATTCATGGTTCACTTTAATAAAGTATCAAAACATTATGAAAACTTTTTATTATGTCACTTATATTTTTGAGTAAAATTGATGTTAATTTTAAATAAAAAGTCACACATGGAGTCATACTAGTCACACTATACATCAAATTAAAAGGAAACTAATTCTTACACGTCAAAAATGACTTTTGGGTCATTTTCAAAAATTATCAAAACCATACTAATACATGTTCTGGGTTTTGAGAATTTGAATTCTTTTAAAAAAAATTTAATGACAATGCTAAATAAAAATATACACATGAAATTATACCAGTAACACTATGTGTGCGATTGAGGTGAGGATAATTCCTACACATTGTAAATGACTTATGGATAATTTTTCCAAAGGATGAAATCAATAAATATGTTTTTTCTCAATTTTGAGTATGTGAATTGTGATTTGAACTAAAATGTAATCTATAAACTACAAACATACAATTTGAATCATACTAAGAACACTGTGTATCATATTTAGATAAAACTTCGTGAGTATGTGATGTGTATTTTTCTTTTAATCATCTGAAAAAAGAAAAAAAAGAGAGAACATGTTTTATTTAGATAGAAGGGGAAATCCCATGCTGTGTGGAATGCCCCATATAAAAGCACAATGTTCTCTCTTTTCTGTCTTCCTACAGATCATTGAAATAAAAATAGGACTTCCAAATAGATATATGAAATAAATTAAATAATTATTAGATAAAAATAATAGGGAAGTTATCTTAACAATAATAGATAAAATGATGACACAATTTGCTAAATAAGTAATAGGAACTGACCTTTTCATGTTTTTTGTTATACATTCTTGACCCATTTAATTATTTCCATTATCATAGTTTCATCCTCAAAGTATAGTATATCATAGGAATGAGCATCATCAAACAAACCACCCCAAATCGAGAAAAAAATATACATGTATAAGAAAACAATTATTATGTTTGTAAAACTATAATGAAAAAAATCAAACATAAATATGAAAGAATACATTAATAAAATGTAAATTTTAAACTATATCTATATAATTTGTGTCATACCAGGTTTACTGTGTATCATGTTGATGAATGGTTGATTTCACCATTTATATTTATACTATAGTGCATTCAACATTCTAGGTTATCTAAAAACATTGTTGTTTGATAATCTCGAATGTTTAATGCATTAGAGAATAAAAATGAAAATTGCATCATCATGAGTGTATCATCTATTTCGAGTTCAAGATCATAGTAAATTAGGAAATCATCCTTATTGATGAAGTCATTTCTTTATAATCTCTATGAAAATTAACATAATAATTATTAGAAAAAAATGATGAGTAATTTAACTAAAAATGTAGATTAGATGATGAGAAAATCAACTAAATAAGTTGTATAAAATCACATCTTTAGGATATATGTGTATATTATGACACAATATATGTTGTACAATCATTTCATAATTAATGTATTTCATATTATGAATATGAGGAATTTTTATAAACATGGTAGTAATTAAAAAATATAAATACATAAAGGATAAATAAATATATTAAATGAAATTGTAATTATCTTCATAAAAAACTCTTTTGGTATGACACATTGTTGATAATATATGATATTTATCAAAAATATAAAAACATAATAAACACAATATTTTCAATTTTTTGGGTTTTAAATACTGTATAAATGTTGAGAAATATAACTAATTTGTTTTGATATGGGGTTTTATAGTGAAATCATATTATATATACCCTAATACTTATCCACTTGTAGAATTTAGTTGTATTGTTATAATCATGGACTATCCTCATGCCATGAATTTGAATATATTTAAACACCACCCTATCAGAACAATATTCTCATTAAAACATAATATAAAATATATAACTTAATGTTTATTTCAAAAACACTTCATTTAGTGTATTACAAATTGACAAATGTCATCACATGTGGTCAATGTTTTGGGTATCCATGCATTGAATACATAAAATAAATATTTAGAGTATCAAAATTGACCATAATATAAATAATGTTTCCTAGAAAAGGAATATGTAATGAAATGAAGTAAAATATATTTGACATGATCCAATTTTAGAGTTTTACAATTGTATGATTGGTAATAAGAAGAGTCTATCATTTGTATGTTTAATTTTCATCACGGTGCTATGTTTTTTTTCACTATTTCATCAATTTGGATTGAATCTATTGAGGTTAGTCGTGTATAAGTGTTACGAGGACTAATGAGTCCATATTTAGGTTCATAGGTTTTTCCGTTAAAATTTTATTGATATATATGCCTGCAAAAATATGAATTCTATTTATTCATAATTAACATACTACAACAACTATTTGAAAAAATGAAAACAAAACTCATTTATATATTTACAATTGAGACTCCTAGAGGGTCATACATGAGGATTTCATTAATATTTAGAAGAGTAATTTAATATGAATTGGATTCTACGTATATTTGTTCTTCAGAATAGACTGTGACATTACTACTAATTTTTAACAATGTATATGCAAGAACATTTAATGTTAGTAAATATAAATATTGAACATGTTGGGTAAATGTGCTTTGTGAATATATTTTCGATTGATCATTTGATCCTTTAGATCATTTTTATTTCACCATTTGTTTCACCCATTCATTTTTCCCATCCATGATAACATTCATCAGTTTAGAAATTTTTTAATTAATAATTAATGGTTTAGAATGAAAAATAAATTAAAAATTAATCCCTCTATGTAGACATATTTTTTTACAAGATTTTATTTCCATTATATGAATGTTCCAGTAACATTCATGACTGTAAAAATATTTGTGTCATTAAGTGGAACATATATCTCATTGATTAGATCATGAGATATGCTAATCCATACTCTCATATGAACTGGTGTAAGTTTTATATTATGTAGAGTACCTTTTTTGATATTTAACATGGAAGACCTCCCAATAAGGTTATGGGTGGGTGTTGATAGATATAGATAACAATCATTTTCACCATATAGAATAAAAATACAGGAAATGTATCAGTGTATTCATCATTCCCATTTAATAGAAAAAATTATGAGGATATTGATTTCTTCATCTAAGAAATACCCTTTTTAGGGTAATGTATCACCTAAAAGCTTGTGGGTGGTGGGTGGGTGGGGATATTCACATGGTGTTTGTTCTTGAGTTGTTTCATCTCTTTTATGCATCCCTATATCATTTTATAGTAACTCAGACTACAAATGATTTTTTTCTTTGAGAGTAGGTAATCGTGCATCATGACTTTAATTTTCTATTTTTATACACCTCTTTATTGATATTTTCAAAATATTTTCTTCATTTCACCCCAAATCCCACACCGCTAACGCAACCATACCGTTTTCGATGCTTTAAAGACACTGGTAATATTTGTTCATCTAGAATAGATGCTGATGTTATCTATGTCTAAGTTGGATAAAAAACATAAGAAAATAAGTAACGATTTTTATATAAAACCAATTTAAAGATAATTTTTTTATTATGGAAAAATTAAAAATGCTTCCCACACTTTGTATGGGTTTTCATCTATTATGATCCCATCTTTATTTACACATGCCTCCTTCCATAGAACATGACATAGGATTAATGTAGCACTGGATTTAGATTAACTAATCCAAATATAAATATAGGAACATAATTATGTTGTCATTTCATGTCACATAAAATTATTAGTAGAGATTTAAAATACATACCAATTTTTTTTTCAAGTGAATTGTACCCCATCATTGGTTTACGGTAGGGGTACAATGTTTTTTATTATCATTTCTTATTTTCTTTACTTAGTTTCTATTTAATAAATTAAAAATTATTAGTTCAGGTGATTAATATACAAATTGTCAATAAATGTATTACCATCCATAATTAACATGAAAATATGTCTCCTAATGGTAAACATTAAATTCATCCCAAGTTTCTTATCTTATCCAGTGTCCATAAATATGTGGTGGGTACAAGTTTATTTTTCCTTCAGAATCTTTGATATGAAACTTCATTATAATTATGCGAAATCCATTATGATCCATTTCAAAAAACATTAACAATTTCGTTCAGAGTCACCTAATATAAATGTACTATTTGAAGGATAATTAAGAGTAAGTCAATGTTTTATTATTTTTTTAGTAAAATAATGAAATTATATCATATTTTTACCGTAATCTATTCCCAAATTTGTTTCTTAAGAGTGGTCAAAACATTGTTCCATGAATATATATCAATTAGCACAAACTAATTAGTGTTGATCCTAATGAAACTATTGATCATGGCCTTATATGGGTTAAAAATTGGGCCACATGAATTCCATCCAATCTTGAATTTGATGCCTTTGTTTCTCACCTTAATAATTTTTTCTAAAACCATCATGCTACAAAAGAGCTTATTTTTCATTCAAATTAGTTATTCACATTCTAAAATTTCCTAGAGTTCAACATATTTAATATATTGTTCCTCTAGACTGGTAGCCTCAAAATGTACAGAAATTTGTTGTTCCTAGGAATTTGGAGCACCAACAGGGTAAGAAACCTATTGTTTCTGATGATTGGGAGCATCATCATGTACAGAAGTCATTATTATCACAAGTGGACGAAAATTTAATTTATATTACTTAAATTCACTAATGAAAAAAATAATAATACATGGTAAAACAATTTATATTACAAAACAACTTTGATTATTGAAATATTTTATTTTAAAGGTTGAGGGGATGCGACTCCTCTATTGAGTATCCAAATCCATTAATTTTGGTCTGCTCTGAAATAAAAGAACTCACATATATTTAGACCACTAATAAATGATTGTGAATTCCTAATAAAGGGGATATCCCCAGTTGAAGTTTCACCTGACCCTTTAGTGGGTTTGGCCGATAACAGAATAATTGACCACTTTCAGTTTGAAGGATATGGAACATAAAATATCCTTACTTATTATGATGCCATTATTAAAGGTTCATATTTTTTACCTTCTATACTAAAATACACTTCTACAAATCCCAATTCATCCTTTTTAATATCACTACTATTATCATCCCACTTACATTGAAATTTAATTAATTGGAATATTGTAAAATACAACTCCCATATTTGTTTAATGATGCCCAATTATGACATATTATCATAAATCATATTTTGTTCCTTGGTAACAGATACATGTATCGCTTCAACAACTAATGTAACTCTTCTATTTTTCATTATACTGCATTCATCATGTTCATTATTATAGAACATATAACCATTAATTATATAACCATTATAATCTAATACCTAAATTTTTTTCATCTTGTTATCCATTGATGTATTTCTGAAATTGTATCCAGATTTTTATATGGGTTATTAAAAATATGGTCTCAGAACCATCCTATAAACTATTGACAGTCTGTATTTAATATCCACCTTTAACCCCTTGAGGGATCCAAATTCCTTTTAATTTATTGAAGGGTTTCCACATAGGGGGAAGCCACTAAACTGTTATAAAAACATAAATGAAAACCTACTCCTGATCAATAATAGTGATTGTGACAACATATAATCCAAAAATACCTTCACCCAAAAAATAACCAATGTGATGATATTTTTGTAGAACAATTCATTCCACACCAGAAAGATAGACTGTATAGAATTAAATGTCTTACTCAAAAATATATCACTCCATAATAAAACCATATAGAATAATTTTATTTTTGACACACCCTTTCAAAATATACATATACCATTCAACAGGTTACATCAATCTATAATGTATAGGACCTCATAGTTTAATCTCTATTAATAAATTAACTATCAAAGAAACCACCATGTAAACTATCATATCAAACAATGAAAATGGAAAGAATAGTTCCAATTCACATAATATAATGATAACTTCCTTTTACTTGTGGGAAATTTAACTAGGTCAATAATGTTTCTACATATAGATTTGAATAAGAAACAGATCTTTATTAATATATAAATGAAATTCTAGGAAAATGTGAAATGTAAATCTAAGTGCATTATATATTTCATCAAAACATCAATGTCTTTTGATTATAGACCCTTTAAATTTAAATTAGTCATTGAAATGGTATTATTTATATTCAATGAATACACGTCTTGTTCATTTACATGATTCAAGATATTAAAAACTAATATATTTCTGATATAGAATGTGTGTAAGAAGTTGGAGGAATAATATTATGTTTTCTTCCTTCACTAGAGAAAAATCTTTCCATATTTATATGTCACTAATGACCAACCAAGCCTTAATTACATCCATTATTTTTCTTTCAGGTGAATTTATTAATGTACTAAGGACACTATCACATACATTTTTTTTTCAACATGAATAACATCAAAAAACGTTCCAGAGTACAGAAAATTATAGTATGTAAATTAAAAAAATAGATAACTATTTATAATCTTTTTGAAATGTTTTTCGAAAAAGACTTACCAAAAGTAGTGTATATATATTTTAAATTCCAAAATTGTTGATCACCTATTAGTTGAGGTGGTACTAAAAATTCTTCTGAACACCCATTGAATGATGTCGTCCAAGAATGAAACTTATGTCACTAGGGTATAAATATGAGATGTTCTAGAAATATAGTATTTGATAAATGTTTTATCATAACTGAATATGTACCCTATTCACAAATGGGACACCCATGAATTCCTTTAATGCTATATCCTAAAAAATTTATATAAGTATGAAAGTCATTTTTCATCTTATACAAAATTTCAATCAACTTGAAATCTCAATTTCTATAAGAATCACACAAGATAACACTTAAATCCCACAATAATTTCAAATCGTTGATCGATGGATCCAGATAAACATTAATATCATTAACCAGATGTTTGGGTCCTAATATAATCATAGATAACATAATGCATTTTTGTTTCGTGTATTACCATGGTGGAAAGTTATAATTTAACAACATAACTAGATATATACAATGACTGTTGCATTGAAAACCAAAATTATTCTCTTTATTTATAGAAAGTTCAAGACAAAGGATTCTTAACCCATTTCCATATTCAGGATACTCATGATGAATTCTCTTACACCATGTAGGCTATTTCAGGTAATAAAGATTCCCAGATTTATTTCTTGTATCTACATTCCACATCAATTTCCATATAATATCCTCACTTCCATATAGGCACCAAAAACTTGAAATGATTTTATATTACCAAAAAAACATTATTAGGACCGGTTTCATCTTCTTATTTTAATAAATGCAACACTTTGGGCACTATTTAGGTGATTTTTGGTCCATAAAAAACAATATATAGTCATTTAAATAGGCATTCATATTATTAATGATCATAACCATTGAATGTAGTATTTTTTCATATTATATGATTGGCTAGTGAGATCATCATCTTCTAGAAGAATATCATTCAAGATAGGTAAAATATTAGTAAAACTAGTTCCACTACATCTGATTCCATATTTTAAATTATACAACATTATTATAGATGAAAAATCTATTTATTTAGTACAACCAGCATACAATGACGTATTTTCACAACTCTTGAACTTATATAATTTATTTGGACAATCATGAAGTTCATCCTCAACTATAATTTTCATTTCCTCAATAATATTTTCATCATCATTCACACCAGTAATCACATCCTTGATATTGTACTTTTTATTTTCCACACTTTTAATCACATCAGATGATCCATAAAACATAATGAAATTTCATTCCCAAGATACAATCTCCTTTTCTCCATGTTTAATCTAAAATTTATAATTTAAATCAATTCCATGATAGGTCAAGTGTTCTTATAACTCTTCTAGACTAATTAGTCTTGGAAAAAATTATGTAAACATGGAAAAAGTATTTGATAAGGGTCATATACATGATATTTTTCAAACATTATGAACTCTTTCTCCCCATCTTCACACTCTTTCGTCATATGATTAGAAATTCCTTTCTTATTTTCATCCATCCTATTTGATTCATTAATATAAATATTTTAAAAAATAAATATTTTCACAAATGGGGACGTTCAGATAAGGGGAACCAAAATTTTAATGTTAAAAATAATTACTACATGATTTGAAGGAAATCAATAATTGAATTTAAGAAAAGAATTACTTCACTGGTGGTATGTATTATACTTTAAATCCATCCACAATGATCAACTGTACATGGTATAGGATAAATACAAATTAGGGCAATTCAAGAAACATAGTTTCATGAGTAGAAGATATGGGGGATGAGTCATTAACAAAAAAATGAAGTAACAACTATTCGGGAGATGAAGATGACGAGGATGATAGCTGTCTCCTTAAATATAAATGTTTCTTGGATGGGGAGTTAGCAAAGCATCAGACAACATTTCTTAGTTTAATGTATAAACATGAAAAATGAAGTACAAGTTGTTTGATCCCGTCAAGGGGCTCTTTGATTGGTGTGTCTATGAGAAGGATCATCTGGAAGGTCTTACATACCCAAATTCTAAGATAGTCATTACAGTTTCATCATTCCAATAAAATCATTAAATTACTTCTTGAAATGGAAAATAATTTGGGTCTGAGGACTGAATTTCAATATCTATTATCTTACATTAAGGTGAATCTTGTAGGAGTGGGATCATTATGGATATCCTATGGGTTGTATAGAATTAGTGACATTCCATTTCCATGATGTTATTATCAATGAATGTTATATAAGAGGTAAGATTCTATGTATCCTTTTGGTATGTAAATGATAATAGTATCATATAAATATAGATACTATCCTAATTTACTTACACATTTATGAAAATATAAATATAAATACCACACATTCCAATGAATTTATAATTATTGATACCACTGAACATTTTGAAACATATTTTAAGGTGTGTTAGAAAAGAAAATTAGAGTGTGACTAGATCAAAACATTAATTAATAACAGAGGATAATTTCTAATGAGTAATTGTAAAATAATAAAATGTATCACTTATTTACCGACCATTGTTTATAATAAATTACCACTACCCTATAATCCTCAATATTCTTTAGGTTTGGTTGGAGTAGAAGGTTTTCTTGGATGATACCAAGGTAATGCATTATTTCACTTTTTTAGTTTGATACTTTATATAAAAAATAATGAAATATCTAATTTTATGGATGTATTTCGATAATATGTTAGTGATCAAAGTGAAAATATAATTAAATTTGTGATGCATGAAATTCATTAAACTTAAATCAAATGAAGGAAGATAATTATTGAATAGAAAAATTTATTATCTTAAGAAAAAGAAATAAAAAGTAGGATCACAAAAGGAGAAAATTATTATGGCCTTCCTAAAATTAAAAAAGAATAGAATATGATGTTCTAAACTTGTATAAAGGTAAAAATCATTAACTCTACACAAAATATTTTAGAGGTAAAATCTACCTATAAACAATAGGAACTATTGGATTCATTATTTATTGCATGTGGTTTTACATACCTCATTTGGATTCAATAACCATGAATAATTATATTATTTTAATTCTTTTTTCATAGATATTCAATTGTGTTTATTTTTGATAATTAAATGGGGATAATAATATCATTATTTTATATTGGTTTAAATATAATAAATTAAATTTTCTTTGTAAAATGCACTAATTGTTTTTGAAATAATAGTACAGAGAAAGAACTTGATGTAATGAAAATCTGATATAATATAATTGATGATATTACTAAAAAAGACACATGGGTAGGTTATAAACAATGGGATTTTCTATTCCTAAAAATGATAAAATTATGAATTTTGTATCTATAACATTATATTATTTTTTCCTAAAACATGGTTATCATTTTTAGTGATAATTATTTAACATCGATATATTATCCAATCATTAGAGTTGATGATATAAATGTTGTATATCATTTTAATATTCAAATAAATAAAAGGTTATTTTAGTTTTACCCTAGATGTTTCATCAAAGAACTATAAAAAATTGTTTAGCAATGAATACATTTATCAATATTTGTAATAAAAATAATATATGTAAAATGTATGGAATATATTAAATATGGAAGAAATTTATAATATCATTCCATGAAATCATCATAGACCACATAATATTTGAAATATTTGTTTTGGTATTCAATGTTACTCCTAATGGGAAATCATTTACATAAATATGACCAATGAGTTACAGTCACATGTTTGTAGTTAACAAATTGGTATTACGTATTAATTTTTTTTCTAATGCTAAAAAAAGATACTTTTCAAATTCAATAAATGATAATAAATGGACACGAATCAAAAAAAAATATTTATATGATGTTTAAAATATTGAAATGTGTACATTGAAATAATAGATAACAATTTCATGTAAACATAACATGTAGGAAGAATTTGACATTTGTAGGAAAATGAGTCAAGTAGGAATCCATGGAATATGTTTTATTGAATTTTGTGTACACATAAACACAATGAATTTATTTCAATATAAAAATTATTTTTAATTTAACTACTTTTAAGAATAACTATGTAACATTGAAAATTTCTACAACACCCCCATGATTTTATTGTATGTCTATCTTTAATGACAATCTTGTTAAAAGTTTATATTGCACACTACTCCCATAATAAATGAATAATGAAAAATTATTATAACATTGACTTTAAATTGGTTGAAATGAATAGTATTAATCTCATTATTAAAATTATATATTATATTTTAAATATAATTTTTATCATTCTAATTATGTGTTTTCTAGACATGATATAAAAACATATCTAGGCTTACACATAAAAATCTATATTTTCTAAAGGTAGGTTTTCCACCTTTTGATGGTGCACTTATTTTAAAACTAAATTTTGGAACTTTTATAAATTCTATTCTAAAAAATATATTTCTAATTTGAAATAATAATATAAAAATTTACTTTTTCTAAATTTTTTATATTTCTCTAATAAGTTTTATGTTTTGATGAATACTGAAAAAAATGGGTTTTAATTGAAAATTTGAAATTTCCCTTAAATAATTAAAAAAATTATATTATAATTTAAGTTACTTTCAATGTAAAATTATATCAATATTACATCATTAAATCTAATTTGGGTCATTTGAGTCAATGCCACTTTGAAATTAGATAAAAAAATTAAAATGTTTATATGTTTTCCTAATAACCTGTTTCCTCGTTATACTATTGAGATTAATTTTAAGTTAAATTTACCCAATTATGTGTTTTGAATTTGGAAAAAATGGATTCAATTTTTGTAATAATAAGGACTAAATTTAGTAAATATTACCCTTTTATTTTTGGACAATATGAATAATTAGTTTTCTAATTTTTATCACAATAGTAAAGGGTGAATCGAGTAGTTAAGGGTAAAAAATAATATAATAAATCTTATATAATTACCATAAAACCTTTACTAATTTCATTTGATGATATATTATTGATAAAAAACCTCCTTTGGCTTATTTTATGTTCTCTTGGATCTACTTGGTTGACAATAATCATTTTATAGTATTTAATTTTTAAGAAAAGTCAAATATGTCATACTCATGTTTTTAATATGTATGACATTTTTAATATGGTTATTCCGAAAATATATTCAAATAAAAAAATCAATTAAAAAATAAAATGTTTATATTAATCTTGATAATTTATTTTCAATTTTTAGGGAATAAATAATTAAATTAAATCCATACAAAAAATGATACAGTAATTGTTTAATTAATGATAATATAAAATAAATTTTTATAAAAATATTAAAATAAATATTTTCTGAGATAATTAAAATTATAAACTAATTTTATATATATCTTGGATAATTTTGGGATTTTTAAAATGCTTCGGTTCAAAGATATATTTTTTATTGTTTTTTGTAAAAGTCAAGGTAATGAATAGTTTCAAAATTTTTGTAAATGTACGATATGAAAAGAATGATTAAAATAATATTTAAAATGTTATCCATTATTCATTTATGCTTATTTTGACATTTTATAGTAACAATACTAACCTTAAAAGAGTAAAAATCCATCTTGTCACAGTAAGAGTAAAAGAATATAAATAAGGGTTAAAGGAAAAAGATAAGGGTAATAATGTGACATAAAAATTATTTTTTGTTTGAAATTATATAGACCCATTGTTATATTATATTTTAAATAACTCATTGTTGTTCCATTTTAAAAGGAACTTAATTTATATTAATTTAATATTTTGAAGGCTTCCAAAACTGGTCGTTAACTTAATTATAAAATGGCACCTACTCCCTCACTTATTCACACCACTTTTACTCTTATACCTCAACCAAAACCTGAATGTTTTGCTTCACAAAATCATTAGAAAATTTCTAGTGATCCTATTCTTCCTAAAAGACGAAACCTATACCCGTTAAGAATATATCTAAAAGATGTCTGCTAAAGAAAGAGATAATCATTTTTACCAATTTATTCAAGTTCATATCTTCTTCTACTTACTCTTCATGTGTTTCTTCCATTATAATGAAATAAATACAGTATAATATATATGATGAAATTTTATTATGATTACTGGACATCCATATTCTTCGTTTTATCCATCTTACAATAAATAAAAGCACCACACATGCGTAAGTACGACTTACCGTCGCCACACTATGGTGTAATCTATTTTTTATGTCCAATTTACTTGGATGGATATAATGGTATAAATAATGGATATATATATTAAATATTAAAATATAAAGATTTTGTAAAAATTAGTATGTTGTACACTTACTTACCATTTCACTATTAAGAGAATGATATCATCTCTCATGCGTACGTATGACTTTCCATCTTCATGACACAATGTGTTTCATTTTCCATGATAACCATTAAAGAATGATTATACGAATGTATATAATGAATAAATATTATATTTAGGACCATAATATAATTTATTTTATGATGTATATTTATCATATGCAATAGAATCGATACATTCATGACAAAACAATCATGGGAAAAAAGGGTTCATAACACCCGAAAGAAGTCAATAAATACAACATTATTAACAAATGAATGGTTAAAAGTTATAATGGGATTATATATGATATCAGGAATATTATTATGATTTTAGTAGATGTTTATAATATGTTTAAAACCAATATACGAGAGTTTCATAGAAGTTCAATCGAAATTAGACCAAAGTTAGGGGTTTAATTCACAATCTCATCATTAATCGAGATTGTTTTTGTTTAAGTATCCACTAGGAAAAATTTCAAATAAATTTTTTTTCTAAAAATATTTTCAAAAAAGTTTTTACTACTATACTAATAATTTTTAAAGTCTTTTTACACATGTTTGAATTTTTATAAAATGATTTTAAAGGAATATTTTTTTCATTTTCAAAAAGTGGTACATTATGACTTTTTGAAAAAAAATGGAAGGAAAGTTTTTTAACTTATGAAAAATGAGAATATTTTTACAAATTGATGATGCCATATTGTTTTGAATCTTAGTTTACATGTTTAAAATGTTCTTTTCACAAAATATTTTTTAATAATTTCATGGTTTTTTTAATAAAAGATTTCAATGTAAAAAAGGGGTATTTCTCTCAAGATTTTTTTATTATTTTATTAGAGTATATTCATCTAGGTCAACATAATTTGTTGGATATTATAATTAATTGATGTTTATATCTTTTGATACCATGTATCATATTTTATTTAATGGTTTATGATTAGTTTTACTATGGATTTTCTATTTTGATACCATTCATCATATTACTCTGCATGGTTTATGATTATGTATATTGATAGGGATATGTTATTAAAATTTCATATGAAAGTATATGTTGATTATTTTTCTTCCATTTCATATTAGGAATTCATTGGACTTAGCGAGTAATGTATGGGGAGAGTTATATATCTTTGATGAATTTATAGGTCTCATGAGATGAAATGGTTTTTGTATTGGACAAGGCCTTACCTGTTTATGTGTGGGGTCTGGGATGAAGCCTTGATAGTATTCTTATGATATCTGAAATTATGAATTCCCTCATTATGAGACTATTTATTGATATTCCATGTTATTATTCAATTATTATAATATCCATGTGATTATTTATATACAACTATTTCATTATTTATGTGGAATTATTTTATTATTTATATATACTTATTTGATTAGTTATTCTCAAGATTATGTTTAAATGGACTATGTTTTGGTTATTCACCTTTTCTTAATGTTTATTTTATTTTATTCATGATTGATATCATTATACTCTTACCCTTAATGAGCATTTTAGATCACCAATTTCTTATGTTTTATTTTTCAAATAATTCCAAGATGGATATTATCATTGACATATTGGGATAAAATGGGATAATAATAGTATTTTTAAAGGAATCAGTATACTGTATTTTATATTTTCAATTGTAATATATGTTTCTAATAAGTAACTAGTTTTTAAAAACTACTAAATAGTTCATTATTTCATGATTTGATTCCTTCTATAATTTTCCAATGTAATAAAGTAACCACTAACTATAAAATACTAGGGTAGGGGTCTTTTCTGTTTGTATTAGAGGAAGTTTAGTATAAACATTAGCAACTAGATTTAATAAAACATCGATTAGAGAACAGAACCCTATAGCATAATTGTCAAATATAACCAAATAAACTAATCTTATGATTTAATGATTATATATAACTAAATTTTCACTTTCAGTTACTTGATTCACTAGTTTTAATATTATACATTAAGTTTCATAATGTTATGATCTGATCTAGTGTATTAAATTGTTTAGAAATGGTAGCTAGTGGAAGGAATGGAAACCATATCCACACATATAATCCATGAAGGGATTTACCTTCTACACAAGATAATGATGTTGGATCTAGAGATGAACTGGTGTTTAACAACTTATAACTATACCCAGATTGCTGAATCAGATTATGAACATTACCATTATAGATATTGAGCATCGTGATCCAAAATGTTGAGAAATAATTTTAGAAACTTTCATGAGACAATAGCTTTCATCATTAAGTGGGACTATAAATAAATTTATAGATTATCTATTGATAAGTTCCATATAGAATATATTTATTGATTTGAAAAGTAATGAAAGGGAGAAAATTATCATGGAATTTTATCACCTCTATGGATCTGTGGATCAATGATTTTCATTGATTCAAAACTCGAAGGAGGAGGATGATAATGTTTCTAAATATGAATTCAACATTACAAGGTTGGAAATTTATACTAAAAACTACTTATGTAATCCCAAGGGTAATATTGACCTTTTTTGATTGGATTAAACCAATTCTTTGAAGGGAATTGGTATCCCAAACATATTCATCCTATGAAGATATATTCTCAAGTGATATCTACACATAGAAATAATTATATAAGTCTTATGAATTTCAGATAAGGAAAGAGAATAAGAGTATAATGGAGAAAGATATGTATAAAGGGAAAATGGAAAGAAGTATTTTCCCACATGTGATAATTGAGGAAAGAAACAACTTGGTACTTGCATAAAGAGAATGATAGTTTGTTACATGTATGGAGAGAAAGGCCACCAAGCTCATGATTTGATGCGAAAGAAAGAAACTGTAAATGTAAAAATTTTCAACTATAAGGAAATGGGAAACTATTATAATGAATATAACAAGAATCAATTATGTATATCCCAAAATATGTAAAGGTATCATGTTCAAGCTTATATTGTTAAAACAATCGAAACTGAATGATTAGCGTGCTTTTGTTTAGATTCAAGAATTATGATGTAAATGTATTTTATCAAGGATATTATTATTATAATAATCATGATATATATAAATATTATATGAAAGTGCTTATTCAATAGGGATTAGAGATCATATATTGAATAATTTTGATGGCTAGGAATAGTGATTTAGTGTAAAGGTTTTCTTTTGTAAGACACTTTATTGAGTGAAGATAAATCTTAATATTTGATTGATGAAAAATATATTTTTGTGAAATAATATTATTGACTATGAATGTGGTTAGTGATTTAATGGTTTATGTTATCTTTTTTAGGTTTTACTAGATGTTTTTATTTAATAAATATAATTTATATTTTTTTATTAGAATCATGGATGTTTTAATTAATGTTTAATGGTGAAAATGGTATTGATATATTTGATATGCGACAAAAAATATTTTCATTAGGTTGTTTGGGGAGAATGTAATATTATGTTTATTTTGTAAATTTAGTGATCTTCCAAATAAATTTTTCGACTCTAAATCTGGAGAAATGTATTTTGGATGAGTCTTAAGGTTGGAATGGATTAAATAAAACTTTTGATATTATTGTTTGAGGTTAAATTATGATTTATCCTATTGGATAACCAGTGAAATTTTTTTTGGTTGTATTAATTTTCTAAAAGATGAAGGAATTACTCTTGTATATTATGATTCATAAAAGGTCTTCAGGAATGAAAAATTAATTTTTAACATTCATTTCTAGGTTTAAAGGATGGTGTGGAGGCAGATCAAAGAACAACCAAATGAAAAGAGTATGCTTATAACATGAAAAGTAATCAAGTATTTTTATTATATCATGTTCCTATATGAATATTCAAATTGTCCTTAAACTATAGGAAAAATAATTTAGAACAAAATTCTTATCTATTTAATTTTCTTTCTAAGAAATCAACAGTATTTTTACTGATAATAAATTTACTGTTATTTGATGGTTAACATTCTAATGGCCACGATATTTATCAATCTCTATCAGAATTTGAATGTTATATTGACCTTTTAGGTCCATGTTTTCACTTCCAGCTAATTTATTCCTATTTGAAAGATTAATTTTGTCATGACCTTCACATTTACCCTTTCCCTCTTATTAAAAAGATATTTTAGTAACTCTGTTTCTATAGTGGGTTTTATATAAATGAATTCTGAAGGATCAAACATTTATTTTTGATGTTAAATTTCAAATTGTGAGGATGAAATTTATTTAAGGATGGTAGAATGTAACACCCCAAGATTTTATGGTATTTATCACTTTAAAGTTAATCTTTTTAAAAGCATACGGTGCACAGAACACTTAGCTTAAATGAATAACGAATTATTATTATAACCTGGTTGTTAAATTGGTTGGAGTGAATACTATTAACCAAATTATGAAATTTATATATTATATGTTAAATATAATTTTTAACATTAATCATATGTCTTTTCTAGACATCATATATAAATAAGTCCACTGTTATGTACAAAAAGCAATATTTTTCAAAAGGTAATTTTTTCACCTTTTGATGGTGCAATTGTTTTAAAAGTAAATTTTTGAACATTGATAAATTATATTTTAGAAAATAAAATTATTTTTTGAAATAAAAATATCAAAATTTAAATTGGGTGAATTTTTTATATTTTTTTAATAAGTTTCATGTTTTAATGAATATAGAATAACATAGTTTATTTTAATTGAAAACGAAACATTGATATAAATAATTTACAATGAAAAATTATATTTTAAATTTTTTTTAATATAATAATATATCAAAAATACATAAATAAATATACTTTTTTTTTCATTGGAATCAGTTTAACATTGAAATTGGATATAAAAACATTTCAAGGTTTTGAATATTTTCACTTTAATGATCCATTTTATCATTCGAGGTGGTTCGACTAGCCCATAAGGGGAGCCACTCCTGTAGGTTAGCCCATATGGTCATTACCCTTTCTTCTTCCTTGGGTCATCTTGGAATATCCTCTCAGTACTCATTCATAGCGATCTCGTGGCGTGTGATTTCTTTTTTAGTGGCAAAATCGATGGACTCATGGGATCAACTATCTCAGAAATGTGCATCTTTCTCTGGAATGTATCATGCCCGTACTCCTTGATGGTTAGGGTTTCATTTAGTGGTGTGTTTTAGATACAGTGGTCGAGACCCAACCTATTCTGTTGGAGGGTTGCTACCTCATTTTCTATCTGCTAGGAGTTCTTGAGGTGGTTCATTTTGGTCTTCACGGGTGGTTCTGATGGTGGAGATGAGATCTAAATATCTAGCTTCTGCTGAGGGTTTCTTGGATTTTGAAGATCTTCACTGCAAATTTTGACTTATTATTATTTTAATTTTGATGGTCTAGAGGTTTTTGATGTGTTTCTGTCATCAGAGTACCCTACACCCCCTCTCTGGTTCCTTCTGGTGTTGGATGGTGGAAGGGTTTCTTTGTTGGGTGATTGTCATATTGTTTTGGTGCTAGAGAATTCATGAAGTGGATTGTCTTATGTGTTGTAGTTAGTGATAGTGTTATGTTGAAGAAGGTTTTGATTTAGCAGTATCTTGGGGTTGAATTTTTTATTTTTTGGAATGGTTTTTGTAAATTTTCTCTTTTGGAACAACAGTCTATGGTTCTTCATCAATGAAACCAGTTCTCCATCAAGGTATTTCACCAGAATAGGTTTAGATAAAGAAGTTTACCCCAGATAATTGCTATCCCTAATTAGATGTTTGAGAGGGTATGAAGATTGCCAATGGTAAAAGGTCTGTCCACCATTCTATGGGACAAATAGCAGAGCAACATTAAGAATGTTGAAGGTGATCTAATGTTTTTGATGTTGGGGAGGGGCTTCTTTTGATGACTTCAATTTGGCAGTTTTTAGCCTTGGGCCTTTGGTCCATGGGTCATGGTTGTTATTTTAGGTCCTTGATTTCATACTGGGTTCCCCCTCATCCCTTATAATGGGGTCTATTTTAATAAAAAAATTAATTTTTAGTAACCATTTTCTCATTCCGCTAACGAGATTAATTTTAAAATAATTTTAGTCAACTATATGTTTTTCATTTTGAAAAATGGATTATATATTTGGAATTACATGTTCTAAATTTAGTATATAGTCCCCTTTTATTTTTGTACAACATGAATAGTAACTTTAGTAATTTTTATTAGCACAGTTAAGGGTAAATTGGGTAATTAAAGGTAAAATATTAGTAAATTACCTGAAAACATGTAATAACTTTATTAAATGAGATAATTTTGACCAAAAATATCTTTATGCTAATTTTAGGGCCTCTTGGAACCACTTTGCACACTGGAATCCTTTTATATTATTTTAGTTTAAGAAATTTCAAGTATGTCATACTCATGTTTTTAATAAGTATTACATTTTTAATATGATGTTATTAAGAAACAAATCTTCAACTAAATATTTTTCATTTGAAAAAGCAATTTTTATCTTAATCATGATATTTTTTGTATTTTTATTGAGGAAATAATTAAATTAAAGGAATACATAAAAATGATGCAATAAATGTTTAATTAATGGGAATATCAAATAAATGATTATAAACATTTTAAAATAAATATAATTTCAGATAATTAATGTCATCCAAAAAATTTATAGATATGTTTGAAATGTTAGATATATCATAAAAGTTTTTTTCAAAGATATATTGTTTTACTAATTTTATTAAATCTCAATGTAATGAATAGTGTATAAATATTGATTAATGTTATAAAAAAATAAATATTATTTTTTAAAATGATATAAAATTAAAAAAATATAAATATATTCTAACTTATTGAAATAAGGATTTAAATTTTATCTTTGATTCATTTATTGTTATTTTTTCATTTTATAGTTACAATAATTAGACTCAAAGAGTAAAAATCCTTGTTATCACTATAAGAGTTAATGGGATTAAATAAGAGTTAAAGACAAAAGATAAGGGTAATAATGTGACCAAAACATTAAAAAAATTATTGGTTCCGATAATTTCAAACAATAATCATATTATATTTGAAATAACTCACTTTGAATAAATTTTTAATTTAAAATTAATTTATCTTGACTTAATATTTTTAGGGCATACAAAATTTCCCCTTACCTCAACTATAAAATGGATTCTCCTCCGTCACATATTCCCACAACATTGAGCAATATAGATGAACCAAACCTTATAAATTTATCTTTCCAACACCCTTATACATGTCATAGAGATCATGGTCTTCCAAAAAGAACAACCCTTATTTCCATAATAAAAATTCTAAAGGGAGCCCGCCAAAGAAGATGTAATTGTTTTTCCCAATTCATTGAAGTTGATTATTCCTATAATTCGTATTCATATATTATTTCTCGTATAATGTAATTACTATAGTGTCATATATATTATGAGATGTTATTATGGTTATGGGACACATTTTTTTACCTTTTATCCATCCAATGAAAAATGAGATCACAATGCGTGCGTACGTATGACTCAACATCTCCACCCCATGGTGTAATGTATTGTTAATCACCACTTTACGTTGATGGGTATAAAGATAGAAATAATAGATAAATACACTACATAAAACATTATATTAATTATGAAAAAAATAATATAGGATACCCTTTCTTAGCCTTTTACTATTAAGTGAATGATATCGGTGCTCGTGTGTACGTACGACCTACCATCCCCATAACATAATGAGATTCGTTATCCATGTTAACCATTCTAGAATATATCAAAGATTATATATAATGAATAAATATGATATTAATTACCTTAATATCATTATTTAGATGATTTATCAATATCACATTCATGATAACCATGACTTTCAAGGAAAAAGAAGCGTGGGGAAATAAGATAATTAACACCCGAAGGAGTGAAATGAATAAAATATTATTAATTAAAATTGATTAAAAGTTATATAGGATAATATATGATATCATAAATATTCTTATGATTATTTAATAAGTTAATAATATTTTTTAAAACACTATATATTTGTTTCAGACACATACTAAGGAAATCATACCTACAATAAGGGTTTAATTCAAAATCTCACCATTAATTGAGATTACTTCTTCTTAAGTCTCCAATGAAAAATATTTTAATTCCATTTAATTATTTTCTAAAAATATTTTCAAAAAGTTATTTATATTATCCTACATATAGTTAATCTCTCTTTACACATGTTATCATTTTTATAAAATTGTTTGAAATAAATATTTTTGATGTTTTTTAAATGAGGTAACTTATGACTTTAAAAAAAATTGAATGTTTTATTACCATTTGATAACAAAATTGTTTTCCAAATTCATGGTGATTTTTTGTTTTGAATCTTCCTTTAAAATTTTAAAAGTTTCTTTGAAAATAAATTTTTTTCTTTTATAATTGTGCGGCTTTTTAAATAAATGATTTCAAAGTAAAAAAGGGGTATTTATCTCAAGAACGTTTATAATGATTATATTAGAGTATTTTCATATACATCAACATCTTTTGTGAGATATTATTATTAATTGAGTTTTATATCTTATGATAACATGTATCATTTTTTATTGAATGGTTTATGTTTAGTTTGACTATGGATGTTCAATTTTGATACCACTTATCATATTTCTATAGATGGTTTAGGATTATGTTTATTGTTTAGGGAAAGATATTAACATTTCATATGCTAGTATATGTTTATTATGATTCACTCCTATTATATGATGAATGAATTTAACTTAGTATGTTATGGTTGGGGCCCGCTATTTCCCCTCAATGCATCAGTAGGTATCATGAGAAAAACTAGTTTCAGTATTGGACACGGCCTTACCCGTTTATGTATGTTTTCTTAAAATAATCCTTTATTATATGTTTACAATGTATGGAATTATGAATTACCACATTATGATATTATTGTTTTATATTCCATGGGATTATTTGATAATTTTACTATCAATGTGATTATTTATATGGAATTTTTTGATTATTATTTATTCTTTCCATATTATGCTCAAGATTATGTTTAAATGGATTTTGTTTCACTTTTTAGTCTTCCATTAATTTTAATTCTTATTTATTCATTATAGATTCTGTTGTACACTGACCCTTACTGATAATTTGATCTCACCCCTTTCTTATGTTTTATTTTTTCCAAGATGCTAAGACATATATTGTGATTGACATATATGGATAAACTAAAAGAAAATGTATCTTCTTAAATAAAATTTTTTCTGTATTTTATATTTTCAATTTTAATGTATGTTTCATGTTTTTATCTAGTTTTCTGAAACTAAATTTTTTTCCCTTTAGGATGTGATTAATTATATAATACGCCAAATGTAAAAAAGTAACCACTAAATGATGTCTACTGGGATCAGGGTATTTTCATTTTAAATACATTGTAAATCAGTGTATTACTATAAAATATTTATTAACAAATAAAATTATTTGTATCCAATGGTGGATCAATGGTTTTATTTGAAATTTATTATTATATAAATTAAAAATATAGTTTTTTAATATAGTTTTTTTTCATACAAGAAAAAAATATAATAAAAATATAATATATATAATGGTTGTAGAATGGAATTCTAAATAATGGAATGTTAGTGGTGTGTATAATAACATGATTGGATAGAATGTTATATCTTGAATACGAAAAGGAAATGAGTTAGGGATGTTTGTTTCTCAATATATATGAATAAAACTTATTTTTAAATAGTATCATGAACAAAATCCTTTCAACTTTCATTTCATTTTTTATAATCATTCACATATTTTTATAAACAGATGAATGAAACAATGTTTATGTGTAAAGTTTATATTTGGAGAAAACATAAAACAATAGTGGATGAATTGATTATTATTTAATAATTTATTAAATTATGTTGACTTAATTATGTTAATTATTTTTATCATGAAAGGTCATGATATATGATTTTGGGGAATTTTTACCAGTGCATAATAGCATTTAAAAGAGGGTTCAAACAATTTCTATTTGGTGGGAATAGATCTCTTTTTTTATTTCGTCTTATTCTATTTTTTAGTTTAGATTGTTTTATATGTAATCATGACATTGGTGGTTTTAGAATGTTGTTGTGGGGATGAAAAACCAACATGAATTCTACTACACCACTTAGGGATGGTTGGATCAAACAATAATAGGATCAACTGAGACCATGTTGAATCATGATGTCTCCTACCCAAAATAAAAAACATGGACTAAATCGAAACTATGATCATGAAGAAGACATGAATACACATGAGGTGAGATAACTGAATAAATGATTGTCGTATGAGGTGTTAAAAAAAATAAATAAACACATACCTTAGATTTATATAGATTTATTCATCGACAAAGTCGAGTAGTAGCGGTGGTAGGTTTCACTAAGAGTGGAAACATCAAACTAGTTTCACGAGAGCTTGATGGTGTGAGTGGCGACATCAGTTCCATCTCATTTTTTAGGCCAATTAATTATTCTACTTCTGTCTGATAGGTTATATACCATTCATCAGAGTAGATGGTAACGTCAGGCATCTCTAGGAATCTCTAGACACATGGTGTTGGTAACTGGTGAATATTTATATTGGGAGGGAATATCATATAAGTAATCTTAGGCACAAAGCCCAATGGATCCCAATTTTTATCATGATTTATATAATTCTGAAGGTGTATATCTTCCAATGCATTCTCCTCAGGAATATTATGTTTTTCATGAGGCATTTGACTCTATATGTGCATATCCTTCAAGGTATTCACCTTAAGAATCCCATGTTTTGAATGAGGTATGTATTTGGGGAAACAAATTTAATATATTATGGATATAGTTCAAAACGGATGGTTCAGATGGATCGACGTAGGATTTTAACGTATTTTGGATATAAATTCTATTGATCAAGAATACCTATGAAGGTGGATCAAGGAGGTGTATTCTGAGGAGGGAAGATATAAAAAATAAAAGTTTACTAGTTTATGGATTAAAATGAATAGTGGAGATGGATTTTAGAGGTGTGTCCCATAATGAAAAGATGACACTCCATGAAGGAAAATGGATCAGAACACCCTATAGAGGTGAATCTGGGATCCATGTACAGTAAAGGGAAGATGTCACACCATGAAGGTTGATTAAAAAACCTCTTGGGATGGATCAGGGATGTATGTCCCTTGGAGGAGCACGTTGGTTTACCCTAGTTTGGGGTTGAAACTCAGATAGGATTCCTACATACCTTTTTCAGAAGATATGTATAAAAACTCACATTTTTCGAATTCGTTGTTTAAGGTCTTGTTACATGATCATTGCATGGAGTTTGACTTTATGCTGTAAGGATTCTCATGACATGATGGGAGCATCAATGGGGGATGTTGCGGGACATACGCATGGAAGCTACCCTTCACAAGAGGACTTCTCTTGGTTGGGGTTTGTGTGGGGATTACACATGGAGCTACCCAAGGGACCTGGAATAGATGTGCTCTCCCCAGTGAGGAGTATGATCTTACTAGGGATGTGACCTGGATAAAATTAGGTTGGATTCTAATTCTGTGCCTGGACCTATGAAATTCATTCTTTGAATCTGAGTTAGTAGGGAATAAAATACCACATAGTTCTAAATGGGTTGTGTATTATACCTATGAAGTAGAACCATAAAAGAATGTGTTTGGGGATTATACAAGAAAATAGTATATAGAGTGAGTATAGATGTCGATGATTATGCATAACAACAACCAATGTGTTGTTAGGAGTTGTGGTTTTGTGGTTGGGGCTTACACATTGAAGTAGCCCACTTTCTTCTAGGAGCACTGATGATGTGGTTGGGGTTTACACATGGAAGTGGACCATGTGGTTGGGGCTTATGCATGGGAGTGGCCCATGTGATACTAGTAGTAGAGAGTATGTGGTTGGTATTATGTGTTGGAGCATCCCATGTGCTGCTATGAGTAGTGAGGATATGGTTGGGATTATGCATGGGAGTTTCCCATGTTCTTATAGGGAGCAGTAATGAAGTGTCTGAGGTTTGCGTGTGGGAGATTTCTATTATGTCTTCCTCATTTCAAGTCATGAAGGCATCCCATGGGAATTAAAAGTGGTAAGATTATAGTTTAGCATATTTAGAAATGACATAGTGTGATGGACTTATATAATGAGATGCTCATCATCATCCCTGCATTACATGATGAGGGAATCTCGACATGCTGATGAGTTAAGAAGGATATGATTGGGGATTACACTAGATGGGGAGGCCTATGGTCGTTCATATAGGTTACAATATTGTTTAAATTCTTATAGTGATGAATAAGGAATGTCTTCTATTGATCATGGATTGAGGCATCTTATGTTTTCCACATAATGAATTCTATTCACGAATGATATGAAATGCTACAGTTTAAAGTCATGTATTGAGGACTATAGAATGTCTTCTCATGATAAAGATATAGAAAATATTATGATTGATGCATAATGAATCCTATTCATGAATGATAGGGTATTCCATTGTTTAAAGTCATGTATTAAGGACTATGGAACTTCGTCTCATGATCATAGAACGAGACATATTATGCCTGATGCATAAGGAATCCTATTTAATAATGATAGGGTATGTTACCGTTTAGAGTTATGTAGTGAGGAATAATGAATTTCTTCTCATAATCATGGTAGGAAGAAACTTTTGGTTTACTTATATGGCATCCTATTCATGAATGATATGGTATGCCACTATTTAATATCACGTAGTGAGGACTAATGGGTAGAAGATGCCTAGAAGTGGATTATATTGGGACTTATTCAAGAGTTTCCTTTCTGGTTCAACTCGGAATAGGTTCTAGGTGATGATTTATCAACAGATTCTTGAGGAATGGTTCAAATAATGTTACCCAGGGAATCCATGATTAGAATCTCAATTCGTGAAATGGGAAAAAGACCAAGAAGAGAAGGTATACTAAAGGTATCTCTACAGGTTTAGAGGGGTATCTTGAATCATGGTAATATTTGGGGTGAAATTTGGGGTTGTATAAGGGCGCAACCCAAAAAATTTTCAACTCAGACCAAGATGTTCTCAGTGCGACCATCCATTTTTCATTGGGGTTTGTGGTGGAAGTAAAGGGACTGGGTTGAAACCTCATGAACGTACCCTAATTGTGATTTCAAGCAATGGAGTAGGGGTCACATCCCCACAATATGGCCCATCAAGCATGGAGGTAGGATCTTCGTGAAGGATATGACTTCATGAATGATGGGGGTTGCATGAAGATTAAGGTCTAGTGAAGGATTTAACGATTCCCACAGGGCATGAATCGTGATGGCTAAATGCTTCTCGAAGCCTCAAGTGCCACATAGGGCCTTCTTCCTTCAAAATGAGCATGATCCTTAATTAATGGAATCTCCACTTGGGGTGGAGGCTCTCAAGAACACAAGAGGGGAGGTTTCATGATGCCTAGGGGGTTCAAGTAAGAGGGTGTCGAGATGGCCAAGAGATTCGTGAATTGAGAGCATGAGGACACAACCTGACGACATCTTCTTTTTTTTGAATGAAGGCATGGGAAGGGGGGTTATAGACTAGAAGTTTCAATAATATGTGAAGCTGTTCATGAATAATTTCATTGATTCAAAAATGGGTTGTGCTTCGTCGGACTTGTAGAGATACACCGTCAATCGTTCATGTGGTCACAAAGTGCCGTCAGACGTATAGAGGTTATCATCAAGGCTTCATGCATTTGCGATGGGATCTCCAAGAATCAAACCTCCACAAACTAGTCCTATGTGAATAGAAGCCTCACAAACTGACCTCCATGAACCGTTTTGGCAGCCATACATCAAATAACCATAACATATAATCCATAACTCCACTTAGGCTCTATGACCTGTAAAATTAGATCCAGTGAAATGCACTACACTCTTGGATTTTGTTTGTTGGCATTAGGTGCATTCTTTTCACTCTTTTATTCCAGTTTCAATAGTAATATTTTTTTATATGTTACATTAAAAAATTATATATATATATATACATATTGTAATATAAATATGATTTAAAAAATAAATATACTTATAATTATATATATCTATTTATATAATTATAAATATTTTTATGTAATTATATATTTTTACATAATATAATAAATAACAATACATATATTTATTAATATATATATACATATAATTTTAAATATAATAAACATATATATTTTTAATATATTTATTATAATTTTATAATTATTTAAACATATATATTTACTAACAATTTTAATTATAAAGAAATATATTTTTAAATATTTATATATAAATATATTCAAAAAAATTTATATAAAAATATATATATTTATATAGTTATATTTATTTATATTTATATATACATATATATTTATTAATATATATATATATATATATTTATAAATATAATAAATATAAATATTATTTAAATATATTTTTTATAATTTTGTAATTATTCAAAAAAATATATTTAAATATACTTATTATAATTTTATATGTATATATATATATTTATAATTTTATAAAAAATATTTCTAAAACATTATATTTATATTTTAATTATTGAAAAGTAAATATTTATATATAATATTTATATTAATTATATAAATGTGTTTTTTAATTAATTTATATAAATTAACTTAATTTTTTAAATATAACTATGGTAATATTTTATATATTAATAATATTTTTATTACATGTTTTTATCAGTGCTAAGAATAGCGCTGATAAAGATCCACCTTTATCAGTGCTAAAAAACACCGATAAAGGGTACATCTTTATCAATGATTTTTTAGAAGTGATTAACATTACCTTTATGAGTGATTCTGACTAATAATAATTAAGGTAACCCATTTTTCAATGCTTTCTAATTAGTGTTGATAAAAGCAGGCACTCGGTAAGACAAGATCTCTGTTAGTGGAACCCAATTGGTTTAACAGTGTGGTATGCCTCTATGAGGTTCCAGTAGTGTTTTTCATGGTTTGAGCATAGTTAGTCAAACCTTGTGACATTCTTAGTGAACCATGCAAGGTTTCTAGGGGTTTTACTGGGGTTTCACATGGCTTTGAGCATTGGTTTCCCAAACAGTTCATCCCCCAATGCACACCAGACCCCTCCAGACAAAATGGATTGTAGGGGAGCATGGTAAAGGTGCTCGATTAGTTTAACAATGTGCCCTGCCCCCCTAAAACTATACGACCACCTTTCTAAATTATTAAAAATTAATATTTTATCCTTTTTCCCTTGTTCGTTTAAATCATAATCTCCCTTAATATTTTTTACACATATTAAACCCACTCCTATATTTTTAGGTCTCTCTCTTAAGATTCTAAGTGGAATTCCTTCATTCTTGATGGATCACATCGAGGTATGTTGTGGTTTTGATATGATTTTCTATCTTCTTTATAGGTCTATGCTTGATCTCTTCTAATCTCATCTTTTTGGAATCCAATTTCGTTTTAATGTTGGATATAATGGGCTTGAGGTAGGATTGACATTGTTTCTTATAGATCTTGGATTGTGAGAACTTGATATACTCTTCCCTTTTCCCTATTTTCAAAGACAGTTTGTGATACCACTGTTCTAAGGTAGGAGTTTTAATAGAATTTGTTAATTCTATGAATGTTTTATCATTTTAAAGAAAAACGTTGAGTTATTCATTGAATATAAGTGATTTTTCTTTTATAAGTATTTTTTGGAAAGATATTTTTTTAAAGTGGATTTTCTTTAAGAATGAGTTTTTTTTTTCACCACAATTGTTTGATTTAATGCTTGAATGGTGGTTTTGTATTTGAAAATGGTTTTTCAAACACCAAAGTGGATTTTATTTCCTTTGAAAATGTTTTTTAAATTGAGATAACGGGTTTTAAATGTATTTTGAGAAACTTGAAATATTGGGAACCTTGGGTGTGTTTGGAATGGAACATAGGTGACCCTTGTGTATGTCATACAACTAGGGGTTACTTTTGGCATATCGGTACATTGTGAAAAGTTTCAATATTGGTTGGTAAAAACATATTCCTATTTTTGGATATTATATTTCCAATACATATTCCTATAGGATAGAGCCCAATAAAGAGTGCTTTTTAATTTATAATTTGTTTGTAACATGTGGGATTTATTCATCTATTATGGATATCAAATTTACACATGAGGATCACCAACATGGTTCCACATGATGGATTTTTTCATGGATATGTGTTTACTTTATTACCATATAATTTTTGGATATTAATCCATATTTTATCAACTATACTTTCCATATTTTTTTATTTTTTGATATAAGAAGATTTTATGAAAAAACAAAATGAAAATTATTTAAAAATGAGTTTGGATTTATGATTTTTTTATAAAACAATTTTTTTTTAAATCTAGAATTGTTTCATTCTAATATAAGACATTATACAGAATATGTGGTGGTATCCTATTGGTATTTGTGAGAATACCCCAATTTTTCCTTGGGACCATTTTAGATGATATATTATAGGATCTAAGTGAAGGGAACATTATCTTATACCATGATGGATTCTAGTTTAATTATTTCCTTTAGTTCGGGATGGTTGGGATGTGATAATTGGTCAAATGGAGACTTGTTGGACTTTTCTTGTCATACTTTCTAGTGTATTTAGCCTCTCTTTGTTTTTATGGTTTTTTGGGATATATCTATTTATTATGTGTTGTACTCTGATAGTATGTACTGATTTTGTATATTCAATACTTGTTTTCTATTATCCTAATGCACCTCACCACCATGATATGAAAATCTGGTGGATTGTCTAGTTGAATCAGGTTTGGTCGTCACATAATGGAATTATAGGGATGATTAGATTGATGTGTTTTAACACTTCATGAGTTTGGTTTGGTGACATGGGTAGATATGAGTTAGTACAATCAGAATATGGGTATATTAAGTAAGGGTGTCCTCTTAGATATCTCACTTTCATGTCGGAACTTGAGGTTCCATGGGTAGTTAGTGTTGGTGTGTGAGGTCATTTTAATGAAATGAATGGTAATTTTATTTAAATGGACAAATTAATTCTTAAATAATTTTTTTCATTCATATAATTCACAATTTTATGAAATTATTGGTGTTTGAATATATGTGAATTGTTGAAGTTTGTAATAATATTTTATAATATTCTCTAAACCCAATTTTTTATTATTTTATGCTTAGTAGAAATTGCCTCCGAGAATAGATCTTCAAAATCCGAGATTTTAAGTTGAAATATAATATTCAGAGGTGAATCCTCGAGTAGAGACTTCTTTTGTTGAAGCTATAATCCATACAATTCAGATTTGGGTCAAGTAGGTTTTGGAATCTTGAGATATGTAATGGATCATGGCTCCAAGTTCACTTACAAGTGTCCACCCATCATATATGGTGACAATGAACACTAGAAATTTGAGGAGTGTCTTAAGAGGATCTTCAACTTCTAGAAGACTCGTGAGGACTCTAAGGTGAGATTTTTCATGTATATTCTTGAGGGATTAGGAAGGATATGGTGACGATCTATTTTGAAAGATAAATTTTCATAAGGATCTTACCTAGACTTATTTAAAGAAAAACCTCAGTCAACAGTTTTAACCTTTGATGTTATGTTCGAAAAAGACCTTGGTGTTTTTGACCATAGTGCAAGGGGAGGATCCCATTCTAGAGTATTCCACCCTTTTTGAGGAGTTGGTTTATATTGAACCATAACTAATTACTACGGATTACATAAATTCTTGGATGTTTGAGTTGGGAATAAGGATATATATTCCATAATTGTTTATTTTCATATGCCTTCCAAACATTGTGGACGTGTTTGAAAAAGAATCTTTGGATGAGGGAGACATAGTTGGAAAGATAGGTTTCAGTGGAGCTTTTGTAGGTGAAATTTTTAGGCAATGTGTGTCTTCAAGCTAGAAAAGTTATCACAATGGTGGTCAGTTTTCTACAGGACCATTTTTAGGGGATTCTCTAGGATAGATATTGTTCTTATGATACCAATGTGTAAGGCGTGGTCATACCAAGACTAACAATACATATGATCCTAATTGTTTTCATCATTATGGACTATCAATCTATCTAAATAATTTTTTAAAAGGATTTCCCATAGTAGTAAGGAAGGATCCGCTTTAACCAAGGGTTTACATTTTCATACATTTACCTCAATGGGTGGTGGGTCTAATCCTCAGGATAAAGGGGATTTTCATGTGTCTAGGATTGAAAAACTCTAAAAGGATGGGTATGCACTAAAGGAATCTGAATGAAGTCCAACTAATTTTAGTGTTACATATTTTATTTTCTATTATATGACACCATATTTGGTTAATACATGTAATACTAAATCTTTAATATCATCCTAGTTAGAGAACATGATGAGATTATGTTTAGTAAAAATTTCATACTTTCTGGATCTTTCTGTGCATTTGGGAAAGATTTTCATGCAAGGTTTCATGTGTCTCATGTGCTGGGTGATGATAGAAAACTATGAGGTGATATATGACTTTTTAGTTCTTGATATTAACATCTTCAACAAGATACATGGACTAAATTGGATGATTAGTGTTAAGGCCTAGATAAAAAATTATCTTTTTTGGGTTTAGTTTTTATCTTCTAATGGGGTCACTCATGTTTTTATGGGTGAGTGGGACTACTAATCAGGAAGGGATGGGATTGTTGTTCCTTAGTATATTGTAATTCCATTCTTGTTTCTAGATATTTCTCTCAATATCTCTAATACTTTTTTGGGTATAATGCTTCTTATAGTAGTGAGTACATTCCTTGAGAACTTTGTAGATTATTTTTCGAGGTTAATACCCTAGAGAGAGGTCAAGTTTAATATTGAACAACTCCCTAGTATAATTCCCATTTCTATTCCATTTTATCAAATGAAACACGATGAGTTTGTGGAACTTTGGGTCAAACTTAAGGATCTATAGGCTAAGGGATTTTTTCATCCTATCATGTCACCAAGGGCTTCGCCTGTCATATTTTATAAAAATATAGACATGAGTCTCAAAATTTTCATCAATTATATAAATTTGAATTAGGATAATGTTATGAGAATATATCATTTTTCAAGGATCAATGATATTATTTGACTACATTAGGGGATAATTTTGTCTTTCATAGATTGATATTCGGTTAGGGAACCATCAGTTGAGAGTATAAGATGAGGATACACCTAAAACAATGTTTAAGAGATGATATAGACATTTCGAGTTTCTAGGTATGAAACATGGTATCACTAATTATCCTACAATATTTATGGATTTGATGAAATGAATCTTTCATCAGTATTTGGACTCTTTCATTATTTTATGATTGGATGATATTTTGGTATACTCCAAGATAGAGGAGGAGTATACACAGTATTTTTATATCATTCAAAAAATTATGTAATAACATCTTTTATATGGAAATATTTTCAAATGTTATTTTAGGATTCAGGAAGTAACATTTTGGGGTAATGTGACATATAAGAGGAGAAAATCAATGGATCCTAAAAATATAAAGGCTGTAATGTCATGGGAGCACCCTAGAAATGTGTTTGAGGTCCAACGATTCTTGGGTTCAACTAGTTACTAAATACCGTTTGTTCTAGATTTTTCCAAGTTCCCAACTTCAATGAGAGATTTAACCTATAAGGGTGTAAATTTTTAATGTAATGAAAATGTAATATATATTTTAAGGATCCTAAACTGATGTTCACTTGAACACCAGTTTTATTCTTTCAAAACCAATTTTCCTTATGATGTATTCTATGATTCTTATAGTATGGATTTTTGGATATGAATTGATTAATAGAAAATATATGGTGGCCTATGACTCTCAAATTTTACTCCCTCATAGGAAGAACTACCCTACCCATGATCGTGAGTTGGAAAATGTTATGCATCCATTGAAAATGTGGGGTCACTATCTATTTGGAGTGTATTTTACAATTTATTTTGATGACATGAGACTAATTTTTTTTAATATTAGATATCTATCCTTTTGGTAGAGAGGTTGGGTAGAGTATCATTATAATTCTGATTTGTTCATTGCATAAACTAATGAGAAAGTGAATGTGTCTGCTGATTCATTGAGAAAAAAATTACCAACACAGTCCGTGAATGAATCTGTTGAGGAGTGCTGTTGGATGAGTTTGTTTTCTGAGAAGATATTGGGAGTGAAGAGGTTAGTGAAAAAGTATTATGGAATTTGATAAAAGATGAATCTTATTTTTATTAATGATTTTTTCTTGATTAGTTCATTGGAATTTGAGTTCAAATGATTTAGTAAAAGTCCTTATAGTTGACAGAGCTTGGGTAAGTAGTCTTAATATCTAGGTGGAGATTTGGGATTTAATAAAAGGCCGGTTATTCTAATTTATTAGAGGTAGGAGTTGATTGATAGTTGAATCCTGTCATGTTAGTCCTTATAAAAAGGTGTTACCAAGATATATCATGAATTGATACATTATTATTTATAGCCTTAGATGAGGTAGTATATTGTAGATTTTGTCTAATAGTGTCTCATTAGTCATAAAGTTACGAATGAACACTAAAGACTGACTGGTTTTTTGCAACATTTACCTATTCCAGTATGAAATTGGGATGGTATTTCCATTGACACAATAATTGGTTTCTATGGACTCCTAGTGTGAAATATGTAATTTGGGGGATCATTGATCGAATTAAGAATTTTTTTCATTTATTTACTATAATGGTTATGAATAAAGTGGAATAAATAATTGAATTTTACATATGATATATTGTGAGACAACGTTGGGTTCCATCTACGACTATATCTGATAGGGACCCAAGGTTTACATCTAGGTTCTATAAATGTTTAAATAAGACACAGGTTCCCAGATGAAATTGAGTAAAACTTATCATCCAAATATGTATTGATAGATAGATAGAGATATCTAGGTTCTTGTGGATATTATCTAGGAATGTGTACATGATTTTGGAATATGTTGGGAAAATAATTTGAAATTGGTTGAATTTTCTATAAAAATAGTTATCAGACTTCAATAAAGATGGTTCTATTTGAAGTATTGGACGGTAATCCACATAGATCGCCCATCTTTTTGGTAGGGTTTGGAATGGAGTTATTGTTTGGGTTGAGTCTTGTCTAGGATATGATGGAAAAGGTGCAATTGATTTAGAAGAGGATGGTCATAGCATAGGACAATCATAAATATTATATTGACCATCCTTTTTGGCTGGTAAAGTTTGAGGTTGGTGATCATTTTTTTTCACAAATTTTCACCTCACCTGGGAAATCATTATCTGGGGATGTTGGGTAATTTAGAACCAAGGTTTTTTTAACCCTTTGAAATCATGGTATGACTTGGAAAGGTTTCATATTGGTTGGAATTAGTATTCCGGTTGACATTGATTCATGACATGATTCATATTTCTTATATGAGGATGTATCACTCAGATACTTCTTATGTAATTGGATGTGAGGATCGTGATATTGAGCACAATATCATCATTATTTATAAACTAGTTCAAATAATGGATTTCAAGGATAATTTAGTTCACAATAAAATGATTCCCTTTGTCTGGGTATTGGGGTAGTGTAGATGGGATAACCATGAGACATGGGAGGGAGAATTTTGCATAAAGAAGTAGTGGACTTATCTATTTGTGGGTCTATTATTTTGAGGAATTTATGGGGATAAAAATTTATTATGGTGGGGAGACTTTTAGTAACCACTAGGTTAAATGCACGCCTTTGTTGAGCATTGGATTTTCTATTTTGGGATCTAGAAAGATTTAGGGGATCGATTTATGAAAATAAAAGATTTTAAAAAACTTGAAAAGAACATGATTAAGGAATGTAGTTATTTTAACTATGAAATATCAATGTAGTATGAATTTTTTTGTTTCCAATGGTGTTTTGGATAGTTCCAGTATGGTTAGAAAAACTGTCTGACATGCCCATTAAACTTTGCTGGGTGTTTGGTGGTTGTCCAGTGGTGTCCCATGGATAGATCATGGTTTTTCCAAACTATGAGGCCCCTAGTGAAAACTGTGAATCCCCTATATAGAATGGATAGTACGGAAACATGGTTAAGGCCCATGGTTAGTTTAATAGTGTGGTTTTCCATAGGAAATAGTGAGACCCCCTTATAAAATATAAAAAAAATGGTATTTTACCCCTTTTATCTTGGTTACATTAAAGCCTCATCACCCCTAATATTATTTTGGATCATCCTATACCTTCCCTAATGTTCTGGAGGTCTTTCCCCATGTATTCTAAATGCAATTACTTTGTTCTTTATGGATAACATCAAGGTATGTTGTGGTTTTGATCTGGTTTCCACTCTTTTATGAATATCTATACTATATATCATCTCATATCTTCTCATTGGAAACAAATTGGTACGTGATGCCAGATATAATAGTTTTGGTGGAGGATTGAAATTAATTATTGTGTATATAGAATTATTATGACCAAATATACACTTCCCTAGTCGATGCCTTTGAAGGAAGTTTGTAGTACCACCATTTTAAGGTAGGTGTTTCTATACATTGTGTAAATTCTATGAATTGATTAGAGTTATTGGAAAATCATTTTATGTAAATAATTAAATAAAAGTGATTAGTGTATTAAAATGATTTCTGAGAAAGATATGTGTTTTTAATGATTTTTTATTTAAAAATGGGGGTTTTCACAGCCATTGTTTGATTGAATGCTTGAATGGTGGTTTTGGATTATGAAATTGGTTTTAAAAAGCTGAAGATGATTGGATTGGATTTGAATTTTTTATAGAATTTGATCAGGGTTTTGAAATTCATTCTTACAAACATGGAACAATGGGACCTTGGGTGTGTTCTGAAAGTAACATAGGTGACCCTAGTGCATGTGACACCACTCTGGTTTACTTTTGGGGTTTCAATAAACTATGAAAGGAATCGATATTGGTTGGTTTCAAAATATTAATAGTTTAGGATATTTTGTGTCTATTAAATATTCCCATAGTCTTGATCCAAATAATAAGTGTGTTTTCATTTACGATTTTTCATCGCATGATGGATTTAGTTTGGGATTGTTTCTCACATGTTTTCACAAGAGTTTGTATCATAAGTTTTCCCATAATGGATTATTTCATGGATAATTATTTACTTTTTTACCTTATGGTGTGTGTTTATGATTACCTATTTTATCAATTATACTTTTCATATTCCTTTAAAATTATTTTATAATAACAAAAGGAAAATGATTTACAAATGAGTTTGGTTTTATGAAAATTCATTGTAATTTTTTTTGTTTTTAAAGATAGAACTGCTAAATTCATGTTATTATATTTTTTTATAGACACTGTGGTGGTATCCTACAATCCTTTTTGATCATACCATAATTTTTAATTTGGGAATTTGTTGATGTCCTATAGATGGATCCAGGTAAATGGAAAAGAATATTGTAGCATGTTGTCTTATCTTTCCATCATTGCCTTCAGTTCAGGATGGTTTGGAGTTAACATTTGGTCATATAGATACTTATTTGACTTATCTTGTGATAAATTCTAGTTTAGATTGTTATTATAGGTTTGTATGTGTTTTATGGATGTATATCTTTCTTATTTTTTGTACTCTATTCGTATGTATTATTTTGGTTATATTCAATACTTGTTTTCTATTATACTAATGCACCTCCCCACCATGATATTTTAGATCAACTGGATTGTATATTTGACTCGTGTTGGTTCATTAAACCTATGTTTATGCATACCTAATAAAAAAGTAGTATAATTAGGTTGCAAATTCTCCTTGAAGAAAATTATGGGTTCTGTATTCACCCGCAAAGCCTATATTGTTATGTTTAGGGCTGATCCTCATAATGTATTGGGTTAAGATTCATCATGTTGTAAAATTTCGAGTTTAGATGGATTCCATTTTTTAATTCACTCTATAATTCATAGTTAGTTCTATAAACCATAAGTTATTGTGTAAATACAAGACTAGTTCAATTAAACTGAACCACTATAAAAATATTATATGTTTTTCGTCATTTTACATCCAAATAATTTGTTACTTAAAAAACAATTATAAGGATTATTCAACCACCCCAGAACATTAGCTATCAAATTATCTTACCTAAAAATTTGTATCACTGGGGAACCTTATTAAGGATTATCTATCTATTTATCATATTTACTAATATCTAACAATTATTATTAGTGGGTTGATATTTTTGATATTTTCTTTTTAAATTTTCCTATATTTTTGCTGATACCATATATTAGTATCATAGTTTGACCTTAAAATAATTTTTTTCCTATATCATTTGTTTTTGTTATAACTTGTATCCTAGTCCTTAAAACTTCCATGGAAAGATCTTTTCTAGGGATTGAATCTTGGGAAATTCAATTCTTTAATCCTGTGATACCACCTAATTTTAATGGAAGTGATTGGGGATATTGGAATGATATAATGGAGGTATTTTTGGAAAATATAGGTATTGAATATTATAATATCATTGTTAAACATTATAAAATACATGAAGTTGATATTAATACTTTAACAAGAAATGATACTACTAAAGATGTCCTGAATTACAATGTCATGAATTATCATTATATATATCTTAGTAGAAGTGTATGTAGTCATATTTATTCTTGTAAAACTTTTTTTTGGATTTTGGAAGACATTAAAAGTCACTCTTCATAGAACATAAAAATTATATATAACTAATAATGGAATTAATAGGGTTTAATTTCAATAATTTATAATGCCTTATCTTTAATGTCTAAATGACATGTTCAAAAAATCCACCAATATTTTCAACAACATTGTTACACTTGGTGATACTGTAATGAATGAAGTGCTGATTGATAGGATACTTTGAGCCTTTCAAGAAGTGAAATTCAAATATTGTAGCAATTAAAGAAAGAAAATATTTTACAAAATTCACTTTAGATGAGAAGACTGGATTTCTATGACTACATGATCTTGATTTGAAGAATAATGAGCTTGGTTCATTTGAAAAAAGGATGAGATTTTCATTTAAATATAAATTTATTTTTGATAACTCTTCCATTGATTTCATTAGATTCCTCTAGATCAGATAAGGATGATAATCTAACTCAAATTGAAAAATGTATTCGTGGACTTAGAAAGAATAAGGTATACAACCAAAAAGGATTAAGGTAAAATAAAGAGATATAATAATCAATTCAAAATACAAGTCATGAAAGGTAAGTATACTGTTATTTTTAGGAACAGAAGAAACCCAAACATATCAAATACGAGTGACCAATGTTAAAAAATGTAGGGAAAGATAAAAAGTACAAGAAAGAAATAAAGTGTTCTTATCATGATGGTTGGAGTTTCATTTATGAATCAGACTCTAATCAAGAATCTATAAATGAGAAAGATACTAGTAACCTTACGCATATAGAATATATCCTCAAGTAATACATCCTTTTTATGATATGCTAAAACCTATTGCTTTGTGTTTAATAGATGCATCAAATAAGGTTAATAATTATCATATTTATGATTTCGATCCCCATTTTTCTTCTAGTTATGAGAATGATAAATCTAAGGGAAAATAATTATGTTAATTATGTGATTTATTTCAAGAGGAAATTTAAAATATTGCTAAAAATATGAAAAAATGACTAAGGATATTAAGAATGTTAGTAATGTAAATAAAACTATATTTTAGAAAAAAGAATAATTGAAAAATTCTATTTATGAGTTTGATAAAGAAAAAGAGAAACTGATGATTATGATGGTTTATATTTCTAATATTGAAAAGTAAAATCACAGTTTAATAAGTTATGCTTCACCAACAAATAATTTGGTATTTGATGATCTTGAAAATTTTCAAAAGGAAAATGTTAATCTGAAATAATAAATTCATAATTTTTATAGAAATGATATCTACATTTGTTCAATGGAATGAAAAATATGATAATATGGTAGCTATGATCAATCCTAATAGATATAAGACTAGTTTTGGTTATAATCATCATATTCCTAATTTGTATAAGGCTTATTTTGTTAAGAGTTATAAAAGGAAAGTTCAAATATTTATTTGTCTCAAATATCCTTTGAAAAGAAATTTTGATGATGAATTTTATCTTAGGTTCCATTAATCTCTGTGTATTATTAGTGTTTATATCTCTTAGAATTTTTCTTCTTGTGTACTAGACTATAAATTTTTTAAATCAGATTGAGTATCGGAAAATTATGTTACTTATCCAATTGGACCCAAAATAGAAAGGGTACCAAAAAGTGTTTGTGTTTGAATTTTATAGGACAATGCCACATGTACTTCAATAATTAATGTGTTGGTGGGTGTTGTACATATAAATTTTCATTTTTTTGGAGAAAGATATGTTAAAAAAATTAAGTATTTTAAATTTTATTTTATTTTCTACAACTATTTCATATAGGTGGGTTTTTTTAATGTGAAGCATAATTTGGAGGGATATCTACTTATGTATAATATTTATTCTATTCAAGGGGATATTTATCCTTTTATTAATTAATTTGTATAATGTTATTTATGGTTTTTTCTTGGAATGTGTTTAAGGGGAATTCATGTTTTGATCTTGATCTCCATATACTGAATGTTTTATTATTTAATATTTTTATTTTCAAAAAATGATATATTGGGATAATTGATTATTCAGTTAGAATATATTTAAATGGAAATAGAATTTATCTTTTTCATTATTTAAAATGGGGGGATATTTTGTTTACATGTATAGTTTTATCATCAAACAAAAGGGGGATATTTTTTGTGCTTAGATTTATGTTTCATTTGATTACATTGATAATAATAATTATTTGATTATAATTTATCTCATGATATGATTTAGGTTATTTAATTTTCTTAATACATGATTGAAGTTTCACATATTTTTTATATGATCACATTTTTAAATCTTATATTAATTCTTGTGATCATGTTATATTTTTATTTTATATCTTGTTATATTTATATATATATATTTTGATTTTTCTTATTTATTTTAATATGTACACACTGATATATATTTTCCATAATATATTATGTTATAAATGTAATGCTTATATATTTTATTATTCTTCCTCACATGGACATGTTCTGAGCTCTGGTGAATTCATCTTGATGACACCTCTTATACATCAAATCCTCCACATGAATTTAGTTTCATCTTGGATTAACATGGATGGATTCATAGATCATTTTCATACACCACATTTCATCACACCTTTTACACCATGATCACACCAAAATTGCTTCATACAGCTCAAACCGACTCACTTTTATCCAACCTATATAGTTTCAACACGATCAATGTAGAGGATCTTGGTATCTCACTAACTTCTCAACATCATGAAAATCATTATCTCCATGAGATGATGCACATTGGGTTCAATGGTATCAATAGAAGTGATATCTCTTAATGATTATTGAATGATCTCAATGATAGAAGTGAAAGAAGTCCAACCATCAACTTGTAATGGTAATAGAAGATCTATTTCTCTTCTAGATGGATGCTCGCATCAATCTAATGATAACATTTATGGATCCTCAATGTTAATGTGTCTACCCTATTATTATCAATCAGTATCAAAACAAAGAAACCATAACCACTCTCTATTTTAAATGTAGCATTGTAGTTTTAGTGTAACAGTTGAACATTAGGTGTGACTGTAAAAAACATAGGCATCACATCAGAGTGGTAGAACCTCATTAGAGTTGGGGTTGTAGAAAACTATATTTTAGCATTAGATATATTTCAATGGTAGAAACACATATTCAACAGTTTTTCACTCGATAGTAGTAGTTTTTACAGTAGTAGTAGTATCTCTAATTTAACGGTAGGGGTTGAACACCCTTTCTACTATGAATTTAATTTTGTTTCCAACAATTAGTTTTTATTTATACTACCAAAAATTATAAAGTATGATAAAATAAGTTACCAATATTGTTTAATAATAAAGTTATTTTTTATATGGTCTTTAGTGTGCGACCTCAAGTTAAATTTAAATAATGGACATGTTATTTCTTGTTGTCATACCATTCTAAGGATTAAAATAATATATTTAAAAATATTTTATGCGTTTTTCCCATGACTTTATATTTTTTAATTTTTCCCATGATTACCAAAATAATTATACTATGTTATTTATTTTACAGTCATTTTAAAATAATTAATTTTCTATGAATGTTAATTTGAAATATTTTAAGAAACATTTAAATATTATTTTAATTTATTTTTTATGTTTCATATAATCATACAACTTATATTCAGTATATTTTGGAATAATTTATTACTTCATATATTATTTATTTTGATTATTCTTAAATTATTTAGAAATAATATTAAATGATTTCAATGATTTTTAATATATTAAAAGCATGTAATTTTTTTTATATTATCAATTCTGATATTTTTATATGTAGTCAAGATGATTACAGTTTTCATGGAAATCATTGACTAGGTTTATCAAAGATAGTTAACATGGATTGTTTAATATGTTAAGATTATTTAAAATTATACTAACAAAGTATTTAAATTATTTTTAATTCATTGATATTTCTAGAAACTATTTTAACTCGATGATATTTATGGTTGGAACTGTTTTTATTATTCTAATAGTTTATTTGTGTGTGTCACCCAGATAGTTTTCTATTTAAGGGACTTGAAGGATGAATGGACCAACCTTAATATTAGACATGATGATGATTTGAAATAATGATGATTACATACTATAAAATACAACTTTTATATGGTGTGATTCAATGTGTTTACACTCATATGAGAATCAAGTTACATTATAATGAACTATTTATATATTTTTTGATGAACTGTCAATGGAGGAAAAAATATCTTTAGACTTCATATCATGTTGAAGAGTTGAATTATATCTATAATTGAATGTATAGAGTACACTATATAAATCATTCAATGGTCCATGCATCAACTGTTTCATATTCAGTAATTCTTCTTCATCTATCCAGTTATAATATTTGTTCTATAATTTCTATCAAGGTTGAGTTATGCACAAAATATTTTGTCACAGAGGATACAGTACCTCAAAAATATATTCCTTTGGTTATTCTTAGTTGGACAAAAAGTAGTAAACTTAGTCTAGGGATTCTCCTTGAATAAAATCCTACATTATATCTACACTTGAAAAAGGGAGTGTTGTTAGGTTTGGGGATCCTCATAAACAATTATTGTGTTGGGATTAATACCATTATAAATGTTTGAGTGTATATTTCACCCATTTTAGAATTCTCAGTCATTCATACTGGGTTCGATACTACATCGGTTGGGATGAGAAAAGTGAATTAGGTCAATTAGACTGAACCATTATTAGAATTATCTATGTTATTTATCATTTCACTTTCCACTTATTTATCTATTAATTTTTTTATAATTCTTATTCAAACTCACCCTCAATTCCATATTACATGAACTTATCTAACCTAACACAAAGTTACCCTTATCCTGCATTTCCAAAGTATACTGCAAGAGAAGATATGAATTCTAAACATAAGTATTACTTACCCATTAACTCCCTTTATTTATCCTTATCATCCAACTTCTTATAAAAGCATTTAAAATATATACAGATAATGTCATCAATATAGATAATATAATAAAATGTTATTATATTAACGGTATAAAAACTATATATTCTTTTCCTATCCAATATAAAAAATAAAAATGTTTCTATTGGTTTTGAGTGGACTACCATCTTTTATCACAACCTTTTCAATGACAGTTTTATAAATGGTTTTAGTGAATAGATATGTAATTTATGTAATGATACATATACTAAAAATATAAATAAGGACTTATATATGTAATATTGTCATTAAATGATCATTATAAAACTAACCACCTAAATCGAACATACCAAGTGGAAAAATGATTCATTTATGAAGAAAAAAATGCTTTTTTATTTACCTTATTATTATAAATTTTCTTAATTCAAATTCTTCACCTTAATGAAATTGTATTTTTTTTGAAAATGATGTTATACAAAAGGATCTATTGCATAGAATACTCACACATACATTATAACATACTCTTTTTTGTTCATTTTAACCACCTACATGGAAAATGCAAAATAATTATATCAAGTATAGAATTGGGAACATCATATTGGATATTAATAAGTAAAAATTTATTTTTTGTTTTTTATTTGTTGATATAATCATTTATCTCATTAATTAATTTACCACCATTAATTTTTTTAAAAATCAATGAAACATTATCGTGACCAAATTCATCCTCAAGAAATGTAACAAAAAATTAAAAGATTGAAATTATAAATTTATAAAATATTCTAAAAAATAAATTATTGTAACTTTTATAATATTGGAATGATGAAATTTGGGAGTAAAATGATGAAAAACACCATGATTATGAAACCAATTCAAAAAGATCAAGATTACTCACACCCAAAATAAAAAATATAAAGGAGCTTACTATTATATATGTAGATAATAATTATAAATTATGTTTATAAAATGGAATGTATATGGATATGGTTTTGAAATTAGAGATTCAGATAGTTATGTCTTATACACGTTTTTAATGTTCTTCCTTGGAAATCAAGAGAAAGGGTAAGAGACTTTGGTATATCAAATCTCTTTATTTGAGTTATATAGTTTATTTAGAACTTAAAATTTTAATTGTCCATATATTCAATGATCTAATTTTTCATATGATTTATAATTTTATCCCTCTGGGTTAAAGTGATTTTAATTAAAATCCCCTTCCATGATTAATTTTATTTTCCATGATGTTATAATATATTTTCCTCTTAATTTTAATTTTCTCTTTAATGAATATTTATTTCAAATCCTAGTTTCCACATTCAAAATTTATCCTTTACTGTTTTGAAAACAAAATATGTATAAATACATGTAATATTTATACATTCCTTTGAATGAAAAAAATTATTACTAACTTTTTTGAATTATCTTTTGATTTTATGTCTATCTCAAAATGGATATATTTTCTATATGATGTTATGCATTAACATAATCCTATAAAAGATTTTATTAAGATACAAATTTGGTTAATTGAATATTTTATCATTTGATTTGGTTTTTGTAGTTATTTATGTGATACCTTTTGAAAATTAATGTAAAAAAAGATTATTTAAAAGTTTTAATATGTAATGATTTGATGTTTTCTCATGGAACACATGTGAATGAATAATCAATAAGTGATGGTTGGGACCTATATATCCCTTTAATGTGCTTGGTGGGTCTTTATATATATTGATAAAATAGTGAAATGAGTAGTGATTCTTAATACAAAATGAGAAACATGTTGTGTTTCTAGATCTTCTATGGGAAACTGATTGTGATGCATTGACCTATAAAGAAAATCAGGTCATGATTCTATATCCAATATATAGAACAAGTGGTGATTTTTTATCCAAAATGTTGTGTTTCAATGATTATGTTGGTTCCACACTTCTAAAATATATGATTATGATATGATCCCTACCTCTTGAATTTTGTTTCATGCTTTCCCAGTAATTATTCTATGTTATATGTTATATCATATGAGATTATCTATTCTCATATCTTTATATCTGAACCTATTTTATGAAACCATGTCCTTTAGATATTATATTTCTCTCATGTTTATGTTTTCTAATATGTATATATATCACCCTTTGTATCATGTTAATATTTTTATTTTTCACCTAATTTGAATTTGAGAGCATAACTTTCTTATGTTTCTATTTTTCAATGCATAAGGATGAGTTTAACATGGGAGAGGTACAGAATAAGACATTGTATGATGAAATTTTAGGGAAATGTTCACAAAAAGAGTAAATTAAGTTGGTTATATATCTATTCTCTAAAGAAACTAAACCTACACATTCTTGATATGATGAGTTTATTATAAAATGTTATGTTTTAATTATAGAAATGTTTTTTCATAAAAAATTCTTAGATTGGGTCTCCTAAAATGAAAATTATATATATCTATTATAGATGTTATTCTAGGATATTCTTTAATCGCCTCTCTCTTTTAAGGATCCATAAATACACCCTCACATGTGATTACATGACCTATGGTTCAAATGTTCTATATCCAAAATTCACACTTGTTGAATTTGGATATTAATTTCTCCTTCTATAAGGTCTTAAACATAGTTTTTAAATGTTATTCCTTTTCCTTATTACTCTTGGAATATATAATAATTCCGACTATAAATACTTAAATAAATTTATCGAGATAGTCCATTAATTAAATAATAATGTAATGCATTAAAATAAATGGAAATTTATAGGTCCAGAAGAAATTATTATGAATTTATAGTGTTCATCAGTTGTAAATGAGGTTTTATTAGGTATATAATTCCTTTTCACCCTTAGTGGATGATATAAAAATAAAATATCCACTTTTAATAAGTATTTATTTATAAAAAGTTAATCAAAAAAATCATAAATATACAATAGAAGATAATTTTTCATGATCATGATCTTTTTAATCTCTAGATTTATAATTCAAAGATGTTTTAACCCATAATTATTCTAAACTAATAGGGTTGGTTCACTTCATGGTGAATAACTTAGTTATATAAAGATCTTGTACAAATTTTCTTATAGTTGTTTATTCTATTCCTATAATTTAATATGGTCCATTCTATAAGGACTATTTAATATAGGAATAACACTATGTATGAGTATAAATAAAAACTCAACATCATGATCTATAGGAATACTATACAACTATATAATAAATTCATCACTATATTCCCTTTCAATTGACATATCTTTGATACAATCTTTCTTCAAAACCACTTGAGATAAATTTACTTCGTTATTTGGTATAAAAACTCATATCCAAGGAATAATTATGAAAAGAAGTTTATAATTGTCCTTGAAAATCCATACCTAATATATCATTGAATATCACTAGTGTAAGAACAATTGTATTTATAAGAAAAACCTTCCTAAAAACATCATATAAAGATGAGTTATATTCTTTTGATGAAATCAATGAACCACTGAGAACATTCACTAATAACTCAATATGAAATATTTATAATAGTTAATCAATAATATTATAAAACATTTAAGACATTATATAGTGATAAGAACTAGAATAAAATAATATGTCAAATATTATGAGTTGGATAAGAAGTGTACCTTTCACCACTTCATTTTCTTCATTCCATTTGGTGGTAGTGATTTACAAAACTCTTATATTTTCCCTTGGTTTTTTAGATTCCAATGTTGATTATCCTTATTATCCCTTTAATTGGTTCATTTTCCAATATAGTTCTAAAATTATTTTTATTTGTAACACAGAACATGAGGTTTATTAGGTGGGAGTTTCTTCTCCATTATTTTTTATTTAGTCACTTCATATTTATTATACATTAATTTTCTAGATGGTATATTCTAGCACACCTAAAAAAACATCCCTTTCCTATAGAGAAATTAATTTGGTGATTCCTCCCACATTTTCCCCACATAGGAAGTTAATTTATCATTCTTCTATAAGGATTATCATTAAATATCCTTTGAAAATATATTTTCCTTTTATTATCACAAAATCCATGGGTTTAATGGGAGTCTACAATTTCTATTTCAACCTTATAATAACATATAATAGTTTAATAATATCAACCAAAGTGAGATTCCCCAACTCAAGTCACTTTATCACAATAGTTAAATTGGTGGTCCACATTGCCTCATGTATGACCCCATACACCAGAGGCTAAAGACTATCTATGTGGGAACATGACGGTTTTATGGGGAGACTATAACCTTATAATCAGAGTGGTACAGTGGTGAGATAATGATTAAATATAGGAAGCATAATAAGAAAAATAGATTTGCAAAATTAAACCATCTAGACAGTAATAATACATCACTCCAAAATTGGAACCATATAAAAAATTATTTTTATTTCATGGTTCTTCACAAAATGATGCAATTCAAGCCTATTGGTATATCAAAAATTAAAAAAGGCCAAAAGGATGTATAATAACATAAATAACCAAGTCTCATTTTTAATCAATCAAGCATCCAAGACCGACCAGTTTGCCTTATCCCTACATATATCCATGAAGTCATTATTGGTACCAAACAGTGGCCTAAAAAAGGTGTCATTTATACATAGTAATCCACTACCACCAATGACTATAATTATTCAACCATTGTATATAATATGATTAGTGTGAATATATTTTAATGTTAATGTAGTAATGTAAACTATAAATGTAACACCCTAGAATGATAAAGGGATAAATGACTAAATAATATGACTCATGTCAACAAAATTCACCTTCCTTTTTGAGGTCCTAACTAATTTGAACTCCATAGTTAAGTGTGCTAGTCCTGGAGTAGTGATAAGAATGGGTGACCTTCTGGGATGTTTTACATGGTGTGTGTGAATTATAACAATGAACATTAGAAAGGAAATGTGTTGGACATGTGGACAATCATTAGGAAAATGACCCGTTCAGGCACGTGGGTGGGCCCAAAGGTGGGGACCACATGACTCCGGGGTAACTTGTGATACCTGGAAGGACAGAACTTGATGTACATGTTAAGACCGGGTGTATATGCTGTCACTAATCCTAGTTTTTTACATTTGGTATTAGAGGTGGTACCCATCCTTAAGTGAGGTTCACTTCCTAGGTTGAGATGAAGGGCCCACAATGAGGACATTGTGCTCCAAAGGTGGGTGAATGTAACACCCCATAATGATAAAGGGTTAAATGACTAAATGATATGGATAATATCAACGAGGTGAACCTTTCTTTTTCGAAATCATACCTGATTAGAACCCCAAAGTTATGTTTTCTTAGCCTGGAGTAGTGATTATGATTGGGGACCTTCAAGGAAGTTTCCCACCCCAGAGTAGGGACCACATGTCTCTTATAAAAACGGTGGTACCTGAGAGGCTAGGACCCGACGTCCATGTTAAGGTGGGGTGTTTGTTCCATCACTAGGGTCTAGTTGTTACATTTGGTATTAGAGGTGGTACCCAACCTTAAGTGTGGTGCACTACCTAGGTTGAGATGTAGGGACCACAACGAGGATGTTGTGCTCTAGGGAGGGGTGTGAATATAACAACCAGAATGATAAAGGGTTAAATGACTATATGATATGACTCATTTCAACAAGGTCCACCTTAATTTTTGGGAGCCTACCTGATTAGAACTCCATTGTTAAGTGTTCATAGCTTGGAGTAGTGATGTCTATGGGTGAACATATGGGATGTCTCCCATGATGTGTGTGAGTGAGTAAAAAGAAAATTAGAAATGACATGTGTTGGCCTGTGCGGACAGTCAATAGTCAGATGACCTGTTTGGGCATGTGGGTGGGCCCCAGGGTGGGAACCAATTGTATGAGGGGCAACTGGTGGTACCTAGAGGGCCAGGGCTCGAAACCCATGTTAAATTGGAGTGTTTGTACTATCCCTAGGGACCAATTGTTACAATAATGGGTCAACTCTAGCTCCTTAAGAACACCATGCACACACTACCTACTTCGACAAGTGACAAGAAACCTCTAAAGAGATGTCACCATGAGCATATATATTCATGTATGTGTATATATGAACTATATACACAATGGATCTAATAGACATATATATATAGATATGTTTTGATATCAAGGACCCAAGGATTAGCTCAAACATCCATGTCTAGTAAATAGGGTCTTATAAATTAGTAAGGGATTCCATGTCTGTGTATCACACATCATAAAGGTCTCCATGCCCAAGATTCCTAGGTATATGGGATTCCATGACCAAGTGTTACTAGTATATGGGACACAATTCCTGAGTATCATATCATTAGGGACATCATATTAAGTATAATATTAGTAGTGAAGCCTTGATTGAGTATCATATCTGTAGGGACTCCATGCCTATGTGTCATATCAATAGGAATGACATTCCTAAGTTACTTATCAGAAGGGATTCCATGTCTGGGTATCATATCATTAGTTTTGGCATACCTGAGTATCACATGCAATATAAAGTCAAATAATCTTAATAATGATCCAATAAATAGTGTATAATTTTTTATCATTCTACTTAAACAATTGCATAAACATTTTTTATGTAAAATCTCATGATGTGGCTACGCCACTCAATTTTCATTTAATTCATTATAGTCATTTTCTTATAGACTCCAATTCAAAACCACTTAGGAGGTGGTTTGATCATATCCAAATTACTAATATAAATGGGATAATCCATAAGCATGCCTCATGCTGTGACATTAGTCGATTGGGACATATTATAACCTAACTAAAAAAGAACTTGGTCATTTATATCAAGGATAACAATTTAATTAAGAGAAAAGTGTATTTTTATGGAAACACTAGGAAAATACTATGTGTGACATCATGAATCATAATATAAAGCTACAAGACTTGAGGGATAACTATTAGAAGACCTACCTTACACCTGTTGTAGATGCCTCATTTAGTATCAACCATTTTTTCTCTTGGAATGAGATAAAATGTATAAATAGAAAAGAATCCCTAAAAACAGGGAACTTTTTTTAGAACTAAAATAATGAAGAACATGGAAAGATAACCCATTGATGGAAGGTTGTGGATTGAATATCTTATAAATAAGAATACAATGAGGAAAATGGGGGTTGATTATGAGCTTATATGTTAGAGAAACCTCAAATCCTAGCCTAAGGGGAAAAGTAGAATCTAACTAGTTGGCTTACTGTGCATGGGAAATAAGGGGAGTCAAACTATAAATTAGAGTAATGGAAAGAGGGGTAAAATCATATTTTCATCATAATTTCTAATGTTTTATGGTTTCTACACATAATTGTCCAAATCATGTTCCAAACATGAAACAAGAGCTACCCCAATACCCCCCTCTCATGGGTTAGGCACAAATTTAGACTGACCAATCACAAACCATACAAAAAACCACTAAAATGATGTCTACAATACTTTCATGACCCTGAATCCTTGTTATCATGGTTAGAATAAACAATTAAGTCCTATTATGTGCATTGGAACACACACATGGTTGGAAAAAACAATAAATAGTGGGTTTTATAGTTTACACTAACCTTACAACCCACCAGTTTCTTCCAAAACATAGGGATTTGGGATTGGAAGAAGCAACAGACACCCTCAAAACCTCTATTATGTCATTATTCATTCAAATTTTTTCAAAATAAAACAGTTGAAATTAAATTAAAAGGGTATTTAATTCATATAAAATCTAGGATTATACATTCTCCTACCATAAATTAACTCATCCATAAGTTGCCCATTCAATGGTGGTAAAACTTCATCAAAGAATAAATTCAGAATCTGAGCACATGCTCCAGCCTCTCTTTCCTAATTCTAATCTTGTATACATCTACACTACAACAACACATGTACTAGATGGAAAAACTTCCTTGAATATCAATTGGTCTTCAATCGATTATATTAATAGGTTACATCTCAAAGGAAGCATTATACCACAATTAAACATCCCCAGGATCAAAATTACGAGATGTGTCGACATGATATTAGTGATTATGTGATATAAAAAAAATAATTCATGGATTGGTACCTATGAGTAAGTGATAACTAATATGATACCATCTTGAATATCTCAAATATCTCAAAATTCCATACATAACATGGTGATAACTTGCCCTATATTTGAACCCATCTATTCTAAAGTATAAGAAAAATATGTAATAAAACACAATTCCATAACACAAATATTAGATCCCAGTATTGTTAATTGATATATGAATTATTCTTCGACTGATCTATAACCATCCTCTTTCTAATAATCTGTACATGTTCTAAAGTCTCTGGAATGAGATGAGGTACTAGTATCACTACCTCTCCTACCACTATCCAACATACATGCGATCGAAATAGCCTAAAATATAGTGCCCCATATAGATCAATCTCCATATTAATATTGAATATATTATTATAGTAAAACTCAACTATAGGTATATTTTTCTCCTATGAACCTCCAAAATCAAATAAACATGTCTGAAGCATGCCCTCCTTTACCCGTATCATCCATTCACAATGGCCATTGGTCTATGGGTGAAAGGATGTGATTTGAAAACCCCATGCCTCGAGAGCCTTTTGTAACCCCTTTCAAACCCTTGATGTAAAATTTGAATCTCTATTTGAAATGATGGTGATAGAGACCCCATGTGGGAATATAATCTCATGGAAATATAGTCTCCGAAGATCATACATTGAGAATTCCTCCCTAATAGGAATAAAGTTAGTGACCTTCACCATCCAATTAGTGAATATTCAAACCATGTATCTATCTCATGATGACCTTGAAAAACTATTCAAAAAATACACAATGAAATCAGCACATTTACATTCTAGGATTGGTAATAATTGTAATATGAATGTAGAACACTGGAATTCTACCTTCACATACTCTCAGGTGGAACACATAGTTATAAAACATATGATATGGCATTTCATCTCAGGCCACCAATACTTTTAGTTCATGCCTCAGTACATCTTTGAAATCCCTAGATGTTCTACCCACTGTGAAGCATGGGCTTCCAACATCAGTTCCTATCTCATGTATATAGCCACCCAGACACACCCATGAACTTGAAGGATCTCATATCCATTTATTGAACAACACAGTGGTAGATTGACACCTAAAACACAATCTAGTTTGACTAAGCCCTTGGGATTAAAGAACTGCCCCCCCTTTAATCTTTTCAGAAATGATGAGGTTACCACTAAGGTCATAAGGGAAGGTTGTTCGAGGATCTAATGAACCTATATAATCTTCTTAGAAAGATGATTCATCAACATCCATTCATCACTAGATTCTTAAAATTATTTCATTTTAGTATTTCAGCTCAGAGAATCTTCAACTGTTTTTCCCTTGGCATATATTGAAGCTTAAAGTTAAATTAATGGAGGTATTTATACCAAATTCTCTCTCTGAGGTTCAATTCAGTAGGTGTAAATATATATTTGAGCCCTCAACTAGTAATATATGTATGTAGTGACTCATTCCTTCAAAATCAGAAATATTCTAATTCCAAAACCAATGGTATAAAGAATACTATATATCCTGTAACCATATTTGAAAGAATCAGGTTCTATGATGATGCTAATCTTCAATTCATCTCCTGAAATACCTTCTCCCACACTTAAGACTACAATAACTTCACACCCTTTTTAGTCAATCTGGTAAGAAGAGTTGAAAGTCATGATAAGTATTTTATAAATATCATTTAATATATATATAACCCCAAGAGACACCATATTTCAAATACATTCTTAGGATGATTCAAAGAAATAATAACTTTCACCTTATCTACATAAACTGATACTTATGTCTTTTAGATAACGTAACCCAAAAGTTGAAATTTCTTGATCGAGAAGTAGCATTTAGTGAGATTATCATAAATATGGTGTTCTATCAGTGTATACAATATTATCTAAAGATGTTTTACATGGTCATGTAAATTATTTGAATACACCAATATATTATCCATGAAGACTACCATAAACAAATCTAGATATGGGTGTTTCAAACCAATTCAAGAAGGCTATAAAGACTACATGCATGTTCATGAGACTGAAGAGTCTGAAAAGATGCTCATATAAACTATAATGACTTTGGATAGTTGTACATGGTATATTGTATGATCATACCAATACGTGATGGTTTCCGAAACATATCATAGAAAACTCTTAATCCTCATACAATGTTGAAGAGGTCATCAATATGATGTGGTGCATACAAATTGTTAATCATAATCTAGTTCAACTGACACTAAACCACATAAAGTATGAGGGTACCATCTACCTTCTTGGTGAAAAGGTTAATTAAACCCCATGGTGAAGTGATGGGTCATATAAAATCCTTAGCCTCCAAATCATCTAGTTACCTCTTCATCTCTTATAACTCATTAGTATACATCCTATAAGGAGGAATGGATACTATTACAGATTCTGACACTAGCATGATAGAAGCATATACCTCTCTCTCTTAGAAGGTAGTCCATAATACTAATTAAGAAATAAATATTGGTAGTGATCACTATATTGAAATAATATTTAAATAATCCCTTATCATCTAGAAAAATGAAATAAATCTAGAATGGAACTCGACAAAGTCATTGATGTTCTTTTTCATCTCGGATCACCTGTACACCCACGTAAAATTAATTATATATCTAATTCCCCATGGTGATGTGAAGAACACCTTATGGTGGTAGAAATACATTTTGGCATGGTATGGAACTTACTAATCCATCTTGAGAATGATTTTGACACCTGTCATATAAAGAAATAAAAGGATTCATTGAAAATGATGGCTACCTATCTCAAGGAGAAACTCCTTACACTGGTGTACACTCTCTAAATACATATCCAAAAGAGTTTCAAGGGCCATCACTTCACCAAATTACCATATTTAAAGACATATAAATTCCATGATTTCCATTGATATGTATAAATGTGAATTTACATTGTTGAGTAATTTAGAAAATGAAGTAGAGGATACTGGAATAGTACATTGAACTGTAAGTGTATTATTTCTCTACTCATAAGAAAAAAATACAATTAACAAATATGACCAGATCCACAACCCTGAGATATAACCTGACTACCCTAGGTAGGTTTTTTCTTCTTGGAACTACACATTTGAATCCTGGATACCTTTATCACAACCATATCCTATGCTTTAATGGATGTATGTAATCTAGCTACATGCCTGGTGAGGTGCTACTGATCCCTATCCAGAAGGCAGAGCTGCTATGGATCCTCTCTCACTGGTAATAGATGGGAAGGTCTTTCAAAAACACTAAATATTCCCATTCCTACCACAAACATAGAACATGGTAGGGTCTTTGGAACATTTGGGCTTCTTATGCCCTATATTTCCACACTGGTTACATACCACATAAAAATCTATGGGAGTCATATACCTAATTCTACCCCTATGTGTAGTCTCAAAGAGACATCTCCATCCACTAGATGAACCACTTTCTTATCTCAGTTATGAAGCACCATGGACCACATCATTATATTTCTTCATGTTATTCTCATTGATGAGGACTTGGTTCAAAATATCTAAAACAATGGTCAATTGAAAGAGATTCACATTAGATCAGATGGTGTACAACAGACCATCCTCTAAACATCTCATTATTACCAACATTTCACTAAAATTATTTGAGGTGAAGTTATGGAGATCCATGAACCATGTAGAAAAGTCCATGTCATTTTCCTCATGTTCAGGGACTATGACCCAAGCGTGGTCATGGAGGTGGTCATTAGAAGAGAGGTATATGAGCAGGGTGCGGTCAGTTACATGTAGTTAATGAAGTGGTTCCATAGGGGATATATATTGTCAAAGGTATGATCAACATATTTAGAACTCTTATTTGTAACTTTTTTGATTCAGGAGCTTCACACTCATTTTTTGAACCCTCTATAATTCATGATCTACGACAAGACATAGAGAGTCTTCCTTTTACCTTGGTTTTAAATACCCCAGTTGGAGGTCAAACTAGATTGTTTAATATGTAGTGGGGGTATAGACTGATTATGGGTCTTCATCAGTCTCATGGGGAACTTATATTTCTTTATATACAACCATACGATTTAATCCTTTTCAATGAATGGTTTTACTTTGTGCATGTAGTTATCGATTTCTTTGGAAGGAGAGTTGTGATTTTGGATGGGGATGGATGACGTGTGGTTTTTATTAGAGAGTGGATTTATGAGGTGGTAATTTGGTGTGGGGATCCCATTATTTCCTTGTTGGATGATTTATCAGTCGAATGAGTTGATAATGATATGGTAGAGTTCCTAGGATCATTGATGAGTTCTTGGATGCTTTTTTATAGAGGTTGTGATATTGTCTTCTCAACGTGATGTTGAGTTTGGGATAGAATTATATCATGATGCTTCAACAATATCAACAGTTACTTATTGTACGAAACCTTACAAGTTTTATGATTTTAGGATTTAGATAGATAATATCATACATTAGGGTTTTATCAGTCCAAGTGTGTTGTCGTGGGGTGCGGTGATGTTGTTCTCCAAGAATGTGGATGGTATTTTAAGGTAGTGTATAAACAACCAAAGGTTGAATTAGGTGATGGTCAAAAACCATTAACCTATTCTAAGTATAGAACATCTTTTCAACTGGATAAGAGGGGAAATTTGGTTTTCCAAGATCAATTCACAGGCTGGATAACCCTTATTGGGGTGAAGGAGGGTGATATCTTAAAGACTTCCTTCAGATGCAGGTATGTGATCATCGAGTTTGTAGTCATGCCATTCGATGATATAAATGCACCATCTTTGTTCATGGGGAATATGAACTCTGTGTTCCATGAGTTCCTGGATAATGTTTTCATCATATTCATTGATGATATCATAATCTACTCGAAGTCAGAGGAGGAACACACTGAGAATATCAGTACTGTCTAGAATGTTAATCAACACCACTATCCCTATGGAATGTTGTCCAAGTTTATGTTGTGGCAATGAGTGGTGATTTTTACTAGGCATATACTATATCAAATGGGTGTTTCATTAGACCATTTTAAGGTTGAAGTAGTTTTTTCTTGTCCACCACACAAGAATGTGGTAGAGATTCACAGATTAATTAGTCTCAGAGGATATTATTAGAGGTTTGTAATCGATTTCTACCAAGTTTCAGACTTATTGAAATATTTGTCTAGAAAATAACAAGATTTGGTGTGGATTGATCATCCCCATACATCATTTGGTCACCTAAAATGAAATTTTGTCAGATCTCCAGAGCTCTAGTTTCCTAAGGAAGGGGTTATGTTTGATGTATTTTGTGGTGATTCCCGTTTGGGCTTTGAATGTGTACTGATACTGATGTGGGTAGTGATCTCTTATGGGTATAGGAAGTTATATCCCCCTGATCATAAATACTCCACCCACTATATGGATCTATTATAGGTTATGTTTTTATTGAATTTTTTAGGACATTACCTCATTGGTGAGATATTTTTAGTCTTTACAGATTATAAGATCTTGAGGCATGTCTTTTCCCAGAATGATCTAAACATGTGACAATGGATATGGATGGAGTTACTTCAAGACATTGATTTTGAGATCTCCTACACCTTAGAGAAGGGAAATTTTGTGAAAAAATCTTTGAGAAGTAATCCATGTAAGGTTGTTGTTCAAGAGTCTGAGGATGCTTGGAGAGTAATGGATGATTTTGTGTCCTTACACTTAGGTGTAAGGGTGGATGGTGGTAGAGGCTATTTATTTAAAACTACATTATAGTCTTCCCTGATGTTGTAGGTTGACGAGTCTTAGTGGGGAGATTTTGAGATAGAGGTGTTATGAGATCGTATTGGTCAGGGTGATACTCTGGATGGATGGCCGGAGGATGGTCGAAACCAAATATTATTTTTAGAAGGTTGTTCATTCCAGTAGAGATGCATAGTGGATTCCTTTGTGTGTTTCATAGGTCACCTATAAAAGTACACCCATGAGTTTTTAAGAAGTTCCCTAGCTTGATTTAATAGTTTTGGTGGTACGAAATTAAATGGGTGGTGGGAGAGTTTGTGGAAATGTGCTTGTGGTTTCATCATGTAATGGACTTGCATCATGTTCTCGATGGATTTTTTCATCCCTTGGATGTTCCCGAGTGGAAAATGGGATGAAATATAAATGTATTTCATCATAGTATTACCCAAATCACAGGGAGGTTGTGATTCTATCATGGTGACAGTGGATTAGTTGAAGAGATGTGTAAGGACCTAGCCCTAGTGGCCCAGAGTCGGTGCCTTATTTGATTAAGTTGGCATACATAAAATGAACACGATTCCCGAAGGACTAAGTAGATTAGTATTATTGGAAACAAATACATACAATAGTTTATTATTACATCATGAAGGGAAAAAACAACACCAATTTATTCCACTAGCAACATCATGTCTCTTAGATTATGTTTGCATGTCATTCATAATTTACTTCTTCATATCCTGAGAAAAATGAAACATAAGAAAGGGTGAGATAAAACACTCAGTAAGAGTAAGCAATACAGCAGAAGATAATATAAACATTAGACATGGTGAATTATTGAAAACACATACCTTTAATAATGAACTTGAACACATTATGGTAGGAATATGAGATGAGTAAATATTAACCTAATAAAACATAATCAAGGGTATTCTACCAGGTGAATATCAACATGAAATTTCAATTAATTGCTTCATAATGAGGGAAATTCATATTCCAGACATTCTGAGTCATTTTTTCATGGCCTCATCCAAGACATCTTGTGATTAAGTCCTCGGACAAAATCCATATCACATTGGGAAAGGCCTCAGCCAATTCCACGTCTATTTGTCTCATGAGACCTTCCGATGCATTGAGGGGCTATAGCGGGCCCCACCAATTGAATAATGAGCCCAATGAATTCCTCATATGAGCGGAGATAAACATAATAAACATATACATTCATATTGAAACTATTATATGCAATGTAACTATCTCTCCCCAATCATTAAACATAAAACACTAACCATTCCAAGTAATATGGTGAATGGTTTTAGGATAGATCAACCACAATAGAGTTAGTCATAAACAATTAAATCAAATATGGAAGATGACTTCATAAATTATTAAACCCAAAATATACCATGGAATCAACAAGAGTGTTGAATTAGATGAAAACACTCTTATAAAATCATTAAGCAATTCCAAAGATAAATACTCTTTTATTTTCAAAAGAAGAGTTCTTTTGGAAAAATCATTATATAAAACCAGAAGTGAAGTAAGATAGTATTTTAATAATAAAATGAGTGATTTTATAAATATAATGGTTTACAAAAATATATTATAGAGTGCCCTTGAAAATAGGTAATAATTTGAGAAATTCCCTTGAATGGGATTGTATTTTGGATACAATTTTGAATGTTCCTTTTAAAATGTGTAAATATCCATAAAATAAGGAAGGATTATGTTTCATAAACATATATATGATATTCACACAGAATATATGGGGTTTAAATAAAAATACATAATAATTTCATTGAGGTAATTAGACATGGAGAGTATCCCGAATGAAAATTGAAGTTTAGGTGGAAAACCCTTACCTTAACTCCAAATGTGTTCCGTTCTTGTAATTATGTTCCTGGAATATAAAATTAAAATTTTAATAACTTATTTCATAACCTATTATACATTTATTATGTTTACCATAATTATGGTTAGTTCATTTATGTCTTTATTGATAAGTTATTGTATTGAATTTCATTTTCTGGAGTGTTCGTTTCCTTTATTTTCATATTCGGTTAACTTGTTTTTAAGTAATGAAGTTCATGTGGAATGGTTATAAATCTCTAGTATTGGAATTATATATTATTAATGAACATATAGAATTTATAATGGTCTTTTCTATCATTTGGAGACATTGAATGAGGATGACTCATTAGATGACAACCACTTCGATTATTAGGCGGTATTTGGAATATTATGAACTAGTTTGGTCATATAACTTAATTATATGTACATATTATGGTTCCTGAATATTAATTAGGTTATAAAACATATATTATAGTCTGGTTCAACCATGAATATGGTTTCATGACCAGTAATGAATAAGAAAATGATGAACAAAACATCCTTGACCATGAAGGTTATAAATCAGAATCTCATGGATGTAGATTTCGTTTATAAAATAAAATAGAGGGAGTAAGAATATTTATGATGGTTCTCCAATTAACAAGATATAAATCCAGTATATAGATGTTACGAGAGTTATCATGATCATTTGGATAGAGGAGGTGAGGAGAGGATAACAAAATTAGATAAATTGAAATAAAACCAAATGAGAAAGAAGGGTGCTTTACCTCTTGAAATAACCTCATTGAGAAACTCCTTAAGGGAAGGGGTTTTGGTATTTTTGCATGATGAAAATATTCTTGGACGTGGGGAGAGACTAGGAAAGTGTAACTGGGAAAAACATTGAGGAGCTTAAATTATTAGAAGAGTGAAGAGAAGAGGTAGTGGTGGGGGGGTTTTATAGTGGAGGAGAGGGGTATAATTTGAATATTTAATTCATTATTTTCTTATTTCTCTCAAGAAAAACAAATATTGTTGTTTCATGAGTCCCCTAATATTAATAAGTGAATGTGAGTTCGAACCTAGTGTAATTTCATCACTTTTGATGTCATGAATAGTGTATTTAACTGATAAATTGAATATACCATATTTTACCATATTTCACTATTCATAAAAAATTCACGATTTTCAGAAAAATTCCAAAAATTCTCCCCTACCATTATTTATAGTGTAGAAATAAAAAGTGAAATCCATTTTTCAAAAAAAATTTCTAAATATTATAAATTTAATTTTTAAATAAGGTCATAGTTAATTCAAAAAATAACAATCTTGAAGTGCAGTTAGTTTTATGTGACATTGAAAAATTAATTATGATCCAATTATCATATTTCCTTAAGAAAATAAAATATTATAATTATTTACTATTCAAGGGTCATATTACTATTCATATTACTATTCATAAGGGTATGTTACTATTCACCAAATATCAAGCTTGTTCTATCAGACTCCAAATGACTTACTGAACACAACTCTAGATGAACATTTCTTGAAATTCAAAACATAGAAGAGAAAAAGTTGTGTTTTAATGGCTATATTATACAATTTCATTCTATATTTATTTTCAAAACCTTGGGGTGTTACATTTTCCCCTCCTTACAAAAATTTCATCCTCGAAATTCCTAGATTATTACCAAAAACGATTCGGGTATGTATTTAACATAAGCTCCTTAGGCTCCTATGTTGCTTCCTCCATCTTATGGTTCCTCCATAGAACCTTCACCAGACTAGTCGTCCGATTTCTCAATACTTATTCTCTAGTGTCAAGAATCTTGATAGGCTCCTCACAGTAAGATAGATCGGGCTCAAGTTCCACTTCATCCTAAGTGAGTACATGGGTTGGGTCTGGCATGTACTTTCTTAACATTGACACATGGAAAACATTGTGAACCTTGGAGAGACTTGGCGGCATTGCCAAACGGTAAGCTACAATTCCAATTCGGTCCAGAATTTCAAAAGGTCCGATGTATCTAGGACTTAATTTTCCCTTCTTACCGAACCGTATAATACCCTTCCATGTAGATACCTGTATGAAAACATGATCACCTTCTTGAAACTCTAAATCATTCCTTCGGTTATCTGCATAGCTCTTTTGCCTACTTTGATCTATTTTGATATGGTTTTGGATAATCTTCACCATTTCCATTATTTCTTCAACATGTTCTGGGCCCACAAGTTTTCTTTCACCAACATCATCCCTGCAAGTTTTTCTATGACATCTCCTCCCATATAATGCTTCATAGGGTGCCATCTGTATACTTGAATGGAAGCTATTATTGAAGGAAAATTCTACGAGATGTAAATACTGGTCCCACATGCCTTGAAAATCAAGTGACAATGACTTCAACATGTCTTCCAATGTTTGAATAGTTCGTTCTGATTGTCCATCAGTTTGTGGGTGGTAGGCAGTGCTCAAACAAAGATCAGTATCTAGGGCCTTCTGAAGACTTTTTCCAGAATCTTGATGTAAAACCTAGATCACGATCAGAAAAAATTGATAGGGGTAATCCATGAAGTCTCACAACATAATTAACATATAGTCTTGCTAGACGTTCAAGTGGTAGATATTCTCTTATAGAAAAAAATGTGATGACTTGGTAAGACGATCAACAATGACCCATATTACATCATTCATTCAAGGAGTATTTGGTAGTCCCATGAAAAATTCCATCGTGATATTATCCCATTTCCACTCAAGTATGGGAATAGGTTGCAATAATCCTCCAAGCTATTTCCTTCCAGCTTTCACTTGTTGACAAACCATACATCTTGACACAAAATCAGAAATCTTCCTCTTCATGTTGTCCCACCAAAAATGTTCCTTCAAATCTCTAAACATCTTTGTGCATCAAGGGTGTCTATAGAAATTGTAACTATGAGCATCATCTAAAAATTCCCTTTTAGATCAGGTATATCAGGAACACAAAGTCGCCTCCCAAATTTCAATATTCCATCTTCATATACGAAGTCACTCAATCCCCCATCATTCACAGCTTTAATCTTCTTTTGAAACTCCCCATCATCAGTATGAGAATTTTTTCTTCTTTCTAGTAAAGATGGTTTGGAAACCATTTGAAAAATCATTGATGTTTCACCTTACATGGTTATTCCCATATCCATATTTACTAGATCCATGAAAATAGGATCCCTTTCAACTATCATCTTGCTCAAAACTCCATGTTCCTTTCTGCTCAAAGCATCTGCCACATTATTTTCCTTCCCCGGTTGGTACTGTATCAAGAAATCATAATCCATGAGGAGTTCAAGCCATCTCATTTCCCTTATGCTGAGATATTTCTGTGAGAAAATATACTCCAAACTCTTGTGATCGGTATAAATCTCACATTTTTCACCATAGAGATAATGTCTCAATATCTTCAAAGTAAAGATTACAACAGCTAACTCAAGATCATGAGTTGTATAGTTTTTCTCATGAATTTTTAGCAGTAGTGATGCATAAGAAATAAAACTATAATTTTGCATAATGACACAAACATGTACTTTCTATGAAGCATAATATAAATAACAAACCCGTCATTCCCCGATGGTAGAGTCAATATAGAATCATTGACTAATCTTCTATTAAATTCATTGAAACATTCTTCACAATATTTTGTCTAAATTTTTTTTACCCCTTTATGTGTGAGCTTCATTAGCGGGTTAGCCAGTCAGGCGAAATTTTGTACAAAACGCTGATAATAACTTTTTAAGCCAATAAAATTACATACCTCAGTTAGGTTTCTTGGCATGGGACAATCTTGGATTGCCTTTGTCTTTGTAGGATCAACTAGGATTCCATAATTAGAGACAATATGGCCAAGAAAAGAAATCTTTTGAAGCAAGAATTCACACTTTCTAAACTTCCCATTAAATTCATGTCTTTTAAGAGTATTCAGGATAATGTGCAAGTGATTTCCATGATCTTCGCAGCTTTTGGAGTACACCAAGATATCTTCAATAAATACCACTACAAAATCATCAAGATATTCCTTGAAAACTCTGTTCATGAGATCCATGAAGACAGAGGGTGCATTTGTCAATCCAAAAGGCATTACTATAAACTCGTAATTCCCATACCTGGTCCAAAATGCTGTCTTTGGAATATATCTTCCTTCCTCACATGCAACTGATGATATCCGGATGAAAGATCAATATTTGAAAAGTATTGAGCTGTGTAAATTTGGTCAAATAAATCATCAATTCATGGTAGATGATACTTGTTCTTTATTGTTATAGCATTTATCTCCCTGTAGTCAATACATAACCTCATAGATCCATCTTTCTTCTTAACAAAAAGGATAGGGTCTCCCCATGGAGAAACACTTGGGAAAATAAATCCTTTATTACTCAATTCCTCTAGTTGTTTCTTTAGCTCCACTAATTCCACAGTGTCCATTCTAAAGGGGTCTTTGATATGGGCCTTGAATCATGAATTAAATCAATGGAAAACTCAATTTCTCATTCTAGAGGATGTCCACGTAGATCTTCTGGAAACACATCAACATATTCTCTCACAATAGGTACATCCTCTATTTGAACATTCCTTTCCTCACCCACAATTATTTCATTATATTCCTCCCCAATAATTGAATTTAGTTGAGCTACTGGGGGTGGATCTAGATAAGAATCAGGTGGTGATGATTCTTCTCTAAAAATAAGGTGATCTTTATCGTCATAATCAAAAATCATAACAACCATATTCTTACAATAATTTTTTGCATCATGGTCTGAAAGCCAATCCATACAGAGGATTATATCAAATTCAATCATGGGTATGAAAATGAGATCATCAGATAAAGAACATTTTTATTCCCTAATGGGAATAGATTAACAGAACATTATAGCAATGATACTTACCTTAAAAGTTTTAACTGACAACTTCCTTGTTAAATCAAATTGGAAATATCTATTTTTTCTTAGCAAACTGGGAAGATATGAAACAATGAAATGATCCAGAATCAAATAAAGAATTGGCTAAACTAGAGGAAACAATTAAAGTACCTGCCACCACGTCATTGAGAACATCAACCTCTGCAGTTGTGATTGCATAAGCTTTTCCCTGATCCCTTTCCATTTTCTATTGCATATTTCCTTGATGTTTTGGAAAATCATTAGCATAGTGTCCCATATCATGACAACTATAGCATTGAACATCATTGGCTTCCTTCTTCCCTTTGTAATCACCAGCAAGATGGCCTTTTTGACCACATTTGTAGCATACTCCTTTTCCTTTTAAGCATGCACCAAGGTGATTCTTTCCACAATTGTCACATGGTGGAAATTTTACTCTTCCCTTCTTCCATATTTTCTTATTTACATTCCCAGGGTTTTCAGTATCCCTCTTAGTTTCTTGCTTTCCCTTAATGTCATAATACTTATAGAATTCTTTTTTGTCTTGATGGCATGCGAAACTATATCCTCATATGATGAAAAACTTTAGGAGACCAATGACTGCTCGAGGAATGGATTTATGCCATCAAATAATGGATCAATTTTTCTCCTTGGATTTTGTATGTATTCTACAACATGTCTTGATAATATTGTGAAGTGATCTTTATAACTTTTAACATTCTCATCTTCCTTCTGCCTCAAATTCAAGAATTGTCCCTCCATATCCGCTCACTACGCATGAGGGAAATATTTTTCTATGAATATTTCCATAAAATCCCTCTATTCCATCTATTCTATCTCTTCCTCCTCCTTTGTGTTTTGGATTAATGTCCACCACTGATTCGCATCTCCTGATAGACAATATACTTCCATGACAACCTTTTCTCTTTCATTACATCCCAAAGCGAGAAATATCTTCTCAATGGAACTTATCCAATGCTTTGCTACAAACGGGTTTGTTGTCCCGTTGAATGGTGGAGGCTGTTGTCGCATAAAGTGATCTAGCATGGCTCCTCCATGTGGTGGATCCAGATGCTCCATATGGGTATGGTTATTATTCATAACCTGAGTAAGTTGTCCCATTATATTTATGAGTTTCTCAGCATCAGTCATAGCACAAGAGCCAACATCATTATCATGCATCGGAGGAAAATCCCTACAGGGGACACATGCATTCGTGCGATTTCCATTCCGTCCACTAGGTGCCATATCTAGATAATGGCATACACCAGATTAGGTTATGAATTATAATGTATAATCTTTATTTATAAATACTCAGAAAATTTTAGATCCTACGCATGGATAATCCCATATTCACAAATATGGTTTTTTTGAGGAATATTTTACATTTCAATCCATCATAATGGCTTGTAAAAAAATGTGAATTATTTTAAGCATATCCCCCGGGAGTGTCATAACCAAGATTGCAGCAAATCCCATTGTTGTGCACCAGTTCCAGTTTGAGTCTAGCCCAAAGCGGTGTTTTCGAGTTTTACCCCTAGATACATCTGTGCTAGAGTCTCCTCTACCTTCTCATATCTAGAAAGGGATGTATTGCCTGAAATATCCACATAATCTATTCCTTACCAAAACATCAGGATGTTATTGTATTTTTTTTCCTCAAATACTAACTTAGGGACTCTTCCCTAATTCCACATTTTCTAAATCTAGTTTCCAAGTATTCTACCAAACTTCCTATGATACCAACTATAAGGACCCAACCCCAGTTGCCTAGATCTGGTGCCATATTTGATTAAGTTGGCATACATATAAGGAATACGAATCCCGAAGGACCTAGAAGTTTATTATTATTGGGAACAAGTACATAAAATAGTTTATTATTACCACATGAAGGAAAAAGCAACACTAATTTATTCTACTAGCAACATCATGTGACCTAGATTATTCTTGCATATCATTCATAATGAAATTCTTCATATCCTAAGAAAAATGAAACATAAGAAAGGGTGAGATAAAATTCTCATTAAGAGTATTCAATACAACGGAAGATAATATAAACATTAGACATGGTGAATAATTTAAAACACATGCCTTTAATAATAAACTTTAACAGATTATGGAAGGAATATGAGCTGAGTAAATATTAACATAATAAAACATAATCAAGGGTATTCTACTAGTCGAATATCGACATGAACTCTCAATTACTAGCTTCATAATGAGGGAAGTGCAGTATCAGGACATTCTGAATCATTATTTCATGGCCCCAGCCAATACATCTAGTGATTAAGTCCTCGGCCAAAATCCATATCACATTGGGAAAGGCCTCGTCCAATTCCACGTCTATTTGTCTCATGAGACCTACCGATGCATCAAGGGGATATAACGGGCCCCGAACGTCACATAATAAGTCAAATTAATTCCTCATATGAGCAGGGATAAACATAAACATCATATACATTCATATTGAAATTATCATAAGAAATGTAACTATCTCTCCCCAATCATTAAACATAAAACACTAACCATTCTGAGTAATATGGTGAATCGTTTTGGGATAGATCATCCACAATAGAGTTAGTAATAAAACATTAAATAAAATATGGTAGATTAATTCATAAATTATTAACCCCAATAATACCATGGAATCAACAATAGTGTTGAATTAGATGAAAACACTCTTATAAAATCATTAAGCAATTCCGGAGATAAATACACTTTTATTTTGAAAAGAAGAGTTCTTTTGGAAAAATCATTGTATAAAACCAGAAGTGAAGTAAGGTATTATTTTCATAAAAAAAATGAGCGATTTTATAATTTTATGGTTTCCAAAAATATATTATAGAGTACCCTTAAAAATAGGTAAGATTTTGAGAAATTCCCTTCAACATGGCATGTATTTTGGAAACAATTTTGAAGGTTCCTTTTAAAACGTGTAAAAATCCATATAATAAGGAAGTATTATGGTTTTTAAACATATATATGATACTCACACAGAATATTTGAGGAGTAAATAACAATACTTAATAATTTCATTGAGGTAATTTGACAATGAGAGTATCCCGAATGAAAATGGATGTTCGGGTGGAAAACCCTTACCTTAACTCCAAATGTGTTCCGCTCTTGTACATATGTTCCTAGAATATGAAATTATACTTGTTAATATCTTATTTCAGAACCTATTAGACATGTATTTATTTTACCATAATTCTGGTTAGTTCATTTATGTCTTAATAGATAAGTTATTGTATTGAATTTCGTCGTTCTGGAGTGTTCGTTTCCTTTATTTTCATATTTGGTTCACTTGTTTTTAATTAATGAAGTTCATTTGGAATGGTTATAAATCTCTATGATTTTAATTATATATTATTAATGAACATAAATAATTGATAATGTTGATTTCTATCATTTGGATACATGGAAAGAGGATGAATCATTATATGACAACCAATTCGATTATTAGGCTGTATTTGGAATATTATGAACTAGTTTGGTCATATAACTTAATTATTTGTACATATTCTGGTTCCTGAATATTAACTTTGTTATATAACATATATTATAGTCTGGTTCTACTAGAAATATAGTTTCATGACTAGTAATGAAGAATAAATTGATGAACGAAACTTCGTCATCCACAAAGGTTATAAATTGGAACCTCATGGATGTCAATTTCGTTTATAAAATAAAATGGTGGGAATAAGAATAATTATGATGGTTTTTACATTCACATGATATAAATCCAATATATAGATTTTACTGGAGTTATCTTGATCATTTGGGCAGAGGAGGTGACTAGAGGATAAAAAAAGTAGATAAAATGAAATAAAACCAAATGAGAAAGAAGGGTGCTTTACCTCTTGAAATAACCACCTTGGGAAACTCCTTAAGGGAAAGGGTTTCGGTATTTTGGAAAGAAAAAAAGCTTCTTGGACGTGGGGAGAGACTAGGAAAGGGTAATTGGGCAGAACTTTGAGGAGCTTCAAGGCTTAGAGGAGTGAAGAGAAGAGGTAGTGGTGGGGGTTTTTTATAGTGGAGGAGAGGGGTATAATTTGAATATTTAATTCATTATTTTATTATTTCTCTCAAGACAACCAAATAGTGTTGTTTAATGTGACCCATAATAGTAATAAGTTCATTTTAGTTCAATCTAAGTGTCCTTGAATCACTTGTGATGTCATGAATAGTGTATTTAACTGATAAATTGAATATACGGTATTTTACCGTATTTCACTATTCATAAAAATTCAATTTTTTTAGAAAAATCCCAAAAATTCACCCCTACCTTTTTTCGACATGTAGAATTCAAAATTGAAATCAATTTTTCAATAATAATTTACTAAATATTATTAATTTAATTTTTAAATAAAGACATAGTTAATTCGAAAAAAAAAATCTTGAAGTGCAGTTCGTTTTATGTGACATTGAAAAATTAATTAAGATCCCATTATCATATTTCCTTAAGAAAATAAAATAAAATAATTATTTACTATTCAAGGGTCATATTACTATTCATATTACTCTTCATATTACTATTCATAAGGGAATGCTACTATTCAACAAAAATAATGTTTGTTCAATCAAACTCCAAATGACATACTGAACACAACTCTTGATGACCATTTCTTGAAATTAAAAACATAGAAGAGACAAAGTTGTGTTTTAATGGATATATTATAAAATTTCATTCTATATTTATCTTCAAAACCTTGGGTTGTTACAAGATCTGCCCAAATTTTAGTTATTAAGGATTCAAGTTTAGTGGAACCAATGGATAATAGGTATGTTTATTAGGTGGTGTAGTTTCATGGAGTTCTATGTTCGATTATCTCAGATCGATATGAATGGTTTTCCTCACAAGTCTGGAGGGAATTTCAGGATGCTTTTGGAACTTATTTATGCCTTAGTACTACTTTCCAGCATCATTTAAATTGGAAGATGGAATGGACCATCAAAAAATTTGAGTATATATTGCGGGCATGCATCTTGGATTTTGATAGATCTTGGGTATGACACCTTCCCTTAGTAGAGTATTCATATAGTAAGATATATCAATTTTCCATTGGAATGGCCCTATTTTAGGCTTTGTATGGGAGGCCGTGTCAGCCTCCATTATGATATACATAGGTTGGGGAGATATTTGTTCCCGGTCTCGATGTGGTGTAGAGCATGAAATAGAAATTACACCTTTCTCATGAGATGATGAAAGTAGTGCACAACCAAAAAATGACTTATTAAGTTCACAAAATGTGGATCTTAGAGTTAAAGGTTGGGGAAAATTTGTTCTTGAGGGTTTCCCTCATTGTGGGCAGTAGAGGTTTGGAATAAGGAGTAAGCTTTATCCCATTTTTTGGCCCCATTTGAGGTGTTGGGTTGAGTTGGCGAGGAGGCGTATCAGTTTACGTTCCCCCATGGTTGGAGAGGATGAATTTTGTCTTCCAAATCTCTCAACTTCATTGTCATCTTCATGATATATCCCATATCATTAACTGGGGAGAATTGAATATCGAGGGGAAAATGATGTTTTTGGAGAATTTAGGGGAGATCTATGCCCATCAAGTGAGGGTTTTTCAAGGAAGAACCATTCCCCTATTTTGGGTGTTATGGAGGCATGGTGTCTTAGAAGAGAGAAAATGGGTGCATGAGACACATATGCATTCCCAGTACCAAGAGTTTTTTAATGTTTTTATTTTATATATTTTTCTTTTTAATCTGACGTATGAACCTTGTTTTATGAAATGAGCTATTTTTCATGGTTAATGATGTCTATCGTGTGATGTGTGATAATGTCCTGACATATGGAAAGGGGAGGACCTAAGTCCTAATCAAGACACATTAACTGTGATGCGATTAAACCCATGTGTGTGAGTCATTGCTGCCTAGAGTGGATAATATCTTGACATAGAGGGTTCAATTACTTCATTAATGTGTTTGGGGTGGTGTGGTTTGTTGGTTGTGTAATGGTTGTGTGATATTATTTGGTTTTAATTTGTCCTTTCATGGTGATTTGGTTGTGAGATGTGTTTTGTTACATGTTGGGTTGGCATGATTAGATATTGGATGCCTTTGAGGTATGACAAGATCCTTGAGAGGTATCTCTTTGGGTGGTTGTTCAGCCCCCTTTTCCTTATTGTATTTGTTTTGGATTATCAAGGGTGAGAATAATTATTGAGATTTATTTGATGTAATAGTTTGTGACCTCCCAATCTGTTACTTTTCTGCTTTTGAGGATTAGAGGTGTTTGGGGGAGGTTTAAGGAGTTTTTGATTGTTGATGGAGGTCTAGTAGAACAGAAGTAGGAAATAAATTGTGTGTAATTGTATTACATGATGGGAAAGTTGGTTTAATGTATTGTATATGGTTGGTTCACAAGGTTTAGGTTTTTGGGTTTAAACAATAAAAAGGGGAAAAAATTTTTAGAGGAACATGGAATCCGGGTATTACACAACATTAAAAGGGATTACACACCGTGTAATTCCCAAATGTTGTACAATTTTAGAGGTTTTTTCTACTCAAGTTATTTCCCAAACCCAACACAAACACCTCCCTCTCTCATTCCATATGTTCCAAAAATGCATTGTTTGTGCGTTTGATATTCCTTTTTATGTGTAATGACTCCTGGATTAGTGTCTTCAATCTGTGGTTAGTTATCCTTTCATTATCACCAAATTTCTTCCATTATTTTCTAGAGGACTCACTATGGAAATTTTATTTTGATTTTGGGTGTATGTTGGGTTTCATTTTAATGATATTTTAGTGTGGTATAGGTTTATTTGTGGTTTCTTGTCATTTGGTTGTGGTCTGTATGCATTATTCGTTTCCTTCCAATGTGCAGAGAGTTGAAATAAAAAGCTTCTTTGAGGTATGGATTCTATCTTTTCTCCTTATTTTTTATCATGTGGGTGGGGTTTACTTTTTTTCATCTATAGGATTTAATTTTACTAGATTAATTAATGATAAAGAAATGGTTAAATTTAAATTGAGGGGAAAATGGGGGTTTTCTCATGCTTTTTCCACTTTGATATTATTAGTGATATTGTGAAAGTTCGAGCTTGATGACCTACTAAAAATTGTTGTTGTTTGGGGCTTTGTTTGAACGGGATATATCACTTGTTTCTTCTTGTTCAGTTTTTATTGTTACTATATTACTCTAAATGGACTTTTTTTATTTACATATAATTGGATAATAAATTGGTTTCCCCAGGATTATGATTTGTGTGATAACACCCCAAAAATAAAATGTAATGTGATAAAAGACTATTTTTAAATCTATAATGAATGATCTTGATGTGTTTTGGTTGTGTAGATATGCTTATTGGACGAAGATGTGTGGTTGGGTTATGTGTGGATGATAGTTTTTTAGGTCATCTTTTTGGTGTGCTAAGGTGATGGTACGTGGAGTAGTTTTTTGAATGTGATTGTGTTGTGGTAAATGTCAGAGTAGTGATTAAATAAATAATTGTTTAATAATGTTTGAAATGACATGAGTTTATTTGGTTAAAGGGATGAAATTTTTAATAAATAATTTAACAATGGGTGGTCTGATTAAATGTGGTTGATTTTAAATAATGAAAATAATATAACGATAAAATGGATTTGGTTGGAGATTTGTAATAGGCATGGTGCTAGTTGTGCGGTGTATGAATTTAGTGGTAGAAGCAAAGGTGATTCTGTTGGGAGTTGGTTATTTGTTTGAGAACACATAGGTTGGGCTTGAGTGCTTGATAATATATATCTTTAATTATATTTTTTTATAATTTATATATACACCCCACATATTTTGATCTCTATGTGTCAAATACCTACATTTTCATCTTGGGGATGTATTTCCCAACATATTGGTGGGAGGATGATGGATGGCCACCCAATCTTACCTACTCCCTTTTCTAGCTGAGGTAGGTATTTCATAGGATATTATGGATGAAAGGAATTTAGTTCATTATATAGTGGTTTTGATGTCGTAGGTGTCTTCGGGATGAGTTATGATGCAATATTCCAAGTGTATTTGGGATGAGTTGTAATGTGATTTTACAGGTGTATTTGGAATAAGATGTGATGTGATGTGGTCTGTGTCCCATGTGTGTGTGGGTGGACTATTGTGTGAGGCCCATGTGTGTACGATTGGGATATGTTGGGACTCCCTTGAGTGTGTGGGTGAGATGTGATATGGTATATTTGTAAGGGGTGTGAGTGCCATGACGTCTTCTATTGGGGTGTGATTGCGGCTAATCAGTGAGACAGTAGTGAATGTTACCCTATCGTTAATATGTTTTAGTTTATATTATATTAATTGGCTTGTGTTATTTGGTCAGAAATCCTTGGTATGGTTAGGACGGTTAGTATTCCTATTTAGATGTAGTTTGGTTTTGATGTCTTCTCATAGAAGCCTTAGTATGCATATATCACATGTTGATGAGAGACTTTGGTTTTTCTACTTAGTTTAATTTTATGATCACCATATGTATAAAAAATTACCTTTGGGTTTCCAAGTGGATTTCACGGACCATTCCCGGCCTTACTAGTTTGGATCTCTAACAGTTTTTGTGTCGCTGCTTTATCTTTACTTCTCGGTATTTAATCTATGAACTTCTATTTTGTATTGGTTCTATTTAGACATGCTTTGTGGGGTGTTTTTCAATTTTGTTATATTTTGGTCATGTAGTTGATTATGGTTGATTCCTCTTATCTTCTGATCCTATTTATATTATAAAGTTTAATTCCTCCCATATTGTGTGCTTTTTCACCCTTGGTTCTAGTCCCCAACCCAAGGCCTACTAGAGTTGGGACTTAGGGGTCATTATCCACCTTTCTTCATTGTCAGCCCAGTAAGGGTATCTTTAGTGAGAGTGGGTCATGAAAGAGTGGTATCAAAGGAGGGTTATTGTTGAGATATAAGGTGGAGTTTGGAGTTAGGCACATTGAGGATTGCATGAGGTGGTATAGAAATAGTTCCATTTGAACATGGTGCATGACACATGCCAGAGATACTGGCTAGGACATGGGATTTGAGGACCCCCATGATTGAGTGCATGGAATCTAGGATTATTGAATGACTAAGTGAGATTGAACTTCTTTCAGGGTAGAGACCTAGGATAGGTACATGCATCATAATTACTTGTGTTCTTGTTTAAATTTAGTTGTTTTGGTAAATTTTACACATCCAAAAAAAATAAATTAAATCCATTAAAATAAATCTTAACAAAATTACATCCTACATTGGTTAAGGAAATGATTTTTTCCTTTAATTTATGGCTCTTATTTTTTGTGCACGTGCAGCTCAAGCTATTGAGGTTCAGAAGGCTAATTCAATTGACCACTGTTGGTTAGATCTGGTTGAGGAGGAGGATCAGTGGAAGAGGATATTTCGTGATTCCTAACGGAAAGCCTTAGGAAACTACGATGGATGTGTTTTAGACATGAAGATAGAGAGACATTTGGAGGAGTTTGATATCACTTCCAGTTTGATCTGGTCCCTGATAGAGTACTGATTCCCTTTATTGGACATTTAGATGCAGTGATTTACATGTTAGTGGTTGGTGCTGTATCTAGGAGAGTGGAACGAGGATGATATTTTTTTGGTCCACTTCCAGAAAAAGTTATGAGAAGGTTTCCTTTCATCAATTATTATTGTAGTGAAGAAGTAGGAGATTATTTCTATTTATAAGGGGAACATGACAGTGTGGGAGATGGGAATCTAGATCATTTAACTTATTCATTTCTCTATAGATCCTTTTTTAGATAAGGAGACTCATGTGAGACATCTTGAGGAGGGACTCTATCCTTCTATCCATTATGCAGTTACTCATTATAAATCGCTGATGTATCGAGTGGTTTATAAAAAGGTAGAGGTGATTGAGTAGGTTCACTTTCATGAAGGATAACCACAAGAGGGGAGATAGTAGGGGTTCTCAAGGGGAAGAGTTATCAGTTGTAGGTCTTTGGTTCTAGGCATTCATGGTTTTTATTGGAAGGGATTCGACCATAACATCTTTGTTTATGGACTTCTGGTTATAGTGGTATCTATGAATTTACTAGAAGATTTGTTCTCGTATTTTTTGGTCATATCATTCCTGGCCATCACCAATGCATGTGACTAGTGGTTCCCCACGATTAGTTTTGTGGAGGTGAATTGGTTCAATACCAGCCTCAGAAGTAGTTTCCTGTGAGACTGTTTCAGCAGTAGGGAATAAAAGCCTATGGTACAACTTGGGAAGATAGTGCAAGTAGAGGCTGACCTAAGGATGTTCCTCGTATTCAGGGACAATGACCCGAGCATGGAAAAAAAGGTGGTCATCATCAGATATGTAGATTCATATAGTCGATATAGTATTTCTATAGGGGACAAATATTGTCGGAGGTATGATGAGCTTGTTTATCATTCTTGTTTGTGACTTGTCTGATTCATGATCATTATACTCCTTTATTACAACCTACCTATACCATGCATTGCGACTAGTCAAGAGAGGTTTTCACATTACCTATGGGATGACTACACCATTCGGAGGCTAGAACAACTTGTTTAATGTCTACCAAGGATGTAGACTAATGATGGGTCTGAATCAGTCACATGGGGATCTTTTCATTCTTTAGATATAACCGTACATTTTCATCCTTTTCATTGAATGGTTTTATTCTATTCATGTTTTTATCGAATTATTCCAAAGTATAATCATTTTTTCTGATGTGGATGGAAAAGATGTGGTTTTTGTGGTGAGCATAGTTTTCAGGTGGGCAGTCAATGTGTGGGTAATATTATTTCTTTATTAGTTTAGATGTTAGTGGATTCAGTGGACACTACGATCGGTGAGGTTCCCATGATCATTTAGTATTTCCCATAAATTTTCCCTAAAGAGGTTGTGATGCTACCCCATCGACATGATTTTGAGTTTATGATGGACTTAAAACATGGTTCTTGTCCAATTTAGATGGATCTATATCAAATGGAAACTAATTGAGCTGCGGAGTTGAGAATTTATATAGATGAGCAGGTGTATAATGGTTTTATCTAACCCAATTTTTCTCTATCGGTGATCCTATATTTTTCTTATAGATGGTGGATGGTATTCTAATGTTGTGTATAGAATACCATAGGTTGAATCACGTGACAGTCAAAAACCATTTCCCACTTACAAGGATAGATGATCTTTATGGCCAGTTGATAGGGGAATGTTAGTTTTCCACGATCGATCTATGCTCTAGATATCACCAGTTGAGGGTGAATGAGGGTAATATCTTGGAGACATCCATCAGATGAATGTATGAAAACTTTGGGTTTTTAGCCATTCCATTCAGTGTTACAAACGCACCAATCAGGTTCATGGAGCTTATGAACACAATGATCTATGAGTTCCTAGATTGGTTCTTGATCATATTAATTGATGATATCTTAATATGCTCGAAGTTAGATGGGTAGCACACCGAGTATCATAGAACTTTCTTGAATGTTTTTAGATGCCACTAGATCTATGTAATGTTTTCCTAGTGTAAGTTCTATACATGAGAGGTTGGTTTCCTCGAGAATGTAGTGTCTCAACGGGGTATTCTAGTAGTCCTGTTGAAGTTTGAAGTAGTTTTTTCACAGGAAGCACCCAATAATGTAGAAGAGGTTCACAATTTACTTAGTATCATAGGCTATAATTGGATATTTTTACTAAATTCCTCTCAAATTTCCTATATGTTGACCACTTTGACTAGGAATGACCATGATTTTGTGTAGAGTGATCAATTCAATACATCGTACGGTTACCTAAAAAAAATGTTGGTCAGCACTCTAGTGCTCCATTTTCTAGGGGAAGGGGTTATGTTTGAATTTTTTTATGACACTTCCCATTTGGTGTTGGGATGAGTACATATGAAGTTGCGAGAGGTGATATCATATTGGACTTTTGAAGTTATGTCCACACAAGCATAACGACACCACCCATGATCCGGAACTAGTAGTGGTTGTGTTCTCCCTGAAGCTGTGGCAACATTACCTCCTTGGGATGTTATTTGCAGTTTTATGGATCACAAGAGCTTTAGTCATTCTTTTACTAGTGTGATCTAAAATTGCATTACTGTAGGTGGATAGAATTCCTTTAGAAATATTATTTAGAGATATAGTACACCTACAGGAAGGGAAATGTTGTGGTTGATGCTTTGAGAAATAAATCGTGGAAGGGTGTTGTTAGGGAGTCTGAGGATACTTGGAGAGTAATGAAGGAGTTGTAATCCTTTCACTTAGATGCAATTATGGATGGTGGTAGAGGGTATTTCTTTCAAATGATGGTGAGGTATTCACTAAGGTAGAAGGAGGAGGATTCTTACAGGGGAGACTCAGAGTTAAAGGTGTTGTAGGAACGTGTTGGCCATGGTGATGCACCAGAGGGATGGTCAGAACCAGATGTTGTTTCAGGGAAGGTTTTTCTTTTTGAACATGATTCATGATGGATTTTTTCATGAGTTTTATAACTCACCATTGGAGTTACAAAAATCAGTTCTTAAGATGTACCCTGGTTTGAGGACATAGTTTTGGTGGCCTGGGATTAAAAGGAAGGTGGCAGAGTTTGTTGAAATTTTCATGGGTTTCAAGAAAGTAAAGGATAAGAATCATGTTCCAAGTGGTTTTTATAGCCTTTTGATGTAACTAAGTAAGAATGGGATGACCTCTCTATTGATTTTATCACATGATTACCCAGATCATAGGTAGGTTGTGATGTTATCTGGGTGATAGTGGATCAGTTGAGGAGATAATCCATCTTTTTAGTGGAAAAGTATTTAGGCTTAGTAGATTAATAGGATAATAGGTACATAGATGAAGTGGTTCCATTTCATTGAGTTCCATGATCCAATATCTTAGATAAGGATACATGGTTCACCTCAGGAATCTGTAGGGGAATTTGACATGCTTTTGGCACCCAATTATTCCTCACCATTGCATTACACACTTATATAGATGGGAAGAAAAATCAAAGTATCCATATGTCGGAGGATATGTTATGGTCATATGTCTTGGTATTTGGTGGATCTTGGGTATGACACCTGACCTTAGTAGAGTATTCTTATAATAATATCTATCACTCTTCAAATGACATTGTACCATTTTAGGCATCATACGAGAGACCATGTAGTTCTATGTTATACTGGATGAAGGTTGGGGAGACATCTGTTCTTGGTCCCAATGTGGTGTATATCTTGATAGAGAATGTTCAAAATTCTCATGAGAGTATGAATGAAACACATGACTAAAACAAATCTTATACCGATCACATAAGGAGGCCTATGGAGTTCTAGGTTAGTGACCACGTGTTCTTTAATGTTTCCCATCAACGTGGGATGTAGAGGTTTGGTAGATTGAGTAACATTTCTCTTCGGTTTATTGGTCCCATTGAGTTGTTGGGGAAAGTTGGCAAGATGGAGTATCAGTCTTTGTGGCCACAATAGTTGGAGAAGATCCAAGACTTATTCCATGCATCTCACCTTCATCGCTATCTTCATGATGACTCACATTTCCTTGATTAGGGAGAGTTGAATATGGAGGATGATGTGACATTTGTGGAACATCCTGTGGATATATAAGACCATCTAGAGAAGTTTATATAAGGATGAACAATTCCCATGGGTTGGGTGTTATGGAGGCATGGTGGATCAGAAGAGATTACTTAGGAGTGTGAGATGCAGATGAATGCACAGTTCCTGGAGTTGTTTTTCGTTTTTATTTTCTCTATTTTCCATTGTAATGTGATTTTTGAAACTTATTTTATGAAATGAGATAAATTCATTGGTTTATGATGTGTGTGTTGTGATATGTGATAAATTTCTAACATATGAAAATTGGAGGAACTAAGTCCTAATAGGGACACATTAACTGTGATACAATTAAACCCATGTGGAAAAGTTAGTGCTTCCCAGAGCGGATATTATGTTGATATAGAGGAAAAAATTTCGTAATTCACATATTTGGGATTTGGTGGTTTTTTGGTTGTGGAATAGTCACGTGAGAGGATATAGTGTTTAGGTTTGGTTTTGTGTTGTTGAGGTTTTTTGGTGTTTTTTGTGACCATTTTGGTTAGCGTGTTTAGTCGGTGGTGGCTTTTGAGGTATGACAAGATCATTTAGAGGTATCTCAGGGGGTGGCTGTTCTGACCCCTTTTTCCTTCTAGATTTTATTGGATTATTGAGGAATAAAATCATTTAATAGGAATTTGATATAATGGTTCATGCCCTCCTGGTCAGTTACATTTCTAGTTTTGTGTGTTGGAGGACTTCGTGGGAGGTTCTGAGATTTTTTGGTTCAAGATGGAGGTGAAATAGAACTAATGCTGAAAATAAACAACATTTATGTGTATTACATGATGTGAAATTTTTTTTCATAGCTTGTCTCGGGATGGTTTAGGAAGTATAGGTTTCAAGGTTAAATAATTAAAAGGTGATCTATTTTTCAGTAGAAACTGGAACCTCAGGATTACACGACATTAAAGGGGATTATACGTCATGTAATTCCTCGATGTTGTATAGTTTTAAAGGTTTCAACCTCTAGGGTTATTTCTAAATCCCCATGGAATATCCTTTCTCTCATTCAAGATGCTCCAGTGATGCATTATGTGAGTGTTAGAGATTCCGTTCGATGGGGATTGATTATTAGCTTCATATCCTCAATCTGTGGTGAGTTCTCCTCTCATTCTCAACTTTTTCTTTCCATTATTCTCCCTTGGATTCTCTTAGTCAATTTTGTTTTGGTTTGGGGTGTGTTTTGGGTTTCTTTTTTTATGACATTTAGGTTTTATATTGTTTGATATTTCATTTATTGTGGTGCAGTTGTGGTTTGTGGGTGGTCCTCTTCACCCTATGGTGCAAAATGAGTTGATGAAAAACTGTCTTTGAGGTAGGGATTCCCTCATTTATCCTTGTTGTGTATCATGCAAGAGGGGTTTACTTTTTTTCCCTCTATGGTTTATGTTTTTTCAAACCTAATTAAATATAAATAATTTCCTAAATTAAAATTGAGGGTAAATGGATATTTTTTTCACGATTTTATTGCTTTTATATTATTTGTGATATTGTGATTGTTTGGGTTTGATGCCCAGTTTAAAATTATAGACATTATGGGATTTGATTATGATCGATATTTTCTATATTTGTTTCTTTGGTTGTGATTTTTGTGATATAACCCTAAATTTAATTGGTTAATAACATATAATTTGTTAAAAATTGTATTCCTTGGGATTATGATTTGTGTGATAATAACCATAAACTAAAGTGGAATGTGATAAAATACCATTTTTAAATCAGTAATGAATGATCATGATGTGTTTTGGTTGTGAGTCCATGCTTTTGGGATAAAGATGTGTGGTTGGGGCTTGTGGGGTGGATAGTTTGTTTGGGGTGCTTTTGGGGTGGCAAGGTGATGGTACATTGAGCTGTTTGTGGCATCAGGTAGTGTTGTGTAGATGCATGAGTAGTTATGGAATAAATAATTGTTTAAACATGTTTCAAACACCATGGGTTGGTTTGGTAAATTGGATAAGAATTCTTAATTAATAATTTAATGGTGGGTTGTGTGATTAAATGTAGTTGATGATAAATAATGAAAATAATAGAATGATTAAATGTATTTTGATGGAAATATAGAATGGGATTTTTGTCTTGTTTTGTAGTGAATGCATTTACAGGAGGATGAAAAGGTGAGGGTGTTGTGATATGGTTGTTTGTTTGAGAACCCATAGGTTATTCTTGAGTGTTTCATAATATATTTGTAGATGTGTATTTTTCTTTTGTTTTTTATACACACCCCACCCATGTTGAGAACTATGTGCAGAACACCCGCATCATCATGCATGGGTTGTCTTTCGGAAAATTTTGGTTGGAGGATGGATGGATGGAAATCCTCTCTTCCCTAATCCCTCTGTTAGGTGAGGTACATATTTCACAGGTTGTGATGGTAGGAGATCTATTAGAACATTGTATAATGGTTTTTTTATCCCATGTTCCTTTGAGATGTGTTTGGATGTGGTGTCCCAGGTGTCTTTGGGATACGTTGTGAGGTGATTTCGTAGGTGTCTTTGGGATAAGATATGACGGTATGTGATGTGATATGTTGTGGTGTTCCACCTAGGTGTATGCGGTCAAGATGTGTTGTGAGGCCTAGGTGTGAGTGAAAGAACATTCGACGTCAAAACCACCTAAATAAGTATACTAACCATCCCAACCAAACCGTACATATAAAAAACTATTTTTAGGTTTCTTGCAGTATTTCTAAAATCATTGTAGACCATAGTAGCTCGGACCCTTGACAGTTTTAGTCTCACTGCTATGGGATTCCTTTTGGGTATTTAATTTGGATACTTTTAATTGTATCAATTCCATTTAAACATACATTGTGGGAAGGTTTTTCATTTTCTTATATATATGTCATGGATTTTATTGGGGTTGATTCATCTTATCTCCCAATCTTTTTTATATTTTAAAGGGTAATTCCTCCCATATTGTGATATTTTTACACCCTTGGTGTAAATATCCAACCCGGGGCCAACTAGAGGTGGGATTCATGGGTAATTATCTCTCTGTCTTCATTTCCATCCTTGGAGGGGGATCTTTAGAGAGAGGGGTTCATGAAAATGCTGCTATTGAAATTATCATGTCAACTCTTTCATATTAGTGGAAGGTTATTGGGCTCCCTACATGGTATTCCTGAGCCTCAGGAATCCCTTTTGAAAAGGAAAATTAACTCCCATGTCCAGTATAAAACTAGGCCCCACATGAGGCACTACCTGTGGGTTTGGTCCCAAGATATCTGGAGAACACTCATCACCACCTTCTTGGAACTCGACCCATGGATGTCATAGTGGAATAACTCTAAAATTTCTGAACAGGCGAGTTATAACAAAATTTGGTAATAGCGTAATCCAGAGGCATGTGAACTGAATGTGTATAAATACTTTATATATAAAAGTCACAACCCTCTACCTACTACTAAAGCTAGATCTTGGCAATGTACATATCATAATAAATTAAAGAGACACTCTCTACTACCCACTATTAAATTTGTGTTAGGGTAAAGTTTTATACTATAACATAGGGATCCTAGGAAAAAATGTGTTAATTACAAGTTATATAGGAAAAACCTTTAATATGTGATTAGAATATCCATTTTATAGAGACCATTTTATTACATAATTTAAATTCATTCAAGTTTATACTCATTTATATGTAAAATATTTTTTAAGTGGTTTAATTATATTTATCACCATTTGTTATTTATAATGACCCATATAATTTAAAAATTCAAATGTTTCATCCATTTGATGACAAAGATAAACATGTTATAGTCAATCAGATAAGTGGCCTTTGACTCACTGTGCTATAATTTAAAATTTTTGGTTTTAGCATAAATCTATGTACGAAAAAAATATTAGGTTGATGTTGGAAATTAATATAACCAATTATCTTTCTCATCCCCTTGAAGAAATTTTAGTACCATTCCATATATCGATGTTTTATAACTCATAAAAATAAAATAAAAAACATGTAATGAGATTAAATTATATGGAATGGCATAATGAATGACATATGAATCTCTACATACCTATGAGGATGCATGAGTCAACATGTCCTTGCTATAATAGTACAAGGATGAAATTGAATCCACAATAAAAAAATAAACATCACTAATAATGTGCGCCACCTAATGGTAAAATAAAAACTACTATAATAAGAAGAATAAAAAAACCACAATTATCTTCCCATGTAATTTAGATATTCTCTGTACGTGGGTTGGATACTCCTAGGAACTATCTCATTACCAAATTATGGATTTTCTAATATCCATTCTACCAAACCAAACTAATGTGAAAAAGAAAAATAAATCCTTTGATACAACTTTGTGACACCCAGACCAAATCACATGGTAACAATAGCTGAACCAGTAGGCAATGTGGCCTCAAGCACACCTCCACGTATGGAAAAGGATGATAAATAATATCAAGGTTCCATGTTGGTATAGTGGCAATACTATACTATAATAATCACATTGGAACAACATTGAGATAATTAATAAATAGTGGAAGAATAGTAAGAAAAATAGATATGTAGATGTAAATCATCCATATAGTAATAATTTATCAAGAAAAATGTGGAACAATATATAAAATAATGAGCATTTCATGGAGCTATAAAAAATGCAGACATACATACTTACAAGTATATGAAAATGAAAAAAATATCAAATAAGCTATCCAATACCATCATGGGCCAAGGCTCTGTCTCATGATCATAAGATCCCATGATATAATCAATAAAGCATCTAAGAATAGGTGCTTTCTATAGTCCTAACCTAAATCAGTGAATTATTTTGGGGTACCAAACAGTAGACAAAACATGGTGTGATATATGAACATTTTTCCACCACCAATAATGTATAAAATTATCCAACCAGTGCATATAATATGAGAAGTGTGTAGATATAGTGATGGTAAAACAGTAATTTAAACTATAAAGGGTAAGATCTGGCTCCTAAATGACACCAGGATGCAATTACCTGCTTCATCAAATACTGAGAAACCTCTGAACATATTTCACCATGAACATATTTATATATGAATGTATGTTAATATATGAACTATATATATAATGGAATATATATATATAAACACCTTTTTCTATCCAGGACCTAAGGAATAACTCCGACATCTATGTCTAGTCATTAGAGTCTTATAAAGTAGTAAGGGGATATACGCTCATGTATCACACATCATAAGGGTCACCATTCCGAAGTATCATAGGTATATGCTACTCTATATATGAATATTACTAGTATATGGTATTCCACGCTTTAGTATCATATAAGTTATGATTCTATGCTTGAGTATCATATCAGTGGGGATGCCATGCTCGAGTATCGGATCATTATGGATTCTATGCTCGAGTATCATATCATTAGGGATTCCATCCCAATGTATCATATTTATAGGGACCCCATTCCTGAGTATCACATGCAATAAGTAGTCAAATATGTTTCCGTATGAGACAATAAATGGTTCATAATTCATTAGAGTTCTCCTTAAACAGGTTAATAACCATTGTTTATGTAAAATCATGTGATATAGTCATACCAATCACATTCCATTCAATTAATTATAGTAATTTCATCTAGATTCTAAGAAAAAACCACTTAATAGGCAGTTTGGTTTTATAAGAACTCATAATATCAAAGGAAAATTCCAGAACCACACCTCGAGGGGGGGGGGAATTAGTCAATAATAACATATTCTAATCAGAACAATGAAGAAAAATGTAATTTCTTTCAAGGAAAACAATTTAATAAAGGTAAGGTGTATTTTTATAGAAACACATTGAATAAACGATGGGTGGAATCATGAAAAATAATATAAAACAAAAATACTATAGAGATAATTACTAAACCACCTACCATATGCCTATAGTATATTCCTCATCTTGTATTAGAAATTGATTTGGCATGGAACAAGAGAAAATAGAGAAAATGAAAAATGACCTAAAAATAGTTCACATTAGATAACACCAAAATAGCATAGGATATGGAGAGATTAAGAGAGAGAGGATATAATTATATTGAATATCCTATAGAGAGGTATCCAATGATACAAATCGTGGTTTATTCCAAAATTTAATGAAATAGAAACATCAAAGAATATCCTGAGGTGGTGGAGGAGATCACAACTGGTGGAGTTGCTGTTCAAGAGAAATATTTAGGGAGAGAGATAAGAAATTATTTTAATGTAAAGAGGGGTAAAATTATCTTTTCACCCAACTATAAGAGGTCACACGGTTTGGCCACACAATTGGCCAAATAATACACCAACCGTGTGATAATAACTACCCGAATACACCCCTCTCATGGGATAGGGGCATAGTTTGATTAACCTTTTGTATCTCATTTTAAACACCTAGGTAATGATGTCTGAAACACTTGAATATCCATTCATCCATGTCTGTATAGTTAGAAAAAACTATCCATCCCTCTTCTATGCCCTAGAACACCCTGCACGGTTTGAACAAACCATGTGGATGGGGAAATATGATTTATACTAACAATGCCTCTCACCTATTTCATCAAAAATTAGAGCCATAGGCACTAAAAATACCTAGACACCCTCAAAAACTCTGCAGTATCATTGGCATTCCCATTAGGTCAAAGATAAATAATTATGTTGAAATTAAATGATTACATACCTCATAAAAATGAGGAGATATTACACAATTTCTCATTTAGATAATTTTTTTCAAAGACTTGGTTTTAAGACACTAAATAATTGATAAATTTTACTTTTAAGATCAATGATAAAATTATATGTGTAACTCAAAAGTCTCACAATGTTTTATTTATGAGAAACAATTGATTCTTCCTCCTTTTACATCATCATGGGGAATTTTCATCCTATTTCTTTTAAAATAATTTAAGGATAATATTTATTATAAAATATTTTCTTGATCACCTCCCATTCAATAGAGTGAATTTAATCATTTTACCTCACTTTCCTAATCTAGTTATACGAATGGGTTACTTATCACTAAAAATAGTAAACCACCCAAATCATTGATTCATAATTTTAACATATAATAATAGAAAATATGTTTTTTTTGTATTGATCAATTTATTAGAAATTAGTTGGTAAAAAATACACTAAATGATGGAAGTTGTCATCGCATGAAAGACTCAAAATAATCTTTCTCCTTATTTAGTGAATTTTGGAGTTTGAAGTTGTTTTTATTCCTAACCTGAAATTGTTGGGTAAAAAAATCCATTAAATTTTACACAAATTGTCATATCCTATTCAGTTTCTCATTAGGGAAATCATCACATTGCCCATTTCATTTTCTCCTCACTGGATTCCTCATGGTTCTAGAAACTTACTTAAACTAAAATTATTAAAATAAATAATAAACTATGAACTCTTAATAAAATTATAGTAAATAATAATATTAATATTAATAATCAATTCTAATATATCTTATCCTATGATATCTTCATATCAACTTACAAAACTTTTAGTTCAACCTAGGTAGCCTTATGTTTCAGTTAATTATTTTTCAAAAATTAATACCCAAAATTAACTAAATTCCACTATAATACCAGCCTAATCAACCCAAACACAAAACACACATATTTTATATCATTTCACATGTTTATTGATAACAAATGAAAAATAAATCACACTCAAAAAACCCAAAGGTTTAGTGTCAATAGAAAATAGCTTCAAAACCACCTTTTTTACAAAACAAAAAATTCTATAATATTTCCATACAATAGATTTCATTATAGACATAAAATCTATAATACTATTATTAATTACCTTGGGAAATAGGAAACAAACGAAAATAGTGAGGTCAAATACTCTATAAAGAAAAAAAACCTAATTAGTCATATAGGACTTATCGTTAGATCATAATCATGTGAGGAACACAAACATTGAATAAATAAAACATTTAAAGGAATAATCTCCTAAAACAATAAGAAGTGAACATAACTCATGAAAACAATATCACATATCAAGGTATATGAATATAGAGCTATAAAATTATCACCATGAAAGAATAACCTATAACATAGTTAAAGAATGTGGAATCAATAATCTTAAAACATGTTGACATAAAATATAAGTTTGATATGACATGTGAATGTGGAACATACATAAGTGTAGAATATCAAAAATATATGTCAAGGATAACCAACATTACATTTATATCATATCATACTTTGAAAACAACCCAATAACGTAATTGAATGCTCTAATCACCCATGTCCAATAACATAATAGCCCAACTGAAAACCCATGTACCATATCATAAGAATCCCATGAGCTATAAATATTTTGCCATTTCATTATTGCGATATATAGTTATTTTCCAAAAATCACTTAATTATAAATCATTTATATGTTTTCTACATCATATAAATCTTACATCATAACTTTATTAACCCATATAAATAAAATGGGCTACATAACATTTTTCACAAGTTTGCACATAATCTGTACTGAGGGATTGGATGAGATCACTAAAAAATAAATCAATATAATAATATAATTTTAAATTTGATAGATATAAAATAATCATAGATGATGTATAATCTTGTTGAAGAAAAGAAAATAGAAGTGAAATCATGAAAATATTTTTGTTTACATTTTTGTATCATTTTTATATAAAACATTACGTAAGTCATTTCAAAACCATTTCTTAATAGTGAAATTATTTTAATAATTTTTTTCGAATATTTGATCCTTAAAATAAAGATAGGGTAAATTATAATAAACATAGAGGGAGAGATAAAATATAGAATATTAGTTGAAATAAATAATTTGTAAGTATATTAAATAGTTTTAAAATAACCAAAATTGATAAAAGAGATATAAAATTTTACTTTAAATTGAGATAAACATAACTATGGAAAGGATATAAGAGAATAAAAATTTAAAATTCATCATAACAAAAATAAATATTTTTTTGTAAGAAACAACAAGGATATGTAAGAGAAATACCAAAAAAAATAGGTGGATGTTTTTCATTATTATAATGTATTTTATGATATAATAATCAATAAAAAAAATATTTTGATAACATAATAAAAAATATATATAATGAAAGGGAAAATAATATATTAGATATGCAAGGGGAAGTATATATCTAACATAGAATATAATTGTCAAAAAAGAAAGAGCATGACTCAAGGAAAGAAGATTGGGTCAATAAAAAACATTACATTGCATCCCACATTGCTCGTCTATACTCTAAATCCATATATAACCATTTCAGGTATAATATTTATCTATTAATTGAAGATTATTTATATTTATTCAACATGATAACATTAATTTATATTAATTTATTTCTAATTTATTAATCATTCATATTTAATATTAATTGACTAGTGTTAATTGTTCCATTTGTTATTCCCTAACTTGAATATGATGTTTTAAGTTCATGATTCATATTATTGTATTAATTACTTCTAAAATGGTCATATATATGATATATATGATTTTCATGGATTTTGGATCCCTATTACTATATCCTGGATGTCATGATAATGGTAGGAAAATTACTATTATAAAATTTTCACTTTTATTATTACTGTTTTAATTCAAGTAACTTTTATTAATAAATATAATAATATATGTTAGCCTTAAATAATTTAAAACATATCTTATATTTATAATTAAATATATATATCACCACAATTTAGTAATTCATAACCCTTCCTGATAAAAATTTTATGGAATTATTCATGTATGTTGTTAAATTGACCCAAACAAGAACTTTTTATAACAAATAAATTTGTAAGATTATGTTGATGTATTATTATAATATCATTTTTAAAAAATAAATATGTATTTAATTAAATTTTATTAAAATTTTAAATTATATTGAAGAATATGTGGATGAGGAAGATAAATAAAATGATTAAGGAAAATATAAATCTAACTTTGAAGAGTGGAATATTCCCTTAAATACATTATTATAAATGATGGATTTTAGACTTCATAATGTGACCATAAACTCAAAAACCTTAACAAACCAAAACTAAATATTATATATTTTATTTACTTTAGATTTTACTGTGTTCAATATCTTGTGATGTCCACAAAACCAAACAAATAACAAACAATGAAACAATATATAACTATTAAATGAATCCATAAAATTTGTGTTTCAAAATAGATGCAACCAAAATTTGAAACATATGTATAATTATAAATAAATATTATTATCATTTATAGGATATTGATAAATTAAATTATTGTATCTAAATAACTTATAAGAATGAATAATTCTTTAAAATGAAATCTTTCTAAAAATGAACTTTTTATGTGTATTTTATGGAAATAAATACATTTTGGATAAAATATATAATTCATATGATTAATATATTAACACTAATTTTAAAAATAATTTATAGGAAATAATAATAATAGAAAATATTTTAAAAAAATTGTTATTTTTGAATGAAAACAGTTTTTATTAGAATTTTATACTTTTATTTAAAAGTTATAAGTTCAAATTTTAGAAATTTGATTTTAAAAAATAATATTCATTTTTAGTTTAATCATGTAAATTATATATTAATATTATTTATTGTGATGTATTCAAAATATATTTTTTTACATTAATAGTCAATAATATAATTTTTACAAAAAAATTAAATATTATGACATTATCATTATATAGGCATGAACTAGAATTTTATAAAAAACATTAATTGATAAAATATGTATTTAAGGAGTAATAATATAAATTTTATGTAACATTTTTAATTTATATACAAATTTTAAATGTTTTATAAACTTAAGTAATAGTTTCCAAAAAAAATAATTTCATTATTTTATTTAAATTAAATATTTTTTTTGTGAAATTCAGTTTTGGATTGATATGAGGGCCATACATTTTTTATTTTCAATAAAAAACAATTTTTATCCTGAAAACCAAATACATTGATACTTTTATCCTATACATAAATTTTAATCTTAATCATATACTTTATCTAAAAACTACTTTTTACTCGTTACATGTTCTATTGTTAAAAATTGGGTTTTCTTACGAATTGTAATTTTTTTTTGATAAATTGGATTTTATATTTTAAATCATTATTTTCAGATTATATAATAATATTTATTTTATTTTTAGGTATTAAATGTAAATTACTAATGTAAAAACTAGTTACCACGATAAAACCAAAAATGATAAAAGAAAAAATTCTATGTGTAATGGACTTAAAAACATGTTCAAAACATGTGAGAAATTTTTCTTGAGCTATTATCAACCTTATATAATAAAAAAATCAATTATTTTTCACTTTTTGAGTCACATTACATGGGAAACATGTGGTAACTTTATATTAAGTTTAAATATATACAAAAGTTTATTTACACAACATATAAAAGGGGCCTCTAACCACCCCTTCAATACCAGTTAAAAAACAAGGTTCATCTAGGAATTATACACTAATTCCTTAATTAATATCCCTCTTCAAACGTATTAATATTCCAGTTACAATATATTATATTAATCCCTCTTTTTTAAAGGATTCCTCCAAGGGAAATATTAATTCCTCAACATGAGAACTAAGTTTCCATAATTTTTTATTTTCTGTAATAATTTTAAAAATAAATTATTCTCACTACTATATAATGAAATTATAATTTTTTATACTTAATTTTATTATTCTAAGGGAATAAATATTAACCACATTTCCCCCTTTATCTTAATGAAAACAAAAACTATATTTGTTCATGTCTGTAAAGAACCTTCTTCATGATGCGTAATTTTTAATTGTCTTTAACCAGAAAACAAAACTGGTTATAGTGTTGAATTTAATAAATAGGCGTGATATCTATAATATATTTTATATTATAAAATAATAAAACATATTATACATTTAACCCATTCTATGAGAAATGAAATGATCAACCATGCATACGTGTGGACCACAACCTTTATGGAATGATTAATTTATAATTTTTCATTACTACATTTCATGGATAGTCATGAGGATGGGTTTTATGGATAAAAATTATGTTTATAAAATTATTAAGGTTTTTTTAGGACAAATTAGAAAACCTATTAACAATATGAAAAATAAAATACTCTAGTAAATTCAACTATCCAAAAGAGAACTCTAAGAGAAAAAAAGATTTTATCATTCTATATAATTCATTTTTATAGGTCATATTCTTCTCATAATTATTTAATGTTATAATATATGAAACTAATAAGAAGTATGTAAGTTAATTATGGTTCTCATATAATGATATTACATCTAAATCATTTCATAATAATTATTTAATTATGTTGTGTTCTTGTTTGGGAAGATTTAACCACTTACTTGAACAATGATCTAAATTTTTATTATAAATGGATATAGGAATTTAATTTTCAAAAATATATAATATAAATAATCAAATAATTATTAAAATTTATATTTTTACTGGTAAAAGTAATAAAAAATTTATCAGTAGTGGAAAATTTTATTTTAACATGGTTTTTTAAATTTTCAACGTTGTTTTTAACCAACATTGATATTTGTGATGTTAAAAATAATATGTTCAATGTTGTTTAAAAAAATAACATGAAAAAGGCAAATTGAAATTTAATTTTATAAATATTTTAATGTTATTTTTTAGAAAAAATTAACCAATGGTTAATATCAGTTTCTACATCAATTTTCCATAATTCCAATGTAGAAAAACTATGAAAAAATAAAAACATTTCCACATCATTTTTACAATAAAACTAATGTGAAAATGGAAATTTAACATATATTTGATGCAAGAACAAATATTTAGAGCCTTAAAAAATATATTTTCCTATCTATTTCAATAAAAGTTCATAGAGAAATTAATAAAAATTTACATAACATTCTACCCAAGGTTTTATCAAAAAATCGATGTGAAAAGTGGATTTCAACATAATTTTTGTGTAAAAAGTGATGTTTAATTCCATGTATTTAATATTACACATCGATTTATAATAAAAATGAATGAAAATTTCTGATTTATTTATTTTTAAATAACAATAAAGAAAATTTTCACATAAAACCTGATAAGTTTTTCCAGCACAAGATATAAACAATTGAACATAAACTAGATTTTTTTTCCAGAATATTCATTTTTAAAACTTCATAAAAAGAGATATACATGATACTCAATTTAAAAATTAAACATAACAAAAAATATTTCGAAAATAAACATCAAATTTGGGTAAGGTGTTTATTCGTATATGATGTGACATTTTAGAAAAAATAACAAATAATGTTATAATATTTTAAAAATAATATTTTGATATAAAATCTAAAATATTTAACATAACGAACCATATTAAATTAATTGATAACTCTAGTTGTGATGATATTGAACATGAATCTTAAAACAAATTAACCACTTTCCACATTTCCTTTTTTGAAAATGAGAAAATGTTAATGAAACATTAACATATAAATAAAAATTAATATATTTATATAATTGAAAACAAATATTATCTAATATAAATTTTATTTACCTTTACCTTCACATATTTACTGATTTTTTATTATGTATTGAGAAGTTATCCTTGCTAATCTTTCCCTATGAACTGTATTTTCATATATTGACTAAAATATCATGTATTGAAAGAAGAAATGAGATTAAATAACTAAAAGGATATATTTTATGAATTTTATTAAACATTGATAAAATCTACCGAATAATAATAAAACCAGAATAATGATTATTTACATGGGTAGAATATGCCTAATATCTAGTGACCACTACAATATACAAATATAATAATTAATGACATTGTAATGAATATTTGTTCATAATTATATTAGCCAACACACCCATCATGGAATGAAAAAAAGAAATACTCAATCGTCATACATTCTAATCTCTCACACTCACAAAACACACACACACACACACACACACACACAAACACACACACACATATATATATATATGTAAATTTTATTATAATATCATCATTCAGATATTTCATAGCTGTTGAAATGTATTTTTGATATTTAAAATTATAAATAGAAGTGTTCTCAGTTTGAATGTAAAGCGTGTATAGATAGCTCATCATAAATAAAAAATTGTAATAATATCATTTTGGAATATTCTCAATATATAAGATTTTCCACATATATTAGACATCATGAAAAATAATCATATATACTTTCCAAGAAAAAAGAAATCCAGTATAATCTTTTTTTTCTTACTAGAAATATCTATGGTATATAATGCTATTTGTTCATGAATTTTTTAGTTATTTTATACTAATTATTTTAACTCTAGATACACCAAGATAAATTAAATTAAGAAATAATTATAATTATTTTTTTTAAAATATAAATTATATTTAAAAAACAACACATAAATTGTATTTGAGGTGATGAAGAAGGATGACATTATAGATTAAAAAATGACCCATGCCATCACCAACTCTGGTAACCTCCTCTGTTGGAATTGGAATGAGAGAATTTAGATCAATAATATCATGTAGAGATACTATTACCTAAACCAACTTTATATTTTGGTTACATAACAAATCACATAAAATATGTATGACTTTGTGTGATACAATATACATATGGGGATCTCTAGCATACAAATCATAGTATAAGGTCTGATCCGAATGAGGAGGCTAAAGATTTCAGTAGGATGGATGTATAGGCTATGATTGGATTGTCATTTGTCCAAATTTAGTACACACATCTGATTTAATTTGTTTTCACATTGACTATTCTAGGTCATATATCTCAACGTTTAAGGAATCTAGTTCCACATACCTCTATTTCTTACATTAATGACCAATTTTTTTTAATACTGACACCGCTCATATCCTCTTATGTGATCAAGGTATATGGATTTCCTATAGTGGTATCTAGAACGTACATATTACCCTCAAGGATGAATGTCCCCAATGTCAATTTCTCCTAAATGTCATCATGAACTGATATAATAAAATAATATAATAGTGCTATTAATTAAAAAAATTAATTTTTTAAAAATAAAATTAATTTCATTCAAAATTTATCATTTTATTCTTTTGATGTTTCAATATAATATTTTTTTTATTTTAATAATTTCCATTTGTTGTGGAAATTGTAGTAAGATAGAAGAAAATATAGACCTCTTATGAACCACAACTAGATTTGTCTCCTAATTCATCAAATATTTCTACAATCATTTTCCCCTCTAGTAAATGATACCATTCTTGTGATAAAAAATAGGGGTATACATTTTTCAACTAGATCTCTTAGTCAGATATCCTGGACACCTGGTATATATGAATAAAGAATAAGTAATGAGAAAAATATATAATAAATTTATCAATATAAAATAATTTTAAAATAATAAATGAATCCTCATGTTAGTTGTGACAAATTTATTCCATGTCTAAGAATATAAAGACCCATACATGAGGCATGAGTTTTTATTCTGTAACTTCTAATTTTTTTTTCAATTTTTATAAACATCTCCTTCAAACCACTACTAAATATTAACACATTTTATTAATTTCATTTCATTATTGAAAATGGAATGCCATATGTAATTAAAATCATTAAATATTAGTTATATAAAATATATAAGATTAATATACTGAAATATAAAATAAATAAATTAATATATATCAGAATTATAGGCTTCTAATTATTCTTTTTCTCTTTCTTGTTGCTAAAATTCCAATGATTTTATAAAATGTTATTTTAGTAATGGATCTATATAGTGATTTAACTCCTAAATTATGTTGTATTTGGGCCAGTTGGGTTATTATTATAATCAACACTATTATGTACCATATGTTCTCCATGTGCATGTGAATATTATGGTAAACATGGAATCCCATTTCTACCATCTCTATGAATCATGTTCTCTAGGGAAGAAGAATAAGACTATGACATAGGTGGTTAACCAACAGTCCTGCAAATAATTTGTGGCAAAATAAATGTTTACTTTAATTAAAAAATTCAATTATTGAAAATTTAATAATACGAAAAAAACATTCATATACATCGATAAATGTTCTTCAAACTTGGTGTCTATCATTTAAATAGTCGAATGGAATGATATTATATGTACCTTAATATTATTGTAAAAGTGAATATCCAAAAACTATTAATACAAAATTATATAAGTAAAAAATATTGTCACTCATGTGTAATTAAAAAAATTATATCACACTTCTTAACTAAAAAATTTGCAACATAAACTAATAAATATTAAAAATAATTCAAATATGATTGAAATGATCAAAAATTAGAAATTTAAATATCAAAGTTGTAATAAAGCTATTTTTATATACATAAATTTAACCAGAACATAATAATATATATTAGGGTTTTCAATAAAAAAAGTATAATTGGAACTTTTGAATATAAAATTTAACAAAATAAATATAAAAATAGTCAATATATATTTGTTTAAGAATATAAATTTTAAAAATGTTCTTGCATCTGTTAATTTTATGAAATTGATAAAACAAAAATATTTACCTGAATTTTTATGTGGGTAAATTAGTGTATTATTATATCCCTTCAACGTGATCATTTTATAAAACATAGACCATTTCAATGATATAGTTAGTGTTATCATCTAGAAATCACTTAATAAATAAAGAAGCATCATATAAATATTTACCATAATTCTAATCCTCATCACATAACTGATTTATTTTACCTTGTAAAGTGACATACCAATGATCATTAGATGGGTTAGTAACATAAAATATTTCCTCTCCATGGGTATCAATGATAAATGATTCCTCTTTGGAAATAAATCTTTTCGAATAAATGTGTATAAATCTTTAATCATTATGTTCCACAAAACATTTTCTATCTACCCAATTAAAATTAAAAAAATTTACTCTAAATTTAGTACAATAAATTTCCAATATATCCTCAAAAAATCCAAAATATTTCATTCAAGTAGAAATTTTATATTTATCTTTTATACTCAAAAATTGTAATGCTTCTGTGAATACCACTACCCTAATATTTTTAATGGTACTCTTATCAACCTATATTTTTTGTAAAATATGTAACCATTAAGATCAAAACCTTAACATTTGATCATATTAAGATATACTAACCATTTAAATGATTCTGATTTAGATAAATCAGGTTGATTCATTTTTTTAAACCATGAAACAAGTGTATTTATGTTCTCAATAATTAAACATTTTTTCATTTAATTTTTAATATCATACATCCAATCTAGTAATATGTGAATATATATCTGGTTGAACCCCATTTTTATTATCTAAAATGTAAAAATATACCTACATCACTTTATTACATGGAATTTACATTACCTTTAAGGTAATAATCCCTCTACCATCACTATTAACTATCAAATTTTGAGATATAGGAAGGGTAATGTGCTCTACTTCAAATAAATAACTAGTACATATCTCAATCATGTCTTATGATATATAACATTACCAATATATGAATCTGGTTGAGGAGGATTTCATATATCCCATCAATTTTTTCATATATCTATGAAATGTATACATCCAATTTAAATAAACATTCCCAAAATTTTTTATCTCCCACACCAAATGTATCACTATATTAAACATTATTTTAAAAAAACATTTTTGGGAATAATATTTCAACTTGGAATAGTTTGAGGGAAGCTTCATTCTCAAAGAAAACATAGAATTTGGATCAATGACTTCTCTAAAAATTTATTTAAAAAATATTAACCTAATGATAGTCTTTAGGACATATATTAGTAATATACAATGCTATGCGAATAGTAGTAGTTGTTGGATCAATACAAGACAGTCATGATATTTCATACCCATTAATTTAAAATCCCTTAATAAAACCAAATTATTCACATTTTAAGAATATAAAACTGTTAAATTAATACCATGTATAAATTGAAAAAAATTATTATTCTCACTATTTCTTAAAGAGTGATATGTTGAAGGAAAATAGGTTATGTTTTTTAATAGTCAGTGTTAACTCCAAACATCTTCCCACATATATCAAGTCTAATTTCATATGAAATTCATATTTTATTTTTCCTTTTATGTATAAAAAGTTTCAAATCAAATTTTTATTTATGTTTTTACCAATATGAATAAAATAAATGTTATATTTTATCTCTATATATATCCTATAAGGTACCTAAAATAAGATAGGTGGTTTCTTAATGATATTGTTTTGATGACTAGAATTTCCTTTCATTGCAAATGTGAAATTAATAATTTTAAACTTATTCTAATATTATTCATCTAATAATGGTTGGGGGGAATTATATTCATGTAATACATTAAATTTAATTTTCAATATTTGATAAGGATTTTTTATTCAATAAATATTTAATTCCCCATGTATATTTCTTGTCTTCCATTATTTTATTGAAAATAGAAAGTATCTTATTCACAAAATGGACATGATTTTTTTCCATTAACACTATATACAGATATGTTTCCATTTACAGGAAATTATTTCTATGGTGAACATTATCCTAACATGAAAAATAAAATAATATTTCTTGTATAAATCATGATTTTTAACACCTATCACCCATAGAAATTTCAAGTAACAAATCAATGGAGAAACATGCACATCAATATCACTTCCAATATGTTTTGGTCTAGAAATCCTAAATCTCACCATAACATATTTTATCTTCATGCATATTTTTAGGGAAAATTTATAAACTACTAACAAAATAGGCCATGATCTATGTTAGATATTTATAATTTGATATGTATTTATTTCTTCTTTTCACAGTCCAATTATGATGTTTCTAGATTCACTTCCAAATTATTGAATTGTTTTGTCAAATTTCTACCAATATATTGAATCGGTAGGGTGATGTAAGTTTTCATAAGATATTTTCTCATATATAATACATATAGTCTTTTTTCATCATTTAAATTTTAAAATAGAAAGTTAATATGATGAATTTTTATAATATAACAAATTACTACAGTGGGAGGTTCGGTGATTGTACATGAGAATTGATCAATGTTGAATTTTCCATACATCTTATAACATGATGTTCTATTTTTAGTAAATTTTGATAGTATTTATATTACTTCATATACAACATAAAATGATTGTGAAAACATGTATTTTTTATAACCAATTTCCATTGGAAATAATTTTTTCTTTACATCATAATTGAAATATAGAAGCTTGTTTCCTTCTATAAGTAGCTCTTTTAAAAGTTCAACCAATTCATGGAAACATTTTTCACTCAACAAATTTCATTCTTTCAATTTAAAATATATTAGAATTGATAATAACACTAAATAATGTTTTGAGACATAAGAATAATGGTTTTTAAAAATACCCATATAATCGTTCAACTATTTCTATTTATTCAATGGTTTCAATGCCTATGTCATTGATTAACTCTTCAATATGCCCCTCTATATAATGATGAATATTTTCATAAATATTAGATGTTTAATTTATTATTATTTTATAATGGCCAACCCAACATGTATCATTATGGTTTAAACCATAGAAAATTATATGAACTTTGATATATCTGGAATTTAACATTATCATATTCAAACACTTCATCCATGGATAAAAAATATGATCCTTATAATGATGATTTCACTAATACAATTACAATAAATAATCAATAAATTTTTTATATTCATTAGTGGTTCTTCATAAATTTATCCAATTCTGGTCAATTAATTACTTAAGATCATAATATAAAAGGTAAATATATTAATGATTATCAACATTTTAAAATACATATAAACAAAAAAAATTATAACAACAAAAAATATAATCAATAAAATAAATTAACTATTTATTGATAAATATTTAATAAAAACTAATAATTATAAAAAATTAACAAAACATATCATTGAAAAATTTAAATACAAGTGATGAAAAAGAGATGAACTAACAGAGCACAAATACTAAATTAAATGGCCTAACACGATGATAGACAATAACAATAACATAATCTTATTTATTTTAATTTATTCATTCTGAATATATTTTCATTTATGTAACATATTGAGATTTTTTGAGATATATTCTTTTTAATTTTTTTATGCCTTGTGTTGTATGCTACATCAAGATAAGTTGGCGCTATACACAATACCATATTAGATTGCAGTATACGCTACACTATTCTTAGCTTGTGTTACCCACAATTTCAAGTTATTTTGATAGAATTAATTTCATCAAAGAATTATTATAAGTGACAACTAAATATTATAACAAAGTCATTATAATGGAAGTTATACGTGGTATTAACTTCCTTCTAAAAAACCATTTAATAGAAAATAAGTGAGTCTATAAAATAATAAAATCACTATTTATGGATTTTATTAATAAAATATATATGTAATATATTAAATTTAATGATTAAAATTAATCATATAAGTTTTATATAGATGATAGAATAACAAGTTAAATTTTATGGATAAAATGAGCGTTTTTCGAAAAATAAAATTTTACAGCCTTTTGAGGGAGAACCCATTTTAAATACAGTTTTTATTCTTTTATATGTTTTATTTGACATAATAAACTTCTTATTTGGAATCGGTACATCAAAATATACCTTATCTAAAATTTTCGTATTTTTCTGAATAAATTCATATTTTAATGGATAGTGAAAAATATTGCATTTTAATTCAAAACTTCTTTTTCGTCTGATTTATTAATGTTGTTAATTTTTTTTAATTGGTTTTAAAGAGTAATTTTACTATTTATTGTCATTTAATCCAATTTTTGTTTCATTTAAATTAATTTCACATTTATATTGGACATAAACACATGTCAATGTTTTGATAGTTTTTACTTCTTAAAAACTTGTTTTCTGGATTTGACAAAAGGAATTATTTTTAAATTAAATAATAAATTGTCTATATTTTTAATTTTTAAAAATTTATTCCATATTTGGTATTATAATGACCAAATTATGTAAATAGGTACCTTTTATTTTTGGGCATTATGAAAACTATGTTCAATAATTATTTTTTATTTTCCACCGTTAAAGGGTAAATCATTTAAATAATGGTAAAATAATATTATAATAATATAAAACTACCCTAACACATGTCATAATAATATTTTATGAGATATGGCCAACCATGAGCATCCATGGGTCGATTTTAGGAACCCATGGATCAACATGGGTGTGACAATGACCATTTATAATTTTTAATTTAATGAAAAGGGAAATATAACATAAACATGTATCTCCTAACTATTTTTTTAATTTGGTTCATATAAATGATATCGTCGACTATAAATAGTAACTAGAAATAAAAAATAGTTCCTAAATCATGGTATCTTATTTATAATTTTTAGACATTAAAAAGATAAATTTATTTAGGACACGATGATGATGCAATGATTACCATATTAATGGAATATTCAAATAAATTATATTATTAGTATCAAAATAAATGTAATTTGAAAATATTGACTCCATGAAATAATTTTATGGATGAATATGACATATTATATTTGATTTAATGTTTTTATTTTTAAGGAATTAAGTTGTGGTGACTTTAACAAAAATCAATTACTAAATAGTGTCAAAATTGGCATAAATGAGTTTTTGAAACAAATACTATTTTATTAAATGATATAATATTATTATAAATATAAGAATCTAAAAAATGAATTATAATTTCACAAATGTAATTGATGATCCAATTGTTTTTCTCTTGTCATTTTTATTAACTATTGTAACCATATATTAGGAATATAAAATAATACATAGTAAGAGTAAATATTTTTAACTAAGGGTTAAAGCTAAAAGATAAAGTTAATTTTTGACCTAAATTTGTATAAAAATTATTGGATGAGATGGTTTAGACCCATAATAATATTATACCATAAATATATCACTTTGGAACTATATTAATTTTAAAATAATTATATAATAAAATAATATTTCAAGGCTTTTCTAAAGTGCCCCTCCTCCCTCTTATAAAAGGCCACCAGCTCTACCCACTTACTCACACCTCTCAAACCCTTTGTATCATCCAAATTCAGCTCAAATAAGATAAAAAAATCCATAAATTCCTTTTATAGAACACACTTCTTTCCTAAATCCATCCCAATGTGACCTTTTGTGCAAATCAATACGAGATACTCGAAAAAGAGGTAATTGTTTTATCACCTCTTTCAAAAGTATTTTTTTATTCTACTCCCTATTATTGTGCTATTTCAAAAATAACGTAAAAAACCAAGTATCTTAAAAATGAAGAGATGATATTATAATTATGAGAAAACCTTATACCTTCTTTTCTCTATCCTATTAATAACAATACCACCATGTGTGCATACGTACGACTTACCGTATCCACATCATGGTGTAATTATTTATTCAATAATAATTAATTTGGATTGGTATAATGATGAGTATAATGGATATAAATTATGAATATAACATTATAATTATTCTTTATAATTAATATAACATCCAATTCCATACATTTTATCCACGAAGTGAATGATATCATCGCTCGTGCGTACGTATGTCCCATCGAATTGTAGATGTGATGCGATTCATTCTACATGATATTTATTAAAACATTATTATATTAATGAATGGAATGTAAATATATGATATATATTATACAAAAATATTTCAATTTATAATATAACTATAACCAAATAAGTGGAATAAGAACTTATCTAAAAAAACATTCTAAATAACATAAAGCAGTTAATTTTCGAATAACAATTGACAATGAAATGTTACTAAAAAAATGATAATATAATATATATGATATCATAAATATAATTATGATTATGGAATAAGTAAATAACATTATTTAATTCATTATATAAGAGGTTCCGATATATACGAGGATATCAGACCTAAGATAAGGGTTAATTTTTCAATCTCATTATTATCCGAGACTGGTTATATATAATTATTTACCAGGGTATATTTATCATCCACATCCATATTACCTAAATATGTAATAATATTTATATTATTATATAATTTTTTAAATTTAATTTTACACATTGGTGAATTTTTACTAAATAGTATGAAATGAATATTTTGTCGTTATTTGATACGAGGTACTTTTTCAAATTTTCTGGTAATAGTATTTAGAAAATAAGTTATAACTTATACAACATTAAAGGATTATTACACTATTATAACTCCTTATTTCAATAAATATTCCATTTTATTATTTCAATTTTATTTTCAATTAAATTCCCTTCTTTTAAAATTGTGTGTCATTTTGAGAAAATAAATTGTTTTTGAAGAAGTATGGATTGTTTTCTCAAGAATTTATTTCACATATGTTATAAAAAATATTTTCCATATTATATGGAATTGGGTTAAGTTACCTTAACTATTATTAATTTGTTTTTATTGTGTTTTTTATGGATTTTGTTTAAAAAATCCTTTTATTTTATATGGATTATGATGGAATGGTGTTTGAGAAACATATTTTTTGTTCCTTGGGTTATGCTATGATGAATAGTTTATGTTTTTGTGGAAAATGTAAAAATGATATCATTATGAGATATTTGGGAGCTATATATCCCTCCAATTCATTGGGTAAACATTTATATCACATGATATAGTCTAGCCTATAATGGAAAGTCAATCTAGTTTAGTAATATAGTGCCAGAATGGGAAGTAAACACGGTTCGGTAATGGACTTTTTCAGCTATGATGGTCTTGGATATGCACCTTGACTAATATAGAAATTATTTTCTATACTTATGTGTTTTCCACAATTTCATGTTTTATGACAGTGCTATGTTTTCATTATTAATGTTCATTTATGATTTATTCCTTACATAGAGCCATAATTTATTTCATAAATCTGGATTTTGATATTCAAAAGTTATTTTCGTGTTTTTACATTATTATGTTTATGTCTTTTATAATATTTTATATTATTTCCATTTCAAATCATTTGATCTCATGCTTTTCATAGGTATTCTTTTATACATGATATAAAGAAAGGTTTTAGGTAGGAAAACTAATGGGGAAGATCTTTATGGGCGATGTTGATTATATTTCACCAAGATAGATGATTATGTTCCATGCTTCCAAAGACACTAAACTAATACTGTCTTTGGGCGTCTGTTAGTGTAATGTATTAAGTATTCTAAAAAATAAGTGTAATGTACATGTATTTCATGCTTCGGTCGTTAGAGGTGGAATTAGAGAAATGGTTTAGTCAACTTTTGGATACTAAGAAATGAAAACTTTAGTGAGATCCTTGCAGATATTTTTAAAGATATGTCTTGGAATTTCCTAAAGATAAATCATGAATAGTTTACCATACATGGGTTTTCGTGATAATCATCACTAAACTAGGATCAAAATGCAGATATAATAGATTAAAATATTATAAGTAACTTACCTTAAATATATGTTTCTAATCTCTAATATGTGTTTCTCAGAATTTCCTTTCTAGTCTTAGCAAATAGTAAGAATATCATATAATATAGTTAACCATTGAATTTTTCAGAAGTGAATGGTATATAAATTATAAATATTTATTTTCTGTGTGGAAAGTTATTAAGATAACCATGATTATGTTACGAGTATTGGTTATACTTTTAAGGATAAATATATTGTAAATGACATGTGAAAGGTTTGTGATGTTTATCCAGTATTGTTTACATTAAAATGAATAATATTGAGGATGAGAAACCTTATGAAATGATTAATATTTTAGGAAATATAAAGATGATGGATCCTGATTAAAGGATTTAGAATAAAGTTGGATGATTGATTTCTACATGTTTCCGAATTTAATGATTATATTATATGAATAATTAAATGTATAAGTGTTTTCAGTGTAATGTTTTCATTAAGTATATGAATGGATATGTTGGATAGTTATAAGGATCCAAAAAATGATTTAAGGGAAAGGTGATATACTTGGAGAACACATTATTACGGTAAACATAACCCTTTAATATGTCCCTTATGTTTAAATAATGTTGTTTGGATAAAGATATACTAGATTTGAATAAGTATATGGGATAATAATAGTTTATTGGGAACTAATTATGGAGTTTTTTACGAGAGTGTTATGCTATCATGGATGAAGTATACAACTTGTTGGGACATAAAAAAATAATACTCTATTTTTTGTAACAAGTTAATATGCATGTTTTCAATAAGCATATCTGATAATTTAAGTTTCTACTGTGACTCAAGAAAATACATGATGAATGTGTTCCAATTTTTTGAATGTGAAAAAGTAGATATAATTTATAATATATGGGGTATAAATGTTAAATCGTGTATGGGAACCTTTTTCTATAGTTTTGGATTTTTATTTTTCATAAGGATTTTAAGGTCATCAAATTTATAGAAATTTAATTTTAGCATTCAATGATTTTTGTTAGAATAAAGTTTTATCTAACGATATATAGACTTGTGCATGTCTGATAACATGTGATAATTTTTTTGAGATAGATGGAATGAACTGTCATTCTATTTTTGGACCACATGATCTTCTAATAATTCATGAATGAAAAATTCAAATTCATTTCTTTGAATTAGAGATGAAGTGGGAATTGTTTAAGGAATGGCCGACGATGAGATTGTACTGAAATTGAGAATTTTTTTCTTCTAATGATCTTCAAAATTAGGGAAATCATCCTGAAGGACAATAATTTTATCTTAGTATATTCTTATCCTACGAATTAGATGGGCCCTTAACTAATCGTAGATTTATGTGTTTCTAGTTGTTAACTTTCTCCAAACCTTGTTCTCTATCACTATACATCAGAAATCAATAGTGATATTTTCTTCCATATCCATGGTTTCACTTCCCAACTATGTTCTACTATGTTGAAAACAAGTGATGAGTTACTTTGGTTAACTATTATGTTTCTAACTTTGATTTTTAAAATGATGTTTTAGCATTCCTTTTTATGAGATGGGTTTTTATGAGGGAAATAGTCAAGTAGTAAACCATTTATAACCACGATGAATTTTGAGGGAGAAATTCATTTTACGGGGGGGGGGGGGGGGTTGAATGTTACACCTATATATTTTATTAGATACATTCATTTTAATTTTTTTGATTTTTTATGTTGTACGCATCACCAAGATTAGCTTGTGTTGTACGCAACACTGTATTAGCTTACAGTATACACAACACTATTATAGTCTTATGTTACACTCTATTTCAATTTAATTTTATATAATTTTATTCATTCAAGATTTATTATACTTTATAACTAAATATTATTACTTAATCATTATAATGGTGGGTATAAATGGTATTTACTTCCTTATAAAAATCCATTTAAATGAAAATAAGTGTCTAAATAAAATAATAAAATAACTCTTTAGAGATTTTATTAGTGAAATATATATAAAATATATTAAAATTAATTTTTAAAATTAATCTTATATGTTTTCTATATATGACATAAGAACAAATTAAATTTCAAGGATAAAATGGGTGTTTTTCAAAAAATATAGTTTTACATCCTTTTGATGGATAACTCATTTTAAATATATTTTTTACACATTTTTAAGTTATATTTGACATAATGAACATCGTATTTGGAAGTGGGACATCAAAATTTACATTGGTTTAAATAATGATATTTTTCTGGTGAAATTCATATTTTAATGAATAGTGAAAAAATACTACATTTTAATTCAAAATTATCTGTTCGGCTAATTTATTTATATAGTTAGATTTTTTTATTTAGTTTTAAAGATTAATTAGATTATTTTTTATCATTTAAACCAATTTTTTCATGGGAAGTAAATTTACATTTAAATTGGATATAAACACATGTCAATCTTTTGATAGTTTTTACTTTTTAAAAACCCGCTTTCTGGTTTAGAAAATGGAATTTAATTTTAAGTTAATTAATGAAAATTTTCTGTATGGAATTTGGAAAAATAGATTCCATATTTGGAACTAAAATTTCCCAATTATGTAATTATTTTCTTTTATTTTTTGACATTATAAATAGTAACGTTAGTAATTATTATTATTTACCACAGTTAGTGGGTAAATCAGGTAAAAAGGGTAAAAAATAAAATTATAACAATACAAAACTATCCAAACACATGTTATAATACTATTTTATGAGACATTTCTGACTATTATCATCCATGGGTCGATTTTGGGACCCCATGTATCCACTTGAGGGTGATAATGACCTTTCATAATTTTTAATTTAAAGAAAATAGAAATATAACATAAACATGTATCTTTTAACTAAAATAATTATAATTTGGTTTATTTAGGTGATATATTCATCTATAAATATTTATTCAAAAGATTTAACTATTTCTTAAATCATGTTATTTTATTTATAATTTTTATACATTAAATAAATAAATATATTTACGACACAATGATGATGAAATGATTACTTTATTAATTAAATATTCAAATAAATGATATTATAAATATTCAAATAAATGTAATTTGAAAATTTTGATTCCATAAAATAATTTTATGGATTACTATGACATATTATATTTTATTTAATGTTGTCAGTTCAATGGAATCATGTATTTATGACTAACAAAAATCAATTACTAAATAGTGTTAAAATTAATACAACCAAGTTTTCAAAACAAATACTATTTTATTAAATGATATAATAGTCCTAAAATCTAATATTCAGAAAAATGAATTATAAAATGATACAAATATCATTAATGAACCAATTTTGGGTCTCTAGGAACTTTATAGTAACTATTTTAAATATATATTATGAAAATACAATAAGACATGATAAGAGTTAATGTTTTTAACTATAGGTTAAAGATAAAAGATAAGGTTAATATTTGCGACCAAAAATTGTCTAAAACATATTTTTTGAGATTATTTCTACCCATAACCATATTATCCATTATATTTATCACTTTTGAACTATTATAGTTCGAAAATAAATTTATAATAAAATAATATGTCAAGACTTTCTTAAAGTGCCCTTCCTCCCTTTTATAAAAGGCCACCACCTCTACTCACTTACTCACACATCTTAATCTCTTTGTATCATCCGAATTATGCACAGATAAGTTCTCAAAATACCTCCCATCCTCTTAGAGGGAACACTTTTGGAAGAAATCCACCATATGGAGACTATTGGTGTAAATCAAAATGAGATACTCGGAAAAGAGCTAACTGTTTTATCAACTCTATCAAACCTGTTTTCTTATTCTACACCCACTTATTATATTTTTTCAATAATAAATTAATAAATACAGTTTATTATACATTATTATATGTTATTATAATTATGGAAAAAATTTATACCTCCTTTTATCAATCCTACGAATAATAATATCACTATGCATGCGTACATACGACTTACAGTCTCCACGCACTGGTGTAATTTTTTATTCAACAATACTAACTTTGGATTGGTATAATGATGATTATAATGGGTTTAAATAATGAATATACCATGATAATTATTCTTTATAATTAATATACCCTCAAATTTCATATAGTTTAACCATTAAATGAATGATATCGTCTATCGTGCGTACGTACAACCTATCATCTCAACGATGTGATACCGTTCATTCTTCCTTATATTCATTAAACCGTGATTACATACTTGAATTTATTGAATAGATATGATACATATTATACTAATATAATTATAAAAATAATAAAACAATATCCTAAAAATTGTAGTATGAACTTATCTAAAAAAACATGCGTAAGAACATAAAACTGTTAATAACTGAATAATGAGTGATAATGAAATGTTACCAAAAAACAAATGATAATATTATCATATATGATATCATAAAAATGATTATGATTCTATTATAAGTCAATAAAATTATTTAAATAATTATACATGTGGTTCAGATATATACAAAGGATATCAAACCCAAGGTAAGGGATAATTTTGCAATCTCATTATTATTCGAGATGTTTATATGTAATTATTTACACGGGAATATCTATCATACCAATAAATTTTCCCTAAATATGTAATACTATTTATATTATTATACAATTTTCTAAATAAAATATCACCCATTGGTAAATTTTTAATAAATTGTATAAGAATAATATTTTTTTGTTATTCGATACGAGGTACTTTTGGACTTTTTCAGTAAAAGTACAAGGAGAATTTTTTTATAACTTATACGACATGAATGGATTGTGACAATTTCATAACACCTTATATCCATAAATAATCATTTACAATATTTCAATTTTATTTTCATTTGAATTGTTTTCTTTCAAAATTGTGTGTCATTTTGAGAAAAGATAATGTTTTTTGAAGAATAAAGGATACTTTAATTAAGAATTAATTTCGAGTATTTTATCCAAAAAATTCCATCTAAGATGAAATAGTATTATGTTCTTATACATATTATAACTTTTATTTGATTGTGTTTTTTATGGAATCATTTTTACCAAAATCATTTATTTTATATGGATTATAATAGAATGATGTTTAATATACCTTTTTTTGTTCCTTGGGTTATGCTATAATGAATGGTTTATGTTTTTGTGGAACATGTAAGAATGATTAAATTATGAGATGGGTGGGACCTATATCTCCCTATAATATATTGGGTAAATATTTATATCTCATGAGATAGACATGAAGGGAAGGACATGTAAATTCAGTTTAGTAATATAGGGTTGAAATGACAAGTATACCCAGTTCATTAATGGACTTTGTCCACTACAATGGTCTTGGCTATGAACCTTGGGTAATATAGAAATTATTTTCTATGATTATGTGTCTTCTTTATGTTCATGTTTTATGCGAATTTTATGTTTTCATGATTAGTTTTCCTATATGATTTATTCCTTATATACTACCATGATTTATTTACTAACTCAAGATTTTGATATTCACAATTTATGTTCATGATTTAACATTATTATGATTATATTTTGTAATTTTCATTCCATTCTTACCCCTACTAAGAATTTGGGATCACTCTTTTCATATATTTTCTTTTACCTGGGATATAATGAATGGTTTTAGGTATGATAATTAATGGGTAAGATCTTTATGAGAGATGTTTATTATCATTCCCCAAGTTAGAATATTATGTTCTTTGTTTCCAAAGACACTAAACTAAAACAGTCTATGTGCATATGTTTTTTTAATGTTTGATTTATCCCACAAAATAAATATATTTCACAATTATGTTGAGCTTAGGTCGTTAGAGTAGGTATCAGAGAGAAGGTTTAGTCATCCTTTTGAAATTAGGATGGAAACTTTTTTGTGAGATCCCTAGAGATATTTCTAAGTATTTGTCTAGAGATTACCTAACGATAAGTCAAGTATTGGTTACAATCCTAGGGATTTTATGATAATCATTACTAACCTTGGGTTAAACTTAAGATATCATAAATTAAAATATTATAAGTAATTTACCTTAATTATTTGTTTCTAATCTCTGATATGTATTTCTCACACTTTTTCTTCAATTATTAGTCTATATCTAGAACTACATATAATTTAGTTAACCACTGAATGTTTCAGATGTGAAAATTAGGTGAATTATGAATATATATTTTCTATGTGAAGACATCATGAATAGAATCATGGCGATGGTATGAGTATTGGTCATACAACTGAGGATTAAGAGATTTTAAATGACATGTGAAAGGTATGTGATGTTCTTCCAGTAATGTTTACATTAAACATAAGAATATTGATTTTTATAAACCTTATGAGATGATTCATATTTTTGGAAAAAATGAATATTATGGATCCTGGGTAATGGTTTTTTAAAAAAGTTGGTTGTTTGCGATTTATATGTTTTAGAATTAAATGATTATATTATATGGATCATAGAATATATAATTGTTTTTAGTATAATTTTTCTACTTACTATTTTAAAGGATATGTTGAATAGTTATAAATATCCAAAAAGTGATTTAATGGTAAGGCGATATACTTGGAGAACACATGATTAAGGTAAAGAAAACCCTTAATATGTTCCTTATGATAAGATAATGAGGTTTGGATAAAGATATGTTGGATTTGAATAAGTAGATTGGATGATTATGGTTTCATGGGAACTAATTATGGAGTTTTTGACAAGAAGTTTTTGCTTTCATGGATACATTATAAAACTTTTTGGGACTTAAGGAATAATCCACTATGTTTTGTAACGAGGAACATTTATGTTTTCAATATGGATATTTGATAATTCAGGTTGTTACCGTGACTTAAGAGAACCAATGATAAAGGTGTTCACATTTTTCGAATGTGACCAACCATAGATACCTTATGATATATGTGGGATAAATTTTAAGATGATTTTGTAATCTATTTTTGTATAGTTTTGGATTTTCATCTTTCAGAATTATTGCAAGGTTATCAAATTTTTCGAAAGTTTATGTTAAGAACCCAATGAAGTTTGATAGAATAAAGTATTATCTCAACATATATAGACTTATTCATGTCTAATAACATGAGATACACTTTTTTTGAGATATATGTAATGACTAATAATTCTATTTATGGATCGCATGATCTGCTAACACTTCAAGAATGAAAAATTCAACACCATTTCTTTGAATTAAAGATGAATTAGAAATTTTACATAGAACGAACAATGTTGAAATTGTACTGAAATCAAGTAAGTATTTCTTATCATGATTTTCAATATTAGGGAAAGGATATTGAAATAATAAAATGTTATCTTATTACCTTTTTATCCTATGAATCAGATAGTCCCTTAATTTATTAAAGATTTACGAGTTTCTGGTTGTTAACTTTCACCAAAAAAATTTCTCTATCACTATACATATGAACATGATGGTTATGTTTTTATTCCATATCATTTTTTTCACTTCCCACATATGTTCTCCAATGTGGAAACCTAGTGATGAGTTACTTTGGGTAATTGTTATGTTTCTAACTTGCCTTTTGAAAATGAAGTTTTAGTATTCATTTTTACGATGTAGGTTTCTATGAAAGTATATTTCATGTAGTAAATTGTTTATAACCCCAATGTATTTAGAGGGAGAAATTCATTTTAAGGGGGTAGAATGTAACAACCCAATAGTTTATTAGATATATTATTTTTAATTTATTTGATGTCTTGTGTCGTATGCGACACCAAGATTATCTTGCGCTATACGAAACAACGTATTAGCTTGAAGTATACACAACACTATTATTGGTTTGTGTTACACACTATTTCAAATTCGTTTGATAGAATTAATTTCATATAAGGACTAGTATAAGTGATGATTAAATATTATAACCTATTCATTATAATGGTCGTTAAGAATGGTATTAACTTCTTTCTAAAAAACTATTTAAATGAAAATAAGTGAGTGTATAAAAAAATTAAATCCTCATTTATAGATTTTATTAGGAAAATATATATCAAATATATAAAATTTATTGTATAAAATTTATCTTATATGTTTTCTATACATTAGATAAGAACAAATTCAATTTTACGGATAAAATGCGTGTTTTTTCTAAAAATGTTGTTTTACAAGCTTTTGATAGAGAACACATTTTATATATAGCTATTTACACTTTTATATTTTCCATTATACATAATAATTTTTTTTCTAGAATATACACATTAAAATTTACCTTGTTTTAAATTTTGGTATTTTTCGGATTAACTTGATATTTTAATGAATAATGAAAAATACTACATTTTAATTGAAAACTACATTTTTGCCTAATTTATTTATATATTTATATTAAATTTTTAATTGGTTTTGAAGAATAATTGGATTATTATTTATAATTAAATCCAATTTTGTTCATTTTATGTAATTTTACATTTTAATTGTTTATAAACACATGTAAATCTTTTGATAGTTTTTACTTCTTAAAAACCCGCTTTCTGGTTTTGACAATTAGAATTAATTTTAAATTAATTAATGAAACATTTTTTTTGAATTTGGTAAAATGTATTTCATATTTGGAATCAAAATTTCTAAATTATTTAAATAGATACCTTTTATTTTTCGGACATTAAGAATAGTGATTTTGGTAATTATTTTTATTCACCACAGTTAAAAGTTAATCGGGTAAATATGGGTAAAAAATAATATTATAATGACATCAAAATACCCTAACACATTTCCTAATACTATTTTATGACATATGGGTGACCATGATAATCCGTATGTTTATTTTAGGTTGACATGGATCCTCTGGGGGTGATAATTACCTTTTATAATTTTTAATTTAAAAGAAACAGGAACTATAAAATAAACATGTATCTCCTAAGTAATTTTTTTTTAATTTTGTTTATATTAATGATATATTAAATAATAAATATTCATTATAAATCTAAAAATATATCCTACACAATGGAATTTAATTTATAATATTTATAAATTAAATATATAATTGTTTTATGAGACAATGGTGATGCAATGAATACCTTATTAATGAACTATTTAAATAAATGATATTATAAATATTACAATAAATATAATTTGAAACTTATGATGATATAAAAAAACTTATAGGTTAAAATAACATATTATATTTGAAATAATATTTATATTTTGAAGGAATCATGTTTTTATGAATTTAACAAAAATCATTTACCAAATAGTGTAAAAACTCACATAAATGAGTTTTTAAAACAATTAATATTTTATTAAAGGGAATAATATTCCTTAAAATCTAATATTCTTAAAAATGACTTATTTAAAGTTAAAAATTTCATTAATGATACACTTGTAGTTCTCTTATCATTTTATATTAACTATAGTAACAATATATTATGAAAATACAATAAGACATGGTAAGAGTTAATGTTTTTAACTAAGGGTTAAAGATAATAGATATGGTTACTTTTGTGGAATAAACTTGTCTAAAACCTATTTATTGAGTGTATTTATACCCATAATCATATAATAATTTAAATTCATCAACTTTTAACTATTATTATTCGTAAATCATTATATAATAAAATAATATTTGAAGAATTTCCTAAAGTGCCCCTCCTCCCTCTTATTAACAGCCTCCACCTCTACCGACTTACTCACACCTGTAAATCCATTTGGATCATCCAAATTATACTCAAATAAGATCCAAAAATACCTAAATTACTCATATAAACAAAAATTTTGGTATAAATCCATCCTATAGATATATTTTGTGTAAATCAAAAGGGGATACTCGAAAAAGAGGTAATTATTTTATCACCTCTTTCAAAATTATTTTCATCTAATACTTCATATTGTTTTGTTTTTTCCATAATAAAGTAATAAATACAGTATATTATAAATATTTAGATGTTATTATATTTATGGGACAACCTTAAACCTCCTCTTATACATCCTACGAATACCAATATCACAATGTGTGCCTATGTACGGCTTACCATCTTCACACCGTGGTGTAATTTGTTATTCAAAAACACATAATTTGGATGGGTATAATGATGAGTATAATTGATTTAAATAATAAATATGACAAGATAATTATTCTTTAGAATTAATAGATCATAAAATTCCATACTGGTTAACCATTACATAAATTATATCGTCACTCACGTATACATATAGCCTACCATCTCCACGATGTGATGCTATTCATTATACATGATATTCATTAAAACATGATTATACACATGAATGGAATGAATATATATGATATGTATTATACTATTATAATTATATAAATAATATAACTATAACGGAAAATGTGAATCACGAACTTATCTGAACAAACATGCCTAAGAGCATAAAGTAGTTAATATCTGAATAATGAGTAATAGTGAAATGTTAATAACAAAACAATGATAATATTATCGTATATGATATTATAAAAATTATCATGGTTCTGGAATAATTCAATAACCTTATCTAAATCATTATACATGAGGTTCAGATACATACAAAATATGTTGGACCCAAAGTAAGGGATAATTCTGCAATCTCATTATTATATATGATTGTTTATATATAATTATTTACTAGTGTATATTTATCATCCACATACATGTTACCTAAATATGTAAAAATATTTATATTATTATGAATTTTTTTAATGTTAATTTTAACCATTAAATAATTTTTACTAAATGGTATTAAATAAGTATTTTGTTATCATTCGATATGAGGTACTTTTTTTTATTTTTCTAGAAAAAGTATGAGGAGAATATTATTTCACTTATATGGAATGAATATATTATTATGCTTTCATAATTCATTGTTTACATAAATCATAGTTTACATGATTTCATGTTTATTTTCAATTAAATTATATTTTTTTAAAATTGTGTTCCATTTTGAGAAAATAAAATGTTTTTGATGAAGAAAGTATACTTTCGTCAATAATTAATTTCAAGTATTTTATCAAAAATATTTCCAATCTAAGATAACATAGGGTTATTATTATATCCCTATTATTACTTTGAATTTATTGTGTTTATGGTGGATATATATTTACGAAATGCCTTTGATTTATATGTATTATGATGGAATGATGTTTAATAAACCCATTTTTGGTTCCTGGGGTTATGGTACGATGAATAGTTTATGTTTATGTGGCACATGTAAGAATGATTTAATAATGAGATGGGTGAGACCTATATATCCCTAATATCCAATGGGTAAAGATTTATATCTCATGAGATAGACATGACCTGAATGAAGAGTAAATTTGGTTCAATAATATCTGGTTGGAAGGACATGTAAACTCGGTTCAGTAATGGATATTGTCTACTATGTTGGTCTTGGCTATGATCCTTGGCTAATATCATAATGATTTTCTATGATTATTTGTTTACAAAAAGTTCATGTTTATTGAAAATGCAATGTTATCAGGATTAATGTTCCTTTATGATTTATTCCTTAAGTACTACAATTATTTATTTCATAACTCATGATTTTCATCACCAAAAGTCATGATCATGTTTTTACATTCTTATGTTTGTGATTTGTGTGATGTTATCCATGACTACCCTTAATAATCATTTAATCTCACCATTTTCATATGTTTTCATTTCTCAAGTTTATAAACAAATGTTATAGGTAGGAAAACAAATGGGGAAGATATTTATAGGATATATTGATGATCTTTTCCCAAGTTATAATATTATGTTCCATGTTTCCAAAGACATTAAACAAACACACTCTTCTGGAGTCTATTTGTGTAATGTACTTCGTGTTTTGTAAAAGAAATGTAATTACTATGTATGTCAATCTTGCTTCGTTAGAGTTGGTATCCGAGAGAAGGTTTAGTCAATATTTGGAAACTAGGATGCGAAAACTTTAGTGAGATATATATATATATATATATAAGGATATGTCTAGGGATGTCTTAAAGATATGACTTGTATAGGTCAAAATACGGGGTTTTTTTATAATAGTGACTAAAAAAGTGTTAAACCTAAGATATCGAGATTTAAATATTATAGATAATTTACCTTGCATATGTTCTTCTAATATCTGATGTATATTTCTTACACTTTTCTTTATATTATTATTCAATAGCCAAAACTACAAAGAACATATTTAACCATTGACTATTTTATAGGTGAAAAGTATGGTAATTATGAAGATAAATTTTATATGTGGAAACATCAAGAAGAGAATCATGATGATGGTAAAATTATTGTTTATACTTCTAAGGTTAAAGAGATTTTAAACCTTTTATAACCCTGATGAATTTCAAGGGGGAAATTTATTTAAAGTTTGGTAGAATGTAACAGCTCTATATTTTATGAGATATATCGTTTTTAATTTCATTGATGTCTTGTGTTGTATCCTACAACAAGATTATATTGTGCTATACGCAACACCGTATTAGCTTGAAGTATATGCAACAATATTTTTTTATTATGTTACCCACAATTTAATGTTCATTTTATAATTTTTTCTTCATGAAATATTGATTATAATTGACAACTAAATATTATATCATAATCATTATAATGGCGGGTATGAATGGTATTTACGTCCTTATAAAAAACTATTTAAATGAAAATATGTGAGTATATAAAATATTAAAATCACTTTTAGGGATTTTATTAGTTAAATATATATTTAATATATTAAATTTAATGTTTAAAATTCATCTTATCTGTTTTCTAGACTTGATATAAAAACAAATTCATTTCCTAGGATAAAATGGACATTTACCAAAAAATAAAATTTTACCACCATTTGTGGAGAACACATTTTAAATATAGTTTTTTACACTTTTATAAGTTTTATTTGACATTATAAAATTATTCATTGGAAGTGGGATATCAAAATTTACACTGGTTTAAATCTTGGTATTTTTCTGATGAAATTCATATTTTAATGGATAGGGAAAAATACTACACTTTAATTCCAAATTAACTATTCGTCTAATATATTTAAATTGTTAGATTTTATTTTTAATTATTTTTAAAGAATAATTAGATTATTTTTTTATGATTTAAAAAAATTTCGTTCATAGGAAGTAATTTTAAATTTAAATTGGACATAAACACAAGTCAATCTTTTTATAGTGTTTACTTCTTAAAAACCTACTTTCTTGTCTTGAAAACAAAAATTAATTTTATGTTAATTAATGAAACATCTATGTTTTGAATATGGAAAAATGGATTCCATATTTGGAATTAAAAGTCCCAAATTATGTAAATAATTTCATTTATTTTGGGAAATTATGAATAGTGACTTTAGTATTTTTTTTATTTACCACGGTTAAAGTGTAAATCAAGTAAATTAGAGTAAATAATAAAATTATAATAATATTAAACTACCCTAAAACATGTAATAACACTATTTTATGAGATATGTATTACCATAATCATCTATGGGTCGATTTTAGGACCCCGTGAATCAACTTGGGTTTGATAACGACCTTTTATAATTTTTAATTTAAAGAAAATGTAAATATAACATAAACATGTATCTCCTAATTAAAATAATTATAATTTGGTTTAAATAAGTGATATCTTCAGATATAAACAGTCATTATAAATCTAAAAATATTTCTTAAATCATTTTATTTTATTTATAAATTTTAAACATTAAATAAATTTATTTATTTATGACATAACGATTATTCAATGAATACCTTTTTCATGAAATATTAAAAATAAATGATATTATAAATATTAAAATAAATGTAATTTTAATATTTTTATGTCATAAAATAATTTTATGGATTAATATGACATATTATATTTGAATAAATGTTTTTGATCGAAGGAAACATCGTTTTATGACTCTTACAAAAAAAATTACTAAATAGTATAAAAATGACATAAATGAGTTTAAAAAAAATACTATTTTATTAAATGATATAGTAGTCCTAAAAATATAGTATTCCATAAAATTACTTATATAATGTTAAATATTTCGTTATTGGCCCACTTTTGGTTGTATATTTATTTTATAGTAACTATAATAACCATATTTTTTGAAAATCTAATAAGATATAGTAAGAGTTAATGTTTTTAAATTGAGGTTAAAGCTAAAATATAAGGTTACTTTTGAGATCTAAACACGTGTAATACGTATTTGTTGAGATTATTTTTACCCATACTCATATTATCTTAGAAATATATCAGTTTGGGATTATTATAATTGGAAAATAATTTTATAATAAAATAATTTTTCAATACTTTATTAAAGTTCCCCTCCTCTCTCTTATAAAAGGCCACCATCTATACCCAATTAATCACACCTATAAAGCCATTTTTATCATCCAAATTATACTAATATAAGATCAAAACATCCCTACCCTCCTCCTAGAGACCAAAATTTGGTTATAAAGCCATTTGAAGGAGACATTTTATGCAAATTGAAAGAAGACACTCGAAAAGGGAGAAATTGTTTTATCACCTTCTTAAAAATTATTTTCTTCTTTTACATCCTATTATTATGTTGTTTCCATTCTAAAGTAACAAATAGAGTATCTAATAAATTCTAAGATGTTATTATAATTTTGGTGCAACATTATACCTCATTTTATCCATCTTATGAATAACAATATCACCATGCATGACTACGTATGGCTTACCGTCTTCACACTGTGGGGTAATTTTTTATTAAGAAATACATAATTTGGATGGGTATAATGATGATTATAATGGATTTAAATAAAGAATATAACATTCCAACTATTCATTATAATTAATATACCTTCTAATTCTATACCGTTTAACCATTAAGTTAATGATATTTTCAATCATGTATACCTACTGTCTACCGTCTCCACGATGCGGTGTGATTCATTCTACATGATATTCATTAATCCAAAATTGTATTAATGAATTTAATTAATAGATATTATTATATTATACCAATACAATTCAATAAATAATATAATTATATCATAAAAATTGAAACATAAACTTATCCAAAAAAACTTGTATAAGAACATAAAGTAGTTAATATCTGAATAACGAGTGACAATGAAATGTTACTAACAAAAGGATGATAATATAATCATATAGGTTATAATAAAAATTATTATGATTCAGTAATAAGTAAATAACAATATTTAAATCAATATAAATGAGGTTCAGATATATATGAAGGATATCAGACCTAAGGTATGAGATAATTTTGTAATATTATTATCATCCGAGATTGTGTATACGTAATTATTTACTAGGTGTATATATCATCCAAATACATGTTACATAAATTTTTAATACTATTTCTATCTGACTATAATTGTTTAAATTCAATTTTACCTACTGGTGAATTTTTACTAAATGATATGAAAGGAATATTTTGTTATTATTCAATACAAGGTACTTTTGGACTTTTTTGGAAAACGTCCAACGACAATATTTTTTTAATTTATATTGCATGACTGGGTTCTTACAATTTCATAATGACTTATTTCTATAAAGAATAATTTAAATTATTTATTGTTTATTTTCAATTATATTATTTTATTTTAATATTGCGTGTCATTTTGAGAAAAGAAAGCATTTTTGAAGAAGAAATGATTCTTTCCTCAAGAATTAATTTCAAGTATTTTATCAAAAATATTTTCCATATAAGATGAAATAGGGTTATATTTAAATAAATACTATTAATTTTATTTTATTTTGTTCATGTTAGAATTATTTTTAAAAAATCAATTTATTTTATATGGATTATGATCGAATGATGTTTAAGAAACCATTTATTTCCATTGGATTATGCTATGATGAATGGTTTATGTTTTTATGTAACATGTAATAATGACTTCATTATGAGATGGGTGGGACCTATATCAATATAAGATGCTTTGTTTATTGATTTATATCTCATGAGATAGGCATTACTGGAATAACATGTAAATCCAGTTCAGTAATACAGGGATAAAGCGGCAACTAAACCTGGTTCCATAATGGAATCTGTCTCCTATGATGATCTTGGATATGAGCCTTGGCTAATATGGAAATGATTTTATATGCTTATGTGTTTTCCTCATGTTTATATTTTATTCCAAAGCCTTGTTATCATGATTAATGTTCCTTTATTCTTTATTCATTACATACTAAAAAGATATTTTTTCATAACTCATTATTTTGATATTTAAAATTTATGTTAATGTTTTTACATTCTTATGTTTATGTTTTGTATGATTTTTTCCATGATTACCTTTACTGAGAATTTGAGCTAACACTTTTCATTTTTTTCTTTTCCCCAGGATATAATTAAATGTTTTAGGTATGAAAACTAATGGGGAAGACTTCTATGGGAGATGTTGATGACCGTTCACCATGTTTGAATATTATGTTCCAAGTTTCCAAATACCCTAACCTAATATCATCTTTGGGTGTCTGTTTGTGTAATGTATTAAGTATTCTGTAAAAGAAATGCAATGTATATGTACATCACGATTGGGTTGTTAGAATGTAAATAATATAATATAATATAATATAATATAATTTTTAATATTATAAAATCAAACAATATATTCAATTTTCAAATTTTAGAGAAAAATAATTAATTTTATATTAATATATTAAATGAAAATAAAAACAATTATAAATGAGTATATTGAAAATGGATTATTACATTGGAAATTATATAATATAAAAACATTAAACTCAATATTAATATATCTATCATTCATTATCTAATTGTTATTAAGGTTAACTATAAAAAATTAAAAATATAAATTATTTAAAAAAACCCATTCTTATTATAAAGAAATTATACCCCAATTATAAAAAATTTGTAGTCACAAAGGCATTTAAACAATGAAACTAGATATATCCAAATAAAACTTTAATTTAGAAATATTTTTTATAAACAAATATCTAAATATAATTTTAATCTAACAAATAATTAATAAATATTATAAAAATAAAAATTAAATATCCCACTTACTGAATATAAATATTTAAACTTAAAATCTGTGTTAAAGAGATCAAAAATGTACATTCATGAATCTTTTTTTTAAATTAATTAATAATGGTAGAGATTCAAGAAATTAAGGTATTAGGGTTTCATATAATGAAGACTGGTGGGCCAAAAGAAGAAAATGAAAATTTGGGTGGATGGAATAGATAAAAAAAGAAAAAAACAAATAAAAAATCAGAAAAATTAGGATTATCGAGTGAGATGAAACATGGTCAACCATGAAATGTTATTATTATTTGGTTTTTAAGAAAAATAAATATGGAATAATGAGGGGAAACCCCTGTTATGGTGTTTTTTAAAACACTTATTTTATTGATTTTATCTAAAACTAAAATAATTTTAAAAAACATTTTAGCATCAGTTTTTATAAAAAATTATAAAAAAAGATAATTTTTATGATATTTTTAGTATCAATTTTTATAAATAATGACCATAAATGTTCAAAAAATAAAAATTAATTTTTTAAAAAATAAACATTCAAAGTCACTTTTATGAAAATTAACACGGAATGTTCTTTGTAAAAACATTTTGGCATTATCTTTCAATAGAAAACTTGCACCAAAAGTTAAACATGGAATATATTTTACAAATGAGATTAAATAGAACAAATTTAAATATATATCATCATCCATTATAAAATTGTTTTAATAATAACTGATGTTAAAATTTAGACACTGATTCATATTTTTCTACTGGTGCAAAAAAAAGACTTGAAATGTGATCATCACTGATTTCATCTTTAAGGATCATAACAAAATATTCCATAGAATTAAATTATAAAGTTTTATATAATTATTAAACACCAATTAAACTACATTTTATGATCTTGAAAAGGTGATATTTGGAATTATATTGAAGAACAACCCTGCTTGTATTAAACTAGTTCAAAAATATCATGATTAATCACAATCAATATAGAAAGTGATAATAAATAACTAATATACATGTAAAGAATAATTATAAATTAATTTTAAAAATGGTTATAAATGTGATATTTTTCTAAATTTTTTTATTAATATAGTTATTGTTGTTATACTAGAGGATATATCACATTTCAACTATGTAGGAATTAAGGTAATGATTTGTGCTAACTCAATTTTATTCCATTGAGTTATATATTTTCTTATAGAAATATATTAGAATAATTTTTATTTATTTTTCCTAATTAATATTTCGTATTATATTTCATCCTTATTTTCTAGGTTTCTACAACTCTTCCTTATAATATCTTTATCAAATCATTTTTACTACAAATATTACTTTACTAGTAAGGGTTTCTAATATCAATTTTCAACCCTTGAGACATATTTTTTATTAAACACCATTTTTATTTAGTTTGGTGTATCTACTATGACATTAATATTTTATTTCATTATCATATCATTAGTCTTGTTATTTAACGTTTGATTTGAAATTTTATCCTTCAATGGTGTTGACTCTAAAGTTTTTATGGTTATAAGTGTTTATTTTCCTCATTTACTATTCATTGAGACATATTTGATATAACACACCATATTTTCATTTATATAATTTAATAACAACCCTATTTAATTTCATTATAATGAATATATTCAATATCACTATTTTTAAATTTCATGCTATCTCTCTCATATTTTTTTATTATTATATTACAATTTCAATAAGGGTTTTAGAATCTAAATTTTGATTAATTGAGATGTGATTCTTTTTCACAATTTGTTTCCCTTTTGTGGTGTTTATATTAGACATGGAATACCTTATAAATCTTATCATACTATACTCTTTTAGGTTATTAAACTCAATAAAATATATCACATTATTTTTATTTCTAAATCATTATTTTTTATCAGCGATATTTTTTTCCAATTCCTTTCCTATGTGAAAATTATATATTTCCTTTCGTTGATTAAAGGTTGTTCATATAGAGAAGATAGATTAATTTATTTGGAAAATAATTTACTTATCCATATACCCATTACTCTATAGGCTGTTAGTTTTAGGGAAGCTTAAATAGAAATATATTCAATTTATTAATTGGATAAATTATTGATATAACCGCACACCCCTTACACTATACAATGTTAGTTTGAGGGATTCTTATATATAATTATATTTCATATTTTTATTGGTGACATAATTATTTTTCATATAATCATTAATCCAATATGAATTTTTATTGATTTCAAATGTTTTTTTGTTATGTATTGTATAGATTAATCATTGCATCATATGATGAATGAATTATACTTAATTAACGATGAATGTGGACCAATACAGATAGTCCCTTAATATATCTATATGTAACAACCTGAATCAAAATTCAAATACTAATATGTGGGTTTTACAAGACATCATACATTCCTCCCTAGATGCAAGAGTTTATTGAAAAATGTAGAGGGACAACGAAATGATGTGGGGCGATTATTCACTCAATAGTAGGTCACATATGAGTATGATAAAGGTAGTGATAAAAAATAAATCAAGAAATAAAAAATAAAAAAATAAATATCAATGTAGTAACAAAATACATAAAACCCAATCCATTTAGAAGTATTATGTAATGATAGGTAAATAAATCAAAAGAAAAAAATAATCTAATGTTACAGTAAAATAATAATAAAATAAGTGACATCTAGCTCAAGGCCCATCCAACATTCTATGCATCCTCCAACTAACCTAATCAACCATCTATCACATAGAATATTTTCATCACCAGATCCCTAATCATAAAATCTGTAATATCTCCAAAATTCCTTATTGGGGTGTGAGTACAAGAATCATTAGGACATAACAAATATCCCTTAACATAAGTGATCAAGGTATACATGTGGATGAGATGAATGTAAATAGGGTAAAGATATTAACAAAATTATATCCCTCAATTAAAAATATATTATGGGTCCTTAGAGATAGACTTAATCAAATTCTGCACCATGGTGGAAGGAATAATTTTTTTCCTCCTGACATATCCCCCTTGATGGAATAGTCAAAAAACATGACTGAAATATCTTACCTGAAGGGATCTCCCAATGCAAGCTAACTAGTTTTCTGAAACATCCCCCTTTGAGTTTCAGGCTTTTAGGGATACACATTCACTCTAAAAAAATGAAAAAATAATATAACAATATTATATAAGATAAAAATGATTCATTAAACATGACATAAAATAAAAAATCATCATGACTAGAAAAAATCCACATGAAAAGAGCACAATAATTGGTCTCCTAGGGCTACACATGAACACCACTTGTGATCAAGGATCAAACATAGATTTATAGGGAAACAAACTCATGCCCAATATTTTTCCAATAACCTATATAAAACATGTTTTAGATTCAAGGTCTTTCTACCTCAGGTGAAACAATGATAGTCAAGGAAAGGGCGACAAGAAAGTCCATAAGCACCAATGGATCCTAGAACTATTTTTGGATGGACATGTCTATAACTCTAGGATTTAGTAATTAGAATATCCAAAACCAAATATTATTTGACACAATCAACTCACTAAGGAATACCCACATCCAAAAATGGTCTTGGAACATGTGTTGCACAAAAGCAAAATTCTTGAATCTGGTTGCTGATTATATCAACGATCATTAAAAACCTTATTAGTTAATTCCCAAAACCTTATATAAGAATAAGAACTTGATGATATAATTTATTTTTATCAAGTATAATAGGATATAATTTATGATTATAGAATAATAACATACTCAATTAGATGCATATGATCAGACGAGGTCTGGGCATTGGACGGAGGAGGAGGATGAAGGTAGGAGTGTCCAAATTGTTTGGATATGCCTTTGGGTTTGGAGTAGTAGGAAAGGAGGTGAATTAGAAAATAATGGAGTGATACAAAAATTAAATCTTTTTGGACTTACTACATTTATGGAATTATTTAGCAATTCATTTTATTAACTTTAGGATTGGATGATATTCCAAAAATCATGTCACTATGGATTAAAATACCTAAAACCCATTCATATCAAGAATTGATGTCATGTTTAGAAGTAATATTCATGGATTCGTCCAAAAATCCATTCACACAGTGAATATCCATTCACCATTTGAAACTCTAAAATATCTAAATTTATATAATTTGATCCATTTCATTCTCTGAATACCCCTAACAAGACTCAACTCATTTAATTACATTCTTAAGATGCCAAAAAAACATAAAAATAGGTGTACCTTGAGATTGAGACTGTCACAATTCACCACTATAGCTACTTGTCGTCATTAGGAACTGTTCCCATAGGCCTACACAAATAATTCAGGCTACTCCACATGATTGTTTGCTCCAAACTTTTGTATCTCTTATTGAATCAATTCGTACTCCCATATAACGCAAATAATAGGAATAAAATTTCTTGAAAACATTCTCACTGAAGTCACTATTTTATTAGGCTGGTCAACAAAATGCATACGGTGTGAGATCAACGTCCTTATAGTTGAGAAAATTCATAGGACCAGGCTTGTATTTCTAATTACAAGACACATGTAATACATTATACATACCTTTATTCCATGGAGGATGCTCCAACCAATAGGGTACTATCGTGGGGTGTTTTATGATCTCAAAAGAATCAACATACCACGATGACAATTTACATTGCCTCCTAAGTCATTTATGACGCAACTGAGGAGACAACCATAGTAAAATTGTGTCACTTAAAAAAAACTCCATGGGTTATATCATTAAGTTGACATAAAACTGCTAAATGTTCTTACACATAACCAACTATTTCTGAATCATCGGAACCCATTATAAGGTCTTATATACCATAATTGACCCAAAAACTAAATACTAACCTACCTTAAGAAAGTAGTGAGTTGGAAGGAAAGTATTAACATACAGATCCTAAAATATATCCATCTAAATTTAATTCTAAAATATTTTAAAAGGCATTTTATATGTACCTACAACAGTACACCCAATACAAAAAACTAGAAAAGAAAGGGGCCTAGGGACTTGACCCCACGACCAAATCCCCAAAACCCATCCCGCTTCCACACTAGCTTCCTATAGGGGGAAAATAATAAAATATTTTATTATAGGAAAACTCAAAAAAATACAAGTTATCATCCCAAGAACCTCTGAATTTTAAAATGCACTCTAGGAGAAAATTCTATAAGGACTATATCATACTTTATGAATACCCATTGGTCTGAGGATTAATTGTTGTATTAACTATCAATTTCGTACCCATAACCTTCTAAAAGCCTTACTAATACTTTGGGGTAAATCAGTTGCCTCATTATAATACAACGTTTGATGCTGGATGATATCTTGAACATATATCATTCATAGCTCATCTACTGAGTTCATCTCTTGGATTGATATGAAGTGATTTACATTATCAACTAATCCTGAACCACCCAAATGTTTTTTCAACATCTCATGGTCCCATGAAACCTTGTCATGAAGTATGTCATTATAATATCACACTTAGACACATGCACTGATAGTGGTTGGATTAAACCTCCAACTTACTAATGATCAAACATGATTTTCTATCAAGTGAAAAAAATATAAAACAAATCCGGAAATGCCTTTATTCACGCTAGGCCACTAAAATATCCTCTTGAAATCTGGATACATGATGGTTGACCCCTAGTATATTACCCACTATAAAGTATGAGAGTCTCTTATAAACTCCAATATTATGGAATATGGATCCATCACCATACTAAGAAACATAATCACTCTATATTTGTTTAAATACCAACTTGAAATAGGTCAAATTTCTTCAAACATCTTTCACATCATTACAAACTCTAAATCGAGGTCCTAAATAATCATTACTCATTATACCGTTAATGAAATGAACACTAGGGGTGCACAAACCACTTCATATCAATCCTTAGATACACCCACCTATCAGTATTATAATAAATCTATATGATTTTATTTAGCTTAATAATTTAATTCTCCCACATCATGTGTTTTTCTACACAATTAATAAGCAACCTCATTTCCTTTTATGGGAGCATACTCTATCTCAAAGTAAAATTATTACAAGTACTCTTCCCAATTACTCTGATGAATATTTATTTTACATTGGGAGATAATATATTTTAAAATCTTTTGGTTCATTTACATACAACATTTATTACAAATAAGGCAGTGTCTATAGTATTTCAGTGCATAGACCACAAATTTTGACTCTCTATCATGAGTATTGTATTTCTTACCATAGGGTCACAAATAATGAGACTTGTAAGAAACTACCATATTAGAATACTTCAGAAAAGATCTTATTCCAACCCTAGATTCATCACAATACATGTCATATCTAACCCATTCTTGTGATGGGTCGACATTAGAGCCAGTGTCAACTATTTCAATAGATCAAAGAAAAATACTCACATTGTTCTATCAATTAAAAAATAACTCCCTTCTTGCTAAGAGTGGTCATAAGTACTTACCAAATATAGATGTCCTAAATGAATATCCTATAGTACCCAAGCAATACATGAAAATTCAAAATCTCAAATACATTCCTAATCCATTTGTAACAAACAACTGCATCAATTTTCTCTAGATCAAATAATATCTTTCTTGAGAAACCATGTTCCTATGAAATCACACCTCCTATATACTAAAGTGACACTGTGAATACTTGGTATTATGAAAAGGTTCCTAGATAATTCTCAACATAATATCCATGTGTCTACCATGTGATTCTGATGTGTTGGAATATATAAGGATGTCCTAAAAAACACAGTGATAAAGGATTCCATGTATGGGTAAAAGATCTTATTAATGAGATATATAAACATTGTTGGTGAATTCATTATTCCTAATTGGATAATGATATACTCTTACAACTAGAGCCTGCTATTAAATTCTATCATCATGATATATTCCTTTCTGACCTATAATTGATGGTATCCAAAATGTTTTTAAATCCTAGAAAACCACTAGGATTCCGTAAACTAATGATAAAAATCATTTAATCATGGAAATTATTACATATTCTTTCATGTGAATTGATTAAACTTATAGTAGTCCACACAAGGATGAATATTAACATCATCCTATTTGGAGAATAACATTGGATCACCTAAAGGGGAAGTTCCTGTTCTATTGAATACTTTAGCATCTGGATCACCTAGATGCATCTTAAGATACTTAAACATAGTTGGTTCCTTTATATTTGGTGTAATTGATACTAGATTGTACCTGGAACAAGATTGATCCAAAATTCAAATCCACTTTGTGTAGGAAACCCTATTAAATCCTCCAAAAGTACATCTTGGTGCAGGTCCACAAATTGTGTAAAAAGGGAGGGAGTCACTATCTAATCCAAATTAAGGATAATTCTATCCACCTATGATTAAAAAATTTCTTTTAGATGAGGGTATAGTCCAAACCATCCTACCTCAATGTCTCAATAACAAAACATCATAATCTCCCGCTTTAAGAAATGAAAATGTTACTCATATATGATAACAATCAATGTGTGAAGAGAAACTATTCAACCACTCCTTGGTAAGGATCATGTTGAAACCTATAATCTCTAGTATTTTGAATCCCCAAATATTCTTAGAGATAACAACCACCATAAATTTTCTAGACAAATATGAAGTTGATCCACTTTCTTTCCTAAGGGTGTATTAATTGATAGAATATAAGATGATAATTTAACCAGTAAATCTAACCCAAAAACTACTTAAGAGGATAACAGTGAATGAGATTATTATTTATAAAAAATGAAATAGATCAAGAGGAAGTGATCAAGAACATACCTTGATCTTTATAATGTCTCCCTCCACAATCATCAAAATCCTGATCAACTTTTATACAATACCATCCACCACTATATGATTCCCCAGAGGCTCATGAGTCAATTTTTTTTCCAACCCTTATGAGGTATAAACATTCTATTAAAGTCTTGTATCCACACCATTACATTATTTTTCTTTGTGGAAATATAAATACATTGATCATGAACAATTCTTATGACCATTATTTCCACATCATTGATAAGTACTGAGAAAAATAGGACAATACTAGAGAAAGTTTCCTTTCATATGACAATTATAACACATAAGAGAGTCGTACTCCATAGAAGGGGTCTAAGAAGCTTGTCTCTTCTCTTACTACCAACTAGGAAAATACCAAGTTCACAATATCTTCTAGCTCACACAATATTTTACAATGAAAAATCTATGTTTCATGATCATCGTGGAGATTTATAGATGGTAGGAATATTTTTATCTGACCTCCCCCATAACCTGAACCTATGACCTTAGGCTTAATAGAAAAACACAAAGCATTATGAGTACCACTAATGTTACTCATAAAGATTCCACTAGTTTAGTAAATCCTTAGGTTAGAAGTTCAAGTTATTGGGGGGAAATAAAAATCCACAAAGGGAAGGGGGAATATTATCCATGTGTAAAGTTCCACGAGGGACATGAAATATGGGATCATTATTTCGGGAATCCATGTGTGGTTTCTAATATTTTGTTGTTGGGAATGAACCAGCTTGGGGGGGGGGGGGGTCATTACATGATAAGATCATGAGATAAAATAAGGTTTTTATTTTGGTGTATTTCTACCCAAAAGAGAATATTACCTAATAATAGGGCCATTGTGGTATGATAATGATGTCCAAGATCATGATATCGTGGCTTAGGGAATGGAATTAACTGTTTGAAATTATTCATTTCCTTATTGAGGAACCATGTATTGTTATCCACGTTATCTATTCATTTGAATTGTTATTAATGGATATATTATTATTTTAGCTTCATTCTATTATACAATGAATTTTATTATTTATTCATTCCATATTATTTGTGCCCATCTTATGTTAGCTTATGATCTTAGATTGTTATCGATTATGTTTACCCTTACTGAGCATTTTATCCCCCCAATTCTTATGTTTCCATTTCCAAATTTATGAAGAAAATTACTATACATGACATGTCCATAAGAGTACCATGTGTGGTGATTTTTGTAGGAGATGATGAAGAGTTTTTATTGTTTATGTAGTTTTTTAAATAGTGGAAGAAATTTCAATTTGATGAGTGTAGCATTGGTTTTGTTAGATTTTTTTCTTAACTCTCAAAAACTATAAACCTAAATGTTCCTTAAAATTTATGAGAATCACTATGTTTTATGGATATTTCAATTATTAATTGTTAAAATTAGGTTACTTTTTTCATTTCGAAGCTAGTATATAAACAGTGAAAATTCACTTCATATTCCATGAGTGTTGGTCTGGGGAGTCAAAAAACATTCTATATAATTATTAGGGGATAAATTTGGGTGTATATTTTAGAGAAAATTGATTCATAGGTGTTCATTGGGGTTGGTAATGGAGAGGTCTTTAAAAGGTTATTTTTATGGACATACTTATCAATACCCATTTCTTAACATGTATAAAATGTTGTTTTACATGGAAAGTGGATTAAAATTGGAAATATTTTTATGAATGGTTTTTTTTCCACAGCCACAAATTATTTTGATATGTTTTAGGGATATTTTATCAATTTACTCATTAGTTTATCTTTTTATCCCATTTTACCAGTTATTATGGTAATAGGATTTTTTCATCGGTAAATTATTTTTTGTTTAAAAGTAAAATTATCCTTATTAACTAATATTTTAATATTTATCCAAAATTTGTAAATCATATAATTAAAATTACTTTCTTAATTTAAAAAAAATAACTTTTAAATAAAATTTAATAACACATAGGAAAAATTAATTATAAAAAATATATTTTAAAAAATTAAATAAATTTATTCTTAAATATTTATATTTAATAATTACTATATATACTCTAATTTTGTAAGAACCCGATTTTCCACTCTGGTACGGGTCCTTTAAATTTTGGTCTAATTCTTTATTTTGGACATAATATAGACTCCTAATGTGTTAGAAAACGTCTCAGGGGTGTTTGGGAATGTTTAGATCCCAAAACCTTTATTTTTGGAGAAATTGGCCATGTCACATTGTTAGAACACTATTGGTGCATAGTTTTCCAAAGCATGTGGATATAAATTTTTAGACATAACCATCTTTCATTGTTTTTTTAGGGTCATGCATCCTAACCATGAAAGGGCCCCTTATTCATAGGTAATCGTGCATGGTTTGTTCCCCGTTTACCAAATCGTGTGGACAAACTGTGCAGAAGCTATTTTCCAAGGTAATTTTACAGATTTTCACTTAATGGACTATTAATTCATATCATTCTTCCTAATAAAAGTTCCAGAAATATTTACCTTTAGGACTCTCGTTTTGGAGATTTTTGAAGGCCTAACCTAGGGATAAAGATATCCCCTTAATTTGGGATCTGATCAAGCTTTCGTTCATTGCGTTGGATGCAAAATAGTAAGTACTCAAGTCCATTTAAGCCTTTATCATTCTATTTTCTTCTCGACCTAGTTATTTTAGTTTGAGAATTTTACATATTTTCTTATATATTCTCTCATATGAGCCAAATGAAGGTAATATTTCATAAGTGGAGAGTCATAAAATCATATGGTGGGTGGTCTATAACACATCCCTCATGTTTTTTGATTTTGGAATTGTCATGTGGGGTGCTCCGATTTCATCAGCCACTGTTTATTGATTTTTTTCAATGCTTATAATCATTAGAATCATATGGTTATACTCTTTGCATATATGTGATTAATTTTTGCTGGTTATTCCAAAAACTCCATCCATCCCATGTAGAATTTTATTCCTTAATTGGGTTTTCAGTATTTGACACGTTTGATCCACTGTCCAGTTGTGACTAGGCCTGACCCTTCCAATGGTAAGACTTTATATATTAAATGGATTGATTTATATTGATAATTTCATTATGTTTAGTACCATGTATTCATACCACTTAACTCACCAAAGGTATGTGCTTCAAATTGATAATTAAATGTGAAAGGTAAATTGGCATGTATATTAAGTATATCACTTGACATTATTAAATGTGAATGAAATATAGGTTTCATGTCTGTATCACCCCTTACCACATTAATGGAATGTAGTAGAATGAACCTTAATTTTTGAATATTCACTTAATAGAAATAATAAAGGTTTAATGATACTTAACATTATCACACTAATGAAACGAATGGCTTGAAGCAAATGAAATATTACAAGAATTTATAATTAAATAGAAATGTCCTAACTCGAGCATACCTTGGATTATTATTGGGGAATTCCATGAGCACTCAAAAACCCCATTCCAATTCAAGGAAATAACTTTCATTGGTTGATACACATGTAGATCCCAGCCCTTTCCTATTATTGGATGCCTAGTATGACAACGTAGGATCCCTCACAAAGTATTGAAGGATTCCCTATATACACTGCATGGATCCAACATTTACATGTGGGTTCAATTGTTACATCCCATAGGTCTTTGTCACTGCTTAGCCCCATTTTACCTTGGATGATCACCTTGGATTCGTTACACACCTTATTGTGGAATTACATGGAATATGATCCTTGGATTACACTCTCACGCTTAGCTAAGCTATTGTTATTACTGATTTGGTGAAACTTGAGGTCTATGGTGCCTTGGTTATTACCTTGGAACTCCATTATGATATGTAATTTTTGGGTTCCTTGTCATAACTTGGAACCTTCACAATTTTTAACATGTGACATATTTATAAACTAGTAAAAATCAATTAATGGACTACTTATGCTCAAACACCAACTAAGGGATAAAGAAGGTACTTGTGTATTTAGTTACATTACACTTATTTACTTTATATATGCAATCCTTCACACAGTTAAATTTCCAATACATGGGCCAGTTGTTATATACATTTTTGGTGGTGTCTCAGTATGATTTATATCACACCCACTTCATGCACCATTTGGTTCCCTGAGTAGATTACATAAATAAAGATGTTTATAAAGAGAATAATAAGGATTCAAAAACATGATTTATTACTATTTAGGATGGAGATTGATTGTAGATGACCGAGCTAGGGATTAGGATGCTTTGGATAGTATTTTTATTTCCTTTATATTTTTGTGGAATAAATTATTCCTACTCTTTTGTATCCATTTTTTCCATTTTTCTAATGTCATGATGTATCATCATCAGTTGTCATATGCTTGTATGTTATTCATGTTATTTAAGTTATTGTTACAATTGTATCTATTTTTTTCCATCAGTTTACTTTTATTGCTTTAGTTATTTCTTCAGTTCATATATAACCTCTATGATACACTTTTATAATTAGAGTAGTCTACCATAGACACACCATAGGACCTTGTTTCTAGTCAATATCCACTGGCGTTTGGGGAGATGCACTTGAGGCCATGTGGCCTACCAGGATCAAGGATCCTGTTAACTGGAATCTGTGTCCAGGACATCAGAAGGTGGTATCAGAGGAGTTTCCTTTATTCATTTACTATTTAGAGACAATATATAAAATATTAGTAACAATATGAACTTTTTTGTAATCTCTACATGGGCATCGTGAACCCATGTTCGGGGTAAAATAAGAGTTTCCTAAATTATAATTATTGTTATGTTTTTTCTATTACAGTTTACATTATTTCACTATTGGGTGATGCACATGATTTGTGCGATTGTTTATTATAACTCTGCTTTATGATTTTCATTCATCCCTAGCTAGATGATATAAGGGAAATTATCATAGTAACATGCATCATTATAGGCACCTATAATTCTCATGTCATGAATATTTCCAATCCATATATGTTCATTTCACAATTTTTCATTTCTTGATATGCCTATGAATGTTGAGTGATGTTGTTGTTGTTATCTTATTCTTGTATTTCTATTGGTTGGGTTTGAGTGATTTCCACTCTCAATTCATGAGGGGTATGGTCCCTCATTGGTTGGTATGAGTAATTTATCGAGTCAATCCATTATGATATAAGTAAATGGGTGTCATTTCTTGTGACAAGGTGTACGGGAACTAATTCACCAGAAATGAAAATCCATTATAAAGTGAATGATGAGATGAAAAATGAATTGTTTGTACATACTTATCCCACCTTTTCATGTTTTTGAAAGGTAAAGTAGTGAAAATAGAAATTAAATTTAAAATTAATTGAAACTTAAATTTGAGGACTTACAGATATGCGGCCATCTAAGTGGTTAGTTGGTGTATTATGCCTTGGGTAGTGGGTCTTATTTTGTTAAGATACTTCTAGTGATTCTATCATTCTTCATAAGCTTATTTGGAGGTGTTTTCTTGGAATCTGTATACAAATGCTACCATGATGCCCTCATATCATACACTTGGAGGGTGGTGACGACCATTCTCTAGAAATGGTGGGCCTTGAGATACCACTATTACCTATAGGAGTGCCTCTTGAGGCATTTCCTGCTTTACCTAATATGGGATGTAATTTCTAAGATCATTATAGTTTGCTATGTCTGATGCAGTCCATGCTTGGTGATCAATGGCTTGCACCTATGATGGATGATCTGACTTGTGAGTTCTAGCTAAAAATCGTTCTACTTTCTCAGGGGATGGGGGAACATAGGATTTTGAGTCTTTGATAGAGTCCATTATCTATATCTTTAACCATATGGAATTGACTCTAGAGAAAATATTCAATCATGATACATACATGATTCTGGACTTGGATAAACATTGGAGGGATGTGATTTCCTAGGCTGGTCTTCATAAGGGAATGTTATTGATTTATTTCCATATAGGAAACTATGATCAGTTCTTTCCTTAGATGCTGAGATCTGATAGATCTAGAGAGATCATGAAACTTGAGAACAAATCTTTGTCAGTCATGGAGTTTTTAGCATTTTCCACAGAGTTGTTGCACTTTGAACCACTTCAAGCCAATGATGAGCTTTAGTGTGATAAGTAATTTGAGGATGAGATCTAGTATTCCATCCATACATATGTGAAGGTCTTTCTCCTACCTATTTTTTTCAATGGTAGTCATTGAGGCTCTTGTCATAGTGAAAACCCTGAGGGATGACAATAGTACATATTAAAGAGGATCATTTCTGCATCTGGACAACAATTATTCGAGTGGTTGGAAACATTCCCTAGAGGTTTCTCATCAGGGTAGTGAGATCCATAGTACCTATTTCGATAGCTCTAAATTGTGTCATTGGTGTGGAAATGGGGGAATTAGAAATCTCAGTGTGATAGAGATCCCCTGGAGTTCTGAGTATACGGTCGTATGGGGAATCTTTAGCATTTCTATAGGACCTTTCCACTAACTTCAAGTGGAAATGGATATTCAGTAGCTCCACCTTTAAGAGAGAGTTATTTTATGTCACATCAGGTGGGTAGTTGGAATAAAACTGGTAGGACTGGCTGGGGAGGAGTTCATGGCCATGGTATCCAGAACCTTGATCAATAGTGGTGCTAGTAGACCAACTATGATCGCTGTAGTCTAGATATTGAATAGGTCCATAGATCAAGACATTTGAATTCATTATAACTAATTCATAAGGATTAGGATGTAGGACCATCTATAGTACTAGGTAATATTCCTATGACATCTACTATAAAATCTTTTTTATTTGATACAAGATCTTCAATCTCTTTTACCTCTATATTTATCGTGGAAAGACTCAGACTAGAGATACAATATCTCTAGGGTGAAATGACCCTAGATACACTATTAGGGGTATGAGCCGAGGGTATAAACCAGTGTAGGGACATTCCCTTTGAGGTAGGTAGTTACACTTACTTATAAAACCTCTTCATTATTGAGATGGAAAGCATCAATGTCATTCTTGGGTGGACTGGTTGGTTCACTATCAGGATTTTGTATATTTTTATCACCGTAGGGTATTTTTTTACATCATCAGAGAGAAGCGGTTATCTGTATAAGGGTGAGTGGGATATCTAGGAAGGTAGAGGTGGACTAAACAATCATGGGGTAGGTGGAGTGACCTCATAGATTGAAAATATCTTCAGGGAGGATCAGGGGTTATGACAATTTGATTTTCCTTCGATAGTGGATCATTTCAGGGATGTATTTCCCTATAATTTTTATGGACTACCTCCTAAGAGAGAAGTAGAGTTTACAATCAAGGTTAGTCATTTAGCAGATCTAATGTCTATTTCTCCATATAGGATGACTCCTATAGTGATTCTAGAGCTCAAGAGGTAGTTAGAGGATGTTTAGGCCAAAGGATTATACATCCAAGTACATCCAATTGGGGTTCACCCTTTCTTTTTTCCAATATAGAGGATGGAACCATACATCTATGTGTGGATTATAGAAGGTTGAACCAGCTTACCATCAAGAACCGAAATCCAATACCTCAAATTGATGATCTATTTGACTAGATCTGAGGAGAAGAGGATTTCTCTATGATCGACCTGAGATCATGTTATCATCTGGTATGAGTCATAAAATTATACATACCTCATACAACTTTCCATAGCAGGTATAGTTTCTATGAGTACCATGTTATGCCATTAGGTATTACGAACGCAACCTCCATTTTCATGGATTTTCTGAAAAGTTATTTTCACCCCTATTTGGATATTTTTTTCATAGTCATCATGGATGATATCTTGGTGTATTAACACACTCATATAAACCATGCCAAACATATTGAGATCATTTTGAGTACACTGAGATAGCATCATAATTACATGAATCTATTTATGTTCCACTTCGGGATTGAAAAAGTCCACTTCATGGGTCATATAATATCAGAATAACGATTATATATTGATTCTAAAAAGGATTTTTTCATGGTTTCCTAAAAGCATCCCATGAATATGTTGGATATACATAGTTTATTGGAGATGGATAGATATTATAGGTGTCTCATATAAGGATTTTCCAACATTTCTTCACCTCATAATAGTATTACAATGAGGGGTGTCAAGTTCATATGGTTAGAAGCAAATGAGAAATCTTTTCAGGAGATAAAAGGGAGGCTTGTATCAACACCAATTCTAATTTTTCCTAATCCCGGTGTAGGTTATACGATCTTTAATGACACATCAAGAATAAACCTAGGATAATTTCTGATATAGGAAGACATATTTGTTTTGTATGGATCTCAGTAGTTTGGACAACATGAAATAAATTACTCAATACATAACCATGAGATAACAACAGTTTTAAATTCCAAATGTTGTTGGGGACATTATATTTTGGGTGATCACTTTATAGTGTACTAAGACCACAAGAGAATCAAATATTTATTTTCTCAATGTGCCTTGAACATCAGATAGTGAATATGGATTGAATATCTACAATAGAATGATTGCAAGATTTTCTATAATAATGGAATGAGAAATGCAGTTAAAGATGTGTTGAGTTGGAAAACTCAAACATATGATGTATAAGACGCCAGTGATGATTGGAAGTTAATGGACCTCTTTTCTAAGCTTCATATGGAGTTCCATGATATTCATGAGTAGTCTTACCACTCATCCCTAATAGTTACCTATTCCCTTCATGAGAAGGTCAAGGGTAGACATTTTTAGATCCTAAAGGTTTGGTTCTACATGATGGTATATTATAAGATAACCCACATCCCTATTGGTCTGGGGACAGAGACGACATCTTGCATCTATGTGGACGTATCTGGGTTTCTACAGACACAAGAGATGAGTTGATGAAAGAGTCTCATGCTTCTTAGTGGGCAGTTGATCCAGAAAAATCCAAGATGTATCGATATATTTGATGACAGTGTTGGTGGCCTAGTATTAAATGTCAGATAGAAGGATTTTTCACTAGGTGTTCTTCCTGTTAACATGTGATGGTGGAGTACTGGAGACCTGTAGGCTTTTTATAACCACTTTTATTCCTAGAATACGAATGGGAATATGTTTCTATGAAATTTTAAGTTTGTTTACCAATGTCGTTTAAAGCTGGAGACATTGTATGGGATTTAATTGACATTCTGATGAAAGTATCCCGCTTAATTCCAATTCTAGAGACTACCTCAGTTGACGAACATGGAAAATTGTAAGTTCGTGAAATTATATAACTACATGGGTTCACTCATACTATAGTTTTATATAAGGATACTCGCTTCACATCATATTTTTGGAAGGTGTTGTAGAATTATATGGAAAAAAGGTGCATCAAAGCATATATTTTCACTCCCATACTGGTGGAAAATCTGAATGGGAAATACATGTTATAGAGGATATGATTCAAACATAAGTCATTGATTTCAGTTGTTCTTGGGAAAATAAAATCTCTCTGGTTGATTTCTCCTATAATAACAGCTTCCACGTGACAGTTTAGATGGATGATTTTGAGGCCTTATATGGTTGGTCATTTCATTCACCCATGTGCTAGATAGTGGTAGGTGATGCAACCCTACTAGGTCCTCATCTCATTCAGGAGATTTTAGAGAAAGTTCAACTTATTATAAATTGTATGACTACTACTCAGTCTAGACCAAAATCATATGATGATCTCTCTTAATAACCTCTAGAGATCATGGTTGGGGATTGTTTTTTTCCTTTAGGTATTTCCTAGGCTTTCACATATACAGTTACAGAAACAAGAGATGTCATAACCTCATTATGTAGGGCCTTTTGAAATTCTAGAAAGAGTTGGGCCGGTAGCCTATTGGTCTCTACTACCTCATTGGTACCATGCCTTTCATGAAAACTTCCACATATCACAAATTCACCAATATCATACTGTTCCTTATCAGATTTTTGATATAGAGGATGTTGAGTTAGATGATGATGCTACCTTTGATGAATATCAAGTACACATCATTGACCAGAGTATAAAGGCTCTATGAGGCCTGTCTATCCCTTTAGTACATGTGATATGATATAATGGATGGGTACATGATGAGAATTGGGAGAGGGATGCCAACGTAGATACCCAACGACCATAATTTTCCCCATACAACATTTCACCAACCATTAAAGGTAAAATTGAGGACACATTCTTTTAAGGGAGAAAAACTTTAAGAATAAGATTTTCCACTAAGTTATGGATCCTTAAAATTTTGGTCTAATTAATTATTTTGGCCCTAATATGGATTACTAAAGAATTATCAATGGTCTCAGGGATGTCTATGGCAAGTTCGGATCCCAAAACCATTCTTTATTGGAAACTGGCCAAGTCGCATGGTCAACACACGATAGGTGCATGGTTTTCCATACTCTGTAGATGGACATTTTCAAATAGAACAATAATGCACAGTTTGGGAACAACTATGCAGGCTAATCGTGAAATTTCTTCTTATTCCTTGGTAACCATGCTTAGTTCCCACACATTTTGTCAAACAGTGTGGAAAAACCATGCATAGGTTATTATTCAAGGTAATTTTACCGATTTTCCATAATTATCTATTAAGACCTCTCCTTCTTCATATTATGAGTTCCAGTGGAATTTACCTCCATGCCTCTCATTTTAGATCTTTTTGAAGGCCTAACCTAGGTATCAAAAGATCTAATTTTTCTAGGATCTAATCGAGCTTTCGTTCATCACATTAAATTCACAAAGACATATACTTCAGTCCATTTAATCTTTTATCCGTCTCTTTTTTCTCTCGAACAAGTTATCATGTTGTGATAATTTTTCCAATTTTCTTATTTTTACTCTAATCTGAGCCAAATCATGGTGTGATACTGGAAGAGGAGAGTCATACAAGACAAAGGTTGGTGTTCTATAACTCATCTATCAAGTTCATCAATTTTAGAATTGTTGTTCGTGGACCACCGATTTCATCGAGTGCAGTTTATCGAATTTATAATCCATTCTTATAATAATTAAAACTATATGGTTATTCTATTTCCATTTATGAGATTAATTTTTGGTGGGTTTTTCCCACAACTGTATCCATCCCATGTAGGATTTTAAACCATAATTGGGTTTTTTGTATTTGACACGTTTGATCCACTGTTCAGGTGTGACTTGGCTTGACCCTTATAAGGATATGCTTTTCTATATTAAATGGCATGATTTATATTTATAATTTCATAATGGAATGTACCATGTTTTCTCACCACTTGAACTGCCAAAGTCAATTACAAAAAATTGATAAAAAAATGTGAAAGGGAAAATGGAAAGTATATTAATTATATGACCTGACCATGTTAAAGGTGAATGAAATATATATTTTAGGTTTGTAGCACCCCTTACCACATTAATGGAAGTTAGCATAATGAACCTTAATTATTGAATATTCCTTTAATGGAATTAATAAATGTTACATGATACTTGACCTTATCAGAATAATTAAAGATGTATCTTGAACAAAATAAAATATTGCAAGACTTCATAATTAAATAGGAGTGGCATGACTCGAGCTTGCCTTGGATTTTTAATGTGGAATGCCATGAGCACTTGGGAACCCAATTCCGATTCAAGGATACAACTTTCTTAGGCTGAGACCCCCTAGATCTTGGTAATTTTCTATTGATGGATCATTGATATAACACCATAGTATCCCTTGCATGGTATTAAAGGATTCTTTGGATACACTCATTGGATCCAGCGTTGAAAAGTAGGTTCCAGGGTTACAACCAGTAGGATTCTATCTCTTCATAGCCCCATTTTACATTAGAGGATCACCTAGGATTTGGTGGACACCTTATTATAAAATACCTTAGAATGTGATCATTGTATTACACTCTTTCCCTTATCCAGGATACAATTATTACTAATTTGTCAACCCTTGAGGTCTATTTTTCCGTGGTTATTACGATTTAACTTCATTATTAAATGCCATTCCAGGTTTCCTTTTCCTAACTTGGTATATTCACTACTATTAATGTGCAGATTTATTTATAAACTGGTATGTATCAATTAATATACTTGTTATGTTTAGATGATAGCTGAGTGATTAAGTAAGTACTTGGGTATTTAGTTACATTAAACTTCATTGCTTATATATGAATTATTTCACACAATTACATTTCCTATAGACGGGCATGATGTTATAGACATCATTGGTATTGGCACACTGATATTTATCTCACACCCTCTCTAATCATCATTTGGTACCTGGACTAGATTACATGAATGAAGGTGTTGATAAAGGGAAGCATATGACTTATAACACTTGATTGCATACTATTTAGGTTGGATCTTGATAATAGATGACCAAGCCAAATCTTGGTATTCTTAGGATACTATTTTTATTTCATTTTTATTTTTTCGAATCATGTTATGTCTGTTGTATTGTAGACATGTTTTCCAGTTTTCTAGTGACAGGGCATATCATCATCAATTATTGTATACATTTATCATATTCCAATTATTTTAGTTATTGTTACTGTTATCTCTATATTCTATTGTGAATTCTATTTATTTGTATTGATTATACTATTTATATCTATTTATATTTATCTTTCGGTTTATACATTGGTAATGAGTGAATAGTCTCTACATGGACACACCGTAGGCCCTCAGTGCTAGTGGACAGATTCCGGAATTGGTGGATAAGTTCTTGATGCCTTATGAACCACCGGGCTCAGGGCACCGACTAAGTGGAATCTGAGTCCAATACATCACAAATTAACATTATTATACATATAAAAACACATTTCATTAAAATAATTCTTTAAATTATATAAATTTAACAAAAAACATAGTGTATAATCAAATATATAATAATATTATTAACAAATATATATATTTATTATGAAATATAATTCTATTATATTGAAAAGTAAATATTAATAGCATCCTAAAATCTACTTATAATACCCAACAATAATTCTATGTAATCCATACAGGTGAGATAATTAATGTTTTTATTAACAAGTGATGATTTAGTTAAAATGGTCCATATAGTCAGTTCCATGAACTTAAACTTCCCCCAAAGGTGATCTTGTTTAAAAGGTACTTATGGATGTTTAACATAGACTTGGTATAAAGAAAAATCCTAGTCATACTATATCCTCTATAAGATTTGATAACCAATCCTTATATGGAATAAATCTACTACTTGGTTCCATAACATATCTCATTCTACAAAAATTTCATAATGTGGTTATGTTGGTTAATACACACCAAATTATTATAATCATCACATCTTATAATTAATATAATTTATTATAAAATATTATTTTTGATAACCTTATTTTGTTGGTTTATTAGTTGTGAATAAAACATAATCCACATAATAAAAACAAATAGAAACCCATGAACCGAGTATCACCATGCTTGAAACCCTTGACCCTGTATATATTAAATTAAGAACATCATATATACCTTTCACCTTTTATCATAATAGAAATAATATTAATCTATATACTTGATAAATATACCTTATTGTTAGGAAACATACTCCTTCCTCTGTGAAAAATCCATGGTATAATGTAAATCGTCCATCACATGAGTGAGACTCTCCAGCCGTCAATGACATTCTATTGTCTTAGGGAAAAGGAAGGAGGAATAGAGCACTATAGAGAGAGTGAGATTCAACAAGAGATTGGGTAGGGGCCAACACACTAAAACTAATGAAATAGGATTATTATAAATTCCTCAATAAAACTCATCATGTTAATATAAATTATCTCCTATGTCATAGAATGTATGAGTTAATTTATGTAGTTACAAAATTTGTTTGTAACCCACAGTTGAATTTGCTGTCAATAAGAAATTCTTATTATTGAGGAAACAATTTTCTAAAGAAAACATCTTGGGGGTGCCTAACGTATTGGATACATAATGAATCCAACATAAAAATATTTTTATAATTATAGGGTAGGAATATGATATTAATAAATGAATGAATAGTGTAATCTAGATATACTTTGTTAGCCAAAAGATATAGAATATGGTTTACCTCATACTATGTATGTTAAATCACTATATCATACCCAATTAGTCTTCTATATTTCATAGTGGATTAAGAAATATACTAGTGAATGGGAGGGAAACTAGAAGAAAATATAACCAAGGGGGTCGAATTGAATTCCACACAAGATAAGTTTATGTTGTATAGTTTTTAAATAATAAGATCACTGTACATTGATAAAAATTATAGATAGTTATTCTCATCATAGATGGAAATTAATGACAACAAAACTTATCCCTAAGAATCATAAATTATACCACCACCACACATGATACCATTGGTTCATGAACAATCAGTATTGAGATTGAACTAAAAATTGGGAGATTTACCTAAAACCCAGTGGACCTACACTACTCTATTAATGCCATTCTAGATCTACGAAAATTGATGGTGAATGTTATGGAATGTTGAAGATAGTTTCTCACCTATAAACCTACAGTCTATATAATTAACTAATGAAAGGATTTTCATTTTCAATTTCACACCCCGACCTGACAGTTTGTAGTTATTTTATTAATTTTTGACTTCATATTAATTTTTCTTCCATTATGATTATTTTTTTAAAATTAAATTAATTGAATTAAAATTAAAATAAAAAAACATAATCTACTACCCCTCTCCCATTTACCTTGTACATCAACCTCCCACCTTTCTTCTGGTCATGCAACGAACCCCCCCAGACCTCTTGACCACGTGCACTGTACCCTACCGGTGGGCCTCCCCTCTCCGCGATTACACAAAATTTATCTGGGTTCTCCGCTTTCTCTCTTTTGGAACATTATCTCCCTCCCTATCCTATGATTTTTGATATTTTACCACATTCCATCACCCCTCTTTTCTTTTTCCGAACCGTAGATTATGGTTTAATTGAATTTTTGTTTCTTCCTACATATTTAGGGTTCTATATTGCATGATTGTGGTGAGATTGAGGTGCGATTGAGGTTTCACACTGAATTCCCACATTTTATTCACCCAAGGTATGTTTTTCTATGCCATAACATCTTCAGATGAATTTACTATGATATTTTAAATTTAAAAATGTGTTCTATTGTTTACACGAGAGGTTAAAAAGGTCTTTTTATATGTGGTTGGGCATGCGATGTGATGGGGTTGAATTTCATAATGAAAATTGTCTATGTTTTGTGTGAGTACCTTGTGGTGGCGTTTCATGAAAATGTTGTTATGGGTTGTTTGGAGGGTGCAACCCTTTTTTAAGGGCACTTAAGCTTCAGATGATTTTGGAATGGTTTTTGATTGAAAATTAAATACTTGACATGTGAACTTGATTTTCACAGTACAATATGAGTTGTAGATGGTTTTAAAATGGTGAAATACAAGTTTTCAAAATGATATTGGTTTATTTATATTTTATAAAGGGGCTTGGACCATGGATTTGGTTGGTTTTAATCATGTCTTTTTCTTAAGTTTGTCAAAAAGGAATTTATAAATTGTGTAAGTGATGGTAAAAGTATTTGAAATGGGTTTTTGATGTGAGTAAAATGAAAAATGGATTATTATTGGCATGAAGTACTTTTTGTACACATTTTAATATGAGTTTTGAATTGTTTAAATAATTGGTAGCTTGTTTGAAAATGGTCTTTTTTGTGTATGAATCCAAACATGGGGTCTTAGCCCATGGTTTTGAGTTATTAATTGTGTTCCTCTATTATGTCTTTATAAATGGTGTTTTATGAATTGAAAATGTTTTTGATAAATGGATTTGGTGTGTGTATAATGAAAAGTGGTTTTTTAATGAAATTATTGATGTTTTCAGTTCTCTATAGGTTATTTATATTTTTAGTGGATCTTCGTAGGGTTATACCCACATACATAGGTACATATATATATATAATACTTTCAAATTATCCCTCATGGTGTGAGGAATATGTGTATTAGATTAAGGAATATATAGATAGGTGTGTATTTTTGCATTATTGTGGGGTGATCTTTATCAAAGGCAACAAGTTCCGAATTATTTTTCCTAGTCCTCTCCCATTTTGTGGTTGGTTTCCCTATGCATTAACCTTTAAATTAAAGAATTATTCATATATTTCTTTTCATACTTTATTTAATGGATGTTAGTAATTTATGTTTTTATTATAATTGATTATTAGGAAATAATGTATTACCCTTTTTGTATTTGAATCTCATTAAAATTGTTTTATTGAATGTGCGTATGAAGTATTTATCGAATTTCCTGGTTGGCCTTTGGAGGTAAATTGTTCTTTTTAAAGAATATCATTGATTCTAAATGCATGTTGTTTTCTCAAATATATTTCTTAAATGGGGTCAAAAATTGTTTTAAAATTTTATGTGGTGTTTATTTTATTAAATAGAAATGATTTGTTGTGCATGTGGTTCTTTAAGAAGTGGTTTAGAATTTGATGGTTGTGTGAGGCCCAGTTAGAACTTTTAAAATGGTTTTATTAGAATAATTTCCTTGGAAAGTCCTCTTTTCTTGGTTATTAATATGTTGAGGGAGGCCCACCATGTAGGACTCCCTTGCAAACAAATATTTGTAAGGAAAGGTTCTTGTTCCTTGGAGTGACTCAGTGGTGAACTGTTGTGTAAGTTTCTTATGTGTGATATACATATTTGTACATGTGATTTCATGTTTGGTTGATATTGGTTGGCTTACACCATTTCAAGTATGAACATGGGATCCAAGAAAAATGAGTGAATTCTTGGTGAACGATTTCTGCACTAGTCTAGGTTATTACACTAGATAATGGACAATATTAGGGTGTTAGTTTTTTTATCATTACTAGGGGATTTGGCCCCTTCGGTTTGGATAGGTATGGTAAAAATCAGGAATTTGGGCATTATGATGCCATCGGTAGGGAATGCCTTCAGGACGAGTCCAATGTATAGTATATTCTAGATTATTCATGAGATATTAGTTTCACCCATGTATTTTCATAGTTAGTTATTTACAGTAGATGGTTATGGTGCATCATTTGGTTGGTCACTCTTGTGTGATAGCTTTCTATTTTCCTTGTTTTATGACATTTGTTATTAATTTCTAAGTAGTGTAGCTTTACATGCAAAAATTGATTATTATTTTTAAATGGTTGTGGAAAATTGTTTTAAAAATTTGTTACATTTTTATATTTTCTATCCCTCTTTCTTTAAATGGTTAAAGATTACTTATTGGAAAATAAACCCGTTTTTAAAAGAAAGGGAAATTGATAATGATTTCGTTTTACGAGAAAATGTGTGAAAACCTACGTTTACACAATGTAGTTAAAAAATGAAATTAATGTTTATTTATTTAAAGGAAATGAATTGGGAATAGATTGCATGAACATGCCTACTAAGACTAATATTCAAACCAATACTTCATTCTTGTTTTTAGTATGATGTGTAGATTTTAGCTTGATATCGATCACTATGGGTGATGTCGAGTCTTGGGAACGTATAGTGACCCATGGGGTCATTTGAACTTTTACAGGTCATCAGGTTTATTTAGTTTCATTTTTTAGTTTTTGGTTAGTCGTTTTGTTTGGTTTCTTTATTTTTAGATGCTATTTTATTGTTAGACAACTTTCTGTTTATATATATTTGGAGAAATTTTTCCCATCATAATTCTATAGATTCCCTTGGTTCTTGTATTCTGTAAGGGAGGATTGGGAATTACTATTGGACCTTATCGTGGGATGATCAGGTGACCAGTTTAGGGTTGTATAGGGTTGGTTCGTGAAAAAATTATATTAGATCCTTGGGTATTTAGAGGACCTAGCATTCAGAGAGGCATGTTTTATTTGGGTTTTCATGGTAGATAGAGTAGGACTGTCGAAACATGGGGTGTAGGTATGAGGTAGTGTGGGGAAAAAACTTTTAGGGATGAACCTCAAGTTGCGATGGTAATTCTATATTTTCATGGTTAATTTGGTTCTTAAGGGTTCCTTAGTATTTGGGGAAATGAAATAATTTTTGGGAAATTTGTCTTAGTGAGATCTTAAGGCTTGAAAATCCATGTGGAGACATGTAAATGGTATTGAAAGATTCTCCATGATGGTGGTTTGATTGGAATATGTCCTACAACCATATGGCCAAGTCACCCATTGATTATAGTTTCCCTTGATGATCTGTTTGGATCCTTTTTTGATTTTGGTATTTTTGACCAGTTTAATTATAGTCTAATTTTGTTTGTACTTAAGGTTATCCTGGGTTGATTTTGGTGTGTTTTAAATTATGTTTCAAAATGATGTTTGTTTTATCAAAATTGGGATTAGTTTGTCAAATTTGAGATTTAAAAAACCAAAACAATGAATTTTTTTGAGTGTAAAATTGGTTGTTTTGAAAATGAGAGTCATTTTAGAAAATGTTTTAGGGTTTTTTGAATTTTTTTTTCAGAAATGTGAAATTTAAAAACAATGAATGTCGAATTAGAGAATGTTTTTCTTTGACGGTGAGACGTGGTTTTAAAATTGGTTGGGGTATTTCTAAAGTTGTTTTGAAAGTGATAATGTTTCTTTTATCTGAATCTTGGTATTTCTATGAGTTCTCACATAAATGTATATGTATACTTTAATGTGGTAAGAGAATTTGTGATTAATATAGAATGAGAATGTATATATGTGAGGCTAAATGGAATACCAATGGTAGGTGTTTGGTTAGTGAGTATTGTTTTCTTTTTTGAAAATGTTCTTCAAAAAGGGGGATTAAAATGTTTAAAAATTAGGGAGTGTGTGATCGTGCCTTTTTGTGGTATGAATTATTCCTTTTTGGGTATGTAAATTATCATTTTTTGATGTCTTGGAGGTATGATAGAAATGATGTTATAATTTTGTGTTGTTGATTTGAAAATCATATATGGAATTTTTATTCATTATAGGTTTTGATTTGGTTTTGATGTCCCTATTCTATGATTACATCCCCACAATGTTCTAAGGGATTTTGAGAAGAATATATGTTTGGTTAATTTCTATCCTATATTTTGGTTGATAAATGTTTTATTTATACATTCGGTTTATCCATTTTAGATATAGATTCCGGTGTCCCTCAATATCAGGAGCCTGTTCATAGGTCCTGAGAGTGAAACCCTCATAATTTGTTTGGGAAACCGAAACTAGGAAAATCTAATGAATGGATAAAAAATATTGAGGAGATATTTGTTCAGTTTGAATCTCTTGAACCTATAAAGCATTAGAATTCCACCTACAGGTTAGAAGTCCTATATCGGGAATGGTGGATGTCCATTCTTCAAGCTAAATCATTAAATAACTACTCATGACAATGCTTTAAATCTTCGTTCATCTAGAAGTACTTTCATGATGATGTGAATATATAGATGGGTTCATGCTTTTATAATCTTCTGAAAGTATATTCAATGGTGTTTAAGTATTATAAAAACTTCTCTAAGTTTATGTTATATCTCCCAAACCTTACAACGAATGAATTTTTGAAATAATGATTGTTTAACTGGGTTCTACAATTAGAATTCCTCCAAGTAGTGCCTTCTTTCCCTGATGAATTTAAATATGTATTAATGTTGTACGTTCAAGTAGAATCTGATTTAGTAGAGTCGGTCTAGTTTAGACGAGGCCAAAAATGTCATTTTTTTCCGCCTCACAAGATCTATCCAAGAGTAAGTTCTTGTCATGTTTTTAGTGTGGGAAACCTAGGCATAGGAAGTTTTCCTGTCATGAATCAAATAAGATATGTAATACCTGTTTCCATTTAGGTCATTAGAAACGTTTTTTCCTAGGTGGAACCAGGAAGTGACATTGAGCCAAATCCACTCCCTTGGAGAACTTTCCAGCTCAATTGGATGAATATAGCACTAGAGCAAGCCCGATCAAAAGAATGTTTTTTTGTAAAATAACCTTTTGTTGTAATTAATGTAATATTTTGGGTTATATTCTATAAGGTATAGAGAATGATGTTTCAGGTCATTTGGGAAATTTTTTTAATGGAAATGTCTTTGTATTGTTTTTAATGTAGTTAATTTAAAATGATGGTGTTTGTTGTCCCATGATTCACTTCATTAGGTTTTTATCACCTTATTTTGAATTTTAGATTTGTAATGTCTTGAGAAAGAATTGTTTTTTAGGAGTCTTAATAATAGTGGGGAGACCACCCTGCTATGAGCATCTAATGAACCCAACTTCCATGTGTTCTTGACCAAGCACATTCCTGTTTTATCTCTGCCCGACCCCGATCATTGAAGTTGGTTGGGTTGGATAGTGGGACACATAAAAGGTTCTCATGGAGATCAAAAACAGACCATGAGGGGTTTCTTCAATGGTTTTTATGTTATGAGTTTGAGTTTTTTTATTGGGTTATGTTTAGAAAATATAAGGTCTCTGGACAGTCGTTTTACCGAATGTATGTTTTCGGTGTCCCAAATCATATTTACCATAACAAGTATTGCACTAGGAAGGGGTCTATCCACATGGAACTATGAGGTTATTTTATCTTTTCTTAATTTAGATTGTATTTTTGTTTTTAGTTAAGTCTGCAGAATTAAAAATCGATTTTGTTTGGTTGTTTGGGTATAAAAAGAACAACTTGTATTAATGATTCTTTTAACAAATTAATTACTAAAATGAATGTAAAGATGGGAAAACTGGTTTTTATGAAAATAATGATATAAATGAAATGGGGTTACAAATTTGTGATAAGTTTATTATTAAATCAAGTTACTTATGAGGTTGTGTTGTTCATGATAACCCAACTCTATGGGTTTAAATTGTAATAATGTTTCCATGGTCTGGTAAAAATTATATTTAGAACTGAAGAGACTAACTCCTTGGTCTGGAAGTTAGTGTTTAGCAGATCTTTATTCATCTTAGTCCATTTTGAGCCGATGGTTACTTCAAATGGTCATGGAGTTGTTCATCATTATTCTTATTTTGAATCCCTGATAATTCTCCCCTTGGTCCAGTATAGAATTTCTAGTGATATTATGAAGTGATTTAAGAAAAATAAGAAAAGATTACTAAAACAAACACATTCAAAGAAACATAACTCAAATTATAAATCATCATCTTCCACAACCCCAACACACTGGGTGTTTTGTTACACATATTAAAAATGATAAATACAGAAGTATTGATACCTGATGAAATCATGTTTTGAACTTTGAAAAAGTAAATGGTTCTTTAGTAGACGGAATCACTATAGTATAATGGCAGAGGGTATTTCCTTCAGAGCCTCAAACCATTCTCCACAAAATACCACACACACACCACCCTTTGGTTCGGAGTCCAAGGCCTCCTTTTCTAGAAAATTAAACTACACTGCGTGTAAGAAAGTACATGTCGTGTACTTATTTTCAATGTGTTTCCTCCCATTTTCCCCACTGGTGGGCAGCCTAACACACCGTATTTGACTTGGAACATGACACCGGCTGGTTGGTGAATCTAAACGTCGTGTAGCGCCGCCATACACAGCGTGTAGTCTCAAAATTCGGCCACCAACCGCTTCTAGAAATTATGACACTGTGTGTATTAGTGGGACATGACTTGTCTCCTTCAGCCGGCCACATGGGCATGTAGACTCTTCTTGGCCACCAACTACTTCTAGAACAGTATACACTTCGTGTAAACATAGAACACAGTATGTACTTCCTTTTGGTTACACGGGTATGTGTTTGTCCTGTTCAACCCGTGTCTGAGCTTGAAAGTACACAGTGTGTATATAAGTACTTGATTTGTAGTTGGAAATTTTTGCTCGGATTTCCTCCTTTTTGTGAATTTGGAAAAAAAACTTCTGAAAATGAAAAAGATCACCAAAATCAAAGTATTTGTTCTTTAAGAAATAGGTAAATGCTGAAAACTTGTTCTTATTTTTCAATAATGTATTTGAAAATGTATACACAAACTAGGTGCATCAAACTCCCACATACTTAGTCTTTTGCTTACCCTCAAGAAAATCTCAACATCTAATTAAAAGAATCAATATTTTAAAAGGAATAACATTAGTTAATCATAAATTTAAATAATAAGTGATAGGAGAAAATTTAAAAAATAATACAAGGAAGTTTCAATCTAGGAGATATTATAATCATGCCTCATATATAATTCAATTAACTACTTTCATCCTCTTTTAACACATGTTTCAAACTGTCAAAAATAAGTAATCCACTTGATGATTTACCTCCCCAAAAATATGCTCAACACTCAAGATGTTTTTAAAAAAAATTTATACTCAATCAAAGATATACACACTCTATCCATAGGTTATCAAGAAATCTAGTTCTCCACTTTAGAAAATTTAACTTACAAAAATCATGATGGCTTTTCAATAAGGATCAGATGTTTATGTGGCTAATGGTTGGTATGTAAAGATATGAAAAATAACTCTGAGGATTGAAAATGGATGATAAATTCTTAAATAAGAATGCATGATAATAAAAATTAAACTCAATGTAAAAGCGTCCTCAATAAGCTTAATAAAATGATCTCATCACCACCGTCTCCTTTCGTTGAGTAAGAGTCGCAAACCATCAACTGTGTATAAGGACCGTTTTTTTGTACAATTTTTTAATTAAACAAATGGATCCTTTATGAATTTACAAAATAGAGGTTTGGAGCTCTTTTTCTCCCTAAATGATCAAGAGGTTCTCCCCCAAACTTCATTTCTTGACAATTCATGAATTTATACCATGTGTTGCCAATCCCTTCTTCTGAGATCAAATAAAAAATCATGAAAAATAATAAAAGAATTAGGGTAGGAAGGGAAATAGGCTTGTAATATGGCATCCTATAAAGGCTATTCAAGGTCTCTATAGGCTTCACGAAGATAAGATGAAGGGTAGGATCAAGATAAAGTGGTTAACAATATTATGCCTCAATCATTTTAATGTAATTCAAAAATTCATCATGTTTCGGAATGAAAACTTACAAATTATGGTATTTATGTATATTCTAAGAATCTCTCAAGAAATATGGTATTAGAAAGAATATGACAAAGGGATTTATAATACCTCTAGGGAGTGGGAAAAATAAAGAAAGAGAGAATTAGGTCATGACTTGCAAAATAATTAATTATTCTAATTAATGTAATTATCCAAGGATTACAAGTTTCTAATTTAAATTATATCAGCAATAAATTTAAAATACTTAAGAATAAAAAGAAGCATGAAAATTTTAAAATTTTCCACTTTCAGCTTTATTATTTAAAAATATGATTAACCAAAAATGTCTTCAATTTTTAAAATATATCTTCTAATAATGATGTCTTCAAGAACCTGAAAAGAGAAAATACTAAAGAGGTCGAGAGACACCCCCCATAATTAATATCGCACATGGTCCACAAGTGCCAAAAAAGAGTAACAAGGGAAGGTGGGGACACAATAGTGGACTAGACCTAGGGGAAGGAAGGAAAGAAGTAAATGATGAAAGAAAAGTAAACAATGGAAAAATAATACTCCCCTCATGTCTAGGAGTTGGAAAATGGTATGTGATGTAAAAGTGAAGCCCAAAACGTGCCAGAGTACCTGTGTGGGGAAAAGAAAAAGAACATTGCATGAAGACATAAAAAAATAGGCACAAAAGTTCACAAAAATATATATACAATGAAAAGCATGTGTCCCAAAACCAGTCAAGGGGTCGCTGCATAAGAGTAATCATCCAGTATATAACTGGCTGATAGAGATGGCTCAGAAGCCCTGGAATAAGGAGTCTCAGACTCGGCATCTGGAAGGGAAGATGGAGAAGTAGGAACCATAGGTAATAGACTCAGTAAAGGAAGATCGACATCCCCCTAGACTGTAAACAACGGTGGCGGCAGCAGTAGTAGCAGCAGCTGGGCCCACAGTAGAGAGCAGAACAGAATTCGTGGCTAGCGCAGTATAAGGTGGTGGAGCAGCAGTAGAAGGGCTAGGATCTGAGGTAGAGTTAGGTGGCAGAGGCAATGGAATACCAAGATGCTGAACCAGAAGCACCAACAACTACTCCATGCGATCCTGGCGGCTGTCGATACAGACCAAATGCTGCTCCATCGTGGCCAGGCGGAGGGAAAGGGAAAGATCGACCAAGGGTGTAGGGGTATGTGGGGATTGTGTTGGTATAGGAGAATGAAGGATAAAAGAAGTGGGGTTAGTAGTAAGGGGATGGGGTGAGGAAACTGGAGGGGTTGGGGAAGGAGGAGCAGGGGCATTAGCTGGGGCAGGAGGGTCAGCGGGTGGCTGGGGCCAAGCCTGGGTAAGGATGTAGGCACCCCCTACTTCTGGATTAATCCCATGGGAATAAGCATGAGATAGCCCATCTGATGGGGAGAACCTAACAGGTCATGGGGTATATAAGGCTCGAAAACCCCAAGGTGGTGGACGAGGCGAGTGGTGTAAAACCCATCTTTCAGGTTTCCCTGACAGCTGGTAAACATAGCATGGAAATAAGAGGCGGCTTGGTAAGGGAGGTCCGGGTAGTCCTGCTAGATGAAAATGGTAAGGAGATGCATGTCTCGACTGGTCATGACCCCCATATCCTCATGGTGGGGGAAAAGAATGGCGCTAAATCACCGATGGGTAAAATGAAGGATGATATCGGTGATAAGGGTGCTCTTCTACAAGGTAGGGGCGTAACAGTGGTTAGGTCCTGCAATCTCCCACCATATAGCCATGATCTCAGAGCGCTCGGGTCCGGTTAGGGTGGAAGTAGGGGGTGGGGTGATTGGATGGGGGTAGAAACCGAACCATTTTCCAAACTCTGTCATGGTGAGGGAAAATCGTCAGCCGCCCAGCCGGAACCGAACCACTAGCACCACATCACCAGGTGTCTCCCAGTACTCAGCACCATCGAACTCGAACGAGGCTGCAAACTCCAAAAATAAATCGCGGAATACAGGAGTGATGACCTGGAAAATAGAGAGCAGTAAAGTGTGGCCAAGGATATTCTCTAACTCTCCCCAGATCCCTAGCTGATGAGGAACAATGTTGTCGAGGTAGCGGCTGCTCAATAGAATCAGATGGAGAGAAAATTGCTGAACCTTGTAATGTTCTAGATCGGTGACCGGGAACACCATTCATGAATAGGGATGACTAGAAGGTCCCATCTCAGGTGTAGGTGCAGTAGCAGGTGCTATATCTGGGGGTGGATCGGCTATAGTAGGTGAAGGGTCACTGGATGGGGTGGTTAATGAAGTGCCAGCTACGGAGGAGGAGATCTCTGGTGGAGTGGCTGTTGGAAGGGAATGAAGGATGGTTCTCAGACCAGCCTCGGTATAGGTAGTGGGGGGTGGAAGGGTGGCCAATGGATGGAGCTCGTAGACTGGAGCCTCTAGGTCTGGCTGTGTTGCAGGTCGCAGCCGAATAAGCCGAAAAATGGGCCTCTTGCCCTCAGTGGAGAAGGTCGGCAACTTCCCCTAGGAAGGATTGTGATCTCCCATAACCTGAAAAAGAAATAAAAAGAAAACAAAAGAAAAATAAAACAAAATAAAACAAATAAAAATTGATATATCTGAAATATAAAAGTACACGTGGTGTACATCCAGAGTACACGACGTGTAGTACAAGCGGAGCAACATCCCGTGTTCTCTGTATAAACACACTGAGAGTGAATAAGATTGACCATGTAAAGGTACACAACATGTACAGAACATAAAAGTCATGTTCATACAAAGTGGACATGGTCATGTATCTCAAACGACATGGCCATGATTTTATCAGTTCTAAGAATAAAGGACATGCTGGGTATGGGACAGACAAGATGTGTTATTTATTTTAGGAACATGGTCATGTAGCGACTAGACACGGGTTCGGCTGAAAGAAATAGTCTACACGGTGTGTACCAAACACACATGTCGTGTATTGGAACATGGTGTTAGAGGTCTTGTCAAGTGCTACACACGGGAAGGCCAAATGAAATGATATACTTGGCGTGTACCAAACACACACACCGTGTATATGAAAATGGTATGTGAGGACATATGAAAAATATACTCGGGCACGATGAGGGAAAGTACACAGTGTGTACCGAACATACACACCATGTATATTCAAATTGTGAAGCATTTGTGTGTGGACATGTACAAAAGTACACGACGTGTGTTCTTCATTTTGTGGCCATGTACAGTGGAAGCCGAACGGTCGACAGATCCAAAAACACCCTAAATGCTTATAAAAACTTGAAATAGTTATTGTAGAAGGGAGTACTATGACCGAGGATCACAATTCAAGAAGAATCAAAATTTGAAACACACCAAATTGATGGATATGAGAGTGGGGAATCCGGGTGGAATTCAGGAGAAGAAACGAGAAGAAGGGGAGGAAAGGGTGAGCCGCACGACACGAGATGAAGCCAGGTGTCCCGTGGCTTATATAGCTTTGGTACACGGTGTGTACATCAAGACTACATGCCGTGTATCACCAATTTTTTTATATCATTTAAATATAATTATTATAATAAACTATATAATAATTAATATTAATTAATTAAAATAATAAAAATGGATAAATAGATACATTTACATAGAATTTAAAAATTAAACTATACATGTAATGTGGTGGTCAAATACACACCGTGTGTTTACAAATTGTAAAAAGAGAAGTACAACCTTTGGTCTGGTGCTTGGGGCGAGGTTCGAACCGGCGATCGGCCGTTCCGAACGGAAGTCGTCATCCACTGGAGTGAAGGTTGTAATGCTTCCTATATTTATTATTTATATAAAATTATGTTATACGGCCTATACTACATGGAAATAAGAAAATGCACGGCGTGTCGTTTTTAATTATATAAGAAGGGGATGAACCAGGGAGATTAGCCTAGTTCGAACCCGGGTCTCTTGGATCCAGGGCCGAGACATTTCCAATATGACAACTTCATATGCATGAATTTATTTTATAAGAAAATGTTTTTATACTAGTAAGGAAAAATATGGAACACACAATGTATATCAAAAGACACGCAGTGTGGTTTTATTAAAAGGGTAAATGATGGAAATAGGGCGGTTTCCAAGATTCGAACCCAGGTCTTTTTGAACCGTGTTAGGATCGTGGCCAACCAATCCATCTCCACCATGGGGTTTCTTATAATCATATAAATATATATATTTATATATATATATATATATATGAAATTTACTACACATGTTGTTTAAGATAAGGTTGAACCCCATGATGAAGGTATGTTGGGAGGATTCGAACAGGGGACAACTCAGATAAACTCCAGCGACCTTACAATCAGCACTGACATCATCCCATTTTATTTATTAGTTACTCTATAGATTTATACAATTTAAGATAAAAAACTAAAAAGATATGTACATGCTGTGTATATAAGTTGGACATGGCATGTAACCTCTGGGTTGCCTCCCAGAAAGTGCCTTTTTTTAGGTCGTTGGCTTGACCGACGTACTTTATCTTACCTGAGTGGGGTAGTGGAGATTGTCCCCACTGTATCTTACATGTGATGGTAAATATTCAGTCAGTGTCCATTCACCTTTAATGGTTGACCATCCTCTTTAGCAATTTCCACCAATCCGTGGGGGAATACTCATATGACATGGAATGGTCCTAACCACCTTGACCTGAGTTTTCCATGGAATAGGTGAAGACGATAGTTGAAGAGGAGTACCTGATCACTGGGTTGAAATGTTTTTCAATAAATCATCTGGTCGTGAATGGATTTTATCCTCTCCTTTTACTATTTATCATTCATATAAACCTCCCTTTTGCTTTCATTGAGTTCCGATAGTTGGAACATTCACCACTCTGTACCTGACTTCAGATAAAAATTTAGGGCCTTGATGGCCCAATATGCTTTGTGTTCCAGTTCCACTGGTATATGGCATGGTTTTCCATAGACGAGGTGGAATGGTGACATCTACAGTGGTGTCTTGAAGGTGGTGCAATTGGCCCTAAAAGCGTCTTCAAGCTTTTTGGACCAGTCTTTTCGTGAGGTATTCACTGTTTTCTCCAAAATTTGTTTGAGCTCATGGTTGGAGAGCTCTACCTGTCCACCTGATTGGGGATGGTATGGTGTACCCATGTGATGCTTTACCCCATATTTAGACAGCACTCATTTGATTAATGCATTGTCAAAGTGAGTCCCCCTGTCGCTGATCAGCACATGAGGAACACCGAACCTACTGAAAATGTGCGTCTTTAGAAAGGTCACAACTACCTTAGCTGTGTCGTGCTCCTTAGCAGTGGCTTCCACCCATTTGGAGACGTGATCAACGCATACGAGGATGTAGGTATTCCCAAAAGAAGGGGGAAATGGTCCCATGAAGTCGATGCCCCAGACGTCAAAGATCATGACCTCCAAGATGGGGTGCTGGGGCATATCGTCTCTCTATCCCATAGTACCTATACGTTGGCTGTGGATTACAATGGTCCATGACAGATCATGAATCTTTATGCATGGTGGGCCAAAAAAACCCATATTGAAGAATCTTCTCTATGTTACGATCCGGCCCATGATGGCCTCCAACGGGTGATTCATGAGAAAATTCCTGGACTCCTTGAACCTCTATCTCTAGGATGCATCATCGGATCATACCGTCTCCACAGAATCAGTATAAGAGTTGGTATTTCAAGAATTATCCCTTATCATCAGAGAGGAATGTTTTCTTATACTGGAAGGAGAGGTCGGGGTGGACAGCACCTGTAACTAAATAGTTAGCAATATTCGAAAAATAGGGCTAGGGGACTCAATAATTGAAAAGAGATGCCCATAAAGAAAAATCCTCCCTTATCTCATGATCCTCATCCTTCTCCAACTGTGGCAGCTCCAGACAGGATAGATGATCAGAAACCATATTCTCACTCCCCTTTTTATCATGGAACTCTAAATCATATTCTTTTAAGAGGAGAACCCATCAGATCAATCGGGGTGTTGCGTCCTTCTTATTTAACAGGTACTTAAGTGATTCATGGTCAGTATAAACAATAACTTTAGATAGAAAAAGGTAAGAATGAAACCTGTTGAAGGAGAATACCACTTCCAACATCTCATTTTCTATAGTATTGTAGTTTATTTGGGCCTCATTGAGTGTCCTTCTAGAACAGTAGATGGGTCAGAAGATTCGGTCCAGGTGCTGACCCAATACAACTCCCACCGCATAGTCGCTGGCATCACACATTACTTCAAATTGTGCCTCACAGTTGCGGACAATCATCACTGGATCTTAGAATAGGCACTGATTTAGATTCTAAAAATCTATGGTACATGCCTCATTGAATTCGAAAATAGAATCCTTAGTCAAGAGGTTGGTTAGGGTCTGGGATATCTTCGAGAAATCGCAGACAAACCACCTGTAAAAACCCGCATATCCCAGAAATCTACAGATGGGTCTAACAGAAGTTGGAATGGGAAGTCGTGAAATGACTTATATTTTCTCCGGATCCACCACTATCCCCTTTTCTAAAATTTTGTGGCCAAGGACTAAGCCACTTTGCACCATAAAATGACACTTTTACCCTTTCAAAACTAGGTTAGTGTTTTCACAATGCTCCAATACTATCTCCAGGTGCAGCAAACAGGTGTAAAATTACATCACGTAAACGGAAAAATCATCCATGAAGACCTATAGGATTTGTTCTACCATGTCGTGAAAAATAGCCAGCATGCATCACTGGAATGTGTCGGGAGCGTTGCACATACTGAAATACATCCTGCGGAAGCCAAACATACCATATAGTCAAGTGAAGGCTCTCTTCTCCTGATCCTCTGTGGAAATAGTGATCTGATTATAGCCTAATTAGCCATCTAGGAAGATTAATATTCATGCCCTTCTAGTATTTCTAGAATCTGATCCATGAAGGGTAGGGGAAAATGATCCTTCCTTGTGGTGTCTTTTAGCTTCCTGTAATAGGAACAGACTCTCCATCCCATGACTGTGCGAGGGGGGATGAGCTCATTCTTGTTGTTAGATACAACAGTGATACCTCCCTTCTTAGGGACCACTTCGAGGGGACTCACCCACGGGTAATCTGATACTCGGTAAATGATTCCAGTATCTAAAATCTTGATAACCTCTTTCTTTTAGAATTCCTTCATGGAAGGGTTCAGACGCCGCTGGGGTTGTCTAGATGGATTTACTCTTTCTTCGAGTAGCACCTTGTGGGTGAAAATGGTAGGTTTGATACCCTTTAAATCTGCAATAGTCCATCCAATTTCCTTCTTTCTCCACTTTAAAACATGTAGGAGTGATTCCTCCTGCTCCTGTGATAGTGATGCACTAAGTATAATGGGAAAAGTGTGATGATATCTTAAATACCCGTACATTAAGGATGGTGGGAGAGGATTCAGCTCTTGTTCATGTTCTTTGAGAACTAAAGGTAGATGTGGTTGTAATTATTTGCTCTCTAAGATGTCAGGAATGACAGCTCATTGCTAATAGTGGCTGCCCTGGGCTTCAATGAATTTCAGGTCCTCTGGCACTTCATCAGTGGGAATGTCTGGAAAAATCATAACATCTGAAATGGAAAAACATATCAGATCATCTTCTTATCTACTCAGTTGTTCATCCATGGTAGTCACTGCGTAGCAGCCCTCATGTTCGGGTAATGATTCTTGTTTGACGACCTTTAGATCATTGTAGGAGACTCTTTCGTCCCCTACCCGAAAACTCAACCACCCTAGTGCACGTCGATCAGGACTTTACCTGTGTCTAGGAAAGTCATTCTCAATATAATAGGTTCCTCCTAATCCCCCTCCATGTCTAGGATAATAAAATCTACATGGAGGATCAATCTTCCAACCTTCATGAGCACATCCTCCAGTAGCCCCATTGGATATTTAATGGATCTGTCAGCAAGTTGAAGGGCGACTCGAGTAGGCTTTGGATCATGGAGTCTGAGCTTTTGGAAAACTCTGAATGACATGAGGTTGAAACTAGCCCTCTAAGTCGCACAGGGCTTTTCCAAATTCACAGGGTCCAATTGTACATGGAATAGTAAAGCTACCTGGATCCTAGATCTTGGTAGGAAGTGAATGTTGTATAACTATGGAGCACTCCTTTTTCAGTGCTATGGTGTCCAAATCCTCCATCTTCCTTTTATTCTAGAGGATTTCCTTCATGAATTTAGAATATATGGGCATTTGTGTCAGAGACTCTCCAAATTGGATATTTATGTGAAGATTTCTGAATACTTCCATGAATTTTCTAAACTTGTGATCCATATTTCTTTGCTTCATCCTCTCCAGAAAAGGTAATGCAGACTCAAATGGTTTAACAACCTCCTTTCCTTTTCTTGGATGAGCCTCCAGTGATGGATTTTCAGATGAATAGGGGTCTGAAACTGTACCTTTCTTGTCAACAGGGTGTATAGGTGAAGTTGAATATTCTGGTTCCTTCTAATGAAGATTCTTTCCACATAGTAATGTGATAGCATGGGCCTCCTCCCATGGGTTCTTCTTGGTGTTTCCTGGTAGTGTACCAGGCTGTCTCTCTGAGAGTTGGTTTGATAACTGGCTGATTTGGTTTTTGAGGCCTCAAATAGAAGCTTCCTGGTTCTGAAATTTGGTCTCAGTAGGAGATATGAATATGTTCATAATATCATCTAACCTTGAGGTATTGTCTTGCTGAGGTGGTCGTGTAGCTAGTGGAGGTGGTTGCTGCCTTGGCTACTGTAGGAGAGGGTTTTGATACACTTGCTGATGATTGGAGCCCTACTGGTTAAATTGTAGCCTTGGGTATGGGTTCTGATATTATGGCTGAATGTAGCCTGGAGGTCTCTAGGGTGGAGGATTCTGCTGCTGTTGGCCCCAGCCTGTGTTCTGGTTTTCGCGCCATGCCATGTTTTGGTATTGTTTATTCCAGTTCGACCCACTATTTTGAGAAACATAGCTCACCCCGCTTGCCAAAGGGTCAACTGAAGGTCCCAGGAATTCTCCCAGGATATGGTTGTTATGATAGTCACTGCATGCTGGATGGTTCGCCGCTTGGACTTGAGATGCACCCTTGAGATTCAGTGCGTCGATATTTTTTGATACTGCATCCAACTGGGCAGCAAGCATGGTAGTAGAATCAATACTATTCATACCTCGTTTTTGGGTCCCCCACTCGGAATTCCACTAGAAGCTGTTAGAAGACATATCTTCCAGTAGTTCGAAAAGTTTTCAGGGGAATTTCTCATTACCGTACCTCCAGCAGCTGCATCCACCACAGACTTTGTATTCGTTGTTAGTCCTCCGTAAACGGTTTGGTATTGCGTCGAGAGTGGATGTTTGTAGTGTGGGAATTTACTTAACATCTCCATGAAATGTTCCCATGATTCATACAATGACTCCAAGTCATGCTATGGAATGTTTTGGATCTCATTTCAAAAGGTTACCGTCTTCGAAGGTGGAAAGTATTTGGATAGAAATGTATAGGCAAGTTCCTCCCATGTGAGGATATATCTTTGCTGCAACCCTTTGATCCAGTAGTTCGCCTTGTCTTGTAGAGACAAGGGGAAGAGTAAAAGACTAATGGAATCTTCATAAATGCCATGGTAACAAAATGTATCGCAGATCTCCAGAAAGTTAGAGAGATGGGCGTTCGAGTCTTCACTGGGTAGGCCGCCGAATTGAACAGTGTTCTGGATCAACTGCATAATAGCAGGCTTGATCTCAAAGTGATGGGCCTGTACCGGAGGATGAACGATTCCCATATTAGCTTTATGGATCGATGGCAGGCCGTACTCTATAAGATTACATCGTAGAGGCAGCTGCTAAGGGGGTGGATGTTGCATGTACTGCTGCTCCTAAGGGGCGAAATATGGCCTTTGGAAGATCTGTTGCGGTTTTTGAAGTTGGCCGTACTCTAGAGGAGGTTTCTATGGTGTCCTTTGGTAGTTACTTGGGAGGAATTCCATGAAGCCTCTAGGTTCCGGCTCCGGTATACCAGCAGCGGGAGGCTTCTAGTCTTGGTACGGGTGTTCAGCTGCAACATCAATGGCCGGTTCTCCCTCCTCCTTGTTTTCCATGGTTAATGGATTGTTGTCGTGCGTTTCCACCAGTGCACATCGACGATGAGACAAACTCCATTCGATTTCTTGGTCATGTAGAAAAAGATCAAATAACTCGGCACTCCTGGACTGTGCAAGGCATTGGTTCATGCACTTGTGATTAGGCACAAACACAAAACAAAACCCATGCGTAAAAGGGAAAACAAAAGATAAATAGAAATGGGATTGGGAATAAATTTTTTGGAAATTTTTGATTTTTATTTCCACTAAAATTTGATACAAATTTAATTGAAACAAGAATAACATTACTCTAGTTCCCCTGTAAAATGGCGCCAAAATTTGGATTGTCATTTTCTGGAATATATGTTTTCAGTGTCCCAAATTAAATTTACCCTAACATGTATAGTACTAGGAAGGGGTCCATCCACAGGGAACTATGAGGTTATTTTATCATTGCTTAATTTAGTTTGTATTTTTATTTTTAGTGATGTATGATGAATTAATAATAGATTTTGGTTGGTTGTTTTGGTATAAAAAGAACAATTTGTTTTAAATCTTCTGCTAACAGATTAATTACTAAAATGAAAGTAATGACGAGAAAACTGGTTTTGATGCAAATAATGATAGAAATGCGTTGGGGTTATGGATTTGTGATAAGTTGATTATTAAATCAAGTTTCTTATGAGGTTTTTTTGTTCATGATAACCCAACTCTATGGGTTTATTTTGTAATTAAGTTTCCTTGGTCAGGTAAAAATTATATTTAGAACTAAAGAGACTAACTCCTTGGTCCGGTAGTTAGTGTTTAACAGATATTTATATTGATTAGTCCATTTTGAGCCGATGATTACTTCAAAGGTTCGTGGAGTTGTTCATTGTTATTATTCTTTGGAATCCCTGATAATTCTGACCTTGTTCAGGTACAGAATTTTCAGTGATATTATGATGTGATTTATGAAGAATAAGAAATGATTATTAAAACAAACACACTCCGAGAAACTTGATTCAAATTATAACTCATAAGCTTCCACAACCCCAACACATTGGGTGTTTAGTTACACATATTGAAATTGAAAAATATATAACTATTGATACCTGATGAAATAATGTTTGGATCTTTGATAAAAGAAATGGTTCTTCGGTAGAAGGAATCACAGTAGTATAATGGAATAACATCTTTACTTCGGAGCCTCAACCCTTTCTCCACCAAATACTACACACACACCACCCTTTGGTCTGTAGGCCAAAGAATCCTATTATAGAAAATTAAACTACACAGCGTGTAATAAATTACACATCGTGTACTTATTATCAACGCGTTTTCCCCCCATTTTCTCCACTGGTGGGTGGCCTAACATGTCGTCTTTGACTTGGAACACGGCGCCACCTGGTTGGTGAATGAACACGATGTGTAGCGCTGCCATACATGGCGTGTAGTCTCAAAATTCGGCCACCAACCACTTCTATAAATTCCTACATGGTGTGTATTATTGGAACACGGCGTGTCTCCTTCAGCCGGCCACGTGGGCGTGTAGAATTTTCTCGGCCACCAACTGCTTCGTGAATAGTATGCACGGTGTGTAAACATAGAACACGGCGTATACTTCCCTTTGGTTACTTGGGCATGTGTTTTTCCTGGTCAAACCATGTCTTAGCTTGAGAGTAAATGGAATATATATAAGCACACACCATGTAGTTGAAATGTTTTTCTCGGGTTTTCTCTTTTGTTTGCATTTGGCCAAAAACCATTTGAAAATGAACAAGATCACCAATATCAATGTATTTCTTCTTTAAGAAGTAGGTAAATGCTAAGAACTTTTTCTTATTTTTCAATAATGTTTATGAAAATGTATACACAAATCCGGTGCGTTAGTCTCCTCTTAGTAATCACTTCATTGTTTGTTTCATATCATTGTGAATGTGTGATATTTTCCATGGATGTTATTTTATTTTAAGAATGGCATAGTTGTATATTTTAGAAATCTGTAGTTCTGTGTTTTTAATGGAAGTGACTGTTAGTTCATTGGTCCTAGAGTTTTTAGGTTTTTTCATGGATTGTAGTTTATATATTCTTTGGTCTTGATCACCATAATCTGTTGTGACTTTTTAGGTGCATAAAGTGTTATGGTGGGGAGAATTGTCGCCCCCCTGACCTGAAACTTTGGGGTTATTTAATTTAATTTTGAGTTCATAATTAGTTTTATTCATTTCTGTGGATTTTTTTAATAATTAAACCAATTGAATTAAAATAAAAAGACCTAATATACTCTCCCTCCCCCCCTATACCTTACACATCTCCCCTCCCACTTTCCTCTAGCTGCGTGATGCAACCCTCACTCAGACCTCTTATATGAGCATGCTTCTCCCTACCAACAAGCATTCCCTCTCCATGATTCGACCATATTTCTCTAGGTTCCTTGCTAAATCCACCTAGGTACATCCTCTTCCATCCTATCCTACCTTTTTTCTATGATTTTCCCTCATTTCATCGCCCCTCTTGCCTTGAAAGAACCCTAGATTTCTGGTTAATAAAATTTTGGTTCCTTATTCAATTTTTAGGTTTTAATCATGTTTTCTTGAGGTTCAGTTGAGGAGAGATCAATGTTCACACCTAATTATAGAATTGTTTTCTCCAAATGAAGGTGGTTCCATGACATTAACTTTTTAGGTGAATTTTTATGCTTGTTTAAATTTATAATTGTGTTCTATGCTTTATATTTGGGGTGTAAAAGGTGATTTATATGCTCTTTGAAGTTTGATGTGATAGGGATGATTTTTTAAAGAAAATTGGCTATGTTTTGTCTGAGTTTCCTCATGTGTCTCTTCATGAAAATATTTTTAAGGGGTTGTTTGGCGAATGTGAAGCCTTTTTTAGGATCACTTAAGCTACAAATGATTTTGGAATGGGTTTTTAAAGGAAAATAAAATAGATAACATGTGAACTTTATTTTCACTTTTCAATATGAATTGTAGATTGTTTTAAATGGTGAAATACATTTTTTAAAAATGTTATTTGTTTATGTATTGTTTACAAAGGGGCTTGGCCCATAGATTTTGTTGGTTTTAATTGTGTATTTTTCTTGTGTTTGTTAACGGGGAATTAATACATTATCAATGTGATGGTAAAATCATTTATAAGGGATTAGTATCAAAGGAAAATTCCATGATACTCCCAGGTAACATCAAAATTGAAGATTTTAATTGATATTCCATAAGAAATTTATATTATAAATCATTTTTAGAGTTTAAACAACATAAAAAAATTTGATTCCACCAAAATGCATATTGTATTTGGTTGTCTACAGGGGTAGTTTGGTGCAGAATATTCTATAATAGAAATATAGTTTTCCTTAGTGTGTTTTCATTCTAAAAGTATATATCTTAGGGGTTCAGTATTTACTATACATTGATATGTTTTTGATAGGTGTAGGATTCAAATATACCTAGAATAGTGGGACTAGACATATAATAATAAGGTTCTTCCACTATATGAATATTTGAAATGAATTTGTATTGAACATTATCATGGAAATATTTGAGAATATGTTAGTGATCAATGATTTTTTAGGAACTCATACTAGGGTACAGACATCCTAGAAAGAGGAGGGATCTCATAGTCCTATTTTATTCTAAGAAGGATACATCACCTCAAACTATAACCCATCATGAATTCAAAATTAATGTTTAAAATGTTCCCTTAAAACTTATAGAGAGATAGAATGTCTATGATATTACATTGTATAAAGTATAGGGGACCTTAAAATTTATTTCAACAATGAATATTGATCAAAAATAAAAACAATAAATTCTATCCCAAGATAGTTTGTCCTACATGACTTTGATACATTCATCCACCATCTTGATATTGAACCGTCTTTCGTTGAAATGTTTCACTAGTCATAGAAAACATTCATAAAGTTATCTACCGTATTGGTTAGAGTCCTATATGAAACTATTTAAGACATTTTCAAGGTTATTTATAAAATTTTTGGTAACCATAATTATCTATAAGAAATTCATGACCATGGAGGTGAGTATGTTATTAATTATGGTTGTCCAACCTTCAAAATATGAAAAATGGAACTTTTTAGTTTTTAATGAGGCTAGTGATCCATCTACGAAATAAATAAAGATATGAATTCACATCCTACATGTCGATATAATTGTTTCATGATAATTCATTGGTATGTTACTTCTAAAAAACCAATATATTTCTCAATAAGCTAAGTATGTCTGCTTGAAAATTTGTTGGATATGAACACATTACTTTTACCAATGTTTGTTTATTATCCACTCCATTTACAATAAGCATTTAGTACGCTGTAAAAAATTTGAATTGATTTGTTCCATTCATTAAATAAGGATAAAATATCACTTGTGAAGATGATATATGATAATCATATAAAACAATATCTCACTAAAAAAATAAACCTACCCATTAGATATATCTTTTTTAGATTACATCAAATAATAGTAAATTATATAGTAAAAATACTATGAGAATGAGAACCCCATATATAGAGGCTACACGGGGACATGTTGAACAAAACCTTCCTTTACATTAGAGATATCAGGAACCAAAAAGAAGTATATATGAATGAATAAGTTAGAGACCCACCCTAAGAAACCAAAATTTTATCACAACCGTCAAAATAAAATTCAATTTTATATTATCATGTGATTTATGATTATTAATTTTTACCATGATGTTAGAATCTATAACTACCTATTTGAGACCTATAAGAATCTATTTCACTAATAAAATGGTTCCATGGATTTTCCTACCCTTAAAAAAGTCCTACTGTTCTTCCAAGATTGAGTTGGGGGGGGAGAGGGAGTTTTCATTCGGTATTTTATTGGGGAATTTTTATAATAGGTTATACATACTGATAGAAAATAAAATTCATAGGAAATTTGGTGTTCCAACTTTGAAATAAAGAAAGAGCTATCATGAGATAAGAACTAGGGATCATTCCCCTTTGTAAGTAATCCTATAAATCAAAAATGAAATCTATATTGACAAAATATCATGTTATAATAAAAAAGATCCCAGAAACATATCAACTCTTAGGGAATTGTATCATACCAACTCTAGTATCCTGAATTCGATGGTTATATTAATATATTTTAAAAACATACAAGAGAATTTATACCATTGTATTTATTAGATTTATAGTCTTAGAAGACACGATATATACATTATTCTCACATTACCATTCAAAATATGAAATAAAGATTATAATTGAAGTGAGAACATTATTATTTTTTCATGTATATACATGGGATGAATCATATATCCCTTCATGGTATCCTAGGAAAAGAAAAAAATAATAAAGGGTGAGATAAAATTCTTAGTAAACGAATGCGTACAAAAAAAAAGAAATCCAAAAATAAATAAATCCTGAATAATATGGTAGAGATAAGAAATAATCAGATATTATATATAAATAATATGTTAAATGTGGAATAAATCCATAGATAACATAAGAACATAAGTAATTACATGGATAATAATAACTAATTTCATAATTATGGAATTAATTATGGTAAATATTCTAATCATTCTTTCAAGGCCTTATTCCAAGACCTAAAAAACATATAATCATGGCCTTATACAAATACATCATAAACAGTTTTGAAGGTATTAACTAAATACCTTGTCTAGTTTGTATAATGAGATCAAATAATGAATCAAGGGGCTATAAAAATCCATATTAATCAATTTATAATTCTAATTAATATATCTTTTGTTAGAAATGAATAAAAATTAAAGATGTAATCAATATAAACAATCATATTTGGAAACTACTATAAAAAATGTTAATACTTTTCTTAATCAATAAATAGAACAACACATAAAATATCATGATAAAAAAGTTGATATTATCATTAGAGTATACCTCTATTAAACAATTAGATTCATTAATGTGTGTTTAATTAGATGAAAATAATTTGAAAAGTTCACCGGAACATTTTTTGATGAAAATACCCATTTTATTTTAAAATCACTTATTTGAAATCTAAAAATTTCATGAATATTAGAAAAACATATTTATTTTAAAAAACCATTTAAAATATTTTGTTAATATCCATTAAAATTAATAGTCTTAATGTTAAAAAATCCCATTTTTAGTATATGTTTTTAAAAAAAATTCAATCATAAAATGGGTAAAAAATACCTCATTCAGAAAACAGGAAGTAGATTCCTTTAATAACATTTTAGAGAATATAAAACTAGGGTAAAAATGAATTTAATTAATCATTATAGAATATTAAAAATATAATTGATTTTTTAAATGAAATATATTCAGTAGAGAAAAATATTCCTAATAGAATAAAACAAATGTCAGTTTTACATAATGATATTTATTCAGTCTTTTCAGTACGTAGACCGAGAAAAATGAAAGAAATGTTTTCAATTTATAGGAATATCCAATGTATAATATAATATTTTTTTTCATAAATTAATATCATATAATTCGACTAATATATCATTAAACATAAATAATCCCAAATAAGTATGATATTGTGAAATAAACCATTACCACTTCGGTAACTTTTGAAACATATTACCTATAAAATAAATTATATAAAATTAAACATTAAATTCAATGAATAAAAATATATTAATGATTTAACATATACTAGCTATAGTATATACATTGCATGATTTTTTTGATAAATATACATTATGTCTCATAGAAATTGGAATGATTTTAAAAAATACTTACAACGATCATAACATTGAAGTTATAATTAATAAATGAAGTGAGCATGTGTAAAAAATGTAAATCCACTTAAAAAGTGGAAATATAGATTGACATATTGATTGGTAATCAATCACATAATCTCGGTATAACATAAACAATGAGGAAGTAATATAAACTAATTAAAATATATTGAGTAAAGAATACCCTAACATCGAGTCCAACTCATCCCAGACTATCATGTCTCTTGTATAATAAAAGTATATTAATTTTATTCATTATTGATAATTTATTTCATGTTTATTAAATTATTATTATTACATTTATTTAATTTATTAAGATTTCTTAAATATTTATTAAATTAGATAAGTTTATGCTAGGTGTTTTTTTAGAATATTCTGTTGAGAATCATTAACAATATAGTTAGGTTGGACATTATCATAGGGGATATGGTTACATCATATATATAATATTAATCATAAAATAATTAATATTTTTATACATTAAATACAATTTTATAATCCTATATTAATGATGGATAAGAAAAATGTATCACATATATTTGTTGAGGTAGTAGTCCACACATACGCACAAGCGACATCATCATTTTTTAACTGGTGAAAGAGAAATGGATAAGTAATATGTTTTCCTTTATAAATAAATATTATTTCATTTATATCATATATATTCATCAAATTTATCTTAATTACCATCCTTGTGATGTAGTGATGAAAAACGAAACATGTCACTTCCTAGAGGTGGTTGTCCACATATGCACAAGAGTGATGTTTTCATAACCCGTTGGATGGAGATAGAGATGAGTAAGGTATATATCATCGAAATAATTAAATATCAGTATCTGTAATATATTTATTTTATTATATCATCAGGGTTATGATATAATTTAATGTGGTATAGGAATAAAAAAATTAAAGGACTTATATAGGAGTTATATATATTCTTTTAGAGACCACATTGGGATTACACAATAAACCTTCTAGGAAGGTAATTTGTTGAGAAAAGAGACTTTATTTAATGTAGAGGATTGTTCGTATGGTATTTGGGTAGATATTGTTAGATATGAATATCTCAAAATGCGCGACAAATAGTGTTTATGGGGTTTCCTTTTATAAGTTATTGGATTGTCATAATTATAAATATTAAACACATTAAAACAAAATAAATATCATAATCATATAAATAAAACCAAAATAGACATAATTAAGATGTTTTATTTGATACTATAGAAATAAATTGAATAAATAAAATTTATTCATGTTTTTTTTTTTAATTTGAAACCTTAACTTTGGGTTTAACGCCCTCATTAACCTTTTTTTATCTTTAACAACGATAACACATTTTTCAATCATTAAGGGTTATAATTTTAATAATAAGGAATAAATTTTCTCAAAAAATGGTGTATATGTGAAATTTTAGACCATTTATAATCCCAATTGTCCCATTAAATGTTTTTTAAAATCATTTAAGAAAATATTATTTATGATAAATTATCATTAAAGTCATTTTGAGACTATTCATTTAAACTGATTTTAAATGCATAAAGAAAACAATTTAATTTGAATCTAAAAGAACATACCATTAATAATAATTTTTAATTACATATTAAATTCTTGTAATAGTATAATTAATCCAAAATATATTAATTTATTATTTTTGAAATCATTTACCTTGATTTTTCTAATTCTTGTACAAGCATTGTATCAACATTACGTAAGAGTTTACGATAATTATTTCATATCTAAAAATTAAAAATATAATACTATCATAAAAATAATGTAATAATATTTAAAATAAACATTTATTATTGATCAAAACAACTTTTATCCTAATGAAAATATATTAGTGATATTTAAAATAGGCGAGTGACATTTTATTTAATTATCCATTACATAAAATAATATATAGGTCATTATCAAATAAAAATGGCACGATGTTACCAAATATTAAAATATTTATTTTTTATGGTTGAAATAAAATAAAAAAATAAGAATAATTCAACTGTTAGATATATTTTTAATGCCATGTAATATTTTTTAAAATAAATTAATTGTTTTATACATTACCATGGTTCAAAATATTTTCCATGGTTAATATTTATAAAAGAAAAAAATTAAATTGTCCTTATTAACAAAGTTGAACATGATGATTCAAATTTAACATACAATTTTAATGATTCAATTTTTGTAAATGGAATAAATTACTTTTAATATATGTGTGCAAAATACAATGTAAAATAGTTTTTAGAAAAATGTGTTTTAAGCATTAAAATGATATTGTCCAAAATAAAAAATAATTTTTATTTATATGGAATTAATTATTTCATGGTTCTTAAAAATAAATTATATAAAATTAAAAATAAATAAAAACTAAAAATTAACTTTTAAATTACATTAATTAACCAAATGAAATGATTGTTTTTCAAAAAACATTATTTTTAACTATTCACTAAAAAATATAACTTTTTTAAAATACAAAAAATACAACCTAATAATATAATGAAATTAATATTTCAAAAATTATATCTATTTTTTCTAAAAAATGATAAATCTTTTAGAAATTATTTATAATATTCATGGAAAAATGAAATAAAGACAATTTTTGAAGCATGAATGACTATTATTATTAATTATACAATAAATATAAATAAATGAATGTTAATTAATAAAAATGTATATTTAATATAAATATTTAATTATAACTATTTATGCATAATTATTAATTTAATCTATTATGATCAAAATACATTACAAATAGGAAAACACTTTTTACTAAAATATCAATTTTACCTTTAAAATATTTTATTTTCATTTCCAACCAATTATTAATAAATGAATGATATATTATTAATTTTATCAAGGAAAAAATTCAACAACTATTTTATAATGTGGTTATTCTTATTAATACTCAGAAAATCAATGGCTGCATTATAATTGTCCTATTTAAATGATAATATTTTGATCAGGTACATCTAAGATCCTGATTGCATATAATGGACATAAAAAATATATCAGGTAAAGAGAATAAATTATAAAATATTAGGGTGTTATACTATACCCCCATTTTAGAAAATATTTCCTCATAATTTAATCTCAAGTATTCTAAAAAGTGAATAAAATAATTTTTTTGAAAAGTAATTTCTGGGAGTGGAAGATAAAACATAAAATCATAAAAGTAAAATAATTTTTAATATATATATATATATATTTGAAATAATACGTCATAAAAAGTGATAATATAACACAATTTTGAAAATAGTGGAAGGTAAATAAGAATATCTACTAGAATAAAAAATAACCAGGTTCCTACATAAGTAGAATATTAGTGAGAAGTAAAAATATAGACATGGAGGAGAAACATAACATCCAAGGGATAATCGACAGTGATAGATAACATGATCATGCTTAATTAATGACTTCAAAAACATAAATTATTAATGGGTAATGAAAATTATAAATTCAACAAAATTGAAGGTAAGAGGATGAAAATTTTATTTCTCGATCATTTTCTTGGAGTTAAGTGATTATATTACTATCAAGATAGATAACATGGTAGAGTATAATTTATGGATTTCTTTCCATTTAATAATTAAAATTTAATCATTTTGTTGTTGTTCGATTAATTTATCCTTCTATATAATCATTTAATCCTTGAAATTAATGTTCAAGATTACGTTTTATTTCATGGAGCACTAAAATTAACTTTTTATAGATTTAATGATTCAAAAAGAATGAAAAATTATTCCTTTTATTTCATTCTATTATAAAATAATTCTTATCACAATATGTGATAGTATAAAATATATTGAAACATTAATATATAGAAAAAATAAATTACTATATAAATTTTAAACAAAACACACGAAAATAAATTTAAATAATTCCATAAATTAATTACCTTATAACTCTACAAAAAATGAAAATAATAATTAAAACCCAAAGATTAGAATCATTTAATCACATATTATTCCACAATAAATATAAAAGTTTTCTCTAAAAAATATTAATCACTCATGAAGTCTTTTACCGAAAATATAAATTCCATAATCATGTAATCTCTAAAATATGATAACTTTTCCAAAAAATAACATGAATCACCATAAATATATAATAAAATAATTTATGCTTCTATAAATTAACTCAATATCCATCCCTAAAAATATATTTACATTAATAATATAATTTTCCCAATATCTTATACTTATTTTCAAATAAAACCAATCACTTAGTCTCCAAATCGCTTTTTAATACAATGGTGATATCTATTATAAATGATATGTTCTCAAAAAGAAGTAACCCTTTAATCTCTATTTACAATGTCAACATCAAATATTTTACTATTAAAAATTGTTATTAGTAACATTAAACTTATTTCCAAAAATAGAAAATAATTATTCCTCAAATAATATTTCACTAAAAGAAAAACTAAACAAAATAGTTGTATTCCCATAGATTTATCCTGAAATATCCTTCATCATTTTATACTCCCATAACATAAAACCTAAAAATGGGTATCTATACCTTTATTATTATGATCAAAATTTTCCATATAAACCTCTCAAAATTTAGGTTTTTCCGAAATCAGTATGGAATATTGTAGGGTTTCAAAGGTTTTATCCTCTCATTCATCATATGTTTTGGTAAAGAAAATGATAATTAACCAAATAATATCTTGTAGGAGTGTCTAGTTAGGTATGAATCATGATACCAACTCATCATACACAAGTTATGATCAAGTTAATACCCATATTTTCTTTTTAGAGTTGTTACCCCTTGGATAATCTATCCAACAACAACATATACTTTCCAATATCCAAATACGAATATATTTTCTAGGAAAACCAAGCAATATTTACTTTACCATAGATTCATGATATTACCCAATACATAAAAATATCCTTAGAATCTATCATAGGGTTAGGTTATCTAACAAATGTTTTCCTAAAAATACTTCCCAAGGGTCCTAATATGCTTTATTTAATATCTACTGTAACACCCCTATTCAAGTTACCCAGTTCCATTGGTAATCATACTAAATTATAGTAAGATATAGTAGGTTGCAGTGCAAAGGATAAATTATTTTGGAAGTCTTTAAATACTATAAACAAACATGTTTCTTAAAATGCACTTCATAACATAAAATACAAGTTAAAACTCAATATATAAATTTATTATTTCATTGAGTATATATGTGAATGAAATCACAGATCCATTCATGGTATCCTAGGTGAAATAAAATGTAATAAACTATAATGACAAATTCTAATTTAGTAAAATCAAACAACAGAAGATATCACTAAAAAAATAAATCATGAATATCACAAAAGAGACAAATAATAAACAAATATTTCATAGAAGTAATATCATGAAAGAGGAATATATCCTTGGATTACAAAACAACATAAATAATCACATTGAAAACAATAAATTATTTCATAAAGATGTATTTCATAATTTCAAACATCATAATTATAACGTTAAGGGTTTATGCTAAGACATTATAAATATACCATCAAGGAATTTTGTCAAAACATCGTAAATAATAGGGCAAGAATAAACAAAATACCCAGACAAATTCGTCTCATGAGACACATTGATGCGTTAAGGGGATATAATGGAGCTATTATATCACTTTTTATGTTCACTTCATTATTTATATAAATTTAATGAATAATAGTTAAAAATATAATCAACATATACATTCATTTTGAAAAAATAGCATAATAAATTTTAATAGTATCCCCATTCGATAAATAAAACGATATAACCACATGCCATAAAAGATCTAAGTCGGATTGTATCATTATATTATATCTCCAAAAAATCATATGATTTATCAAAGTATTTATATATAAATGAAAATATTTTAAAATATCATTATAATATTTCTTGAGAAAAATTAATATTTCATTTTGAGATCAATTATTTAAAATTAAAAATTGTATATTATATCATGAAAAAAATAATTTAAAAAGAATTATATAAAATTGTTATTTACTATTGAAGTAAAATAATAGTCACAATGGTAGGAATTGTAGTTCATGTAGTAAATATTAAAACAAGTATTCCATTCACAACATTGGTAAAAAAAACTCCTTCGAAAAACAACAAGAAAATTAATTTTAATTTATTTTATAAAAAGTAAAAAATGGATAAAAATTAATTAAATTTATAATTGGAGAATATTAAAAGAATTATTGAAAACATTTTAATGAAAATACAAACATGTAAGAAAAAGAAACCCAACCGAATAAAAGAGAAAATTTGGCTTCCTCAAAAATAATCATTTGAACTTTTGGGTACTTTTAGAGATAGAAATGAAAAAAACATTTAATTTAGATAAACAACTGCCTGATATGGAAATATATTTGGTTCAATAACGAAATTTTATAAAATTCCCCCAATGTAATATTAATCATTAAAATGCTGAATAAGGACGAGGTTGTGAAATAAACACTTACCACATTAGTAAATTTGGAATCATAACAACCACTAAAGAAATAAATTCAAATGAAAAAACCAATACCATGAATATTAATATATTTGAGATATAATTTATCAAACGGAAAATATATATACCAAATTAAAGAAATAATTGGTGAATAAGGAGTATGAATAGTGAAAATAAAAATGTAGCAAGGAAACACTTACACATATCATAACAATGTAGTGATCGTTAATGAAAAATTTATTATGTGTAAATAATTTAAATAAAAACAAAAATGTGGAAATATGAACTAAAATAATCATAGGTCATTACACATATAATAGTTTTATAATATAAATTATAAGGATGTAATATAACTCAATGATATGTAATTGAGTTATGAAATACCTTACCTCAGGTATAACACACAATGTATATGCTTTATCTCTTGTATAATAAAATTATATTAATTATATACTTGACTAAGAACCTTTTTCATGTGAATTTTATTCCATTTATTTAATATATTACCATTCCTTATATAGTTATTAAATTAGTTAGGTTCATGTTGAATGTTTTGAAGATGTGCAATTCATAATCATAAAACAACTTCATTATGATGAAAATAGTCTACCAGGTTATCATTCCATAATTTTTAGAACATTAATCATTAAATAATTATAATTTTTATTTATTAAATACAATTTTATAATAATACATGTATTTAAAATATGAAAAATTAATAACATCACTTCGTGGAGGTAGTATCCCAAACGTACGCACTAGTGACCACATCATTTTTTTAACTGGTAGAAGGGTAAAAAGGTATATAATAAATTTTATATCTGAAATAAAAATTCATTCACGTATATTAGTTATATGAAATAAATCCATCATAATAATGAGTCTTTTTAATGGGTGATGAAAAATGAAACACATCACTTCGTGGAGGTTGTAGTCTACATGTACACACAAGTGATGTTTTCATTTCCCATAGGATGGAGATGGAGATGACTAAGGGTTAAAAAATAGACATAATAAAATATTATTATAGTGTAGGTACTGATTTTATTATATCTACATAGTTATTATAAAATTTAATGAGTTATAAGAATAAATAAAATGAAATGACTTGTTTAAGAGTTATACCTCTTCTTTGGGAAACCTCCTTCATCTTATATATTAAGCCTTCTTGGATTGTATTTTACTGAGAATAGAAAATTATGAAAATGGGGATGATATTTGGGTAGGTATTAATTCTGATAAATTGTTGATATTAATTGGTAAAAATATTTGAGTAAGAGATAAGAGGGGTTTCCCCTTAATATATGAGGCCAGTGGCCTAATTGTAAATATTAAGAACATTAAAATATAATAAATATCATAATCATGTAAGGTGGTAAAAAATGGAAATAATTTCTAGGTTCAAGAATGATAAGGTATCAATTACTTCAATAAATAAAGAATAGACTCATTTATGTTAAATTTCAAACCTTATCTTCTTGTTTAAACCCCTCATTAACCCTTTTTATCATTGACAGTGGTAGCCAATTTACCACTCTTTAAGGGATATAAATTTACTTCTATGGTTTAAAGTGACTCAAAAATGGTACATGGATGAAACTTTATACCATTTTATATCTTACTTGTCATATTTTAATATGATGTTTTATTTTTGAATCATTTATTAAAATATTTTTATCATAAAACATCCTTACATAGATTTTTTGTGACTATTCATTTAATTAGACATAAAAGAAATCAATACATAACTCAAATTACAATATAAAAATTTTTATCATCAATTATTCCTTATAATTACATAATAATGTAACGGACTACTACAATTATTCTGAAAAATATTAATTTTTTTGTTTTCAAAAACATTTACCTAGATTTTTATACTACTTGTATGAGCGTTGTGTCATTATTACTTAAGCGTTTAAGAAAATTATGAAATAAAAAAACTTAAAAATAAATTAGTATCATAACAATAATGTATTAATATTATAAAAAATATTTATTACCAATCATAACTTCTTTTTATCCCATATAAAATATATTATATATATAAAAAGCATGATAATGAAATTTTTGTAATTTTCTTTTACTTAAAATAATATATCGGACATTAAAAATGAAAAATGTATCCATGATTCAATATATTAAAAAATTTGATGAGTAATTTAAAAATAAAACTATAAAATATATTTAATGAATTTTTTAGATATATTTTAAAATTCTTATCAAATTACTTTTAACCTTAATTACGTGATTTACCCTTTACATTGATGAAAACTATTTACCATGGTTACTATACATAAAGAAAAAAAAATGATAATTTCCTTTTTAATAAATTTTATTATGATCATTGAAAATATTAAATGAAATTTTAATGATTTAATTTTTATAAATTTAATAAATTTCTTTTAATATAAGTGGGAAACACTTAATGAAAACCTATTTTTAGAAAACACTATTTTAAAGAATAAAAATGAACTTATACCAAATTAAAATTTAATTTTGATTTATATTTAATTAATTAGAATATTTTTATTTAAATGTTTATTATTTTATTTCTAAACCAAATTCAAAATTTAATGAAACTTTTAAATTAATTTCTTTTATTAATAGAAATGGCAGTGTTGCAAAAATCGACATTTTCACTATTCACTCAGAAATCAATCTATTCAGAAAATGCCTAATAATCATAATAGGTATATAATGATGTTATTATGTCAAAAATTATATCAATTTGTTAAAATTAAATTTATAAAAGTGGTATAAATTAATTTAATATTCATGCAAAAAATTAAATAAATACAATTTTCGAAGGAAATTAATTTTTGAGGCATTATATATATTTATTCTTCTTACTTATACAATAACCAATATTAAATAAATTTTAAATAATTAATTTGTATATATAATTTAATAAATTTATTTTAATCATTCATAAATAGTGATCAATTTAATTTATTAAGATGAAAATACAATGCACACAAAGAAACCATTTTATTAAAAATGTACCTTTTACCTTTACAAGATTTTATCTTCTTTTACAACCAAATAAAAATTAATTTTTTAGATATTATTAATTTTATCAGGAAATATATATATATATATATATATATATAATATGGATATTCTTATTCATAATTTAGGAATCAATAGTTAGGTTATAACGGTCATATTTAAATAAAAATATTCCCATCAGAACTTGTTTATGCTTTGTATTGTCTGTAACCTAAACTATGAAATATATTACATAAATAATATAGTGTCAAAAATAATTTTGTGATACACTCTACCCTTATTACATAAATTTCATCCATGAAATTTTATCTCGAGTTTTTATAAAAGGGTTTATTTGTTTAAAAAATCAGTTACAGGGAGTAGAAGATATAACACGCAATCTTGAAAAGAAAAATACTTTTTAATGATTAACAATAAAATCAATTTGAACCCATGTCATAGAAAGAGATAATAAAACATACATATAAAAATTATATCACTTAAATATGAAGATATCCTAGAATGATAGATGATATAGTTCCCACATAAAGAGAATATTATAGGGAAGTAAAAATATGGTCATTGAAGGCAAAAGTAAAACCCAAAGAATAATAAAGAGTGATAAAGAAAAAAATCATGAGAAATTTAATTCATATAAAATGACCAAATGGTCTAGAATAATTAAGATCATCAATTCTTTAGAAATTTATAATAGAGTATATTATTTTTATTTTTAGATTATTTTCTTATATTTGAGAGGTTATTTTCTTATAAAGACAGAGAAACCATGAAAAAAATACTTAATTGATTTATTTCTATTTCATAAGAATAATTTCATCCTTTTATTTTTCATAAATTTACTTTAACTTCTATAGTAGGGGCATAATATTTTCATATATAAATAATACATATTATTAGATAAATAATCAATTAATGACATTTTAATCCATCTCAGAGCCATAGAGGTATATATCAATTGGAGAATAGATTTTCAATATTATTATTTCATGAAATATCCTCAATATCTCCCATAAATATCTTTCCACATAGTATTCTACATAAGAATAACTTACTTAAAAGAATTTTCATGACCAGGGGAAAGAAATATAAGAAATGGTGAGCTCAAATACTCAGTAAGGGTAAGCATAGAAGATATCAATTGATGATTATATGGATGCATAATATAATCATATGGTTATAAGATCATGAAAATAACATAAAAAGTTCATAAATAAGAGAAACAATTCATAAAATTGTCTTATGTAATAAAACATTATCATTTGGTAAATCATCATAACTCATTCATGAACCATTGGTTCATACCATAAATTCAAATGGAACCATAATAAATGTAGAAACCATTTAAAATGTCAAGTTTTAACACCAATACAATAAAATTATGAATAAACACCAATTCAATATAGCGGATCAAGCTCATTTACTTATTTCCAATAGTAGAACAAGCACTTTGACTTGTTTCCCATAACTATCTCACGAGATATAATCATTTACCCACTACATTGGAGGGATATATAGGTCTCATAAATAAAATAATGAAAAACATATATATGTATGCCACAAAATCATAAAACATTCCTCATATCATCATATTATAACTCATGTAAAAAAATGGGTTCCATATTTCAATAAATCAAAGCATAACTGATTAAAACTCGTTTCATAAACATCTCATCATCATAATAATAAAAAATCCAGAGAAATAAAAATGTTGGTATTATTGGATAATATCCATAATAAAATAAAAAAACAAAAAAGGATTTTATTGTTTACGAATAAAAATACTAAAAAAATACCATTAAAAACATTCATAAAGAAAATATTTTTTTTTTATTTTAAAACACGTTTTCATAAAATATTTTTTTGAAAATATTTTGGAAAATTATTTCCATGAAAATAGTATTGGAAACATGTAATGGAATTATAAAATTATTGAGTGGTCATGATGGTATTAAATTTCATTCATTCAATATAAGTTAAATGAAAAATCCATTAATATTTTTATTTTAAAAATTCCTTGTTCAAATAATTATAAGTAGAATACTTAGAAAATACTTTTTAAAAATCCAAACATGGTTAAAACCATCATTAAAAATTCATTGGATAAAGTGAAAAAATTTCTTGAAGAGGTTTTTATAAAATTTTGATATGAATGGAAATTTATTTTAGATCGATTAGAGAAATAATGTTGATTTTTATTAAAAACAAAATCAGTCGCTTAAAAAACTAAAGTGAGGAAAATGATAAAAAAACATATATTCTGAAAAAATTACGAAATGAGAATAAAATTAATAGGATTAATCAGATAAGTATCACATAATTTATTCAATGTAAATTTACATATAAAAAATTCTGATTAAAATATGATAGAAACATAAATCCCTTACCTCAAGTCTCACCTTTTGATGTTTGTTTTTAAAACTCCCTTTATTTGAGATATTTCATTTAGATATCCTATTAAGGATCTAAGTATCTATATTCTGGGAAGCAAAGAACCTATAAAATGTTTCTAAGGAATTTTGGAATGTATTTTGTAAAGGTATGGTCAAACTAAAAGTCTCAAATCTGTGTGAAGAAGTGAGGTGGGAGGTTCCCCTTTATATGCGAGGAGGGAGAAATTTTGAAATTTTATATATGATTATATTATAATAAAAGTAATTCTCATGGAAACATGTATCCAAAATGAAAAAAATTATAATATAATATATTTTAGGGATATAATCCCATAATATAATAAAATTTATATAGGTCTAGGTGTAATTTTAAACCATATCTTTTGGATTAACCACTTTATTAAAAAAATTATTCTTAACCATGATAACTCCTTTTTTACACTTAAATTGTCATAATTTTACATATAAGGTGAACATTGGCTCCAAAATGTCCAATGGATTAAATTATAGACTATATATTTTCCTCCTTTTCCTCATTCAATATTGGTTTAAAATAATTTAATAAAGTATAATTTTTGATTAAATATTATTATTGACCATTTTGACAGTATTCATTTAATTTGAATCAAAATACACATATAAAAAAATATAATTAAAATATAATCCATTAAAATAAATATAATATGTCAAATACTTATATAGAATTCATATAACACATTAAATCTGTCAAATTATATCAAATAAATCTTTTTTAATATAATTTATTTTATATTTCCATTAATTGAATAAATATTGTTTCAACATTGTGTTTAAATTTATAGTAATTATATAATATCTAAAAATTTTAAAAATTACCACAATGAAAATAAGTTTATAATTCTGAAAATATATTTTTTTTATTTTTTCACAACGAAATTTTTTTCTATGTGGAAACATAAAAGATATTAAAAACTAATAGACTCGCATTTTGTAACTTTTTTGATTTAAAAAATATATTGATAATTTTAATGAAAATTAACCATTAAAAAATAAAAGTCAAGCCTAAGGTGATAAGGGTATAATTAAATTATTTTAATTAGAAGTGGGGGGAACAATTATATCATTGTAACATAGTTTAAACCAATATTAAATTTATTTTTTCTTTACCGAGGTGAAAATTTTACCAATATTACTATTCATATTGACCAAAAAATAAAAGGCACATATTTTCTGATTTTGAACACCCCTAATTAAAAATATGAAATAAATTAAATTAAATTAAATATCTATATATGGTATAAATTAATTTTAAAATTAGTTCCCAATATTTGATGTAAACTACTTATTAGAAAAAGACAATTTTAAGACACATAACATTGTTTATTCTTGTCCTTTGTCTAGAAAAATATTAAATTAATTTTAAAACCTTTTATTAAATATGAAATATATAAATTTATTTAAAATAATTCAATAGTAGTGATTACTTTATTTTATTTATACAAGAATTCACTACACACATTGAAAACATTTTTCCCAAAACAAAAACACTTTAATTTTGTATAATAATTATTTTCAATTAAAATCTTTTGAAAAAATTTAAATTAATTTTTTAAATGTGTAAGAAAATATTTTTCATTATTTATTTAGTATTATTCACACCCATCAATCCAACCACCAAGAAATAACCATCAGATAACAATATTTTAATTGTATATGACAGTTTTATTATACATGGTGTGGTGAGTAATCAATGTTATTAAGGAAATAAAATTATTTAAAGGGAAATATTTTTAAAAAATATCCTAGTGTTACATTCTACCACCCTAAAAATTAATTTCAACTTCTAAATCCATTACTCTAATATAAAAAAATGAGGATATATCTATTTCAATTCATCCTTAGGCTTCTGGGTAACTTCATTAATTTTTTGGTTACTTTAGAGAACTTTTACCAAGTGAGTTATCTTGTTTCAAATCACTTTATCTCTATGATTCATGATTTATACTGATAATTACTCATATTAAATATCATTATCTTGTTGTATTAATTATGATTTTAGTACATCTGAAGGATTCAGTATGTACTTCTTTAGGATTGTTACATGGAACACGTCGTGAAGTTGAATGATGTTTGGTAGAAGAGCTAAGTGTTAAAATACCATCCCACATGATCAAGAATATAAAAGGTTCCAATTAACCAAGGGCTGAAAATTCCATTCTTCCCAAATCTCATAACCTTATTTCATTTAAAAATTCATAGACAAACGTCTCACCTACTTTAAATTCATGATCATGTCAATGATTATTTACATAACTCTATTGTAAACATTGAGTATCCATGACGTGATGATAAATAGTTATAACTTTCTCTACCATTTCCCTAGATTCATAATGACCAATATAATTCATTAAATAAATTAATTCTAACACATTGGATTTTTACACTTATTTATATAGAGGGATTCATAATGAGATAGAAAAATTCTTGAGTGAATGATGTTATTCCAAGAAAACTGAACTAAAGGAATGTGTTGATCCCAAATTTCTTTAAAATACATATAACATGATATCAACATGACCTTCAATATTTGAATGGTTCTCTAAAAATGAACACCCCTCAGAGGATGACATGCATTAATAAAACTCAAATATGTATATAGATCCCACTGAATACTTGACCAGAACATTGAGGTAAACCTCAAATCCCAGTTAGACAAGATTCACATGAAATTAACCCCTTTAAGATTTACGTTGATCTGTGTAGACAATAATAGTGAGAAATATCTCACAAAAATTGATAATATATGGTAAATATCATAAAACTGTAGATTTCAGTTACCATGGTTAAACTAGGTCATTTATCAATATCTTTTTTTGAAGGATCTAATGATATACCCTCATATGAGAGTATTTCAACCATGAATAAATAATTTTTATGACAGAATTATCAATTGTTAAAATTTTCATAAAGCTTATATGTTCTCGGCATATTTCGTACAATATTAAAGTTATCATCTTGCTCCTCCTTTCTCTTTAGATATACAAGAATGTTATCTATAAAGGCTAACAGAAACTGAACATGGTAATCTCTAAAGACTCTATTAATTAAGTCCATAAATATAGAAGAGGAATTAGTAAGACCAAAAGGATTCTCTAAAAATTCATAGTGTCCATTCCATGTACAAAAGGATGTATTGGGTATATCCTATTTATTGAACCTCAAATAATGATATCCAAAAATATGTTCAACCTTATAAATGTATTCATCTCTATATGGTTGAAAAATAATTCATCAATATAGGAGATACAATATTTGTTCATAATATTGATATTTTTATGTTCTCAATATTCAATGAAAGGACACATTAACCCATCCTTATTCATAAAAAACAGAACATGTTCACCCCATGGGAAAATACTATGAAATTTTAATCCATTCTCAATATTTTCATATAATTTCATCTTACATTACTAAAACTCAGTTGGGGTTATTCTATAACAAGGCTTTAAAATTGATAAAACAATAAATATGAGTTCTATTGAAAACTCAACTTTAAGATTCGGAGATAGGCCTTGTAATTCTTCTAGGAGGACATCAAAAACATTCTCATACAATATGTGTATCCTTAATGTTGATTTTATCCCCAAAAATCTAAGATAATTAACCTTCATGGATTGGTAAGAATACCCACAATATTAAAATAATTTATTTTTAAAGTTTCTTTTCATCTTGTATTAATAAATGATTAAGGGTTCATTTAGAATATGAAATGTGACTTACCTTCCTCAAAAATTGATATAGGTTATATAAAAATATTATTAATCCATGCTTGTAAGAACATAAAATTCAAATAAAGGTAGAATAATAAGATTATCAAGAATCACTTTCCCTCAAAATTCAATCAAAGAGGAAGTATATAATTGAAATGTCACTATCATTCCATTAAGAGCTTTCATATCTATCTCAACATATAATTATTAAGGTGATTTTATAATACCATTATGAAATTCCTTATATATAAATGAGTGGGTATATCATTAATCAAATAATACATTAGATATTTTATAGTGGATGATACACAAACTTTTCAGCATGCCATTCTCATAACCCACATCGACAGTGGTGATCACATAAGATTTCCATTTGTCTTTGGGTTAAAGAAGAGGTTGAAGTTGATCATTAAAAACCATTAGATTTATGAAATGTGTTGCAATTATTCCCATATTTGTTTAATTTTAATAATTTCATTATGGATGGATCAGTGTTTGGAATATTCTTTTATTACATTGAATAAATCGACACATTCATCCCCATTCAATATTCATAGACTCAATGACACACCTTTAAACATTTAATTCACATTCAAGTTAAATTAAATAAGATCCATTGATTATTGTTCAATCATTTATAGCATGTACATGGCTATAATTTCTTTAAACAATGTGATCTATTTGAGTTTTAATGGGAATAAATCATCCTTCTCTTTTTAGAACCACGTGAATGATGGGAATATTCAATTTTCAGTTCTACTTTGAGATCACATCAAACTATTTCATCATATCTAAAAAAGTAACAATCAAAAATTACTTTTAATGTATTTTTTATCTACCAAATATCCAGTTAATTTTTCTCTTAGGGCTAGTAATTGATCCACAGGCATACCATGAAATTCTTATAAAATTTTCCTCATAGGTAATAATGGATTCAACCTCATTTTTCATCAAATCAAGAAACTCCCTATCCATATTTTAAAATAGAAATAATTAATGTAATTACTAAATATTTTTACCTTAAACTCATCTCATTCCATAAATTGAATTTATTCTTATTACATCATATTCTTAATAATATTCCACTATTTATCTACTTCACCTACAACTGATATATAATTAAGATATTTTTTTCAAGTCCCACGAATCAAAGACACAAAAATATTTTCTCAACGGTGTTGATCTAGTAATTAGTGGATCAAATGGTTAATTAAATGATGCTGAAATTTTCCTCAAGAAATATTCATCAATACATTATTACATCTTTTTATAATTTTAAAAATTTATATGATTCAAATATTGAGAATGTTTTGTAGGAATAGTAGTAAGATTCTTCATTGATGATACCATAAAAATTGTTTGCTTTGGATGAAAATTATTGAATTTCCCACCACATTCATCATTAACATGTTTCCTTTGGGTTACACCCATTGACTAAGATCAAAAATAATAGTTTTGGATATAATAATAATAGTGTAAATCCCCGTAATCATCAAAAAATAATATATATAATCTCTAAATAAAAAAACCCATTTTTTATGACATATTTGGTTTAACGTAGATCATTCTTGCTCATTACCAAAACCTTATAATTTTATCCTATATTTAAACCAATCCCCAGGGTTTTTAAAAACAATTTTATAACCCTAATGTACATGTTTTGACTAAACCCTACTATAATACGAACTATAGCTACACATGATTTTCATACATAAATATTACATGTTTTAAATGAATATTCAAATCATAACATTTAGATCCTTTCCATAATAATTTTTTTGGTGTATTTGGAGACCAGAAATAAAATATTATTACTTCATGAAGTATTTTTAATATCTTGAGTTAATATATCACCACATAGTACTCTTTATAGTCAAACCCTACATAGAACTCTCTTTATAACCTAGGGAAGGGAAACATAAGATAACATTGAGTTCAAATTCTCAATAAGGGTAAGCATGTGATCTATCAATCTAAGATCATATGAAATAAAAATATAATCATAAGGGTATAAGATCATGAAAATAACTTAAAAATTCCATAACCAATCTGAAAAATAATCATAAACAAGAGTTATAAAATAAAACATTATTGTTTAATAATACATGAATAATAATAATGATAAATCATCATAAATTAATCATGAACCATATGTTCATGAAATATATGTGTGTGGAACTATAATAAGTTTAAAACCATTTCAAATGTCAAGGTTATCTATAAAAACCAAAAGATTAGGAATACTCACCAGTTTCCCATAGTGGATCATGCATATTAAATTGTTTCTTGTAACAGATCAAGGACTTAGACTTGTTTCCTAAAATAGATATTGTAATTGGACTTTGTTCCCATAACTATCTCATGAGATATAATACCTTTCCCAATGAATTTGAGGGAGACATAGGCAAAACCACTCACATTATCAAAACCATACATATTAGTCAGACCATACCATGAAACATCAATCATATCATCATATCATAACCCATGAAAAGAAAATGGGTTAAATATTTCATTAAATCATAGCATTACCCATGAAAATGGGTTTCATAAGCATCCCATAATCATAAACAAAAACAATCAAAAGAAAGAGTGTGATGAAATAATTGTATCACATCCCCAGTAAAACATAAGGAACATCAAATGATTTTTTTAATAATTAATTTAAATACTAATAAAATATTATTGAAAAATTATGTAGGAAAATAACCTTTTAATTTATAAATCATTAACAAAAAATAAAATTTTCAAAAATTTTATATATATAACATTATTTGAAAATAGTCATGGAAACATTTAAAGGATGATTAAAATAATTGGTTGGTCATAATGATAAGAAAATAATTTCATTAAATATTTGTTAAAACAAATCATTCTTTTTATATAATTTTTTCAAAAAGTATCTTGTCTTTAAAACGACTAGAAGATTCCCGATAAATAATTTTGTCAAAATTAAACTATGGGAAAAATATGATTAAATAATAATAGTATAATATAATGAAAAAAATTTTAAAATATTTTTAGAAAATATGGAAATGGAATAAAAATATTTGAGAGTGAAGAGAGAAATATAGTCTATTTTACTTAAAACACTATTTGGATCTATAAAATAAATAAATTGAGAAAAATTAAAACAAAACATATATTCTTATGAAATAACAAGATGAGAAGTTAATGAAATAGTTTCATTATATAAGGATCATATAATTTTAAAAATGGAAATTAAATTATAAAAAATAAATATTAAAATAGGATGGAATCATAAATTCTTTACCTCAGGTCACGTACTTGCTCATTTATGTTCAAACCTCATCTTCTTTAAAGTAAATCCTTTAGAAACTCTCTTAAGGATCCTAGGGTTGGTCTTCTACGAAGATAAAAACGTCTATAATATCAATAAGGATATTATAGAATTTATTCTTGAAGGATATGGTCTTGGTGAAAGTCTCAAAGTGGTGTAAATAAGTGAAAGAGGATACACCCTTTTATAATTGAGGTTGTAGGTTGTTTTGGAATTTCATAAAATATTAAATTATAATACAATAATTAGGTTGAAACAAATATTTCAAAAGGATTTTTACTCAAATATAATATATTTTAGAGTTGAAATACTATCATTTAATAAAAATTGGATAGGTTTTGTTCTCATTTTATACCATATCTTTTTTATTAACCACTTTTTTAACAAATTTTTTCCTTAAATGTAGTAACATTATTTTTAAAATTTCAGTTTTGTAATTTTACATATAAGGTTATAATGGTATAATAAATGGATATGCGATTAAATTTAGAGCATATACTATCCTCCTTTTCCTATATAAATATTTTTATGATTTTTAAAGAATTGAATAAAATATTATTTTGATAAAATATTATTAAACTCCATTTTTACACTATTAATTTAATTTGAATTAAATACATAATGTAAAAGATAGAATTAGAATATTATCCTTAAAAACAAAAAATATTTCATATACCTCTATAAAGTGTTTGTCACACCATAACTCAGTCAAATCATATCACATTTAATATTTTTCATATCATTAATTTTATTTTTCCATTAATTGAATAAATTATGTTTCACATTATGTATGCATTTAATATAATTATTTAATACCTAAATTTTATAATTAAATTATAATAACTAAAATAATTATATTATTATCCATATTAACATTTCTATTTGTTTATAAATTACTTTTCTCTCTATTTGGAAGCATAATAGAAATTTAAAACTACGAGTGACATTTAGAAAAATTATTGGATTTTAATAACATATTGGTCATATTAATGGGATTTTATCCATTAAAAAAATAAAATTATATCCTACAGTGATAAGGGATGATCTAAAATCATCTAATAAAAATTATGATGAACAATTATTGAATTATTACTTATTTTTAACATAGATTAACAAGACTTACCCTTAAGTGAGGTGATAAATTTTACAACATTTACTATTCATATTGACCAAATGTAGATGGGGAATATTTACGAACTTTTATACTCTTATTTATAATTATGGAATATGTTTTATCGAATTCAATACATATAAATGGTAGAAATTAATTTTCAAAAAAGTGTACCAAACATGATGAAAACCACTTTAAAAAAATACAATTTGCATGCATAAAACATCAATTATTTTTTATGATGCATTAAAAAGTATTAAATTAATATTTTTTAAATATATGATATATAAATGTCATTAAAATTGTTCACCAATACTGATTAATTTATTATATTAATATAATTTTAAATTTAATACATTAATTTTTTTAGAAAAAAAATCATTACAATTATTTTCCAAAAATATCAATTTTAAATTAAATTTTTTTTAACTAATTAATGAATTTTATAAATTTTTATACCATATATTTTTTATAAGTTTATTAGTATTATTCAATCCCTCCAATCTAATGTATAGAAACTATCCATCACAGAATAATATTTTAATATTATATTGTAGTTCGTTTAAACTCGGTGTTGTGTATAATGAAAGATATCAGGGGAAATAAATTATTTAAATAGAAGTAGTTTTCAAAAATACTAGTGGTTTAAATATATACAATATTTGAATCTACTAAATGGATATTCAAGATGACTTTTTCCGGCATGAAGCACAAAAATTAACTTTTTACAGATCTTAAGTTTCAGAAAAGGTTGAAAAACTATTCTTTATTTCTCACTCAATTAGCTAAATGAAAAATGTTTAGAAACATATGGGAGAATATACAATATAAATAATCATTAACGTAAAAAAATAATTTAATAATCTAAAAATATTCAACAATAACTCCCAAAGGTTAACTTAAATCAGTTAATAAACATTTAACCTTAAAAATCATTAAAATATATTATAAAAAATTAAAACACAAAGATTAGATTGATTTGCTAACATATAATTCCAATATTAGCATAATATTGATCATCAAACAAAATTAATCAGTTATAAAGTAACATAACAAAAATATATATGTACCATAAACATATAATTTCCAAAATATGCTAATCTTTTCTATAAATATCCCAAATCACCACAAATACCCAATAAAACATTGTAAGATTCCAAAACTTAACTCAATATTTTTAATATAAATTATTTTTATCTTAAGTATATAATTCTCTTTATATAGTCCACATCTTCAAAAATAGATATAATCACTTACTCACAAAATCAATTATAAATATAATAGTTATCCATATGAAAAAACATATGTTCTAATAATTTAACAATCCTTTTATTCAAATTAACCATATTAACATCAATGATTATATTAAACATATTGTTTATTAGTAAATTTTAACTTATGTACAAAAAATATAAAAAATATTCCCCAAATTACATTTTCAATAAAAAAACAAACCAAAGGGTTGTATACTAATTAATGTAACCCAATGTTTCTTTAATAATATTAAATTTTGATTATATAAACCCAAAAAAGTAATATCTATACCTTTAAACATATGATCAACCATATAATTATCAACCCATGACACCTTAGGTTTATCTCAAATCACTATATAATATTATTGTCTTCCATGGGTTTGATCCTCCCATTCATCATAATAGTTTATAAATAAAATGTAAATTAACCCGTGAATATCCCTGAGGACTATCTAGCCAAGTATTCAGTCTTAGGAGAACTCAAGGTGCACTAGTTATGGTCAAGTTAGTTCCCAATACTCACATTTTATAGTTATTGCCTCTTAGTGCATCTTTTCCAAAGACACATCCATATTCTAGTACATAAATAGGGATTTATTTTCTTGGAAAACCAAAGAAAATATAATTTAACAAAGCCTCATAAAATCACCATATATATAAACTTATCCCAATAATCTATCATGGGGTTATATACTCAGAACTATGTTTTTAAAAATCTATTTTCCAAGAGTCCTCCTAAAATTTCTTCAATACCAACTGTAACATCCTAAATATAGTAACCCATAGATGGTGGCTATCTTAATATATTGGTAAAAGATAAAAGTGATCACATCCCAAATGATAAAATAGCTTATTAGTCTTGGTAAACTTGATACATATGTGATTCTCCAATTACATTTGAAAACATAAAATACAACTTAATCTTCGAGTGATCACTTTATTATTTTTTATCATATATCAATGCTATCAATAATTGATACCTTATTGGTATCATAGGGAAAGAAAAATAATAATAAATTATGATCATACATGATCAACAAGGGAGTGAATAAAATATAATCTACCATAGAAGAAAATAAATGTTAAATAATAAATAAGAGATAAAAAAATAAAATATTTCATATAACTAATTTCTGAAAAGGGGAAAATATATATGGATAATAGAACAACATAATTAATCTCATGGATAAAAATAAATAATTTCATAATTATGGAATTTATAATTCTAAAAATCATAATCATACTATTAGGGACCTATTACATGACATCATAAATATAAAACTAGAGACTTATGCTAAGAGATTATAAATAATTAAGTAGGAATACACAAAATACCCAGGATAGTTTGTCTCATGAGACAAATTGATACATTTAGGGAAATAATAGGCCCCATAAGTCAGATAGAAATTCCAATGATTTCATTATATGAAATAAGTTAATAACAATTCAATACATAGGCAACATATATATTCATATTCAAAAACTGACATACAAAAAGTTAATTTTTTCCTATCAATAAATTGAACAACATTATTATAATACATCTAGAGAAATAATTTTAATGGGATCATTATATTTTACTAATAGTTAATCATAAAATTCATGAATGGATATCGACATAGATAAAAAGTATCTAAAAATATCATTGGAAAATTTCTTGATGAAAATACCCTATTAATTTTAAAACCACTTATTTAAAATTTAAAAATTTACAAAATATTATGGAAAAATATTCTTTGAAAAGAAACATATAATCTTATCATGGAAGATTCATAGTAGAGAATAATCATGATAGTGATAAATGTTATTCTTGATATAAATATTAAAACAAGGACTTATTTCACACATTTGGTAGAAAGTACCCCAATTGGAAAATGATAATCAGATTCCTTTTAAACATTTTTTAAAAAAAAAAGTGTTGTTAAAAATTAATTTAATCAATCATTTTGGAATTTTAATAAAATTATTTAAAACATTTTGAATATAAAATAGGCATTTAAGATAAGGATTCCCAACTCAATAGAAAAACAATATTGATTTTCTATAAAAATGTTCATTAAGACTATTGAGTATTTAAAGAGATAAATGAAAGGAAAACATGTAATTTATAGAAATAAAAATAGGATAAGATAATAAATGGGGTTTAATATATAATGGTTATATAATTACTCTACAATAATCTTAAACATAAAAAATGTTTAATAAGGATACGATCATGCAATAAACCCTCACTATTTAGGTAACCTATATATCATAACCCTTATGAAAGAAATAAATTCAAATGAATATTTAAATACCATGAATATAAATAGATACATGATATAACATATCAAAGAGGTATTATATACACCAAATTAAAGAAAAAGTGTTGAATATGGATTACGTTGAACAAAATTAAAAATGAGATGAGAACAAACATTAAAAGTTCATAACATTGAAGGTAAAATTAATCAATTATGTGATCATGTATAGAAAACGTAAATCCAGGTAAAAATGTTTAAATTCAACGTAAGATTATCATATATTAGTAAATAAATAATATTCTAATTACATATAAAATAATGAAATGAAATAACATAATGAAATGAAATTGAGTTAAGCAACCACTTTCCCCATGTCTGACTCTCCATATAAGTACACTATCTCTATTATAATAAACATACATTAATTTTATATTTTTATAAAAAACATCAGGAGTGTTAAATTTTTATTATCCTTTTAATTTCATTTATTATCATTATTTATATAGTTATTAAATCAGTTATTTTTATGTATAATGTTTTGAGGATGTTCATTTCATAATTTTAAAACAACTTTAGTTGGCAGGACATGGTCAAAAGGTTCCTTGTACCATAATATACATAATATCAATCATGAAGTAATTAAAATTTTATTATATTAAATAAAATCATAGAGTCATCTAAAAATTAAGTACACAAAAAATCAATCACATTGCTTTGTGGAGGATGTAGTCCACATGTACGGATGAATGACATTATCATATTTTAATAGGTGGAAGGGTAAATAGGTATGTAATATATTTTGTTCCAAAATCATAAACATATAATTAATATAATATATATTCATTAAATCCATAATAATAACCTTACTTGTGAAGTGATTATGAAAAATTAAACACATCACTTTTTGGAGGTGGTAGTCCACACGTACACACAAGTTGTGTTTTCATTTCCCATAGGATAGATATGGAGATGACAAAGGGTTTTGACATATAAATAATAACATCTAGTTATAGTGTCAATATTTATGATATTATACCATGATTTTTATGATATAATTGACAGAGTTATAAGATTAAATTAAGTAAAAGGAATTAGTTGAGAGGTATATCTATTCTTTGGGAAATCTTATTTGGAATGCACGTTACGACATCTAGGTTTGTATTTTGGCTAGAAAAGATCCTATAGATTATGTTCATGTTGTTTGGTAATGGATTGTGGTAGATATTATTCAATGTTAATGTCTCAAGATGTGTGAGGAAGATATGATAAGCGTTTCCTTTTTATAATTGGGGGGAGTGGCACAATTGTTAATATTAAGAACATTGAAATATAATAAATTTCATAATCATGTAAATTGGAAAAAATGACAATAAATTATTTTCATAGACATAATAAGATCAAAATAAATTCAATAAATAAAATTTATACATATTTATGTTGAATTATAAACCCTATATTTTGGTTTAACACCCTCATAAACCATTTTTAACTTTAATAGTGATAACACATATTCACCATTAGAAGGGTTTTAAATTTTCATATAAGGTGGATCATCGATGAAAAATGGCCCATTGATGACATTTGATACGATTTTACATCCCTATTTAACACTTACAATTTTTTTACATTTAAATCATTTAATGTAGTATTGTTTTTCATAAAATATCATTAGATTCATCCATTATACTATTTATTTAATCTGAATTGAAAGAATTCATGATAGATATGGAATTAAAATATAGACACATCCAATAGTAATTATACTTTATAATGATATAATAAATTTATGTAATTCTATAATTCCTCCTAATTTTTTTAAATCTGTTACCTATATTTTTCAATTTCCCGCACAAGTATTATACCAATGTTCCAAAAGAGTTTAAAGTAATTATAGCATAATTAAAAATTTAAAATAATTTAATATCATGAAAATAATTTATTAAATTTATAAATAATCATTTATAACTAATTATAACTACTTTTATCTTAAATAAAATATATTATAGATATTTAAATAAATAGAGTTACATTTTTGTAATTATCCATTACGTAAAATAATATATAGGTCACTAACAAAGAAAAATGGAAAACACTCTACGTAACGTAAAATATTAGATGAAGATGGTTAAAATAAACTAAAAAATATTAATAAGTAATCTTTTAAATATATTTTTAAAATCATATCACATTATTGTTAAGCTTAATTACTCGATTTACCCTTTTCCATGGTGATAATGTTGACCATGGTTAATATCTATAATGACCAAAAAATTAAATTATACATATTAATAAATTTCAATATACTGATTCCAAATAGTAAATACAATTATAATGATTAAATTTTTCATAGATGGTTGAAATTATATTTAGTATAAGTTCATACCACAAAATGAATAACGATATTTTGAATATTTAATCTTTATGCATAAAAATGTACTTATACAAAAATAAAATAAAATATTGATTTATATGTAATTAATTCTATATTTTTTCAAATGGTTTTTATATTATATTTAAACCAATTCTAAAAAATCATGGATCATTTAAATTTCATTATTTAAAAAAATTAAAGGATAATTTTGTAGTAGTCAACATTTTTACTATTCAGAGAAAAATCAATCTTTTCAAGAAATTCTCAAATAATGAACCTAAAAATTTCATGAAATGATAATTTAAAAAATTATAACCATTTAGTTAAATTAATTTTCAATAATGTGGAATATATTAATCATATTATATGTGTAAAAATGAAATTAAAACTATGTTTGGAAGAATTGATTTGAAGCATACAATGACTTTATTCTAATTTCTAGTCTAAAAAAATTATATGAAATAAATGTTAATTAAATAAGATGGATGCATAATTTATATATTTAATTTGAATCTTTTATAAATATTTATTGAATAAATCAATTAATATAAAAATACATTTCACATATAAAATTAGTTATATTAAAAATATATCTCTTACCTTGAGAAGATTTTATATTCATTTCTAACCAATTTATAATAAATATATGATTGATTAATAATTTTATCATGGAAAACAATTCTACATATATTTTGTAAAATTTTCATTATTATGCATACATTATGTATCAACTACTAGGTTATAAAAATAATATTTAAATAATCATACTTCCATCGTGCTTTATTTAAGCTTAGTATTGTGTATACAATACACAATTGAATATATTACTTAAAGGAAAAAAATTATAAAAAATCAGGGTGTTACAAAACTATTTATGTTCTCCTTAATGATATCCTCTTCATTATACTCTACTGGAATGGAATCCATAACACAATTTTAATCTTATCAAGGGATTAAAGAATGTTATTAAGGATTAAACCTCCTCGAACCAATACAAGGTTCTCTATCTTTTTCCTTATCCCCAAGACTATGGGTATGGATGAAAAATAATAAATATATAAGGGACCATTACCTCAATATCACTGGAGAGGGAATAAAAGTATAACTACATATTGATATTCCCCATGAATTTATGTTCTTTAATACATTCACTAAATAAGGTATTCATCTTGAATATTTATTTTATCCACGTCTCTCTAGATCGTTCTTATGATGTCCTTAATTTTTATACCAATCTTATAACCAAGATGTTTTACATCTTATATAGGATAACAATTTTATCCTTATACCATCTCTCTAAAAAGAAAATTTCAAGCTAGTTTATTTCTTTTTTAATATAGAATCGATTTTTATGAGTATTTGGATGGTTATAGATCCATTATAGAAAAATCCCCTTAAATCCCTTAGTTAATTTTGAAGAAAAACAATTGGGTATATTCTCATGGATGTAATCTAAGACGCATGTGTAGTGTGCTAGAAATCATTATTTTGGGAGCATATGTTGGAGTAAAAGAAGCAAATATAGCCATCTATTGAGTGTTTTAGTTTTTTAAATAACAGATAATGGTTGAAAAGGGACTAAGCCAAATGATAATTAAAAATGTGAGGAGAACTATGGATCCATTATATGAGTGATAAGAACCTATTTATCCAACTCTAGGTCCTTCTATTACTATGTATGTTATTTCATGATATGTACATATCACATGTATACATGAGATTAGTGATGATTGTGTATGATAAAAAATATTTAATTCCATTCATCACTTACCTTAAATAAGAACTCTTTAATTTATTCTTATAGTTGTTAAGGATCATGTTAAAGTCACCTATAATGAAACAACTTTTTGAACCTTAGTTTAAGATAGATAATTTTTTATTTATATAATATATTCAATACACATTAAATATAATATAATTTATAGATGGAAAAAATGAGTGAGTGGAGTAATAAACTTTGACCATTATGTTCTAAGTGGAAGAATTAATTCGGTTTATATAAAAAGTATTTTTCTAGGAAATAAATATATGATTGTTGGTTGGGTTGCCAGGAATGTTGCTCCCCACATGCATATTGGGCACAAATTGATGACTAGTGTCTTATTTAATCTTAGGTTAGAGAAAAATAATTGGATAATTTTATTTAGTATAAATACAATATGGATGAAGTCACATTTAACATAGGACCTGATTCATAAATCATTACAAATAACCATATAAATAATTGTGAAGTAGATATATAATACTTAAGGGATTTACATTATAGGTCTTAAAGGGAATCATTTTTTCTATTATCTTATGGTTAAGTTTTGGATTTGGTTCCCATGCCTTATGACATTGAGAAAGTTGGATTATTCCTCTTATGATGGCTTATGGGTGGAGATAATATCTCTTCATCTTCTGATATAACCAAAAAAGAAGATATACAAAAAGGGCCTCAAATAAATAAATCATAAAATGTCCTACCTATATGAAATTATCTTAAGGGATGATAAAGTTATTAACAGGTCCTCCGATTAAAATTCCATAAGTAAGAGAAACTTTAATATTGGATTTTATATATAGAATCATGGAAATCCTTCTATCAAAAAAGGTTCTGATAAATAAATATGAGCATCACTTCCTCTATATATAAAAAACATCATGAATAGGAACGTGAATATTTGATGCATTTATTGGAAAATATTATATAGTAGACGAAAGAATATTTTCCATGGCAAGATCATTCTAAGAGGAACCATGATCCAAGAGATGTGATTTCACGGTATCATCCTTGGCAAGGATAGTTCAAGATAATCCAATAACAGGGGATATGATTCCTTTTAGAAAAAAACCATGGTCTAGGGAGTAGGTATACACTGATCATTAGTCTGGGATCCGATATTCTATTTCATTATAACAAGTGAGATTATATATTGTAAGAATTAAAAAAACAAGGATCATAGATCTATAATTTTCACCTCATAAAAGAAATAGATAAACACCCATAGTAAAATGACTTAGTTAAATGCCATAAATAAATCTATTTAAAAAGAGATAAAAATCATCATAGAATGAAAAATTGTTATCTTATAGTCATCCATCAACAAAATCCATACCAGCGGAGTCTATAATACCCTTGAACAATTTATTATAGATTAAAAGGGAAATCCCGAGAAAATAATCCCAAATAGCAGCAGTTTGGGGTTCCTAGACCATCAACCAAAAAATTATATTTAAACACCATTTTCCAATTTTTTTAGCTCCTATCTCCCAAGATAAAATAATGAACTATCAAGAGAATACGTTTATGAAAAAGTATTGAAGTATGAAAACTAAAACTAAAACTGAATGGGTTTGTATCTAGGAGTTAATAAAGGTTTAGAAGACCATAAGTGGGTGATAATAAACTCAATCATTAGTGAATAAATCCATCTATGACAATCCACTAAAGAATAAAAATCTTCTAAGGAAATAGAAAAAACTATATTAATTTATAGGATATCTAATTCCTTGACATCCAATTGAATGTATGAGATTGAATAAAGGATATAGACGATAGAAAAAATTCTTTGAAGGATGAACCATTCGTTACAGGGACATATCCTTCCAATAGAACACCAATGTACTGATCTATGATTATCTTAAGTATGATGGGTCCTTTAAAAGGTAAATTCCTCTACATTATGATATTTAGTACATGTATTAATTATCACGACCCGCCTCCATGGGCCATGAACCATGTCATCTAACCCCATGGGTCTCCTGTAATACCTTGGTTGCCTTACCAGCACCCCATAGGCTATTACTCACTAGGGTCGCTTATAAGACTAATGATTGTCCCTATAGGCCAACACATGTTCTTTCAGTGTGTTTTTTCCTCACTCACACACACCAGGGGAAACTTCCCAGAAGGCCACCCATCCTGATTACTACTACAATTCCTTGACTTCCATTTGAATGTATGTGATTAAATAAAGGTTATAGATGATAGAAAAGATTCTTTGAATGATGAACCATTCGTTACAGAAACATATCCTTCCACTATAACACTAGATAACTGATCTATGATTATTTTAAGGATGATGGATCCTTTACTAGGTAAGATTATATTACTTTAAGAGACTTAGTACAAGGATTAATTGTCACATCCTACCTTTATGGGCCATGAACCGTGTCATCTGACCCCATGGGTCTCCTGTAATACCTTGGTTTCCTTCTCAACACACCATAGGCTATTACTCACTAGGGTCACTTATCAGAATAATGATTGTCCCCACAATCCAACACATGTTCTTTCTTTGTGTTTTTTCCTCTCACACAAACACCCTGTGAAACTTTCCAGAATGTCACCCATCCTGATTACAACTCCAAGCCAAGAATACTTAATTGTGTAGTTCTAATCAGGTAGGCTCTTTAAAATAAAGGTTCACCTTATTGACATGGGTAGTAACATTTAGCCATTTAAGTCTCACTTTTATAAGGGTGTTACATTATCCACCCCTTTAAAGCACAACGCCCTCATTATGGACCCCAGGCCACAAACCCAGGCAGTGCCTAATCACATCTGGCTGGGTATTGGCTTTGATACCATTTGTCTTGACCCACCTCCCCGGGCCATGAATCTTCTCATCTGACCCCATGGTTCTCCTGTAATACCTTGGTTTCCTTCCTAGCACACCATAGGGTATTACTAACTAGGGTCACTTATCAGACTAATGACTGTCCCCGCAGGCCAACACTTGTTCGTTCAATGTGTTTTGTTCACACTCACACACCTGAGGAAACATCCCAGAAGGTCACCCGTCCTGATTACTACTACACTCCAAGAATGCTTAACTATGGATTTTTAATCAGGTAGGATCTAAAAAATAAAGGTGAACCTTGTGGACATGGGTAGTAACATTTAGCATTTTAAGTCTCACTTTTCTAGGGGACATGACACTATTTGGGTGATCGTCGACCGACTCACCAATTCGGCCCACTTCCTACTGACTAGAGATGGTATGGGCTACCATAGAGAATATAAAAATCACCCAGGAGAGGATGAAGACTGCACAGAGCATAAAGAAGTCATATGCTGACAAGAGAGAGAGACCTCTGGAGTTTGAGGATGGCGACCACGCCTTTCTACGGGTCTCACCTCGACGAGGTCTACAGATATTTGGCCGAGGTGGAAATTTATCTATGAGATTCATTATACCTTTTTAGGTCCTTGACAGAGTTGGTGAAGTGGAACACCGATTAGCTCTTCCATCTCAGTTGCACCAAGTAAACGACGACTTCCACGTATCCCAACTGAAGAGATACTTGCATGACCCTTCCCACATCATTGACCATGGCGAGTTGGATGTTGATGGTGGGGCGATGTTTACCTAGGTTCCAGTAGATATTGATGATCGATAGGATTAGTTCCTTCATGGATGGTTGATACCTCTGGTTTGCGTTCGTTGGCATCACGAGAACCTCCAAGAGAGCACATGAGTAGTGGGAGGCTCAGATGCATGCTCAGTACGCCCACTTGTTCCCTTAGTTGTGAGTTATGGCTTACAGGGATGTAGATCCCTGAGGCGGAGAGAATGTGAAGGCACAGAATTTCAATTAAATTTATTTTAATTAAATGTAAATTTTACAGGTCCATGAAATCTGATGGCGTGAGATTCCGAGACCCGGAGTGCCCGCAATGATTCGTCAAAGTTTTTGTTAAGCATAAGTTAACACGCCTAAGTAGTATTCCTGAAAAAGTGGAATAAATCTTAAATGGTAACTCAGATAAGAAATCAGAGGGAACTGTTGTTTTCAAGATGGCGGGTTTACCCTTGGTGCAAATTAAGATTAGTCAGCCCGAGAATCTGGTGAGAAAACCCAAAAATGGAATAATTGTAAATAAAATAATTAAATAAATTATTTTATTTTTCAAATGCATATAAATCACAAATGGTAACTCAGATTAAAAATCCATGACCACCACTAAACTCATGAGTGTATTCTTTCTTTAAGAAGATACTAACTTTGGATGGCACATTCCACTAGAGAAAGTTAGTTTTTTCGGCAAATAAAATAATTAAATAAATTATTTTATTTTTCAAATGCATATAACTCACAAACGGTAACTCAGATTAAAAATCCGAGACCACCACTAAACTCGTGAGTGAATTATTTCCTTAAGAAGATACTAACTTTGGCTGGCACATTCCACTAGAGAAAGTTAGTTTTTTTTCGCAAATAAAATAATTAAGTGATATGTATTTTATTATAAAATTTATAACTTCTAAACTGTAACTCGGATTAAAAATCTGAGAGTACTGTTCAGTACGTTGGGGGTTTGTTTCACCTAGGAAGAGCCTAACCTTTACCAGCACGAGTCGAGGGTGGCTGATAATAATTTTCCTAAAATTTTTCGGTGTACGTTTAGTAATCACACGAGTGAAATTTTTTTAATTTTGAAGCGGTGATTGGAATTTAAATTTGAGGGCACCGTTGAACTCATAGAGCTAGTTTTCGCTTATGAAGACTTTCACCTCAATGGAAGTTGGTCAAGAATAAAAGTTAGGTTTTGGCTTTTTATAAAAAATAATAATATAAAATGTAAAACAATTTATTTTATTTTAAGCTCACATGTGAGTGATTGTTGGTTAAAACCTCAACTTGGGAGTTGGAGGTGGGACTGCCACACCCTAACCTCCCATGAGAGGTTATGGTGGTGGGGACCACCCGAACATAACCTTCCGCAAGAGGTTACGACAAGGGGACCACCTAAGATCAAAACCTCTCAACTCCATCAATTAATTTCATGTGTCAATGTAAAATTAAATGATTTCAATTTAATTTTATGTGTCAAAAAAATTAAATGCTATCAATTAATTTTAATTGTCAACATAAAATTAAATCATTTCATTTTTTTGATGCAGGCTATGTGGGGGAAGCATCTTGGAATCCTCACAATAATTAAGCTAACACACCTTTTAAATTGCGCCTACGCTATTTAATTCTCTTGAACCCTCTTTTAAAATTAAGTAAACGCATCGTTGGAATTTAGAAAGGTTCCTAATAAATGAACTGACATAAATTCCACAATGGTTACATACCTCTCCCCCTCTCCTATATATAGGGATATTGGGAGGAGGATTTGGGATTACTTTACTAAGCGATGAAACACTGGCAAAGTGATGCGACACCCAATGCTTGGAGGATTACGTCTTCTCCAACGAAGAACGAAGAATGATAACCTTCTTCAAATTTTTCCTCGGACACCTACCGATGTGGAGCGTCATCAATGATCTGACGCAACTCGGGTTTGGAAGTGCTTGGTAGATGTGACGAATGACGATCCTCTATGTATTCTTCCGTGACTCCATCAATGAATGATGCCCAACTTTTAGTGCCAATGTCAACCAACTACGAGCAAGGTAGGGGTTTACTTTTGACTATGTATGTTCTTTACCTGTGTTCTTCCTTTCTCTCAAAAATGAAGAATGAGGAATTGTTGTGCTCCATACATACGAACCAATTTCTATCACCTCTAAATGTGGAGGGTGATGGCAATACTAACATACCAAGAATCCCTCGGCCGATCTTTTGTGATGTCTCTACGGCAAGGCGATGAGGCGACGACGATGAAGGAGACAATGACAAAGGATGCCCTACCTATGGCCGCTGCGAATCATGTCGTTCCATCTTGGTGCACCGAAGATTCCGGTCGTACAACGCCGGCCTGAGCGGCACCCTGCCAGCGTACCCGCGACCTCCCTGTGCCCTGCCCGGCGAGCGGCGTGCCTGCCTGCGGCCTCCCAGCACCCTGCCCGCCTACTCGCGGCCTCCCGGCACCCTACCCGGTGCATGGCTCGCCTGCATGTGGCCCCCGCTCCCTGTCCGGCACCATGCCAGCACCCGACGGCCTGCCCGGCCGCTGCCGCGCCCTACCCGGTGCCCTTCCAGCTCCCCCGCGGCCTACCCGGCCGTTGCCGAGCCCTGCTCAGTGCCCCTATGGCCTACCTGGTGCCCTTCTGGTGCCCCCACGACCTGCCCAGCCCCTATGCGCCCTTCCTGGCACACCTGCTACCAGCCCGCACTCCACACGGCCTTCCCGCTAGTCTCCCGACCAACCCGACCTCCCAAGCTGAGTTGACCAAGCCGCTCCCCTCGTGGCGCTGGCCGAACCGGCCCCGGCCTTCGGGCCGAGCCGCCTACATGGAGACCACCGAACCGAACCGGAATCTCAGTATTCTGGGCCAGGCCTAGCGGACTGGGCCAAAACATAGCTAGTTGACCCACCCAACGGGCCATGTCAGACCCAGTGAGTCTGACCGGGTCGACTCAGACTGGGTCGGCCCAGACTTGTATGGACCGAGTCGGTCCGACCGAGTCGGACCGGACCCTGGCCCATTACCGAACCCTATACTTTCTTTTGGCCATATCATTGGCACTGGACGTTTGTTTGAAAAACCGTCTGTGAAGCCAGTATTCTTGGAGAGAAGTCGTCCCTTTGAGAATACCCCACTAGAGTTCAGGGTATTGTTGAGATACATTTAGGTTGAATCGTACACAAATCCAACCAGGTCCCCAGGATGAAAAGGCTAATAACTAACAGACCGGGCATCTGCTTGACGTGTCATCTGTTGTGTTGAGACCCATATGATATGGCAGACCATTGAGATACTTCTACGTGGGACTTCGTGAAAGTTGGAGTATCGAACAGTAGCTTGTGAAGAATATCTTCCAATGATGAGCAGGCTTTTGTTTGGGAACCTAGTAGTTGGCTGAGACATGACGACTATAGACCGATTCAACGCGGAGTTATTCGACTAGCCAAGTGGGGAGAACCACTGTGTGTGTGAGGAAGACCCACGGTAGGGAGTGCCTCTATGTGAGCGCGGCAGACCCACGGTACTTGACACACGGAGTACCTCTACAGGCTACCATGGGAGCACCTCCGTGTGAGCGCAGCAGACCCACGGTGGAGAGAGCCTCTTTGTGAGCACAGGAGATCCACTATACTCGAAAGGAGGAGTACCTCATCAGTCCAAGTTATTGGGAAGCACCTATGTGTGATGCGGCCGACCCACTGTACTCTATAGAGGAGGGGTTCTCCAATAGCCGAAAGTTTAGATTAATAAAAATCCCGGTTTGAGCTGAGTCAATGAATTTTGGGCTTTCCTCATGATTAAGATGAGTTACTATATGACTTAGGTATATGTATGGGAATATACCTATGTAATCGTTATCCGTTGATTTCATACATTGTGGTTTATCCTTTTTGGATTTTGTGAGACCTTGAGGTTATTGGGATCCCTACTGAGTATCGTTATACTCACCCCTGCATGAGCTACGCCCGCACCTCATTGTGTTGGTTGCAGACGACACACAATGCTGACTGAGGCAGAGAGTAGTAGGACTGGAAGATAACTAGAGGTGGACCACTCGGTGTGATGGTACATGGAGGAGACAGACGGATGTGAGTGCTGTAGAGGACATCTGTACCTACCATTCAGGTAGGAACCCCGGAGGATGACCCAGTAGCTTCTTCACTTTTGTTTAGTAGTACTTTATTTCAGTTGTACTTTCACATTCCCCGTTGGGCTTGTATTTCCATCACCTTTTACTTTCTAGCACTTTTTTTGCACACAATTTTACTTAGTGTTTTTATTTCAATTGTGTTCTATGATGTGTTTGTTTATAGTAATAAAGGAAATGCCTTCCCAGTTTAGGGATTTACACCTTTGGTACTAGTCACCAACCCCTAGCCTATGTAAATCGGACTTGGTGTAGTCACGATACGGGCCCCAGGGGACGGGTTATACGAAATGTGGCAACCGGGTCCTGGTGACAGCACAGACACCCTGCCTTAACAAGGCCATCGGGTCCTGCCCTACCATGTACCAAAAATTTCTCCCACAGACACGTGGGGCCCATCCCAGGGTCCACCCACATGCCCGAACGGGTCATCTGACTAATGATTTTCCCCACAGGGAAACACATGTCCTTTCCAGTGTGTTTTGTCCGCACTCACACACACCCTGATAAACTTCCCAGAAGGTCTCCCATCCTAATCGCTACTCCAGGCCAAGCACGCTTAATTGCGAAGTTCTAATCAGACATGTTCACGAAAAAGAAGTTGCACCTTATTGACATGAGTTATATCATTTATCATTTAACCCTTTATCATTCCGGGGTGTTACAATCACCCCCACCCCCTTTAGAGCACAACGTCCTCGTTGTGGGCCCTAAATCTCAACCCAGGCATTGTACCGCACTTAAGGCTGGGTACCAACTCTCATACCAAATGTGACAACATGCCTCCCCGGGCCATGAACCTTGTCATCTGACCCCATGGGTGTCTTGTAATACCTTGGTTGCCTTCCCAGCACACCATAGACTACTACTCACTAGGGTCTCTTATCAGACTAATGACTCTCCCGAGAGGCCAACACATGTTATTCTAGTATGTTTTGTCCTCACTCACACACACCTTGGGAAACATCCCAGAAGTTCACCCATCCTGATTAATACACTAGGCCAAGCATGCTTCGCTGTGTAGTTCTAATCCAGTAAGCTTTTGAAAAGAAAGGTGCACCTTCTTGACATGGGTAGTAACATTTTTCCTTTTAAGACTCACTTTTCCATAGGTGTTACATTATATACCCCTTTAAAGCACAAAGGCCTCGTTGTGGACCCCAAGCATCAAACCCAGGCAGTTCCTAAGCACTTTCAGCTGGGTATTGGCTCTGATGTCATTTGTCACGACCCGCCTCCATGGGCCATGAAACTTGTTATCTGACCCCCTGGGTCTCCTATAATACCTTGGTTTCCTTCCCAGCACACCATAGACTATTACTCACTAGGGTCGCTTATCAGTCTAATGACTTTCCACATAGGCCAACACATGTTCTTACAGTGTGTTTTGTCCTCACTCACACACACCCTGGGAAACTTCCCAGAAGGTCACCTATCCAGAGTATTACTCCAGGCCATACATGATTAACTGTGGAGTTCTAATCAGGTAGGCTCCTTAAAAGAAAGGTACAACTTGTTGGCATGGGTAGTAACATATAGCCTTTTAAGTCTCACTTCTCCAGGGGTGTTACATTAATACACGATGTAGACATCACCACCAGGGAAGCACATTTCAAAAAATATGGGGTTGAAAATAGTTTCTAAACATATTTCAAGGATGGAGTCAACATAAGGGGAGGTTCATAAGAAGGGTTACTAGAGAAGGATCTTGTCCATGTAATCCATAAAATTTAATAATCGACATATATGAATAATTTAGAAGGGAAGGATCCCACTCTACAGTCAAAATGGTTTAAAAACATTGATGGTGGCATGTGAGTCACATTATTGGGGAAAAAGTATGGATTTTTTAATCTACTGACAATAATGATTAAACATGAATTCATTATATGAAAGAATTATGATTTTTTATATGTTACATTAATGATTTCTATGTCAGTTACAATAATAATGTACTTCCATTGGTAATTTATGCATATAAATGAATTACAATATCAATATTTCATAAGGAGAAAGATGTAGAGTTACAATATCATATATTATAACCAAATATATATCTAAATCATACCATAAAATATATACAAAACTCATCGTATGGTTTTAATGTGTTAGTGTATATCTTATTCAATATCCTACTTGAACTGAAGCCTCATATAATTTTTTTACCATTTCACCTTATATTGTTTATTATTAAATAATTTTTAAACCATTTAAAAATATCTTTTTGATGTATCTTCCCAAAAAACCTTTGAATATCTATTATAAATTTCAACTTGTATCAAAACATTTAAAATACTATAGAAAACACATTTTTAGATAAAATAAAAAAAAATTAGAATAGAACACAAAGTTAAACTCATTTCTTATTCAGTAAAACACTATATGTGACCCCATGAGACTTTATAAAATTGGGAATAAATAATCAATTAAGAAATCATAAATGTAAGAAAAAAGTGGTCTCTTTAAATGAATTTTACTGGATCAACAAGTAAAAACGTATTTCATGATCCCCATAATATGGATGTATATTTATAGTAGTGTCCCCCAAATACATTTGATGAAATAATAAAATTCCATATGACCCCTTAATAAAAGAAATTAAGTGACCTAGGGACATAGATTATGTCTATCCCATATAGTATATTCTTATATTGCATATCATATTTGTATAGACTGAATATGTCTGTAAATATATAAAAAAGTCATTCATCTTTATGGAATACAAATTCTCAAACACCTCATCTAATAAAGAAATTATATATAAAATATTTGTATGTTCTTAAACTCCTTTAGTCTATATCCATCAAGGGACCAGATGTCATAATTTTCATATGAGTTAAAATATATTTTTGTTGTTAAGATCCAACCAATGACATGGTAAAAAAACATACCCAACCACCCCCTGATTAGCTAAGGATTAATGATTGTATAATAAAGGAATCAAAATATAAAGTTTCTCATGTTAGGTATCTCACTAAACTAAGGCATGGGGGTATTAAAATATGAAATATAAACCCATAGTATAAAAAATGCACAATTTATTCCTCTCAATGTGGTATATAATTGGGGGTGGGGGTGGGATCACCAAATATAAAACTAATTTTGTTTTTCATGAGAGTATTTCATATCAAATATAAAATTCTAATCATGATAAACATAAAATTTTATCCAAACCTATAATACTCTATGGTGAACATCAGCTAGGGATGACACAATGTATTACGTTGATATGATACATATCATTTCATTTCATGATATATATAAAGCTAATCTAAAGGATGATATTATGAATTATTAATTTTTTATAATAGAATAAATTTTATATCCATATATAATTTTAATAATTTTAAAAACCAATACGGAAGAACATTTTTAATCATTTAAAATTGATATACCACCATATCAACCTATTTTTTTATAATATTCTTGGGTTTTATTAAAGACATTTCATCTCTATGTAATTCGTACTGTATCTCTCTGTGAATAAATGACAAAATATTCCAACTAAATGTGACACTATGCCTCCAATAATCCAAATATTGTAGTTATATTACTACATCGTTATAAATAAATTAAATCATATCTCAAATGATCAAATATTTTGGGAGTCTTATGAGACTATATAAAAACATTATTAACACACTATATTTGAAAACATGGATTACAAATTAAATTATTAATGAGAAATTTATTATTTATTACCGTATATCCATGGGATCATTCATAGATCCCTTATTTGTACCCTGTTAAACGAAAAACATAATAAATTGGTCATCCTAGAATCCTAGTAAGGGAATATATATAATAGATGATATCAGTGAAAAAATAAATCATAGTTAAAATTGAACATGTAAATAATAGTCAATTAATCCACATAAATTATATCCTAAAATGGCAATATATCAATGGATGGTATAATAACATATATAATCACATGGATAAGAATAAGCAATTTCATAATAATATAATGAAAAATATCAAACACCATAATCTTATTATTAAAACCTCATGGCAAGATGTTATAAAAAAATAATTTCAAAAGATGATAAATAATCTAACTTGTTCCTCTCATTATTCCTACCAAGGCATCTAGGGGATATTACGGCCCCCTACAAAAGCGTACTATGTATTATTCATTCATCAAATAAAATAATTGAGTTAAAATTCAATACATAATTAATATAAACATTTATATTGAAAACATGAATATGGAATGTTAATATTTACCAAGTAATTAAATAGGAAAACATGAATAGAATATATATATATAATATGGTGAATGCATTTATTAGAGTAAACACCCATTAGATCATAATTTTAATAAAGGATATTTATGTAAATGAATATATTTTTGAATGAACATTCAAAACTTTATTGAAAGCCTAAGAAAAAAAATCATTCTATTTTGATACAATATTAAATAATATTTTTATAACACTGTTAAAATTTATTTCATAGTAAATAAACATGGAAACATACAATGTAATATTAAAATATAAGTTCAATTATGATATGGATAAAATGCATTCATGTGGTATATGTTAAAATAAAGACCACGTTCACTGTTTTTGTAAAATAATAAAACAACTCATTTAGAAAATAATGAAAATATTCTTTTGGTTTTTTTAAAACAAATTAAAATATGGTATATAATTAAAATAAATAATTATTTGATCATAATACATATCATTATTGAAAAAATTTAATGAAACGTGGACATGGAAGAAAAATTTCACAGGCCAATGAAGAAATAAGGTCAGTTTTTATTTCAAAAACATTCTTGATCAGAGAAAAGAGGGGAAAACTAAAACAAAACATGTAAACCCCATAGATAAATATTATTTATGAAAATAGAAGTATTTTAAATTAGTAAATTCTTATAATATCCTTCAATGGGTATTTAATAACAAATAATCATGAATAAAAAATAAAATTGTAGAATAAACCCTTACCCCAATCATGTTCTTATTTGGACATTATACATCCTAAAAAATAAATTTAAATATAATAAATAATTTTCAAAGAACTTTTTTCATCAATTAATCAATTTAGGTTTTTTATAATCATTTGGCATCAATTATTTGAGTATTTTTTGTTGATGTTGACCAAAAAGCATATTCAATCAATTAATGAAAAATTAATTCAGTGTATTGTATATGGATATAGGTTTTTTGAAGAGGATTCAAAAACCATATAATATTAAAAATTTGAGGAATATTTTTTTCATTATATAAAATTTTAGAATCATCCATTCATGGTGGTAATAGAGAAAAAGACATCTCTTCGTTGAGTTGGTAGTCTACATGTACGCATGAATGATATTATCATTCTATAAAGTATGGAAGGACAAGAAGTTATATAATTTATTATATTTCTAGAATCATAATTATGCAATATATATAAGATATAATAATTTTTTCCATTTTATAATCATTTATATATAGTGGAAATGATGAAAATAATGACACCACTACTTGGAGATGATAAACTGTATGTACACACAAGTGATGTATTCATTTTACATATGAAGTAAAGGAGTTATAAAATGGATGTGAAATCAGCTAACAAAATATTATTTTATTTAATATACTAATCAATGTATATTTATAATGTTATTGAATATATGGATGAGGTTTATGAAGAATGTAACAAGAAATGTTTGGTAAGAATATAAACCTCTTCTTCTAGTAATCTCCATTGGATTACACCTTATGACTTATTGATGTGGTTTTATGGTGATACTAGTACCTCTAGGTTGTGGTTATATATGTTGAAAATGTATTTGGTAAGTTCTTGGTTGAGATAAGTGATCATGTAGCTTTTATAAGAGAGTAAAGTGGGTTCCCTTTTATAGGTCAATAGGGTGGAAAACTTGTAAATACATGAACTTTTTTTATATAATGTATTTCATACTCATATAAAATGGATATAAATTATCAAAAGATAAAATATTATTTTTTAAGGTCTAAAAAAACCATAAAATAAGATTAAATATAGTTTTTATGTTATATTCAAGCTTTTCCCATATAATTTTTACCATTTGAAACTCATTTTACCCTTAATCAAAGTAATAAATAATTTCCATGGATTTTATAAATTATAAAGAAAATTAATTTAAAATTACCGTATAATATTTCTAATTATTATCTAAATTATTTATTCCATTTTATATGACTCAATTTTTATAATTATATTTTTTTATATATGATCAAAAAACGTAATGATACCGATTTTTAGAAAAATATTTATTTTAAACATAAAAAAGATTTTACATCAAAAAAAGTATAATTTTGAATAATTTTTTTTTGATTGGAATATATTAACTAAAATTAAAATTATTTATATTTCAAATAAAACCATATTAAAAATAAAAGTTCTAAACACATGATTTATAAATAAGAACTAAAAACAATTTTTACTTGAACAAAAACATTAAATTGGTTTCCAAAATATTAAGAATCTATTTATATGTTCGTCCTTTTATTTTTTAGATGAATTATATTACATATTAAATATATTTTTTTCCTTGTAAAAAGGTTTCATAAAAATTAATGTTTTTCTTATATCATTATAATGTCAAAAAAGTGACAGTATTTCAAATTTGTTTAACTATTCAACAAAAATAAACTTTTTTTATAAATTCTTTAAAATTTACCATAAACCAATTTTGACAAGATGAATTAAAAATATAAATTAATTCCATCAAATTAAATTTATAAAACTTTTTAATTTAGTTTTTAATCTCATTATTGAATAAATCTATATGCATTATGATATCGTTTCTTCAGAAAAAATGTTTACAAAATTTAATAAAACCTATGGTTTTATATTCTTCCCATTTTCGAATATTTTGTACTAAACTATCATGAATTAACTTCATGATAACATTTTAGTATTTATTCATTATAAGTTATTTAGTTTCCCATGTCACCTCTTATATCTTCTGACTTTTCTAAAGTACCTTCCCTTGCCGAGTCATCTGATTCCTTAACTCTTTTTCTCAAGTGTAATGCATTTATATAGTCTCTTCATAATAAGGTAAATCTAGTTAAAAATATATTTCCACATATTTGAGCATAGAAATTTTTTTTGGAATAAATATACTCACAAATTAAATATGAAACACATCATCAAAATTCTAGAGTCTAGGTTTCATTTTAAAAGAGTAATCTATAGTTTTAATTCACTCAAGAATTTCAAAATCCCAAATAAACCTAGGAATTAGTTTCAATTTGTTTTTGAACCTTATAAAATCCATCTAAATATATACCTTCAGGAAAACATGATCTCCTACTCAAAGTTACAAATATTTCAATTGGTAATTTACATAGATTTTTCTACATTGAAATACCTTAATTTGATTCTGAATAGTCTTCACATACACTATTGTCTCTTCCATGATATCTTGGATTACAAGATAAATTTTACAAACTATTTTCAAATAAGTCAGAGAATGGAAAATATTTCTATAAAATTATCCTTATGATTCACTTTTAATTCTTGAATGACACATATTATTAGAGTAACATTCCAATAATAGTAAATATTGGTCCCACATACCTTGATAGTTTATTTATAATGACCTCAACAAATATTTTGTTTTATAAATAGTCATTATTTACTAAAATTTTGTTTGAGAATGATATGTGGCACTCAAATGTAGTTCCTTTTCAAGATCCTTATAAAGAATCTTCTATAATTCTGATGTAAACCACATATCATGATCACATTAAATTGAAATTAGTGAACAATGATGTCTAAAAACAGCATTATTATAGAGATATGTGAGGTTCCTAAGAGATGTATATTTTTTGTATACTGATTAAATGTATAGAATGGGTATGAAGATCAATAAAAAACCTTAATGAATCATTATTTCTTGGAGTATTTTGCAATATAGCGACAAATTCCATAGAAATATCATCCCAATGAAACACTAGAAAAGATATAAGGTTCATGGATCCATTAGGATATTGTCCCTAAAAATTTACCTGTTGAAAATCCAAGAATCATGATAAATGGTCATCAATTTCCCATTCTATAATAACCCACAAAAACCATTCCTTAAAATCCTAATATATTTCAGTGCTACCACGGTGTATTTAAAAATTTGTGCAATGAGATTTATTTAATAATTATTTTTTTCATCTGAGGAAGCAATTTTACACATGGAATATTTATAAATTTCAATATAACATCTTATTATATGAAGTCAAACAACTTTACATCATTCAAAAAAATGATTTTATTTTGAATATTCTTGTAATCATTAAAAAACATTTTATTTTATCCAATAATGATAGTTTGTAAATCCTTATGGATATATTTTATGTTCCCCATTTCTTAATGATAAACATTACCAAAATTATATAATTCATGAATATAAGATATTTTAAAATCATGATTTTAGTCAAAACACCATGATATTTTACACTCAATGCATCATCCACCTTATATTCCTTCCTATGGTGGTAGTGTATTGAGAAATCATAATATTTGAGTAGTTCAAACCATGTCTTTTGTCTTATGTTTATATACATCTATGAGAATATGTATTTCCAAAATATCTGTCCATACATATTCCATATCATTCACCGTAAAGGAAATTCATCTATACCTTCAGTTTAGATTTTACGGTTTCCAACTCAATATCATAGTTTGGATTATTTAATTAATTGCTATTCCATTATCTTTATGTTTAGGAAAAAACACTATCCATATTCATAAGGACACATCCTAGTCCTGTATTCGATGCATCACTATATATCACAAATCTATCCTTTCCTAATAGTAAATTCAACATCATTGCAATGAAAAATATATTTTTTAATTTTTTAATTTATTTATACTATGATAACCACATGAACATAACCCCTTTACATGGAAACTTGGTTAATGATTTATATAATTGAGTAAAATTCTTAAAAAATTAGTGGTAGTAACTTACTAATCTATGAAAAATAAAAATCTCAATTATTTTTGTTGGTGATGACTATTCCATCACCACCTTGTCTTTAAAGGAACAACTGATATTCAATCCTTAGATAAAATATTAGGAATAAAGGAAACTCAATGAATCCATAATTTATATTGTATAAATTATCTTTATAACTCATTTTCTCTAAGATTCTTAATAAGGATTAAAAAATGACAATTATTTTCATCATAAATTTAATATTACACCAAGATATCATCAATAAATACAAAAAATAACTATTATGATAATCATAGAATACTATGTTCATCAGATCAAAAAAAACATAGGGTGAATTATTTAATCGTATGGGAATTACTATACAATCTTAAAGTATATAACTCAAATGAAATTAAATCATTAGATTATCCTTTTTTACATTCAATTAATCATACATATAATGAGGATTAATCTTAGAAAAATATTGAGCTCCTTTTAATTAATAAATCAATTAATCAATGTAGTGAAAATGATATTTTTTATTTATAGTAATACCATTGATTTCCCATTAATTGATTCAGAACCTCATATACCATTCTTTTATCTTAACACAAATAATAGAGGATCCCCACGATGAAATTCTTGGGGTAAATAAATACCATATGACACAACTATTTTAGTTGTTTCTTCAATTAAACAAATTCATCTATTTCCATACAATAAGGTTTCCTAGATATAATTTTTTCATTCATGGTGAGTTTAATAGAAAACTCAAATTTATGCTCAAGTGGGTGTCTATTTAGTTATACAACAAAAGTTAAATCTATTTATGAAAAATAGGAAAATATTATATTCTAACAATACCCTTCCCATTTGTATGTTTTCAATGATCCTATTTTAAATGAATTTAATTAAGGACAACCATTAGAGGTGGATCCAAACATGATTTTGATGATGTAGTCTCCCCTATGATGATAATTAATTCCCCATCTCCATCACGAATCCTAATATACTTTTCATGGAAATAAATTTTCACATTAGAATTTGAAATCCAATCCATACTAGGGATTATATGAAATTAAACCATAAGTTTTACAATCATTTTTGTAAATAGGGTATGTCTATGTGTCATAATGGGGAAAGACATAAAAATCATTATGGTAATAATATTTCCACTATGAATCTTGATTGCAAAATCCATTCTTAAATTTATAGGGAAATATCCAATTTTCTTGGAAAACGTGGAAGATATAAAAGATCATAAAGATCTAAAATAAAATAACTCACAAATTTAAAGTTAGGATCAAAGTACATGTCACCATATCATTAGTATCATTAATAATAGCCTTAGCGACTTAATAAGATTTTCTTAAGTAGTGAAAAAGTAGTCTTATTTAGCATTATGGATTTAACAACACTAGATAATAGTGTTCTTAAACACCCCTTTTTAGTGATAAAAAAACATTGTTAAAAGGTGTATATAATGGCACTAAAAACCATTGTTAAAGAGATACCTTTAGAAGTGATTGTTTTACCAGCCTTGATAAATGGAGTCTTTTATCAGTGATTTTTTAGCATCATTGATAAGGGTACACTTTAAAAAATTATATTTCATTAAAAATATTTCATTAATATATAAATGTATTTATATAGAAATAAATATAAGATATACTTTTTTAAATATGCATTAGATAAGGGAAATAGGAATTGACATATAATATATAATATATTTAGTGAATATGAAACATAAAATTAATTTAAAAAAAGATTTTTGATTAATAATTTTCTTATTATTTTTTGAGTAATAGTCAATTAATATCAACATGATGATAAAAAAATCAAAAAATAATAAAATATATAAATTAAGTTGAAAATGTAACTCACACTTCAATCGAACATAAATTTGATCCGAGTGTTTGTTTGGCCTCTACAACATATCAAATTTAATCCTATGAGGAGATTTATAACCTTAGTGACATGGGTCAACAACTATAAATTTTTTTCAAGGAAAAAAAGACCTATATTGTATTAAACCAAATGTGTTTTTAGTTCAGGTACCCCAATTTTTTAACATTCAACGGATTTGCATCTTCGTTTAAGGGGGTATTATTTCGTTTTTTATGAAGACTAAATTTACTCCCTTGGATTACATTTTTATTGATATTATGGTTTTAAAATTTTATCATTTTTTACAATGTAATTTTCTATCTAATTAAATATATGCATGTTTTTATATAGTTACTTATAATAATTCACTCATATCAATACACATATCACCTTATTTTCATAAAAATCTATATTTTAATATATGTAATTAGATAAAAAATCCAAAATTGTTTTTAAAACAATATATAACTATTTTTTACATTATAAAAATATATTTATATTTTATATACATACATATATGTGTGTATTCATAAATCGATATATTTTTATATTATATTCTAATATATGTAAATGAATATAATATATAATATATTTAAATAAATTTAATTATATTTATATCAGACACACATATATATTATATAAAATTGTTTAAAAATAATTATATATATATATATGAATAAAATATATGTATATGTAAATATATATGTAAATATATATAAATAAATAAATAGAAATATCAATAAATAGACAACAAAACCATATGGTTTAGTGGAAAAAGGTTTCCCATATTTGAAAGTGTGCTTTAGGGTTTGAATCCATGTGGGCATGCATGATTCTAGAAATTATCAATGTGATGATAAAAGGTGTGGTGGAGTGAAAATCACTAGTAATGGGGGTGGGGGAGGGGAGCACTGTTAAAGGTGTCATGGATGAGCTGATAAAGAGGCTGGGAACAAGTATGTAAATAAAATATAATTTAAAATCCTTTAATAGAGCTACCATTGTCACCACTATAAGAGAACTCTTATAATCCCCTTTTAATAGTGAAAAAATGTGCTTTTAAAAGGCCCCTTTAACAGCACTGACAAAAGATTCATTATTTTAACCACACTGATTGTCTGCTCTTTTTAGTAATGATAATGGCCTATTTGAGAACTATTAAAGGACAATTTTGTATTAGTACCTTGAACCCATACCTTTTTTTGAGGAAAATTCCCTTGATGCTTCGGAAATTCATTCAAATAGTACACCATGTCCTTACATATGAAGCATTGAATATTATAGTCTTTATTTTTTCCTTGAAATTGTGAAACTAATGAATTTTGTTTCACATATGAAGTAAAATATCATTCCCATAAAGAATTTTCAATGATGTTTTTTTAAAATTTATTATAAGTTGAAAATTCCACTTCTACCTTCTCCCCATATCCATATTTCTTTTCCCATGGTACCCAATATCCCACTTCATATCATATTTTCCTTAGTAAATATAATACATGAATAATTAATTCTATATCATGATTGAACTGGATAGTATATCCATGTATATTGAGAATGTATAAGAGACTAATTCCTTTTAAAGATTAGGATTTATCTCATGAAAAAAATGATAAAACATAAATATATGATTACATACATAATCTATAGTTTGAGTTTCTATCCTCATAAAGTTACATTCATATTCAGAAAATATTACCCTTTTTCCTTAGATTGGGGAATTTCCTTTCCTTTTCATCTCATTGGTCATGATGAAATTATTTTTTGAATAATGTCTTCTTGAAATTAGTCTATGCCATACTATTTATTTTAAATGAATTATTACTGTTCAAGATCAATAACCACCATTGATTTGCATCTCACTTAAGATTCTAAACTACCCTAGCATCTTTATCCCATTCAGTACTTCCCAAAGTGAGAGATATATTCTCTTAGAAATTAATCCTTTTCTCATGTATGAATGGATTATTAGTCCCATTGAATTGTGGATATTATTTCAATATAATGGTATCAATAATTGTTGAACTATGTTGGGTATCAATAAGATACTACACATGAGAAATGTTATTTGTTATAAATTGAGTTATCTATGCCAATATAGTTATTATTTGTTAGCTCCGACTCTAAAATCATTGTCTTACCTTGAGGGAAAATCCATACATAGGTTAAGTTAATTGATAAGGTATCCATTACTTTGGTTTAGTTTCATTTCTATATAATGAAAAGAATTATATTAGCTTATAGAATTTTTAATTCCAAAACATAGTGAATAATTACAAATCTTATATAACACTTAAAATGAATTGAAAATTAAAACAGATGAAATCTAAAAATAAAAAGATTAATATATTTGGGAATCTTAAAATCATAAAAATAATTTTAAACCATCCGTAATGGTTCATGAATACCATGAAAAAAAATCAAAGAATATCCCACAAGTGTGTTTAGTGAGGTGTTCAGTCTTAGGCCCACTCATCATGCACAGAGTGAATATTGAGTTAATAATTAACCAACCATTTTCATGGTGTTTAACCCTTGTAGAATCTATGATATAGACGCATAAACTTGTAAGTATCAAGATATTTATTTTTTTTCTAGGAAACCACACAATCTACACCTTTTCCAAAATTCAGGATATTATCCTATAATTATACTTATCCATAGAATTTTTCATAGGTTAAAATTTTGTAATATATATTTTCGTAAATATAATTCAAAAGAAGTATTATAAAAATTATCTAATACCAACTATAACAATCTAGCTCCAGTAACCTAGAGATGCTGTTTAGCATATCTCATTGGCATAAGATATAATATATTATATCCAAAATGGTACAATATCTTATCATTCTTGGGAGAAATGATAAATACATGATTCTGACATTACATTTTTTACAATGAAATATTTCTTAAAATTATAGTGAAAAATTTAGTATTTATTTTACTCTATCCTTGAAATAATTCATAAATCCATCCATTTTATCTAATGTAAATGAAAATATAATAAAAGGTTGAGCTCAAATGATCATTAAGGGAATGTTTATAAATGAATCTATCATAGAATATATAAATAAAGAATAACATGATAGGGATAAGAAATAATTAAATATTCCATATAAAAATCATAAAAGAGAATATATCCAATGATTACATACCAATATAAATGATGAAATGGATAAAATAACTAAATTTTTAATCATATAATAATAATTTCACACATCATAATCTTACCATCAAGGCCTAATGCACATAAATCATATATAAGTAGGTAAGAAATACAAAAATACCAAAAAAATTTGTCTCTTATGACCTAATTATGAATATAGTGGATATAATGAACCCTAAACATCACTTGTTAAGTCCAATGTGTTCATTATTTAAATGAAATGATCAACAATTCAATATATAATCAACATAAAGGTTCATAAAGGAATCTAGCATATGAAATGTTAATATTTTACCCAGTCAATAATAACCAAAAGATGATCATAATATATCTAAAGTATTATAGTGGATAATATAGTTACAGTATATCATTAAATAATAATATCCATCAAACTATATTGAAAAATATTTAAATTCTTTTAGAATAACATTTGAACAATTTATTGAAATCTTGAGAAAAATATCCATTTATTTTAATAAATAATTATATAAAAATTCATAAAAAATTAAAAAAATTAATTTCTTAGAAAATAACCATGGAAACATATATTTTATGCTTAAAAGAAAATAATTGTTATTATAGAATAAAAATTAATTCACCTGGTAAGCATTAAAATAATTATTCCTATTACAATTTTTGTTAACGTCAAAATAATCTCATTCAAAAAAAATTAAGAATTTTCATTTAAAAAAATTAATAAGAGAAAAATATTGTTGAAAATGAGTTTAAAAATGATTTTATAGTATCACATAATATTATTGTACCTTTTTAAGTAAAATTTGAAATAATAGAAAAATTCTATCTACCAAAGAAAAAATAAGTACAAATTTTATTTTAATTATTTTTTCTTATTCGTATTAAATAAAAAAGATAAGAAAATCAAATAAAAACATATATAATAAATAGACAATTAGACGATAAGAAAATATATAGAGATTAAAATATTAGTACCTTATAATTTCCTTCAATAGATATTAAACACAAAAAATATTGAATAAAAATGAGATTATTGAATAAATACTTAACTAGTAATTTCAGTTGGTTAGTTTCATTATTTACTCCCAAATAATAAATATAAATTTATTAAAAATATTAACAAAAACCATTTATCTATATTTTATTTTTAAGTTCCTTTTATAATTATTTGAAATCCATTCATTTAATAGTTCTTTTGATGTTGACCACTAAAGGCTGTTTAGTAAATTTTTCCAAAATTATTTTTGACTATTGACAATGGTTATAAGAATTACGAGATGTTACCATCATCTACAAAATCTTAATAAATTTTAGAATATAAATTTTTTCATTATATTCATTATTGTAATTATCCATGTATAGTTTTAATAGTGAAAAAATCATATCGCTTGGTGGAAGTTGTTGTCTACATGTTTGACTGAATGAAATTATCATTATAACAACTCAGACCCCAGAAACCTAGCGCTCGTGCCTTATGTATTAAATTGGAATGATTTCAAATAATAAAATATGGTAGGGCTGATCAATTTAACAGTTTTGGAGAACCAGATATAAACATGGACCCTATTTTAAATTGGGAATTGAATATAATATATAATCCATAAAAAATTCGTATAAACTAAATCCTCAAAAACTCATTCAATGATATATTCTTAATAACCTTGGGAAAGAAAAAAATATATAATGGGAAGCTCAAATTCTCAATAAGGGTTATGTATAGCTAATAAAATCATGAATCAATAAGCATAATCAATATGACAAGCTCGATAACAAAATAGAAATTCCATTTAATTACATTTGTATGGAATAATCAGTGGTGAAAGTTAAATAACTAAAAACACCTTCCAATTAAATAACTATATAAGGAATAATCAACATGATGGGGTAAATAACTTAACACAAATGAAATTTAATAAAAAATATGTGTATTAAAAGCATCCAGAGTTATTGTCATAGTGAAACTTGCATGGATAATAATACCCTATTTATGAATGTAGGAAATTATTAATTATTAGATTCCATGTTTCCTAGCTACAAGGATCCTCTACAATTAAGATCTATTCTCATGATAGATTAAAACTACAAGTCAAAAACCAATCTAATTTGTCCAAATAATTAATCTCATGAGATTATCGGTGCATAGATGAGCTATCATTAACTGGGCCCACCCATGTCTTTAGGTCCAAAGAATTAATATATACTAAATAATTTATTTAATATTTTTCCTTATCATAAAATTTATATATTGATTAAAATAATATAGATTTATAAATATTTCCATGATATATAAATATCGTTCAAAGTATAAGCTGTATGTAAAGATGATATACAATTTAGTATATAATAATATAATTCCTGAAATAATATGTTTATTTAATAGAAATTAAGAATCTAATGATAATTTATCATAGGAAAGTTATTGATTCAAGATAATGTTAACAATCACAAAAGAAAGTTAGATTGCAAAATAACTTTTATCACTTGATAATTTCCATGTAAAACACCATTGGATGAAATTATTTAAAGTGAAAATTAAAAATAATATCAATTATGAATTATTAATGGTATTATATGTAAAAATTGAAGTTTATATGCAACATAAAAGTGAATTGGTTCATAATAATAAATAAGTATCAATAGAATATAAATTAAGATGAAATCATTTACCTTAATATTTCGTTTGGTTTAATGATATTCAAATTCATGTATAATGGTTTTAATCTTATTATTATCTTATAATAGAACCATATTCATATTTATAGTATCATATATTATTACTATATAACATCTTTTTACCAGTTCATAAATAATCTCTAATTGTTTTCATTGTTTCAGGTGTTAATTGCCTTGTTTTTCGAATATGTTTTTTGGTCCCCTTACTTTGATCATGATTTAATCATATCCAAAATGTAACACATGATTTAAATGTCATATATTAATATTATATATGTATTAAGTGTAATACATAATATTTAGTCATATGAAATTAAATACACTACTCAAGGAGATGATAGGTTGTATGCACGCATGAGCACTATTTTCATTTTCTTGTAATATTGAAAGAAAGAAAAGTATGTTATATATATTATCATTTTATTATCCTTTTTATCTAATATATATGACATATTTTTATTATACATATCTTTAATACATTTCATTTAAAGTGTGAATGCATCACATTACTTTGCGAAGCGGTAGTCCACCGTACACATAAGCGACCATATCGCATTTCTAGAAAATAAATACTATAAAGGAATGTGTAATATAATAATTATAGAATCAAAAAATTATACTAAATATCATATATATTATATTTAAAATATGTATCCATAATTATTACCAACCATGAATGGAGGTAATGAAAAAATGAACGAGATCAGTTTGTGAGGTGTTTTTCTATCATACACACGAATGATGATTTTGTAACAAATTTGATTGAAGTATATAAAGTTGTAGGAATTAAAATAAAATAATAAAATATCATTATATTTAGTATACTAAAATTATTATATGTTAGTTTAATAATAATTATTTTATGATTTTGATAAGGAATTAAAATAAAAATACTTTTAGAAGAACGTTGCCTATTTTTCGAGTTACTTCCTTAGGATTTCAGTAAAACCATGAAATGGGTTCTTTTTCCCAAAATAAGGAATCTTGTATTACTTGAGGGAAGTTAGAGACTGAGTTAGGTATATCATGGTTGAGAAAAATGGTTTGATATGTTTGAATAAGTGTGGGGAAGTGAGTTCTTTTTTAAGGATGAGGAGGAGTGGCATTCTTGTAAATACTCAAATGCATTTGTTTTTGGGAGGTCTCCCTTACCTCATGTGACCCCCCCTATTTGAAAAATAAATTATTGAAGTGGAATTATGGTCTAGACACACCTCCAAAACACAAAAATAAACACATTTTTATCATGTTGTTCCAAAACATCTATCTTTCCCTATTTGTTTACCATTTAGTTTTTTATTAAGGTAATTAATTTTCAAACCTACGTAATTTATCCATTAAGTCACAATTAAAGTGATAATTATTGTAATATTTTTACCTAATGATTCTAAATTTTATATTTTGATTTTATAAAATAAAAAATACCTGGTGTGTTGGAAATTAACTTTAACAAAAGCACATATAGTGCAAAAAAATGATGCTTCAACCCAATCTATGCTAAAAATGTTTTTACTATTTAGGGGTTAATACGTTCATTATAAAATTTCAATTGGTACATTAGTGGTATAAATTCTATATTTATTAACATATAAGAATCACTTGGAAGAAACAAGTTTTTTTAATATTTTTAAATCATTTAATAAAATATTATTTATAATAAAATAACAATAATATCAATTTTGAAATTATTTATTTAATTTGATTTTAAAAATATTAATATGATAATGGAATTAAAATATATTCATTTTAAACTAGTGTAATATGATTTAATAATATTCAAATTTAATGAAAGATGAAAATTTATTTAATTTAATTCACTTTTTTTATTATCATTTACATTGACTAATTATTAACGAAGTAATTACTGTATTAGGGAGATGTTTCCACAGTCTCCAGGTGATGATCATTCCTTTCATAGGGTTTTTCAATCTCACCCTTAGTTTTGTTTTCACTACATAAATAAATCAGGGGATTTATAATGAGGCCTTGTTTCTCTGGATCTCCATCAGAATCATTGTTTTTAGAGGCATTTTACCTAATCTTCATTAAAGACATCTCCCACGCTCTATTATTCCAACATTGATCATTTCTTTCATCATTGGATTACTATATGACCTTAACGAGCATCTACATCCACAGATCTATTCCAAATATATCCCACCCTATCCTGAGTCCATGTTCATGTGTAGATATGTGGGTCACTCTGGTTGTGGTGGTTTAGTGTTCTCGTGGTGGTTGTTCATCCGAAGGCAGAGATCTGATTGCTTCTATGCATCATATGATGTCTCTCCTATGGGAGACAGTGCAGTGTTATGCTTGTAGAATTTTAATTTGAAACACTGAATAAGGTCTATAAGTGGTGTACTATTTTACAAAAATATTAAAGACATGGTTTGGGAGTGTTGTGGATATTTATTTGCGGTATAGATTCAATGATTATCCTTGGTCAACTGTTGGGTTTCTGGAATCCGGTGGTATGGCCGGAGATCATGATTGTCATTACATAGGATGGTTATGGATTGGTTGTTTGGTTTGGATCTACATGTAGTGTAATTTATTCAATTTTTTTCTTCCTTGGTATCTTTCATATTATTTTCAACATGTTCTACATTTCACTTCTTGGTTCATTTTGTTCTTTGGGAGAAGATTTCTTCATAGGTACATGTTTTACTTATGGAATTAAGATTCCACCCAACCTATTGTAGGTGACATTGTGTGGGCGGGCTTGAAAGAGGGATTGGTGTGATGAAACCCATTATTCACCTATACCTGATGACTTTTATTGATGTATGGTTTCCTTTCCATGAAATCTTCTTAGTTTTTTTTCTGTTTTTTTATGTTGCATCTGGTTGACATTGCTGAGAGTTCATTTCATGCTTTGTTAGATGGGTGGATTGAAACAGAAAAGGGTCTATTATCATCATTCATTTGGATCTCCCCCATATTTCTATAATGGTTGGATAGGTGATATTCCACATAATTCTTCTAAAATATAGAATCTTATTGGAAGAGAGGTTGACACATTATTTTGATTTCTCTCACCATTTCAATGTCTGGATAGAGGGATGATGATGATTTCTGGTGCCTAGTTGGATGTTTGTTTCTTTTGAACTTGTAATATATTTTTGACCTCTTTATTTTGTTTATTTCAAGTATTTTTTCAATTATTTAAATCGGTTCCCTGTTTCCCATTCCTAATGTAGATTTTATATATTTTTTATATTAAATAAATGGGGCTTAACCATCAACCATTTCAAAAAAAATGAGTTGAGGGTTCATTAGGATTTACTATAACTAATTTTCATTAAATATTAAAATAAAAAATCTTGATAAAAAATCAGTTATATTTAAAAAGTATATACATAACTGAACATTTTTTATATTTCTCTAATTTCAAATAATTATAGAAATTTAAAGTATGAAAAGAATGTTTTTTGGTATGACTATTCACTTAACTTCTTATGTAGGCCACATTCAAGGAATTGAATCCAAATAAATCATAAAAATATATTATATGGTTTTTATGGTCTAAATATGGCTGTGAAAGGGTTTTTTGACAAGTTTCTAGGTTATTTTGACTCTAAATTTTAATGTCTCATCCCTCGGTATAGTCAATTTTCTATTAATCATGGTGAATTATTTTAATTATTTTCTCTAATAATTATAGTCAACTATTTAGTTTAAATTATTATAAATTAGGAATTATTATAATTAAATATATAGAATCTTTTTTTAAATCCAAGTCATAAAAGTGGCTAAAATTAATTTAAAATAAATCTCACTTACGTGATGACAAAACATGTTTTAAAGTGAAAATGATAAATATTTTGAAATTTATTTATTTAAAAATACAATATAAAAATGATTAAAATTACATAAATTGTATTAATTGATGTATTATTTAATTAAGGTTCTATAAAACCTACAGAGGAAATGATTTTTCTATACAACTTATTTATATGATAATTAGATTTCAATTAAAATTCTTTATTTTTCAATATTCATAAAAAATGAAAATTCCTAATAAAATTCCAAAAACATAATGCTAATATAATTTTAAAATTACACATTATAATATGAAGTTTATATTTTCAAGCAAGGTATCTTAAAGTGTTGAAAATTAGTTTCAAAACAAGTTCACCATTTGAAGGTGGTTAAACTATCTTTAAGAAAAGATTTTTATGAGTAACGTAGGATTTTTTATTATCTTATTCATGTCAAATATATTGGGTGAAATTTTTTAAAAAGAATTATTTAATATATAATATAGAAATTTCATTAGTATAAACCTATAATATTAATTAATTTAATATATTTTGATAAAATAATTTGGGCCCATAATTTTTTTTCTTATAGAAAACATTACATTACATTCAATTGTGGTTTATATTAATTTTTAATTAATTTTTAATTAGTGAATTCAAAAATATTATTTTATAAGTTATTTAATAATTTTAATAAAAACTAATTTAAATACTAGAATGATAATTTTAATTTTGAATAAAAATATTAGTTTTATATTATTGTTCGGTAAAAATCAGTCTTGTGTGTAAGGAAATATAAACTCATTGTTTCCTATAATGAAAGCTAACATAGCATTACATTCCTTAAAATATATATAATAGATTGTATTTATTTAAAATATTAAATATATGTTAAAGTATCAAGATTTTATATTTCTTTCTACTCGTGGTGTTGCATGTCACTTGCACAATTTATTATGATATTCATATTTTAAATTTATGGGTTGTTAGATTATCCTTACCTTAAATAATGTTCGTCATTATAATTTAAACATGATCATGGGTAATCAAGGGAATAAAATTAAAAAAAATAATTTTTTGAAAACCCACATTGTAAAAGAGTTATATATATATATATATATTAAAAAAAGATAAAAGGAACTATGAAACTCATATAAAATAACACATTACTAGGTTTCTAAGTATGAAACAATTTGTTCAAGGTGATGATATTGACAGATAGGAAATGAATAAATATTTATAGAGATTGATTGAGGTCATTGATCAAAATAAAGTGAGTGATAAATAGAAATATGAGGGGTTAAAAACCATATATTTGTTAATATTTAAAAGACCATCAGTTCAACAAAGTCAAAGTATTAGGATAACATTATAGTTGTCAGAAATATTTTCCATAGTTAAAGAATTCTTTCACTCTCAAATAATCTAAATAAATATACTTGATATGTTTCTATTTCATAAACACAATTTCTTCATTTTGTTTTATATCAATCAATTTCTAATTCATCCCTTAATCTATGAAATGTATATAACAAAACAAACTTTTGTGTATTAAGTACTATATTTACCCTTTAACAGATTATATGATCCAAAAATAAAACAAGATATTCTTCATATATAGACTAAATCTAAAGTGATTATAATTTTTTTCCAATAAAAGATAAATTTCAACACAATCCATTATATAAATAGTTGACATTAATTCTAATCAAGAATACTTCTAACAAAACTTATATGAAAGATTTCTATATAAACATTATATTCTTTAGACAAAATAAACTGGCTCTTAATCATAAAATACCAAAAATGTGAATACATTTATAATTTATTATCTTAAAACATGCCAATAACATAAATTACCATAAAATTTTATTGAAAACATTCATTTTTCCTTATCCCATATATAAAACATAGGTTAGAGTATATATTCCTTATATCCCAAATTTTTGTAAAATTTGTTAATGACAACATAACCAATTAACCAATAGATCATTAATCAATAAAACGGATGTCTGTAATATCCAATTTACTTTATACATATCAATAATCTATTTACCAGTCCTTTATTATTTCAATTTCCATATCATATTAAGGGTTACACTTACCTCAATTAAGTGTTTTCCATGAAGTCCAACATATTAGTTAGTAATGTTTATTTCTTATCGATATCAATCAACAATTTATCTAAAATCATTAATGAAATAGTAGTACTATAAAATCATTATATATTTTATGATTATCATAACCAACACATCATTGATAAAATATTGAAATGAAAAGATAATTCAATTCAGTCATAAGATTATTAATCATTACTATTTGTTTGTATCAATAGCATAATCTCGACCTTGATTCCTTATCTTCCTATGAGGTATATTTTCTTGAAACTTAGGGAATTAATTTGCATAGAGACACATATATCTAAAATTGAATAATTTTAAATAAGAAACCTATTTCTTTCTGTTTTAATCAAAAAAATAGTTTCTTTTCTCTCTAAACATATTAATAACTCCCAATACATGTATGAAAGTACTAGGCAGTTTCATTCCACAATTATCAAAAGTGGGAAAATACTTCTTTCCCTTGTTCCCTTTATCAATATTTTTTAGATGTTGTCATGTTATTATAATTCTTCCCTCTAAATCCATAATACCTAGATAAATATTTCTTAGTCTCTTTGTAACATGATATTATGTCCTATTATGATGAAAATGTTTTGGATTAATGTTACTTTCAAAATATTGGATTAATCCCACAAAATACATGATCATTATTACAGATTGGATAGCATGAATTGATGATGTTCCCATTTATAGTGATATAAAAAATTTCTAAATTATGAAATATACTATACTAGATCATATCATTATGAAACATAATGCATAATCCCAAAAAAGTGAAATACTTAACATAAATTGAAAAAAAATATGCATAGCTAATCTCTTAATCATAAACATGGTTTCTTTGGGATGTTGTTTTATACGTATCCTCAAAATCTCTCATTGGTTCATGTTCTCTAATATATGTTTTCCTAAATCTAGTTCCAAAGGATTATAATAAACTTACATTAATACCAACTGTAACAAACCTACCTCAGAAGCATATAGACAGTGCCTTAGTTTGTTACATTGGCATGATTATATGAAATCAAATCATGAAAGAAATATTAGTTGGTAGTTTTTGTGAACCAGATATATGCATGACATCCATTTTTTTAGGAATAGAAAATAAAAAAAAATAAAAAAATATATAATAAACTATATTCTTTAAAACCCATTCAAAGACCTTTTCCTCACAATCCGGGGGAAGGAAAAAAAATTAAGGGTTAGCTCAAATTCTCAGTAAGGGTTATGTATATTAGAAGCAATCATGAATCAAAAAGAATAATCATTATGTAAATGTAGATAACTAAAACAAAAATTTATTTTAAGTAAGTGGATAGTAAATAATCAATATGTAAAGGTAAATAACTGATCTCACATTCCATTTAATTTACTGGATATGGAATAATCAATATGTAAGGGTAAATAAGTAAACACACATTCTATTTAATCAAGAAGACGATAATGAAATGAATCAATATATTTTTTCATAATGAAAATATAATGGATAGTAATTTCTAAATTATAAATTTATTAAATTAGTAATTATTTTACTAAATATTTCCTTGTCATATGGAACCTTTTTCATCAAGATCAACTCTAAAGATGGTTTAAAACTATTGGGTGAAAAACCAATCTGATTTGGACAACTGATTCATTTCATGAGACTAAATATGATTCAAGGGGATATCATTAACTAATCCCCATATGTTTGTTTAGGTGAAAAGTATTCCTCATATAATTAATAATCTATTCAATAATGTTTCATCACATCAATTATCTATATAGAGTAAAAAAAGATGGATTTATCAATATTTCCCATATATAAAAATATTATTAAAATTATAATCTATATGTTAAAAAGTTATATTCTTTAAAAAATATTCTTATCTATTATTAAATAATATGTATATTGATGATAAATTACTTTTCTCAACATAAATGATTATAATAATGTTATTTTTTCTATAAAAACTTAGCAATCACAAAGGAATGTGAGATTTCACAATAATATTTACCACTATGTAATTTTCAAGTAAAATAACAATATATGAAATTATTCAAAGTTATAATTGAAAATATAATATTTTGTGACTGAATAATTTTATAAAATTTAAAAAATAAAATATTTATTCCACATAAAAGTGAATTGGTTCATAATAACAAATAAGTCTCAATAGAATGTAAATTGAGATGAAATCACTTAACTTACTCTTCTTTTTGGTTAAAAACTCTTTAAAATATATTATAATTGTTTTAGGAATGTTATTATATTATATCATAACCATATTAATATTTATAATATCATATATGATTATTTTATAACATATTATCCTTTATTCATTAATAATGTCACATTATTTTTATTGTTTTGGTGTTAATTGTAATGTTTTTAGAATATGTGTTATGTTCCACTTACTTTGATCATGATTTAGTAATCTCCAAAATTTAAAACATTACATAAATATAATATATAAAATATTTTATATAGTTATACTAACCCATTATATTTAATTATAGGAAATAAAATACACCATTCATAGAGTTGGTTGGTCACACATATGGAAGAATGTTGTTTTTATTTTCTTGTCATATTGGATGAATGAAATGTAAGTTATATATAAATAAACACAATAATTACAATTTAATATTTATTACATATATATCACATATTTTTATTAAACACATCCTTAATACATTCCATATAAATTATAAATACAACACATCACTTCACAAGGTAGTAGTCTTCCATACATAACAGTGATGTTATCGTATTACAAAAAATGGAAAGAATGATGGTATGTGAAATATAAAAATTAAGGTAGCATAAAAATTCATATAAATAGTATATATTATATATAAACTGCAAATTCATCATTATTCCCTGCCTTTAAAGGTGGAAATGAAAAATAAAAGGACATCAGTTCACAAGGTTGCAGTACCCTGAATAAAGGAATAAAGATTTTGTAACCCATTTGTTGGAAGTGTGCGATGTTGTAGGTCATAAAAATAACACAAAAACATTTCATTATATGTAAGATATAGAGTTTATTATATGATCATGGAATACTAATAATTTTAGAAGGAAAATATAGATATAATATAAAAATGATTTTATAAGAACATTACATCTTCTTCATGTTTCCTCCTTAGGTTTTCACTAAACACTTGAAATGTTTGATATATTTCAAAAATAAGTATTATAGGATAAGGTTAGTGGGGTTGAGGAGTTTTTTATCAAGGTCTTGGTCAAGCCAAATTGCATGATTTGTTTCCAGAAGCAAGGGTTATTGAGTGCCTTTTTATAGATGAGGAGTAAAATTATTGTAAATACCCTAAACTATTCACTATTTGGAGGTCTAACTTACATGAATTTTCTCGGAAATTTTTAAAAAATGTATTTTAGGGGAAATATTTTCAATAAATACCTCCAAAACATAATACTAAACCCATTTTTATCATGTTCATCTTTAACTTCTATGTTTCCCAATTGTTTAGTATATTGGTTTTTATTAAAGAAACTTATTTTATAACCTAATAACTTGTCCATTAAGACTAAATTAAAATTATAATTATTAGAATATTTAGAGACATTGATTAAAAATATTATATTTAAATTATATGAAATAAATAAAATTCTGTGTGTGTTGGAAATTAACTTTAACAGAAGCGTATGTCGTGCACAAAAATGCTACTTTAAACGTGATAAAGCTAACAATGTTTTTAATATTTAGGTGCCAATATGTTAATTATAAAAGGTAAATTATTCCATTATTGTTAAATATTTATAATTTATTAAAATTTTATAACCACTTGTGATAAGATTAGAATTTTAGTAATTTTAATTCATTTAATAAAATTTCATTTAAAATAAAATAACATTAAAGTCAATTTTGATTTTTTTTATTTAATTTGTATTAAAAAATACCAATAAAGTGATATAATTCAAATATATTATTTTCAAACATATTTAAAATGGTTTTATAATCTATTAAATTAATGGATAATGATAAATGATACAATTTATGTCACTTTTAATATTATTAGTATCATTAATTTTAGTTTATTATTAATTAAATAATTACTAAATTTGCATTTATTAAATATTTATAGTAAATAAAAAATATTTAAAAAATAAAATAAATTATCATGTCAAAAATAACAAATTTATTTTTAAAAATGTTATACATAACTGAATATATGTTGTAGTTTCACTTATCCAAAACACTCATTGAATTTAAAAGTAAGAAAAGAATTTTTTTTGACTTTTTCATCACTTAACTTATTATATAGTTCAATTTAAGAGAATATTATCATAATAACTTATAATCATCGGGTCTATGTTTTGAAAGGACTAAATATTTATACCCAATGGGTTTTGAACATGTTTTTAGGTTATTTTCCCCTATGTTTAATGCTTAGTTGCTTGCAAAACTAATTTTTATCATAATAGTGGGGATTAATTTTAATTGATTTCAATAATAATTATGGTAAAAGATTAATTAGGACTTGTTATAAATTATAAAATTTACAGATTTTCAATAGTGAATCCATTTTATCAAATTCCATTCAAATAAGTTTTTCAAATTAATTTAAAATTAATCTCAGACACGTGATGAGAAAGAGGGTTTTTAGTGTGAAAATGTTCTAAACATTGAAAGGTTTTTTTATAATAATTCAATATGAAAATGATATCAATGAACTAAATTAGATTACATTATGTATCCTTAATGTAATAATTATTTAAAACCAATACAAAATATAATTTAAATATATTACTTATTTAAACGAAAAATAAATTTTCAATCAAAATTCATTATTTTTTACTATTCATACAAATAGAAATTATTATAAAAATTATAAAAAATCACCTTAATATAAATGTAACATAAAATTTTTTAATATATAGTTAATTTTTAAAAATAAAATTTGTATGTTTTATGATTTTGTTTTAAAAGAAGTGCGCTAGTTAAAGGCCGTAAAATTTCGTTAAAAAAATTATCGTTTTTATGAATTAATTTGGATTTTCATTAACTTATTTGTATAAAATATTCTTGATTAATTTTAAAGAATCATATTAAATATATAATATGAAAATTTTATTAATATTATCCACTAATAGTAATAGATTTTATTTATTAAGATAAAACAACTTTGGAGAATGAAAAAATTTTTTTATAAAAACATTTCCTTTATAATCAATTGGTTTTAATATTCATTTCAAATTAATTGATATCAAATTAAGTCAATGATATATTATCATAATTCATTTAATTCAATTTATAACTACCAATTTAATATTTAGGATATAATTTTCATTTTAAATAACGATATTAATGGAATACAATTATTTAGTAAAACTCGGTCTTGGGTGTAACACAAACTAAACAAAACACTATGTATAATGCAAGATAAATTATTATTGAGTTAATTTAATGATATATAATACAATAAATTTATTCAAAATTTTAAATATATTTTACATTCTTAGGTTTTTATATATATTTCTACACTTGGTGTTGTTTGTCACATAAACAATACAATATGATGTTCATATTTTAAAATTTTGGGGTATTACAATCGATCTATAAAATAAGTAAGAGTAATAAGGTAGATTATATATTATATTTTCATAATGATAATTAATTAATTAATAGATAATATATTCATTACTTCAATATTTATTACCATTTATATAAATTGTTCATGAAAAAATAATTATACTACTAAGCAGAGATGATTTGGAATATGTATGCAGAAGTGATGTTTTCCATTTCTTTTGTATGTAAAGAAGATAAAAAAATGGATGAAACATTAAAATAAAAACAACTTATTATGGTTAATATATTGATATAATTATGTTAATAAGGTAATTGATGATTTTCAGGATGTCTAAGAAAAAAGGAACTTAAAAAATATGGTCAAGAACATATATGTATTCTTTTATAATCCTCAATTGGATTACTCCTTAATATATTATAATGTAAAATTACAGTGACACAAGTATATATAGTATGGGGGTGGATGTTGGGAAGGTATTTTGGTAGGTATTTTTCTATATGAGTGTCTCACATAGTGTGTATAAGAGAGGATATAAGGTGAACTTTTAAAAGTGAGGTTGGTTGTAAAATTTTAAAAACTTTTAAATTTATTACATAGTATATGTATTTCAAAATTAAGGTTGCTCAAAATTATCACATACTTTAATATAATAAGGACTCGATCAAAATAAAACCAACTAATGATATTTAAGAGTTTATTTTTCATGTTATATCGAAGCCTAATCCTTTTATTTATAATCATTTTAAATCATTTTATCCATAACTGAAGTGATACCATGAAAGTCTAGAAATAAGCAATTATTTTGAACATTTATTAAAAATTATGTAAAACATACACAAGGATATGTGGGGGGTAAACAAAGGGAGTTTCTATCATCCATCAGACAATATATTTAAAGATCATAATAACACATATCATTTTCATATTCCAAATTATTAGAAGTTTTCTACTCCGTTTAAGACATACCCTGATCGAATATCTTTTGAATTTATGAATTATTATTCTTTTGAAACATTATAAGGATATCTGGTACACAATGTTCATGGAAAATTATTATATTCCTTGTGTGGTTTCCTATTCGATGGAGCATGGGTGAACCCTTGCTGTCACCAAATATTGAGTTTCCATGTATAATTGAATTCATCAATGGGGCATGCCCACCAATTATCAGTGCCTTAAGGGGGTATATCCATTCACTAAATCATCATTAGATATGTTTCACCACTTCTAAGTTATTTTGGAGGAAACCTTTTTTTTGGATCTCTTAATGATAATCGATTTGTTGTAGTGAATCAGTTGGATTGAAACAATCATAATGTGGGAATGAAAGAATAGGATCTACTAGATACATGAATATTTTCCTCAAATGAGTTTGTGAAATATGTGGTGGTTCTAGGAATTGTGGAAGCATATGTGGGTGGGTGATATATTTAAATTTATTTTAATAATTGTTTCCTAAAACAAAGAGTGGAGATCTTTCATGTAATCATTATAAATATTTTTACTAATATTTAAATTAATAAAAACCTAGGCTTAGGAACATTATTCATTGGTGAATATTGATCATCCTCAAAGAACCTATTATATTAAATTCAGGGACTAAATCCTCTATAGGTGATCCACACGTTCTCCTATGAATCCCGAGCAATATTACTCGATCTCCGGGTGCTGGCGCGACAAGTCTAATGTTTTGTTTTGTTCTTTCATGACCTCTATTTCATTTCCCTTGAATAAATCTCTCTTAAACTTCTCATTCTTGAGTGTGATAGATAAATAGGAGTTGAGAGAAAATATTCTCTGTGTAACAATTCTATAATCTCAATTTTGGGAACATTACACAAGGGACATAATCGTCTATTTATAAAGATAGTATTTAAGATAAAATATTATTTAGTTTCAAACTATGAATTGAATAATATTTATTACCATTTACAAACATCGCTCAGTATAATAATAATTAAATTATTTCTATTTTGTGGTATGGTTCGAATTGTGAAATAAAAATATCTATGTAATGATCTTGCTAATTAATATATGTCACCAGATACGGTATTGGTCCATTCGAACTCCTACAACATTTATTAAATAGTTGAATAAATATTTTATTCATAATATTTCAAATAATTATTTATTAAAATATTCAATAAATAAAATAAATATATCATTCACAGTTCGATGAATAAATATTTCTTTAATTTATGTGATCAATATAACTCTAATAAAATTATTTATTAAAATCGACAATAATATTAATTAAATTAATTAAAATCAAATATTATTTAATTAAGATAAATAGAAACACTTAGTGCGTAACCATATAGGATTTTTTCTCATTGGAATTAGGTGGTCTTGTCTAAAGTCCATGATTACTTCCTAGAAAATAGTTCAAGACACCCGAGATAAATAACATCATGTCGGGCCATAAACAAACACATATGAATGATCACTGTGTAATATAATCCATTTTTCAAAATATCATTTCAAGTAAGTTGCAAATATGTGTCACCAACCGATATTCTCAATATGTCTTTTTCTGACTATCTAAAATAAACACGTTATTACACAAGGGACATGGAATTTAATGTGATGGTTATATTCCAATAAAAGGGACTAGATATCAGCTTCTATAAAGATGTAATGAATAAATCCTTCCTATAATTATTAAATAATTATATGTCACTCATGAATCACCCAATGTATCCAACATCTCCATAAATTTTTATCGTCATGGTTTATGAAATACATCTATGTACGAGATTCGTGACATGCATTAATAAAAATATTAATGATTAAGGACCATCAGATAGTCTCATAGATAGGAATATCTAATGACACCAAAATAAGTATAATTCCTATTAGAAGGTCAATTATCATGATCACCCTTCACGGAGATTATAAAGTACGTATTTCATGAGAAGAATCATCATATTATTATGATTACTCATATATGAAAGTCTATGTACTTTGTATCCCATAATAGTACATTATCCAACCAAAAAACATTATTTGGGAATATCATCACAGCACATCAAGGTTATCATCATATAAGGGATCTTCTATGACCTCATCAATGTGAAATATACTCTTGGAAATTATTATATTAGATTCATGCAGAAGAAAAAACAATATGTAATAATTTTTTTATTAATACTCAATACATTGAGTATTTTTATAATCAAAGTACAAACAACTTATCCAAAGACACCAAATCCAAAAATCTATTACTTATACTATAGGAAACTTCCTATGACATTAAGTCTTCTAGAACTCACATGATATTTATGTTTCTTCTAAGTCAATAATTTTGTCAAGGGGTCCTTCGTGTTTTCTTTCGTGGAAATACTGATCACTTTAACTTCACCACATTGAAAAAAATATCTCATGAGATGATACTTTTGAAGAATGTTTTGTGCCCAATAATGTGACCTTGGATATTTTCAAGAGCCACTGCTACAGTTTTATCAAAAGTGTGTGTTAGGATATTTACTACTAGGTACCACATCAAGATCTTGGATGAAGTTTCACATCCATATTGATTATTTAGCTTCCCCATAAGCCCCATTATACTTGGACTCTACTGTATAATTGAGAACCACATATTGATCTGAGCTCATCCAACTCAAAAAACATTAATTCAAAGTGAAGATTTATCCCATTTTGAACTTCATGTTATCTTGATTAGTTTAGAAACTTGCATCTACATATCCTCTCATGAATAGTTTATTATATCCTACACAAATTATAACCATATCCACAGTACATCTTAGATACCCATCTATTTTATTTACTTCCCTCTAATTACAGTAACATGAATCTCCTTGATATATTCATACATCACTTAATGTGTAGGAAACATCTAACACAGTTCATTTTATAAAATACATGAATGAACTGATAAATGAAGTGTATGGAATCCTTGTCATTTTGTTTCTTTTCTCATGTTTTTAAGGACACATTTTCATAGAAAAATGAATTCCATGTGACTCTAGAAACAATTCCATCTCGTATTGTTTAATATTTCAATACGTTCAATATCTTTTCAATGTATATAATTTTACATAGGCCGATAAACATTTTGGATTTATCAAGATGGATATTGATCCCAAGAATATATGATACCTTACTTAAGTCCTCTATAGAGAAGAATTTATTCAACCACACATTAATAAACTATAATATAATAATCTCATTTCCAATGAGTAATATTTCATCAACATTTACTATTAATAAAAATAATGCACTCCCAATAAACCGTTTATAGACACAAGACTCACATTCTTGATTTATGAATCCAAATTCTATTATAGCCTCATCAAAGTGAATTTTCCATGATCAGGATGCTTAGTTTATTCCATAAATGGTTCATTGAAACTTTCATACCTTGTTTGAATCCTTTGGAGTCACCAAACCTTTAGGTTGTGTCATATCAAAGTCTTCCTAAAGGTTCCCATGAAGGAAGGATATTTTGAAATCAATTTTCCAAATCTACTTACCATGGAAAGACACAATGTCAAGTAGAATTATGATGGGTTTTAATTTTTCAATTGGTAAAAAGGGTACTTCATAGTCAATTCCTCAACTCTATTTAAACCATTTTCAACCAGTAGAAACTTATAGGTAATTACTTGTCTTTCCTTGTTTAGTTTCTTCTTGAATTACCATTTTTAACCAACAATATATACATCTACTGGAGGGTCTACCGAAATCCAAACATGGTATTGGTATATGTATTCAATTTTAGAAATCATGGATTGTTCACACTTGGAAAAATCTTTTCCACTTACATCTTGATTTTAGGTTATATGATCATTATTATCATCTATGAATGTTCACCATCCTCGGTGTTTAAAAAACCATACAATCATGGATTTCTCGCCTCTCTAGTACGGTTGAACTGTCACGCACTGGTGGAGGTTCCATACTGATGATTATGATGGGGAGGGGAATTTCTTAGTAGCTTTTTTTGGGCTTTGACATTCTTTTAATATTGATGTTTTTATGTATTTCAAGTCATGTAAGGTTTCCCCCTTTGTCCTTAAAAGTGGGATTATCCAATATTAATATAAATTGAAGCCTTCGGGCATTTCAGTCAGTCAGCTCTCTAGAACTCATAAGTAGTAATTGTGTTTCTGGAACAATTTCTTCTTCCATAGGGATTTGTAGAATTTTTTTCCTATTCTAACTCTTTTATATCGTGATCCTGGACTTCATCGTTGTTTATCTCTCTCCCTCAATATATTTAAGAGATAATATAATCCTTAAGAAATGTGCGACTATTATCAATAAGAACCTTTTTGTCTGATGGATTATATATGTGGTATCCCTTTATTTCATTGGGATATCCAATAAAGAAACATTTTGTGCCTTGTGGTGAAATCTTATTACATGAAGAGGTCTTAAAAAATGCTTCAAAACCCCAAAAATGTAAGTACGCTGAAAAAGGTTTCTTTCCATTTCATAATTGGTATGGTATACAATATGTTGCCTTAGTTAGGACTCAGTTTAGTTTGTATGATATTGTTGGAAATGTGTATCCCCATAAGGATAATGGAAGCCTTGCATGACTCATCATTTATCTCACTATCTCCAACACGGTGCATTTACCCATTTTACATATTCCATTACACTAGGGCGTATAAGGAGGAGTAAGTTGAGATAAAATTTACAACTCTCATAGCTAACTAATGAAGTCTGGATTAATTTATTTTCTAGCATGGTCAGATCAAAACTTATTAATATTCATATAAAGTTGGTTCTCAAATTTATTATTGTATAACTGGAATTTTTTAAAAGAATTTTACTTATACCTCATTTTTAAATCATATCCATATTTAATGAAATCATCAGAAATAGTTAAAAAGTATGATTACCCACCCCTTACTTCGATAGGAAATAATCCACACAAATAAGTTTGATCCAACTCAAGAATCTCATCAGTACTTTCACCATTCCCAATAAATGGGGAACTGTTCATTTTTCATTTTAAACATGTGTGACATACTCCAACTAGATTTAGTTCAAGTGAATCTAAATATACATCATTATGTAATTTAGTTACAAACATTTCATTTGAATGACCTATCTGGTGAAGCCAATGTTGGGTGTGGTATAATTCATGTGATGTTACTTTGTTATCGATTTCCATTATTTGGTTCATGTAATAAAAAATAGAATGACAGTTAATTAAATGTGACATACCATTAAAAATGGTGTCTTCATAAAATAATAAACATTTAATCCCAAATATTAAAATAAATCCATCTTTATATAGTTTGGATACAAAAATAATGTTTTTGGTAATTGGAGGACGATAATAAAAACCCTTTAAAGCAATGACAATTCTAGTTGACAATGTGAGGTGGTTTTCCCTGATAGCTACCACTGCATGTTTATCTCTATTGGATACTCAAATATTTACCTCTCTTGGGTAATCCTTATGAATCTTCTTGGTTCATATTTTTGAATACATATATGATAACCTAAAGCTATATATTTTAACTAATTTTTAGAAATAGATAAATTTCACATGATAAAAAATGCACATGAATATTCCCCTTGCTTCTTTGGTTGGGTGTATATTTTCTTCCAGTGTCCCTTATTTCTACATGTGATATAGAGAAAATCATATTTCCAAGATTTCCCCTTGATCATCCACTTCTTAGAATGGTGTGAAACTGATTTTATCTTAAATCAATTCTCTTTCCCTTTGCATTTATTTACTATAAGGATGAATTGTTTTACACTTAGTATCCTTATCTAATTTAAAAATAAGAGTAAGAATATTTGATAGGTACTTCTCAATGTTTTTCATATTAAAATTCACAAAAACGATGGAGAATCTTTGAGGTATAGATGCTAGAATGAGGTCGATGCCGAGTTCTTCAGGGAGTTAAATCCCTAGAAGTGCTATGAACTCAATGTATCCAAAAAGAATGACTACATGAGGCCCATATGGGACACCCTATACAATATTTATCCATAATACCACCTTGGAAATCTAAAACTATTCCTATCTATCTATTTCTGTGTAAATACAATATAGGTAAAAAAAATTTATATGCATCCATGTTTTCCAGAGACTTCATTATTTCTATAATAATCAGTGAAAGCATAAAAAATGTAACATTGACCACACCTCTCAAATTATTTTCATAGATAAGTAACTATTCATCACACATCTCTTTAGCAGGAGGATTATGCATCGAGGAATCTAGCATGTAAGATTTCTTTTAATTTTGTTGCATAACATGAAGGTTTCTAAACCACTCCTAAATATTACTTTCAATTAGGTGGTTATCCTTCTAAAATATTAATCATATGGATAGTGAGGATGATGAACATGTCATTTTATTCTACAATTAAAGTATCATATTATTTGTATTTTCTATTGATTAAAAAATAATTGAGATATAATAAAATAAATATACTTATTTATTTATTTATTAAATCTCCCACTATGTAATAAAGTCATAATAACCCTCACCATTGAACTCGTAATTTCTAGATGGTTTAGATTTATAGTGGAATGAATTTCAATTACTTTTATTAATGATCTATAATTTTTCGAGGAAATCATATGAAATTAATTAGATATATGGTCTTTCCAACTATTGACTTGAATCTCTTTGATCCCTTGAGTGGGTTCCCCTATCTGGAAATCGAAACATGGATTTCTTCAACAATTTCTTACAAATTGGAATTCAATAGATATTGTCTATTATACCTAATACAATTTCGGTTATGTCAACCCACTACTCTCTTAAGAACTCCCTGATAAAATACGTGTCTACACTACATCCTGGTACAACATATAGTTCTACAGTTTCATTCCAATCATGTAATGGAAGGATTAGTATGAGTTATAATCTAATTAAGGGATTTTTATTTTTTTTATGAAGAATGTTTATCTTGTTTTCTCCTTTAAACATAATGTTAATATTAATTTGATATTGTGTAATTAATTAACCATGTTGGATAAAACATTTATTCATAGTTAATTTATATAGTAACTGTCTTTGAAAATTAATTCATTTATTTATGTGATAATGACCTTGCATCAATAAAATAAATAATTCCATTGATTGAAATTAAAATTTAATCAAATGGCCCATTAATGAGCTTTATCTAGAAGTTGATTTAATCATCAGACATCAAATAAACCTTTGATATAGGGTAAATAACTCTTATTTTCATTTATGGAATTATTTATAGAATTCCGCTTGTCCACCTATGTATAGCCTATGTTGGTATCATTATTGTTTTGTGTTGAACTGCCTCCAAGTTCCAAGGGATACTATATTAATTAAAAAGATTTATTACTCACACAAAGATTAGGGTAACCAAAGGATTGATTAAAAGGGGTTACTAATTATCATTTCCCACATAGTTCATACATAATAATAAAGGAGGAGGGGGGATGGAATGCAAAAAATAATTTCATTTGATATAAATTATTTAAAAAATCATTCAATAAAATAATTTAAAATGCCCAACAAATAAATAGGTCTTTATTAACGTCATGAACAGTTATACATGCTACGAATATGTAAAATTATAAAATTGGAAACACTTTCTCTATTCACTCTTTTACTATTTAAGATAAATATGCATGCCTTAATTAATTATTAAATTAATTACCTTTTATCGTAATGATCATCTGATCTTACTTAGAGATACTTATAATTAATATAATTCATGGAAAATTAATTTAAAACCCAATAAATACATATTAATTACATTAAATTAATTGATCATTAAAAATTCATTTAAATCATTATTAAAATAACCAAACACACAATAGTGTTCCCATCAATTATGTATGGTTATAATGCTACAATTTTAAAAATTAAGGTAATTTCAATTTATTAAATTAATGGGAGTCTACATGGAATGTACATATAGGTATATTCCATGTACCTCGGTTTGCCGTATATCCAATTCACATGCCTGAGGATCCAATGTTCTAAATCAGTTGAACTACACGGTGTATACATGACAGCTATACACCTTGTATCCACTTTCTATGTCCTAGGTAAGCCCGATCAACATGCAGTGTGCAATGAAAAGCACCGTGTGAAATTAATTACATGGTTCATCTTGATAAAATTTCCCATGGTATACAGTGTGTCCTCCAGTTGCATGCCATATAAACTAGTTTTATGGGCCACTGATTTTCCAATTTCTAATTGCATCTCTGATCATTCATCAATTTTTGTTAATGATTTAAGAAAATTAAACACCCAATGAAATTGATTAACATTTTAATAACATGTTAATTTAAATCAGATTAAAGAAAAAATAACATGAAATGAAAATCAAACCACAATAAGAAATAGATAAATAATCAAATAAAAAAATTATAAATTTAAACATGATCGCTCTGATACCTATTGATGGTTCTAGACATAGAAAATGTATGTGGGGTTGGGTGATATATTAAAATTTATTTTAAGAATCTTTTCCAAAAAAAGTGCGAGGATATTGAACGACAAATTTATAATTGTTTTATATAATATTTGATGAAATAAATACATGGTCTTAGGAACATTCTTCATTGGTGAATGTTGATCATCCAAAATGACCCTTTCATATTACCTTTTCTACACCGTGAGGATCCAAGGATAGAATCCCACTAGTGGTGAACCAAACATTATTCTATGATCTCTATGTAACACCACTCGATATCCGGTTTCTAAAACACAGGTTGAAATGTCTTGCATTGTTCATTATTTATTTCTCACTCTTCGATATTGAAGAAATATCTCTAAAATTCATTGTTCTTGAAAGGGAGAGAGAAGGATGAGTTGAGAGAGATTTTTTTGTGCAAAAATTCTATAATCACAATTTTGGATACTCTACGTAGTAGAAATAGATGTTTTTTTATTGATTTAGGATTTATGTTCAAATATTAAATAACTACATACCGGATAATAAAAAACATTCATTACCTTTAATAATCCACATTCCAAATAATAATAATAATATTATTATTATTTTGGGGTGTGATCCATATTACACAATGAAAATATTATGAAATGCTATTGTTAATTAATATTTTTTCACCAAAATCAATCTTGGTCCATTAGAATTCCTCAAGCATATATTGAGTAACCAAATAAATATTTTATTCACAATCTAGTGAATGAATATTTATTAAAAAGTATAATAAAAATAATATTGTATTTAGAAGACAGAGAATAAATATTTATTTAATCTATTTGATCATTTTAACATGAATCAAATTATTCCTTAGACATGCGAATAATACTTATTCTATTAGTTAATCCCAAATATAATTTAATCAAGATCAACAGAAACACTTAGTGTGTGAACCTCTAGGATTCTATGTTGTTTTCAATAATTGGGCTTTCCTAACATCCGATATTACTATATAGTATCGTGTCAAGGAATCCAAGAGAAAGAACATAATGTCACAACATTGAAAACCACATACACACTCTCTATATGTAATATAATACATTTGTCACACTATCTCATCAAGAATATTTAACATTCATGTCACCAACCTATATTATTGATATGTCTTTATATGAATATCTGAAATAAACCCATCATTAAACCATTGCAGTGGAATTTAATGTGACGATACTATTATAATCAAAGGGATGAGATATAATCTTCTGTAAAGATAGAAGGGATAAACCCTTTATCTACTTATTCATTAATGACATGCCACTCATGATGCACCCAATGTATCTAACTTTACCATGAACTGTTATCTTCATGGTTTAAGAAATACATATAAGTATGTGAATTGTGACAAGAATTAATAACAAATTTATGTCGAAGGACCATCACAGATTCTTATATATAGGAATATATGATGACACCAAAACATACTGAATTCCCATTTTCGGGTTTGATCTCATAATATATCATCTAAGTGATTCCCAAGTGTGAACCTAATGATAATAAGTATCATCTTTTTATGAGTAATTGCACCTGGACGTCTGTGCACCATGTTTCTTATCATAGTATGTTATCCAACTGTAAAAACTTATTTGAGAATATCATCATAGCACATCAACATTCTCATCATAGTAGAGAATTGATACGACCTCATCAAAGAAGCATATGATTTAAGAAATCATTACATTTGAGTCATGTAGAAAAAAAAAGTATGTAATAATTTTTTTATTAACAATCAATACATCAAATATTTATATAATCAAAATAAATAGTTGGTCCTAGGATACAAAATTCAATAGTGTATCCTCTAAAACATCTTGACGGATCACATAATAATATTTTAGAGCCCATTTCATAACCATATAATTAGAAAACATTTAGTGAACATACCTATGATAATAAAACTCTGTTGGGGATGGAAAAAAAAGTCTAGAAATTATATATAGATACTATCGCCAACTGTATAACATCACCACCTAGGTCAGTAGAAGATGTATCTAGCTGAGCAATCTTATCTAAGATAAGAATAAAATCTACCTAATAAACCATCATACCATGATGTGAGCCTACCACAAATTTGGAATTCATGATAGGATTTGGAATGCACTTTAGAATAGTAATATCAAGATGAGGACCCATCCCCGAGAAAGAGGCACATCCATTAATTGAATACACCACCTCAGATATATCATTATTCCCTGATTATTTATTATCCCTATCACCATAGATATAATTAAGATCATTCTTATTAGAGTAATTCCAAGCAACATAAAATAAATTTAATTTAATTGGAATTTATCTCTTAATTGTAGATGTGTCATGCACATTGATGAGACAGATTGAAAAATTTAATTATCTCCTACATTATTTTTTTTATGTCAAATTTCAGAACAAACAGAGTAGAAAGGTGAGAAAATATCATATTCAATAAGAATATTCATATCATCAGTCTGAGTGGAAAGAAACACCCTATTATTCAAGGCTATACTCATTTCAACCCCTTGTAGAACCAATGAAAAGAATCCAAAACTAGAATTATTATTTTTTTTCCATTTTCATTTGCACTCCAACAAAATAATCAACATAAAAAAAATTCGGGTTCCATATTATCCAATTCAAACCTTAAAATTTAACCTATACTTGCAAAAATGATTTATTTACCTCAACAGGGTTGAAATTGGGAATCCACCCCTTAATACATAGGGTTCCTTGGTTTAGTGAAATTGAACCAAATCCCCATGCATTAATTTTTGAATCTGAATCTGGAAAGAGGAAGTTATAAAATCAATGTCCTTTTGGGATGTTTTTTCAGTTAGAGGATAGCTAGATCAATTAAATTTCTCTTAAAAGATCTACTAGTTTATATGTATTTTTCACTTTTGAAATCATGAAATGTCCGATAATCGAATGATGACATAGATAAATGATCTCATAGACAACATCTTCCCATACAGTAACTTGAGAAATTTCCCCTTTTTAGTAGATCTGATTGAATTCCACATCATGGAAGGATGAGATATTTCTTCATGATGTAGAAGACCTAGATTCCTCATGATGCACCAAGATCACCCCTATGAAAGATGTTCCAGTGGGAATAGTCTGAGTCGATCTATGAATCATTAAGGGGGAGCTATTCTTGACATCAACGTTTGATGAAATACTGATAATCATAGATTCCACCAAAACATCCTTAGGTTGAGCTTCCGGTGAAGGCCTCCAATCTGGATAAAAATAAAACTATAATAAATGTGGAAAATAATGAAGAAATTTAAACCTATGTTCCATATTCTTTAGTGTGGATAACCTCCCATGACAACACTCCTGAATCCATTTTTTCCTAACATACGTTATAAATATTTATTAGGGTCACTATTCATTTTGACGAAAAATTATGTTAATATTATTGCATAATATTAATTATTTTGATTCTAAATATTAAATCTATTATATTATATTCTATTTCTCAAAGTGTTAAAAATTACATTTAATATATATTTGTAAAATGCAACAAAGAGTTTCCAAGAATGTTGTTTGTTTTATGAATACAAAATATTTTACAAAAAAATTATGTATAATATTTATTCCATTGGAATATATTGTATATTTTTTATATCACATTTCTATTCTTATTTTTAAAACAAAACATATACATGAATATATGAGATAAACTAAAAATATTTTTTATTTGAACAAAAAATTGCTTTGTTTTCAAAATAATTATGTTTATATTTCTATGATTAATGATGTATTTTTATATGAAATATATCACTTATTATATATATATTTTTTGTATCAAATATTTTTCTCGAAAACTCTGATAATAATATTGTATAACTAGTACTTACCCGTGAATTCACACGGAAATATGTTTAATGATTACTTTGAAGAAGAAAAAACTATAATTCAATATTAATAAAGAAAATCAATATTGTATATATTGAAAAAAATAGTGATAGTTAATATTGAACTGTAATAGGATAAAATATATAGAGTTGAAAACATAAGAAAATTGAAAAAGATAATAACATAGAAGAATATATAGTTTAATATTGAAAACATATTAAAGAATATATGATAACACATAAGGAAACCATAAATATACAATCACTATACAAAATAAACCATACAAATGCATGATGGAAAATATTAGGGAAACACATAAGAGAATATAGAAGGAAAGTAAAATTATTTGAAAAAATATAAAACATATAGGAGAATATAGTGGATAATAGTCAATTGAAAAGAAAAACAACATTTTTGAAAAAAAATAAAATAAACGTGAATGATAACATACAAGAATAAGTAAAATTAAATAGGTCACATTGTAGAAAAAAAAACAAGTATCAATTTTCAAATACATTAAAAAAAAGAATAAATGTACAGTAAGAAGAAAAGTACATTAAAAATGAACATGAATTAAATTACATAAGTATTAATGTCACTGAGATATTATGACAACTACATTAAACAATTATTATACATCAATTCTATAAAAAACACAATATTCCAATGAACATGAATGAAAAGAAAATTCAAATGGACATTTACATTTCTAGACATACATCAGAAGTCATTATGTCACCGAGAAACTATGTCACAGTGTACAAATATCCAACTTCAAATGCCTGAAAAACATTTCTGCATAGAAAAAAATCCTTACAATAAGAACACATGAATTTGTAGAATAAAAAAATGTATCATTAATGTATTAATTAGAAAGAAAAATTAAAGAAGTCGAAATTTACCTTTTGTTACCTGCAATGAAAACCAGTGTGATCCTTCCTTGCATGCCCTTAGCATCAATGAATTTCCAACCTTTGTTTTTGTCATCGGATTATACCCTTCCCTTCAGACCATTTCAGTAGACCAAATATCCAATTTTTACCAGCTAAAGTAGAAAATATTCAAATATAGTAAGCATGAAAGAACATTAGAGAGTGATGGTAAAAAACAGACTAACTAAAAATAAATATACCAAGTAAATGAAACATATTGTAGATAAAATAAACAGTATAGTATGCCAGATCTGTATTTCAGTTATACTTACTTCGATACACTCATGGCCCAACTAAAGTTCATATACTTCCCTTGTTAGCTTCTTCATGGATTTCATCTTTCTCCTGTTGCACTGAATCCCACTGTTTTCATGGATCTTTCCAATAATTCACTTTACCCTCCCATGTCATCTCCTCCTCCGTCCTCCATGGCTTCAGTCCCTTATTCCTTGTTAACTAATGTGTTTATATGACAAAATACATAATCATTAGAATGGTATAAGCACTAAAAATAACATTCTTCTTGTGAACATGAGTGCGACGAGTAAATTTTTACCAGAATAACCTAAATCCAAAAAAATCTTTAATGCAGAGTGGGTAACCCAACTGAAGAACAAAGGTAAAGGTAATAATCATTGTCCTTGTGTCAGAAACACTCACAACTCATGTAAAGATCCCACATAACACCGTTACCATGAGATTAAATGTAAAAGAAACAATAAGACTTATCCAAATAACACACACAGAGGTGCACCACCACTGATCTATGGACAAGAAAGAAAAAAAAACTAGTAGATTTTCGTCATGCCTAATAAGATGATATTAAGGGATATTTTGGAAAAAAACCAATGTAAAGCCCATGGCCCAGAAATATGGACAAATTTCCCAATGAAAGTTGTAGAATATATATTTTCATAAACCCCTAGACCTCAAAAAATGAGTCCAGAAACGTTTCTGATGGCCGAGAAGTGGTTGTTTGGACACTGGCAGTTTGAATATGATTGAATTCAGATAATGGATTGCATGAATAGATGGTGGACTGTGAGGACCATCAGGACATGATCCCATAGAAGGACTTTGATGATAAGGTGGAGGGGGAAAAGTAGTATAGGATGATCTTGTTCTATTATAGGGTGTGGTGGAGTTGCGAGACATCACTTATTTACCTATTACATCAAACCTTTATGGGTTTGGAGGCAAATGGCATGCCTCCAATATTTTAAGTGAGCTGCGTTTCTTCTTCCCATCTCAAGAAACCAAAAATTGAGAAATGCTGGGGAAGATGAAATAATGGATGCATTATGCTACCAATACTAAGAGTAGATGGGATGCAGGTTACATGAACACATTTATTGTACTAAAAAAAATTAAAGGGCCCGGACGTACCAAGATTGGGTGTTCATTTCTGCGACGAGTCTTCCCTTTGAAAACCTCCATTGGCCAGTGGCCAAGCAGTTCTCTACTACCATATTGTTTTTTAGGGTACAAAATTTATAGGACCAGAATCCATGTATGGAACAATCTATATTATTAAGGCTTTTCCACTATGATATCCCCTCAATGAAATTACGATGCAGGATACTGACATGAGACGACATTTCTCTAGACTTCATCTCCAACAGAAAAAAAAATAGTGCAATGCAAAGTCTCCATGAGGTAACAGAAAAAAAAACAGCTGTCATTGCAATTATAATTACACAGAACTTGGAGACCTAATGAAAATATATATTGATGAAAATATTTCAAAATTACTTTAAGAAGAATGAAAGTTAACGAAATGTAGTAAGCATGAAACAACATCACAAAGTGATGCTAAAAAAATAGACTAACTGAAAATAAATATATCAATTAACGACTACAGACTATAGTAAAAAATCACCCCTTTTCTTATAATGGAAACAAAGAATCATGTACTCATTTATTAAACTTGGTACATCATCAATCTTGCATTAAAATGTATCAGAATAGTATACTATAACTACCATTGATGCTTTCTATTTGGTATTAAAACAGATACCTTCTTTATGTCATCACTACTGTTTGGTTAATAATATATGAATATGCACAACAGATTGTCATAAATCCTAGTAAATATATAATCATCCCATAACAGTAATAACATATATATCTGGATGTGAAAATTCTCTAAGGTTTTAATAATGCAGTGGATCGATACAGTGGAAATATATGCAAGAAATGAATATAAATAAAAAGTGAATATGAATAAGAAATCAGTAAATATCAGATAATTTATACAATGAGTCTGATATAACTTAACAACATAGTAAGAGAAGTCAGAATTTATAACCCGCTTTGATGAAATAAAATTGTAGTTTTTAAGGAACACTACACACCACTGCTCAAAGATGAATGTAAATTGGAAGCCATACTATCTTAGGAGAGTTTGCGGTTGAGTATTACGCCGTAGGATGTAGATTCCTAGAGGTTAGTACATGATTCCCAGCTAGTGATGAGTGTTTAAGCCTTATGTACTAGACAATTCTCGGTCTTTCTGGTGTTATGGGGCTGGGAAAATTTTAAAGTTCAGAAAAATGATAATAAAGAACCCATGAATATGGAATAAACACGAATATTTCAGAATTTGATGAATATTGTACCTTGTTTCAGTTCAAATAATTTAAATAAAATGGTCCATATGGTGCGATATATGAGAGATAGCTGCATTTGTTATATATTTGAAAATATAGGAGAAAATCTAATTAATCTAGCCTGAGATTACAATGGATGTATAACCCAATGCAGTAACAAAAATCCAACTCTGTTGTGTGGGGAATAAATGGCAGTGGAGAAAAATAAAATCATAGGAATAAAGTGTGTTGTGCGCTACAAATATCCAATGACCACATATAAAGAATGTCACGATGATCTTAAAAAAATCCACTGGTCAAATAAAAAACTAATTAAACTGCTAAAAAAGAGTACATGATCCATTTTTCAGAAACATATATCAGAAGTGACATAATAGTAAAACTATAGTTCTGGTCAAAGTTATGTAATATGAATAAGCTAAATTAAATAGCCTCATAGTATAGCCATTATCCGTCGATGTAAAGCAGCAGCAGTTCACCCAGTTTGTAGACAGTAATATTGATCCCTAAAACAGGTAATTATACTTTAGTGTGAGTAAATAACACATATTAATACGAATAAAGAACAATTGACATGCATAAATGTAACTATATGATGATTTGCAGCCCAAAACATGAATGTTATATTCACACAGTTTTTTATTTTATAGCTAGAAAAAAGCATGTATCATTTGATAGTGTTATGTAGTTAAGAAATAAAGGAAACCCGAGACTTTAAACAATCTGCTAAATCACAGAGCTAGGCTTTTGGAAGTAAGTAAGTTAATTAAATAGTAAAAAATTTACTAAACATCAAATATTTGTTTCAAATAAAAATAAACAATCATATCAAGGTCATTAATTCCCACCTCCTTCAAGAACGCAACTGATTCACAATGAAGAGACATCACAGAGTATGTGTATATTTTCAAATATGAAAATGGATATTTGAAACTGAATGATTTTCCAATGCGCCTCCATTACCTTGGAAATTCATGGCTTATAGTCAGTCTAGTTTTTCAGCTTTTTTGTTTCTGTTATCCATTATATGAATATGTAGTTCATTGGGATCAGTTGGTGTGGAGTCTATAGACAGTGAGTCATTGTGTTCGATTGCATCTTCAGCATCGAAGTCAGTCAGTAGGTTTTCTACATGAAGATTTCATTATAATGAATGAGTAGTAGTCATCAGTTATAAGACACACCAATTAAGAAACAATAAAATATGTAACAATTGGAATATCAGGAAAACAAATGTACTTCATTTGTAATGAATTGAAAAAAAACTACATGAATGAAAAAGAATTGTTGTTTTCAAAACGTACACACTGACAGTAACACTAAATGAAGATAGAGAAACTATACCTGGGTTGTAGATATAGTTGTACATGTTGTATCGAATCCAGCACCACTATTGTAGCTAACTACTAAAGATCCCGCACGGTGATGTTCCTAAACCAGATGGATGAAATGAATATCGTAGGTATGTGGTGATTGGTTTTCAAGTAAAAGGAATTCTAAATAATGAATAATAAAATAATATGCTGTAATAAAATTACTGAGAATGTGGTAATAAGAAATTTGTAAGAGTTGGAACTAAATAATTTGGGAGTAATTACTCTATTTACCTGAATTTCTACAAAACATTGATGATAGGTGCTGATATTATTTTCGTTATCACTGATGAAGAGACATGTGTAAGTGTTCAGTTCTGAAGAACATCTTTCGTTCTAAATGTTGTAATTTGTGACATCTAGTGCCAACAAGATTTATTTTGTTTTGAAAATTTTTAGCTCTTGGGGAAAACCAAACTCATCCTCATCCTATTATGTAATGAAACAGATATGTGAGTTAAAAAATAACATCAAATACACAAAGAAGAAAAAATAGTTTAAGAATATTACTTGTATTAGAGTATCACTCAACTGAGATGTAGTTTTACTTATGAATTACATGACATGCTTGTCGAAGATAATGACAGGCAATGAGTCTATTTCATCTCTCAACAGTAGTTCAACTCTAATCCCGTTGAATGTATAGTTATTATAATCCATGAGGTCATATTTGTAAAATTTAATTCGTATAATAACCCTATACCCAAGCATTATTTATCAATTAACGAACAAATTAAATGAATAACTTAGAGTAGTGCATCAAGGTTGTTTTTTACAATTCTGGCACCAGATATTTCCATCCGCAGACTGAACTTTTTTCATGAAATAGTTGCATGATTCAAAATACCAGTTATGAGTGATTTGAGGTTTAACTATTGTAGATGAAATAAAACATCTTATCACATGTGTTACAAATGTTAATATAAATATATATTCATGAAGGTAGATCTTACAAGAAATAGTATTGTATACATCATAGTAAAATAAATAAAATAGGAAGTTGACCTTACCCCTAGTAGTTTTTTTACATCATCAATTATTTTTTTGTTATTCCAATAAGGCAATGTTTTAACAAGACTATTTGAATTTTTTGATGGAGGACTTTGAAATTGAAAATGAAGGATGATCCCAGATCTGTTAAATGCAGAAAATGCAGCATTGAAGACAATATTTTGAATATTTGTGAATCATGCTGTTGGTATTTGTAGATATGATTGTTGGAAAAATAATATCATCTTGAATTTTACCTGTTTATGATGTTATGGACTATTGGGATGTCTAAGTTTAGTAGTATTTTTGAAGCATTTATTGAAGTGGTGATAATAATAGATGCTGTAACATGTTCAAGAGCATAAGAAGATTTAGAAGTGTATAGTTTTATGCAAAAAGGTAAATGTTTGGAACATTATATAGAGACGAACTATAATTTATAAATATTAAAAGTTTCAGTTATGCATTAATGATATTAAGAATTTGTATTTTTCAGTAAGGAATAACAGAATATTGGAACACATAACCTGGTGCAACATTAAAATTTTCAGTTATGCATTACTTATGTCAACCACGTCTAGAACCTAAGAAAAGAAACCAAAAATAGAATCCTCAGTTTTTTCCATTTTGATTGGCACTATAACAAAGAAATCATTACTAAATAAATTTGGGTTCCATATTATCCAATTCAAACCAAAAAACTTAACCTATACTTGCAGAAATTATTTCGTTACCTCAACGGGGTTGAAATTGGGACTCCACCCCTCAATCCATATGGTTCTTAGGTTTAGGGAAATTGAACCAAATCCCCTTGCAATATTTTTTGAATCTGAATCTGGAAAGAGGAAGTTATAAAATCCATGTCATATTGGGATGTTTTTTCAGTTAGAGGACACCCAGATCAATGAAATTTCTCTTAAAAGATATGATAGTTTCCATGTATTTTTCCCTCTTGAAATCATGACATGTCCGATAATCGAATTATGACATAGAGAAATGATCTCATAGAAAACATCTTTCTTCACAGTAACTTGAGAAATTTTCCCTTTTTAGTAGATCTGATTGAATTTGACATCATGGAAGGATGATGTATTTCTTGAGAATGTAGAAGACCTAGATTCCTCTTTATGCATCAAGATCACCCCTATAAAAGATGATCCAATGAAAATAGTCTGAGTTGAGATATGAATCATTAATGGGGATGGATTTAATGTTTAATGAAATCCTGATAATCATAGATTCCACAAAAGAATCCTTATATTGAATTTCCGGTGAAGACCTCCAATCTGGATGAAAATAAAACTATAATAAATGTCGAAAATCCATGATGTAAGTGAAACCTATGTGCCATATTCTTTAGTGTGGATAACCTCCCACGACCACACTCATGAATCCATTTTTCCCTAATATACGTTATAAATATTTATTAGGGTCATTATTCAATTTGATGAAAAATTATGTTAATATTATTACATAATATTAATTATTTTGATTCCAAATATTAAATCCATTTTATATTATTATATTTTACAAATTGGTAAAAATTAATTTTAATATATATTTGTAAAATTCAACAATGTGTTTTCACGAAAATTGTTTGTTTTAAGAATAAAAATTATTTTATAGAAAAATGATGTATAATATTTATTCCAATGGAATATATTGTTTATTTTTGAAATCACATTACTATTATTATTTTTAAAACCTAAAATAAAATTATCCTTATAAATACATGATTATATGAGATAAACTAAAAATATTTTGTATTTGAACAAAACATTACTTAGATTTCAAAAGAATTATGTTTATATTTCTATGTTTAAGGTTGTATTTTTATATGAATTATATTACTTATTAAATATATATATTTTTATATCAAATCTTTTTCATGAAAACTTTGATAATAATATTGTATAATTATAATGTTCAAAAAGTAAAAATATTTTTAAAATTGGTATTTTTCACTATTCACCACAAAATAAACAAATTCTAAAAAATACAAAAAATTAACTGTAAGATAATTTTGAAATGATGAGTTAAAAAATTATACTAATTTAATAAAAATAAAATTATGATACTTTTTAATTAATGTTTTAGTCACATTATTGAAAACATTTATTAGCATTACACTAAAGTTCGTTTGAATGGAAATATTGCATACTATAATTGAAGCATGGGTGTTATATTAAAATATTTTAGTGTGTAACGTCACAAATGTAAGAAAATTTTCATAATGGTGAGACTTATGAATGATATATTAAATGTTTTTTATCTTGAACATAGTATTATAACTCTTTTTATTTACACCATCCAATGTCAGAATATTAATAACTTATATTATTTCTTATAACTATTTCACGGAAAATAACCATCATCATTCAGGAAAACATTAAAAAAATACTTGAGATAATTTTGGTAAATAATTTAACTTCATTAAATTAGTTTTCTAAAAACACATCTAAAACACTTTTATAATATAAATTAACATGTTCGTCTTTAAAGTAACTAAATATACCCCTTTACAAATCACTTTACTATTATACCATAATATTTTTAGGATATTAAGTAGTATTGAAAATTGACTAATATAATATATTTCATTAATATAATTTAAATTCTATAATTCCGTATCATAGTAATACCATCCTATTAGAAACTATATTCCTTTATAATTTTATGATAATGTACAAAAAATAATTTATGTTTTTGAAATAAAAGTTTTTTCCTCAGATTGGGAATATATAATAAATAAAATATCGGACTTGAATTATTATATGTTAATTTATGTGTTTGAAGAATTTTTCTTTGAATATTTTTTTTTCTTTAAAAAATTCCATTTTTGTGGTGGGATTATATCACTTATATTTAAAAAAAATTATCGAATAAACTCTTTTATAATGGATAAAACCTATTCAACATTACATTCTTCTCTAGTATATTATAAAATAGAATGAATCATGTATGATGTGTATTTAATTAATCATATTATGATTTTCATAATAAATATTTTCTAACCAATATATGTATTATTTTAAATATAAATAATATGAAAACCCACATAATCTAGTTAGATCTATATAATGATGATAATATTATATTTCATTCAAATACTTCATTATGTATTCTTTTTATTCATAATATGAATAGAAAATAAAATATTCATATATATTTAACTATTATTTAGAACTCAAGTTCATTTATCAATGTTTTAATGTATATAATAGGTATCACACACACTTCTAAAATTAAATGAATTATTTTTATAACACCAATACTTGATGTGGATTTATCTTGGGGTTTTTATACTCAATAACGTATCCTGGATAATTTCATCATATGAAATCAATTTTCTTTCTTCCAAAATTTACCTTTAGGTTTAAATGATATTGTATAACTATTAAAATAACCATTTTATTTCTATCCAATTAACTTCACTTCTTCCAATTTTAGATTTTACCCACTTTTACTATCATCACAATATCAGAACATGGACATTACATGCCCAGTTCCTCACTCATAATCATATTCATCAATTGTGTAAATAATTATTGATCAAATTTATATTATAATAACATCTATATATAAATTAATCCCACTACCAAAATAATACTTAATAAATTTTATATTTTCTCAATGTAATTAACATATTCAATAATTTTTCATATATGAAAATTTACTAAAAATAATTTTTCATTTTGAATTTAATTACCTTGACACATTAGTTAAATCTATATATGATTCTAAAATCATCTTGATGTCTTTCTAAAATTAATTTAATAGTTGTTTTCTCAAAATATTCTTACTCAAACAAATCAAATTTTCCTTTCATATTTTCAATTAATTAGTATCTATACTAGTCTAAGATGTATATTTTATTAAACTTATTATTTATTTAGTTTTGATGTCGAATTTATTTTTGATAATGATGTTTTCACAGTGTTTATGTCGTATGGTACCCACTAGTTATACCCATTTCTCCCTAAGAGAAGTGGCCAAGGATTGAATCCCACTAGATATAGTCACTATTTATATTATTAACAATTCAATTCAAAGATGTTTCCTATCTAGGGAACTTGATGTGTACCGTAATTTAGTAGAACCAGATTTGGTAGATAGGTGTTAATGATCCACATGTTTAATGGCTTCATCCGTAATTTAGTGGCACTAACCATTGGCCTCTACAGTAAATAGATCATGGTTCAAATCCTTTTATCCCCTAGGGTGTATTTATGATGTTGCCAATGATGTAAGTACAAACTCTGGTATATGGTGATGCATGTGATGATATAGGATAGTGGTAATAGATGGAAGTGATTCATGGTGAATATATAGGAAGTGATGTAGATGGAGTATAGGGCCTTCGAGACAAAAAAATGGAAGCCCTTCAGGCTATGTATTGAGATTTCTAGCCATTGGGCCTTGAGGTCTTATACTAGATTCCCCATCAACATAGTAAAAAAGGTTTGTTCCCATTTGTTAATGAAATGGGAAATAACTCATACCATTTCAAATTATTTTTATGATGATGATTATTTCATTTATTAATAATATGAGTTTTATTATATAAGTATCATATTTATATTCATTTAACTATGAATTTTATCAAATTTACTCACACTAAAATAATGACCCATTTTAAATTTATTATATATATTTATGGAATAAGATCCATATTTCATTATGAATTAAATAGGTTATCATGTAAATAATCCATTAATATATTTTATATATAATAATTACAATCATATAATATATGAATCATGGATTGTAGAGTTGTAAACCATTTATTTAATCTAACATATAGATTATATAAACTCAATTCCTTTGGTATCATATAATTATGATAATCTAGATAACTTTATCCTAAATAATACAATAAGAAAGAAAATCAAATAACCATTAAAGTCACCTCATTACTTTCTTTCCTTACATTGGATAATTCATAGGAACTGAGAAATGGGATGTATACCCAGTTGGATGATTAAGGTCTTGAAAAGTTGTACATTGGAAGGAATCTGAGACTCAGTATTTTAAAGGGGATTTAATCTCATCATCACATCTCATGTTATTCCCTCAATATATATATTATTTTATTAAATTAATTTAGAATATTACTCCTTCTTCCAAATCAATATATTCAAACCATATTGATGTTTAACCATTTACACTACTCATATCTTGTGTTACTAACCCAAATAAAATGGAAACTATAATTATACATATCCAAATGCATCTATCTCTTAAGTATTATGAATCAATTTCATGTAATGTATTATAATTATATGAAAAAAAATACCTGTGTGAGTAATCCTTGACCCATAAATAGTCAAGTGTCTTTTTTTAGACAAGGCATAAGCCTCCACGTTTGTGAGAAGTCTGAACCAAAGTCTCTCTACCAAAGGATACTTTCCTCATGATCGGTTTTTATTTTATAACTATTCTAACAATTAATATTTACATAGTATAATATAACTTTTAACTCAATATCATGAACTAGTATAATATAAATCCAAGGTAGAAAAAACTAAATTAATTATCATACATGGCTTGTAACTTCGTGGATTGTTTTGTGATAATATAAAATAATTAACTCTTCAAACTAAACCATTCATTAATTGATAATATTACAATTATAACTATGAATAAAACAAGAAATAAATAAATTAAATAAAAAATTCATAAATTTTAACTTGGGATACACTATCCTTGAAGAATTCATAAATAAACAACTACAATCACTTTATAATTAAACCCCTTAATAATTTAATTCAATAATTAAATAAATAAAATTTTTAATGTCATCAATTATATGTAATTTACTTTAACTATATTATATTAATGGAATTATAGACATTTTGTAGTTTAATTTATATTATGTAAATAATTTACATTATTTAAATATAATATATTCAAAATTATTTAATCTGTGATCATATTTATTATCAAATCTCATTTTGATAGGGTTTAAATTATCTCCTCAAATGAGGAATTTAATTTAAATAATTCTAATTAATTATTACATACAATTCATAATTAAAAATATAAAGTATTTATATTTTGGACTTACTAGTCTAATATATAAATATCTTTATAAATTATAATTATAAAATTAATATAAAAAATTTATTGTCAAAATTTTTGTCGCTCCATATATTTTTGAATAATGAATTTGTAATTTAACTTTTTATATTATAGATTATTGATCTAATTTAATGTTTCATAAATGATTAATTAATTAATTATGAATTTTAAATAAATAATTTTTAAAAATATTTATGAAATAATAAATATATAAAAATACGTTTTTATATGATTTATAAAAAATTTATAAACCATAGCTTTCAATTTATAATTGACATCTTGAAAACTCATTTTCCCATAATAATCATAATTAATTAGATATCAATATTATATGATTTGTCTTTTTGTGAGTGTTTGGTGAAGATAGAATTATCTATCATACCTTAGGATATATAATACATGTGATTTAAAAATTAATATAATCAAATATAAGAATAAACTCAGAGCCATGATTGTTAATTACAAAATGGATTTTTATAAGGACAAACCTGCGGTCCAGGGATCTACACAAGATGAGTGAGATAATGTTTTTTATGTTTTTTAAAGGATGAGGGTCATGCCCCATTTTATTGAACAAAGAAAGGATGAACCTATTTTAGAAATAGTAAAGAGTAAAGACATTACAAAATGGGCAATAAGATTTAATAAAAAATATGTCCAAAACAACTACAATACCACAAGAAACAAACATCCAAGTAATCATCAAAAAGGCTCATCTCCCCCCTTTCTAATCATCTCAAAAGTGAGATCTGTCATGATATAGAATCACCCCCTCTACTATGATGTTTCACTTTTATGGTAGTGAAACATGTTAGATCACTTCTCAAACCAACAAACTGAGTGAGTGGATATGGTTTATTATTATTTCCCAAGATACAATATCCCAGTTAATCTAACATTCTTGTCAATTGAATCCAATAATCTTAATACCATTAAAATTTTTTCATATTAAATTCTTCATTTACATGAATAAATTGACACATTTGGTAATTTGTTGATTACGATTATCCCCACATTAGATTAAAAAATAATTTGATTTAACAATATATTGTCATCATAGGAATGGATTTTTGTTTCCAAAATATTGTGAAATGTGACACATAACACATATAATTATCTAATAATTAGTATAAATTTATATTGTTAATTAGTAATGGGTATCCATATAATGTTTTATGATTAGACCTCAATTTTAGTAACTAAATATTTATTATATGTAGTTGATTATCCAATAAAAACATATATTTTAATTACATTTTAATGTTATAAATTGTTCATTTTTGATCATATGGGCCTGAGTTAGTGCATTTTCATTATGAACATCCATTCTCATCATTTGTGCACTTCATGTCTAATATACACCAATTTAGTACCAATGAGTCATCTGATTCTAAGGAATGTAATTATCAATATTTTAATTTTATATTTTGGGATCAATATCTATACTTAAATTTGAACATTTTTAATTCAGGGATCAATGGATGATTCATAAACGATGATGGAGATATTTGGAGATGAATGGAAGCAATTCTAGAGAAGGCAGATTGGACACCAGCCCACTTATGAGACTGTGGGGCCCAACATACAGGCCCAATGAATCCCAAGTTTTGTGATATGATAGAAGAAATATTGAGGAACAAATCATGCTTCATGAGATAATGCTAATTCGGCCATATAGAAGGACATCAAAGAACATCTGTTCGGTGGATGAAAGCTGGCTTCCACCTCGGGTCAAATGTGGAAAAGTCTAAGTTCTACAAGCATTCCACCACCCTAGGCCTACCATAATCATGTGGGATTCTTTGTACTATTGGAGGATCGACCAAAGGCTTCCCAAATTCCTATTTAAGGCAGTGGTGGTGGAGGAGTTGAGAATCTTGTATGCTTTGTTCAATTGTAATGTTATGCTGCAATTTTGTTGTCTCAAATTTTTCTTTCACATGTAAGTTGTTCAATTTACTTTAGTTTCTTAATAAAATTTATTCTTCTACTCTTATTCTATTTTCTTCATATCACTTTGATACCTTTGGATCATGGTGTGAATTTATTCACACCAAACCTTGTGAAATTATTCACACAACGGTGGAGTGATCATTTTATTTTTGTTGTTTTCTTTACTTCTCCACTTCCTCCCTCATGAGTCTACATTCCGCTTCCATTGAAACCATGGGATCAATGGAGGGCTAACCCACTTATGGGTTGATCCACGAGAATAGAAAGGGGCTAAATTGGATGTTATTTAACACCCCATTAATTAATAATCACTTCTTTAATTGATATTTTTATTTGATGATTTTTAAACCCCATCGTCCCTATTGAATTTAAGGCCGCACACTTGAAGTGCTAATACAAACCATTACCTTGAAGTGCTCAAAACTTCGATCCTTAAAGTGTATAGGTGATTAGTATTAAAGGGTGTAGGTATTAAACTAGTAAGCGATGATGTTGTTTTATCTCCATAAATGAACATATCTCAAATATAAGAAATTGAAATCATTAAAAAGGAAATACGTCCAATCCACCCCGAGCGATAACCTAGGATTAACTCATTATTTTAAATTGAATTCACTTAAGTCTCTTAGATTTCCTTTAAACCCATCTAAAATCAACCCAAGTTGGCCACTTCATAGATAAAAACAGTCCATAGAATGTACGTGTCTATAGATTACTTCTTAGGTCTCTGAGGATTCGACAACCCAATATAAACTACAAGGACCGTCTTACCTTCTTATCTTGGGTAAATTTGAGAGAGAATAAAATTTTGGTGCTATTTCCGGGGACCCAAGAAAGTCATCTAAACACCCATTCTATTCTTCCCCATTTCTTCTTTTCTCATCCAAATTCTCTTATCTTGTCCCTTTCTCTTTTTTTTGGCGCATGTCCGCCTACACCCAGAATCAATCAAACCGTCTAGTTAGGGTGGATAGTCATAGGGTTGGGGAGTCAAGTACACCAAGGGAACTCATTCCATTAGATCATAATCTTCCTAATACTCTAGGGTCCAAAATTGAGCTGATTTCAATGGAAGGTCTTCAAAGAAACCAACTCATAAACCTGGGTGGGAACCAAAATGGAAACCCAAATGAGGCAGCCCCAAACTTGGAGAATGCAATTGATCAAACCATGAATTACTACCTCACACCATCTAGGAACAATTCCCCCTCATGAATTAGATAAAATTCTCAAGGAGATTCCAACTACATCTTTGAACCCCATGTCTTAAACCACCTTCCCACATTCCTCGGAATGGAGTCCGAGATTCCATACCTGAACATTATGGAGTTCAATGACATTGTAGAAACCATGTGTCCCCCACATCAACTAGAATTATCTAAGATGAGGATATTTCCTTTTTCTTTAAAGGATCAAGCTAAAAATTGGCTAAAAAATTTGAGACCATCATCCATCAACTCTTGGGACCAACTACAGTGAGAATTCTACAAAAAATACTTTCCCCACCATAAAACAATTGAACGTAAAAAGAGTATCCAAAAATTTTTTGAAAAAGAGGGAGAGTAATTCTATGAAACATGGGAGAGGTTCAAAGACACTATAAACATGGTTCCACACCATGGTTTTTCTATTCCTGAACAAGTGAGAATTTTCTATGAAGGGTTGGTTCCGGGTAACGAAAAATTCAATGACATGATGTGTAATGGAACCTTTAAAAACAAAGCCCCAAATGATGCTCACGAGTATCTAGAAAGCCTTTCGGAACAAAACCAAACATTGGGAACTTCACCTTATTCTGCAAAGCCACAAAGAACTACTGGAATTCGTACAATTAGAGAGGAGGAAAGCCTTAGGGATAAACTCGCAGCACTATCTAGGAAGGATGAAGAGATAGACCTTAAGAAAGTCCATGAAATCCAAACTGTTGACCCTGTTTGTAGAATTTGTGACAAACATGACCATAATACAGACAACTGCCCAACCATTCCATCCATCAAGGATGTTCTCTTAGGAGGACCCCCAGCGGAAGTAAATGCATTGAACTTTCAAAAGCCTCAATACCAAAAAACCTTCAACCCAAGGTATAATGACCACCCAGGCTTCCACTGGAATGATAACCAAAAACCTAGCCAACCACAGGGACAAAATCCTTACCCCCATCAGAACTACCAAACCCATAACCAGTTCCAAACCCAACGTATCCAATAACAATAGCCACCGGTCCATTTTCAACAAACCATCTCACCTCCAAAATATCCCTTTAGGATAAACCAACATACTCAAGCACCCACCCAAACTATTCCACAATGCCTACTTGAGAAACTGTACAAACAAATGGAGAGGATGAACTCGGAGGTATCTTCCCTAAAACAAGAATTTCAAACCATCACAACTGGAAAGGCACCCATGCCTACTCAGGCGGTGACATCCTCAACTTCAAGGGGAGAGTCATGTTGTGCTCAAACAACTCATGAAAAACTAAAGGTTGTGACTATATTAAGAAGTGGGAAATCAATTGAGAAACCTGAACAACTAATTCAAAACCCACCTGAAGATTCAAACATGGATGAAAATTCAAATGAACCACAAGATCAAACTGAGGAAACTGATAACATTTTCAAGGAAACAACTCTTCAATAAACAACCCCACAACATGCACCATTTCCTCAACACATGAGGGGGAAAACCAATCCTGAACTGAGTGAAACGTTGAGAGAAATATTTTCACTAGTCATGTTGAACATACCCCTTCACGATGCAATCCAAACCATACCTACCTACTCAAAGTACCTTAAGGACTTGTACACTTTTAAAAGAATATTTTCAAATAAAAACCATGTCCTTTTGGCTGCTAATGTGAGTACAACCATTCAAGGGACCATTCCCCCTAATTTGAAAGACCCCGGTTTCCCTTACATTAATGTTGAACTAGGAGAAAGCAAAGTTGTCAAGGCCTTGTGTGACCTAGGTGCTAGTGTCAATCTCATCCCATATGTTGTGTACTGCCAGTTAGGCCTAGAAGAACTCCGACCCACATCTGTCACACATCAACTTGTTGATCGTAGCATTAAGGTTCCAAAGGGGATTTTAAAGGATGTTCTGGTAAAGGTTGAAAACTTCATCTACCATGCTGATTTCATTGTCCTTGACAACCATCCAAACATAGTTAATAAGGAACAAACCCCAATCATCCTTGGTTGTCCTTTCCTTGCAACAATCAACTCTATTACCCGAGTCCGAAATGGGAACATGACCATCACCTTTGGGAACATGAGTCTAGACTTGAACATCTATAATGCAAGCTTACAAATAGGGGATGACGAGGACATTAATGATGTAAACATGATTGGAAGCATTGATAATGAATCCATGGAACATCAAGGAATATTTTATGAATGTTTAAGTCAGGATGAGATTTATTTCCATTGTTCATATGAAGGAAGTTTATCTCCTTGGCTTGAATCATTTTCAAATTGATCTTATGATGATGTCTTAGGTCCAACAATCAGTGAAACCTTTCAAGAAACCACTTTCATGGAGACCACTCCAATTTCCTTCCCTAAATCTGATCAACCCAATCTAGTAGATGAAACTTCTACATGTGGGGAATCAATCCAATCTAAAACTCTAAAAAATGAAATTGATCTTTATCCAATTTCCCAATCTTCTGCCGAAATTCTGAACCAACTTGATCTTGAATTGGAGTATCTACCTGTTTCACTAAAGTATGCCTTCCTAGGGGAAAATCAAACACATCCTATTGTCATTTCTTCTTCTCTTGAAGCCAATCATGAGAGGATGCTTCTAGATGTCCTTAGGAAGCATAAGAAATCCATTTGTTGGACCCTTTCTGATATTCCTGGGATTAGCCCACTTATCGGGACTCATAGGATTGTTCTGGAATCTAATTCAAATCCATGTCGTCAACCTCAACGGTGACTCAATCCTAATCTCATGGAGGTAGTATGGAAGGAACATCTAAAATTGTTAAAAGCTGGTATCATATATCCCATATCTGAGAGTGAGTGGGTGATCCCAATCCAAGTGGCTCCAATAAAGGTCGGAATCATAGTGATAACCAATGAGGATAGAGATATTCTTCCAACAAGGGTGAGTAGTAGATGGAGGGTCTGCATTGGCTACAGTAAGCTAAACTCATTCACCAAGAAGGACCATTTCCCCTTACCATTCATTGACCAAGTCCTTGAGAGAGTGGCAGGTCATTCCTTCCACTGTTTCTTAGAAGGGTACTCGAGGTACAATCAAATTGAGGTCTCCCTAGAGGATCAAGAGAAGACTACATTCACATATCCATTTGAAACCATTGCTTTCAAACGCATTCCCTTCGGGTTATGCAATGCCCCTGGAACCTTCCACTGGTGCATGATGGGAATCTTCTCAGACATGGTAGGGGATTTTCTAGAGGTCTTCATGGATGACTACTCTATGTTTGGGGATACATTTGAGGGTTGTCTGAGGAATGTAGAGAGAGTCTTGTCAAGATGTGGAGAAAATAATCTAGTCATAAACTGGGAAAAATTCCATTTTATGGTTAAAGAGGGACTAGTTTTAGGCCATCTGGTCTCAGGTAGGGGGATTGAAGTTGATAAAGCCAAGGTTGACATCATTCGTCACCTTCCATCACCCAAAACTATCAAGGAAGTGAGGTCTTTCTTAGGACATGCTGGTTTCTATAGAAGATTTATCAAGGACTTTAGATCATCATCCCGTCCCCTTTGTGCTCTCCTAGTAAAGGATGATCCATTTGTTTCGACAGAAAGCTGTGAGGGTTCATTCTCAACCCTCAAATCCTCTCTCACCTCTCCTCCCATTATGAAATCTCTAAATTGGAACCTTCCTTTTGATCTTATGTGTGATGCCAGTGACCTTGCTGCAGGAGCTTTGTTAGGACAACATTGTGATAAAAATCCTTATGTCATTGCTTATGCAAGAAAATATTTAAATGATGCCCAAATCGACTACACCACCACTGAGAAGGAGTTACTTGATGTTGTGTTTGCCTTAGAGAAGTTTAGGTCCTACCTCTTAGGATCCCCCATCACTGTGTTCACTGACCATTCTGCACAAAAATACCTCATCCAAAAACAAGATGCTAAGGCTAGACTGATTAGGTGGGTCCTTCTCTTACAAGCATTTGACCTCACAATCAAGGATAAAAATGGAGTTGAAAATGTTGTAGCTAATCACCTCTCTAGGATGGGATTCAAAGAAAACTCAAATCACCATTCTGTGTCTGATTCTTTTCCTGATTAATGCCTATACTCTGTGAGTGACATCCCTTGGTATGCTGACATAGCAAATTTCTTAGTGACAGGAGTCATTCCAAAATTCTTAGGGACTCAAGTTCGAAGGAAATTTCTTTCTGAAGTTAGAAACTATGTGTTTGATGATCCATACCTCTATAAGTTCGTCCCTGACCAAGTCATTAGGAGGTGTGTTCCAAAATCTGAACAAGAGTTCATCCTTAAATTCTGTCACAGTGAGGCATGTGGAGGTCACTTTTACTCTATGAAAACATCTTCTAAGATTCTTCAATGTGGTCTTTTCTGGACCACCCTCTCAAGGGACTCCTACACATTTTTTCAAAGTTTTCCTAGGTGTCAACAAGTATGGTCCATCACAAAAACGAATCAAATGCCACTCACTCCGATCATTGTGGTTGAAATATTTGACTATTGGGGAATTGTCTTCATGGGTCCCTTCCCAACCTCTTGGGGATACCTCTACATACTCTTAGCTATTGATTATGTCTCAAAATGGGTTCAGGCCATTCCCACTAAGTCCAATGATCATCAAGTTGTGATTAGATTTCTGAAAGAGAAAATATTTTCAATATTTGGAATTCCTAGGGCTATAATTAGTGATCGAGGAACCCATTTCTACAACCGCCCATGCTCTTCAATCATGTCTAAGTATGGTATTTCTCACAAAGTGTCCACTACATACCATCCTCAAACCAATGGTCAAGCTGAGTTAGCGAATAGGGAGATTAAGAAAATTCTTGAAAAAACTGTCAACCCCTCTAGGAAAGATTGGTCTGAGAAACTCTTAGATGTTCTTTGGGCCTATAGAACCACATATAAAACCATTTTAGGAATGTCTGCATATAGGTTGGTTTATGGTAAAGCTTTCCATTTTCCAGTAGAGATTGAATATAAGGCCTTTTGGGCAATTAAGAAAATGGATTATGACCTCTCATTGGCCGGAGCAAAAAAGAAATTAGATCTTAATGAACTGGAGGAACTAAGTATGGAGGCTTATGAAAATTCAAGGATCAATAAATCTAAAGTACAAGCCTACCAATCTTGGAATACCAAGGTCAAACATTTTGAACCGGGAAAACTTGTGCTCCTGTATAGTTAAAAAATTTATTTACACCTGGGAATGTTAAGGTCTAGATGGTCAGGTCCTTTCATAGTGCATCATGTATACCCCCATGGGGTAGTCGAGATTCAAGATCCCACTAGTGGTCACATTTTCAAGGTCAATGGTCAAAGGTTAAAAACATTCATTGAATCATTCAATAAACAAGAAATAGTTGTTGAGTTAATTGAGCCAATCTATGAACCAGGAAAAAATTGATAAATTTAGGATCTATGTCGGGCTAACGACGTTAAACAAAGCGTTGCACGGGAGGCAACCCGTAGTTTTTATGTTTCTAATCTTTATGAATCATCTTTATTTTTCAAATAAGATTAATTAATCATGTTTATATCTAAAAATAAAAAAATATACTTTTGACCTGTTCTTCTATTATGAGTATGGATCGGTATGAAATGGGAGCACCATATTCATCCCTGTCACGTGGTGTGATCCTTGAGTAATACCTTACCCAGAAATTTAAAAAGAAGACAATGTATCATTAGTTTATTTTGTTTTATTTTTATTATTTTATAGTTTAAGATAAAAATAATAAAAATAATAAAAATAATATAATAATTTAAAAAGGGGACACGCCATAGGCCGTGGGGCAAACCCCGTCACAACCAACGAAGCCAAGGGGACTCGAACCCGGGACCGAAGGGAGAAATGGGCATGCGCTTACCACTGACCTACGACTTAATGTGCTTACATATTCTATAATTTATATATATATACTTATATTTTACTTATATATATATATTGTTTTATTTTGTTTGTTTGTTTTCCTTTTTCCACTAGGGAACTTTGTAAGTGACATGGATATCAAAGGACTAAATTCGAGTGACAAGAACTTCAAACTTCAACCACCAGGTGACTTCATTCCATGATCCTCATATTTCAATTTCCTTATTGAACTCCCCTTTTTTCCCTCGACCCCATTCTAAATTTTATTTTTATGGAACTAGGGACAGTTTCATTCTAAGTTGGGGGGTGTGGAAACAAAATGTTTGTTTAAAAAACAATGATAAAAAAAGAAGTAAAATTCCTTTATCTTTCATATAATAACATCTTTTCTCACATTAAAACTACATAGAAAATAACTTTTATTTCCTTGAAACTTAATTTAATTCATGATTATGTTTAAAAGCATTGATTTTGGAAGTTTGGTTGTCCAATGAAAATTTTCATCCATTAAATCAAAATGCCACAATTCGCGTCCTCTAGACTGTGGGGTACTAATTTGAATTTTTGGGGTCCCATAATAAATAGAATAGGCAGGTTTGATTTTTATGAATTATATGAGTATTAACAAAAATAAAAAAAATAAAAAAAATTGCGTGTAGAGAAATGGATTGATAAAATGCGAGGATTTCGACACGTGGGGATCGTGACTCCAGAGTTTTCTAGCCCTGAGTTTTTTAATCTATCTCTATTTATGGTAATATGACTTTGTTTTTGATTAAGTTAACTCGATGAGATGCCCGAGTATGTGGTCTTCACTTGGTTCCCTAAGGCCTTTGAGTCTGGGAGTCATCGGCAACGTCTTGCTACATGGGTTAATTTGATTAACTGCAATCTCAATTACTATAGAAATATTGCAAAAACAAATCCAAAAAAATAATAATAATGAAGAATACTCATATTAGTATTAAATGTGATTCCACCTAGCGCTTCTATGATTTACCCCTTGAATGAAAATGAACCCCCATATCTATTGTGATTCCCAACACATCATTACACCTAATTGAGTTGGATAGAGTATGATGATGGATTTGATCAAAGGAATGGGCTTGGGATTGGGATCTTCTTTTAAAGTCATCTTGTTTTAAATTATCTTGATAGGTTATAAAAATATATTTGTGTGTAGTTTACATTGTGAGCATTGTTTGTTATAATGTGTTTGAAGAAAGGAATTCAAATAAAATCATTGAATTATTTTCTCGGGATTAGTAAATATCAGCAGTTCAGATGACAAGACATGGTAACCTATGCAAAATTAGCATTTGGTTCTAGGGAATTGTTTTATATAATTCGAATCAAGATCATATTCATGATATGATGCTTAATCTTTAAACATGTATTGGTTCATTCCTCTAATATGATTCCCTTATATCATACCATTTGATATAATAAAATGATGAGTATTAAAAATGTACCAACTATTACGATATTACATATGGTAAAAAGTGATTTTATAATAGACAATGAAATCATATGTAATATAAGAAACTATTGTAAAAGATATGTGTTTTTTTAATGATAATGAATATAATATAAAAATAAAAATCAATTTTCTTTATTTTAAACAAGATTACTAGATTCAAAAATCCTGATTATACAGAGATAACATTTATGGATAGTTTAGCAGTGATTGACTATTAATAAATAAACAATAAATAAATAGAAACCCCATAATTCAAGATCAACATGCATGATACCTGAAACCATGTATATATAAAATGAAGAACATAATTTTTACCATTCATTGTTTATTGAAATAGAAACAATATTCATCCACATGATTGATGGATATAACTTTGAGGCCAACCACTCACTCCCTCCTCTATAGCATATCTATGTGATGATTTGAATCATTTATCATATATGAATAATTCTCATTCCTTCTATAAAATACAAGTGTCTCAAAAGAAAAGGGAATGAGGAAGAGAGATCTCTGGGTAGAGGTAGAATATGTGTGTTATTGGGAAGGAACGAACACCACATACCCAATGGAATTATATTATTATAAATCCATTAACAAAACTCCTTGAGTTTTCAAGAATTAAATCATTAATTAAAAAAATTCATCTAATTAATTCAGTTACAAAACATTTCTATAACCCATGATCGATCATTAATTCATTATATGAATGCATTATGATTCTTCATATGTTACCTTAAAGATAACCAATGTGGGTGAAAAACTGAATGCACTAACATTGATCTTGCATTAAACAACATTATAATGATTTTAAACATCGTATTAATTTATTAAAAAACTATATTCATATTCATAATATCATATATGATCCTATTATAACATATTATCACTATTTTTTAATAGTCTTTTTTCTATCAAAGATTCAGGTGTCAAATATTTTATTTTCTCAGACATGCTTTTCATGGAAGATTCAGTCCTAGTAATTTTATTATGGTCCCATAATATCCATCATGTCAACAATGATATAAATATAATATATAGTGATTGAATATATCATTATTACCATATATGTACGGTGGAAATTACAAATGGATCACATTGCTTTGTGGATGTGGTACTCCACACTAACATGCGATCGACATTATCGTTTTTAAAGAGATAGAAATGTAAGAAGGAATATATGATATTGTAATTCTAGAAGAATAACTAGGTCATAAATATCATAGGTATTCATTATTTCTATATTTATAACTATCCAAGTAAAATGGTTATGAAAACTGACGTAAACCACTATGTGGAGATGATATGTTGTACACACACACAAGCGATGATTTTTCGTTATATAGGATGGAAAATAGGTGTAAAATGATTTTACCACAATAATAATAAAATATTATATTTATTATACCCAATTCATTACTTCATAATGATTATAGTAGATTTCATGTAAGAAGATAAAGATTGAAATTTGAAACAGTCAGTAGTGATGATTATCTCTTCTTAGGTAGACTCCCTTTAAATCTCCACTTAAGGGACTGGGGGTTGGTGTTTTGAAAATAATAGAACCTGTAGAAATATTATAAGGATGTTTAGAATATAAATGTTTTTGTTTTCATCAAAATATATTTCTCAATGTTCCATAATAAAAATAGATAAGGGGTGTTATTTCTATGTGATGGGAAGGGAACTATTGTAATTAAATAAAATATTGAATTAATAAAAATAAATTTTAAAAAAATGGCCTTAAAATGATATAATTATAATATAATTTTTTGTAAAATAATATCATAAAATAAATGTATGAGATTATTTGGTTATTTTTCCACCTTATATAAATTTTTAATCCCCCATAATCCAATTTTGACAATTACCACTATATAAACATTTTCAACCCTTCATGAAAAAAATAATGTTACGATAAAAATAAAAATAGATCCATAAATTAAAACTAGTTTATATTTAAAACCAATTTACATTCACACGTATAAATATAATATTTTTATGAATTTTAAATCATTAAATAATTTAATATTATTATAAAATATTACTAATGTAATATTTGGAACTTTCCATTTAATTTGACTTTGAAAACAATATGACTATAAAATAATTAAAATATTAGTGTTTAAAAAAATTATAATATATTATAATTATCTATATAATTCCTGTGACATAATAATAAATTAAAACTATATTACTTTTATTATATTTAATTGCATTTTAATATTTTCATACAAATTGAATTAATACTATGCTGACATTGCATAACCATTTAAGATATTTGTTCTTTCACTAAAAAGTAAAAACAAATAAACATGAAAAAAAATAATTATGTTTAAAATAACTTTTTATATTCATTCATATCATATTTTATCCTTATATGAACATATAAAAGTAATTAAAATCAAGTGAGGGACATTTTGGAATACTCTTTACTTAAAATAATAAAATGTCATCACCAAGGTGAAATGAAACAAAAAATCAATATATTAGAATTTGGCATGAATATAGATTAATTACTCCCAGAAAATGACATAAATTAATGTTTTGGGTTTATTTATTATGCCTTATCATATTATTTTTACCATCAATTACTTAATTTACCCTTAACCAATGTGATAAATTTTATCACGATTACTATTCATAATGCTTAAAATGAAAGAGAAGTATTTAAAAAATTTAATTGCTTTGATTCCAAATATTTTTTCAATTATCCATATTCATTTTCTATAAGTGTAAGAAATTAAATTTAATATAAATGTGTAAAATGAAATGATTTTTTTTTTTAATAAAATGCGTCTTTAAGCAAAAAAATAAACTTAATCCAAAACATGAATTTTTTATTCAAATTTGATTATTCTAAATCAAATTGATCATATATTACTTTAATATAAAATAAAAAATATAAGTGTAATTTTAAATTACATTATTTAATGAAAAGAAATGTAGTTATTTGAAAAATCTATATTTTCCACTATTCAATAAAAAATAAATAATTTCAGAAAAATCCCCAAATTTCACCTCATGTTAATTTCAATATGATGATTTATAATATAAAATTAATTGAATAAAATTAAATTTATACAATTTTATAATTTATTTATTAATCACATTTTTGAATAAAACTATGTGAATTGATCTATTGTTTATTTAAAAATAAATGCTTACTAGAATTGAATCCCATCTGCTACATTCTCCCCTCATTTAAATATTACATCTTAAAATTTTCAATAATATCCAATCATATGAAAATTTGGGAAGTTATTCCTCAGAATTTCTTTGGTTTTTCACGTCCCCTCTTCAATTATATTATTTTGAGAAAGTATCTTTACCAACCGAGTCATTGGATTCATCAACACATGCTCTCCATGGAATATAATATGGATAATATCTTTAAATTAAAATAATCTAGGTTATAATTATATTTTCTCATAGTTGAGAGAATATGTTGAATTTAGAATTTACTTCCTTAATAAAGAGACATGGAACATATCCTGTACTTTAGAGAGGATAGGTGGAATTTAAAAATAGAAAGCCACATATCTAATTATTTCTATAATTTAAAAATGAATAATTTACATAAAATAAGTTATCTTTAGTTACCTAACCTTATATCACCCTTCCATGGAGTTACGCTTAAGCAAATGTGATCTCCTACTTGAAATTATGAATATTTCCTTTAGTTATCATCATACCTTTTTGGCATGATTTGAGATACATTAATATGTACATGTATAGTGTTTACCTTTGTCCTTATCTCCTTAACATGTTTTGGGACCATAATATTTATTTTAGTAACTTCCCCCAAAACATTTGAAGTATGATATCTTTTTCTATATAATACTCTTACGGTTCCATTTGAATACATGAATGGAATCTATTATTATAGGAAAAGTATAATGAAGGTAAATAAGGGTTTCAAATACCTTGAATGTCAAGATATCATGAACTCGACTTGATCTTTAATGTTTGAATAGTCCTTTTAGCATATCTATCTATTTTAAGGGGATATGATGTGCTCAGGTGAAGGTTAGTATCTAGATCCTTTTAAAGACTTTTCTAAAATTCGGATTTAAATAATAGATCATGACCAGACACGATTCAAAGAGGATCACCATGAAGTCTTACAACTTCATTAATATATGGTTATTTAAGGTGATAAAGAGGTAAATCTTCACATATAGTTATGAAATGTGTATAATTGGTAACAAAATAAAAAATAACCCATATTTCATCATTATTACAATGATTCTTTGATGAAAAAGTGATAGTGTATAGATTACATTGATCCAATTTCCACATAGGAATATATAGAGGTTTTATGAATCATTTAGGTTGTTGTCTCTCAGTCTTCAAATTTTTAAAAAACAAACAACATGATATATAATTATAAATTTTCCAATTCACATTATCCCATAAAAAAGGTTCCTCTAAAACATTATACATCTTGTTACTATGAGAGTGTATATAGAATTTCGATATATGATCATAATATAATAACTAAATTTTTAGCTCAGGTGTATATGGAACACATAACCTCTTTAAAAATTTAATAACTCCATTTTTATATACACTGTCTTCTAATTTCCCATTATTCACAACATCAATTTTTTTGAATATTCTTATCATCAAGTTCATATTATATTATCAATTCAAATAATGATTCTCTAAAAATAATTTCAAAAATGGGTGTTGTGTCCCCATAATTAATAATAATCAAATAAATCTTTACGAAATCCATAAACACTAGATCCCTAACAATTCTTATTTTGGTTAGGATTCTTTGAACTTCCCCTCTCAATGCAGCTACTACTTTATTTTCCATTCCAAGGTGGAGGTGTATTGATAAATTATAACACTTGAGTAGTTTGAGAAATAACATTTGACTCATATTTGTCTCTTTCTATGAAAATATTTATTTTATAATCTTATGGTTTGTGTAAATATCACAACATTAATCAAAGAGATAATTTCTCTGTATCATCAAAGAAAATACTATTGATGAAAACTAAAGATCATGAGTCAGATAGTTTTTATCACGAGTCTATAACTATCTTGATGAATAGGAAATAACATTATCCTTACATATATGGACACAACTATGTAACTTCTTAGAGGTGTAACTCTATATCACAAATCCATCAGGTTCCATTGGTAGAGTCAAAATCAATGCATTAACCAATCTCTTATTCAATTATTTGAAACATTCTTCACACTCTTTTATCTATGTTACCTTAATCACTTTATTTGTAAAATTTGTTAATGGGTTATCCAATTGGTAATTTGATTAAAAAATAACCAATAGTAACCTATCAATCTAATTATAGTACACACCCTAGTTATCTTCATTTATGTAGGCCATTCATTGACTACCCCTATATTTTCATGATAAAATAATATTCAACTATTAGAGATACGATTTTTATGAAATGAAGCCTTATAAATCTAGAAATAATTATTGATAAATTTCCAATTTAAATAGTTTTATATTAGAGTCCTAGTAATGACCCACAAGCTATTCTCATGGTCCTCATAGCTTTTAGTGTAAAACTAGATATCCTCAATTTATACCAAAAACAATTATAAATATATTACTTGAAAGCTATATTAAATATATCCATAAACATAGAGTTAAATTATAATATAGAAATGGAATCAATATATTATTGTAATGTAAAAAAATCAAATGTAATGGTGTATTCATAATATATATCTTCTTTACTTGAAATTTATGATACCCATTATGAAGATCATTCATTGAAAAATATTAAGCGCCATATAGTTTATCGAACAATTCATAAATGATATGATAAAGATACTTATTATTTATATTAATAACATTAATTTTTATATAATCAATGAATAACCTCATAAAACAATCTTTATTTTTAAATAAAATTAATGGTCCTCCAAGGTGAAACCGTAGGGAATAAAAATCAATTTTAAAAAAAAACTCTAAAGTGATTTGTTAAATTATACTAATTTAATAGTGTCTATTCTATATAGGGTTTTTTTATATAGGTCTTGATTTAGGAATTAATTAAATAGAAAACATAAATTCACTTTACAATGGATGTCCATGTAATTCCTTTGTAAATACATCAATGTATTTCTATACAATATATACAAAATAAATTTTAATAATACCTTTTCTATATATATAATGCGTCCTCTATTTTCCCAAATTAATTTCATTAAGAAGAGATACATGAGGTGGATGATGCTATGAATTATATGATGAAGTATCCACTCTAAATAAAAGGAATTATATATCTTCATTATAAATCTTAATTTTCTTCCTTAGGAAATAAATTTTTTTTAATCATATTTTCAAATCCAAATCATACCAATGAATATACAAAAATCCAAAATATTTATAGTAATCAATTCCATAAATAAGCCACATTTATGTGTAATAATGGGGACTGAATAAAATAACCTTATTGTGGTGAGATTTGACTTAAAAATCCCATCAAAAGGTTATAGGGAAATATTTAATTTTCTTAGAAATCATTGTATATATGTATGTGTGCATAGACCCATAATCAAATAAACCATTATCTAATTTTTTGGTTATTATTGAATTACCTTCCACCACATATTTTGGAAGTTCAACATCAGTTGTAGTGATCACATAAGCTTGGCCTTCTCCCCTCATCCTCTTATGGGGTAGGTTCCCTTGATAATTATGATATTAGTGTGAATAATTCTATATTTCTGTATGTTTTAAGAATTTGGAAACATTGGTTTCATTATTCCCATTACTTTCATTATCTATATCAACCTTATCTTCACACTTGTAACCAACTCCCATTCCTTCTATACATTTTCCAAGATATTCCATTCCACAATTTTTGAATGTTGTAAATTTATTTGTTCTTTTCATCTTATTTAATGATTTATATTTCTCTTAGTGATAATTCAACCTCTTCTTCCCTTGATTTCAATTGATGATATAGAATTTAGAAAACCCATTTTCTATTTTTATTGAACAAAATATTATTTCCTAATATGTTGATTTTTTTGATAAATATGTTTCCTTAAGAGGTTTGGATTACAACCTTCAATGAAATGGTCAATATACCTCTTTGGATTACGTATGTAATTCGTACCATACCTAGATAGTCTTATAAAGGTAACATCATATTCTGTAACAATTTTTTATAAATGTTATTTAAGATAATAAAATTTTTATTCATTCTAGTTCATTTCTCATGAGGGAAATAATTCTTTTAAGAATGTATTATTAAAATCACCCTATTTTACACATTCTATTTCCACTTACTTTATAGTATTTTTGACCAAGGTCCACCATTTTTCAACATCACCTATAAAACAATACACGGTCATCATATCCATTTACCTTTCATTATATACATAGGTCAGAAATATATTTTTTGGGAACTTGATATTTTTTTGGTTACTAGTATATTATTAATTTACTTAACATATAGAGCCTTTAGTCAGATGAAAAGGTACAATATAGGTGAATCATTCCATGTATAATTATAATTTTTCTATGTGCATGCTTACTAGACATAACCTCAGTCATCATCACTAATATGGATATGATCGTCTCATATCCAAAACCAATTATTTTAAATTTATCGGAAGTGAAAACACTTCATTGACCATAGGTGTTGATTCCATTACATTCGGTAGGTTCTATCACTAAATAATTACATACACCATGTTAATAAATAATCCTCATGATAATTGATCTTTCAAATAAAAAACCATATAATGGTAAAAGTTCTCAAATAATATAATGAGTTTTCATAATTCTCATGTTAGATACATTCTTTTAAAATTTCATTCCCAAGGATTCTAAAAAACTTCCTATAATACCATCTATTATAACCCGAAATCTAAAAAAGACAGAGTCAATGTATACTTTATTTTTTTGGAATAAGACACAAGGGATATCATCCTAAAGGGCCAATCATTTTAGTATTGTTGAAAAAAGTTGAAACATATAATATTCCAATTTTACATTGGACATAAAATATAAAACCTAATAAATAAAAAGTCTTCCATCCTTGAAACTCATTCAAATACATCATCATCGTATCATATGGAAAAGAAAAAAAATAAACATGAGGAAAATTTCATGAAAAAAGCCTTAGTAAAATTGAATATATTATGACTAAATAAAAAAATTATAAAAATTTAAATAACTAAAAACACTTTTCATTTATTATATAACATGAGAAAAAAATGAATCCATGGCTATCATACACAGAAATAGTCTCACGAATAATAATAAATAAATTATCATTAAATGAAAATCTTAATTTTGTAAATCATTAGCTTATATATCATGAAATCCTTAGATTCAGTTCCTTACACTAAGGGATTTAAAACAGTGGGTGAGAATTCCCCAAAACCCATATAATATGGATAACCAACTAGTTTGTCTCATTAGACATGTCCATTAGTCAAGGTGGTATATAATTCAGGTACTCACCTATCACTAAATTTTTATTTCATTCCTCATATATGGAATGATAAATTTATTTCATAAAAATTATACCATATCTACAAATATCCATATTGAGTAAATTATATGTAACACCAATATTTCTCTAATATATCATATAAATTTCAAAGTAAATAAAACCCTATGTAGAAATGATATATGATTTAAGGAATAATCATATACACGATACAAATAATATCTTTATTTAAGATAAATGTAATTTATAATGGTCACAAGAAAGTCAATGTTTCAAGAGAAAGTTACCAACAACTAAATTAGTAAAATAAAAAATATGACCATTGATTCATAAAAATTATAGGTTTTATAATAAAATCATGTCTTATAGAGAAAAAATGAAAATATAATTGAAATATTAATATAATATTTTTTTTATAAAACCATTGAAAACATATATAATAATCTAAGAGCATAAAATGGTTAGGGTGGAATGAATATTCATCAAAATTGTACATGTTTTAAGAAATACAAATATATACTTTTTATAAAGAGTTAAATTTTTTTGGAAATGAATATAATTATTTGTTTGAAAAATATTCTAAATTAAAGGATAAATTAAAATGTCCATCGAGTAAATATAAAATAATTTTGTAAAATTATTTTGAATGATAGGATATGGAATAAAAAAATACTTGGTCAAAATATAAATACGAGTAACATAAATTTTAAACATTTATGTTCTAGATTAAAGTGAAAAAAGAGTTAAATTTGCAAGAAAATATTGAAACTTATTAAGTATCAATAGGATCATAAAATATGTGGAGTTTAAGAGTAATAGATTATAATACTTTGAATGAAAATAATCGAAATTCTAAAAAATGATACTGTGGAATAAATTCTTACCACTTTGGTAAATTTTGAATTTTAGCCCCCTAAAAATAGTAAAGTTGAATTAAAAATATAATAAATAATAATTAATATTTATTAATATTAAATATATTAAAGGGGTATTATATACACCATATAAAATTAAATAGATTCATAATAGGAAATATGTCGGAATTGAGTGGAAATTATGATGAAATCCATTACCTATAATTTACCCTTAGTTGAATATTCTTTAACCTCATGTATAATGAATTTAAAAATGTTATTAATTGTAATAGAACCATATTAATATTTATAATTTAAAATATTATCCTTTTTATAACATATTATCACCCATTTTTAATAATATTATATTATTATCATTATTTTGGGTGTTAACAACATTATTTCCTCATGCATGTAATGTTGCATAAGTTATAGTACTTGTACATTTATTATCATTAAATTATCTCTACAATGTTAATTATGATATAAATATCATACATATTCATTAAATATATCCCTATTACCATCAATATAAGGAACAAAATAAAACCATAACACATCACTTTGTGAAGTTGGAAGTCCACACATATACACAAGCGAAGTTATCATTTTGCAACAGATTATGAGGTAAGAAAAAATATAAGATATTATGATTATATAATAATAATTAAATTAAAAATATAATATATATTTATTATTTATATATTTTTAATAATCCATGTAAAATTCTAATCAGAAATTAATTTCACTGCAATGTGCAGAGGGTAATCTGTATGTAAAGACAAGTGATGTTTTCAATTTCTATAGGATGGGAACGTTGTGGAAAATAGCGTTTTTCATAATAAAAATAACATATAAATATATTTATTATACTATATTAGAAATTTTATAATTATTACAACATATTTAAATGAATTATAAAAATATATAAATTTGAAATGTCGGTAAAGATGATAACCATTTTTTTGGAAGAATTCCTTTAGATGTCCACTTAACAGACCTATGGTTATTATTTTAGAATGAAATAAAATATAGAAATTATAAATGTTTTTTATAAGATAATTGGGTAGGGTTTGGATAATCAATATTTCTCAATGTGGTGTAAAGAAAATAGATAAGGGGTTCCCTCTTTTAAGTGTTTGGATGGGCGCTTTTGGAACTACTTAAACTACTAAATGTATATAACTAAAATTTCAGGAAAAAATGTCCAAAAAATTAATAAAATTAAGAAACAAATATGATTATGAATATAAATAATCTCAAATATTAAAATTTAGATATTTTCTTGTCACACTTATTTCTTATTTTAAACCCCTCATTGACTCTTTTGACAATTACCACAATATAAAATAGTTCTACTTTTTAAGGGCAAAGAATGTTACCATAAAAGGAAATCAACCCACAAATAGACCATTTTTTATATCTCAAACCATATCACATTCATTTTTTATATGATAATATATTTATGAATATTATATCATTTAATAAAATATAATTTGTTTTAAAATATCAATAATTTCATTTTTGGAACGATTAATTTAATTTTAATTTTAAAAAAGAATAAACGAATGAATACAACACTTTAAAACATCCCTAATATGTTATAATTATCAATATAATTCATGGGAATTAATAATTATTGAAAACTGAATTACTTTTAATGTTTTAAAAATCATTTATTATATTTTACAATTAATTTAATAAATATTATGTCGACATTATGTAAAAATTTATATCAATTATTAAATAATAAAAAATAAAAAATAAATTAACATGATAAAAATAAATTAATTATTTTGAAAATAAGATTTTATTTTCATTAATCACATATTATAATCCTTATGTGAACATATAAAAGAAATTAAAAGAAAGAGAGGGGAATTTTTAAATTTTATTTAATTAAAATATATAAACATGATTTCTCTGAAAAAAATTGATCCAAAATAAAATATTTTCATATTTTGGAAGGATATGAACAATTTAATATTATAATAAATAATAAATTTAATTAATGGTATTATCTTTAATGCCCTATTACATTATTTAAATTATAATTACATGATTTACCATTTATTTTTTATCTTAATTACCTGATTTCTTCCAAGGTCTTACTATGGTTGGTGTCTCCAGGATTCATCCTTTGAGTTTTGGTTCTCTTCCGATGGTTTTCTCTAGGTTTTCTCTCAGAGTTTCCTCTTATGGTTCAGCTTTTGTGGTGTCTTCAACGTTTATAATGTTTCCTCTTCTGGTTTGGTATTTGGCGTTTTGGATCTACGATGTCTCCAACATCTTTAGGGGTTTCCTTGTATTTCAAGGAACTAAAGGATGTTATGGGTGTCGTCTCAAGGTTTCGAGCCTATGGTTTCCTATTTTCCCCTATGGCTTTCCCTTTGGTATTCTTCATGGCTTTCATGTTCCGTCTGCGTCTCGCGAGGAGTTTTGCGGAGAGTCGAATGCCGACACAATTTGGTTCATGAATGACTCAAAGCGTGGAGATATTTCAAGTGTATTTTTGGGACCCTCATAGTTTTTTCTTCATGAAAATAATGGTTTGTGAAGTATTTTAGATCCAATTGATCTTGTGATGTTTTTTGGGGAGTGTGAAGTTTTGATCATGAAGGGTGGAAATTGTGAGAGTGTCATGTATGCCAGTGTTTTGTTTGCAAGATTACAGGGGTGCAAAGGTGCTGGTTTGTGAAGGAATAATATCACAAAGGATCTTCCTTGTGATGGTTATAAATGAGTAGGGGATGGTCTATGATGATTGAGATTGCAAGGGTGTTTTTCATGCCCGGATTGCAAAGGAGTGATTTGTGATGGAAGAGATCACGTAGGGGTAGGTTCGTGGTGGGTTTTGGTTCACACAAAAGATCTTATTATTGTAGGGGATGTCATATTATTGATTTTGGTTCACGAAGGGTTTTGGTTTGTATAGTGGATATTTTTTACATTCGGGCGGGTTCACGCTGGGTTTTGTTTGGTACAGTGGATCATTGTTCGTGATCTTGGAGTTTTATGGGTGCATGGGTCTCAGTTCGTGCAATGGAGTTTACTATGATTTGAGCAGGGTACTATTGGTCACATTGAAGAGTTTATTACATGAAAGGGGTGAACTAATTATAGGATGTTATCGGGATCAAATTCCTTTTCCCCCTTTTACTATGTTTTTTTACATGGAATCAGACATAGTGAATCAGTGTAAGAAACTTTTGTTAAATGACAATTATAATGCATTGATTTCAACACAAAAAGATGAAGATGCCTTCATGTCACATCACATGTTGTTTCTATTGGTTGGGAAAGCTTTATAAAAACACTCATTCAATACGGGGGCCCTTAAAAATACTTTTTAAAATCTACTAAGATTGGAGGATGGAGTTTCCATAAGGGAAGTGTGGGAGGGCTTTCATGTCATCAAATTTTCTAATAACAGATATAAAGAAAAGGTTATCAAAATTAGGACATGGTCTTTTGATAAATATCTCATTCTATTGGATGATTTTAATGGTGGAGATGAAATTCATAAAATTAAACTGACCTTTCCAGTTTTCGGGATACAAATCAAATGAATCACGTTTCATGGTTGAATGGAATGTGTTACATGGGAAATGGAGAACACATTGGAAAATTTCTATACTAAGATGGTTATGACCCCATTCTTTGGGAACCCATGATGCTGATTAAAGACTTGGTTGATGTGACACAACCACTAATGAGGGGTATGTTCTTAGAAATTGAAGGTTCTAACTCCTAGATTTCTTTTTAGTTTGGAAAGAACCCTATTTTATTTTTTTATATGGGTGTATTGGATACCTTGAGAATGTTTGTGACTCTACGATGGAGAATGAACAAGGAAACATCATTCTACAATACCGACCATGGCTTCATTCAAAAAATTTAGGATCCACGACCATTTCTGAGATGAAAAAATAAAACGATCGAGGGCTCATTGTGAAGGCCTTCTCTAAGTGGGATGAATGACATAATCATATTGTCATCATTCTTGGACCACCATATTTTAAAATTGATAATCAAGTTTCTCATCGAGTTGAAGGATGTATTTTTTTATGTGCAATGTCCATGGTATGAAATGTGGAAAAGAAAGTAAGTCAGAGTATGGATCCAGCTGTCACTTCAAGCTGGGTACCTACTTCTAGAAACATAATGTCTCACCACAATGTCCATGAATGCCAAAATTTAATGAACCACCAGAACTAATTTCTTGAGCTGAATCAACATTGTATCAAATCACTGGATCCTGCTCATAGTCAGGATTCTGATGATTCATGTATCACTTCCTTGGATGCAACTGATATGAGAGGGATAATGTCATCAGGTCCTCTGAACCATCATATATGGAAAATAATGACTAGCTGAGATGTGGATGGTGTTACTATTAAGGTTAATTATAGAGAGTATTAACGGAAATTGGAGGATTGTATGTTGACTGAAAGCATCCAAAAAAGGGGGAATGCGGTAGGTTATAGATAATTAAATGATGTTCAGAGGCCGAGTTGGGTATGTCCCAGCCCTGCCTCGATCAATGAAAATTTTATGTTGGAAATGTTGGGGGCTTGGCCACCCATAAACGGTTAGGATGTTCCAGCATCATTATGAACAATGTTTCCTTGATATGGTTTCTCAGTCCAAAACTGTATTATAAAACAAGGAAACACTGGAATCACATTCAAATGTTGAATTTTGGTATACTTCCTGGTACCCTGCAACGGCTACTCAGGGAGAATGTTCCATATTTGAAAGGAAAACATTGATATCAAAATCCCCTCTTACTCTCCAAATCAGGCGGCCACATTTATTAATGATGACCACTCCCCACCATGGTCCTTTGTGAGTTTCTATGGATGGCCCACACAAAAAGATAAATTAAATTATTAGGAACTTTTTTGTTTACTACAGTGAGGAATACCTATCCCAATCCTCATTAGTGGTGACTTCAATGAGATTTTGTTCTAGAATGAAAAACACAATGGGGAAGGTCAGTCATTTGCCTCGATGTCAGTCTTTATGGATGTGATTTCTAGGGTGGATTTAGCAGATCTCGGCCATTCAGGAAACCCCTTCACCTGGTTTGGAGGGAACATGGAATGCACACACATTTCAGAGTATCTCGATAGATTTATGAGATCAATGGAGTGGAACAACATTTTCAAGATGTTTCATATCACCCACCTAGCGACGAATTGTTCGAACCACTTCCCAATTGTTATAAACTTCTCTCTGAGTGTCCTCAACCCAAGATATGTAAAATGATTCACGGTAAAAGACCGTGATTGTGAAGACATTATATGACCATGTTGTATGAGTGTAAAAGAAGACATTGTTCTTAACCTCTATAAGGTTGATACTAATCTTAAGTGTTGGAGAAATAATGAATTCATTCAACCCGATAGGCACTGTGACTCCTTAGAGAGACATCTTACTGCCCCTCTTTCCCGGTCCCCATATGATGGTATTCCCTCAAGAATTTGTGTTATCCAAAGAGAATTGGATGTGGCTCTTCACATTAAGAAATGATACTGGGAAATTCATGCGTGTGAAATCCACATTAATGAAGGGGACACAAACACTTGATACTTTCATCAAAAGCCTTATCCTAGGCATCTAAAAAATAATATTTCATACCTCTATCTCTCCCTAATAGAATAAATATATCTACTATTGATGGTATCCACGATATTATTTTATATTATTTTAATGAGCTCTATACTGTAGGATAGTCCATCATTTATTGTGAGATTGAGTCTTGCATCAAACAAGGGATCACCAATGAGATGAACTATCATCTCACAAAATATTTCTCAGATGACGAGATGATTATGGATTTTAAACATATCCATTACAAAAAATCACTGGGTCCCGATGGCTTTCATTATCTTTTCTTTAAGTAATACTAGTAAATTCTCAGTCCCGACATGTGCTCTCTTATAAAAAGTATTTGGGCGGGGAAAATCAATCTCTGCCCTATAAATGAGAAAATTATTACCCTCATCTAGAAGATTATGAATCCCCTCCTAGCATTGGACTTTAGACCAATCTGTCTCTATAATTTATCCTATATGATTTTCTCAAAGGTTTTGTACAATCATTTTCCCACATGGTTACCTGATATTATCTATGAAAATCAAAGTTCCTTTCTAGAAAATAGGCTTCTCACGGATAATTACACTGTGGCCCATAAACTATTTCATTATATGAAAATGTAATCTTCTATGAAAATAGGTACTATGGCCTAGAAACTGGACAAGTAAAAGGCCCATGATAGGTTAGAATTGAACTTTCACTGGTTTATTATGATAAAAATGGGTTTATGCTCAAGATGTAAAAATTGGATTATGCAATGTGTTTCTTCTGTCTCTTTTCATATTAACATCGATGGTGGACTCACCCAAGTATTCTTTCCAACTCTATTCCATTACCTAGGTGATCCCCTCTCCACATTTCTCTTCATCTTAGTGGTTAATGCTTTTTATAACCTCTTTTCCTTGGCAGCTTCCTCAAATTTGATTCATGGGGAAAAGGATTCTTTGGCCATCCACATGTTTCACATATTTTCTTTGCAGATAACAACCTGTTATTCTCCAAATCCACTCATAATTAATGAATCACTATCTTCCATGTGATCCTTCTTTATGAGAGGGCCTCTAGAAAAGAGATCCATTAAGGAAAGTCAAAAATCACTTTCAGTTTAAGTGTTCCACCGACCAAGAGAGCATAGGTTCATCCCATTGTAGGTATTCAAATGGTCCATAAGAACAAAATATACCACAGGCTTCCCATGTAATTCATCTGATAAAAAAATAAATCTTCTCATCTATCGTTGATAAAAATAAAAAAAATCCAAGGATACACTCCAAAAATAATTTATAAAGCATGTAAGGAATAAATTAGTAAGTATACTCTTCCGGCCATCGCTAGCTATATCATGTACCAATTTAATTTTCCTGGTTTGATTATTGAAAAAAATTAGTCCATCATTGCTTACTTCATGTGGGGTCATAATTAAAGAAGAAAAAAAATACACTATATTGCTTGGAAGTCACTCTCCACCCCTAAAACAAGTGGTGACATGGAAATTTGAGGCCTCTGTATCTTTAATGACACCGTTTCGGACAAACGGAGTTGATGCCTTTTGAATCACCCATTCTCTCTGGGTGCATGGATCCCTCGTGAAAATTATTTCCACCACTCGGAGTTCCAGAACTCCTCTATTGGTCCTTTCCCCATTTTTCAATGGATAAGCCTTTGGGGATAACAAAAAATACTTAATAAAGGGTTGGGTTGTAGGATTGTGGATGGTACGAAAGCTAAGACTTCGACTGATCACAATGTTGATTGATAAAGATGGTATTGAAGCTACTTCCCAAACCTTTCCGGGAAATGAGAATGTCACTTTTCGTTGCTTGTTTGACGATCATGAGACTGGGTGGTGTATGGAAAAAATCAATTCGTGGATTAACAAAAGGGACGAAATTATTATTCTTATCATCCCTTGTGTGATGTATGTAGGGGAATACAATTTCTTTTGGATCAAAATTTTTTTTGGATCCTACTCGGTAATGTCAAGATATAGGCTCACTCTTGTAGCTCGGTTAATAGAAGGGTGGATTTGGAAAACACATTGGAATCTTAATTTCCCCCAAAAAATCTTCTATTTCTAGTGTTAGGTTTGTACAGGTATTATTACCACCATGTAATTCCTCTCTTTTTTCCATGTTACAAACGACAAGCAATTTCCCCTTTTCTCAAGTGTACTAGAATATACCCTACATGCAATCATCTTGTACCCAAGGGTGGAGTAGATCTGGATTCCATGGGGCTTTATTAGGGAGTTTAAGCTTGACATGGAGACAGACCTTCCAGCACCACTGACGTAGTGGCCTTATTCATTACTTATTGATAAAGTTGCATCATTATTCACTGTGGTTAGGTTTATATTGGTTCATGTAAATGAATTCATCTTTAATCCCATAGAAAAAAAATTCTAGTTTCTAGATTGAATGGGCTACTTCCTGGATTCAGGGGTGGATTAGGGATTCAGATCTGCATGGGATCTTTGGCACTCATACAATTGTTTCATGATGATGTCTTACCCCGGAAGAGATCCTATAGATTAATTTATATGCCTCTCTCTCCACGGATGGAGTTATTGGAATTTTTCTTTTGGACTGGGACCATAATGGTCAAGTTATCGCTTCCAAATATTAATCGAATCACACCGTCGGGGAGTCCATTTTTGTTGAAGCCTATGATGTCCTTACTAGACATTATTTCATAAAATATTTTGTACGAGAAGGTATCCACATTGAATCAGATTGTCTCACTATCATCAATGCTATCATATTTCATAATGATGGAATCTAATTTTTTGTCTTCTTCCTCAGGAAAATTCAGTCTCTAAGCCAAAGCTTTATAGACTAATCATTCTCTTTAATCAAAAGGGATGTAAATGTAGTAACTCATCATCTATCGTTTTGTGGCCATTCTAGAAAAAATCACCACTGGCTTGATCTTTTTTCCTTAATGGTTTCATGACATTGTAACAACTCATCTTCAGGATTAATATATCATCTTCCTTGGTCAAAAAAATGTGATAATGTTTACCGCAGATACTATTAACAAATCTTAAAAAAATAAAGAATATATTTACAGAATTTTATCATCAAAATTCCAAATATTATTTCCATATTTCATGATTCATTTTGTATGATGTTTAGAAATTAATTTTTATATAAATCTATAAAAAATAATGGAAAAAAGTTTTTCAAAAAATTCTTTTTATGTATTAAAATTAATTTATATCAAAATCATAAAAATTGTTGACACAAATTAGATTATTATAAGTAAAATGGATTATATTTTAATTTAGTAAAAAAATAATATAATGGTTCTATGAATTTAATATATTTGATGAAAATAAATATGTATTTTTCACTATTCAATGCAAAATAAATCATATCAAAAAAATAACAAAATAGGACCCTATGATAATTTAGATATATTTTTTTTAAAATGAAATTAATTTAATTAAATTTTACTAATAAAATTTTTGATTTTAGGTTTTAATAACATTATTGAATACAAATATGCGTTTTTTTCCATTCTTTCCTTAAAAATACAGGCATACTATAACTGATGTTCAGGTCTTAAAAAACCCAATTAATAATACAAAATTTTATATGAAGTCAATAAAACAAAAATTAATATTATCTAAAAGGCATAAATGGTTATAAAATTATCATTTATAAAATAAAAAATATAAAAAAATAAATACAACACAAAAATATGTATATTACAACAATCACACACTAAAAATAATAAAAAATATGATGTCATAATAACATAATATGGACTACGATGAATGAATCAAAACATTAAATGATTTTAATGATTATTATTTTTTCATTATAACTTGATATTGATAAATTAATCATAATATAGAGAATTTATTAAAATAAAATCATAAACCATTTTCCTTGACATGGGCTCATTTGTTTCATGTGGAAATCCATTATAATCATGGTTTCCATATCCCTATTATCAATTCAATGATTTTACACATTCATATTAATTCCATAATTATCCAATATAAAATTTTATATTATATTTTTATCAGTAAATCATTTACAATGTTATCCATTTTCAGGTGATATGATAATTTATTTTAACTATATCACAGAAAATATTATTCCATATCACATTGTAAGACCCAAGATCTAGTAACCTAGAGATAGTGGTTATTTTACTACATTGGAAAAACAGTAAAAATATTTTATCCTGAAGAATCAAATGTTTTATTATTTATAGGAGACTAGATACATAAATGATTCTAATAATACATTTGAAAACATGAAATACAAATTAAGATTCCTGTGAAAAATTTATCATTTTCATAGTATATCCATATCATAATTTATAAATCCTTTTTTGGTATCCTTGGGAAATGAAAACATAATAAAAGGTGATCTAATATGATTAGTATGTGAAATAGTACAACAAAATATATCACGGAGTAAAAAAATCATAAATATTAATATAGAGGTGAAAAATATTTAAATATTTCATATAACCAATATCATTGAATATGAATATATACATGGATAAAAAATAGAAGTAATCAAATGGATATTAATAACTCGTGTAATAATTATGGAATGCATAATGTTAGACATTATAGTCTTACCATCATGGACTCTTTTAAAGATATCATAGAAAAATAGGGAAGGAATATTCCAAATACTCAAACTATTATTTCTTAAGACAATACTTATGAAAAATAGGGTATATAAATTTCCCCTAACATGACATAAATAGTATAATACATTCATCATATGAAATGGGTGAATAATAAAAAAATCAACATAAATCCCCATATTTGAAGATGAGAGTATATAAAATTAATATTTTTATTAATTAAAAAATAAAACATTATGATCATAATCCATGGAGAGTAATATGATGGATGGTATTAATAGAGTATATCCCTAGTAAATCATAAGTCTCATCAAAGTATGTTCACATAAATGAAAATACTTTTAAAATAACAATACAACACATCTTTATGAATATTAACATTTTTACCAAAGTGTTATCTAAAATATAAAAAATTTAAAAATATTTAGAGAGGCATTATATATGAAAAATAATTGAATATTATTAAGGATTTTTTAAAATAAATAATTTTTTTGAGTTCGAGAAAATTATTCTGTGTGGAAAACGTTAAAACAATGATTGTATTCACACATTTTGTAAAAATTACCTTACTTGGAAAATGAAAAAGAAGAATCCATTTATACCATTTTTTAGAAAGACAAAAATGGGTAATAATGAATTTAATACAACATTGTAGAATATTAGAAACATTATTGAAACCATTTTAAATAATATATATACATCAAAGAAAAATATTCTAGACTGAATAAAAATACAGTGTTTTTTCTATAAAAAATTCATTTAGTCATTTTTGAGTTCTAGAGAAGGTAAAAATGAAAATAATACTTGAAAACCATATAAATAATTTAATAGATGAAAATATATGGTTTTAAATAATGAAATATCATACAATTTCTCCAAAGGAAACCTATAGAATATCATTCCCGAAGAAGGATGAGATTTTAAAATAAACACTTATAACTTTGGTAACTATTGAATCATAACCTCTACGAATGAAATAAATTAAAATAATAATTTAACTAAAATTAATATAAATAGATTCTTCAAATAAAATATTAAATTAAAATATATACACCACATTACATAAATAGTTGGTGAATATGGAATATTTATCATGGAACAAAAAGTTAGATTAGAAACCCTTAAAAGGAGGGTAAAATTGTAGTGAGAATTAATCAATGAAATGATTATGTGTAACAAATAAAAATAAAAATAAGATAGGTTAAAAAAAACCTAAATTATTCATAGGTCATTACAGACATTATATTGGACCAACATAGTCAATGAATATGTAATATCACCCCATGCAAAGAAATTAATTTAAGAAACCCTTTACCTTAAGTCCAACTTGTTTCATAAGTGAGTTTAACATCATCTGTGATAAATTCAAATTTATTATAATTATATAAATAATAATATAAAATAAAATAAAATAATATAATATATGATAAAATTATAACATTTTTACACATGATTATTAATAATTCATTATTAAAATCAACATTTCTGAGTGTAAACTGTTTCATTCTTCATGTAAGTTATAGTTTTGTAGTTTTGATCCTTGACCCTTTTTCAGGGTTCAGTAATCTCAAAAAAAATTAATCATGATATAGATATCGTATATATTAATTATATACATATTTATAATTATTAATCATTATAGGATATGAAAAATGAATCACAACACTTCATGGAGGTGATAGTCCACACGTACGTACGAGCGACATTATCACTTTTTAATGGTTGGATTGGTAATAAGGTAAATTATATATTATATTTATAGTATACAAATTATTTCATAAATATTAAATATATTAATTAGTTCTGTCTTTAAAACCATCCATGTAAAGAGATAATGAAAAAAGATACACTTCTGTGTGGAGACGATAAGTTATACATATGCACTAGTGATATTTTAATTTACCATAGGATAAAAAGAAGATAAATAAGGGTTGTGCCACCATAAAAGGAATTTAGTACATATAAGATTCAAATGTTCTTATATCATCATAGTAATATAATATTTTAAAGCCTTAGAAGAGGAAATAAAATGAAAACACATGGTTTATATTTATACCTCTTCTTTGGAAAACCACATATGAACTACAAATTATTCCTTATAGGTTGGTATTTTTGTGAGTCCTATACCTCTAAGAAGTGAGGAGGAATGTTGATAAGTGATTTGGTTAGGACTTGGTTGAGATACATGGCTCATTAAGTGTGATAAAGAGATGAGGTGTGGTGTCCTTATATAAGATATGAGAGGGGCACCCTTGGAATTAACTTATGTATTAACATAATAAAAATTATTATTATGATAAAGTTACAAAAAAATTATATATATAGAATGTATGGAGAATATATATCAATATAATATAATCCAATAAGTGTTATACAATTCTTTTGTGATTTTTTAGCCCTTTTCTCTATGTTTTAAACTACAAATTACCCTTTTAACGATTACCGTGACAATGATATTTATTCCTCTTTAGTGGTTAAGATATTTCAATAATAAAAAGTGACCCATTGGTCAAAATGGATAACATTATTTAAAATATACAATTAAATTGAATTAAAATAATATTATTGTGAATTTTAAATCATTTAATAAAATATTATTGGATATAAAATTCCATTAATGTCATTTTCAGAACTATTCACAAAAATAAACTTTAAAAAAATATCAATATGGAAATGAAATTTAAATATAAATTTTAGAACAAGAATAATAAATTAAAATAATATAAAACATTAATAGAATACCTTAACTTTACCAAAAAAATATTATTTTTTTAAATATTTTCTTTTAGGTCTCTATGTCTTCCATAAGAATTGCTTTGGTGTTGTATAAGCATTTAAGGTAATTATTTACCCATTAATGATTAAAAATAAACTACCACAATAATGAATATTAAAACTAAAACAACCTTTGTAATAATTTGATATTTTTTAATCTTTTTGATAAAATATTATAAATATTAAAATCAATAAAGTGATGATTTAGAATTATTATTTATTAAAATAATATTAAGGTTTTAATAAATAAAAAATGGAAACAAATGAAATATCATCAAATAATGTTTGGAGATTTTGGTAATAAAATCATCCAATGTAATAAAAGAATTTTTAGGGAGGAATTTAGGCATTATCTCATAGTTTTAACCCAGCTTTACACATTTTACCCATACTGAGGTGACACATATTTACCACTCTTTTAATTATTAATGACTAAAATTAAAAGGGACATATTTTCAAAATTTAAAATTCCGAAATCCAAATATTTAATTAATTTTTCATGTATAAATTTAAATAAGTGTAATAAATATAATTTAATATGAATTCACAATACACAATGATAATTTTTTTAAAAAAATTGCATTCTTAATCATAAAAATGAATATATACAAAAAATAAATATTACACTAAATATTTTGTAATTAATTATATTATTTATAATTAATGGTATATTATGTTAAACTATAACTAAATCCAAAATATATGGTTACTTTTAATTAATTTATTTATGAAAAATATATGAATGTTTTAAAAAAATCAGTATTTTAACTATTCACTAAAAAATCAACATTTTATGATCAATATTAAAATTTCATACTAAGTGTAACACCCCAAGCTTCCATGGTACGCTTATATTTGAATAATACAATAGCATGTGTTGTACGCAACTTTGAGTTCTAACGCACCACAAAAAATCAATCTAACCATTATAAATAGTAATACCCACTTTTTGAAATTTTATAAATTTTATATTTCAAAATGGAATTAAGTTTTGGATTCAGAATATCGAAATAATCATATGGTTATTTTTATGTATTTTTTCTGAAAACATTCAATTTTTGATGAATAGTGAAAAACTCTAAGTTATAGTTTAAAACCGATTTATTCTTTAAATAATTATTATTTTTATTCAAATTTATTTTAGGTCAAAATAGATACATAATACCTATATAAGTTCAATGTAATTCATTGCAGTCAATTTATAATAATTTTAGATATATAAAATTTTTATTGAACTTTTTATCGTCTTTTACCCACCTCCTAAGAGCATTTTCAAATTTAGATAAAATTAATTTTAATGCTTTTGTGAGTTGAATTTAGAAAATCTGAGAGACATGGTTGATATCAGTAAGTAAAATGTGTTTCAATGAGATGAAAATAATTTTTAGGGAATAGTTTTGACATTTATTTACCACCGTTAAAAGTAAATCGGGTAATTAAAGGTAGAAATGATAATATTGTTTCCATAACACATGTCTTAATTCTATTGGATAAGGGTTATTCGACCAAGAACAACCTTATGAAAAAAGATGATCCTTTAGGTCCACATGGATTATATTATGATATTTATTATTATTTAATTCAAAGAAGAGTTAAAAGTGTTAAATTGAATGATTAATAACTAAACCATTTTTAATATAGTGTTACACATAAGATAAATTCAAATATAAATATTCATTAGAAATATAATATAATTTCATACATAATTGTATTTTATTTATATTTTGTGGACATTAAATAATTAAATTAATTTATGACACAATGATAATGCAGTAAGTACCTAATTAATGAAATAATAACCTAATTAATATTACAAATATACAAATAAATGTAATTTGAGAATTTTTATGAATTTAAATAACTTTCTAGGTTAATATGACATGTTAGGGTTTGTTAGATAAATTTTTTTTAAGTAATAATGCTGTTATAAATTTAGAAAAAACAAAATACCAAATAGTGTCAAAATTGACATAAAGTAGTTTTTAAAACAAATATTATATTATTAATTGATATTATATTCCTTAAAATCTATGATTAAGCCAAAAGACTTATATAATGATAGGTTCATCATTAATGAACCACTTGGGTTCTATTGGATGTTTATAGTAAGTTTATTAACCATATAATATAAAAATACAAAGAGAAATGGTAAATGTCAAACTTTTTTAATATGAGTAAAATTTAAAAGATAAGGTTAATATAGTGACCCAAACCTATATAAAATGTATTGGTTGAGTGGTTTTTGACCCATCCTCAACTTATAATTTAAATAATATATTTTCTATCCATTGGAAACTGGAAATTATTATATTATAAAATAATATTTCTAGATTTTCCTAATGTGCCTCTCACCCCTCGTATAAAAGGGGACTTCCCCTTCTCTCTAATTGACACTGTAAAATCCTTTTGGGTCAGCCAAAAACTACCCAAATACCTTCTCAACTGTCCTCACTTAATCCTAGAGGCCTTATTTAGTCATAAATCCAACCTAAAGAGGCCTTTTTATCAAATCAAAAGGAAGAACTCGAAGAAGAGGTAAATATTTCATCACCTCTTTCAAGTTCATTTCTTCTTCGACGTCCTCTTTCTTTGTTGTTTCCATTATAAAATAATAAATCTAGTATATTATATATAATTTGATGTTATTATAAATATGGTACAACCATATTCATTATTCTATCCATTCTTTGAATGACATGTCACCATACGTGCTTACGTACGACGTACCGTCTCCATGTCGTGGTGTAATTGTTATTCAAAACATTATTATTTCGATGGGTATAATAATTATGTGTAATTGATGTAAATAATAAATATAACTTGATAATAATTCTGTATATATTATATACCATCCAATTATATATTATTTTAATATCAGAAGTATGATATTGTCACTCGTGTGTACATACGGATTACTGTCTCCACGAATGCGATGAGATTCATTCCCCACCGTATCCATTCAAGACTAATTTTCATTGGATGATTAAAAATAATTTTTAAAGACTTAATATCATTTTTAATATGAATAAGATACATCGTATCCATAAAAACATTACTTACATAACAAATCATATAATGGAAAACGAATCATTTAACATCCGAAAAGGCGATAATACTAAGATATTATTAACAAAGCAATGTTAACAGATCATATATGGTATCATATTAATGTATATGATTCCTGTATAATTTAATATAAATTAATTCACCATTATAAAAAAGGTTAACCTACCCTTGACCAAGGAAAATTACTAGGTATGGGTTAATTTCAAAATCTCTTAATTATCTGAGGTTATTTATATGTAATTATCTACTGGGACCTCTCTATCATCCACATCCACGGTTCTTAAAAATTTATTTCAAAAAAAAATTTACTGTTTTATTGACTATGGGTAAAATTCATTTATACCCTTGTTTGACTTTTATATGAATTTTATAAAGGAATATTTCCATCATTTTCCAAACAAGGTACTTTATAACCTTTTCGAAAAAATTAAGGTAAGAATGTTTTTTTAACTTACATAGAGGGTGTGGCTATTTTCCACCATTATAACATCTGAAAAGCATCCCTTACTTGTTTATAAGAATATTATTAAATATAAATGTTTTCTTTTATAATTAAGTGACTTTTAAATGATTTAAAAATAGAAAGAGATGTTTCTCTAAAAAGGTTTTGATTTCATCTATGTCGACATCCATGGATGGATTTTATGTTTGTTTGAAGTTGATTTGTTATGATACAAAACATCCATATTATATTAAAGGGTTTGTGATATTTTTGACTATGGATGTGTTATTTCATACCATTCATGGTTTATAGATAATATATTGAAATTTCGTATTCCAGTTTTAATACGAATGTTTATGTTATCTTTAATCCTTTTCTTATGAGGAATGAATTGGACTTAGTAAGTGATAGGTGGACCCTGGTATAGGCCATCGATGCATTGATATATCTCATGACATAAAATAGTGTCTTGGCACAAGGCCTTGACAAAATATTATTTGTAGTCTTGGCACAAGGCTTTGACTATGTGGTTATAAAAGTCTGGAATTATGCATTCCATCATTATGAAAGTGGCTATTGATATTGCATGTGATTATTCAACTAGTAGAATATCCATGTGAGTAATTAAATGGAATTATTTTGCTTTATATTTTCCATATTATGATGATGTTTATGTAGAAAATGATTTATTTTAGTTTTATACATTGCCTTAAATATTTGTGCTTATTTATGAAATTTTCCTCTATATTGTTATCCTTAATGAGCATATGAGATCACCACTTTTTATGTTTTATTTTTCCCAATATGTGAAGAAGTATATTATTACTGAACTGTAGGGATAGTCTATGGGATATCAGTGTTTTCCATGGAAACAAGGTTTTTGTAGTTTTCCATTTTATGATGTAAGGTATACCTTATGACTGCATATAGTACTTTAAAGGCTACTAAACTAATCAGTCTTCTGAGACTTGATCTTTTGTGATTATGCCAATGTTATGTAACAATTCACCAACTCCAGGTAACTAGGTCCAGGGCGTTATAGTTGGTATCAGGGGATATTTTCTACAATCCTTGGAATCTAGATTTAGATAAACTCTCATTAGAGAACATTACCCTAAGATTGACTTTTAGGATTAATATAGAAGAAATTCAAAAAAATTTGGTATTGTAGAGATTTTTTGAGTTTTCCAAGAAATAAATCCCTGTCTAGATATGAGTAGGTAGAGGAAGCTCTGGCACAGATGTACCTAAGGGTAAAACTAGAAAACATCGCTTTGAGCTAGACTCGAATGAGAGCTGGTCCTTGACAAAGGGCCTTGCTGCACTCTTGGTAATGACACTCCCAGGGCATATGCTTAGGATAATTCTAATATTCATTAAAAACCATTATTAAGGGTTTATGAGTATATAATTTCTCAAAGAAAACTTTTTTTTATGATTATGGATTATATCCATACACTGTTCAATTTATGTTAAGAGTTTTACATGTTTGGAATTTTGTATTTCGATTCATAAACTAATCTAGTTTATGCCATTGTTTATAAATGGAACCTGTTGAAAGGAATGGAAACCATAACAATGCACGTACTCTATGTAGGGATTTCCCTCCTACTAAAGATAATTATAGTGGATTTGGTCATGCAACTGGTGATGATCAGCTAATCACCATACTGGGACAACTCACTCAGGTTATGAATAATAAACATACCTATATAGAGAACCTTGATCTGTAGCGTGTAGGATCAATGTTAGATCGCATCATGAGGAAACAAACACCAACATTCAATGGGGGTACAAATCCACTAGTAGTTTAGAAATGGATAAATTCTTTAGAGAAAATATTCCATGCCTTGGGGAGTAGCGAAAGGGAAAAAGTTGTCATGGCAGTTTACACCTCACTAGAGACATTGATTAATGGTGGTCATTGATTCAAAACACAATGGAATATGACGAAGTATCAAATATGGAATGGTTGGAGTTTAAAGAAATTTCCATAGTTAAATAATTTCCTCATGACCATCGAGCGGATATGGGAAGATAATTTCTGAGTCGGAGGAAAAAGGAAGATGAGAATGTCACAAATTATGAAGCTAACTTTACAAGGTTAGTGAGGCATGTTGTAGATTATATAAGTAACACAAGAAGTAATATTGATCATTTATTGATGGGTAAAAACCTTTTCTCCATCAAGAATTATTCTCACAATCTTTCGTGTCATACGAAGATATTGTCTCATGTACTATCAAGACATAAAAATAATTCTCTAAGTCTTATGACGTTCAAGAAAATCAAGAGAAGAAGAGATCTGTTGAACACTCTAGAAATTGAAATAAGGGGAATAAAGTAAATGCATAATATCTATCCTGCATTAAATGTGGGAAGAAATACCCTAGCCTTTTCCTGAAGGGAATGTGAGTCTATTACAAGTGTGGTGAAAAAGGCCGCTAAGCTCGTGATAGCAAGGGGAAGAAAGAGGATATCAATGATGAATTCTACAATTGTAGAGAAAGGGGGAATTATGTGAATGAATGTCCTAAGCTTCAGGGAAAATTTTCTCATAAAAGGCCAAGGGACAAGTCCATGCTTATTCTATCACTACTACTGAGTTTGAAGCTCCGAAAGACTTAGTGGTAGATAATTTAATGGTTTCCTCAAGTTTAGAAAATTCTTTATTTGATTCTGGATCATCGTATTGTTTCATATCTTCCCAGTTTACTTTGAAAATTAGACATTTTCAATTTGATTTAACAAGGGATTTGTAAGTAAAAACTACTAGGGGATGTATCATTGCAACAATGTTTTGTGAATCACTCCCCATTAGGGCATATGAATGTTTTTTATCTTATTTTCTCATCATCATACCGATGATTTAATTTGATATAATCCTCGTTATGGATTGGCATTCAGACCATGATGTGAAAAGTTATTGTAAGAAGAAGTATGTTACATTTTTTAATGATGATAAGGAGTACCTTATCTTTAGAGAAGTAAAGTCACCACCTAATTATTCTCTAGATCCACTACTATTAGCTCAACTAAATTCAATTCTTGGGGAGGAAGAGAATGAAATATCTGTGGGTGAGGAAAATAATTTTCAAATAGAGGATATACATATTGTGAAATAATATGTTGATGTGTTTCCAAAGGATTTACCTGGACATCATCCAGAATGAGAAATTTAGTTTTCCATTGTTTTAATTCCGGGTTCAAGGCCCATATCGAAGACCATTTATAGAATGACCAATATGGAATTAGTGGATCTAAATAAACAACTATAGGAATTGAGTAATAAGAGATTTACTCTCCCCAGTGTTTCTCCATGGGGAGTCCCTGCCCTTTTTGTGAAGAAGAAAGATGGATATATGAGGTTGTGTATTGACTATAGGGAGATCAATGTTATAACAATAAAGAACAAGTATCCCCTACCTAGAATTGATGATTTATTTGACCAACTTCATGGAGCTCAATACTTTTCAATGATTGACCTTTAATCTGGATTTCAGTTACGTGTGAAGAAGGAAGACATTCTGAAAATAGAAATTCGAACTAGGTACGAGCATTACGAGTTTACAGTAATGCCTTTTGGATTGACTAATGCACCCTCTATCTTCAAAGATCTAATGAATAGAGTTTTCCAGGAATATCTTGATGACTTTTTAGTGGTATATATTGATGATATCTTGGTATACTCTAAAATCTACGAAGATCATGAAAATCACTTGTGCATTATCCTGAGGCCTATTAGAAGACATGAATTATATGGTAAGATTAGAAAGTGTGAATTCTAGCTTCAGGAGATTTGTTTTCTTGTCCATATTGTCTCTAAGGATAAAATCTCTGTTGATCCTTCTAAGACAAAGGCAATCCAAGAATGTCCAGCACCGACAAGTATAAATGAGGTACAAATTTTTATTGGTTTATAAGGTTTTTATCGACATTTGTTCTAGAATTTTACCCAGTTGGATAACCCATTAACAAGGTTCACATGAAAAAGTGTTAAATCTATTTGAAAAAAAAACATGAATAATGTTTTGAATAATTTAATAGAAGATTATTTAATGCTCATATATCGACTCTACCATAAGGGAATGATGTGTTTGTTATTTATAGTGATGCATCGAAGAAAAGACTTGCTTGTGTTCTTATGCAGAATGATAGAGTGATTGCGTACACATCACAAAAACTGAAAATTCATGAGAAAAAATATTATACTCATGATCTTGTGTTAGGAGCTGTAATATTTGATTTGAAGATTTGGAGACACTATCTCTATGGAGAAAAATGTGAGATTTATAATGAACACAAGAGTTTGATTTATATTTTCTCATAAAAAGAACTCAACATGAGGAAAAGAAGATGGCTTGAACTACTCATGGATTATTATTTCATGATACACTACCACTATGGAAAGGAAAATAATGTGGAAGATGCTTTGAGTAGAAAATATCAGGGATTTTTGAATAAGACGAGAGTTGAAAGGGATCCTATTTCAAAGGATATAGTAATGATGGATATGGGAATAACCATGGATGGTGAAACATTAAATCTTTTTCAAATGGTTTCCAACCCATCTTTTCTAGAATTGATATAATGTTCCCAGGTTGATGATGAAGAGTTACTAAAGAAGATAAAAGCTGTGAATGATGGGAGATCGAGTGACCTTTTGTATGGAGATGAAATTTCGAAATTTGGGAAGAGACATTGTGTTCTCGATATACCTGATCTAAAAAGAGAATTGTTGGATGATGCTCATATCTCCAATTTCTCTATACACCATGGGAGCACCAAAATGTATAGATATTTGAAGGAACATTTTTGGTGGGACAACATGAAGAGGGAGATTTCTGATTTTATGTCAAGATGTATGGTTTATCAATAAGTGAAAGCTGGAAGGAAACAACATGGAGGAGTCATGCAACCCCTTACCATACCTGAGTGAAAATGGGATGATATCATGATGGACATTGTCATGGGGATACCAAAGAATCCTAGAAGGAATGATGAAATATGGTCATTGTTGATCATCTTACAAAGTCATCACATTTTATTTCTATAAGAAAAGATTTACCACTTAAACACTTAGCAAGGCTATATATTAATTATGTTTTAATAATTCATGGAGTTCCACTATCGATTATTTCTGATCATGATCCCTATTTTACATCAAGATTCTAGAAAAGTCTTCAGAAAGCCCTGGAATCTGAACTTCGTTTGAGGAATGCCTACCACCCCCAAACTGATGGACAATCAGAATGGACAATTCCAACTTTAGAATACATGTTGAGATCATGCTAAATTGACTTTCAAGGTATGTGGGATCAATATTTACATCCGATAGAATTTTCCTATAATAATAGCTTCCATTCAAGTATTCAGATGGCACCATATGAAGTGTTACACAGAAAGAGATATCGCACACCAACCTGTTGAGACGATTTTGGTGAAAGAAAACTCGTAGTCTCAGACCTTGTCAAGGAAATAATGGAAAAGGTGAAGGTAATCCAAACCCACATCAAAGAATCTCAAAGTAGTTAGAAGAGCTATGCCGATAACCGAAGGAATAATTTGGAATTTCATGTTTTTTGAAGGTATCTCCATGGAAGGGTGTTATACATTTCAGTAAAAAGGGAAAATTGAGTCCCAGGTAAATCGGACATATCGAAATTCTAGAACGAATTGGGGTTGTAGCTTACCATTGGGAAATATCTCCAAGTCTCTCCAAAGTTCCCGATTTATTCCGCGTATCACTATTGAGAAAATACAGGCCTAACCAAACGCATGTACTCATCTATGAAGAATTAGAACTGGAACCTGATCTGTCTTATTGCGAAGGGCTTTTCAAGGTTCATGATACTAGAGAACAAGTGTTGAGAAACCGGACGACACATCTGGTAAACGTTCTATGGAGAAACCACAAGATGGAAGATGCAACATGGGATCCTGAGAAACATATGATGAAGAACCACCCTTGACATTTTATGTAGTAATATTATAGAAATTTCAAGGATGAAATTATTTAAAGGAGGGGAGAATGTAACATCCCAAGATTCTACTATATGCTTCTCTTTAAATAATACTATAGCGTGTGTTGTATGAAACTTCGAGTTCTAACACACCACAACCAATAAATCTAACCGTTATGAATAGTAATACTCACTATTTGAAATTTTATAAATTTTTTCTTTCAAAATGGACTTTATTTTTTGATACGAAATATCGAAATTAGCTTAGGGTGATTTTTTGGTCTTGTTTTCTAAAATATTCAATTTTTGATGTATAGTGAAAAACACTGAGTTATAGTTTAAAACCAAATTTTTTATTTTAATAATTATTTAATTTATTTAATTTTTTAGGTAAAAATTGATACAAAATACCAATATAAGTTCAATGTAATTCATTAGATTCCGTTTATAATAATTTTAGATATATACAAATTATATTGAACTTTTTACCATCTTTTACCCGCCACCTAGGATCATTTGAAAATTAAATAAAACAAAATTTTACTACTTCTATGAGTTGGATTTTGAAAATCCGATAGAAATGGTTTATATGAGTGAGTAAAAGTGGTTCAATGAGATGAAAATAATTTTTGGTGAATAATATCTTAAGACTTTTATTTACCACGGTTAAAAGTAAATAGGGTAATTAAAGGTAAAAATGATATTACTATTACCCTAACACGTGTCTTAATTCTATTGGATAAGTTTAATTCGACCACAAAACAACCTTAGGAATAAAATATTGTCCTTTAGGTCCACATGGATACGATTATGACATTTATTATTATTTAATTCAAAGAAGAGTCAAAAGTGTTAAATTCAATGTTTAATAACGAAACCATTTTTAATATAGGGTTACATATAAGATAAATTAGACTATAAATATTAATTATAAATATAAAAATATTTCCAACATAATGGTATTTTATTTATATTTTTTGGACTTTAAATAATTAAATTTATTTATGACACAAAGATGATTCAGTAATTACCTAGTTAATGAAATATTAAAATAATTGATATTATAAATATCCAAATAAATGTAATTTGAGACTTTTTATGAATTAAACAAATTTTTTAGGTTACTATGACATGTTAGGGTTTGTTATATTAATTTTTTTTGAAGTAATAATACTATTATAAATTTAGAAAAAACAAAGTACCAAATAGTGTCAAAAATAACATAAGAGTTTTTTAAGAAAGTATTATATTATTAATTGATATTTTATTCCTAAAAATCTATGGTTCGGAAAAAAGTCTTATATAATTATATTTGTATCATTAATGAACCACTTGGGTTTCTCTTGGAATTTTATAGCAAGTTTATTAACCATATAATATAAAAATACAAAGAGACATGGTAAATTTCAAACTATTTAACTAAGAGTTAAGTCTAAAAGATAAGGTTAATATAGTAACCAAAACCTGTCTAAAACCTATTGGTTGAGTGGTTATTTACCAATACCAACTTTATACTTTAAATAATCCATTTTTAGCAATTATAAACTAAAATGGATTTTATTATAAAATAATTTCTAGCTTTTCCTAAGGTGCCTCTCACCGCTCTTATAAAATGGAACTTCACCTTCTATATAATTCACACATTCAAAGCCTTTTGCCTAGGCCAACCTCTAACCACGAAACCTCTAAACTATCCTCCCTTTATCCTAGAGGCCTTCCATTAGTCAGAAAGACAACATAAAGATCCCTTTTTATCTAATCAAAAGAAAGAACCCTAAGAAGAGGTAAATATTTCATCACCTCTTTCAAGTTCATTTCTTCTTGAACTTCCTCTTTCTTTGTTTTTTTCTTTATAAAATAATAACTCCAGTATCTTCTATATACTGTGATTCTATTATAAATATGGTACAACCATATTCATTATTCTATCCATCCTTTGAATGACATGTCACCATACGTGCGTACATACGGCTTACGGTCTCCACGTTGTGGTGTAATTGTTATTCAATACATTATTATTTGGATGGGTATAATAATGATGTGTAATTTATGTAAATAATACATATAAAATTATAATGATTCTATATATATGATATATTATCCAATTATATATTATTTTAATGTCAAAAGAATGATATTGTCGCTCGTGCGTACCTACAGATTAATGTCTCCACGAACGCGATGAGATTCATTTCCCATAGTATCCATTAAAGACTAATTTTCATTAGATGATTAAAAATAATGTTTAAATACTTAATATCATTCTGAATATGAATAAGATACATCCTATCTATAACAAACATTACATACTTAAAAAATAATATAAAGGAAAATAAATCAGTTAACACCCGAAACGACGATAATACGAAGATATTATTAACAAATAAATGTTAAAAGATCATATATGATATGATATTAATGTATATGATTCTTGTATGATTTAATAACAATTATTTCCCCATTATAAAGGAGGTTAACCTACAATAGACCATGGAAAAGTACAAGGTATGGGTTAATTTCACAATCTCTCCATTATTCAAGGTTGTTTATATATAATTATCTAATGGGACCTCTTTATCATCAACATCCATGTTTCTAAAAAATGTATTTCAAAACATTCTTACTATGTTATAGACTATGGGTTAAAGTCATTTATACCATTTTTTGACTTTTACAAGTTTTTTATAAAGGAATATTTCCGTCATTTTCCAAACAAGGTAATTTATGACCTATTTGAAATAATTAAGGTAAGAATGTTTTTTAACTTATACGGAGGGTGCGACTATTTTCTGCCATTATAACATCATCAAAGCTTCCCTTACAAGATTATAAGAATAATTTCATATATAAATGTTTTCTTTTATAATTATGTGGCTTTTAAATGATTTCAAAATAGAAAGTAATATTTCTCTGAAAAGGTTTTTATTTCATCTATGTCAAAATCCTTTGATGGATTTTATGATATTTTGAAGTTGATTTGTTATGATACAAAACATCCATATTGTATTGATGGTTTTGTAATATGTTTGACTATGGATGTTTTATTTCATACCATTAATGGTTTATGGATAAAGTATTGATAATTCTTATGCTAGTTTTAATACGAATGTTTATGTTATGTTTAATCCTTTTCATATGAGGAATACATTGGACTTCGTATGTGATGGGTGGATCCCGCTATAGCTCTTCGATGCATCGATAGGTCTCATGATACAAAATAGTGACCTGGAAAAAGGATTTAACAAAATGTTATTTGTAGTCTTGGCATAAGGCCTTGACTATGTGGTTATGAAAGTCTGTCATTATGCATTACACCGTTATAAAAGTGGCTATTGATATTGTTTGTGATTATTAGACTAGTAGAATGAACTTGTGAGTAAGTAAATGGTATTATTTTGGTTTATATTTTCCATATTATGATGAATTTTATGCTTAAAAGGCTTTTTTTTGTTTTATACATTTTCTTAAATTTTTATTCTTATTTATGAATGTTTCAGCTATATTCTTTTCTTTATTGAGCATTTGAGCTCACCCCTTTCTATGTTTAATTTTTCCCAGGATGTGAAGAAGTATAATATTACTAACAAGCATTGATAGTCTATGGGATCTCAGTGTTGTCCATGGAAAAAATTTTGTTGTAGTTTTCCATTTTATGATATAATGTAAACCTTATGAATGTATCCAGTACATCCAAGGCTATTTAAAAAATTGGTATTCTGAGACTTGATCTTTTGTGATCATTCCAATGTTATGTAATAATGAACCAACTTTGGGTAACTAGGGTCAGGGCATTACACTATTCCTATTATAACATGATTATTTCAAAAATACATTCATTCCCTGAAATAAAATTTATAAATATGGTGTAAATTAATAATAATATATGTGTAAAAATACAATAAAAACCATTTTTGAAGATAATGTATTTTGAATCATAAAATGAATTTACATAAAATTGAGTACTTGTTTATTATAATTAATCAAGACATTTTCATTATTTAAAACGTTTTATCATATATTATATATTTTTTTCTTATTCATACATAGAATATGACTACAAGGTTATAATGGTCACATAATAATATTTTTATTGTATATCAGAGTTATCTAAAATCACTGTGTTGTATGTTATGAAATATATAAAGTTTATTTTTATTATTTTCTAACAAACTTTTAGTGGGTGAAATTACACCCCTTAAATAAATTGTATCGTCACAATTTTAGTCATGGTAATATAGCCTTAAATATTTGAAAATAATTTTTCTGAGAACCCATATAATGAAAGGGAATAATAATAATTTATTTTAAAAGGGGGAGTGGTATAAATAAAGGTTTCTTATAACAATAAATAATTTGGTTCAAAAAGAAGGATATCATTAGCTGAAAGTAAAAAATACTAACGTAGAGGTTGAAAACAATATCCTCAAAATAATAGAGTGATATAAAACATGATCATGAGAATGTTATTGATCATAAAACCATGAATCAGTGAGGTATAAATAAGATAATCAATTCACCAGAAATGAAGGAACTAGGATAAAATTATCATTTTTGCATAATTTTTCTATAGTTATGGGATTCACTTAACATTATGATTTAGAAAATGAGAAAATATACTAACTTGATTTATTTTAATTTCATAAGAAAGAATTCATTCTTTACTTGGAATTTGAATAATTGACTCTTTAATCACATCACTTACTCCAATAAATAAATATTTAAGATGAATTTTTCATACACAAATAACTAAAATTAACTTTTAATGAATCATATGATTAAAAATAGATGATTAATTAATCCTCATGTTTCTATCCATTAAAAAATGGTTATCACATGATGAGATAATATCCAATTTGAATTAACCATTACACGGAGAAATACTAAAATAAACTCCATAGCATTAATAAATAACCCATTTTTAAAATTAAATTAGTTAATAGAATACTAATGTTAAAAATATTTAAAATATTCTATAACAAATTGAAACTGAAATATTATGATGATTTTATCACATATAATTACCAGATCATCTAAAACTTTAACTCTAAGGATAATTAATCCCTCTGAAAGACACAAAACAAAAATATAATGGCCTAATCATATAATCTCCAGAATAAGCTAATATTTTCTATAAAGAACCTGAATAACCATAAATCAACAATATAATTATGCATGATTTCATAAAATAACACAACATTTATTCCTCAAATAATGTTTTATATAATCTAATAATGTTCCTAATATAGTGAACTTCATTAAATATAATATTAATCACTTAGTGGCCAGATCACCATTTACTCCCATGGTTGTCTATATGATAAAACATATGTTCAAAAAATTCAATAACACTTTTATCCAATTAACCATACCTACCTTAACTTCAAAGGTATGATTAACCATAATGGTTATCAATTCCTTTAAAATTATGTAAAAAAATAAAAAATAATTTTTCCTCAAATAACTTTTTGACTAAATCACATACTAAAACAAAGCTTTTTATTCCTATAAATGACTCCAAAAATGACCTTAATCATATTAATCTACCACTATATAACACCAAAAATAGTTTATCTATTCCTATAAACTTATAATAAACCATAAATTTATCATCCCATTACAATTTTAGTTTATCCCATATCACTATGTAATATCATAGGTTTCCATAGCTTCTATTATATCATTTATAATAATGGTTCATGAAGAAAATGTGAAATAATCTTTTAATATCCCATTAGAGTGTCAAGAAATATTTTCATTTTTAGGATAACTCATCATGTACTAGTGATGGTCATGTAAATACACAATCCCCCCCTTTGATAGTTGTTACCCTTATATATATATGTGCCACAACCACACCAACTTTCAAGTATCTAAACAGGGATGGATTTTCAAGTAAAACCATAAAATATATAATTCACCAATGATTTAGGTTATTACCATAATGTTAGACTTATCCCAGGAATGAATCATATGGTTGTTCTCTAATCCAGGTTTTTATCAATCTAGTTCCCAATGGTCCCACTAAACATTCTTTAACACCAAATGTAAGAACTCAAATATAGTAACCTAGAGACTATGGTTATTTAAATACACATTAATAAGATACAAGATACCACTTGCTAATGGATCAAACATTTTTGTTGTCTTGTGAGGCTAGATATATACATTATTTTCACATTAGATTTGAAAAATAAAATAAAACATAATATTATAGTGATAAATTTGATGTTTCTTCTAGTATATATCTGTCATCATACATGAATCCCATCTTCGTAACCTTGTGAATAATAATTATTATAAAGGTTGATCTTAGATGTACAATATAGGAAATCATACAGTAGAAACTATCATAAAATATATTAAGTGCGAATAATATATCATAGATGAACAATAAGAAAATATTCTTATATAATTAAAATGGAATATATACATGGGAAATATAACAATATATGTAACCACATGGATGATAATAAATAGTTTTATAATGATGGAATACATAATTTTAGACATTATATTCTTATCTTTTGAGCCTTATTCTGAGAAATAAAAAACCAATTGGTATGATATATTCCAAATATCCAAACTAGTTTATGCCATTTGACCTATCCATATATCTAGGGGATAGAAAAGGAAATTCATATCACTATCTAAGTCTAACAAATTCTTCATATTAAATTCTTCAATAATCAATACAATACATAATAAAACATAAATATCCATATTTGAAAACTAGAATAAAGAATGTCACTATTTTTCCCATTTCAAAAATAGAATATTATGATCATAAGGAATCTAGAGTAACATGGTGGATAATATAATTACAGTATATCCCTAGTAAATTATAATACTAATCAAATTATATTTACATAAAAGATAATAAATTTAAAATACCATTGGAAATTTTTTGAGGAAAATAACATTTTCTTTTCTAAAACCTAAATTTAAAATATATAAATGTACAAAATATTATGAAAAATATTTTTATTTTATAAGAAACATGGATCCTTTTAATGGAATCATCAATGAATAAAATTTTCACGATGGTGGGAATATTCATTTTTTCGGTAATCATTGAAACCAACATTATGTTCATAACTTTGGTAAAAAGTACCTCGTACGTAAAATGAAAAGAAGATTCATTTTAAAACATATTTCAGAAAGAAAAAATTAGTAAAAATCACTTTAATATATAATTGTATATTATTAGAAGAATTAATGATTTTTATATAAAATATGTACATTGAATTAAAATATTCCAAGACAAATAGAAAAACTATGTTTGTTTTTCATTAAAAAAATATTTGGCCTTTTTTATTTATAAGAGGCAAATAATGGAACAGATATATAAAAACCCCATAAATAATCATATGAATAGAATATATATATATATTTTATGTTAAAAATATCATAAAATAAACCTAATGAAAACTTAAACCTAAATAATCCAGAAAAATGATGACATTTTTAAATAAACTCTTATGGCTTTGATAACTATTAAATCATAACCTCCATGAGTGAAATAACATAAAATAAAAAAATAAATACCATTAATATAAAGATATTTATCATATAAATTATAAATTATGGGGGGATCAAACACCACATTATGTAAATTTGTTGTGAATATGGTATATTCCTCACAGAAACAATTATAAGATGAGATACCATACAAATATCATATCATTGAATTCAGAATTAATAATTGAATTTATTACATATAATAAATATAAATCCTCATTATTTTAGTGGAATTAAAACATAAAATAATCATAATTAATTACACACATAATTTTGGCACAATATAATAAATGAAGATGTAATATAACCTACTGGAATGATATTTTGTTAGGAAACCCCACATAAGTGATTTAATCATTATGTATAATATATATAAATATATTATAACTTTAGAAACATTATAGATAATTAAAATATAATATTTTATTATTTTATAACATTACCCCACCCATTTATTATTAATACTTTATTAAAAGTTTCATTTTTGAGTGTTAATTATTTCATTTTTCTTACATGTTTTTGTTAGGTAGATTTATTCCTTGATTATTTCTCATCGATCCAACATATACACAATTTTAATTGGTATAAACATATTTATAATCATTATTGAAATAAATATATGAAATATGAGTCGTAACACATTGTAGAGGTGGTAGTCCACACTTACACACAAGAAACGTTGTCATTTTTCAAAGTGTGCAAGTATTAGACGGTAAATGATATAATAGATTTTTGTAATTATAATTGTTTCATAAATATTATATAAATATTATTATTTTTATAATAATAATCCAAATAAATTGGTGATGAAAAATTAATTACACCCCTAAGAGGAGACGGTCAGCGATACCTATGTACGAGGGATGTTTTTGTTTTCCATCACAAGGAAAGGAGACGAACAATGGGGGTTCCACCAGAACATTAAAACTTAGTTATATTTAATATACTTAAAGATATATATTATCATGTTTATAGAATATTTTAACTTGGTATTAGTGGAAATAAAATTAAAACACTTGGTTTAGAGTCATACATCTTCTTCGTAAAACAACCTTGGGCTTACACCTTATGACTTCTGAGTTGTTACTTTGGTGATACAAAGATATCTGTGAAGTATGGAGGAATTTTGGGATGTGATATATACATATTTTTTTGGGATAAAAATCTCATGTAGTTGGAATAATATGGGAGGTGTGGTGTCCTTTTATATGATATGAGAGGGGGCACCCATGGAATAATTTAAATTATTAAATTAATATAAATTTAGTTTCACATTCAAGTGGAATAAAATTAATATATTTATAATATAGGTTAAATATATGTCAAAACAATCTCAATAAATAAAATCTATAAATTTTATGTGATTTTTTAATAATTATTTCTATGTTTCAACCTCTCATTAACCCCTATAATGATTAGAATGATAAAAATGTTTATTTTCTTTTTAGGGGTCAAGAATGTAAAAAAATAAAAAATTACCCACAAGTGGAAAATAGTTAATACTATATATCATATTCTATTTATTTGTATAATGATATGAATTTTTTGAATTTTAAATCAGTTAATATAATATTATTTAACATAATATACCATTAAATTAATTTTCCAAACTACTCACATATTTTTATTTAAAAAATACATAGATTGAAATTTATTTAAAACATAAACTTTTAACACATTATTAATAAATTATATTTATAAAAAATTATTTTATCACCATAAATCACTAAATTTTTTACTTAGTATGTTTCTAAAATCATTTACATTATTTTTAGACTTCTTTCTCAAGCATTGTTTTAGGGTTGTATATCCATTTAAGTTAATTATTTCATCACTAAAAATTGAAAATAAATTAAAATAATAAGAAAATTTTTATATCAATTTTTTTTATAAATGTTTATTGTTTTTTTATCCTTTTGAAATGATACTAGATATATAAAATTTAAGAAAAAAACATTTTATAATTATTCATTACATAAAACAATTTAAAGGTATTTATGAAGGAAACATTATACCAAAATGCCATTTTTGAAAATATTTTATGTTTGTTGTCAAAAATAAGCCATTGATTATTATAAAGACAGGTTTTATGGTGATTTTTAGGCTTTATATCATAGTTTTAACCCAATTTTACTTATTTTACCCTCTCTTTGATGACAAATACATACCACGATTACAATGCACAACGACTAAAAATAAAAGGGACACATTTACAAAATTTGAAGCTCCTGACTCAAAATATAGAATATATTATTCTTTAATTATTTTTTGTAATTGGAATAAATATATTTCAATGTAAATTCATAAATCACAAATAAAAATAGTTTTTAGAAAATTTAATTTTTAATATTTAAATGAACTTTTTCCAAAATTAAATATGATACTAATTCTTATGTGATAAGTTTTTTCATTTATAGTTAAAGGAGAATTATTTTACTTTATTACCAGGTAAAGAACGAAATGAAACTTTAAAATTCATTTATTTAAATAAAATAAATGATATATTTAAAAGAATTAGTAGTTTGCCACAATTAACTCAATAACCAATCTTGTCAAAAAAAATGTAAAAAATTTATCCTAGGACTATTATGAAATGATAATATCAGAAATTATTTTAATTCCATAAAAATAATTTCTTAAAAATGTATAAATTAATTATAATAACTCAACACAATATAATATTAAAACCATTTTCAATGAAAATGTATTTTTAACCATAAAACGACTTTATTGAATATTGAGTGTTTTTTATTATCATTGATAAATTCATTTTAATTATATAAAATTAATAATTTTTTCATAATGTGGTTTTTACTATTCATATATAAAATTTAATAACTTTCGTATAATGGTAACATAATTAAATTTTTATAGTATGTCATGGTTCGCTTAAATCCCAATGTTGCATGTTAAAAATCTATAGAGTTTTTATTTATTATTTTTCAAGTTAGATCTTCTAGAAGTTACTGATTGACTATGAATTTTAATTCTTTTAAAAGTATCATGATGTTACAACTCACATTTCTTACACTTATAGCTTTTACCTGGTATATAAGACCTCATTTTATCCATTTTATCTATATGTAAATGAAAATAAAATGTTGTGTACAATGATATACTTACACAACCCATCCTCCCTTGGATATGAAACTGAGTATTCCAAAACATGGTATTTTATCAATATATTTCCCATTTTTTTAACCCACTATAGTTTATTACCTTTCATACTTACTTGTTAGAAATATTAGTTTACTCATAGGCCAATACATGTTATTTTAGTGTTATTTTTTACATGATCACACAATCACCCTAGGAGTACTAATTAGAGGAAACCAAAAATGAATTACAAGATTAAACATAAATTTCTTGTTAGTTAGGTCTCTAAAATGACAGGTTCCCAACAATGAGAGAGGTTATAACAATTAATGTTTTTAGCTCTCTCTTTTCATAGGGTATTTTAATTTATGCATTAAAATCACAGTGACACTAGTATAGACCATATAATTAAACCTATACAATATCTCTATACATTATATTGGATATTGGATTTCATTCCATATTAATGATTTGATATCCTTAGTCTCTGAACCTAACATTCCAATTCCACAGGACTCTCATAATAAATTGGTTTCCATCTGAACTCACAACATGATATTACCTTTTAGGGTCATTTATTAGGCTAATGACTATCCCCGTATACTAATTAACTTTACTTCAGTGTACATTATCCCCTCTCAAAAAAACCCTAGGAGACATCCCATGGGAACACCCATTCCAACAATAGTCCAAACCAAAAACACTTAACTATTTAGTTCTTATCAGATATTCTATTTATAATAATGGTAAAGCATGTTAAATGCGGCAATTAAAAAATAGAATCTTTATGTGACTCTTTTCTATGGGTATTAAACTATTGGGTGTTGGATATAATAAATTGTGGTAGGGTGTTACAAAATTGAATAAGAGTTGATTTTTGGGTTGATTCTGAGAAATATATGTAGTTATGGAGAATATTAAGGATAAAAATCAATGACTATTTATAAAAGGAACAACTGATATTTTATAGAAATAGATAAGTGGATTGGGAGTTGGGTAGGATAAATGGTTGACTAATTACTTTTAGTTTATTAATTTTATTTTTCCAATGTAGGTTTCCCTATTTATGCAATGAACCAATGTTTTATCAATGGAAAATCCCTTCTTATAGTTGTGTCATATAATCACATAAAATAAATACAAATGAAATACTAAGTACTAAATGAACATTAAACATAATATTGTTAATTCTATAATTTGAAATTCTAAAATATAAAATATATGGTTTTGATCTGTAATATGTTGGGAGTCTAATGAAAGAATATGCGAATTTTGTAGGAATAGTAAAATAAAGTAATTCACAATAACTGCTAAAACATGAATTTATAAATCATGCATGAGTCATGTATTTTTTAAATGGATATTGGTTCAAAATAAAATGATCATGTTACTATTTTTGGTCTCAATAATTATTACTATTTCTTGTCTAATGGAAAAATAATAAACTAATAATTAAAATTTTATGAAAACTCTCTTCCCCTACACTATAAAAACCACCCACACTCCCCTCTGCTATTCACTTTTATAAAGCCCTGTGACTTCCCTAAATTCATCACAAATCACTCCCCAAGAACCTCCCCCATGTCTATCATTCCTTTTTCAAATAAAAATACCAAATAATCTACCCTTAAGAGGATCTCAAATAAGAAAACCTAAAGAGGTAAATTCCACTTTTCAATACAATTATTTTCAATTATTTTCTGTTATTTTCATTTTCCTGTCATCACCACCCTTCTCTCAAATGGTATGATAACTACATTAACATACATTTACTGTAATTATATTATGATAATGGTATATTTTTTCAGAATCTATCATTCCCCCTACTGTTACACTATAAATGAAAACACTGTTTGAGATGTGTTGATTTATCACATTTAAGGACGAAGCGTTTTCAATTTGTATTACCATATTCTAGACTGTTCATAAAACCATTTTAATGGTTGAACCAGATAATATATATATATATATATATTACTTTATTTAATGTTCTATAATCCTTTTAAATTCATGATGTAAAATAATAATACAAAACAAGTTATTAATGAGGAAAATATTCAAATTAATCCATGATTTTATCGTCAATGTTTTATAAAATGATTGAACTACACTCCAAATAACCAAATGAATTTTACAACCATGAATCATTATGGATTTTTAATAATAAAATAAATAACATCAATTTTTGACATTCACTCTCATTATACACGTTATTCCAAACATGAATATAAGTGAACTGGTCATTTAAACCAAGGAAGCAAACAGACAAGAACAATGAAATTGAACCTCACAACCAATAAAAAAGATATTAATTAACTAAAAAAGTTTATACTAAATCATTTAAATGTAAAATAGTTTCTGGAATTATTAATTAATGGGCCTAATTTTATTATTCATTTCATTAATATCAAGTGGAGAACACAATCAGGCTTAAGGTAAGGGATATTCACTTTATCACATTTATTCATGAATGTCCTATATGTTATGCCCTTTAATATATAATAAATAATGATGGGGTATGATTTCACACCTTCCCATTACTTCCCTCATGATTTATAAAGGATTATAAATTCCATTATCTCCCATTAAGTCCTCCTAACTACGCCCGATACCATGCCGATGTTTCGTAAATGATTCTACCCGAACAATATTTATTACTTTGGGTTTCCCTATCATTATTTTTACCCAAATGTAGTTGACCTTTGAATATTACCCTAAATAATGTTTCAATATCTATCCCTCATTCTCTTTCTTGGATAATCATGATTTTATGATATTTTCTCCTCGATACTTCCCAATAAGCATACTCATTTTAAGGTAACATCCCAAATTTTTACACAATTTTAGTTGCACTCTTACCATTTTAAGACACCATTGTTTTTATAAAATAAGCCTTTTATTATGAAAACCATATTTTTCAAATTCTTGTTTTGTATAAAATATTATTCCATTTTCGATTTTAAATTCTCTTTAGTATTTTCCTTAAAACTGCACTAAAATGTTTTAATGCTATGAATTTCCTAAAGACTCTTTTTACATGTTATCACATTTTTTTGAATCACATACCATGGTATATCTGTATTTTAATATAATAATTTCCATTTATATTTTAATTACTTTATCTCAGGGAAAAATTTATGATATTCACATTCATTATGATTTATGACATGAATGTGATACCCATTTCTACCCATGGGTTCACTTATGTTTATATTTGATTGATTTTGTATGATTCTTTATATGGAAAAATAGTCATGAAAATGTTAATATGGGTGTTCATAGATAAATCTCTAATGCATTGGGTAAATTTTATTCCCATGAGACGTTATGTGTAACGGTCTTGGTGGTTAGACTTGAATCGTGCTACAATGTACAACAGTCATGGTGGTTAACCTTGAGTTGTGATCCTCTATGTGCAATGGTCCTTGAATCATTATAAAGTCAGGTTTTATATTACATTAAACTTACTATGAATTCATGTTAATATGATCCCTGTTTATATGTTATGATTGTATATTACATTTTGTATCACTATGTCATGATCTTTAACCCTTATGGAAAAGCCTTATCCTTATGTTTTTCTCTTACTTGGATTTTTATCACCCCTTTGTTCAAGTGATCCCCAGGGCCCCTATGCAGATATAAGGGCTCAAATTATGTTAGTATCTCTTTAATAAGATTAAATAAAGAAGTTTTTTAGTCCCATGTTTTATGTTTTATGTAAATAGTCTTCAAAGACAATAGACCTCATGATCCTTGGATTTTAATCTGATATTTAATTATGCTGAAAATCATGTAATGTTATTTGTAAAAAGATAGGGTTGATATAGTTAGTATCAAAGGATGGTCTAGTTATTTTTAGATATTTGGATTAGATAACTTTAGTTGGAACCATATTGATGATACAATGTATAAGAAAAAATACATAAATTTTGGTAAGTATAGAGTAAGTGGTTTATCTAGAAAATACATCCCTGTTTGGATACAAACAGGTAATGGTTGCTCTGGCATAGATATATCTAGGGGAAAACCTGGAAAACATCTCAATGAGATAGTATTGAATGAGAAATGGTTCATGACAACAAGCCTTGCTTTAATATTTTTTTGACACTCCTAGGGGATATGGTTTGATAAATTCATGAGCATAGTACAAACCATTATTATGGGAATAAGAAAAATAAACCATAAGAATATATGCTATGATATAGATCAAGGATAACCTAGATTGAATCCTATGGAATAAAAAGTTAGTAAATACTTCCCCTTTACAAGATTATCCTTTTATGTTCAATGTTTCCTTTTTATGATCAATACCTAAGTATTCTGGCCCTCTAATTGTACGCTATTTTTCTTAGTTAATGGAGGGAAATATAAGAACTTGTTCTGACAATTAATGTGCAAGGGAATGTAAATATTTCGCTAATGATATGCCTGATATGATGGGAATGGGTTTGCAAAACCTAATGAAATTAGTTTCTCAATTGGCTCATGTTATGAATAATAATTTGAATTCAATATGACATCCTCCTCCCTTAAGAAAAGATAATGTTTCTATTGAATCCTTCATGCGACAAAGGCCTACCATGTTTAGTTGATCATCTTATCCTCTACTCAAGGAATAGTGTATTAACTCCATTGAAATGATATTCTTTATCCTCCAGTGCTCAGATGAAGATAAATTCATACTGATAGTCTATTATTTTGATGGGGAAGCTGATCAGTGGTGGACACTGATCAAGAATACGAATCCCCAATAAGAAATTGATTCCATGGATTGGTAGGAATTCAACTGAATATTTTCAATAAATATTTTTCCAAAACCATCCATCTCAAGATGGAAAGAGAGTTCCTTGGATTAATGTAGAAGGACTATGAGTCATTCGGGGAATATGATGAAAACATTACATGTCTTTCAAGGATTGAATCTGAATTTTTGATGAACATCGAAAGCAAGGTGCATCACTTATTTAGAGGACTAAAAACGAGTCTAAAAAATGTTTTATTAATTAGAGACTTCGACAGTTATGATAAGATTTTCCATTGTGTCCTTAAGGTTGAAATGGAGATCAGAGACTCTCGGTGGAATCATGGGCCCAATGAAAAAAAGGATGAAACTGGAATCTAATTTGGGCAGTTCCCCATATATATTCCATGATGGAAAGAAGCTCAAGTATCCCACGTGTAAAAATTATGGGAAGAAGCATCCTGGGAACTGTCTAAGGTGAAATAGGAATTACTTCAAATGTTTAAATTTGGGACATCTAGCTAAAAACCGCTCATGGGATATAAAGAATCCCATTAATCTGGAAGAAGAAAGGATAGATCAGAACAAAACATAGAATATAGTGATGTGTAACAACTATAATGAGTATAGTAATTTTGCGAACAATCACCCTAAGCTGAAGGTTATCGAAGGAAATAATCAATAACCTCCAAAGAAACAAGAAAGGGCATATTCTATCACTACTATTGAGGTGGATATGGAAAACGATGTGATGATAGGTACACTAGTAATTCATTCATGAATAAGGAACATACTATTGATTCTAATTCTATATATTCGTTCATATCTTTCATTTGTAGTAGAACTATTCAAAAAAACCTCAGAATTTGGAGGATAAGTTTTTTGTGGGAATAATGAATTGGGAAATAATTCCATCTAGGGTTTATAACTCCTCCCCAGTTAATTGTTTTGGACTGAACTTGCCCTAATATCTTGTAAAACTTCCATTAGTGGAGTTCTATATTATCTTGATCATGGATTGGCTATCATTATAGAAAGATGGCATCAATTTTTTGGAAAGAGAGATCACTCTTCACATCTCGAAGAATCCTACAATTAAATAAAATTGTAAGGAGGATGTTTAAACTCTTTTAGAATTATTTTCTTAAGTGATGATATTAAATCATTATGAGCAAGAATCTCTAGATCCAATGATTGAGAAAATGGAGATAATCGTTCTTGAATACATGCCCATCATTCTAGATTATACTGATGTATTTACGAAATAGTTGTTTGGTCTTCCTCTAAATAGAGAGGTTGTGTTATTACATGAAATTATTCCTAGATATCCGACTATATCAATGACACCTTATAGAATGTCCACCACAGAGCTGGAAGTTCTGAAGAAGTAGTTACAGGAGAATCCGATGAAGGGTTTTATACACCCCATCACATCACCATGGGGTGAAAAAGTCCTTTTTTCAATAATAAGGATGGTTCAATGCATGTATGTGTTGATTATCCTAATCTCAATAAAACCATGATAATGAAAAATTATCCTGTACCTCGAATAGATGAATTCTTTAATCAGTTTCATGGGGCTAGTTATTTCTCTATGGTAGACCTTCTGTCAGGATATCACCAATTAAAGGCGAGGAAGGAATATATTCCCAAGGCTACCTTTATAATGAGGTATGGACATAATGATTTCATAGTGATACCCTTCAGACTCACTAATGATCAAGAATTTTTCAAGGATCTAATGAATAGAGTCTTTATATATTACCTCAAATAGTTTTTTTAGTCTTTATTGATAGTATTCAGATGTACTCCAAGAGAAAAGAGGAACATGAGTATAATTTTGAATACTATGATGACGACTTTGCGAACGCAGAGTTATATAATAAGTATTGTATATTTGAGTTATGTATCTAAGAAGTATCATTCATGGGATATGTTTTCCCCTACAAAGGGACATATGTGGACCCTTCAAAGACAAATTCAATTGATGTGTGACCCAGGCCAACATCTGTATTAGAGATCCATAACTTTCTGGGTCTAGCCAGGTATAATCGATGATTTATGATGAACTTTTCATGATTTTCAATCACAGTGACCAAGCTGACATGAAATGGTGTAAAGTTTGTCTGGACTCAGTAATGTGAAGACATTTTTAAGAAGTTGAAAATGAGGCTTCTTACATCACCATTTCTCACATGACCATTAATTGTAGAACTCTTTGTGGTGTACAATAATGCTTTAATAAAGGGAATATGATATGTACAGATAAGAAATGATAAAGTGATAGTCTATGGATTAGGGAAGCTGAAAATACATGAGAAAAACTATCCTACACATGATATAGAGTTGGCAGCTATGATCTTTGCATTAAAAATCAGGGGGCATTATCTCTATGAGGATAAGTGTGAGATATATACTTATCACAAGAGTATCAAATATATATTAACAAAAAAACTCAGTAGGAACCATAAAATATGGATAGTTCTCATCAATGATTATGAATCCTCAATCCATTACCATCCTGGTAAGACAAATAAGGTGGAAGATTTTCTTAGTATAAAGGATCCTACATCTCTATCAATGATGAGAATTGAAAAGGATCCAAGCTTCTTAGATTTTCTGTGGATGGGCATGGGAATCTTTAAGGGAAGAATATCATCAATCCTTTCTCAAATGACTTCTCAACCTCCCCTCATAGAGAAATTGAAAGTGGCTCAAAGAAAAGTTGTGGAAATTCAGAAAAGGTTGGAAGCCATTAAAAATGGAAAATCCTATATCTTTATGATTGATGAAAAATGATTTTTAATTTTAGGTTCATGATTATGTGTACCATCTAATAAAAAGATAATAAAGGATCTTTTGAATGAAAAACATAGCTCAACCTTCTCTATTCACCCAAAGTTCACAAATATGTATTGATATCTTTAAGAGAACATTTGGTGGGACAATATGAAGAAGGATATTGTTGAATATACATCAAAGTGCCAGGTATGTCAACAGGTGATACCTGAAAGAAAAATTTATAAGGGGATTATGTAACCACTACCCATACCAACATGGAGGTGGGAGAACATCAAAATGGACTTTATTACTGGACATCCAATGACATCCAGATGAAATAATGCTATATGGGTCATTGTTGGTCATCTTACAAAGACAACTCACTTTATCCCAATTCGATATGACTTCTCATTGTATCAAATTTCACAGTATATATAAATGAAGTGGTAAGTTTACATGGGGTACCACTATCTATTTTATCCCATAGGGATCCAAGATTCACCTCAATGTTCTGGAAAATTCTTTAACATAATCTAAACACATAATTGAACATTGGTACGGCCTATCATTCTCAAAATGATAAGCAATATGAGAAAACTAGTCAGACAATATAAGGCATGTTGAGAGAATGTTCTTTGAACTTCAATAGATGATGGGACCAACATCTTTCACTGGTTGAATTATCCGACAACAATAGTTTCCACTCAAGAATCTGAATTACACCATAAAAATTCCATTATGGGAAAAGGTGTAGAGCACTAGTGTATGGGATTATGTTGGTGAATGTATTCAAATAGGACCTTAAATGGTAAATGAAATAGTGGAGAAGGTGAAATCCATTCAAAAACACATCAAGGAAGCCCAAAGTCGACAAATGAGTTATTCAAAGAATCGTCGATGAGACATTGAGTACAATGTTGGAGACATGGTATTTCTCCACATATCTCATTGGAAGATTGTCATGTGATTTGGGAAGAAAGGAAATCTATGTCCCGGGTACATCAGACCCTGCAAGATCAATTATCAAGGCGGTGTTGTGGCCTATCTACTGGCACTTCAACCTACCCTGGAAAAAGTACACAATGTCCTCCTTGTATCATTGATAAGAAAGTACATACCAGATCCTTCACATAATCTATATTCAGAGGTGGTATAGTTGGAGGATGATTTTTCTTTCGAATAGTAGCCAGTGAAGATCTTTGATCGTAGAAATAATGTTTTACTTAGCAAGGCTATTCACCTAATCATAGTACTGTGGTCGAACCATAAGTACGAAGATGCAATATGGGAACTGGAGGATGAAATGAAAGAAAAAAAGATGCACATGTTTATGTCATATAATGTAAAAAAAAATTTGAGTGAGAAATTTCATAAGTGATGAATAATTTAAGGAACCAATGTTTTATCAATGGAAAACCCCTTGTTATAATTTGGACATATAATCACATGAAATCACAATAAAATTAACTACTAAGTATGAAGTGATCTTTAAACACAATATTGTTACTTTTGTAATTTGAATTACAAAAATTTGATATACATGGTTGTGATCAGTAAGATGTTGGGAGTCTAATGGAACAATACTTGACATTTTGAAGAATAGTAAAATATGATAATTCACAATAAATACTAAAACCTGAATTTTTGAATCATGCTTGAGTTATTGATGATGTAAATGGCTATTTTTTTGAACTCAAATTCACATTTTACTAATTTTTGTAAAATGAAACATTAATACTTCTTGTCTTATGGGAAAATAATAAACTAATGATTAAAATATTAATAAAATCCTCCTCCCCTCCACTATAAAAACAAACCACACTCCCCTCTTCTATTCATCCCTCTCAATCCTTCTTCCTGCCCTAAATTCTGCCCAAATATCTCCCCAAGATCCTCCCCCATGGTCAACAGCCCTTGGTCTCCTCAAAAGACTAAATCCCATCCCATTAATATACGCTCAATGGAGATAATTTAAAGAGATAAATTCCCCTTTTCAATTCTTTTATTTTCATTCAAGTTCTTTTGTTTAGTTTTTTATTTCCGCACATCCCTTCACCCAAATGGTTTGATAACTCCAATAGCATATGCATAATAGAATTATATTATTTTAATTGGATAGTTTATCATACTCTATCCTTTCCAATCATTTTATACAATAAATGAAAACACCATCTGGGATGTATTGATTTATCAAGGGTATATCCATTATGGAATGTATTTTCCTTGCCTTAGAATACAGTCAATAATGTCTCCAAATATGATAATGTGGCCATTAATCAAGACATTAGGAAAGAATTTGGCACCATTGACTAGAATTTTATTTTCAAGGTGCTTCAAAACTTCTGTTTCAATAAAGACTTTATAAACAGAATTCACTATCTTTTTAAATCGGCATCCCTTTCCATACTTGTACATGGTTATCCTAAAAGATATTTCAAATACACTAAAGATGTATGTCAAGGTGATCCCTTATCGTATATCCTTTTTTCCATCACAGATGATTATCTATGTAGACTTTTTACTCGGCTGGTTGGCCACAATAATCTGAAACCTATTCAGGTTTCTTGTATATTTAATATTCTGACTCATCTTTTATATGCGTACAACATTATCATCTTTCTAAATGGGAGAAAGAGTAATAATCTTAATCATAAAAATGCCTTATCCAACTATTATGAGGTTTTGGGGCAAGCCATTAGTTTTACTAGACCATTTATCTCTTTTGGAAAAGCCTTCCCTTCCAACCGCAAAACAAGAATCATTGAAAATCTTTGGTATCAAAGATGGTATCTTACCCTTTATTTACATTGTTGTGCCCTTATTCTAGGGAAGACCTAAATCTGTGTATTTCAAATCTATTTTGGATCAGGTAATCAATCAAATATCTTCCTGATAAGGGAAATCCCTTCCCATGGCTGGCAGAATTTTCCTTGTTATGTCAACCATTATATGCAAAATCTTTTATTCACTAATGATACTTAAATGGTCGGCTTATCTATTTAAAATAAATAATGGTTACATTACAAAATTGTTTCTCAATGGAAGAATTATTGAATGTAATCTTGTTACCATCCCATGGTATACTTATTGAAAACCGTTAGAAAATGGTGGCCTAGGAAAAAAAATCTAAAACACTTTAATGATGCCATTTGGGCCAAACTCACTTGGAATTTCATCAATCAAAATGCTGACTCCATTGATTTTCTTCGAAACATATTCTAAGAGAAATTAACAAAAGGGAACATAAACTATGTTAACTCCTCGATCTGGCCCTCCATCAGAGACTCTTTTACTAACATTTTCCAAATCTAGATGGATGGTTAGTACAAACTCATCTCTGAACTTCTGTCTTGATAAATAGAATTGCTCTCCCCTTATCTACATGATGTCTCAAAACTCCCCTCTATATAATATCAAGTGTTCTATTGAGGAGTTGATGAATTCATCTAACCTCAATCTCCCTGAGTGCATTATGCATGTTTTTTATAACCACCTCTTCTATAACATGGATGATTTTATCCTTTGGGAACCTACACATTATGGTATTTTAGATTATAAAAGTTTTTACAAAATTAATTTTACTCAGTCTGATCCTATTATTGGGTGGTTTAAGAATTTTGATAAATCTTGAATTAAACCCTATAGACATTACCTTATATGGAATATTTCTCATAATAAAATCCCTACTGAGGATTTCCTTCAGACCTCTAGGATCCAAATCTTCTATAAATATCATCTGCATCACCAACATAGATAGGATACCAACAATCTTTTCTTACCATGTGCTAAATATTCTACTCCATGAAATTATATTACTGAACTCTTTTACTATATATGGATTTGATCTAACTCCATTAATCATCAACTAAAAAATTTCATGGAGCTTTATGCCTCACAGAAAATCATGAATATCTTCCTTTTCGATATTTCTAAGCTCCTCCACGTTATCTGCTATGATATAAATGATATTATTTATAATAAGTACTCACTCAGTCTTAATGTAGGTCGGTTGATAATTCTCATTACTATTAGGGATGCCACATCTCTTAAAAAATCTCACTGTGACAATTCAGTTGTGGACTTTATGATCCTTTGACTTCTTCAGGTTGAAGACCTGTACAAAAAACCAGGACACTCAATTGAGGTGTTTTGGGAGGCCCCTTTTCCGAGATAGATCATGATTAATGTGGATAGATCTTCCAAAGGATATTCGGGGCCAACAGCTTTTGGACCTCTTTACAGAGATTTCCTGGGACGTTGTTGTGGTTTTTTCTTTAGAAGCTACAGTGACGCCTCTTCTCTAGAAGTAGAAATTATGGCCATGATCCATGTTGTTGACTTTGTTAAAATCAAAGGATGGAACAACATCTCGATTGAATGTGACTCTACCTCCATTATCCAAGAAATTTGGAATAGAGTGGCCCACCATGCCTAGCCGATTACATCTCGATGAATGAACTATCTAGATTCACGTCGGGAGATTAGATATATTGCCTCTCACGCCTACCAGGAAGCGAACATGGTGGTTGATGGTTTTTCTAATAAAGGAATCATCTAGAGAATTACGTGGAGTGATGATCTGCCAGTTGATCTTTTTATTTCTTTGAAAGATATTGTAATAAAATCCCGTCTTTCAGACTTGTTTAATTATTTTCTAGCTTTTTAATAAATTGTGTTTTGGTCTTTGACAAAGGCCTTACCTTTATTTTTTTATCACATTCAAGGATGATGAGTTTTAAATTTGTATTATCGTCTTATAGAATGGTAATTAAACCATTTTAATTTTAGAAAAAAATCATAATAAATGTAATTTATTTTATTTATTGTTCTAGAATCCTTATAAATTAATGATATAAAATAATATCATAAAACAATTTATTTATAAGGAAAATCACCAAATTAATCTAATAATTTTTCATTATTGTTTTATAGAATGATTAAAATTCACTAAAAATGAACAAATAAATTTTACTAACATGTAACATTCTCGATGTTTCATAATAAAATATAAATTGAATTCTAGAAAACCACTCTCATCATAAATGTGTATCCGAACATGAATAGAAGTGAACTGATCAGTAAAACAATGGAAACAAACAAACCCAAAAAATTAAATTGAACCTCATAACCAAACCCAAAGTTTATGAATGAACTTAAAAAAGTTATAAAAATCATTTACATGTAAATTGAGTAATGAACTTATGAATTAATGAACCTAATTTGATTATCTAGGTCATTAATATCATGTGTAGAACACTGTCATACATATTGTAAGGGATCTTCTCTTTCTAACATTCATTAAAGAATCTATTATATGTTATTCCCTTATATGGATAATTACTAATGATATGGCATGATTTAACACCATCACCTTACTACCGTCATGATGTATTAAAGATTAAAAATATTTTTCTCACTCATTAAGATCTCATAAGTACACCTAATACCATGTCGATATTTCGTAATGGATTCTACTGGAACCACCTTTATTACATTAGGTTTCACTATAATTCTTTTTTACCAAATTATATTTTATTTTATTTTTATGTAAAACGTCTAAATAATATGTATATTATCTAAACTCATATTTCAAGATCCATCCCCCATTTTATTTTTGGGATATACAAGCTTTTAAGTTATTTCCTCCTCAATACATCCCAATAAGAAAACTCGTTTTAACGAAACATCCCAAATGGTTATACAACTTTAATTGAACTATACCATTTGTTTTAAGACACAAATTTTTTATAAAATCAATATTTTTATTATAAAAACATTCTTGTTTCACTTCTGGTTTGCTATAAATTATTATTCCATTTTTTATTTTAAATGCTCTTTAGTATTTTCATTAAAATAAAACTAAAATGTTCTAATCCTAATAATTTCCTAAATAGTATTATTACATATTGTCACTTATTTTTTCTATAACATAGAATGATATATGCCTATTTTACCATCTTAACATTCATGTATTTTGGAACTCCTTTCTCTCTTGGAAATTTTTATGACACACCCATTCATTATGCTTTATGTCATAAATGTGATATCTATTTCACTACATGGGTTCCCATATGTTTATGTATGATTGATTATGTATGATTATTTATGTGTAAATAATATTCATAAAAAATTATTGATGGGTTCCTCCAGATAGAAGTACAAGGCATTGGGTAATGTTTCATCTCAGGAGACTTTATGTGCAACAGTCTTGGCGGTTAGCCTTGAATCATGCTAATATATGTAATGGTCTTGGTGGTTAACCTTGACTTGTGCTACTATATGTTGAAAGATCCCAGAATCATGATAAAGTCACACTTTATGTTTATTACACATTAATATGAATTCATGTTTATATGATCCCATGTTTATATGTTATTATTCTATATTTCATTTTATATCATTATATCATGATCTCTAACCCATGTGTTGAGGCCTTATTCTTATGTTTATTCACTTACTCAGCTTTTAACTCATCCTTTTTTTTCATGTGATCCCCAGGTTACCCTATGAAGATATAATGGATAAAATAAATTTAATATATCTTTATGAATAATAAATAAATAAGTGTTCTCTAGTACCATGTTTTATGTTTTATGTACCTAGTATTCAAATAATATAGACCTCATTATCCATGGCTTGTACTCAAATTTTTAGTTATTCTTAAAATCTTGTAATGTTATGTCTAAAAATATACGGTCACTATAAACCATGATTGGTTGAGGAGACCAAATTTTTATGAATACTTATAGAGATGATAAAATTTAGTTACATGGTCATGGTTTTGAAAATCATTTTATGATAAGATCATGATTTTACCATGAATAAAAATAATTTTTATTTTCAAAACATGCTTTAAAAATATTTTATTCCCAAAATTTGTACTAATTTTAATTACTTTGTTATAACCTATGAACAATGTTTTAGTTAATGTATTCTAGGATTGAATTTATTGCTTTAGTGATTTTGGAAAATTAGAAATCATATAAATTGGCATATCGATAGAGAAATATGGGTTTCATCAAAGAAAGAAATGTTTTGTAGATTTATAAAATTAAAAGATCATTAATAATTTTTCATGAAATAAAATATAAAGATTTTGGGTTCTAATATTATCTTATCTAGGATGCATGACTCGAAAATCAGGCATCGATGTCATGAATTTTAAAAAACCCATTATTTTGTACAATTTTTCTAGTCCAAATTGATTTTAAGATTATATCTGAATATTTTCTAATTATTTTATGAATTTAATATGATTTTGTGATTTAAGATAAAAATTACATATATTATATAATTTCATGATTTTTAGAAATTATTTATGTGTAAATGGATTAGGAGAGATGTATAATGCTCTTATTGACACCTTGTTACTAGATATAGAAATTTAGATTGTCTTAAAAATTGGAAGAGGTGTTGATGAATCTTGATCATGGGTGATGGTCTAAGATTAACATTTTAAGGGGAAAAATAATTTTATACAATCATAGGAAATAGATCATGTTTTTTTCATGTAGAACTAACATCTTCAGGTTTGAGGAATGATAGACCACTGTGAGAAAGGATTGAATTAGTGGATCAAATACATATTTTATTCCATTATAATAGGTTATATATAAATATAAAGAGAGTTCTTGGTTTTTGGTATGAACATAGAAAATATAAATACTAAAATTATCTTGATGATGTTTTTTAGGAGACATGTAGACTCGTACAATCATAAAGTCTATTTTGTTTAAAAAATTTGGTGAATCTAAAATTTTTAAAAACATTGAGATTTTATTATAATCTAATAGGGTTAAAATATTTAAAAGTTGGAGTTTTATCTGATTAATGGGCATGGATAGTCTATCAATAAAAATAACAAAAGTAATATCTTTAATTACTAGTGTTTATGGATAAATACATTATTGAATTTTTAAAATAATGCCTATATATTATGCTGATGTAACACATGATTTTATTTGTTGACTCATTGTCTAATATGGGTATACTATAATTTTATTTATACTACAAGGATCCATCAGAGCTTTGAGAGCCAAATATTCAATTTATAGAGTTAGAGAGAAAATGATTTATTAAGTTAGTGTTTCTCCTAATCTAAGACCATTTTAATTTTCTAATAAGTACAATTATATATTTTAGTATTAAAAAAATATCATCCATAGGATAATGAATTTTGAAATATAAAAGTAGTTAAATTAACAATTTATTCAATCAATTGAAAGTGGAAAGCTAGTTCTCAACAATCAACTTTTGAGAATGGAATTCATTAACAATGGTGAGAGTTGAACATCTAGAAAATAAATTTAAAGAAAAGTATATACATTATGAGTTCTTTGTAATTACAATTAGGGTTACCAATTTCCTTAGGGGTTTTAAGGAATAGATGAATAATATCATCCAAAAATACTTTAAATCAGTTATTATTGGGTTTGTGGATGGTATTATGGTTTTCAAAAGCTTAAAAGATGACCATGGGATACATCTAGGGATTATCCATGATATATTTCATTAGAAGATATTATATAAAAATATATAACAACTATATTTATGGATCTAGGGGTTTAATTTATTGGTTTAATTTTTTCTATAAAAATATATTTTTAGATTAACTCAAATAAAGTCATGGCCATGATGTTTTAGGTTTCCCCTAATAATGTTTCTGAGAGAGATATATATTTTTTAGGTTTTTTTGTATATTAGATATGATTAATCTTAAACTAACCATAGATATATTTTAACAAAAGTGTGTGATGTTTGAATTTCATGATACATTTTTGGAACATTTTAATGATCCTGTATAAATATTGACATGATTCATATACCGATAATTATTTAATAAAAATTAAATAATTTATTTTAGAAAAATAATTTTTAGGTGTTGTGTGAGAACAAAATCATATAACAACAAAATAAAAGTGTTTAAAATTCCTAGAACGTAATTTAATCATTATGTAATTATTTTTTATAAATTACATTTATCCACATTATTTTATATCAAGTCCATTGGAAACTAATTCTTCTTAGGTTTATCTTTAATAATATAATCAATTATGTAATCTATTTTTTCACATGTATTGATATATTATTCCACACTAATATTACATTTTTTGAATTTTTGAATCAGAATACATACTTGAGTATTCATCCTAAACTTTTTTTATTCATTGATGTCATCCTAAAGTAATATTTCATTCATTTTCTTGATGTCATCGATAGATCCATTGAAATTGATTACCTATAGCCCCATAATTTACTTTGAGTGTACATATATCACCAAATTAGTTATAAGTACTAGAACCAATTACTTTATATAAACACATCCAATTCAATATTTAAGTTGAGGATTGCTAGTATAGGAAAAAAAATAACCCTAACTAGAAGTGGATAGTTCTTTAGATTCATAATTTTTATGAGTTGTATGTTCAGGACTGCATAACCACACTATAATCATTGAAATTCCCTCCACTTGTCTTGAATAGGATTCTATAAATGGATGGGTTTTTCATGTTTTTTACTTTAATTAATTATACTTTTTTTTGATATTTTTCACATTCTTGAGAATTAAATTTTTTCATCCCTGATCTAGTGACCATTGTTTCTTGTAGCATAGAATAGTCTCTTTTTCCTGGTTTTTCTTCCATTATTGATATCATAACTCATGGAATAAACCCCCTATTCACACATTCCTCACGTATGACTCAAAAAAACCATCAACCTACAAATATGATTCATATTCGGAATTTATATATGTGATCATTGATGCTTTGTTGTTGACATAGTAAATATTACCCCACCTATAAATCATCTTTTTATTTTTTCTTATATTTTTTTACTAATAATTTATTTTATCTTCCATTTAGATTTAATTTTTCCATTTTTTAGATTCTACATTATCCATATTACCTTCACAAGGATCTTATAGCTATTATGAAGAAAAACTATTATATAAATCTCATATACATTCTCACTCATAATTATATAATTCCCCAATATTGAAATTAATTTTTCTTCTGTATCCTTTAGCTTAACATCTTAAATTTTGAATGGCCTATAATGAAAATTGTTATAAGAAGGTCTACCAGAAGCATCTTCAGTAGACCTTATACTGAAAGGGGTCATTTTTTTTGAAACAACATCTTATGGCACCATCATAACTATTGAAGTAGTCATCAACTCATTAACTGAAAGATTAAGGGCTTGAATCCCAACATGATAGATGGATATGTTGTTTTTCATGGAAGATAACAACTTATTTATAATTTTACCACTAATAAAATTAACAAAAGATGTTGAACACATAGTTTGAAAATAAGTAGATATTGTAATAGAATCAATCAAGAAAACCTAAAATATAATAAAATTCATTGATGGATTATAGATAGACTTACCCTTTAACTTTTATTATTATTATAAGACCAAGCCATTGATAATTTTTACCCCATATATTAGTGGGAAAGGAAACTCCAATTGGAGGTAACCCAATCAAAATCAAGAGGGAGAAAATCAATATATGAATCAAACATCACTATATGATGACATTTAAATTCTTTTCCAACTTTTATCCACACCAATTATACTAGGGTCGTTGAAACATGACCTCTATACATATTTAGGGAAATATAGTTTAAACATGGACCTCAATATTTCATCAATAGTTAGGAATATTATAAAAATATTTCAAGCATTTGAAGAATTTAAGGTTTTTTAAAACATAGAGGAAAATTAAAAAATTAACCCAAATTACCATGTAAGGAGGGTCACAATTCATGTGGACATTATAGTCCCATGAAAGAAAATTAAATAAATGACCTTTAATTAATCACCATCCATTAGACCCAGAGGAAGATAAATTATCATATACGAAAAACAAAATGAGAAAGTGTTAAGGTTCCTACAACCCATCATTTTTCCACTCCATCAAATCCCAGGTACCATGGATAATTTTTGAAATACAATAATCAATGGCCATCTTAAATCAAATTTGGATATTAGGGAGTGACTATGAGGAGTCTATGTCCCATTGAATTCCAAGAGTGATATAGTATATTTTAGGGTCCCAAAGTGAAATGATTAGAAGTTCAAGTAAATAGAGATAGGTGTATTCTAGGATAGATGTGGGGAAGGTAAAGTGGGAGTGTTATGTCTAGAATTCTATATAAGAAACAATAAAATAATTCCCCCTGTGAAAGGAAGATATTGAGTAGCGATTATATTGCTACCTATATGGGTTTTTGGAGATTAAATATAGTTATGATATTATTAGAGTCCAATGGGAAATATTCTATATCCTATACTATTATATAGAATTTTGGTACGCATCCATATATAAGGGAATAATGTGACAGAGTATGGTTTTATTAAATTATGATCACATTGAGAAGAATTATAATCCACACAACATAGATCTAGTTAATTCCATTCATTCTATAATGAGGAAGATACATTGAATATTCAATGTGAGGCTAGTGATTTTTTTGGTAATAAAATATTTATGTATATCTTTTCATATCAATATTTGAAAGTAAGTTAAAAAAATAAGGGTATAGTATCTCCATACTTTAAATTATGATTTTAATACATGCTGGGAAAATTTAATGTGGTAATGAATGATGTTATTTTAAATTATTATGATAAATTGGTAAAAGAGTTAATAGTTGATGAAAATGGATTAATATGCGAAAAAATCTAAATATTCAGGCTTATAAGAATGAGTTTTAGCGGTTTTTATGAAAAATTCACCAAATTTTTTCATTTTGAATCATTTAAATGAGGAAAAATTATCTATTTTGGAATGTTAGAGTGTATGATATGAAATAAATAGAGGATAAGCTATTTATTAGTGAACTCATGTTAAAAAATACTATATTAATTAAAACTATTAAAGGAGGTTCCCTTGGGATTGATAGAAGAATTGATAAGGGATTTTCATTAATATAGAATGTTAATTTATCTTGATGTAATAAATATGTTTAGTCATGTGAAATGTTTATTTTTTTTTCTATAATAAATAAGTAGAGAAGAAATTTTGTTTCTTTACCTTTTTCATATTAATATGTTAAAGTGAAAATTCAATGATCTATAAGGTTCGTTTAATCTTTTCCTTAATCACTTTAGAAGGAAAACATTAAATTGGTAGTTGTAGATCGATTCATAAAGGCAACACATTTTTTACCCTTTTAAAATACACCCACCATAGAGTATATTTGTAGTTTGAAGGTAATGTTATTTATCATGATTTATGGACTTCTTTTATCATTTTTATCGAATGATGATTTATGATTCATATCGAAAATATTATCGGATCTAAAATATTATAAAGTTACGAAACAAAAAATGTGTACAATTTATCATAATTAGACGAATGATAAATTGAATCAAACTATATAAATCTTGGAGGATATGCTCTGATATTTTGTGTTGGAATTTTCGAGATCATGCTTGGATTATATTTCTTTATAGGAATTCATTTAAATTAATAATAATCAAACATCAATTTCTAATGACACTATTAAAAAAATTATTAAGGTGCTTACATTTTGGATGCATGCCACCCAGTTTTTATTCATTATTTTATATTTTAATACTTATTTTATATTTTTATTTTTTACTTAATTGATTATTTTGATAAATCACTAATAAATTATTTAATTTATTTCCTTTATATAGTATAAAATTGATCTATTATGTTTTAATTTTTGAAATAAAATATGTGGTAAAATTATTTTATGCACTATATGTGTATTATATATTAAATTTTATAATCAATTTATATTGACAGTTGAACCATTTTATTTGATAATTGATATATAAATAAATATAAATAAATATATATATAATTTAATATAGATTATTTTTGGTTAAAATATGAATTAAAAATTATAATTATAATTTTCATTTACATATTTATATATTATATAAGATATAAATTATTTTGTAATTTTAATTTAGTAATTACGGTAAAATATTTACAATTTTATTTTATATTTACTATAATTAAAATATATTTTATTAAATCTTATTCAAAATTATAAAATATGGATATTGTAAGATAAATTATATTAATATAATTATTAAAAATTTATAATTATTATTATATTGTAATTTTATAAGTGATATAGGGTATATTGATTTAAAATAGGATTCTCATGACCCCCTCTCCTAAAAGTTACCCCTCATGGACACACAATGAAACCATAGAGATAATGATCCATGAAGCCTACCTACAATAGATTAGGAGGTGGAAACAAGCACATATGATATATCATAAAACAAATGGGAGGCATTACCCTATAATATTTGGGATGATGAAAGATAAGATTGAAACACCCAACAACTTCTAATCATAAAAAAGTATGGGAGGTCCCAAAACATTTGTGTAATGTCATACATCTAAATAATAGTAAAAAAATAAAAGTAACAAATGAAAAGCCTTTAAAGAAACCACGAACCCCCAAAAATTCTTGAACAACCAAAATCTCATGATTTCCAACATTATCACCAACCTATTGATGTACACCTAAAAATAAGTTTATATATACATAGGGTGACCATAATACACATACTCAGCAGGATCTTCCTTGGAGCATATCACGGAAAATAAAAAGAATGTATGATGAATCACAATAAAGAAAAAGTGAATCTAACATATCACCTAAAAAAGTTATCCAAATTTTAATTCTCATTTTATCTATTTCTCACCATGTATTGTATAAAATTGAACATGTTATACAACATCAAAATAATTTACCATGACACCACATACACACATGTTTTCCAATATAACAAAACATTTCACGTCTTGGTCCATCTCATTCTAAAAGTAAGCTATCTCAAAGAAACCTAGGCTAACATATCACAACATTCATCTCACGAATCACACCATATCATCATCAAATACAATGCACCATGTTCATCACATCATGTCATCATCCAAGTCCACATCTACAAATAGTAACCGAGTATTTTCCCAAACCCACCACAACCCATATGTCATTTATTATACCTCATGATATCACATAAAATTCATTCAATACCTATAATAGTCCAGAAGATAATATATCTGGAGATACATGTGTGTAAAATGGCCATAAGATAGTATATCTATCTAAAAAAAAATATTTTAAAGTAAACACCTGTAAATACATGTAAATAATACTTCTAGGAGTAGAGAGTTAGTAAAGAGGGGGTAGTCATCCATCTATTCCTCAATAGCCTTGATATTAAGGAAAATACCCTCACCAATTCTAATGTGGGTTAGTATCCCTACATAAATGAGTAGGGTGACTTATGATAAAATAGAACATAAAAGATATAATATATCTTACAACCATACTAAGAGAAATATCATAGTTTTTTGGCTCAATAGTAGCTATTATATTTCATATATCTGTATGGAACCCTGATGATCTATATACCCTCTAAACACACAAGCATTAAAGGATCATAATTAAATTAATTTTTCTATTTTGACATATAAATTTATGTCAATTCATTCATTATCCATTAATTATGATTATTTCATTCAAATTTCATTATCAAATATGTAAATTCACTACTCTTCATGCATAATCAAACTGATTCCTCATGATTATTAACATTTAATTAATTCCCAAAAGAACAAAAATAATGGGTTTTGAAATTTATTGTTAAATAATATTCTATAATTACATGTACTCTAGGAAGCATCTTAAGATACTATAAAAAACAGCTACATTACTGAGAAAAAATAGGTTCCTGAAGAGGTGCGGAAAGGAATCTAGTTAAATAGGATGCTTCATGATCCATCCTTCTAATAAAATCATTATCAAACAAGAATCCCAATATTTCACAAAAAATAGAGAAATCCTTTATTAAACTCATACAATGATTCATGGTTCCATCCCCTACACCACTATGCATATCACCACCCATATCACTAAGAATCCTACCGTCCAAGGTGTTAATTACTACCAAAAACATGGGACTCCCTACCCATATCTCAAAAACCTCCATCCATAACATGAGCACATAATTTCATATATAAATGATCACGTAAATGAAATTATAAAGGTTGAAATAAAATAAAAAATATAGTTAATAGGGAATCTTGGTCCTAAAAACTAAGTCATCTATCCACTATAAGAAAATGGGCATTCACAACCACAAACATTTTCCTTAATCAATAAAATCATTCTTTAACAAATTGACTTAATCATCTCATTTATCATAGGTTAAAACCACAAGTTTCCCATTGAATCAATTATTAAAATAAATAAATTATTTAAACATGATTTCAAGAATAATTTTCAGTTTTATCAAATATTATGGAAGATGAATTCCATTAACAAACTTTTTTATTATTATCAATAACAAGAATTTCTAGCTTCATGATCTTTTTCCAATTATATTAACATATGGAAGAAAATTTTCAATTAAACATGAATTAAGAATCTTTTTTTTTGATTAAATAATAATAATATACATGTTAATAAACATTCCTATTAAATTATTTATCCCAAAATAATAGTTAATTTATGTTCTTAGCTATTTCCACCAAATTAACATTAAAATCCAAATAATAAAGAACATTCTAATAAAAGAATAAAAATATATATCACACAACATTGTAATTCAATAGGAAAATCATTATCATGGTGGAAACTCATATGTTATCTATAAACACATGTAATTTTATTTCATTAATATGGTTAAATGTTTATAAATGTAAATTCCACCAACACCCAAAAAGAAGCAATATTAATTTATGATTGAACGTAAATTAATAGGAAAAGAAATGAATCCCTGACAAAAAGGATTCATTATTATTTAATGAGAAGAAAAAGAATAAAAAAATATCAATAACCCCTCCACCCCACACAGAAACAAGTATATTATAGCCCCATAATAACCCGCACCACCAGCATGCCATAAAAAATAAAATAACTCCCTACGAACATAATAGATCAATTATTTTAGCATGTAATGATAAAATATGAGGAAATAAAAATAATTAGAGAAAAAGCTACAATAGAAAGAGGGAAAATTCACCTTAGATCACTATAGATTGAACATAGGATTCCAATGATCAATATCATTCAAAAGGAATTCAAAACACCATGATTAATAACCTCTATCCACCCCAAGTTTGTAGAGAATTGAAGGGTTTCTTTAAAAACTGAGTTTGTGATTTGATTTATTGGATCATTTATAGACAAATATTCATGGTGGGAATGGGTTTATCAAACAATTAATAGACCTGGTTTTAAGACTCTTTAAACTAAAACGTTTCACATAATGAGTTTTTTGGGAATGATTAGTTGAAGTTGATCATCTACTATTTCATGTCTTGAACCGATGGTTTAAAAAATGAATCACATCCTATGAATTTCCATCCTTTGGTCATGAATTCATTTTTTCTCCATGAACCCAACAATCACACCATGAACTATAGTTTACATTGTGATATTCTCCTACTTCTAGATTCCTTCTCCTAAAATCCACCAATCATACTCTTGGATTTATCTAACAACCAAACACCTTGAAAATATTTAATGGAATGGGATAGAAGGATGTTATCCTTTACATAGGATTCATATTAAAATATTATCATCCATAATTATATAAAAAAATATATATGGGAAATAAATACTGTAATCCAAAATCCAGACTGAAAGATAACTCTTAAGAATCAAACCATCAAAGGTGTTGATATGACTCAATCAAAGGAACAAAGATCAAATCAATTAAACAAAAACAACCATATCCTAAACCCTATCCAATAATATATACCTATAAAATTATATAAAGGTCATAATAATGAATAAAAGATGAGAAAACCATCTAATATTTTTGAGAATGTACAACACAAAAATTGATATAAAATAAGATATAAAAATACATAAGATTATAAGAATGAGTGTGTATTTATGACTCAAATTCTAATAAAATTTATCTTATTTTACCATGATATAAATGTAAACAAACGATTCAAATATCATGTTAATGAATCAACTTCTCATAATAGTCTTGGAGCTCTACAAGCTACTCCTCAAAGACCACATCATAACCAACATCATTTTCACCTCAATCAATCACCTGAGGGATGCCATAAAGATGACAAAGAATATATGACACATGGAAGAAATAATTTATCTAGATCATCCCTAGGACAAATTGTATCCAATGAAAATCATCTCTAATATGATCCAACACCTCACCATCCTCAATAAATTGGGGTGAAATATTATGCACACATACAAACCATTCGATCCCATCATGAATTCACACATTTTGGAAAAAATGGTATCTGACATTAAACTATATATTTCTCTTTTAATGACTTGGTTATGAATTATGATGATCTTATGTTACATTAATATAATCATAAATCAACCAAACCAACTCTTTCATGAAATGAACTTGTTCTGGACAGATAATCGGTTACGCTCTGACCCCATTCTAGATCAATGGAGAAAAAAAGTCATATATACAAAACAAAAAATGGTTTCACACCAATAAGGGTATCCAATTTTTTTTTAACAAAAATCAACAAATAAAAAATTCCTTTTCCAAGATCCACATAAATCTAGGACACAAGCATGAATCATGTTGTCAAGATTAAAAATAGTTTGTTCTATTTGACCATCCATCTATATATGGAATGTTGTTCTAAGTTATAACTAAGACCCAAAAGAAATATGTTGACCAATCCTTAAAATGGTATTAAAATAAGGATCAAAATAGAATATAACAAACCTTGGGACATTGTGGAGTCTCATGTCCTCATCTAGGTACATCCTTGAAAAAACCACTAGTAATATTGATACCTTTACCACTATAGAGATGGATTATTTCCTAAAACTATGAAATATAACAAATATATCATCAAATAATTCATTATATTGAGGTAAATCAGTTATAATACACATTTTTATGTACTCTTACTTCTAGTTAGTAATATCATAATTATAGAAAAAACCCATCGAGAACACGGCACTAAAAATTCACCTTCTCATACACCAAACATCATGACACAATAATGAAACTTAATTCCTCAACCCAGACCGCCAAAATAGTCCTATAAAATCATGGTACATTTTTTTATAACAAGTAGGTATTTCCATTGGTGAGATATAGAACTCATGATTATCAACCTCACACATCACCAAAGGGATGAAAATCCTTCCCTGGAACAAAAGATGATATTGTTTATCCTTATACTAAATATCTTGGAAATCACCAAAGAGAACTCAGACTCTCTAGACATCCAGATCAGAAAACCCCAACTTAGAATCCTCCACCATAAACAAAAACATTGACTGTTCTATCATCTAAAAAAGGAAACCTATTCCCCTAAACTCTCACATAAGAAGATTCATCACTAATATCTCATCTATTACCCTACAAGAATCTATATATTTAAAAATGGTAAGAATCTATGAATTCCTTCTCCGAACATAAACTATAACATTAAACATTCTTAGTGTATATGATTTCTCAAATTCAAAATCATTAAATAATTCCATCCACCATCATTTTCACAAGTTCATGTGACACTGGGAGAAGACATGCCTCAGTATATTGTGATTAGTTAAAACAAATAACACCTTTTGATGATGTAATGTCACCACAACTTCAATTCGAATGTGACTACTATCAACTCGATATCATGGGTGGCATAGTTAAAATCATAGAAATGTAACTACTAAAAACCATAATAATCAAATGATATTTTCAATATCAGAACATATCCTGAACAAAGACATGAATTCTCATCGAAAACATTAATCTAAACTCCCACTTCTAGAAAATGTAGAGTTGGAGCAATGAACAACATTTCATTTAGGTAATAGAAATATATCAGACACTAATAATTCTATAAGAATGCAAGATAATTTCAGTTTGAGGATGTCAGGGAATTCACAACATGATAGAAATCAGTTATGAACCTCTTATAATAGCGAAAAGACCAAATAAACTCATCACATCTCCAACTATCATGGGGTATTCCCAAGAAACTAACACATAGTTATTCAAAGGACCTATAGAAACACCACCATGGTAAATAAATTTCTCTAATAAATTAACATTATAATAAAATAAATCACACGTAGATAGCTTCCCAAATAGATTTTAAAATGAAAAACTCCAAAAATGGCATACAAATGTTCAGTGTGCACCTTCTCAGATGTGAAGTACTCAAGGATTTCATCAATAAAAACATCCATGGAATGAAAATTAAAATATCTGAAAATTATTTTTAGAAAACCCATGGAAAAGACTAAAACATTCTTTATAATAAACGATATCACATAAAACCAAAAATTCTTATAATGACATTCGAAATTGGTATTTAATATATCATAATCTTTCACTTGCTTCTGATGATATCCCAATCACTGATCCATATTCCAGAACCAACTAGCTCTATTTATATGATCAAGTTAATCACCAATATAAATAATAAGATATTAGTTCTTTACTAGAACTTGGTTTATGTGAATATAATCAATACAGATATAGAGAATACCAACTTTCTTCTTCACAAATTGAATAAGAGAACCCCAAGGTTACATGATTTGTCCAAAAAACCTCATTGAAAAATATAATTGATTGATACCCCCATCCCTCACAACACATAAGGTGATAAACTATAAAGAGATATTACGATTGTAGAATTATTCAGTTGTAGCACTACTCTAAACTAAATCTCCAATCAAGGGGATAACAATAAAACATCATTAGACGGGAAATTAGGGTACTCTTCCATAACTTTGGAAAAAATCCTTTTTTGTACCAACAATGAAACTAACATTATCTCATCCATAAAGGAAGACGAGAAAAGAACACACCTCTAACCCATCTGAGGTTCTTTCTCACCATAAAATACTACAAGCTCTCCCTTAGTATCATAGAGCACAATATATATAATGGATAAATCAAAAATTTCCTATGCCAAATATAAAAAATCCATTCCATGGATGATGTTGTATGGCTGAATTCTAAAACATAAAAACTCTCCCAAAGAGTAGTATTTCCATAGATCTATATCACAATCTATATAAACATCATAAAAATTAACACAACCTTTAACTAGCATAGTCAAAAATATGGGAACTAAAATCATGTAAACCTCATGTCCCAAAATAATAGACTACGGTAGTTAATATGAAAGAGTATGTATCTCTTGAGTCCAAAAATAATAATTCACCCAAGTATAAAACAAGAAAAGAGTGACTCAAATGATTTCTAGATGATTAGGTGACGGAAAACATATATCATATAGCTAACTAGGACCTACAACACAACCTATCAGACCCTGATAATGACCACCTCCATGACTACACTCTTTTATATATGGATGAAGAGACTCTTAAATTTATTCTTTTTACTACCCAGTCTCTTGTGAATTTATCCAAAGCTAAATAATACTACTGGTTCTAACTCAGATAAAACTACCTAAAAAAATAAACAAAAAGTGGAACACCCATTTCAAGATACCTTCTCAAAAATATTTGTAACTATCACCAGTGTTAGCCTCTTTATATATAGGTAAAACAAGTATATTATCTCTTTTTAGGGTCCTATGATCCACTAACCCTGAAGAAATTATATGATAAGGTTTAGGAACTATCAATGGTTATCTAAAATATATTCAATTTAAGAAACATGGAACATCAAAACATATATATAATATATAATTAATACTAAGGACTCTCCTCTTGTGATAATCCTATCTGGGATAGTTTCTTTTCAATGACCTCTAATTTCATAAGTATTCCAAGAAACATCGACACCATAAATGGGGTGAACTAGAACTAGATCTTTGGATACAAAACCTCCCCAAAATTCTATTTATTAGACTTATCATATAAAAATATGTTTAATGAATTATAGAGAAGGTTCCAAAAGTTTATGACAAACTCCCACACATTAGAAATATAATGACCCCAAACCTAATAGCATAGAGTAGCTGGTTACATTATTAATTGATTAAAATACAAAAGATATCACATAATTAATGAAATAATAGTTTATTATTATTGGATTACTAGACACATACATAAATCAGCCATTACAATTGAGAACATAAAATACTACATAATAATTTCTTTGAGAACATCATTATTCCCTCTATAACACCCTTACATATCAATAATAATACACTTACTAGAATCTTTGGGAATGGAAACATATGAAAGAGGTGAGATCATATGCTCAACAATTGTATGCATACAGAGAAATATTACATGGAATAAATAATTCATGGATAATATGAAAGGAATAAATTATGGCCAACTGAATCCATATAAATAATCACATGACATTGAAAATTTTCCATGGATATCATAACAATTCAAATAATAACATGGAAATCAATAACTGATTTTATAATGATGGAATTAATAATACAAGGCATTTTAAACATACCATTGAGGACTTTTGTTATAACACACACACACACAGACACAAACACACACTCATATATATATATATATAAATATATATATCAAAATAGATATGGCCTCATCCAAATACATGACCCATTGGTTCTCATCATATCTACTGATTCATCATAATGTTATGTAATTATAAGAACAACCTATTAATTAATAATTCTAATGTATTCATAATATAAAAAAATACAACTTAATCAGCATGCCTTAAAACTAAATAACATACCATGTTATAAGAAGTAAAAAACATTATTGTTAATTATTTCCCTAATAAAACTGATTAGAAACCATCCAAATAAATATGATGGATTGTATCATTATAGTATATCATCATTAAATAATATTATTCCACAATATTTGTTGAAATATATGAAAATACTTCAAAAATTCACTAGAAAGTTTTTTTGGGAAAGTATATATATATATTTAGAATCACTTAATTGAAATAAAAAATTTCTTAAATATTATGGATAACATTTTATTTGAGAAATTTTTTTTTCTCTAAAGTAAGATTCAATTAAATAGTTGTTCATGAAAGTGGTATATATAGCACCCTAACCCAGATTCCACTTTCAAACATTACTATAGGATGGAAATATATTAGGTATTAGGTGCACCTCACCATACACCAATGGCTTCTGACTATTAGTGAGGGTGTGAAAGATTACTAGTGGGGAGACTATACCATTAGGAGAAGATATAATAATGTTATGAGTATATCTATATATAAAATAAAATAAAATTAAAGACTCAACTGACCCAAACCAAACTTGCCAATGTTAGAAGAACATTTAATAATATATTTTATCATAAGAAATAAAAAAATAAGGAGAAATGAATAAATACATCAACATGCTATATATAGAATCTAAAAATAAAACATGCATCAAATACAGGTCATATCGTATAATATGATCTAAAGAGTCTAAAATGGATGGCCATAGAATATATATATACCTAACATGATGAAACAATAAGGAAAACTCAATAGGAAACTCTTGTTGAGGAATGAACCTCAACATCCCTTTCATTCCACCTCATGGTAAACAACCACTGAGATCTAGTTCCTACAGTCGATACGCCTCCTTAACACAAAATAATAAAGCTTACACACGTCTTGAAGGGGTTGTGTAGGGTATATAAATGAGTCTCAGTAGGGTACCATCAACTTGTTTATACATTATATTTGAGATTATGTAGGTGTGAAGAATAAATAAAAAACAATAGAACATGCATATAAATAAACATACACTTAAGTAGTTCTCAAAATCTTCCCTAAAGTTTTCACCTGCATCTGCCATCACTATATTTCTGTAGTAGATAAGATACTTATCACATTGAAGATGTTATCACCTGATGCCAAAAGTCCCAGGTGAACCCTCAAGTTCCACCCATGATGTCACCTGATACCTCATTCCAAAACATGTCACCAATGTCTAGAAGGCAAGCCCAAATCAATATATATTAGGTCCCTCATGCCACCTGATAAAAAGCACCTGTCTTCATGAAGTCCAATGTCTAGAGGCATAGTGATTTATATCCACAATGCAGCTCAATGTTTTCTCAAAACATGACCTCTCGATGAATAATTTTTTTTATCCAAAATGATCTTGGCCCAACGACCACAAGCATGTCAGCCCCCATCCCTCGATAGATAGTCTCGATGTAGACATATAAATGATCCTTATCTGGCCCACTAATTTATTCAAAATCACCCCAAACACAATTACCTAAGACACAATACTCGTGGACTCTACCCACATGAGTTGTTTAGACCACCTCATCACTGAGTCAACCTCTGTGCAAATGACCCCAAGTGGCTCTTTGTCCAACATGGGTGAGCGAAAATCCCCAAAATAGTCCTTAATCCACAAAAATCCTAGAACCTCATTCCCATACCAACATATCTATTAAATATAATGGCTATTACATCGAATATCATGATATATTATCTTAAATTGATGACTTTTATACCTCACCTAATGACGATGTCACCAAAACGATGATCACATCACGTAAGTAATTTACAACAATCCCATCCTGACAATCACATAACCTCAAATACAAATGTCCATCTCTATCTCAACCTTAGGATATGCCCATAATATTTCTATGGAAATCAATATTTCATCATAAATAATTCAAATAAATGAATTATTCACTTTAAATTTAAAAGATACAATTCAATATAAATGAATTCAAAAAATCTAATATAAATAAAATGGCTCAATGAAATGGAATTAAACATCTCAAACAAAATAAACTAATTAATTTAATATAAAAATATCAATTTAAAAGAAATTGCACACCCCATACTAACCACCCAAAGGTCCAATGTCTCTCTACTAGGTCGAACCACATGTAAGCTCGATCAAGAATTTCCAAAGGAAACTCATAAGGAAAAATTAATTATTTATTAAAATAAATGATTAATTTACAAGGGTCTCACTAGATCAACATAATGGAATGCTAAAAGTATCACCCCAAACACTCACACAATCTCAATGAAAATAATTAACCACATACCTTAGATACATAAATGTAGGCACACCCGATTTTATCCTCAACTGATTTGGAAGAAATCAAAATTTATGTTGAACACCCAAAGTATATGGAAAATGACTCAAATGGATTTAGAGGTCTATGAGGTGAGATACAAGAGAATGTGAATTATGGGTGAGGATATCCTTACAGACACCATTCCATCGAACCAAAACAATGACCAAAATAAAGATCGAATAAAGGATATATATCACACCCTAGGGGAGTAAGAAACTAGAGAACCCCTGCCACTATATGAATCCAAGAGAGGATAAACGAGAAAGGAAAAGAATAAATAGGAATGATGTGTATTATTGTAATTTCTACCCTTTAATGAGGCCACACAGTAAGCTCAAATGGGTTTTTAACCATGCGGAAACAATGCGACAGTTGCTGATTAAAAGAAACACCCCACACGGTTATCCCATACGGTTAGCCATATCTAGGCAAAAACAGTTGGTGCTATAGTGATAGGGTGGTTCCTAAGTTTCACTATATGTTTGTATTGCACACATATTTCCTAAGTATGTGAATTAAAAATGACATCCATTTACAAAAACTACATAATTTAACTCACCACAATGTTATCCAACCAAAAATATTTATATAATCATGTTGTAGATAAAAATTAGGTTTCATGGTCTGCTCTGAGGGGCCACACAGTTTACCCAAGCCCTTAAACTCTACTCGAAACTATTAATTTGTCCAATAATTCATTTGAAAAACTGTTGAAAACCTGATTCACATTCCAAGCCATTAAACACCTCTAAAAAACAAGATATTGGGTTTATAGAAAACACATAATTTAGTTATAAATCATGAAAAAAAAGTTTCAAACCAAAAAGATAAAAAATTTCAAATGGGATAGGTTTTGAACCCTATCCAAATAAACAAGACATTAGAGGAAATTCCATTCAATTTTTGTACATTTTAACAAATATTATTTTCACATTTTTGGTAAAAAATCAAAATTACCTCATTTGGAATATCAATAAGATTCATTATATTTTTTTCTTTTAAAGTTAAAACATGGTAAAAATAACTTTAACTAGTCATTTGATAATAGTAAAAAATTCTTTAAAAATTTTTAGGAAAAATATGGATATGGATGAAAATATTCCCAATAGACTAGAAAAATAAATGTTGTTTGACAAAAATCATTTTTGTAACTTTTGTACATAAATAGAGGAAAATGAATGTAAAAGTTAAATTTTATATAAGTTAATATATTATAATAAAATATATTTTTTTAGGATATAAATTTCAAATAAATTTTCTAACAGACACAGACACATAAAAAATAATAATTAATGATGAGATTGTAAAATAAATCAATACCTTAGGTCTGAATTCCTTTGTATGTTTTTGAACCATATTTATAATAAATATATATATTTTATAAATTAATAATAGAATTATTATAATACATATAATACTATATATTATTTACTTATAACCATTTATCAACCATTTATCAACAATTTCTTATTAAAATTACTCTTCTATTTGATAACTGCATCATTTTTCATGTACATTTTGGTTGATTAGTTTGGTTCATTGTATATTGATCATGGGTACCTCATTTCAATAATTTTATTCATGATATAAATATCATATATATTAAATATATAAATATATAAATAAATAATCATAAAATTTAGTGATGGGAAAATGGATTACCCTGTTCCTGGAGATGGTAGTACGTACATACCCATGAATACTATTTTCACTTTTTGATAGATAGAATGAAAAATGTGTATGTAATAATTAAAAATCAAATAATAATTTATATATAATATATGTATTATATATTTATTAAATTTGTTTTTACTTCCATCCATGTAAATTAAAATTGAATATTTAATCACATCTTTTTGTGGAGGTGCTAGGTCACACATACGCACGAGCAACATTATTGGTTTTCAAAGGATGATGAATGAAGAAGGTAGATATGGTTTTATAATTATAAAATTATAATTATATAATATATATAATATATTTATATTAAAACCATCATAAAAACCATCCATGAAGGATGGTGATGGAAAATTAATTTCATCACTACGTGGAGGCAGGAGTCCACACGTACGCATGAGTGACACTTCTACTTCCCATTTGATGGAAAGAATGGTGTATACTAGTTTTTTCAATATAATAATAAAATTTCATTATATTATGGATACTTGAATTTTTATTTTTTGATGAATATCATAGATTTATATTTGGTAAAAAAAGTGTAAAATATATAAATGATTGGTTAATGTGATTACATATTCTTTGAAATAACTCCTTTATACCTCCAATCAAGGACCATTGGGTTAGTCTTTTGGGATGAAATGTTCCGCTAAAACACGTATAAGTATGATTTTGTAGGTTTTTTGGAAGGATTTGGTGATATAAACGGATCAAAACATGTGAAAAATTAAGGGGATGAGGTTCCCTTTTATAATTGAGGTGAGTGGCACAGTTGTAAATTATCAATGTTTTAAAATATTATCAAATTTATATCATGGATAAATGAATCTAAAGTGACTCATATTATATGTTTATAATTCAAATTTTGTAATAAAACCATCCTATTTGGTTCAGAATATTTTTATGTCAATTTAACTTATATCTTCTTTTTATTATCCCCGAGGTAAACCTATTTTACCCTTAACTATAGCGACACATATTTGTTGTTTTCAATATTTATTAGGAACAAAATGGAATTTAAATAATTTAAAAAAATTTAAAAGTAATATTCTATAAATGGAATGCATTTTTTAAAATTCATCCCACATAACTGGACTTATTTAATTTATAGTTAATCCTGTAAAACTCGATGAATATAAGTTTCTAGAAAATATGTTTTCTCTTGCATAAAATTTTTTTATACCAAAATACAACATAAAATTAATTTTAATGAAAAAATGAATTATTAATAATATAAATGAAGTAATTTTAAAACTAATTGTAATATATAATTTAACCATGTAAATTCTTTACACGGAAAGATTATTTTTAATAAAAATCAATATTTTTCAGTATTCACTAAAAAATCACCCTTTTTAGAAAATTATTGAACATTTACCATAATATCAAATTTGACATGATGATTTCAAAATAAATTTTCATTTTCGGAAATTAAATTTCAAAATTTTTTAGACATTAATTGAAATTGTTTATCATAAATGGATATTAAACTCTTTTGAGGGAAAACATACTTTTAAAGAATATAACAAACTAAAAAATTCGTCAAATATATATCAATAAATATAAATATTATAATTTTATTAATTTAGTTTATTTCTATTTGTACCACCGATTTAATAGCTTGTATATAAATTTATACTATATTATGGTTTCATTATACTTGGGGTATCATATATCGCTTGCTAAAGAAGAAATTTTATATATTTAAAGAGAAATATATCATAAAATTATAGGGTGTTACATTGAACCACCATTTAAAAAAACATCAATAGAATTGTTTTCACTATGATACAAAAAAATTAGGATACTTTTTTCTCATCACATTCTCATGTTCCCATATAGCTTCCTCAAATTTTTGGTTTCTCCATAAGCCTTTGACCAAACATGGGGTTTTTTTATTAGCACTTTCTCTCTATGATCTAGAATCTACAACATTTTTTCCTTTTAAAATATATTATCCTAAAGTGATACAACCTCTAAGTTTAGTACTTTGTAAGGATCCTGTATATATTTTATTAAGAGATATATATATAACACATCATGAATGTGAGATATATTTGGTGGAATATCCAAGCAATAAGATACCATTCTGATACGATCAAGAATCATGAAGGGGTGAATATACATGGGGATTATCTTAACCATTTTTAGGAATATAATTACCGATATAGAGTTTTAAAAATAGGAATATAACATGTAATGAGTCCTATTTAAAACTCATCTTTATTGTTTAGGGGAAACTAGGAAAGTCAATTGGAAATATTTTATAATATTTCTTCACAATAGGTAAATTTGAATGTTTAGTTTCTACTAACAAAATTGAGAAAAATATCTCTCAGGAATATGCAGAAAAACCCATATGATGTAAGTAATTTATATTGGGTGGATAAGATCACATTCACGATGAAATATTGTTGAATATTAATTCATAATATCGAATGTAACTTACCTTCCTTGGTAATTGATATGGAATCAATATTGAGAGTTCCAATACATACCAAATATTAATAAGAATTATCTAGAGGAAGATTAATAGTATTGAAAAGAATAAAATTCCAACAAAAATTAATCATAGAGTAGCTAAATACTTGAGATGTGGTCATCTAGCTATTATAAATTTTCTAACACCAATTTAATATCTAATAATTGAGGTGTTTTTTTTGAATTACCTTATAAAATTTATTATATATAAAATAGTTTGTAGAACTAGTATTAAATAATATATTTACAATCTTGGATTGGATGATAAATATACCTTTCACAAACACTCTTTGAACGTCCACTTTATTTACAGTAATTTCCTAATAATGGTTATATCAGCATAAATTATTTTGCAGTAAGTTCCCATGACATTTAGAGAATTATATGGAATTATTCCAATTATTATTATATTTAACAAACTATAATTCTATTGATTATCCCTTATACATACATTTGGATCAAGATGACCTTTTTCTCTACACATTAAGAAAATAACTTTTCTTTTTATTAATTTTCCAATGTATTTCCTTCCAAAACTATCACATGTTAAAAAAATACTATTTATCTTCTTCACCTTAACCATTATTTTCTATGTCATCCTATTATTCAGTTTCATTCTGTTGATATTGTTAAATTTGGATAATTATTTTCTATCATGAAAGAACATGATACTATATCCTCATTTTTTTGAGAATGTTTGGGAGACTAGGTCCCTTCAAAGGATTTTCATAATACCATTAATAAAATTTTCAATCTAACTATTTGTATTATTCATGATGTCTATGATAGAACTTAATAATATTGTAAATTTAGAATTATACTGAGCAATATTCTTCACTTTATTTATTCTTAGACTTTGGAATTTTATCTCTATATTTTATTTTTGTTCACGAGTGAATTTTTCTTCTTCTATAAAAGTACCTCCAAACCCTGCTATTCATTACTCATTGTTTTCTTAGTATCCTTAGTTTATTTAATCAATCAAGATTATTTATATTTATCCACATAGGGAAAATAATATAATCTGACAACCTTCTACCAATCATTACATCCAAAAGTTAGAAATATATTTTCTAAGGAACATATTCATTTCTTAGATACAAAAGGATTTATGGATCCATTTAATTATTGAGGTTGTTTCCAAATGAAATGGTCAAAAATTATATCATCATGTTACAGATCAAAAGTATTTTCCATATAGGAAAGGTTATTTTTCATAACCTAAGTCAACTAACCATATATTATTATAATTTTTTAAATTCCAGATCTAACTTCACTATCTTTATTAGGGGTTAAATACCTAAATTGATTATGTTCATTGATACTATTTTTATACCTTTGACTAGGAAAAATTTATAAATAATGGAATAAACTATATTAGATCATAACATTTTTAATCATAATGTATAATTTCAAAACAAGTGAATGAATTTTCATAAATAAAAAATTATTTGTTTAGATAATCACAAAACCATAATATTAGTTTCTTTGAGAATACTCTCAAAAAATAAAAATATTTTGAAATATTTTATAATCATTTTTAATTAAAATGAAAATTAACCCAATAATATAACTCCGAGGGTGTCAAAATAGGTTCACAAAAAGGGAACACTCATCGATCATTAGAATGATGAATGATATATACTTGAACAACTCTACTCAGGGTTATTACCCACATATGAAACTATTCTAAAACAAAATCCACTTAAATTATCTAAAGAGTTATGTGTTTCTAGAAAAACCCCATAATATCTACCGTACCAAAACATTAAATTCTTATCCTATACATATACTTTTTATGAAAGATAATTATAGGGTTATGTTACCAAATCTATGATTTCCTAAATCTAGTTCCCATGGTTTAGAGTAATATTTCTCTAATACTAACATTAATTAACCTAAATATAATACATAAGAGATGATGATTGATATATTACATTGGTACTAGATATAATGGATCACATACCAAATTATATAATATTTTAATAGCCTTGAAAATCAAGACACCTAAATCTAACATTACAATTGAAAATATAAATTACAAAAAAGTAATTTATTTGAGAACATCACTATTTCATGTAGAAAATCATTTTATATAAAAAATAATAAATTTTATGGAATATTGGGTAATGAAAACATAATAATGAGGTGATAATATATTCTTAATAAGAGATTTCATAAAACAAAAGCTAATATGGAATAATTAAGTAATGAATAATATGGAAGGAATAAATGATGATCAAGTAATTCCATGTAAATAATCACATGAGATTTTAATTTTTACATGTATATAATAAATATTCAAATAATCACATGGATATCAATTAATTTTATCATAATAATATAATTTAATGTGTTAGGATTCTTGAACATACTAATGAGGTCTCATACCAAGAGATACACAAATATTAGTAATGGATCAACCAGATAAACAACATGTTTTTTCTCATGAATCCTACCAATTAATCTAGGGGATTTGTAATTCTGGTCCCTACAAATATCTTAGTATGTCCTACGCATTAATCATATGATTATATAATACAACTTAATCAACATGCCTTGAAAATCAATTATTGTCTGTATTGAAAAACTAGCATATGAAATGTCTATACTTTCCCTAATAAAACTAATCATAAACCATCTAGAGAAATATAGGGGATAATATCATTATATTATATTATTGTTAATTTATAATATTCAATAGTATATATTTAAATGTATGAATATGAGTTAAAAAATCATAAGAAATTTTCATGAGGAAAATAACATTTTGACAATGAAATAACTTGTTTAAGAAATAAAATTTCCAAAATATTAATGAAATTGATTTTGAAAGGAAACTATTAATCTTATTGAGGAAAATTAAAATCATTGGTTGATGATTATGGGGGGATATTCAATTCCTTTATTTTATGTTAAAAAACATACTCATTTCAAATTTTTAGTTAAAACTCAGAAGTGCATTCTTTGAAAAAAATATAATAAGATTAATATGTAACCATTTTATAAAAAATCAATTATGGTTAAAACATTAATACATATATATTTGTGTAATAGTAAAATAATTATTTAAAACTTTTTAAAGGAATATATGGACATAGAAGAAATGATACACAAATAAGTAGAAAAACAAAGGAAGTTTTAAAAATATTATCTCGGTGTCATGAGAACATTATAAGATTAAAATGAATGGAATATTTATAATATCTTTAAATAATTATATTATAAAAAAATGATTTTTATATATAAATATCAAATAATTATCCTAGTACAAACAAAAATATAAACAATCCTGAATAACAACATTATTTTGAAATATACCATTACAAGAGGCCAGGATTCCTTGGTACGCGTTTAAAACAACTGCATAAAAAATAATTTTTTTTAAATTTTTCATATAAAAATAATAACATATATCATACCATATATTATTTAATTATAACATTTTATCATTTCTAAATTAATAGATCATTATTAAAATAATTTTTCTCAGTGATAATCATTTCCTTTTTTTGTATGTTTTGGTTCAATAGTTGTGGTCATTGTACTTCCATCATGGTTATCATCATAAAAATTATAATAATGATATAAATACCATATATATTCATTATATATGTATATAGAACAATACATACAAATTATAGATAGAAAAATAAAATTATACTATTCATGGAGATGGTCGGTCGTATGTACGCATGAACGATGTTTTCACTTTTTTTATTGAAGGAAAAAAAGAATGGTAAAGAAAACATCAACTTCAAAAATTAATTATTATATCATATATGTTATATATATTTATTAAATATTTTATTATTACTATTAATGTAAATCAAAAATTAAAAACATATGACATCACTTTATGGAGGTGGTAGTCCACATGTTTGTCGAGGTGGCATTATCTTTTTTCAACGGTTGGGATGGTATGAATATAGATATGATATTATAATTACATAAGAATTATTATATAATAAATATCTTATATTAACATTAAAACCATAATATTAACCATCCATATAAAATGGTGATGGAAAATTATTTGTTTTGGTACTTGTAGGAGGTAGTCCACATGTACGCACAAGTGATACATTTGCTTCCCATTTGATGTTGAGGCGGGTGGATAATGGTTTTGTCATAATAATAATATAATTTCATTATATTTAATATAAATAAGATATTATTTTATATTAAATAATATATATTTAGATGAGTTAAAAGAATATGAATAAAATTATTGTGATTAGTTAAGGCATTTACCACTTCTTTTAAACAAATAATTTAGATATGCACTTAAGGACCCCAGGGATAGTATTTTGGGAAGATCAAAACCTCTATAATGTGGATAAGTATTTTTAAGAGTGATTTATATAGTTTTTGGTTCAGATAAATGTATCTAAATATGTGAATAAGTGAGAGGAAGATGATCTCTTTTGTAATTGAGGTGAGTGTCACACTTTTAATTTTTTAATGATTTAAAATATTATTAAGTCACATTTTTATTCAAATGGTTAAAAATGACTCATATATAAATATTATAAGGTTAAGATAGATATAAGAAAAACATATTGGGATTAATCATGTTTTTAGTTAATTTTATACCGTAATGTTTTTATTAACCCCTAGTAAACCTGTTTTAACCTCAACCACATTGATTTTTTTACTACTTTTTCTATTCATTATGACCAAAAATAAATGTTCCCTCATTAAAAGATTTGGAAAAAATTATTAAAATTATGGAATCCATTTCTTTGAATAATATTCACAATTTCTTCATAATTTCATTAAAAATTTATCTCTTAAAATGCGATTAAAAAAAGTTTTCCTGAAATATTTTATATGTATGAAATATTTCTAGACCAATATCCAAAATTAATTTTTTAATAATGTCCCCAATTAGACTATTTATAATATTAATTTACTAATGTACCTTTTAAAACAAATTAATAACAAAATTATACATTTTGAATTTTTTAAATGAAAAAATGTAACACACCATAATTTGAAGATATATTTCTCTTCAAATAAATATAATTTTTTTCGTTAGCTTTTTATAATCGTAACCATGAGTCTAAATTAACTATTATATGATATAATTTTTTAACATATACATTATTTTTTTTGTTATTAATATAAATAAAAACTTTTTAAATTTTTTTTTGAGGTTTTAGATGAGGTATATATATTTTTAGAAAAGGCATTAAATGCATTAAAAATACATTTTCTCATAATGTTTAATGGGGTTTTATGAGAAAATAATATAATTAATTTATTTCATTTTTATGATATCTATTTTAAAAATATAAATATTTATTAAATCAATGTTTCATAATTATTTTTGAGTGATTTTATTTGATAATTTTTAGAAAGAATTGATTTTTCCACAAATAGTGATTTTTTACTGAAAACTATATTTTTGTTTAAATAATTAGAAAGGATACATTATTCTTTTAAACGGATTCAAAAGTAATATTATTTCAATTATATTATTAATAATTGAATTAAATTTCACTGAAAATAATTTTATGTTCTATTTTGGTATAAAAACATTTTTACTTTAAGAAACATTTTTTTATGAATTATTATATTTTGTTATATTTTGTGGGATTAATTTTTAATTAAATTATATGACTTTTGTGAATTAAATAATTAAAGAAGGATTTCATTTTTAGAATCAAGATTCGAATTCTTTATTATTCACCTTTTATATTTGGTAATATAATTGTTTTAGGAATGTAAGAATATAAAATTATCACATTTAGGGTTAAAATGTGTTTAATGTGGGTTAACTAGAGGATAACGATTATAGTATATAACAAAAATTTTAAAAATGTGATTGGTAGAGTTTATTTATAATATATATAATTTTATATTTATATTTTTGTTTCCATTGTACTATAGGAATTGATTATGATATATATATATATAATATAATGTTATAAGTAATTATATGTGTATCCTTTCTATCCCCCAAAAAATGATACCACCTATCTTCTATTATATACACTTCACATACCTTATATCTCAGACAATAAAAAACAAAATATCTTCATAGGTTCATTTTAAATTTCAAAGAGATTCTAGTATTTCTAAAATATCACCCCTTTATGTATTAAGGTGTAATCCAAAAGTGGCCTCTTTAAGAGATGGTAATCCTCCTATCCTAGCTATTTATTACTTATTTATTTTACAATGTGAAATTAAAAAACTGAAAATTAAAATATAAAAAAATTGTATAATATCTAATTAGTTGTCATTTTTTAACGCTATAATATTTTTCCATCTTATTCTCCATCAATTTGTAATGAAAACCATTACTCGTGTGTACGGATACATATCGCCTTGAGAACCAATGTAATTTTCTTTCCATAATCGACTAACTAGTATTTTAATAAAAATAGAACTAATGAATATATATGGTAATTTTGAAATAATAATTATTATATAATTAAAATATCATATCAATCTTTTTACCTTTATATCTATTGGGAAGCAATAATGTTGTTCGTGCGTGTGTGTGGGCCACCACCTCCACGATACGATGTGATTCATTTTTAATTTCTGATTTACAAGGATGGAAATTAAGATATATTTAATGAATATATAAGACTTATATGATATAATAATGGAACTTCAATGGTGAATATTTAATTAGTTTTATTTTTTTCAATCATTCAAAAAGTGAAAATAATGGTCACATGTACATATGACCCACTGTCACTATGATTGATGTAATTCATTTTTCTATCTCCATCTTGTTGGGATCACTACATCTTGATATATATATTTGAAATAAATATACATTATATTTATATCATGGTTAATATTATATATATTATGGATGTATAATCTAGTTACAAGGACCAAAACTACATAATGAAAACATACATGAAAAATGAAGCAATTATCACCCATACCCCAGATTTTAATAAATAATTATTAATAAATGGGTAATAAGAATTTATAAATAAATAATTTGTTTTATGATAAATATTACTATGGTTATGGGAAAATATAAATATATATATAATAAATCAATATTTATTATACAGCAGGATCTAAGGATCATGAAGAAAGACAAACATACGTTAAGGGTTCCTCCTATCACTATTATTTTTGTGAGACATATGCCATATTCAACCATTATTTCATTTTTGTTTTTAAAATGATCGAAATTTTATATTTATATCATGAATCTATTTTTATTTATGAAATTTAATTGGTCATTTTATGTTATTTCTTTCATTGGTGATATGATCCAAAATTTACCAAAGTGGTAAGGGGCCATTTAACAATCTCGTCCTTAATTGAGATTTTTTATGTTTAAGTTATTCCTAGTGGATTTATTTGATCTTTATTTCCTAAACCAAATGTATTTTTTTGTATTATATTATTTAGTATATACTAAAAAATTTCATTCATTTTCCTATCTTCAAGTACTCAAGATACCAAAATAATGTATTTTTTGGAAAACTGGCTTTCTCTTTTTTACTCGGTGAGAAATATTATCCTCTCATGTCCATATTTTACTAAAAATGTTTTAAATAATATTTTTACTGTTATAAGATTATTTATTACATACATTTTTAACAATTTTTTAGTTTTATAAATTGTTTTGAAGAAATACTCTTATCATTTTCCAAATGATGTCATTTTGACTTTTTACTAAAGTTGTGAAAGGAGTCTTTGTTTCAACGAACCTGGCTTAAAAATAATTTCTTATGGATGGAGCCACATAATAATTTGAATATTATTTTAATACTTATAAATGATCTTTCGAAGAAATTTTTTTCCTTAATAGGTTTCAATTTATTATAACTTAAAAAAGTGATTTCAATGTAAAAAGGGTATTTTCAACAAAAAAAATATAGTGATTTTTTAATGTTTTTGTATATATTTTAAAATCATTTAATAGAATCCTATATTTTTATAGGAATATACTATAATGATACCATCCACTATATTTATTTGGACGATTTATCATTACTTTTAATTGGACATGTATCCAAATTTTATATGCTCATTCTTCCAATGTAGACAACAATTGATTTGTAAGGCATATTGATTAAGTTGTATTGTTTATTAATATGATGAATACATTGGACTAATTAAGTGATCGTTGGATCCCAGAATTATATAGCACCTCAATAAATTGGCAGGTCTCACGAGTCAAAATGGGTAAGAAATTTGGATGAGGCCTTATGTGTACTGACCCAATCATTTAGGAATAGAATTACATTTATTTTTATTTAATAAAATTTCTTTTATGTAAAATACTTGGAATTTTTTCATTTTAATACATCCAATTAGATTTAAATTATCACTAAGTATCATTACTATTGATAATATATCAATTTAACAGTGATCACATGACTACTATAAATATAGGGTTTTAAAAAATCCTATTAATAAATAAAAACGATGTGATGACCTCAACCAGTAGCTTTATTCCATATAAAGTATATTTATCAACGCATCTGAGGGAGATATCATTTTTGGGATCTTCCTTAGTCCAAGACTACAATAATATCCAACAAATTAAGTATGAGGGAACTTTTTTACGATAGAAGTTCAAAATCATCAAGATCACGACCCAAACTATGTTTGCCAAACAACCCCATGAAAGCCCCCACAATCACACACCATTATCTATGGGAGTATACTGGCATAATAAAGGGAAATGTAACAAGACCCTAGTAGTAAGGATATTTAAATTATTTTTTTATAGAATAATGAATTTATTTTTCAAATTATTGTTGCATTGTAAATGTTATTTAAAGGACAAATAATAATTTTTGTTTAATATTTAATTTCAATTACAAAATATATTTTCATGAATTAATTTATTTTTTAAATAAATAATATTTTAATGAGAATTTATTTTATTAAATAAAAATTATCATATAATTTTTTTGACGTCAAATGTAATTTTTATTAAGAGTTAATAACAGTTTTTATCGATACCCATCGATTTTAAATAAATGTTAGTTTTTATAATAAAAGATAAAAGTTTCATATTTAAAAAATTATTTATATATTATTATAATTTTTAATAATATGGTTTTAAAAATTATCCAATTGTGAATTTTTCATATTTTTCAGAGACAATCGAATTTTTTGGTAAAAATTAAATATCATATAAATATATGATGTGTTTTATGACATCATAATAGACCAATAATGATGAAATAAATACATTAAAATGTTAATTCAGACAATTATATGTTTTTTACTTTAAAATCATTTAATTTTATGTTTATTTGATATATTTTATAATGCTTTAGTGAATCGTCCAAAACATAAAATATAATGTAAGATTTTAAAATCATTTACTTGAAAGTATAAATAATCACCACATAATATAGGGAAATATTTTAATATCATAGTCCCTTAGCCTTATAAAATAATATATACCACTCCCCTTTTATAGAAACCATGGTAATAAAAAATGGGATGGTTTGTGGTTTTGATTATTTTATTATGTACTATCCAAAACAAAAATTATAAATAATCCCCCTATTTTCCTTTATAAACCCACCCATTATCTCATTTAACTTCCCTAAAAATATTTTAAGCTCAATAAAACTCTTCACCTTACTCTATAGATTCATCCAAATTTTCCCCCAAATCTCTTAATAAACCTCTCTCAGGCCTTTCGGGTTAGTCACAAATCTATGTAAGGGATTGTCTCTATCCTTTTTTATCAAGAAATTTATTTATGATATTCCATTTTGATTTACATTTTATTTAGTTAGGATTCATTATTACCAATCCCCATTATTTTCAATTATATTTTTAAGTTATTATAGTTATGTTCACTCTCATTAAGTCCCCCCGCGACCCTTTATGTACAATAGTTACCATGCCGAAATTTCGTTAGGGATCTTCCACCCTCCTCGTTTATCCAGAATTCATTTCATCCTATGTCACTCAATTTACTTTTTTCCCTTTGTTGGGATGTGTTATTAATTAACACCTAACATTCCATTTTATTTATAAATGATAATATCCTCTTTCAATCCTATTTATTTCATTTATGAACCCTTTTGTACACCCATTACTATGCTCAAACTCCATGAGGGATTTCTATCTCTCCTCTTTTTATCAAGCACCTGAAATATGATATGCCCTTTAATTTCTAATTTCAAAAGTCTCATTAAATTATTAACGATACCCTTACTTTCAATTTCATGAATAAATTATGATATACTACTTTCTCTCTTATAATCAAATTTTACAAATTTCTATTTAACGTCGTTATACTGTAGAAATTTCACGGTGGGTTTCAATTCCAAAATCATCATGTAGTGAATACAATACCACTTTCTCTGTCAAGGTTATTCACCTTTATGATCATGTAATTATCAGTTGGGTACCTGCATTTATTTATTCTACATTCCTTGTTCATGGAATAAATTATGATATTAAATGAATCCATGTTGTGTGATCTATGTGAAACACTGAAGCATGAAAATGAAATGATTATGATGTGTGCAACAACATTCTTCTCTAATGAATTGGTTAATGTTAGTATTATTATAAAACATGTGAAATGATGGGTTAATCATACTAGTTCATGTGAAATAAGGGTTCACTCATGCTAATTCATTTGTAATGAGGGTTTAATCATGAAAATCCTTGAGCAATGATAGTTGACTCAAGTTAATATAATATTGTATGTTGTTGCAATATTTCCAAGTTATAACTATCATACTATATCTTTTATTAATGTCCATTTTCCATTTATGATACATTTATATGACTATTTTTTAGCAATTATTTTCCTATTTATGTAATTTCATGTTTAATCCCTTACAAGGATTTATAGTTCTCCCTTTTCTCATGTATGTCCCCGGGTTATCCCATGCAGTGTTAAGTATGAAAGACTATTGTGGTCATGTAAAATATGTTTTAAATAAAGATGTTGTATGTAATGTTTTATATTATTTTGTAATGTTCATAATTTCCCAATACACTAGACCTCTCGAAAAAACTATTTTATTAGTTACAATTTTCGGCAATAAATCATGTTTAAATGTGTAATAAAGAGAAGGGTTGTTATAATTTGTAACGGAGGATAGGTTTTGTTATTTTTTGGATTAGGATTAGACAACCCAAATGAAAACCCTTAGGGATATGACCCAGAAAAAGATAAAAATCCACAAATTTTGGTGAGTATAGAGTAAGTGGTTTGTCAAGAAAATAAACCCATGTATCAAAACAAACAAGTGTATGTGGCGCTGGATTAGATGTATCTAGGGGTAAAACATAAAGAAACCACTTTTATAGTGACTCAAACAGAAACTGGTGCACAACAATGAGCCTTAAAGCACTACTAGTTCGACACTCCTTAGAGATATTCTTTGGTAAATTTATAAATTCATTATAAACCATTATTGAGGGAACAAAAAAATGACCAACATAATATATTTTTTGAATTAGGTCATGGATAACATAGACTAAATCCTTGAAACCCATATGTTAAAGAGATAAATGTAATTTATATGTTTCCCTTTAATTTCATTGGATTACCCTTTAGGTGTTTAACTATTTAAGATACTCATCCTTATGTCTATATAAAATAATGTACAACTGGAATAAAAAAGTCAAATGTGGGGTTATCATGCATAGTTCTATGCATTATTTTATATTCCAAATGTAAAGTAGAATAATCTAAACACCACTACAATGAATGGAAGTACAGATGTTAGTGAAAACAAAAAATGGGGTAATTATTGCATCCCCTGAATTTAACTCCTCCTCTATCACAACTTTTTGATTAAAAATTCTAGAAAACCATGTCATACTTTACTTAGTGGAATTTGATGAAATTTTGGGCATGGATTCTATTTCCCTATATTGAGAGAATATAACTTTTCATGAGGGGAAAATCAATCTCCATATATAAAATCAACCCCATGTTCTATACAAGTGAAAGGAGGAGGATGAATCATCCTCAGAACCATCATCCAAATAATTGATATTAATTCTCTATAATAAATCATATATTTCTTAGATGATTGAGTATACAGACGGAACCATCCTCCAAGACATACATATTGTGACAAAATTCACAAATGTATTTCTCGAGGAATTTTTCCGTCTTCCTCTTAGAATATATGTTCAATTATTGATTGATTTATACCTATGTAGTTTCTAATATCCATAATTTTTAATAGAATTACTATTGCAGAACTTTAGAATCTATAGAAACAACTATATGAGAATATAGATAAATGGTTTATATGCCCAAGTGATTTATCATGTGGTGAACCAGTCCTCTTCATCAAGAAGAAAGAAGGGTTAATGAACCTTTGCATTTATTGTCACAAGGTTTAACAGTCATGATAAAGAACAAGTATTCTTTTCCATTAATTGAAGACTTCTTTGATCAGTTATGTGGACCTCAATAATTATCCAAGGAGGACCTTCTATCAGGATTTTACTAAGTAAGAGTGAAGAAGGAAGATATCCCCAGGAGTACTTTTCATAAAAGGTATAGGCATTATGAGTTCATAGATCTTCCATTTGGACTCACTAATTCCCCATAAATCTTTATTCACTTGAAAAATATAGTCTTTAGAGATTACCTAGTAAATGTTTTTGTAGTCTTTATATATGGAATTATAATATACTCCAAAACTATGTAATAGATTAAGGAATATCTATGAAAAGTGCTAAAGACCTTGCGAAATGAGAATCTCTATGAAAAGTACAACATGTGTTAGTTAGGATTAAAGTAAGTCTCAATCATGGGGAATATCATCACAAGCAATGAGATATCTATATAACAATCTAGGAAAATGGAAATTAAGGGATTTTTGGGGTCAACGTCCTTGTAGATATCCATAGCTTCCTTAGGTTAGCTGGATATTATCACTGATTTGAAATAAATTTATCATGATTTTCAAACCCTCTTACCATGATAAAATGGAATGGAGTCATGTTTTCATGCAATGATGAATGTGATAAAAGATTCATTGATTTAAAAATGAGGCTTATCACTGCCACTATGCTCACACTAACAACAAGTGGGGAGGTTTTCATAATTTTCATTGATGGTTCAAAGAATGGATTCAGATGTTTGTTGATGAAAAATGAAAAAGTCATTGCCTACACCTCAAGGTAGTAGAAATTTAATGAGAAAAATTGTCACAAACATAATTAGAAGATAGAAGTTGCGATCATAGTGTTTAAAATATGGTGTCATTATCTCTTTGGGGAGATGTGTTAGATATATACTAATCAAAAAAAATTCAATAAATATTCATATATAAAGATATGAATGTGTGCCAACGAAGATGGTTAGATCCCACTAAGGATTACGAATTCTCAATCCACCACCATCATGGTAAAGACAAAAAGTTTATATATTCTCTAAGTAGAAATGACTATTGAGTCAATAAGGTTTCTTTATGAATTTTCCATTCGTTTATGTTTTTAAAATCACAAACACTCTATCATAAGGAAAATTTCATTTTCCATAAGTTTTTTCTGGATAAGGAAAATTTTCCTTTCCTAAGAAAATTTATCCTTACCTTGTTTTCATTGTTTATATTTTTTAGTCTCTCTTAATCTAACTCTTTTTATTCCTATGTGTAAAATACAATTTCACATCTAAAACCATGGAATTATATAAATACATAGATATTGATAATTTTGTTTTCAGGATTATAATTTAGGTTCTTAATTCTTATTGAGACTCCAAATTCTCCTAAATTCAGACTCTGAAATCTTATGAATTCAGACTTTGAATTCTTCAGAATCTGGACTATCAATTATTACAAATTCAGATTCCTAATTCTTATGAATTCAGACTCTAAATTCTTATGAATTCAGACTCTGAATTATTATGAAATTCAGACTCCAAATTCACTGAAATTCAGACTCCGAATTCTCAAGATTACATATTCCAAATTCGCTCGAATTCGGGTTCTGAATTCTTCTGAATTCAGACTTGAATTCCTCATAATTTCAAATCAGAATTCCTGAGAATTCAGACTCCAAAGTCTATAGATTTCTGATTTTGAATTCCATGAAAAAAAAATCCAAATATCCTTATAATATAGACTATGAAGGTTAACTTTCTTAGACTCCAAATTCTATTTTTCTGTAGACTCCGAAAAAACTGAATTTGGCTAAGCAACCATATTTTTCATACTCTTGTTAGAGTTATAAAATGATTCCGTGCTTTTTGTTACACACTAACCATTGTCTGAGTGACACGTGTACAGGTCCCTCCAAAATTCAAGGAAAAATATGACCATTGGAGGAGGGAGCTGACTGTTGAAGATGTGACAATAAATAGGAGCTCATTTGAATGAGCTCATAACAACAAAAACTGACCGTTCTATGACTCTAGAAATTACATGCTGCTAATGTTATTTCTAGAGAGAGACTCTCTTGCCTTGTGCATAGTGAAAATTTTGTTTAGAATTGCTTTTTGAGACTCCAAATTTTGCTGAGTACATTTGAGGGATTCCAGGGATAGGAAGATAGAGGTGTGGACTACCTTAAAGTTTGAGGACATCCTTGGTGAGGAAGACAGTGGTGCCGACTAACTTGAAGTTGAGGGCTTGTGGGGATAGTAGGATAGTCTCCGATATTCGTATCAAGGGATTACCCTGGTGTGGGTAAGAGATACTTTCTTGAATGTATAAATCAAGGGACCTTTATCCAAAGTTGTTTGATACCATTCTATTTGGGTTAAAGGATTTCTTACTTGTTAATTTTATTGTTTAAAATTTGTATTCTTCTGAATTTTGATTGATAAGGAAAGTATAAGTATCTTATACTTTTCTATACTTGTACTCTGATTAGTTATATTTTATATTCTTTAAGGTAGAATCATTATATTTGTAAACTTTTCTTAAGTTTGTTTTCCAGATTCACTTTTCCAGATTCAAGAATGTTTATAGAACTAAGAGGTATGGTAAATTTACATTGTTTAACATTGTTAATTATTACCATCTTTAAAAGTTCGAAAATAAGTTTTTTAATGTATATAATTCACCCCCTATGGTATATTGAGCATCTACATTCATATTTTTAATCCTACAATTGGTATCAGAGAATGTATCTGAAATAATTATGTTCACATATAAGTTTTCTTGATAAAGTTTTCATTGTGCTATATTCTCCTTGCTTAAGAAATTTTTATCCTTGTTTACAAAATTTAATTACTAAAAAGTTTAGGTGGAATTTTTTTTCTTTGATTTGTATGGAATAAATGTTGATTCAATTGAGAATCTTAATCTTACTCGACCACCTATTTTTTCTGGGAATGATTACGAATATTTGACAGATCGTGTAAAGACTTTTGTCATTAATACTAGAGTGGACAAATTTGTTATACTTACTGGAGATTATAAGATTTTTGATAAGGAAGTCATAAATTTTACTAATCAAGAAAAGTCAGAATATCAACTAAACTATAAGGTATGAAATACTTTGTTATGTTCCATGATGAGGAATATTTATCCAAATTTCATCTTTTGAAGCTGAAAATTATATTTGGAAGAATCTTGAAGTTACTCATTTTCAAACTTCCAAAGTTATTGAAACTAGAAAAGACATGATTAGAAATAAGTACCATGATTTTTTCTTTATTTATGGAGAACTTATATGTAAGGTATAACAATGATTTATGAATATTGTCAACAGCTTAAAATCCATGGGTGAAAAAGGTTTAGATGGTTAGGAACGTGTAGACAAGATTGTAGACATCATTATTAATGTGTGAGAATCCAAGGGAATAGTTAATGATGAGAATAGGAAAGTCTCACAGACTACTCTTGATGAGATTTTTATAACTCTTCTTCAACATGAGACTATAATATAGAGAGATGCAGACAATGTTAAGATGAAAAATAAGAATGGAAGTATTGCTTTTACAACTACTTCTAATCATATAAAAGCCAAGACTCATGAGAGAATTACAAGATCTAAATCTAAGAAGGTTACTGTTCTATCTTAATAAAGTGAAGGTGAACATCATAATAATGACCCATCTAATCTTGCTCGAAGGATAAACAATATTACTGGAAAGAAATACATTAAGTATTTATATAAGAAGACTGAGTGAAAGGACAAGAAAGACTCTAAGGTTACTTATTATGAATGAAAAAGAGATGGAAATATAAGGCGATATTGTCTTATGATTAAGAGAATGGATATAAAGGAAAATAATTATTAAAGGAATAGAAAGAAGTACTACAAAGATGAAGCTAAGAATGTTTTGAAAGCTAATGATACCTGGTGTGCCAGTGGTGGAGACTCTTCTGATGAATTCTCAGATTACGAATCTTCTGGATTGACGAATCTTGGTTTACATGCCATGTTACTTATTGAAAATAATTGTTTAATGGATAAGGTACACAATGCTAAATCCATAACCAATGTATCCTTAAATGATAATTATAGTGATAGTAAAAACTATGAATCCTAAGATGAAATATATTCTTCTGAAGAAGATAATACTTTACCTAGCTATGAAGAAGTTTCTACTTTTTCTAAGCTCCTTGAGAATGAAAATTCTCATGTCAATAAAAAATATTGATAAAGAAAATTCTAGAATTTCTATTCTTACTAAGGAAATATCATATCTTCATAAATATCTTGATAAAAAAATTTATGATTTTGAAAGTATTTTGAAATCCCTTGAGGAAGTTAATTATAAGAAGGATAAACATTCTAAGGATCTAGAAAATTTAATTTCAAAGAAAATTATTATCGTGCCTAACTATAGTGATAAAAGTAATGTTATTGAGGATAAGAACTTAGTTGTTAGACTAATTATGGAAATATATTACATGAGTAAGTGTTTGTCAAACTTTACCTTAGGGAAGGAAAATTTTGATAAGATGTATTCCCAAATTCGACCTCTAAATAATAGATCTCGTTTTTGGTTATACTAGTTCAAACCCAATTTTTAGTAACAATTATTTTGTTCCTCAAAGTGGTCCATTCTGCACTAAGTGTCTATGTGGTGGGCATTGGGCAAGAAAATTTTTCTTTAAACAAAATTCGGTCTTTAGGTTTTCATAAAGCTTATTTTTGAATGAAAATTTGGATTCCTAAAATTTTTCTTTCTAATGTTTCTGGATCCAAGGATGTTTGGGTTCCAAAAGTAAAACACTCCTATTTTCAAAAAATAAGGATAGTACGAACAGAAATTCCTGGTACATGGATAGTGGATGTTCCTGACATATGACTGGTAACAAAAACTTCTTTAAAAAGATTATCAATATGAAAGGAGAAAAATTAACTTTTGGGGAAAATGCTATGGGTGTAATTATTGGTATAGGTAACATTGTTATTATTGAAAAAAAAATTATTTCAAATGTTTTATTTGTTAAGGTTCTTAAGCACAACATCATTAGCATAAGTCAATTATGTGATGAAGGTTACCTTGTGAACTTATGGAATGACAAGTTCATAGTACAAAATTCCAAGGAAGACTTTATTCTATCCACTCATAGGCAAGAGAATGTATACACACTAAACTTAGAAGACCTTAGGAGCCAAGATCTACCTTGCCTTATTGCAATGGAAGACCATTCTTGGTTGTGGAATAGACGGTTAGGACACTGTAACATTAGGAACCAATGGATACTCTCTAAGAAAAGTCTAGTTAAGGATCAACCAGATCTTAGATTTGATTCTTTAAAAGTTTTTGGTCCTTGCCAATATGGAAATGAATATAAATAAAGTTTTAAATCAGTTGGTGAAGTCTAAACTACTGATGCATTACAGTTGGTGCATATGGATATTTTTGGTCCAACAGAAACTAGAAGCATTGGAGGGAAATATTATATATTTTTCTTGATAGAAGATCCGTCTAAAAAGAAAATGTTGAAGAAATTTTTTATGAAGAATTTACCCTAGAAGACCTCTTACCCTACGTTGATGAACATGTTTTACAAAACCTAAATTAGGTGTTTCTTAAGAATCATCCCAGTGATAGGAACATTGGTGATGTAAATAAACCTGTAAGGACAAGAAGTTCCTTATGAAATGAAGAAGAACATCTATATTTCCTGTCCCAATTTGAACCAAAAACCATTAATGAAGCTTTATGTGATGATGATTGGATAAAAGCTATGCCAGATGAGATAAATTAATTCTAAAGGAATAATGTCCGGATCTTGGTTGAAAAACCTAAGTAAACTTATGTTATTCGAATAAAATGGGTCTTCATTAATAAATGTGATGAAAAATGAATCATAGTAATAAATAAAGCTAGATTGGTTTCTAAAGGCTATAATCAACAAAAAGGAATAGACTATGAAGAAACCTCTGCTCTGGTATCTAGAACTGAATCTATTCTTATTATACTTTCCTTTATAACATTCTTTAATTTCAAACATTTTAAAATTGATGTTAAATGTGCATTCTTTAATGGGTTTGTTCAAGAGGAGGTTTTTGTCGAACAACCTCCATGTTTTGAAGATTCAGAACATCCTGAACATGTTTACAAACATTCCAATTCTTTGTATGGACTCAAACAATCCCCATGAGCCTGGTATGGTGGACTTACAAGTTTTTTGATTCAAAATATTTATGTTCATGGAAATACTGATCCAACCAATTGTATAAATAAATATAAGAAAAATGTTTTGACTATTTAAATTTATGTTGATGACAATATATTTTGTCCAACTCAACAATCATTAACTAATTCCTTTGTGGATCTAATGAAATCTGGCTTTGAAATGAGTATGATGGGTGAGTTACCATTCTTTCTTGGTTTTCAAATTTCTCAAAAACTAGAAGGAATATCGATATCCCAACATAATTATATTAACGATATTTTTAAAAAGTAGGGACATTACAACACATAGAGTATAAGTACTCCCATTGCTACCTCATATTTACTTGATCTTAATGATGCTAGGAAACCAGTAGATCAAAAAAAAATTAGAGGTATGATAGGAAGTCTACTTTACTTGATAACTAGTCATCCAGACATAATGTTTTTCATACGCTTATGTGCACGATATCAATCCATTGATAAGGAATCCCATTTAAAGACAATGGAAAGTATTTTTCACTACTTAAAGAGAACCATGGATCTAGGACTCTTTTATACCTATGGAAATGATTTTTTTTAAAATATTTATGGATGCTGACTTTGGTGGATGTAGAATGGATCGGAAAAGTAAATCTAGAACTTTTCATTTCATAGGAGATTCATTAGTTTCCTGGTAATGCAAAAAACAACACTCATTAGCACATTCCACTACTGACGCTGAATATGTAGAAGCTATAAGTTGTTGTACTCAAGTGTTGTGGATGCAACACACACTCAAAGATTATTGCATGAGTTTTACTAAAACAAAAATTTTGTGTGATAATACTAGTTCCATTTCCCTATGTAAAAACCAAGAACATCACTCTCATTAAAAACACATAGATATTAGGCTTCACATTCTTTGAGATCACACACAATAAGGAGATATCATTCTTCAATTTATCAGAACGCAAGATCAACTTGTTGATATTTTCACAAAATAATTACCATTCGATAGATTGGAATAGATTAAACAGAAGATAGGAATGATAACTTTAAGGTAATATTCCATGTTAACTTCATTTTTAAGTCAATATCCTTATAGTAGAAAACTAATTTTCATAGGGGGATTACATTTGTTTGTTAATTTTTTTAAAAAAATTAGTCTAAAAATCTTTCGTAGTCTAAATTTTTTTCATAATATAATTTTTTTTTGGTAGTTTAAACTTTTTTTCAAAGTATAAATATTTTTTCATTGTTTAAAAAAATATTTAGTCAAAATATGTTTTGTAGTCTAAAATTTTGTTATAGTGTAATTTTTTTTTCATAGTCTAATAGTTTTCTTCGTCAAAATTTTTGTAATGAAGATTTGCGTACTTCAAATTTTCCGAATAAAGATTTTCGTTCTTAAAATTTTTATAATGACATTTTTTGTATTTAAAATTTTCAGAATCTAATGTTTTTCAAGAAGAATTTTCCTTATTACGAATAATCATCCTAAAAATTCAAAAAGAATATTTCTTTCCCTAATTTTTCAGAGTAATTTTTTTCTTTCTCGTATTTTATGTTGTTTTATGAAAAATATTTTGTATTCATTTTAATTTTTCGTAAATCCGATTATTTTTAAAAACCTCCAAAAATCGGATTGAACCAAATTTCCTTCGACAGCTATCATCTCAACCGTCAGATCTTCTCAAGATGCTTTCTATCATTGGATCAATCGGGGAAGCTAAACCATCACCTCAATACCTATATAGTGTACTCTTAATGGTTGTCCCACATCAATTTCAATGCTCTTGTATGCTGAAGTTATGCCCTTCCTACATAATCCCATTCCGAACTTCTCAGATCTTCCTTACATCCGAATTTCTACCAAAGTCTCTTCATATAAAGAAATGTCGACATTGAAGCCGATATCTAAATGGAAGATATACAGAGAAAGGTTAGTTAATCCAATGTTTTAAGCCAAATATGACTCTACCATTACCAAGACTATCAAACTCAATATTTGAGATATTGTATGTATTTCAAAATCAAAAGCTCAAGATTTGGTATATTCAGAGTTTTTAATAGTGTGCTATGAGTGAGTAACATTATTCAAGGAAGATGGTAGAAGTATGTTTTCTTTCATGTGTTATGAAAAGACATATTCACTTTGTTTCACTAAGGATGCAAGCTTGGTTGGTATTTTTTATGAAGGGGAAGTTGAGTTTTGTACTCAAAAGCTACCTGATGTTCAAGGACGTTTTGATAACGTGAAGGCTATGTCTTTCCTTGGTCTCTCGTAAGTAAAGACTCTAAATATTATTCACCTATTAAAAACTTTCAGATTATTGAAATGTGGGTTCAGGGATTGATTATTCTGAGAAAAGGTGATAAGGATACTCTACTAAAGACCGACATCTATATTATGGATTTCGTGGTAAATCTATGGAAGAGAAATTTGTTTCAGTACATTCTGATTATAATGTTGAACATCAAGAACGGTAATTTGAATTCTCAAATTATTATGTATCGATCCATTCTATCAAGGACAATTCTTTGGTGTTTATAATCCTTCAAAATTACTTCCATATCTAAGTCAAGAAATTGCAAAGTCATGTTGTTGAGTGATGATAGCTTCAGAAGGATGAAAATTGGTTTTTATAAAAAATATGAAGATTTCAATGATTTTATTAAATAGGAAGTTGAAAATATTTTAGAGAAACAAGAGGTGGATGAAACCTCAAAAATGGTAGAAGGAAGAGGAAGGTGAATGAATTAGAAGAGAAGCAGAAAACCCCAGCAACTATGGAAATTTAGTCAGCACCCTGAAGCCAAATAAAATAATTCTTATCCAGATGAGGTTGTAGCAAAGTGGAGAGAAGACATGAAAAATTAGAAAGAAAGGGATCCTATGTTTGGATTGGACCCTGATGAGGAAAAATCATTTAAGGAAAAGGTATATAAAGATATTGAGAAGCAAGAGAAAGAGAATAAGCAGAAGAAAAAGATGTCTGAGGTAGAGATTGTCTAATCACTTCTGATGGTTGCTGAGAAAACATCCGAGAATATTCCGGTACCAGAATCCCTTCTGATAGCCCCTTCACTAGAGAATCCAAGGAAGAAGTTTGTGACTCCAGAAACATTCCAAGAAAAACATGTAGAAGAATAAGAAGAAGGGATTGGTGATACAAAATATTTGAGAAAGAAAGTTGAGGATTTTCAAGAGAATGAATGCCCTTCTGAAAAATTATCATTCTGAACCTCTAGCGCCGAGTTTTAAAAAAAATTTAACCCAGGGAAAGATGAGAAGAGTGTAGAAAAGTGAACACAATGTCTGAAGAGGAATATTCCAACCATGATTTCATTCAGCTAGAGGATGCTAAGGTTGGAGCTGAGAAGGATGAGGTATATGAAGAGAAAAATTTTCAACTATCTAATAGTGAACATGAATCTCCCAATCAAGAAGAAGTTCTTCTGGATGCTGATAAGGTAAAAAAGTTGGTTTTTGATACACCTAGAAGAGCAGTGGTGAAAAAGAAAGATATTGGTGCTTCATCAAAGAGGAAGGTTGTTGAAATGGAGAAAGAATCCTCACCAACAAATGTCTCATATTCGGAATCATCCTCTATTGGACATGATTTTGTAGTTTAGTCCTTAAAAAAGCTTACTGGAACTATTCCTTTATTTTAAATCATAGAATCAATATGTCAGATACTTTATCATTCCTTAAATCAAAAATCAAATTCAGAATCCATGTAGATGGATAAGTGTATCAAACTTGATGATGACTTTAAAACCCTTTTCCTAAACTTAAAATCCCACAAAAGATCTTGTAAGAATATGACTAGCTGATCATTGAAAACCATGGAAGAAATGAGAATTCATGATGAGTTTCATGATAATGTCAAGGATGCATTTGAAATCGAAGATAGTAAGTTCAATGATCTCACCATGTCTTTTGAAGAAAAGATATCTCTGAAAGAAAATAATCAAGAGAAAGAACTGAAAGATTTGAATGAGAAATTATATTAAGTTTCTCAGAGTTGGAAGAGATAAATGGATCTAAGTATTGAGATAGAAGATAAGCTTGTTACGAAATAAGATGTTATAAAGGGTCAAACAGAATCTCTTAAAGCTCAGGAATAAAAAATCAAATCCTTAGAGAAGAAAATAGAATATCCGGATCCGGTTCTCAAACGTGCAGATGAAGATCACAAGGAACAAAAAAAGCTGAAGACTATTTTGAAGAAGCTGATGCCAAAGGATAAGGAAGGATAATTTCATTCTAAATCTAGTATTAATTTTTAGTTTCCTTGTTGTACATATCCTTCCAATCATAATGAAAATTTTGGATATTAATTTTTTTAGTTGTCTAGTACTAATATTTCAGGTACAATATTTTTCATTTTCCATTCCCTATATTTCATTTTGAAAATCACAAAGGGGAAGAAAGGAACGTCAGAAAAGAATACTTAGTGAAGTATAAATTTCCCTAACTGAGGGGGAGTTCATCTAAGGGAGAGTTTTCATCATGAATATTTTCCTATGCAAGAAAATGGAAAATCCCATTTAGGAAATTCAGAATACGATCCCTAGGGTTCCCAAGTCCGAAGGGGGATTTAGTCATATTCACTTCGATCCATATGTAAAGAGAGATAAGTATTATTTACAAGGCCATAAAATTAATAAGTCCTTATATTATTTTTTATAAGGATGTTTGTGCTTTCCAAAAAGGGGGATATTTTTGAGTCCAAAACGTTTCCTTATGAAATTTCCATTCCATTCTGTTTTGAAAATCATAAACACACTATCATAAGAAAAATTTTATTTTCCATAAGTTTCATATTAATACAGAAAATTTTCTATCCCCAAGGAAATATATCCTTAATTTGTATTCATTTTTCATATTTTTTAGTCTCACTTAATCTAACTCTTTTTATTCCTATGTGTAAAATTCCGTATCAAATATAAATCCTTGGAATTGTAGAAATACTTAGATTTAAATCATTATGTTTTCGAGATCTGAATTTAGGATCCGAATTCTTATTCGTGCTCCTAATTCTTCTAAATTTAGACTTTGAATTATTACGAATTCAGACTCTGAATTCTTTTGAATCCTGACATCAAATTCAATTGAATTAAGACTCTGAATTCATATGAATTAAGACTTCGAATTCTTATGAATTCAGAATCCAAATTCATTAGAAATTCAGACTCCTAATTCACTGAAATTAAGACTCCAAATTCTATGAAAAACAGAATCAGAATTCTCTATATTTCTGGCTCAAAATTAATCATAATTTCGACTTCGAATTACTCAGAATTCAGAATCCGAATTTCTCTGAATTCAAACTCCGAATTCCTCAGAATTCATACTCCAAATTCCTTAGAATTCAGAATCCGAATTCATTAGAATTTAGACTTCGATGTATATAGAATTATGATACATAATTTCTATAAAAAAATGATCCGAATAACCATATAATATAAGCTCCGAAGGTTAAATTGCTTAGACTTAGATTTCTATTTTTCCTTAGACTCCGGAAAAAATGAATTTGGCTAAGCAACCATATGTTTTTTTACACTTGTTTGTGTAATAAAACGATATCGTGCTTTATATTACTAACTAACCATTATTTGAGTGACACCTGTACAGGTCCCATTGAAATTCATGGAAAAATATGATCGTTGGAGGAGGGACAAACCATTGAAGATATGCCTATAAATAGGAGCTCATTTGAACGAGCTCATAACAACAACAACTGACTGTTCTACGACTCTAGAGATTACATGCTGCTGAAGTGATTTCTAAGGAGATACTCTCATGCCTTTTTCATACTGAACATCATGTTCCGAATTGATTCATAAGACTTTGAATGTTTCTGTGTACATTAGAGGGCTTCCGGGGATAGGAAGACAAAGGTGGAGACTACCTTAAAGTTCAAGGACTTCCTTGGTGAGGAAGACAGAGGTACCGACTACCTTAATGTTGAGGTCTTGTGGGGATATCAAGACATACTCTGATATTCATATGAAGGGGTTACCCTGGTGTGGGAAAGACAGGCTTTCTTGAAAGTATAAATCAAGGGTCCTTTATCCAAGGTTGTTGGATACCATTCTTTTTGGGTTAAAACATTTCTTACTTGTTACTTGTATTGTTTCATGTTTGTTTTCTGCTGCATTTTTATTGATAAATAAAGTATAACTATCTTATACATTCTTATACTTGTACTCTGATTAGTTAGATACTATACACATTAAGGTAGAATCTTTATCTTTGTAAAATTTTCCAAAGTTTCATTTTTGGAACCACATTTTTGGAATCAAGCATGTTTGTAGAACTACAAGGTCTTGTGAATTTACCTTGTTTATTTTTGTTAAAAATTACATCTTTAAAATTTATAAAATAATTTCTTAAAGTATACAATTCACCCCTCTTGTATATTGAGAATCTACATTCATCTTTTCGATCCTACAAGGACCCTGTGATTATATCATTGATAAGAATTGAAAAAGACCTAGTTTTCTTAGATATGATAATGATTTCCATAAGAATCATAAATAGGGGAACATCATCAATCCTTTAAAAAATTATTTCTCAACCATCTATTTTGGAATGTTTCTTGGATTCTCAAAAAGATGATTAGGGAATTTAGATGAAAGTGGAAACTATCAGAAAAGGTAATACTCAAAGTGCAGTGTTAATGAGGAAGGAATTGTGAGATTTGGGGCATGACTATGTATTCCATCAAATCCTATGATAAAGAAAGAACATTTGTTTGATACACATATTTCTAATGTCGAAATTCACCAAGGAAATACATAGATGCATCAACATCTCCAGGAGAACTGTTGGTGGGATAAAATAAATAAGGAGATTGTTGAATATACAACAATGTACCTGCTATGTTAGTAAGTGAAGGTTAAGAGGTAGATGTTTAAGGGGATGATGTAACCATTACACATAACAATATGAAAATAGAATACATCACCATGGAATTTTTCACCAAACATCGGAATACATACATTGGAAACAATTCTACATCGGTTGTTGTGGATTTTATTAAAATGAATGCACACTACATTGGGATTCAAGAAGATTTATCACTAGGTCAACTAGTACTGATATACATCAGAGTTTTGGTAAGGATGCATTGATTACCACTATCGATTATGTCTAATTGAGATCTATGATTCAACTCTATGTTTTGGAAAAGTCTCCAGCATGCTCCAGAAACTGATGTTAACTTCAGTATGTATTACCACCCTCAAATTAATGGCCAATCTGAGTGAGACTATCCACTAACCTAAAGAAAAGTTGATTTATTTTTCAATGGACTTCAATGGTAGATGGTATAAACATCTTCCTTTAGTGGAGTACTCTTAAAATAAAAGTTTCAATTTGAAAATCCAATTGGCAACCTATGAAAACCTTTATTGGAAGAGGTGAGGAACACCGACATGTTAGGAGGATGTTGGGGGAAAACATTTATAGGTCAGTAATGGGTAATGAAATGGTGGAGAAGGTTAAGACCATCCTGCGACAAATAAAAGCTTCTCTCAGTCGACAAAAGAGAATTTGTGACAATCATCTAGGTGGACTTGAGTTTGATATTGGAGACATAATATTCATTTACATATCTCTGTGGAATAGATTAACGAGATTTGGAAAGAAAGTAAAGCTTATTCCAAGGTACATTAGTCCTTTTAAGATCTTTGATCACATTGGGGCAGTGGCCTATCAACTAGAACTCCCTCCAAACCACTCTCAAGTACCTGATGTATTCAATGTATCACTCTTGAAGAACTAAATACTTGAACCATCACATGTACACAATCTATATGTGGTACCGTTGTAGAATTAACTTTCCTATAATGAACATCTGATGAATATCTTAGATTACAGAGAAAAAGTTATACGAAATAAGACAATTCCACTTGACAAAGTTTTGTGGAAAAACCAAAAGTTTTATGAAGAAGTGTGGGAACCATAGGAGGTGATAAAGCAAATTTACCCTCATATATTTTATGTTTGGTAAAAGGAAATTTCAAGGGGGAAATTTCTTAAGGAGTATGGTTTTATGGACCTGAAGATTTATGAATAAAATTATTTTTTTATGTAATAGAATTTATTATATAAAAATACATGCACTTATTTTGTTTTATTATATATAATTGTATTTAAATGATGATTAATTATTATTAACATTGATAATATAGCAATTGAATAGTGATCACATGTCTATTATAAATTTAGGATTTTAACAAATACTTTTGACATAGAAAAAGGAAGTGATAGCCGCATCTAGTGTGATCGTACCCTATAATGTCCATTCATAGTAGCATTCGAGGGAGATAGAATTTATGGAATTTTTATAGACCAATAACATGATGATATCAAAAAACTTGTGTATGAGAGAAACTGTTTACAAGGGATTTTCAAACTCATCAAGATCGTGACCCAAACCATGTTCACCAAACGACCCCATGAAAGCCCCTCCATCGTGCACTATACACATAGGGAATATACTGGTGAAATGAGAGGATATTTAACAGGACCCTATAATTAGGGATATGTAAATTATTTTTTCTAGAAAAAATGAATATATTTTTCCTGTTATTGTTACTTTGTAAATGCTTTTTTAATCACAAATAGTATTTTTGGTTAATATTCATATTCCATTATGAAATTTATATTGATTGATTAATTTAGTTTTGAAATACAAAATATTTTTTAAATTATTAATACAATTTTTTGTTAAATATAAATTATTATATATTTTTTATGATGTCAAATGTAATTTTTATTAAGGTTTAAAAACTTCGTTTCTCATAACACGTTGATTTTCAATAATTTTCCGGGATTATATTAAAATTTAAAATTAACATATTTAGAAAATTATTTAGATAAAATTAATATCATTTTTGGTGTTATAATGTAAAAATAATCCAATGGTGAATTTTTCATAATTTTCGGAGATAGTCTAATGTGGTGGTAAAAACTAAATATTGTGTTAATATACGGTGGGTTTTAGGACATCATAATGTCCAAATAATTATTCAATAAATACCATAAAAGTTATATTGAGAAAAATATATGTTTTTAATTTATAATAATGTAATTTTATGTTTATATGATTTATTTTATAAAGTCTTAGTGAATCTTCAAAAACATATAATATATTTAAAGATTTTAAAATCATTTCATTTAAAGTATGCCTCCCATCCATATAAGCAGGTGAAATATTTTAATATATTCAGACCTTAGCCTTATAAAATAATTTATACCAATCAAATTTTCCATAATCAAATTGAAAAACACATTGGATGGTATTTTTTCAATATTTTATTATGTAGTGTCCAAAACCAAAATAACAATGAAATCCCCCTCTTTTCTTTATAAACCCACCCAATCTCCCATTTCTTTTCACTAAAACTCCTTGAAGCTTCACCAAACACTTCCCCTTACTCCCTATTTTCCTCAAAAGTCACTACCAAGCTCCCAAAAGTCGTATATCAATCCTTTGAAATCACACATCCATGTAAGGGATTCTCTCTCTCCAGTTTTTATCAAGAACTTCATTTATGATATTCCTTTTTGATTTCTATTTTCAAAAGTTGGTATACTTTATTACCTAAAAAAATTAGTTTCCATTTTATGTATAAATTATTAGAGTTTCTTTAAGTCTCATTAAGCCCCCCATGATCCTTTATGTAAAATGCTTTCCATTCTAAAATTTCGTAAGAGATCTTCCACCATCATCTTTTATCAAGAGTTCATATCATGTTATTTATTTTAATTTACTTTTTTCCTTTGTTGGGATATGTTATTAAATAACAATATTACATTAAATTTTATTTATGAATGATGATATCCCCTTTCACCCTCATTGATCCCTTTTATTAACCCTTATTTACACATGTTACAATACTGAAATTATGTAAGTGATTTCTCTCACCCCCTCTTTAAATTGAGCACCTCTATTATGATGTACCCTTAAATTTTCAATTTCATAGGTTGGGTTAAGTTATTACCTATCCCCATTAAATTCAATTTAATTAATAAATTAATAGGTATCAATTTATATTTCATCCACACATTTTAAGAATTTCTATTTGATTCCACTATGTTGGAGAAATTTAACTATAATATTCCATGCCAAAATCATTATATAATGAATACCATACCCATTTCTCTATCAAGGGTATTAAATTTTATAATCATGTACCGATTTATTGGGGACATACATGCATGTAATTCTCAATAATTTTTTATGGATAAAATTATTATGTTTAATTAATCCATTTTGTATGATCTAAGTGGCACACTTAAGCATTAAAATGAAATGATTTTGAGGGTTTCTACCTAATCGAGATCTAATAAATTGGGTAATGTTTAGTATCATGACATGTAAAATAAAATGAGGGTTTACTAAATATAATTCATATTTAATGACGGTTTAATCAATCTAATTAATTTTCAATTAGGTTTTACTTATGTTATTACATGTGGAATGATCCTTGACTCCTGATAATTTCTTGTTGTATGTTTTTGACAGATTTCCAAGTTATTATTATCAAGATCTATCATGCCTTTATATTCATAATAATTTTACGATCATTGATATGATTATTGTTTAAGTTTCACTTTATTCCTCATGTTATACCATTTTTATTCTCTTACTAGGATTTATAGATCACCATTTTCTTATGTATGTCCTCATGTTATCGCATGCAGTGTTAAGTATGAAGGAATGTCATGGTAATGAAATAGAATTATTCAATAATGATGTTTTATTTCATGGTTAAGTTATTATTTAACATTACTAATTTCCCAAAACAACATACCAATCGAACTTCTTAGTTGCATTAAGTGAAATTATTTGTAATAAATTAATGTTAAATGTGTTACAAAGATCAGAGTTGATATATTACGTATAAGGACATGAGCTTGAGAATTATATATTCTGTTGATTAGAATCTATAATCCAGATTATTAAATTACCAATAATATTTAAATTTTTATATTTATATAATTATTAAATTAATAATACATAAAAACTTTAATATTTCAATGTAGGCACTTCTACTTAATATGTATTTTTTCCACCGAATAAATTTTTTTTAATATAAAACGTAGTTTCTTTTCATTCTCAATATTCACTATTTTCATCTTTTCCTAATCCTCATAAATCGTTTTCCATTACCATGTAATTTTTTTAAAAAAAAATGGTATGACCAAAATATATCAATAATGTATATAAAATAACGGAAAACGTTTTTCAACTAAAAATCTATGATTTTTTTTAAAAAAATATTCCTTTTTTATTCATAAAGTGGAATCGTCTTTTCAAAACAATGTTTATCTTACATTTTAAAAATCAATATATTTTCATTAAAATCATTTTTAAGCATAAAAAATTATTAGTAGTTAACATTATAAATTATCTTTCATATAACACTTACAAACATTATAGATCTCTCAGTGACATAAGGAGTAACCATAATAGATAAAATAAGAATAATCATCAAAGTAGTATTTCTACAATCCCTTAGAAGAAAACTAATATGTTAAATCTGTCTCATTACCAAATGTATTGGTAGGGTATAAATGGATCACCCTTCTTAGGTTTAACGTAGAACCAACTATTATCATAAAAAAATTCCCAGATCTATAACATAAAAATAACACATAATGCTTTCATAATAGAATCATTCTTGAGGAAAATAAATTTTCCTTTTTCAAATAACTTTTAATTTTTCAAAAATATGCTCAATAAAAAATGGAAAAATATTTTTTGGAAATAAAATTTTATAATTTTAATAGAATAATCAAATAATTACTACTTTAGGAATGTGATAAATTCTTTTCATGTTTCATATGTTAAGGAAACCTTCTTTCTATATTTTTTTGTCAGAAAACTCACAATAAAACACATTTCAAAAATGATAAAAATAATACTTTAAAAAATATTCTGTAAAAAGTAATAAATGATTATAAATGATTTTAAAAAATCATAGGAGAATAATAAAAAATTTCTAAATAATTTATAAAACAAGGATATGGATGAAAAAGTGAGTTTTCAGGGAAACTTTTGAAAGTTAATTTTTACAAGAAAATCCCTTATAAATATCATATTATTGAAATGGGAATTATTAAAATGAATGAAACAATTTTATAAACTATAAATCATCTGGAAAAAACTTAAAATTATTTAAGGAATATTTAAAGGCTACTTCACACAAAGGCTTAGTAGGACATATTATAGAAGTATAAGTTTAACCTAAATAATGGAAATTGGCTTAAGAATTCCCTTATCCCAAGTTAAAATCCCTTGAGAAGGGGTCAAACCTCTTGTATAATGTTTTAAATAAAGTTATTGACTCATTATAGAACTATATACATAATTTTAATACCTTTTTTATGATTTAAAACATATTATGACCCATTAATTATAAATAGTTCATTGTTTAAATTGTTTCGGGTGTGTTTGTTTCATGTTTTCATGATCGGTTCATTTGTGAATAATTACAGATTTTAATGAAAAATGTATTGAAAAATACATTAGTGAAATAGAATAGAATTAATGACATTTGAAAAGTATTAATTATCCCATATATATTTTCTTTTTTTTGATGACGATGATTCATTAGATAAAACATTATTGAAAAATTCTTAGATTGTTTTTGTAGTCTTTTCGAACATCATGAACAAGTTTCAACTTATTTAATATCATATGTGCATACTAGTTCTAGAAAATGAAATAGTTTATAATATAAATATTGAAATATTATTTAACCATAATGAAACTTTTATTACTAACCATGAAGGTGGTAATGTAAGATGAAAATTCATTATTAACAATTATGGTAAATAGACCTAATTTGGACAATAGTTTTATTTCATTGAATAAAAGGAAATGAATAATGAAATGTATATGAGATACTATATTATAACTAGAACACTCTATTATATACATGATTATTTAGTTTAAATTCATTTTATGGATGAAATATGTGAGGAGAATGTAGAGAAAATGTAAGAGAGGTATTTTGAGAAATTTACCTCCTCAATGTCACCTCTTTGAGAGACCCTTAATTACCTTAGATTTAGTCTTTTATCAATAAAAGTAGAACTAGGATGTTGGGAGATTGATTAGTTGGGGTTTAGGTATATATTTGAAGTGATAAAAGGTTTCTTGAGTTATAATGGGGTGGTCATGAGTGGTATTTATACTTGAGGAGAGGTGGGTTTAAGTGATTGAAATAAGAATTATTTTATATTTAAAGCCAACCACAATTATGTGGCATTAATGTTCATGGAATTGGATATAAATTAATATTTTATAGTCTTTTAGGGTCAATAAATATATCATAAAATCAATAAATTTTATAATTTTACATAATTTAGTTTTTTTACCCTTTTAACTTTTACCCATTTCATTTTTTACCTATAACAAGTTAAATAATTTTTTTTACCATGGTAAATTTTTTGTGTAAAAAAATTATAATGAAATTAAAAAAAATTATAATTTATGATTCCAAATATTTAATCCTTTTTACCTAATTAAATTCATATATTTAGGAAAAATATATTTAAAATCAATATCATAGACAAAATGAGAAAGGGTTTTTGAAGTAAAAAGTTAAAAATATTGAAATGTTTTTATATACAATTTTAATGTGAAATTGATTCAAAATACCTAAATTGGGTTTTTATGTATAATTAAAATAATTAAACTTTAAATTATTTTAATATTATTTAACTCTAAAAATAAATTATATGAAAAAGATGTTTTGAAATAGAATTCACCATTTTTCACTAATAATCAAGAAATAAATAAAACACCTCCAAAAAAAATTTCACCTGATGATAATTTTAATATTCTTATTTCAAAAATTAAGTTTATTTTTTAAAATAAAATTTAGAAAATTTTAAATATTTAATTTTAAAAATAGGTTCACTGTTAAAAGGCGACAAACATTCCTTTTAGAAATATATAGATTTTTTAAAACAAATGATTTCATTCTCAAATTAAGACTATAAAACATACATGGTGAATTTAAAATCAATTTCCAAAAAATATACCATACAAATTTAATTAAAAATTTAACTAAAATTTATAATTTTTATTTATAAATTATAGTAAAATTAAAAAAAACATTCTATTGGTACCTAGGTTGTGTCATTCTCCCCTACATCTGGAAATTGTTTCCTCGCAATTTGATTCTCTTAATAAAAAAGTGGTGATATTTTACCTCATAGAATTTATAGATGTTACTTATTCAACTATATTTTTTTCATACAACTTTTACCACAAGAATGACATTATTTCGCAACACTCTCTCTTTCTTCGGTCAAAAACATGAACTGGCTATTCCTTATAAGAATTATTATTATCCAAATGAAATAATATAGGGATCAAAACATGAGATGAATCTGGAACGTAATTTATTAACACTAATACAAGAAAAAATGGTCCTTATGGGATAAACATAGAGTTAAATAAACTCGGTAAGCAACATATCCAACTTCTTTTTAAGATTTCATATGTTCAAATTAATCATGGACTCAATTTCCCTTTCTTTCCAAAATGCATCCCACCTTTCCAGGGATAAAATTCTTGAAATAATGATCACTAACATCAAAATATAGATCATTCCTCTAATTATCTATATAACATTTTTTTCTTCTTTTTGAGAATTTCACATGTTTTTAAATTATATATATCATCTCATCTATTTACTCTAACAATTTTGGTCCCAAAAACTTCGTTTATCCATCTTCTTAACAAAAAAATAAAGTTATGCACTACTTTCCATAAAATTCCTAAAATTGTTCCAACTGAATACTAGAATGATTAATGTTTTTATAAGAAAACACAACAAATGAATGATGTTTAACCAAACATATCAGGTAATACACTAAAAAATCTTGAAGCATATCCTCCAATGTCTAAATTTTTGTCTAGAATTTTCCATCAGATTAAGGATGAAAATAAGTGAAAAAATTTATGATTATTCCCAAATAATGTTATAGTAATTTATAGAAATTATAAGTGAATTTGGGATCATGATCAATTAAAATGGAGAGAGGGAATCTATTAAAACAGACAATATATTACACATGATTTCTATAAAGTTGATAAAAAACACAGTATCTTTGATAGGAAGTAAATTTTCATTTTTACCAGGTTAATAAATAATAACCCAAATTATATTGTTACCTAAATATTTATTTAGAAACCCTATTATGAAATCATTTGATATATTCTCCCTTTTGGACTTCGATACTAGAAAAATATAAACCATCCCGTAACGTAACTATCATTTGGATTTAACATACTGAAAAACCAAAAAATCACTCTGAATTGAGAAAAATATTTTTTCATTCCTTTCAACAAGTATTACTTTAAAAGGTCTCAGTTAATATTACTTCTTCTTGGTCGGACTGAAAATAGATAACTATGAGCTTCACTTAACAGACATTTTTTCAATCCTGAATAACATGGTACATGTAATCTCTTCCAAAATATAAAAAAAATAAATATCATTTTTATATTAGGGAAACATTTACTTTTTAACCAAATCTTTTTTTCTACAACTCATGGTCATCCTTCCAAGCTTGCATAATTGTATTTGAGAAAAACAATTTCCATGACACATGAAACAAAATTGAGGAATTCCATATATCTATAACTTCTAATACATAATTCATCATGTCTTTGACCAAATTTTCATTTTCCAAATGTAACATGGTTAGTGTAGCATTATTTTTCTAACACAAAGAATAATCTAATTTATTGTATTTATCCAGTATTGTAATGAATCATGGAGTCATAATCCTTGATTAGTTACAACCATATACTTTGTCTTATGATCAATTCTTTATGAGTTAATATATACTTGTAAAATATTTTATCAATATATATTTCACACATTACCCCATACAAATTATAGATATAAATTTTTTATTCAGACACAGTATAAGATAATTCCAAATCATTTGAAGTGTAATTTAACTGTTGAGGTTTTAACAAATGTTAAGAGTAAGAATTTACTTAATCATTATGTATCACGACACAACCATGTCCTTTTCAATGAAGTATCAGTATAAATGGAAAATTTACCATTCCACGAAGGTAGGGACCAAGTCAGAGAATTTTCTATTATTATTTTCAATTATAGAAAACAAAAAGCACATTCTTTTGTTTAAATAAATTTTACACATTATCAGGTTAACTAAGATGGTGGGATAGATAACCATGGTAAATTTTCAGAAAACCATTATTAATATCCAACTTACAAAAGAAAACTATGTATCTTGATAAATTTTTTGGGCATTGTCCATTCACCAACAAATTATGAATTATAGGGAAGAATTGTAATTCCATATTTACTTATAATGTTACCCATAAAAGAAATCTATAGTAAAAAATAAAATTTTCCAAATTTTATATATAAATTCGTTTCATTAATGGTTTTTAGAATAATTATTAGATGTTTATTAATGATCCTAATAAATGTTTTCATTAAACTAAAATTTAATTAATAAAAACAACCACAAATTTAAACTAATACTCATGAAATAAAATATTCATAATATCCATAACTACAACATGGGCATTTTTCAAACCAAAGGGAATAACTACAAACTTATAATTCCCATATCATAGCCAAAATTCATTCTTTTGGATTCTATCTTCCTTCACCTTCTTATAATGGTACCTGGACCACATGAGAACTTATGAAAAATACTCACCTCCTAGGAGCTAAGAAAGGAAGTCATCAATATGAGGATATTGATAGTTATTATTTACAGTGTCGCTATTGAAAGCTATATAATCGATGAAAAGCCATGTAAAACCATTTATATTTTTTAAAAGTAAAATAATTGATTCTCAAGTTTATGTACATGGTTAAATAAAACCTTTTTCTAGAAACTCATGTAAATTTTTTTTCAATTATAGAAGTTCTACATGATCCATTCAATAAAGAGGGTTTTGAAAATATATTACCATCAACAACTTATTTAATAGAAAATTCAACTTTCTAATTAGGTATTATATGAATAAACTCAACAACGAAAACATCCTGATACAGATTTACCACTAGTATATGATTAATCTGAAAAATTCCCTTATTCTCAACAATATTTTCCAGATAAAATTCATTTATATCTTTTAATAGTTTCATTAATTCATGATATGATATCGGTGTTATGGGTTCAATCATGTATAAAATAGAAAATCATTATGAAATATAACTTCATTACCCATACCATCAAATCTAAAATAGTGAACATGAAACCAATCCACACTTAGAAAAACATCATACTCTACTATGGGTAAAACAATATAGTTTTTAGGTAATTTATATCCACAAAAAATGATAAGAATAATCTAATAATTTTTTTCCTTAACATCTCCCCCTAGTGTTTTAACAATAAGTTCAAGATTTATTTATTATAGTATAATTTCTAATTTACTAGAAACGTTCTCTGAAATGAAAGAGTATATAGAACCTATATGAAAGAAGACATTAGAACAATCTGAATAAACAAGCAATGTACCTGATACAACATTGTATAATGTCCTTTTTTATACTAAAGTAGTTCAAAATGGTTTGCCACGTATTTTTTCTTATAGGAAAACTTCTTATCATCGTCTGGGTTCTTCTTTAGACATTCACTTACATAAAGACCCATCTCACGGCATTTAAAACATTTTACTGACTATATATCAGAACTGGTATTACCACTCTAATGATACTTTTCAATACACTTATAATCCTTATTCCCAATATTACCACATCAAAATCACTCACAAGATTTTAAAAGTCATTCCCTAGTGTTTCTTCTACATATCTCATAATAAAAACTCAGTTCTCTTAATATCAAACTTCTTAGATGAATTATTACCTTTTCCCTGACACCTTCTACAAATTCATAACTAATTTAAGGGAACACATGACTATATTAAAACTCTATATTCACCTTCTCTACACATCGAACATGATTTTCACAAGTTTTCATTTCATGAGATGCCAATGCCCTTTGATATTTTGGATTCAATCCTTTGTAAATTTTTTTTGATATTACTATTAATATCTCTAATAAAATTTAGAGGGTACCTTGAAAAACATGTGAGTTTTTCTTCGTACTAAGGCATTGAATCCTCTTCTTATATCAATGACAAGAATTGTTTTCTATCCAAATTTAAACCACATTTGGAAAATAATTCTCATGAAATATATTTTTGAAATCATCCCATTCCAAAGAATTAATGTCCTAATTATCCCAGATATTCTTGACCATCTACCACCACGGTTTAGATTCACTTTCAAAACAGTAAATACAATGTTTGAAATTTTTATTGTATTAAAACCCCATGACATTAAACATATTTTCTAGGTCTTTAATCCACTGATCATCTACCACTAGGTCAGAATATCCACTAAATTATGGAGGATGGTTCCTCATAAGATTCTCCACTACTAACATATTCATATACTGTTGATCTCAATGATCTCTTCCATGGATAAAAGTTTTATATATATCCTATTTTAGTTGATCCATTATAGAATCAAAATTTTCAGTTTTGATTCTTACCATCATAGTATACTAATTTGGATTATTTTTTCCTCTTGAATCATTCCCAACACCAACTACTCTGTTTCCTCTATGGAAAACCAATCTTAAAAGATATATCTTAGAATAATAAACATGGTAATATTCAAATTCAATATCATTACAAATTTACCATAAAATATAAAATAATTTTTTGAAATTTTCTTATTTTAACCCTTAAATTTTTCTAAATCATGCTCTGATACCAACTATAAGGAATCTACCTTAAAAATTATATATTTAAGTCATTTTAAAACAATAATTCACATTATTACTTTCCAAAGAAAATTTTTGTTTAAGAGTGTTTAATAATTTTGAAATAAATCATATATAAGAACTCAAATATTTTAAAGTAAACACTTCCAATCCACATCCATTTTTTCTACCAAAGGAAAACATTTTGATATAAAACATTGATTATTTTCAATCGAAATCTTTACAATTTTCATATTTTCCACTTCCTTGTACTTAATTTTCCTTTACCTTATGGAATAAAATTTTAAAATATGATCTGATCACAAAAAAGCAGAAGAATACATTAAATAACACTAAAAATAGACCAATAATAATATATAAATACATTTTTATAAAAAAATTACAATTTCTTTCGAAAAAGGAATCATATTTCCAAAAGGATCACTATCATACCATTTTAAATCTGTCGATTTTCCAGATAAATCATTAGAAAGTATTAAAAATATAAGTGGGTAACTTGAGACATAATTTTAAATATATATCTTGAAAACATTATATATATCTTCTCTATGTAGTTATTAACCATCACACATACAATTAAAATAATCACAACATCACTATTTTTATCATTTATGAGGAGAAACATAATTGGTTATCCGCATCCCATTAGTAAATTCCTTAGAGATCCATAAAGGGCTCACCCTACATCTAATTTTAATGGAATTTATCTTCCTTATAATAAATTCCTATGAACCATAACATAAACATAATACCTAAAGCTTTCATAAAAAACATTCAACAGGAAAATAACTTCTCTATTTTGAAATCACTCTTCATTTTTCACAATTCCACTCCCTCATAATGATAAAATGTTATTTGGAAATAATATTTTGTAAAATTAAATGAAGCTGAAAAATGTTAAATCATTATGAAATAATGAAATTTTATTCTTGTCTTATATGTTAAAATACATTCCTTATATATATTTTTAATTCAGAAAAGTCACAAAGGAAAACATTTTGTAATTGAAAAAAAAATGTTTTACAAAAAATTTAGTTAATATTCATAAAAGAGTATTAATGAATATAAAAAATCATATAAGAATAGTAAAAAAATTATTGATATAATGTATAAAACATGTATATAGAATAAAAAAATCGTTTTAATTATAACTTCAAAAGATTGTTTTTAAAAGAAAATCCATTATAAATAAAATATTATTGAAGCTGGAATTCATAAAATGAACCAAACACATGTATCTAAGGATCCAAATAAAAAAATTTCCAATAAATTACAGGATATTCAAAATTCATTGCATATAGAATCATAGTATGAAATAATCAATTAGTATATTGTTATTCTATAGAATATAAATTGGGTTAATAATTCCCTTAACTTTTGCTCAACTTCCTTAAAAAGATTTCAAACCACCTATATGATTTTTTAAACATTATTATTAACTCATTACAGAACTGTAATAATATTTATAATATATTATTTTATGATTTATTACATATTCTGACACATTCATTAACAATAATTTGTTATTTTAATGATTTATAGGGGATTTGTTTCATGTTTTAATGATCAGTTCATTTTTTGTGTACTTACAGACACTCTTGTAAAAGGGAGTTACAACACCATATGTTTTATGAATTTTATTATTGAACATAAAAAAATGTTAATGGTGTCATGTATCATTTTTATTTTTAACCAGATGATAATTCATTAGATAAAATTTTAATGAAAAATGTTTAGTTTATCTTGGCAGTTTTCCCAAACATCTCAAAATAGTTTCATATTATTTAATATTTTGTGTGGATATTAGGTCCAGAAAATAAAATTCATTATAAAATACCTATTTAAATATTATTGAACTATAATTAAAATTTTATGACCATCCATGAAGGCAGTAATATGAAATGAAAAATCATTATTCATGGAGATGGTTAACCAACATAATTTGGACAATAATATCTTTTTATTGAAAAAAGGATATGAGAAATTAAATGGATTTGAGATACTTCATTAAAAACATAAAACATTAGTACAAAAATGATTTTCATGTTACCATTTCTTTAAGTATGTAGGATATGAGGATAATGTAGAAAAGAAAATTAAAAGAGGTACTTTGAGAAAATTACTTCTTGAATATCACCTCTTTGAGAGACCCATAAAGACCATGGATTTGATATTTTGGTGAGACCAGAAGAACTAGGACTTCTGTATTGTTATAAGTTGAGTTCTTATTAGAGATATTGGGTTATAAGGGTGTTGGGAGTCAAAATGGGGTGGTGATAAGTGATATTTATACTTAAGGAGATGTGGGATTAAATGACTAAAATAATTACTATTTTATATTTAAAGATAACTACATTGAGGTGGCATTAATTTACAATAATTTTGATGTAAATTAATATTTTATAGGATGTCTAGGGTCGTTAAATACCTAATAAAACCGTTGACGTTTTTTGTTATTATGTATTTTAAACCATTACCCATTTAACATTTACCTGTTTTATTTTTACCTATACTGCGATAAATAATTTTTTACCATGGTAAATGTTTTCATTCCTAAAAATTAAAATTAAAACAAAAAATTATTTATAACTTATAATTATAAATATTTTATCTATTTTACCATATTAAATTCTCATAATTAGAAAAAAAACATTTAAAAATAATCTTGTAGCCATAACAAAAAAGCAGGGTTATAATGTTAAAAGTTCCAAATTTTGAAATGTTTTTATATCCAATTTCAATGGTAAATTGATTAATATTACATAAAATGAATTTATAAATGTAGAATTAATATAATTATACATTAAAATATATTGAAATTATAATTTATCTATATTAATTAGTTAAATGAAAAATCAGTTTCCAATTAAAATTCATTATTTTTCACTATTCATAAAAAAATTATCTTCTCAGAAAAATACAAAAAAATTACTATATTGTTATTTTATATTCCATATATTGATATGAATATTGTTTTTTTCAAATACAATTTTATAAAAATTTTAATACTTTGTTTTAAAAAAAGGTGTGCTGTTAAAAGGTGACAAAATTGGCATTATGAAAAAAATTGTTTTTTTGCTTAAAATTAGAATTTATTCATATCATAACACTATAAAACTTATTGAATTAATTTAAAATCACATTATTTAATATATAACGTATAAATTTAATTAATATATTTTTCTAAAAGTAAAAAATTTAATTAATTATTACTAATAAAACTAAAATAAAAACAATCAATTGGTACTTTGGTTGTCACATTAGCCATTTATGTATGATGTTTTGTAATGAAGCCTCAATGGTATGTTTACGATTTGTAGTGTTATTCATTATATAATGATAACATTATTTTTTTTATTTTCATGTGATTATTTTAATAGTTATGGTATTCATGGTATGTTTTAAGGTCATATGACTATTTATATAGCATTATTTGATCATTACTTATTTGTACCATATTATTCTTCAATATCATGTTATTGACTAAATTCCATGTTTTTAAATATAATTTCCATTTCATATTTATTATTCATTTTTAATCATGATATCTTTTTTTGTACACATTCCCTTACTAAGCATATGATCTCACCCCTTTCTATGGGGTTTTTTTTACCAAGATCCAATATAGTATACTAAGAATGATATATAATGAAATTCTTGTATGAATATTGTAGTTCTCAAAGAAAATAAATATTTTTTATTTTATGTTTTCAAATGTAATGTGAGATTTAATTACCGATACATTTTACCATGACTAAAAAAATTGGTCCTTAGGGATGTTATTTCTTGTATCATATCCAATGTAATATATTAAACAAATGATCTGGGCAAATAGCCTGCATGATATCCTGGTTTGTATAGTTGTTTTACTTAATAATTTATGGATAAATATTAAGTTTATTTTGGGAAGAATATTATAGGATTTATTTTTTTATTTTTTTCAATTAAATGTGATTAAGGAAATTTTACAAGATATTTAATTATTTTGATATTTATATAACCATTGGGGTTAACATAAAAGATTATTTGGGAAGAATGTTATTATTTTGTTATTGGTGTAATCTATAGTGTATGAGAAAACCATAAAGCTTAAAATTATCATTAATGTTGAGGTTATTGAGGTTATATGGGATATATGTTTATTTATTTATTGAATAACCAATTATAAACCCTTGATTTTTTATCAAATTATTGAGATTAATGTATTTTTTATAATATAATGGTTTTATTCATTTTTGGTATCATCATAATTTTTTCTAACTATAATAGAGTAATAAATTTTTATTCTTTTTTAGATTATGTGATGTGTTGGAAGTTGAATTTAATGCTTCAGGTATTAAAAATTATTCTTATAAACTCATAATTTGGGGAAAAAGATGTTATTGTTGTAAAAAATGACTAAATAATGAAATTATAATCATCATATATGGATATTTCCCTGTGTTATTATCCTAGATGTTAATGTAATTATATTACTCTAGGAAAAATATATTGAAATAAATATGTTATCCAATTACATTCATTTCTAATGAATCGATTGCGTTTTCAAAAATCAATAATTTATGGTTGTTTGGTCATTGACCTTCTCATATAAAGTTTTTCTATGACCCTGTATTAATCATTGGTCATTATTTTTCTACTCCGTGTATATATTTTGACATCCCACCAATGTTCTCCTTATCTAGGAACCTAAATGAGTGGAATTTCCAACGACTATTATTTTTCTCACATTCCCTTTTCAAAAGATGTTCAATTAACCATATTTACAAGGTTGGTTTTTAGAAAAGTTTGATCCTTTGATGAATGAGATAAAACGTTGAGGTCATAATTTATGTATGTGAGGTTTAATTTTATACCCTAATATTTTATGATATATTTCTCTTTAAATAAATACAATTTATTTGATATCTTGTGATACATGAATCCACATGCCTAAATAAACTATATTGTGATATACTATTATAAATTATCCATTCAGTTGGTAGTATGAATATAAATAACCAATTTTTTATTTTTTTAAAATTATTAATGTTTTAGATGAATAGGATTTATTTTTAGTAATGTCATTATATTCTTAACAAAATGTTTTTTCTCAAAATATTTATTTATGATTTATTTGTGAACAAATAATATTATTAATTTCTTCCAATTATATAAAACATAATTAAAAAATTGAACTTCATTTTGAAATCAAATTTTTTTTATTAAATTAAACTAATTTATTTATAATTTTATTAAAACCATGATTTGTTAATGAATGTTTAAAAACCATGATATTTATTGAAAATTTTGTTTTCTCTTAAATAATTTACAATTGATTATTTTTTAGAATTATTTTAAATGTAACATGAGTTAATTTAAATTATAAATAATAAAATTATGGTTTTTGGAATTAATTTTTACTTTTTATTTTTGTGCAGAAGGTTTTATAATTTAGAAAATATTTTTTTCTCAAAAACTAGTTTTGAACACATTTAGTGGGTTTAATTTTAAATTAAAATCCATAAAATATAAGAATTTAAAATTGAAAAAAAATTCTATATTTTGAAAATGGAGGTAAAATTTTCTTATTATACCCATTTTATTTTTTCACACAATAAGGTTATTATGGTAAAAAAAAATGAAAATTATCATGGTTAAGGTTTACATGGGTTTAAAGTAGTTTTATTAAAAGATACAACATAAAATGTAACAAAAACATTCCCAAATGTGTTTTTTTTAGTTCATTTTGACCCTATCACATATTATATTTTAATTTGGTGTGTATTGGTCCCACATGAAAAGATTATGGTATTTATATATATTATTTAATCATTTAATTAATTTGATGTGTGTCTTTCCATCCCATAAAAAAGAAAACCATCTCTTATATTTTATACACACATTCAGATCCTTATATATTATCCAAAACCATTAATAATACCATCCCGGGTTCCTACCCCACATCCAATATCTTACAATATTGTTAAATTATCATCCTTTCAAGGATTAAGGTGTAATATAATGGAGGTCTCTATTATAGAAGGTAATCATCTTCACCAAGAACATTCTTCTTTACATATTTATTTTACCACCTTAAATTATGTTTTAACAATTACAATATAGTAACACCCATAACTCCCATGTACAAAGATGTTATTCTATTGATGAACTAACATTTATCTGTCTCCTTCTCCATCAAATGATAAATAAAATCATCACTTGTGTGTAGGATAGACTGCCACCTCGTGAGTCGATGTAATTTATTTTCCATCACTAATCCACATGGATAGTCCCAATGACTGAAATAATTAATATATTTGATAAATAAGGGATAACTCAGATTTTTAAATTATAATATCATATCTACCTTATAATATTTTAATCCATTGGGAATTCATGATGTCACTCCTGCAGACATGATAGAGTCTAGAGTTTTCGATACCAAACCATATACGTTTACCATTTTTAGAGGGTTTGGGAAGTTATCACTTAATAAATATAACTTTTGTTACATTTAAAATATTTATTCAATATTTTAGGTGTATTTTCAATGAAATTTGATTAAAAATATACTATACCTAAAATGAAGTCATTTCATATGGGATCATAGCGAATTCAAAAACACATCATATTAATAAAGATTGTTTCACAGATCGTGTGATACATTATATATTTGTGTAAATATATATTTACATGAGTTATTTTAATATTAAATATAAAAAATATAGTTTTTCTACATAATGATTTATATATATATTTATGAATATGTATGTACTTTTAGATTTTTTTTATGTATACATAAATATTACATTGTCATATATATATATATAATTATATTTTATGAATAATAAGAATTATTATATATGTATTAAAATACATATATGTGAGTGAGAAAATAAAAATGTGGGAATATATATATTAAAATATATATATGTGGTAATTATTTAAAGAAAATAAAAAGGAGGAGTTGTATGGTATATACATATCATTGAATTATTACTATGGATATATATTTTTGAATGTGTCATTGAAAATAGAGAAGAAAAATTCAATTAAAAGGGGTGTGAAAAATAAATAAACTAGATAGAGATGATAGTATTAATGATTAATATATAGAGTTTCGATTTTTTAACAAAATAAAAAGGAAGAATGAAATGTGCACCACAAGAGGCTATGGGGGAGTACTGTTTGGGGTGTGAGAAAGAAATTAATTAAAACAATATTAATAGTAATAAATTATGAGATAATTTGTAACTCATTTTAGAAAATATTAATAATAAAAATAAATTCTTGAAAACATGTATTCAGATTGAAATTTTATTTAAAATAAATGGAATACTTAAAAAAACATGCACCCAAATAAATGATGATAATTAAAAAATTAAATAATTAATGGGATGAGAAATATAATTTAAATTAATGGAAATAATTAAATAAAATAAATGTTCATATAAATTGAGACGCATTTTCTACCATCTCTTTAGTTATTAAAATCAGGTAAATAAAATATCTCATACTTATAAACGTTTTCTTCCTTATATCCCTTAATAAAAATAAAATTGATGTTCCAATGGTACCGTTGGATTTATCCCATTGATAACATAGTAATACCCCTATATGAATTCACTAGTATCAACGTATAATATCGAGTTTTATTAAAATTCAAATTATATATTAAAATTGTTAAAGAAAGAGAATTATACGATTGTTGTTTCATATCGATCCTTGCAAACATTGTTTATCATCTTTATTAGATCTGATAATTAAGGTTAGGTATATAAGAATTATCCATATTTTTCTATTAATGTGGGAAATTAACATAATTTATCATTCTTGTATAAATGAATGTGACAACCATAATAAAATAATAATCTGGGAAGTAATTCTATGATGAATGTTTTTGTGATATTCTAGAAATTTAAAAAGTTTTAATATGAAATGCGTAACATAGAATATAGATAAAAAATTTATCTAAAAACTATTCAAAATGAATATATATTATTTTGAAATTATGTGGAATTGTTAAGGTGAGAAAAATTATGTGTCACGTTGAATATTCATTATTATTTTCATTATATTTTAGCATGTTTTGAAAACATTGATGTCTATTTAAAACTAACATTTCCTGTTGGAGGTTGTTGTTTATATTCCATGAATTGATTTAGAAATAATATTTCATGCCAAATATAAATAATTTTATCATAAAATATAAAATTTTTATATTTAAATGAATATTATCAATAATAATTTTTCCAATGGAGTTTTAAATTTTAATTCATGCTGTGAAAAATAATGTTTGAATAATCTTTATGATTATCATAATAAATAAGAAATAAGTATTTTTCATGTTGTGGAATAAATATAATATATTTGTTAAATTATAAAATAGAGAGAAATGGATATTCTTATGAAATATTATTCTTTTAATTTTATAAAATAACAATTATACCATTTCATTTCGATTAAATTATTAAATAATGATTAATAAAAATTATGTTTATAATTCTGGGTATTATGTAATTGAAATGAGTATTGTTTCATGTGAAAAGTATGGTTTAATATTTTTTTCAAGAATATTTTATTTCATGTGTAGATTTATTTTCCTTTATTAAGGATGTTATCACATGATATAATTTAATTAAATTCTCATAAATCATAGTATTATCGCATGTGAAAATATTAATATTCTTGTCTAAATATTGTAGAATGTTTGATCACATGTTTTGGAATTATATATGTTTTATTACATCTAATATTTTCTGGATAGTAATATATTTTTTTATTATTTGGTTATCATGATCGAGATTCTTGGTGTAACATCACAACCTCAGATCCAGTAAAATAGTGCCTTGAGCAGGTTCTCCACATGGACTCAACTGCGCCTCCTTATATGCTAGAGGCTATTTAAAAGCAGTGATATTGTAATTTTGATTCAGTGGGGAGACTATACCCTATGGATAAATACTAAAATTTGGAAGAAAAGATCAATAATATCAATAGAGGAAGATATATAACTCTCACAAAAAAATAACATAACCTAGGCAGTGGAAAATATGCATCAATGCATGGACATGAAAAGTCATTAATAAAATAATCCAATGAAGTAAATATACATACACGATAAATGGATAAACATATAATATTATAAATAAAATAAAATACCCAACTCATATTGGTATCCCGGGTATATTCTCATACCTCATATTCATATCATGTTCTAGCATAATAATGGGTTGCTGCAGGGAAGAAAAATCATAGGTCTTGACCTGCAACCAGTTGATCTATCTGGCTACTAAATGCTGACCGAAATAGGGTGTGAGATAAAATTTTTAGGCCACCACCAATGATGTCTAATGCAATATAGTCAGTTAGCATAAAATACTGTCGTGTTCATGTATAAAAAATAAATGTGTAAATAAAAAAAGTAATTATGTCATGATCATATTCCTCAAAAAAACCTAACCAACCATAACTAATTCTAGATATTCCAGAATATCTCTAAATAGGTTTCATTCTTTAAATACATTTAGAAGAAGTGAAATTGGAAAAAAAGTATTACCCATGACTATAATCCCATGTTTCATTGTGTAACAGTAGACTTGGGGACCCAATATTAACCTAGGCATCCTTATATAATGATAATCATATAAGATTATACATGACTTTTAATATTAATTAATTATAATTCATGAATAATATAATATCACATTACCTATGATCCAAAATAAGTCATTATGTACCAAGAATACATGTATCATTCATGTATTTTCATAAATTCATTTAATATATGCACCTATCCATGGCATTCCATATCCGGAATCTAGGTATCATTCATGGTGTATAATATTTTTAGTCAACCTATGTGGAAATCCAAAGCATTCCATATTAAAAATTTATGTGTCACTAAAAGAATAACATAACATCATTCATCTTATTAAATCATCCAAGGAATTTCGTATCAATATTCATGATATCATTCAAGGTGTATATAATATCATATAACCTATGAGTCCTTCCAATGAATTCCATATATGAACACTATATATTTCCTAAGGTGAAAAGTTTTTCATATATCATATGATCCCATATAAGAAATTCCTTGTAAGGAACCCAGATATCCCTTAGGAAGAAATATCATATACAGGAACATAAATTAAATTATTAAACATGTTCCATTAAAAATATCCATGCCAAATGTTTAATAAAACAATCCATTAATCATTTAGTTTATAATTCCCATAGCTAAAAATAATTGTGTTTAATTTTTACTAGGAAATTATTTTGTTTGAAAAAGGCACAATACTAAGGTAAGAATAAATAAGGTTCCAGTATAATTCCCATTTTTTCACTACCCAAATAACTCCATCTAATAATTTATTCAATATTGAACATCTAATATACCTTAGGATGGTGTTTGGTTACATAGGCAATATTGATAGTTTAAAAAATTTAATATCACACATCTATTTTGATGGTTCCAACTAATTTGAAATCCCTTAAATGGATTCAATAGACTCATAGTGCTGGTATCCACATTCTAATCATTAGTGTTCCATTTTAATTCGGTTTTCATTTTTACCCAATTTTAGACTTCATAATTTATGGTTGGTAAAGTATTTGATACATTCCAATTTAAAATTCCATCCCACATTAATACAATCATTTGGTCCTATCATTAATTTTGGATAATCCCATCACACCTTTGTGGTGTTTTGGTCTTAAGGAACAATGTTCATGAAGGAATATATTTCAACCAATCCATGGGTTGGTTTGTGTTGAGGATTTAAACCTCCAACCTTGTGTAGGGGAATAATATCATGGGTAAAGAAGTTCTAGTTGTCAAATTTAATCTCCTTAATTTTTTAAAAGAAACATGTAGAAAGTCGGGAATGTGATATAATTTAAACATAATATAAACAATGAGAATTTTCGGGAATGCAATATTGAACACCTGCCACATGCTTAGTAACATTGAATAATCCATTATGAGGCTTCAATTCAAGATGGAATGATAAAAATATGAAGAATATTCAAACTCAGTAAGAAAATGGTATATTGTATCAAATGGAAATATCATCCAACAAGGAAAGATAAATTGAGAATGGATGGAATATGATCTGGAGACTACATGAGATAAATCCAACTTGATTCATAGTGTTTGATTTTGATGTCATATAAAGGAGATACCTTGAGGCCTAGATAAGAGGGGGGAGAGTTTGAATAGCTGGAGGGGGGTTTTATGCATCAATGGGTAAGGATAAAGGATGAGGAATCCTCAAAGGAGGTACAGTAAAACTATCATTTCTATACCCTTTAAGAGCTACAAGGTTTTCTAAACCATTCACCAACCTTTTGGTGATAATTTTATAACAACCTTTTACATCGCACAATTGTAGTGCATTTGTAAAGACACGGAAAATCCGTGGATTTTTTTTAAATACACAAGAATTTTACGAGTCTGTAGTTTCTGAAGACACTTGATTCTGAGGCTCGGTGTGCCCAGAATCAATTTCCAAATTTTTCTTTGGCTACTTCCATTAATGGTACGTGCAAGAATTTATTTCTTTTGAACTAGTGCTCAGAATTGAAATCTGAGGGCACCGTTGAACTCGCAGCACCAGTATTCGCTTGAGGAGACCATTACCGCAGTTGCGTTTCCATTTGAATGGATGTTTTTAATTGGGGTTTCTAAAAAAATTTAATAAAAATATGTGTGACATACTTTTATTTAAAAGGTGGTTTAATCCTCCAAAGGAAAGTTACAGGTGGGGCCCACCCCCACGTAACCACCCATGGGAGGATATTATGAGTTGGGGCTCACATGAGCTCAACCCCCTTAAACCCTCCTTTGAACCCCTTGAGTTACCCATTAATAGGGGAAACTCTTGGACTTCCCATTAATGTGCCAACACACAGTTGTAATTAATTAATTAAATCCCTTGGAATTCTTGCCAACACCAAACATTTTATTATATGAACCAACTTAATTAATTTGATTTATTTTGAACTCATGCCAACCATTAAAATAAGGTATGTGCATATTTTATTTTGGGCTGGCATAATTGTTGGAGAGTTGGCTTGGAAGAAAAATATTATCTCGATGAAGAACACTGTTTCCACTGAAGAACGGCGGCGTGTCTCCTTCCTTTCCAACCAGGGAAAGAAATGGAAGACACCACCTATGAAGAACGTCACTAACAACAATTTCATCCCCCTCAATGTTGACGGAATGACGTCCATCTTCCACGATTTCCATAATCTATGAGTCGTCATCATTCAACGACAAAATATGAGGTAGGGGGTTTGTTTATTTTTAAATGAATAAAATTATACCATCATTCTTCGATGAATGATTTGGTTCATAATAGGGAAATTTATATCACCTAATGTGGAGGGCATGAGCGAAAAAAAGAAGCCCTGATTCCCCACTTTTGGTTCTTGTTATTTGACGTCGGAGGCAGAGCTGAAAGGGACAGGTGTCGTTTCACTGCACCTGAGAAGAACTGTAGCGACCGAAGAGGAACCGCGGTCGGGAGGGCCGCAGAGGATGAAAAAGAGTGGCCCTGTCATTCCGCGCAGAGGGAATCAGGTCCACAACACCATCACTCCACGGTGGAGGTGTGGAGGGGGCCAACTGAGCCAGCTGCCGTGGAGCCAGACCGCCGAACAACCGGTCGGCCCACCAGCCAGCCCGCTGGAACACGTGGCGCCCGCAGGCGCTGCGTGGAGGGAGACCGTGGCCTGCATCTACGGGCCCCTCTGCTGGGCGAACCGGCTGGCCGCCTGCCGGTTGGGCTGAAAACCTGGGGTGCCCGTAGGCGCCGCATGAGAAGAACCATGGCCCGCTGCACGGGCCGCGTGTGTCGGGCCAAACCGGCAGGCTACGACCGACTGGGCAGCGATGGAGGCGGAGCAGCATTGCGTCGCCGGGCAAACCGGACCGGCCCACAGCGCAGCCCAAGTCTGCATGTGGGCAGCGCCCCACCGGGCCGGGCCGCTCCCAAGCAAGGTCATACCCACCGAGCCGCGTCAGGCTAACCCGCTAGCCCACTGGGCTTGATAGGCTAGGCACATCTTCGCTTAATTGGGCTGACCTTCCAGCCCACAAGACTTGATAGGTTAGGCTCGTCTTCGCTTAGAAGCAAACAACTCCTAGACCGAGCGTCCGATCGACACGCCATCTACGGAACATGGACCCTCAGGACGAGGCGATCCTTTTTCAATACTCTATGTGAGTTTTGGACAATTTTATAAAACGGTCGGGTTTGGATCGAGCGTAAATCCAATCGGGCCCCTGGGACAGTAATGCCAATAACTCTCAAACCGGGCGTCCTATTGAGGAGTTGTATGTCGCGTTGGGTTCCTTTGGATGAGACAAAACTACGGGATACATCAAATCGAGAATTATTCATAGTTTCTGTATCGACACTTGGCTCGAGGAGTGGACCCTCCCAGAATCGATCATGCTATGTGGGGGAACCCTAGAGCTGGCTGCGATGACAACTGTACCGGAATCCTACGTGGGATCGAAAGTGATGACTAATGTACCAGAATCCTACATGTGTTAGACAATGATGATTACTGAACTGGAATCCTACATGGGTTTGACAGTGATGACTACTATTCTGGGATCCTATGTGGGTCAGACAGTTCTGACTTCTGTTCCGGTATCTTGTGTGGGTCCGACAGAGTAGCTGGTCCTATATCTTGTGTGGGTCCGACAGCTTAGCTGGTCCCGTATCTTGTGTGGGTCTGATTTCTTAGATGAATCAGTGACTACATCAGATCATCTCTATCACTCTACAAAATATGTATATCTATGTGAGCAGAGTCTTGTATTTCAATCATTATCATCGATGTGATTGACTTTACTACCTTTGTGGACTGAGTTGTGCTTGGGCTTGAGAGGTGGAGTCGAACTGTGATTGATAACATATGTATATGTATGGTCATATACCTATGTAGGGTTCGTTGAAACTTCATGATTTTATCTTTCTTCTGTGGTTTAATTTTTGGGGATTCTGGGAGACCTTCGGGGGTCTCGGGGTCCCCTACAGAGTATTGTTATACTCACCCCTGCACGGGCTTCGCCCGCACCTTATTGTGTTCTGTGCAGACGACAGACAACAGTGATCTAGGTTGAGGGTGAAAGACAGGAGGTTTATCGGAGCTGGACTAGACGATACATACCACAGGGACGAGTTGTTCGAGTTATGTAACTACCCTTTTGGTAGGATTCCCCGATGGATGATCCAGGAGTTGTTTTCCAATTCTTGTACTTGTTGTTCAGTTGGGTTTGTATAAAGGCCCACATACTTTTAGCACACCTTAATTTTCTATTTTAGTACTTACTTCCTCTACTGCTTGTGTTCAGACTGTGTGTGTCACAGGTTTAAAGGAAATGCCTTCCCTTTTTATCAGGGATTCGCCTTTGGTACTACTTTCCAACCTGTGGCCTATGGAAGGTGGGCTTGGGCTAGTCAGGGCACGTGCCCTGAGGACGGACCATGGCAGCATGGTTGGGAAAACTATGCTCTAGATACTATAGGTACCACTAAACATTTATACAACATAACATGGTTTCCCCTATAGGGCTGAAATATTTCATAAAACAATGTCCCTATATTATCAGGCTATATAGTTTGGGCCACACGGTTAGCACTATCCTTACACTGACTATATCCCCCTATCACCTTCTCTTGAAAATGTGTCTTAAAATCCCAATTCCTTAAAAACTCATATATACTCCTAAATTAACTATTATTAATTGAATACAATCTATTAAAATGTGTTTAAATGGATTCGACTATATATTTTTTTGAATATTGGTTAACTATTTAGACCATCCACCAAATTGAAAATTCAAAATGCGTAGGAATATTTTAATCTATCCAATACATGGGGTGCTACTACCTCCCCACCCTAGATCATCTCATACCCAAGAAGCATTGGGGGGGGGGAGTAAAACATTTCCCAACTGACATGGGTTAGGATTTATTTCTCAAATGATATTGTGGCATCTATGAATGATCAATGTAGTTCTAAAAGAAACTTTAAGCATTTGGCGTTTAGATCACTAAAAACCAATCTAATTATTTAATCCACTGGAAATGGGCTAATAAAATTATTACACAATCCTGTCTAACTAAATACATGACCATATCATTGTCCCTGTAATAAACTGGCCTTTGTAACCATTCATTTTAGGTTTTAACCATCCATGAAAAATTATGAGTCACGGTATTCCAACCATCGGAATAACCTATTGAAGTATGTCCATAGAATCCTAGTGGATCTCTTAACACAGTTATCAATTTTATCAGAATAGTTGTAATAAAATTTACCAAAACTCACATTGGTCATGCGGTTTTTCCTTGAAAAGATACTTAAAAACTTTAGAATGAACCCATCTAATCCCAATATCATGTATGATGTAGTTCCTACCTGACTATATACCACTATTTAAGTAAAATCAAGTATAGCCACCTCAAACCGATTTATTTCAGGAAAACAAACAATATAAAAAACTAATGAATTTAAAACTATATATCAAATTCTTTTATACATGTTATTTCATACTCTATAGTTTATAAGTAAAACATTAGTACATAGTCGATATACCCATACATAAAAACAAATACCTGATCCGAAGGTGGTATCTGACATGGCAGTGAATTTGAAGAATAAAATGTTGTCTATGAGTCAATCCTACAGATTCCTACTATGGAATCCAAGTTCCAATCATGTTAATCCATTCATATAAATGATCCAGGTTCATGACCATAGTTAATAATGAAACAAAAAAAATATTTTCTAGTATCCCTTGATCCCATTCTAGTAATATACTGGGAAGACCAATAACACAATGGACCTTTTAACCAAGAACTAAAAAGATGAAATAACCATCCATAGACTAATTCATAATTCACATGAGGGTTATCCTCCAATAGCTGATGTTGGGGTTCCACCCAGTAAGGGTTACTTTACATCACTCCTTGTGAAAAAATCACAAGGAGTATTTCTATCATACCAAAGGAATGAATTTTAATTATTTAACCCAACATATATATGATTCTATCTCAGTATACTCAAGACGATGTTAGGATAATGGGAATGATCACTAGTAGACTGGGAATACCCAAATATTCTACACATCACCCATTCCTAATCCATGTAATGGTAAACATATTAATCATAATAAATTCCACTGACAGTCGTTTATAGATATCTTCATCTACACTCCATCAAAAAATGATACATTTCCTTTAAACAAACCATGTAACCACATCTTCTAATGATGTGTCGCAAGTTTCAACCATGGTTCAACCACCTCATAACACCCAAAAAACCTCATAAAACCCCTAATGTATAGTTACACATGGTTATAAAATAAATCAAAACAATCATATTTAACATGTTTCATAAAAGTTAAGCTCATATCAGTTTAAAATTTATATCACTGAAGCGCCACTCAATACACTATAAAATAACCTATTTAAGAGATAACTAACTTATCAAACAATTTTTTATTTAAGGGATCAATCACATAACTGTAGATCCGAATGCCACCGTGATCATTCATAAAAAATCAATATAGTACAACCTTAGATCTCATCATTCATATATATTTGGGTACTCAACCAACCATCTCACAGTTTTATTACCTTGCAAGAATAGATGTTCTATAGACCCACCAAACTCTTGGGTCTCTTATTCATCCCAATACTGAATAGAGCATCCAAAATTGGGTTAATCCCATTCAAGATTTAGAAAACTAGTCATCATGATTTTGAATTGAAAGATCAAATCTACCAACTCAGCAGCTTCTATAATCATTTCTGAGTATTCTCAAGTTTTCATTTATTGTAGGGTTCCCTAAATATAGGAGGACACCCTCCTTATGACCAACATGATTTTCCCACCTTAGGAGTGTTGTGGTAATTATTTTATAGAAAACAAGAACTCCAAACACAACAAACAATCCATCCACCACAAAACATGGTTCTTGGTAATGGACATCATGCACATATAAATCATCAAAATAATCATAAAGAATGTATAAACTCTTACAAGAGATTTATTATTGATTTTCTATTAGATAAAACTATAATGCACTAACTAAGCCATGTTAATTCACATTTTATATATAAGGAACATAGAATGAACTAATAAGTATAATCATTGTTATTTAACCCATTCATTTTATGACATCATCCTAAATCAATAGGATAACTCATCTTTTGATAATCATCTCGAAGTTACACACATGTAATAAGATCTCTAGGATAATGATCACTCTATTATAGAGACGACCTATTTATGTATACTTTAATTAATCATGAATCTTTCTATGAAATCATGAAATCACATGGATTAAATTATTATGAGACCCTGTTTGTCAGACTTAATTCGACTTATTCCATAACATCTTAACTCGATTGGAACTACAAGTAACGCTGTGTGCTACAATGATATCAAAAAAATTCAACAAGGGAAACACATTCATGGCATGTGATAGTGTACACATGAATCATATAAATGACATTTTATCCATAATAATGTTAATCGACTAATGAATTTCAAGCCGCACTCCATTAGAAAATATGAAATATCACATGACCATCAGAATAGTTGACCATGCACGTGGCATGTCTAACCTGTTTAATTAGAGAATTACATGATGCTGACATCCTTATTAATGATTTAATCACCAAATGACCACCCATGTACCTAGATGGATCATTTCCTCCCTAATATTCATACTCAGAAAAAACAACACCCAAACTACACCTCACATCTAAAAAACATTATAAACATTTTTCCAATATTTAATTTTCAACGGAGATACCCCTACAGGGATAACACCTTACATACACAAGGAATTGAAGATAAAAAAGTTCATTCATGTACACGGTACAAAGGCATACAAAAAAACCTTTTGGTTTAACAAGAAGAAGTTATGAGAGGTCCCTAGAAACTTTCACATTACCATTCAAGGAAAATCTCATGAAAATATTTAAAACTAATCCCAACATGAGGATACATTCTATAAAAACCAATAAATATTTTTATTTTATGGAATTAACTCAATTATAATTTATTAAAGCATTTCAAGAAACTCAAATAATGAAAATCATGTACCATTTATAAATTAAAACATTTCACAACTGTACTTAGTACATTTTATTTGGCTACATGCTTCTTTATAGGTAAATTATCTCATCTTTTATTTTAACCATTAAATTGTCCATAAATTCTTACAACCTTCTAATTTAAATTAATTTTCAATCACATGATACAGAGGAAAACACCCTTTAGGTTGTGACTAGCATTTTAATTAACTAACTCATTATAGTAACAATAATGATCAAAAGTAGATAAAAGGACATCTATTATTTTAAAGGGATTTTTCAACTAATATGCCTCCATATATTTATATGTATCACTATATAAGTGTATAATGGAACATTAAATAACCATACCTATATAACATTCAAATAACCCCATGAGGTTAAGTAATAAAAAATTTAAAATATATGTAACCTATGAGGGTCCCATCAAACCTGGGTTTATTTATACGTGTATCTATTCCCAATTTATAGAGTTAATTCTCTATAAAATAGAAGTGGAATCCCATTTAAGTAAAACCCAAAAAAAATTCACTCATTATCAGATTTATCGCACCATTATTGCGTTTATCTCATATATATAAAATTCTAAAACTCACTTACATGGTTCGAGCAAGGCATATAAGGATTTAGTTATATGGAGATTCATTCCCAAGTAATAAAGGAGAAAGAAATTATAAATTATTTCTGAAAAACCATTTAACCGAAATCCATAAGATGTAACTCTAATCAATTTAAAGAAATCCAAGTTCCTATTAATTTAATTTTTTACTACAATATTCAAAATTTAAAAACTATTTAATTTATACCATGTTCTAGTTAGATGAATTAATACTCCCATGTTATAAAATTTATTGCCTTTATTAGTTACAATTAACATTCATATGAATGAAATCAGGTTTTCATAGAGTATCATTGTATAAGATGTCTATAAATAATGGTTCGATTATATGGGTCACCATTCTCAATTTATTGTGTCCCATCCACTTTTAAAATTTCTATCGACAACAATTTAATCACTATTCTAATGTTTCAGCCTATGAAACCAATGGTCTATGAATCAAAAATGTTATAATCGGTTAATTAATATACCAACATCATGATATATGGGAAACACCATTTAGTTATATCCATACACTTTAATAACCAATTATATATCATAACATTAACAAGGCATGCTATCACAGATTAAAGAATATAACTATGTATGTAGGAAATCACATAAGCATGGTATACAGACAAGCATACTAATGATATGTGAATCCCATGTTCCTAAAATAATTACTAAACACACCCCTTCTACTTTCATAATTGTAAAAGTAGTGAATCACATAAATCAATAGAGTTTTTTCTAGAAAAAATATACATCAATCACTCTAGGTGAAATAATAATCAACTATAATAATGAAACATCATGAACAATAGTCCCATTCATAAAAACAGAAACTTCCCCCCATTTATGGGTAGGATTGACCAAAAGATGAGTTATTTACCAGATTTCAACACATTCATTGTCTCCTATATACCATAAAAATAGTATGTAAAAATAAATATAAATGATATGAAACCTCTTTTTAATTTCCTAATTCATGAGCCACTAAAACAGTTCCTTGAACTCGTAGACCACATGGCCTCAAGCATGCCTCCCCATATTCCAGAGGCTGCTGACTAGCAACCTGAGTATAATGGTCGTATAATGTTGATATTATATCCTCTAGATCAGAAATAAACAAAATATGAAATAAATTAATAATATCAACATATAAAGATATATTACTCTGATATATTTACAAAATAAGAAATAACAGTTTCAAATAAACTTCCATTCATGAACATGTTGAGTCATAAATACATGAACTCAATTAAACATGTATATATACAGAGTATAGGGAAAGAATTACTATGATATAAATAAATAAAATTCCCAAATATTATAGGTATCTTGAGTAAATGCACATCCCCTAGCTCTATATCATGTTCTAGAAAAAAATGCAGAAACTATGGAATTATAATCCATGGTCCTAACATGAAACCAAGAGATGTGTTTGGTTATCATAGAGTGGACCAAATAGGTGTGAGATAAATTCAATAGGTTGAAACTAATAAAGTCTAATGCAATATGGTTTTTGAGTATAAAATTAAGTAGTGTTCCAGTATAATAAATAAATCTATAAATAATTAAGGTAATTATGTTGGGCTAAGGTTTCTAAAATACACCTTTCTAACCATACTTTCTTCTGCCTAAATTAGAATATCTCTAAATATTTTTCATTATATTAGTTCCCCCTGAGATTAGTGATTTTGGAAAGTAAATATGACCGATGGATATAATCCTTGGTTTCCTTGTGTAACATCAGTCATTGTGACCTAAGGTTTACCAAGGAGTCCAAATATAATGATGGTCATATAATGTAACACATGTTCAATGATATTAATGACTTAGAAATATATCATAATATTATTCCATATTACATACAACCAAGTATAAGGAATTCCAAATCAATAATTCATTTTTCTATCATGGATATCCATAAATTCATTTAACTTATGAACTCGTCCGAAAAATTAAATATTATAAATCCATGTATCGTTCATGGTGTAATATATTCTCAATTATCCAATCTTCCCATCCAAGTCATTTTCTATTAATAATCCAAGTGTCACTCAAAGAATACCATAATATCATTCAACCTATAATCCCATCAAATAATTTTGTACTCGGAATCCAAGAACTGTTCAAGGTGTACATAATATCATTTAACCTATGACACTATAGAAGGTTTTTCATCTAAAAAAATAGTAATATATCAAAGATATTAGTTAATCATATTTCTTATGAGCCTGTCCAAGGAATTATTCATAAGAATCCTCGGTAACACCCATGGAAAAAATGTCATGACCCAACCCAATATGGTCCGCCTTCTTGGTGGGTATCCATTCCATGAAAACCTCATTCCCACCTATAATATGACATGGTTGGTGATTAGTTTTGAGAATGAATTATTGAAATGAGAGTAATTTTTATAATTTAACAGTTTGTATGAACACAAAAAGCTCTATGAAATAGTTAAAAAGCAATAATAATAAATTTAATTCAATATATAGAGTATTAAAATGAATGAAACCAACTATAGGGAATATATATGAGTACCACAATATAAACCAAAGTAAAAAAATGAAAGAATACATTCCCAACTAGAAAAGAGATCCCAACCAGAGAAAATTGGAAAAAGTAGAAAGCTAAGAGAGATTGGCTCTTGATCACCAAACACATCATGAAAATGCAGTCTACACACCCAAGTACCATTATGCTCCTCCATAATCAATATTAATGTGTATGTCATTATTATATGACACAACATGTTTGAGAAAATATCATGTTGGGTTGAGTATATATATACCCAGTTGTATTCCCTATAAACCAACATTGGATCCATATAATGATATAAAAAAGTTAGGCACCACCCATAACAAGAAGTACATGGAAAACCAATAAATAAAATTTATTTTCACAAAAAAAAATCCAATGAGAGATAAAGGGGATCTCTATCTCCATATCCTAGATGATAATGATGGGTTATCCTTCTACTAAAAATTTCTATCTTTGATTCCTTATATAATGTGCAGCCATTCCAAAATATGCGTGGAGGGTATAAATTCTCTCTAATAAACTCTAAAATCATTGGAAAACCCACTCTCGTAGAGGAATCGATCCCCATTGGAGATCAATGACATGAAAACACTGCTTTACTAATAGAGGACCTCTACTGTGAGTATGGTAGTACTGTCTATACAAATTTATAGAGTGTTGGGATCCTACTCCCTAGTGTGAAATTGGGGGTACCAAACTCGATAACTCTATGATGATATTCCTTGATCACTACCATTATCAAGTTTCACCTGAATAAGAATAACAATCAGAACACCTCACATAATTCCTCAAAGTATAGAAAAAAGGATTACATCATGTTATACATTGAAAAATGCTCTGGATAGGCTACGCGATGGAAAAAATATGATTCTAGAAGAATAATGTACAATAGGTATAAGTTTCTCATAGGGATAAATGATATGTCTAAGTGGTCACATAGAATATGACCGGTCCTAGTCTCCTAGAAATTTCTAAGACTACACATGACTTATCTTGAGATGTGGATATACCATGTGTGTATATGTAGTACATAATGTGTATATTATTCCCATGGACTTACTATGTCTTCCTAGTAATTATTGTGTACTTATGGATATGATTTCTATATATGTACTTCCATTGTACAGGGTGTGTCAGTCTGAAATGGGTTATAAGAATGATCCAGATGGTAGACCGATTGGTCACTTGGAGAGGGTCACTTGGTTTGTTGGATCATCCACACCACATCTGATCCTTAACACCACTCCATACCCTAGAACAAAACCCAAGGTATACTACATGACGTGTTTTCTTATGGATTAAATGTCATGCTGCTAGGTTTTTTACAATGTGAACAACCTGATCTTCACATGTCTCCAAATCTGCTTCCTCATTTTTTTCCATCTGACTGCATGAGATCAATGTAAAAAACCAATGACTATCGATTCCTTGCCTATAAGGGATAGAAATATAAATTCAGCAATCTAAACAAATCCCATAATTCCTCCCATCTCATGCCTCTCAATCCTGTTCCCACTATCGATCCTAGATCCATAAAGCATCAAAAGAAACACATTATCCATCACAATCCATCAAAAAATAACTAATCTTTTCATCCTATATGAAACTAACATTATTTTTGTGGTTTTTTCATTCTTAGTCCCCCTATAAATGTTGAACCACGACCTTGTATGCCAATAAATATAAACATTAATAATATAGAGATGAAGAACATTATCAATGTAAAATTATCCTTATACAAGATTTCATGGACTATGATAAAAAATTAGGGATATCAAGGGTGATAGAAAGTGAAAAAAGGGATTTAATTAGATAAATAAAATAAAACAATTGGATGTCATCACAGAACATTTGGAAAAAATAGAAACTTAAAAATACTAGAGATTCATTCTTGGTTAATAAAAATGTTAGTGTAATAAAAAAATTGTTTCCTAACTCTTTTATTCATCTTATTTGGTGGATTATACATTCTTTAGCATAGGAGGAGTTCAAATACATTCACTTCCTCTCAATTCACCTTGATCTGATCACCTCGTGTCATTCAATGTGATATTAACAATGTCAAATTTGACAATACTCATGTTATATAACATAGTAAAAATCCAAACCACAATTTTGTTCAACATTGAGGGATTTAAATATAAAAAATCAGGATTATTATAATATCATATACCAAAATTATAAATACAGAATGAAACCATAAAAAATAGTGGATAAAAAATAATAATTATAGTACTTTTCCTTATAAATTTTTTTATTATGATCGAATATTATAATAATATAAACATTTTAAACACTAATATAATAATTGGAAAAAATATATATAAAAATATATCAATAAAAAATCCCGTTGAATAAAAAATAAAAATATATGGAAATAGTAAGCCCATTATTTTTAACATATTACTCTAATTATTTAATTATATCCATTTATTTATATATATATCAAGAAATAAACATTATAGTATTTCACCCATGTGAATTTATAATAAAATATTATATACTTCACAATAATATTATTCCCAAAAATATATATATTTTTAAAAATAATTAAAAATAAAATTTATATTTTTAGTTTTTCATTAGGTAGATATTCAAAAATAAACCTAAAAACAAATCATGATTCTCAAAATTTAGTATATTTTTTATGTTTGAAATATTCTATAATTTTACCTTTATAATTATCATCATTCTCATGAGTATTATGCATCATATCCAAAACATCCTTTAAAGTGTTAACAAATAAAAATATTAAATTCACCTAATGGTTATCCTTTTGGAATTGATTTACATAAAATAAATAAATTCATTAAATTAACTACTGATTATAATATACCTATTTTAAGTTTGTATGAAAGAAATGTCTCTAAAATTAATGGTATTTACATTGTATTAAATAATGATATAATACCCAAATTAGTAAAATTTAGCATAAATGATTCTGTTTATTTGATATTTTTAAATTTCACAACTAGGTCTATTTATTCTATAAAAAATCAAAAGTTATAATTTTTTTCCACTCTTATTTTTAATAATTAATTTCATCCTCAAACTTGATATATTTTAGTATATCCAATCATGTACCCAGAATCTTAGTATTTTTCTTTACTATCTTTATTTAGTTCACTTAATGTTTTTTGTTTTTATTCAATTCCTTTATAGTAGTAATTCATATATAAAAAATTAATGATTCTAACATCATTCCATACAACTAATATTAATTGTAATCTTTTATCTGACATAGAAACAAAATGTCATTTCTTTCATATATAGAGAATAAAATTTTATAATCTAGAAAATTACAAAATCTGAAAATTCATGTTGGGTACCAATCTATTGATATTATTATATAAATATATTTCCATAGATTATACTTGTTTTTTATTTTTATTTAGGGTAACAACCACCTCAACAAAACAAAACCTCATTTCCATCATTTCTTCTCCAAGAGATTTTTTTTCCAATTTTATATTATTTATAGGAGATTATTTTGTTCCTTTTTAGATTATTATTATTATCCTTTTATAAACTATAAATTACAAATGTTTTATTATTCTACGGAAATAATACCAAATTTGAGAGATATGATGATTATTAATTTATCTTGTGTAATTATATTTTCATATAAAAATATTTGAAAGAAGATTCCATATATTTTTAATAACATTAAATAAAATACATAATTATTTGATAAAGTTATTTCGTTCTAAGACACTATGTTTTTGACATTATTGAATATTTATTGATATTATCAATAAATATATATTTCACATCTATTTAGAACAAATTTTTTTGATCAAACTCAATAATTTTTATCAATATTTTGACAATTTCTTCTTTTCTAAACACTTTTTTATATTTAAATAGATATTAAAATATTTCTAATATTTTTTATATTGAACATACAATAAACATCCACATGTGTGACACTAAGAAAAATACTATTACCATTAGATATACATACGTTCCGATATTCCTTAACATCTAGATAAATTTTTTCATTGAACGCCATGAGATAATTTTAATATATTTTTTATATATTAATTTATTTAAAAAAAACTCAATTAAGAAACACTTATATATTTATAAATACAGATTTTCTCATAAATTCAATAATAAAACTATTGTACTTCAAAAAATGATTACATTGCTCTTTTATAATTTTATAAATAGTGATGCATATTCTTATAATGGTTAATGTGATGTTTTAGATCACTTCATTTTAGCTGTGTGATAAACTTTTTTTTATATACCTTCTCATTTTTTCAATGGTAGAGATGGTGTAATTATTTCACTTGTAGTGGTATTAGAAATTTCTACCCCCTTATTGGTTTTATAAATCTTCTAAATAAAAAATATAAATTCTAAATGAGTAACCTTTAGAAAAGTTTTTACTTTTTATTATCCTCTAAGAAGTTTAAGTGACTATCATATGAAAACTCTAAGAATTGAATAATAGTATAAAATTTGTTTAATAAGAGTTTTGATTGAATTATTTATGGTTTATATAAATGAAAAAAGATAAATGAAAATCATTAATTATGTTTCATATAATATTTCACTATCTATATTTTATTTCATATTTAAAAATATAAGTAAAATGTTGTCTATTATGAGTAAATATTAAAATAGAGGTATAATATATATTTTTTGATTTATTTTACTATTATATATATTTTAATAACACAATCTATGAAATTTATTGCATCTAATAATATTTTTTCACTATGTTTACAATATTTGCAAGTCAATTTCATTCCTAACAATCACAATATTTTTTCTATTGTATATCACATCCACTAATATTAAATTTCAATTTTCAAATATATTAATAAATATCTACAAATCCTATAAATATTCCATATCATATAACATATTGAACATAAAATAAAATTTTACTTCTATTGATACATCATATTCCTTTAATAAACATATAAAAATAATTATTTTATATTGAAAAAAACCCTAAATAGATATTTTTATATTAAAATTTATTTAATGGATATAAAATTTTGGTTTATAATGATTCCATCATCCTTACAGAATATTTTATAGGTTATAACATTTTTTATGTCCATTGGTTTGGTGAATATATCTATCATTTGAGAATATATTGCCACAAAATGTGAGAAATATAACCCCTTTCACTTGATCCTCATGTAATGAGACTTAATATCTTTATATTTAGATTTTAAATTGTGTATGGTGTTATAAAGAATTAATAGTTATATATACATCACAATTAATCAAAAAATATTCTATCATAATCCTAAAATCAGAAAAACTGTACCATGTTCCACACACATTTTCTTAATATATAAATTACCACAAATTATTATTTATAAAATATTTTGGAACTAAATATTTCCTTAAAAAATGAAACATTTCAAGAGTGATTATCCAAAATAAATTTTTCTATACAAAATATTTGTCGTTTAAATTAAATTTTTTAATTGATATAGAACATAGATTATTTAATCTTAAAATTATATTCCCTTTCACATATTTAAATATTATTTCAATTTAATTTATATTATTTTCCACTAAATTATATTCAATTATTTTGTAAATGGACACACAAAATATTATATCAACTCTATAATACATTATGTATCATTCATATGTAGAATTTTTGATGAACTAACTTTATAGCCTCATCAAATTTATAACAGATTATTATAAATGTTCCTAATATTTTTCTTATGTATTATCTAAACCTATTTAAATTTTCATTACTGTGTTATGTTAGATAAATGATAATATAGTATTCTCTTTGAAAAAAATTAATACTAATTAAAAACATTAACTCACCAATTCATCTCCTTTCAAATTCATTAGTCATAGATTATAAAAACTAAAATAAATCCATTAGTATGATTTATTTTTCAAACTACATATTATATGAACCATTATATGGTATTAATTTGTTATTAGTATAATTCATTTTTTCTTTCCTGCCTACTATTAAAATTTCTAGGAGAAACAATTTATATAAACTTTCATATCATAACATGTGGCCCTATTTAATTCAATATAAATATTTATTTAATTTTAAATTTTTTACGAATATAATTTTCCAAAAATCAAACATATTTGTTAAAATTGTTCAATAATGAAAGGATTTAAAAATTTTATTTTATAGATAGTGGGAAAATTTTATAATTTATATGACCTACCAATTTGAAGATAATTCTAATAGTAGAAAATCAAGAAAAATGGGAAACATTTCACCAAGATCAATACCTTCATCCTAAATAAACACTTGAGCCACTAATCTTAAATATAATTTTTTTGCAATATTCAAGGAAATTATTCATATAAATCCATTTTATTTATATGATCTTCTTAGAAGGTTTTTGTACTAACCCTCATCAATTTTATCTAGTAAATAGAGTAAAATCATCTTTTATTTCTATAATAAAAAAATATCATTAACAAAATCTATATTCTCGAGTCCTTTTTTGGAAATAATTGTATCATATTCATACACATTGCTAAAAACAGTTCAGGTCATAATTCATGTACCGATACAAAAAATATTATCATATAATGGATGATATTTATGAATCTTCCATCCTTTCGGTTAAGATGATTCATGATCCCATCATATAGATCTAAATATTCCACTTAATATTTAACCGATCATTCTGAGATATTTTTTAACACCCAAACCAAATCACCCAATCTGATCCAGAGATCTACTTGATCAGATGCACACCTCCTTGTATACAAGAAGATTCCGACTAGTTGAAATGGTGAAAATGGTTAAGTGGATAGAATATACCATCAATGTAGAGACCCGAAGCTTAACGTACAAGGACATTACATTAATTTTGCGGAATACTTATTACATAACAAAAAACACACACATAAGGACCATAATAGTTTAGTGTCTTTCGAAACTCGGAACGTAATCTTCTAATCATGGTGAAAGATCTTCAACATCTCCCATAAAGATCTTACCTTTTTTTCTTACCTAAAACCTTTCTTTATATCCGGGGAAAAAGAAAACATAAAAGGGTGAGCTCAAATTCTCAGTAAGGGTAAACAAAAGAAAAATCAATCACATCATATTCATAAGAACATTACATTTTGGAAATCTTAACCTGCAAAAGAGATCATAATTTCACAACATGGGATAAATCATAGTAGTGAAATGATATCCCAATAATAATAATTTAAAACATGAAACATTGTGGCATACACACATAATCATAGAGAATCATTTCTTATTAGTCAAGGCTCATGGCCAAGACTATCTTAGTGGACAAAGTCCATTTCTGAACAGAGTTCACACCTCGTTTCAGTCCTGTTTCACTGAACCAGTATAGCCTACCGTTCCATCCATGTCTATCTCATGAGATATAAAATCGATACCCAATACATTAGAGGGAGATATAGGTCCCACCCATCTCATAATGATGCCATTCTTATGTGTGCCACAAAATCATAAATCATACATCATTGCATAACCCCTGTAATAAAAATGGGAATCTTAATCATCGTGACATCATAAAACAACTCATATAAGTTAAAGGAATTCATGAAAATAATTAGATCATAACATAATCAAATCAATGTAATAATAGGGATAGAAACATAACCCTATATTATCTTAGATGGAAAATAATTTTGATAAAACACTTGAACTCCGTTCTTGAGGAAAATATCATTTCTACTTCAAAAACAATTTTCCTTTCTTAACATGTCATAAAATTTTAAACTAAAAAAAGTTGATTAAAAATAAACTTAAAAAATTTAAAAGGAAGGTTCTTGTAAATAATGTTTTAAAAATACATTCATGCCGTATAAGTTTAAAAAAACATTCTTCTCGTACTTTTGTCGGAAAAGTCAAAAAGTACCTCGTACGAAAAACGACAAAAGATTCCTTTCATATCCTTTAAAAAAAACTCACTGAAGGGTAAAATTGGATATAAACTATTGTAGAAGGATATAAATATTAAATATTGAGGAAACAAGGATGTGGATGGTAAAATACACCCCAGTAAATTCCAAAGTATAAAAGATCTCAGATAAAAATGAGATTGTGATATTTCCCTTACCTTAGGTCCGATTTGCTTCGTAAGTGTCCGAACCTACTATATAATGATTTAAATAATGTCATTGACTTATTCCAGAATCATACTCATTGTTATGATATCATATATGGTTCACTTATGACTTTATATTACCCGTTCATTTGTAAATTCCATGTTAAAGAGCGTTTTGGGTAAAATTGTTTCATTTGTCTTCCGTGTTTTGACTTGTAATTATTCATATGATTACATAGATCATAAATACATAATTCCAGAATATTAAACATGATTTATATATAATATATATTCATAATATACATATATATAATAAATCAGTAAATGGAAAGAAATACACCGTTCATGGAGATGGTAGGCCGTACGTACACATGAATGCTGTTTTCGTTTCCTTATCGAGTTTAATGGAATTAAGTAGATGTCATACATATATATACACATAAATCCAGTATCATTATTATGTCATATATTTCATGATTATTATTATATATACTTTATAATCATTCATGAATGGTTAACGTGGAGAATGAATCTCATCGCGTCGTGGAGACGGTATTCCATACGTACGCATACACGGTGATTTTCTTTTTCCGTAGGATAGATAGAAGGTTAATAAGAGTTGTTTCATATTTATAATAACATATCAGTATATAATAAATACTGCTGTTATTACTTTATGATGAAACAACTAAATAAGAAGAAGTTGAAGAAGAACGAAATTGAAAAAGATCGGTAATGGATATTACCTCTTTTTGACGCGCCTTTTCTTAACCTCCACTTAAAGAACTAAGGATGGTCTTTGAAGAAGACCAGGACCTCTATGATTATACTAGGAAAGTGGAGAAGAGATTTTGGATGGGGTTGGCCGAGATTTAATGCTCAAATAGGTGTGAGGAGGAGAGGGAGGAGGTTCCCTTTTATAAGGGAGGAGAGGGGTACCTTTGGAATAACTAAACCTATTACTTTATTATAAAGTCAAATTCGATTTTAAATAGCTCAAAATTTATTTATTTAGAAGATAAGGTGGGGTTGGGACGAAATCCTCTCATCCAATAGAATTTAGACAAGTTTAGGTTCCTATTTTAAGCTTATTATTTAGATTTATCATTAAGTTAAATAATTTTACTTTTACCGTGTCTTCTTGTGTTCTTACACTATAAGATTAATAAACTTACTATAACAAGCCAAACGAACCCCACGTTGTTTATTATTAATATATAAAACCTTATCTAAGTCATTTGGCCGAACCTTAGATTTTTAGGAATAAAATAACAATTAATAATATAATATTTGTTTTAAGAACTATTTTATGTCAATTTTGACACTATTTAGTAATTGATTTTTTTGAAAATCCAAAAAGAATGATTAGTTCGACAAAAGTGAATTAAATCAATAATAACATGTCATATTAACATAGAAAATTATTGTAATTCATAAAAAGGATGAAATTACATTTATTTGGGTATTTATAACATCAATTATGTCAATATTTCATTAATAAGATAATTACTGCATCATCATTGTGTCATATATAAATTAAATTATTTAATGTCTAAAAATTACAAATAAAATACAATTATGTAGGAAATCATTTTATATTTCTAATGAGTATTTATAGTTGAATTTATCTTATGTATAACCATATATTAAAAAAGATGTACTTATTAAACTTTGATTTTAACTATTTTAACCCTTCTTTAAATAAATTAATAATAAATGTCCTAATATAATCCAAGTGGGCCTAAATGATCATATTTTATTCCTAAAGTTGTTTTTGGTCTAATTAAATTTATCCAATAGAATTAGGACATGTGTTAGGGTAATAATAATAACATTTTTACCCTTAATTACCCTATTTACTTTTAACCGTGGTAAAAAAAGTAAAAAGTTACTATTCACCAAAAATTATTTTAATCTCATTGAACCACATTTTACTTACTAAGATCAACCGTGTCTCTCAGATTTTTGAAATTCCACTCACAGAAGCGGTAAAATTAAGTTTTATGAAAAATTCATTTTTTTTAACTACCACTTAGGGGTTTCACTATTCATCAAAAAATGAAAGTTTCCAGAAAAATACCAAAAATTAGGCCTAAGCTATATTTGATATTATGAACTCAAAAATGATGTCTATTTTACCAAATTAGAAACATATCACTTTTATTAATTATTTTAAAAATAAATTCTTGTCTTCAATACAAATTGCGTGTTCTTAACAGATAATAACTATTAAAAAGATTGACAATTGTTTATGTCTGGTTTAAATGTAGAATTACATCCAATGACCAAAATTGTTTTAAAATCAAAAAATATATTATAAATATACTTTAAAACCACTCAAATTAATAATTTATCACTATTAATTATTTCGATTAAAAAATTTGTTTTTAATTAAAATTTAGTAATTTTCACTATTAATCAGAATATGAAAGTTATCCGAAAAGTACCAAAATTTCACCTTAGGCTAAATTCGATACTCCGAATCCAAAAATGAAGTCCATTTTGAGAGATAAAATTTCTAAAATTTTAAAATGTGGTTATTACTATTCATAATGGCTAGTTTTAATAATATTTTAATATCATATCATTGTTTAGTGAAACTCGGTATTGCGTACTACACACGATATCGAGGAAAGTCGTGATTACGTGTAATGAAAGGAAAGTCAAGGATGCTTGTGGTGAAAGCTTCTTTTGGTGTAGCGTACAACACAAGACATTAATGAAATTAAAACGAATATTTTTCATAAAATCTCGGGGTGTTACATTCTACCCCCCTTAAAATGAATTTCGCCCTCGAAATTCGTCGGGGTTATAAATGGTTTATTACTCGAAAGTTTCTTTAATAGAAACCCACATCGTAAAAAGTAATACCAAAACCAATCTTTAAAAACCAACGTATGAAACGTAACGGTTACCCAAATAAACTAATCACTGGGTTTCCACATAGGTGAAAATATGGATATGGAAGAGAAATCTAACCATCATGTTATGATGGAGAGTGGTAGAGAACATGGATATGGAAAAGCCAGCAATCACAAATCCATAAATTTTTGACGATCTAAGGTACCATCTGATTCATCAGATATAAGATCACTAGGACAACCTTTTTGGTTTTCATGATCGTTTCCCTAAAGTTGATGAAATTGGAATTAGAAGAAATAGTTTCGTGATTTCGGTATAGTCTCACCGTTGGTTGTTCTTTGGACAATTTCCACTTCATCTCTTAAAGAAATAAAGTTGAATTTGTCATTCGTGATGTGTTAGCACATCATGTGATAGAATGATGGTTCATTCCATCTGTCTCAAACAAAAGGTTAGAAAAGCTATAAAAAAATACATAAGTCCATCTATAGTGAGATTAATGATATATGGTTCCTAAAATGGACTTATACTTCATATATCATACTGATTAATATAATAAAACTAGTTTCTACTAAACAGGGACTTACTGTAGGCCAGTGGTAGGTGATAAAGGCCAGTCGCACTTCAGTTGTGAGTTCGATTCCCACGGCCTTGTCCGACGCGATGGGTTGTCGCCCGTCCTGCGGGTTGTCCTTTTTCTAAAACTATATAATATCAAAAGTTCTATCCTTAAATAATACTATCTTATGTCCAACATAATCCTTTTGAATCTTTAGGCTTATCTAAAATGCTTCAGTCCAAGCTCATAATATGAAGAAAATGATTACTTGAAATGTCATCAACCAAGCATGTGAATACCATCATTTATCCCCCATATATCTTGTTGGTCACATTCCAATCATGTGAATACCTTAATCATGTATTCTCTTGAAAAATGAATACCCATTAAACCTTAGTGAAAACATGAATGCTGTCAAAAGTTAACTCTTTCCACATACAAAAATCCAAAAATTCTATATACTCAATCCATTACATAACAATCTCCTTATATCAGTCATGAGCTCATTAATACTATCAAACATTTAATTTTCTCCTTATCCCTTCATTATGCGCATATCATCTATATTCCAAAAAATATCTGAATATCCTTTAATGGATACTGGTGCCATTAATCATACACTTTCAAAACTCAAGGAAAGACAAAAGTGTAACAATCCTTATATGTCTCTTTATTCCATAGTACCATGAGATTACTTATACAACATTACACTTGATAAACATGTAATCATTCCACTACCTTCTTAAACCATTGACTGAGCTTCAACAATTCATTCAACTCACATATCATTTGTAGTCTCTTCATCATCATCAACATAAATACTACTCATACGGCCGTACTGATTCTCTTCATGAGACTTTCCCTTAGGGCATTGGTTTGCATAATGCCCGTACATTCCACATTTAAAACATTTAACCATTGTTGATGTCGTAGCAATACCATTATCCTCATCCATGGTGTTAACTGAACCTTTCCCTTTGCACTTACTGGCTTTGTGCCCTTCTTTTCCACACCCAAAGCATCTTCCAGTTCCCTTGAAACATTCTCCTCGATGCCTCTTCCCGCATGATTTACATAGGGGAAATTGAACTTTATTTCATCTATGATCATCAGGAAAATCCATCTTTCTCTTATTTGTCGAGTCAGGAAACTTACCAAATTTTACTTTATTGATCATATTATCATATTTCTAATTTGGCATAATAATGAGGTTTGAAATTCCAAATCCTACTTCATTTGGTTGCTTATCATTCCATTGTCCATCATATCCTCCATTATCGTGAATCATCTTGTTTCCAGCCATTTTCTAAAACCCAAAAAGAATACTGTGAGAGGAAAAAATCATAATAAAGGGGGAGTAACTTCAACATCTATCATCTTTGGATTAATCTAATATCGTTACCATAGTTCTAGGACTATATCCTATAGGTATACTTATCCTTAGGGACATCCCTAGACATACCTTAGAAATATCTCTAGGGATCTCAATAACGTTTTCGCATCCTAGTTTCCAAAGGATGACTAAACCTTTCCTCTGATACCAACTGTAGAGATCCGAAGCTTAATGTACAATTAAATTACATTACTTTTACAGAATACTTATTACATAACAAAAACACACACATAAGGACCGTAATAGTTTAGTGTATTCGGAAACTCGGAACGTAATCTTCTAATCATGGTGAAAGATCTTCAACATCTCCCATAAAGATCTTCCCTTTTTTTCTTACCTAAAACCTTTATTTATATCATGGGGAAAAGAGAACATAAAAAGGTGAGCTCAAATGCTCAGTGAGGGTAAACAAAAGAAAAATCAATCACATCATATTCATAAGAACATAACATTTTGGAAATCTTAACCTGCAAAAGAGATCATAATTTAATAACATGGGATAAATCATAGTAGTGAAATGAAATCCCAATAATCAAAACTTACAACATGAAACTTTGTGTCATACAAAAATAATCATAGAGAATCATTTCTTATTAGTCAAGAATCATGGCCAAGACTATCTTAGTGGACAAAGTCCATTTCTGAACCGAGTTCACACCTCGTTTCAGTCCTGTTTCACTGAACCGATATAGCCTACCATTCCAGCCATGTATATCTCATGAGATATAAAATCTTTACCCAATGCATTGGAGGGAGATATAGGTCCCACCCATCTCATAATTATACCATTCTTATGTGTGCCACAAAATCATAAATCATACATCATTGCATAACCCATGTAATAAAAATGGGAATCTTAAACATCGTGACATCATAAAACAACTCATATAAGCTAAAGGAATTCATAAAAATAATTCGATCACAACATAATCAAATCAATGTAATAATAGGGATAGAAATAGAACCCTATATTATCTTAGATGGAATTTTTTTTTGATAAAACACTTGAACTCCGTTCTTGAGGAAAATATCCTTTCTACTTCAAAAACAACTTTCCTTTCTTAACATGTCATAAAATTTTAAACTAAAAGAAGTTGATTAAAAATAAACTTGAAAACATGAAAAGGAAGGTTCTTGTAAATAATGTTTTAAAAATACATTCATTCCGTATAAGTTAAATAAACATTCTTCTCGTACTTTTGTCGGAAAAGTCAAAAAGTACTTCATAAGAAAAACGACAAAAGATTCCTTTCATATCTTTTACAAAAAACACATCAAAGGTTAAAATTTGATATAAACTATTGTAGAAGGATATAAATATTACATATTGAGGAAACTTGGATGTGGATGATAAAATACACCCTAGTAAATTCCAAAGTATAAACAATCTCGGATAAAAATGAGATTGTGATATTTCCCTTACCTTAGGTCTGATTTGCTTCGTAAGTGTCTGAACCTCCTGTATAATGATTTAAATAATGTCATTGACTTATTACAGAATAATACGAATTGTTATGATATCATATATGGTTCACTTATGACTTTATATTACCTATTCTTTTGCAAATTCCATGTTAAAGAGCGTTTTGGGTAAAATTGTTTCATTTGTCATCTGTGTTTTGACTTGTAATTATTCATATGATTAGTTAGATCATAAATACATAATTCCAGAATATAAAACATGATTTATATATAATATATATTCAGAATATACATATATATAATAAATGAGTAAATGGAAATAAATACACCGTTCATGGAGACGGTAGGTCGTACGTACGCATGAACGCTATTTTCGTTTCCTTATCGAGTTGAATGGAATTAAGTAGATTACATACATATATATACACATAAATCCAGTATCATTATTATGTAATATATTTCATTATTAATTATTATATATACTTTTTAATCATTCATGAATGGTTACGTGGAGAATGAATCTCATCGCGTTGTGGAGACGGTATTCCGTACGTACGCACGGGCGGTGATTTCCTTTTTCCGTAGGATGGATAGAAGGTTAATTAGAGTTGTTTCATATTTATAATAACATATCAGTATATAAAAAATACTTATGTTATTACTTTATCATGAAACAACTAAAGAAGAAGAAGTTGAAGAAGAAAGAAATTGAAAAAGATCGATAATGGATATTACCTCTTTTTGAAGTGCCTTTTCTTAACCTCCACTTAAAGAAGTAAGGATGGTCTTTGAAGAACACCAGGACCTCAAGTATGATACTAGGGAAGTGTAGAAGAGATTTGGAAGGGGTTGGCCGAGAATGAATGCTCAAATTGGTGTGAGGAGGAGAGGGAGGAGGTGCCCTTTTATAAGGGAGGAGAGGGGTACCTGTGGAATAACTAAAACTATTACTTTATTATAAAGTCAAATTCCGTTTTAAATAGCTCCAAATTGATTTATTTCGAAGATAAGGTGGGGATGGGTCGCAATACTCTCATCCAATAGAATTTAGACATGTTTAGGTTCCTATTTTAACCTTATCATTTAGATTTAACATTAAGTTAAATAATTTTACTTTTACCATGTCTTCTTGTGTTCTTACACTATAAGGTTAATAAACTTACTATAACAAGCCAAAAGAACCCCAAATTGTTTATTATTAATATATATGACCTTATCTATGTCATTTGGCAAAACCTTAGATTTTTTAGAATAAAATAACAATTAATAATATAATATTTATTTTAAGATCTATTTTATGTCAATTTTGACATTATTTAGTAATTGATTTTTTTGAAAATCGTAACAGAATGATTTGTTCAAAAAAGTTAATTAAATCAATACTGACATGTCATATTAACCTATAAAATTAGTAGAATTCATAAAAAGTCTCAGATTACATTTATTTGGGTATTTATAACATCAATTATGTCAATATTTCATTAATAAGATAATTACTGCATCATCATTGTGTCATAAATAAATTAAATTATTTAATGTCTAAAAATTACAAATAATATACCATTATTTAGGAAATAATTTTAGCTTTCTAATGAGTATTTATAGGCGAATTTTTCTTATGTATAACCCTATATTAAAAATAATTTACTTATTAAACATTGATTTTAACTATTTTAACCCTTCTTTAAATAAATTAATAATAAATGTCCTAATCTAATCCAAGTGGGCCTAAATGATCATATTTTATTCCTAAGGTTTTTTTTGGTCGAATTACACTTATCCAATAGAATTAGGACATGTGTTAAGGTAATAATAATAACATTTTTACCCTTAATTACCCTATTTACTTTTAACCGTGGTAAAAAAAAGTAAAAAGTTACTATTCACCAAAAATTATTTTCATCTCATTGAACCACATTTTACTTACTAACATCAACCATGTCTCCCGGATTTTTGAAATTCCACTCACAAAAGCGGTAAAATAATGTTTTAAGAAAAATTCATTTTTTTAACTACCACTTAGTGGTTTCACTATTCATCAAAAAATGAAAGTTTACAGAAAAATACCAAAAATTAGGCCTAAGATATATTTGACATTATGAACTCAAAAATTATGTCTATTTTACCAAATTACAAACATATCAGTTTCATTAATTATTTTAAAAATTAATTCTCGTCGTCAAAACAAATAGCGTGTTCTTAACATATAATAACTATTAAAAAGATTGACACTTGTTTATGTCTGGTTTAAATGTAGAATTACATCCAATGACCAAAATTGTATTAAATTCCAAAAATATATTATAAATATACTTTAAAACCACTCAAATTAATAATTTATCACTATTAATTATTTCGATTAAAAAAGTTTTTTTTAATTAAAATTTAGTATTTTTCACTATTCATCAGAATATGAAAGTTATCTGAAAAGTACAAAAATTTCACCTTAGGCTAAATTCGATACACTGAATCCAAAAATGAAGTCCATTTTGAGAGATAAAATTTCTAAAATTTTGAAAGGTGGTTATTACTATTCATAATGGCTAGTTTTAATAATATTTTAATAGAATATCGTTGTTTAGTGAAACTCGGTATTGCATACTACACACGCTACCGAGGAAGGCCGTGATTGCATGTAATGCAAGGCAAGTCAAGGATGTGTGTGGTGCAAGCTTCCTTTGGTGTAGCGTACAACACAAGACATTAATTAAATTAAAAATAATATTTTTCATAAAATCTCAGGGTGTTACAATTAATATCTAATATTTAAAATTAGAATTATTTATTGAAAAAAATAGAATCGTGAAGACATAGATAAATAAAAAAAATTCTATCATAGATTACATGTCATGTAATACAATGTCACACAAGTAATAAACACGGAAACCCAATGTGGGCTGTCAAACAAATTATTAATTGGGAAATTAAAATATTTATATACACACCATAATATCACTCTAAATTCCATCCCAGTATCACATTCAATCTTGAAGGTCCACCTCCATAGAAACCTGTAATTGGTTGATTTCCCTTTTCCAAATCGCAGACCATGAGGTCTATATATGCATAAAGATTATCAGGAAATTAGTGTGTGTAAATCTAATTAAGACACCACCAATTCACCATTAAAACTAGTCCATTTATATATATAAGGTTTATGTAACAACATAAAAGTATTTAATATGTATACAATCAACCACGTAAGTGAGGAGTCATCATGCACTAACCATGATACAACAAACCTTGACTCTAACTATTGCGGAACTATAGTGGTACAAACGGTATTTTCAACCACAAAATAACTCAAAACATGACACAAGTTCCATAGTCATGTTCATTACCCTATAACCATCGATTTTATGATTGAATTACACCATAAAAAACACCTCACACCCCACCATATGGTGGTCATTTGTCTTTCCTCATTGTACGTGAAATTGACATGCTCAAAAAATTGTATCACAATCACACAAGAATGACCTTTCCCCCATATTGAAAATCTAAAATATGGGTTACACTTCACACCTCTGTGGTCTACTCCATCATAGACTAAACATGTTTGTGATATTTGACTAGTACCCTCATGCAATCCAAGTCATTGGCCTTTTTTCACAACACCTAGACTCCCCATCGATGGGGACACCAATTCAATTCTACACAAAATTACTATCTTGATAATTGAATCAATTTTCCTAGGCTTCACATCACACAAAAGAAATACATATCGTAGAAAAAAAATTCAACTAAAAATTGTCCTCAGAAGGTCACACACACACACACACAAGCACCACCCATATGTAATGGGTCCCAATGCACATGAGAATATACCACCATACCATACGAAGAAAAATTTACAAAGGAAGTAGATAGTATAGTAATTCTAATCTCTATCATTTTTATTCCGATCACCAAGATTATCAAGTGTCAATACTTAAATCACATCCTTTCTCCAACCATCCCAATCCACATACCAAGATACATAAAATCGATTCACATACATTATAAAAAATTTCATAGATTGATATTAAATATGTTAATCATTCCAATAGGGTCGATGCAGATCAACGTATCCATTTAGATCATTTTTCAATTGTAGATCTAGATTCTCTTAAGGTAAATACTATCAACTCTCTAGATCCTATGTGGATCTATCAACAGTCCAACAATCCTTTATTTGATCATGAATCAATTCATCAATCTATTCAAAAAATCTATGATACGTGGGCAATTATAGAAGAATAATAGGATTTGTCTAATAATAGATAAATATTACCTCGTGGAAGCTAATAGAATTATTTCCACGATCAAGATTTATAGCCTATTAAAAGATGATAAATTTTAAATTCAAGTGGCCTTAAAGTCACCAAAGGTTCACGAGGAAAGACTGGGTAATAATACAGTTTTGGGGCCTCATGTATTTATTAGAAAACTATAAAATCAGGAATCTTGGAGCATTATATTGGGACTCTCTACAATGGGGTCTAAATCCAAAAAAACAATGTATCAAATGAAAATTCTATGCCTAAATGGTACCCAATAAAAATGTGTCAAATAATCCACACATTTGTCAAAAAACTAAAAGTAAAAACCATATAATGGGACCATGAAGAAATGGAAATTACTATGTCATAGACTCCAAAACCTCAAAAGAATAATGGGACACAACCACCCTTTATGGAACAATGATACAAAATTTTGCAGAACATTCAAAACTCCACCTTTTAAGACTTCAAATAATATCCAACTCTCCACACAATAACTATTAAAAAACATCATAAACCTTAAAAAATAACTATTATTCCATAGTTCCCAAAACACACCGACTAAAGCATAAAATATTCACTACACCATAGAATCTAGTTCCATCAAAATAATATGTTCAATTTCCATCTTTCTCGTAAAACAACTATAGGTTATTCATTTAAATCTAGTTGTGTCCAAAATCTCCATATATAATGACTTATAATCATCAGGGAGTGCCTCTATAAGTCTTTCTCTGAAGAGTCCTCTCATTGAGAAAGCATATTAAACTCTCACGCCCATGTCACCTTTTAGATATGCCCATCTTTCCAAAATACTCAAAAAAATTGTAATGTATTACCCCTTGATTCCTTCTTGCTTTTTTCTATAATTCACATTGGTCTCTCCAAAAATGATTCATCTATACACAAATCAACATAATTTTAGTCAATAGCTTGAACATGGTTGGTCTTGTACCTATGATGTTGAGAGATGTGGAACACAATATACACACCTCGGTATAATTGAGGAAGGTCCAATCGGTATGCCCCTACTCTGGTATTCTTAATGATAAAAAAGGGTTTCATAACCTATAGTACAATTCTCCCATGACTCCATAGATATTGATTCTCAAACCAAGGTGATGCCTGCAAGAAATATTGGTCTCCCACAAAAAACTCCAAAGACCTCCTCATATGGTTTGCATATGATTTTTGTCTACTCTGAACAGTAACCATGCACTTTATAATCAATTTTAATCTTTTAGAGGTCACCAGCAATATTCTATGCCCAACAATAACTATCACACCAACATTTTTCCAATATAGTGGTGAGCAACATGATTGTCCATAAATAGTGTCAAAATCTACCATATGAATCGAAGCCTATAAGATGTTATTATATGTTAAGTCCACCAAGGATAGATGCCCATCCAATGATCCACAAATGTTTTTGATGCTATAAAGAAATCATATCCTCTATGATATGAACAATTCTATCCACCTGTCCATCCTTCTGTGGACGATACACTATAATCATTTTTAATTGAGCCCATAAAGTCATCTATAAACCTTGTCCAAACAATGATGTAAAATGAATGCACCATTCCAATATTATTCTTGAAATAAATCCATTATGTGGTACAATATTCTTTATGTCAAGCTTTTTTATACTCATATACTAAGTTAATATCTCCAAACAATAAAATATGTGTTTCTTTTATTAACCAATCAACTATCACAAAAATAGAATATTGAACTCTCAGGGTTATGGGAAAACCCCTAAATAAGCCCATCACTAACTCATACCACTTAAACATAATCATGGTAAGTGGTTGAAGTTATCATAACACTCATAAGATCAATGAATTTCTTGAGATGAATCTCTTCTTTCACATCCATAAAAAGTGTCACTTTATATCCTGATACATATTTATAAAAAATGTGTTCACCACCAAATAAGAGTCATTTGAATCCAAAATAAAATATCCCCTTATGGAATAAATAAGTACTAATATTCAATGAAGAAATACCTATTCATCAATATACATTAACCAATCTAAAAATGGGTCACGTCTTACTATCCATTCTTGCATAATAATGTATTCAGGATTAGACTCGTAACTAGTTTGTACCTAGTCCACCTATATCAACATGATAACCAAGGGAGAAAAAAACATTTCCCCATAGTCATCATATGAATCCACTAACATATCACCTAATAATAACACCAACCACCATGGAACATTTTGGGGTTTTGATTTGGTTTGAACTTTTGAGGGAATTTGGAATTTTAATTTGGTGGAAGGGATAATTTTCCATTTGATCACCAGATGTTATTATGAGGGTAATAAAATGTAATTATATATTTTTCTAATGAGATTATAGTATTACTAAGTGTATTTGAAGCTCGTTTGTGTTTTCGAAGAATGTAGATTCAAAAAGAAAAATCAAGGAGACACAACACTAGGTGCATGCAAAATAATAATAGTGCGACCCAAAATAGGAAACAAATTTTTAGAAGAGAAATATTAGATAAAAACATGGTAGTGGGGGATATTTTTCATATAGAAACGTCTAAAAAACTGGGCTCATCTAGTTATAGGTCTTTAACAGCACTAATGAAAAACATTGTTAAAGACCCCATTTGTTAGTGCTAAAAAGAGAGAAGTTAAAGGGGTTCTTTAACAGCTCTAAACAATCATTGTTAAAGAACCAACTTTGCCAGAGCTTTTTTACAAGCCTTGATAAAGTCCCACCCTATATTATTTCTTTATAAAAAGCACTAATAAATGGGTTATTTTAACACCACTTGTAAAAAACACCAATAAGGGTGGGGGGTATCAGTGCTTTTTTAGAGGCACTTATAATGTGCCCACATTATCAGCATTAGTTTAGAATCACTGATAAAATTATACATAAAAAAGAATTTTTCATTAAAAATAATATATTATGATATCAAGATATCAATATTTATATAAATATAATATATATATTTTTTAAATATGTTTTAGATTAAGTAAAAAAGAATTTACACTAAATATATATGATATTTAGTGAAAATGGATTATAAAATAACTAAATAAATATTTTTAATTCATAATTTTTGTACTATTATAGATTAATATTCATTTGATATCATCTTTAAGATAAAAAAATTAAAAAAGCATAAAATATCAAAAATAGGTTGAAAACACAACTCGAATGTCTAATGGAAATAACTTTTGATTCATGTGTATGTTTGGGCTACACCACATATAAGATCGAACCATGTGATGATATCTATGCCTATAGTGATACATTTAAACCGTTTTTTACAATTTTCGATGGAAAAAAAGACCCATAAGGCCTTCGCGACTGATTTTTTAGTCTGGGTACCTCGATTTTTTATCATTCGATGGATTTTCAACATCGTTTAAAGTGGTATTTTAACTTTTTTCAATGGTGAATGAATTTATTCCCAAATCATAAATTCATGATGATATTATTGTTTAAAAATATTATGGTTTTTAAAATGTATATTTGTTAATAATTATATATATGCATGTTTTCCTATATTTACTTATTATAAATCACACATATATATACATATATCAACATATTATTGGAAAAACGCATATTCTAAAATATCTAAATAAATTCATATTCTAAAATTTTATTTAAATCAATATGAATCCTTTTTTATGTTATAAAAATATATTTATAATGTTAATATATACATATTTATGTGTTTTAAATAAACCAAAATATATATATTAAAATTTTATATATGTAAATGAATATAATATATAATATATAAAAATAAATATAATATATATCACACACACACACATATTGAATAATTTTATATAAAAATACTTATATAATTATATATATATATATATATATATATATATATATATCATTAGATAGATGTAAAATGACATGGTGTAGTGGTAAATGTGTTCCATATTTTATGGAGAGGCTCAAGGTTTGAATCCATGCGGGGGAACATGATGCTAGAAATTTTAGAATCATTTATAAAGGGATTGGTGGGGTGAAAATTTCTAATAAATGGGGTACATAGTACTATTATATGGGTCATGGAAGCGCTAATAAAGGGGTCGGGGGAATTGGATTTTGAAAAAACATTGACCCCCTTTAAGAGTCTTGTATTTATCAGTGCTAAAAAATTTGTTTTAAAGGAACCATTTTACAGTGCTAAAAAATAACACCTAAAAGTTCCCATTAATAGAGCTAAAAATATCTCTTAAAGGACACTTTTAAATATGCTTTTTAGAACAATAAAAGGGTTCCTTTAATAGGGCATTTTTAGTTCTTCTAAATGTTTTGGGATTTTAACCATGCTTCGATTGTCATCACTTTTTAGTGCTAATAATGTCTTTTCCTAGCACTAATAAAGGCAGTTTTTATAGTTATGATATTCATATAGAGTGATGGGTAGAAATTATAGTTAGGTTCATGGTTTGGGTAATCATGTATTGTAACCATGCAGGGTGGGGGTATCATTATATATATGAAAAACATAGTTGGAACAAAGTTATCCAAGACATGCATGAAAACTATGCGGATCAATGAATGGGATGAAGATACCAAAATTTCCCTACTTATTTTATACATTCTTATACCCTTTCCTCCTCATTATAATGCACAATAATGGAGGAAACTCTATTATGTCCCCATGATATGATTTTAGGATTCTTGTCTATCTAGATCTGATACAATCTCCATCAGTTGTGATGGATAGATAGGGGTAAGGCTTATATCAATATATCCTATTTTACTCTCTTATATTTCCATTTGAAATTATATTTCCATCTATGATTATATATCCAATTTCTAGGGTGTTTGTTTGATACTCAGTTTGTCTCATTTTGGCTCGAATCATAAGTCAATCTTCGATGATCGGACATCTACAACTGTAATGTTGGTGGTGGCCAGATTTCTACTAATGTATACTTGTAATATTGGATGTTTATTTAATTAATCATGATTAGGGTGGTCTAAATGTGAATTGTTTAAATAATGATTTCATTTTATACTATCATTGGGAGATTCTAATGGGAAACTAAATGTTTGTTAGATGATTTTGATCTTTTAATAGAATAGATTGTGTGACACATGTTTCCAAAGAGGTTTGTAGGGTATTATTGTTATTTAAATTATATAATGGTATGTTTTGGATATGTGATTTCCATGGGAATGCATTGGAATTTCCCTAAGATACATTAGCTGATATGGATCACTAAAATTGAAGTAATGAGGATTGTTAGTTTGAGGAGGGTGGGGATTACCCATGTCATGGTTGGGATTTTAGATTCACATGTGGTGATGATTTTTCACCGGATTGTGTGGATTTTAAATTTATGTGATTTCCTATCACCGTTGTAATCAAGTAACACCATCAGATTCATATGAAAATATGATATAGACTTAGTATGGTGATGTATACCACTCGATGTCAATGGATGCCTCTATAGTTTTAGCAGCTTATAGGATGGTGAGGACCATTACTTATGATGGAGTTGCTCTCCATCAAAATCCATGGTTAATAGAATATGATACCATCAGTTTGGGGACAAGAATCCCCAAGATGTAAATGATTATGGTATACGATGATGGATGCATGAATATAATCATACCCTTGGACATGAGGTAGTTGAGCAGAAGGAGGTTATACAAGAGGAATTATGAGGGACTTGTCTTATGACTATTAGGTGTCCATGGGGCATCAATTTAACGTGACATGAAATACAAATTTTTTATTTTTGTACATGGTGGTAGGTTTTATACATATAGATGGGATACCGAGGGTTCTCCATTATGAATAACCATAGACACATCATTCTATTTACACAATTGGCCAACGTGGGTGAACACTCCTTTGGGGTTTGTGAGAAAAAGTGATGTGGGTTATCTATTATATGAGTGTATTTAATATTTATTTATCTTTTTCTAAAACTTATATAAATATGGATGTAATATTGGATTTTGTTTCTAGTTGCCTACTGATTTTAAAAAATCTACAGTCTCTTGGGGAAGCATACAGAATTTATGTCATTTGGATCATGCAAGGGATCATACTAAGGGGTTGTACCTTAGTGAGTTGGGATACACAACGATTGTATGAGAAAGAAGGTAGATAGACTAGATGATTCTTTTATGTCGAGATAGAATTAATTTTTATATTTTGATTACATTATAATATGATCGACCTCCAAGAAATCTTGCATGTCTCTTTTGTATGACTATATTGAATGGAAGATATTATCTATTATGTATAGATGTTTCTTTAGGACTTGTTATTTTCAATGTTTATATTTTCATTATTTATCTGAGATTTTTTTGTCACTACTAAAACATTCTTTTTATTTGACCATACATATTATGAATATCACCAGAGGGTAGAATCTCCCCAAAATAACTTTATTAGACTATTACTACCTGTTAGAATCTTTTTGTATCTGGGGGCACTCTTAAGGCTTAGTGGCCCTATGACTTGGATCACCAATTAAGTGTCTCATAGGTCATTCAAATACAAGTGTTTTTAGTACTTATAGGTTAGATAAAACTAAAAACAAAATTTTACTGTTTGATGAGTGGTATTAAATGTAGTTTTTAAAGATAGAGTGATATTTTGGCTATGGTAGACTATAGACTATGATCCTTCCAAAATTAGGTAAATATATCGTTTTTTATTTTTTTGGGACCCATGCATTGGGGAATTATCATATTTATAGGGGTGGGAAGTGATGTTCTTATGTTAAAAATATATAACGGACTAATTTCCTCCTTAAGTGATGCTCTTGGATTCTATTTTGTTAGTTTATGATGTTATGAACCTTGGAACTGTATAAAAATGGAGGATCATTCACGCATCATGATTGGAAGTTAGGTTCACATGAAATCAATATATTCTTGTGATAATCACTTTGAACATGGAATATGAGAAAATGGGTTGGGCAATTCAATGAGTCAATAATAAGATAAATAGTGTTTCCTACATAGCTTCATCAGGGTATTATACTCTTCTGGAGAAATTATGAAGTTCATGATGAGATTGATATGTGATTATTTGTGTATTTTTTTATATGTTCTTAACACAAATAATGGTAGGTAGGAATAATGGAATAGAATGATCAATTTAATGTTTCAACAATAAGAAAAAAAATAATTTCCTGCATAACAGCTTGGTTTAATTCTACCCAGCCCCCAAAGACTTCTGATTTCTAGTATGATTTAGATGTGATGAAAAAATCTAATATGTGTATTTATGGGGTCATGAGTATGCATGTTAGTGTGATATGGGTGTGTTAAGGATGTGTATGGGTGAATAGATTCATTTTCTATTTCATATTTCACTATTTGTGATATACTTACTCTTATTTTTGTTATTGACCATGTATATTATTCTTTATTGTGATTATAATAGACCAACCCAAGTCGACTACAAAATCCAACAAAACCATCCTATCATTGTGTGGTACAACAAATATAAAAAACAATTCTTGAATATAACAACAATAATACATACAACCAGATTACATATTATAATAATAATTTACAATCATGATCCATATAATCAAAGTCAAATAATATAAACTAGAAACATATATATCCTAAAAGTCCATCAAGTCTCCATGTGACTAATTTTCACCACCAAACAATCTTGAATTGAAGTCCTTGACAATAAGAGAATCCAACATACTATAATATATCATCCTTTCACCCAGGTCAATAAATATGACATATACAAGAGCCAAAAGGAATATATATGGAGTGAGCACGGATCTTAGTGGTATACCACCATAGAATCTATATATGGGTTTATAACACTAATTTATATGTTTTATCTTTAAAAAATAGTTTTATAAAGTAATTTCATAAATGCAAAACCAATTGTAAATAATCAACCATTAGTTTTCATAAAATCCATTCATATTCACAAATCATAGAATATGATAACTATAAGGGATAAAAAAGGGGTAAATATAAATACACCATAAGGTAGTTAAGTAGACACATATCCCTGAAACAACCCATCACACTGTCTATGTGATTCAATCTCGTATAAAAACATGTGAGTAACAATCCATGGCATAATCAATCATGTGACAAATTAACCATAAATGAAAAAGAACTCTATATTGGGACCTATCCTATGTGACTACATAATAGACATAAAAGATCTTAAACCATGAATATGTTGGCACAAACATATATCAATCCTTTCCATACTCCACCAATATCCCAAAAGTAACCTGTAGTGGTGCCACACTCTCCACGGTTACCTATGTATTTTTTTCAATTGACCGAAGGTACATAATGTGCAATGATTGTCAAAATATATTCGAAAACAATGTTCACCATTTATAAAACTATTTCCATGAAAATAAAATTTGATTTGGTGTTTCGAAATCCATTTCAAAATCAAAATCAATACTCAATAATTTATTCAAACACTTGGTGTAAAAATACTAGTTTTAAGGAAAACCCTTTAAAAATTTTAAGCTTCAAATAAAGTCCTTGAAACTAAAAATTAAATAAATTCAATGAAAAATTAAAATTAATTTTAAAATAATGATGGTAAATGAAAATAATAAACCCTTTGTATAGAAACACATACCTATTGAACTATAGAAGCCTATCTATCAATAAAAATGGAGATTTTAAGACAACATAACAAAATTTATAATAGAATTCAGGATAAGAAACCATAAAGGATCAATAATGAAACGAATTGATCATATATCAAAAGATATCCCATATCATAAAAAACCATTGTGATTAAAGGAAATGATGAAATCGAAGTATTCTTACCGTGAAAGATTAAATGCAACCACAAAAAAGATTAATCATCGAATTAATGATAAAATGGAATATGAGATCTGTGAAATCTTCTCAAATCAGAAAAGTTTTTTAGAGGAAGGTTTTTAGAATAAATAAACAACACATAATTTGTGAAGGACAATAAAAAACATCCGAATCAAGGGTTAAACATCATGTATATATTACATGGTCAATAATCCAATTAATTAAGACAACACTGAAAAATGAAAATCCTAGAATAAAAATACAGACATCAATGATTAATTATGTGAAACCAATTCACGTCATGTAAAGGTTTAACACCCTAAAGAAGGATAAAAATATATTTTTATTGACAAATACATGTCATGAATCTATTACCCAATTTGTAAAATCTATATGGATAATTATTTCCATCAATTCTATATAAAATACTAAAAAGAAAAGAAATAGAAAAAATGAAAAACATACCTTATGGATGGTAAGGGTGTGTTAGAATCTAACAACCATAATTTTTTATGTCCCCAAAAAGACCTCAAGATCTTGGACATGAAATAAGTTAAGTCCATTACTACCTTATCACTGATTCCCACTCTCATATCTCATGGTTACCCCATATTCACTTACATAGTACTCATATCATAGGAATCACTTTACCGCGTAGTACCTTATCCCATTGATCCATAATTTGAATTAGTTTCTCAACAAATTTTGTATCGAGCTCAGGATCTACATCATCATATTAAATCACCTTGGAAAGATCTGGTTGATGCCTATATAGCTACCAAATAGAAATCACATTATAGATATAAGTCTAACCATGTAGAAAGTCCAACTGATAGGCCACCTTTCCTAGTCATCCAATAATCTCAAAGGGTCCCACAAACCATGGTTCCAACATACCCAACATACACATTTTATGATGTAACATGTTACATGAGACTATATTAAAAACCCGATCACCGACCTCAAAATTGATTGGCTGGTGATAATGTTCCACATAATATTTCTGATGACTATATATCATGATCAATATCTTCTAGATAAACAACACCAACTATGTTATATACTGAATAGGACTCAACCTAACCATGATCATTCTCCCAAATCTTCCAAGGATAAGGGAGATTTATATGGATTCCCATAAAATGTTTCAAAGGGTTTCAACATTATCAAATCATGATAATTGCTTTTTAGGGAACTTTTTTCAGAAGAAAACGATTTCCAGAAGATCCTAAAAAATCAAGCCCACAAGTTTGAAGAATATCCTTAAGAACCAGGATATCCATCACGATGTATTCATCCATCTACAGATGAAAATCCACGGTCAATTTTATCTGGAATCTTATCAACTCCTCTAAAAAAATCTTGAACTTTTATGTGAACCACTCTACCCTTAGAGAGACAACCATAGAGGGAAACCCATGAAGTCTCACAATCTTTTAAGTGTACATGTCTCTTAGAAACTCCATTTCCATTATCTTCATAATGAGATAGAAATGAAATAATTTATTAATTTGATAAATGATCACTAAAATCAGATCCCTACCACTATTAGTCCATGTTTGAATAGAGATGATGACTGTGTAAATACAATCCCACTTCTATACTAGAATGTGTAGGGTATACAAAAAACCCACAGGTCTCCGGTGTTACTACTTGATTCTCTAAAATGTAATACACCGTGATTCAAAATCTAAAGTTATACATATCAACCCTAGACACCAATTATGATATCATAAGTTAGGATATATTTTGTTAAACATAGGGTGTATGAACCAACAAGACTGTTGTTAATTGTCCATAAAATCTTACCTCCTTGAAAAAATAATAACGAACCTATTTTAAATAAAGAAATCTCCAATGGGAGACCGAGACCCCTCACCCACGGTCTACCCTCTATAAATGATTTTACTAAAGCACTGGTATTCAGTGTCTATCATCTGATCTAGAAGAACTCACTCATCAAAAGATGATTCAACTTTCATCAAAGACAAGAACACATATCCCCCAACCTCTTCAACTCCCAGGATCTTTTGAGAATACAAACTCATTAGAAAACACACCTCATCTAATTCATTCATAGATTTATTTGGTAAAGTTCTTATCAATGAATTCAAAACCACATTCCCTTTTCCAGGAGTTTATGCAATATGAAAACCAAAAGTCTTAAGGTACTTTTCCCAAAATACCTTGAACATGTTTATATTTGTCTGATTAAAAATATTTTTCAAGGTCATTTGATCAAAATACATTGTAAACCACTCCCAAAAGAGATAGTGAAATTATTTTTTTGAGTATATTAATAAATACTACCAAATCATGATCATTGGTAGGGTAGGTACTCTCATGGGGGATAATTGGAAGGTGCTGCTGGCCACCACCTACTTCCCCTGAATCAAGACATAATCCAAACCCATATTATAAGAATCAAAGAAGACCCAAAAAATATCCAAAAACTAGTTCTGGAAGAATCATAAATGGAGGTGAAGTCAACCTCATATCAATATCCTTAAAATAACTATACCAATAGTCGTTTAATTCAAACATTACACCATAATGGTTTAATGTTTTCATCAAATATGAGGTCTTGAAGAAATTGTGGATAATTTCTCTATTGTAACCAGATAAACCCAAGAATATATGGATCTCAAACACATTTCTGTCCTATTATAAGGTCTCAACATCTAGTATCATTTCATTATCCACTTAGATTCCCTTCTCAGATATCACATGCCCTATAAATCTTAATTCCTGAGTCTGAAACTCACATTTTGAAGGTATACTATATATATTCTGTTCTTTAAAAGTTATAAGAATATTATACAATTTTTCCATATTATCCTCCTTGAACATATATTACAACTATATATAATCCATCAATACAATATGTTTTTTCAAAAAACCTATAAAATATCATGTTTATCAAATCCATAAACAACATAGGAGAATTAGACAGACCAAATGAGGAACTAGATACATGAAATTACCATATCAACTCCATAACATTTTGTTATGTATATCCTCTTCTTGGACTCTAAATTGATGGTACCCTAACTATATGAAAATCATATATAACCAATGATCCTCTCAAATTTAGTCAAAATATTCATCAATGATTGTAAATGGATATAGTTTAGTAATGGTCATCTGACTCAAATTTTGATAATAAATACAAAGTTTGATTCTCCCATATACAATATTATTGAAGAGGATAGATTAAGCCCATTGTGACATTATAGAATTAATTAATCCCTTAACCTAAAGAACTGTAAGTTGGACATTATGTTCCACCAACTCAGTAGGGCCCATATAGTAAGATGGCATAGAAATGGGAATATTACCAAGGAGAAGGTATAAAGTAAACTAAAACCATATCAAGGGATGTAAGAAATCATTCGAAAATACCATGGGGGTACCCTCTTACTAAATTTGGTTGTTAACCACCCAAAAAAGATTCAAATTAATCAAGAAAAAGAATTAAAAACAAGCATAATATTATCCTCATGGAAGAAAAAACAATCCCTACCCTTCCTAATAAATAAAAACATTCACCAATAAAATCATGAGTGATCCCTTCAGATTATATGATCTCAACATGATGGTGGCAATAGACTATTTAGGCCTAAACACTAATCATCCAATCCATGTCGATAATCGAGTAAAAGATGTCAATATCAAGAAAAAAATTCCCAAACCACTTAGAAGTTACATATGATAACCAAATAGACGGGGAACATAAAACCTTGTTCCAACATATTTGAAAAAGGCATGGAAAGAAAAAAATGTATAATAGATGTTTTGAACATAATATTAATTTTTAAACTAATGTTTATGACATAAAAAAATGTGTGTCATGTATATCAAACAATATTATTACCATTGCCGATGAAATAAACACCACAAGTCCCATATTAGATGGACCGAAATCAGATTAATCTGGCACATACTCAGTCGCATAAAGATTTCTAGTCTCAGCCACATGAATACCCCGTTGGTTTGAGGATTATATCCACCACACAATAAGTATATTTATGAACCTATGAACCATTGTGGAGAGTTGATCCTTCCCAATCTCCCTAAGATATAGCTTCAAAAAAACATTAGATGGCCTGATAATCTGAAAAGATGACATGTATTAGAAGAATATATAATTTCAGGCTTGGTATGAACATGTCTACAATAATAAAGAAGAAAAAAAATTATATTATCCCGATGAATCCCTTGAAACTAGTCCATAAGAAAACTTTCCACTCTTGCACTTCCTTTTCTGGCCAGAAGATACACCGAAGATAACAATAGCACCAACTAAAGCTCCTCATGGACCCATTTTTCTTAATCTATCCACACCATCCATGGAATTTTTTTCAACTACCTCCATAATAGGTCAAATGGAACCTGACAATCACCATCATCTATATTTTAGGCCTTTTTTATAACTCCATACTTAAATCATTTAGGTACACATTTTTTATGAGATCTAGAGCCAGATGCAACAACTCATAAATATAGGTGGTATACTCCCAAATGATTTTCTCTCCCTAGTCCATGGTCATAAACCCTTGTTTCTTCTCTAAAAATAAAATCTCAGGATAATGTTTTGAATAAAAATTTTATTAATGGATATCTAGGTAAGTACCTCTTACAATATATGTTGAAAAATAGAGTCCCACCATCACCTTTCTAGCCCATTAAGTATGAATGTGGAAAAATAATCCTAATATTTATTAGGTGTCTTCAATAATTTGATGATCCTCTCAATCATATCATGACCTTCCTCATATTCATGGGGTCTTTGTTCACTTTTAAAGATGGGTGGATTCTTCTTAGTGTGCTCAAATCCATAATCCACCACACATCTTAGGTTCTCAACACCTTGTTAACCTTAATTCTTGATAGTGTGGATAAAAACTTCTACAAAATAAGGGCCCACTGTAGGATTATTCTAAGCATCCTATATTGTATATTCCTATCACATATTTAAAAGTTCTATTATAGGTGTTATTCCCTAATAATCAGAATTCAAAAATAAAATCAGCCACAAAAAGATTCCAAAATCAATAGACCAATAGTAGTTATCGATATCAATGATTTAATGAAATAAAAATTCAATAAAATTATGAATCCTATTGATCAAAATAAAATAATTTTGGATGGAACATGTACATTTTAATAATATTCTCTTATACTTCATTAAAATAACCTTAAAAAAAGTCTCAAACGTCATAAATATTTTCTAACAACCCATTATAACTCGAGTTCATACAAACAATTTAGAAGGGCAATTAAACTCCCACACTTAATACATGACTTCTAATGTTCCTAACTCATGTATACCCAAGACATATAACCAAACTTAGAAAGTGTTAACACAATTTTGGATATGAATACCTTTGATTCCAAATTCTATCAAACCCACCAAGTTCAACTTATCAGGACACCCAAACTGGACCATCACATTTAGGTACATTAAATATAATAGAACATATCTTCAGTATAACAAAATTATTTCATACAACCAGAGTACAAAGTGGAAGAAAAAACTACAACCCAAATCCATGAAATTATATACAACCTAGACTAACTATAAAAGAATAAATAAAACTAGACAAATAAGTATCCATGTGACTAACCATCACCTTCAAGGACTTATAATATGAATAGAGAAGTTCTACATTTTATAAAAAATTTAAAATTCATTTTCCTAAATCCAAACCCATTTGTAATTCATTCTCCATTGGTTTTCATAAAATTATTTTTTATTAATAATACATTGAATATGATAATTTTCTACAATAATATAAGGATAAATATCCACACACTAAATAGTCAATAATTAACCACATATTCCTAAAGCAACACATTATACGGGCCATGTGATACTACCCATATTAAAACATGTTAGAAAAAATCCATGAAATAATCCATCATCTAATAAATAAACCATAAATAAAATGGAACTCCATATAGGGACCTAGTATATGGGACTACATAAATTACATAAAATAGAATAAACTAGACATACATTTGAACCAACCAATATCATGTCCATCCACATTCAATCGATATCCAAAAAAGCAACCCCAGTGGTGCAACACTCTCTAAGGTGACCTATGCCTATTTCTCCACAAACTGAAGGTACCATTTGTTCCATGATTTTTAAAATCCATTTCAAAACCATTAAAACTATTTGTAAATCATTTTCAAATCCAATCCAATTTTCAGTGATTTTTGGAAATCCCTTTCCAAATAAATAACCCTACTCCATAATTTAATAAAACACATAGTGTAGAAACCCAATCATAAAAGAAAAAACATTTAAATACATTTATCATTCAAGTAAATCATTTAAAACCATTAATAAATTAAATTAAATTAATAAGTAAATATAATTTAACAAAAATAATAATAAATTCAATGAATTAACACATTGTATATAAACTCTTACCTCAAATACGATGGAACCATGTCTTCTGTTGAAAGTGGAGATCATCAAACCATGGATCATCCTTTGTATGACACGGAACAACACAAAACTACCAAGTGTCGATACCAAACACTAATTGATAACATATATGAACCAAAACCATAGCCAATGTAGTTACAAGAACAAATTTCAGTGAATAAATTGAAAAATTCATACCAAGATCAACATACCAAAAGCTCAATGATGATCAATTTGCAAAGGAAGGATTTGAAATGAATAGAGATCCAGCATATTTTCCAAAATCACCTAGGGGATCGAGTTGAAGAGATGTTGACTGAATTAACCCAAATAATTATTTCATCATAATTAAAACAACTGGGATTGAGCTTTATACATCATGTATCTATTATACGGAATGCAATCCCATGAATTAAAAAGATTTTGAAAATTTTGTTTCCACGAAAAAAAATTCATTGACAAATAACGATGTGAAACCAATTCACAATGTGTAATTATTTCATGCCTAGTATGAGACTCATGACGTATTATATGAAACCAACAGATTGAATGTAACCATATCAAGACATGTAAATATCCAAGAGATACTGATTCTCTTTGATTCAATACAAAATGAAAAATGCATTGGAACCCAGAAACAAAAGATAAAAGTATACCTCAGGGAATGTAATGATGTGTTACATCGATGCCACCTATAATGATTTTGGTGGAGTTTTTAGAGGTTAGGGAGGGGCTTATTTAATTGAATTCATATGATGAGGACCCAATGTGTCACACTCTGGCCGCCAACTACCCTAAAGCTGGTGCAGTTTCATTCAAAACATAGGGGGTAATTTATTTTTATTAAAAGGATAAGCTGAAATCACACACACATGTTCCACTAGAGAGGGTATTTTGGTTTTGGTCATAAATAATTAGATACAATTTTTACAATTCCGTAAAAACTGAAAAAAGGTATTCATTAAGCAGTCACCAAATAGAGGGACTGAAATCTACCAAACCTGTAAAATAAAACAAGTTGAAAATGTTGGTTGAGCATACGAATGCCCAGTAAGGGGTTGTAAAATAACATAAAATACCAATTATTAATTTTTGAAAACATTCATTCAAAATTTTCCATAAAATAGTTTATTAAGGAATGATGTAACACATGTATCATAAACTAGCATTTAGTATAAGAATTATAAGAGCACATTTTATGGAACACTAACAATGTTATGAGGAAACATGATTCAATTATGAGCATAATAATTCAGAATAATAAGTAAGAGACATTATAAATGTAATATGTATAAAATATAAATATGAATGTAAAAAATTAATAACTATGAGTAATGCATGTTCAGAGTTTTACATAAAATAATAAATTCAATTTTATTCTTGACTACTATGAAATATACACTAGAACATAAATCTCTGAGTGTTGAATAATTAATAATCCAAAAGCATTTACTTTCTCTAATACTGATAGGTACATGCTCTTTAACCAGGCATATTCTCCAGTTGAATAAAGACTATCTTAATTAAATTATATAGAACTCTTAATCAAGAATATTCTCTAGTTCAATACACACTTTATTAACTAAAAAAATGAATGAATATATAAATCTTGACTCTTCCAAAACCTCATGTCCAGACCTGAACTGTCATTGGCATAATGCCATGACCTGATTGTCTCATTAGAACTATTGATGCATCGATGGGCTTCCATTAACTAGAACCTAACCCATTATACTGAGGCTAATACATTCCTCATATGTCATGTAGGGTTGTATATTCAAAATTTCCCAAACCACATTTAATATTTTATTTATAATTTCATATTATTCAAAGCTTCTCATTCCCATTTGAATAATTTAGTTTCTAATTTCATATTATTATAAGTGTCCTATACCACATTGAATAATATAATACTTTATCCATAAAAGGAAATAATTATTTAATTTTGTTATTTTTTATTTACATATATTTAGTGAATCGGGAATATTAGTGTTAATTAAAAAACTATCAACTGCATGGATATGGAATTAAATGGAATGTATGTTAAAAATATTGTAGCATTCGTGATGACAACTAATTCACATAAATAAATACCTGTTTTTTAACATAAAATGAAAACCCTAAATTCTAAAAACTTATTAATCAAATATACAATGGAATTCAATCATTGATTGGATGCATAATAAATTAAAATGTAAACAAAATATTTCATGTGGGGTATTAAACACATAGATTCCCATACATTTATTACTTGTATTCTTATGTATAACATGTCACAAGGGTACATATAATGTTAAAAATTATAATCATAAAATTCAACCATAACTTATACAATTTATTATATAGAAAATAAGTGATTCAAAAATACGTATATAAGAGTTTCAAACCCCAAATAGTATACTCATGAAATCTCCGTAATTATTAAACGTATAAAAAGTATAATATTTGGAATATCCAATATTAGGGTTGCGTGTTGTGTAAGTCCATTTATACACATGGTTGTATATAAAGAGATGTATTTTTAAATAAAAACCATTGATATTTCAAAAACAACATGTTTTATTCATTATTAGCAATCCGTGGAAAATTCTAAATAAAATTGGGTATCAAAGTGTATATTTATACACATATATTCACATAACTGAATATTCATTATGTATTAATGGTTTTATTCAAAAAATCCAATGATACCCATATGACTTTAATATATTAGTCACATTAATTAACAAGGGCCCCTAAATATTATAAAATTTAAAAGGTTTATTTATTAAACTTCTCATACATGTGTTTATGTAACATCGATATACATATGTTATTTTTTGTATAACTAATTATACATTGTGTATATGTAAAGGGACTTACACCAAGATTTATTAACACTTACATGTTTTATATTATTAGGAACATTAGTAAAAAAAGGGTTTATAAATTTCAAAAATGCACAATTAAATATAAAAAGTTTTGTTTAAGAAATATGTATACACATATATATTTATATTCTTATGTATATTCCAAATTATATAGTATATCAAAACAACACACATTTATTTTCAAGATAATGGATTATGAACTTCATATAGGATTAAGGACTCACCACCATAGAAGGAAACGCTTGGTCTTATTCTCAAACATACACATGTATACAAGTGTATAGATCTATATGTTTATATATATATAATCCCAAACTGAAACAAAGGAAGGAAACATAGAACACTTACCTGTTTTGAAGTGGAGGAGAGGTCTGAGGAATCATTCTGGAGGCCTGAGCAGAAAGACAACTGAGAGGTTATGTTGAAAAAGAGATATCTATATAAACTACACCATCTATATTTTTAACTCCACTTAAATTCAAAGACAAGGCCTACATGTCTTAAAAATGAATGAAGAGGGTCAGAACCTATGGAAGATGTGAGCAAGGAGGGACCAATCTATCATGGTGTAAAAAAATGGAATGGAGAAAGTGGAGTAAACTACTTGTTCCGCGCATTCAGGAGGAAGAAGACGTCGTGGATGAGAAAACTCAGAAATGAATTGGACAACTAGGATTAAATCTCATTGAGATCCAACAGTTGCGGTGCATCTTCTATTTTAAAAAATTATGGACAGATGAGATACACTAAGGAGATGATTGGATGGATATGAGATATGTGGTGATTTTAAAATATATTTGACATCTGTGATTAGATCTCGATCGGATCAGATGGTGCACAAAAATGTCGGGGATATTCATGGTTATGGGGGTTCAAAATCCGAAACTGATCGGGCATCTTAGATCATACATGGCATGATCGAATGGCCCAGATCTACTCGTGACTGATTTTATCCATCCCAAATCAAAATATAGAGTCTTAATCAACTCATGTATAAGCTTGGAGCTCTGAGAAAATTCCTAGATTACTCCTTACCCCTCCTAGTATCGCCCCATACTGGGTTCTTCTGTGGGCACACTCCTGCGCCCACCCACGCCATCATGCCACCCTACACGGTGGCGTCCTTTGGTCCTCGCACAAGAACCAGTGTGTGCTGAGGGAAAGTTATGCTTCTTGTGTGAGCGACATAGCATGCACTCTATATGTGAACCACCGTTGGGCCATTGCCTGGGTGTTGTGTGATAATCTTATCAAGGATTTAAGGGCTTCCACAAGGGTGTCCCTCAGCTAGTTGTGGTACTCTTCTATATATAGCTAAGTAAATATTAATTTATTATGTTAAATATATATAGTTATATTAAAAGTATGAATTCCCTACTATAACTATAATATTTTCCTTATTTTTATAAATTCTAATGTTTTTTAAAAAAATAAAGTGATAAATCAATGTTTAAGACAACATTAAGCAAATATTATATTTGTATGACATAAATCAAAAACATAGTTTCAATTAAAAACTTTAAACATGATGAATGAAAACATTCAAAAAATTATTTTCAAGACATTTAGAATATTTGAAGCATATTTCAAATACATACCTAATTTTGAAATCTAACTAAGTGTAGCTAAAATATTTATAAAAAGGGTTCATATGATTTAAAGTTATAATTTTAATACATACTTTAAATATTTTGGAAACTAATTATACCATGGTATTTTAAATTAATCCAGTAGAATGACCAATAGCTAAAATTATAGCTGTTAGAAATTAAATGGTATCCTAAGGGAAATTGGTTGGATTAAGGTTTTATAAAAACGTGAATTAGGGTGTTCCACCTCCAAAACAACTTGGAGAAGATGGTGCTTATCATCCCACTAATGCTCAGTACAACTTTTCTGGTTCTGGTCATGATGTTTTTTGTTTTTACTGACCCGATGGATTTTCACTATTTATGGGTCTCGTTGTGGCATTAGGTGGCCTCCCAGTGGATCTGATAGGGAATTTAGTTGGTATTTTGGGTTAGTTGGTCAATGTAACCATTTCAGTTTTCATCGAATAATGGAAGTATTGTGTTTATTTCCAAGTGTTGTTTGTTTAGTATGAAAACGAAACAGAATTGAACCATAATATTATTATAACATGAGAAATATGTTTTGGGGTGTTACACGGAGGCCAGAGAGGATCATGATCCCTAGGTAGAGGCTTCAGGTTAGGTAGGGAAGCCATAATATAAGGAATTGTTTTGTCCATGGTTGTATGACCACCTTAAGTATAAATTGGTATGGGTGGTATAGAGTATTGACTGGGGAGATTAGGGAGATAACACATCCATTTAAAATATGACACATGACCTATCCTTATTCCAGGGTGAGAGTAGACCATAGTTAGTAGAAAACTAGATTGAGTATGTGTAGATGATTTTTAACTAGACCGAGACACCCTAAGAGAGGAGGGTGAAGATGGATATGTATATTCTTAGGGTAGCCAAAATCATTGATGGGACATACATGTATATATATTTACTCATGAGTTATTGATGTGGAAGTACTTCAAGCCCATTTTTTGAGTATTTTTTCCTAGATTTGTTGAGGTAAGACCAAGATTGTATGTTCATGAACAAATAAGAGTGGGATTGATCTGTCATGGATTATGGTAGTATGTCTGAAGACCTAACCCAATTTATGAAATGTATGGAAGGTAATGAAATTTCTAGGGTGATACTATTTAGGGATGGATTTCAGCATTCCATTAGAGTGGAGTTAAATATCTTTTGGTTGAAATCATTCTTGGAGGAACTGAATAATACATTGATTTATGAGGAGAATCTAATATACATAACATATTCGACTTGAGGGAATGTGTATGGTCTACATGGAAGTAGTGCATTTGGTATATAAATGTGAATTCTTGAGGAGTCTTAGAAGTGTAGTCTGGTTAATGCTTTGAGAAGACCACGAAGGAGTGGGGTTTTGATAATGTTCTTCAAATGTCAGCATTCATGCCATGTTTGGATCCAATATAAATGGCCTATAATGAAGAGTTGGCTATGAAAATAGATGGGACATCTGGAGAGATTATATAGGAACACATATCTGACAGTTGGGAGTCTGGGAACAGGTTAGACTCATGGATTTGAGGTAGGACCTGGAGTGATACCAGGATTAGGTAGCTAGGATTATCATGTAAATGTATGGCATGGAAGGGGGAGAGGGACCCAACAATAGGTTCATGGGCTGGTAGAAATTAATACTCCCCAAAGAGGGTAGGCATGAAAAATTATTCCATCAGTCCATGTTAATGAAGTTGATCTTGTGGGGTTAGAGTAGGCATATGAGCCTATATTGGTTAGAGGTACTCCACAATCATGGAAATTTTCCTAGTTGTTTGTGTGATTGATACAGATACAAGAGGTGCATATGTGATAGCTGAATTGACTAGGTGATGGTAAATATATGGTCAATAGAAATGATGCTTGGCTTATATGATTTTTAGAGGCATCAGAAAATTTTGGGAGAATTATATATGTTTGAGTATATATGATGAGGGATCTCATTTTTTCATTCTATGAGACGTGGGAACTTAGGGGCATCAAATGTGATGTAAGACCATGTGGGATTAATGTGTTATGCAAACATAAATTATGAATATGATATGGATTAGGAATTATGGTATGTTATGTGGGTATGCTCATGTTAAGGTAATGGTAAAATGAATAATCATATTTTCTTATTGGGATGGGAAGTGACTAACTAAGAAATTTCAATGGTGGGGAGCTCCACAAGAGGAATTGAAATGTGTAAATAACTGGGAAATTCAAGGGGTAATGTTTATGATATGGTTATGTTCAATATAATATCTATGTAAGACCATATATATCAATGATATTCTATTATATGGTGGGGATTTTGTAACATCATGAGTTTTTGAGAGGGACATAATTTCCATGGGAATATGAATGTTTAAGTTGGTAGGTGATAAAAAATTAAATTTGGGCATACATAGATAATTTAGAGAGTTATAAATATTATAATTAATTTTTGATGGGGTTTTATGATTGATTTTATTCATATATTTTTGGTTTGTTTTCAAAAGTGTTGGGTTTTGAAAACCAATATCCTGGTGACACATCACTGGGTGCATGGTTGGTGAACAATTAGTGAAAAGAACATTTCCCATATGAACTATATCACTATTAGATAAAACTATTAATGGGGGGTCATGGCCTTGAGTCTCTGTATAAGGGGGATAACTTACTGGATAGGTGTACAGTCTGGTTAAAAATTCACTATAACAGTGTGAGGTGGGTGTCTTTTTGAACAACATAACCCCACATTTTGTTCTTGGTTAGCCAAACTGTCTGGATTATTTAATTGGATGAAATTAAAAAACTTCTCATCCCCTATTTTATAATATATTCAACTTTTCTCCTTCATTTTTCACATACAACTGTTGTAGATCCTCTATTCATCCCTTAAGCTAGGGTTTTAGTATTTTTTCTATTTGTGTTCTGATTCAACCTTTGTCAGTTGCATTGGATTGCTATTATTATGACTTATTTTCCTCTTACCTATATTATTATTTTATCTTTCTATTTGATGTATTATTTCCACATGACCTTATATTCCCTATTTATAGTGTTTATTTATTTTCAATTTTCCCCCATTTGAGCTCTAATAAGAGGCCAGTTAGCAATGAGTGAATGTATATGTGTGTAAGGGTGGTTGTAACATGAATTATCATTGTTTATACATGTTATATGGGATGTTTATTTCAATATGAATGAGTGGGTAAGTTAGTTACTAACCTATTTAATTTATTATTTCATTTTATAATAATATTGTAAAATAAAGATGAGAAATTACATGATTTTCATGTGCACCTAGGATAACGACTCATTTATGAGTTTTGGAGCACTCGATATAGGTGGAGACCTCTGTAGTATTAACAGCTTAGGGGATGGGTATGACCATCAATTATGGGGGAGGTCCTATCAATAAAAATTTATGATTAATGGTATGTGATACTATAAGTTCGTGTATGTGGATCGTAGGGATGTGGAGGCTGATGGAACAAGATGATGGAAGGATTGGTATCTTCGTTCCTTTGGAAATCGGGTTGTTAAGATGACGAAGGTTGTATAAGAAGAATTCATTGGGAATCCTGATATGATTATTAGGGATACCAATGGGACATCAGTTTTACTTTACATGTTGGATAAATGGTATCAGTTGGTGCTTGGTTTCTGGTGGTATGCATATTGATGGGAGACTAAGGGTTCTTTGGGTATGAATGACCCTGTAAACAACATTTCATTTTTGATGCTGGTTTATGTTGGTAAGAAATCCCTTGTGGATGACGATCCCACATGATATAGTTATAAATTTTATGAGTTTATTTACTATTGATGTATTCTTTTCATATAATATGATATATATATATTTATATATATAAGATAAGGAGACATTTGTGGTCGCATACTGAGTATATACTCAAACCAAACATGGGCCCCTCAAGACATGTACAAACATTATAGATTCAAGATTAGGTAAGGGATCCATGTTGTGGGTTAGACCCGGTTGGTAAGGGATGCACCATCAGTCCATGGGATGGATGGAATACAAACCAGGGGGTTCTTTTACATCATGTGGGTTCTTTTGGTATTTTTATCACGTAATTATTTGATCATCCTCCAGAAAATATTTCTTATATCTTATGGATGACCTTCAAGACATGTGGATATTATCTATTATGTATAAATATTTCATTTGGTCTTCTTAATACCACCAGTTATTTTCTCATTCTTCTACTATGTTTTGTTGAGAACATCAAAAACCTTTTTATTATTTGACCATAATTTTTATGATTATCCTCATAGGGAACACTCTCTCCAAAATCACCAAATTAGACCCTCGCTACTATTTAGAAATCTTTGGCATATAGGGAGGTGTGCCTATAAACCAGTTCACCATTGTCACAGATCACTAATTATGTGGATATTGGGTTGCTGTGCTACACACAATTCCTCCACTAAAGGCATCTCTCTAATATTCTATGTTTTCCTAATTGGAGTAACTATAATAATATTTATTTTTCATTGAGGATAATACATCTTAAAATCACGTGTCTATAGATCCTCCAGGAAATTCCTTTTCTTTATATTTTTCCGCATCATTCAGAAAATATGGCCCACCAGATTTTGTAACGCCCCGACCCCAGCTACATAGAGTCGGTGCATTATTACATAACATTGGCATGATCACAAGAAAGATCAAATCCCGAAAGACTGATTGGTTTAGTAGCCTTGGAAACACTAGATATAATCATAAAGTTTTACATTACATTTCAATGTGAAAAACTACAACAACAACAAAGTCTTCATATCCACACTATTAACCCCTCATAATATCCCTGCAAGTCATTCATAATTTACTTCTTCACTACCTGGGAAAAATAAAACATATAAAAGGGGTGAGCTCAAATGCCCAGTAAGGATAAAAATATAGCGGAACATTCAAAATAATCATAAACATTTAAGGCAATGAATTACTAAAACAAAAGCCTTTTAAAATTGAACTTCAACATAGTATGGAAAAAGTAAAATTAAATAATGCCATTTACTTATTCACATGGATATTCTACTAATCGAATAATCACATGCAATATCAATAACCACTTTCATAATGTTGGAATGCATAATGCCAGACTATCATAACCACATAGTCAAGGCCTCGTGCCAAGACTACAAATAAGATTTTTCCAAGGCCTTGTGCCAAGACACTAGTTTGTCTCATGAGACCTACCGATGCATCGAGGAGCTATAGCGGGCTCCACCCGTCACTTATTAAGTCCAATGCATTCCCATATGAAGAGTCTTAAACATAACATAAACATTCGTATTAAAACTAGCATACGAAATGTCAATAATTTCACCATAAACAATGAATGGTATAAAAATAGCACATCCACAGTCAAACATATAACAAAACCTTCAATACAATATAGATGTTTTATATCATAATAAATCAACTTCAAATAATCTTAAAATCCATCAAAGGATGTTGACATAGATGAAATCATAATTATTTTTAAAGAAGTATCTCCTTTTATTTTGAAATCATTTAAGTTCCATATAAAATAAAACATTTTCTTTGAAAATATTATTATAAGCTAGTATGGAAAGCTTCGATGATTTTATAATGGCGGAAAATAACCGCACCCGCCGTATAAGTTAAAAAAAACATTCTTACCTCAATTCTGTCGAAAAGGTTAAAAAGGACCTTGTTTTGAATACGACCGAAAGATTCCTTTATAAACCACTTATAAAAGTCAAAAAGGGTATAAATGACTTTAACTCATATTCTAGTAAATAGTAAAAAAATTTTGAAATGCATTTTTAAGAAACATGGATGTGGATGATAATGAGATCCCAGTAGATTATTACGTATAAACAACCTCGGATAATGAAGAGGTTGTAAAGTAAACCATTACCTTGTACTTTTCCTTGGTTGGGGTAGGTTAACCTCCTGTATAATAGTGAAATAATTGTTAATAAATTATACAAGAATCATATACATTAATATGATATCATATATGATCTTTTAATATTGATTTGATAATAATATCTTAGTATTATCGTCGTTTCGGGTGTTAACTTACTCATTTTCTTTATATGTTTTGTTACATAAGTCATGTTTGTTGTATCTTATTCATATCCAGAATGATATCAAGTCCTTAAACATCATTTTTAAATCATTAAATGATAATTATACTTGAATGGATACGATGGAGAATGAATCTCATCGCGTTCGTGGAGACGGTAGTCCGTACGTACGCACGAACGCTATTTCCATTTAATTTTTATTTTAAAAGAATCGAATCCAAATGATAAATAGGTATATTACTATTCCAGTATAATATAATATTTTATATATGTTACTTAAGTTCATTAACACCATCCTTTATACGTTCCATGTGTGGTATGAACGAGTCATATCATTTTAAGGGGGCGGTAGTCCGCACTTCCTCAAATGAAATTATCGAATGTATATACAACATGAAAAGAATAATGGTATGAAATAAAATGGAATTACAGAAGCTTATATATAAAATATATATCATTAATATCATATTTAATTACAGTTCCATCATAAAGGCCACCATGAGAGGCGGTAAGATGTATTTGAACAATCATCGTTTCGTGAGGCGTTAGTTTTCCATCCACAGAAACATTATGTTCATCATCCATTAGATGGAGTTGTGTGTATGTGTAGTTTGAATCCTTATTATAACAACATCCTAGTATATTGAGGATACTGGTGTTGTTACAAAAGAAAGGAAATAAAAAGAGTTTGGGGGTTGAAGAAGCAAAATAAATGAAAATAATTTAAGAGAAATCGTTACCTTTAATTTAGGTAACTCACTTTGGTTGGAACCAAAGGACTTCTTGAAAAGCTTTCTGCCTAAGGGGAAGCTTCACGGAGGAGGAGAGGGATGTGGGGAGCTTAGTTGGGCAGAGTTTGGACGAGCCAAGTGGCTTGAGAGGTGTGAGGAAATGAGAAGGAGGAGTGCCCTTTTTATAAGAGGGGTGAGGGGCACCATTGGAAAAGCTAGAAATATTAATTTATAATAAATTCATATTCGGTTTCCAATGGATCCAAAGTTTACTATTCAAATGTTGATGTGGGGATGGGTCGAAAACAACTCATCCAATAGAATTTAGACAGGTTTGGGTACTTATAGTAACCTTATCTTTAAGTATTAACTCTAAGTTAATTAGTTTCACTTTTACAATGTCTCTTTGTATTTTTATATAATATGGTTAATAAACTTACTATATACATCCAAGAGACCCCCAAGTGGTCCATTAATGATGAACCTATCATAATATAAGTTTCTTGGCCGATCCTTAGATTTTTAGGAATTTAATATCAATTAATAATATAATATTTGTTTTAAGAACTCTTTTATGTCAATTTTGACACTATTCAATAGTTGATTTTTGTGAAACTCATAACAGATTGATTACTTCGAACAAAGTCAATTAAATCAATACTAATATATCATATTATCCTAGAAAATTAGTTTAATTCATTAAAAGTTTCATATTATATTTATTTGGGTATTCATAATATCAATTATTTTAATTTTTCACTATTATAGTAATTACTGCATCATCATTGTGTCATAAATAAAATAAATTATTTAATGTCTAAAAATTATAAATAAAATATCATTATGTAGGAAAGTTTTTTATCTTTCTAATGAATATTTATAATCGAAAATCCAACATGTATAACCCTATGTAAAAATTGTTCTTCTAAAAGATGTAAGCTTATGCCATTTTTATTTTTATTTTAACTTTATTAATATAATGTGTCCCTACCACATACAAGTGGCTCCAAGGGGTCCCCAAATTGACCCAAGGATTCCCATGGTCGGGTATGTGTCCACCAATAAGGTTAGGACACGTTTTAGGATAATTTTGTATTATTATAATATTATTTTTTAACCCTTATTTACCGGATTTACCCTTTAACCATGGTAAATAAAATATTTACCACAGTAACTATTCAAAATGTCTAAAAATAAAAGTTACCTATTTACACAATTTGAACATCCTGATTCCAAATATGGAATCCATTTTCCTAAATTCAAAACACAGAAGTGGCAGAAATTAATTTAAAATTAATTCCCGCTGTCAAAACAAAAAGCGTGTTTTTAAGAGATAATAACTATAAAAAGATTGACACTTGTTTATGTTCGGTTTAATTGTAAAATTATGTCCAATGACCAACATTATATTAAATGGTAAAAATATATTCTAAATATACTTTAAAACCACTCAAATTAACAATTTATCACTATTAATTATTTTGATTAAAAAAGTTGTTTTTAATTAAAATTTAGTAATTTTCACTATTCATCAAAATATAAAGTTTATCCGAAAAGTACCAAAATTTCACCCTAGGCTAATTTCAATATTCCGAATCCAAAAATGAAGTCCATTTTGAAGTATAAAATATATATGATTTCAAAAAGTAGGTATTACTATTCACAACGGCTAGTTTAATTAGTTGTGGCGTGTGTTAGAACTCGAGGTTGCGTACAACACACGCTATCGCATTATTCGAAGGGAAACGTACCGTGGAAGCTTGGGGTGTTACATTCTCCCCTCCTTAAAATAATTGCGTCCTCGCAATTTCTAGGGTATTACTGCATAAAAAGACTCGGGTGGTTCTTCATCATAAGTTCCTCGGGTTCCCACGTTGCCTCTTCCATCTTATGATTTCTCCACATAACTTTTACCAGACGTGTCGTCCGGTTTCTCAGCACTTGTTCTCTCATATCAAGAATCTTGACGGGGTCTTCGCAATAAGACAGATCGGGTTCCAGTTCTAATTCCTCATAGGTGAGTACATGTGTCAGATCAGGCATGTATTTCCTCAATAGAGATACGTGGAACACATCGTGAACTTTGGAGAGACTTGGCGGCATTGCCAATCGATAAGCTACAACCCCAATTCGTTCTAGAATTTCGAAAGGTCCGATGTACCTGGGACTCAATTTACCTTTCTTACCAAAACGTATGACTCCCTTCCACGGAGATACCTTCAGAAAAACATGATCACCGACTTGAAATTCCAAATCCTTCCTTCGATTATCGGCATAGCTCTTCTTCCTACTTTGAGCTACTTTGATGTGATTTTGGATTACTTTCACCTTTTCCACCGTTTCCTCCACCAGTTCTGGGCCTAAAAGTTTTCTTTCACCAACGTCATCCCAACAGGTTGGTGTATGACATCTCTTTCCGTATAACGCTTCATATGGTGCCATCTGAATACTCGAATGGAAGCTATTGTTATAGGAAAATTCTACCAAAGGTAAATATTGATCCCACATACCCTGAAAGTCAAGTGAGCAAGATCTCAACATGTCTTCTAAGGTTTGAATAGTCCGTTCTGATTGTCCGTCTGTATGAGGGTGGTAAGCAGTGCTCAAATGAAGTTCAGTATCCAGGGATTTCTGAAGACTTTTCCTGAATCTTGAAGTAAAACGGGGATCACGATCAGAAATAATCGATAGGGGTACTCCATGAAGTCTCACAACTTCATTAATATATAGTCTTTCTAGACGTTCCAGGGGTAGATCTTCTCTTATAGCAAGAAAATGTGCTGTCTTGGTAAGACGATCAACAATAACCCATATTGCATCATTCCGTCTAGGAGTCTTTGGTAGCCCCATGACAAAGTCCATCGTAACATCATCCCATTTCCACTCCGGTATGGGAAGAGGTTGCATGACTCCTCCAGGCTGTTGCCTTCCAGCTTTCACTTGTTGACAAACCATACATCTTGACACAAAATCAGCAATCTCCCTCTTCATGTTGTCCCACCAAAAATGTTCCTTCAAATCTCTATACATTTTGGTGCTCCCAGGGTGTATAGAGAAATTGGAACTATGAGCATCATCCAGCAATTCCCTTTTTAGATCAGGTATATTGGGAACACAAAGTCTCTTCCCGAATTTCAAAATTCCATCTTCATACACAAAGTCTCTCAATCTCCCATCATTCACAGCTTTAATCTTCTTTTGGAATTCTTCATCATTGGTCTGAGAACTCTTAATCCTTTCTATTAAAGATGGCTTGGCAACCATTTGAAATAGCATTGATTTTTCACCTTCCCTGGTTATACCCATGTCCATCCTTACTAGATCCACGAAAATTGGATCCCTTTCCATTCTCATCATGTTCAAAACTCCATGGTCTTTTCTACTCAAAGCATCTGCCACCTTGTTTGCTTTTCCCGGGTGGTAGTGTATCGTGCAATCATAATCCTTGAGTAATTCAAGCCATCTCCTTTGCCTCATGTTGAGTTCTTTTTGTGAGAAAATATACTTCAAACTCTTGTGATCAGTATAAATCTCACATTTTTCACCATAGAGGTAGTGCCTCCATATCTTCAAAGCAAAGATCACAGCTGCTAACTCAAGATCATGAGTAGGATAGTTTTGTTCATGAATTTTCAACTGTCGTGATGCATAGGCAATAACTCTATCATTCTGCATAAGGACACAGCCAAGTCCTTTCTTCGATGCATCACTATAAATAACGAACCCATCATTCCCCGATGGTAGAGTCAATATAGGAGCATTGACTAATCTTATCTTCAGTTCTTCGAAACATTCTTCACACTCTTTTGTCCAAACAAATTTAACCCCTTTACGTGTGAGCTTCGTTAATGGGTTAGACAATCAGGCAAAATTCTGGATGAAACGTCGATAATAACCTGCCAGACCAATAAAACTGCGTACCTCAGTTATACTCGTAGGTGCTGGCCATTCTTGGATTGCCTTGGTCTTAGAAGGATCAACATAGATTCCATCTTTTGAGACAATATGGCCAAGAAAAGAAATCTCCTGAAGCCAGAATTCACACTTGCTAAACTTCCCATATAATTCATGCCTCCTCAGAGTCTTCAAGATAATGCGCAAGTGATTTTCATGATCTTCGTAGGTTTTGGAGTATACCAAGATATCATCAATAAATACCACCACAAATTCATCGAGATACTCCTTGAAAACTCTATTCATTAGATCCATGAATACAGAGGGTGCATTAGTCAATCCAAACGGCATTACAGTAAACTCGTAATGCCCGTACCTGGTTCGAAATGCTGTTTTCGGAATGTCTTCCTACTTCACACACAACTGATGGTATCCAGATCGAAGGTCAATCTTTGAAAAGTATTGAGCTCCATGCAGTTGGTCAAATAAATCATCAATACGAGGTAGGGGATACTTGTTCTTTATCGTTATAGCATTGATTTCCCTGTAGTCGATACATAACCTCATAGATCCATCTTTCTTTTTAACAAAAAGAACAGGGGCTCCCCATGGAGAAACACTAGGACGAATAAATCCCTTATTACTCAATTCCTCTAGTTGTTTCTTTAGTTCGACTAACTCTACAGTGGCCATTCTATAAGGGGTCTTCGATATAGGCCTTGATCCAGGAATCAAATCAATAGAAAACTCAACTTCTCGTTCTGGAGGATGTCCAGGTAAATCTTCCGGAAAAACATCTAAAAATTCTTTCACAACAGGTACATCCTCTATTTGAACATTCCTTTCCTCACCGACAGTTATTTCATTCTCTTCCTCCCCAATAATTGAATTAAGTTGAGCTACTGGGGGTGGATCTAAATAAGAATTAGGTGGTGACGATTCTGCTCTAAAAATAAGGTGTTCCTTATCATTATCATCAAAAATCGTAACCTCTTTCTTCTTACAATAAATCTTCGCATCATAGTCCGAAAGCCAATCCATACCGAGGATTATATCAAACTCAATCATAGGTATGACGATGAGATCAGCAGATAAAGAAAATTTATGTGCTCTAATGGGGACTGATTCACAAAACTTTGTTGCAATGATACTTCCCTTAGGAGTTTTAACTGACAACTCCCTTATTAAATCAAATTGGAAATATCTAATTTTCTTAGAAAACTGGGAAGATATGAAACAATGCGATGATCCAGAATCAAATAATGCATTTGCTAAACTCGAGGAAACCATTAAATTACCTGCCACCACGTCTTTCGGAGCTTCTACCTCAGCAGTAGTGATAGCATAAACCTGGCCTTGATCCCTTGGCATTTTCTGAGGTAAGTTCTCCTGACGCTTAGGACATGCATTTGCATAATGCCCCATCTCCCTGCAATTGTAGCACTGAACGTTGGTAGCTTCCTTATTCCCCTTGCAATCATGAGCTTGGTGGCCTTTTTCACCACACTTGTAACTGACTCCCATTCCCTTTAAGCAAGTACCAGGATGTTTCTTCCCGCATTTACCACAAGATGGATATTCAACCTTTCCCTTCTTCCCCTTATTTCCATTCCCAGATTGATCAGCAGGTCTCTTCTTCTCTTGCTTTGCTTTAAAGTCATAAGACATAGAGAATTCCTTTTCGGTCTTGATAGCACATGAGACAATGTCTTCGTACGATGAAAAGGATTGTGAGACTAATGCTCGACGGAGAAATGGTTTTAACCCATCAAAGAAACGATCAATCTTACTTCTTGTGTTGCGAATATAATCACCAGCGTACCTCGCTAACCTTGTAAAGTTAGCCTCATACTTTGTGACATTCTCATCCTCCTTTTGTCTCAGACTGAGAAATTGCCTTTCCATATCTGCTCGATGGTCGCGAGGGAAGTATTTTTCTAAAAACAGATCTTTGAACTCCCTCCACTCCATATTTGATACTTCATAATCTTCCTTCATATTTTGAATCAATGACCACCATTGATCAGCATCTCCAGTGAGGCGGTAAACTGCCATGATAACCTTTTCCATTTCACTGCTCCCCAAAGCCTGAAATATTTTTTCTAGGGAATTTATCAATTGCTCAGCTACTAAGGGATTTGTACTCCCATTGAACGTTGGTGGTTGTTGCCTCATGAATCTATCTAACATTGATCCTCCACGCTGCGGATCAGGGTGCTCCATACGGGTAAGGTTATTATTCATAACCTGAGTAAGTTGTCCCAGTATGGTGATTAGCTGATCGGCACCAGTTGCATCACCAGCCCCACTATAATTATCTTGAGCAGGAGGGAAATCCCTACATGGAGTGCGTGCATTGACACGGTTTCCATTTCTTCCACTAGGCGCCATTTCTAAACAATGGCATAAACTATATCAGTTTATGAATCAAAATACATAATCCCATACTTATAAAACACTTAACATAAATTGAACTATTTATGGATATAATCCATAATCATAAGAATGTTTTCTTTGAGGAAGTATATACTCATAAACCCTTCATAATGGTTTGTAAAGAAAATGAGAATTATCCTAAGCATATCCCCCGGGAGTGTCGTAACCAAGAGTGCAGCAAGGCCCGTTGTCGTGCACCAGTTCCCGTTCGAGTCTAGCTCAAAGCGGTGTTTTCGGGTTTTACCCCTAGGTACATCTGTGCCAGAGCCGCCTCTACCTGCTCGTATCCAGACAGGGATGTATTGCTCGGAAAACTCACAAAATCTCTACAATACCAAAATTCTAGGAAGTTCTTCTATACTAATCCTCAAAGTTCATCTTAGGTCTACGTGCTCTAATCAGAGTTTATCTAAATCTAGCTTCCAAGGTTTGTACTAAACTTCCTCTGATACCAACTGTAACGCCCCGACCCCAGCTACCTAGAGTCGGTGCATTATTACATAACATTGGCATGATCACAAGAAAGATCAAATCCCGAAAGACCGGTTGGTTTAGTAGCCTTGGAAACACTAGATATAATCATAAAGTTTTACATTACATTTCAAAGTGAAAAACTACTACAACAACAAAGTCTTCATATCCACACTATTAACCCCTCATAATATCCCTGCAAGTCATTCATAATTTACTTCTTCACTACCTGGGAAAAATAAAACATAGAAAAGGGGTGAGCTCAAATGCCCAGTAAGGATAACAATATAGCGGAACATTCAAAATAATCATAAACATTTAAGGCAATGAATTACTAAAACAAAAGCCTTTTAAAATTGAACTTCAACATAGTATGGCAAAAGTAAAATGAAATAATGCCATTTACTTATTCACATGGATATTCTACTAATCGAATAATCACATGCAATATCAATAACCACTTTCATAATGTTGGAATGCATAATGCCAGACTATCATAACCACATAGTCAAGGGCTCGTGCCAAGACTACAAATAAGATTTTGCCAAGGCCTTGTGCCAAGACACTAGTTTGTCTCATGAGACCTACCGATTCATCGAGGAGCTATAGCAGGCTCCACCCGTCACTTATTAAGTCCAATGCATTCCCATATGAAAAGGTTTAAACATAACATAAACATTCATATTAAAACCAGCATACGAAATGTCAATAATTTTACCATAAACTATGAAAGGTATAAAAATAGCACATCCACAGTCAAACATATCACAAAACCTTCAATACAATATAGAAGTTTTGTATCATAATAAATCAACTTCAAATAATCTTAAAATCCATCAAAGGATGTTGACATAGATGAAATCAAAATTCTTTTTAAAGAAGTATCTCCTTTTATTTTGAAATCATTTAAGGTCCATATAAAATAAAACATTTTCTTTGAAAATATTATTATAAGCTTGTATGGAAAGCTTCGACGATTTTATAACGGCGGAAAATAACCGCACCCACCGTATAAGTTAAAAAAAACATTCTTACCTCAATTCTGTCGAAAAGGTTAAAAAGGACCTTGTTTTGAATACGACCGAAAGATTCCTTTATAAACCACTTATAAAAGTCAAAAAGGGTATAAATGACTTTAACTCATATTCTAGTAAATAGTAAAAATGTTTTGAAATGCATTTTTAAGAAACATGGATGTGGATGATAAAGAGATCCCAGTAGATTATTACGTATAAACAACCTTGGATAATGAAGAGGTTGTAAAGTAAACCCTTACCTTGTAATTTTCCTTGGTTGGGGTAGGTTAACCTCCTGTATAATAGTGAAATAATTGTTACTAAATTATACAAGAATCATATACATTAATATGATATCATATATGATCTTTTAATATTGATTTGATAATAATATCTTAGTATTATCGTCGTTTCGGGTGTTAACTTACTCATTTTCTTTATATGTTTTGTTACATAAGTAATGTTTGTTGTATCTTATTCATATCCAGAATGATATAAAGTCCTTAAACATCATCTTTAAATCATTAAATGATAATTATACTTGAATGGATACGATGGAGAATGAATCTCATCGCGTTCGTGGAGACGGTAGTCCGTACGTACGCACGAACGCTATTTCCATTTAATTTTTATTTTAAAAGAATCGAATCCAAATGATACATAGGTATATTACTATTCCAGTATAATATAATATTTTATATATGTTACTTAAGTTCATTAACACCATCCTTTATACGTTCCATGTGTGGTATGAATGAGTCATATCATTTTAAGGGGGCGGTAGTCCGCACTTCCTCAAATGAAATTATCGTATGTATATACAACATGAAACGAATAATGGTATGAAATAAAATGGAATTACAGAAGCTTATATAAAAAATATATATCATTAATATCATATTTAATTACAGTGCCATCATAATGGCCACCATGAGAGGCGGTAAGATGTATTTGAACAATCATCGTTTCGTGAGGCGTTAGTTTGCCATCCACAGAAACATTATGTTCATCATCCATTAGATGGAGTTGTGTGTATGTGTAGTTTGAATCCTTCTTATAACAACATCCTAGTATATTGAGGATACTGGTGTTGTTACAAAATAAAGTAAATAAAAAGAGTTTTGGGGTTGAAGAAGCAAAATAAATGAAAATAATTTAAGAGAAATCGTTACCTTTAATTTAGGTAACTCACTTTGGTTGGAACCAAAGGACTTCTTGAAAAGCTTTCTGCCTAAGGGGAAGCTTAAAGGAGGAGGATAGGGATGTGGGGAGCTTAGTTGGGCAGAGTTTGGACGAGCCAAGTGGCTTGAGAGGTGTGAGGAAATGAGAAAGAGGAGTTCCCTTTTTATAAGAGGGGTGAGGGGCACCATTGGAAAAGCTAGAAATATTAATTTATAATAAATTCATATTCGGTTTCCAATGGATCCAAAGTTGACTATTCAAATTTTGAGGTGGGGATGGGTCGAAAACAACTCATCCAATAGAATTTAGACAGGTTTGGGTACTTATATAATCCTTATCTTTAAGTATTAACTCTAAGTTAATTAGTTTCACTTTTACAATGTCTCTTTGTATTTTTATATAATATGGTTAATAAACTTACTATATACATCCAACCGACCCCCAAGTGGTCCATTAATGATGAACCTATCATAATATAAGTTTCTTGGCCGAACCATAGATTTTTAGGAATTTAATATCAATTAATAATATAATATTTTTTTTAAGAACTCTTTTATGTCAATTTTGACACTATTCAATAGTTGATTTTTGTGAAACTCATAACAGATTGATTACTTCGAAAAAAGTCAATTAAATAAATCCTAATATATCATATTATCCTAGAAAATTAGTTTAATTCATTAAAAGTTTCATATTATATTTATTTGGGTATTCATAATATCAATTATTTTAATTTTGCACTATTATAGTAATTACTGCATCATCATTGTGTCATAAATAAAATAAATTACTTAATGTCTAAAAATTATAAATAAAATATCATTATGTAGGAAATCTTTTTATATTTCTAATGAATATTTATAATCGAAAATCCAACATGTATAACCCTATGTAAAAATTGTTCTTCTAAAAGATGTAAGCTTATGCCATTTTTATTTATTTTTTAACTTTATTAATATAATGTGTCCCTACCACATACAAGTGGCTCCAAGGGGTCCCCAAATTGACCCAAGGATGCCCATGGTCGGGTATGTGTCCACCAATAAGGTTAGGACACGTTTTAGGGTAATTTTGTATTATTATAATATTATTTTTTAACCCTTATTTACCGGATTTACCCTTTAACCATGGTAAATAAAATATTTACCACAGTAACTATTCAAAATGTCTAAAAATAAAAGTTACCTATTTACAAAATTTGAACATCCTGATTCCAAATATGGAATCCATTTTCCTAAATTCAAAACACAGAAGTGGCAGAAATTAATTTAAAATTAATTCCCGCTGTCAAAACAAAAAGCGTGTTTTTAAGAGATAATAACTATAAAAAGATTGACACTTGTTTATGTTCGGTTTAATTGTAAAATTATGTCCAATGACCAACATTATATTAAATGGTAAAAACATATTCTAAATATACTTTAAAACCACTCAAATTCACAATTTATCACTATTAATTATTTTGATTAAAAAAGTTGTTTTTAATTAAAATTTAGTAATTTTCACTATTCATCAAAATATAAAAGTTATCCGAAAAGTACCAAAATTTCACCCTAGGATAATTTCAATATTCCGAATCCAAAAATGAAGTCCATTTTGAAGTATAAAATATATATGATTTCAAAAAGTAGGTATTATTATTCACAACGGCTAGTTTAATTAGTTGTGGTGTGGGTTCGAACTCGAGGTTGCGTACAACACACGCTATCGCATTATTCGAAGGGAAATGTACCGTGGAAGCTTGGGGTGTTACAGATTTTGTGGGTTGTGTATATGAATAATATCTCACAAAAGAGATAATGGAATTCACACTTCAGATCATGGACCACATCTACCTACTCCAAGTCATAGATTGGGTAGTTATGCTCATAGTTACATAGCTGGTAAGACCCATAAACCACTACATGATCCCTCTACCTCATCAGAACTCCTAAACCAACAGTTGAGGAATTGTAGTGAACTGCATATCCAATTTTACGATGTAGAAATGTCATGAAGAATTATGGATTCAATAACTCTTCATCTCCATGATAATTTGTTGCATTGTTATGTCCAATTATTCTTCACTCCCTTTTTGGTATGTCTTTTCATTGTCGTCTACAGATTGGAAAAGGCAAGTATGAACCATTTTTAGTATAAAAATAAACTCAGGATGATCCTAATATCAAAAACATTTTTGCGGTGTTCCCATTATATCACATTCCTTTCCTTATTCGGTTTTATATAAATTACCACCCCAAAGATCATATGCCCAATAAAATCCACCTTATTGATCTATATGTGAAATCTTGAGATATTGGAATAGAGATGATGTGTTTAAAGTGAAATTAAAAAATTTTAGGTGTCTATAATTCATCTCTAAGGAATATGATTATATGAAGATATCATCAACAAAAATCACATTGAGGGAGTCATGATATGGATGAATAATCATGTCCTTGAGATTCATGGACACTGATGGTTCATATTTCCAATGAAAGGTTATGAAAAGATACTCCTAGAATCTATATCTATTCTTGAACACCATGCTAGGAATATCCTCTCTTATAACCCAATGCTCGTTGTTAGCTGATCATAGGTCAGACATGGAGAACCACTAGGCTCACTTCTACAAATCAAAGAAGTCATCAGTCCACAAAAAATAGGTAAATATTCTTCACAGAAACCCAATTCATCTTGTCACTATCCACACATAACCGAAGAATACCTTATTCTTAGTTTATGGACAACATCAAAGCACCCTATAGATATTTTCTTTGTTTTATATAACTTTTCACCTCAAAATCACTAGGATTATTCATTAGGATTCTCTCTAGCATGGGTTCACTCTCAAATCAATCAGTCTATTGGGAGGAATTCCTAATAAATCATATAGAAATACATCTCTATATAGGTTTCCCATAAGAGAAAAACCAAAGGGGTCTACTTCTTGGTTTTCCACAAGAGTCACACCCTTTACCTATAATTTAATATATCCAATATCACAATGGTCAATACTTATTCTACCTTATATAATTACTTTCTACCTCCTAACTGCAAATCCATCACATTAATTATCCTACTACAAAATGTTGAAGCTATTATAGCATTGGGAAGTCCATCAGTTGATCTCTTATGAGTTGGATGAATATATATAAGTCATTCCACTTTTAAATCCTTCTGAATAATTAATTCCTTGAAAATACCCATTTTATACGTTGTCATGTAAAATCTCATGATTTGAGGCTTCCAATTTTTTATATGGTCAATAATCAATTTTTGTGACTTATTCACCTCATCACCAGAAAAAAGAGGTGAGAAGTGAAGAGACTCCAAGAAATGAGCCTTAAATGAAGACACTACTATATTTCTTTGATTGAGCTCTATAAACTCCTGATCATGGTCCAACTTCAACATACACAATAAGAACTCAACCAAGAAAAAAATCATTGAAGTTTTTCCATGTGAGATCCTCACATATCCATGCCTTTTCATAACACCCTTCCATATCTTAGAGGGTCCCTAAAATACAATGATAGATGAATTTTCTTATTAACCCAATGAAGACTCTACTAGATAAATGATCATCTCAATGACTTCATTCCAGTATATAAAATCACGAGGGACTCTAATTCCATAGAAGGATGGATTATGTTTGAGTAGGAAGTCATAGGAATAATCTACCATTCCCTTAGGAACTATTCCACCTTGAATATACATTATATGAAAGACCCATTGTTGATGTGGTCCCTACATCCAAAAAATTGGAGAATATATTGGATCATGTTAATATCTATACTACTATATATATGGAGGTGGAATAAAGGTAGGATCCATAGTGTTGGAATTATAACATTCTTCCACTGTTGGTTCCATCATATGTCTTCGATGTGTCATTTTTTAATTCTAAATAGATTAACAGAATTCTTATAATATATAATAGTAAAAATCATCTAATTAGCATTATAGGCACACATAAGGGATTACATTTGGAGAACCAATCTTATAAGGCTACCCACAATGACAAGGCATATCCCGCCTTGCATTATCTAAGTTCCATGTATTGTTTTCTATACCTACAGATTAGTGAATGTCATATATATAAAATAATAAAATAAGAAGATTAAGTTAAATAAATATAAATTTTAGTATAGTATAATATAAGATTAAAGATTAGGAAATTTTATTAAGTTAACTATCATGAGCGTCAATAAAAAATATAACATGTTATTTGATGGGCCTAATCTTGATGCACAAATGTACCCGAATACCATAATCTATAACAAAAAACACACTCATGATTACCATGAAACATCAAAAAAAATTATAATAGTAGTTCCATCACAAATAACATGGAAGTCTATTACTTAAGGGTTTTCTAGGAACTTATCTGACACATTTACCCTAGTTCTTCATAGAAAAATCATTTCTACCATTCCCTAGACATATTCAAGATGAAAAATAGGGAAATCACATTTTATTAATCTTTATAAAACCTCATCCCTAATCACATGGTTTATAATATAGAGATACATGACCTCAAGTGTTCCTCCCCATATTTAGGTGGTTTTCGACCATCATTAATGTGTAGCATCCAATGACTTTGAACAATATGAAATTTCATTTTTTTTCTTTTGTTTGATGTCATATTTTGTAAAATAATAAATGAAGTGTATATCCAGGTTTGGTAACACTTAAATGTGTTGTAATTAGATGTGGTTGAGAAGAAGAGATGTGTATTTGGTATTGCATTATGTTTTGGGAGCACTGGACCTACAAACACAAGTCTGGGTGGACTGCTAAGGGTGCATATTTTTTCTAAAACCTTATATCCCACTATTGTAAGTTGTGATCTTGGTGCATGTGAGAAGGTTTTAATCACAAACATTGCACACGGTTTACCCAAACTATTTGCACATCCCTCTCTATTAATGCAACCAAACCAATAGCTAGACACAATTTTGGTTGTTGGTTTTTTTACCCATGCTAGCTAATTGTGTGAGGTGGGGATTGGGAAAGTGAAGTACGTACTATTGATTCATGGTAATCCAAACCATGAGAATAAGTTTTATGTATCATTAAGGATCTATAATTTTACCAAAATTTCCCTCCAATCCTTTTAATTATTTTCGTTCATTCACTTCTCATGCGTGTAGATCCACCCTTCCTTTCGTGGGACCCTTCTTCATCTCCATCTCAAAATGTAAAGAGCACACTCATCTTTATTTGAATTATGGAAGGAGTGTCTTACAATGGACAAGACAGTTTATTAATCGACTATTCCTTCATAAATATTGTAGAATGAGATGGCCTTTTTCACTAATATATTCGATTTGTGTTGTCACATGCTCATGTACATGGCCTTACATTTCAAAAATGTAATTTCCAAAAATGCATAACTATCAGAGTGAATCCCTATTTGGTATCATAGAATACTCATGTAAATGTTGTTAGTTTTTTCTAATTTAATCAATTAAATGAATTATTAATTCCATGAGTTAAACATGGGTTTCCATTCAAGAAATTCCAAGGAAGGGAACATCATTTTTATGACCAGTTTCACGGATGGATTTTGTATACACCGGTGGGGATACTAGTATGCTACAGTAGGTCATCATGAATTAATCATACCTAATTATGAGTGATACTAGTTCCTAAGGGGATACACCTTGGATTGGATCATTTGTGTGATGGTTATACCAGAAAAAAGTTAGACTTGGTCCACTAGGTGATACACAATGTATGATATTAGAGGTCATTGTCTCATATGAAGTTGCTAGTGAAACTTAATGGAATATTAATGGATCAAATTGGTTGGACTCCAACTATAGTGAGCATTTATGGTTATCCAAGTTCAATTCATGGGTTCTTTGTAATGGTTTTACTTACACATTTCTAGGTTGATACTTATTTAATATTTTTAATTACTTTTATAATAAATGGGGGCATATTTTTAATCCAAGGAATGCATCCTCCAAGCCAAATAAAATGATTTGGTTTCATCCTTCTTATGTTACAAATTTTAAAAAAGATTTTTATGAATTATCCTATATCTCACTTGTACATGTTTTCTATGGTTCAGATATTTCAAACATTGGAAGTTGTATGTATGGTTGGGATAAGTGTACTTGAGGATCTTAAGTCAGAATTAGTTATTTATTGATTGTGTTCTATCACTTCACTTTTGATATACTTTCACACAACTTATTTTTTATGCACAAATTTGATTATTCTTTAGACATAATTGGTGGGGGAATACTCATTATTTGTCACACCCTTCTAAAGAAAACATTAAACTAGGGTAACTGAGTAGATCCTCTTATTTGCAGGTCTCTAATTATTTTCTTGAGTTCTGCATTATACTTGGTAAATAAGATCATGGGACTAAGCTAGTACTAAGGATGCACGAGGAGATCTCCCACAATGCTTTTTTATTCTTTTATTCATTAATATATTGTATTATATCACCTTCTGTATGTCTCCTTTTTTTATTTGGTATCATCACATGGACATGAAATCATGGTTTTATTTCGTGTTGGCCATTTTTACTCAGTTTTTATATTTGTATTTAATTTATTTTTGATTGATTTATTAAAACTTCCATTGTTGTCAATTATAATTTTTTTTATATATGACTATACTTCATTGAACATGGGAGAACTATCAACCCACCGTACCATCATTATACCCTCACATCTAGTCAGGATCCTATGGCATAAAAGGACGTTCTATTGAGGCCATGTTGCGGTCGTTTCTACTATCGGTTTAATGGTCCATTGTTTTGAGATGTTACAATATGGTATCACAGGTAGGTTTTCCATTACCTTACTATTTTGTGATAGTAAAGAGGAGACTGGTAATGTTTTGGTTCTTGTTATATAACTGTTTCTGGGAGTGATCATGTAACACCCCGAGCTTCCACGGTATGCTTCTCTTTGAATAATACAGTACCGTGTGTTGTACACAACTTCGAGTTCTAACCCACACCACGACTAATCAAAGTAGCCATCATGAATAGTAATACCTACTTTTTAAATTTTAGAAATTTTATCTTTCAAAATGAACTTCAGTTTTGGATTTGGAGTATCAAATTTAGCCTAAGGTGAAATTTTGGTACTTTTCGGATAACTTTATTATTTTGATGAATAGTGAAAATTACTAAATTTTAATTACAAACAACTTTTTTAATAAAAATAATTAATAGTTATAAATTATGAATTTGAGGGGTTTTAAAGTACAATTAAAATATATTTTTACCATTTTATCTAATGGTGTTCATTAAAATTAATTTCACTTTGAAATTGGACATAAACAATTGCCAATCTTTGGATATATATTGTTTCTTAAAAACACGCTATTTGTTGTGATAGCGGGGATTAATTATAAAATTAATTAATGAAACTTATATGTTTGGAATTTTGTAAAATATACATCATTTTTTAATTTAGAATATCAATTATAGCTTAGGGTGATATTTTGGCATTGTTATGAAAAACTTCAATTTTTGATGAATAGTGAAACTACTAAGTGGTAGTTAAAAAACTGAATTTTTCATAAAACTTAATTTTACCGCTTCTGTGATTGGAATTTCGAAAATCCTAGAAACACGATTAATATCATGGATTAAAATGTGGTTCAATGAGATGAAAATAATTTTTGGTGAATAGTAACTTTTTACTTTTATTTACCAGGGTTAAAAGTAAATAGGGTAATTAAGGCTAACAAATGATATTAATATTACCCTAACACATGTCCTAATTCTATTGGACAAGTTTAACTCGACCAAAAAAACCTTAGGAATAAAATATTATCATTTAGGTCCACTTGGATTAGATTAAGCCATTTATTATTATTTAATTCAAAGATGAGTTAAACGAGTTAAAATCAATGTTTATTTACAAAAACATTTTTAATATAGCGCTATACATAAGATAAATTTGATTGTAAATATTCATTAGAAAGATAAAATGATTTCATACATAATAATATTTTATTTATAATTTTTAGACATTAAATAAATTAATTTATTTATGACACAATGTTGATGGAGTAATTACCATAATATTGAAACAATTAAAATAATTGATATTCAAGACACCCAAATAAATACAATTTGAGACTTTTTATGAATTAAAAAATTTTCTAGGATAATATGAAATGTTAGGATTGAATTAATTATCTTTTTTAGAAGTAATCATTCACTTATAAGTTTTGCAAAAATCAATTATTGAATAGTGTCAAAATTGACATATAAGAGTTTTTAAAACAAATATTATATTATTCATTTATATTAAATTCCTAAAAAATATGGTTCGGAAAGGAGACTTATATCATGATAGGTGTATTATTAATGGACCACTTGGGGGTCTCTTGGATGTATATAGTTAATTTATTAACCATATAATATAAAAATACAAAGAGACATTGTAAAAGTGAAACTAATTAACTAAGAATTAATACTTAATGTTAAGGTTAATATAATGACCAAAACCAGTCTAAATTCTATTGTTTGAGTGGTTTTCGACCCATCACCACCTAAACCTTTAAATAATCCACTTTGGAGCCATTAGAAACCGAATATGAATTTATTATAAAATAATATTTCTAGTTTTTTCAAAGGTGCCCCTCTCCCCTCTTATAAAAGGGAACTCTTTCGTCTCATTAATTCACACCTTCAAAGCCTTTTGGTTCAGCCAACCTCTGCCCAAATACTCTATTAACTTCCCTTAATTCATCTTAGAGGCCTTACTTTAGTCAGAAATCCATCTTAAGGATCCCTTTTGATCAAATCAAAAGGAAGAACCCGAAGAAGAGATAATGATTTCACCACCCTTTTTCAATTTCCTTTCTTCTTCCACTTCTTCTTTATTTGTTATTACCATTATAAAATAATGAATCCAGTATCTACTATATACTATAATATTATTATAAATATGGTACAACCATATTCAGTATTCTGTCCATCCTTTGAAAGACATGTCACCATACGTGCGTACGTACGGCTTACCGTCTCCACGTCGTGGTGTAATTGTTATTCAATATATAATTATTTGTATGGGTATAATAATGATCTGTAATTCATGTAAATAATAAATATAACATGATAATGATTCTTTATATATGATATACCATCCAATTATATATTATTTTAATATAAAAGAACGATACTTTCGCTCGTGCATACGTACGGATTACCGTCTCCTCGACGCAATGAGATTCATTTCCAAGTTCACCATTCATCGACGATTATAAAAATATATATTACTAATAAGTATGTAATATATGAAATAATAATGCTAATGTAGAGATATATATATATATATATATAAGGATTTATGTACTTACATATATCTTATTCATCTACTTCCGTTCAATACTATATGAAAACAGAAACAATGTTTATGCGTACGTACGGACTACCGTCTCCATAAACAGTGTTTTACATTTCATATATATGACTATTATACATATTTATATTCTAAATATATATGATATATTTATCATGTTTTATATTCTGGAAGTATTTAAATAATTATCTAAGTGATACAACCAAGAGTGACATGTTAAAACACGTACGATAAAGAAAGTGATTATTACTCAAAATTTTACATAACATGGAAATTATTATTAAATAGGTAATATAAAGTCATAAATGAATCAGGTATGATATCATAAATATTAATATGGTTCTGCTATAATTTAATAACATACTACGATCTTCGTACAGGAGGTCAAACGTACCCTCGACTAAAAGAAAGTGCAAGGTAAGGGGATTTCATCTCACTCCTTATTCCCATGAGATTCATTCCATATTGCCACTATTACCGATTTTGTGGTCTATGTACTACCCATAATTGTATTCTTTGTGTAATACACTTTAATTTATGTGTATTTACATATTCATTGTATGATACCTTTTTCATGGGTGGTATGTTTCGTAAGTTACCAAATTGGTAAGGGTTAATTCCTTAATCTCATCATTATCCGAGATTGTTTATGTGTAAGTATTTACTGGGACATTTTTCTCATCCATGTCCATTTTTCATAAAAGTGATTTCAAAATGAATATTTTAAGGATTTTGAAAGGTATTCATTATCACGATCAAAATTTCAAATGTTTTAAAGATTTATCTTTCTAAATCTTTTCAATTAATGTCCATGTTTTGAAAATGATTTTAAGGATCTATTTATATGGACATGAATGTTTTGAAATGATAATTCTTTTCAATAGTTTCAAAGTGGTATGGGACACTTTGATTCAAAAATATATTTTAAAATTAATTTCTTTATAAATGTGTGACTTTTAAATGATTTTTCAAAAAGGATATTTCTCTCAAAAATCATTACTCAACATTTGATGGATTTTAAGCTCATTTGAAGTTGATTTATTATAAAAAACTTTTATTGAAGGTTTTGTGATATGTTTGACTGTGGATGTGTTATTTTTATACCATTCATGGTTTATAGAGAAAGTATTGAAATTTCGTATGCTAGTTTTAATACGAATGTTTATGTTATGTTTAATAATTTTCATATGGGAATGCATTGGACTTAATATGTGACGGGTGGAGCCCACTATAGCTCCTCAATGCATCGGTAGGTCTCATGAGACAAACTAGTTTCTTGGCACAAGGCCTTGACAAAATCTTAATTGTAGTCTTGGCACGAGGCCTTGGCTATGTGGTTATGATAGTATGGAATTATTCATTCCATCATTATGAAAGTGGTTAGTGATATTGCATGTGATTATTCGATTAGTAGAATATCCATGTGAATAAGTAAATGACATTATTTCATTTTATTTGTTCCATACTATGTTGAAGTTCAAGTTTAAAAGTATTTTTTTTAGTTTAATACATTGCCTTAAATGTCTATGCTTATTTTTGGAAGTTTCCGCTGTATTGCTTACCCTTACTGAGCATTTGAGCTCACCCCTTTCTATGTTTTATTTTTCCCAGGATTCCATGAAATGTAATTTGATTGATATGCAGGGTTAAGCCATGGGAATAATGGAGTTCATAAAGATTATTTTTTTTACGTCTTAAAGTGGAAATGTAACATTCATGTGTGTGGTTTATTTTTCCAAGACTTCTAAACTGATCGGTCCATCGAGACCTGATTCATTGTAATCATGCCAATGTATTAAAATAATGCACCGACTCTGGGTAACTGGGGTCAGGGCGTTACATTTGGTATTAGAGTATTTTTAGAAATAACCTTGGAAACTAGATTTAGATAAACTCTGATTAGGGCACATAGCCCTAAGATAGACTTTGAGGATTAGTATAGAAGAACATCCTAGAATTTTGGTATTGTAGAGATTTTGTGAGTTTTCCGAGAAATAAATCTCTGTCTGGATACGAGTAGGTAGAGGCGGCTCTGGCACAGATGTACCTAGGGGTAAAACCCAAAAACACAGCTTTGAGCTAGACTCGAACGGGAACTGGTGCACGACAACGGGCCTTGCTACACTCTTGGTTACGACACTCCCGGGGGATATGCATAGGATAATTCTCATTTTCGTTACAAACCATTATGAAGGGCTCATGAGTATATACATACTCAAAGAAAACATTTTTATGATTATGGATCATATCCATAAACTGTTCAATTTGTGTTAGGTATTTTACAAGTTTGGAATTATTCATTGAAATTCATAAACAGACCTAGTTTATGCTATTGTATAGAAATAGAACCCAGTAGAAGGAATGTGAACTCCAGTAATACGTATGATCCAAAGAGTAAGACTAATCGTATCTTTCATGGTATTAATCCATCATTTAGAAGGGAAATAGTCTCCCACGTAATATCATCATATGAAGAAATTATATAATGTATGGATAAGATAACTAAAGAGTTTACTGAGTCCTATGGCTTTGAAGGGAAGCAAGAGAAGAAAAGGATGGGAGAGAGAAAGATGGATAAAGGGAAGAGGGAAAAGATGAATTTCCCCATATGTGATAACTGTGGGAAGAAACACCCTGGAACTTTCCTGAAAGGAATGGGAGTTTGTTATAAGTGTGTAGGAAAAAGGGTACAAAGTACGTGACTTCAAGGGTAAGAAAATGGTTTCAAATGTACTATGATTCATTTGCAAGGAGTTTGGACACTACGCGAACCAATGTCCCAGTCATCAGACTATGCCGCAAATGATGCTATTGGATAATATTCATGTTATGATACTACCACAGATGAAGAGGAATGACTAGTGTTCTTATGTTGTTATTTTAGAATTATTTCATTTAAGTTTTGTATCAATGATGTTCTGGAAATAAATAAGGATCGTACTGCAGTACTATTTAATTAAAAACTTGAGATTTTATGGTACTAAGAAAAGTGACTCCACAGTGAGTTAATTTTTTTTGGAAATTACATTGTTGAAGGAAAGATAAACCTTAATATGGTCATAATATTGAGGTAGTGATTTTGGAATAAGAGATGGTTGATTTTGGTAATTCAGGATGTTATGGTGTTGTAAAATAATATATGAACAAGGCGTTCACATGTAATTACCTGGAAAAAAGGATCCTCATTATGTTTAACTTCCTTGTAAATTTCGGATTGTGAGTTTAGATAATAGTATTTTGGATAAGTCAAATGGTTGGAATGGATTATGTTTGAAAGGTTATTTTTTTGGATTTTTATAAAAGGACAACACGCAGACCGTGTGACGACCCGTCGTGTAGGACAAAGCTGCGGGAATCGAACCCACAACCATAGTGAAATTGGGATTTATCGCCTACCATTGTGATACATGAAGTTCATGGATGCTATAATGTATTTTATTTACATAAAGGTAATGATATGTGAATTATAAATTCATTATATTTGGAACCCTATACGATTAGGATAAATAGAGTATTTTTGAGTTATATTATGTTTTGGGGTGAAAGATGAGTTTGTGGTAGAAATTTATTAATGGATAAAACTCTAATTATAAAGTAATTATATCTCTTTATGATCTTATCCAATCTCATAAATAAATTCCACAACATTAAAAATGGAACTTAGAACAAAAATGTTGTCCTAGATGGTACCTTAGATCATCACTAATTTATTGCTTTGGGATTGTTGGCCTTTTCATAGCCATGTTCTCTACCACTCTCCATCAGATAAATGATGGTTAGATTTCACTTTCATATCCATATTTTCCTACATGGAACCCTAGTATGTGTTATTTTCGGTAATCTTCATAATTTCCACACTTTATTATAAATAGGGGCCTCATTAATTCATTTTTAGATGTGGGATTTCAACAAATATATTTTCAAACGTCAAAAATGTGTTATCCTAATACCTTATGTTTTGTTGAACCGACGGTATTTTAAATCATCATAGATTGATGAATTTAAGGACCTCAATTTTAAACTTGTTTGTGATTGATGACCTCAATCACTACCTATAAATATTTACATTTTTCCCTCCAATTATATGTCTATAATTTCCACAAATTTCCTCCTAATCGAGGTCATAATTTTGTGGTGACCCTTTCATTTCTCTTTTCATCTTGTTAAGACTAAATTTTATTAACCAAATTTCCGATGTGGGTTTTTCCAAAAAGATATTTTCTATTTTAAACCATTATTTTCAAAGAACAATATCAAATTTCGAGGATGCAATTTATTGAAGGAGGGGAGAATGTAACACCCCGAGCTTCCACGGTACGCTTCTCTTTTTATAATACAGTAGCGTGTGTTGTACGCAACTTCGAGTTCTAACACACACCACGACCAATCAAAGTAGCCGTCATGAATAGTAATACATACTTATTAAATTTTTAAAAATTTTATCTCTCAAAATGGACTTCATTTTTGTATTTGGAGTATCTAATTTAGCATAAGGTGAAATTTTGGTAATTTTCGGATAACTTTATTATTTTGATGAATAGTGAAAATTACTAAATTTTAATTAAAAACAACTTTTTTAATCAAAATAATTAATAGTGAGAAATTATGAATTTGAGTGGTTCTAAAGTATAATTATAATATATTTTTACCATTTTATCCAATGGTGTTCATTAGAATTAATTTCACTTTGAAATTGGACATAAATAGTTGTCAATATTTTGATATATACTGTTTCTTAAAAACGCGCTATATGTTGTGACAGCGGGAATTAATTATAAAATTAAATAATGCAACATATATGTCAGGAATTTTTTAAAATAGACATCATTTTTGCATTCGGAATATCAATTATGGATTAGGGTAAAATTTTGGCATTGTTCTGAAAAACATCAATTTTTGATGAATAGTGAAACTACAAAGTGGTAGTTAAAAAACAGAATTTTTTATAAAACATAATTTTACCACTTCTGTGATTGGAATTTTAAAAATCCGAGAGGCACGATTAAGATGACGGAGTAAAAGGTGGTTCAATGAGATGAAAAAAATTTTGGTTAATAGTAACTTTTTACTTTTATTTACCACGATTAAAAGTAAATAGGGTAATTAAGGGTAAAAATGATATTAATATTACCCTAACACATGTCCTAATTCTATTGGACAAGTGTATCTAGACCAAAAACAACCTTAGGAATAAAATATTATCATTTAGGTCCAGTTGGATTAGATGAGGACATTTATTATTATTTAATTCAAAGAAGAGTTAAAAGAGTTAAAATCTATGTTTATTTAATAAAACATTTTTAATATTGGGCTATACATAAGATAAATTCTATTGTAAATATTAATTATAAATCTAAAAGGATTTCCTACATAATAATACTTTATTTATAATTTTTATACATTAAATAATTTAATTTATTTATGACACAATGATGATGCATTAATTACCATAATAGTGATCAAATTCAAATAATTGATATTATAAATACCAAATTAAATATAATTTGAGCATTTTTATGAATTACACTGATTTTATAGGTTACTATGACATGTTATGATTGTCTTAATTAACGTTTTTCAAAGTAATCATTCTGTGATTATTTTTACAAAAAACAATTATTGAATAGTGTCAAAATTGACATAAAAGAGTTTTTAAAACAAATATTTTATTATTAATTGATATTAAATTCCTAAAAATCTAAGGTTCGTCCAAGAGACTTATATCATTATAGGTGTATCATTAATGAACCACTTGGGGGTTTCTAGGAAGTATATAGTTAGTTTATTAACCATATAATATAAAAATACAAAGAGACATTGTAAAAGTAAAACTAATTACCTAATAGTTAATACTTAAAGATAAGGTTAATATAATGACCCAAACATTTCTAAATTCTATTGGTTGAGTGGTTTTCGACCCATACCCACCTTAACCTTTAAATAATCCACTTTGGAGCCATTATAAACCGAATATAAATTTATTATAAAATAATATTTCTAGCTTTTCCAAAGGTGCCTCTCACCCCTCTTATAAAAGGGCACTCTCCCTTCTCATTAACTCACACCTAAAAAATCATTTTGGTTCGTCCAACCTCTACCCACATACTCTCTAAACTTCCCTAAATTCATCCTGGGGGCCTTTTTTTAGTCAAAAAACGAACTTAAGGAGCCCTTTTGATAAAATCAAAAGGAAGAACCCGAAGAAGAGATAATGATTTCACCACCCTTTTTCATGTTCATTTCTTCTTCCACTTCTTCATTCTTTGTTATTACCATTATAAAATAATGAATCAAATATCTCCTATATACTATAATATTATTATTAATATGGTACAACCATATTCAGTATTCTATCCATCCTTTGAATGACATGACACCATACGTGCGTACGTACGGCTTACCGTCTCCACGTCATGGTGTAATTGTTATTCAATATATTATTATTTGGATGAGTATAATAATGATCTGTAATTCAAGTAAATAATAAATATAACATGATAATGATTCTATATATATGATATACCATCCAATTATATATTATTTAAATATCAAAAGAATGATATTTTCGCTCGTGTGTACGTACGGATTACTGTCTCCACGACGCGATGAGATTCACTTCCAAGTTCACCAATCATCGCCGATTATAAAAAGATATATTACTAATAAGTATGTAATATATGACATAATAATTCTACTCGAGAGATATATATATATATATATAAGGATTTATGTACTTACATATATCTTATTCACTTACTTCCATTCAATACTATAGGAAAACAGAAAAAACGTTTATGCGTACGTACGGACTACCGTCTCCATAAATGGTGTTTTCCATTTCATATATATGTCTATTATACATATTTATATTCTAAATATATATGATATATTTATCATGTTTTATATTCTGGAAGTATTTAAATCACGATCTAAGTGATATAACCAATAGTGACAAGTTAAAACACGTATGATAAAGAAAGTGATTATTGACCAAAATGTTAACATAAAATGGAAATTATTATTAAATGGGTAATATAAAGTCATAAATGAATCAGGTATGATATCATAAAAATTAATATGGTTCTGGTATAATTTAATAACATACTACGATCTTCGTACAGGAGGTTAAACGTACCCTCGACTAAAGGAAAGTGCAAGGTAAGGGGTTTTCATCTCACTCCTTATTCCCGTGAGATTCATTCCATATTGGCACTATTACCTTTTGTGTGGGGTATGTACTACACATAATTGTATTCTTTGTGTAATATACTTTAATTTATTTGTATTTACATATTCATTGTATGATACCTTTTTCATGGGTTTTATGTTTCGTAAGTTACCAAATTGGTAAGGGTTAATTCCTCAATCTCATCATTATCCGAGATTGTTTATGTGTATTTATTTACTGGGACATTTTTATCATCCATTCCCACTTTTCATAAAAATTATTTCAAAATGAAAATTTTAAGGATTTTGAAAGGTCTTATTTATCATTATCAAAATTTTAAATGTTTTAAAGATTTATCTTTCTAAATCTTTTCAATTAATGTCCATGTTTTCAAAATGATTTTAAGGACCTATTTATATGGACATGAATGTTTTGAAATGATAATTCTTTTCAAAAGTTTCAAAGTGGTATGGGACACTTTGATTCAAAAATATCTTTTAAAATTACTTCCTTTTTAAATGTGTGACTTTTAAATGATTTTACAAAAAGGATATTTCTCTCAAAAATCATTACTCATCATTTGATAGATTTTAAGCTCATTTGAAGTTGATTTATTATAAAAAAACATCTATTGAAGGTTTTGTGATATTTTTGACTGTGGATGTGTTATTTTTATACCATTCATGGTTAATGGAGAAAGTATTGACATTTTTTATGCTAGTTTTAATACGAATTTTTATGTTATGTTTAAACCTTTTCATATGGGAATGCATTGGACTTAATATGTGACGGGTGGAGCCCGCTATAGCTCTTGATGCATCGGTAGGTCTAATGAGACAAACAAGTGTCTTGGAACAAGGCCTTGACAAAATCTTATCTGTAGTCTTGGCACGAGGCCTTGGCTATGTGGTTATGATAGTCTGGCATTATGCATTCAATCCTTATGAAAGTGGTTAGTGATATTGCATGTGATTATTCGATTAGTAGAACATCCATGTGAATAAGTAAATGGCATTACTTCATTTTATTTCTGCCATATTATGCAGAAGTTCATGTTTAAAAAGCTTTTACTTTAGTTTTATACATTGCCTTAAATGTTTATGCTTATTTTTGAATGTTTCCGCTGTATTTCATACCCTTACTGAGCATTTGAGATCACCCCATTCTATGTTTTGTTTTTCCCTAGATTCCAAGAAGTGTAATGTGATTGATATGCATGGTTATGCCAAGGGAATAATGGCGTTCATAAAGATTATTTATGTTGTTTTTTTATATCTTAAGGTGCAAATGTAACATTCATGTATGTGGTCTATTTTTCCAAGACTGCTAAACTGATCGGTCCATCAGGACTTGATTCCTTGTAATCATGCCAATGTATTAAAATAAAGCACCGAATCTGGGTAACTGGGGTCGGGGCGTTACAGATCAACCCACATAATTGGAAAATTAAAAATGGCCAAGTATGGGATTATTGTTCATACTATTCATTATTACAGTTGATTTTGATTTCACCTTGAGTGATTAGAGTATATTACACTGCTTAGTGATTTATGATATTATTATAATTTTCCCTTACTATTATGAAAAAGTAGTATAATTCCATGATTCATTATAAGAATATAAAAATTCACAAGCCATGCATATGACATTCCATGCATATGCCATGCCATATAGATTGCATTATAAGGAAAATTAGAAATTCTTGATATGTCCGGTGTGATGATTGCCTTCCTGTTATAAACCACATTATGAATGTTTAGAAACATGATTAGTTTTTCCCTATTTAGTTATTTGATTAGTGTTCTTGTTTGTATAACATAATCTGTATTTAATTCACACATTTTATAGTACAACATGATTTTTATATTTATTTATTTTGTTTTTCTCGTATACCACGGTGGGGTGTTTCCCCTGCTTACGTAGTAACATTAATTATAGTTTTATATAAAATACCTATAGATTTTTATAATGTATAATGTGTTTCTATGTTTAGGAGACTAATTGATTTTCATTTTATTCATATTCCATGATTCAATTCTTAATCAGTATGAGATAAAACATTCTAGTTGCAAATAAATGGGAGCCAATTTGGAATTTATAAGGTGAATGGGTAATTTATAAATTATATAGTTATAACCAATAAAATTGAACCACTGTAAATATAATTTATACAATTAGGGAATAATTTATAAATTATTAAGATGTTAATTTTTTTATCCTAAATAATTTGTGTTCGGTTAAATGGGAGCCAACATACAATCTATAAAGGGTTTGGGAAATTTAATAATTGAGATGTGGTAACCCATATAACTGAAACATATTTAATGAGGGGTATAAACTTATAAAATATGGTAAATATAAATGATCTTAATTTTTTACATTATAAATTTTGGATTCATTTATAAGGGATTCTACCTCTATTCCTTGAATATAATGACCATATTCCTAAATTCATAAATACACAACTGAACCCATGTAGGCCAGTTGGGGCATGATAAATATGTGAAAAACCAATTAAGGGTGTTTCAAAAATTATTAATTTTTCAATAAAATGTTTGTGTTTAATCTTGATAAACCCATGATGTATTGATTGGGACCCTTATAGGTCACCATTTTTTTTTGTTCTACCTCCAGTGTTTAACCCCATTTGGTCTTTCTTAATCTTTTTCATGATGGTAATTTAAAATGTCCAAAGACGTTTATATATTTTTAAATATAGATTTATGGTATAATATTAGTTGAGTCGTAAATAATTATATAATAAAAGGCCTTTAAATAACCTTGAGTTTTATTTACCTGAGGAATTAGTTAATTAAAATTCCAATTGTAACCAAATGAAATTATTCTTATATAGATTTCCAGGGACATTTTCTTTAACTAAGACAATCATGAGAGATTATAAATAAAATAATGATGTTTTAATGTGGGTTTGTTAAATCAATTGATTAATTATGATGGTATGTCAATTTAATTATTAATTTTTATGTTTAACATAACTTTGTTATCTTTTCCTTTAGCCTTAGTTAAATATAGTTTCTAATTCTCTTGTCTTATGAGTGGTAATATATTTTCCCTAAATATAATCATTAAAATGGTGTAATAATTATTTTTTTGGTCTAATTCCTTAAAATGAATCCCTAAGAGGTTTTCATAGCCTTGACCCTTGTGTAAGTGTAGTTGAAATGCTCTCCTCATGTTTTTCATTGAAACAAAATCTGTGAATTTTCTTTAGGTTTCTTCTTTATTTGTTGGAACCCAAATAATATTTCCTTAATCTTAGCACTTCTTGGTAGGTGTGACAACATTTTTGGTCACCATTTTCCTTTTTGATGAGGGGATAGCCCGTTGTAGGTAGCACTATTAGATATTTAAATCCCATTTTAGTTTTTTATTAGTGTTTTATCTTCTGAGGTATTGTTAGGGTCTTTTTTACCTCATATGACTATTATTTTTTAAATATATGACACTATTTTTTTGAAGGGTGGAAATTTGAGAGGTTGATCCTTGTTTCAGGTGTGATCATTGGGTGTTTCTCAGTCCCAGTAGGCTTTACCTGTGTTGGGAATGGTCTTCTTCTTAATAGGACATGTGACCCTTCTACATCCTATTTAGTGGTAAATGGCTCGATATTCCATCATTTAGGTAAATGGTCATATAGGTTAATATGAATCTGGGTCAAATATTTCGGAAGGCCTTCAAATACTTGACTGCACAAGGTCGTTTTCACATAGGGATAATTTTAAGGTTGTTTCATTCAACCTTTGGAACCACATAGTAGTATGTGTTGTTTCAAGTGGTACTCGTCATCTTGTTACGTCATGCAATGAGATGTTAATTTTTATTGGTACTGGTAAAATTCTAGAGCTGTTATGATATGTTCATGTTTCAAATATGGGGTAGAGTGACCTTGGTGATTGTGGGGTTATGATGTATATCAATACATGGGATGATGTTGTGATTGATCGAGTGTTTTGACACGTTGTTGATTTTGGTCATGTCTTCTACCCCTAATAATATAGCATGTGTAGAAATAACTCAGAAGGATTTTCCCACATATGTTTAAATGAAATTATTTAATGAATGATTTTAAGTGGATGGGTTACCTTACCTTTAGTCTAAAACTTGTTAATGTTTGTTGACCACATCTTATAGCCCATTTAGTGGTCGATGGAGAATGATTCATCGGTTGAGATTCAATTTATAGTAAATACAATGACAAGGACCATCCTATGCAGGAGAGAATCAGGTCAATCATACTAATCATTTCCTTATATGTTTTTGGAACACATCCAAGGATGTTCATTTGATTTTTCACATCACATTTTAAAATTCCCTTATTATTGGAAACATTCCATCATTTTGGTGCTTGGAAGGCCAAATGAAAATTAGTTGGTTGGATTTGTATGTAACCATTATAAACTCTATAATTTAGAGATATTATTTTATTGGTTATTATTGAAATATAATATAATTCCTCATGTTGTATTGCAATGGTGATCGGTTAATAGGAATGCATCATAAGGTGAATCCAATTTCTCCCAAATAAGTCATATTGGGAGGTTTGACTATCCAATTAATATATGATTTTGTATAGTGGGTTTAAAACCATAATGATCAGTTCATCTTTGATATGGTGGTAATGCCTCAAGTCTACATTGTGAGTCTTCTTATCCCATCGATGTACCTTGTCATAAAGGTGACCTTGTTCCCTATCATGGCATCATCTAGGTACATTGACTAATTTTCAGTTATACATCATAGAAATTTTAAAATCCTTGGTTTTTTGTGAATAAACTCCATCAAAGTCAAAATATTAATAAAAGGTTGTATTTAGAGGAATGGTTAGTCATAAAATATACATAGTTTCCCCATACAGGAACACCTTTTGTAGAATCTAGAATACCATATATCCCCCTTTGACGGGTCATTAGGAGGATGCCATCTCCAGGTTAGTCAGTGTTCATGGTATGTGGAAGTTCGACTTGTACTAACATATCTATTGTAAGTGATGAATGTGGTTTCCTTGAATGATCCCCTTGTACTCTAGTGGTTTAATCCAAGTCTACCACAATCCTTAGTCGGTCTCGGATGTGATGTTTAATGGGTAAAGATCCAAGTGTGTTGGATCTGGCATGCACCCTTCTTCATGTTCAGAACGACTATTTAAATGGAATTTTGTGCTACAAACCTCATTGAATGTTGGATACATAATTTTGTGTGTGTTATCAATTAAAAGCTCAAATATAGATTTTGAAATGCATCAGTCATCCATGATGAGTGTTTTCAGGTTAGTCGACCTATGCCTGGACCACTTGGCATCTCTCTCTCTTATCGTCTGTAGTTGGTGAGGAACCACATTTGGCATACTGTTATGGAAATGATATTGTAGAACATTCAGATGAGGTTTTTCAAGAAAATATGTCTTAAATATTTATTAAATATATAATCATTCAACAAAAAATGTTATAATGCTTTATAAATTCTTAAAAAGGGATTTTACAATAGTGGAGTAATGTTCCTTGGGGTTGGTTATTAAATGATAAAACCTATGGTGGAAAAATACATATTCCATATTTTAAAAAGATGTAAATGAAATCATGTATTTGTTTTTATTGGATTTTGTATGTGTTCTATTTATATTTATGTTTGTAAAATTAGTGTGGGATCGAGTTTCTACTGCATATGTATCACATACTAGAGGTAATTATCTAAAGGTGTGTTTGGAATTTGGAAATGAAATGTAGCCATTAGGGTAAGGCTTCATGAACCTAGTTGGAAGGGTGTTACTTTAATTGTTTCCCAAGTCATATCATGGATAAGTTGTTTTAAGGTGGGTAGGTTGTAGTGTCCCACATTTTTGGACTAGATGATATTTGAATGATACTTGAATTTTTCTATTTGGTGGATGGTTCATTTTGTAAACTGAGCAGTGAAGTGTAAATCCATGTTTTGGTACGCTTAATATTTTTTAGATCTGGTTGAGTGCTCAATATTTTTCATGGGTGGATCAGTGAGTTTCCGGAGTATCAGAACATGGAAACTCATGTTAGGGATGACTGGTAAGGGAACAATGTTTTTCTTAAACCGTTGGTCCCACCAAATTAAATTCTATGCATTTTTCAAGTGAGTAGGTGTGACCTGCACAGGTTATGTTCAGTTTAACCAAACCATACAACTAGTTCACACCGTTTGTGGAATATAACCAATAATCATGCATGGTTTAGGAGCAGAATATTCCTAACCATGAGAGCTAACCATGTGAGGTGGGTCATGACACTGTAAAGCCCACACTATTGGAATACTGATATCCAACCCACGTGTCAGAATCATCTGGCTCTTAAATGAGTTTTAACTTTAAAAAAATTCTCCTCCAACCCTTTTAATAAATTTCATCTTTTATCCTGTAACATGTAGAGATCCACCTCTCTAGTTATGTCTCCCTTCATCATCTACTTTTAGGCATGGAATGATCTCCCTCATCTAATGTTGGATTATAATGTCGTCAAGTGCATTGGATAGCCCTAGATAAATCTACAACACACCTTCCTCTTTTCTTGATGAGCCTTGTTCCTTGCCGCAATATTTTGCTGTGACCTTATTATCATTATTTTGAGGTGTTCATAAGTTTCCTTTATTTCTATCAAAACAAACTGAATCAATCGTTGATATTGGACCTGTGACTCGTACTAAACATGAGGTAGGTTTTCTATAAGTCCTCACTCATGTTTTTTTATTTTATAAAAATTTATCATTATGTAACATGTCAAGATTTAATATTTCTGACTAACAATATTAAAATGCCTTGAATTAATATTATTAGGATTCGTTGTAATGGGCACTGACCCTTATTGGGGTAGTTAGAGGTTAAGGCCTCAACCCAAACCACATCATTAGTGTGAGTTCATTGAATTTCCCTTTTTGAACATTTATTCTTCCTTGGTTAGAGACACCACATAAGGTTCTATTTTATTAACATATTAAAATGATATGTTATCCTCTCTTAAACACCCTTTTAGTTGGGATGACTTATTTCGTGCAAGTGTGTCTATTTTTCACAATGTTGACCCAATGAATTGTTTGAATAATAACTTCATATTTTCTTATAAAACTCTTTCATGAGGTGGGTTCTCTTAAAATGGAAAAAAAAATTATATGTTATTTATTTGCTTCCTTTATGGAATGAGTGTTTTACCATAGCCCTTACAATTTATATATTTATTATTACTTCATAAATACAATTTAATGAGATGGAATTCTTAACTAAATGTTTTGAGATGTGTTGTTACATTATTGTGTACATGTACTTAACTTTCAAAAATGTAATGGTAAATGGGTGTATCCCTATCAATGAATTCTTGTTTCACATTATGGAATTATCATGGAAATATACTTCATTTAATTTATTTGATTAAATAAATTATGAATACTGTGAGAGATACATGGGTTTCCTTTAATGTAATTCCAGGGATGGGACCATCAAGCCTTTGATCAGTTTCATTGATGGATTCTGTATGCATTAGGGGTGATACAGGTATGTATGGATGGGATCAATATTTTTTTTCTCTTGACTCATTATGAGTGATATCGAATCCCTAGGGGGAGACACCATGGATGATCATATTGGAGAGATGCTTTTAACATGCCATGAGGGAGACCTAGTCCCCTTCGTGAGATACCAGGCATGGGATCAGAGTTCATTGTCTCATATAAGACCCAGAGCGACACATTTGTGTCCATTAATGGATCACATTGGAAGATCTACAAAAGAAGTGAGTGTTTATGGAACTCCGAGTGAGATAGATTATTTACTTATAAAGGTTCACCTAACACGATTCCACGATGCTTCTTATTTAGTTTTGGTAATTATTTACATTGTTTAATGATGATGAATTTTTATTATCCAAGAGATTTATCCTAAAACCAAAATAACATTCTTAGGTTCGGTCCATCTAATGTTATTAGATTTACAATTATTATTATCACTTTCCCTATATCTCACTTGTACATGTTTACTATGATTCAGAAATTTCCATCTTTGGCTAACGAATGTATCGTCGGGCCAGGATTACCTGAGGATCATAAACCCAACATGGTTTCTTATTTATTTATCATTTCTGCATCAAGTTTGATATACACACACTAATTATTTTATGTTCACAAATTGTAAATTTTTAAACACCTTTTGAGGTGGCCTTCTAAGTATATCGCACACCCTGATCCAACCACCATTGCATTAGGATACCTGGGAATATCCTCTTGTTCATTGGTCCTTGATCTTTTTCTTCTATTGTGCATTGTACCTAGGAGTTAGGAGCATGATAATAAGCTAGTACACTGGATACTTGAGGAGATTTGACATGGTTCATTTTTATTATTTTCTTTGTTAATGTATTGTATCATATAACATAATGTATGTTTCCTACATTATTATGTATATTCAGATGGGCATGTGTGCATTTTTTTATTTAGAGTTGACCACATATACTCAGTTATTAAATTTAACATTTTCTTCTTTACATTCCAATTATGACTAATTCCCCTTTAGTTTGTTATTTATTTTCTTATATACCATTTTGTTACTATGATCATGAGGGTATGGTATCCCACCATAACATCATTAGACCCTTGTTACTAGTTGGGAACCTCTGTGTACAAGGAGGTCCACTTAAGGCCATGTGGGGACCGATCCGGCTACCGATATAATAGTCAATTGGGTTGTGATTTTACAAAAAGTGACTTAAAGGTGTGGTGGAGAGAGTATACCCATATTATTGAAATCCATATATTTGAATCATGTCATGAAAATAAGAAAAACATATATGGGAATAATGGACATAAATTATAATAAATTTATAATAGATGACATGTCAGGTAATCCAGTGACACACAAGTAATAAAGAAACAAGCCCAATGTGATTGGTCAAACAAGAGTATACAGAATGGAATAAAAATGAATAAAGGAACAAAAACATCACTCTACAATATGTTCTGTTACTACCACTAAATACCATTCTCTACATACTTTTCTTCCTCTAACTCAGACCTATCCTTTTCTCAGATCCATGGGCATGATGTATGTGGATGCATTAGATTAAAACATAGATTATGAGTACAAAACTAGTAGTGAACCACCAAATCATCCATAACACTAGTTCATATATAAATATGGTGTATTCTAATATAGGAATGTAACTCATTATTAACAATCAAGGGTCGAGTGATAATGTTAAAACCAAGTTGTCATAAACCCCTACCCACTATATTTAGCACTATATTAATACAGATGTTAATGTATGTCACCACATGTATTTAAAAGTTACACAAGGCCCACTAATCAGTTCTATAACCAACATCAATCAGTTGAATGCTTCAATTCCACCTTTAAGGAACACCTCACACCAAAATTTAAGATGGTCATATGTCCCTACATGATGGTATGACCCACTGAAATGCCTGACTAATTCAATAATAATATCCCCTTTATGGATTTTTTCCCATATCATTATCTCGACACATTGGATACATTCACCATTATATGGTTTACCTTAACTACAAATGAAGATATCTTTGATTTGAAACTTGTACCATCATGAAAGAGAAGTCTTTAGCCCTTTTTGAAACAACCATTCTCCCCTCAACGGGTTTTTCTAGCTAATTTAAAGCAACCCAAACATATTAATTTTTGACTTAATGTTTCATAGTCTATAAACCACCCACAGACCAGTCATATCATATAAATAATAACAATTCATAACAAGCATGGTTCTCAGAAGGCCACACCCACACCCACAAGAAACAAACACCAGTAAAGGGTCTCAATGAACACAATATGTAATGGCTCGGACCTCTCGCGTCCATTACATTGTGGACATGTGGGGTTAGAGGTGTTCCAGGAGGTTAAAGTAAATTATCCGCAATTTTTTTCCAAAATATTCCTTTTTCGGTGAACTGTTTCATCGGTAGATAGTTGTGAACTGTAACATCGCATTATGTCTTCAGGTACTTTTGATGTTTCTAACTACACTTGTTTTAGATTAGTGATTTGGAGGTGTGTTGGGTGAATAATTAAGGAAAATTAAATGGAAGTAGCTTTCACACAGGCTGTGCATGGTTTTTCTAAATTGTGCGGCCATACCATCTGTAGTTAATGTTGGTGATAGTTGCTAATGTGTGGTTAGCACACGGTTTGTCTAACCGTGTAGCCTAACTATGCGAGGAGTGCTTGATGAGGCAGTAGTGACCACACGGTCAACACACAGTCTGTCTAACCATGCGAGCAAATGGTGCATGCACTTAAATTAGATATTAGAATTGTGTATCTCAACCGTTTCGCCTCTAACTTGGTCGTTTAAACACCTAAGCAGCCATAAATCGAAATTCCCCTCCATTTAAGGTAGAATAACCTCTAACAAGCATTTTTGAGGCGAACTAAAGCCTTCTCATTATGAATCAAAGACGGTTTCTTGATGTATGTGATCATTCTTGTTCAGTTTCATTGATCCACTTGGATCTACTTCTCCTTTTCTCTTGGTTTCTTAGATCTACATCCTTTATGAGTAGATCTATGTGTGTCGATGCCATCTATGATGATTTTTAGTATTGGTTGTGTTAGGAGAAGATATTTAAAGAGGATTCTTGGAGAATCAACTCGGATTTCTTGTGCGTTCTTCATTTGTTGGGGTTTTCCTAAAAAACACTTGAGGTAGGGGATTTATTTCTTCTCTTTCATTACGTGTAACTGTAATGTTAGCATGTTTTATCCCATTGGATGAAAATGGAATTGACATAATATATATTTGAACTGGATAAAAAAATTAATATCAATCGTATATTGTTTCCTCTTGTTTTGATAGATAGTGTGATATCTATACTTTTTCCTGATGAAAATCGGTAAAGAACGTAAACCGAGATTAATTGTTATTTGTTTGGCTAAAGATAAAGAGGCATGGGAACAAATATGGTTCTTGTTGTAATTTTATGTTAATAAAATTAGCATAGTAATCATGATTAATATTTTCTGATAGCTTACTAGTTAGGGTTTCCAATGTTGGAACCAACGGTTTATAAATCTGTTAATTCATGATGGATTAAAGAATTGATTGTTAGATATTTACTTGAAGGGATCTGAGTTACCCTCCTTATTGTTAAAGGGATAATAGGATATTTGAGGTGATGTTTGTTTTTTCCGCTTCTTGTGTTGAGACATGATTCTGGATGGGTGTTGTGATATGTGGGGGCATAAAGGCCTTTTGGTGTGGCAGTATATGATTCCTAGGGTGGCGAGATGCATCTGTTTATGCATGTGGGTGTTAGGGAGGACACCAGGGGATAATGAAATGGGATGGATGTGATTGTTGGATGCTTGCTCATTTTTGATTGGTTGATAATCTACTTTACCTTTCCCCACTGCTCAAAGCAGCTGGTCTTGCTTACCCTTTTTCCAAAAGAGCCGAAGACACACGTGGTATGCCACGTGATTTCAGTATATATCTTCTCATGGGGGAATGGGTCTACGCTCTTGCTACAGGTGGCAAAGACTCGATGGGTAGTACATCTACTCACCATGTTGATTCTCTTTGTGTTAGTAAAATAGAATGCTTTTCTTGAATTCCTGGGAATATGGAAAAGTGATTTTGTAATGAATATTTGGATAAATGGTGTTAACCCATTGGGTTGGAGTTCGTTGGAACATTATGATGAGGCTTTAGTTTTTTTAAAGAGATAGTGGAATTTGGGTGTGATGCTAATGAAGTTTAATATGTAATTGTTCATGGTTAATTGAATTTTAAAGACTTAATTAATGTAAAGTGGAATAGATAAAAATGGAATAGAGTAATCCAATAATGTTCTTTAAATGGTTGTGTACTTATAAGATATATTGTCTTAGAAGTAGCAGCTGGAGCCTGAGAGATGTTAGTTGCAGTGGTGTCTAAGATTAGGTTATGACCATAGTTTGGTTTTGAGATATAGTATATTCTGTACTTTTTGTGTTTCTATAAGCTACTTCACCATGTCACTAAGGGAAAATGACACCCCGGGGATTCTGTGCCCTGGGGGGTGTTCTCCCCAACATTATGATGGGATGGTGAATGGCTGACTGCACCCTTTGGCCCCTCTCTCTTTTCTTTGTAGATACTTGTGCTGGTAGGCACAGTGGTTAGTTTCCCCATATATGTGTGTAGAGGGCTATAAAGGCTTGTGGTTATTCACACACATATATTCTGGATATAGTATCATATGGACTACTAGAGGTGTAGCATTTATAGGCAGTGATGGCTTGAGGATCCTTACTCGGTGTATGGGCTGTAATGGCTTGAGTTATAATACCTGACGTATGATACACGTTATGCGAGCTGTGGTGGCCCCCGAAATTTACCTGGTTACTTTTTGTTGTGAGGATGGTGTGGTGCTCCGCCCAGGTTTCTGTGGGAAAACCATTGTGTTGAACGAGGTGCATAGTGTGGTGCTTCGCCCAAGTGTCTACAGGCAAGGCTTTTTGGAGAGAGATGCACAAGATGTGCGACATTGGGGAAAAACGACAATCAAGTGGGGAAGTAGTAGTGGGGTACTCTTTATATTATTTACTATATGCTATATTCTTGTATGTGTTACTTGGTGAGAGTAGCCATGGTGAGGTTGGGAACATAGTGTACCTGCCTAGGTAACGAGTTAGTTTCACTTGTTGTTCAATGTGCTTTAGCATGCTCTCTGTAATTCTGCACGAGAGGATTTGGGTAGGATCCTACTGAGTATACTGTTATACTCACCCTATGTATATATAACAGTTTTTCAGGTCACTTGGTGCATGTTGGAGGTCAGGCTGGTGTTTACTAGCTTGGGGTCGTAGGAGCTGTTTGGGATTATGGTTGTTGTTGTTTTATTTTCTTTTGGGTACTTGCAGTTTTTTCCTTCCAGTTGTAGTACTTTTTCATGACATTTCATATATGCACTTGGGTTTCTTTTATATTCTTATTCTGAGTTGGAGTTTATTGGTGTCTATCTTATCTCTCTCTTCCACATGTGTTCTCTTAGAGGGTAATGCGTCCCATTTGTGTGTCTGCTATACCAATGGTTCAAGTCCCAAACCCAGGGCCTACTGGAGGCGAGACTCAGGGGGTCATTATCTCCCTTCTCACATTGTAGGCCCAGGAGGGGTACACTTTGTGGGGAGGGGGTCGTGACAGAGTGGTATCAGAGGTCTGGTTGAGGGATAGTATGGAGTTTGGAGTTAGGCACATGTGAGGATGGTTGGGTTGGTAGGGAAATAGTGTCATTCATATTTAGCCTGTGAGGTAAACACTGGAGACCAGCTGAAACATAGGCGTTTAGGGCTCCCTATGATCTGATATAAGGACCTTTAAGTTTACAATGGCTACTAAACAAGGTGATACTAGTTTCAGGGTAGAGACATAGGAAAGGTTCATGCATCATTCTTATCTGTGCATGTGTTTGAATGGGTAGACCATGGGAAAGGTTAACCTAAAAAGAACAAAAGAAAATAATTAATTAATTAATGTTGAGTCTTCCATATTCTAGGTTTAGGGGCTTTAATGGTTGTTATTTTACAGGTATGGATCCAGGTCGACGTCCTCATCAGTTTTTCACAAAAAATGTTCATTAGGATTTTCCATAAGATCGTTGTAGGGTAGAGATTGATGATGAACACACTTGGAGGAAGACACTCCGAGAGATTTAGTGCCAGATTCTGCAGAAGTTTGAGGGCTCCATTTCAGATGCAGTCACAGAAGACTGGTTGGAGGAGGTCGAGATAGGCTTCAGTTTGATCCATGCTTAGAAGGATCACTGGGTGTCCATAGCTGTGACGATGCTACGTGGAGCAGATAGGCAGTGGTGGTTCTTGTTCCACGGGGATCGTGGGGAATCAGAGATCTCATAAGAAGAGTTCTGAGACATGTTCAGAGTCGAGTTCCTTTCATCGACATTGAAGGCTTCCAGTCACCAAGAGCTTTTTACCCTTCGACAATGGAGCTCTACTGTTTGAGAGTTTGGAATCCGTTTCAAGAACCATTTACGATATGCTTCAGACCTATTACCAGATGAGGAGGCCAGAGAGAGGCATTTTGAGGAGGCTTTGTGTCCAGATATCTAGTGTCAGGTCACCCTATTTATGATGAAGACATATCTTAAGGTGCTGGTGAGGGCAGAGGTTGCCGAGATAACTTTGGCTAGGACCAGATCATCACGAGAGGGGGATTGTCATGATCCCTCACCGAGAAGAGCTGTTGTCTGGGGTTCCCAGTTTTCAGGGAAGAAGAGTTTCAGTTCAGCCGGGGGTAGGTCCCATCCCTTCAGATATCACTTCTCTAGAGATGGAAACTGTCAGGCTTATACCAAGGGATCAGGCGGTTGTTTTTCTTGTGGTGGTCTTCACCATCAGCAGCAGGAGTGACCGACTATTCAGAGTAGTCATCGTGCACCAGGCGCTACGCTCTAGGTTCCTCCGTTGAGCCAGTTCCAGTTGAGGCATCAGTAGCCAATCACACCAACTTTAGATCAATATAGTGTAGATGGGGTAGGCAGAGGATAGCCCCATGATGCTCCCTGTCCTTAGAGAGCAGAGCACGACCATGGTGGTGGTCGTCATATGGGTCAGAGAGGCAATAGAGGAGGTCGTGGTCAGCTTCATGCTCTAGCGTTGCCAGCTCCAGGTGAGCCATACATCGTTCGAGGTACCCTTTTCTTGTTTTCAACCATGGTGTATGCCTCGTTTAATTCAGGAGCCACACACTCCTTCATATCACCTACCCTTGTCCATGAATTGGGACTTGAGGTAGAGAGGCTTCTAGTGCGCTTGGCGTTGACTACGCCAGTTGGAGGTCGAGCTGAGTTGCTAGAAATATGTAGAGACTTTGAGATAGTGTTTGGGAAACACCGCTCTTGGGTAGATTTCTTATGTTTACAAATAAAACCATATTATGTCATCCTCAGAATGTATTGGTTGTATTCGGTGCAGGCTATTGTGGATTGCTTCGGGAAAAGGGTCATCTTCATCGGTGCAGATGGTGAGAAAGTAGTGTTTGTTGGTGAGTGAGATCCTCGTATGGGTCATAGGCACATTCCATCCTAATGATACATGATTACTGAGATGATGGTGAGTTATTCATATTTTTATCAGTTGGCGTTTCCTAGGGTCATAGAGGAGTACCTTGATGTCTTTCCAGAAGAGGTTGTAGCATTACCTCCATGACGAGAGATCGAGTTTGGGATCGAGCTATATCCAGGAGCATCTCCTATCTCTATGTATCTGTATTGGATGGCCCCTTATGAGTTACGAGAGCAACTTATACTTCTTTATGGTCTTTTATAGTGTGTCTTTTTTCGACCGAGTGTGTCACCATGGGGTGTACCAGTTATGTTCGTGAAGAAGGCCGATGACAGTTTGCAGTTGTGTGAAGATTTTCTTCGCTTAAACAAGGTGACAATAAAGAATCGTTATCCTCTTCTAGGAATTTATGAATTATTCGATCAACTAAAGGGTGAATGTTGGTTTTCAAAGATCAAATTGCGGTCAGGATATCATCAGATGCTTGTGAATGATGAGGTTATCCCAAAGACTGCCTTCCGTTGTCGTCATGGGAATTATGAGTTCGTTGTAATTCTGTTTGGCGTGACTAATGATCCAGTTGTATTCATGGGATTGATGAATGTTGTGTTCCAAGTGTTCCTGGACATGTTCGTGGTAGTTTTCATCGACGAAATCCTTGTGTACATCACATTTGAAGAGGACCATGCAGAGAATCTACAAGCCATTTTGGGAGTCCTTCGTCAACATAAGCTATTTGAGAAGTTGTCTATGTGTGAGTTTTGGGCTCGAGAAGTCCATTTCCTGGGGCATTTTGTGTCCCAAAAGGGAGTAGATATGGACCCATTTAAGATTGAATCAGTTGTGTCTGGGGCATCCCCCAAGACAGTGTCAGAGATGCGAAGTTTCCTTGGTCTTGGAGGACACTACAGGAGGTTCGTAGCCAATATTTCACGATTTGTGACCACTCTAACAGCTTTGACTAGGAAGGATCAGGGATTCATATGGATTGATTAGTTCTAGGTAGCTTTTGAGTATCTAAATGAGAAGTTAGTAAGTTCTCCAATCCTTTATCTTCTAGTTGATGGAGTTCAGTTTGATGTTTTCTGTGATGATTCACATTTGGGGTTAGGCTATGTTCTCATGCAGCAGCGGTCAGTTGTTTCTTATGGGTATTGGAAATTACGTTCCCATGAATGAAACTATTCCACCCATGATCTTGAGTTAGCATCCATGGTGTTTTCTCTGATGTTGTGGAGATAATACCTCATTGGTGAGAGCTTTGGGGTTTTCACCGATCATAAGAGTTTGAGGTATGTTTTCTCCCAGTGTGACATTAACTTACGAAAACGTTGGTGGATGGAGTTCTTGCAAGAATACGACTGTGAAATATTGTATACACCTGGAAAGGGTAATGTTGTAGCTGATGCGCTGTGCCGAAAGTCATGTAGTGATGGAGTGTGTGAATCTGGTGATTCTTGGAGAGTAATGGAAAAACTGTCAGCATTACATCTTATTATGGGAGAAGTTTTTGGTAGAGGCTGTCTTTTTCAGATGATGGTACCGTCATCCCTGATGCAGAATATAGAATAATCCCAGTTGGGAGATCTAGAGGTGGATTTTTAGAGATACAGAGTTGTTTGTGGTGAGGCCCCTGATGGTTGGACTGAAGATGAACAACACCGAGTGTTGAATCATAGAAGGCTTTTTGTTCCTTTGATGGTGCATGAGACGGTTCTCAGAGAGTTTCATAGTTCACCATTAGTGGTACATCCTGGCATGACAAATATGTATCGAGCCTTGAGAATTCAGTTTTGGTGGCTTGGGCTGAAGCATGCAGTTGCAGAGGGTGTGTTTCGATATTTAGTCTGCTAGAAGGTGAAGGTTGTACACCGTGTTCCATGTGGTCTTCTACAACCATTAAAGATTCCACAGTGGAAGTGAGAGGACATCTCAATGGACATTATTAATGGTTTACCTTGAGGTTCGGGGGGACATGATGCTATTTGTGTAACACCCCAAGATTTCATAGTGTGTTATTTCTTCAAAATAATTCAATAACTTGCACTACATGTAACACCAAGTTAAAGCGCACCATGACTTACCAAACTAGCCATTATGAATAGTAATACCTACTTTTTGAAATTTTATAAATTCTATCTCTCAAAATGGACTTCATTTTTGGATTCGTAATATCAAAATTATCCTAGGGTGAAATTTCAGTACTTTTCGGATAACTTTAATATTTTGATGAATAGTGAAAATTACTAAATTTTAATTAAAAACAACTTTTTTAATAAAAATAATTAATAGTGATAAATTATGAATTTGAGTGGTTTTAAAGAATATTTATAATATATTTTTACCATTTAATATAATTTTGGTCATTGTAAATAATTTTAAAATTAAACCGGACATAGACAAGTGTCAATCTTTTGATAGTTTTTATCTCATAAAAACACGCTTTTTGTTTTAACAACGGGAATTAATTTTAAATTAATTTCTGCCACTTCTGTGTTTTGAATTTGGAAAAATGTATTCCATATTTGGAATCAGGATTTTCAAATTGTGTAAATAGGTAACTTTTATTTTTATACATTTTAAATAATTACTTCGGTAAATATTTTATTTACCATGGTTAAGGGTAAATCCGGTAAATAAGGGTTAAAAAATAATATTATAATAATACTAAATTACCCTAAAACGTGTCCTAGCCTCATTGGTTGACAAATGTTCGACCTTAGGCATATTTGGGTCTATTTGGGGACCCCATGGAGCCACTTGTAGGTGATAGGGACACTTAATTTTAATTCAGTTAAAATGAATACAAAAATAACACAAGCATATATATTTTAGAAAACCAATTTTAACATAGGGTTATATATGTTGGATTTTTGACTATAAATATTCATTAAAAATATAAAAAGCATTCCTATATAATTATATTTTATTTATAATTTTTAGATGTTAGATAAGTTAATTTATTTATGACACAATGATGATGCAGTAATCACCATAATATTGAAAAATTAAAATAATTGATATTATAAATACATAAATAAATATAATTTGAGACTTTTTATGAATTAAACTAATTTTATAAGTTAATATGACATGATAGAAACGATTTAATTAAATATTTTCGAAGTAATCATTCTGTTATGAGTTTCACAAAAATCAACTATTGAATAGTGTCAAAATTGACATAAAAGAGTTTTTAAAACAAATGTTACATTATTAATTGATATTAAATTACAAAAAATCTATGTTTCGGCCAAGAGACTTATATCATGATAGGTTAATCATTAATGGACCACTTTGGAGTCTCTTGGATGTATATAGTAAGTTTATTAACCATATAATATAAACATACAAACAGACATTGTAAAAGTGAAACTAATTAACTTAGAGTTAATACTTAAAGATAAGGTTAATATAAGTACCCAAACCTGTATAAATTCTATTGGTTGAGTTTTTTTCGACCCATCCCCACCTTAAAATATGAATAATAAATTTTTTATCCCTTAGAAACCGAATATTAATTTATTATAAATTAATATTTCTAGCTTTTCCAAAGGTGGCCCTCACCCCTCTTATAAAAGGTCACTCCTTCTCATTTATTCACACCTTAAATGCCTTTTGGTTCTGCAAAAAGCTGACCAAATACTCTCCCAACATCCCTAAATACAACCTAGAGGCCTTAGTTTGATCATAAAGCCAACCTAAGGAGCCCTGTTGATCAAATCAAAAAGAAGAACCTAAAGAAGAGGTAATGATTTCACCACCCTTTTCCAAGTTCTTTTCTTCTTCCACTTCTTCTTCCTTTGTTGTTACCATTATAAAATAATAACTCCAATATCATATATATACTTTAATGTTATTATAAATATGGTACAACCATATTCAGTATTCTATCCACCTTTTGAATAACATATCACCATACGTGCGTACGTACGGCGTACCGTCTCCACGTCTTGGTGTAATTGTTATTCAATATATTATTATTTGGATGGGTATAATAATGATGTGTAACTCATATAAATAATAAATATAACATTTTAATGATTCTTTATATATGATATAACATCCATTTATATATTATTTTAATATCAAAAGAATGATATTGTCGCTTGTGCGTACGTACGGACTACCGTCTCCACGAACGCGATGAGATTCATTCTCCATCGTATCCATTCAAGTATTATTATCATTTGATGATTTAAAAATGATGTTTAAGGACTTGATATAATTCTGGATATGAAAAAGATACAACCTATCCATAACAAACATGGCTTATGGAACAAAACATATAAAAGAAAATGAGTATGTTAACACCCGAAACGACGATAATACTAAGATATTATTATCAAAGCAATGTTACAATATAATATACGATATCATATGAATATATATCATTCTTGTATAATTTAATAAAAATTATTTCACTATTATACTTGAGGTTAACCTACCCCAACAAAGGAAAAGTCCAAGTTAAGGGTTTATTTCACAATCTCTTCACTATCCGAGGTTGTTTATACGTAATTATCTACTGAGATCTCTGTATCATCGACATCCATGTTCCTTAAAAATGTATTTAAAAACATTTTTACTATTTACTAGGAAATGGGTTAAACTAATTTATACACTTATGTGTTTTTAAAGGATTCTTTCCGTCATTTTCCAAACAAGGCACTTTTAACCTTTTCGACAAATTTAAGGTAAGAATTTTTTTTTAACTTATACGGCGGGTGCGGCTATTTACTGCCGTTATAAAATCGTCAAAGCTTCCCTTACAAACTTAGAAGGATACTTTCAAATTAAATGTTTTATTTTATTATTATGTGACTTTTAAATGATTTCAAGATGAATATTTTAAGAATTTATGGAAGTTACTCTTTATCAAAATCATAATTTTAAATGTTTTAAAGATTTATCTTTCTAAATCTTTTTAATTAATTTCCTTGTTTTTAAAATGATATTAAGGATTTATTTATGTTTGGAAGTGACATTTCTTTTCAAAAGTTTCAAAGTGGTATGGGACACTTTGATTAAAAAATCCCTTTTAAATTACTTTTTTTATAAATGGGTGACTTTTCAATGATTTCGAGAAAAGAGAAATTCCTCTCAAATGGGATTTGATTTCATCTATGTCAACATCCTTGTTGGATTTTAAGCTTATTTGAAGTTGAATTATTATGATACAAAACTTTTTTATTCTATTTAAGGTTTTGTGATATGTTTTACTATAGAAGTGTTATTTTTATACCATTCATGGTTTATGAAGAATGTGTTGACATTTCATATGATAGTTTTAATACGAATGTTTATGTTATGTTTAAAAATTTTCATATGGGAATGCATTGGACTTAGTAAGTGACGGGTGGAGCCCACTATAGCTCCTCGATGCATCGGTAGGTCTCATGAGAAAAAACTAGTGTCTTGCCACAAGGCCTTGGAAAATTCTTATTTGTAGTCTTGGCACGAGGCCTTGGCTATGTGGTTATGATAGTCTGGCATTATGCATTCCATCATTACGAAAGTGGTTATTGATATTGCATGTGATTATTCGATTAGTAGAATATCCATGTGAATAAGTAAATGGCATTATTTTATTTTACTTTTTCCATACTATGTTGATGTTCAAGTTTAAAAACCTTTTGTTTTAGTTATACATTGACTTAAATGTTTATTCTTATTTATGAAAGTTTCCGCTATATTGTTATCCTTACTGGGAATTTGAGCTCACCTCTTTTCTATGTTTTATTTTTCCCAGGAAGTGAAGTAGTAAATTTTAAAGGACCTGCAGGGATATTATGTGGGGATATGAGTGTGGAATATGGAGACAATATGTTGTTGTAGTAGTTTTTTTTACATTATGATGTAATGTAAGACTTATGAATATATCTAGTGTTTCCAAGGCTACTAAACCAATCGGACTTTCGAGATTTGATCTTTCTTGTGATCATGACAATGTTATGTAATAATGCACTGACTCTAGGTAACTCGGTTCGGGGTGTTATAGTTGGTATCAGAGGAAGTTTAGTACAAACCTTTGAAGCTAGATTTAGATAAACTCGGATTAGAGCCCATAGATTTAAGATGGACTTTGAGGAATAGTATAGAAGAACTTCCTAGAATTTTGGTATTGTTGAGATTTTGTGAGTTTTCCAAGCAATACATCCCTGTCTGGATACGAGAAGGTAGAGGCGGCTCTGGCACAGATGTACCTAGGGATAAAACCCAAAAACACCACTTTGATCTAGACTCGAACGGGAACTGGTGCACGACAACGGGCCTTGCTGCACTCTTGGTTACGACACTCCCGGGGGATATGCTTAGGATAACTCTCATTTTCTTTACAAATCATTATGAAGGTTTTATGAGTATATACTTCCTCAAAGAAAAAACATTCTTATAATTATGGATTATATCCATAAATAGTTCAATTTATGTTAAGTGTTTTGTAAGTATGGGATTATGTATTTTGATTCATAAACTGATATAGTTTATGCCATTGTATAGAAATGGCGCCCAGTAGAAGGAATGATAACTCCATCAATGCACATGATCCAAAGAGAATGAAGGATCATATCATTCATGGTCTTAAGATAGAATTTATAATAGAAATAGTCTCCCATGTATTATCATCATATTAAGAAATAATATCATGTGTTGATAAGATAAGTAAATATTTTACTGAGTCCTATGGCTTTGAAAGGAAGCAAGAGAAGAAAAGGATGGAAGAGAGAAAGATGGATAAAGGGAAGAGGGAAAATAAGAATTTTCACATATGTGATAACTGTGGGAAGAAACACCCTGGAACTTGCCTGAAAGGAATGGGAGTTTTTTATAAGTGTGGAGGAAAAGGGCACAAAGTACGTGACTGCAAGGGTAAGAAAATGGTTTCAAATGTACAATGCTTCATTTGAAAGGAGTTTGGACACTACGCGATCCAATGTCCCAGTCATCAGACTATGCCGCAAATGATGCTATTGGGTAATAATCAAGTTATGATACTACCGCAGATGAAGAGGAATGATTAGAGTTCCTAATTTGATTATGTCATTTGAGTGTTGTATCAACAATGTACTTGTTATAATAATTATGGAGTATATAAGGATTGTACTGCAGTATTATTTCATTAAGGACTTGAGATTGTGTGGAACAAAGAAATGTGACTCAATAGCAGGATAAATTTTTGGAAAATATATGGTTGATAGAATGATAAACCATAATATAGTTCTGATACCGAGGTAGTGATTTTGGAATAATACAATATTTATTTGGATAAATTATATTGGATATTCTTGACTACCTTGAAACTGATTAATGATTTGTATATTCCATCATTGTCGGGGTTTTAAACATTTTTGTTATGAAGGAGTATATCAATTATTCATTAAGGAATAAGGGATCATGAATGTAATCAATAAGGTTTTATGGTAATTCAGTATGTTGCAGTGTTTTAATAGAATAAATGATGATGGTGTTCACATATGCGGAAAAAAGGATCTTTATTGTGTTTACCTTCCTTATAAATTTTGGACTCAAGTATTTTGGATAGTTCTAGTTTGGATTATTTTGGATTGCCATAAAAGGACAACCCGGAGGTTGGGCGGCAACTCGTCGCATCCGGTAAGGCCGCGAGACTTGAACCCACAACCGAAGGGCGACAAGGGTGTATCACCTACCACTGACCCACATGATGTCCGAGATTAAATAATGTAGTTTTTTTTAAAAGATCTGGTAGATGAATTATAAATTCGTTTTTTGGAACCCAATACGAATAGGATAAATAGAATATTTGTTTTACGTTCTATTATCTTTTAGAGTGAAAGATGAGTTTGTGGTAGAAATTAGTTAAAAGATGGAACTCTACTTGTCAAGAATATATTTTTCTTCTTCTCTTATTCTATGAAGAAATTAATTCTTATACTTTATTTAAGAAATCCTAAAACCAAAAATGTGTTATCCTAATAACCTATGTTTTGTTGAACCGATGGTATTTCAAGTCATCATAGATTGATGAATTTAAGGACCTCAATTTTACACTTATTTTTGATTGATGAACTCAATCACTACCTATAAATATTTACATTTTTCGTCCAATTATATGTCTCTGATTTCCACCAATGTTCTACTAATTGAGATCATAATTTGGTGGTGACCCTTTCATTTCTCTTTTCCTCATATTAAGACTAAATTTTAGTAACCCAATTTCCGATGTGGGTTTTCCCACAAAGATATTTTTTATTTTCAACCTTTTATTATTGAAGAACAATTTCAAATAGCGAGGATGAAATTTATTGAAGGAGGTGAGAATGTAACACCCTAATATTTCATAGTGTGTTATTTCTTCAAAATAATTCAATAACTTGCACTACACGCAACACCGAGTTAAAGTGCACCATGACTTACCAAACTAGCCGTTATTAATAGTAATACCTACTTTTTTAAATTTTATAATTTTTTTCATTCAAAATGGACTTGATTTCTGGATTCTTAATATCAAAATTATCCTAGGGTGAAATTTCGGTACTTTTCGGATAACTTTAATATTTTGATGAATAGTGAAAATTACTAAATTTTAATTAAAAACAACTTCTTTAATCAAAATAATGAATAGTGATAAATTATGAATTTGAGTGGTTTTAAATTATATTTATAATATATTTTTACCATTTAATATAATTTTGGTCATTGGACATAATTTTAAAATTAAACCGAACATAAACAAGTGTCAATCTTTTGATAGTTATTATCTCTTAAAAACACGCTTTTTTGTTTTAACAACGGGAATTAATTTTAAATTAATTTCTGCAACTTCTGTGCTTTGAATTTGGAAAAATGGATTCCATATTTGGAATCAGGATGTTCAAATTGTGTAAATAGGCAACTTTTATTTTTAGACATTTTGAATAATTACTTCGGTAATATTTTATTTACCATGGTTAAGGGTAAATCCGGTAAATAAGGGTTAAAAAATAATATTATTATAATACTAAATTACCCTAAAACATGTCCTAGCCTCATTGGTTGATACATGTTCGACCATAGGAATCTTTGGGTCGATTTTGGGACCCCATGGAGCCACTTGTAGGTGATAGGGACACTTAATTTTAGTTCAGTTTAAATGAATACAAAAATGACACAAGCATATATCTTTTAGAAAAACAATTTTTACATAGGGTTATATATGTTTTATTTTGGACTATAAATAATAATTAGAAATCTAACAATATTTCCTACATAATTATGTTTTATTTATAATTTTTAGACTTTAAATAATTTATTTTATTTATGACACAATAATGATGCAGTAATTACCATAATAGTGAAAAATTAAAATAATTGATATTACAAATACACAAATAAATATAATTTGAGAATTTTTATGAATTAAAATAATTTTATAAGTTAATATGACATGATGGGAATTATTTAATTAAATATTTTCGAAGTAATCATTCTTTTATGAGTTTCACAAAAATCAACTATTGAATAGTGTCCAAATTGACATAAAAGAGTTTTTAAAACAAATATTATATTATTAATTGATATTAAATTCCTAAAAATCTTACTTTCGGCCAAGAGACTTATATAATGATAGGTTAATCACTAATGGACCACTTTGGGGTCGCGTGGATGTATATAGTAAGTTTATTAACCATATAATAAAAAAATACAAAGGGACATTGTAAAAGTGAAACTAATTAACTTATAGTTAATACTTAAAGATAAGGTTAATATAAGTAAAAAAACATGTCTAAATTCTATTGGTTGAGTGGTTTTTGACCCATACACATTTTAACCTTTTAATAATAAACTTTGGAGCCATTTTAAACCGAATATGAATTTATTATAAATTAATATTTCTAGCTTTTCCAACGGTGCCCCTCACCCCTCTTATAAAAGGGCACCCCTCCTTCTCATTTCTTCACACCTTCAAAGCCTTTTGGTTTGGACAAAATCTACCCAAATACTCTCCCAACATCCCTAACTACAATCTAGAGTCCTTAGTTTGATCATAAAGCCAACCTACAGAGCCCTTTTGATAAAATCAAAAGGAAGAACCTGAAGAAGAGGTAATGATTTCACCACCCTTTTCCAAGTTCCTTTCTTCTTCCACTTCTTCTTCCTTTGTTGTTAACATTATAAAATAATAACTCCAGTATCATATATATATTTTGATGTTATTATAAATATGGTAAAACCATATTCAGTATTCTATCCACCCTTTGAATAACATATCACCATACGTGCGTACATACGGCTTACCGTCTCCACGTCGTGGTGTAATTATTATTCAATATATTATTATTTGGATGGGTATAATAATGATGTGTAACTCATGTAAATAATAAATTTAACATGTTAATGATTCTTTATATATGATATAACATCCATTTATATATTATTTTAATATCAAAAGAATGATATTGTCGCTCGTGCGTACGTACAGACTACCGTCTCCACGAACGCGATGTGATTCATTCTCCATCGTATCCATTAAAGTATAATTATCATTTTATGATTTAAAAATGATGTTTAAGGACATGATATCATTCTGGATATGAATAAGATACAACCTATCCATAACAAACATGGATTATGTAACAAAACATATAAAAGAAAACGTGTAAGTTAACACCCGAAACGACGATAATACTAAGATATTATTAACAAAGCAATGTTAAAATATCATATATGATATCATATGAATATATATGATTCTTTTATAATTTAATAACAATTATTTCAATATTATACAGGAGGTTAACCTACCCCAACCAAGGAAAAGTTCAAGGTAAGGGTTTATTTCACAATCTCTTCATTATCCGAGGTTGTTTATACGTAATTATCTACTGGGATCTCTTTATCATCGACATCCATGTTCCTTAAAAATGTATTTAAAAACATTTTTACTATTTACTAGACAATGGGTTAATGTCATTTATACCCTTACATGTTTTGAAAGGAATCTTTCCATCATTTTCCAAACAATGCACTTTTATCCTTTTCGACAAATTTAAGGTAAGAATGTTTTTTTAACTTATACGGCAGGTGCGGCTATTTACCGCCGTTATAAAATAGTCAAAGCTTCCCTTACAATATTAGAAAGATATTTTCAAAGTAAATGTTTTATTTTATAATTATGCGAATTTTAAATGATTTGAAGAGGAATATTTTAAGAATTTATGAAGGGTACTCTTTATCAAAATCATAATTTTAAATATTTTAAAGATTTATATTTATAAATCTTTTTAATTAATATCCTTGTTTTCAAAATGATTTTAAGGATTTATTTATGTTTTGAAATGACATTTCTTTTCAAATTTTTCAAAGTGGTATGGGACACTTTGATTCAAAAATCTCTTTTAAATTACTTCCTTTATAAATTGGTGACTTTTCAATGATTTCGAGAAAAGAGATATTCCTCTCAAATGGGATTTGATTTCATCTATGTCAACATCCTTGTTGGATTTTAAGCTTATTTGAAGTTGATTTATTATGATAGAAAATTTTTTATTCTATTGAAGGTTTTGTGATATTTTTTACTGTAGAAATGTTATTTTTATACCATTCATGGTTTATGAAGAAAGTATTGACATTTCGTATGCTAGTTTTAATACGAATATTTATGTTATGTTTATAACTTTTCTTATGGGAATGTATTGGACTTAGTAAGTGACGGGTGGAGCCCACTATAGCTCCTCGATGCATCGGTAGGTCTCATGAGACAAACTAGTGTCTTGGCACAAGGCCATGGAAAAATCATATTTTTAGTCTTGGCACGAGGCCTTGGCTATGTGGTTATGATAGTCTGGCATTATGTATTCCATTATTATGAAAGTGGTTATTGATATTGCATGTGGTTATTCGATTAGTAGAATATCCATGTGAATAAGTAAATGGAATTATTTCATTTTACTTTTTCCATACTATGTTAAAGTTCAAGTTTAAAAGGCTTTTGTTTTAGTTATACATTGCCTAAAATGTTTATTCTTATTTATGAAAGTTTCTGCTATATTGTTATCCTTACTGGGAATTTAAGCTCACCCCTTTTCTATGTTTTATTTTACCCAGGAAGTGACGACGTAAATTATGAATGACCGGAAGGGATATTATGTGGGGATATGAGTGTGGAATATGGAGACAATATGTTGTTGTAGTAGTTTTTTTTTACTTTATGATGTAATGTAAGGCTTATGAATATATCTAGTGTTTCCAAGGCTACTAAACCAATCGGTCTTTCGAGATTTGATCTTTCTTGTGATCATGCCAATGTTATGTAATAATGCACCTACTCTAGGTAACTCGGGTTGGGGCATTACAATTTTGGTGGTAGGGGGTCATTTAACAAAATCATCCCACTTAATAGCAATCAGGGAGTCAGGATCAGTGGAAGTTTTGTCGAGGCAGTATCAAGAGGAGGTGGTGACACTTCATGGTGTCCCAAGGATGATCATTTCTGATTGAGATCCTCATTTTACCTCTAGGGTGTGGAGAGGTGTCCAACATGATTTCGGTTTTCAACTATTCCTCGACACTACTTTTCATCCTCAAATGGATGGTTAGATAGAGCAAAGCATCTAGACTCTTGAAGACATGTTATGCTCTAATGTTCTTGATTTTTGGAGGTTCTTGGATGAGGAACTTACCCTTCGTGGAGTTATCTTACAATAATAGTTTTCACTCCACCATCGGTATGGCGCCGTTTTAATCCTTATATTGCCGGCATTTCTATTCTCCGTTGTACTGGACTGGGGTCAGAGAGTCAGCAATTCTTAGACCGGAACTAGTGCAGAATACAACAGAACGGGTTCAGGTGATTCGTGAGAGGATGAAGACAACGCAAGATCGTCAGATATCATATGTAGATCAATGACGGAGACCCTTAGAGTTTGATTTTTGGGATCGTGTGTTTCTGAAGTTGACTCCCCGTCGTGGGCATTGAAGTTTTTATCGTGGAAGTAAGCTTTCTCCTTAGTTTGTTGGGCCTTTCGAGGTGTTAGCTCGTGTTTAAGCTATGGCGTATCGAGTAGAAATTCCCCCATATATGAGTTGGAAACATGTCATTTTCCATGTATCGTAGCTCTATTGTTATCTTCATGATGACTCTAACATCATCGATTGGGGAGAGATCGATGTTAACGATGATGAAACCTTTGAAGAGAGACCTATCACTACTAGAAATATCACTTATACCCACATTTTAAAACCATTGGTATAGCCCATAAAACTGTGGTTATTGTCTATACCCATAGTTTTATGAACCATGGGCTATAGTGGCGTTAGAATAGCCCTATACCCACGGTTTTTACAAAACCATGGGGATATCCAATCGAAATTTTGTAATACCCGCGGTTTTTCTAAACCGTGGGTATATTATCTATTCCCACGGTTTACAGAACCGCAGGAATAACAGCTAGCTGGAAAACTAAAATACCCACGGTTCAATGAACTGTGGGTATAAATGATTTCTGGAAAACTCATATACACATGGTTCAATGAACCGTGGGCATAGATACTTCTCCCAGACCTGCAGCTGCTACCCGCAGCCTCCCTCCTGCTTCTAGTGTGCACTTAGCTGTTGCACCCTCCCTCTTGCATCCAGTGCGCCTACTTATAGAGCACCCAGCTACCCACAACCTTCCTTCTTCGTTCTTCTAGTGCACCCATTAAAACAAATCAGAATATAATATCTATTGGAATTGATACCATGAGGCATATCTGTATGAATGAATAAATATTTACAAGCATTGACCACCTCATTATGAATAATTTCCCAAAAAAACATATTGAATTTATTGAAGAACCCATAATGACGTTAAATACTATCAATGTTATGATAAAAAAGTTATACATGAACCACCTCTTTGAGTTTACATTTAAATAGATTCATCAGGATATAATGAAAACTAATATCCTAGGCTTCCGGAACAATTTCTCTACACCCAGGGATCAAAATTAATCCATTGTTGAACATGAAGGGAAGGGGTACAACCCTTCTAAGTAGGTGAATCCATGGAAGTGGAGAACTCATGGTACATAAATTGATGAAGGTGTTGTCAATATCATGTTTAGTGAAGGCCTCCACTCACTGCACATAGTGGACTATAAAAAAACATGAAATAGAAAATAACTGTAATGTTTCCGAACACCATCCATTTACTAAGTATCTAAACAGAAATTTCATCATTTCATGTAGTATAATGAAATATAGATAACAGACTTACATTTCCAATGCAACAAACTGCCTATTATTATGAATTATATTAATATTTATCAGGAAAATATATATATATTTTTGGAATTCTACAAATCCTGAACTGTTGAATAGAAATCAGTGGAACTTTAGACAACTAAAACAGGGATTTAAAACATCATCATAGTTTAATTAAATATAAACAAATATATTATCGACCTAACCAAAACAATTTAATGATAATTTGATCCATATAAGTAACATTATAATTTAATAACTGATTAAAACTACAAAACACTATAAAACAGAGATTAATGTTGGAACCAAAATAGTATAAACATGAAACACAGACAGTGATTAAAATAGACTAAAAATGATGATGATGTAAAAATAATGAATGGAAGTAGATATTTGTGAAATAAGCAGAATGGTAGTGAATATATTATGGAAATGATATGTGATACTGCTTATTAGGTAAATAATCAGCCATGGGTACTCACCTTCTCCTCCCCCCTTTCCCAGCACCTCACCCTCCTCCTCCACCCTATCCAGCTCTTCCCCTCCCCTCCCCCCTGCCTAGCTTGTCCTCCCACCCCTTCCAAGCACCTCCCCCTCCCACCAGCCCATCCCCCCCTGCCCAGCCCCATCTCCCCTGTGCAGCCCCATCCCCCACAAGCCCCCCCTGCCCAGCCCCATCCCCCATGCCGAGCCCCACCCCCACCAGCCCCATCCCCCCGGCCGAGCCCCATCCCCCACCAGCCCCTCCCCCTGCCCAGCCCCATCCCCCCCCCCCCCGCCACATCCCCCACCCGCCCCATCCCCCCTGCCCAGCCCCATCCCCTGCCCAGCCCCTCCCCCCTACCTAGCCCCATCCCCCATGCCCGGCCCCATCCCCGACCAGCCCCTCCCCCTGCCCAGCCCCATTCCCCCTACCCAGCCCCATCCCCCACCAGCCCCCTCCCCCTACCCAGTTCTTCCCCTCTCACCCCCTCCCCCCTGCCCAGCCCCTCTCCTCCCCTCCCCTCTAACCAGCTTCAACCAGAATTGATTCCACCAGGCTATAGAGTACCCTGCAACCATACTTAAATAGTTAAATCTTTATGTCATAATTTTGTGTTACAAGTATTGGAAATATATGATCATCCAACTATAAAATACAAATTTAAACTTTATATGGATTTCTATAACTATAGTCTTCAATAAACTAAATCCTGTTTAAAAAATGTATAGATTACATGATACACATGATCGAAAAAAATCACAAAAATCAGTAGATTTCATGACAGACATTGTAAACATTTTTGCAAAAAAATTACATATTTTTTGAGAAAATGTTAAAAAAATTGTCAGATAATGATAAAAATTATAAGAATGTACAGCTTATAGATCACAGAAATGTTAAACGTGTTTGTCAATAAAATGTATATATTTCAGATCACAGAACGCCATAGGTAATTCATTTGTAATCAATAAAAATCACCTACCTGCTCAAGAATGTTAAACATGTATATAAAAAATTACACTAATTAGGCGAATTGTTAACCATTTTTAGTTGATTGTAACGTTAAACATGTTTTTCAAAAAATTTATAGGTTATAGACAGTAGAAATCACACTAATCAAGAGATTACATGAAAAACATGTTTGCCATCAAAATAGATTTATGTACTGTAGGTTCATAAGAAGATATCACAAATAATAAAAATGTACATATTACATGATAAAGAGGTTTTTCAATAATGGTTACCAGAGAAGGTGTTAGTTCCATCGTTTTGGTTTATTTTCATTAAAAAACATATATTAGAAATTGAAATATTTATGACAATGCTAATATTTAAATGTACACACTCCTGTAACTGTAGACAATTATGAGATGGAAAGAATAGTTTGTTTGAAATACATAGAATACACTTTCTATATTGAATTAATACACATGTGTTTATTATAATGGAATTAAATTAGTAGTCATTAAATATAACTATTGAATACCTGAGCAGTGGACATATTCAAGGTTGTAGTATCAAATCGTGTGGCAAAGCTTGAAGTCCCTGGAGAAGACCTAATATTTCGATTCTCCAATCATGAATTGCTAAAATTAACATTACAGTAATAATAATTTCAATTTTTAATAAAAAAAATTAAAGACCAAAAAAAATTTACTTGGATATATTCGATGCCACTACTTATGAAGATTCATTACTTTGATCTCCCTATTCAATAATGAGGAAAAATTTAGTATTTTGTTTATTTTGTTTTCAAATATAAATATAAATTTTTATACACTCAAACCTACCCAAATGTCTTAAAATCATTCAGTAAATATGATGATTTAGTTGTCATTATTGTTGATGAATATTACTTTGTAGCTCTTATGCTCGAAATAAGCATTCAGATTCACGTCACAGAAGATAAGTTCATGTTCATATAGTAAACCACATACTGATGTGTTGATTCTCTCCAACAATACAAAAATGATACACACTAAATTAAATGTCCATTAAACATCGTTGTAGCCTACTCCTGCATTGAAAAATAATTAAAAAAATGTACTATAAATATAAATAGATGATATTACGGGAATATAAAAAAAGTAATTTTTAAATCTAGTAGAATCTTAATGAGATCCCAAAAATGAAACAATACAACTAATTAAAAAGGAAGAAGAGACATAAAATAATAAAAATTTAAAAGATACTTTGACCCTGAAATTGAATAGAATTCATTGTGACCAGAAAACATAAATCAATAGCAGTTGATTCAAGGATGTTCATACTTTAGTAACATGAAATTTTTATTTCCAGGCTTTAAAAAATCCGTCATTTTCTTAATGGACGTGATTTTTTTTAGACTGCAGTTCAATCAAACCTATGCATATAATAGATATGCACATTCAAAAAAAGTATTTCTAGGTATGAATGTGATCATACAAAAAAGGAAACCCTAGATTGGGGAGGAGAAGGAAACCCTAGATTGGGGTTTCCGAAGGAGGTGAAGCTAGATTTAGTTGTTATTGTAGGAGATGATGGAGGAGTATGTTGTCATCGGTAATCCAGATGCAGAGATAGAGGATGGAGGTGAAGGAGGTGAAGGCTATCAACAGCGAAGGAGAAGTGGAAGGCGAGCATGAAGGAGTTGGAACCTAGATTCGGGTGACCGAATGGAGAAGCTAGTTTGGGGAGACAGAATGGAGAAGCATAGAAAACCGTCGATTGGGGAGAACAAAATAGGTGAAGGTGGAGTATCATGATGCAGCACAAACCCTATTTTTGTGAGACCGACAAAGGTGAAGTCGGCGGACGTCGAGGAAGGACAATCGGGGGAGAAGTGCAAATAATAGATTGGGGAGACGGAATTCGTGGAGGAGGTTCATGATCTAGATACAGAGCATATGGAGAAGAAGGAATAGAAGATGGAGGCTCCAAGGGTTGTTGTAGAGGCGTTTCACTTGGGAGAGCTTCGAGGAGATGATAACGTCCGAGAAGTGTAAGAGAAAGTGATGAAAATTGTGAGCAGGAGTAGTGCGGGATGGGGGTAATCTGGAAGGGGAGCGAGAGAGGGGAATCAAGGAGGGGATCGAGAAACCTATGGGATTTACAGAAGGGATCGAGAACCATAGAGTAGGATAGGTGTTTCAGGGAGGGTTTTCATGGAGGAGAGCACGGGTCAAAGTGAATTCCCGAGCGGGGGGTCGATAAGGGGTTATATTTTAGGGTATGGAGGAAGGAATAGAGAATTAATGGTGATGTGGATGCATGGTGAGGTGACACGTAAGCAAAGAGGAAGCCTACTTTAGCATAGATAATAGATAATAGATACCCCCATAAATTTTAATGTTAACAATTTTGCATTGAACAATACAAATAGATAAATCATGAGAGGACAATCTATGAATATTAATTTCAGTCCTCCCTTTAGGTCACATAGAATATTCTTCTATTTTACCCTTTTCATTTTATGTTTTCTCTCCCCTCCATATGGATCCTAAATCATCTATATTTGAAACACTACCTCTATGAACAGGTTCCACTAAAATATCTTAAAGTATACCACCTAAAGGAATATCCCTAGATGCAAGAGATACCATAGTAATAATGTAATCTAGGTTAACTACCCCTTATTATCATTAACCACTATCATTGTTTACGATTTTGGAGGCCTTCACGACATCTTCATAAGATCTATATTGTAGTCCTTAAAAAGTTGGTTAACAACCTCTTTACTAGAGGGGGAATTATCCAAGAATGATTTACCCAACATCTGTGAAGATGACCACCCCCAATATGATTCTTTATTAGATGGAGACAATCTTGGGAATCCACTGGTACCTCAATGTCCCTATTAAAATATAAAATAAGAAATGGAATGGTAAAGACATTATTGATATGTTAATGTGAGAATATATAGATTACACATATCATACATGAAACTATCTCAAGCATTACCTGATCATGTATTTGTTCATGATCTGTTCAGTTAATAATATATCACAGCTGTTCTTGTACGGGGAGGCCTGCAAGAAAATTATCACACATCAAATTTCACCCTAGAAAACAAACGAACTCAAACTGGGTTGAAATTCCAAAAACATATGATTTGTGATCGTTCAGGATCATTTTCATACAAGGGAGTGAGTTGGGGAGACTTCCTCATGGAAATCATATCCAATCCAATGGTCATTTCAATGATGTAGAAGAAAACAATGGACTTACTCAATGAGGGTGCCAATGCCCACATAAAAATTCCGATGACTAAAAATGCAATGCGATGCATGTGAAATTATGCACAAATAAAACAACAGCATAAAAAAACAACCAGTTTAATAATGATTAAAAGTTCATCGACACTTCATACATTAATTTTACCCTCTTCAATGGATAGATCAATGTTTTCAGTAGAAGAACCCAACCCTTGTAAGGCACATTGCAATGCCATTGTCAATACTATTTGTAATGATTCCTGGTCTGAAATCATAAATCACAATAATGAAATGATAAAAATGTCATGTGTTCATTAATTACAAGAGTAGAAATATTATTTTTAATCTTGAAAATAATATAATATTGCAATCTTACCCTTTTCAATTCCATTGATGTTGGAAGATGAATCAGCATCACCTAAACTGGAGATTTCACCCATACATTGAAAACATTAAACAACCAAACATGATACTGCATCATATTATGAAAATATGAGTCTGGTGTTAAATTGAATATTTGAGGATGCAGTTGATTAAAAAGAAAACTTGTCATGATGTAGAAAATGGTGTGGTAAAACCATACCTTTAGCGACGGTGGATAAGTCAACACTGTGTCCAGCCCCTCCCCCAGCCGATCCCCATCCCCACCTCCCCCTCCCCCTCCTTCCCCACTGCCCAACCCCTCCCCCCTCCACAATTCCATGCTCATCCCACTCCCCTCCCACCCCATTGCCCACCCCCTGCCCAGCCACCCCCCCCCCCCTCCGTCCGCACTGCCCAGCCCCACTGCCCAGCCCCCCTGACCAGCCGCTCCCCACTGCCCAGCCCCTCCCCACTGCCCAGCCCCCTACCCCACCCATCCAACTCCCTCCCCATTGCCCAGCCCCCCTTCCCAACCCCTCCCCTCCCCCCCACGGCCCAGCCCCTCCCCGTCCCCACCTGCTCAACCCCTCCCCCTCCCTCCCCACTAAATAGGATTTTTCTTTTGTGTTTGGAGTCTTCCTAAAACACAAAAAACCACATTAAAAATTTAGAGAAATTAAATCTAAAAACCAAAAAACATCATATGAAACATCTAAATCAGTTAGTCAACTCCGAGTATTCATATAACTGTTAGATAACATGCAAATTAGTGCCTTTACATTTAAAGAAAAAGATAAGAAGAAATTAAACCTTATCAATTCCTTCAATCGATGAGCTCTTCTACTTAAAAGTGGAGGACATGTTCATACTCGCACGATGAACATCCTATGCATGTTGAGTATATGAAAAAGAGATTATGTGAATGCATCCTTCCCCCCTCCCATCCCTCCACTGCACCCCCCTCCCAACCTTCCCCTCCCAGACCCCCCCTCCCATCCCTCCACTGCAACCCCACATCCAAAGCCTCCCCTCCACTACAAAGGCCAAGATTAGATGGAGAGATAATAATAAACACACCAAACCATAAAAAAATATATGTCTTTTGAATATTACCTAAAGAATTGTCAAATAACACCCCTAATGAAAACATAATCCAAAATGAATTTCATTGCATAAAGATATTCAAATACAAGCAGTCCACCAATAAAAAAATTTAAAAATCTAATACAAGTCTCTCTGATAAGTCCAAAATGGAGGGGATTAATATACCGCCCATCACCATCATCATAATCTCCATGTCTAGCATCATCATCATTAGCATCAACATCATCAGCATCATCATCACCAGCAGCAACAACATCATCATCAGCATCAATATCATCACCACCAACTGCATCTGCAACATCCTCGCCAGCTCTATCGCCACCACCGCCATCACCACTAGGACCCTCATGGGAATCACCCGAGGCATTATGTAAAGAGTGCATTGATTCCATACATTAATGAAAAGTGGTAGCAACATCTGGTGGTAGTGACTGACTCAAAACTGACATATCTTTCATGAAATGTTCATTCATTAGCTTGCTTTTTTTACACTCCTCTAATACTATTTTCTTTCTCGCAGCTAATTCAGCATGCGTACCATCCAACTCAGAGGCCTTAGAGGCTTTAGAGGAGTCCTATGATGACCAATACCTAGAGGGGACAATGTTTTTTCCTTGTCTATAACAGAATCTTCCTGGATGCTCCACACCTAACACTTGACTCAAATGATCATTTGTCCCAAAGTTGTCAGCTTCCTCATTCATGGCCTCCAAGGAAGACTGTTGAAATTATAAACATATTAAATTATTAATTTCGTATAAGTGTTTCAAATATAAATATAAAACATTCAATTTTTTCATGTGTTTTTGAATTAACTGCAGTTCCATGTTTTCATTCCCTACTGAAGAAGAATAATTTGGCACGAGGTATAGGACCTTCAAGGCCCCATTCTTCTTGATGCATATGAGAAATGCACACATTTGTATTACAACCATATATGATAAATGAAAAAAATTGGATTGAATGTACCAGCCTCTTCTCATGATCGGGCATTATAGTTCCCCACAATGAGTGTAGATATGTCATTTCATCATTGTTTTTTTTGTTTTTTGCTGACAACTCCTATGAAATAAAAAAACAATACAAGTAATAAGAATTAAATTTTATATAAAAACTATTATAGATGGGTAGTACCTTATATTGTTCAGTCTTCTAATGTGCGATCATTTTTTGATATTGACTTTTTCGATAGTCGGGTTTTGTGGGTACACCCTCTAACTCAGTACCCACTCTTATCCTCCAACCAATATGTAACTTATACTTCTATGACCACCAATACACTCCAAGATCACTCAACCTAGAATCATTGGCAGATTCACCATTAAGAATGTTAAATCGACTCTATAATGAAAATGTTAAGTCATATAAATACATTACTCATATAAATATAAATTTATAAAATTTCTGTACCCATATCTGCGCCCATGCCCTATCCTTGATGTCATCACTGATATGTATCCATGAGAACGGTTCCATCGGAATGATATCATGATATTTAGCTAAAGTATCCATGAAACTTCTACACACCTTATAATTTTTACCTACCATTTGATTCTGAGGATTGTAATCCACCATAATCGGAGTTTTGAAATTCCAGGCATCCCGCTTTCAAGTGCACCCACGCCGCCTACTAGAAGATCCCACTAATTAACATAAGAGGTGAAAAGAGAAGAGTTAAGTGAAAATACAATAAGCCAAAAGTGAAATTCTATAATTTGAAACATTTATAATAAAAAAACTAGATGCAGGCTCCTGAATAGGTTGTGAGGCATCCGTGGACTGTGCTGGATCAGCATCCTCCGGAGGAAGTATCTGTTCCACAGCATTCTCCGACTGATCTTCATGAACTTGAGTGGAAACTGAAGGAACATACTCAATATGTGTAGGATGTATGGTAGGAAAATGAGGTGGTGTAGACATGTCAGAATATGCGTAGTAGGTCTGGGGATACATAAATGGATATGGAAATTGTTCAGGTGAGAACATCGGTCAAGTCGGCGTGGACATGGATTGGGAAAAAGAGGGTAAATCGAATGATGAAGGCCACATGTATGGGAAAATCCCAGGGGTCTCAAGCGGAGGGCAGACATGTTTGGTAGATGGTATGTCCACTGATGGGTCCGTGTGGGGAGTGGTAAGACGGGAGCTCCGCCTAGGTCTAGGAGGATCCCTGCTCGGTCCCATACTAGGAAGAGGAATCTCTGGAGTTATATATCCCTAAAATAAATTTGATAAAAAATATGAACTTCATATTATATGTAATGTGAAAGATAAATATTATAATTATTATACTCAATGAAGGAAACTCATGCTCGCATCTAACAGGATCAACATCAAATACTATTTTCTTGCGAGCTTCTATATTTTTCTACATAATCTACATAAGAATGAAATAAATATTTTTTAGAAATAATTTTTACAAATCATACATACAAATTAAAAGACAAATAAGACAAAAAATTTCATAACATCTTTCAGTAATGATAATTTACTACCAAGTTATACAATTTTAAAAACCACATTTTAAACACAGTTTTATGAATTGAAAAAAAATATAATTAAATGAAATGAAACCAAACAATACTAAAACCGACATGTCATTCCAAAATAAAACTAAATTAAAGTAATTACATTAGTACCAACCTGAGAAACTCACGTCAAGGTAAACTGAATTATCTCTGAATATATATGGTAGCTTTTATATATTACCCTCCACTACCTCAGGTTCAACATCTTCTCTCACAATGGGACAATTTTTGTCATCAAATGCAATATTTTGGGTAACACCGATGGGGGCATCAATGGTAAAAATTTTATCCCCAGCATCATGAAAAATATGTCTTGGGATTACTTCATTAATGACACTATAATCAGGTTGGAGATTTTCATTCACATAAAACACTTGTTTTTTCATTGATGCCAAAATTTATGGTTCATCGGTATATAGGAATTGACTCATGTCAATAAATCTAAATCCACAATCATCAATAAATGTACCATGTCGCATCATTCAATAAAACCATTTACATTTCATCATAGTGACTCGACCTAGAGAGTAGTAATCCCATAACAATATTTTATCAACCATTCCCTAATAATACACATCTTCATATCAAGGTTGGCTATCTGATGCACTGGAATAACAATATGTTCTAGTAGTTAACATAACTCCATCATACTGTGTTCTAATTTTCACCGCTTTATTAGATGTAACAAATTTATATCCATTGATTATTAAATATTTGCAGTCACGAACCAAAGAATTGGGACCAAAATCCAATGCTCTTAATTCTTGTGAAATGAAGTTAGTAGGTAAAATCAATACCTAGAATACATATGAGTAATATAATTAAATATATATCTATATTTTAAGGTATATAATGTAATGGTCATACCAATTATTTCAACCAAGCAGGGAACTCTTGGCTATGCATAGCCTCTCTCCTTCTCAACAGAAAAGTCCAATGAACTCTACTTATAATTTGTTTATGTTCTCTACATATAATGACAATAAATGTATAAGGTATATGTGATATGATATCACAAGAGATAAAATATATATATTCAAATTACTTACTTGATATAGGAATCTAACAAACAACAATTAAACAAGACTATACTATGTGCCATATTTTTCTCTTCAAAGGTCAATGTAACAAATGTAAATGACCCGACAGTTCCACTTGTTTGGGGAAGAGATGGAAATGCGGGCTAAATTTCCTCATACTGCTCATCTTCATTTATCATTGTTCGATTATGTCCTGTGCTCACATCAGACAAATACATTGAACAAAAATCCATACATTCTTGGGCCAGATAACTCCTCACAACAAAACCTTCAGGATAATTATTATTTCGGACATATGATTTCAAAGTGCACATATTTCTTTCAGTGGGATACATCCCCCAAAAAGCGACTGGTCCCCCAAGAAGTGTCTCAGTTGGAAGATGTTTTATTAAATGCAAAATGCAAGTGAAAAGGATGGAGGAAATTTTATTTCCAACTCACACAGAATTAACAGAACCTCTAGCTGCATTTTATCAACAATGATTTGGATAACCTTTTAGAACAATGGTCTCCAAAAAATGACACAACCGAATCACTTCCAACATTACATTATTGGATAGAAAATTCAGAATTTCTATTGGAATCAATTCATTAAGAAGGATGTGATAATCCTGAGTTTTTAAGGATTTAAATTTCAAATTTTTTATATTGACTCGTTTAGATATGTTTTAGGAATAGCCATCTGGAACCTTGATATTCTCCAATATTTCTAGAAATTGATCTTTCTCTACTGGTGTCATAACATAATAAGCACAATGAACTTTCCATTTGTTTTCACCGATACAAACAGGACGTAGTTCTGGTCGAATACCCCAATCCATTAAATCCCAAAAAGATCAGAAGTCATCTTTGGTCTTCCCCTTACTATTCAAAATAATTGGAAGAAAAAATTCACATATATTATTCTCAATAGGCATTACTTCTAGACAATGACATTACAATTTAGTAGACCAATATGGAAACAAAAAAAAATACTTCTCGTTTTCCAATTGTAAGTGAATTCAGTATCAGCATTCTTCCTCTTTTGAGATTTCAAGTGACCTTTCCCTAATGAAAAGCTGAAATCTTTCAATTCATCCAGAACATCACTTCCTAACATACGTTGAGGTGGTTCTATAGTGTTAACATTATTATCAAACCACCAACGATTCTTCTGGAATTGATGATCCATTGGCAAGAATCAGTGATACCCCATGAAACTAAAACTACGACGATATTTAGGCCCTCTCGATCATGAATTCTTCATACAAATGAGAAATGATAGTTTTCCCTTCATTATCCACCCATACATCATTGCATAGGCATGGAAATCATTAATGGTCCATAGAAGGGCAGAACACATCTAAAATGTATTCTTTGAAGAAGCATCAAATGTCTGCACACCTAAATCCTAAAGTTATTTCAAATCTTTTATTAAAGGATGCAAGTAGACATCTATATAATTACCAGGATCCTAAGGTCCATATATCAGTATACTCAAGAAAGTGAATGGTGTTTTCATACACATCCACAGAGGAATATTATAAACATGAATAAAAACTGGCCACGTGTTATGAGCAGTAAGCATCTGACCAAACAGATTAAAACCATCACACGATAGTCCCAATATGACATTACGCACCTCAGCTGGAAAATCAGGATGTTTTGCATCAAATGTCTGCCATGCTAATCCATCAGCAGGATGGACTGGCTCATCATTACCTTTAATTATATCAACATCGTTCCATCGCATATTGACTGAGATTTCTGGAGACATGAATAGATTTTGATGTCTGGGAATCAATGGAAAGTGCCACATGACTTTCTATGGCACATGAGATGGTGTTCCATCTGCATTTTCCTTCCATCAAGATGTACCACATTCTTTACAGTGATTACGATCAGCTATTTCCTCAAAATATAAACTGCAATCTTTCGGACAAGAATGGACTTTATTAGTAGAAAATCCAAGCTACTTAATTAAATTCCATGCCATGTATTGATTTGAGGGAATATCTACACAATCAGGAAGAAAATCCTTCAAAAATGTAAGAATATAATCAATGGCAGTATTAGAAATCCCATACATGGGTTTTTCCTGATATAACCATATTAAAAATTCCAACTTCTTCATTTTAGTACATTCTTGATATACTGGAGTTCTGGCATCATCCAAAAAAATTTTACTCTCTCAACATCATCTTCTTCAACATTTTCCTCATGTGTACTGATATCATTGTCTTCTTATACCGGCATACTATATCTCTCGGAATGATTCAAATATGGAAACCAATCAAATATCAAATTCTCCATGTCACTTTGTTCATTTCATTTATAAATAGTCGAAGATTGACTCATCTCTCCCTGGTGAATCCAAACATTATAGTTAGCTTGAAATCCAAATTTCATTAAATGGTAACTACCTTCTTCTCATCTTAACCATGGTCTTCCAACACAATTAAAGCAGGGACATTGTATACAACCTCCATCTTATGCATTGTTAATTGAAAAATCAAAAAAAATCTTCAAATTACATTCAAACTCGGTTGAAATCCAATTGGTACGATACATCTAGCTTCTATCCATTCTATAACAAGAAAAAAATTACCATTCAATCAACAATGTAAATCATATTTAAAAAATTCATTATAATAAATTTGATTATTAAATTAATCAAAGCATGTTAGTAGCTAGCAAAACATATTTAGTGATAAGAGGAGTCCATGATTGAATAAGTAGGAAAAAAGAAAAAAGGTCTACCTTGAGATGTAAACTAAATAAAAAAGTTAAAGAAGTAACTCCGAAGTGGTCATTTATGGGGAATAAAAAAGAAAATCTCATTGTAAAATACTCCTTTATACATATAGAGGCATTATACACATGGGAAGAAAATTTTATTTTAATAATATGAATTTATAATCTTATAGATTATTTGGTCGGTGTTATTTGATGGGGAATAAAACATTCAATGAAAATAGAGTAGGTATATCTTTAATGTTTTAGAATTAATATTGAAAAAATGTTTCAAGGTATCCTACAAAATTTTGTACAACATGATGCTTACAAGATATACTTTTTATGTATTCTATTGGAACTTTGGAATATTTGTTCATATGGAAAAGATATGTTATTTAAAATAGACATCATGATATACTTGAGAGTATTGAGAATCAATGTTTGGGGGTTGCAACTCCTTTAAAGGAATAAAAGTTAGAAATGTATTGTAAATTCTATATAGAAATAACATATCATGTTTGATATTCTTGAATAAGTCTATGGAAGGTGTGACCATCCTATTCATGATAAAAATGAATGCCTCATCAATATACCATCGTAAAAATATTTGAGTTTTAATACTAAAAATCATAAAAAGAATAATAGAAAGGTGAAGGAGAAATATTTAGTTGTTGAAGTTTCACCCAAATTATCCAAAGGAGAATGTCCATGGATCTTCGAAAGTGGATGTTCTACTAAAATGAGCTTTTTTGGTTTCGAAAATTCTAAAAAAAAACCACATGACCAGTTTATGTATCTCAATGGGTTTATAGGCCATTATGCCTTGGGTTAGTCCATTAGGCTATCATCCCCTATCAACTATCTCAAGTCATACTACAATGTCATCATTCCCCACTTCCGAAATCCATTAATTCCTCAAGGCCTTCATTCCCTTACATTTTTCATTCAAGACCCCACAATATTCATCATGAATCACATCTCAAATTCTCCCCCTATATAGGATTAATTAATTCATGAAGTATCCACTTTTAACTTTGATACAAGATATTATAAGTCTACTATCCACACACATATATATAAACCCAAGTCATAGTAAGGAAACTTTTTATCTATATAGAGGCATAAGCATATCATTTTAAAATAATTTTCAGGGTCTGTACACACACGCATGATTATTTCATATCATACATTTTTATATAATTTCAAAATCATAAAATGGTAAGAACATCTTTCATTCTACATATTGAATCCCATCATCAATGTTCACCACTTGAATCAATATCACAAACCAAAGATCCATAGAAGCATCCCCAAATCACTACATGAGTATTCAAGGGTTATGATATATGATGGAGAACTTGTTATGGGATGAGATCATTATAGACCTATCCATAAAGATACTACAAAATTAAGAGATCTAGATGGATCTGAGAATGATCAGGAAAAACCATCTTTCCATATTTATTTTCCATGTAAATATAGAAAGGATCACATTTGATATCATTTTAAATCCTAAACCTAGATAAGAAATCCGAGATCTAGTCTCTTTACAAGGATAATAAATAATATCGAGAAATAATAAGAATAACAAAAAACAAATGATTAATTATATTTAAATCTCAAGGACTGATTAAATTCTATGTAAATGGTTTGGTTGCTTGGCTTAAAAAATCATGCTGTAACTATGGGAAGTTCACTACCTATTCAAGTCACATGCACGGTTTGGAGACATGGTTTTGTAAACCCTATGACAATCATGATTTTGATTCTCTTTAGATTTACATAGTTACCCTGGAATTTTTTCCATGTTAGCTCTAAAAGTACCCCTACCATATATCACCCACTACCCATCTCCAATAGTCTTCATAGTTACATTGGGGGACTACACTATTCTCTATAACCATTATCACCATTAAATTCTTCAGTCCCCCCCCCCCAATCTCCCAAAATGGACCCAATACATCACCCAATAAATGTAATAAATCAAATAAACTCTTTATAAAGTCTAAAATAAGTCATAATGCATCTAGAAAGAGAGTGGTTGTTCCAATATCCCCTCTAATGACTTTTTGACCTTAATATGTGTCTCTAGAGGTCTAAATCTAACAAGTAGGTCGAGTAATACTAAACATATGATTCCTTATCACATTTATCTTCATTAATATGTATGTTATTCCATAAAACATTAACAAGAGGCTTCAACTTCCTTTATAGTTCCTTTATTCATCGATCAACAATCCATATTGGACCTTTCTCAAACAAATCATTTTCCCCCAACACAACATTCTCAATATCAATTACATTTGAAGGATAATTATTGAAATTTATAAGTAGGAACGCATGGGAAAAATCATATATAACAGAAAACTGATGAATTTGATGATACCCGGAGGAGAGGGAGCCGAGAGGGGGGAGCGGGGACGTCGCCCGAGCTGGGTATAGCAGGCGAAGGCCTAGATGTTGAGCCAGAGGAAATGTCCAGGAGGCCGAAGTCAAGAGCGAAGGAGGAGGTCGGGAGGTGGAACCGATACGTGGAGCCAGGAGGTGGATCCGGGAGGTAGGGTTGAAGTGGGGGGAGCACGGCGGAGCCATGACGCGGAGCCAGGAGGCGGAGCCGGGAGGTAGGGTTGAAGTGGGGGGAGTGCGATGGAGGGTTGAAGTGAGGGGAGAGAGATGGAGCCTGATAGTTAGGGGATTAATACCTACAGTTTTAATAAAACTGTGGGTATAGACGGTTAAAAATCATCTATCCCCAAGGATCTTTAAACCTTGGGGATAGATGCATGGGGATAAACCCCATTTCCAGTAGTGTATGGAGATCCAAGACCACAAGGATAAGGTGTTGTGCGAGTGTTCTATTCCTTTAGTTCATGTCTTATGGAGACACAGTGGCTTGGAGGAACGTACTTGGGAACGTGAGTCACAGATACGTGCTCAATACCCAGAGTTGTTTGATGTTTAACTCTTTTCATGCATCAATGCTGTTTTTGTGGTTATGAAACTTTCAGGTTTATGAGATTTCTTCCTTTTTTGTTTTGGTGGCTTTCTCTCTTTTGAGAGTATCCCGGTGGGTGGTCGTTCAGACCCTATTTTTTTCACATAATGTGGGTATGGGATTCTTGAGGATGAGAATATTTTGATAGGTATCTGATGTAATGGCCCAGATCTCTCCTGTACATTACTTTGTGGAAATGTGGGGTTAGAGGTCTTCAAGGAGGTTAAGGTTACTTTTCCCCAACACTTTTCCAAAATCATCCTTTTCGAGTAATCGTTTCAATGGTATATAGTTGTGAACTGTAACATCAGGTTAAATCTTCAAGTACTTTTGATGTTTCTAACTACCCTTGTTTTGGAGTAGTGACTTGGGGGTGCGTTGGGTGAATCGTTAAAGAAAATTAAAGGGAAGTAACATTTGCACGGCCTGCGCACGGTTTTTCTAAACCAGGCGGCCATACCGTGTAGAGTTAATATTGGAGGCAGTGGCTAATGCACGGTTAGCGCAAAGTTTTTCTAACTGTGTGGCCTAACCATGCGATGGGTTCTTGATAGGGTAATAGCGACCACACGGTTATCACACAATTTGTCTAACTGTGTGAGCAAACCGTGCGGGTACATAAATTATATCCTAAAATTGTCGATCTCAACCGATTTGCCTCAAAATTTCTCGTTTAAACTCATAAGCATCCATAACTCGGGATTACCCTCCCTTAAAAGTAGAAGAACCTATCCCAAGTGTTTTGGAGTTGATCTGAAGGCTTCTCTTGATGAATTGAAGCCAATTTCTTGAGGTATGTGATCGTTCATGTTATGTTTATTAGATCCACTTGGATTTACATATTTTCTTCTATCAATTTCATAGATATACGTCTGTTATGGGTAGATCTAAGTGTGTCGATGCAATACATGATGAGATCTGGTCTTGTAGGTGTTAGGAGAAGAGATCTAATGAGGATTCTTGGAGAATCAACTTTGTTTTCTTGTGCGTTCTTCATTTGATGGGATTTTCATCAAAAACCCTTGAGGTAGGGTATTCATTTATTCTCTTTCTTTATGTGCAACTATAATGTTAACATATTTTATCCCACATGATGGAAATGGAATTGAAATAAAAAATATTTGAACCAGATAAATACATTGATATCGATCGTATGTTGTTGCCTCTTGTATTGATAGATAGTGTGATATATATGCTTGTTCCTGATGAAAATCGGTAAAGAACGTAAACTGAGATTAATTGATATTTGTTTGGCTAAAGATAAAGAGTCATGTGAACGAATATGGTTCTTGTTGTAATTTGAAGTTAATCAAATTGGAATAGTAATCATGTTTAATCTTTTTTGATAGCTTACTGGTTAGGTTTTCTAATGTTGGAACCAACAGTTTAAATTTTTTTTAATTCAAGATGCATTAAAGAATTGATTTTTTTGATAATTCCTTGAAGGGTTCTGAGTTACCCTCTTGATTGTTAAAGGGCCAATAGGTTATTTGATGTGATGATTTTCTCTTACTTCTTGTGTTGAGGTGTGATCCTGGATGGGTGTTGTGATATGTGGGGGCATAGAGGCCTTTTGGTGTGGCAGCAGATGATTCCTATAGTGGTGAGATGCATCAGTTTATTCATGTGGGTGCCAGGGAGGACACTAGGGATGATGGAATGGGATGGATGTGATTGTTGGATGCTTGCTGATTTTTTATTGATTGATTATATGCTTTACTTTTCCCCAATACTCAGGGAAGCTGTTCTTGCTTACCCTTCTTCCAAAAGAGGCGAAGACACGTGAGTTATGACACGTGCTTTCTGTGTGTAGCTTCTTAAGGGGGGAATGGGTCTACACTATTGTTATAGGTGGAAAAGACTCGACGGGTAGTACATCTACTCACCGTGTTGATCCCCTTTGGGTTAGTAGCATAGAATGATTTTCTAGAATTCCTGGGAATATGGGAAAGTGATTCTGTAATGAATATTTGAATAAATGGTCTTAACCCATGGGGTTGGAATTTGCCGAAACATAATGATGAGGCTTTAATTTTTTAAATGGGATAGTGGACTTTGGGTGTGATTCTAATGAAGTTTAATGTGGATTTTTTCAGGGTTAATTACTGTTTAAAGATTTAATTAACATAAATTGGAACTGATAAAAAGGGAATGGAGTAGTACAATAATGTTCTATAAATGGTTGTGTGATTATAGGATACCTAGTATTAGAAGTAGCGGCTAGAGTCTGAGAGATGTTAGCTGCAGTGGTGTCTAAGACTAGGTTATGCCCATAGTTTAGTAGTGAGATATAATATATTCTGTTCTTTTTGTGTTTTTATACGCTACTCCACCCTATCAGTAAGGGAAACTGACACCTCATGGATTCTGAGACCTGGGGGGTGTTTTCCCCAACATTCCGATGGGAGGGTGAATGGCTGACTACCCCCTTTGGACCCTCTCTCTTCTCTTGGTAGTTACTTGTCCTGGTAGGCACAGTAGTTAGTTTCCCCATATATGTGTGTAGAGGGCTGTAATGGATTGTGGTTATTCACACACATATATTCTGGATATAGTATCCTATGGAATACTATAGGTGTAATATCTATAGGCTGTGATGGCTTGAGGATACTTACTCGGTGTACGGGTTGTAGTGGCTTGAGGTGTAATACCCAACGTACGATACTTGTTATGCAAGCTGTGGTGGCTCCCTGAATCCTCCTGGTTACTTTTGGTTGTGAGGATGGTTTGGTTCTTCACCCAAGTTTTTGCGGGCAATCCATTGTGTTGCATGAGGTGCACAGTGTGGTGCTTCGCCCAGGTGTCTGCAGGCAAGCCTTTTTGGAGAGAGATTCTTAGGATGTGCGACATTGGGGAAAAGTGGAAAACCAATGGGGAAGTAGTAGCAGGGTACCCTTGATATTTTTTACTATGTGTAATATTATTGTATGCATTACATGGTGCAAATATCCATGGTGAGGTTGGGAACTTAGTATACATGCTTAGGTAACGAGTTAGTTTCACTTATTGCTCACTATGCTTTAGCATGGTCTCTTTACTTTTGCACGAGAGGCTTTGGGGAGGATCCTACTGAGTATACTGTTATACTCACCCTATGTATATATAAATTATTTTTCAAGTCACTTGGAGCAGGTTGGAGGTCAGGCTGGTGTTTACTATCTTGGGCTCGTAGGAGCTGTTTAGGCTTGTGGTTTCTCCTGTTTTATTTTCTTTAGGGTACATGCAGTTTTTCACTTCTAGTTGTATTACTTTTTCATGACATTTCATATATGCACATGGGATATATTATATTCCAGTTCTGTGTTAGATTTGATTGGTGTCTATCTTATCTCTCTCTTATGCATGTGTTCTCTTAGAGGGTAATGCCTCTCATTCGTGAGTTTACTATACCCTCGGTGCTAGTTGCCAACCCGGGGCTAACTGGAGGCGGGACTCGGGGGTCATTATCTCCCTTCTCACATTACTGGCCCAGGAGGGGTACACATTGTGGGGAGGGGGTCGTGAAATAATAACATATCACTACATATTTCCGAAAATAATATACAATGTAACAACATATGTTTTTGTGAAATAGTTTTTTTATTATATTAATTTTCATTGATGTCTTGCATTGCACCATTTCAAGCATTCCTTTCACAGAGTTCTCACATGACTTGTTCTATATGCAACACCAAATTAGAGTACATTATACGAAACACCATGTTAATCATGAACTAGACGCAACATAAATTTTTTCATTCAGTACATGGATCACTACATTTAGCTTCTATTACATGAAAAAATGACTTTCCTTGATGTTTATCGTACACACAAGACCTAGTTTTACCAAAACAATATTATACAATGACAAGTATTATTATTTCATATAATAAGATATAACATAGCTATTGCATTAGTAGTTATAAATAAGATTATATAAGTTAATAAAATACATTGTTGAATTAATTAGTTATAAATTAATTAGAAATTAAAATAAGAACCAATTTAATATAAGGGAATGTTTTTATAAAAAATACATTTATGATCAAAAAATATTCTTAACACAATAAATTTAATTAAATAAAATTAGAGAGTGATATTAATGAAATATATTAATAATATATTGAATAAAATATTATTTATAATAATCTAATATATTTTACAAGTATAAGAAAATAAAAACCTAATATTTCACATTAAAATCAATATTTCTATAAAGGCACTTTTACTAACCTTTAATGGAGAAGCTATATTTAATCAACTTTTTAGAGATTTTATTAATATTATATGTCAAAATAAACAACATCAATGAAATATAATCATAAAAAGTCGTTTAGGTGGAAATGTTGGAATTTTTCTATGATGTTTCAAATTTTAATAAATAGTATAAAATACTGAATTTTAATTCAAAACTACATTTTCATCTATTTTATTTATAGTTTTAAATTATATTATAATTTTTTAAAAAGTAAAATTATATAAATTATTTATAATTTAATCCAATTGAGTACATTGGAATCATGCTCACCATGAATTTTAATAAGAAACATAGCAAACGTTACAACCTTTTTACATTAAAAACCTGCATTGTTGTCAAATCTGGGGAATTAAATTTAAATTAATTTTTTTTTCTTCTATGATTTGAGTTTGGAAAAATGTAATAAATATTTTTATTATTAATAATTAATAAAATATAATAATTTCAAAAAAAATTGACAAATGTTTTAGTGAATGTAATTAATATTAATTACAACAATCAAATTGAAATTAAGCTTAACACGAGAATTAACCTTATACATATGGGAAAAAATAACCTATCAACTTCCCCAATAACCATTTTATTCTAAATATAACTTCTATAAACATTAATTTATTTGTTTTTTTCTTTTTTATGACATTGTGTATGTAAAAAGGTGGTTACAACTAACTTGTTTCCAAAAATTCATAGTGACTCCTTTCCCTCCCCTATAAAAGGCTACCACCTCTCCCCCTTAACCTCACCTCTCAAAACACTTATGCTTATAAAAGATCATCCCAATCCATTTTAAAAAAATCCATAAATTCCTCCTTTCATAATACATTTTTGAATAAATAAATCCATGTAATACCTTTGGTGAAAACCAAAAGGAGTTACCTAAATAAGTAGTAACAACCTTCCTCAAGATCCTTTATATTTTTTTCATTCTCCAACCCTCCACCCTATTTATTACATGAATATACAACAATAATAGAATCATAAATATACTGATATGTTACAATTTTATGGTTTTGACATAAAATTACTCACATTTCTATCTAATGGGTAACAAACTTACCATTTATGTGTATGGTGAACTACAACCTCACAAAAGGATGACAATTCATTTTTTCCCTTACCACCTTTCATGGTTGGGAATTATGATGGAAAAAATATTTATATATGATATATATGATATTTAAAATGTATTTATTATTATTTAATATATTTATAACACATTTTATTATACTTTCTATCTTGTGTAAATATGATGACATTGTTTGTGTACATGTGGACTACCGTCTCCTCAAAGCGATGTGGTTCGTTCACACTCAACATGGAATGTTATAAGGATGGAATTATTAATATTTTATGATTTATAGGATATAATAATTATAATATAATAATAAAATATATACATATATATATATATATATATATATATATATTTAATTTTCTTCGCTTCTTTCAATACAATAATAAACATGACACAACGTTCTTGTGTACGTACGACCTACTGTCCCCATGAATGGGGTATTACATTTCATACATCTATATTATATATATTATTTTAACTAAACTATAATTAATATAAATTATATTAATATCATTATTTATATTTTTTAATTTAGGAAATAAAAATAAGGACCATAGATATAAAAAATCAGGACAAAAGAGAAAAACAAAAGAGAAAATTACCCTATGTGAAACCTTAACATAGAATTGTTAAAAAGAAGGTAATATAAATTCATAATAAAATCATATATGGTATCAGATATAATAATTTATTTTTGAAATAATTCAAATAAAATTAAATTTATTATATAGGCATTTTGTCTGAGTGTGATGAGAGTCAAGACACACTGTAAGATAATTCCATCTCACTTTGTTTTTTCCTTGAGATACATGCCTTAGTCACCATTAAATTATTTTTTGTGGTGTATATAATGAATATGAAGAGATTACATGACTCTTATACTTAATGTTATGGGTATTTACATATCCATTTTATGATATTTATTTTATAGTGATTACGTTTAAAAAAACTTCCAAATGGGTAAAGTAATTTTTTCTCAGATTTCCTTCTTTGAAAAACATGCCCTTTTATGCACCTATATTTTTATATGAGGTGTATATACTATCATTGAAATTATATAAAATAAATATATTTATTTTAATGTTATTATAGGATTTGTTTAATGTTATTATTTCTCCCATGATTTAATTTTACCAAATTAGGTAATAGTTTATAGCTTGAATCTCATTGTTTATCGAGATTTCTTATGATTATGCTTCCATAGGTGAAATATTATGATTAGTATCTAAGAAAAATTCATGAATTATATTAAAATTTGGATATGAATGTTATATAAATTTAATGGTTACATTTTTCTACTCTTTGGTACTTAATATAATTAAGAATCGTTTTTATGAAAATATGTCTATATATCTTATTTCGATTTGAAGTATGTGTTCTTTCAAAAACATGCTTTAGAAAATGTTTGAAAAAATATTCTATTATTATTTAATGATATTTAAAATAAAATTTTACCCTTTTTTACACTTTTAAATAAAAATTTTCTTTAAAAGTATTCTTCTTTTGATTTTCGGGTTGAGAAACTTTTCAAATCTTTTTATAGTGAAATAAAAATGTTCATCATGTACAGATTAACCTGCCATCATGAAAATCATTACCATCATGATTATTTTATATGATATCTTTTTTTTAAAAAAAAATTTCCTCAAATTATGGATATTCATTTTTCAAAAGTGATTTTCAATAAAAATGTTTTTCAAAATGTTTTTATTGTTTTAAATGATTTTCAAAGCTTCTTTTATAAGTTTCAAATTTATTTTCAATTAAATATTATCCAACATATTTTAAATAATTATTTATATATTTTCAATGAATTTTAAATGAATATTTTTTCAAAACATTTTCAATATATCATTACATGTTTTCAAAGTGTTTTCAAATAATTTTTTAAAAATTTATTGAATCATATTTTATAAATTTTCAGGGAAAATTTGATTTCAAAATAATTTCACGTTTTATTTCAATTTTATTAAATAATTTAAAATGAAAATGGTATTAAAAAGGTTTTATATTTGAAAAAAAATCAAGGAAAAAGATATTTTCCCCATGAAATGGTCTTAAAATATATTTCTAACTTATTGACCTTATCATATAACATATGTTGATGTTGATCATGACATTATGAGAAATGATAAAAAGGATAAATTTATAAACTTTATATTTAATGGGTTATAATTACAAAAAATCAATTTTATTCCATGGGTTATATTATTATGAAACTTATTTCTCTTCAACGGGTTATAAAATAATAAATTATTATGAAACCCGCTTCCTTTCATCAGTTATTCAAGGATAAAATGATTATGAATACTATATATTTTCCCTAAGATATTATATGATAAATATTTATGATAAACATTTCATTTCAGGGTTTTTGATATAATGTTTATAAAACCCATCTCTTTGTATGGGTCATGATACGATGAGTGTATTGTTATATTGTGGCAGATGTACGTACAATTTTTTTCAGGTGATGGTTGAGACTTATATCTCCATCGAAGGCATTGGTTAAAGATTTAAATCTCCTGAAATAATGATGGGAATGAAGTCGACATGCTTGACCCACTGTAGTTATAAAAGGAAAATGGATCCCTCACAATAATTGTAATGCGACTAGGGATGGTGGTGTGTTCCACCGAATAGGTGTAGTCACTATAAAGATGGAATATGGAGAAACCTGATCCACTATGGGAACATGGGGAACCCATATCCACTAGGGTAATATAGTTATAACCAATACCTTACAAAGAAACTACTGAAACTAGGGGTAATGGTGTTCCCATCATAGTAGGTTCTCCTCCAATGAAGTTCCGTGATATGTTCCAGTGATGTGTATTAAATTTTCGGTAATGATATCACATGTTAATGTAGGCCAAAATTAAATTTCTTATTCCTATGATATTATTTCATTGATTATGTTAACAATTTCATTAGGATTCATGTATTATGAAGTTCCAAAAATTAAACCATGATTCATTTTTAGGATACTTTATATCCATGGAATGATCTTCTAATATTATGATAACATTCTCATGCCCCATTGATCATGTTGATGATTACATGTCTCCCTTTTTTTTCCATTACTAAGCATCTGATCTAAGACCATTTTATGTTTCCTTCCCCATTCTTTGATGTTATGAATTATATTGGATGTTTTTAAGAATTCTTCTAGCCAAGAAGAACCTATTTGTTGATAATATAGATCAATTATATACCAGTTTTTATGATTCCATGTATCTAATATAACTAAAATAATATTGTGATTCAGTGTATGTTTTTATAATTATTTATGTATTCCACAAAAGTTATGTAATTTATATGTACTTATATACAAGGTATTTATAGTTGGTATTAGAGTTAAGGGGTTTTAAACCATTGGAAACATGGATGAGAAAACATTAGTGATACCTTTGGGGATATTTTCTAATGATATGTTCAAGGATGTATTTAAGGATAAAATTAATGATAAGATAATGTTTAGGAAAATTCCCTAGAATTTTAAAAAAGGTTAGAGTGAGTAGCTTTCCAGTATTACGTCTTTATTTGGAAATTATTAGTGGTTGTGGCTCTGGAACATATTTACCTTGGTTTAATAACTTTGACAAGGTGCACTGGGCCTAACTCAGTTTAACATAGTACATGTCAATATTCCTTGCAACACACATGGTTTGACACTCTGTGGGGATATGCATAGAAAATTCACAAAATCTTTTTAAATCATCATGATGGATTTTAATAGTTGATGAATATGAATAACCTACGATAAACTTAATGTGTCATCAATTAAAAATTTGGTTTCATGATTTTTACATCATATAAGTAATTTTTCTTGACTATGTGGGTTTTTATATGATATGTGTTTATCTCCCTATGCATTCTGGTTTAAGTTTGTGGAGATAAATAGAAGTAACATGGTTAAAATTTCATGTTTTTGATGTTAAAAGTATGATATTTATGAGAATCAATTTTCAAGTTATAAATTTGATAAAGAGAATCAGGAAGGTGGTATAATTGTTGGTTTTACTTTTGAAGATAAGGAGACCAAAAAGGCATGTGAAAGGTAAGTGATGTTCATCCAGAATTTTTTAAATTAAATATAAGAAAACCTATTTTACAAAGGTTGATTAACTTTAATTATTTATTCATATTTCATATTATATGTAAGAGGTATTAATAAATTTCTTGATGTAGCCCATGTTATGGTTTAAAAATATAGGTGTATGAAAAAAGTATTTATGTTTTAGAATTCAAATATTTTGTTATATGAATAAATAAATATAATATTAATTTCAATATAATTTTTTCATTAACATTTGAAAAGGATATTTTGATTGTTCATGAAGTCTTATAAAAGTGATTTTTGGATTAAGGGAAGGTAACCCTTAATTTGTTCAACAAGTTGAGAATTGTTTTAGCGTGGATGAAGAGATGATTGATATGGATTAAGTATATTAGATAGAATACAAGACAATAGAACCATTTTTTTTAAAAGGTGGTCTATATCATCATGGATGAAGTTTAAAACCTCTTATATTCATGAAATATTTATAGTAACCATTGGAATAAGGAATAATTTATTTCTTCTAAAAGGATTTATGTTAATTGAGGTTATTACCATGATTCTATAGGATTTATGATGACAGTATTCACATGTTTGAAATGTGAAAACTAGTAGATTATTTTTGATATATGGGGGATCAATGTTAAACTGATTTAATGACTTTATTTCTAAATTTTTTGTGCTTCATATTTTAGAAAGGTTATAAGGTTATCCATTTACGGGATTTTTACGAAATAAATTGAAAGAAGTTTGTGAGGTTAAAGTACTATGTCAAAACATGAGGATTTATTCATATTGAATAAACTATTCAAAAAAAATTATTGATGAATATTGATGTCAAATGGGTTGGAATATCATGGATCCCAATATTTTTTAGTTATTTGAGAATGAAAAAAAATCAACTTCCATTTTAGGGAATGTAGTAAAGTGGAAATTGATCAAAGCATGAAAAAGGGTGAGATTGTACTGAATAAAGTAAGTAGATATTCTCAAGATAATTATTTAACATGAAGAAGATTATATTGATGCCAAAAAAGGTCATCCAACCACATTTATTTATGACGAATTAGATGGTCCAATAGATCATTGCATATCTATGGTATGTTGATCACCGACATTTTCTAGTCAATGTTCTATGTCACTCTCTATCAAAAAATTATGGTTATATTTCTCTTCCATGTCCAGGCTTCAACTTAACACCTTTGTTCTCTTATGTAGTAAGGTAGTAATGAGTTACTTTAAATAACAATTATATTTTCATCTATAAATTTTTTAAGGAAATTTTTGTATTTAATTCTTTGATGTGGGTTTCCATGAAAGTATATTTCCATCATTAAACATATAACAATATATAAAAATTAATGAAGATATTAATTTTAATGCTGGAAGAATGAAACACCCCAATATTTTTTGAAATACTTTGTTTGAGAATAAATTAATTTTCATTGATTTCTTTCATTTCATTATGTCAAACATTCCTTTCAAAGGACACCAACATGGATTGCATTACATGAAACACTTACTTAGCATTAGTTATACACAACACCAAGTAAATCGTGCACTACACAAAACATGAATTTTTTACTTTTTCTGTATTTAACACATTGGTTATCTTAAGTTACACTATATAATGATTATACTCGATGGCTTTCATGATATACAAGTCTATGTTTTACAGAATAATATTACATTATTAAAAATAAAATTATTTAATATAGTTAAATAAAACATAGCCATTATGTATTCAGTTATGAATTGTATTAACTAACTTATGAAAAATTTTCTTTTAATTAAATGTTTAGGAATTAATTTTAAATGAATGTAATAACCAATTGAATAAAGAGGGAATGTTTGTATAAAATTAAATTATGATCAAAAATTAATTTTATCCTAATAAATTAAATTTATTACTATAAATAATTATATTAATGTAATTTATATGTTATATATTCAATAAAATATGTTTTATATTCATAGAATATATTTTATAATCATAAGATAATAAAAACCCCAATATTTTTATGAAAACTCTATTTTATAAAAGAAATTTTACTACATTTTAACAGTGAAGCTATTATGAATCCATTTTTTGGAAATTGTAAAAAAAATTATATGTAAAAATAAACATACTCTTTCAAATAAAAACATGAAAATTAACTTTGGGTAAATTTTCATCATTATACGGTGAAGATACAATTGTTAATGAATAATGAAAATATGAAATTTTAATTCAAATATTCTTTTTCATATAATTTATTTATAGTTTTAAATTGTATTTAATTTTATTTTAATGTAAAATTATAACAATTATTTATTAAATAATCCAATTATTGAAATTTTAATCAATTTCACATTGATTTTAGTATAAAAATATATCAAACTTTTGAATATTTCTACATTAAAAACCCACATTGTCTTCATGTCTGTGGGATGAAATTTAAATTAATTACATCCACTTATGGGATTGGAATTTGAAAAAAATTATTAAATATTTTGAATCATTATAATTTATAATGGTTAATAAGTTCAACATAGTTTTTCACCCAAAGGATTAATGAAATTAATTATAACGATTAATGTAAAATTATAATTTATAAGGTAATAAAAAATAGATTTAGGGGACCAAATCACCTATCCACTTGTCCGAAAAACATTTAATATAGATATTTCAGCTATTAGCCTTCCATTATTGAGTATGGTCTGGTTTGGATAGATTTTTAGGAAAAAGTGTGGGTATACCTAACTTGTTTCGAAAAATACCATATGAGTCATTTCCCTCCACTATTAAAGGCCACCACATCTCCCCCTTCTTCACACGACTCAAAAAACATAGGTTTAGAAACTATATTCCCAATAAAATTCACAACATCCCTCCATTCCTACTTGAATCCTCTCTTTGTGAATAAATCAATCAATGTAAGCCCTTTTGTGAACAAACAATAGAGCTACCCAAAGAAGAGGTAACATCATTTCTCAAGATACTTTATCATGTTTTCATTCTACAAGCCCTCCACTCTATTTATTCCATGATTATAAAATAAAAAAATTCTCACCAAAATAATGATATTTTTCTATTATATTAGTTTTACCTCCACTAACACCAAACTTCATCTAATGGGTAATGAACATATTTTTTATGATTATGGTGAACTACAACCTCACAAAGCGATGACAATTCGGTTTTCCTTTAAAAACATTCGTGGTTTGGAATTATGAAGGAAAAAATATTTATATATGAAATATATTTTATTTAATATGTCTTTATGATTCTTTAATTATTTTATAACACATTTTTTATTCTTTTTATCTTGGGTAAATATGATAACATCTTTTGTGGATGTGTGGACTACCACCTCCCCCAAGCGATTTGATTTGTTCACACTCTACATGGATTGTATTAAATATGGGTTTAGTGAACTTATATGACATGTAAGATATAATAATATTTCACAAAATATCCCTCGGGGCCCGTGCCACTATTATCCCAGGCTTCCCTCCCAAAGTCCAGGGGATGACAGCTAGCACAGAAGGCATTATCCAGCAAGTGGGAGGTAGTTTCTAAGTACATGTACACACACACTCACTCACTCACTACCCTTGCTGAAAATTATGAAAAGGAAAAACTTTCATACCACGAAAATAACCATGGAGATTAGAGGTATAAGGTGTAAGTAAAATGGGATAGAAAAAAACCTCAAAAAATACAATCTGTAAAAAAGTTAGTAAAATGTCTCTGATAATCTGTTTGTAGAAAAACATACATTATGGGAAGGTGTAGAGAAGCTTCAAAAATCCGCATGAGTACACCTTGTATGTCCAATACCCCTAGGCATGCCTTGTCTTGGACCACTAATGCCTTAATCAATCCATTAGTCATCTGCACAAGACATGATATGTGCTGGTGAAGCCTATGTAGGGATTAGTAACATAATACTAAATAGGGACCCCAAACAATAATTAAATACCACAAAGAAAATGTACACACAATATATTTTCACATCACATAGGTATTATATAAAGAATATAAAGAAAGATTATCAGTCATAATGTTGAAAATATTTTACTGCTAAGAGACTCGCCCTTGATGAGTCACTGATGTCTATCAGGACACTTAGGTCTGCTCGTCTATCAGTCCACAGAGGTTCTCTCGGCTACTAGGCCACTGTGGTCCCCTCATCAACCAGGCACTAAGGTCCACTTGGCTAACGGTCTACTGAGGTCCGCTCGACTATCAGGCCCCAAAGGTCCACTCAGTTGTCGGGACACTGAGGTCTTCTCTGCTATCGGGCCACTAAGGTCTACTCATCTATCATGCCACAGAGGTTCGATCTTCTAAAAGGACCATGAATTCCACCTTTTTTCGACCCTCTATGTTCTACTAAACTGTTGGGCCCTTGAGGCCAGCTCAAATACTGGGCTACTAAAGTCTACTAGTTGATTTTTTCTCGTCCTAACCATTCGTAGAATTTCCACTCATAGAGTACTTGATTTTGGGGGGAAACAAATCATTAATACATCATATATAAATCAATATCCCCAACAAAATAACTTAGATTATCTCAAATAATCACCTCATTTTGAGGGTCGAAATGCCGCAAGCGTCTCATCAATTTCACCTATGGTTTTGATGTTATGTCCTTTTTTGGAAAAAGGAGTCGATGGGGCATGGGTCCAGTCCAACATGGTTGGAACAACTTGACCCAACCAAACCTAGGCTCCACCGACCCGATCAGCTGGGCCCAGATGTGACCGGCGGGGAATGACCTAGCCCGATGGGGTGGGATGGTCCAATTTTCCCCTGAGGCAGCGGGCACCGCATCCCACCTACGATCTAACTGGATAACAACATTCAGCTGAGGGACACGGAGTGTCTCACCATGTCTACTCACACCACTTCTGCCAACCACTCATTCCACCAACCGCAGCTGATTCTGTGGGTCATTACCTCTGTCATCTAAGTGCACCTCTGTCGCGCGTTGACCTTCTACCTCCGCAGCTATTGAGATGTGACCTTTTATGCACCTTTCGCGGACTACAACTGTAGACCTCCTCCACTACTGAGGTTCCCCATTGATGCATGATCCCACAGTCATCGAGTCACAGCCTGTGCTTCCTACTTCTATCTCCACCTTGAACATGTATTCCCATCATTGTGATTTTATACATCCATCAAGCTAGTTGTGGAAATAATGTTTGAGAATTCAGAGTAGTAAGAAATGTTGTAAAATCACATGAAAACCCATGGTGGATGCATCAGGACATGATTGTTTCACCCATGATCCATCCACATAAGAATTAAGGATGGATAAATGAATAATTAAATCAAATTGAAGGTTCGATATGGATCGACTTCCCTAATGAATACACCAGAAATTAAACACATCCTACATTTAGCATGCATGATCAGTGAATAATTAATCTAATCAAATGACTTAAGATAATTGTCGAGATTTAGAAAATGGGAAAGAAATTTAATTAAATAGATGCCCAACTTGAAGGTTGGATCATTTGTTGGTGAATATTTCACTGCTGCATTCATTGTTCCTTGATTCACATGTCACTTTTGTCATTGACGATCCATTAAAGGATTGAAGATTGGAGGGAGAAAGGAACGCGTTGTCATGGGTGGTTCAACAATAATTTATTTACAATACAAAATCTTCATGTTTAGAGAAATATTCTATTTTATCCACGTTCCCATATTGGATTAACTCATTAAAAGGGGAAAACGTGTTTCAGTGTTTCTCTTATGTTGTGTTGCAACATCATTACACTTTTCATTTTTGAAATAATATTTATGTATCACTCAGGTTTCTACATCGTTACAGTGAAACTAAATTCAAACTACAAATAAAATTAGAATAAAATTTTATTTTTTTCCTTAAAATAATTATTTTATTAAAATTTCTTAAATTTTCTGAAAATTAACTTTTTTCTTTGATCCACACTAGTCATGGTTAGGCCCTTCTTTTGGTAAGTTCATCATTATGGATGAAATGGTGGCCTATGATTTTAAATATTGTAACCCATTTATAAGTTTAAAAAATCACTCATGTTCACTATTTCAAATAAAAATTATAAACATATGCTTATTTCAGGCTCATTAACCCTTGAAATCAAGTGTCTTTTGAGCACCTGTCCTCAAAATAATCCTATAGAATTTAAAAAAAATTAAAAAAAAAATTCCAAAAATTACACAATTCTAATTGAATAATTATATATATACACATATACACATATATTTCATTTAATTTCCTTCATTAAATATATCAATAAAACATAAACAATGTTCTTGCATACGTACGACCTACCGTATCTCGAAACATTGTTTTCCATTTTATACATATATATTATATATATTATTATAATTCAAATATATTGAATAAAAATGATATTTATATCATGTTTTACATTCATTAAATCATGATATTAGTATAAGTAAAAGAGATATAACAAATTAAAACACATGTGAAAAACTATGAAATTATTACCTGAACTGAAACCTTAACATAGAATTTTTAACAAGTGGGTAGTATTATGTCAAAATATAGAAATTTATGCTATTTTATTTAACAATATGGTTCTAAAAACTATTTATATTAAAATTACATATATTATACAGGATTTATGTAAGAGTATGATGATATCCAAGACACAATGTAAGGGAATTTCATCTTACTATTTATTTATATGATATACTTGCCTTATTCACAACTTACTACTTTTGGGTGGCATATAAACATACCATGATTGTATTATATGACTATTACAATTATGTTTATTGGTATTTACATATCAATTTTATGATATTTCATTTACGGGGTTTATGTTTCAAATGTTACCAAATCGGTAGAGAAATTTGATCTCAATTTTCCTTCTTTGAGACACATGCCATATTATGCACCTATATTATTATATATGGTTTATATACTTCCGTTGAAAAATTATATCATGAATGAACTTATTTTCATGATATTTTAATCTTCATGTAGTTTTCTTCCTTCCACCAGGATTTAAATTTACCAAACTATGTAACAGTTTATAGCTTAAATATAATATTTATCAATATTGTTTATGATTATGCTTTAATTGATAAAATATTATGATTCATATCTCAAAAAATCTAATGAAATTTTATACCCTCTAGATATTTTTGTTATATCAGTTTAATGATACTATTTTCCACTCTTTGTTTTTTAACATATTTAAGAATATTTTAATGAAGACATGGTTATATCATTCTATTCCGTCCGAAATATGTGTTTGTCAAAAACAATACACTCTAAAAAAGAATCAAAAAAATGATTTAATATTATCCTTTGATCTTTAGAAAAAAATTTCAGTGATTATTACCCTTAAAAAAATGGTTCTTCAAAGGGAATTTCTTGTTATTTTCCGGTTGAGGCACTTTTCTAAACATCTTTACGGAGTAAAAATAATGTTTGGAATGAACATATTCTCCCTCAACCATGAAAATAATTCCATTTAATCCATATTTAAATGATTAAAAGGTTACTTTTTAATAATGAAATTATTTTCAATATATTTTTGGATAATATGTTTTTAATGTTTTTTTCAGAAAAAATGGTTTTCGAAAATATTTTAATGTTTTAAATGATTTTCCATACTTTTTTTATATATTTTCAATGTATTCTAAACGAAATGGTTTTCAAAACGTTTTAAATATATTTATATTTTTTCAATGTTTTTTCAAATAAATCTTTTTCAAAACATTATCAATTGTTATTTATAAAATTTCAACATGTTTTAAAATATATTTTTTAAATTCTGGGAAACTTATTTTATATGTTTTCAAGGAAAATGAATTTTCAAGATATTTCCATACCATCATTCTAACTCTTCAAATTATTTTCAAAGAAAATGGTTTTAAAAAGGATTAATTTTTTAAATGAAAATTTTATAAGAAGAAAGGATATTATCCACAATAATTTTTTTAAAGATATATCAAAATTATTTCCCATATATGATAACATTCATTAATGTTACTTATACATTTATGGTAAATAATTCAGATGTTCCACTTATAATCCTTCTTTTAATTTGTTTTTTGAATGGATTTTATGAAAACTCATTTCTCTTTCATGAGTTATATTTTCATGAAACCTTTTCCCCTTCCATGAGTTTTACATCCTTGAAAACTATTTTTCGTCCAAGGGTTAAATGGTAATGAAACTTATTAATCATCAATGGCATGTACTATGATAAATTCTTATGAAACCTATTTTATTTATTAGGTTATTCTAGGATGATATTATTATAGAAGCTATATATTTTCCATTGGTTCTAATATTAACAGAATTTATGACACACATCTCATTTCATGGGTTGTAATATGTGGTTTATGAAACCCGTCTCTTTTTATGGTTCAAGAGATGATGCATGTTTTATTATAAGGTAGAACGTTTATATATGATTTTATCAAATGAATGGCGGGACCTATATATCCATCCAGTTCATTAGGTAATGATTTATATCTCATGAGGTAATTATGGCAATCAGGTCAAGGGGATTGATCCACTATGGGAAGATGAGGACATTGATCCCTTATAAGGAACAAATTTCGAATGGGGATGGTGGTTCCTCATGCCTAGTATGTATAGTAACAATAACTATGGATATTGGGGAATCCTGATCCACTATGGGTAGATGGGTAAACCTGATCCAATATAGGAATATGGGGATACCCAATACACTATGGGAATATGGGAAATTATAATCTCTTATTTGGAATGGACTGCAACAAGGGATCATAGAGTGTCCTGCCTTATAGGTGAATCTCTCATTATGTTCCTTAACAGGATTTAGCAATGTACTTTGACTTATAGGGAATGATGTCACATGTTTATGTATTCCACAATTCCAAGATTTATTACTGTGAAATACTTTCATTGATTGTGTTATTTATTTACTTATGATTATTTTATTATGAACTACCAATGTTTAGGAAATGATTCATGTTTATGATCTTTGGTATGTCGGGTATGATCTTTTAATTTTAAGATCTCATTCTGATACCCATATTCTCATGCATATTCCTACAGTTCTCTCTTGTTTACCCTTACTGTGCATCTAAGATCACCCATTTTTATGTTTCCTTCCCCATTTTATAAGGTTATTAATTATGTTTGATGTTCATATGAGGTGTTATAGTCAATAATATCCTAGTGGGAGATAATGTGTCACACTTTTCTAATTGTTTTTTTGTTTCCATACCTCTAAAGGCACTAAACTGATATGGTCTTTCAGTGACTATTTGTGTAATTTTTTAAATATTCCAAAAATATTGTGTAATGTATATGTACATAAAGACATGTTTTTTATATGTGATATCCCTGTATGGTATGTAGTTTCTTACCTCATTCATGTTGATTCCAAATGAAATGATTTTCTTGTTTCAATACCCAAATCATTCCCGTGCCCCAACCAGATCGAACCTGTAAGCTAAGGATCACAATAAATGATTCAAATCTATAATAATAAGTTTTATAGAATGATATTAAATAATGAAATCACTATAAAAGTTTATAAAGAAATCAAAATAACCAATATTATCCCATATTAATGGTAATATATATATATTTATCAAGGGAAAAGTATCCAACTCTCTAGATCATGTATTGATCATCAAAGGACTCTGAATCCTTCATTAGATTATGAATTAATTCATATATCTAACTAAAAATATGATATCAATGTAAAATTATATAATAATGACAACAGTATTAGTGATTGAATTGAAGAATATTACCTCATGGATGCCAACAGATAAATCCACCAAGGATAGTGCTAAAGGAAAATGAAAGGGAGGATAAATGCACCAGTGAAGAAGCCTTCAAGTCATATATTGATTTATAATATTTTTTGGGGAGTCTCAAGGTTCTAGTGGCCCCTATAATTTATAGGAAGACAAAAAATAGGTATTATAGTAAAGTACATTAAGCCATTCTGAATGGACTCCAAATCAGAAAAAACTATGACACAAAGGAAAAAGGATATGTAATAATGGTCCCCAATGAAAAACATGATCATAATCCATGTCTTGGTCAATTAAGAGATACTATAATCGATATAAATGGAATATATCATAATGGAAATTATTATGAAATACCCTCAAATACATCATAAGAACACTATGACACAACTACACTCCACAGTACAATGCTACAAAATAGTAAAAACATCCCAAAGACTGCCTTAGAATCCTTCATATTGCATCCAATTCTTCATTAATTATTTATACAAAAATAAGAAAAATCATAAAAAATTAATTCCACGAATTAATTCCCCAACCACACTACAACAACAACCTTTATGATGTATAATATGAACAATGCTGAGAAATTTAGTTTTATCTAAAAAATCAGTTCAACTTATTTGTTTCTCCCCCAAAAAACTACCCCTATAATTCTATATATTCCAATGGTGACACGTTTTTAAGAATGAACAAAATCATTTTTTGTAATGAGATATATTTCATAAAATGTGATATTCCTTGATTCTTTAAAGATAAATGTTTTTTTAATAATATATTAATTTTTTAATGAGTAAAGCATCTTATAAATATACCCTCAATATAGTTTTCACCAATAAAATATTTTTTTACTAAAATTAATCATATAAACCAATATGAAAAAAACTAAAATATATCCAACATTGGGTTTTCTATTCATATATATTTTATATAGGGGGTTTCTTAATTATATGTGTAATAATACCTTTATTAATCCAAAAGATGAAATTTTCATTAATTTAGTCTATAAATACTTGTTATTATTGTATTAATAAGGTCCGGTCTTGACCAAATTTTTTAATTTCATTTTCATCCACTAACTAAATTAATTTTTATATAGGGTCTTAGGTATAGAAATATTATGAGTATAGAGAAATTCATTATAAAATTTTTCAATGTATTTATTATGAAACTCTCCACAATGAGAAATTTAAATTTAAATAATCAAGTATTTTTTTTTCATTTCAATCAAAACAAATACGTTTCATAAACAATGAAATAGGCTCATGTTTGTGATCTACAAAATGTAGACAAGTGAACCATGTTCTGTTATCCACTATAACTATTATATATATTTTTCAATATAAATTTTTATATTTAGTAATTCTTAATAAAACTATAAGAATAAATTATAAAAACATTAAATTGTTAATATTATATATTTCATTAAGTGATTCCATTTAATTTTACTTATTTATAAAGGATATATAAAAATTAATTTACTTTTTTAAGATTTAATAGTTTGTAAAATAATTATTGATGATAGTATGGATAATAATTTCAAACTTCATTGTCACAATAGATTATTAAATGTGATATGTAAGTTTTAAAAATATTCTGATAATTCAAATATTTATAATATATATCTTACAGGTTCATAGTATAGACATTTTCTTTTATTAAGGGGAAAAACTATCATAGATTCTTTAAATAGAACACATGTAAATTTCAAATTTTAATTTTTATTTATCGTCATCCAATCATGGTATAATTAAAATATTATTTTATACATCATTAACAAAAATTATTAATAATTATTCAATTACATACAACTGAGTCACAAAACCCATTAATTATATATTTATATTTTTTTTCAAAATTCACACTTAACTAACATCAAATTTTGTAAGAGTTTTTTGAACCTAAATTGATCTTCATCTATATACATTGAGCACACAATATCCATATACCAAGTTTAATTGTTAAAGATACCCGTTTAATTTTCTTGAAATTGTTAAATATAAAATTTATTTTTTACCATTGTTACTTTGGGTCCAAATTAATTAGATATTGATCTCTTAAGTAAGAATAAAAGTTTTATAGTCTATACATATGGATTTATGACATTATAAATTAATAAAAATAAAAAACCAATCATCCCATGGATTTTTTCCCTTCAAGACCATTCACATTCTTAAAGAACTATCATGATCTAAATAAAAAATTCAAAGTATGTAAAATTCTATGAAATAATTCTATTATACAATTCTTATGTAATTTTTACTATTTCCAACAGTAACATATTCTATTTATCTCTTTTTAGTACATTAAAGAGAAAATGTTTTGTCTATATGTTTTCTCCAACCAATGAACATAGATAGTATTTCATTTAATTTATTATTCTCTAATTTTTAGGTTATCATTTATACTTGTTTTAATAAATTTATTGAATAAGTAACATTTCTAATTTTTTTCAACCATATTCATTGGTTATTTATTTTTACATAGAATTATCCTGTGAGTTTCAACAAAATTATATACATAAGAGTTAAAATTTTAAAGAGATATTGGAATATTTAATTAATCTATTTAACTTATAAAAGAGATATATTCTTTAATTCATATTTAACATAACCTATCTAATTCAATCCAACCACTAAATATATATTTTTGGACTCCCCGTATTGATTTTATTCATAATAGAATGAACTGTCTTCTCTATAACTCTATGATTACTTTAAATCCTTATTTCATTTATTCTAAAAATATTTCTCACTCTTCCATATATTTGCCTTTGAATAGTATACCTTGATAAGATTTTTTTTAGAATTAATAACAAGTAATTTTATCATTATATAAATTTCATGAGGAAAATATACGAGTATTTCCTTATTATTCTATCACTTCTAGATCTCTTCTAAAAACCATTCCACTTCTTGTATATAAGGCCCCGACCTCAAACATTACTTAATATTGAATTAAATGAATAATCCTCATTCAGGATCTTTTCAGGATTAGAGTTTTAGAGAATTAGGACATAACTATTACATCTCACGAGATAATAAAGTAGAAACTTCTACTCAGTTTCCATCATAAAACAAAATCTCTCAAAAAGAAACATGTCTACTTCCATGTTCTAGATAGCTTGTCTCTCCTTGATCACATCCTTGACCCGATTCATCTTTTAGTCATGTGGAAAACATTTCAAAAACATGTCATGAGCATAAAAAGCTCAGTAAGGGATGCACAAAGGAGGAAAACTATTAGTTTTTCAAAACAACAAGTAAACCATGAATACTTTATCAATGTAATACTTTTCTCCTTTATGGAGTAGTAAATACTATTCACTGAATAAAAGATCATTACTTACACTTTTGTGACCAAAAGATTACTATAAAACCCATATAAAGAACACAGAAAATATAAAGGTAACTTGGGACATAAACATACATAAATGGAATAACCATACGCTGGATTTACACACATATCACTAAATGGAACAACCATACAGCCTACTTCCATACCCAATGCATTGCAGTTTATAACATAACCACCCATTCTTGTATTCACGGCACCACCCGTCATTTGGTTTATCACGTAACCACCCGTCAAATGTTCATGTACCATTATAAAATCATAACACATTAAAAAATTATAAAGGAAAGAAAAAATTTCCACATTTCAATCACAATATATCACGTAAATATATGGACATAAAAAATCCATTGTAAAAACCATTTCCAATTCCAAAATACATAAAATAGTGTATGATATTTATTTACTTTTAAAAACATTATTTCTTGTTGCGGAAACCAAATATCAAATAATACTCGCGGTGGCAGAAAGGTTTTTGTCACCACGTACATTAAAATTAAACATACTTTTTGTCGTTTAGTAAATAGATTCATATAGAAAAGATTCATTTTGAATAATAGTAAAAATCAAAGGGGTTTACACAACGTATAAAAGAAAGTCTTGTATTAGAACAAAATATGCCTCAATGAAAGGAGATTGAGACGAAATCCCTTACCTCATGTCCGACTTGACTCGATCGCTCTTTAATCTCTTGAATTATAAACTAAAGTTAACTTCTACTTTCTTAAGAACATTTCTCAAGTTTATTATTCCTTTTATATAACTTATTTCCATGTTATAAACATTGTGTAATCATTTAAGATAATAACGGTCGCTTTGTCTATATTTGGTACTTATGTCAAAAATTGACTTCTTACAATTATATGTTGTTCATGTGGTCAATGGTTCATTATATCCAGAATGATATTAATGATTTGGATATAATATATATCATATATATCCAGCATATACCTGTATTTATAACAGTACATAACATTTAGAGTTAAGAAATAAAATGCACCGTTCATGGAGATGGTAAGCAGTACGTACGCATGAACACGGCTTTAATTTCTATTTTTTATTAAAGGAATTAAAACTAAATGAGAAAAATATATATTATAATTACTATATAATATAAATTTTATATATTTAACATAAGTTAATTAATTAAATTCTTTATTAATTCCATGTTTGGCATGAACGAGTCACATCACTTGAGGGGGCGGTAGTCCACACTTCCTCAGATGAAATTATCATATTTGCACAACATGCAAAGCATAAAGATATGTTTTAAATATAAAATATAGAAGAATATAGAGGGAATAAATATATTATATATCATATATAAATATAGTGACATCAAAATGGCCACCATGAAAGGTGTTAAGAGAAGATTGAAGAATCATCGTTTCGTGAAGGAAGTAATTCGCCATCCACAGAAACAGTATGTTTTATAACCATTAGACGGAGGTGTGTGTAAGTGTAGTTCAAATAATTCTCATAAAAACATCCCAGTATATTGAATATAGTGTTTTTGTTACAAAATAAAGGAATATAAATAGTTTAGGTGGTTGGAGAAGCAAAATAAAAGAAAAGGACACAAGTGAAGGCAATACCTTTAAATCAGGTAACTCCCCTTGGTTTGAACCAAAACGGTTTCTTGAAGATCTTTATGCCTAATTTAAGGCTTCTAGAATGAATATATGGATGTTTAGAGATACAATGAGCATATTGTAGGTTGAGTCAAAGGCTTTAGAAGTGTGGGTAAGGGGGTAGAGGTGGGGGCCTTTTATAAGATGGTGTAGAGGCACTCTTGGAATTATTAAAATTTTACTTTATTATAAAATTATTTTTGAATTTTAAAGGTCCAAAAAGGATATATTTATATCATAAGGTGATAAGGGTTCAGAATACACCCATACAATAGGTTTTGGATAAGTCTAAGTCTTAGATTTTACATTATCTTTTCATTTTATTTAAATCATTCATTAATGAGGTAATCACTACATCATCATGGTGTTATAAATAAATTTATTTATTTAATGTCTAAAAATTATAAAAAAAAATTAATGATGTAGGAAATATTTTTAGATTTTAATGAATATTTATAGTAAAAAATATTACTTGTATAACCCCATGTAGATTTTAAGTAAAACAATACATGTTTGTGAAATTTTTATTTTAACTTTAAAAAAAAGTTATTAATGTCATTTTCTTAACCAAGTGGATCCATGCGGTCCCCAAGATGACCCGTTGATTTTATTGGTCGGCCATGACTCATCCAATAAGGGTAGGTCATCTGTCAAGGTAATTTCATATTATTTAAACATTATTTTTACCTTAAATTACACTAATTACCTCTAATCGCAATTAATAAAACATAAAATTAACTATTCACCAAAAACTTATTTTCATCACATTGAACCACATTTTACTTAATAATGACAACCATGAATGTCGGATTTTTTGAAATTCAATTCAAAAAAGTTGTAAGGTTCCATTTAAATGAAAAATCAGTTTTTTTTAACTACCAATTAGTGGTTTCACTATTAATCAAAAGTTGATGTTTTTCAGAAAAGTACAAATATTCACCCTAATATATATTTGATATTCCAAATTCAAAAATGATGTCTATTTTACGAAATAAAAAACATATAATTTTAATTAATTAATTTAATAATTAATTCCCATTTTCAAAACAAATAGCGTGTTTTTATGAAACAATACATATCAAAAGATTGACACTAGTTTAAGTCCAATTTCAAAGTAAAATTAATTCCAATGACCACCATTGGATTAAATGGTAAAAATATATTCTAATTGAACGTTAAAAAAAATTAAAAAGTTAATCTAATCATAAAATTAAATTAGATTAAAAATTGGTTTTGAATTAAAATACAACATTTTCACTATTCATTAAAAATGAACTTTATCGAAAAAATACCAATAATTTACACAAATTAAATTTTGATTTAACAATTATAAAAAAGAATATTATTTTATCCAATATAATTTATAAGAGTGACTAAAACAATATTTAATTAGGGTTCTCCATCAAAAGTTGATAAGTCAAACTTTTAGTGAATATTATATTATCTATGCCTAAAATTGAATTCTTTTCTTATTTTAAGCCTCTATCTTTTATTGGATAAATGTAAAAACATTTAACAAACATATATAATCATATTTTAGTTATTTTCTATTCATTCCCACCAATAAAATGGCTATGTGTTAACCACCATTTAAAATAATATTATTATAGTACTAGTGTGCAATGTTTGATTTCAAGGAAACTCGTTGTTGCGTATCGGGTATGCTATTGAACATAGCAACCCATTTAAAGTAAAATTAATATTTAATTTTTAAATATAAATAAATATGAAAATATATTATTCTTTATTTACCTGGGATGTTACATCCTTCCCCCCTTTTGGGAATTGCGTCTTTGCAATTTTATTCACTTATCAAAATAAGTGGGGGTATTTATCCCTCTAAGCATTTTAAGATTCCCACATTGCCTCTTCAACCATATAGTTTTTCCAAAAAAACCTTTACCTAGTGAATTACCTTATTCCTCTACACTTTCTCTCTACATTCAAGAATCTAGACTGGTTGTTCTTCATAAGAGAGATTCTCTTCCAACTGAACTACCTTTGGGCTCAAAACATAAGATGGATCTGGCATATACTTTCTCAACATCGAAACAGGAAAAACATTGTGTACCTGAGATAAACTCAGAGGTAAATCCACTCGGTATGAAACTAATCCAACTCACTCCAAAATTTCATATGGTCTAATGAACCTTGGACTCATCTTTCCTTTCATACCTAATCGCATCACACTTTTCCATGGTGAAGCTTTCAGAAAAACATGATCACCTACCTCGAAAGATATATCCTTCCTCCGGTTATCCACATAAATTTTCTATCATCTCTGAGCTATTCTTATGTGTTTCGGAATCAACTGAACTTTTTCTACCATCTTTTCTACCAATTTTGGTCCCATCATCTTCCTTTCCCCTACTTCATTCCAAAAAGCTAGAGTTCGACACCATTTTCCATATAATGCCTCAAACAGATCCATCTTTATACTAGAATGAAAACTCTTGTTATAAGAAAATTCAACCAAAGAAGGATGTTGGTCCAAAATTACCTGATAATCTATCGAGCAATCACGTAGCATATCCTCCAAGGTCTGAATTTTTTGTTCTGACTGCTGATCTTATTGCGGATGAAATGTTGTGCTAAAATTTAATTCAGTACCCAACGACTTCTGAAGGCCTTTCCAAAAGTTAGAAGTGAACCTGGGATCATGATCATATACAATGGAGAGGGGAACTCGATGAAACATGACTATCTCTTTAAGATACAATCCTGAATGTTGATTTAGAGAGAATGTATCTCGAATAGGAAGGAAATTAGAAGATTTAGTCAATCGATCTACAATAACCCAGATTGCATTATTACCTAGAGATTTCTTCAGTATTTCCACAATGAAGTCCATGGATAGATTTTCCTATTTCCACTATGGAACCTGTAATTTCTGAAGAATCTCTTTTGGTAATTGCCGCTCTACTTTAACTTGCTGACAAGTCAAAAATTTCACAGCAAACTCGGTAATATCTCTTTTGATTCCATCCCACCAGTAATACTCTCACAGATCTCTGTACATCTTAGTACTTCCAGGATGAACTGAAAACGAGGAACTATGAACCTCACATAACAACTCATTCTTCAACTGTGAATCACAAGGCACATATAATCTCTTCCCAAACCTCAAAACACAATCATTATCAATGTTAAATTTAGGTATCATACCCTTCTGAACAAGATCTACGTTTTTCTATAACTCAGTGTCTTGCTTCTATGCTTTCTTGATTCTCTTTGATAGAGATGATCTCACTGACACCAAAAAAACGAATAACTTCCTGCACCAACAACTTCTATTTCAAGTTTCATAAAATCTTTAACAAAAGGATCACATTCCAAACGTATCATGGTTAATGAGTCATTACTTTTTCGACTCAAAGCATCTTCTACTTTATTTTCTTTTCACGGATGGTAATGAATTGTAAAATCGTAATCCTTCATTAATTCCAGCCATCTCCTTTGTCTCGTGTTCAATCCTTTTTGAGTGAATATATACTTTAAACTTTTGTGATCAGTATATATTTTACACTTTACTCCATACAAATGATGCCTCCAAATTTTTAAAGAGAAAACCACAGCTGCTAATTTCAAATCATGTGTGGGGTAATTTAACTCATGAGTTTTCAACTGACGTGAAGCATAAGTAATTACTTGATCATTCAGCATAAGGACACAACCATGTACCTTAAATGAAGCATCACTGTAAATAACAAACTCACCATTATGGGAAGGATGTTCCAAAACTAGAGCATTCACCAATATTCTTTTACAATCCTAAAAACAATCGTCACATTCTTTTGTCCAGATAAACATAACAACCTTCCGAGTTAGCTTAGTCATTAGACTAGATAACCTTTAAATTTTTTCAATAAACCTCTAGTAATAACCTGCAAAACCATGAAACTACAAATATCATGTTACATTTGTGGGTCTTGGACATTCTTCAACAACATTTGTTTTAGAAAGATCAAAACTTATGCCATTTTTTGAAATAATGTGACCAAGGAAAAAATTTTGTTGTAACCAAAACTCCCACATTCTGAATTTTCTATACAGTTTTTTTCTTTTAAGGTTTTCAAGATAACCCTTTAATGACATTCATGCTCCTCTTTACTTTTAGAAAACACCAAAATATCATCAATGAAAACAACCACAAAATTATCCAAGAACTCATGGAAAATTATATTCATAAGGTCCATGAATACAGAGGGTGCATTGGTTAATCCAAAAGGCATAACTACAAATTCATAATGGTCATATCTAGTACGAAATACAGTATTCGGAACGTCTTCTTCTTTTACTTTCAACTGATGGTACCCTGACCTCAAGTCAATCTTCGAAAAATACTGAGCTCCCTGGATCTGATCAAACAAATCATCAATATAAGGTAAAGGATACTTGTTCTTAATAGTGATGTTATTCAATGCTCTATAATCAATGCAAAGTCTAATTGAACCATCTTTATTTTTAACAAACAAGACAAGAACACCCCATGGCGATGTGCTAGGTCGAATGAAACCTTAACCTAATAACTCTTGCAATTTATTCTGTGACTCTAAAAGTTCAACTTGAGCCATTCGATAAGGGGGTTTTGAAATTGCCTTATAATCAAGAACTAAGTCAACAATAAATTAAAATTCCCAATCTTGATTAATACCATGAAACTCATCCGGAAAAACATCAAGATACTAATTTACCACTAGCACATCATTAATCTGAACAGTTCCTTTATTTTCAACAATATGTGCAAGGTAACATTCATATCCATATTTTACTAGTTTCTCAACTTCCTGATATGTTATCAAAAGAAAGGGTTCATTCATTTACACAAGTTGAAAATCTTTCTGAAAAGAAACCTCTTTATCTTTATAGTCAATCTTATCATGATAAATGGAAAGCCAATCCATGCCCAAAAAAACATCAAACTCTACTAGAGGCAAAAAAATAAGGTTTTCATGTAGATTCATTCCGCACACAAGGATAGGAAGGTTCTTAGAATTTCTTTTTGTAACAACATTTCCTCCGGGTGTTTTTAGCATAAGTTTAGGATTCCTATCTTGAGTTGGAATTCCCAATTTAATATAAAAATTCTCAGAAATGAAAGAATGTGTAGACCCTAAATCAAACAACACGTTGGCATAATCTGAACAAACAAACTGTGTACCTGGTACTACTTAATTCGATGGCCCTACATCTGCTGAAGTAGTTTCAAATAATTTCACCACCCCTTTCTGCTTGCAGTCTGGCTGCTTTCCCCGAGTTGAGTTCTCCGTTAGACACTCATTTTCATAATGACTGATTTCATTACACTTAAAGCATATTACCTATGGTTTTTCATTGCCTTCTTGATCATCTTCTTTACAGTTACGAGAAATATGACCAGACTTACCACACCAAAAGAACTTTCCATACTTGGATAAACATTTTCCAGGATGCATTTTACCACACTTCTCATAGGATGGATAGTTGGTTTTCTTACCTCCTTGCTTCTTTAATGAATTATTCCCCTTTTCCTGCCAACTGGAGCTCTTATTCTGTTTTTTTTCAAAGAACACCTGATCATCGGCAAACTCTATTTCCACCCTCTCTGCACATCGAACAAGTTTTTCATAACTTTTGAACACACGAGAAGCTAAATCCCTTCGATACATTGGCTTTAACCCTGAGTAAAATTGGTTGATTTCACTATCATGATCTCGTATAAAATTTGGAAAATACCTTTCTATTCGAGTGAACTTTGCTTCATAAGCAGCCACTGAATCATCCTCTTTCCTCAAATATAGGGATTGTTTTTCCATCCTAATATGAACCACCTTATGAAAATATTTTTCAAGAAGCATACCTTTGAATTAATCCTAGTGAATATCATCAATCTCATCACTATCCATGATATTTTTCATCATTGACCACCATTGATCAGCTTCACCTTCAAAACGATAAGCTGCAAGAATAACCTTTTGATGTTCTGAACACCTCATGACCTCAAAAATCTTTTCCAATGCATTAATCCACCCTTCTTCTTGAACAGGGTTAGATGATCCTCTGAATGATGGGGGATGTTGCCTCATGAAATGTTTGACCACGTACATGTTCCTCTGTGGTTGAACTGGCTGATCTCATGCATGGATACCACCACCATTTATAGCCTGAGTCAACTATTCCATCACTACAAAAAACTATTTAGTTCCGATTCCAACCATCTCAGGTTGCTGATTTGGAAGGTTGTCTTTTTCTTGATGTCGTCCCAACATAGCTGCGCTGTTTCCTCAATAGAAAACCATTCTGAACACAGAAATATCTTAGGAGAAGCAACATGGTAATATTTAAATGCTATATCATTTCAATCATACCATAAATTAATTTATAATTTATCAATTTTCAAACTCCTAAGGTTGTCTAAAATGACCTCTGATACCAACTATAAGGCCCCGGCCTTAAACATTATGTAATATTGAATTAAATGAATAATTCACATTGACGATATTTTATGGTTTAGAGTTTTATAGAATTAGGACATAACTATTACATCTCACAAGAAAAAAAGTAGACACTTCTACTCAATTTCCATAATAAAACAAAATCTCTTAAAAAGAAACATATCTAGTTCCATGTTTTTGATAGCTTGTCTTTCCTTGATCCCATCCTTGACCCTATTCATTATTAAGTCCTATGGAAAAAAATTAAAAAATGTGGGATGAGCATAAAAAGCTCAGTAAGGGTTACACAAAGGAGGAAAACTGTTAGTTTTTCAAAACAACAAGTAAACCATGAATACTTTATCAAAGTAATACGTTTCACCTTTATGAAGTAGTAAATACTCTTCACTGAATAAAAGATCATTACTTACCCTTTTGTGACCAAAAGATTACCATAAAACTCATATAAAGAACAAATAACATATAAAGGTAACATGGGACATAAACAAACATAAATGGAATAACCATACGGCCGATTTCCACACATATCACTAAATGGAATAGCCATACGGCCGACTTCCATACCCAATGCATTAGAGATTATAACGTAACCACCCGTCCTAGTATTCACGGCACCGCCATTCATTTGGTTTATCATGTAACCACTCGTCAAATGTCCAAGTTCCATTATAAAATCATCAAACATAAAACATTTATAAAGGAAAAAAACATTTCCCCATTTCAATCAAAATATATCACTTAAATTTATGGAAAAAATCCATTATCAAAACCATTTTCAATACCAATATACATACAATATTATATGGAATTGATTTACTTTTAAAAAAATTACGGCTTGTTGAGGAAGCCAAAGATCAAATAATACTCGCGGCGGTGGAATGGTTGTTGTCACCGCGTAAATTAAAAAGAAACATATTTTTTTGGTTTAGTAAAATGACTCTTATAGAAAAGATTCCTTTTTAATGAAAGTAAAAGTCAAATTAGTTTATACATCATATAAAAGAAATTATTTTATTTGAACAAAATATCCCTCAATGAAAGGAGATTGAGACGAAGTCCCTTACCTCGTGTCCGACTTGACTCGATCAATATTTAATCTCCTGAATAATAAAACAAAGTTAATATATACTTTCTTAAGAAATTTTTTCAAGTTTATTATTCCTTTTATATAACTTATTTCCATGTTATAAACATTATGTAATCATTTTAGTTAATAACGACCGGTTTGTCGATATTTGGTACTTAAGTCAAAAATGGACTTCTTACAATTACATGTTCTTCATGTGGTCAAAGGTTCATTATATCCATAATTATATTCATGATTTGGATATCATATATATCATATATATCCATAATATACATGTATTTATAATAGTACATAACATTTAGAGGTAAGAAATGAAATGCACCGTTCATGGAGACGGTAAGCCGTACGTACTCATGAACGCTACTTTTATTTCTATTTCGTATTAATGGAATTAAAACTAAATGAGACAAATATATATTATAATTAAAGTATAATATATATGTTATATATTTAACATAAGTTAATTAATTACATTCTTTATAAATTCCATGTTTTTCATGAATGAGTCACTTCCCTTGAGGGGCGGTAGTCCACATTTCCTCAGATGAAATTATCGTATTTTCACAACATGAAAAGAAAAAAGGTATGTTTTAAATATAAAATACGGAAGAATATAGAGGGAACAAATATATTATATATCATATATAAATATAGTGACATCATAATGGCCACCATGAAAGGTGTTAAGAGATGATTGAACAATCATCGTTTCGTGAAGGCAATAATTCGCCATCCACCGAAACAGTATGTTCTTTAACCATTAGACGGAGGTGTTTGTAAGTTTAGCTTGAATAAATCTCATAACAACATCCTATGATATTTAAGATACTGGTTTTGTTACAAAATAGTGTAATAGAAATAGTTTTGGGGGTTGGAGAAGCGAAATAAAACAAAAGGACACAGGTGAAGGAATTACATTTAAATCGGGTAACTCCTCTTGGTTTGAACCAAAAGGGTTTCTTGAAGAGATTTATGCCTAAAGTAAGGATTCTAGGATTAATAGAGGGATGTGGAGATATAAAATGAGCAGATTTTGGTCAAGAAAAAGTCTTTAGAGGTGTCGGTACGATGGTAGAGGTGGGGGCCTTTTATAAGAGGGATGAGGGGCACTTTTGGAATGTTATAAAATTTACTTTAGTATAAAATGATTTTCAGATTTTAAAAGACCTAAAAGGTTATATGTCTAGTTAATGGTGATAAGGGTTTGAAATCCACCCATCCAATAGGTTTTAGAGAAGTTTATGTCTTAGATTTTATATTACCTTTTCATTTTATTTAAATCGTTCATTAATGAGGTAATCGATGCATTATCTTGGTGTCATTAATAAATTTATTTATTCAATGTCTAAAAATTATAAAAAAAATTATCATAATATAGGAAATATTTTTATATTTCTAATGAATATTTATAGACAAAAATATGACATGTATAACCCCATGTAAAATGTTTTAGTAAAATAAAACATGTTTGTGACATTTTTATTTTAACTTTAAATAAAAAGTTATTAATGTCATTTTCTTACCAAAGTGGATCCATGGGGTCCCCAAGTTGACCCATGGATTGTCTTGGTCGTCCATGACTCGTATAATAAGGTTAGGACATGTGTTAAGGTAATTTCATATTATTTAAACATTATTTTTACCTTAAATTACACCAATTACCTCTAATCACGATTAATAAAACATAAAACTTACTATTAACCAAAAAATTATTTTCATCCCATTGAACCACATTTTAATTACTAATGACAACCATGGATGTCAGATTTTTTAAAATTCAATTCACAAAAGTGGTAAAGTTTCATTTAAATGAAAAATTTGTTTTTTTAACTACCACTTAGTGGTTTCACTATTCATCAAAAATTGAAGTTTTTCAGAAAAATACCAAAAATTCACCCTAAGATATATTTGATATTAAGAATTCAAAAATGATGCCTATTTTAAAAAAATGAAAAACATATAAGTTGCATTAATTAATTTAATAATTATTTCACGTTTGAAAAACAAATAGCGTGTTTTTATGAAACAATATATATCCAAAGATTGACACTAGTTTATGTCCAATTTTAAAGTGAAATTAATTACAATGACCACCATTGGATTAAATGGTAAAAATAAATTCTGATTGCACTATAAAACCAATTCAAATGATAAAATAATCATAAAAATAAATTAGATTAAAAAGAGGTTTTGAATAAAAATACAACATTTTTCACTATTCATTAAAAAATAAACTTTATCGGAAAAATTCAAAAAAAAATTACAAAGTAAATTTTGATGTTTCGATTCTAAAGAAGAATTTTATTTAGTCCAATAGAATGTATAAGAGTGTCCAAAACAATATTTAAATAGGGTTCTCCATCAAAAGGGGATAAGTCGACCTTTTAGTGAATATTAGAGTATATATGCCTAAAATTGAATTATTTTCTTATTTTGAGCCTCAATATTTTATTGGATAAATGTAAAAACATTTTACAAACATATATAATCATATTTTGGTTATTTTATATTCATTCCCACCAATACAATGGCTACGTGTTAACTACCATTTTAAAAAATATTATTATAGTACTAGTGTGCAACGTATGATTTCAAGGAAACTCGTTGTTGCGTATCAGTTACGCTATCGAACATAGCAACCCCTTTAAAGTAAAATTAACATTTAATTTGCAAATATTAATAAATATGAAAATGTATTATTCTTTATTTACTTGGGATTTCACCTTGTATGCCCTACATAACCTCCACTAAATTAAATAATGTTTATCATCCATGTTATGAGATATAATATATTTAGAATATTTTCTATATAAAATATTACATAGTTAAAATTATACTCCCTTTTTATTTTTTTCATCATTAATTATTTTTTATATAATTCACATACATTAAAAGTGATCCATTCAATTTATATAATGAAAACTCAGTAATGATTTTATTTCTTCTCTTAAATACTTATATTAAACATATAATACAGTAAAATATAATAAAAAATTACTTATTGTCAACAATAATATATATTTGTTTCTAAATCATTGTGACATTTTGGTACATATCATATAAATTTTTATATTCCATCATTATTATGTTCTGGAATTGAACATTGAGTATTACCAATATTTACCATTATATCTTATTAGTGCCATGTTGTGTGATTAAACACTCTGAACCAGGATACCCAAATAGTAACCACACGGGGAATGTATGAGACCTCGAGCATGCCTCATTGTACTCAAGAGGCTTTTAGCTAGTGGAACAGGCCTAATATTGTCAATGAGATACTATTTGATCTAATATATACCTCATTTCATATGTATAATTATATCCCAATTCTCTACATGGAATTTCCAAGTAATAGGAATCCCAAAAACCTATAGACATATAATAGGAAGTTCTAGGGCCCCCACACTATAGAATATAAAGTAGTAAAACTATATATAACATGGAGAAAAACAATACAGAATAGTAGTTGTATATGTACATGTCATAAAAAGAATTATTTATAATAAAATTTACACTTGATAGTAAACAAACATAGTAAAATTGAAATTTAAATTTCATGACCTCCAACCCAATGCACATAATCATTTTATAAAAACCTAATATTATATAATCTATTCATACGAGACTTCATGACAATGTTACATTGTGCCTCTCCTTTTGAACCTGCAAATAGTGAAAATAGGCTTGGATACCCATGTTTCAAGGTTACTTAAGTAGGTTGTGAGTAAAAATCCATAGGGAACAAAAAATGGGGTCTCTTATATGACAAATTAGTACAAAAAATAACATGATGTATGTTTATAATAACCGAATAAGCCAATGAGGATGTGTAAATAAAATAACCAATGTTGAACCTTCAGATGAAATTTGACACATGAGATCTGATATACCAACTTCCTCCCCGTTATAAGTGGCATTGAGAATGTCAACTTTCCTCAAGGGGTACATTTAGTAACTAGGATCTTAGAAACATGAATCTATAAATAGAATCATCAGATACAAGGTATTTACTATGGAATTCTAATTATTATATAGATATGTATCATCTTCTATGTAGTATATTGGGCATCCTAAATAAAATATGATACACCTATCAGATAATAGGGAGTATCCTAAGTATCCCATCATTTTACACATGAGCATCCATTCCTATAAAATATTGGCAACCCATCACAAATAATCACTATATCTGAGGGAGGTAAACCCAAGCATGTTATAATGTCGAATATAAGAACCGAATCCTAGGAATCAACAAGAATCCCATGCCATAAAACATAATTTGATCCAAGGGAGGTATTTTCAATTATCCCAATGTTTGTTCCTATAAATATAGAAATATTAAAAGGGGGTTTAATAGTTCTTTTAAAAATTATGAAATCAAATATGATTATTTAGGTGATTAATAGTGTTAATTTTGATGTGAATAAAATGAAACAGGTTTTTTATAGATGTTCAGATCACCAAGATCCTAGTATACTATGATATAATCTACAGTCAGTGAAAATATTAGAATTAACTAGTGACTAAATTTTTATAGGGATTTATAACACAATTTATAGGCATATGTTCCATTTTCAAACCTAGTTTTATGAACAAAACATACTTTTATAGGATTCACATCCCACATGAATTTTTTCTGGGAGTCACAACTCATTATTCCTTTTAGAATGTAGAAATAACCTTGTTGATATATTTTGATGGAAAATAATAAAATAACTATAGAAAAATAATTATAATATAGATGAAATATAATGATGAAAAAATAGAATTTAAGATCAACAGTAGTGTAGATGATGTTTAACATTAACGTGGATCAAGAACGGGGATCACTTTAGTAGTGGATGATAAAAACAATGAATTACACCCTGATCTAATTAATGGAATGGTATTTCTATTAGGATTTATTACTTCAAAATTATTCAATTAATATTGTATTTGTCTCACTATGGTCATATCAATAATCCTCACTAATCTGGTTCTGTAATCTTTTTTGATTTCATTTTATCACATTAATTTATTCACAATAAGATGAATAATTTAGTTTCTTTAACTATAAGATTTTGGATCACCCTAATAGATGACCATAGAAAAAAATATTATAAAATAATAAATATGAAAAACATATATATTTCTTGTAATTTGAAATATCACACTCATAAATGGAGAATATACAATCCCTTTTATTTATACACGAAACAACACTGAAACACTTCAAATAATATCATTAAAAAAATAAGAATATCTCAAATGAAAAAAAACATTAATTATTTTAACATTATTAAAGTAAAATTATAAGTTAGAATATATATATATAAAGATAATTAAATAATTAATATAAATATCATTATTTCCCAAATATGTTTTCTGATATTTTTTCCATAAAATAGTTTTCATATAGTCATTGTTATATATAAATATTTGAAAATGTAATTTAATTGTTAAAATAAGTTTAATAAACATTCAATAATTCCAAATATATAAATATAGTAAAAATTTATTATAAATAAAATAATATGAAAATTATTATTTCAATGATATTTTTATATTAAATAGTTTACCACAAATATGATATAATATATATTAAATTTACATTGTTATAGAATAGTTAAATAATTTTATATAAGATTTTAGTTGATTATTAAAAAAAATAATGAATAAATTGTATATTTTATATTTCATGCAAAGTTATAAAATTATAAAAAAGGATGAAGAAACCATAAGTTTAACAGTCAACAAAATTCAATGTATGTTCAATCCAATTCAATATATTTTCAATATAATCGTACCAATTTTAACTTAGGGTCAATCAAATAGTAAACAATTTTAACTTACATTTGATATAATAGTGTCCCATTTTAACTCATTTTTGGTGGTGAATATACCATGCGGCTGATCTCCATGTCATGTAGTTGATTGGAAAAGGAGTGGTCACATAAATAGATTTTTGAAAAACCTATACACTCACATTTGGTAGTAAAAATTAACTTGATTTCATTTAACTATTTTATCACAAATAAATATTGAATCCCAGGTATATATTTATAAAAGAAAATTTATAAACATAAATATGTAGAAAATATTATTAATAAATTTCAAACAATAATAGTTGTAACAAGTTAAATTTTAAAATAACAAAAATAATAAAATGGGTAATAAAAAACTAACAATTTTAAAATGATTAGTTTTAAAATATGGGATTGAAATTTAACAAAATAATAAAACTATTATGAACATATAAGATAAAAAAATATCCCCATTATTTTTGTCAATTCCAAAACCAAACATCTGTTTTGAACTGAAAAAATAAAAAAAAATCAATCCATTCCAAAAATTTATAACTAAAAAAATAACAAGAAATTTTCTATATTAAGAAAACATTACATGTAAGGGATACCTATAACAAAATTCCTAACTTTAAAATAATAGATATATGAAAAATCAATTAAATATTAGTATGATCTAAAAAACTAAATGGCCAACATACCCCGTTCAAAAATTATTTTTTAAAACCTCAAAAATATTATGATTTAGTAAAAATATCTACATATTGATTTTCTATTTTATTGAATTCTAGAAATATATCCCCTTTATTAACATGATTTCGAAAAAATTGAAATATAACATATATATGTTTGTTCATAAATTTCTGTAATTTATTTTTTGATATTGAAATGGTCGATTTATTATCACAAAAATAGGCATCTAATCCAAATAAACAACGAAATGAGATAGATTTTTTTATCCAAATACATGAGTACAATAATATTAAAAGGAACTATACTCATCTCAACCATGGAAAATTAAACTATTTTAGATATACATTATATCAAACATATTCCTAGTTAGTTAAACATACCTGATGTGATTTTAATGTAAATTGTGTAGTGTCTAAAGCTGGAGTCAACTTATGACAAAAAATTGAAATAGTTCTAACATGAGTAAAATAATTTAATGTTAATAGTTCCTTTAACACACCCAATTGTTCTTTTGATAGAAATTAATTGAAATTAATTTTTATTAGACTCATATCTTTCCCTAATAAATATTTAAAACATAATATCAATCAATAATGATGATTGTTAATGTAGAATTCTTACTATTCCTCTGTAAAATCATTCATTCATTGATTTTCCAGATTCATCCACATCGTATATATAATTACTGATCATTAGGGTTCTCATAATTTTACATGATTCAAAATTGATTTTCATAACTAAGTCTTTAGAATATTTTCCTTTATTTAGAAAAATTTGATCATTTCATTGAAAACTTTTTAGAGTTATGAATGTTTTTAATTAAACAATTAGGCTCGTATCAAATTAATTTTTCATTAATTTTAGTAAATTATGATTATGTAAATTATTTTTTGATCAAAATAAAATAAAATAATAATATATATGTAAAATTAAGACATCATTGAAACTTTATTCGTACATAAAATTGGATCAATAATTACTTTTATAAAATTATTTTTCAACAGCAATATGGTTAGTATATCATACCATGCTCTTGGATATTTATTTAGATCATATCAATATTTAGTATTATTGAAAAAAATATTTGGAAAGTCATCGTTTTTAAAACCAAGTAGTTTTTTAACACCAAAAAATTATGAAAATACAATAATTCTAAAAAAACATTCTACATCAATTCAAAATAGTTTAGAATTATGATAAATATAAAAAACAAGAAGAATTGAAATTGTTTATTTTAAAGGAAAAAGTGAAAATGATTCTTAAAAATAAATTAATTATTCATGTAAATAACCTTGGAATACTAATATAGCTTTTCTTCCTACTATATTATTAGGATAATACATTTTATTTTTGAAAAAACCATTTGGTTCCAATAGATAATTTACATTTTGGATAGAAAACTAAATTATTTAATTAATTTACCTCATAATTATTGTGTTTAAAAAAATATAATTTAATTAATTTTGTTATTTAATTTAATATTCAGTATTAATAACCACAAATTTAGAAACAGTCAATAATTATTAAAAAAATCTGCTAGGGACATGTTGTCTGGTTACTTTAGCAGTACAGTAGCATGTAATGTTCAGTACTTTAGCAACTAGAACTATTCATCATATTGGCCCTATTGGCCTCCAGTATAGTCCTCGGATCCTACATGTCTTTTAGCCAACTAAAAGCCATCAGACCAGTGTTATCTCAAGGAATTGGGGCCACCATATTTCCATAGGGCCACCCCAATTCCTTTAGGACACATGAGTATACAGATGTACCTCTCATACTATTAGGGACAAAGATCTAGATGAGGATTTAGGGCAGGAACATTCACTAGAGCAGAGATAAATAGAATCATAAGAAAGAGTGGGTATGACATTTATATCGTTTTCGGACCAATACAACTTTTCCTATGATGGATAGCCGAGCAGCCCTATGAAGGTGGAGTGTTGATATCATGAAATGTGCTAAATAGGAGCAGTTCCATGTTGTCTTCTCTGGGTGATTCATTCTAAGACATATGGGTCATGTAATTTTCTCAAAGCCTTTAGGCCTTATAAGGGTTCCACCTCACCCCTTGAAGGGTTGATTATCAAAAATAATAAAAAATAATGGCTTTTAGGAAATTTTGACAGACCATAATTATTATAAAAATCCAAAATTGATTTTCTATTTCTAATTTTAGCTTAACAGTTTGCAATTACAATTTCAGAACAATGATCTTTGTGTATTTTTTAATAAATAGAATCACATTGAGAATATATATGATCCCCCCAATTGATGCATTATCATTTTTATTTTTTCTTTATCAAAATTGTTTCATTAAATTCATCAGCATAATTATCATAATCTATAATATGGATTTCATTATTTTCAATTAACATTACATGTACATATTCCTCTAAGTATATTGTTCTCTTATCAATACTCTATATTTTTTACTACTATTTTAATATCCTATAAAAATTATTTTATATCATTTAACATCATATTTTTTTAGATTATCATTATTATATAAAATATTAGATATACAACCAAAGTTATTAATGTAATAAAACATAGGTTTTTTTTACTTAGAAGATGTAGGGTCAGGTTGATACCTACCCTCAAAATTATTAAAGAAAATAATAAAAATCAAGAATTTCAATAATTTTTACCATGATGGGATTGTGTTACACCCCTAATATCTGCATCCCCTAAGAATGTACAAAAATATGATTTCCTATATGGTCACATCGTGCCCACATGGATGATTTATATGATTGAATATTTTTTCAAAATTATTAGATTCTTTGTAGGAATAAGATACAGTCAGACTTTTGGGATTTACACTGCTTTGACATTAAGTTCCATATCAAATTACTCTTATATGGATTCCCAATTATTATAAATCAAATGTTTTATAAAAAAAATTATTTCGAATAATTCAGCCTCATACGCCACTAAATTATGATGTAATGTTTGAAAAATCCTTTTATAAAATAGGGATGTGTGTGAAAAAAACCTACAAACCTGATAGGTCCTGAAGTATAAGAGGATTCACCATTAATGTTGAAATTCATCCATGAGGGAATTTGAGTAATGCAAAAATCATAATTCGAGGCCATTGGTTACCTGGGCCTACCCTAAATTCCCAACAGTCATAAAATGTAATATTCAAAGGAATTGTTGTCAATTTGATTCACCTAAAAAATAGAAGAAGCATGGATCTATCTATGAAATGTGTTGATTCACTCATGGAAGGAATGTGATTAGTCATTGAAAATGAATTAATTTATTGTTTTCAATACAATGATAAAATTGAAGAAACATTAGTTAAAAGAATGTTATATAAATTTCCACTCAGACTGATCTAGTTCATCGTCGTCCATGAGATCTTTTAGGTGCATTATTATAAAAATAATATTTTCAAACAAGCTACCAACATTTTCCAATATCTTCTAAGTAAATATAAATCCCATGAATATGTGTTTTATACTATTTTTATCCATCAAGCATATGTGGAATTCTGAAACAATTTGTTTCCTACCTTTTTCAATTGGTTATGGGTTTGGATACAATTTTTTATATATTTCCCCTATAATAGAGAATATTAAGTGTTTAATGAAGCATGGAATTAATCAAGGTGAATAATTTCTATTTCTGAACTTGTATTAACATTATTAACAGATCTAAAATCAATTCGTGCAATTGACAATTTATACAATAATCACACATAAAATATTGGAGTCAACATTTAGAATTTCCAAAACCTATTTTTTCCAATAAAAATAGTTTTTTCTGATGAAAATTTACTAATATTTTTTACAATTAATATTTTCTATTTATATTAAATTTTTGAACATTATATTATTTTGGTTAGTTATGAAAAATAAATAGAATATATATTTTCTTTTCTATTACAATAATGTAAAATAGTATTATCATCATAAATAAAGAATTTATTATTTTCAAGATTCACACTCATTCCATAATCAAAAATTTGTGAGACCATAATTTAAATGTGTTTTAATTTCTCTACAAGTACAAATTTAGAAAATAAACTAGAATTAAATATTCCTACTTCTCAAAAACCTTTGACCATGCATTTAGACTTGTAATAGAATGTGAAAATTTGTTTATCACATAAGATAAAAGATAAAAGTTCATATATATAAAAAGTCATGTGTATGGAACACCCAATATATTAAAATCATTTATCTTTATTAATAATTTGGTAGGTTTACTATAAAATAGATTAATTATAAAATGATTTTGATACCCAATATATTTTGGATCCATCTAGATTAGTAATTAAACTTTTAGTAACCAACATATATATTAAGAATTTAATGTAATTTAATCTATAAGATAAATTATTTGAAATAAAATTCATGGTGTGTCTTATTGACTATCAAAATAATAAAGAAAATTCATTTTCCTAACTCTCTATTAGATTGCATCTAATCCATATAACATTTGAGAAATTTACATTAATATTTTTTAGAGAATATATTCAATATAGTTTAGGTATCTTAAAATTATAACCAAATTCAATCTTATCATTATTAGGTATGTTCAAAAACATCATCTTATAAAATTTTTCTTGAACTTGAAAAAAATGGATAAATATTGGTTTATTCTAGTAATTTTATTTTTAATAGTTTCATTTAATTTTTTAATAACTTTTATGTTATCACATATTTTAACATTTGAACATGAACCTATATTACTCATTTTTATACTTTCATGTTTTATATTATTTCATTCCTTTTAAATTTTATCTAAATCATCAAAAACTAAATTAAATCACCCACCATGTTCATCATAAGTTTTTTACATGAAATCATTCATTCATTAGTTCTTTTATTTGAGAAATATTATTTCAGTGTATTAAACCCTTTTTTATTTTAGATTACATAAAAAATTGAATTTAAATTTTATATTTTCTTCTTTAAATTTATCAATTTGTCTTTTCAAATATATGTACAATCCATAAACTCTCAATATATAACTTTCAAACTTATCATTTTAGTCACCAGTTTCATTATCTATATTTTCAATATCAGACTCATATCCATAACTGTAATCTGAATCATGTTTTTTCCTTATTCAATGTTGTTTCCATTAAGAAAATATTGGATATTTTTTACTAATTGAATGATCACTTCTTTAGTCAAAATCATTAGAGAAACTCCATCCATTATGGTATGCCATTTTTAACTCCTCCTTTTGTTTTTTATATTTTCTTTATTTTTTCAATTTTGGACAGTCTGATTTGATTTGTCCCTTTTTATCTTCACTGATAGAATATTAATTATGAAACATTATAATTATTTCTTTTACCTTTCTCACTACCATTTCTATTATAATTTCGATGATCACTTATGAGATTATTTTTAAAACCCCTCTTTCTATTAATTTATATGTAGAACCCTTTTTTAAAATTTTCTACTTCATATTTATCACTTATTTTTTCAAATAATAATCATTGGAATTATTAAAATAATTTTTATTAAATTTGAATATTATAACTAGTAAATTTTATTGTTCTTCAGCGTTTTCATTCTTTATATCTATCTTGTATTTATGAAGTGATCCTATCGGTTCATCTATTAAATAATCAGTGAAATACTTACTTTCTTCAATCGTAGCCTTCATTGAGTGACACAATTTTTTATTAGTGGTCGAACTATTCATTCAATGAGAACATTATTATTCATGGTCTCCTCATGAGGAAAATTAATGTTTAAAATCTTAATGAATATGTCATACATGTTATTTATGATTTCTTGATGAATCATTTTAAATTTTTGAATATAGTATTTATTAATTCTTACCTTGATTATTTGAAACCTACAAGTTCATTGATGATTGGATTTTATAGTCCTCTATATCTAAGAAGCATATTCACCATAATAAATATGTATATAGGTGTTTATACTTAATGAAAAATATCAATAATTCATAAACATATAATTTAGAACACATTATATAGTTTTATTACCCTTTAGAGTTTCTAAATCTACTTTAGTATGTTTATAGTGTTTTTACATGAAAACACAAAATTATAGATCTATGTATTTTAGAAATACCTCTATGAGACCCTTTAAGTAAATATAGTCACTTTCAATAAAGTTAGGTGCAATGATGGGATTCAACATCTCAAATTCCTAACTTGTGATAATAAAATTAGATGATATTTCAACATACTTTTAAGCCTAGTATAACAGTTAGTTCAAAAGGTAATAAAACAATAATAACCAATCATTTAAAAAAGAACTATGGTCTAATACCAATTATCGGTTCACAGTGACAAGGAATGATTAACTAAGGCAGGTGAATAGTATATTAAAAAATTCATCAATTAATTATGATTACCATAGTGATTAAAATTATTAATTTTGAAATAGAAAATAAAAATAAATACCATAAGGCTGTTTTTATAGTAGTTCAGATCACCATGATCATAGTCTACACTTCAATCATCCCTACTCAACGAGAAGAAAAATATTCATTGATACTTCACTTATGATAGGGAGTGATACCACTATTTATCGATATGTGTACCCTTTGATAACTTGTTCATAAAACCCAAAATGACGTTTATAGTTGTCACAACCCACCTAAATTGGTATGGGATTCAAAATATGAACATTATTTTAAATACAAGGAATATTATAGTGAATACATTTTTGAGGGGAAAATATTAAACTGAATCTAGAAGAAAAAACATAAGATAAAATAAACACAATGATGAAAACCCGACATAAATTTATATCAAAAGTGGAGAATATGATGGTTAATATCGATACATTTCAATAACTTCAATCAAGTTAGTAGTGGATGATTAAAATAATGAAGTCCTTCATGATCATAGTATTGGAACATTAGTCGAAGTGTAATTGTAGTACTTCACAATGCTCATATGAATGTGTTATCTTCCTCTCTTTGTTTTTTTCAATCATTATTATAATTCTCATTTAATAAGATTTATTGAAATAATTTTATTATGTACATTTATTTTCATTGAAATAGATAATTTTGCATCATTAACTCACAGATAATGGAGTGCCTTAATTTTTAATCATAGAAATCCTGGAAAAAAATAATCATCAAAAATATATTCGATAAATGCAATTTTAATTATCACAAACATAATAGTAGATTATTTCCTCTATTTTATTTCTATGTGAAATAACATTTTAACACATAAACAACAATGATAAGAAAATGCACAATTTTTAAAATGAATAAAACATTAAAAAATATTTAAAAATACTATAGTAATTTAAAAGGCTTTGTTACAAAAAAAATTGTGCCACACACATGATACAAGAAAAATACACAAATAAACGGCATGGGGAATCAACCCAAGGACCTACACCAAAAAAACCCATCCCACCCCACCACCCAACTCGTGTGGAGGGTGCATCTTGTATTAATTTGACACTTCAAATTACATATATAATAGAGTAGAAAATAAATATTATGATTATTATTATTTATACAAAAATATATTTGGTATTTTCACCATCAAAAAATTTTAACATCGTCATTCTAATATATAACTATTTCAGAATGAAATATAATGGTTAAAATAAGTTAAAAAAAATTCAAAAATTTAAAGAATCAAAATATGGCAAAAAAGTATTATAAAATATACAATATATAAATTATTATTTCAACTATATTTTCTTATTTATGAGTTTAAAACACCGTAAATATAATATTTTTTAAATTTATAGTCCAATAGAATAGTGATATTTTTTTAAAAAAATATTTTTATAATTATTTTATAAAAAATAATGAATAAGTAGTTAATTATATATTTTAGTAAATGTTCTAAAATTCTAAAAACTATTGAAGTAGACATGGGGTTAAATTTTGATCCACATCAATGTAAAATTAATCCACATTAACATAAGGTTGATGTAATTGTTATCCATTTTAACAAACTGCCATACAAACAGTTATCTATGATAACTCACGGTTGAACTTATAGTCTATAATTTTAAATTATTGTAGTGGGAGAAAATAACATGAGGATAATTTCTATGTCATGTTATTGATTTATATTTTTTATGGTATATTTCCTTGTTTTTTTGGGGGATTCAAATGCCATACAGTTGATAAGAAAAGAAACATTCTCTTAAACAGATTGATGCACTACCTAAGAAATCATGGTAGGTAGTAAAAACAACATTTAGTCATTTAAATTGGTTGCTAAATGTCCCAAAAACATCAATGCATAGTTGTATTTTTTAAATAATTATTTTCATAAGTAATTATTTAATATTATTTTGTAGTAATATGTTACCTTAATGATTGGTAAAATATTCATTTAATATTAAAATTAGCTATGTAATGTATATTTTCAAAATATAAAATTTTCAGTTTAATTCTTAGGTAATATTTGTATTGTACTTATAAGAAATTGATAATTGTAAAAGAAATATATATATTTATCCTTTTAATAAAAATGTAAAATTTATGATTAATTTTCCATAGGTGATTGTAAATATATAAGAATATATAAATATACATATATAGAAAAAAATTAATTTATATATGAAGTAAACTGAAATAAGAACCATGTATGTATATATACATGCATGTATATATATATATATACTTATAAATGTGTCATAGATAATAATATTTAAGGTAAGGTTTTTATATAATGAAAATAGTTATAATATTTTTTTGATATATAAATATTCATATATACATGCAAAAAATATATATGTATTTATATAATAATATTTCAAATGTACGAATGTAAACATATATAATATTGATTGTAGAAAATATTATTATTATGAATATATTATTATGTGGTGCATGATAATTATTTTTAAGGGGATCTTATAGAATAATATATATATATATATATATATATATCTCATGAAGAAATTATGAATTTAAAAAAATGAATGAAAAAATGAAAAAGAGGTGGAGAGTGAACTATGGTGTGTTGTGGAAGGAACCCAAGAAAGGTGAGGTGTGTAAAGTGTATGGAGTAGTGAACCAATATACATACATATATATATATATATGTGTGTGTGTGTGTTAAAACATAAATAGGTGTTATATATATGTTAAAATAAATCTTAAAAATATATTTTATTTATATGTTAAATATAAATATATATAAATTACATATATATACATCCAAATATATATTTATTATATAAATATATTTTATAAAATATATATTTGTGTGTTTGTGTGTGTATGTGTATGATGGGCGTGGCGTTAAAGGGATGAAATAAAAAAAGAGAAATAAATATGATAATAGTGTGAGGTTTGAGATGGAAAAGACAACATATTTGTTTCAATTATTTTAAAAACATTGATATATACGTATGTCCAAATTTATCTGTCATAAATATGTACATGTTTGTTATATTGAATTATAATTTTCATAAATATATGTCATATATATATATGTTATATATATGTTCAATTTTTTATATTTATTATATATATATATATGAACATGAAAAGAACATTCTATAAGGGTTAAGGATTAAACAATATGGAAAACTAAAAGAAAAAAATTGAATAAGAACAAAATGTTAATCTTTTTAATGGGAAAGTAAAATATATGTATTAAATTAACACTTTTTGGAAGACATTCCAAATAGTTTATTAAAAAATTATTAAATAATTTTTTAAACATTTTGGTCTTATAAATATGATCCATGACATTTTTTTCTCTATCCAACGATATAATTCTAAAAACCCTATTTTAAAATACGTGTGTTTTTCTAGTTGTATATATGTGTGAGGGTGATTTCAATATTCTGGGAATGAGGTTCATCCTGATTTTGAATATATGAATTCCATGAATATTTTTTCTACAATTTATGTAAGAGGATTATATTTTTTACAAAATTATATATGGTCAAATTTTTAAAAATTAATTAATTTTTTAAATATATTTTTTTAAAATGAAATATAGTCTTCAAAAGATTTTGTTTTAAGAAAACATATTTAAATATTTTCAAAATCCGATTTGGAAACATTAGGTATAAATGTTTATGTATATGAATAATATTTCATAACAAACTAATCATTCTATGAAATATTAAAATAGTCATTTTATGTGAAAAGATTCTTTAAAAATTATGGATCTTCCATATATGTATAGGTATACCAAAGCAATACATATATCATAAACAATCCTTGTATATTATTTAATGTTTATTTACAATGTGGTTCCATTTCTCCATTATTAGTAAATGATTTCCTATATATGTATATATATATATATATTAACTTATATATATTTATGTTTTGATTTTCATATTTCCAAAAGTTAAAATATCCAATGGAAAATAACAAGGGGTCAATATTAGAGTTTTTATATAAAAGGAATCTACATTTGGACTTTGAAAACATTATAGAGATATGGGAAGTGAACCCAACCGACCAAGATGGGTATTTTCTAGATAGAAATCAAAATTCCATGTGACTACAAGGTTTTGTTTATGATATTCTGAAGTACTTTTATGAAAAAATATTAGATTCCATCACAATGAATTTTTTTATAGTGTCCATTCAAATGATACTATATTTGTAAATTTATGAAGTTTTCAATGAACAATGTATCATCAAAAGTAATTATATTTTTTAATGAAATAATTTTTAAAATTAATATTTTTAGTGTTTTTTTGAGAAAAAATCATATTTTCAAATATTATCAAAAACTAATAATTAATGCAATAAAAAATATTTTATGAATGTTATATATTTGATATAAAAGAATTATTTTTTGATTACTTATTAGATTATTTAAAAAGAAGATTCATTGGATATTAAAACCCCTTATTGGAAAATTGTGTGCTCAACCTACATTTTAAAAATGTTTTTTATAAGACTATAGGTATTTCGAAAGGATTTTATCTTCATTAAGAAGCCACATGAGAAATGTAAAAATATATATTTATTTTTAATTCTTTAAACTCTAATATATTGACATATTTATTACTTTTACTCTAAAAACTAGACATAAATTGATCTCATTTTTAATGGAATTTATACTTTTTCAGTTTTATTTTTTTAAAAGTATACATTATTTTTTATAACGGATCTTGAAGTGCATGTCTATAGTCATTACACTTGGTATCAGAGGAATGGTTTATACAACATAACATATTATATGTTTTCATTTATAATAATGAAATATAAGAGATAGAATACTTCTTCTAATGTTATACGTAGTTGTGTAACCATATAAAAAAAATCTTAGTTATTCTAGTTTTCCCAATTTTAAAAAAGGAAATTCATACTTTTCCTTGGGTATGATGAAAGACTTTCAGGGGAGAAATTCATTTTAAGGGGTGAGATTGTATAATATCAAAATATTCTAAGCATTGTTTCCATTTTTATAATAGTTTTTCATAAATGAGCATTTAATATTATTTTTATGCAATGTGTTTCCTTAAATTTTAGTTTAACATTAATTTTATATTAAAATTATCAATGTATCATATATTAAGGAAATAATAATTTTTAGTTTAATTCTTATGTAATTTTTTATTTCACTTATATAAAATAATGATAAGAGTATATTATATATATATATCCTTTTAATGAAATGTAAAATTTAAGGTTAATAATTTTTAGGTCCTTGAAAATTTATAAGAATATATATATATACATATATACAGAATTTTTATATATATATATATAGTAAATCGAAATAATAACCATGTATATATATAAATATATGTATATATATCTACCATCCTATATATATATAAATGTGTAATTCCTATTAAAATTTATGGCTATGTTTATATATATATTTATTTAATGTGTTATAATATTGTGTTTAATATATATATATTTATATTCACATAATATATAGGTATATATATACATTTGTTTTTTGTGTATATATATAAACTCTTATATAAAATACTAATCGTATAAATAAATAATATTAATATTTTTTCTGTGGCGCATGAGAATTTTTTTAAGAAGTGTGTATAAAAAAATAATCATATGAAGATATATATATATATCTGGAATAACTGAATAATTTTAAAAAATGAATGAAAAATTGAAAAAGAGGTTGAGAGTGACCTGTGGTGTGTGATTGTAGGAACCCCAAAAAGGTGAGGTGTGTGAATTGTCTAGAGTAAATGAACAATATATATATATATTAAAACATATATAAAAGTTATGAATATGATCAAATATATATAAAAATTTTATTTATATGTTTTCTATAAATATAGATATATATGTTAAAAATATACATTAAAATATATATGTGATATATATAGGTTAGAATATTTATATATATAATTGTATATATAAATGTACATTAATATACACTTAAAAAGTATCTGATGTAATGAAAATAATATATATATAGCTCTGTTTGTCTGTGTGTGATGTGAGTGTTCTGTAAGCTAATTGATAAAAAAGGGAGAGAAAAAAATTAAGTTATGTGTACGACATGTTAGTTGGGAAAATGTCATATATGTATGAACTCTATTAAAAACACACACACATATATATATTTATGTGTTACAAATATATATAAGCTATAAATGTTATATTAAATTATAATTGTGACAAATATTATATATATATATATATATATTATGTTCAACTTATTTTTCTTGTTATCTATATATACACAGAGAGAAGATAAAAAAAATTCCTTAAGAGTTCTTGAATTAAAAAGAGAAAACTAAATGAATGAAAAGAGGTAATAAAAAAGAAATATATTATCTTCCATAATGGTAATGGATTTTTTGGAAAATTACCTACGATTTGGATTTCTTTCAATATTTTGTTAAAAAAAATATTAAATGATTTGTAAAACATGAAAGGCTTATAAATATAAATCATTCTCTCAGCATCTACATCTAACGATACTCTACTGAACACCTTATTTAAAAAAACAAGAGCTGCTCTTATTACAAATATAATGAGAGGGTTAGTTTATCCTTTGGAGAAGGAGGTTCCTCATGGTGTCAAAATGGAAAATGCCAGAGATTTTTGGTCAGCAGTTTAAGGCTAGGGAAGTATTTTTTTTAAAGTATATATTTTTTAATTTTCAAAACATTATTATTTTAGGAATAAAAGTTATATTAAATTATTTATATTTTTGAAAAGATATTATCTTTTTAAAATGAAATTTTTTATTTAGAAAATAAAATCATGAAACTATACATTTAATTTTTTTAATATATATTGATTATTTCAGAAAAATTAAATGTGATTTCAGAATATTAAAGCTAGTTTTCTTAATAATGTGGTTCCATGGACAAAATTACAAAGAAAATTTTGTTATATAAAATATAAGTTAAATGAGGTTAAAAGATGGGTTTATATTACAATATTTCTCACAAAGGGGGTGGAAATCGTCTGGAATATCATCAGCCATATAATATCCTAACATACTCCTCTATTGGAAATGCCACCCTCAAACATTTTCGCATCACGATAGATATGAGTTGTAATATGGTTGATGTAATGTATCGAATAGGGAAAATCCATCCAATGAGTTGTAATTGACCATGCCAGCTGAATAACACAATTCCAAAACTCTTGCACTATGTTAGTTAAATCACTTTCAATCCATATTTTGTTCCAACTATGATTATTAGTGAATGAAATAGAAGGGATCACACTCAACATTTCAGCCTCAAGAGATGAGAAAATATTATATCTTGCAAATAAGAACTTGAGGATCTGACTAAGAAGATCCTTGAAGATGGATCCGCATCCTAGAGGGCCCATATTTTCTTTATATGTTCCATCCACCTTAACATTAATCCATCAAGAGAAATTCAGTTTCTAGAAAACATTAGAAGTGTGTCGTGAATAACAAAAAATTCCCTTAAGTTATAGTCGCTAAAAAATTATAATGTCTTTCACTATATTGTTACAATACCCCTTCATAATTAAAGATGCTTCGTATATAGTGATGATGATCTACATCTGACCTACATTAAGGTTGAATGAGAAATTATTGTGAAGAAATGTATTTTTATCATACCAGATCACATGATGAAGATGAGTAACTCCAACAAGAAATATGTTTTACTTTTTTGGATAGTTATCCATATCTATAAAACTCTTTAGAAGACTGTTTACAGAGTCAAAAATCATCTATATGCAATTAATTATGTCAAAAATATAGTCGCAAAGAGTAGAGGTAGTGGCACAAGAAAGAAATAGATAGTTAGCATCTTATATATGTTGATTACATAGATAAAATTTTCAGAAAATGTGAATCCCATTGGATTGTAGACAAGTATCGACTTGGACCCTATTGTATGTAATCCTCCAAATAAGAGTGAATATTTAAGACTTTATCCATGGCCTATCAAAGTTTCTTATCCAGCTAAAATCATTTTTATAATTATGAAAATAGTGTTTATAATTTTTTTAATCCAGTGTACTATTGTGTGAAGGCTCCTATATTTGAAAATTATAAGTAGGATTAATATTATTGTTATCAATTACATGAAATAAATTCTTAGGGAGACTATAAATATTAGAATTAAGAACATCTCTAATTGAATTATTCATACATTCTAGAGTTTTCTCATTACGGATTATTGAAATTATAGAAGCATTAGTTTAGTTGTCTATGTAGTAGTTCATGGAGGAGTTTCTAGAGACCATCCATCTAGAGTTGGTCATAATATAAATATACACATTTTTAATGGAAGAAAAAATGGAAGACTTCAAAAAATTCATGATGTCATTATTCATTTTATCATAAAACCTATTTTTGATGAAATAAATAGAAGGAGGGTCATTGTGGATCAGGTTCTATGTGAGTCTTTTTTAAAGGGACTCATTAAAAATATTTAAATTTTTAACTCCCAGACCGCCCTAATCCAACGTTTTTCAACAATTAGAACAAGGTATAGTCACCAATTTCCTATTCATAGAGATAATAGTCCAAAAAAAGTTTTGACAGAAACATTCATTTTTTATGAGACTTGAGGGCCATTTAAAAACCATAATAAATTAGACCATTTTGGAGATAATGATAGAATTGAAAAGAAAGATCCTACCTACCATATATATAGTTTATTCTTTCGAGGATGAGAGCTCATTAAGAACATGATAAATAATGTTAGAGAAATAGATAGATTGGGGTCTGACCCAAATTATGGGGACTCTATGTAAAGTAAATTTAAAAGAGCCTTCATTAAAACCTAATTTATAAATAATAGTACATTCTTTATTAGCTGTAAAATTTTCCCAAATAAGATAGATCATTTTTCCAGCTAATGAGAAGACTAGAAATATCCTCATAGTGATAGAGAGAACTTCTTAGGATTTGACTATTTCTTTTATTACATTATAAGAACATTATGATGTCATATGAATATAAAATATGAGTGTGGGAATTCATAGTCCTATAAGCATTGATGGGTTTTAGTTTACTCAGATCCACAATGTGAGTGAGAAATCTATTAAAATTTTTCCCCACAAAGGAGAAAAGGATTGATGATAGGGGATCACCTTATATGACACCATTGGTGAAATTGAAGTAGCCTCTGGGAAAACTATTGACCATGATAGATATGGAAGCTGAGTTGAATAGTGTTTTTATTCTAGTTATAAATGAGTTATTGAAGGAAAATACTTGATGAACATTGAATATAATAGTTTAGTCTAGGGAATCTAAATATTTTCTAATGTCATGTTTTATTAAAATATTACCACGTCTATTGGAATTGTTTAATGTATTAGTGCATTAAAGGTCAAGAAAAATGTAGTCCAGGATGGAAATTACCATAATGAAACCAAATTGATTCCATGATATAATTTTTTCAGTCATGGTATTAATCATTTTTTCAAGAAGTTTACTCATGATTTTATATAGTGTATTAATAAGAGAAACAGTTTTCAAAAAATTAATCTCAGAATCATTATCTACATTGGAAATTAAAAGAAAGTAATTTCTTGTTGAACCCATGAGGTAGAATGAAACTATAAAAGAATCATTTAATAATTTTGAAAACATAATCTTGAATGAGATTCAAATAATACTAGTAGAACCCATTATAAAATCCACTATGACTTTGTGCAAAATATGGACTCATTCTAAAAAAAGTATCTTTTATTTCATGATCAAGATGAATGATTAAAATAAAAGAATTATATTCACCATTGACAATTACCAAAAAGACATACTATAAAATATCCTTATCAATATTAGGGACAATAAATAGAGATTCCAAATAGGATACAACATGATTATAAATATCATCCTAATTTCCTAAAAGATTGTCCCCATCTTTGAGAGAGGTTAAAGGTCTACAAAATTTTCTGATTATTTAAATAGTTTTATGGAATGTAGTGTTCCTATAAATATTAGATAACTATTTTATTTTTAATTCTTGTTTATTTATGTTATAATTAATGATGATAAGAGAGTTGAGTTTTATAGAAATTTTAATTTCATGATTCTGATCAGTAGTGAAGTCGGAGATGGTGTTCGTGTTTTGAAGTTGATGAATTTCATTCTCAATAAGTTGGATGTCAGTCTCAATTTGTTTTGATTTTGAACTTCACCAACCTCTATGATTTTGTTTAAAATTTTTAATTTAATAGATTATTAAAAGGAATAATTTCAACAAATTATATATGACCAAAAGTTTTTAATGATATCAAAATATTAAGTGTTATAGGAGCATAGTTTGTTTTTTTAATTGGAAGGGGAGGTTTAAATGTTTTGAATGAAATAGTGACCGAAATAGGATGGTGATCATATTGAATCTTGGGAAGTGTTACTAGAAATGGTTTCCCATTTATCTAATACATGATTATTTTTTAATGATATATCCAATTTGATGGAAACAAAGATATTATAATGACTTTTGTACCTTGTATATTTGGAACTAGTATGATTAATTTAAATAGGATTTTTGTCCGTAATGGCAGTCTTAAACTCCCTCATAGAGATAATAGAGTGAGACATGCCCGTATTTTCACATGATGTAATGAAATCATTAAATTCCCTAATGAAAAACTAGGGGTTATTTATAATAATACCCAAACAGGAAAGGCCAGTCCATTGAGGCCTCCTATCACGGTATCTGTTATTTGCATAAGAAAAATTAAAATTAGATGAATGATATCTTGAGTAAAATAATAGGTAATTATTTTCTCAGAGACATAAAAAATATTAACATTGTGTAATTATAGTTGCATGAAAATCTAAAGAGTTTCAAAAGTGGAGATATTTTGATTCACACCTAAAAAATTATATACAAAACAACAATGATGTATTAATTTTGAGGATATGTTTATCTTGTATTTTTCAAGGGAAAAAATCAAAGGATGAAGGATGTTGAGAATTATTTTTAAGACAGTAATGTTTTCAGGGTAAGAAATACCTGGACAACTAAAAAAAAGAACTTAATTTATTCCCATATTTGGAGTTAGGACCCCCATTTTTATATCTCTCTGAGATATTTTTCCAATATGAACTTCTATCATTTTTAGTCATATTTGGTATAGAGTTTTTCTCAATCTTACTTATAATTGAAGTTTAAGGGATAATAGTAGTAACTGTATTCGACGAATCTTTGAAAGGATCTTGTATAGAATATTTAATAGGTGTGATCATAGGGAAACTAATCAAAACATTCATAGGATATTCATTATTCAGAGCAATAAAATTATCAGAAAATGAAGAAAAAAGAGTGACATAAATATTATGGGTACCTATTACAATATGTGTTAAGACAGATAAAGGAACTAAGGTACCGGAATTGTTTATTAAAGGATGGTCCTTCTGTACAGATTTTTTCTAAGACTAAAAGGGGTTTTGTATCATTCTACCCAATAGAATCCTTAGTGATATGTTCAAAAACATCACCCAAAAGACATGTTTATGTGTTATTATTCACTACACACGTACCAAATAATCCATACATATTTTACAAGGATTTATGTACATGGGTTCAATTTATTCTGGGAATGTAAATTATTTACTATTGAGGTATATATATGAACATATATTTATATATTTAAATATATATATGTAAGTTTTCATTGACGTAATTTTAAAATTTAAACATACTAGTGAATAATAAAAAAGGGATCGATCTCAAAATGTTATAAAAAAAAATTCACCACATGGACTTTGTAACATGATATGGATATAGTGATTGAACCAAACCATCTATGTGGGGTAGTCCCTAGATATCCATTAATATTACTTAAGTATATAAGTTTATGCTTCTCGATATAGTGAAGTAATTTTATAAAAAATATTATATGATTTTATTATAAAAAACAATTTCAAACTACGTTTTCAAGAGATATTAAATTCTGAAATGAAAGTGGTTTTCAAATAACAATGTATCCTAAAAATTTAATATATTTTAAATAAAATTAGTTTTCAATGTAATATTATTTTTCAATGGTATTTGAAAAAAATTATTTTTAAAGGTTTTTTTATTTTGAAAACACTAGTATTGTTTTTTTAAAATTATTTTATCAATGTTTTATATTTGATATAAAATAAATTTATTTAGAAAATATTTTTAAATATTATTTATAAAATTATTTTCACTAGTTTTTAAAAACCCTTACTATGAAATATTATGCTCATACTATATTGTATAAATGTTTTCTATATGCACAATAGATGTTTCAAAGGTTTTTCACTCCATTGGGATGCATGGGCCAGTAAAGCCAATGTAATTTTTTATTTTTAATCGTTTAAACTTGGATATGTTGTAATGGTTCATATATTTCCTCCAATAAATTGGCCAGAAAATAAAAATGTGTTTTAGAGGACAATATAGCGGATCAATGAATTTTATTTGAAAACAGCCAATATTTTTTATACTATATCTAAAAGAAATGGTCCCATATTTTTACTTTTAACACAAAAGAAAACATATATCCCAGTAAATATATTCAATATGAAAATATATAAAAATAATTATTTAAATGTTATTATTTAAAATTTGAAACAACAAAACATGTAGAAAGTTAAATTTAAATAAATGAAAATAATAAAATGATTAGTTACAAATTAAAAGTTTTTGAAATGAATATTTTAAAATTAAGGACATAAATTTTTCAAAAAACCCAAATAAGAACATATAATCTATGAAAAAATACCCATATCATTAAATATAAGAATCAAATCATAAGAATCACTAGGAATCCAAAGAAAAGGTGTCATTAGATCTAATGAATGTGATATAAGTCATCACATAAAATCATATATATGAATCATATCCTATAAATCACTTGGAACCCAATCATAAAGAATATTTGGAAACTATGCAGTTAGTAATCTATAGTCCATAAATCCAGATATAAGCATTAAATCATTGGAATTACTTGGAATCCTATGTCATCACAAATCATTTTATCTAAGGGAGGTAATCCATGAAATTAATTTATATCAACTTTAGATTAAATGGACGTAATCATTGGAACCCCCTTCAGATGCCTAGTGGCCTAGATCCCCCATGAAGTATCTCTTAATAATATTATTAATAATAATAATCACACAAATAATAACAAAAACAAAAATATTTGATATCCACTTTCCCAACACATATCACATAGCCAAAGTCATCACTTTAAGAGCACGACCTATCCTTGTTACTACATCCATATGAGGCTCACAACAATAATTTTATTTCTAAGGTGACTCCTATAACAATAACTAAAAATTATTCAAATAAACCTCTCACGGGTAAACATAATGCTTGGGAACCTACTATGGTCCACTATGTTATATATTTTCAACGAAACCCTATTGATTATCCTCTCTCCTAACCCCAAATTTAGGGTTATCACTCACAACTCAGTGGGAATATCGTCCATCAAAATCATCATAATAAGTTTAAGGAATCACATTACTCTTGGGAGAAGCATTATGAACCTCACTCTAGATGAGGAATAATTACTTTCACACTTTCCAAGGTTATCCTTGGTTGGTCCTATCATGTACAACCAAGAAAACTATACCCATGGAATATCCACTAGTGTGTGAACAAAGAAGAGGGAAAGAAACACACACACAACAATATAAAAACCCAACCCAATGGCTCTAAGGAAACTCATAGTTCTATCATAGACCACTCAAGAAAATCATTATCAATAATTACTCATCCTTATAAAAGTAGTATATGGGAACCCCTCAAAATCCTCAAAGTTCACAAATTTCATTTCGTTTATACCCCCAAAAGGTTCATTTATGTTGAGGCATGAATATGTAATTAAATTGTTTATAAGAGATGGAGCTATATTATAATGAAAAAAATGTGACACAAAAATGTAGGGAAGTTATTAGTTATCTATGATTGAGACATTAATCTAGTACACAAGTGTCCTTCATGGTCTTTGGCACTTGGTTCATCCTAGTAATAAGAATTTAAATTAAAATAATTAAATTATATTAAATTAAAAATGTTATTTAATTTTATAATAATTTTAATCACTCATTGTGGCTAGAATTCACACCACAATATACAAAAATAATGTTCATATTTCATATAGAAATGTAGATAGACTACCTCCCCTGTACATAGAGTCATCCCCTCTGTATATGAATCATAGATTTCCCCAATGAAGCTTGTTCGGTTTCGAATAGAAATCTTCAATCAATATGAAGACTTAATCACACGAGAAAAACATTAATTAATTATACGGTAATTTTTTTTAAAAAATATAATTAATTCCATAATATATGTTAATTTTAATTTATTTTAATCAAAATTACCACTTCGACTAAAATCATTCTATAAAATTATTTAATCTTATTAAAAAGGTAGATTTCCATTTGTATATTCTAAAAAAGAGAATTAGATTATTTTAATTCATTATTATATTATAAAATATTTTGAAATTATTTTGAATAATTGACACCAAATATAAATTTAATGGAATTATTAATAAATAAGTCCCCATAAATGTTTTTTTATTTATTGAATAATATATTAGAAAAGGGAATTTTTCTTTTTGAAAACTACATAACCCTACGTAGGGTGAGTGTTCCACTACATGAAGGAAACCACAGTTAGCCTCACATAGGCTCTACCCACTATTTCAGGGTAAAAATTGTTGCCTATATAAGGGTAGCTGATATTACCCTCACATAGAGCCAACCTTCTATATTTGGGTAAATTATACTATCCTTATGCCCTATCCATTCCATAAAATATATATAAATCCTTATAATTTTTATTTATTTTTAATTTTATTATTATTTTTATCCATCTTTTCTTATGAATAATGCACAAAAAATCAAATTTTTCATTTTTTCATTTCCATTCTAAAAATACAACAAAAACTATGATAATAATAAATTAAAAAAACCTTTCACCAACAATGACTATCGACCCAAAACTATGTAACTTAAAAAACATCATGAAATATTAAAACAATGAATCAAATTGACATGTGGAAAAACTAAATATAATAAATTTACCCCATGGTGATTCATCAAAGATTCGAGATTTGAATTTCTCTCTAAGGTCACCACATGTCAATCTAGTTCTGATTGATATTTTTGATGAAACCCTAGGCAAATATTCTCCCTCCCCCTCACATAACCATTTTTCATATATAAGAAGAAATTATGTGGGGAGTGTAAAATGGAAATAAAATCAGTTAATCAAATTAATTATAAATTCTTATTTATGGATCATCCTAAGAACAAAAAACCAAGTGGGGGTTATATAGTTCCTTGGTAAACCTAGTCATTTTGGAGTCAATAATAATTTGAATAATATAATATGTATTTTTTAGGATATATCATTATTTTTGTAAGTGTAATAGTTAATATTTATTTGATTAATATTAATATTTTTCTAAAACTCTAAACACCTGTTAATATGTCTGGATTCTAGTCCAATGGTAAATAACAAATTCAAAGACCAACTAAATCATCTGAAAAATATTTATTGGATCACCTATGATAGAGAATTTCTATTTTACACCTCATGATGACCTAAAAATCAAAAAATCAAATATCATATCATTTTTACAACCTAGAAAAGCACGTGTTACACTATCCACACTATAACACGTCTCATCCCCAAGATGTTTTGTTGATAATTTTTATAATATAATCCATCACAAACTCATCATGTTTTAGCTTAAAATTCAAAATGATATTCTATTATTAAAATAAAATCATATAGATAACTGTTCATGAAAACCTAGCTGATGAACATTACCACTTCTAAATTAACAAGAATGAAATTACCCACACCCATTCGATAAAATATATCAGGATGAAATCACCTGATTCACCCATAGACCATGGTGGTCCCCACCACATGGATTACCTCTATAAACGATGATTCAGGGTCATGATGTCCACCACCAAAATGGAATCACCTAATGAAACACATTCTTAGTGGTCTAGCAATGTGCTTGAGGTAATTTAAATATCATCACAGTTAATTTAATAGGAATTCATCAGTTAGTCAACATCCGGTTGACTATTCCCCAAAATTCATATCTTATATCACCGAAATTCTATCCTAATACCCAATAAAATTTCATTATGTCCCCTAAGGCATATTGAGGTTGTTTAAGATCCCACATTATGTCCCATGATGGATAATCAGTATAATTGAATGGTCAAATCCATCATAGGAAAAAACATCATTGTAATAACTCATAAGAACTTAAACATTTACAATCAATATCATGAATGTATTCCATCAAATAAACTCGGTCCTAGTGACATTCCATTAATTCCACCAAAAACCACATCAAAATTTTCAATCCAATTTTGTCTAAGGAAATTGATGTTAGTGGATCTAATTATTTGTTAGAATCTTAATTCCATCTTAACTATCCAATGACGAGTAGTATCACACCCTTACCCTACCAGCATGGGGTCACACCTCCACAACCCACACCACATCGATTATATCATCCGATTACAGTATGGGTTCATCCCACTCAAAACTAATAACTATTGAAAGATATTCATAACCAATCATTCCTAGTATAAAAGAACAGAATCATTAGTATCTATTGACAATCATCAATAATGAGGGATACACCCCCGAATGGATAGGGGCGAAATATCCACCTTAAGTTTTTCCTTTTAAAAATCATCATGTGTAATCTTATTTCTTTCCAATAATTACACACAAATCACGCCTTCCATCCATGTCATCTCATCCCAATAAACACTCGTCTACGATCAATCATGGATCAACTATGCCACAACAACCCCATTCCAAATTTACAATATCATCTACCAAAGAGGGTCATTTATTCATTACATTTTTTGAAAAACTATGGTCCTATAAATAAGTGGCATTTTCATCAACCCCCATAGGTCCTCGACCGATAGACAACTGATCAGAAATTCATAATTCATGGAACCATGCATATTCATCATATACCACATCAATCATAAAAATCCAATCATATCTCTTTGATTATCACATCATTGAAAATATTTTCAAATACCTAAAAAACTAAAAATTTTCACACACAAGTAATCTCCATCTGACCCTAATATCTTCAGTGATTACATAATAATGATCCAAGCATCTCACTAATCGCAAGGACTAAATAGTGATCTCTTTCTTTCCAAATAGAATTCTATAACACAAGAATCCATTTAATCCTTCACAACTCTACTAAATGTATTCTAAAAATAATTGGGACTTAAAATCCCATTTATATTTATTTTAAATCATACCTATATTCCAATATCACCCTTCGTGGTTTACATCAAAAAATAATAGGTCATCCTAATATCTATACCATTTAAAAAATACACCACTTATGCACTAATTCCATAACTCAAAGCATCTATTAATTTGTTGCATCCCTAAATCAATCACATTATTAGGATAACCCCACTTGTGGGTGGAATTTGTATAGAATAACTCATGTCATCAATAATACTTGTCCCACCAATCCAGAGTGGAATATGAAATAAACATGGCTCTCTCATCCAATATATAGGATCTATCTCATGTAGTCACAATCAATTACAACATCATTATTTATATATGAAACTTAATAAGTAAACATATGTTCTACAACACCCACACTAAGGAACTAATTCTCATCGATTATCCTCATATTGTATTTCCACATCAGGAATCATAGTTTTAAAATAATCTAACTAGGACCTCTTTATAAGAGAGAACCTCACTCAAGGTTCATGATCTCATATTATATGAATGGTGTATACATATCTATTATGATTATGTTCATATAAATTAGAGTGGTATGGATATAATGTAGACTGAAACTCTCATAAAGAGTTCACTAAGGGTTCTATGGGTAGTGTCCCCCTGATTCTGGGGCCTGGGGGTCGATGGTTCCCAAACCAAATTTTTGTGGAACTATAGAAATGTTTACTCAGTATAATAATGCAAACTGATGACTCCGACATGGAACTACAGTAGACAAACATTGTAGTAGTATTATGTGATAATGGTATCGAATCTCTAAAAAAATATTTCCTCAAAATATTTAATATGATTGGACTTGGATGTATTTGACCATATAGAATATATTACATACTTTGTAATTTACAGAACATATTCATTATCTTTTACATAATGATATCATTCATGTTGGGGATTCAATTTGTCTAAAACTATGAAACTGTCCTATAATTCTACTCCCAATCATATGGATGTGTTTTACTATTTGTGGATATAGGGTTCATTTCCTATACCATATAAATTTCAATGTATTAGAATCTTCATAATTTTATTTTGTTTTTCCGTTTTACTCTTCCATTAATAATTTTTCCGTTCCTTCTCTGAACATTCCCCCCAAACATCTATTTTCAAATATATATACAATGAAATCAACCTAGAATACCAAAATCAGGGAAACAAGATCTATATGGTTTAATGAATTGCAATTATACCAATAAAATATATAAGAGAAAAGTATATATTTCATTACTGAAACATTAAATAAATGATCCAATTTTATTTCTAAACAATTATGATGGTATCAAATTTTAAAATCAACCCACTAAGGGTTACAAACTTTCCTTACTAGTGTGGTAATATAAATCCCTCTATTGAGTGTGTCACCACAGTTCCACATGACATTTAATCCAAAGAAACCATACTATAGTCTAGGAATGCATAATTGCGCGAAATATTTATATAGAAATACGATATATGTTTTTTGTAAACAATTTCATAAAATTATCATGAATAATCATTAGTATTATTAAAATGAAAGTACACACATTTCATGTGAATATTACTCCTAAAACATAATGCATTGAAACCAAATCAGCTCCTAGTTAAGCCATGTGATTCATCTCAAGTTTCAACATTTCCATGATTGGATAATCAGTCCAATCCAACAGTTCACTCATTCTAGAGTTTCTAGTCCCATCATTGGACATCCCCTTGAAACATGAGATTCATTTATTTTCTTTTTGTCCAGACAATGCTCTATAACCCGCAAAAATTATTGAAAAATATACCTTCATTATTAACCAATACTATCTCATCCAAAAATAAAATTTGATACTACTTTGTGATCTAATGACCTAGGCCACTCAAATTAATCCTGCAAAGGGATTCTATGAGACCTTTAGAATGACTCAACATAGGAATAATGTTTCCAACTAGTAGATAAGACCTAATATAGTCTTAATAAGACCATTACATATAATATAAGGCCTAGGGGACATGATAAAATATACTAAAAATTCATCATGACCCATTATATAACAAACATCATACAGACATGTAGGCATATAATTGAAATATCCAATGGACCATACAGTCCAAAAATGATAGCATCTATCCTATCTATATGATGAAAAATTAGATTAGTAACATGCATCATATATAATGAAATGCAAAAACACCAGTAAAAATTCTAAATAATACTAAAAATACAAATACAAACCCTCTATCCCAACCCACATACCCGTCCTACCAAAACCTCATCCTCTGAACTTAATAAAAGCTAACATGCCCAACCGTACTACACGTAGACTCTAACCTATCTGAACATGTGAAGGAAGAGGATCTGATTTGGAGGCCATGTTTCATGGACTCCTGATTAGGGTGTGAACACAACTTGAGATTTACTGTGACACTTGAGATTAATTATACCAACTTTTTTACATTATTATAGTGTCTTTGAGCATGTTACTTAACATCGAGTGATATATGAACATCCCATGATATCATAAACATGCATACATAAATATAATTATTAGATTTTTGGGAGTTTCATAAGAATCTTGAATGATATATCAGATTCATATAAGATCATAGGGAGTATCCTAGTAATTCTAGTTAATATACAAATCTCAATTTAAATCCTAGAGAGTATCTTAGTCATATCATCAGTTCTAGTATGTGCATCAAATCATTTTCATGCTATGAATGCCATCATAAATCATATTTTGATCCTAGGGAGGTAATACATTGTATCCAATAATGTTAAATATAAGAATTAGACCCTAAAAATCACTAGGTATCACGTTTCATAATGCATCACTAGATCCAAGGGTGGTAAACCCAATAATTCCATAACAAAATATATAAGCATCGAATCCTTTATATCACTATTCATTACATCATAATGAATATATAGATCTAAAGGAGGTAATCCATGGAATCCTATAATATGATATATAAGAATAAAATCCAAGGAATCACTTGTAATTCTTTATTAAAGCATCTCTGGATATATGGGAGGTAATCCTAGACATCCCATATTTCCAGATATCAGCATCAAGTCCTAGAAATCACTAGGCATACCATGCCATAAATAATTAATGGATCTAAGTGTGGTAATACCTATAATCCATTCATTTAACCCCATGATCATTGGGAGGTAATTACTACCATCAACCTTCATATGTCTTGAGTCCTACAACCACTGAATAATGTATCATAATAATAATAAGAACTTGAATACAATAACAACCCCACATGGTATCCACTTTCCCAACACATATCACATAACCAAAGTCGTACCTTCAAGAGAATGATGGATAAATTCTAAAAAAGTGAAATTAGGAACATTCCATTAATTTGGGTTCTAAAATGACACTTGTAAACATCACTTTCCCTTCCATGACTAACCCTATAACATGTAAACATAACACTGGGGCACCCACCACTGTCCCCAAGGTCACACCAAAGTAAGGAAACCACATCCAGGGTCCTCATTCAAAACCTATACTCTTGGTTCAACACCCATTAATCAGAGTTATCGTAACTATATCAAGGAATAACATGACTCCTAGGTGAATCCCTGCCGATATCACTTTCCTAAAGGAATAATTCTGATCACACTTTATAAAGTTATCTTGGATTGGTCATATCAGGTCTAACATAGAAAAGTCTACCCAATGGTATAGCCACCTATGTGATCACACATAAGAGATAAAGAAACACACACACCACTCTCCAAACCCCCATATCAATAGTTATATGGAGTTTTGTAGTTATATCTTGAACTACATGGGCCAATCATTATCATTCATCACTATTCCATACCAGAGTCTTTGGGAACATATTTACAGCCACTATTTCTACAAAATACATTTAATTCACCACCCTTATGAATATATTTATTTTATGTCTTATATCTATAATTTATTCCTTTACTATTGATGACTAATTCATCATTATAGTACACACAACGATCATTCATCGGACTTGGAAAAATTTTCATTTAAGATATAAATATTATAATTTAAATTATGAAATTTAATTACATTAAATATTTTAATTAAACTATATAAATAATTTAAATCCCCTATAGTCGTGAGACCACACATCACATACCAAATAAAAAAAGTTCACATGCCATAAGAGAATATAGAGGAACCATTTTCTCATACATGGAGTCATCCCCATTGTAGGAGAAGCTTCATGATTCCCACCCAAGCTCTTTGTAGTCAAAAAGGACATATACGATCAATATCATGCCCTAATTTCAAGCATGACACATTAATTAATTATAAAATAATTATTTGATTTATTTTATAACTACATCAATAAATTAAATTAATTATAATATCTAATTAATCTTTTTCCTCATTCAATAAAAAACAATATATAGATAAATTTTAAATCACAATAAATAATCCAACTCCCCATTTTATTTTTTAAATACCATTTTATATTAATAAAATTAATTATGAAATTTTAAAATAATTCGCCGATTGTTACACTCGTGTATATTCGTTCTTCTATGTAAGGGTCACTAATGTCACCCTTATGTTGTGATATTTCACTCAAACACACACACACATACACACATATATATATTATCTTTTATATATATATTTCTTATCATCATCATCATCTTATTCTTCTAATATATCAACAATGAACACACAAAAACAAAATTCTATACATTTTTAGATTTTATACAAAAAAATCAAAATAATAAGAATAATAAGAAAATTTGATTCCCATGAAATAGATCTCAACCAAACCTAGGAAGCCCAAAAATCATGTTGAAAATTTTAAATGATGATTTAAAAGTATAAATAGAAAAAATAAAATTAATAGTACTTAGAATAAAATCATTGATGATTCGAGATCACACTCATTCTCTAATTGTGTTTCACATCAAATTGGTTCTAATTGAGACACTCAGAAAAACATTTATCGTACATTTTTTCTCTCCCTCCTAGATCATCCTCACAAAACCTAGTGAGAAAAACCCTACCTTTCTAGAAAACAAATGATCGTGTATGGTGTGAGGAAATAAAAAAAAATATTTAATTAATTTCCATTAATTTTACATTATTATAAATATGTATTAAAGGTTCACCCAATAAACCAAAACCAAAACAATGGTTATAGCTCACCTATATATGAACCCATATACTAGACTCAACTGTGGAGTCAAAATTATCATATGATGCCCCATTTAACAGATATCATCATTTTCATAATAAAAACAATTAATATTTATTTAAAAAATATTAATATTTCATTAAATATCCAACCGACATAAAATATATCCATATTCCATCCCTTTGGTAAAAAAAACATTCCAAAATCATAAAAATCATCAGAGCATATTAACAAGATCTTCCATGAGGTATAAATTCCTAATTATGCTCATGAACAATTATAAATTAAAATTGTAAATTTCATCTCATTCACACAAGCTGAAAAAGAATTGGGTGTTACATGAGATACAATGTTTTTGGTATATCATGAGTAATAGTACATGAAAAAAATGAGAAAAAATATTTTTAATAAAAAAAATAAGAGTATATACACGTCTTAATGATTAAATTCAAATTTTAAAAACCTCAGCATACTTGAATAAAACAATATTGTTAGTGGATAACTTTTTTTGTATATCTTATTAATGATTTTATGGTGATGTAGATATTGAGAGTCATCATGGAGGTGAATATTATATGATAACATGAGTTTAAGATATAATTTAATCTATCATATAAATATCCCCAAAATATTATAATTTCACTAGGATTTCTAACTAGGAGGAATGTTATATTTATGTGGTACATCGAGAGATGAGGTTTCCCCTCTAGTCATTATGACCTACTCATTATTCATTGGTTCATCTCACTAAAATGAGATTCATGAAACCATGAAGTAATGAATTTGGGTGGATGGATTTTGTGTTATTATTTATTTTTGTAATCAAAAAGTAAGGTATTAAAATTTTGAAGTGGGTTTTCTGGGTCTTAAGTCTTGTGATTTGTTTTTTATCATTACATAATGATGCAGTCAGATGTGTAATTGTGTTTAAGTAATAATGTTGTTATGCAATTGAGGTGGAGTGAGTTTTCAACTGTGAATGTTATATGTCTTGTTATTGTAGTTTTTTGAGGTTCATTACACCATTTCTTGCCTTGATATCATTAAAATTTAATTGTTTCTAACCACAATACATTGGGGATATAAGGGGTATTTTTAAATGATTTTATGAGGTTAGGTTGATAGATCATCATTATAGTGTGATAAAACCATTTAAACTGTGATTTTGGAAATCATTTTATATATTAAAATATTAAATTTCCATATAGTCTTCATTCAGTCTCATCACTATTCTCTTGATTCATGGAGACTATAAATAAATTATAGGCATATTGATACCCTCGTTTTCTGAAGTTTGATTTCCCTCTCTCATGGGACTATAGAATGGGGTATTCCTTTCTCAGTACCAATTACTTCCTTTTTATATATGCCTTCTGAGATAGTTAGTTTCAGTTATGATGTGTTGATGTGAAGTAAGATGGATGTTTTGTGGTTTATTATATATTTCTAATGGTAATGAAAATATTAGATTATTATGATTCAATTTTTGAATGAGTATATATTTATTATTAAATTTTACATTGGGGATTAATATTCAATCAATATTGTTATCAATATTATTAATAATGTGATTTAAACACGACTTTTTTTCTATTTGGGTAAGTAGATGTTATAATAATTGAAAAGGATAAATAATTGAATTTAATTAAGGTGAAAGTGCGAGATGAACTAATTACAAGATTTATATTACTAATTTTTATGTTATTTTGTTGATTTATTTGGTAAGCATGCTATTGTGATTGAGTTTTTTTAAAATGTATATTATTACTTTTATTTTTTGGGATTAATATATATATATATATGGAGATTCAATATAAATATAAACCAATAAAATTAGTTGATCGAATAATTTTGGGACGATCATGAAATTAATATTTAATAAATAAGTGATGAGTTTAATTAAATGTTTTGTTATTATTGTTTAAATTTTTAACAGCATTGATTATGAATGATGATGAATTTTTTTATGGTTTTCTTAGGGTGTTAGTAGGAAAAGGTGTAATTTAATTTTATTCATTGAGATGGCTTGGTGTGGTTGATGTGGTTAAAGTAATGTAGTTCCATAGAATAAAAAATTACATTGAATTATTATTTATTATTTATTATACCTGAAAAACAAATTCCTGTAATGTGTCTGACAATATAAATTTCTCCTAGGTACTAGGTTAATTCTCAATATCTCAAATGTAGGTGATATGGATTACTGAATAACAATTTTCATTAATTATTCCTTCATAAAATAACATGTTTATCTTGTAGTGGTACTGGTATATTGTTATCATATTTTATAAAGATGCCGTATGTATATGTGGAATATTTATGAAGTATATAGTTTTGTTTTGTGGTTTGTGCTATTGGTATGTGAATATGGGTAGGGATGATATAATCCATAAATTTTTCATTGGGATGTGAGGGTGACAAGATCACATGGGAAGTGTGTGCATGGTACCAACTTGATTTTTTTTCAGGATACACTGTATTATATTTTTCATATAAAATTTGTGAGATAACCATGATGAGATTGAGTTATAGTTAACCTAGGATGGGATATGAATCGGTTTTACTACTTTTTCATGGAGAAATTTTCATGCATCTTCCACATTGACATAAGATTATATAGGGATGTGCCAAAATAGAAGAAAAATATTTTTAACCCTAATTCTATATGATGTTTTTTCTAGGGGATAAAATGTAACACCCCATGATTTTATAGTATTTTATATCATTAAAGTAATTTAATAGCTTGCGTTATACGCAACACCGAGTTCAAACACACCAAAACATACCAAACTAGCCATTAAAAAAGCGGTTATGAATAGTATTAACTGAATATTTAATATTATATACTCTATTTAATTTTAATACACCCATTATGTGTTTCTTAGACATAATATAAGAACAAATTCAATTTTTTAGATAATGAAATTATTTTTCAAAAATGCAATTTTACCGCTACTAATGGTGAATTTTTTTAAATGAAATATCTGACACTTTTATATTAAATGTGACAAAAGAAATTAATTATTTAGAAGTGGAACATAAAATATTAGTTTGGAAAAAATTTTGTTAATTTTCTGAAAACTTTTATATTTTGATGAATAGTGAGAAGGCTATGTTTTAATTGAAAACTACCTTTTTATTCGAAACAATTTATAGTGTTAAATTATGAATTTGATTAGTTTTGATGTATAATTAGAGTATATTTTTATCAGTTAATACAATTTAGGTTATTATAATTTATTTCATATTTAAATTTGACATAAAAACATGTCAATCTTTTGACATTTTTTAGTTTTTTTAAAACGAGCTTTTTGGTTTTGATAACGGGAATTAATTTTAAATTAATAAATGAAACTTATTAGTTTTTAATTTGGTAAAATGGATCTCATTTATGAATTTTTAATCTCAAAAATATCTTAGGGTAAATATTTGGTATTTATTTGAAAACTTTTTATTTTTGATGAATAGTGAAAAACACTGCGTTATTATTTAAACCCAACTTTTTATTTAAATAAATATTTCTATTATTTAAATTTATTTTAAGTTAAAATAGATATATAATACCTATGTAAGTTTAATTTAATTCAGTTCAGTCATTTTATAATAAAATTAGATGTTAAAAGTTTATTGAACTTTTAACATTTTTTACCCACCTTCTAAAAGCATTTTCAAATTTGCATAAAACATAATTTTACCACTTTTGTGAGTGGAATTTCAAAAATCCAAGCAACATAGTAGACATCTGTAAATAAAATGTTGTTCATTATGATGAAAATATTTTTTGGTGAATCATAACTTTTTACTTTTTTTACCGTGGTTAGAAGTAAATAGGGTAATTAAGGGTAAAATTGATATTATAATTACACTAACACATGTCATAATTATATTGGATAAGTTTAATTAGACTAAAAACAAACATAGGAATAAAATTTGATCTTCTTGGGTCCACATGGATTAGATTATGACATTTATTATTATTTTATTTAAAGAAGAGTTAAGAGTATTAAATTCAATGTTTAATAACTAAACCATTTTTTATATATGGTTACACACAATATAAATTTGACTACAAATATTTATTAGAAATATGAAAATAATTTACAAATAATGTTATTTTATTTATAATTTTATACATTAAATAATTTAATTTATTTATGAAACAATAATGATACATTAATTACCTTATTAAATAAGTATAAAAAAATTCCTATTATAAATATCAAAATAAATGTAAAATGAGACTTATGATTAATTAAACCAATTTCCAAGGTTAATATGACATGTTAGGATTTATTATATAAATTTTTTTCGAAGTGATACGGTTATTATGACTTTTAGAAAAACAAAATACCAAATTGTGTCCAAATTTTCATAAATTAGTTTTTAAAACAAATACTATATTATTGGTTGATATAATATTCTTAAAAATCTAAGGTTCATCCAAAGGGATTAAATAATAGTATATATGTCATTAATGAAACACTTTAATTTCTCTTGCAATTTTAGGGAAATTAATTAACAATATAGTGTAATAATACAAGAAGACACGGTAAAAGTTAAACTATTTAACTAAGAGTTAATTATAAAAGATAAGGTTAAAACAGTACCCTAAACTTGGGTAAAACCAATTGGTTGAGTGGTTGTAGACCCATAACCACCTAAGTCTTTAAATAATTACATTTTAAGCCATTATAAATAGGATATTATGGTATAATAAATTAATATTTTAATCTTTTCCTAAAGTGACCCTCACCCATCTTATAAAACAGATCTTCGCGTTCTTTTTAAATAACAACTCCAAATCCATTTGACTCGGCCAAAACCTACCCAAATATCCTCAAAAAATCCCTCAAATAAACCTAGTGTCCTTAATTTGATCCGAAATCCAACATAAGGAGTTCTTTTATCAACTAAAATGGAAACACCCTAATAAGAGGTAATAATTTCACCACCTGCTTTCAGGTTCTTTTCATCTTCCACTTCCGCTTTATTTGTTTTTTCCATACCAAAATAATAAATTCAGTACCTCCTTCATATATTTATGTTATTATAAATATGGTACAACCATATTCATTATTCTATCCATCCTATATATGACAAAGTCACCATACGTGTGTCGTACGACTTACCGTCTCCACGCCACGGTGTAGTTTGTTATTCAAACACTTCATTATTTGGATGGATATAATAATGAGTATAACTGATATAAATAATAAATATAACATTATAATAATTCTTTATAGATGATATATAATCCAATTACATATTATTTCACCTTAAATATAATGATATTGTCGCTCGTGCGTACGTACGGATTACAGTCTGCCCGACGAGATGAGATTCATTCCATCATTCACCATTCAATGATAATTATAAAAATATATATTATTAATAAGTATTTAATATATGACATAATAGTTCTACTAGAGATATATATGTGTGTATGTATGTGCTTACATATATCTTATTCACTTAGTTTTGTTCAATATGATATGAAAATTGAAACAACGTTTATGCGTATGTACGACCTACCATCTTCATAAATGGTGCCTTCCATTTCATATATCGATCTTTTATAAATATTTATATTCTAATGATATTTTATATATAAATAATGTTTTATATTATGTATTTATTTAAATTTTGATCTAAATGATACGATCAAGAATAACAAGTTCAAAAATGTATGATAAAGAAAGCGATTATTACTCAAAAAGTTATTTTAACATGGAAATCATTATTAAATGGGTAATATAACGTCATAAATGAATCATTTATCATATAGTAAACAATAATATGGTTCTGGTATAATATAATATCATAATATTGTCATTATACATTAGGTTAAACGTACCCTCGACCAAAGGAATTTGAAAGGTAAGGGTTAATTCTTCAATCTCATTATTATTCAAGATTGTTTATGGGTGAGTTTTTACTGGGACATTTTTATTATTCATGTCCATGTTTCATAAAAGAGTTTTAAAAGGGATTTTTTAAGGTACCATTTTATTAAAACAAAATTTTAAATGCTTCAAATATTTATTTTTCTAAATCATTCTCAATAATGTCCATGTTTTCAAAAATGGGTTTTATGGATTTATTTTGATGAACATGAATTTTCAAAATATTAATTCCATCAAAAAGTTTAAAATTGGTATGAGACACTTTTATTAAAATATGTCTTTAAATGCCTTCATTTTTAAATAGTGTGAATTTTAAATGTTTTCATGAAAAAGGGATATTTCTTTCAGAGTTTTACAAATCATTTTCATCTATGTCAACATCCTTTGATAGATTTTAATCTTGTTTGAACTTCATTTGTTATGATACAAATCATCCATATTGTTTTGAAGGTTTTGTGATATGATTTATTGTGGATGTTTATTTTTATTCCATTCATCGTTTATGGAATAAGTATTGGCATTTCATATGATAGTTCTGAAATGAATATTTATGTTATGTTTATAAGATTTCATAAAAGGAATGCATTGGACTTAGTAAGTGATAGCTAGAGCCCGCTATAGCTCCTCGATGCATCGGTAGGTCTCATGAGACAAACTTGTGTCTTGGTACAAGGCCTTGATAAAAATTTAATTGTAGTCTCCTAACAATGCATTGACTATGCGGTTAAGAAGTTTGGAATTATGCATTGAATAATTTTGAAATTGGATATTGATATTACATGTGATTATTCAAGTTGTTGAATATCCATATGAATAAGTAGATGGAGTTATTTGATTTATCTTTTCCATATTATTCGTAATTTTATGTTTAAAAGGGTTTTATTTTAGTTTTATAGATTTACTTAAACGTTTATGCTTATTTATAAAATTTTCCACTATATTGTTATCCTTTCTGAGCATCTAATCTCGCCCGTTTTTTTTTTAATTTCCCCAGGATGCACCGAAGAATATTATGACTGACCTGCAGTGATAATCTAAGGGATATGGTTGAGGTCAATATAGAAAATTTTGTTTTTTCATTTTATAATGTAATGTAACATTTATGTATGTAATCTATTTTCCAAGACTGCTAAACTAATCGGTCCTTTAGGACTTGATTACTTGTAATCATGCCAATGTATTAAAATAATGCACTGAATCTGGGTAACTAGGGTCATGGCATTGTAATTGGTCACAGAGGAATTTTAAAAACAACCTTGTAAATAGATTTAGAAAAACTAAAATTAGAGAACATTACCCTAAGACAGACTCTAAGGATTAGTAAATAAGAACTTCCTAAATTTTTGGTAATATAAATATTTTCTGTATTTTCCAAGCAATACATCCATGTATGGATATGAGCACGTAGAGGTGGCTCTGGTACAGATATACCTAGGAGTGAAAACTCTGATAAGGTGTTTTGGGCTTGACCAGGGGTATCCCGTTACATGACAATGAACCTTTCGGCACTCTTGATTATGACATTATCGGGCGATATACTTAAGATAATTCGCATTTTCCTTACAATCCATTATGAAGGATTCCTGAGTAAATACATCCTCAAATAAAACATTTTATGATTATAGATTATAGGCATAATCTTTTCAACATAGATTAGGTATTTTAAATGTTTGGAATTATGAATTTTGATTTAATAATTAACCTACTATATGCCATTGTTTATAAATGGTTCCTAGTAGATGGAATGAGAATTCCGACAATACGTGTGATATAAATATTAAAAAGGATCATATATTTCATGGTATTAAGCCAAAATTTAAAATATAAATAGTATCCCATGTATTCTCATCATATGAAGAAATAGTATCATGTTCTAATAAGATAACTAAAGAATTCTCGGAGTCATTTGGCTTTGTCATGAAGTAAGCGAAGAAAAGGATGGAAGAGAGAAAGATAGATAAAGGGAAGAGGGGAAAAAGGATTTTCCCTTATGTGATTACTATGGAAAGAATCACCTTGGTAAATTATTGAAGGGAATCAGAATTTTTTATAAGTGTGGAAAAGAAGGACATCAAGTATGTGATTTCAATGGTAAGAAAATGGTTTCAAATGTAAAATGCTTCATCTTAAAGGAGTTGGGACACTACGTGAATCAATGTCTAAATCATCAGAGTATACCCTAAATGACACTATTGGATAATAATCAAGCTATGAAACAACCAAAGATGAAGAATAATGATTAGATATCTTATGTTTTTATTAATGTATTGTGTCATTTTGTTATTTTATTATTGATTTACTTGTTATAAGAATTATAGAGTATAAAAGTATTGTACTACAGTACTATTTCATTAAGGACTTGAGATTGTGTGGATGTAGGAAAAGTCACTCAATATCAGGTTAAATTTTTTGGAAAATATTTTGTTAAGAGAAGGATAAACCATAATTTGGTTCTAATACTAAGGTAATGATTTTTAAATAATATATGATTGATTTGGATAAATTATATTTTATATTCATGACTACCTTGAAACTAATTAATGATTTGTATATTCCATAATTGTTGGATTTTACAATTTTATAGGATAGAATGATTATATCTAGTATTATATAAGGTATAAGGTAGCATGAATGTAATCAGTAAGGTTTTATGGCAATTTAGGGTGTTATATTTTTTTAATAGAATACATCATGAAGTCATTCACATGTTATTTCCTAGAAAAAAGGATCTTCATTGTGTTTACCATCCTTATAGATTTTGGAATGTGAGTTTGGACATAAGTATTTTGGATTAGTATAATGGGTGGAATAGATTACATTTGGCATTGGATTCTATTTTTATGGTTAAATAATTTCTTAAGATTATTTTTGGATTGTTATAAAAAGGACATCTCGGAGTTCTGGTGACAACCTGTCACGTCTTGCAAGGCCGCGAAACATGAACCCATAACAAAAGGGAAACAAGGGTGTATCATCTACCAATGGCCTACATGATGTCCTGGTTAGTATAAGGTGTCTTTTTAAATAGTCTGACAAATGAAATATAAATTAATTATTTTTATAACCCTGTGCTATTTGGCTAAATATAATATTTTTGAATTCTATTATCTTTTGGAGGGAAAGATGAGTTTGTGGTAGGAATTAGTTGAAGGATTAAACTCTAACTATCTGGTATATATATATATATATATTTTCCTCTTATTTTATGAAAAAATTAATTATTAAACCTTAGGGAAGAGATCTTATATCCAAAAATGTGTTACCCCAATACAATATGTTTTGTTGAACCGATGATATTTTACATCATCTTAGATTGATGGCTTTGATGCCCTTAATTTTACACTAGTTTGTGATTGATGACCTCAATCACTTCTTATAAGTATTTACGTTTTTCCTCTAATTAGGTGTCTCTAATTTTCACCATTGTTCTCCGAATCAATACCATAATTCGGTGGTGAATATTTCATTTCCCTTTCTCTCTAATTAAGAATAAATTTTATTAACCCAATGTCCGATGTGGGTTTTCGACAAAATTATTTTTTTATTTTTAACCGTTTGATTTCGAAGAAAAATTTCAAATTTTCAGGACATAATTTTTTGAAGGAATGGAGAATGTAACACCCCAGGATTTTATAGTATGTTAACTCATTAAAGAAATTAAATATCTTGTGTTACACGCAACAAAGAGATCAAACGCACCACAACTTACCATACTAGCCATTCAAAAAGCGGTTAGGAATAGTATTAACTACATTTTTAATGTTATATACAATATATAATTTTAACACCCATATTATGTTTTTCTTAGACATAATACGAGAACAAATAAAAAATTTAAGATAAAGGAAGTATTTTTCAAGAATGCAATTTTACCGCATACTAATGGTGAACATTTTTAAAATGAAATATCTGAGGCCTTTATATTAAATTTGACTAAATAATCATTTTATTTAGAAGAGGGACATAAAAATTTATTTTAGAATATTTTTTGTTACTTTTTTGACAACTTTCACATTTTGATTAATAGTGATAAATGTTATGTTTTAATCGAAACAACTTTTTTAATCGAAATAATTTATAGTGTAAAATTATTAATATGAATGGGTTTGAAGTATAATTATATAATATTTTTATCATTTAATAAAAGATAGGTCATTATAAGTAATTTCACATTTGAATTTGACATAAACACATGTCAATCTTTTGATAGTTTTTACTTTTTTTAAAATCCTGCCTTTTGGTTTTGAGAACAAAAATTAATTTTAAATTAATAAATAATACTTATATTTTTTTAATTTGATAAAATAGAATTCATTTTTGATTCTGAATATCAAAATTATCTTCGGGTACTGTTTTGGTATTTTTCTGAAATCATTCAATTTTTGATGAATAGTGAAAAACACTTCATTATTATTTAAAACAGACATTTTATTTAATTATTTATTTATTTTATTTATATTTATTTTACATCAAAATTGATATATAATAACTATATAATTCCAAGGTAATTCATTGGACTCATTTTGTAATAAAATTAGATGTATAAAATTTTATTGAACTTTTAACGTTTTTTACCCACCTTCTAGGAGCATTTGAAAATTTGCATAAAACAAAATTTTACCACTACTGTTAATTGAATTTAAAAAATAATATATACATATATGACATCATTAAGTCAAATGTTGTTCAATAAGTTGAAAATAATTTTTGGTGAATAGTAAATTTTGACTTTTTTAGAGCGGTTGAAAGTAAATAGAGTAATTAAGGGTAAAAATGAAATTATAATTACCCTAACACAAGTCCTAATTCTATTGGAAAAGTTTAATTAGACTAAAATAATCCTTATGAATAAAATATTATCCTATTGGGTCCACTTTTATTAGATTAGGACATTTTTTATTATTTTATTTAAAGAAGTTTAAAAAGTGTAATATTCATTGTTTAATAACTAAAACATTTTTTATATAGGTTTAAACACAATATGAATTAGACTATACATATTCATAACAAAGCTAAAAATATTTCCTATATAATGCTATTTTTTATATAGTTTTTAGACATTAAATTATTTAATTTTTTTAAGAAACAATGATGATGCAATAAATATGTTATTAATGAAATATTAAAATAATTGATATTATAAATGTCCAAATAAATGTAAATTGAGACATATGATGAATTAAAATAATTTTCTAGGTTAATGTGACATGTTAGGGTTTATTAGATAAATTTTCGTAGAAGTGATAATGTTGATATAACATTCACAAAAACAAACTACCAAATAGTGTCAAAATTGACATATTTTAGTTTTTAAAAGAAATACTATATTATTGGTAGATATAATATTCCTAAAAATATAAGGTTCGGATAGTGGTATTAAATAATATTATATATGTCATTAATGAACCACTTTAGGTTCTCTTGTATGTTTATAGCAAGTTTATTAACCATATATTGTAATAATACAAGAAGACACGGTAAAAGCTAAACTACTTCAGAAAGAGTTAAATCTAAAAAATAATGTTTAAATGGTACCCTAAACTTTTCTAAAACCTATGGTTGAGATTATTTATACCCATAACCACATAATACTCAAAATAAATATATTTGGAGATATTATAATCCGAATTTTATTATATAATGAATTAATATTTTAATCTTTTCATAAAGTGACCCTCACCCCTCTTATAAAAGGGAACTTCCCCTTCTCTCAAAATTAAACCTTCAAAGCCATTTGGCTCAGTCAAAACCTGCCCAAATATCCTTCCAACTATACTAAAATCAACTTATAACACTTAATTTGATCACAAATCAAATTTATGGAGCCATTTTGATCAACTCAAAAAGAAACACCCGAAGAAGAGGTATTAATTTCAATGCCCTTTTTCAAGTTATTTTCTTCTTCCAATTCCACTTTCTTTGTTGTTTGCAAACCAAAATAATAACATAGTACCTCATACATACTATGATGTTATTATAAATATGGTAAAACCATATTATTTATTCTATGCACCCTATAAATGACAAAGTCACCAAACATGTGTACGTACGACTTATAGTCTCCATGTTGTGGTGTAGGTTGTTATTCAAACACATCATTATTTGGATGGGTATAATAATGAGTATAACTGATGTAAATACTAAATATAACATGTTAATTATTCTTTATATATTATATACCATACAATTACATATGATTTCACCATCAATATAATTATATTTTCACTCGTGCGTACGTATGGATTACCGTCTCCACGATGCAATGAGATTCATGCCCACGTTCACTATTCAAAGATGATTATAAAAATATATATTATTAATAATTATGTAATATATGACATAATAATGGTACTGGATATATATATATATATATATATATATATATATGTATGTACTTACATATATATTATTCAGTTACTACTGTTCAGTACGATATAAAAACGGAAACAACGTTTATGCATACGTACGACCTACCGTCTCCACAAACGGCACCTTCCATATCATATATATATATATATATATAGCTATTATAAATATTTATATTCTAAATATATTTGATAAATAAATATTTGTTTATATTATAGAATTATTTAAATCATTATCTAAATGTTACGATCAATAATAACAAGTTAAAAAACGGATGATAAAGAAAGCGATTATTACCCAAAATGTTAATTTTACATGGAAATCAGCATTAAATGGGTAGTATAAAGTAATAAATGAATCATGTATGATATAATAAATATGAATATGGTTTTGGTATAATTTAATAACATACTATGGTCATTATACCGGAAGTTAAACGTACCCTCAACCAAAGGAAAGTGCAATGTAAGGGTTAATTCTTCAATATCATTATTATTTGAGATTGTTTTTGGGTATGTTTTTGCTGGGAAATATTTATTATCCATGTACATGTTTCATAAAAGGGTTTTAAAAGGGATTATTTTTAAGGTAATATTTTATTAAAACATCATTTTAAATTTTTTAAATATTTATTCTTCTAAATCATTCTCTATAATGTCAATATTTTCAAAAATGGTTTCTAAGGATTTATTTATACGGACATTAATGTTTTATAATGTTAATTTCATTCAAAAGTTTCAAAGTGGTATGAGAAAACATTATTAAAAAATGCAATTAAATGTCTTTCTTTCAAAATTGTGTGACTTTTAAATGTTTTTATTATAAAGGGATATTTCTCTCAAAGAGTTCTACAAATAATTTTCATCAATGTCAACATCCATTGATAGATTTTAAACTTGTTTGAAATTGATTTATTATGATACAAATCATCCATATTGTATTGACAGTTTTCTGATATGTTTAACTGTGGATGCGTTATTTTTATACCATTATGGGTTTATGTATAAAGTATTGACAATTGATATGCATGTTTTAATACGAATGTTTATGTTATGTTTAAACCTTTTCATATGAGGAATGCATTAGAGATAGTAAGTGAAAGGTGGAGCCAGCTATTACTCATCGATGCATCAGTAGGTCTAATGAGACAAACTAGTGTCTTGGTACAAGCACATGACAAAATTTTATTTGTAGTATTGGCACAAGGCCTTGAGTTTGTTGTTATGAAGTCTGGCATTATGCATTCCATCATTATGAAATTTTCTATTGATATGACATGTTATTATTTGACTATTATAATATCAATGTGAATATGTAAATGGAATTATTTGATTTATCTTCTCACATAATGATGAATTTTACGTTTAGAAGGCTTTTCTTTTAGTTTTATACATTTCCTTAAATGTTTAATCTTATTTTTGAATGTTTCCGCATTATTGTTATCCTTACTGAGCATCTGAGGTCCCGACTTTATTTTTATTTTTCCTAGGATGAGAAGAATTATATTATGACTGACCTACAGGGGTAATCTAAGGGACATGATTGTGGTCAATGGAGACAATGTTGTTGTTATTTTTCATTTTGTAATGTAATGTAACGTTCATATATGTAATCTATTTTCCAAAACTGAAAAACTAATTGGTCATTCAAGATTTCATTCATTAAAATCATGCCAATGTGTTGAAATAATGCACCGACTCAGGGTAACTAGGGTTGGGGAGTTACATAATATTTATCCAAATATAAAGGAAAAAAATATCAAAGAATGAATATTTCGTAAAATATTTCCATAAATATTATAGTGAACAAATAAAAAATAAAATAGAATTTTCCTTATTTATTTGTAACCACTCTCATAGAATCATATATGTCTAATATATTTTATCCATATTGATTTTCATTTACCAATATTGGTATTACAATTAATTTGGATAATGATGATTCATTTGTATCCAGAATAATAATCTTTTATGTAATGAGTATCATGTTTACCATCTTTTATTAAGTAATTATATTAAATTGGATAACAATAAAATTAAAATACCTTTAAAATTCAATCATTTCCATTAGTCTCCCAAGATCTATATTTCAATATGAAATGAACCAACTTTAGTGTTCCTATCAACACTTTTTTACTTAATAACTCCTTAATTTCTACGGCATTATATATATGTAACATCGTATTACCCTTTTTAAGCAAATTCTAGTCCCTTTTTAATATCCTTATATTTGGGGAATGTGTTGGCTTGTTTTAGGGAATGTTTAAAATTTTGTGGAACATTTTTGGACTCTAAATGTTTGGAACACTGTTATGGAAAACTATGCAGTTTTTCATAAAAAACCATGCATACTATATTGTGGTACTAGAAGGGGGGACATTGTTATAGTAAAGAATGTGTCCACCACTCCAAACCATGTTCCCTTTTAAGAGTGTATTTTTTAGGGTTAATTAATGGTTATGTTATCTTATTACAAAACCATGAATGCTTTCTTGAATCATTGTAAGAGCACATAGTTAAGGAACTCAATTCTTATTAAACATACATCCTGGCCCATTAAACCATGTGTGCAGGTTTTCAATCCTCTCATATTTTAATTAATAATAAAAATACACCCTTTAAAACTATTAACACCACCCATTCTATTATAACATGATCCTTTGGATTTTTGGGGATTCAAATAAGCTTTATTGGATCTTGCAACATCATCCATTGTGAATTAATGTGACGGTGGAGATATGATCCCACTTTAGTATGTGGTTTCTCTATTTATTTTAGATTTCTCACTCACACATTTCCTACAATTTTAGGTTGTTTAATCCATACAGTTATTTTGGATTGGATCATTGATTGGATGTATCTCCATTCTTGGTGTGATTCCTTGATCACATTTTCCGTCTTTCATTATCGGTTTTCTCCACTATGAGTGTTTATTTTATAGATCATGTGATTATTGTTAGGTTATTCATTAAGGTATTACCCTTCTATTGAAACAATATTTTATTGATTGATTTGAAATGGATTTTTAATTGATTTAATATATTATATTTTTGATGATTTTATGTATATTTTGAAAAGGGAATGTATATTTTGAGAAACCCCCAATTTCAATGGAAATGAAAATGTTGGAAATAATTAAATAAAAATGATTACTTCAATTAAATGTCCATTTAATGAAATGATATATGTTTACTCTTCAGAGATTTGGATTAAAATGACTTCTTTTTCCAAAAGGAATGAATTTGGTGAAAACCGATGATTTGGTATTGAAATTGAAATGTCATTATGAACATGAAAATGGGAAATTTAATTGTGAAGGATGAATTGATTTGAATGATTATCCTAATTATGGAGAAATTATTGATTGATTATATAACATGTAAGCTTTGGTAGTTAATAGATTATTAGGAAAATCATGCTTGGACTCTGACTTCCTTGAAGTAGATTGATGAAGAAAACACTAATTAAAAAAAGTTTGGAATAATTTTCCATGATTGGTCCCCTAAAAGTGTTTTAATTGATTATCTTGATGAATTTATCTTTAGGGAGTGTGAAAACAAAACATGACCAATGATTATGATTGAAATGTGTGAGGATCCTATATCATGAAACAGATTCACCTTAGTTCATATGACCATGGTGTGTTGTAATGTTGAATTGATTATGCATGTAAATGTTTGTAGAACTAATTTATTCATACCAAATATTTTATATAAATATTATCTATAAAATTTCAATTTATACATATGTTGATATATCACCATATTTTTTATTGAAATAATGTTTTGTTAAAAATATTTAAATGAATTTCCATTGATTGTATTATTTAAATTGAAAGAATAAATTGTTTACTATCTTGGGATTTCTTATTTCTCACTTAGTGCGTGCATAATAGGTTTTTTACCTCACACCATATCTTTTTTTTCATTTATTCATCGAAATTATTATTCCAGGTCTCATGAAATAGAAAACACTACATGGAGTTGTTCGTTCTTATTGATCTTCAAAACATTGGAGTGATGATTCTCACTAGTGGAGCTATAATAAAATTATTATATAGAGTTTAGAATAATTATTTCATGATCGATTTTGTATTTTCATTTATTTCATGTTTTACATTTGGATATTTTTTATATATACCTATGTTATTTATTTCCTTGATTATTATTTGGACTACTAATTATTTATTGATTTATTTTTCTGAATTTTATGATGATGGGATCCCTATTGGAATCCCATTTTTATGTTGATATGATTTCATGTTCTAGTCTCTAACCTGTTAGGAAATGGAATTACATTCGGGTTATGTCAGGGATAAATTGGGTATCAGAGTACAAGAATATCTAGGTTGTTTTTCAAAAAATGGAATAAAATGAGAATGAAATTATTTCCTTTATTTCATCATCTCGATCTGGGGTGTCCTAGTAGGTAGGAGGTTGGATTTTCAGTACATAAGAGGTTGTTTTGAGAGAGTTTTTGGACAGATCTCATTATAGAATTCCTTAATTCACCAAGGGTTTGTGGGAAATGTATCATTGAGGAATAAATTTATCTTCTTATAGTATTTTCCATAAAAATTACCAAATTATATAGAAATCGAAGTTGGTTAAATTCTATTTGATGCAATTGATATTCAGGAATCTCTTGAATTATTTGATAATCTGTGTATTATTTTTGTTGTTTTGGTGTTTCTTCTTGTTGTTTATTATAATAATTCCTATAAGTATACATTTTAATTAACTATAAGAGGAAAATTCTAGTGAACAATAATAATAAAAACGTCTAGCTAACCAGAATCTGTTTGAGATTGTGGTGTGTGCTGTCAAAACATATGATAGGTACTAGTTCCCTTTCTGACATCGGTAGTGGAACCTCAAGGTGATGAATCTAGAGATCACACTAAAGAGTTTAATTCCTAAAAACCATGATCATTACAAGGCTCTACTTATTCTAAAGAGGTGGATTATTGGTTGAAAAAAAATTGAGTTACTTTTTATGTTCTTGTAAACACTATATATATAAAGGTGAGGTGGGTTACCTTTAAGCTTAAACAACCAAGAAGGATATGGTAGGAACTATGGTTACAATGAAGAAACATGATTTCATAGTGTGTAAATAATTCCAATCCATTTTTAAAGAATATTTCTATTTATATTGGATAGTTTTAGTGATGTTCATGGAGTTACATAACGTCCAAGAAGGCAATAAGACTATTACTCGGTATACGAACCACTTTGCTTGAGATGTTCAGTTTTATCCTATATTAGTGATAAATCAGAAATTAATGGATCAATTATTTTATATGTGTATTCGATTAGATATTTGACACAATTGTTTCATCATGAAACTCAATTCTAGTGCGGATGTGATGGATAGGATGTTCTTGGATAATCTTGACCTGGATGTTAATTCATGGTTAATGGAAGTTAGAATTAATCCCAATCGATGTTGTATTAATTAATTTAATCATAATTGAATTCTTGATTAGTTTTGTAACACCCCGAGATTTTATGAAAAATATTCTTAATTTCATTAATGTCATGTGATGTACACTACACCAAAAGGAGCTTGCACCACACGCGTCCTTGACTTGCCATTCATTACACGCATTCGCTACCTTCCTCGATAGCGTGTGTAGTACGCAATACCGAGTTTCACTAAACAACGATATGCTATTAAAATATTATTAAAACTAGCCTTATGAATAGTAATAACCACTTTTTGAAATTTTTTAAATTTTATTTTTCAAAATGGACTTCATTTCTGGATTCGGAATATCAAAATTACCTTAGGGTGAAATTTTGGTACTTTTCGGATAACTTTCATTTTATGATGAATAGTGAAAGTTACTAAATTTTAATTAAAAACAAACTTTTTAATAGAAATAATTAATAGTGATAAATTATTAATTTTATTGGTTTTAAAGTATATTTATAATATATTTTTACAATTTAATACCATGATGGTTATTGGATGTAATTTCACATTTAAACCAGACATAAACAACTGTCAATCTCTTGGTAGTTATTATCTCTTAAGAACACGCTATTTGTTTTGACGACGAGAATTAATTTTTAAATTAATTAATGCAACTGATATGTTTTGAATTTGGTAAAATAGACATCATTTTTGAATTCATAATATCACATATAGCTTAGGCCTAATTTTTGGTATTTTTCTGGAAACTTTCATTTTTTGATGAATAGTGAAACCACTAAGTGGTAGTTAAAAAAATGAATTTTTCATAAAACTTAATTTTACTGCTTATGTGAGTGTAATTTCAAAAATCCAAGAGACACGGTTGATCTTAGTAAGTAAAACTTGGTTCAATGAGATTAAAATAATTACTGGTGAATAGTAACTTTTTACTTTTTTTTACCACGCTTAAAAGTAAATAGGGTAATTAAGGGTAAAAATGCTATTACTATTACCCTAAAACATGTCCCAATTCTATTGGATAAGTGTAATTCGACCGAAAACAACCTTAGGAATAAAAAAATGACCATTTAGGCCCACTTGGATTAGATTAGGAAATTTATTATTAATTTATTTAAAGAAGGGTTAAAATAGTTAAAATCAAAGTTCAATAAGTAAATAATTTTTAATATAGGGTTATACATAAGATAAATTAGACTATAAATATTCCTTAGAAATATAAATTGATTTCCTACATAATGGTATTTTATTTGTAATTTGTAGACATTAAATAATTTAATTTATTTTTGACACAACAATGATGCAATAATTATCTTATTAATGAAATATTGACATGATTGATGTTATAAATACCCAAATAAATGTTATTTGAGACTTTTTATGAAGTCCACTAATTTTATAGGTTAATATAACATGTTATAATTTATTTAATTTTCCTTTTTCTAACTAATCATTCTTTTATGATTTTCACAAAAATTACTTACGAAATAGTGTCAAAAATGACATAAAAAAGTTTTTAAAACAAATATTAAATTATTAATTGTTATTTTATTCCTAAAAATCTAAGGTTCAGACAAATAACTTATATAAGGTTATATATATTAATAATAAACAACTTGGGGTTCGTTTGTCTTGTTATAGTATGTTTATTAACCTTATAGTGTAAGAACACAAAAAGACACGGTAAAAGTAAAATTATCTATGTTAATGTTAAATATAAATGATAAGGTTAGAATTGGAACCTAAACTTGTCTAAATTCTATTGGATGAGAAGCTTTCGACCCATCCCCACCTTATATTCTAAATAAATCAATTTGTAGCTATTTAAAACCGAATTTGGCATTATAATAAAATAATATTTTTAGTTATTCCAAAGGTACCCATTTCCTCCCTTATAAAAGGGCACCTCCTCCCTCTCTTCTTCACACTGCTTTGAGCCTTCAAGCTCAGCCAACCCCTGCCAAATTCCCTTCTCCACTTTCCTATCAACATCCTAGAGGTCCTGGTCTTCATCAAAGACCAATTTTAGTGCCCTAAAAGGATATCACAAAGATGCGTTTCAAAGAAGAGGTAATGTATGTTACCGATTCTTTCAACTTTATTTCTTCTTCCACTTCTTATTCATAGGTTGTTTCATTATTAAGTAATATCATTAGTATCACACATATAATGATATGTTATTATAAGTATGAAACAACCCTATTTCACCATCTATCCATCCTACGGAAAACGAAATCACCACGCGTGCGTACGTACGAAATACCATCTCCACGTCGTGGTGTAATCTATATTCCACCACCACCTTACTTGGATGGGTATAATGGTGTACATAATAACTATATATGATTATCTTAAAGTGATATATATTCTGAAATAGTATACATACACTCCAATACAATTCCACAATCATGAGAATGAAATCATCGCTCGTGCGTACGTACGGACTACCGTCTCCACGACGCGATGAGATTCATTCTCCACATTAACCATTCATGAATGATTATAGAGTATATATAATAAGTAATCATGAAATATATTACATAATAATGATACTGGATTTAGGTGTATATATATGTATTTCATCTACTTAATTCCATTCAACTCAATAAAGAAACGAAAACAGCGTTCATGCGTATGTACGGCCTACCGTCTCCATGAACGGTGTATTTCTTTCCATTTACTGATCTATTATATATATGTATATTCTGAATATATATTATATATAAATCATGTTTTATATTTTGTAATTAATTAATCATGATCTATTTAATCATATGAATAATTACAAGTCAAAACATGGATGAAAAATGAAATGATTTTAACCAAAACACTCTTTAACATCGAATTTACAAAAGAACGGGCAATATAAAATCATAAGTGAACCACATATGAAATCATAAAATGAGTATGATTCTGGAATAAGTCAATAACATTATTTAAATCATTATACAGGAGGTTCGGACACTTATGAAGAAAATCGGAAATAAGGTAAGGGAAATATCACAATATCATTTTTATCCGAGATTGTTTATACTTTAGTATTTACTGGGGTGTATTTATCATCCAAATCCATGTTTCCTCAATATGTAATAATATTTGCATCCACCTACAATTTTTTGAATCCAATTTTACCCTTCGGTGAGTTTTTAGTAAATGATATGAAAGGAATCTTTTGTCGTTTTTCGTACGAGGTACTTTTTGACTTTTCCGACAAAAGTACGGGAAGAATGTTTTTTTAATGTATACGGCATGAATGGATTTTAAAAAAAATATTTCCAAGAAGCTTTCTTTACAAGTTTTCAATTATATTTTTAATAAACTTCCTTTAGTTTAGAATTGTATGACATGTTAAGAAAGGAAAAGTGTTTTTGAAGTAGAAAGGATATTTTCCTCAAGAATGGAGTTCAAGTGTTTTATCAAAATTATTTTCCATATAAGATGACAAAGGGTTCTGTTTCTATCCCTATTATTAAATTGATTTGATTATGTTGTGATGGAATTATTTTTATGAATTCCTTTATCTTATATGAATTGTTTTATGATGTCACGATGTTTAAGATTCCCATTTTAATTTCATGGGTTATGAAATGATGTATCATTTATGATTTTTTGGCACACATAAGAATGGTTTCATTTTGAGATGGGTGAGAACTATATCTCCCTCCAATGCATTGGGTAAAGATTTTATATCTCTTGAGATAGATATGGCTGGAATGGTAGGTTATACCGGTTCAGTGAAACAGGACTGGAATGAGGAGTGAAATCGATTCAGAAAGGGACTTTGTCCACTAAGATAGTCTTGGAAATGAGTCTTGACTAATAAGAAATGATTATCTATGATTATGTGTGTATTCCACAAAGTTTCATGTTTTAGGTTATGATTATTGGGATTACATTTCACTATTTGATTTATCCCATGTTATAAAATTATGATCTCTTTTGCAGGTTAAGATTTCCAAAAGATGTGTTCTTATGAATATGACGTGATTGATTTTTCTTTTATTTACCCTTACTGAGCATTTTATCTCACCATTTTATGTTTTCTTTTACCCAGGACATAAAGAAAGGATTTAGGTTTAAAAAAAAGAAGATCATTATGGGAGATGTTGAAGATCTTTCACCACGATTAGAAGATTATATTCAGTGTTTTCAAAGACACTAAACTATTACGGTCCTTGTGTGTGTGTTTTTGTTATGTACTAAGTATTCCACAAAATTAATGTAATGTCTATGTACGTTAAGCTTCGGGTCTCTACAGTTGGTATCAGAGTGAAGTTTTAGTCAACCTTTGGAAACTAGGATTTGAGAACGTTAGTGAGATCCCTAGAGATATTTCTAAGGTATGTCTAGGGATGTCCCTAAGGATAAGTATACGTATAGGATATAGTCCTAGAACTATGGTAACGATATTAGATTAAACCAAAGATGTTAGATATTGAAGTTACTCCCCCATTATTATGATTTTTTCTCTCACACTATTCTTTTTGGGTTTTAGAAAATGGCTGGAAACAAGATGATTCACGATAATGGAGGATATGATGGACAATGGAATGATATTCTTCATGAGAAACCAAATGAAATGGGATTTGGAAGTCCAAAAATCATTATCATGTCGAATCAGCAATCTCATAATATGATCAATAAAGTAAAATTTGGTATGTTCCCTAACTCGGCTAATAAGAGAAAGATGGAGTTTCATGATGATCATAGAGGAAAGAAAGTTCAATTTCCCCTATGTAAATCATGTGGGAATAGGCATCAAGGAGAATGGTTCAATGGAACTGGAAGATGCTTTGTGTGTGGAAAATAAGGACACAAATCCAGTAAGTGCAAAGGAAACGGTTTAGTTAACACTAGGGATGAGGACAATGGTATTGCTACAACATCAACAATGGTTAAATGTTTTAAATGTGGAATGTACGGGCATTGTGCAAACCAATGACCTAAGGGAAAGACTCATGAAGAGAATCAGTATGGTCGGATGGGTAGTATTTATGTTGATGATGATGAAGAGACTACAAATGATATGTGAGATGAAAGAATTTTTGAAGCTCGGTCAATGGTTTAAGAATGTAGTGGAATGATTACATGTTTATCATGTGTAATGTTGTATAAGTAATCTCATGGTACTATGGAATAAAGAGACATCTAAGGATTGTTACACTGTTGTCTTTCCTTGAGTTTTGAAAGTGTATGATTTATGTTACCAGTATCCATGAAAGGTTATTCAGATATTTTCGGATTATAGATGATATGCGCATAATGAAGGGATAAGGAGAAAATTAAATGTTTGATAGTATTCATTAGCTCATGACTGATATAAGGAGAAAGTTATATCATGGTTTGAGTATATAGAATTTTTTGGATTTTGGTATGTGGAAAGAGTTAACTTTTGACAGCATTCATGTTTTCACTATGGTTTAATGGGTATTCATTTTTCAAGAGAATACATCATTAAGGTATTCACATGAATGGAATGTAACCAACAAGATATATGGGGGATAAATGATGGTATTCACATGCTTGGTTGACGACATTTCAAGTAATCGTTTTCTTTATACTATGAGCTTGGACCGAAGTATTTTAGATAAGCCTAAAGATTGGAATGGATTATGTTAACCATAAGTTAGTATTCTTTAAGGATAGAACATTTTTTGATATTATAAATGTGATGTTATAGTAATGTAGTTTTAGAAAAAGGACAACATGTAGGATGAGTGACAACCCATCGCGTCGGACAAGGCTGTGGGAATCAAACCCACAACCGAAGTGCGACAAGCCTTTATCGCCTACCACTGGCCGACAAAAAGTCCATGTTTAGTAGAAACTAGTTTTATTATATTAAGCAGTATAATATAAGAAGTATAAGTCCATTTTAGGAACCATATATTATTAATCTCACTATAGATGGATTTACGTAATTTTTTTTGATAACATTTCTAACCTTTTGTTTAAGACAGATGGAATGACCCATAATTCTATCACATGATCTGCTAACACATCACGAATGACAAATTCAACTTGATTTCATTAAGATATGAAGTTGAAATTGTCCAGAGAACGACCAACGGTGAGACTATACCAAAATCACGAAAGTATTTGTTCTAATTCCAATTTCATCAACATTAGGGAAATGAACTTGAAAACCAAAAATGTTGTCCTATTTCTCTTATATCTGATGAATCAGATGGTACCTTAGATCGTCACAAATTTATGGCTTTGTGATTTCGGGCTTTTCCATAGCCATGTCCTCTACCACTCTCCATCATAACATGATGGTTATATTTCTCTTCCATATCCATATTTTCACCTATGTGGAAACCCAATGAATAGTTTATTTGGGTAACCGTTACGTTTCATACTTTTGTTTTTTAAAGATTGGTTTTGGTATTTTTTTTACGATGTGGGTTTCTATAGTAAACCATTTATAACCCCCATGAATTTCGAGGGTGAAATTCATTTTAAAGGGGGTAGAATGTAACACCCCGAGATTTTATGAAAAATATTCTTTTTAATTTCATTAATGTCCTGTGTTGTATGATACACCAAAAGGAGCTTGTACAACACGCATCCTTGACTTGCCTTTCATTACACGCAATCGCGACCTTCCTCGATAGCATGTGTAGTACGCAATACAGAGTTTCACTAAACACCGATATGCTATTAAAATATTATTAAAACTAGCCTTATGAATATTAATAACCACTTTTTGAAATTTTGTAAATTTTATTTTTCAAAATGGACTTCATTTCTGGATTCGGAATATCGAAATTAGCTTAGGGTGAAATTTTGGTACTTTTCGGATAACATTCATTTTCTGATGAATAGTGAAAATTACTAAATTTTAATTAAAAACAACCTTTTTAATAGAAATAATTAATAGTGATAAATTATTAATTTGATTGGTTTTAAAGTATATTTAGAATATATTTTTATAATTTAATACAATTTTGGTTATTGGATGTAATTTCACATTTAAACCATACATAAACAACTATCTATCTTTTGATAGTTATTATCTCTTAAGAACACGCTATTTGTTTTGATGATGGGAATTAATTTTTAAATTAATTAATGCAACTGATATGCTTGAATTTGGTAAAATAGACATCATTTTTGAATTCATCATATCAAATATAGATTAGCCTAATTTTTGGTATTTTTCTGGAAACTTTCATTTTTTGATGAATAGTGAAACCACTAAGTGGTAGTTAAAAAAATGAATTTTTCATAAAACATAATTTTACCGCTTCTATGAGTGGAATTTCAAAAATATGAGAGACACGGTTTATCTCAGTAAGTAAAACGTGGTTCAATGAGATGAAAATAATTTTTGATGAATAGTAACTTTTTACTTTTTTTACCACGGTTAAAAGTAAATAGTGTAATTAAGGGTAAAAATGATATTACTATTACCCTAAAACGTGTCCTAATTCTATTGGATAAGTGTAATTCGACCAAAAACAACCTTAGTAAAAAAATATGACCATTTATGCCCACTAGGATTAGATTAGGACATTTATTATTAATTTATTTAAAGAAGGGTTAAAATAGTGAAAATCAATGTTTAATAAGTAAATCATTTTTAATATATGGTTATACATAAGATAAATTCGACTATAAATATTCATTAGAAAGATAAAAAGATTTCCTACATAATGGTAGTTTATTTGTAATTTTTAGACATTACATAATTTAATTTATTTATGACACAACGATGATGCAAAAATTATCTTATTAATGAAATATTGACATAATTGATGTTATAAATACCCAAATAAATTTGATTTGATCCTTTTAATGAATTAAACTAATTTTCTAGGTTAATATGACATGTTATAAGTGATTTATATATCTTTTTTTGAACTAATCATTCTTTTATGTTTTTCAAAAAAATTAATTACTAAATAGTGTCAAAATTGACATAAAATAGTTTTTAAAACAAATATTATATTATTAATTGTTATTATATTCCTAAAAATCTAAGGTTCGTCCAAATTACATATATAAGGTTATATATATTAATAATAAACAAATTGGGGTTCTTTTGTCTTGTTATAGTATTTTTATTAACCTTATAGTGTAAGAACACAAAAAGACACGGTAAAAGTAAAATTATCTAAGTTAAAGTTAAATATAAATTATAAGGTTAGAATAGGAACCTAAACTTGTATAAATTCTATTGTATGAGTTTAGTTTGACCCATCCCCACCTTAGTTTCTAAATAAATCAATTTTTAGCTATTTAAAACCGAATTTGGCTTTATAATAAAATAATATTTTTAGTTATTCCAAAGGTACCCCTCTCCTCCCTTATAAAAGGGCACCTCCTCCCTCTCTTCCTCACACCACTTTGAGCCTTCAAGCTCGGCCAAACCCTGAAACATTTCCTTATCCACTTCCCTAGAAACATCCTAGAGGTCCTGGTCTTCATCAAAGACCAATTTTAGTGCCCTAAAAGGAGATCTCAAAGAGGCGTTTCAAACAAGAGGTAATGTCCATTACCGATTCTTTCAACTTTATTTCTTCTTCCACTTCTTCCTCTTATGTTGTTTTATTATAAAGTAATAACATCAGTATCACTCGTATACTGATATGTTATTATAAGTATGAAACAACCATATTTCACCATCTTTCCATCCTACGGAAAACGAAATCACCGCGTGTGCGTAGGTACGGAATACCGTCTCCAGGTCGTGGTGAAATCTATTTTCCACCACCACCTTACTTGGATGGGTATAATGGTGTAAATAATAACTATATATGATTATTTTAAAGTGTATTTGATTCTGAAATAGTATACATACACTCCAATAAAATTCCACGATCATGAGAATGATATCATCGCTCGTGCATACGTACGGACTACCGTCTCCACGACGCGATGAGATTCATTCTCCATGTTAACCATTCATGAATGATTATAAAGTATATATAATAAGTAATCATGAAATATATGACATAATAATGATACTGGATTTAGTTGTATATATATGTATGTCATCTACTTAATTCCATTCAACTCAATAAGGAAACGAAAACAACGTTCATGCGTACGTACAACCTACCGTCTCCATGAACGGTGTATTTCTTTCCATTTACTGATCTATTATATATATGTATATTCTGAATATATATTATATATAAATCATGTTTTATATTCTGTAATTAATTAATCATGATCTAAGTAATCATATGAATAATTACAAGTCAAAACACGGATGAAAAATGAAACGATTTTACCCAAAACACTCTTTAACATGGAATTTACAAAAGAAAGGGTAATATAAAGTCATAAGTGAACCATATATGATATCATAATAATGAGTATGATTCTGAAATAATTAAATGACATTATTTAAATCATTATACAAGAGGTTCAGACACTTATGAAGCAAATCGGACCTAAGGTAAGGGAAATATCACAATCTCTTTTTTATCCGAGATTGTTTATATTTTAGTATTTACTGGGGTGTATTTATCATTCAAATCCATGTTTCCTCAATATGTAATTTTATTTCCATCCACCTACAATTTTTTAAATCCAATTTTACGCTTCGGTGAGTTTTTATTAAAGAATATGAAAGGAATCTTTTGTCGTTTTTCGTACAAGGTACTTCTTGACTTTTCCGACAAAAGTACGGGAAGAATGTTTTTTTAACTTATACGGCATGAATGGATTTTTAAAAAAATTATTTCCAAGAAGATTCCTTTACAATTTTTCAAGTCTATTTTTAATCAACTTCCTTTAGGTTAGAATTGTATGACATGTTAAGAAAGGAAAAGTGTTTTTGAAGTAGAAATGATATTTTCCTCAAGAATGGAGTTCAAGTGTTTTATCAAAATTATTTTCCATCTAAGATAAAAAAGTGTTCTGTTTCTATCACTATTATTACATAGATTTGATTATGTTGTGATGGAATTATTTTTATGAATTCCTTTATCTTATATGAATTGTTTTATGATGTCACGATGTTTAAGATTCCAATTTTAATTTCATGGGTTATGTAGTGATGTATGATTTATGATTTTGTGGCACACATAAGAATGGTATCATTATGAGATGGGTGGGACCTATATATCCCTCCAATTCATTGGGTAAAGATTTTATATCTCATGAGATAGACATGGCTGGAACGGTAGGTTATACCGGTTCAGTGAAACAGGACTGAAATGAGGAGTGAACTCGGTTCAGACTGGGACTTTGTCCACTAAGATAGTCTTGGAAATGAGTCTTGACTAATAAGAAATGATTCTCTATGATTATGTGTGTATTCCACAAAGTTTTATGTTTTAAGTTACAATTATTGGGATTACATGTCACTACTATGATTTATCCCATGTTATGAAATTATGATCTCTTTTGCAGGTTAAGATTTCCAAAAGATATGTTCTTATGAATATGACATGATTGATATTTCTTTTGTTTACCCTTACTGAGAATTTGAGCTCATCCTTTTATGTTTTCATTTCCCCAGGACATAAAAAAAGGATTTAGGTTTAAAAAAATAAGATCTTTATGGGAGATGTTGAAGATCTTTCACCACGATTAGAAGATTATATTCCGAGTTTCCAGAGACACTAAACTATTACGGTCCTTGTGTGTGTGTTTTTGTTATGTACTAAGTATTCCGCAAAAGCAATGTAATGTCTATGTACGTTAAGCTTCGGGTCTCTAAAAGTTTTGTGGTGTTTCTAGATAGAATACATAATCCAAGACTCATGTAGTAATTTCTATAGTCCCTATTACTTTATATTGGTGTGAAATGAATGAAAATTCAAAACAGGATTTCACTACGTCGCCTAAAATATGTAGACAATGTGGATGATCAGGTCTCTAGTAGATGTGATTCATGTATTCTCTACCTTCTGAGATGGTATGATCTCATAATAACTTAATGGTACTATGGTGAAAGAATATTCTTCAAGAAATAATGGGATGTACAACATATATTCAAAACTGAGCTTCTTAATATAGTGGAAGAGTATCCATAGGAAGCTGATATAGGTTTTTCAATAGTGATAGGTAAAATCACTATATATTTATTTTTAATATCTTCTTCATTTTATACTGGTGAGATTGAATCATTAATATGAACTCATTTTTATTTTTATTTAGATCTTCTTAAAATTATTTTTATTATGTGACAGATATTATTACACCCCTTAGAATGATGAGATAACATGGGCTCCAATTTACCTCTTTCATTTTCTCTCTATCAGAGATAAATACCACAATGAATTTTCTAGTCATAAACATGACCACTTTTTACAATGTTTTTTTTCTTAAATTGGTTAATATCCCATAAATAATGGATTCACTAATATCTTTAGCTGATCACCATTACTATGCCTGATGGGTTGTTATGTGTTTTCCAAGGAAAATGGGTCCCAAGGTGGAGTATAAATGAATTTTTTCTCATATTTGGGTAGGGAAATATCAATGTTTTCTTTGGAATTATAGCATGAATCATTAAGTAGTGATCTCCATCCAGTGGGTTTTATATTTCTTAATTTGTTCTATTTTATTTCTCAGTCTTTCCCCTGATAAGAATGCTATATTTCTCAATTGATCTAGTTCCCAGTAATCTAAAACTCTAAATTACCACTTTCCATGTAGAAAAAATAAATTTATGTTAAAAATATAGTTAAATTTTATTCTAGAGAAAGGATTAATATGATCGAGTGTGTGACCTTTGGTGGGCCCTTTTCTCTTTGTATAGAATGGAGATGGGACACTTTTCCTTTTTTTAATTTCTTAAAACTCAACTATGTTACAGAAATTAAAAGGTATTAATTACCATATATTTAGATTTTTTTAGATAAATTAAATGGTGGAAAGTGGTTTGAAATATTAATCATCATTATAGTTATCCCCAATTGAGAATAAACAATTATGAAATCAAGAAGGCCACCTTCAAAATTAGGTATGACCATTATGAGAATATATTTATTAGATTTGGTCTAATAAATTCTTTTAATGTATTTATGGAATTGATGAATAAAATATTCCACGAGTACCTTTACTCATTCATTGTTGTATTTTAGAAGATATTTTGGTTTATTCACAAACTATGGAATATCATGTGAACCATATTAGAATAGTTAAAAAATATTGAGGGATAACTGATGTTATGTAAAGTCTTTTGAAATATAATTTCTGGATTTGGGATGTGATATTCTTCAGACACAAGGTATTAGAACAAGATAGTTGTTTTCATTCATAAGAATATTGTGGATATAATAATTGGATGATACTTTGTAATGTTTTTTAAAATAGAATATTCTTCATTTTGGATGGGTGTTACCATATGTTCTCTAATTATTTCATGGAGATGGATTATATTAAGACTTCTCAATCGAAAAGGGGTTATTTTAGGGTCCTTGAAAACATCATCCCCATAAAAATAAATTTTAAATAAATTATCCCAAACTCATATCCATGATGCATGATCTCATGTGTTGGATACATTAACTTTCCAATTTAATGTTTTTTTTCTCTTCCAATTATATATACTGAGTTATATCTTCTTAAAAAGATTTTAACCTAAAAAAAGATGATGGGCGGTGCACCTACAATTATTTTATTTAAACATTACCAATAACTCAAGTATGGGGAATTTAATTGTTGATGATTTGACTAGGAATATTTTGAATCATTCCATTAAATAATCATCAATATAATAGATTCATATTGATTCTTTACTTATTTTCATTTGGGATTCTAGGAGGATGTAACATTGTTTCTTCTAACAAGAATTCCATTGACCTCCTATATTCATGAGATGATTCTATAGGAGAAGAACTTCAATGATGTTTTCCATGATATTAGGAACTCTATTTATAGAGGGTAGACCATTTTTGGGTGATCATTATCCTATAATGGTGACCAATGGTTTCATAATTGTTATGTTATTCCTTTTTCACTTTCAAAAGATGTGATATGGGATTTCAAAAATTCCAAGTGGGTCCTACACCTCAGTACCCAGAAGATGTTCTATGATATATAGTGATGATTTTTTATACAAGTATTAGGAAATAAATCACATAATTTTTCCTAATTATTATACCTATCATCCAGAAAATTATGATAACTACAAACCATCAGGCTTTCTTCATACCCTTCCTATATCAACTTTGAAGTGAGATGAGATTTCTATGGAATTTGTTGTCTGGTTACCAAGTAATCTCCATGGGAAGAATGTGATAGGGTATTTTATCACTTATATTTCCAAATTATAACACATTAATGAATTGAAGATACAACCAATGTTTAAAATTTGTGAAGTCTCTATATGAAATATATTTTCCGATTATACGTTGTTCTTTATGTTATAGTCTCTAATGGGGATCCTTAGTTTGGATTCCATTTATTTAGAGGACTCTAGGTGGTGAAGGGGTCCCAAGTAATATTAATCACAACATATCATCCATAGATAAATGTCCAGACATAATTTGACAAACAAATCCTTGAGAACATTCGTTGTGATATGGTTCACAACGTTAGTGGAGCATCAAATGACCATTTTGTACTGGTTTTGTTTTTTATTATAATTGTTACCAGTTTGTTAATATAAATGATCCTATTGAGGCATTGTATGGGTTTCCATATATATATCTACTATGTTGGACATATATAGGTGAATCATCCTTAGTTGGATCATGTTTGGTCAAGGGGATGATATCAATGACCCAGTTCATTCATCATAGAATGAAAATGACCCAGAGCTTGTATAAATCATACAATGACCATCAAAACAGACATTTGGAGTTTTTAGTTATTTAATATGGGATTATGATAATTTCATCTCACTTGGGTCACTTATAAATTAGAATTCATGAGAATCTATTATAGTGGTTTGTGGTTCCTTTCATGATAGTTACTTTATTGGTAATGTGGATTGCCATTTCTCTTTACCATTATTATGGTAATCGATCCAAAATGAGTTCCATGTATCACATCTCAAGAATTATCATTATAAAAATTATCATTTTTTGATATATAAAGACATTGATTTTGGGTCTAATTTATCCATGACTGATTATCAAGTTAGGATTTTTTTATTCTATAAATGAGGATATTAATGGGAAAAATATACCTATGGTCTATGTTATATGGAATCATGGTTCAAATTCACATTGGACATGATACTATAAGGTAATAATGAGAGTGAAATGAACTTTTCTCTTTGATATGTAATATTTTTTATATTCTTTATTGGGAAATAAAGTGTTTACAGTGGGGATAATGTAATATCATAATACCTTCATTCAATAAATTATATCCCCATGTTTTTATATCTTCTTTTTTGGCATGTTTTATGTTCTTTTGGGTGATGTTTCAGAAAATTTGGAACATTTTGGGAATCTGAATGGTTTGGTAAAATTTTGTTTTATGGACCAGTAAACCATGTTCCTTATATTGGTGTACTTGAAGTGGGTACAATGATAGAACAAATTGTGAAACCACTCCTATAAACTATTCATACTTTTAATATATTTTTATTCACTATTAGTGCATGGTTATTTAAACCATTTTGAAAAACCATTCAACCTTTTCAAAATCCCTATAAGGGTACATAGTTAGGTATTAATATTATTATTAACTATGTAGCATGACCCAATAATCTATGTGTGCCGATTTTAAATCCCCCAAAATTTTAATTCAAAATATGAGTACCCCTTTTATAGATTCGCAATAACCACTATTCAACCCTAACATGATAGTTTGTCTTTTGGAATCCACTAAGATAATTTCTTATCTCTTTCAACCTATTCCCATGCAAATAAAAGTGTTTCTGGAAGATACAATCCCTCTCTGGTTGGTTTGTCTATTGATTTTGGGTTTATTTACCCCTCTGTTATATCCTTTTTGAGAGTGGTGAATCCCCATGTTATTGATGTATTAGGTCATCTATTTTATGGATCACGATTCAAAGGATTGATTACTTGATTTCATTCGCCTTCATTTTATTGGTGTTTCTTATTATGGGTGTTGATTTTCTCTACCTAGTTATTATTTTTATGGAGTTTAATAAGGATTTAGCCTATAATTGAATCATTAATTGGTTTATTGATTTTGAATGGGTTTTATTTATTTTAAAACCAATATTTTAGATTATTTGAATTATGAAGTTAAAAGTGCATTGATATTGTTAAAAAATCCAATTTCAATGGAATTGAAATTGTTTTGTGGATTTTTGGAATAATTATTTCTTGAATTGAATATTAATTTGATGAAATGATTATATTTTGATTCTTGAGAAAATATAATTAAAATGTATTGTGTTTTCAAATTTAATGAATTTTATGAAGACCTAGGATTTGGTTTTGAAATTTAAATGGCTAAAAATTTAAATTGGTAAATTCAATTGTGAATGATGAATTTCGTTGATTCATTTCCCTAAGAATGAATGGATTATTGATTTACTTATTTTAGTACATGTGGGATTGAGTAGTTAATGAGTGATAAAAATAAGCATGCTAGGATATCAAATCCCTTGAAATTGATAGAAAATGACAACAATAAATGAACCATGTTCAGAAAGATTTGTTGTTAGGTGACCCTAATGGGATTCTAATTGATTTTCAAAATTTCTTGAGCCCTAAGGATTGTGAATACGTACAGGTGCATTGATGATCACTGAGAAGTGTGAGGATCCTATAGTAAGAAGCTAACATACCTTAGAAAATATGAGCATGGTGCTTTTTATTTTTGATATGATTATACATTCCATTGTTTATAGAAATAATTTATTCACACAAAATTTTTAATATAAAATGTTCATTTAATACTATTGTGATATATCTACCATATTGTTTTATTAAAGTCATGTTTTTTTGAAAATATGAAAGTAACATTCCAAGAAATGTTTCATCTAAAATGAAATAATAAATGTTTTATTTTCATGGAAGTAGTTGTGGATCAATTGGGGAGACCAGACATGTCATTTTATCTCAGACCCTACCGTTTACTTTGGTCATTTATATAACTTATTATTTTAGGCCCATGGAATGTGAATGCACTATTTGGATATGGTAGTTGGGATTGATATGAGGGACTCTGGAGTGTTGAGGGTGACCATTGGAGCTATTTTCCACTTTTTACACAAGGTTTGGGGGAATGATTCATGATATATATTGTTTTTTATTTATTTTATGTTTTACCATTATAAATTTTATCATTATGATTATCAAAATATTCTCATTGTAGAGTTTTTGGAATACTGACTATTGATTTTTTTCACTATTGTACCTTAATGAGTTCCTTTATAGAAATACCATTCCCTTTTATGTTGATATGATACCATGTTTTAGTCAACAAAACATGGGGATTGGGAATTATATTCGTGCTATGTATGGTCCAGATTACGTATCTGTACACGAATTTATCCAATTTGGTTCGTGAAATATGATTCTTAGATAGTTGAGAAAACATTTATTCTAAGAGAAATATTGATAATACAGACATTGTAACTATTGTTTCCTATCTCATAGGGTTTCCCAAAAAAATTTAACCCAAAGAACAAAGATGGATATAATTACCGAACTAACTGGGTTATCCAATTCATCCATTATTTATATAGGATAATCCATGTCCACCCAACACTACTATGAACCTACCTATTTTGACGATCGAGGTATTTTCTTATGTAAACATTGGAATTAATATGACACATTGTATTTTAAGGGGATGTAAACTATCGCAATCAAATATTACATATTCCCTTTATAAATATGTATACAAAAAATGATTTTGTTTTAATCATAATTCCATCATAAATTTGTATGTTTAACCTATATTTAGGTGTAATTATTTATATAACTCATATATTGAGTTACTAGAACGAAATAAACTACAATTATATATATATATATATATCCTAGTGAATCACATAAACATGGATCAAAAACACCTGTTCATGGAAAGGATTAGAATTTAATGATATCAATAATATCAATAATATTAATACTGGTATGATAGGTTTCCAACCGCAAACATTCTTAAATATTTAATTACCTCATGGGCTAGTGAGCAGTCATCATAATGTCTTAGTAACCATGGTTTAGAACTGAAGAGATACTTCAATTCCATAATAACAATAACACCTAAAAAGTGAATAAAATAATCAAATATAAAATTCATGTTCCTAACCAAAAAATAATCTAAATAAAACATATATTTAAACTAAATAAATTATCTTATCCAACAAGAAACTCTTTAATTGCATGAAAGATAGTTTAAAGAAGTATTTTTTTAATTAATGTAATTTTACCACCTTTTAATGGCGAAACCTTTTTAAATCCAATAATTGAAACTTTTATATATTAAATTTGACAAAATAAACTTCTTATTTAGAATCAGGACATAAGAATTTAGTTTCAACAAATTTGGGTGTTTTTCTGATAAATTTCATATTTGGGTGAATAGTAAAAAATACTATATTTTAACTGAAAAAAACTATTTTAATAAAAATAATTTGTAGTGTTAAATAATATATTTTAATGTTTTGGAAGTATAAATAGATTATATTTTTACTATTTAATCAAATTTTATTCGTTGGAAATAATTTCCCTTTGAAATTGATCATAAACAAGTATCAATCTTTTGTTAATTATTATTTCTTAAAAACACCCTTTTTGGTTTTGACAATGGGAATTAATTTTAAATTAATAAATTTAACTTCTATTTTTTGAAATTGGTAATATAGATTTAGTTTTTGAATTCATAATATCAAAATTAGCTTAGGGTAAAATTTTGGTATTTTTCTGAAAGCTTTCAATTTTTGATGAATAGTGAAAAACACTGAGTTATTGGTTGAAACCGACTTTTTATTTAAATAAATATTTATATTTATTTATATTTATTTTAGCTCAAAATAGATACATAATACATATATAATATCAATACAATTCATCAGAGTAATTTTATAATAATTTAACATATATAAAAACCTTATTAAACTATTTATAGTCTTTTACCCACCTCCTAGGAGAATTTTCAAATATGCATAAAACATAATTTTACCATTTTTGTTAGTTGAATTTCAAAAATCTGAGAGACACTATTGATATCAGTATGTAAAATGTTGTTCAATAAGATAAAAATAATTTTTGGTGAATTGTAACTTTTGCTTTTATTTACCACGGTTGAAAGTAAATAGGGTAATTAAGGGTAAAAATGATATTATTATTACCCAAAAACTTGTCCTAATTATACTAGATAATAGTAATTCGACCAAAAACAACCTTAGTAATACAATACGAACCTTTAGGTCCACTTGTATTAGATTAAAACATTTATTATTATATAATTCAAAGAAGAGTTAAAAGTGATAAATTCAATGTTGAACAACTAAACCATTTTTAATATAGGGTTACACATAAGATAAATTCGACAATAAAAATCCATTAGAAAGATAAAAATATTTCCTACATAATTTTATTTTAATTATATTTTTTAGACATTAAATAATTAAATTTATCTATGACACAATGATGATGCAGTAATTACGGAATTAATGAAATATTAAAATAATTGATATTATAAATACATAAATTAATATAATTTACGACTTATTATGAATTACACTAATTTTATTTTTTAATATTACATGTTAGGGTTGGTTCGATGATTTGTTTTCAAAGTTATAATTCTTTTATGAATTTAGCAAAACAAAATACCAAATAGTGTCAAAATTGACATAAAAGTGTTTTTAAAACAAATATCATTTTATTAATTGATATTCTATTCCTTAAAACATAATTATGTGCCAAAAGAATTATATAATGATAGGTCTATCATTATTGAACCACTTGGGGTTTTCTTGGAAGTATATTGTATGTTTATAAACCATATAATATAAAAATATAAAGAGACATAGTAAATGTCAAACTATTTAACTAAGTGTTAAATCTAAAAGATAAAGTTTATATAGCGACCAAAACCTGTCTAAAACCTATAGGTTCAGTGTTTTTCGACCCATCCCAAAATTATCCTTTAAATAATTCATTTTGGAGCCATTAGAAACCAAAAATAATTTTATTATTAATTAAAATTTCTAGCTTTTCCTAAGGTGCCCCTCACCCCTCTTATGAAAGGACACTCCCCCTTCTTTCTAATTCACACCGTCAAAGCCATTTGGCTCTGCCAAACCCTACCCAAATACACTATAATATATCCTCTATTCATCCAATATTCCTTTCTTTAGTCATAAATCCAACCTAATGATCTCTTTCGATCAAATGAAAAGGAATAACCCACAGAAGAGGTAAATATTTCATCACCTCTTTCAAGTTCTTTTCTTCTTCCACTTCCTCTTTCTTTTTGGTTTCCATTATAAAATAAAAACTACAGTTTCTTAGATATACAATGATGTTATTATAAATACGGTACAACCATATTCATTATTATATCCATCCTTTAAATGACATGTCACCATACGTGTGTACGTACGGCATACCATCTCTAGGTCGTGGTGTAATTGTTATTCAATACATTATTAATTGGATTGGTATAATAATGATGTATAATTGATTTAAATAATAAATATAACATGATAATTATTCTGTATATTTGATATACCATCAAATTATATATTAATTTAATATCAAAAGAATGATATTGTCGCTCGTGCGTACGTACGAATTACCATATGCACGAACGCAATGAGATTCATTCCCCTTCATATCCATTCTAGACTAATTTTTATTAGATGATTAAAAATAATGCTTAAAGACTTAATATAATTCTGAATATGAATAATATACAACCTATCCATAAAAACATTACTTACTTAAGAAAGCATATAATGGAAAATGAATCAGTTAACACCCGAAACAACGATAATACTAAGATATTATTAACACAGAAATGTTAAAAGATCATATATGATATCATATTAATATATATGATTGTTGTATAATTTAATATAAATTATATAACCATTATACAGGAGGTTAACCTACCGTCAACCAGGGAAAAGTACTGGGTAAGGGTTAATTCTACAATCTATTTATTATCCATGGTTTTTTATATGTAATTATCTACCGGGACCACTTTATCATCCACATCCATGTTTCATAAAAATGTATTTCAAAACATTTTTTTTATTTCGTATACTTTGTGTTAAAGGATTTATACCCTTTTTTTACCTTCTATGTTTTGAAAGGAATCTTCCTTTTGTTTTCCAAACACACTACCTTATGACCTTTTCAACAAAATTAAGGTAATAATGTTTTTTAACTTATATGGATGGAGCAGCTATTTTCATCCATTATAAAATTGTCGATGCATCCATTACAATATTATAAGATTAATTTCCAAAATAATGTTTTCTTTTAAAATTATATGACTTTTAAATGATTTTAAAATAGAAAAAGACATTTATGTAAACAAAATGTTTTGATTTCATCTATTTCAACATCCTGTGATGGATTATAAGCTCAATTGAAGTTGATTTATTATGATTAAAAACCCATATTGTATTGAAGGGTTTGTGATATGTTTTATTGTGGATGTGTTATTTTCACACCATTCATGGTTTATGGAGATATTATTGACTTTTCATATGCTAGTTTTAATATGAATGTTTATGTTATATTTCAACCTTTTCGTATGATTATTATATTGGACTAGTATGTTCTCGATTGGGGACCAGTAAAAGAAAGCCCTCCGGGTTGGGTTCTGGTTACAACAGACCCTCCAAGATGGTGTCGATTTACAGAGGCTCTCCAGGTTGGAGTATGGTTATAGAGGCTCTCCGAGATGTAGTCCTGTTACAAATGCTCTCTAGGATTGGGTCCGGTTACAGTTAGCCCATAGGTCCTGGAACGAGGCCTTGAAAAAGAAATTAACGGCTGATACTCTACATTCCGTTATTATGAAATTAGTTATTTCATGTTATTATTCGACTAGTAGAATATCCATGTTCATGTTTATATGATAATGTTTGACTTATTTTTTTATATTATGTTCAATTTTATGTTTAAAATGATGTTGTTTTATTACACATATTACCTTAAAAGATTATAGCTTCTGCTAAATTATATACCCTAATTGAGCATCTGAGCTCACCCCTTTCTTATTTTTTATTTTCCTAGTATATGAAGAAGTTAGTTATGAGTGACTTCCGAGCATAATCAAGGAGTCTTGGACGTTTTTAAGGGAATAAATTACTATTGTTTTTCTTTTCAAGTTGTAATGTTGAACTTCTTGTATGTAATCTATTTTCCAAGAATGCTAAACTGATCGGTCCATCGAGACTTTATTCCTTTTAATCTTTCCAATTTTATGTAATAATGAATCGACTCTAGGTAACTGGGGTCGGGGAATTACAGTTGGTATCAGAGGAAGTTTAGTAATAACCTTGGAAACTAGATTTAGATAAACACTAATTAGAACACATTACCCTAAGATAGACAGTGAGGATTAGTATAGAATAAATTCCTATAATTTTGGTAATGTAGAGATTTTGTGAGTTTTCCAATAAAATACATCCATGTCTAGATACAAGAAGGTAGAGGCGGTTCTGGCACAGATGTAAGTAGGAGTAAAACCCGAAAACACCACTTTGAGCTGGACTCGAATGGAAACTGGTGCACGACAACGGGCCTTGCTACACTCTTAGTTACGACACTCCTGGGAATATGCTTATGATAATTCTCATTTTATTTACAAACCATTATGAATGGTTTATGAGTATATAATTCAAAATGAAAACATTTTTATGACTAGAGATTATATTCATAAAATGATCAGTTTATGTTAAGTGTTTTACAATTTTGGAATTATGTATTTCGATTCATAAACTAATCTAGTTTATGACATTATTTAGAAATGGAGACTAGTGGAAGGAATGGTAATTTTATCAACGCACGTAATCCATGTAGGGATTTCTATCCTACTCATGATAATTATAGTGGAGCTGGTGAAGAAACTGGTGTGGATAAGCTTATCACTATATTAGGACAACTCACTCAGGTTATTAACAATAACCTTACCCGTATGGAGCACCCTGATCCACAGTGTGGAGGATCAATTTTAGATCACTTTATGTGGAAAAAACCACCAAAATTCAATGGGGGTAAAAAATCACTAGTAGCTGATAAATGGATAAATTACTTAGAGAAAATATTTGAGGCCTTGAGGAGTAACAAAAGAGAAATAGTTGTCATGGCAGTTTACCACCTCACTAGAGATGTTTATCAATGGTGGTTATTGATTCAAAACAGAAAGGAATATGATGAAGTATAAAATGTTGTATGGAGGGAGATTAAAGAAAACATCTTAGAAAAATACTTTCCTCATGACCATCAAGTAGATATGGAAAGACAATTTCTGAGTTAGAGGCAAAAAGAGGATGAGAATGTCGCAATGTATGATGCTAAAATTACAAGGTTAGTGAGGCATTCTGTAGATTATATACGTAACCAAATAGGTAAAACTGATAATTTTTATGGGTTAAAACCATTTCTCCATTGATCATTAGTCTCACAATCCTTCTCCTCGTACGAAGATACATTCCCATGTTCAATCAATACTGAAAAAGAATTCTCAAAGTCTTACGATTTTAATGCCAAACAAGATAAGAAGAGATCTAATGAACACTCAGGAAATGGATATAAGGGGATGATGGGAAAAGTATAATATCCATCCTACATCAAATGTGGGTAGAAACAACCTAGTACATACCAAAAGGGAATGAGATTTTGTTACAAGTGTGGTGAAAAAGGCCTCCATGCACGTGATTGCAGGGGTAAGAAAAAAGTTTCAAATGTACAATGCATCATCTGCAAGGTGTTGGGACACTACACGAATCAAAGTACCAGTCCTGAGAGTATACCTCAAATGATGATATTAGATAATAATAAAGTAATGATACTACCATAGATGAAGATGAATGACTAGTTTTATTATGTTGTTATTATAGAATAATTTCATTTGAGTGTTGTATAAACAATATAACACTTATATGAATTATGGATGTAAATAAGGATTTTACTATAGTACTATTTTATTGAGGATTCGAGATAATATGGTTCTAAGAAAAGTGACTTAATAGTAAGCTAAATTTTTTTGAAAAATTCATGGTTGAGGGAAATGTAATCCTTAATATGGTCCTGATAATGAGGTAGTGATTTTAGAATAGGAGATGCTTGATTTGGATAAATTATATTGGATATTCTTGACTCCCTTTGAACTGATTAAGAGTTTTTTATTTCATCATTGGAGTATTATTCAATATTTTTGTATATAAGAAATATATCCAGTATTATATAAAGGATAAGGCATCATGAATGTAATAAATACAGTTTTATGGTAATTCAAGGTGTTACCATGTTTCCAAATAATACATGGTGAAGGTTTTCACATGTTATTACGTAAAAAAATGATCATCATTATGTTTAACTTCCTTATAAATTTTGGATTGTGAGTTTGGATAGAAGTATTTTGTATAAGTCTAAAGGTTGGAATGGATTAAGTTTGAAATTGGATACTATTGTTAAGGTTATTTTTTTGATTCTTATAAAAATTACAACACACAGACCGTGTGACAACCCATCGTGTCGGATAAAGCTGTGGGAATCAAACCCACAACCATAGTGCGATTATGATTTATCGCCTACCAATAGTCTAGGTGAAGTCCCTTGATTGAATAATTTAGTTTTGTGTAAATGGTCTGATAGGGGAATTATGAATTCAATTTTTTGGAACCCTACACGAATAAAATAAATAGAATATTTTTTAAGTTCTATTATCTTTTAGAGTGAAAGATGAATTGGTCGTAGAAATTAGTTAAAGGATGGAACTCTACTTGTCAAGTATATATTTTTTTTCTTTTATTATTCTATGATGAAATAAATTCTTAAACTTTATTTAAGGGATATTAAAACTAAAAATGTGTTATCCTAAAACATTATGTTTTGTTGAACTGATGATATTTTAAATCATCATAGATTGATGGCTTTGAAGCCCTCAGTTCTACAATTGTTTGTGACTGATGACCTCAATCACTCCCTAAAAATATTTACGTTTTTCTACCAATTGTGTTTCTATAATTTCCACCAATGTTCTGTTAATCAAGATCATAATTTAGTGGTGAAATTTTCACTCCCCTTTTCCTCTTATTAAGAATAAATTTTATTAACCAAATTTTTGATTTGGGTTTTCCCACAAAGGTATTTTATATTTTCAACCTTTTATTTTCGAAGAACAATTTCAAATTTCGATGACTCAATTTATTGATGGAGGGAATAATGTAACACCCCAAGATTTCATAGTATGTTATTTCTTCAAAGTAATTCAACAACTTGCAATACATGCAACCCCGAGTTTAAGAGCACCATGACTTACCAAACTAGTCGTTCAAAAGAGGGTATGAATAGTATTAACTAAAATTTTAACTTTTTATAATTTTTATATTTTTAGATTCCATATTATCATTTTCTTAAACATAATGTAAAAACAAATTCATTTTTTTCAGATAAAATAAGTATTTTTTAAAAAAAAATCAATATGAACACCCTTTAATGGAGAACCATTTTTAATTCCAATATTTGTAACTTTAATATATTAAATTTGACAAAATAAAATTCTTATTTATAATCGATACATAATAATTTAGTTTCAATAAATTTTTTCTATTTTTCTTATAACATTCATATTTGGGTGAATAGTGAAAATTACTATATTTTAACTAATTTTTTTTAATCAAAATAATTTGTGGAGTTAAATTATACATTTTAATGGGTTTTAAGTATAAATAGATTAAAGTTTTACCATTTAATCCAATGTTATTCATTGGAAATAATTTTACATTGAAATTGAAAATAAACAAGTATCAATCTTTTGTTTGTTATTATTTCTTAAAAACACGAATTTTGGTTTTGACAATGGGAATTAATTTTATATTAATAAACGCAACTTCTAGGTTTTGAATTTGGTAAAGTAGAATTAATTTTTGAATTCAGAATATCTAAATTATCTTATGGTTAAATTTTGGTATTTTTCTAAAACATTAAATTTTTGATGAATAGTTAAAAACAATGAGTTACTAGTTAAAACCGACTTTTTATTAAAATAATTATTTATTTTATTTAAATTTATTTTATTTAAAAATAGATACATAATACTTATATATGATAAATTTAATCAATTGGATTCATTTTATAATATGTTTAGATATATAAATTTTAATTAACAATTTATCATCTTTTACCCACCTCCTATGAGAATTTACAAATTTGCATAAAAAGTAATTTTACCGTTTCTATGAGTATAATTTCAAAACTCCAAGTGACACGAATGATATCATTATGTAAAATTTGGTTCAATAAGATGAAAATAATATTTTGTGAATTGTAACTTTTTACTTTTATTTACCACGATTAAAAGTAAATAGGGTAATTAAGGGTAAAAATGATATTATTATTACCCTAACACATATCCTAATTCTATTGGATAAGTGTAATTCGACCAAAAGAATCCTTAGGGACATAATATTATCCTTTAGAACACATGGATTAGATTATGAAATTTATTATTATTTAATTCAAAGAAGAGTTAATAGTGAAAAATTCAATGTATAACAACTAAACCATTTTTAATATTGGCTTATAGATAAGATAAATTCAACTATAAAAACTTAGTAGAAATATAATAAGATTTCCCACATAATGTTATTTTATTTATATTTTTTAGACATTAAATAATTAAATTTATTTATGACACAGTGGTGATGCATTAATTACATAATTAAGGAAATATTAAAATAATTAATATTATAAATACCAAAATAAATGTAATTTGAGACTTTTTTTGAATTACATTAATTTTATAGGTTAATATGACATGTTAGGGTTTGTTAGATGAATATTTTTAAAAGTAATAATGCTATTATGAATTTAGAAAAAACAATATACCAAATACTGTCAAAATTGACATAAAAGAGTTTTTTAATCAAATATTATATTATTAAATGATATTCTATTCCTAAAAATTTAAGGTTCATTCAAAAGACTTATATAATTATAGTTGTATCCTTAATTAACCACTTGGGTCTCTCATTGAAGTATATTGTATGATTATTGACCATATAATATAAAAATACAAAGGGACATGGTAAATGTCATGCTATTTAAGAAAGAGTAAAATCTAAAAGATAAGGTTAATATAGTGACCCAAACCATTAAAAAACCTATTGGTTGATTGTATTCCGACCATAAACACCTTATCCATTAAATAATTCATTTTTTAGCCATTAGAAACCGAAAATGATTTTATAATAAAAAAATATTTCTAGCTTTTCCTAAGGTGCCCCTCACCCCTCTTATAAAAGGGCACTCTCCCTTATCTCTAATTCACACCATAAAAACCATTTGTCTCGGCCAAACCCTACCAAACTACCCTATAAACTGTCCTAAATTCATCCTATAGGCCTTATGTTAGTCAAAAACCCAACTTAAGGAGACTTTTTGATCAAATCAAAAGGAAGAACCCGAAGAAGAGGTAAATATTTCATCTCCCCTTTCAAGTTCATTTCTTCTTCAACATTCTCTTTCTTTGTAGTTTACATTATAAAATAATAACTCTAGTATCATTAATATATTGTTATGTTCTTATAAATATGATACATACATATTAATTATTCTACCTATCCTTTGAATGACTTGTAACCATACGTGCGTATGTACGTCTTACCGTCTCCACGTCGTGGTGTAATTGTTATTCAATAAATTATTATATGGATATGTATAATAATGATGTATAATTGATATAAATTATAAATATAACATGATAATGATTCTGTATATATGAAATACCACCCAATTATATATTATTTAAATATCCAACTAATGATATTTTCACTCGTGCATTCGTACGGATTACCATCTCCAAGAAAATGATGAGATTCATTCTCTATCATATCTATTCAAGACTAATTTTCATTATATGATTAAAAATAATTTTTAAAGACTTAATATCATTCTGAATATGAATAAGATACATCCTATCCATAACTAACATTACTTACTTAACAAATCATATAAAGGAAAACAAATCAGTTAACACCCGAAACGACGATAGTACTATGATATTATTAACAAATCAATATTAAAAGATCATATATGATATCATATTAATGTATAAGATTATTGAATAATTTAACAACAATTATTTCACAATTATATAGGATGATAACCTACCCTCGACCAAGGAAATGTACAAGGTAAGGGTTAATTATACAATCACTTTATTATCCAAGGTTGTTTATACATAATTGTCTACTGGGACCTCTTTATCATCCACATCCTTGTTTCTTAAAAATATATTTCAAATTTTATTTACTATTTCCTAGACTATGGATTGATGTATTTATACCCTTGTTTGACATTCTATGTTTTGAATGGAATATTTCATTCATTTTCCGAATAAGGTACCTTATGAACTTTTCGAAAAAATTAAGGTAAGAATGTTTTTTAACTTATACGGCGGGTGCGGCTATTTTCTGCAGTTATAACATTGTTGAAGATTACCTTACAAGATTATAAGTATAATTTCAAAATAAAGGTATTATTTTAAAATTATATCAGTTTTAAATTATTTCGAAATAGAAAGATATATTTCTCTAAAAAATGATTTGATTTCATCTATTTCAACATCATCTGATGAATTTTATGCCTAATTGATGTTGATTTATTATGATACAAAACTTCTATACTGTATTGAAGGTTTTGTGATATGTTTTAATGTGGATTTGTTATTTTCAGACCATTCATGGTTTATGGAGAGAGTATTGACATTCCATATGTTAGTTTTAATATGAATGTTTATGTTATATTTCAACCTTTTCTTATGATGGATGTATTTGACTAGTATTTTCTGGGTTGGGGACTGGTAAAAGTAAACCCTTCGGGTTAGGGTCCGGTTACAATAGACCGTCTAGGTTGGAGTTCAGTTACCGAGGCTCTCTAGGTTGGAGTTCGGTTAAATAGGCTCTCCAGGATGGTGTCCAGTTACAGAGGATCTACGGGTTTAGGTCCGGTTACAATTATCACATAGGTCTTGGCATGAGGCCTTGACACAGAAATTAATGTCTAGTACTATATATTCCCTCATTATAAAATTAGTTATGACATGCTATTATTAGACTATTAAAATATCCCTGTGCATGTTTATATAGTAATGTATGATTTATTTTAGCCCTATCATGGTAAATTTTAGGTATAAATGGTTGTTGTTTTATTACACATCTTTCCATAAAAGGTTATAGCTTCTTATAAATTATATACCCTTACTGAGCATCTGAGATCACCCCTTTCTTATGTATTATTTTCCCAGGATACGAAGAAGTTAGTTATGAGGGACTTTCATGCATAATCTAGGATGATTGAAAGCTTCTAATGGAATAAGTTACTGTTGTTTTTCTTTTCAAGTTGTAATGTTGAACTTCATGTCTGTAAACAATTTTCCATGATAGCTAAACTGATTGGTTCTGCGTGACTTGATTCCTTTTTATCGTGACAATGTTATGTAATAATAAACCGACTCTGGGTAACTGCATTCTGGAAGATACGTCTATTATAACATTTATAATCATATATACATTTTTTATTTCATTTAAACACTACACTAAAACTAAACATCAAAAAAATTTCAAATAAATATAGTTAATAGAAAAACTAAATTATTCTCCCTTAAAATATATTCATAAATAAATATAAAAACATTTATTATTTGAATTATTTGTAAATTTATATACTCTTTATAATTTATTAAACATTTAAATACACTTCAAACCTATATCATTTCTAAAATATTTTTTTTGTTGTATTTCAAATTACATCTCATTCCATTCGAGTTGGTTTTTTTGGATTATTTTAATAAAAAAATTAAATTTATTCTATATTATATAAACACAATAGATATTTTATAATTCTAAAAAGGATGTTTTTAGGAAATTGTTTTTATTTCAATTGTTAGACTATAATAAAAAATATTCCCAGAAGCGATTTTTCCATACTAAAATAATTTTTCGTAAAACATTGTCGTCTTAGTCCATATATTATAAATTGGAATTAATTTTCAACCTCACAGTGTTCTTTTGATATCATATTCTATTAAACCATGACAATTTCAATAATAAAAACAAGGAACAATGTAAATATTATAAAATAATATGGTTTTCATAAAACTTCTCTATACATGTTTTATATAAATTATGATGCGGTTTCATGAAAATAAAAATACCATTATCATTTTAATATAAACTACATCGTGGTTATAAAAAATACCATGAATTATGGCAATTTATTATGAAACACACCATTGTTTCTGTAAGATTCATTTTTCTAGTTTCGTCATCTATTAGATACCACCTTCCAAAATATATGGAAAATAACTATGATAACAATAATGGGTTTTGAAGAGGATAAAACTTATATATGAATAATTTAAAACATAAAAAACAATTATCTATTTGATCTATTTGTTCATATTGGGATGAATAAATAAATAAATAGTGATGTACAGTTTTTCTCTATAGATCCAAATCTATCTATCCTACATGAAAAATTATTGAATGTTAACACTAATAAGTATCCATTGGAATGTTTCCTATTATGCTATCCACATGAAGTTTAAATATGTCTAATTAATTCGAAGGCTCCCCTCTTACTCATCCTTTTACAGAACCATTAAGTTTTATATAAAGATAGAGAGGGAGAGTGATAAACCGAGACTTGTCCTTAAGAAGAATCAATGCATTCAAATGACCCTAGTGTATGATTTTTTTCTATATAACTAATTAATTTTTAAATTGGATTACATGAATATTGAAATAATTAAATAATTATATGAAAATATTATCAAATATTGATTATTATTCTATATAACATTGATGTGAAAATGTCCTATAATATCTATCATATTGATATGGTAAGATTTGTTCCCCTGTATGATGAGAACATTGGGATTATATGATGATATATCTTAAATATTTTATTATAGTTCTATAACATACTATGATAGGTAAAATCATATATAGATTTTTAAGATCAATTACTTATAAGCAGATGGGAGTTCTTCTCATGATTTTTGCACTATGTAATTTCCAAGATAGTAGATTATGAGAACATACTAGATAATAATAATTCTTCAATTTATTGATTTATTAGATATTTATATCTATGTTCTTGATTAATGGTCCTTATAATAAAAAAAATCTTATTAATACATGTTGTTACTGGTACACAAATATATATATTTTGTAAGACATGCTAATAACTAATTACAGAGAAGTTGGATATGTTGGGTGACTCATGAATGACATGTTGTTAATAATAATTAGAGGAATAATTTTTCCCTTCCATATTTATGGAAGTTGATATCATGATCCACTAACTGAAATAAAACTATTGCATAAATTCCATTTTCACTAGGAAAAAATTTATTTAATTAAGATAGTCAAAGAATGATGTATAAAAAATATAGTTTAATGGAATAGATGTGAAAACATATATATAAGATATTGTGAATAAATGATTTTATTACAAAATGAGAGTTTGTATATGGTTTTCAATGTTTCAAAATTAATTGTATTCTCTTGGGTGCCTTCCATCGTTTCTAGTGTAACGTCATGGTTCTAGGAGCTTCCCAGAGATGCCTCGTACGCCGTTGTTCACATGTCCTCAAACTCATCTCCCAAAACACCAGAGGCTGTCGACTAGCAGCAAGGGCCTTGGGTGTGATAGTGGGGAAATAATGCCCTCATTGTCATAGTAATACAATAGAGGTAAAATAGTTATACAATGCAGACGAAGTAATAATCCCTACAAAAGTAAACAGTGTAAGACTGGAAATAATAAACTGGAGCACACAAACAGACATATATATATATGAATGATTCATAAAACATATGTCCAAGAAAACATCCAATCAAATAACAAGTCTAGAATACAATGGTGCTAAACTAAAGTGAATAATAAATAAAGGTAAATAACTCTTCAATATCGCAAGCCATAGCTTGGTCCCATTCAATCCTACTCTATAGAAATCGAGTACCTAAAATAGAAGGGTGATTTCTCTTGTCTGTACCTGCAATAATATAGTCTTTTAGACCCAAAATCATGACCCAAATAGGGTGTGAGATGGAATCCTAGTAGGAAACCACCACAAGATATGTGCCTAATAGTTAGTGAAAATAAATATATTGAAGGTAATAAACAAAGCATCAGTAAACAAGGAATTACTCAACAATAACCATTCCTACTGTTTCAAAGCATTAAAACAACACATATTAGTTAAGCAGTTAATCATAGTTGGTAACCCTCTGGGAAGTACACATATCCTATCCCCTCTCATTCAGTCATAATGATATAACAACGACTCTCTAAGGAAGCACCCACAGTCAATTCCCCTTATAGTCTAAAGTGATTAAAGACTCCCTTTGGAAGCTCACACGATCAATTTACCTTATAGTCAAAAATGATTAAATTCTCTCTGAGGAAGCTCACATGGTCAATTTCACATATAGTCTAAAGTGATTAAAGACTCTTTGAGGAATCTCACATGGTCAATTCCTCTTATAGTCTACTAAACCAGGTTCTCAAAGACCACTGTATGTCAAATGAGAAAAGCAATGAAACACGGCCAAAGTAATCATCAAAAACTACACGGCTAAATTGTCTACAACATATCAAGAATTTCATATAAAATAGTCAATCCATCATATTGTACTAGTAATGGGAAAACATCATGGAATCCTTATGGGTTAAACATATCCTAATGGTCGTAAACAGAACATGCAAGGAAAACACATCCCAAGCTTTGAAATAAACCTTATTCCCATCCAATTAACTTCTACTCATGCATACCAGCATATCATGCAATTAAGAGGGTTTAAACGGTAAAAACACAATACCTTATTCAAGGTAATTGTACAAAATTGAACATATTAAACAATGAATTTCAACGGAAAGGAACAAACCACATAGCTTGGTGTCGGGAGATCGCTATATGTGAACCTTAGGCCTTGAATCAACCATGAACACTGTAGATCTACAAAAAAGTCTAAAACGTTCAACCGATGATATATCATGAAATAAGAGGAGTCAAAAAATAAAGCTCTAGGAGAAAGGAGTTCTTCCCGAGGTGATCGCAACGCAAATGATGATGATCGATACAGAGAAAAGATGCTCACTCAGGGGATCAGAAAAGATCCACAGCTTTATGGGTTCCTTCAGACGAACAAGTCATAGAAGTGAGACGTTCTGGTGATTAGATGTGATCGCAGTGCGTTTAATGAAAAAATAAAGTACATGATGTTTACTTTATAAGTAAACGGTGTGTACTTGCCTTCATTGGCACCCACATTAAGCATTCTCCAGGTAACCTCACACGGTCATGTGCAGGGCCACTACACGGCCAGCACCTGGCTACCGGCGGTTACCGAGTACATGGCGGGTACTTATAAAGTACATGACATGTTCTTCAAAAATGTCAAGAAATTCTTCTCTTCCTCAAAAACAACCATAAAATAGAGACATAACTAAATAGGAAGGTTCAGGTTCTTAGAAACCACCCCCCTTAATGAAAATTTTCCCCGAATTTCCCTAACATGGTGACATAGAAGAATAATTCTTGAATAGATCCAGCCAATATGATCATAGATAAGCATCACTCTCCCAGGTCTCGTCCTATACTCACCCGTGCTACCATAGCACTCATACTAGAGGAAAAGACTGACCATGGTGAACCTTCCTACTACGATCAACAATCCGGATAAGATACTTCCTGAACAAGGTTTCCATCTATAACTCAACCTCCTCGAGTTGAAAAACATTAGACGGATATAAGAAGTAATGTCTAAGCTACGAAATGTGGAAGATGTTGTTCATAGCTTGATACCTCTAAGGTAACTACAACCGATAGGAAACCAGCCCAACTCTCCCCAACACCTCAAACGGCCCAAAGTACCTCAGTGAAATCTTACCCTATCTGTTAATCCTTATGTGTCCCAACCTCAGTGTGACATGTTAGAAAACCTGATCCCCAACCTCGAACTCTAGATGTCACCTCCGCTGATCAGCATAAGACTTATATCAAGACCATGCAGTATCCATCCTCTTACGAATCAACTCTATCTCCTCTATGGTCTCCTGGAGAAGATGAGGTCCCAGTATAGCTTCCTCTCCTACCTCCAACATACATAAGGGTGATCGGTATGGCCTACCGTACAAAGCCTCATAAGTTTCCATCATAATAGTTTATTGAAAAAAATTATTGTTGGAAACTCCACATGGGGTTGGTGATTCTCCCAAGAACATACAAAATCTAGTGTACATGCCCGAGGCATGCCTCAAGAACCTGAATCATACCCTCAGATTGGGCTTTTTCTAGGGGTGGTAAGTTGTACTCCAATGTACCTGTGTATCCAAGGCCTTCTGCAATCCTTACTAGACCTGAGAAGTAAAATGAGCATCCCTATCTGAAACAATAGAGTGTGGAACCCCATGTAGATGTACAGTCTCACAGATGTACAACCATCCAAGCTCATCATCATTGAAAGTATCCTTGACCGGGATGATGTGAGAAACCTTCTTGAGTCTTTCTATAACAACCCACACTACATCATTTCCTCGAGGTGACCATCGCAAAACTATCCCTAAATCCATTGCGACATCATTCTATTTTCACTCGGGAATGGGTAACTGCTGCAAAATCCCTACTAGTATCTGATTCTCTGCCTTCACTTTCTTATCGGTGGAAAACCTCACCAAAAAACCAGTAACATCTCTCTTCATACCTGGTGACCAATACTACTGGTGTAGATCACGATACATCTTGGTGACGGCAGGATGAACTGCCCAATCTGGGGAGTGAATGTCCTGTATCATCTCCTCATGTAACTCTATTAACACCCATACATTCCAATGAAAAAGAATGATCTCATCCTTTCATATGGTCCACCCATGAATAGGCTCCTCTCCTAACACACGTTCCCGTAGGAATAAACCTTCAGAATATGATATCTGCCTCATTCGCACCAGATTAGGAAGAGCAGAGGTAACAACTACAGAAGAAATAATGGTCTTCCCCTACCTATCGTGCACCTCGAAATGAATCTTAGAGAACATAGATATAAGCTGCCACTCACTGCTGGCCTCCTGAACTACCAGTATCAGAGTCCTCCAACTCAGAGCATCAGCTACTGTGTTGCCCTTCCCAGTCATGTAGGCAAGCTCAATGTCAAATGACTGATGGTACTCGACCCACATTCAATGTCTCAAATTCATGTCAAGCTGAGTGAAGATCCACCTGAGACTTTTTTGGTCCGTGAAAACCACAAAATTTTTTCCTAGAAGATAATGCCTCCAATAGCATAATGCATGAACTATGACAGCCAACATGAGATCGTGTGTCGGGTAATTCCTCTCATGTGGCATCAACTGCCGAGACCCATACGCAATTACTCATTCTCCCCGCATAAGCACTACTCCTTAATCGATAACTGATTAATCACAATACACATCGTATCTCATTATCATCTCAGGAAAAACTAGAATCAGTCCTGAATTAAACCTCCATTTTAGCTGTTGAAAGGGCGAATCACAAGAATCTGACCACACCATTCTTAGTCAGACATGTCAGTGGTGCTGCTAAGCGTGAAAAGTCCTGTACAAAATGTTTATACAATACATTCAGCCATAGAAACCCCACAACTCAAAGAAGTTCTTCGGATTCTCCCAAGAAACTACTTCTCTCACATTCTCTGGGACTAGTGATACTCTAGTCTCTGAGATAACATGACCCATGAAGTAAATATAGTCCATCCAAAAGTGGCATTTTGAGAGCTTAGCATATAATTGATTCTCTCTCAGTGTACTCTGAAAGATCTCAATATGTTTAGCATGACCGTGTTGAGTGTGATATTACACCAAGATATTGTCCACAAATACTACCAAGAACGAATCCATGTATAGATGGAACACTCGGTTCATCAGTGCCATGAAGACTGCAGGTGCGTTCGTGAGACCGAACGGAATATCCTCATACACATATAGACCATACCTACTCCAAAAACATGTAAGAGGTATATTAGATGGTCTAACATGTAATTGATTTTAACCAGAACTCACATCAATCTTTGAGAACACCCGGGCTCCTTGAAGATGATCGAAGAGATCATAAATCCATGGCAAGGGAAATCAGTTCTGGACTGTCAACTGGTTCAACTTCCGATAATCCACACAAATCATGAGGGTACCATCTGCCTTCTTCACAAACAGGATAGGATAACCCCATGAAGAAGTACTAGATCGGATGAATCCCTTTTCCTAATACTCTTCCAATTGCTTCTTGAGCTCCTGCAACTCGAGTGTATCAATCCTATAATGAGGAATGGACACTGGTGCCACTCCTAGCACATGATCGATAAAAAAGTCTACCTCTCTCTCTGGAGGAAAACCTGAAATGTATTCTGGGAAGACATCCATATAATGATCCTCCATTGGTTTAAAGTATAAGTGTGAAGTCCCCTGGTCATCTAGATATAGACTAGAAAACTGTGATGTAACTCCTCCAAACCCATGATGCTCGAGTCCCGCTCTACTCGCCTGGACATCCCATTCGCCCTGATGAAGAAACGGTCTGCTCGTTGGTGATGTGAAACTCACCCTATGGTGATAGTAATAGAAAATATCCTAGAAGGGGAGTAACTAGTCCATTCTGAGAATGAAATCATAGCTCGTCATCTCTAGGAAATAAAGGTCCCATAAGAAGTGACACCTACCTGCCTCAAGAGGTCACTCCTTGCACTGACGTACACTAGTCGTTCTTGTTCCCAATGGTGTGTCCAACGTCAAGTCATCTATAGAAGTAAAGATACAGACCAAAAGTATCTCCATAACAACAATAGATATAAAGCTATGGGAATCCCTAGTATCAAAAAGTGCAGAAGACAAAACTAAGGAAACTAAGATCGAACCTCGAACTGTAGAGGTTTCGAGATCCTACTCTTGTTGGGTGTGCTCTACATCAAAAGTATGACCTGCACCATAGCCCTCTGACCCTACCTAACCACACGGAGCTGATACAACCGATTTTAACTGAATTCCTGGTGAATGAATACTATGTTCGTGACCTCCACCTCGTCTCAAATGGCCAGAAGAACTCCAGTTCCCATATTGAGGAGTAACTAGTGGTGCTGCCCCTAAACGCAGAGTCATAAAAGATCCTCTGTCACCTGATACTGGTAGAATATTTGACAGAATCACTAAAGATGCCCCATCCTGCCGCAAGATCAGAACTCCACTAGGCGTCTCATGAAATGTGGCCTTGTATTCCCTTTATTCCCATATAAGTATCACACCACCTGGCTACCAGAAGATGCAACCCGCCCACTCTGATCTCCTCGTGCAGTCTCTCTACGACGATTCCTTCTATCTGCAGGAAATGCACTAACCTTGGTTGTCGAACCTCCAGGGCCCACAATTCCATAATCCCTTTAATTATGCTCTGTGATCAGTGCCTAGTTGACTATAGAGGATATCAAAGTAAACTTGAATATGTTCACCGTGAATTGGATTTCATGCCTTAGGCCATCCTCAAACTTCCGTGCAAGGAAAAACTCGTCTTTCTCTAGAGTGAGTGTAAAGCGCTGCAGCTCAGTGAAGCGAGAAGAATACTCCATAAAAGAAAAGGTACCCTACTTCAGACTCATGAAATCTAGGGCTCAATCGACCCTCAAGGTCTCCAGATAGAATTAATTGTATAAGGTGCGTTGAAACTAATCCCAAGCCGTATTCTACTGGCGTCCTGCCTGTGAGATCACATCCCACCACCTCTTGGAAAATTCTTAAAGCATGAAGGTAGAAAACTTGAACCTAATCTTTGTAGGTGTCTCTAGATGCTCGAAGATCATTAACATGGATACTATCCAAGACTCTATAGAATAGGGCCACCCATCCCCAGAGAAAGTTGGAAGATGTTGTTTCTGAAAGACCCGCATCGGTTTTTCCATCGACGAGGAAAGAGGCGACGCTCCCTGGAAGGTCGGTGTCATCCTATGAAATCCCTCTCTGAACTATGCATCGACACCTGTGTTAGGTATAACTGCTGGTTCCAATAAAGGCACAATTGGAGGATCTGCTGGAAGTCCTTGATCAACCATGGCCGGTGTTTGATCGTTACCTTGTAATTGGCGGACAATCGGAGGATGTCTCGGTGGCATGACTCTACAAGGTCAAGCACACACCGTAGATCAAGATTACAAAAGGATGATATTGAGAATCATAATAAGGGAATATATGAGAGAAATATTTCATGTTTTACAAAACACAGATACACGGTGTGTACATGAATCCACTTCCCCTTCCCAAGTTCTCTTACACGGCTAAGCCACACGGTTCTCCGTAGAATGAAACTACACAACATGTTAGTGATAGACACAATTTTTACTAGGAGGATATCACCAACCCGTGTTGTTAGATACACGGATGGTTACATGGTAGACTATACATGGTGTGTTCCAAATGTATACAACGTGCACATGGAGGATTTAACTGACCCGTGTTGTTAGTTACACCGATGGATTTCAGGTTCATACTACACGACATGTTCAAAACTCACACAACGTGTAAAGCTTAAGTATTCATCTGTCTGTGTCGTTAGTTACATGGGTGGACACAGGGTCAACACAACACGACATGTACAACCGGTACACGGGATGTTCCCACAAAAATTTTCCTATCCCGTGTCTCTGCCCACACGACCTATGACATGGTTATAGACTACATGGAGTGTACATATGGTACACGACATGAACTTAATAAAGATATTTTCTTCCCTAAAAGAAGAACACATGGCATGTAGTCAAACCTACATGGTGTGTATTCTGGGTTTTTCTAGACAACAATCCTTAGAAATTACTCTGATACCCAAAAAAACACCAAAATAGTACTTTAAGTTCCAAATTCTGATCCGTGGGGGCCCATACTCACCAAAAATCAAAGATGGGGATCTTATACATGTTATAAACAAGAATAACAGTACACTGATCCACCAAATTCTTGTCCATGAGGGCCCATAACACCTCAAGAACCAATGTTTGGAGATAGTTCAAACAAAACCATACACAATTTAATACTCCATCAAACAACTTGAATATTATCAAGACCTTTATCACAATAGAATGCATACCTATCACAACACCTATAACAACAACATGCAATCCCTAAACCACCCAAAAAGGCATGGCAATAATGCATGACATGTGATTTATAACAAGTGCCTATATAATGCATGAAATGGAATACCCTCATCTCATCAGGTTGCAACAGAAATAAGACCTCAATATCATCAACAATAATAGCACAATACATGTGAGTCAACCAATGATTAAATCAAATCAACCGTAAAATTACAAAACTAGAAAAATTGCAATAAAAGAAGTAGATTGGACTTTCCCTATAAACTGGTTAGTGAATCCCCTGCACAACGTATTACCAAGTACCTACTCTGTCCTATCCCAGTCTATAGGCTCCAAAAAAATTCAAGAAGAAAATAATCCATCTGATATCACTTTGTAACATCCCAGTTCGAGGAGCCGCCCAGAGATTCCCTATACCCGGTTGGTCACATGGCCTTAAGTGAATTTCCCTAAACAATAGAGGCTCCCGACTAGAAGCGAAGGCCTTATTTTTGATAGTGGGGAAACTATTCCCTCATTGGGAGAGTAAAACAGCAGAACTAAAACAAATATACAATTGTGGAAGCAGTAATATTCCCCCCAAAAGTAAACATCGGATGACAGGAATTAATAAACTAGAGAACACACACACACACACACACACACACACACATATATATATATATATATGAATTATGCATGACACATATGTCTGTGAAAACATCCAATCAAATCACAATGCTTCAAAACAACAGTACTAATCCAAGGTACAAAAGAAACAATGGTAAATAACTCATCAGCATCGCAATCCATAGCTTTCTCTAATTCTCTCCTCCTACATAGAAATCAAGTACCTAAAGTAGAAGGGTGTTTTTCCTAGTCTATACCTGCAACAATATAGTGTGTTGGACCCAAAGGCATGACCTAAACAGTGTGTGAGACTGAATCCTAGTAGGAAACCACCACAAGATCTGTGCCTAACAGTTAGTGAATATATATGTATTAGGTAATATGAAAGGTAGCAGTAAACAATGAATTACTCAACAGTAAACATTCCTACAGTCTCAAAGAATTCAAACACCACGTATCAAGTAAGTAGCTAATCGAAGCAAGTAACCCTTTAGGAAGTACAAATATCTTATCTCCTCTGATTCCGTCATAAGGATATAACAAAGGCTCTCTGTGGACACAACCAAAATCAATTCCCCTTATAGTCAAAAGTGATTAAAGACACTCGGAGGAAGCTCACACGGTCAATTCCCCTTATAGTCTAATGTTATTAAAGTATCTCTGAGGAAGCACACACGATCAATTTCAATTATAGTCTAAAGTGATTAAAGACTCTATGAGGAAGCTTACATGGTCGATTCCCATTATAGTATATTATAACTGGTTCTCACAACCATGTTTAAGTCAAACGAGCATCGAAATGCAACACGACCAAAGTAAATATCAAGAACTAGGTGGCTAAACAAACTACAACATATCAATCATGTCAGATAAAATAATCACTCCATCCTACTATACTATCCATGGGAAAACTTCAAGGAAGCCTTTTTAGATAAATAAGACCAAACAGTCATAAACAGAACATGCATGGAAAACACATCTCTAGCATAGTAATAAAACCTATACACATCCAATTAACCCATACTCATGCATACCTGCACAACAGGAAATTAACCGGGTTTAACCGGTAAACATGAAATACCCCATTCAAGGGTATTGGACAAAATTGTACATATTACTCAATGACAATGAATATAAAGGAAAAAACCACCTACCTCGGTGTTGGGAAATCTCTATACGTGAACCTCAAGCCTTGAATCACCCAAGAACACCTTAGATCTTCAAAACATTTAAAATGTTCGACTGAGGATATCTCTTGAAAGAGGAGGAATTAGGAAACAAATCCCTAGGAGAAAGAAGAGATTACCGAGGCGATCCCAATGCAAATGAAGAGGATAGATTCATATAAGATGCTTTCTCAGGGGTTTCGAGACGATTCATGGCTATACATGTTCTCTCAGACAAACCAGACCTAGAATTAGGGTGTTCTAGCGATTAGACATGACCTCGTTGTGTTTAATGAAAAAAAGAAATTACACAGTGTGTACCTTATAAGTACACGGTGTGTACTTCCCTTCATAGGCCCGCTTATTAAGCGGTCTCCAGGTCACCACACACGGCACTGTGCACGGCCGCTACTCGGCCAACACCCGGCTACCCACGGTAACCATGTACATGCCGCATACTTCAAAAATTTCCCAAAATTCATATTTTCCTAAAAAACGCCCAGAAAAGTATGACATACCTGAAAATAAAATTCAGGTTCTTACATCTAGACTGTAATATTATACTTGAGGAAAGCTTGTCTAATTCCAATGAGAAAGAATCATAACATGCCACACATTTTGTTTCCACTGATATTGATTATAGTCATTATTAATTTGATTATTGGAATAATGATTATTCTCAAGTCTAAGGAATAATTTCATTCGATTTTTCATGATCTCTAATATTTTCAATGTAAAAATATAATTATTTATTCATTTGAAAAATAATTAATTATATTATGTGAGTATTTAATAAATATTTATTTGGTAGATTTTGAATAAAATATTTATTTTATTTGTTGAAGAATAAAATAAACAGTTAAATATTTATTCAGGTATTTAATAAAGATTGGGAACTAGAGAAGAACAAATTGTGTTAAGCGACAGATATTTATTTTCAAGTAAGTAAATAATATTCATCAGTGTGTGAATTACTGCATGCTATAGAATAATAATAATAATAACATCATTATTATTATATGGAGTGAAATTTAATGATGATTATTAAGTTTTTTAATGGATGATACACAATTAAATAATATTATAACCTAATCCCTATAACTATAAATAAATTTATAAATATGTTATGTAGGGTTAATTTAGATTTTATAATTGTTGTGAAAAATGGAATTATCACTTCATTCATCACCCAATATTCCTCTCCTGAATAGGAGGTGTTAGAGGGATTGCTTAAAATTCAATGTAATGAAAATAGATTAACAAAAACTATAAAAGAAAATTGATTCTCCATACTTGCACATGAAAATAAAATAGTGTTTCTAGTAGATTGATGTTGAATGTGTTGATCACCACTATAAGGATTCTATACATGGATCCTCCTAACACAATGAAGGCCATCCATGAAGGGGTTTTGAGAGATCGACACCATCATCAGTGAATGTTCCTATGTTGATATAAGCATTTCAAGTGATCTTAAATCAATTAATTAAATTTTTTTTATGAAAATAAACTCTATTAGGACTCAGGAAACTTTATTAAATTACATTATGATTTATATACCACCATCGATGCCTCCAATATGGACAAAAAATTCAAGTTGTATCATAGGGGTCATGTTTCGAATTGATAATAATTTATTTGATTATTATTATGTACATGAATTACAGGGTTGATATTTTACTTTTATATTATTCATTAATTTATCTTATTTCAATTAACATGTTGTTTACATTTTAATTATCATTATTCATGATTTAATTTTCTTAAATGTATATTAATAGATGATGTATGAATTGATATTCCATCAAAAAGTGTTAAAATTACTTTCTAGTAAGAATAACGTACACATCATGTACCCATGTTCACTATACAGAGACATGTTGTGGGATACACAACACTCACAATATTAATTACATGGGGTGTATTTATTTAATTCCACATGTGGTCTATGCTAACCTGGAATATAGTTTTAATATCACATAGTGTGTTTCTATAATACACATCATGTGTGGCAGTATACAAGGTAAAACTTTTCAGAGATTGGAGAAATAGAGTAATAATGAAATTACTTGTGTCTAGATGGGTTTTACATGTCATGTGGTTCATTATTTCTAGAATCCAAAATATATGTCATGCTTTTCAGCAAATAAAGAAGAAACATGACTAGAGGAACACATGATGTGTTTTTGGCATACAAATCATGTGGTTTTATGTTCAATGAACTCGAAGTGTCTTTTGGAAGGTCAGGCAGACACATGGAGTAACATCCCAAGTATGTAATGAATAATAGATATTTTTATCTATGTCTATTAATGAATTAGATAGTGTTTTAGAGGCTTAAAATGAAAATAAATCCAATCTTAAGCATGGAATACACTAATATTCTTAAAAGTTTGTTTTACTGCCTTTTGATGGAAAACCTTTTTAAATCAATATTTTGACAATTTTATAATCTATATTTGTCAAAATAAACATATTCATTATTATTGGGACATTTAATTTTACATTGGATAAATTTTTGGTATTTTTCTGACAATGTTCATTTTTTAATGAATAGTGAAAAATACTGCATTTTACATCAAAACTGCTTTTTAATCTAATTTATTTATATGATTAGATTATCTTTTGAATTGGTTTTGAAGTGAAATTAGAATATATTTTTACCATTTAATCTAATGGTGGTCATTGGAATCAATTTCACTTTGAAATCGGACATAAACTGGTGTCAATATTTTGATACGTATTCTTTAAGAAAAACACGCTATTTGTCATGACAGCGGGAATTAATTATTTAATTAATTAATGTGACTTATATGTTTTGAATTTTGTAAAATATAAATCATTTTTGAATTCGGTGTATCAACTATATCTTAGGGTGAATTTTTGATAATTTTCTGAAAAACTTCAATTTTTGATGAATAGTGAAACCACTAAGTGGTACTTATAAAAACCGATTTTTCCGTTTAAATGAAATTTTGCCATCATTTTGTTTTGAATTTCAAAAATACGACATACATGGTTGTCATTAATAAGTAAAATGTGGTTCAATGGGATTAAAATAATTTTTTGGTGAATAGTAACTTATTAAGTTCTTAATCGCGATTAGAGGTAATTAGTGTAGTTTAAGGTAAAAATAATGCCTTAATAAAATGAGATGAGCTTGAAACATGTCCTACCCTCATTGGATGTGTCATGGCTGACCAATAAAATCCATGGGTCAACTTGGGGACCCCATGGATCCACTTCGGTTAGGAAATGACATAAATAACTTTTTATTTAATGTTAAAGTAAAAATGACAGAAACATGAGTTATGTTACTAAAACAATTTTTATATGGGGTTATACAAGTCAGATTTTTTACTATAAATATTCATTAAAAATATAAAACAAGTTCCTACATCATAGTAATTTTTCATAATTTTTATACATTAAATAAATAAAATTATTTATGACATCATCATGATGCAGCGATGACCTCATTATTTAACGATTTATATAAAATGGAAAGATAATGTAAAATCTAAAACCTACACATGGCCAAAACAAATTGGATGAGTGTATTTAGAACCCTTTTCACCTTATCCTAGAATTATATCAATGTGGGACCTTTTTAATCCGAAACTCAATTTAAAATATAGTAACTTATCTTTACTTTCCAAGAGTGCCCCTCCTCTCCTCTTATAAAAGGCCCCCACCTCTACCTCCTTAACCACACTCCCAAAGCATTTGGCTCGGAAAAACCCTTACCATTTTGTCTCTCCACTTCCCTCTCTTACTCCTTGAAGCCTCAATTTTGGCAGAAGTCTTCCCAAGGAATCCTTTGAGCTCAAACTAAAGGGAGTTACCCGATTTTAAGGTAATGTCTTCTTTTGAGCCCTTTTGTTTTATTTTGCTTCTCCAACCACCTAAATTATTTTTATTCTTTTATTTTGTAACAACTCCAGTATCCTAAATATACTTGGATGTTGTTATAATATGTATTCGAGCTACACTTACACACACCTACATCTAATGGTTAAGGAACATACTGTTTCCGTGGATGGTGAATTTATGCCACCTGAAACGATGATTGTTCAAAATTCTTTTAACACCTTCAAAGGTGGCCATTATGATGTCACTATATTTATATATGATATATAATATGTTTATGTTTTCCTTAAGCTTCTGTTTTTTTTCTTTTTGGTCATACCTTTATGGTTTCCATTATGGGTAAACACGATATCTTCATTTAAGGAAGTGCGGACTACCGCCCCCTCAAATTGATTTGATTCGTTAAATACCATATGTGGGACGTATAAAGGAATGAACTATGATATTATATATGATATTATACTGGAATTAAAATATACCTTTATATAATTATGATTCCATTCTATAAAATACGAAATAGAAATGAAAGTAGCGTTCATGCGTACGTACGGCTTACCGTCTCCATGAACGGTGCATTTCATTTATTACCTCTAAATGATTATGTAATATTATAAATGCATATATATACTGGATATATATGATATATACATAATGATTATAATTTTGTATATAATGGATACATGAAAAACATGTAATTTTAAAGGGTTTATTTTTTACTCAAGTACCAATGATCGTGAAAACGACCGTTATTAACTTAAATAATTAAATAGTGTTCATGACATGGCAATAAGTGATATAAAAGGAATAATGAACTTGAAAATGGTTCTTAAAGAAGTACAAATTAACTCAAGTTTATTATTTAGGACATTAAAGAACGATCGAGTCAAGTCAGACCCGAGGTATGGGACTTCATCTCAATCTCCTTTCATTGAGGCATATTTTGTTTTATACACAACCTTCTTTTATACGGCATATAAACCCCTTTGACTTTTACGTTTATCCAAAATAAATCTTTTTTATACGAAGCGTTTTACTAAATGACAAAAGGGAATGTTTTTGTCGTACGTATGTGGTGACAACGAATTCTCCGCCACCGTGACCGTTATTTGAGTTCCGGCTTCCTCTACAAGCCATACCTTCTTTTTAAATGAAAAATAAATACCATGTTTTAATTTTCTTTTATTTTGGTATTGAAAATGGTTTTCATAAGGTTTTTATATCAATGTGTTGTATTGATATCTTGTGATTGAAAGGTGTAAATGTTATGTTTCCAATGTGTATGTTTTATGTGATACGATTATGTTGAGGTTCTTAGGCATTATTATGAAGACGGGTCGTTCCGTGATAAACTAACGGCGGGTGAGCCTGATAAAGATCTCCAATGCATTGGGTAACGCGATGGAGTGAAACGTTAAGGTTTCTCCTAAGAGATTTAGGGAATATATTGTGATGGGTATTCCAAACGTAACCAAGACGGTTACTCCATACGTAAGGATGTTGTGAATGCCTCAAGTTACCTTTATGTCTTATGATTTCTATGATTTATTATTGATTTGATGAGGTATGTTAAAATGCTTATGTTTTATGGGTAAAGTATGATCTCATTCTTATGTATATACATACCCATGTTTCTTTTCCATATTTTCATATCCCGTACTGAGCTTTTTATGCTCATCCCATGTTTTTTTTGAAATGTTTTTCACAGGTCAAGGGAAAGGTACATGATATGATGATAGTGTCAAGGAAGTGTCAAGAAATAATCCATGTTTTATTTTAAATATGGTTCCATTGATGGGAATGAAGAATACTATCTTTATGTAACCGCTTTGTTTATATATGGAATGTAATGCAATTTTTATGATCTAATTCTCTAAAACTCGAAACCCGAAAAGATACTCAATGTTTAATTTTGTAATAACTCAAGATTAAGTAAGGTTTAAGGCTGGGGCATTATAGTTGGTATCAAAGGTCGGTTTAGATAACTTTAGGAGTTAGAATTCTATTAAATGATTATCCAAAAATATTTTTTTTAATGATATAGAATTTGAAAATTACCATGTTGCTTCATCTAAGACATGTTTGTTCAGAATGGTTTTCCACAGAGGAAACAGGGAAGCAGTGCTAGGAAGGAATACAGAAGGAAATAACCTTCCGAATCAGTATCCTGAGATGGTCGGAATTGGAACTAAACAGTTTGTTGCAGTAATGGCGCAGTTGACTCAAGCAATAAATGGCAGTGGTATCTATACACGAGATCAGCCAGATCAACCGCAGAGTAACATGTCAGTGGTTGAACATTTCATGAGGCAACATCCCCCATCATTCAGAGGATCATCTGACCCTGTGCTAGCTAAAGGGTGGATTAAAGCACTGGAGAAGCTTTTTGATGTCATGGGGTGTTCAGACAATCAAAAGGTTAGTCTTGCTATTTACCGTTTGGAGGGTGAGGAAGATCAGTGGTGGTCTATGGTTAAAAATATCAGGGACGCCGATGAGATTGATGATATTGACTGGGATGAATTCAAAGGTATGTTTATTGAGAAGTATTTTCCTAAGGCTGTTCGAATTAGGATGGAAAAGCGATTTTTGGAATTGAGGCAAGAGAAGACTCAGTGGCTACCTATGAAGAAAGGTTCACTCGATTGGAAAGGTATGCTCCAAATTTTATCCGAGACCTTGATAGTAAAATCAATCGTTTTTACTCAGGATTAAACCCAAAATATCGAAGGAAATTAGCTTCTCGTGAGTTTAAAAGTTATGAAAAGCTTGTTCGATGTGCTGAGAAGGTGGAAATGGAGTTTTCCGATGATCAAGTGTTCTATAACAACCAATAGAAGAAGAGACCGAGGTGGGATGATAAAGGTAAGAATTCTTTAAAAAAGTCTGATGGTAAGAAAACTAAGTTTTCAGTTTGTGATAAATGTGGCAAAAGGCATGCTGGGGAATGTCTTCTGAATTCTAGAAAGTGCTACCGATGTGGTAAGATGGGACATAAGGCTCGTGATTGCACTGAAAAGGATCAAGGTGAAGGTGAGACCAAATTTGATTTACAGTTAGTGAAATGTTTTATGTGCAATGAGATGGGTCACTATGCAAATGAGTGTCTGACAAAGTGCTTGAGTGATGGGAAGCAGTTAGACTATAAGCAGAAAGGGGTGGCAAAATCCTTTCCAACTACTTCAGCAGATGTCGGGCCATCAAATGAAGTTGTATCAGGTACTTTGTTTGTTTTTTCAGATTATGCCAGTGTGTTGTTTGATTCAGGGTCTACACATTCTTTCATCTCTGAAACCTTTTCTAGTAAAAAGGGGAATACCATCTCAAAAAATGACTCCTGAACTTTTGGTAAAAACACCTTGGGGGAATGTTGAGGCAAAAAGAATTTATAAGAATCTTCCTATCCTTATATGTGGAAAGAACCTACTTTCAAACCTTATTGTTCTACCTCTAGTAGAGTTTGATGTTATCCTGGGTATGGATTGGATCTCTATTTACAATTCTAAGATTGACTATAGATCTAAAGAAGTTTCTTTTCAGAAAGTCTTTCAGTTTGTGTACAAGAATGAACCCTTACTGTTGATAACTTATCAAGAGGCCGAGAAACTTGTAAAAGATGGAAATGAATGTTACCTTGCACACATCGTTGAAAATAAATGAACTGTTCATATTAATGATGTGCCAGTGGTAAATGAGTATCCTGATGTTTTTCTTGATGAGTTTCCTGGAATAATACCAGATCGGGAAGTTGAATTTACTATTGACTTAGTTCCTGATGCTATGCCAATTTCAAGACCCCCTTATTGAATGGCTCAAACAAAACTTTTAGAGTTGAAGGATCAATTGCATGATTTATTAGAGAAAGGTTTCATTCGACCTACCACATCACCATGGGGTGCTCCTGTCTTGTTTTTTAAAAAGAAAGATGGTTCAATTAGACTTTGCATTGATTATAGAGCCTGGAATAATAACAATGTTAAGAAAAAATATCCTTTGCCTCATATCGATGATTTGTTTGATCAGCTCCCGGGAGCTCAGTATTTTTCAAATATTTACTTGAGATCGGGGTACCATCAGCTGAAGGAAAAGGAAGAAGATGTTCATAAGACCGCGTTCCGTACAAGATATGGCCACTATGAATTTGTAGTAATGCCTTTTGGGCTAACCAATGCACCTGTTGTATTCATGGACTTAATTAATATAATTTTCCATGAGTTCTTGGATAAGTTTGTGGTGGTTTTTATTGATGATATTTCGGTGTTTTCTAAAAGTAAAGAAGAGCATGAAAGACATTTAAGGGTTATCTTGCAAACCATAAAAGAAAAGAAATTGTATGGGAAATTCAGCAAGTGTGAGTTTTGGTTGCAAAAAATTTATTTCCTTGGTCACATTGTTTCTAAAGATGGGATAACTTTTGATCCTGCAAAAACAAAAGTTGTGGAAGAATGCCCAAGACCCACAAATGTAACCGAGATTCGTAGCTTCCTTGGTTTGTCAGGAAATTACCGAAGGTTTGTCAGAAAATTTTCATGGTTATCTAGTCCAATGACTAAGCTAACTCGGAAGGGTGTTAAGTTTATCTGGACAAAAGAATGTGATGATTGTTTTCAGGAATTGAAAAGAAGATTGGTGAATGCTCCAGTTTTGGCACTACCTTCCAGGAATGGTGAGTTTGTTATATACAGTGATGCTTCATTGAAAGGACTTGGTTGCATCCTAATGCAGAATGATCAGGTAATTTCTTATGCTATACGACAGTTGAAAACTCATGAGGTAAATTACCCTACACATGATTTGGAATTAGCTGCTGTTGTTTTTGCTTTAATAATTTCGAGGCATCATTTGTATGGAGTAAAGTGTGAAATATATACCGATCACAAAAGTTTAAAGTATATATTCACTCAGAATGAACTGAACATGAGACAAAGGAGATGGCTAGAATTAATCAAGGATTATGATTGTACAATTCATTACCATCCGGGAAAAGCAAATAAAGTGGCTGATTCTTTGAGTTGAAAAAGTAATGCTTCATTAGCAATGTTGTATTTGGAACGTGATCCTTTGGTTAAGGATTTGATGAACTTGGGCATAGAAGTTGTGGGTGCAGGAAGTTCTGCTGTTTTGTTTCAGGTATCAGTGAGATCATCTCTATCAGATAGAATCAAGCAAGCACAGAAGAAAGAAAGTGAGTTGTAGAAAAAGGTAGAGCTGGTTCAAAAAGGAAAGATGCCTGAATACAAAATTGATAGTTATTGTCTTTTGAGATTTGACAAGAGATTGTGTGTGCCTTGTGATTCAAAGTTGAAGAGAGAGTTGTTATGTGAAGCTCATAGTTCTCCATTTTCAGTTCATCCTGGCAGTACTAAGATGTACAGAGATCTTCGGAAGTATTACTGGTGGGATGGAAGGAAAAGAGATATTGCTGATTTTACTGTGAAGTGTTTGACTTGTCAGCTGGTTAAAGCAGAGCGGAAGTTACCGAAAGGGATGCTTCAACCTTTACCAGTGCCAGAGTGGAAATGGGAGAATATATCCATGGACTTTGTTGTGGTATTACCGAAGATAACACGAGGTAATAATGAAACATGGGTTATTGTTGATCGCTTGACTAAATCTGCTAATTTCCTTGCTATACGAGATACTTTTCCCCTAGATGAACTTTTCCGTTTGTATCTTAAAGATATAGTCAGGTTACATGCAGTTCCTCACTCCATTGTATCTTATCGTGATCACAGGTTCACATCTAACTTTTGGAAAGGCCTTCAGAAGTCGTTGGGTACAGAATTAAATTTTAGTACAACTTTTCATCCTCAATCAGATGGGCAGTCAGAATGAACAATTCAGGCATTGGAGGATATTCTACGTTCTTGCTCTATGGATTATCAGGGAAGTTGGGACCAATATTTTTCTTCGGATGAATTTTCATATAATAACAGTTTTCATTCCATTATACAGATGGAACCATTTCAGGCATTATATGGGAAGCGGTGTCGAACTCCAGCTTTCTAGGATGAAGTGGGTGAAAGGAAGTTGATGGGACCAGAATTGGTAGAAGAGATGGCAAAAAAAGTTTAGCTGATTCAGAAACACATGAGAATAGCTCAGAGCAGGTAGAAGAGTTATGCGGACAACAGGAGGAAGGATCTATCTTTTGAGGTAGGTGATCATGTTTTTCTCAAGGTTTCTCCATGGAAAAGTGTGATGAGATTTTGTAAGAAAGCAAAGATGAGTCCAAGGTTCATTGAAACATATAAAATTCTGGAGAGAGTTGGATCAGTTGCATATCGAGTGGCTTTACCTCCGAGTTTATCTTAGGTACACAATGTTTATCACGTTTCGATGTTGAGAAAGTATATTCCAGATCCATCTCATGTTTTGTGTTTAGAGGTAGTTCAGCTGGAAGAGAACCTATCATATGAGGAACAACCGGTCCAGATTATTGACCACAGGGAGCAAGTGTTACGGAAAAAGGTGATTAAGAAGGTAAAGGTTTTGTGGAAAAACCACATGATGGAAGAGGCAACATGGGAATCTGAAAATGCAATGAGGGATTAGTACACCATTTATTTGATAAGTAAATAAATTGCGGGGATGCAATTTTATAAAGGGGGGAATGATGTAACATCCCAAGTAAGTAATGAATAATAGATATTTTTATCTATGTCTATTAATTAATTAGATAGTGTTTTAGGGGCTTAAAATGAAAATAAATCCAATCTTAAGCATAGAATACACTAATATTCTTAAAAGATTGTTTTACTACCTTTTGATGGAAAACCATTTTTAAATAAATATTTTGACAATTTAATAATCTATATTTGTCAAAATAAACATATTCATTATGATTGGGACATTTAATTTTACATTGGATAAATTTTTGGTATTTTTCTGACAATGTTCATTTTTAATGAATAGTTAAAAATACTGCATTTTACATAAAAACTGCTTTTTAATCTAATTTATTTATATGATTAGATTATCTTTTGAATTGGATTTGAAGAGAAATTAGAATATATTTTTAGCATTTAATCCAATGGTGGTCATTGGAATCAATTTCACTTTGAAATCGGACATAAACTGATGTCAATCTTTTGATACTTATTGTTTCATAAAAACACTCTATTTGTCATGACAGTGGGAATTAATTATTAAATTAATTAATGTGGCTTATATGTTTTTAATTTTGTAAAATAGACTTCAATTTTTAATTTGGAGTATGAAATATTTCTTAGGGTGAATGTTTGGTAATTTTCTGAAAAACTTCAATTTTTGATGAATAGTGAAACTACTAAGTGGTACTTATAAAAACTAATTTTTCCGTTTAAATGAACTTTTTCCATCATTGTGTTCTGAATTTCAAAAATTCGACATACATGGTTGTCCTTAAGATGTAAAATGTGGTTCAATGGGATTAAAATAATTTCTTGGTGAATAGTAACTTATTAAGTTCTTAATCGCGATTAGAGGTAATTAGTGTAGTTTAAGGTAAAAATAATGCCTTAGTAAAATGAGATGAGCTTGACACATGTCCTACCATCATTGGATGTGTCATGGCTGACCAATAAAATCCATGGTTCAACTTGGGGACCCCATGGAGCCACTTTGGTTGGGAAATGACATAAATAAATTTTTATTTAATGTTCAAGTAAAAATGACACAAACATGAGTTATGTTAATAAAAAAAACTTTTATATGGGGTTATACAAGTCATAATTTTGACTAAAAATATTCATTAGAAAGATAATACGATTTCCAACATCATAGTATTTTTTTAATAATTTTTAGACATTAAATAAATTAAATTAATTATGACATCATGATGATGCTGCGATGACCTCATTATTTAACGATTTAAATAAAATGGAAAGATAATGTCAAATATAAAACCTACACATGACCAAAACCAATTGGATGAGTGGATTTCGAACCCTTATCACCTTATCCTCGAATTATATCAATGTGGGACCTTTTGAATTAGAAACTCATTTTAAAATAAAGTAACTTATCTTTACTTTCCAAGAGTGCCCCTCCTCTCCTCTTATAAAAGGCCCCCACCTATACCTCTTTACCCACACTCCCAAAGCCTTTGGCTTGGCCAAACCCTGCCTATTTTGTCTCTCCACTTCCCTCCCTTACTCCTTGAAGCCTCACGTTGGGCAGAAGACTTCCCAAGGAATCTTTTGAGCTCAAACCAAAGGGAGTTACCCGATTTTAAGGTAATGTCTTCTTTTGAGTCCTTTTGTTTTATTTTGCTTCTCCAACCCCCTAAACTCTTTTTATTCTCTTCGTCTGTAACAACTCCAGTATCCTCAATATACAAGGATGTTGTTATAATATGGATTCGAGATACACTTACACACACCTACATCTAATGGTTAACGAACATACTATTTCCATGGATGGTGAATTTATGCCTCCCGAAATGATGATTGTTCAACATTCTTTTAACACCTTCAAAGGTGGCCATTAATATGTCACTATATTTATATATGATTTATAATATCTTTATGTTTTCCTTAATCTTCTGTTTTTTCTTTTTGGTCATACCTTTATGGTTTATATTATGGGTAAACATGATATCTTCATTTAAGGAAGTGCGGACTACCGCCCCCTCAAAGTGATTTGATTCGTTAAATACCATACGTGGGACGTATAAATGATGGAACTATGATATTATATATTATATTATACTGGAATTATAATATACCTTTATATCATTATGATTCCATTCTATAAAATATGAAATAGAAATGAAAGTAGCGTTCATGCGTACGTACGGCTTACCGTCTCCATGAACGGTGCATTTCATTTCTTACCTCTAAATGATTATGTAATATTATAAATGAGTATATATACGGGATATATATGATATATACATAATGATTATAATTTTGGATATAATGGATACATGAACAACATGTAATTTTAAAGGGTTTAATTTTGACTCAAGTACCAATGATCGTTAAAACGACCGTTATTAACTTAAATAATTACATAGTGTTCATGACATGGAAATAAGTGATATAAAAGGAATAATGAACTTGAAAATGTTTCTTAAAGAAGTAGAAATTAACTGAAGTTTATTATTCAGGACATTAAAGAACGATCGAGTCAAGTCGGACCCGAGGTATGGGACTTCGTCTCAATCTCCTTTCATTGAGGCATATTTTGTTTTATACACAACCTTCTTTTATACGGTGTATAAACCACTTTTACTTTTACATTTATCCAAAAGGAATATTTTTTATATGAAGCATTTTACTAAATGACAAAAGGGAATGTTTTTGTCGTACGTATGCGGCGAGAACGACTTCTCCGCCACCGTGACCGTTATTTGATTTCGGCTTCCTCTACAAGCCATACCTTCTTTTAAAAAGAAAAATAAATACCATGTTATAATTTTCTTGTATTTTGGTATTGAAAATTGTTTTCATAATTTTTTTATATCAATGTGTTTTATTGATATCTTGTGATTGAAAGGTGTAAATGTTATGTTTCCTTTATGCATGTTTTATGTGATACGATTATGTTGAGGTTCTTGGGAAATTTTTATGAAGACGGGTGGTTCCGTGATAAACTAAGGGTGGGTGAGCCCGATATAGCTCTCCAATGAATTGGGTAACGCGAAGGAGTGAAACTTTACGGTTTCTCCAAAGAGATTTAGGGAATATACTATAATGGGTATTCCAAACGTAACCAAGATTGTTACTCCCTACGTAAGGATGTTATGAATGCCTCAAGTTACCTTTATGTCTTATGATTTCTATGATTTATTCTTGATTTGATGAGGTATGTTAAAATGCTTATGTTTTATGGGTAAAGTATGATCTCATTCTTATGTATATATGTATCCATGTTTCCTTTCCATATTTTTATGTCCCTTACTGATCTTTTTATGCTCATCCCATGTTTTTTTGAAATGTTTTTCACAGGTCAAGGGAAAGGTACATGATATGATGATAGTGTCAAGGAAGTGTCAAGAAATAATCCATGTTTTATTTTAAATATGTTTCCATTTATTGGAATGAAAAATACTATATTTATGTAACCACTTTGTTTATATGTGGAATGTAATGCAAGTTTTATGATCTAATTCTCTAAAACTCTAAACCCGAAAAGATCCTCAATGTGTAATCTTGTAATAACTCAAGATTAAGTAAGGTTTAAGGCTGGGGCCTTATACATGGAAAGACTAATACACAGTGTGTAGCTATATTTTAAATGTTGTGTTGTCTACCATGAGAACAATCCAATTCCCCGGGCATGTATCCCAGGAATAAAACAATCATGATACATGAAATATATGTCGTAAGTAAAAATTTTGTGGTCTCCCAACAAAATTTTTTGTAAAATTACATTAAATTTGTATTTATAGAATTAAAAAAATTATTCAATTTTTATTTAAACCTATTTGTTTGGGTGACTTAATAATGGTTTTAAATAATTCTTAAATTCTCAATTAATTTATTTTATTTGGTTATAATTATTGGTGAAGTTGTTTTTTTCTCATGAATTACTTAATAAGGGGTTTCTCTAAGTGAATTTTGATGGTCATTATGAAATAAGTTAGGTAATTAATTAATTAATCCACACATATTCATTTTAATAATAAATAATGAATAAGAAATTAATTTTATCCAATTTTACTTTTTAATATTCATTGAATCTATATAACTATTTTTGATCTTCACCCAGAACTGTGTATATATTCGATTAATTTAATTTAATTTATTACATGAGTGTTGAATTACTGATTATTAAATTAAATATGATGGCTTATAAGTCATCCCTCCAACCATTATTATGTAGGAACCATGAGTCCATGTTTATTAATGTAGTTCCTCTTAACTAATCATTTGGTTTCCCTCAACCTTCTATGAGTAATAAATATTTTTAATAAATGAAGTATCCCAAGGATAATGGAGGTAGTTCAATATTGAACCAAGAAATTACAAAATTTGGAGTTTCATATGTGGAAAATTGGAATGTTGTAACACATGTTAAGATTTACAAACAAATTTATTTCCCCTTGTTCGAAGGTTGATTTATTATCAACTTAATAAATCAATTTTTAGATAAGAGTATGATCAGGTCATTTCTTTTTTAATTTATTCTTATCTTATGCATTATTTATTTTATTGATTTAATTACATGATTACATAAATAAATGAATTAATGTGAAAACATGAAATATAAATAAATGAAATATATATAAATTTTTTATCCAACATAGTTAATTAATTAACTAAAATGAAATAAATATTAACAATACATATAGATGGTTAATCTGAATGTTAATGGTGTTGAATATGTGTGTGATGGGTCATTCCCAGCTTTTTACTTTTGTAATGCCTGGGGATTAATCCAAAATTTTACACAATGATGAATATAGTGATCAAGGAAATAAAATCAAATAATATAGGAAACATATAAAAATTTGGAACCAAGTTCATGATCATTACATCTTATTTATTATTAATTTATGTTATTAATGAATTACCATTCATGAAATTATATCATCATTGATGGATTGAAAAATAGATCCATGTTATTCCACTACTATGTTGATGGAATAAAGTACATATCCCCTCTTTCGGTGATCCGCAAATCTCTAAGCATCACCGTAGGAATCTCTAGGTTCTAGAATGACAGGTCATATTGTTTGTTTTTTTGCCTTTGATCTCTTAAATAATCACTTATGAAGGAATATTCTTGATATCTCAAGATATTATACTGGATGGTGGAGAAAGATAATTTTATATTTGTGGGATAATTATTGGAAAAGGGATATGTTTAGGGATTTTATAGGATTCTCCAGATTTCTTGTGCACAAATAAATAAATGAATTTTATATTTTGAAAAATAATATAATAGGGTTTATATAACCCAATTGTTATAATTAAATAATTATACAAGTTATTGTTAGTATTTATTTAATCTATATGCATACCTATGTATATAACAATAATAATTTTATTTCTCAACATGCATTAAAATCATAAATTTACATTAAATATGATTTATTGAAATAATATTAAATATATATTACTTCTCCTCAGACCTATAAACATGATTGGAAATTTTTGCATAATATTTATGAGGCATTGAATAATGAATATTTATTTAATAAATAAATATCACTTCATTATTCACTAATAAATAAATATATATTATTTAAACTAAATAAAAAATAAGTATTTGTTAAATATTCCACTCACATAAAATTTAATCAAATAACATGATATAAAATATATTATATCAATAAAATATTGTTAATTATTAAACCAGTAGTAGAAATAATATTTATTCAACTTATTGAATAATAAATAATAATATATTATTTAAATGAGACTGTGGAAAAAATTAGTTTGCGACCATATTGGTCTCTTTGTCAGTGGAATTAGGAGAAGCACCTAATGTCTAAGGTTAGTGTCCAACAACATGACAATAGGCAATAGAAGAAAATGTTATTTTTTTTAATGAAGTAATAGCTCCTATGGATTCTCATTGAATATTATAATACCATTATCATGATGTCTCTAATCAAACAAATTTCATGTAGGTTCCATCAACCATTGTGTATGATGTTTCTCTATTTGAATTTTTGGAAATCAAATATTCATATATAAAACAACATCCATGGTTTTATTTATGATATATCATTTCAATAAATGGGAATAAGAAATAAAATTCAATTAAATAAGATAAGAGAAAAATCCTTTATCAAATTATTCGTTAACAAAATATTAATCATTATGTACCCAATACATACTACCTCTTAAATGACCATATGTCATCATAATTTTCATCAATAACTCAAATTAAGTGACAGATAATATTCATTAACAATAATATTAACATATAAGGATCAATACACATGTTTTTATATAGGAACACCCAATGAAACATATAAATATAGACTTCCTACTGGAAGGTCTAATTCTCATCATATCCAACAATATATATTACCATGGACGTACACCATGAGAAGATTCCTCAACGTCTTATGAGTCTCCAAACCTGATATCCAATATCAATTATGTTCATAAAATTATTTCATGTTTCTATTGAACATATATATATATATTAATAATACATTTATGTAACCCTTTGGGTTCTCATCATAGTGGGGAACTACTATAAACTTTTAGTGAGACAGCTACACTTTAGAAATTATCTCATGCTATGTCACACATAAGAAAAATCATGATTTGATAAAGAGTTTATTGATATTCAATACAGTTATTAAAAGCTATCATAAGTTACATAGAATTTGGTTATAGGAAATCAACTCTAACCGAATCTTTCATTCACTATATCCAACTGCTAATAACATTTATTGCACTAGCTCTCACATGATATTCATTCTTCCGATGAGATAAGCCTTTATTCTAGGTTTCCTCCATGTTTCTCATAAATGGGAACTATAATTACTACAAATTATTCCCTATGAGAAAAACCTCTCAAGAGTCGATTATTCTGAAGTATGTGGTTTTCCCTTTAGTGTGACTGTGGATATTTTTCAAGAGCCCTTACTACATAATTACCACGGTAAAATTTGATAGGGTCTTTACAACTAGGTACCACATCAATATGTGAGGAAACGTATCATATATAAATGGATTTATTGGATGCATCAGAAGACACTATATGCTACGAATCCATTGTAGATTTTGAAAAAAATGGTTGATTTTAACTCTTACGAATCATAGATCCTCAATTGAGAAAAAAAAGATATCCGAACTGAGAATTCGGATAATTCTAATCTGTCTAAAAACTAGCATCGTTATAACCCTTAATGACTGGATTCTCATATTTTCCATAAATCAAGAACATATCCTTAGTAATTATCATATAATAAATTATATTGTTATAAGAACACCAACAATGTTATTCCAGATTATCCTAATTCCTACCTACCATGAATAATTCATAGCCATCATGAAGTATAGTACACAACATGTCATACATGATTGACCATTTCATTGAATAGTATGGTATCTTATTTATTCCTTCTTTATATTATTCGATAAGAGGGATCATTTTATTATTAAGATTCATACCATGTGACATTATAACTAATCAACCTATGGATTATTCAAAACTAAATCTCTTTAGTATCTGGTCATTGTATATACATTGAATTAGTCCAAGAATCATCTTGGATTAATCAGAAAAGATCTTATTACCTATAATATAGGATTATTCACCTAATTCCTTCATGTAGAAACACATTCTCAACATGAACTTACTATATAGTAAAACCAATATTCTTTTCCAATAAGTAATATGTTATCAATATATAATACTTAGATTATAAACGAATTTGCACTGAAGCTTTTGTAAACACATGTATCACATTCATTCATAATGAATTAAAAATATTTTATATCTTAATGGAATATAATTTTCTATCACCTTGGAACATTCATTAACTGATAAATGGATATATGTAACTAGAAAATCATTTTGGTGTCATAAGGAGTTACAGACCCTTCTAATTGTGTCATGTAAACATCTTCCTGATGGTTCCGGTTATGGAAGACGTATTTATCATCAATCATCCAAATATCCTAGTCAAAGTAGACTACTATATCATGTAGAATTATGATGGATTTATTCATGGAAACATGTTAAAATATTTCATCATAGTCAATTCTATGGAGTTATTAAAACCCTTTTTCAACTATCATTGCATTATAGGTGTTCACATTACCGTCTTTTCTAGTTTTTTCTAAAAAAACAAATTTTTACCCTATTGGATTTAAACCATATGGAACATCATCATAACCAAAACATGGTTCCAATATATAGAAAATATTTCATAATTATTAGAATATTTCCATCTTGTAGCATTTGAGCTCTCTACACCCACCTTGTAGGATACTGGTTCATCATTTTTATCCAATAATGATTTAAAATATTTGGTTACTAGAAAAAAATATCTATCTTTTTCTATTACCTATCTAGTTATATCATACATTACATATGATTTTGGAACTACATATTCCATATGGACCTATGTAATCTATTCCTATACCATCATATGTGTATCTTTAGCATCAACCTAATCAATGTAAATCTAGGTCCCACTATAGTTTTTGAGGATGTTCTCCCACTCAAGAAATAGAGATTTTTTGTTTAATTTTTCACTCTTATCTGAGAGGTTGTATAGGTAGTACCCCTTTGTTTCCTTGTGGTAACCAATAATGATACACTTTATGCCCTGAGGAGTTTGTTTATTACCTGAGCAATCCTTAACAAATTCCTCGCAACACCATACATGTGTATGAGACAAAATTGTATTCATTTCTCTCTATAACTCAAAAGGAATTATGTTCTCTACTTTAGTTGGTACTCAGTTTAGTGTGCATACAGTAGTTTGTAATGCATATCCTAAAATGGATATTGGAAGATCTGTATGACTCATCATCAACCGTACCATTTCTAACATGGTTGGATTCCTATATTCACTAACACCATAACATTTTGGTATGTATGGTGGAGTGAGTTGGGTTATAATTACCTACTAATGTAAAATATAAATAAATTATTGTTTAATATATTAACTCCTTAATCAAATATAATATTATTTATATTTTTTTCAACTTGATTAACAATTTCATTCATAAATTCATTAAATTTCTCAAAGCACTCAAACAAACACCTCATTTTTTATACATAACCAATTATACTCATGTCATAAGTAAATGTTATGAACAAATAATATCCACCACCATCTTCTATAGAAACTGGTCGAAAAAAATCAGGGTGTACCATTCCAAAAATATCTATGACCCTTTTAACCAATCCACCAAATAGAAGTTTAAGGATTATTACTTGTAATGATGAATGGAATATTTCAAGTTTTTTGAGCTCAAAAGAGTCTAAACAACAATATAGAAAGTTATTTGTTAACATCTTCTCATTTACATGATAATGATAGTGATTACAATTATGGATTTAATACAATTCATCTGAACATGATTCAATTATCTATTTGAAATAATTAGTTTCTATAAATTAAAACATAAAAACCATTATTTAAATATCTCATAACATAACAAATTATTCGTTTATAAAAGAGAGATGTTTGATTTACAAAAATTAAAATAAAACCATAATCATCTAGGTATGATACATAAATTATGTTCTTGGAAACCATTGGTACATAGTAAAAATCCATTAAAACTAATAGCATTCCTATATGAAATGAAAGTTGGTAGTCACCAAAGGCAAGAGTATCCAGCCTCACACCCTAAGTAGAAATCAAATCAAAATTTCCACTATCAATATTTTGAAATATAATTGGTTTTTAAAGTTGGATACATATGTGAGAACCATATGATAAATCTAATATCCAATGTTTATATACTGAAAAATTACATGGAAAAAGAAACACTATCATAGCTTCCCCTTGCATATGGGTGCAATACTTCTTTTATTGGTCATTTTTCCACATTCAAAACATAATTTCTTCTTTTCCTCCCCCTCTAACTTAATCTACCACTTCGTGAAAGGATAGATCTCAAGAATTAGAATCTTTATGATCCATTTCCTCCTCCACCTTATTCTTCACTCTCTTATTCTTCATAAGGACTTCAAGATTATCGCACCCCATGCGGTTATACAATTAGTGAATCAATGTAAAAAGTCACGAAAGACACCTCTCATTATTTATAAAATTTTAATTAATAGTACAACATAATATTATCTTGTTTAGTTCATAAGGTATGATATATTTTCACAAATCCTCTCTGAATTTAATCCCTCAGATTTATAAGAATTCAATATAGCCAATAAGCTTGAATACATGTAGACCAGATCAAACTAATTATCTGAGCATAGTTGTAAATAGATTATTGTACATCTTGTATATCTAATTTACTTCATTCTCTTGATAGATATCTCAAACATGAGACATAACGTAATACAAATCCATGTCCTCATATTTCTTTAAAAGCTCATTAGTCATAGATGATAGTATAAAAAATATAATACCTTCATCATCGTTCAAATGTTTCTCATTGAGAGGAAACCCTTCCTCAATAGTATCTTCATTCGAAATATTAGGAATAGGTTCTTTCATAATAATTAATTTCTGTTCATGTCTTATGATAAAATAGGATCACCTTTTCCACTCATGATTTTTTTTGGTGTGAAGGTTTTCCATCTCAAGTGTAACAACCTAAACTTTTGAAAATATATTGTTTCTTAAAAAATGTATGTATTACAATGTTATAATAAATAATATATATATAAGTATAAATTAAATGTGATCATAGGTTTTGATCCTTAAAAGACCAATTCTTTACATGACCATTGTAAACAATAATAATTTTTTAGTGATATAATTATTGTTTATAAAAAGATATGATATTGGAAAATTAATGGAGAAAGGAGAGTCGATGGCCTCATCCAGTAGACTCGGCCCATACGAAGCCCATTTTTTGGAGCTTGGGAAGGAGGTATCATTAATGGTATTTTCTTGGGACCAAGACCAATATGAGCTTTAACATGTTAAGCTTGAAAGAAATCACCTTCAAGAGAAGTTCGAGTCGATAGAAATAACCTCTTAGGCAATGTTTTATGAGCTTCCCTACGATTATATCACCATTTCACAGCATACAATTAGGTCCTATGCAGGTGTTATAAGGGGTTATGTAATGATGCTTTAGTACTTTGTGTAATTACTTTATATAAATTAAATTTTTATTATTGTAAAATAAACCTCATTTTTGAATTTAAAATGTAAAACTTAATCTAGGATAAGGGTGTGTATTTTTTCTAAGAAGTTTCATATTATTGTTGAATATTAAAAAAAAGGTTTATTTTATGTTTTTTTATATGTGAAATAATTGATATTGTGAAAATGTCTTTAAAAAACGGACCTACACAGTTATGATCAGTAAGAAATTTAGAGTGTGATAAGATAAATTTAATTTTTGGTGAATAATAACATATAAATTTTAATATTACCCATAGGAATAGTAATATGATAAATGGAAGATTAACCTCACATAAATAAGTATAAATATAATTTAGGAATCTTGAATGGTAATGTGATAAAATAGTATAAGTAAATAACTACTTTAGAAATTGTAAGTTACATAGTGGTATTTTTTTGAGTAAATAGTGGTTTTATATAAAAATTAAATTTCTCATATTTTGAAAATTATTTTTAAAAAATTGATTTCATTTTTGAATTTAGAACATCGTTATTACGTTACGGTGAATTTATGGGTTTTTTATAAAAATGGTTTGTTTTTGGTGAATAGTAAAAATATAGTTTGTAGTTTTTTGTGTGTTTAATAACATCATAATGATGTAATATGTAATATAAAATTATGGTCGACTCATTTGGAGTAAAATATGATATTATGTGTCCCATGTGTCCAAAACCATTGTAAAATACCATGGTAAATCCCATGATTTTTTTAATACAACAGATGAGGTGTCCTAGTAAATGAAATAATAAAATACCTCTTGTTGACTTTAAATGCCAATAAATTAATTGATTTCCATTCATTCAAAAAAATCCCTCTAAACACTCTGAAAGTATTAACTGTCAAGGTGTCCTCAATCCCTCAATTTCTTGATCATATGGTTTTCGAATTTACACTTCGAGGTAATGTAAATCTCGACATCTCTTTTGCTGCCTTGTACACCTTTTTTATTTTATATCATTAAAATTTCCATAAAAGGTTATTATATTCATTTTAGTCTGTTCATATACTATATTATGAGTATTTTATGGATGGTTTAAACCTATCCTCACACTTTTTAATGTTCTATAAAACCATGTTTCATACCCGTTATGCTATAGAATATTTGCCTCAAAATATCATTCTTTTTTCTCAAGAAATTATTTTCTTTAATTTATGTGAATAGAAAAAATTCATGAATATCATGGTGTATGGATTAATTAATTAAATTTATTTACATTATTATATAACTGACACATATAAAACCCACAATCCCTTTCTGTGGGTTATATATGACATAATGATCATTTTTTAAGCACTTTTTAAAACTCCATCATTTTGATATGAAACCCATTTACATTATTCTGTTTTTGTTATTTATGAAATTTTTAATTATGATATATGTGGATAATATGAATATGAAGACATATTAAGGGTGTGCCCTGATACCTCCCCAATTCATTTGGTAATGAATGTATTCTCTAAGCATAAAAATTTTATAAATACCTTACTGAATAACCTTGGTAAATTTTATTACACCTTGTGGATGGACCATATTGGTAAGCTTTTGAATATCTAAATTAAATGTTTTACCCACATTTTCAAGATATTATTCACGATATTATTATTATTATTATATTTCGATTTTTCATGCCTTTTTGATATTTCTTCAAGTTCATATTGTATTCTCTCAAGGTCACATGTAAACTATTTCTGTTGTTTTCCCTTATTGGGACATATGCTCACCCCTTCCATTATAGTATGTCCCCAGATTTTGAGATGAGGTAATTGATATTAGGATGAACATTTCATGAATCCATTCATGTTTATAAATAGAATGTCATATTTTTTATAATTTATTATGTACCCTATTTCCAAGACACTAGAATTTAAAGATCATATGTTTGTAAAATGTACTAAATGGTTTTGAAATAAAAAGGAAAGATAACATAGTTGATATCAAAGGGAAGTTTAGTTATTTTGGGAAATTTGGATTTCATGAGTTTTGAAATAAACCTATGTAAAATATTAAATATAAGAAATAATCCCAGTATTTTGATGAAATATAAAGTATGTGGTTTCCAGAAAAATAAATCCATGATTGGATACCAAAAAAGTGGATGTGGTTCTGGAATAGATGTATCTAGGGGTAAAACCCAATAACACAACATTGAGCTAGACACTAAGGATAACAGGTGCATAAAAATAGGCATTGTAGCACTCCTAGTTTGAAACTATTTTGGGGTATTTTGGGTTATCCAAAAGCTTTTTAGAAATCATTATTAAGGATTTATAAAGAAATTTAATTGTTGCTAAAGAAAAATATGTTTAGGAATGAAGTTTTAAGGAATAAAAATACATTATTGTTAAAATATTCGTAAATGAAACAATATTCTAACTAAGGTTTTATTATCTTATAAAATGATTTTAAATAGTATTAACTATGAAAACGGGGACCAAAATGGACTATGAGCTGATGACCCTTCGATGGAAGACGAAATGGAAACTATCACGAGAATAATGAATCAAATGACTCATGTTATGGTAAATAACTTGAATCAATATGAGAGGTTGATTTCACCACGAAGGTAAATCATTTATATTGAGTCCACTATGCATCAATATCCACCAAAATTTAGATGATATAACAACGTATTGATTTCTGAAAAATGGATCAGCTCTATCAAAAATATATTTCTTGTTCACCATTGTTCAAAACAAGATGTGGTCACCCTTGCTATTTTCCAATTAGAAGGAGAAGCTGATCAGTAGTGGGAACAAATTAAAAATATGAGGCCAGGGGGGTATATTATGCTTTTGATTTGTAAGAGTTCACTTGAATCTTATTTAATAAGCATTTACCTCATTCGATAAAAAAAACAATGGAGAGGGAATCTCTTGAGTTGAAGCTGAATTAGAATGAATCTAGGGGAAGCTACAAGATGAAATTCACATGACTTTCCCAATACATCTCATACTTTTTCATGGATCCCAATGGGAAGGTTTATAAATTATTTGGTGGACTAATACTGAACCTACAGTAGAATATAGCAAACTGAGACTGTGATAGCTATGATGATATCATGTAGAGTTATATGAAAGTCGAACCAAAGTTTTTATAGACTCAATGGTCGCATAAATTAATTGGAAATAAGTTATCATTAGAGCCAATCGTGTGGAGGATAATTGATCAGGGAAGTGGTGGAATGCAGTTCAACATTACATTTGTAATAAATGTGGGAATAAGCATTCATGTAACTGGCTTCATGGGAGAGGGAAGTGATTCAAGTGTGGGAGAGATTCCCATATTACTCGTAATTGTTATTGTGAGATGAAACTTCAACTTACCAACACTAACATAAAGGGTAAGATCGTGAAGGCCCTACCAGAAGTCTAATTCTCCATGTGTGGACATCTTGGTAACTTTTCCAATCATAGTCCAAATTTGATTTTATTGGAGGGGAATCACTATCAGCCTCAGCATAGGCTAAGGGAGAATGGTCGTGCATTTTCTAAAATGATGGATGAAGTTGATGCTCTAAATGATATGGTGGGATGCACTCTTGTTTTTTCAATAAAAGATATAAATTAAATTGTTTGCTTCTGGATTAAACATTCCATTATTTCCTCCATGTTTCCAAATAATTTAAATCCACCCCAGAATTTCTAAAAGTAGATTAATCAATCCAGACTCCTGGTGGGATTATCGAAGAATAATAAGTGTTTAAAAATCTAGAATTTACTTTAGTGAGCATGTTCTTATTTCAAATATATTTTTCCTTCCCATTTTGGAATTTTAATTTATACTAGGGATGAACTGTCTCTCAATGTATAATGCTGAAATCCAATGCTGAAGCTAGGAAATATTAGTATCATTGAATGGTCAATATGCAGTTATCCTTAAAGGGGATATATCTTAACCAATTTTTTTTCTAGAAGTGTCACTTGTATCAATCCTTATAGAGTTTATCTATAATTATAAATAAGAAAATGAGAGTATAAGGATAGAAAATGACCCCATGATCCAGGAATACGTTAACATATTTCTTAAGGACTTACCCAAACCTCCCACATAAATAGAGGTAGAGTTATCCATTTTACTCGTACATAGATCTCATTCGATTTCAAATACCCTATAGAGGATGGAAGAATTGGAGCTCGAGGAATTAAAGAAAAAACTCCAAGATATTTTGGAGAAGGGGTTTATCTGACTGAGTGTTTCACTATGTAGAGAGAATGTTATTATTATGAATAAGAAGGATAGAGCAATGCATATTTGCATTGATTATAGAGAACTTAATGAGATCAAAGTAATGGAAAAATACACCTTTCCAAGAATTGATGATTTATTTTACCATCTTTGTGTGTATCATTTCTTCTCCAAGTTTGATCATAAATCTAGTAATCATAAATTGAGGGTTACGAAATAATATATTCAAAAAAACTCATTCTAGTGAAGATATAGGATTTGTGAGTTTGATTTTATGCCCTTCAGATTGACTAATGTGCATTTTATTTTTATGTATTTGATTAATAGAGTATTTACATAATACATTGATACCTTTTTTGTAGTATTTATTGATGATATTATGATATATTCCAAAAATCAAAAGGAGCATGAAGATCTTAAAAGTGTTATTTTGAGAACTATATCGATGGAGGGGATTTTTAGAAAGTTCTTTAAATGTGAATTTTCATTACAAAATGTTTCATTTTGGGTGAAAATTTAAACCAATGAAGTAATCTCAGTGGAACCTGAAATGAAAAATGTTGTAGAGGAGTGGTTATATCATACGAATACAATTGAGATTCATAGTTTCTTTCATTTAACAGGATATTATATGAGGTTTGTTAAATAAAATTCATGGCATTCCAATCCATTATCCATATGTACTCGAAAATGGGTCATGTTCATCTGGAAAAAAGAGTGTGAGGAGAGTTTCCAATAGTTGAAGAAGAGATTGGTTAATGCACATATGTTAACTCTTCCCTAAATGGTAGAAGGATTCATTATTTTTTGTGATGCATCTATAAAAGGTCTTGGTTTCAACCTCATACAAAATAAAAATGTCATTTATTAGTTATCTCTATAGGTGAAGCCTCATGTGTACAACTATCATACACAAGATCTTGAGCTGGCTGTAGTTGTTTTTTCTCAAAACATATCTACGAACTATCTTTATGGGAGAGAAGTGTGATATATACATATAACATCAACGTTTGATGTTCATTTTCACAAAAATGTAAATGAATATGAGATATAGGATATTGTTGGAAATCATAAAGGCTATGATTGTTTAATTCATTATCATTCCAAAATAGCCAAAAAAGTTGTCGACGCATTATGTAGGAAAGACCCTATTATTCTAGCAATGACGAGGTTTCAAGGAGATAACTTGATCAAAGAGAAAGTATAAAATAGACCTGAGAATTTTACGGGATGGGAAATTATAAACCCTATCCCAAAAAAAATTTAAACCATCATTACTAGTGAATTTCACGAAATACTAGTAAGAAGATTTTTTTATAGATGAAATTTGTGGTTGTAAAGGATGATATGTTTCTTGAGTTCAATATTGATCAAGAAGGTGTACTGAAATTTCATAAAAAGCTATGTGTTGAATATATTTTGGAAATAAAGAAGGTTATATTGGATGAAGCTCGTATCTCTTTATTCACTATACATCCTATATACACGAAAATATATAGAAACCTTAATGATCATTATTTGTGGGATAACATGAAAAGAAAGATTGTTTAATACAATACAAGATGCATAGTGTGTCATCAATTGAATGAAGATAGAGAACTTAAAAAAAGGAGTTTTACAACCACTACCTATACCAGCATGGAAGTGGAACAATATCACTATTGAAACTTCCACTGGTCTCCCAAATGTTTCCAAAGTAAACAATGCAATTTGGGTTATAGTGGACGATCTCTATGATATATCCCACATTATCCATATTCTAGAAGAATTAACTCTTAATTCACTTTCTAGTATTTACATAGGGAGAGAGGTAAGGAAGCATGGGATACCACTCTCCATCATATCTAATCTTGACATATGTTTCAAATCAAAATTTTATAGAATTTTTTAACATTCTATGAATACTAAATTGAATTTTAGTATGGCCTATCATCCCCAAACTGATGCAGAATCTGAAATGACTTTTCAGACACTCGAAGACATGCTGATAACATGATCAATAAAATTTAAAGGTGTATGGGAGCATCATATCTCATTTGTTAATTTCTCATACAACAACAGTATCCAATCAAGCATCCAAATGGAACAATATGAATCTCTTTATGGAAATCGATGTAGAACACCTAATTTTTTCCATTAAACCGGTGGGAGAAAGATTCGTGGGCATGATCTTGTGAAATAGAGGACCAAACAATTCATGCCATCCAAAAACACATAAATTCTTGATAGAGTTGGTAGAAGAATTATGATTAAACCATAAAAGGGACTTGGAGTTTGAGGTTCATGACAATGTATTTCTTTGAAATTTACCTTTGAATAGAGTCATTAGGTCTGGGAAGAAAGGGAATCTCATCCCTAGGTACATTATCTCCTATGAAATCCTTGATCACGTAGGAGTAGTGACCTATCGGCTTGGACCTCCTCAAAATATAGAACAAGTTCATGATGTTTCCCATGTATCTCTCTTGATGAAGTACATACGAGGCCCTTCACTAATACTAAATCGGATGGAGGTACAATTAGAACATGACCTCTCTTATGAGGAGTAGTTTGTGGAGATCTTAAATTGTAGAGATAAGGTTCTACACAACATGAATTACAACCTTGTTAAAGTGTTTTGGAGGAACCAAAAATATTATGAATCCACAAGGAACCATAGGATATTATCAGGCATAAGTACCAACAACTTCTCCCTTTTGAGGGTATGATTTGAATTTTTGGGGATGAAATTATTTAAGGGTGGAATAATGTAACGACCCAAACATTTGTATAATATTTTACTCGGGAAATGTTTTGTCAAACAATGTCATAATCAATATATATATATATATATTAAATTTGACCATCATGTTTTGACTACTATATGACTATTGGTTAATATGACCGTTGGAAATAATAATATTTTTTCAAAATTATAATTATTGTTTATAATTGGAAATGATATTGGATATTTAATTCAAAAATAAGAGTCTCTGGCCTCATCCTGTAGACTCGAGCCATATGAAGCCCATTTTTCAGTGCTGGGTAATGAGGTATCATTACTGGGATTTTCTCTAGGCCAATCATAAGGTTATATTTAACATGTTAATATTGAAAACAATTTCCTTCAGGTGAAGTTCAAGTTGATTAAAATCACCACTTGGGTAATTTTTTCCCTGCCACCCTAAGATTTAATACCATTTTAAACCATACTCTAAAGTCCTATTTAAATGTTATAATGGGTTATATAATGAAGACATAGTTACTTTGTGTAATCCATTTTTATAAATAAAATTTTTATTATGGTTAAATAAACATTATTTTTTAATTTCAAATGTCAAAATTAATCTAGGATTAATTTTTAGTATTTTTCTAAGAAGTTTCATATTATTGATAAATATTGAAAATAATAGTATTTTAAACATTTTTTTATAATTTATAGAATTGAAACTATGAAATTATTTTCAAAAAACATACTTACATGATTGTGATCAGTAATAAATTTACAGTATGATAAGATCAATTTAATTTTTGGGGCATATTAATTTATGAATAGTAATATTTCCCTTATGAATATTAATGTGGATAATGGAATAGTAATCATAAATAATGAAGTATAAATATAATTTTGGAATCCTGAATGGTAATGTGATATGATTGTATATGTAAATAAGTATTTTTATAAATTATTATTTAAGTATAATTATTTTTTGAGTAAATATTGATTTTACATAAAAATTCAAATCATTGTATTTAAAAAACTATTTTTCTAAAATGGAGTTAATATTTTAATTCATAACATTGATATTAGGTAAGGATGAATTTATTATAATTTAATAAAATATTTTGTTTTTCATTGAATAGTAAAAAGACAGTTTTTGAGTTTTGAATGTGAATAATGACATCATAAGTATGTAACATGTAATTTAAAATTATAGTCAACTAGTTTGTATTAAAATATGATATGGGGTATCCCAAATGGCCAAAACTATTGTCAAATACCATGGAAAATCCCATGGTTTTGGAAATACCACTGATGAGGTGTCCTCAGAAATTAATAAAAAACCCCCACTCTTTTAACTATATATACAAAGCCATTCTTTCATTTCATTTATCTCAAAAATCAACCCACATGAAGCTCTGATAGTATTTCCTTCTAAAGTTTCCTCCCAAGGCGTATTCAATATTTCATGGTCCCTATCATAGAGTTTTAAAAGTTATCCTTCGTGGGTTATAAATGACTTAATGATCATATATTAAGAACTTTTTAAAATGCCATGATTTTGATATGAACCCCATTAATTTTATTCTCATTAGGTTATTTATGAAATGTATTATTATGATCTATGGGGATGACCTAGAAATAAATAAATATTAATGGAAAACCCTGATAGCTCAACAATAGATTGGGTAATGGAATTAATTTCTAGAGATGACATGTTTTACGATACATTGGTATAACACCATAGAGATAGAACTTGGTGATATTATTATGAATGTCTAAATTAAATTTTGTAAAAAAATTTCAAGATAGGATTGGATTTATTAGTATCATGATATTCATATTTAACATTCCTTTATGGAATTTACTCAAGTCCAAATTTTATTCTCTCAAGCTCACATGTAAACTGTTTTCTCTATTTTCCATTATTGGGCCTTATGCTCACCCTTTCCTTTGATGTTTGTCACTAGGTTGTGGGATGCAGTCATTGAATATAGGATATAGATATAAATAATAAATTCAATTTGATTAATATAATTTTATATGGTTTTCATGTAATATGCACATTATTTCCAATATACTACATATTAAAGATTATATTTTTGAAAAATGTTCCGAAAAGATATGTATTAAAAATGTGGGATGCCATATCAAGTACGGATTATAGTGATATGTTTGATGTAATTTCATTACAAATATTATATTAGAATATATTTATTAATTTATCTGATAAAATTTAGACCAATAAATAATCATTATTCTTATTTATCTTCCAATATATTATTGTATCCAAATATACCGCATCATTACTTTTAAAATATCATGTTTCTTGGACATTCTAGTGGAAATGTTTTATATTCCCAATATCATTACCCAAAAATTGGTTGGTGAATCAATATGAAGTGTTTTAGGTATAAATTTCAAATTCCAATTATATTAACACACATTGCCTTGATTTTATGAGTGGAATCCCCAATATTTAAATCCTTAATTGGATTTCCTCAGCCCTTTCATATTAATTACATCAACTACATTTTTGGTTGTCAACCCATAATGTGAAATATATTCTGCAAACCTAAAACAATTTTTTTTAGTTCCCTAAAAATTTAATGCCCCTAAACATTGTTTGGTCATGCATGTTGAACTATGATTCATTTTTTACTAATATTATTTGTATTTACATAAGTTATTAACCATTTATTTGATAATATTTATTCATAAAAAAATTTATATTCGTTCTATCATTCTTTCACATTAATTATTTAATTCACGTGATCACAAAAAAATCATCGATAATTTAATAAACATAAAAGTTTATTGAAATAAAATAATAAATTGTGATTATCATGAGAATTTACTAATTTTTACATTATCTATCTACCGATAAAATATAATTCTACCTAGGGGAAATAGCCTTGTATCATTTATTGTTTATGTTATAGTTTCTCACCTACCCACTTAAGTTTCTCTCCTTGATTGGTTTCTCATCAGATTCAATCTTGGACTGTCGCAACAAGCTTGGGAACTACATTCATTACATATTATTTTAATCACATGAAAGTGAGGGGAATGGGTTTATAAAAAAGAATCCAAAATATTGAAGTCCCTTAAATAATAAGAGGATAGATGACACAAAATCCAATGATTTAATTTAATAAAAAACTCTATAAAACCAATAACAATAATTGGTCTAGTCTAGGATCATGATCATCTATATGCAAGCAAAAAGATTATTCATTTAATAAATATAGAATTACAATATTAAATTTTCTTATTTTTGATCAATAATGCTTGAATCAATTAATTATATTATTTAATAAATCATTTATTTTATCTTAATTATCATCCAAATTTCCCTTAGATTCTGGTCCATCTTAAATTTAACAATATTAAATAAATTTATTTAAAATTAACTGTTTACATAAATATACCTTGGAGGAAACATGGTGAGTACCCATCCAAACCACCCAACATGTATTATACTCATATACTGTTTACTCTTACAATAAATGGAATACCTGAATTATCACAATCATTTATGATATTTACTATGAAATTAATTATTAATCAAATTGCATTATTTTTTGTCACATGTTTAGGTATAATTCATGTAGATTAATAACTGTAATATGACTCATTCATGATATGAAGATCTGAAAATTATGAAATAATTAATTAAACATTTTTATATATATTAATACATATCACATGGAGCATCCAATCAACATAATGAACACATGAAAGTATATACTAATAACATTTGAAAAGTATATTAATTTAATTTTAATGCAATGAAAATTGGTATAAGTATATGGTGTGTACAAGACACAAACAAGGAATTAAAATTTTGTAACCATCTATCTAAGGAACATGTCTTGGTAATCTATGTGTAACCATTCCTATGAAAAGATGGAGTATAAGGCATGTACATGGGAAACTCATTGTGTGGTCTCCATGTTACATGGTCACCAATTAAGTTAGCTTGGTAAGAAGATACATAGCTTGTCTCTGACTAAAAGACAACACATTGCATATGTGGGTACACAGTGTGTACTCCGACTAACTATTTTTCATACTCGCATAGTAAACACACTATGTATAGTTAAATGCAATATGTGTAATAAATACACACTTCTTTAAATAATTCCTAATTAAATATGGGGTCAATAAATAGTAGTACATGACTTGTACCTCTGAGTTGTATGGTGTGTACAGTTGTGTTATCTAGCCAGATTCCTCAGCACCTCTAGATGAGATCATTAATGTTATTTTATCCATAAAATTAATATATTTTTATTATATTTATATGAAAATGGGATAAATATTTTAGATATCATAATTAATATTAAAAAATGATTAAAATAGAATTGAAAAATAATTAATAATGTGTAAATAGATCAATAATCATTATGTAATTATAAATAATTATGAAACTGTTGTGATACCACTAGAAGGTTCAGGGAATAGTGAAAGTGTGAAATGGGTCATGGACAAATTTTATTTTAGCCCTGATTGATGATTAATATGAGATTTTACATAATTATGAACACCGTGGTAAAACTAATTAAATCAATGAATATAGAAAAGGGATAAACTGTTGAAATGATGTGTAAGATAATAATATGTAATTTATAATTAATTTATGTAATTATTTTATGAACTTGCATGAAATTATTTCGTTATTTATGGATTTGGAAATAGATCTAAACAATTCAATAATTCTTTAAAGGATTCAATCACATATTTTCTCCAGTGAGAATACACACCTATTCAATGAATCTCTTAACATCTCAATATGAATCTCTAGTTTCATGAATAGCTGATCGAAGCACATGCATCATTCACCTTTGATCAAGTCAATAATTGTTTACAAAGGATTATTATTGATCTCTCTAGCCTTGAGAGTATATGGTGGAGGATGATATCTCTTCATTCATGGGATAATTCTTTGATAAGGGTGCTCATAAAAGCATTGAGAGGATTTTCCGAACGGACTATACAAAAAATGAATTGGATCTATTGAAAAATAATATAATTGGTTTTATATACTTCTAGGGTTTGAAATAATTAATTTAAAATTCTTGAATTAATATTTGTTTAATCTATGTATTACCCCATTTCAATACTAAAAATATTAATATTATTTCTCTACATGCACAAAACTCAAGAGTAAAAATTAAATATCATTTATTCAAAAAATATTCAATATATATTAATTCTCCCTCAGCCTATAAAATAGGTCCACCATTTAACCAAAATATTTATTAGACCTTGAATAATGAGTATTTATTTAATAAAGAAATATCAATTCTTTATTCACAAATATATAAATAAATATTATATTTACTAAATATAAAATAAATATTTATTAAATATTCCTCTCACATAATATTTTCTTGAATAACTAGTGATAAGAATTTATGAAATCAAGTAAACATGAATAATTATTAACCCATGTGATGGAAGCATATTTACTAAACATATCAAATAATTAATAATAATATATTATTTAACTGCAATTCTCAAAACAAATAGTGTGTTACCCTCTAGGCCTCTTTTTCAATGGAATTAGGTTAAGTAACCTAAAGTCCATTATTAGTGTCTAAATACATTCAAAGGAACACATATATAAATTATTTAATGTCACAATGACATAATACCACTTACAGATTCCCACATTGAAATATATTCACTTTATCATGATATCTCAAATCAAGCAGATTGTGTGCTCGTGCTATCAACCTATGTTCTTGATATGTCTTTATTAGAATTAACCAAAATCAAAATTTCCTTTTGAAAACCATGTCCATGGATTTATATTGATATATCATTAACATCAAAGGTCCCAATATATATAATTTTGTTAAATAATATAAGGGTCAAATATTTTATCACATGATTCATTCATGAAATAGTAATCATGATGTACCCAACATTTCCTACCTTTGCAAGACCATATGTCATCATTATTTTAATCAATATATCATCATACATGATTTTTAATATTAATTTATAAAAATCAATAAATTATAAGGATTAATACACAAATTAAATGATAAAAACATTCATTGGCACATATAAATGTGGATTTCTTATTGGAGGGTATTCGTTAAATAATATCCTGAAATGGATATTACCAGGGGTGTACACCAGGAGAAGGTGCCTCAAATTCTTATGTGTATCCACCCCTGAAGGACTGTATCTTTTGTTTCCCTCAAATGATTCCATCCTGCCATAGAACACACATATATTTTTGGAATGTTATTGTGGCACATATGGGTTCTCATCCAAATGTGTAACAACTATGAACTTCCAGTGAGACAACTACTATTAGGACATTATCAAATACTATGTTACATAAAAGAAAAATTATGTTATAATAAGGTGTATATTAATAGTTAAAATAATGAATAAAATTTATCACATGGTAAACATATGTTGGTTTTATGGAACCAACTCCAATAGAATCCAGAACAAAATTTATGTATATTCAATTAATATCCCTTAAATATATATTTAATTAGACTTGGTCATCCATTACCTGACTGGGAATGAAACCATATAACAAAGTGTTTATATGGTCAATGTTTGGACCCCATATTTTACCTCAATTTTATTATGGGGGTTTGGGGTTTACTTAAGAATACTATTATTTTATTTAATGAACAATGTATCTTCCATAAAAATTCTGAGGCAAGTGATGAAGAACTATGTGTTTGGATTTATAGATTTTGGATTCCACTCAATGGTCCATAGAACTTCAAGCCCAAACTTATAAATATCAAGTAACAAAATAAGTTCTTATGGCTTTCATGGTGATGATATGGAACACAATGAAAGGAAATATGGATCATTTCTAGTAGAATAACTTTTATGAAAATACATTCTAAGTTTAATAGAGAGGTCAATTGAGACTTCATAAAATAGTTAGAGACTAAATTAAATTAAATTTATTCAGTCTCACATAATTTTTTATCTGGTAATGTTTTAATGATATATTGGAATTGTTGTATAAAAAGGAATGAAAATCCATGAAAATAGTATCATCTTTACATAACATAGGATATTTCCTTCCAAATAATAATTTTAGATATGATATAATATATTATGAATTAAATTGTTATATTAATGTTTTTATTATGTTTTGTAATCCTATATTCATGTTCTTCCACCATAGTATGTATGGTATGGTGAAAATTATGTGTAATAGAAATATTTTATGCTTTCATCCTATGTCAGTTTTATTATATTATCACATATGATTAGAGTTGATGATAAAACATAAATATGTGTATTCTTACACCATAATATCTCATCTATATTCTATTAATAATTTAAAGGAAACATATAAATGAATAATATTTTCAATTTAATATATTTGTGTTAACTTGATGGGGGAAATCTGGATACTTACTTTGATTCACAATGATGGGGTATTCTGATAGCTTAATGAAATTGGGAGTTAACATGGATAAGAAATTATTTGTTATTATTAACTTTTTATCCTAGCAGTAAATATTATGCTTATTTTATCAATACCATATGAATGAAAAAGATAGGTCACTCGATAAATTTTCTTCATACTTTACCCAGAGAATAAGGATTGGTTGAAACTTGTTTCATCCCCCCTTAGTGATATGTTTCAAATATAAGGCTAAAGATCACAGTGCTCATCTAAAGTTAACTGATCCATTATGGAATCCACCAATGATGGAAAAAATTCAATGATAGAAGAATTAAAAGGAGGTCATTTTATTCTAATGTAAAATAATTGACACTAGAAAAGAACGTCAAATAAATTAAAAATTAATAATTACCATCCATATTAGATATATTAATTAAGTATTTATTCTACAATTTTGTTTATTAAATCAATATCATTACAATTTAAATGAATAAAAATATAGAAAATAAGAAATAATATAAAGGTTGTATAGTTAAATCAAATAGATAGGAGAATGTGTTATTCATAAGTCATCCAAGGGGGACTCAATATTTATTTTTTCCAAATGGATTCATTCAAATTTGCAATATGTGTTTCACAATTTTTTTTCTTAGTGTCTAGAAAGAAACAAAAATACGTGATTTTATTTATTTAAATATTTTTTTATAAACATTAATAGATAAATTATGGTTGAGTAACTCTTGAGTCATAAATTCACATTGTAATGAATGATGAATAAAAATTATAAGACTCTAAACTGGTTGTAGAAAGATAATTATTTTCCAAATAAAACAAAAATTAAATTAATTTTTTATTCCATTTTAATTATTTTTTTCATAATAAAACTAAGATACATGATAATAAAACAAACTACTTATCATGTTTTAGATAAATAGTTATTTATAAATTAAATTACATCACAAAAATTTTATATTTAGTTCCACGCGACCGTGTAAACTATTCTTAAGTTAAATGTAACTTCATCTAATTTATGAGGTTTATGTAAGAAATTTTAGAAATCTCAGTAAAGTAGAAGATTTTATTTGGTATGGATTGAGGAATATCTGAGATATATTATCAGTGAACATCTTATGAAATTATTAATTAATCATTTACATTGAGTAAATGTTATCCTAAATTCATACATCCATATATATATCTCAATGTCATGACGGTAGTAAAAATGGAATTTCAATGATGATCCTTATATATATTCCAAGTATTCTATTATACCATATAGAAAATTTTCTATAAATATATTTGAAACACTGACCATATTCAAATTATATTGTATAATTTATATCATATCCATTGTGATGTGATAAAAATATATTAAGATGCAAGCATATATTTTTAAATAATTTTTTTAAAAGATGGACTTATCCTTAAAAAACATTAAAACACTATAGAGAATCTTTGATAATAATCATATAGTCACTAAGGATATTAATATCCAGTCATGATGAAATTTATTTCCATAATATGAGCCTATATAATTGAAGATAGTGGGAATGAAATTAAATTCTAAGGGTTAAGGAAATGTATTCATAAGAGTTGGAGTAGGTATAGTATACTCCACTGAGCGTAGTGGTAGGAGTAGTTCCAAAGACACATACTATGTAGGAATAAATATGTTGTTTATGTTCACTACAGTGAGTGATACATATATCATTCTTTTGATATATATATTCCTAAAAAGAAAAACAGAATTATAATATGATAATGTGTAAAATTCTGTATAAATTCATTTAGTACAATCCATGTATTACGATTTGGGGACATTGTATTTTGAATTTTTTCTAGGATGTGATTCTACTGGTGAGTAATCAACAGAAACTAGTCATGGATGGTAAAATGGGGCATGAATATATCTTGATATATTATTTAATGTTATAGTATATTAACAAAAATTACTCACCATTCATCATAAATAAAATATTTTTTGAATTTTTCATATCAATGAATATTTATATAATGATCATATTGAGATATTTACTATCAAGGATACCTCATTTGGAGAAATCCTTATTGAATATATCAACATCATGTGACAAAAAAGTATAACCTTTTGTTTACTTCTACTAGACATAACCAAAATGGGATAATTAAATCAATAAATTCCAATAATATATATAGAATATATATTTATTTTGGAATTTATCATCCATAATGATGATAGAATATTCATTTGGAAATGAACGGGTGACAATTTTCTCTAACAGGTTGGTGGGAGCTCTATATGTTTTTTGGATAAATATTTTGATAACATGTAGAATTAAAATTTTCTGTCTTTCCATATTGTTATGATTAAGGAATGAAATGTCTCCAGGCATGATTAAAATAGTAATAATGTTATAGGGAATAGTATCTAAAAAATAGATCAATTGGTTTTCTAATAATATTCATAGTACATATTATAAAAATGTATTGGAAAGTAATATTTGAAACAACTCAAGATCGCATTTTAATTGGAATACAATTATTTCTGTAGAACATGAATGTGAATGTGAATGGTCTATGGAGATTGAATGAATTTGAAAAGCTTATATTCTTGAAATTCGTTTCATATTACATGATGTATACTAAAATTTGATATTAATGTTATATAAAGCATAGTTGGGGAATATAAATTAGATTTAATATTATTGTATTGAATTGAAGTTTAACTATCTAAAATTACATTGAAAAGTAAAACTTGACGAGTTATTAGTATCTTGATAAGTGAGAATACTGGACCAAAGGTAATTGAAAACTTTTAAACACTTTGATTAATTTTATGTAGTATCATAGAAATAAATTATGCTATATGTAATAAAAAATTATTAAATACAATGGTTTCCATTTCTATAATATCATTTTATGTTATTAATTCAGATGTAGCTTAAGAAGAAGTTTAGAAATATCTAGTTTTAGTTTTCGGTTATACTGGAAGAAATAGATTTATCATTTTATGACAAGCCTTGACTATAGATTTAGATTGGATATGAGGATTTTAACAAGGGAACAAGAGTTGGAAACTTGGTTATATCAGTAATTTATGGATTTTTTCAATATATTAATGTTGTTGTTAAATGTTTCACCACATATACATGTGGATTAACAAAACATATCCCCAATAATGTTGTAATCCTAGTAACTATAACACAAATCAACAAAATGATGTTTAACTTATATGGACTAAAGAATAATTAGAAGATAGATCTAGTGAAAGTGGTTGTTTACAATAGTTGGTTCCCTTGGTACAACTACTTTGTAATTTGGAATACATGAATATTAAAATAAGAGAAGCTTATTATAAATAACATATGAAAATTTTCTTATTCTATATAACATTTATGTGATACTTTTCATGAATATATATCACAATGATAAGGTCATCTATGTTCCTTCCTATAATGAAAACCTTTAGATGTTATGATGATATCTCTTTTATATAGTCATATGTTCGAATAACATGCCATGATAGGGAACATAGTACCTAGACATTTGGGATAAATTACTCGTAACTGGATGAGGCTTGTTCTCATAGATTTTTCACTTGGTAATATATAATTTGAGAGATTATGAGAATATACCCACAAGTTGGAATTTCCCATGTTTTTCTGTCATTGTATATTTCTATCTATGAGAATGTATAATTGACCTTAGACTTTATAGTAATTATTAATACATGTTATGACTCACACACATAGTTGTATTTCAAAATCAATGATAATAAAATTTCATGGAATAGTTGGATACATTTTATGTGTCCAAAATTAAATTTTATTTATAATATTTTCATGAATAAATTATCTCATCCATATTTATTGAAGTTGATTTCTAGTCCATTTGATCAAAATATAAATATCATAAAATTCCATGGCCATGGTTCAATTTCATTATTTTTTGAGAGATTCAAAGAAAGACGTATAAAGATTACATGATTACAAAACTAATGTACAACCTTCATGATGAGATATTGTAAAAAATGGACAATATAACATATAGAGTGTTCATTGGTGGTTATCAAAATAGCGATATTATGGTCTTTCTCCTTGGTAACTTGACCCATTTCATAATAGTACTCTTGTAATTTAGTGCTAACCACCTAATGAAAATATGAAGGAACCCTAGAGGGCCTCACGCTAAGTGATTCTGTTGATATCGATTAAAATCAATTTGAATTTCTTTATTTGAATAAATATTATTCTTATAAATGAGGAATAATTTTATTTAATTTATATTTATCACTAATTTTTACAAGGTAATTTTTTTTATCTATTAATAAATAATTTATATTTTATTAAGTGAATACAAAATCTATGTTATTTATTTATAAATGAAATGTTTATTTAATTTTTTTCATTTATTCATAAAAGGTGAGGAATTGAAGAAGGCCAAGAACATTCATGGTGATAAATATATATTTTCAAGCTGGTAAATAATATTAACCACAACATGTGTTAGAACATGGGAAAAAATAATATTATTTTTATATGGAATTAGTTTTATGGATAATAATTATATTATTTAAGGTCTGGTGAGTAAAAAAATTATATTATAACCTAATCCCTAGCTCTGTAAATAGAATATTATTTCAATTTGGAAGGTTTACTCAAGATTTTACAATTTCTTTACATAGAATAATTTTCCCTCCATTCCCACACCTCTCTTCCATTCAATAATGATAATTGTTAAAGGGATTCCATGAAGCTCGAAGGAACAACGAGTGATTAACATAGGAAATGGAAGATAATGGATTCTCTGCACTGGATACATGAAAAATATTTCTTCAATATAAGATAAAAGGAGAACATTTGGATTATCAACAGAGGGAATATCCCATTGGATCCTACTTACAGAACGAAGGTAATTCGATAATGGTTTTTAGATGATCAAACTAATCATCAGTGAAAAATCATATGATAAAGTATATATTTCTCCTGATTGTAATAAAATTAATTATAAATTTTACATTCAATTATCAAATATTGGGTTTTGGTAATCACATAGACTAATTATTTTTTGATTTATCACCACCACTAACACTTCATCTATGCCCATAACATTCACCCAGATAGAAAAATATGAGCCTTTTTATATATCAATCCTAGGATACTCAATGGATTCTAAATATTTTAGTGTTAAATGTTATTTCATAATTTTATCTCTATGTTATAAGTCTTTGTGACATACAACTCATCGTTGTGATTCATTTTCGAAGATTTAAATAAATGATTAACTTATTTAAGATTCTCAAATTATCATCGCATGATTATATAAAAAAATTGTAGCTTTGAGTTGAATAATAATTCTTCTGCATGAATTGTCACATAAAATGTATAAATTACCTAAACTATACTATGACTTGGTGACATTCACCATGACATTTTGTATCCTTAAACTAATTATGACATGTTTTGAAATATCATGTCATGTTTTTTCCTTTAGTGTATATTTCTATCATTATATACTATTTTAGAGATTTTTGGAAGAATTTTGTGACAATGGATTATATTACCATCTATTAGTGTGATAATCATTTATCATTGGTGTATTAGATTATATATGATCTATTACATTCTATGAATTTTATTTAGAGATCTCAAACATATTTTTGAATGACATTACCTGCATTCTATATTATCATTCGTATTATGGGCTATCTTATCCTAGATATTTGGTATTAATGACTATATATCCTTACATATTGTTCCCCATATTGTATATTTTATACCATTGGGACTATTTTCTAACCCATGGTCTATTGAATGTAGGAATTAAGGTTCATCGTTATCTTCACTATTATTCTAAGAGGAGATTTAGTATGGAAAAGTCCTGAAATATATTACAATTAAGAATTTTATATGGTTTGACCATGATATCAAAATTACTATTGAATATAATATTCAATTAATCTTTGATTATTATCATTTTAAAAATATTTATGAGCTCTCAATTCTGGAGTTCTTCGGCGCATCCAACCACTGCTGGTCAAATAAATATTCATCTTTTTCAGATTCATAAATAATATTTAAAACTAGTTAGTTAATAAAATATCAAATATATGATACCAATTATTTATCATATAATAATATATATTCATTAATGTGGTTATATTATCAATTTAAAACATAAACTTTATAAAATAGTAAGAAAATAAGACAAATGAAAAGGAAATTTAATGTATAGAGGTAGGTGAGACCAAATTGGATTTTGTTTTTTTATTTTATTCATAAAAATATTGAATGGAATGATTCAAGATAACATTGATAATGTTTTAAAATGTTTAATTAAATTTAAAAATATGAATAATGTTGATTTGATTAAGGAAATAAAAATCCAATTTTATTATTGTTTACAATAGAGTTGTGATGTGTACTATAGACTTACTAATCCATGACCAGTGGTAGTATTTTGAAATTTCATTTTATATAATGAATCAATCCAGGTTTTATATGGAGATACTTTTTTCTTAGAATTATTTTGGGGATCTAATGGAAATTTGATTAAACTTATGTATCACACATTAGAGAGTAAAATGTATATATTTTGTTATGAATTTTTTTAAGGTATTATATACCATTTTATTTTTGTTATGATTGACTAAAAGAGTAACTGTCAAGTTTGGTGATTCATTTTCCAGATATACACATGGTGAATAAAAATACCTATAATGTAACGACCTATATTTTTCAATTTGAAATTTAACATATTAACGTATATATATGTGTGTGTGTGAGAGAGAGTGAGTGTTTTTGTGTGTGTGTCGTATCCAGAGTTATTTTCTTTACGAACCATGGTATATGGTATAGTATATATAAATCAAATTTTCCACACATAAAAAATGAATAATATTCTATATATCCAATATAGATAATTATATAACATGGATAAAAAAATTCATTATATTAATATAAGTATTATGGATTAGTAAACACAAGTAGATAACATGAAAATAATTTTTAAATATAATGGCTTGGAGTGTCCCTTAAAAGCCACGACATGACATGACCCACCAAGAGACCAGTTGAGCCAGTTGTAATTTGAGTGTGACACCCCAAGTCCATCGTTAACAATGCATGTGAAACAATCTATTACTAGGAAGGAATAAAATATATTGTAGGCCTTAGCATATAAAAACCTACAAGGTATATTAAACTTCAATATATATTATAAGAATTAACCATTAGTGGTATATATAAATATCCAACAATATAAAAAATCATGGATGAGACATTAAGTATAAAATTTAATAACATATGGGTAACCATTAAAAATAAAGTAAAATACAAAAGATAGTATCACCAGATATGATAGATATAAACTAAGATAAAACACCTCCTCACAATAGATACTCTAATAGCTGACTATGATAGTATCAATCATTATCACAAACTTTCACATACGTAGTTTTTTAGGTAAATTTCCTTTTATTTTAGTTTGTATTTTTTTACCTAGGGTACCTATGCATTACTAGTGAAAAATGTTGTTTCTGAGATTTATAGTAGGTGGTTCTTGTGTAGTACATGGTTAGAGGAAGTTGTGCACCCTTCTCTAGGAAACGATGCTGCCAAATGTCATTTTGGATGGTGGTGACAAAATAGGTGGTGCATGGTTTGGAAATTTTTTGTGAAAACTATGTGAGGGAACCATGTGGCCTGTACCTCTTAGATAGTGAGAGGTGCATGGTTTCCACATGGTTTGGAAAACCATGGGAGAAAACCATGTATCCTATCAATCTCATTGAAAAGTGGGAATTTAACTTTCTACCATATTCTATTTTAGACCATTAAGAGTAATGAGAAGGGTTCAAGGTGTAAGGCGTTGGACAAGAGTGTGACGGCGGGCATGGCTCAGACAACTGGAGGGCCGACTGAAAGGGGAAGGGTCTCTTAGCTAGCTATTTCAGCTGGGGAGGCCTCTTCATCTGAGTCTTGTAATGTTTCTTTTGATGAAGGACTAATAGTTGGGTCTAATTTCATTAGGGGGTTTCAGGATAAAAAGAAGAATGCTGGGTATGTTGTTGCATTATATTCAGATCAGGTTGGAGATGATCGAGGCTATAAATTTGGTGAGGTGACCATCATGGCTAGGGATAAGTATTCTAGAGGTCTTGATCCTCTGGAAAAACTGTTTCTATCCTAACGTTACAGGATTGAAGGGCTTTCTGAAGGCAGGTTCCTCGTGGGCCGAGAGGAAGCGGTTTTTGCTGAAGGTGATGGTGATGCGAAGGCCTTGGGGAGTCTGCAGATTGACTACATAGGGTAGGATCATGTTTCAAGATCCGTGGAAGACACCCACAATGTTGTATGGTCTACCTTATTGTTGGAAGTTTTTGATCAAAGGCTGGGAGATGGAAATCGGTAGAATGTTTCCTCTTCTATAGTTCAAGTAGATAAAGGTATGGAATGTCTTGATGGTGATGATGCTTTGGAGGGTCTTATAACTGAAGTTAACGGGTTGCAGATTTCTATCACGGCTGGGGAAGACACTCCTCGGAAGGATAGGAGGTCACCCTTATAAGATAATATATCTCCTGTCCAGGGGCCAGGTTAGAACTCTGAGTGCAAGGGGTCCCCTTTGAGGGAACAATGCGAGGAAGGAAGGGGGAAAGTTGGGGGGGGATGAAAAATTTGAGTCCTCCTAATAGCTGTTCATTTAGTGAAATCGTCCAAAGTGGGAACCATAAGATGTATGTAGGTGAAAATCCTTCATCTACAATGCTAGAAAGGAGACCAAGGAAGGACTAATTCTATCTTCCACGACCGATGCAGACCAGGTCTACCTCGAAATGGAATACTGTGGTGGTTCTTGTGGTCAAGAAGGGCTATAGAGTAATGAAGGCATCCCCTAATATGCTTGTCCTTGATCACCTTAGGAATCAAGTACAATGTGCATGCTTTTGGATACACCCATAGTGGGAATCGGCTAATGGAGAAGAAGAATCCTGCTTGGGATGCGGGGATGACTATGGGTACTATGATATGTAACTCTTTGTTTTCCTTTTTGTTGTTTGTTTCTTACATGAATATGTTTGGTATTGCATGTGGGACACCAGGCACCGTTAAACTGGCTTTATAAAATAAAAAAAATGATTTTCAATCAGTCATATTCTATTCTAGTCATAATTCACATCCCATCCACCCCATTCTATATTTTTAACCATGAAATCCTCCTCCATGATTTCTTAGACCCCTTGAACACCAATATTTTGTTGGTTTTCACCCAGATTAATTATAGAAACATCAATTAAGCCTGTTTATGCTATATTCCTCCCACGTTTTAGTATCCTTCTTACCACTTTCTTGAGTTTCTATTTTCTAGTGGGGCATATAATCTAAATAGAATTTAATAATGTATATTTGATGTAAATAATAATTTTTTGGTCCACTTTTTCCATGATATGGTATTTTGGTGGTTCATTTCTGTTTTCTCAATGATTTCTAGAAGTTCCTAATTGGGAGCTAGGTGGTTCTGTGATTTTACACTATTAGAAGACTTTTATATTCTTTCTTGTTTGTTTAAACGTGTTATATGAATTAATTTTGTGGGTCAAATCATGTTTTCGAAAGTTTTTATAATTTATATGTGATAAAAATGGATTTTTAAAGGAAAGTGGTTATTTTCATGTGTTCCTTAAAATGGTGTTTCTTGAAAGTATTTTATGCCTTGTGTGGAAGGTGAAAAAAGGGTTGTCAATGATATTTAATGGTGAGAACGTGTTGAAAGTTGGTTTTCCACATGAAATGGGTGATTTTTTCATATGGTATATTTTTTCACCATAAATGTTTTTTTAAACTGTGAAAGTGATGTGAACCATGTCATAAATTGGTTTTGATATGAGCAAGAATTTTATAGTGGTTTTCCTTTGGAAATGGTTGGTATTAACATGTGTTCTCTTTATTTTGTTTTCAAATGGATTTCAAAAATTGAGAAATTGTTGTGAAATGTATTTCTAAATGGTTTTGGTGTGTTTTTGAATTGTGAAATGTCTTTGGTTATGGAAAGTGGTGATTTACTTAGGCTCTTGTGATGCTGGGAATGTGTATATGAATGTTATGATTTATGTTATATGTGAAGTGGAATTGGAGAAAAAAGGGAATCATGGGAATACTGTTGGGGAAAATATAACTAGTATGCCAGTTGATTCATAACTCACTGTAGCCACAGGTTTGAATTTTGTTACACCAACTAAACATGTTATGTGACCATAGACCACTATACCTTTTGATTCATTACCCTCTCATATATCATGAATATAAATGTTTTTGGTTTTATTTTATGATATGGAGACTATCATACCTTCGTATGGGATCCCATTTAATGAATTTGTCATGGGTTGTTGGTAGTTGAGTTGGAGCATCTAGATCTCTGAGGTAGGAGGTTTATAGAGTCTCACATGGGATAGTTACATTTAGCTATTTTTCCATAGTTCTCTCATGTGACATGATTCTTATGTTATGTGGTTCCAACCATTGATATATGGTATACCTCATGTACATTTTTATTTCAAGTATTCTTTTCTAAAAATGTTTTTTCTTTAGAAAGTATTTCTTTCTATGGTTTTACTAAAAAGATTTTCATGGAAAAGTTTCAATTATCCTTATAAAAATATGCACGTTTATTTATCTTCAAATGTTATATCATGTAATATTTACTTTTGGGTGTAATATGATAGGGCATTGTCTCACGCCCATCATAAACCCTTTGGTGATTGTAGATTTGTTTTGTATGACCGAGGTAAAGGAATAATGTGTCATGATTGTGACAGTGGATCTAGTTTATTTTATTCCACATCATTTAGTTGTTAGTGGTGTTGTCTTGAGGGTGGTGTTACTCATATTACATGGATATATTTGGGATATTTTTTTATTCCCATTTAGTTATAGAACATTTTTTTTATGTAGTAGTAAATAGAATCAAAAAATTTTTGTTCTGCATTTGGTAATGATTATATGTTATTGTGATGGTTATAATTATGGGTTGTTTGTGATTACATTAGTGGGTGAACATTTTTCCAATGTTTATTTTTGATACCCAAGATCTAGTTTCTAACCCATGGGGGTTAGGAACGCCCTTTGGGACATGTTTCGCACTGGTTAGGTGTCGGGTTGGATAGTTTCTGGCTTGGTTCATGAGAAAATTGTATTAAAGTAGGTCACCCTTTTTTTGAGTCATGTTATATGGGAAAAAAGTATATAGAGATCAGAACAATGATTTTCGAGGCTTGTGGTTTTGGTTGTGGGTGGGGTATTGAAGAATAAATCTCATGATAGGACTTCAGTCACTAGGGGATGTTGGGATTGATACAAATTCTCCTCCAAGTGATACATATAGAATTCTTGTTGTATATGAAAATTGTGTGGGGTGGAGTGGTTGGTTTTGACATGGTATTATGTTGGATTTGGTAATGTTTTGATTTATGGATGTGTCGGTATTTGTTTTTATTGCCTAAAATTTTTATAATGGTTGTATTGATGGGTTTCTTTGTGGTCATTTACTATATATAAAAATTCCTCCCCCGAGAATTCCTATAAAACCATTGTATTAGGAAGGAGAGAGTGATCCCTCACCAATTAATCAATGATTAATGAGAAATATTTTTTGGTTCTCCATGATTTTGGACATGGAGAAATCCCTGGTCCTACTCAAGTTAGTGAATCTAGAAAAGGTCTAGGAAAGGAAAATGCTCAAGAGTACCTCAAGAGAAATCCACCTTCCTTTCTAGGTAGCATGAAACCTTAGGAAGCAGAGGAGTGGATTTAGATGATACAGATTATGTTTAATTTTAATGATACCTATGGGTTGGTAAGAGTAACGTGTGCTTAATTATTTTTGGAATGTCCCATTCAGAAGTAGTGGGACTCGATGGTTTAAGCTGGAAATAACTTGATGATGAGGTGAAACTATTTCAGGACTATCTTAAATGATATGTATTGTCAAAATATTTTTTGATTCTCCAGTTCTTGGGAAATTTTTGAGCTTATCAAGTGAGGTCAAACCGTGATGGAGTATACCACTCTTTGAGGAGTTTGATCGGTACACACCAGAGATCATTTCTAATTAGAAGATGAAGTCATAGAAGTTTGAGATGGGTTTGAAACTATAAATTCAATCCCAAGTATTCTAGTACATGTGTAATAATTATTCCAAGTTGGTTGATCATGATATTACAGTCGAAATGGATCATAAATGAATGTATGGTTTCACTAGATTAGAATCAGCAATGGTAAGTGGGAGTTCATCTATGAAGAATACTAAGAGGGAAACGTATGGGAAGAAAGGATGTGGTTGTTCATGCCATCATTCTTTGATACTTTTTCCATGTATTATGAGGATCAATTAGTTATGTTCCATCAATGTGGGAATTTAGGGAACATGCGATTATCATGTTCATATCCACCCAAATCTTTTCCCTAGTGCAGAGCTATGGGGAACTTGTAGAATTTATTCAATGTGGATCTCCCCTATCAGAGAGGTGTTGGATCTATGGATTCGAAGGGGATGATAGTTCGGCCAGAACCATCAAGGATAATGGGATCCTGGTTTGGATGTCATGGTAGTATGGTATGATCCACTTTAGGGTAGAGTTATTCAAAGAAAAATCCATAGGTTAACGGTCATTCTCAGCCTTAGGCTGCGATGGGGAAACATCATGTGGTGGAATGATCACTGATATAATCAGATGTTAGGCCTATGATAGTTCAAGGTACCATTCTTATTGTATCATCTTTTTCCATTGTTCTATTTGATACTGGTTGTTCAATTTATTTTATTTCTTCCTATCTTTTGGATGTGTTATAATTAAAAACTGATCTTATGATGTATATGATTGATTTAGTATCACCGCTTGGTATGAAGCGAAAGAAGGTTTTCAAGTGTCCATCATGTTATCTCAATGTGTTAGTGTTTGATTTAGAAAATGAATTTATTTATTTAGAGATGGAGAACGTTTAAATTATCCTTGGTATTTATTGGATTGTTCACTTCCAAGTCCACATTGATTTTAATAGGCGGGGAATGAGTTTTGGATCACATGATGGTAATACCCATGTTTTTTTAAGATGAATGGGATCCTCGATTAGGTTGTGCTAGACCACCACTCTCAGATTTAGGTAGTTTTTTCATTCATATATCATCGCTCACATTGGATGATGATGGTGGTAGTCTTAAGAGAGGATTAGATCCAATGGTGGATGAGTTCCGAAAGGTTTTTCCAGATTATTTTTTGGGATCACCGTCGATGTGGGATTTGAATTTTTCCCTCAATTTCCTACCAGGAATCCAAACAATATCTCTTCCCCTATACCATATAGACCCAAATAATTTAAGGTAATTAAAGGCATATTTAGATTATTTGGATTAAAAATAATTCATTTTCCCAAGTTTCTCTCCTTGGGCTTCCCCTAATCTGTTTGTGAAAACGGCCGATGGATCATTCCAGTTGTGTATTGATTACCGGAAGCTGAATATAGTGAAAATATTGAATAAGTACAGTTTTATGTATATTTATTAACTTTTTTATCAGCATAAGGGGTGAAGGTGGTTATCCAATATTGATCTATATTTTGGGTATTATCAATTCTTATTCCGAGAGGTGAATGTTTTGAAAAAAACCTTCAAAAGTAGGTGTGACCACTTTGAGTACTTGGTTATTCCCTTCAGGTTGAAAATTTTTACATCAGTATTTTTGGATATTATGAATAGGTTTTCCATTGGTATCTTGATTTCTTTTCATTGTATTTTTGGATGACATCTGAGTCTATTCAAGGACCGAAGATGAGCTAGATCATAATTTTATTATTCTATGATGCACACTTTGAGATCATAATCTCTATGATAAGTTTTCTAAATTAACGATATTTATCAAGGAAGTAAAGTTTCTATTTCATGTGATCTTGAATCAAGATGTTTTTTTGGACCCTATGAAAATATGTGCAATGATTTCATTAGACCAGCCAAAAAAATATGTTTGATATCCAATCCATTTTTATCTTGGTATGATATTACATGCGTTTCATTGATGATTTCTATATCCTTACCTCATCCATGATAGATGTCACCTAGAAAGTGGTGATGTTTGAATTGATTAAATATTTTTAAGAAGCCATTGCGGAGAATAAGAAGGGGTAGACCACATCCCCTATATTTATACTTAAATAATCTAGAAAGTGTTATGTGGTTTATTGTGATGCTTTCGGTATCATTATTGTGTGTGTAATGATATAGGATGAGATTGTAGTGGATTACTGTTTCCACTAACTCCGACCTCATGAAAAGATTTACCAAACCCATGACATGGATTTAGTAGTGGTGATGCATGCTTTGATAACATGGATCCATAATCTTTTTCGGGAGAATTTTTTGGTTTATTCTGATCAGAAGAGCTTAGGCTATAGTTTCTCCCTAAAATATCCAAATTTAACGTAATTTAATTGCGTTGAGTGTCATAAAGGGTTTTATAAAAATATATTATACAACCTAGGAAAATGTAACGTGGTGGTGGATTAATGGAGAATTATAGTGTCAATGAAAGAATTGAAAAAATAAAATGATGAGTGGAATATTATGAGGATCATTTCACAGATGCACTTATTGATCATGGATCATATTAAAGGTGAATTCCTATCTAGCATGCAGTCAACACCCTCTCTTAGGATGTTTATTCTGAGGGATCACCCTAGTGAAGAGTTGTGCTAGTGGTCTAAGAAGTTTCTAAAAGGCGAGAAGATGTCATGTGATTGGCCATTGTCTCCTGAATAATTTTTTTACTTAAAGGGTTTCTTCATTGTGTCGTGTTCATTGAGTAAGGTGGGGATATAGGATATCCATAGTTCCTTATAGGGTTTTCACCCTATTTCTACCAAAATTCACTATGATGTTAGTTGGATATTATGGTGGCTAGTTTTGAGGCAAGACATATCTTTCACTGTATGGTGGTGTTATACATGTCAGTAAGTTAATGTTGATCACTAGAGGCCCTTCAGTTTTCTTTAGTTGCTAACTTTTCCTACATGGAAGTGGGATGATATTTCCATGGATTTTATTATTTTGTTACCTCAAGCACACAATGGGACAAATTACATTGGGGGTAGTGAATGATCTTCTGAAAAATCATCCCATTTCATTCCCATCATGGATTTAGCCAAAGAGGATGAGTTGGGTTGGTTTTATGTGTAGGATTTTGTTTAGGTTTCATGGTGTTTCATCTGAAATTATTTTTCATAGGGACCCCCATTCAACCTTTCATTTTTGGGAATTACTTCAAAAATAAATGGAGTTTCAAATGACATTGAGCAAGACATACTATCCTTAAATGTATGGCCAAAATAAGTTGGGGAATCATATTTTGGAAGACATGATACATTAATCTTTGTGGGATTTTAGCAGGTTTTGGGATAACCATTTAATTTGGAGTATTTTGGGGTGATTGGGTATTTCTAAAAATGGCACCTCACTTGGGTAATATCCATTTGGGTAAGAAATTAATGCTAAAGATATGGTATGTCAGGCCTTTTGATATTAATTATTACATTTGTATGTTGGAATATAAATTAGATTTTCCAACTCATTTGACATCAATTCATGATGTGTTCCATCTTCCTTTGATGAAAAAGTACCACCTAGAATTTTCTCATGTCGTGAATTTCGAATAATTTGAATTGGAGCCTAATTTTTCTATGTTTGGGTGAATTATAAAAATTTTGGACTCTCATGAAAAAGTACGTTACGGGAAATCAATTTTTTTAGTTAGATTTTTTGGTAGCATGGTAATGATGTACAAGAGACATGGAAGAGAAAGTGTGGGCTGAGGAAGCGTATCCGTTTTTTGTTCTCTAATCAAGCTTCAAGTTGACTTTATATGGATGGTTTATTTTCATGTTTGGGAGAATTGTAACATATTTGTTCTTTTTTGAGGTAATTATTTTTTTTTATTTTTCCTTTTTTACCTTGGGTTTCGGTTGTGTTTTTATTGATTTTTATCGACATTAGGTGGTGTATAGTTGGTACATGGTTAGGGAAATCTGTGTGCCCTTCTCTAAGAAATTGTGCACATTAATGTAATTTTAAATACTGGTGATTGCACAGTTGTCCCACAGTTGGAAATACATGGGAATGAACCATGTGGTCTACCCCTCTTGGACTCTTATGGATTCACGATTATGCAACGGTTTGGAAAACCATCCTGAAAAACCTTGTGTCTATAAAGGTCATTAAAAATTAGTAATTTACCTTTCTTCTATCATTGATTTGAACACTAATTTTCTTATCACCCACACCATCTGGGATTTAAAACTATGTGAGCTTCATCAAATCTTATTTTGACCTATTTAACTCTAATCATTTTGTGGTTTGTATCACAACTATTCAAGGAAACATCAAATATGTCTATTTTCTCTTGATTCCTCTTATTTTTTGGTTCTTCTTCTCCCTTTCCTGAGTTCATATTTTATAATGGGGTGTGGGACGTAAGGAGGGCTGGATCATGTATTTTATAAGGAAATAATGTTGTTTTTGGTTCAATCATTCCTTAATAGTTTATTATGGTGGTACAGTTGTGGTTTCACATTGATTTTTAGAAGATTCCAACTGTGATGTAGGTCGTTCAACGATTTTACATTATTTGATGATTTTTACATGATTTCTTGTTTGAGTGAAGGTGTTCTATAAATTATTTTTGTCGTGTGAATCATGTTTTGAAAAGGTTTTAATATTCTAATGTGATAAAAATGGATTTTCAAAAGGTAAGTAATTTTTTTCAAGTGTTCCTTATTGTGGTGTATTCTGAATATATTATATGCCTTGGGTGAAAGGTGAGAATTGTGTTTCCATAGAGATTTAAATGTCTAAATTTTTTAAAAGTGTATTAACCAAGGAAAATGTGGTTTTCATTCATGTTGGAAATTTTTATGTTCATCATAAATGTTTATTTCAACTATGAAATTTATATGAAACATGTGATAAAATATTTATAATGTGATCATGAATTAGAATGGTGTTTTTTCATGGGAATGGATGGGTTTTACATTTATTATACTTGTGGTGTTTTCAAATGGATTTTATAAATTCTGATAGTGATGAGAAATGAGTTTCTAAAATTTTTTGGAGAGTATGTGAAATGAGAAATGGTTTTGGATATAGGAGGTGGTGATTTAATTTTGTTGTTATGATGAATGGCATGTTTTTGAGAAAGTGATGATTTATGTGATACACGAAATATTATTTGAGAAAAAGGTAATTTTATGTATCTAGTTGGGAAAATTAGAACTAGTACACCAATTGATTTCGAAGTGGATGAGGTTCACATTTATCTAACTGTATTGATGATTTCAACACTAACTTAACATGTGATACAATTGGAGACCACTAAAACTTGGGATTTGGTCCTATCTAGTGGATCATTCATGTGAAATTTATTGGTTTTGGATTATGATAAAGACACTGTTAGAACATATTATGGGATCCCCTATAATGGATTGTGCATGGGAACACTATTTACTATAGAGTGGGAGGATCGTGACCATTGAGGTATGATGTTTATAGAGTATCACATAAGCTATTTATATTTTAGGATTTTATTCATAGTTCTCTCGTGTGACAGGATGCTTATGTGATGTGGATCATAATATGGTAGACCTCGTATATATATATATATATATATATATATATATATATATATATATATTAGGAATTCATGTTTTGTAAAAAAGGGTATTATTAAAAATTTTTCTTTGGAAGGTTTTACTAGAAATATTTTCTTTGAAATGTTTCAATTATCATTGTGGATATGTTAATGTTGATTTGACTTCTAATGTTATTTCATAGAATCTTTTATTTTGTGTGACATCCTAATGGGCTTTGGCTTACACACTGCATACACCCTTGTGTACATGTATAAATTGTAATGTATGACCCAGGTAAAGGTAAGATATATCACAATGGTGATGGTGGATCTGATGGTTGTTATTCCAATTCATGTAGGCATTGGTCGTGGTGGCATGGGGGTGATGTCTCTCATATTACATAGAGGTTTTTCATATTTTTTTTTCCATTTCAATTATACAAAATTTAGTTTTTTTTAATGTTATAGTCTTTAAATATGAAATTTTTTATTCCTCATTTGGTTATACTTATGAGATATTATGATTAATATTATTTTGGGTTTTCATGATTACATAAATGGGTGTAATCATTCCCAAAGTGTGTTATTGATACCCATGCACTAGATTTCATCCCATGGGGAGCAGTAATTCACTTCGAGCCATGCCACAAACAAGGCCAGAAGTTGATTGAATGGAACCTCAGTTTGGTTCATTGTAACAACCTGAAATTTTGAATAAATCTTGTTTCCTAATTTTGTGTGTTATTTAATTTCATACTCAACAAAACCTTTTCATTTAATAAAATGAGTATAATTAAAATGAGACTGTTAGGTTTTGATTATTATATGACCATTAGTCAGTATGACCTTTGGAAACTAAATGTTGCGATTATTGTCTCTAAATACAAGTGATCTTGGTTAATTAATATAGAAAGAAGATTCTATAGATTCATCCAGTAGTCTCGGTCCAATCAATGCCCATCTAATAGAACTCAGGAATGAGGTAGCACCTTTGGGCATTGCCCTGGACCAAACCCAAGACGAACTTCATCGTGTGAAGCTAGAACAGAATTACATTCGTGAAAAGTTAAATCTAATAGAAATCACTACTCTGGCAATGTTGGCCGAGCTTCCCCAAGATTCTATCACCCTAGAACACCTTACTCTTAGGTCCTATGTTGGTGTTATAAGGGGCTATGTAACGAGAATGTAACTGCCTTGTGTAATCCTTTGTTTTAAATAAAAATTGTGATTTCATATTATGGTGAAGTTTTTGAATTTTCAAATGTCCGGATAAATATAGTTTGCATATTATTGATGAATTTTTGAAAAAGGATATTTTAAAAATATTTACATAAATCTTAAATAATTAATTATGTGTAATCATTTTCAAAAAATGGTCTTCTACAATTATTTTCAGTATGAATTTAGGAGTCTAATAAATCAACATAATTTTTGATGAATAGTAAAATATGAATAGTGATTTTATGCTTAGGATTAGTAATGTGACCAAATGGATTAGTAATCTCACTTAATGAACGTATTAATATAATCCATGCACCTTAATTAAGTAATGTGATTCAATAAAATAGGTAAACATTTGTTTCAAAATTATTAGTCAAGTATTAATTTTTTCGAGGGAATAGGGTTTTTTGAATAAAAATTAAATTAAAAATATTTAAAAAATTATTTTTATAAAATGGACATTATTTTTGAATTTAGAACATCGATATTCTATTAAGGTAATTTTTGGGGATTTTTCTGAAAAAAATGAATTTTTAGTGAATAGTTTTTTATTTAAAAATAAAATTTAAAATATTTATAAAATTATATTTATAAAATGGAGTTCATTTTTGAAATCATAGAATCGATATTTGGTTATGGATAAATTGTGGGATTTTTCTGAGAAAGTTGAATTTTTGGTGAATAGTGAAAATACAGTCTTTAAGTTACGGGTGTTTAATGACATCATTAAATGATGTATTATGTATGTAATCAATATGGTCGACTTATGAATATTAATATAATGTATTAGGTGTACCATGTAGCCAATACCATGGGAAAATATCATGGGTAAGCCCATGGTTTTTTCAATACCACCAATGAGGTGTCCCTTGGCCATTAATGCCATGTCCCCTCACTTCCCTATAAATACCAAGCCATTTTCTCATCCTTTCCATTCAAAAATCCTCCTCAAAAAAGCTCTAGTCTCCTTACCTTCCAAGGATTCCTCCCAAGGTTCCCTAAAGCTTCCCATGGTCCCAAACATCAAGATTTTGAAGTTACTCTTCTAGGTAAGGGATCCTACCTCTCTCTTTATTTCCAAGTACTCTCTTTTATGTCATTTATTTATTGCTCCATGTTTTCATGTTGGGTATGTTATTTTATATTCATACTACTGTCCGTTTAATTTTAATATGATGAGAGACCCCCTCTTTCTCTCATCAATACATTTTAAGAATGTTTATGTCGCGTCGTTGGGCTGCCGAATTTTTAAGGGATTCCTTCACCCTTCTAAATTTTTTAAAGTTCTACTTTCTTGTCAAGTATTTCATGTTCCTTTTTATTATGTTGAGGTATGATCTATATATAAATCATACTTATCTTTTATATTCATATGATTAGAGACCATATTTGATCTCATCAATTCTTTTTTTGATGTTTGAAGTGGTGCCGTTAGGCTGTCGAATTTTCATAAGAGAAATATTATTTTTGTCTTCCATCAATGTCATTAATTTCATATGTAATGTCATTAAAATTTCATTACCATTTTCTTATATCCATTATATTATGTTTATATACTTTTTATGGATCTTTTATGAGTGTGTGACCCATTTCCCCTCTCTTTCCAATGTTTTTTAAAACCCTATAACATAGTCGTTATGCTGCAGAATTTTCGTCTCAAAATGTCTCCCTATTTTTCACAAATTCTTTTGGTTTATTAAGTGAATACTCAATTATATTTATTCTATAAGTGTATTCACATATATATATATAAATTTTCTATTTTAAATTATGTTATTTACATACATGAGACCCTCTTTCCATTTTCGTGGGTTTAAAGTGACATAAAGATCATGTCATTAAAACAGTTTTTAAAATGTTATGATTACGAAATTAAACCCACTTATTTTATGATATATGGGTTTTTTATGAAATTTTTGATGAATATATATGTGGATCACGTCATAATAAAGTCAAATTTAAGGGTGTTCCCTGATAACGCTCCAATGCATTGGGTAATGATGTAACCACTAGAGATTAACATTTTAACGATATCTTGGTGAATAACCTTGGTAATTTCAAATGACACCTTGGGGATGGACCCTGGTGATATGTTTATGATTGTCTAAGTTAAATTTTATATCCACATATTAATGTTATGAATCATGTTTTTTTCATTATGATATGCATCATTATCTCTTTCTCATTCCTTAAAACTATTTATCATGACTTTATTGATGTATCTCAAGTTCACATGTAAAATGTTTCTCCTTGTTTCCCTTACCAGGACTTCTGCTCACCCTTTCTTTTAATGTATGTCCCCAGGTTGAGATGTAGTAATGAACCAAGGATGAACATAAATAGAATCCTTTCAAGTGTTTAAGAATAATGTTTTATGTTTTCATCTTTTATGTTCCTGGTATCCAAGACACTAAACCTTAAAGATCCTCGGTTTTGTAAAATGTAATGAAAAGTTATGTTATAAAAATTCGGGATGCTATAGTTAGTATCAATGGCTGGTTTAGTTATTTGTGGAAATTATGATATGAAAATTTTAGGAAGAACCCTATATAAAAGTTTAAATATAAGAAATATTCTTGGTATTTTGGTGAGTATTGAGTAAATGGTTTATCAAGACAATACAATCCAGTCTAGATACGAGTAGGTAGAGGTGTCTCTAGCACAGATGTACATAGGGGTAAAACCCAAAAACACCGCTTGAGCTAGACTTGAACAAGAACTGGTACATGACAACAGGCCTTTCTACACTCTTGGTTACGACACTCCCGGGGGATATGCTTTGGTAAATTCATAATCATAGTATGAACAATTATTAAAGGAACAAAGATAAAATAAAATAAAGATTCACATAAGAATATATGATCATGGATAACATAGATTGGAACCTAGGGGATCACAAGTTAGGAGATACTTTTCTTCTATATGTTTATCCTTATAGGCTTAATGTTTTCTTTTCATAATTATTGGCTATGTATTTAAGCCCATAATTATAATTTCGTTTCTTAGTCAATGGCCGGAAATAGAAGAACATGTCCCAACAACCAATGTGATAGGAAATGTGACGATTTCCTTATTAATGTGATAGAGATGATGATAGATCAAGTTGAACATATGGTGATTATGCCAAAACAGCTATCAAAAATCACAATTTATAATTGGTACCTAGTTGAATGCCCAAATTCATCAAGGAAGAAGAAGACGAAGTCTCAAGGATGTTCATCTAATAATGTTAATAAGGGAAGGAAGTCCCAATTTCCTTTTTGAAAAAAGTGTGGAAAGGGCCACCAAGGATAATGTCACAAAGTAACCGGGATATGTTTTAAGTGTGGGGTGATAGGGTATAAAGTAGCCAATTTTTTAAAAAAATGGATAATGTGATGAATAGAGATAGGGTTCAATCTAATGTACCTTATACTTTTCAATGTCATAAATATGGAGAAGTTGGGCATTATCCAAGGAAATACTCTCTTGGAAGGGATGAGAAGCTTGATGAGCATCAAAAATATTCAAGGAAAATGGAACAATGAAAGTACTATGCTTAGATGGATCACGATGACAAAAGTACATGCAACTTCTTCATAATAATTTATTATGTCATTTTGTATTTTAGTTCGTGCCCTATTAGCATATCTTTAATGTTTTCTAAGAACATTGAGTCACTACCTATGATGTTTTTATATCATTAAGGAAAACATCTATAGTTATGTACCACATGTTGATGTTTTTGAAGTTGTTCTTCTTGAAAAAAAAAGATGATTAGGGGATTATAAGATGATTATTATTTTGGAAGACGTTCACTATTTTGGGAACCCTATATGATCGAGGTAAATATATTACTATGGTATTTTATTTGACGAGAAAAGTTTGACTTATATTTTCAATAATCGACGACTTTAAGGTGAACTTATAGTAATTTAGGTTCCTTATGGAAATGATTAACCTATCTTGGGGAAAATATGTTTAGGTTAGTTACTTTTTATATATAAAGTTAGGAGTGGTTGATGTCGTTGGAGATGAACGATAATGTTTATCTTGGAAGACTATGTTATCAAATCATTATTATATTTGGGTTTTAATCTTAGTATGGATTATTTTGAGAAATTTTAAGGACAGTTATTTATGGAATGATCTATGATAAAATTTGTGTAGTACCATGGAACTTTAAAGATTTAAATTAGTTTCCATTCCGATGGGGGTTTTTTTGAAGAGTTTTTTTATATTACCCTTTCTATTTTTTAGATAAATGTTTAAAGATAGATAGTTATTCTTTTGTGGATTATGTGATTCTCTAGAAGATGATTCTTATGCTTTAATAAGACCAAGTATTTGTGAATGATCATCGTTTAGAGAAAAGATTAGTATTGGTAGAAACTTATTAATGGATGAAACGCTACCTGAAGGTATATAACACCCCAAGCTTCCACGATACTCTTCTCTTTGAATAATACAGTAGCGTGTGTTGTACGCAACTTCGAGAACTAACACACACCAAAACCAATCAAAGTAGCCGTTATGAATAGTAATACCTAATTTTTGAAATTTTATAAATTTTATTTTTCTAAATGGACTTTGTTTTTGTATCCATAATATCAAAATTATCCTAAGTTGAATTTTTTGTAACTTTCTGAGAACTTCCAATTTTTTATGAATAGTGAAAAAATACTTAAAACAACTTTTTTAATCAAAATAATTTATTTTGATAAATTATACTATTTATTGGTTTTAAAGTATAATTATAATATATTTCTACCATTTTATCCAATGTTGGTCGTTAGAATTAATTTAACATTGAAATTGGGCATGAACAATTGTCAATCTTTTGATATAAATTGTTTCTTAAAAACACGATATTTGTTGTGATAGCGGGAATTAATTATAAAATTAATTAATGACACTTATATTTTTTGAATTTTGTAAAATAGACATCATTTTTGAAATCGGAATATAACAAATAGCTTAGAGTGAATTTTTGGGATTTTTCTGAAAAACTTCAATTTTTGATGAATAATGAAACCTCTAAGTTGTATTTATAAAAACTGATTTTTCGTTTAAATGAAATTTTACCACTTCTGTGTTTTGAATATCAAAAATCCGACAAACATGGTTGTCATTAATATGTAAAATGCGGTTCAATGAGATTAAAATAATTTTTTGGTGAATAGTAACTTTTAAGTTCTTAATCGCGATTAGAGGTAATTAGTGTAGTTTAAGGTAAAAATAATGTTTTAATAATATGAGATGAGCTTGACACATGTCCTACCCTCATTTTATGTTCCATGGCCGACCAATACAATCCATGGGTCCACTTCGGGACCCCATGGAGCAACTTTAGTTGGAAAATGACAAAAATACCTTTTATTTAATGTTAAAGTAAAAAATGACACAAACATGAAATGTTTTACTAAAACAATTTTTACATGGGGTTATACAAGTCCTATTTATGACTATAAATAGTCATTGGAATGATAAAACGTTTTCCTACATCATAGTATTTTTTTTATAATTTTTAGACATTAAATAAATTAAATTATTTATGATATCTTTATGATGCAGCGATGACCTCATTATTTAACGATTTAAATAAAATAAAAAGATAATGTAAAATCCAAGGTATAGACTTGTAAAAACCCTATTGGATGAGTATATTTCTAACCCTTATCACCTTATCCTCGAATTATATAACTGTGGGACCTCTAAAATCTGACACTCATTTTATAATAAAGTGACTTTTCTTTACTTTCAAGAGTGCCCCTCCTCTCCACTTATAGAAGGCCCCCACCTATACCACCTCATTCACACATTCAAGCCATTTGACTCGGCCAACCTCTGCCCAAATACTCTCCCAACTTCCCTCCCTTACTCCTAGAAGCCTCACTTTGGGCAGAATTCTTCCCAAGGAAGCCTTTGGCTCAAATCAAAAAGAGTTACCCGATTTGAAGGTAATGTCTTCTCTAATGTTGTTTTGTTTTATTTTTCTTCTCCATCCCCTTAAAATCTATTTATTCCTTTCTTTTGTAAAAAAACCAGTATATACAATATACTAGGATGTTTTTGTGATAAGTATTTGGTTTACACTCACACACACATTCGTCTAATGGTTAAAGAACATACTGTTTCTGTGGGTGGCGAAATACTGCCTCACGAAACGATGATTCTTCAATATTCTTTTAACACCTCTAATGGTGGCCATTTTGATGACACTATTTTCATATATGATATATATATTATGTTTATGTTTTCCTTATTCTTCTGTATTTCTCATTTGTGACATACTTTATGGTTTCCATTATTGGTAAACGCGATATTTTCATTTTAGGAAGTGCGGACTACCGCCCCCTCAAAGTGATTTGAATCGTTAATACCATATGTGGGGTGTATAAAGGATGGAGTAAATGTTATTATATGATATAATATACTGGAATTATATTATACATTTATATAATTATGATTTCATTCCATTAAATACGAAATAGAAATGAAAGTAGCGTTCATGCGTACGTACGGCTTACCGTCTCCATGAACGGTGCATTTCATTTCTTACCTATAAATGTTACGTAATATTATGAATGAATGTATATACTGGATATATATGATATATATGAAATCAAATCATGAATATTATTCTGGAGATAATGGATATTCTATCACATAAACAGCTTGTAATTATAAGAAGTTTATTGTTGACTTAAGTATGAAAGATCGACAAAACGACCGTTATTAACTTAAATAATTACATAATGTACATAACATTGTAAAAAGTGATATAAAAAGGATAATGAAATTTAAAATGGTTCTTAATAAAGTATATATTAACTCTAGTTTATTATTCAGGAGTTTAAAGAACGGTCGAATCAAGTCAGACACAAGGTAAGGGAATTTCTTAACCCAACTTCCATTCTTTGGGTTAATCTTCTACTTTCAAATTATGTCATGATATTATTATGTCCTATTTTGTATTTTTAATTTCTTTATGTGTACCTATAGTGAATACACATAATAGATCTATTTTATTTTAAAAATGATTTTTTAAGGACTTCGTCTCAATCTCCTTTCATTGAGGCATATTTGGTTTTATACACAACTTTCTTTTATACGGTGTATAAACCCCTTTGACTTTTACGTTTATTAAAAAAGAATCATTTTTATACGAATAGTTTTACTAAAAGAAAAAAGGGGAATGTTTTTATTTCCATACATATGCGGCGAAAATGACTTCTCTGCCGCCGTGACCATTATTTGAGTTTCGGCTTCCTCTACAAGCCATCACTTTTTTTAAGGAAAAATAAATACAAAGTTATAACTTTCTTTTATTTTGGTATTGAAAATGGTGTTGAAAGAATTTTTATTATATCAATGTGTTGTATTGAAATCTTGTGATTGAAATGTGTAAATGTTATGTTTCCTTTATGCATGTTTTATGGGATACGATTATGTTATTGTTTATGATATGTTTAAACCTATTCATATAAGGAATGAATTGGACTTAATAAGTGACGAGTGGAGCCCACTATAGCTCCTCGATGCATCGGTAGGTCTCATGAGACAAACTAGTGTCTTGGCACGAGGCCTTGACAAAATCTTATTTGTGGTCTTGGCACGAGGCCTTGACTACGTGGTTATGATAGTCTGGCATTATGTATTCCATCATTATGAAAGTGGTTATTGATATTCCATATAATTATTCGACCAGTAGAATATCCATGTGAAGAAGTAAATGGCATTATCTCATTTTACTTTTTCCATATTATGTTGATGTTCAAGTTTAAAAGGCTTTTGTTTTAGTTATACATTGCCTTAAATGTTTATGTTTATTTATGAAATCATCCGCAATATTGTTATCCTTACTGAGTATCTGAGCTCACCCCTTTCAATGTTCTAATATTTTCCAGGATGCGAAGAAGTATTTTATGAATGACCTGCAGGGATAGTCAGAAGAGGATATGAGTGTGGACTATGGAGACATTGTTATTGAAGTTTTTCACCTTATGATATAATGTAACATTTATGAATGTATCTAGTGTTTCCAAAGCTACTAAACTAATCGGTCTTTAGAGTCTTGATCTTTTGTGATCATGCCAATGTTACGAAGTAATGCACCGACTCTAGATAGCTGGGGTCGGGGCGTTACAGTTGGTATTAGAGGCAGTTTAATTCTAACCTTGGAACCTGGATTTAGATAAACTTTGATTAGAGCACATAGACCAAAGATAGACTTTGACGATTAGTATAGAAGAGCTTCCTATAATTTTGGTATTATAGAGATGTTGTGTGTTTTCCGAGCAATACATCCCTGTCTGGATACGAGCAGGTAGAGGTGGCTCTGGAACAGATGTACCTAGGGATAAAACCCAAAAACACCGATTTGAGATAGACTCAAACGGGAACTGGTGCACGACAACGGGCCTTGCTGCACTCTTGGTTACGACACTCCCGGGGGATTTTCTTAGAATAATTCTCATTTTCTTTACAAACCATTATGTAGGGTTTATGAGTATATACTTCCTCAAAGAAAAAATTCTTATGATTATAGATTATATCCATAAACCGTTCAATTTAAATTATGTATTTTAAAAGTTTGGAATTATTCATTGTAATTCATAAACTAACCTATATTATGCCATTGTATAGAAATGGTGCCCAATAGATGGAATGTGAACTCCAGCAATACATATGATCCAAAGAGTAAGAAGGATCGTATCTTTCACGGTATTAAGGCAACATTTCTAAGGGAAATAGTCTCCCATGTTTTCTCAACATATGAAGAAATAGTATCATGTGTTAATAAGATAAGTAAAGAATTCTCTGAGTCCAATGGCTTTGAAGCAAAGCAAGGGACGAAAGGGATGGAAGAGAGAATGATGGATAAAGGGATGAGGGGAAAGAAGAATTTTCTAATATGTGGTAATTGTGGGAAGAAACATCATGGAACTTGCCTAAAGGGAATGGGAGTTTGTTATAAGTGTAGAGAAAAAGGACACAAAGTGCGTGACTGCAAGGGTAAGAAAATGGTTTCAATGGTACAATGCTTCTTCTGCGAGGATTGGGGACACTACGCAAACCAATGTCCAAATCATCATATTATGCCCCAAATGATGTTATTGGATAATAATCAAGTTATGATACTACCACAGATGAGGAGTAATGATTAGATTTCTTATGTTGTTATTAAAGAATTTTGTAATTTGAGTGTTGTATCAATGATTTACTGGTTATAATAATTATGGAGTATATAAGGATTGTACTACATTACTATTTCATCAAGGAATTGAGATTGTGTGGAACCAAGAAAAGTGACTCCACAGTAGGTTAATTTTTTGGAAAATATATAGTTGAGAGAAAGATAAACCATAATATGGTTCTGATACCGAGATAGTGATTTTGGAATAAGACGTGATTGATTTGGATAAATTATATTGGATATTCTTAACTTCCTTGAAACTGATTGATGATTTGTATACATTTTTGGATAGAAGGAGTATATCTAGTATTCTATAAGGAATAAGGGATCATGGTAATTCAGTATGTTTAAAAATAATACATGATGAAGGTGTTCACATGTTGTTACGTGAAAAAAAAGGATCTTCATTATGTTTACCTTCCTTATAAAATTTGGACTGTGAGTTGGACATAAGTATTTTGGATACCTATAAAGGTTGGAAGGGATTAGGTTGATCTTTGGATAGTATTGTTTAAGGTTAAATTATTTCTGAAGATTATTTTTGGAATATTATAATACTATAGTTTTAGGAAAAGGACAACCTGCAGGGTGGGGCATAACCCATCGCGTCGGACAAAGCTGCAGGAATCGAACCCACAACCATAGTACGACAGGCCTTTATTACCTACCACTAGCCTACAGGAAGTCCCTAGTTATTACAAAATAGTTTTTGTAAACTAAATGGTAGGTTCTAATATTTTGAACCTTGTACGGTAAGGATAAATATATTATTTTTGAGTTCTATTGTCTTTTTGAGTGAAAGAAGAGTTTGTAGTAGAAATTAGTTGAAGGTTGAAACTCTACTTGTAAAGAATAAATATATATATATATACCTATATCTTACTCTATGAATAAATTAATTCATAAACTTCATTAAAGGGATATTAAAACAAAAAATGTGTTATCCTAATACCTTATGTCTTGTTGAACTGATGATGTTTTAAATCAACATAGATTGAAGGCTTTGAGGCCCTCAATTTGACACTTGTTTGTGATTGATGACCTCAATCACTCCCTACAAATATTTACGTTTTCACTCTAATTATATGTCTCTAATTTCCACCAATTTTCTCCTAATCGAGATCATAATTGGGTGGTGACTTTTTCATTTCCCTTTCCCCCTTATTAAGGATAAATTTTATTAACCTTATTTCCGATGCGGGTTTCCACAAAGGTATTTTCTATTTTCAACATTTTATTTTCAAAGAAAAATTTCAAATTGCTAGGATGCAATTTATTGAAGGAGTGGAGAATGTAACTCCCCAAGCTTCCACGATACTCTTCTCTTTGAATAATACAGTAGCGTGTGTTGTACGCAACTTCGAGTACTAACACACGCCACAACCAATCAAAGTAGCAGTTATGAATAGTAATACCTAATTTTTGAAATTTTATAAATTTTATTTTTCCAAATGGACTTCGTTTTTGTATTCTTAATATCAAAATTATCCTAAGTTGATTTTTTTGTAACTTTCTGAGAACTTCCAATTTTTTATGAATAGTGAAAAAATACTTAAAACAACTTTTTTAATAAAAATAATATATTGTGATAAATTATACTATTTAGTGGTTTTAAAGTATAATTAGAATATATTTTCACCATTTTATCCAATGGTGGTCATTATAATTAATTTAACATTGAAATTGGGCATGAACAATTGTCAATCTTTTGATATAAATTGTTTCTTAAAAACACGCTATTTGTTGTGACAGTGGGAATTAATTATAAAATTAATTAATGCAACTTATATGTTTGGAATTTTGTAAAATAGAAATTATTTTTGAAATCTGAATATAAAAAATATCTTAGAGTGAATTTTTGGGATTTTTTCTGAAAAACATCAATTTTTGATGAATAGTGAAACCACTAAGTGGTATTTATAAAAACTGATTTTTCATTTAAATGAAATTTTTCCACTTCTGTGTTTTGAATTTCAAAAATCCGACATACATGGTTGTCATTAAGAATTAAAATGTGGTTCAATGAGATTAAAATAATTTTTTGGTGAATAGTAACTTTTAAGTTCTTAATCGCGATTAAAGGTAATTAGTGTAGTTTATGGTAAAAATAATGTTTGAATAATATGAGATGAGCATGAAACATGTCCTACCCTCATTGGATGTTCCATTTACGACCATGACAATCCATGGGTCAACATGGGGACCCCATGGAGCCACTTTAGTTGGAAAATGACATAAATACCTTTTATTTAATGTTAAAGTAAAAAATGACACAAACATGAAATGTTTTACTAAATAAATTTTTACATGGGGTTATACAAGTCATATATTTGACTATAAATATTTATTGGAAAGCTAAAATGATTTTCTACATCATAGTATTTTTTTATAATTTTTAGACATTAAATAAATTAAATTATTTATGACATCTTGATGATGCAGCGATGACCTCATTATTTAACGATTTAAATAAAATAAAAAGTTAAAGTAAACTCAAAGGCTTACACTTGTAAAAACCTATTGGATGAGTATATTTCAAACCCTTATCACCTTAGCATTGAATTATATAAGTGTGGGACCTCTAAAATCTGAAACCCATTTTATAATAAAGTGACTTTTCTTTACTTTCCAAGAGTGCCCCTCCTCTCCACTTATAAAAGGCCCCCACCTCTATCACCTCATTCACACTTTCAAGACATTTGGCTCGGACAACCTCTGCCAAAATAATCTCCCAACTTCCCTCCCTTACTCCTAGAATCCTCACTTTGGGCAGAATTCTTCCCAAGGAAGCTTTTGGCTCAAATCAAAAAGAGTTACCCGATTTGAAGGTAATGTCTTCTCTAATGTTGTTTTGTTTTATTTTTCTTCTCCATCCCGTTAAACTATTTTAATTACTTTCTTTTGTAACAACACCAGTATCTAAAATATAATATGATTCTGTTATGATAAGGATTTGGTTTACACTTAAACACACCTTCGTCTAATGGTTAAAGAATATACTGTTTCTGTGGGTGGCGAAATACTGCCTCACGAAACGATGATTGTTCAATATTAATTTAACACCTCTAATGGTGGACATTTTGATGACACTATTTTCATATATGATATATATATTATGTTTATGTTTTACTTATGCTTCTGTATTTCTAATTTTTGTCATACTTTATGGTTTCCATTATGGGTAAATGCTATATTTTCATCTTAGGAAGTGCGGACTACCGCCCCCTCAAAGTGATTTGAATCGTTAATACCATATGTGGGATGTATAAAAGATGGAGTAAATGGTATTATATTATATATTATACTGGAATTATATTACACATTTATATCATTATGATTTCATTCCATTAAATATGAAATAGAAATTAAAGTAGCGTTCACACGTACGTACGGCTTATCATCTCCATGAACGGTGCATTTCATTTCTTACCTCTAAATGTTACATAATATTATGAATGAATGAATATACTGATTATATATGATATATATGAAATATAATCATGAATATAATTCTGGTGATAATGCATATTCTACCACATAATCAGCTTGTAATTATAAGAAGTTTATTGTTGACTCAAGTACCAAAGATCGACAAAATGACCGTTATTAACTTAAATAATTACATAATGTACATAACATTGTAATAAGTTATATAAAAAGGAAAATGAAATTGAAAATGGTTCTTAATAAAGTAGATATTAACACTATTTTATTATTCAGGAGTTTAAAGAACGATCGAATCAAGTCGGACACAAGGTAAGGGAATTTCTGAACCCAACTTCAATTCTTTGGGTTAATCTCCTACTTTCAAATTATTTCATGATATTATTATGTCCTATTTTGTATTTTTACATTTTTTATGTGTACCTATAGTGAATACACATAATAGATCTATTTTATTTTAAAAATGATTTTTTAAGGACTTCGTCTCAATCTCCTTTCATTGAGGCATATTTGGTTTTATACACAACTTTCTTTTATACGGTGTATAAACCCCTTTGACATTTACATTTATTCAAAAGGAATATTTTTTATACGAAGCGTTTTACTAAACGACAAAAAGGGAATGTTTTTCTTTCCGTACATATGCGGCGACAACAACTTCTCCACCGTCGTGACCATTATTTGAGTTTCGGCTTCCTCTACAAGCCATCACTTTTTTTAAATGAAAAATAAATACAAAGTTTTAACTTTATTTTATTTTGGTATTGAAAATGGTTTTGAAAGAATTTTTATTATATCAATGTGTTGTATTGAAATCTTGTGATTGAAATTTGGAAATGTTATGTTTTCTTTATGCATGTTTTATGTGATATGATTATGTTATGGTTTATGATATGTTTAAACCTATTCATATGAGGAATTCATTGGACTTAATAAGTGATGGGTGGAGCCCGCTATAGCTCCTTGATGCATCGGTAGGTCTCATGAGACAAACTAGTGTCTTGGCACGAGGCCTTGACAAAATCTTATTTGTGTTCTTGGCACGAGGCCTTGAATACTTGGTTATGATAGTCTGGCATTATGCATTCCATCATTGTGAAAGTGGTTATTGATATTGCATGTGATTATTCGACCAGTAGAATATCCATGTAAAGAAGTAAATGGCATTATCTCATTTTACTTTTTCCATATTATATTGATGTTCAAGTTTAAAAGGCTTTTTTTAGTTATACATTTCCTTAAATGTTTATGTTTATTTATGAAAGCTTCCGCAATATTGTTATCCTTACTGAGCATCTGAGCTCACCCCTTTCAATGTTTTAATATTTTCCAGGATGTGAAGAGGTATTTTATGAATGACCGGCAGGGATAGTCAGAAGAGGATATGAGTGTGGACTATGGAGACTTTGTTATTGTGGTTTTTCACCTTATGATGTAATATATCATTTATGAATGTATCTAGTGTTTCCAATGCTACTAAACTAATTGGTCTTTCGAGACATGATATTTTGTGATCATGCCAATGTTACGAAGTAATGCACTGACTCTGGGTAGCTGGGGTCGGGGCGTTACAAGGTTGGTATATTTCCTTATGTTTTTATTCTATGTAGTAAATGAATTCCTCAAAATTATGAAAAGGAACGTGAAACAAAAACATTGTTGATTTATGTTTCCTGCTGGATTATCAAAGACCATTTACACACATCATATGATTTTGGTTTCCTAGTGGTTAACTTCCTCTTAGACATGTTTTCTATCACTCTCCCTCAGAACTTGATCCTTTGTTTTCTCCTCCATATCCATGTTTTCCTACATGGAATCCTAGTATGGGTTAACTCTGGTGACCTTTGTTTTTTCGTTTTCTTTCTTCTAAAGTAATAGTGTTACTGACTCCATTTCCTATGTGGGACATTCAATGAAATTTACAAGCCCAATTTTAAAAAATTTCCAGGATGCAATTTCTTAAGGGGGGAGGATTGTAACGACCCGAAATTTTGAATAAATATTGTTTCCTATTTTTGTGTGTTATTTTATTTCATACTCAACAAAAATATTTCATTTAATAAAATGAGTATAATTAAAATGAGACTGTTGGGTTTTGACTATTATATATATGTTAGTCAGTTTGACCATTGGAAACTAAATGTTTAGATTATTGTCTTTAAATACAAGTGATATTGGTTAATTAATATAGAAACAAGATTCGATGGCCTCATCCAGTAATCTCGGGCCAATCGAAGCCCATCTAACAAAACTCGGGAAGGGGGTCGCACCTTTGGGATTTTCCCTGGACCAAACCCAAGTCAAACATCATCATGTGAAGCTAGAACAAAATCGCCTTCGCGAGAAGTTCAAGCTAGTAGAAATCACTACTCTGGAAATTTTGGATGAGCCGCACCAAGATTCTATCACCCTAGCACACCTTACTCTTAGGTCCTATGCTGGTGTTATAAGGGGATATGTAACGAGACCATAACTTCCTTGTGTAATCCTTTGTTTTTAAATAAAAATTATGATTTCATATTATGGTGAAGTTTGTGAATTTTCAAATGTCCGGATAAATATAGTTTTCATATTATTGATGAATTTTAGAAAAAGGATATTTTTAAAATATTTATGTAAACCTTAAAAAATTTATTATGTGTAATGATTTTCAAAAATTGGTCTTCTACAATTATGTTCAGTAAGAAATTTGGAGTCTAAAAAGATCAACTTAATTTTTGATGAATAATAATACATTAATAGTGAGTTTACGTTTAGGAATAGTAATGTGACCAAATAAATTAGTAATCTCACTTAAAGAAAGTATTAATATAATCTAGGCACCTTGATTAAGTAATTTGATTCAATAAAATAATTAAATAATTGTTTCAGAAATTATTAGTCAAGTTTTAGTTTTTTCGGGTGAATAGTGATTTTTAATTAAAAATTAAATTAATAATATTTAGAAAATTATTTTTATAAAATGGACTTTATTTTTGAATTCAGAGCATCGACATTATGTTAAGGTAATTTGAGGATATTTTTCTGAAAAAAATGAATTATTAGTGAATAGTTATTTATTTAAAAATTAAATTAAAAATATTTAAAAATTTATTTTTATAAAATGGAGTTCATTTTGGAAATCAGAGCATTGATATTTGGTTAAGGTGAAATTTTTGGATTTTTCTGAGAAAGTTGGATTTTCGGTGAATAGTGAAAATACAGTCTTTAAGTTACGGGTGTTTAATTACATCATTAAATGACGTATTAATTAAGTAATCAATATGGTCGACTTATGAATAGTATGATTATGTATGAGGTGTCCCATGTGGACAATAGCATGGGCAAATAGCATGTGTAATCCCATGGGTTTTCCAATACCACCAATGAGGTGTCCCTTTGCCATTAATGCCTTGTCCCCTCACTTCCCCTATAAATACCAAGCCATTATCTCATCCTTTCCATTCCAAAATCATCCTAAACGAATTTCTAGTCTCCTTACCTCCCAAGGTGGCCTCCCAAGGTTCCCTCAGGCCTCCCAGGGTCATAAACATCAACATTTTGAAGTTACTCTTCAAGGTAAGGGATCATACCTCTCTCTTTCATTCCAAGTACTCTCTTTTATGTCATATATTTTATGCTTCATGTTCTTATGTTGGGGATGTTATTTTATATTCCTCTTACTGTCATTTTCATTTCCATATTAAGAGAGACCCCCTATTTCTCTCATCAATTCATTTTAAAAATGTTTAAGTGGCACTGTTAGGCTACCGAATTTTTAAGGGATTCTATCACCCTTCTCTTTTTTTTTAAAGTTCTGCATTCATTCAAGTCTTCCAAGTTCCCTTTTATTATGTTTGGGTATGATATATATATCTATAATACTGAACATTTATTTTCATATGATGAGTGACCATGTTTTATCTTTTCAATTCATTTTTTTTGATGTTTTAAGTGACGCCGTTAGGCTGCAGAATTTTCATAAGAGAAATCTTTTTTTTTCTTCCATTCATGTCTTTCATTTCATGTGGTATGTCTTTCAAATTTCATTACCATGTTCTTATATCCATTATATTATTACCCTCTACAGTTTTATGGATATTTTATTAGTGGGTGACCCATGTACCCTCTCTTTTTAATGTTTTCTAAAACACTATAACATAGCCATTATGCTGCAGAATTTTCTTCTCAAAATGTATCTCTCTTTTTCTCAAATTCTTTTGTTTTATTAAGTTAATACTCAAAGATCACTCTTCTATAAGGGTATTCACATATATATCCAAATATTCTATTTTAAATTATGGTATTTACATACATGAGACTCGCTTTCCTTTTCTGTGGGTTTAATGTAACTTAAAGATCATGTCTTTAAAAAAGTTTTTAAAACGTTATGATTATGAAATTAAACCCATTTCATTTATGCTATATGGGTAATTTATGAAATATTTGATGATGATATATGTGTCTCAAATGATAATAAAGGAAAATTTAAGGTTTCTCCCTAATAGCTCTCTAATGCATTGGGTAATGATGTAACCACTAGAGATTACAATTTTAACGATATCTAGGTGAATAACCTTGGTAATTTCAAATGAAACCTTGGGGATGGACCTTGGTGATATGTTCATGATTGTCTAAGTTAAATGTTGTAGCCACATATTAAAGTTATGAATCATGTTGTTTCAATTATGATATTCCTCATGATCTCTTTCTCATTCCTTAAATCTATTTATCATGAATTTATTAATGTATCTCAGGTTCACATGTTAAATGTTTCCCCTTGTTTTCCTTACTGGGCCTTCTGCTCACCCTTTCTTTTGATGTATGTCCCCAGTTTGAGATGTTGTAATGAACCTTGGATGAACATAAGGAGAAGCCTTTCAAGTGTTTAAGAATAATGTTTTATGTTTTCATGTTTTAATTTCTTGTTTTCCAAGTCACTAAACCTTAAAGATCCTCGGTTTTGTAAAATGTAATGAAAAGTTATGTTATAAAAAGGCAGGATGCAATATTCATGACATACATCATGGTATGACACGTATAACCAACACTACCTTATCGGAATCCACCAAGGTCTCCATCTAACAATGTGTTGTATTCAAATTCATGACATGGGTGGGTAAAAATCCCATATAGGGGTGGGTATAAACATAACTTCTTTCACTCCTAAGAAACATATAAGAAATATGGAATAGCATGCCAGCTAAAACTATTGGATAAAGATAAATGTGTATTTTAAAATAAAAAACCTAGGGATATAATTGATTCATAGTCATTAAAACTTCACTCTACTAATGATTGTATTATATACATAACTAGGGATGCTTATAGTAATTTAATATCTGAAATGGTTGAATTAAATAGATTTTTTTCATGCTACATCTCGAATTAAATTATGTGTACTAAATGAATGAAAAATTAAAAAACTTATATCTAGAAAGATCATATACCTATAAAAAATAGGAATATTACAAAACAAGTGATTTTTAAAACACCCCACACATCATCACTCTTGCATCACATATTTAGTATCATAGTGAGAGAACAATACTATAACAGTTTTATTTAAAATGAAACCATTCATTCCTGAAGTATTTTAGGTTTCATAGCTCATAAATTACCCAATATTCATAAATTTCATGCCACCTATATTTAATTACAGTGGGTGACCCATAGAACATTTAAGTTCAATTATATTGATTGAGAGATATACATGGCCCTTATTTTGGACTATGTCCAAACCCACGGACGTGGGGCATGGGGACATAATAACTCCTTAGAGAACCACACCATGATATATAGGGGAGCTCGAGCTCTATTTAGGATCTCCTCCAAATAAAATGGGGATTAATAAAACTATATATAATAAGGGGATTTATACCTCGACAGATGAGGGAGTACCTAAACCACATATTTACAAGAACACTATGATTAATCCTATCATTATAACTATCGATATAGGATATTGAGCCTACCGAAATTTAAATAAAAATGGTAGTTTTTGAATAATTGGAATGTACCATCATTCTATATATAGGAACATATCTAGAATCTACTATTTAAATCATATATAATAACTTACAAGTGATAATTGATGAAAATTACCAAGAAAAAAATATCAAATAACATACACTATGATAGACATAGTGTGTGAGCCATCGATAGTAGTTATAATTTTACTATCACATTCCAATTATGATGCGATGGTATTCAAAGCATTTTAAATTTGATAACATAACATATTATTTAAATTACCTAGGGATATTAAAGAGTATTTGAGGATTTGTAAAAGGAGATGTGTTTAAAGAAGCACTTTATGAATTGGATAAAAAAATGGGAGTCGCGAGTTATAATAAATTAAGACATGGTCAGTAAAGTATTTATCTTACACTAACATATATATTACACTCAAAAAATGTATAATTTTCTATGGTTTTTAATTTCTTTACCTTCACATTTATGAAATGTTAGGATTTTTTTCCAAAGGGAGTTCATTCCTAAGTTATTTTTGTGGTTTCATATTTTATTTTTTGAAAAAATTCATATGTACGAGTTATGATCTCATTTGTGTGGAGTGGATATGTAAATAAATGAAAAAAATTAGTGAATGCATCAAAGTGGACAACTACACACTATGGGTGTATTTCATTTTTACAAGCCCAAAATGGACTATAAAGTGTTCATGGTAACATGATCATTTCATTACCCATTGGGAATCATGATAAAACATAGTTCATTTTATTTCAATGAATTGGGTGTAAAAATGTTGTATCTAGCTTGCTGTAGTACCTGGATTCAACCAAGAATACTCAAAAGGGAATTTAAGAAGCCACCATGAGTAACCATGCTCAACACAATCATGGTAGATCTTATCGAAAGAAAATCTATATATAAAACTAATTATAGAAAAATAACCATAGTAACTAACTATTTCAACTAGAAGTTGAGTTGAACATGCCAAATATTAAGATATACCATGCCATAGTGGGACAATAGTGAACCACAATGAGTAAAATGTGTGTTTTGTATGGTTCTTATATATTTAGGTTTTATTTAAATATATGAAATATCGTAAGGTAATGTACTAATGATATGTAGTGTAACATCAAGTTACTACATTTCTAGTATTTCCCTCCTCTTTAATTGTTTTCCTCTTTATATTCATGTGTTTGGGACTCTCGATGTTAGAGAGAATTTTAATGGGAAAATGACCAAAAGATCAAGGATTTATGTTTATTCTAATCAATAGTGTATGATTATTAATGTGTAAGGGATTAATGGGGTTCTCTCTTGTCTATGATATTTCTTATTATAGATTGGATTTTTCTCTAGAAAACACGAGTTTTCTCTATCTACATGGAAGTTAGAATCCATATAGTTGAATGAAAAGAATATTATTATTCACCATGATCATGTGAGGAGCTAAATATATTTCATGAATAGTTATAATCTATGAAATGGTTTGGACAACATGTAAAGTTGACATATCAGTTTTTCCAAAAAGGAGATGAGTGTTTCAACCTATATAGACTCCATGGAATACACTATGTGTAAATGTATTACTCACCATCTAATTCTAGTGAGTGTGTCATTTTGGGGAACAATATGAGTTATTCATTATTCATTGTATGTGTATCCACTAGTCTCTCAACCCAAAGATATTCCCTGGTGATTTTGGTAACTTTTGATTCTTTTGGATTGATTCGTTTGGGGTTTGATCACTAGGGTTACACATGGTGTCTCTTCACGTAAGTAATCCTTTCAGTTTCATTGTTTCTATTGATATAGTAGAACCGCTATGTTGCATTATTATATCAATTTATTTGAGATGATGATTATTCTTGATTTCTACTAGATCCATCATGTGATCTTCCTTCAAAGGCTAACCCTTGTGTTGGTTGTGGTGTGGCTTGTGAGTTTCAAGAGGTTTGATTTTTTTCCTTCTTCTTCACCAACACTTAAATAAAATTTAATAAATTATATGACATGTACGTTGATAATATATACAAAACTTTCATTAGTGTGTTCTTCCTTGTAGATGGATTCCATTGTGGATATGTGTAACCTGAATTTTTAGTTCGATGGTTCTATCTCTAGCCTATGTTTGAGGAACATAAGTTATCAGGTTTTTATAACTTTATTTATAAATGAAATGGAATAATTGAATGATATTATTTATGTGTTTGTGAATGGGGTTTTAATAAATTATAGGGTTTCCTTGATTATGGTTAATTAAATGTGATTTCAAAGAATTATAAATGATTTTCTAATTTGGTTTTATAATCATGGTTTTGATGAAGTTTTTTGATGAATTGGTTTGAACAATAATTCCCATGGGATTCTTTGGGTACTTAGGTTGGGGGTATAATATTAGGGATAATCCATATATATTATTAGGGGGTCACTCAAGGGGTGTTCCACTACTCTGTAGGCCTGTTGTTCTAGGGACATGATATACATTTTTGGATGGTTCACTTTTTGGGGTGTTCCTCTACTGCCTAGATTCGATAAACATATCTAGGGTCTTGATGAGTGAGTGGTTGTCTATGTTGGGGGGTACTAGTTTCCTAGATATCTTGACCTTTTTATGATCATTATAATTAAATTAACTATGCTTTTATTTGAAATATTTTCTATATTTTCTAGTATGGTTTAATTTCTATTGTCGTGGACTTCATATTATATGTGATACATGCTTTAGATTTATTTGATATATCTTGTTATAAATATTTAAATGAAATTATATGAAACATTTTTAACTATATATATATATATTTATATATATGGAAATGTTGAAAAGTAAAAATTAGATGTTTCCCATGCTCTTGATATAAAAACAATAGAATGTTTATCAGGAGCTTATTTCTTTACAGTTTTGCATGGTCGAATTATTACCTTATGATGTTTCTCCCTATTGTGTATGTACATATTCCTTGTTTTCATTTCTGTTTTGGTGAAATTGTTCCCTCTAGTTATTGTTTTTATGAATGGGTGATACCCACTAGCCAGTGGGGGATCATGAACACTATTCAATTATGTAGAAAATCTGGGATATGTACCATTTTGAGATGGTATCTAAGTTGGATTCATCATAGTTTGGTATTAAAGGGGAGATTATCATCAAGATTCATTGTCTTAAGGCTTTTGAAATATTATTTATAGGACTGTTAGGATTGTATATTTGGGTTTCAGTGAGTTCCTGGATAGATATTACTATGATGGGACGCATGTTACCATGGGATGTTGGTATGTGTGTCTCCACTTTTTTAGTTTTTCATCTTAATTCAGTTTTTTATTCTAGTTTTTTATTCTAATTGAGATTATTCTTTTTTATGATTTATTCTTATATTATTAATCTAGTATTATTCCTCCAAGGCATGTTCCATAGGTTCCAAAAGAGGGTGAAACTAATGATCCTTAAGGTATTTCTTCTATAGATCATAATTTTATTGAGTCTATCATGCGAGTAGTTCATTCTATTGACCATAATGTACCATATTTTCGTTAAATAGTCTTTATGATAAAACCATGAGATATAAAAGATATATTTTGATTATTCGATCTCATCAATTAGTATCCACCATAATTTTTGGGTACAAGAAAACCTCAAGAGGTGGAGAAATATGTCTGTAATGTCAACGTGATCTTTTAATTGTAGTGTAGACTTGATATTATCAAGGTAACGTTTTTAGATTTCATACTTTAGTGTCCCACTATGCGATAAGAGGATTTCCTGGAATATGCAGATTGTTATGTGGAAGTGGACTTGAAGGGTTTCACAACTCTCATTTTCTAATAGTTTTTTTCATAGTTTCACAATATAGAGACGAATCTATAGTTCCATTATTTGTAGTATGGAGAATGTTTGTTATTTGAATAAAAAAATCAGTTTTTTGATATGTTTTTTTTTCTACTAGAGGTGGTAAATAATGGCCAGGTAAAAGATCATAAGTACCTGAAGGTTTTTCATCAAGATATCAGATCACATTTATTTTTTCTAAATAATTTGAACTATGTAGATTTGGTGGATATGAATATGATGGTAGATATGAATATGGAAAGAATTTTTGGATATTCTTCCACTTCTCTTCCACGTAGTAGAGTCTTCAGAGAAACGGTAGGAAAAATGAGGAAGTGGATAGATCATCTCTGGTGTGGTGGTGGTGGTGGGGGGGGGGGTCTTAGTGAAAGGCCTCCTTTTAAACATTAGTTAATGTAGGTAGTGTTCCCCTAACTTGATAACAATGGTGAAAGGTTTTACACACTAGATATTATTGTCCATCACCTTCAAATATGTGCAACAGTTGTGGATGTTTTTTTATCTGCATCATTTTCATTCTGGATGTATCTACTCCAATATATGGTCAATGATTGTAGATAGTAAAGGATATTATAGTGTAGTAATATTATTAAAATACTATAGAGCCCCAACCACATGCCTCAAGAGTGATGAACCTCCATGCAGCTAATGAGTATCCTAATGATTTACCAGATGGTTTATATTGTCTTTTTATAGGGAGGTTGGTAGAGTTTATGATTGAACTTGTCTAAAGTATGTAGAAAATTTCAATACCTAATTATCATATGAAACTATATTACGTAAAATATCTGATGATTCAGTTGTATGACTTTGTAAAAAAAGAGTTTTTCTCCCGTTTGTTTTTCCTTTTGAAACCCCAGTTCTATTTTCCAAGAAGGAAGACAATTAACTATGACTCTGGGTGGATTATTAGAATTTGAACATAGTAATAGGTACGGAAACATATCCTTTTAAAAATATGGATGATTTTTTTATCCGTTAAATACTGATAATTTTTTTAAAGATATTGATCTTCAATTGTGATATCATCAACTGAGTGTTTAGATGTCTGATATATCGAATATGGTTTTTTGTAGCTGGTATGGACATTGTGAATATCTTTTGATGTCATTTTTTCAATAACTCAACTATAGTTTTTATTAATTTTTGTAATAAGACATCAAATCATTATCTAAACCCTTTTTTGGTAGATTTTTTGGATTACAATTTATTTTATTATATTTCAAATCATGAGAATGATCACTATTTTGGTTTGTTTCTAGAAATATTAAGGAGTTATTATTTCTATGGAAATGTTTTGATATGTATTTTTTTCAATTTAAGAAGTGAATTTCATAGTAAATGTGATTTCCGATTATTTATTATTAGTTCATCCTGAGAAAGTGAAATATGTTTTTCTTTAGAACAACTACATAATGCCTTTGAAATTTAGAGATTCCCCGATCTTGTTAGATATTATCAAAGGTTCATCAAGGATTTTTCAATGTTTTATTTAACATTGACTAATATTCCTAGAAAATCAGAGAAATTCATATGGGATGAAAAGTTTTAATCTTCTTTTGTTGAGCTGAAATGACTTCTAAAATCGAAACCTATTTTGATCTTACCTTATCCTGGTAAGGGGCATGTGGTTTTCTACGATGTGTTTTGTGCTTTTATGGGTTGTATTATTATGTTGGATGATCATGTGGTAGCTTATTGATCTCTTAATCTTTAACCACATGCTAATAATTACCCGATTCATTATTTTGATATTCTTATAGATATGCATGTGATTAAGTGTTAGTGAAACTATCTTTCTATGGAGAGGTTTATATTCTATTATGACCATAAGAGTTTAAAATATATATTTTCTAAATATTGATTAAATCTCGGATATTGGTTGGGTTGGAGAATGATTAGATGATTTCAATTTATTTCACTAAAACTTGGAGAAGTATAATTCCATTATAGACACTCTCGGTAAGAAATTACCATCACAATATGTTTTGGAATTGAAGGAGTGATACCTTATGGAAATTTTGGGTCAGATTCATCTGGATTCTTATTATGATGATTCGGATGTGGTTTTGTTCAGTTTTTAACTATTATAATCTCTTTATTAGACTATTGTGTAGAATTATATATAGGATAACGTGTTCATAATAATTTAAAAATCCTATATAGTGGGGAGACAGTTTTAGGATGGTCTCTATCATTGGATGGTATACACTATTTTTTTGGATGAATTTATCATCCTCACATTAGTAAGGTTCTTGTTTTATTATTATCAATTTTATTTGTTTGAAATTAATCAGATAAATATTAATATTTATTATTACATCAGATAAATATTCTTGTTTCCAGGCAGTAAGAGTGACATTGCTGATTATGTAGCCCACTATTACACCTACCAATAGTTAATGGTAGAGTATCCAAAACCATATGGTGTGCTTAATACTATTCTAATTCAAGTTTGAAAATATAAATAGGTATATCTATAATTTGATGTTTTTTTACCATAGACTCCAAGAGGGAACAATGATTTCTTGGTGGTGATTTATTGGTTGGAAAAGTCAGCACTTTTCTTTCTGATTAGGGACATCACCGACATTGATGATCTGGGTAGGCTAAATGTGTAAAGTATTTTAAGATAATGTGGGTTTTCTTCTTCAATTTTTTTGATTGGGATCCTAGATTTAATTAATAGTTTTAGAGAGTGTCTAATAATCAATGGGGAATAAGGTCTGGTTGAGTAATAAATTCCATCTAAATATGCACAATTAGATAGAGTGTTCTAATTAGATCCTAGAGGATATACTCTATGTTTGGGACTTTTATTTTAGTTGATGTTTGGATAGACAACTACTAAGGGTTTAGTTTTTTTATTAAAATATTTATTAAAATTATATAATAATGTAATGATTCAAGTATTTCTATAGTTTCTCGTGAAGAGAACCCATTTAGTAGTAAGAGGTGGGAAAAAGCCACTTTAGAGGGACCCGATTCGGTTGAGGTGATGTCTGTAATGATTCCAGATATATGTCAGTGTATGGTAATTTCCCAGATTCAATGAAAACCTTATGTAGAGTAAAAATTTAATTATTTATTGTTTTCCCTCGATGATCAGGTTTTCAAGAATTTTTCTCTTTTCTTGGCTGTTCACATTCTTGGAAAATAGGTAATGTATGCTCTCAGAGATGTGTTGTTGTTTGACATTACGAGTAAGTTTTTTCTGGATTCTTTTTGTTTGTAATTCCAAATTCAATTGATAGTAATTCATGATGTATTACATAAAACAAAGATTCATAAATACCATCTAGATCCCCCTCAAGTGATGATATGGGAGGATATTGAGTTAGATCTAGATGTTTCTTTTGTAGAGAAGCATGTAGAGATCATTTATTCTCAAGTAAAAGTATTTCATGGGAAGTCAATTCTATTGGTTATAATATTATAGAGGCATGGATCATATTCTAATGAGACATGGGAGTATGAGTGTTTGAGGAGAGAGAAATGACCTCTCGTTTTTATAGACTTCACTCTTCCACATTAATTCTTGGGAAAAAATACATATAGTGTGGTGTTTTTAACAGCTCAGTAACATTTTTCATGTATTTTACAATTCTTCATCCATTTCGCTCTTTATTTGGATGTTTCATGGGACTCCTGAGGTTGGAGAGATTTGTTTTTGGTAAATTGATATAATGTTCATAGATAAATGATTATTTTAATAATTGGAGTCTCGGTATAAACTTATAATTTATAAATAGGTTTCTCTTTGACTTCTGAAAATGCCCAAGTTAGGTTTGTGTTTTGTAGTAACAACTAGTGTTTTTTATATCTTTTAGAAATTTTCATGCCCTGTAATTTGAGTAAACGATGGGTAATTATTACCATTCTCCTGTGTTTAGCTGACTACACAACATGAATGGCCATGATAATGAAAAGGGTTTACGTGAAATCTAATGTTTAATGATCAGTTTTTATAAAAATTAGATGGGGTATTCAATAAATATGGACATTGTGAATTAAGCGATGTGTAAAGGGATTAAATAACATGTAATTAGGGAGAGTCTGTATTTTTAGGGCATTATATGAGTGATTCCATATTCATTCAAAGTTTTTTATCTTTTCTCTCAACCCAAATATCTATCATAGTGATTTTGGGAACATCCACTCCTTTGAGATCAATCAATTTGATGTTTGATCATTAGGGTTCTTATTTTTTGTCTCATTGGGTGTAAAATCATTTCTGTGTCTTAATTTCATCTGAACTAGTAAGCGTTGTTACATCAATTTATCAAATACATTTATTTGAGTTCATGATTTTTCTTGATTCATTTTAGATTCATCATGTGATCATCACATGGAGGAAAAAACTTAATTTTATTGTAGTTCAACCTGAGAGTTTCTTGAGGTATGGGTTATTTCTTCCTCTTCACTAAAAATTTCATAAATTTAATCAATTATTTTATTTGATATAGATTATAGTGAATTTATTATCATTATTTTGTTATTATCTATTGGTTGATTCCATTGCGGGCATGTGCGATCAGATTTACAAAGAACGTGGTTCAATCTCTAGCCTATATTGGATGATATTTGCTGATCCAGTTTTTACTAGTTGATTAATAAATGATATTTCATGATTGAATGATTTTATTTTGTGTCTGGAAATAGTTTTTTGTTAAAATATGGTTATCCCTATTTTCGGTAAGTGAAAAGGGTTTTTAAAGAACTATGAAATGGTTTTATACGATTTTTTTTGAATTGGTGTGAAAAAATATATCACATGGGAATCCTTGGGTACATTAGAGGAAGGTGTAGTAATATGACTCATTTTGTGATACTTTCATGGGGTTCAATCCTATGGTGTCCCTCTATATTCCAGTCTTGTTCTTCTAAGGGATCAAAATACATTTTTGGGTGGGTCACATTCTGGGTTGTTCACCTATTTCTTAGATTCTATGTATATGTCTAGGGACTTGACGAGTCCTTTATTCTCAATGTTGGGGCTATGAGCTTCCTAGATATCCTAACCTTGTGTGATCCTTGGTGTGATGTTACTGATCCTTTGATTTAGCAGTATATATATTTTTGGATTGTACTATTTGATTTTTAATCACAAAGATTTGATATGATATGTGATACATGATTTGGATTTATTTGATATATCTTATTTGGAATTATTACATGAAATGATCTGAAAATTAATTCCCTAGAATTACTTGAAAATTTAAAAAAATGAAAAATTACTTTTTTAACATTCTATTGATATAAAAAACATAAATTGTTTCCCAATCTTTGTTTTCATTAAAATTGATCATGCTTGGATTATTTATATAGGGCCTTGTTATTGAACAAATGGGTGTTAGCACACTAATATTATTATCTCACACCCTACACACCCCCTCAGTGGTGCTTATATTGATGTATGTATATTGATGTTGGGAAATGAAAAGAATATCCATGAGGAAGAAATGGTGTTTATCAACTCAATTATTTGGTATCTAGTGGTTATAATGAAGGATATTTCCCACACCCTTAAATGAAGTAGAATATTTGTTTACATTTTCCTCTGTTATTGTACTTCTCCTTATGAGTTTTTAATACTTTTTTGGTGTCGTTTCCATTCTTACATCAATTATGAAATATATTTATCTCTTCCTCTATATTTTTTTTTGTATACATTCCATGTAGTTGTTTCGAGTTGGATGAAATCATTCCCTCTGGGTTTTTTATGTCTAGGTGCTAGTCACTAACTCGTGGGTATCAGGAACACATTTAGAGTATATAAAATATTCAGTTCGAGTACCTGTATGAGATCATATTTGTGTCAGGTTTTTCACATATAGATGCATAGACAAGACCTGCAAAATATTTAAAAATGGGATTTTTTAGGAGATCCCTGACATTGTGGTTTTTTTATAAATAATCAAAAGTTTTCATCATATTCATTCCAAGAATAATTAAAATTTTCATTTGGATAATATTTGAGTAGACTAATGTGCGTTCACATGAGATTCAATTTCAATTTGTACATGATGTTAGGGAAGCAATGATTGATCAAATTGTTCATTCATTTCATTATTTATTTTATTTTAATACTTCCAGTCCATATACATACTTATTTACTTGTTTTTGTCATTGTGGGTAACATGATCATTTTTTTATACAATAAGGGTTATCCACTTGATTACAAGTATATGTGAACCATGTATTCACCATTATATTGTGTCTTTTCTTTATCAATCATATTATTATGATTACACCATCATAATTAATATCGTTTTCTCACCAACAAGTTTTAAAAAATAATATAATGTTAGTGCTTTCTAACCACTGATTGTCCCCCACTGTGGTGTTTTACTCTCTCCTTGAGATTTTACTTGGTAATATAGTATGTTGTATCTCTACAAAGTTATCATATTATCACAAATTACTTATAGGTATTTTAATATTGGTACCCAGTAAATTTAATTGGATCTAATATTGTTTTCACTACGTATGTCATTAATTTATGAGATATATAGATTCAATGAACAATGTAAACTAGAATGGAGTTACCATGTGCAATAGGAAGGTGTTCTTTTAATGGAGAGATTTTATAGTTCTATAAATCATATTTATTTTCCTAGATGTTCTATTCAAGACCATTATTAGTGTATGTATTCCAAAATTTGGTATATAATTTATGTAAATTGTTTGTGAGAGTATTTATGTCGATGTGAGAGTGTGTAATTAATTTATTTCATCCTTCTCAAAGAAGTAACTGAATCATTTCGTGAGGAAAAATTTTGAATTAGAAATAGAGAAAACTAAATAAAATCCATCAGGTTGAAAACATTTAAATGATTCTTGGTTAAAAACATATCATTCGTAATTGAAAGATATTAAAATGGTATAAGATGAAATAGTTGATGAGTTATTAATTTTGTTAAACAAAATTTTTCACTCAATTCAAATCTGTATATATGTTCTTCTGAATTCTACTATTATGAAGAGTTTGATAATAATCCTCCAAGATATATTTTATTTTAATATTTATTAATTAAGGGATCCAGGAATGGATGACTGTACAATTTAATTACCAAACAATATCTTCATTCCATAAGATATAATAAGAGAGTTATCCTTAAAAAGAAATATAAAATCAAAGACGTAGACAATTATTAATGTTTCAAAAAAGGAAGACTCATGAGAAAGAAATAGACACCAAAGATGATTATATGGATTTCAACAAACACATATTTTTTTCATGAATTAAGCGGTGAGGAAAAATTAAATATCGCATACAATTCCATTTAAGATCCTAAATTTTAGAATATATTGGTCACTATTCTACAAATTTCCCAAATAAAGTACATGAAAATAAAGATTATGGTCAATATTAAAATATGTTTCTCTGTTACTAGTGGAATTCAACTAGAATATAATACATTTAATGGAAATCATTGAATATAGGGAAAATTATTTATATTACAACCAAAATATCATTAACAAGAATAAATTAGTAAAATCTATGGAGGGGATGTCGATTTTGGTTGAAAATTTAATGACGATCACTCATTATGTGTTTCCAAATTATGTTAATGAAATTGATAAAATATAAAATATGATAAACAAGGTATAAAATTAATAAAAAATCTTCTATATTGAATTATAGTATTATAAAAAATTATTTTAGACTCACAGTCCAGTAATATGAGTGTTGTTTGTAGTAAAAAATCGAACAAAAAAGTTATTACACTACCTAAGAAGAAACAATGAACCATTTCTGAAATAAATAGTTTTCATAAAAATAAAAAAAAACAATTTGGTTTGGGGGTGTAAGGATATTATGGATAACCTTAAAGATAACATTAGAGTGATGTTAAAATATCCTAATTCTGAGAATTCTGAGAATAATTTGTAGATATCAAAACAAAGAGAAACATAACAAGTAAATTTTGAAGAATCAATCTATTATATGAGGATATTTTAAATGAAAGGGAAATGTTAGTGTTGTGAATTATATGTTCCCAAATAATGGTTGTTATTGTATAATATCTCACTCCCTTAGTTAAATAGTGGTATTGAATTAATGGGGTGCCAACCTAAATTTCCAGAGGCCAGCCATGAAATCATCTAAAAGAGAACACAAAATTTCATAATACATATGATTCTGTTCGGGAAAATCATGGGAGGTATGATTAACTCAAACACACCACCAATAAGTGTAATAACATATAATTGATGCAACTAAAGTATAAAATTTATTTTTTAATCTATTAGTAGGAAGAATAGTTAAGAATAAGAAATTAGGGTAGTGGTTGATTATAACATTGGAAAACGATAAAATTAATGGGGTACTTGACACTTGATTTTCATAAAAAAAATATTTCAAAATGAAATTATATTGAAATATATCTAAATTTATGATAGATGATCCTTCACATTCTGCAAAAACAGAGCACGCAATGTCTATGGATTTGAACAAAACAAAACCCATAAGAATAAATATAGTGGTGTTCTTCTTTTCCAAGGTCTCAAGTATAATATTTTGAGTTTTCCCATCATTTTGATAATGATAATGAGGTACTATTTTTAAATGAAGTATTTTTTAAATGTAATTTCAAGGAAAACAAAATTTTAATGAATGGGAAATGAAAAAGTTGTAAAATATTTAGAATTTCCAATGATTATGGTACATTTTTATTCAGTATGAAAGAGAAAAATCAATTTTGGAAAACTATTCTTGGATATTTTGGGAAAAATACATAGAAAATAGTAAAAAAGAAGTTGTGAGGGGTCCATCAATTCTTCATCCTAAAATGCTCAGCACTTATAAAACATGTCATAAAGGTTAATTGGTGCATACAAGACACAATATAGTGGAGATCATGAAGAAAACCTCTAAATATTATGAAATTATATGTATGTAGACCAATTATATTGAAATAAACAAATGATGATATTTATTTCATGAACTTTTTTATGTTTTATGTTACGTTACTTATGAATATATTATGTTGAGAAAATCAGAAACACATGACAGTTTCAAACAATTTTTAAGGAATGATGAGAATCATTTTGGATGTTCTTTTAATTTATTTAAGTACGATAATGGATATGAATAAAAAATGGGGATGCTAAGGTATTTATTGAGAAGTATGTTTTAATGAATTAATATAGTGTACTATCAACACACTAAAAATTGTATGCCATCAGAATAATTGGAACTTTTTAGACATGGGGATAATAATATTATCCAGTAGGTCACATATAAATTATTTATGATACAAGATAAAATAATATAAACATATAATGTAAATAAATACCTTCTTAAAATTTATTTTAACAATAAAAATTATGAGTTTTGATTTACCTATAAGTCATTCTTGAGATGTATGAAGTTATTCAATATCATTTTTTATATAAATATAAAAGGTAAATATTTGGGAAGTCTTAATGAGAGATACAATTATAGAATATTTCATATATTCAACCATGGAAGATGGATTTCTCGATGTTATAACAAGAATTTGAGTAAAATTATTAACTAATTTAGGGTAATTATTTTATAAAATGAAGATAATTGATAAATATCAGAGCCTATTAAGGATGAAAATGATAAATGTATCAAAAAAACGTTAGATAACATGAGTGTAATCCATATATATTGGTATATTTTTAAAGGTATCATGAAAATTCTAAAATATACGTGGATAATGAAATCTTGGGGAAAGGTGAAACTAAGTTCTCATAATGAAATAAAATATTACAAGATTATAAAATAGTTAAAGTCCTCCAAAAATAATTTTAAACCCAATTATTTTAGGAAAATCCAATAATACTAGTTTGGTTTTGTAAGCTAAATAGAAACTATTGAAGAAAATATACAATATGTGGATTATGTAGAAACAATAGATCCGTTTTAGAATCAAATATAGAGAAATTGAACAATGGATTTTGTTCTATATACCAAAGACAAGAATTTGATTAAGAGGTAGTGGGTTTTCAAGAATAAATTCAATGTGAAATTATAATTAACCTAGAATAAATATAACCTTATTTATTAGGGATAATCTAAAATTAAACCTTTTTCTTTTGATGAGATATTTTCTCCTGTAACAATGCATGAAATGATTCAAATATTTCATATGATATGTGGAATTGTTTTTCAAATTATCCTGAAATCCATGTTTTTGAATGGGTAACTTGAGTAAGAGGTCCACATTAATCAACTATAAGGGGTTTTCTATGAAGTTGATAGTTCTCAGGTTTTTAATTTAAAGATGACTTTATATGGGCTCAAACAAGCACCACAAACATGTTATTAAAATCTTGACAGTATATTAATGAGTATGTAATTAAATAATAGAATAAAAGATTTTAATCTTTTTGTGAAGGTATGTTACAAATACTAACTGATAATTAATATATATGTATATGAAACTATATTTAGTATAAGTAAAGAGAATACTTGAGAGGATATCGATTCAATAATTAAGAGACACATTCAGATATCAATAATTTTTTAGATGAGATTTTTATTGGTTTTAAAATCTTAAATTCATCATGTTCTATCTTTATGTCATATGAAAATTATATTTGGGAGCTATTTAAGATATGTGTCATGGAAAAAATGGGAGAGGTCTCTTCTATTATTAAACTTGTACAATGTTTTTCTTTGAAGAAGACAAATTTATAGTAGATTAAACATAATTGCAGTAGATTTTTTGAAGACTACATATATTGAATTTATCTAGACGTGAAATCATATATGTATTCACACTTTTTAAATTATTAAAAATAATCCCAAATGAGTTATTTCATTAGGTGGTGAAATAGATCTTATACTATATGAAATGAAATGGAATTTGAATTTGTATTTAAGGTATTAAAATTAAATATCAATTGGTAATTATGATTATTGTGATGTTGATTTGTATGGAGATTGAAATATCATATGTTATATTTTGGAGGTGCATTCTTTATTGGGGGAACATTCATTTTGTAACACACCAAGAAGTAAAACATTCCCCCATTTAACACTAAGAATGTTGAATATATTGTAGAAAATTGAACCATAACATAAATTATAAGGATAAAGTAGTAGGTCGAAGACATTCTGGTTAATGTATCATACCCATTACTGTCTTGGAGTTATAATAAAAGTGAAATAATATTTTCCAATAATTGGTTACAAAATTCAAGGTGGAATTATATTAAAATTTATCACTACATAATCATGGGTAAGGTGGGTCATAATGAGATTTTATTTGAATATTTTCAACAATTTTAATGTTATAGTGATCATGATGAATTAAATAACAAAGGTTATCTTCTAGTACATAATTGTGTTCTTGGGATTTCATTATTTTTATAAATCCCTATAAGTTTTCTTGGTTATATTACTCCTTTAGTTATTTTCATTTTTTGACAAAGGGGGTGAACAAAAAAGGACATGTTATTAAAAAATAGGGAGGGAAATAGATTATTTTAATAGAGACAGTTGATGGGGGAGACATGAGTATTTAGATAATGAATAATGAAGAGGTGAACTTACCTTTATTTACATCATTACAAAAAATCCCATATGATGGAATTTATGATCCTTTTAGAGATTAAAGAGCATTATATAATTCGGGAAAGTTGATGAGTTTGCAGAATCCCCCATGTGAATTTAATTGATAAAGGGGTGTAGTGATAAGGTCTCAATTAAAAAATGTTCAATAGAGAATTAAATGTATAATGAGTGTTAGTGTACCCGTGAAAATATAATTCTATACTATGGGTTGGTTCTTTATTAAATTCATCATATAGGAATTCTATGACTTTTTTCTTTAGTAGATCCAATCATTAGTTATATTTGTGATTTCATTTTTTTTATTTATTAACAACATGACCATGCATGAGTTAGAGATTCATTAGAGTATGTTGGAGATGCAATGAAAAAAAGATATTTTAAAAAATGGAAATAAATGCAACCACTATGTTGTGGATACAAGGAGTTTTAGACATGGACAAATTAGACAATGAAACTTTTTAGGAAACCTAAGAATTTTAGTATCTATTGGAATATCAAGCTAAGTAAAATAGGTTTTTAAAATTACATAATAAGGGTGTGAATGAACATGTGTAATCCTACTATGGTGTCCAGATTTCTCTAATAAAATTCAAATGTTGAGCTAATAATTGACCATCATAAACCATTCTAAAAAAAACAATGCAAGATCTCATTGTAGAAAATAATATTTTTTGAAATAAGTTAAATTAAAAATAATATAACTATTAAATGTTTTATTGGGAATTGGTAGACAATAAAATAATTCAATTAAGTCCCCACTATAGTGGATAAATAGTGAACCATGAAGACCACAACTAGAATTTTGAATGAAATTTGGATTTCAAATTTTATCTAGAGACATAAAACAACACGAGGATATGAAAATAGGAGTTTAAGCCTTATCGATAAGATCTAAACTAATAATAAAAGTGGTTTTCTAGGAGTTTCATGTTGTGTTATTGTACCATAAATAAATAATATGTATTTTAATTTAATTAGATTAAAGAGATTGTGAAAAAACATGATTTGGACTACTATTCAATCTAGTAGGAATTACAAGGTAGTTTTTTCTGAAATCTGAGAGGAATAGTTGGGGTGAACATTAGATATAAACCCTATAGGAACATAATATTTGGGAGGTAAATATTAATCTAATTTTTTATTCTTTTAATTTTTCTTATATTTTGGGATTTTAGGGACATATTAACTCCCCATTACATTTTATTTTTGAAAATTATATATAAATTTGATTTGAAAGATTGAAACCATTTCACACCCACTGTTAGCCACTTGATAATAGGTGTTGGTGAACCTTTTTTTGTCCCTTGTGATGTGTGTATTACCTATCGAGCTTTCTATTGTCATCACATATTCATGTTTTAGGTAATTTTTACACTAATAAGTGTTGCAAAATGGGTTGGAAGTTAGTGGTTTTGGTAACTACTAATTCACCCTCACTCTTGGTGGCATTTTTCTCTCACATGTGCATTTTAGACCACCCCAAGTGTTACATGGGTGTGTATTATTATTATCTTGTCTTAATAATTCAATATAAATGAAATGAACTACCTTCAAAAATATTGTGTGTAACTAAAATGTTATTTGGGATTTTTACTATTACAATATGGGTAATGTGGCCCAAAAATACTTAGAAAGTCAACTTGGCCACCCAAAATATGTGGAACAAGAGGGAATACTTTAGTTGATACCACAAACCATGATTTTTTTAGTAAAAAATGTTTTATGCTTCCAAATTCATGTAATGTATTCTAAACATGGTGGTTAGGAATATACACATTTACACTCTAGATCTTATAGATCCATAAATTACATAATGCGTATAGAAACTAGAAACCATGTGATATTTAATTAGTCATTGAAAACCCTAGATACAACTAATAAATGACATTGTGTGTTCCCAATTCCTAAAAAAATATGATATTCATCACTCAACGAAAATTATAGTCAAAGACACATATAAAACACAACTTGAATTAAAACAATACATTCCATGTGATTTGGTTTCCTTCACCAGAAAATAGGAAATTTATATATCTCATGATTAAACATCCCAAATATTATTTCATCACCATCATCAACATTTTTGTCACCTGTAGATTTTCTATTTATCCTTTTGTAGCTATATAGACATCTATTTAGTCAATTCCACAACATTATGTTGATTATCTATTCTTGAATCCACCTCCCATAAATTCTACACCAAATTAATCTCTCGGGGAACCTACACTATCCACTAATGTTTCTCTTTTCATAGGTACCACATAGAATTATCACTATCCATAGTGATTTCCATCCATATCTCCAATTTTTTCTTACTTTATTGGAACCCCAACAATTTTAAATCTTAAAGATGAAAATTTTCTATGAAATGGGAATGAGTGATTTGGATGAAAGGGAAACATAGGATACAACAGATTTGGATATCCAAAAATTCAATTTTAAATGTATCTATTAATGAAATGAAATGATCATTGATTTAAAATAAAAATAATTAAAGGAAGAAAATATATAAATCATCATAGTAAGATACATTTATGAAGAAAAATTATCGTATAATATATCAAGATTTAGAAAAAATGACCACAGAACACAACTAGAAAATATATGAAATGGGAATTGATTTTGAAAACCATAATTTCAAATAATGAAACATGAATAATTTTTAAACAAAAGAAAATGTTTCCAAAGGTAATAAAACACTAAATTTTAATAGATCCACTTTTCATATCCACATGAGATCATTTATATGACATTATAATCATCATCCCATCCTGCATGAATGACCCCTTGAAAAAGATCCCTAAAATATAACCACATATGTTATGGTTATATGATGGATAATCAACTAAATAGAGGACTAGTATTATCTTTTATAAGGACATGATAAACCACATCAGGTATTTTATTAAAAAATGATTCAACCTATGTGGTCTAGAACGTAGATTGGTAAATTATACTTCTATTAGTTGTAACCCATATTTCAAAAATAATAGTGGTACTATAATTTATATATAGGGATATTTAGGAGATATAAAGGTTAATATACATAGAATAAATATTCATTTAACAAAAAAATATCTTTTAAAATTTTAAAAGCTCATAATATTTCTGAAACTCTACTTGAGGATAAACACCATGTCCCAATATCAATGGAATTGTCATATTATTTTTCATAGATAAATTATTAGTATACAATATTTAAGGATTATGACATAAAAACAGAATAATTAGGCAATTCAATAACATATAAAAACTCCAGTCACTACATTATCTATGACATTAAATATTTTCATCCTCAAAAAGGGAAAAAAACAAGAGAAACTAATGAGGATGATCATAAGGATAAATAACCACTACAGTAAAACTACACCACATAATAATAAAATATACAATAACATCCAGATCCATTTAGGATAATTAATATTATAACATACTATATGATATAATTTAAAATAATTAATATCCCAAATTAAAAACAAAGACATTAATTGTTCAATATAAAACTGGTTATCTCAAATTATCCCAAGAACTACATCATGTACCTAGAATGATCATGCTTTTTCTGATATTAATGAGTGTGTCATCAATTAATAACAGAAAAACTATATTACAAGGTCTGATTATCATTACTGGGATTTTCATCTCTCCAAAAACACTACTAGGAACACATATTGTCTATAGTGATTCTTAAACACTAAATACAATATTTCCTCATCTTGAACCTAAAATTGATGATATCTACAGCTCATATTTGACAAAATAATGTCATTCAAAAGGCCTCAAAACTACACCATATTCTCTTTGAGATTTTTTGAGACCTATGATAATCCATTGAAGATATTGGAGTGGTCCTATAATGTATTAAAATGAATGAAAAATGATATCAATAAAGGGAAAACATCTACATATACCTCCCTAACTAATCAAAACTAATCCTCTATAAAATTCACTATAAACATAGATAACATAATTAACGATAGGTAATCGACCATATATCACTAAGGAATATACATATTCTTACATCCTGATGGTCATAAATATTTTCAATGGTGAATATTTTTCATTCAATAATAAAAAAAATACATTGGAATGAATGTGATTTATCCAAACATGGACTATAGATAATAGATCTATTCAAAGGATTATATCATAGGTTTTAATCTTGAATTAATGAAATCAAATAAATTTACTCTTTATATACTAATAATAAGCTTAGAATACTAAAATCCACGAGTTAGAAGTTAATTTCCCTAAAAAATTAAATATAGATAAAGGTTTTTTTCAAATCTATATATTTTATTATATTTATACTAGAATAGTGACTAACTATCACCGATGAGAACAAGCATGTTTTTTAATGTACGAAGAGCACATATCAGACCATTAACTACACATTGTGATACAACATTGAGTCAATCTATCATCAAAAATATATAAACCCTTTTAAAGGTCTGTATGTATAAGAATATATCCCTATCACACCTGCATTGAAAAATTAACTAGAAATTCAATAATTGTATTAATCCATTGTAAATTACACCTAGAGAGTACCTTGTCTGATTTATGAACCTAATAGAATACTTATACATATTTATGTTAACTTAATGAAGGCGTGACATCTTCTGAACTGGAACTATACTCAGTTTCACTATATAAAACTCCACTTTAAAAATATATAGTTCTTTGTCCATGGTGAAGAAGTCTTTCCATGAGTATGAGTAAAAAAATAAACAATGACTCTAATAGTTGTGTCCCGATATGGTTTTTGGGTCACTATTACAAATAAAACTTTAATTCAATGTATTCCACCCATCCTTTAACTCCCACAGATCAGGCTTACCTTGGAACCTATATGGCCTCTATCACTAGACCACATGAAACATATTTATCCTTTTTGTAGTCTTGATTAGATAATGGTAACTACCATATGGTCTATATGATGTTTTGGTCTATGAAAAATTAATGAAGTATCATCCATTTTATCATACTGAAAATTTTCCTTGGAAAATAACAGAATCTATTCTATATTTCTTGACTGGTTTCAGGGAGGGAGGTTTTAAAAATGGAATAGGTTCATTGAATAAATATCAAAATATTATATAGATATATGGGGATTGAATACTCTATTTGATATTTTATACCCTCGATTTCATATAATATTTGATTGAGTGGACACATGGAGGACATGGAAGATCACAATTATCCCCTATATGATTTATGTACCATCCTAACTATACCCCAAAACTAGTTAATCCGAGTTTCATGTTGATCAATAGATTCATTATTTCATATTGAATGGATATTTCAATCACCCCAGCACCACATAGTTCACTTATTTAATGTTAAAACTCATGAATCAGTAACACCATTTCATTATATACCCAAATAAATCCCCCTAAAACTAATAACTCTAAACTCTATCCCAATGTATCAACAACTATTATTCCCTAACCCCCCAAGTACAACACCGATTCAACTATTCCACCTCATTCCAATATAAAATAGTTTATACACTATAAATTGATACTATAATGGTATAACATACATGGGAGGCCATAGACAATAATAACCTGAATAAATATTCAACTCTAATACACCATACACCAGTAAACCATCAAATATATTTATAAAAGACCCTCTTTATAATAAATTAATGCATGAGACATCAACTATCCATATTAAATCCATATAAGTAACCACCTATAGAAAAAAAATATAATAAAATATTACTATATAAAATAAATATAAACCAAGGGAAATTACCTCCTCATAATAAAGAAAACTACAACTAAATTAGACAAACACCATATTTTCACACATAATAATAAAAAACAATGAAACATCTCAACCAAATATACCACAAAAAAGATCACCATTTAAATAGAAACAATATGTGTGGGCATGGGGGTTATGCATGTTTATGTATAATCATTACTAGTTGTATTCCACATAAATATAAAGGAAATATAGAATAAAAATTCATCTCAAAGTAGAAAAATAAAACAGGAAAATATTTTACAGATATAAAACCCAAATTAATATGAGAGTCCTCATCATCACAATATACCTCCACTATGGATGATATCTTTTACACAACTTGAGTTTCTTATAATTTTATAAGACTATAATTATCTAAAATCAGTAACTCTATTATATGTTACTGCATAATGGAAACCATGTTTCAATGAAAAATTGGAAATACCTATTACCCAACTCTATAAATAACATATATTGATAGATTCACATAATATTATAGAACCCATGAAGCACAAAACAAATTAAATCACCAGACTCATAAATCTTCTTTTGGTGGAAATAGTGGAGGTTCTATACCACACTAGTCATATCTGTAGGGAAAACTTGTATATCGATAGTTTTGTAGGTCTCATTCCACGAAAAATACCCATCTTCAAAAAATTACTTTTAACCTCTCTAGATTTATAGTTAAAAAATTATTCCATCCCAAGGGGAATGTTTATCTATTGAAGGAGGTATATGACACCTAAAATAGTCTATATCATGCTATATAAGGGAGTACAAAATCTCTGGGGAACCATACACTAATAGATGATAGAATATTAACTCCATTCATAATCTTTTTCGAACACATATGAGAGTGTTGACTTCATGTATCATTTTAGAGATTTTTCCCAAGCCTATAGGGTCATACATGAACCCCATGTTTTCCTCAAATATATTGCAAAATCATGTACCCTCTATACAAACCTAATAACATAAATATTTCCAAATAAATGATAACTATTAACAATTTGGAATATACCATCTCTCTTTTAATGAAAAAATTTATAGAATAGGCTATTTAATTGTTTGATTCTAACAACTGAAATATAATAAACAAAAATTACCAAGGAATACTCCATAAAAAAATATGTAATCTTCTAGAAATAGAACATGAACCTTGATCTATAACTTAGAATGCTTCTTCAATGGGCATCGATGTTATTATGGTACACATTATGTGTTGTTGAGATGATATGGTGTGTTTTTTGATGACTCACTTGGGTGTGTATACCATTTCCTATGTCAGGATGAATTATTTAAATGTGTGATATTATTAAAAACATAATTTATGAAAATAAAGGATTATTCTATGTGTATCCAGTCGTATCCCATGTCATGAGGTCCCATGATATAGGACATGCCCACTATGGAACATGGTTTTTGGAATAGGAGGGTTGACTTGGAAATGTACTGTGGTCTGTATCATGTCTTATACTCTACTATGTTTTTTGCATCCAGTTATAGAACATGTATGATGAATGGGGTAGATGGGAATGTAAAAAAACACACATTGTGATTTGTATCTTCATTATACATGATGATTGTATTGAAAGTTCCCATTGAGTTATATTTAACTAACCATTGGAAACCCTAGTTATAGTTAGTTTTAGCTATTATGCATTCTGAAGGGATACACCCAATGTGATATTTATTTATCTATATAAACCCTAGATATAGGTTAATTCTGGGAATGACAAGTTTTTAAACACCACATACCGTGTGATTAGGTCTCTTCACCAGATCTGCCTATTTTTTGGATCTCATCATTGTCAATTGTAAATCATAATTCTATCATCGTATGAACTTGTTCAGCCTCATATGATATATAGTAGGTCCACTAGGCTAGATACCTTGAGAGGGTGGGGGTGAATTTGAGTAAGACCGATTAGAGCAACAACCCCTTTGATATTGTTTCTTTGTTAGAAAGAACTCTCTTCTCTCTCCTTGTAGATGCAGATTATGAAAAAATATTAAATAATGAACATGACACATCAATTTTACTTTTTTCACCATCACTAGACTACGTCTAAAGAGAATAGACCCATAATGTGCATATGTACCAAGTCCACTAAAACTGAACTAGTGTTTACATGTTCGAAGCGGACTCAATGTCCCTCCTAGTTTACAGCAACTCACAATTTCAGAACTCACTGCTCTCTCAACTAAAGTGAGCTCACTACTTCTTCAGATAATCCAATAAATATTTATAGACCTATAGGTCTATTCATTATCACTATGAATGCATCCTATCTTATATAAATGTGACAATGGTTCTTGATGATAGCATAGACACCCCTCTTTAACATGGTTGTCGGGTCCTAGACAGCCAAGTACCACCAGTTGCCCTATAGACATGTGGTCACCACCTTGGGTCCCACCCATGTTCCTGAATCTATCATCTGACCAATGATAGTCCCCACAAGCCAACACTAGTAATTTCTAATGTGCTTTGTCATCACTTACACACACCCTGAGAAATATCCAAGATGGTTTCCCATCCTGATCACTACATTAGGCCAAACATGCTTAACTGTGGAGTTCTAATCTGGTAGGCTCTAGAAAAGGAAGGTTCACCTTGTTAAAATGGGTCATATGATTTATCATTTAACCCGTCATCATTCTAAGGTGTTCTAATCATCCCCCCCCCCAAGAGCACAACATCCTCGTTGTGGGACCTGAATCTCAACCAAGGAAGTTCATCGCAGTGAAGGTTGTGTTCCTCCTCTGATGCAAAATGTAACAACTGGGTCCCAGTGACAGCACATACTCCCTCCCTTAACATGGACATTGGGTCCTGGCACTCCAGGTACCACCAATTTCCGCACAGACATGTGGTCCCCACCCTAGGTCCCACCCATGTCCCCGAACAAGTAATCTGACTAATGATAGTCCACATAATCATAGACATGTCATTTCCAGTGTGTTTTGTCCTCACTCACACACACCCTGAGAAATATCCTAGAAGTTCACCCATTCTTATCCCTATTCCAGGATAATCACACTTAACTATTGAGTTCTAATCAGGTCGGCTCCTAAAAAGGAAGGTGTACCAAGTTGACATGAGTCATATCATTTATTCATTTAACAATTTATCATTTTGGGGTGTTACAATATAGATGAATTGTTAAAGCCCAAATTTCATCCACTGATTAATACCCCTTTCCATAGATCACTAGGCAACAACCTTAGGAAATACCTTCTAAAATCTCCCTACTTCATGAAGCTCTAAATTATACAATGCTCAAGAAAGCCTTCAAGATGTACCTACTTCTTCGCAGAGCACACACCTTTGTATAGATCATTGCTCCATAGAGCACACTACTACATAGAGAACATTGATTTTCAGACCACATTACTTCGTAGAGTTCAAGAATTCTCAAAGCTTAAGCCATTGAAGAGCCCAAACCATCACAAAGATACATCCTTCTAAAAGGACACTAAGACAACATGGAACACAACTCTTTCACGGAGCTATATTAGCTACCGCGATGTTCCTACCCTTCGCGAAACATGCTGCTTTTGCGAACAACCTCTGCAATTTGAGAGCTACATAGTTTTCTTGGAAAACTCACTACTTATCTCAAGGGGGTCAAGGTCAATTTATTGGTGATTTCCACCGACTCTAAAACCATCCTTCCACCTAGCGCAACATCAACACCAAATTGCAGAGCTCTAAAATTATTTTTAAAATACAATCTATTTCGAAAATCACCATGGCCATTTTTAGGATTCATAATGCTCATCATAATCACGAAGCATTCTGTCAAATCCTTTGCACCACCATGATTCTCCACTCGCAATTATTTTCTCCACCAAAATTCTCTCATTAAAATCTCTTCTCCAATGCCATTACTAAAGCACATCCTAATAACAGAAATCACTGTAAAAATCATTTAGGTCTTTGAAAAATACAATTCAAGAATCCCATATTTGCAAAACTCATACCATTACCATATTTTGATGATATCTTCAAGGAAATCCACTTCTCGTGATGCTCACCAAATTACAAATTTTGGACCTCGAAAATTTGGCAGGCACTGGAAAAAGGCACCACCTTGAATCTGTTATTTTGTACCACCTCCAGATCTTCTCTTCCTTTTTCGTGGTTCTTTTTCAACAATGTACATCAACAAAATCTCTCAAACATGACAATTTACCATGAAACCTATATTGTCAACAATCACAACCAACCTAAAAATGCTGCGATGTTACCTTGAGAGATTTTTTCCCAACACCATTAACTAACTACTAGGTTCTATCCATGATACATATCAATCATTAATGAACCATTGAGTCAATTATATATGCCGGAATACACCTTCCATTGATTACACACATGAGAAACCACCTAGGAAAACACTACCACAAACAAACATCACCCTATTCACCAGTTCCTCACCTAACTAGAACAATAGTATTTAGGGTTTGTCTTAGTGGTAAGCACCCCTTAAATATACATGATAAATGGGGGTTCAAAACCCATTGGGTGTAGGTTACCATAGTAGTACTGTAGAGTACTATAGCCGTGACGACACTGTAGCAATGGCGGGCACTATAGTGGTGGAATGTCACTGTAGCGGCAGTAGAGCACTGTAGTAGCGGCGGGTACTATGCAGTATTGTAGCAATGCTGTACTATAGCAGTACTATTCACAGAATGGGCTTTGGGCAAAAAAGGGCCTACAGGTCATGTAATGGGCTAAATGCCCACTGGGCCTTCGAGCTATGTAATGGGCCTCCCTCTACCCAATTAAAGAGGTCTTTGCTTTTCTTTAATAATAAAATGAGGCTTCAGCCCCAAACATTAAAAAAAAACCTAACTAGAACAATACCCTCTCACTTTCCTAGAAAAGCTTTATCAAATGGGAAATCATTATAATGTTCTATAACAATCATTTTTCTTCATAATAAGAAGAGATATGGGGATAGATTCCGAATGGGGGGTGATATGGTTTCTTACCTTTCTAAAAGTTTGTTAGTAATGTGTTCATCAAAAAATATAAGACCATAGATATGAAAATAATATTGTATAAAAGATAAATGATATATAAATAATTATATAATGATAAATTCCTAAAAAATAATTATCAAGTAGTCCATAAAAATTGAGAATAAAAATAGATTGAAAAAAAATATTTAAAATCCATGTGAGTGGAAATGAGTTTGATAATGATGATTTTAAATAAAATAATATTAATAAAAATGGGGAAAATGAATAAAAAATCCCTACATTATAGTGAATGAAAAATGATTTAAGATATTCTTTTCTTCACCATGTGATATGACCTCTATTCAATAAGAATCATCAATTACTCCTCTATGAATGGATCCTACAAGAATCTGAGCTACTCAAACCCTTGTTTCCCATTGTTCATTTCACAATATGAATAATACTCACACTATATTATGATAAATAAATTTTATATGTCTTTGTTCAATTTTATCATGTATTTTATTGTAAAAACTAGACATCATGACTTTGGGCCAAAACCAGGTCAAATAAATTATAACTCTCTTAAGTAACTATTTTCCAGATACTATAGTGGTGTAAAAATTTATATTTTATAAGCTTTTGTATATATAAATATTTTCATGTATAGAATTTTATTTATTTATTTAATAAATATAAAAAATCCCTTAAAAATCAATTATCCCAGAATCTATCTAAAACTCTTCCCTATGGTAATCACCAAATCTCTACTTAAGTGAAGTAGTAAAATAATTTTTTTAATATCGTTACCTACATTTATTCTACCAATATACCAATTTTAAAGCTCATGACTCTAGAATTTTTGAATGAGCTATGACATGATAGATAAAACAACCTGAGTCACAACATGCCACTACCAGGAAAACCATTGTAAGAAGTTGTTAATGGAATAAAAAAAGAATATTTTACAAAAGAAATATAGAAAACCTCAAAAAAATATATAAATGAAATTTTTATTCTTTAACAGTAATATATAATATATTTATTGTAAATATGACCATTGGATATATGGTCCTTATAATAGTAATATGATGATTGGATAAATATAGTTTCTATTCTGGTAAATAGTATAAATAACTATATAATTGAATAAATACCAATATATGAATATCAAAGCATCATAAATAAATATTTAAAGTAATAAATATATCATAAATATAGTAGATATAATTTTAATTTTTTTTATATTTAGTTTTGAAACCTAAATATTTTAAATTGAATATAAAAAATAATAATTTAAAATTATATTTTGATTAATCCAGTTAAAAATTTGGAAAATACTTATTAAAGTTATATAATGGTGAATTTTTATTAATACTATAATTTATTTTAATTTTTTTGTTAATATTAAAAAATTATATATAATATATAATAATTATTTATAATAATAAAAATATGAATTATTAGTTAAATATATTATTTTAAAATATTAAAAATTATTTATAAAATCTGTGAAGTAATTTCTTATACCAAAAATAATTGTTTTTAAAATGTTAGGAAACATTTTAAACAATAAATAAATAAATTCTAACATAATAAGGTATTTTTAAAAATTAATTTTGTCAAAGTTAAAAATTTATATTAATAAAATAAGTTCTAAATTTTTATTCAAAATATTATAATTACATAAGCATGAAATAATAAAAAATTCTATAAAATAAAGAAAGAAATACATAAATAGGAAAATAAGATTTAATAAAGATTATTGATACATAGAATATTTTTATATTTTTTAGAATTGAATTTTAATATTTCAAATCCCACCAACTGGTTAATTTATTGGTGATTTTTACATTTATTAATTGTTAGAGAAATCTAGTTTCAATTTTAAAATTGGTTTAGTTGATGACTTTTAATTGCTTTATTTTATCTTTGTAATTATCTGTATAAGCACCACCCTTAATTTTTTATATTTTGATTATTTTTTACCAATGTTCATTTTGATCAAACTAGAGTGGTTATATGTTAAAATTAAAAATCTATAATATTTGGAAGTGGATTATACTTGTATTCAGAAATGGATTTGGCACCTTATCGTATGGTAATGACATTGAACATGTATAATATGATTTCTGTGGCTATGATTTTTTTCTCTATATGGAAATGTGGATCAAATTCCTTGATAAAAAAAATCCCTACATTGGACTTGAACCGTATAACTTTGTGGGATTCTATTATATCAAATTGGCTAGTGAATCTCAGAAAACTTTCTATGTATTTGGAGGATTAATTTCATTTGATTTTGAAAGTATTTTAAAAGTTTTCCAATAAAATATATATTGACCAATGAAAAGGATCCCAAGAGGTTAAGATAGCCATATATTTTTCGTAGACCATTTACCACTATGGTGCTTAGAATGGGCTATCATGGAGGAGGACAATGTGCGTCAACCAAATCCTAATAGTTCACAAAGCTAGGTAAAGTGAATAGTAGAAAGAGGACAAGATGAATTCCGAACTGAGAAAGGCATTATGATAAAAGACATATATTCTCACACATAAAAGCTTCTCATCTAACATATTCATTCAATATCGTGTTTAATTGAGTAGAGGCACGACGAATGGATAATTGATGTGGGATTCATTCACATAGTTATTATTTACTCTTTTATGATGCGTGGGCTCATACCCTTCAATATGTCTCCACCTTCGCTCTGCACTACCCTAATCACTTATACTCTATAGAACTGCTATGGATAAGAAACTCGAATGTGAAAGCTAATAACTATATTATATTCTAAATAATCCATGGGTGAATTGGGAATCTCACACTGACCTAATGAAAATCGTAGTGAACATGAAACCTGCATAGAGGTACTTTAAGAAGAGTTCACACCCCTAAAAACCTATAAATATTGGGGAAACTCTATAACTAGTATAATCACCATGGGAGTCCGAACCTATTTATAGCAGATTCCAAACTACCATCATAAAGGTTATCCATATGGTGTATGAAGTTCATCTAGTTTTGTATGCGGTTATACACACTCAATAAAGATAGCTTGTTGAGCTACATAAGGGTATCCAGAAAATTATGTAAAAATCACAAGGAGGGTGTATAAAGGTAACATGGAAGCTATATAAATAAATCCAACACTATGTGATGTTAAAATAACTATGTAAGGGTGTTTTTAATGTCATGAAATGATCTGAGGAGGTTTTATCAAGGTGTCATGTAAATTTATATAGAGATAATGTTCTAGATGATGTATAATGTTCGTGTGAAGTTTTTTAAACATGGAATGATTTTCTAAATTTATAGAAATTATGATTCATAAAATAATAGTGAGGAATATGGACTTGAAATGAGCATGGCCGCTCTTGATGGAATAATTTCATGACATTTTGAAAATGTTACAAGGATATAAAAATTTTAGAACATTAGTTCAAAGGTGTGGGATGAAATAAGAAAATATTGAATCCATAAAAATACAGATGTTTAAAATAAAATACTATATTTTTCCTTTAGAAGGATGATTATGAATGGAATATAGATGATTTGAAGTCTTAATCATTGTTTAAATGGGATTTTTGACCATTAATAAGAAGAATGTGCTTCATATAAATTAATTTGGATGCTTTTATATGATTGGATTGATCATTAGTCTAAGCATCCTGTAGGGAATTTAACTAATTTAAAATTATTTTTCAATTACTTTTAATTCCCTTCTATTATATTTTAAATTTCCCTTTTTTAAATTAATAATTTATCTTTCTTTATCCCCCATTCATTTCTTAGTTTCAATATTCTCTATAGTTTTTTTTTGTTTTCCTCTTCAATATGATCTCAAAACAATTATAATGGTGAATGACTAACCAGAGGAATCTTCTTGTGGATAAATCCATTTTAGACCACAAGAATCATTGAATCCATACATAAATTTTATTTTCCATTATGGGTTAATTCAAGGATTACAAGTAGTGAGTGTAGCTACCCTCGTTTTGGTAAACTATGGAGTAAATTATTCTTCCAGGATATTTCTGATAGCCCTATGGGCATCATTAATTCCCTACCGGGTTACGGAATTTATAAATTTATAAACACAAACGAAATGGACCACTAAACTATAGGGTAGTATGGGATAGGAAATTCTGAGGTCAAACCCATCGAGATTGGTCTAGAGAAATTATTAGTTAAATAATATTGAACCAAACTAATTTTTATTTTAATAGTGTGAATAAAAGATATCGAGATTTGGATTTGATTTAGAATGTGGGAGATAAAAATATAAAATGGGTTCCTGGTAGAAATGATTTAGGGTTCATGAGACAACAAGGTATAAGATAATTTATTAACAATTATGCCATTTTTGGAATAGGGTTAAAGCAAATTAAATGGTCATGATAAACACACTCTATCCCCATATATCTTTTTCTCATGGTCAGGTACATCTGGTTTTAAAGGATGGGGAACCCAAAACCTGATTTAAACATTTGGATAGAATAAACCCAATGGTAATGGTGGATTTCTAGACCCAATATCTCATATTAAAAATGTGTATCCATTATACTCAAGAAATGATCATGCTCAAAGATAAAATGATATTACACCAAAACCTGAACCCGACTCAAAATGTTCATACCAGAAGAAATTCAAAAAAATATAGAATTGAAGTGAAAATTTGAAATCACTACATGAATTGTATTAAAATACTAAATTCATACACATCCAATCCCACATAATTAATAATTCACCATAATAATGATATAAAACAGTCATTTTATCCACGGGTGGGTGTGGAAAAATAAATAAAATAAAAATCCTATAGAAAATGGTGAAGTATGTGGTGAGCCTCTCTGCTAGAATCCCATTGTGGGGCTCCGACTGGGAATGTGGTTTGAATGGTGTTGCTAGGGGATCTATTTATAGGTGTTGGAAGAGATCTTTCCAAGGATGGTCAAGACGTGTATTTAATGTACATGGCATGTACTCATGGTTCATGTATGTGTCTGTGTGCGTGTGTTTCATATGCTAATTTAAATTGTTCACACACTGCTTGACGTGTAAGTAATGTACATGACATTTAACCATTATCTATGTTTCCTGTTATTCTACATGACTCATGCTTGACTTATGTTAATTAATTTGAAATTATTACTTGCTTCACATCATGTACTAAAGTTACATTTCATGTTATTGTCCCTTACAACATGTTTTTATGTCATGACTTTTTCTGGCAGCATCTCACAAACTAATAGTACACATCATATACTGAAATTTTGTTATGTGTACTTGTTTTTCTATCTATTTTCCATATTCAATCTTCCTCATAATTCTGGTGTCACAGCATGAGCAATGCGAGCAACACAAAGTGTCTTTAAGAACTATTTTCCTCCTCTTTTCACTCATTTTTCATATAATGATCATTTCATGCCATAAAACATAAAAAAACTAAATTAGATCCAAAATTAGTAATATTATTTCATTAAATACAAAATTCAATATATTTAAACAATAAAAAATGTATGCATGAAACAAGATTATCAATTTATTATATGATGAAGTATTTAGATGTACATTTTACTTAGTGGATATTTAGAATATTTTATTATCAATCCTACAATGATGTTGTTCATTACGTATATTCTAGGATGACTACTAAATAATGAATCTTCAGATAGGATAATTCTATCGTGAGCATTTTCATTATTTTTAGTACATTTATATTATCTTCATTTCATTTCATATTTATTTTCCAATTTTTAATTCCACAATAAAACCCATTTTTTATTCCTTTGTTTTGATAAATATAAATATCCAAAAAAACAACAATATGTTATTCAATAGTACTACATGTTACACTTCAAAATATACTCATGTGAGATGAACCCGGTCAGCCAATCTATAATTGTAGAAAAATAAATAATTGATTTTGTTCCATCCTATGATAGGTGTGTCAAATTATTTCACCATTTTTAGGGGATTATAATTTATTCTTTTAGTATTCAATTTTACATTTTGTAAATAATTTTTATTTTTTTCTACAATATTAAAAAAACTAACTACAAAAAGTGAAATATTTTGGGTGGTGTATTCAAATTTCAATTATTTTTTATGGAATTGCAACTCTCTTCTTTTAAAAATAAACTAAATAAGTTCAGAATGAATGATATTATCATTGACATGATATTATATATGAAATGAAAAACTTGTGAAGTCAAATATAATTATTAACAAAACATATCCTTATATCTTAGGTGAAACAACTAGAGAAATAACTATAACCAGTAGAGGAAGAGATTTCCACATGTATCTTTTTATTGAGGAATACGATGAGGCAGATATAGAGTAATTTAAGGAATCACCACGATCAAACATCACTCAACCCTAGCTAATCAAGATTATTGTTGAACACATATATGGTAATAAACTTGTGGGTGATCTAAAATATTTAAAATACTATTGGAAATTATTTTTAGAAGGTATGATTTAGTAATATTTTTACAGCCTCGAATAATCACATTCAATACCAATATACCATTATATAAATTTGGAAGAAGAAATCAATGAAGTGGGTGAATTTGAAGAGATATTAGAAGAGAATATCTGTATAATTTTATCCATTAAAACCAATATCCAAATGGAATTGAGAAATAAAGAAACACTTATTTTCAAGAGAAGTCAATGATTCAATACTTTATTGAACCAATTTTAATTTATTTTACTAAAATAGGGTTAATCATTAACTCTAAAAGTTTAAATTTTTTACATTCATCGGGCACATGGATAGCCATGGAGGAAAAATAAGAAAAATATTTCAAAACTCATGAATAATTCATTATGATCTATGAAGCTATTGAACATATACTAGAGGTACTACATTAGGATATCCGATAGTATATTCCTATAGAAATTTAGTCATATGTTGTGAACATTTAAGGGTGTTATTTTTAAGTTAATTTAACTATTTTTAAATTCTTTCAACATAAATATTTCTCTAAATTACAACTTTTTTGAAACTTTTAGTGGTGTAAATGAAGATAAAACCTCTCAATTGATTGGATCGTTCATATAATGAGAAAGAAACAAGGAGAAGGAACTATTATTTTCCTTACCAAAACCATGAAAAATGTACATTTTTTCAATGGAGATGGACCTGGTGTAATTTTTCCCCAGATTCATCAAGAAGCAATTTGTGTTCAGTCACATTGGAAGGAAAAAGTGTTGTGGGTTTAAATAAATGAAAATATTACCACAATATGATTATATATATCGTCTAGAAATAACCTTCATGGTGCAGAAAAAATCTAGGCCCCACGTAGGGGTTAAACTATGATATGTTGTTATTTTAATTTTCATTATATTTTTCTTTTTCTTACATATTTTATTTCTTAATTTATTTAAATTATCATTATTTTTTATTTTATTTATATTTTTTGAGTGGGAAGTAGCAAGGAACTAGTATAAAAGCCACCACAACAAATAATCTAGGTTTCATTATTCTTATTCTATTTTTTTGAAGAATAATCAATGTATTTTTTAAAATATATTATTATTATTGATGAATAAATAAGGGTTGTAAAATTCAATGTGATGGGTAGTGGTTCCAACTTGTTTAGGATTTTCATTTTATGTTTTAATTTTTTTTTCTTGTTTTGTGTGTCATTAGTTTATAATGTTTTTCCTTAAATTCCATCCCACTTAGTAAAAAAGTGAATTATACTTTTCATTATTATAATAATTTTGAAAAAAATGAATTTATATGATTTCTGAGTAAGATTTTATATCGCTTTCGTTGGATTTATTATTATCAAACCCGGAAAAGCATTGTGAATGGAAATGATTAACTGGAATTTAATTATGACATTTGGAAAAAAAATTGGACTCTAAATTTAGTAAATTATTCATTGTGAAAAATAACACCTTAGATATCCAATAGAAAATACATTCATATAAATCATTTTAAATTGGATTAAAATGGGAAGTTAGAATCCCACATGATGTTTTGAGATAATTGTGGCACTAAAGAACATATAAAAATTAATAAATAATCATAGGAACATAGGATCCTAATTGTAATTAAGGAATGTATTTAGGTGAGTGGAGTACTGAAAACTAGATGAATATGGAGTAAATTTAATTATGAAAATATCATTTAAGTTGTATTATGGAAGTGAGAAATGGATATTTTTTATGAGATGATTCCAAAAAAATATTTTATTTGAGTTCCACTTGTTAAAATATTAATTCCACTAAATTCTATTCTATTAAAAAAATGGAATAGAAATTTGGATTAAATTGATGTTGGGTAATGGATGGTAATTTTATAGGAGATGTGATAGTTTCAATAATTACTGAATCTTCTTCTTATTTTATGGTTCGTTAGTTTGATCTAATGAATAATAACTATTTTCGAAAATAAAAGTAATTTTTTTAATAGACTGAAATGTTAATGTTAGGGGGGGGGAATTAATAGATCCAATATTTTCATATTTTTTCAAATTGAATTTTAATGATTTAAATCCCGCCATTTTGTTAATTTATGGACGATTTTACATTGTTATATTATAAAAATAATATGGTTGTAATAATGAAAATGGTTTTATTCATGGATTTTAATTATTTTTGTTTATGTATTGAATTATCAAAATTAATATGACACGCTCCTATCATTGTGCATATAGAAATAAATGTTATTTTCCTAGTATAAAATAATTTTGACTAGGGTCTGATTACATTAGTATCCTTTGAATTGGATCAATTACATTATTTAAATCACATATTATATTTAATTTTTTTGTTTTATGTATTTAATGAATGTAATGACAATTTTTTAATGTTTTTTGAATATTTATAAAAATTACATTCAAAAAGAAGAATTTAAACTATCATGTAATTTATAAATAAAATGATTTATAAATGTAATGAATTGGTTATGGGTTCAATCATTATTAAATTTTATCTTTTTGACTCTGGTTTGATAATAAAAATATTATATATCATTTTTAAATTACTTATCATTATTTATTGATTATTCAATATTTAAGATCCTATGAAATATTAATCTAACCTCTTCCAATAATCAGTGTTGATGAAACACCTTGGTCTACACTATTCCATCATCCTAAACTGTAACATCCCAAGTAAAAAATGAATAATATTTTTTAAAATTTACTAATATTTGTGAATTAAATAATAATATTTATTTAAAGGGGTTTCTATATTCGATGGCATACCCAAAACACAACAACATGTTTCATTGAAATCTTTCATTGCGCAATGATAATATAATATTATTATTTTAAATGTTAGTTAAAGCTTACCCATTTTATTAATGATAAGGAATAGAACTAACTAAAATATCATTATACATGTTTTTTAAATGCTTTTACATTTATCCACTATCTTTTAGAGGCTTAATATGTGAATGAATCTAATTTTAAGCATAATTTACATTAAACAGTTGATTTACTACCTTTTGATGGAGAACCCCATTTAAATCTATTTTTGGTCACCTTTATATGTCCTATTGGACCAAATAAAATTCTTCTTCAGAATTGGGACATCAAAATTTACTTTGGGTAAATTTTTTGTATTTTTTGGATAAAATACATTTTTTTAAGAATAGTGATAAACAATGTATTTTAATTCAAAAGTTCCATTTAATGTAATTTATTTATATGGTTATATTATATTTTTAATTGGTTTTAATTTTTAATTATAATATTTTTTTACCATTTAATCCAATTTTGGTCATTTAAATTAATTTCACTTTGAAATTGGACATAAACAAGTATCAATCTTTTGATAGTTATTATATCTTTAAAACACGTTTTTTTATAATGGGGATTAATTTTAAATTAATTAATCCAACTTCTATGTTTTAAATTTGGTAAAATAGAAATTTTTTTTTATTTGGAATTTCAAATATAAATTAGGCTTAATTTTTGGTATTTTTCTTAAAAATATCAATCCTTGATGAATAGTGAAACCACTGAGTCGTCGTTAAAAAAATCACTTTTTCATTTGAATGAAATTTTACCACTTTTGTAGATTGAATTTTGAAAATACAAAACACATGATTGTTATTATTAAGTAAAATTCGAATCAATAAGACTAAAATATTATTTTGTGAATAGTAACTTTTAACTTTTATTTGTCACAGATAAAAGAAAATAGGGAAAATTCTATGTAAAAGGAATATCATAATAATATAAAATTACCTTAACACGTGTTCTATCATTATTAGTTGAGTCATTAAAGACCATGGGAATATTTGGGTTGATTTTGAAACCCCATGGAGCCACATGGGAGCAATAATAACACTTTAGATTAATTAACTCAAAGTAAAGGCAAAAATGACATAAAAAATATATTTTAGTAAATTAATTTTTAAAATGGGTTATATAAATTATCCTTTCAACTATAAATATTAATTGGAAACCTAAAATGATTTCATTCATCATGGTTTTTGTTTTATAATTTTTAGATGTCAAATAAATTGAATTATTTATGACCCAATAATGAGGTAGTATTTACCTCATTAATAAATGATTTAAATAATTAATATTATAATCATTAATACAATATCCAAAAACTATACATTTATTATTGAATGATTATATTTCTACCATTAGTCATCATATCTTTGACTTTAATTAGTTTTTGATCTTTAGAAAATGAATATAATTATATAATAAAATCATATTTTCACACTTTCCTAAAGAGCCCCTCATCCCCCTTATAAAATGCCCTCACATATAACTCATTCCTCACACCTATCAAGCCACTTTTATTTTCCAAACGCTGACATAATAAGCTCTCAAGATCCATGTACTCATCATTGAATCCTTTCCTTAGGCAGATGGAACTTTAAGAAGTCCTTTTGGTTCAATCCTAAGGGAGTTACCAAATTAAAGGAAACTGTTTCTCTTAACTTCATTTCTTTTATTTTACTTATCCAACCCATAAACTCCTTTTGTTACAATATTATATAACAACACCAGAATCTTAAATATACTTTTATGTTTTTATGAGTAGTATTCTAACTACACTTACACACACCTCCATCTAATGGGGGAAGAACATAATGATTCTGTAAACGGAAAACTAACGCCTCACAAAACGATGATTGCTCATTTATTTTATACCGCCACTCATGGTGTCCATTAAGATGAAACTATAATTATATATGATATATATTATGTTTATGTATTATTTATGCTTTTTTATTTTTCTTTCATATCAATCCTTTGTGGTTTCCATTATGGGTAAACACGATAATTTCATTTGAGGAAGTGCAGACTACCGCCCCCTCAAAGTGATATGACTCGTTAATGCCATATGTGGGGTGTATAAAGGATGGAATTAATGATATTATATATGATATTATACTGGAATTATAATATATCTATGTATAATTATGTTTTAATTACATTAAAATAAAAAATTCAAATAAAAGTAATGTTCATGCGTACATACGGTTTACCGTCTCCATGAACAATGCCTTTCATTACATAGCTCCAAATGTTATGTACTAGTATAAATACATGTATATAATGGATATAAATGATATATATGATATCTAAATCTTGAATACCATTATAGATATAATGAATTTTTGACCATGTGAACAACTTGTAATTATTAGAAGTCCATTTTTGACTCAAGTACCAAATATCGACGAAACGAACGTTATTAACTTAAATGATAACATAATGTTTATAACATGGTAAAAAGTGATATAAAAGTAATAATAAACTTGAAAAAGGTTCTTAAGAAATTATTAATTATCTTCAGTTTATTATTTAAGAGATTAAATAACGAACGAGTCAATTCGTACATGAGGTAATGGACTTCGTCTCAATTTTCATTCATTGAGGAATGTTTTGTTTTAATACATAATTTTCTTTTATACACTGTATAAACACCTTTGAATATTCTTTTCATTAAAAGGGAATCTTTTTCTATGAAGTGCATTACTAAACGACAAAAAAATAATGTTTCTTTTTAACGTACGCGTTGAGAATGACCTTTCCATCGCCACTAAATTTTTTTGATCTTTGGCTTCCTTACCAAGCCATAATGTTTTTAAATGGAAAATAAATACCATATATTATTTTAACTATTTTGGTTTAGAAAAAGGTTTTTATAATGGATTTTTTATGCCAATATATTTAAATGATATATTTTTATTGAAATGTGAAAATGTTATATTTCCTTTAGGTTTGTTTTAGGCATAACGAATATGTTACGGTTCTTGGAATTTTTTTCATATGTGGGTGGTTTCATGATAAAATTATGGTTGGTGAGCCCAAGATATCCCTCTAATGAATTGTGTAACATGACGGAGGTCAACATGAATGTTTCTCCTAACAGATTTAAAGAATATAGTGTTATGAATATTCCAAACGTAACTCCCTATGTAGCTGTGATAACTACAATGTAAGTATTATATGATTACCAAAATTTACCTTTATGATTTATGTTTTCTATGTGTTATTCATAAATCTTATGATATCATGAGGTATGTTAAATGGTTTATGTTATGTATCCAATGATGAACTAATGTTTTCTTTCTATGTTTTATAACCCTAACTAATCTTTTTATGCTCATCCCAAGTTTTGAAATGTTTTTCAGAGGACCTAAAGATGAATAGGGTCAAGGATGGGATCATGGAAAAGTCATGCTATCTAAAACATGGGAAAATACAGGAATCTTTTTTCAAGAGTTTTTATTTTTCAAAAAAATTGAGTAGAAGTGTCTACCTTGTAATTTTTCAGATGTAATGTAATAGTTATGGCCTAATTCTCTAAAACTCTAAACCTGGATAGATCCTCAATGTGAATTATTCATTTAATTCAAGATTATGTAATGTTTAAGGGTGGGTCATTATAGTTGGTATCAGAGATTGGTTTAGATAACTTTAGGTGTTAGGGTATTGTTAAATTAATATCCATAAATTACTTTATGTTAATATTGAAATGAAATAGCAGTTACAGATTACCATGTTTCTTTGCCTAAGATATTTCTGTGTTCAGAATGGTTTTCTATAGAGGAAACAAGGCGAGTATGTTGGTAAGACATCAGGAGGAAGACAACCTTCCAGATCAGCAACCAGAGATGGTCGGAATGAGAACTGAATAGTTTATTGAAGTGATGGAACAATTGAATGAGGCTATAAATGGTGGTGGTATCCATACACTAGATCATCCATATCAACCACAGAGGAATATGTCAGTAGTGCAACATTTCATGAGGAAACATCCTCCATCATTCAAGGGATCATTTGACCCTGTTCTAGCTAACGGGTGGATTAAATCACTAGAGAAATTTTTTGATGCCATGCGGTTGTTCAGAACTTCAAAAGGTTAGTCTCGCAGTTTAGCATTTTGAAGGAGAAACTGATCAGTTGGGGTCGATGGTGAAAAATATCAGGGATAATGAGGATATTGATACTCTTGATTGGGATGAATTCAAAGGTTTGTTTATGGATAAATATTTTCCTTAGGTGGTTCATCTTAGGATGTAAATCAAATTCCTATAATAGAGGCAGGAGGATGACTCAGTGGCTTCTTATGAAGCAAAACTCACTCCACTAGCATGGTATGCTCTAAATTTCATACGAGATCTTGATAGTAAAATCAATAGTTTTTACACAAGATTAAATCCAATGTATCCAAGGGATTTAAATTCTCGTGATTTCAAATGTTTTGAAAAACTTGTTCTTTGTGCGGAGAATGTGGAAATGGTGTTTCCCGATGATCACATGTTATTTGAAAAACATTAGAATAAATGGTCAAGGTGGCTGGAGAAAGGGAAGAAGTCTTCAAAAAAATTATATTATAAGAAACTTATGTTTTCAATCTGTGAATGTTGTGGTAAAATAAAAGTTGGGGAATGTCTTATGAATTCTATTAAGTGCTACCAATGTGGTAAAATGGGACAAAAGCCTCGTAATTGATCTGAAAAAGATCGAGGTAATGGTAAGAAAAAATTTGATTTATAGTCAGTAAACTGTATTAAGTGTAATGAAATGTGTCATTATGAAAATGAGTGTCCAACAAATAACTGAACTATGAGAATGTAGTCAGAATATAAGTAGAAAGTGGTGGTGAAGTCCTTTGAAACTACTTCAATAGATGTTGGGCCATAAAATGAAGTAGTATCAGGTACACTATTGGTTTGTTCAGATTATTCCAATGTGTTTTTTGATTCGTGGTATACAAATTCATTCATTTCTGAGAATTTTTCTAGTAAATTGGGAATTTCATCTCAATATATGAATCTTAAACTTATTTTAAAAACACCGGGGGAAATATTGAGATAAAAAGAAAACATAAGAACCTTCTTGTCCTTGTGTGCAAAAAAAATATACCTGCAAACATTATTGTTTTTCATCTAGTAATGTTTGATGTTATTTTGGGTATGGATTATCTTTCTGTTTATGATGCTAAGAATGGCTTCAGAGCTAAAGAGGTTTATTTTAAGAAAGAATTTCAATTTGAGTACAATAATGGACCATTTATTTTGATAACATATCAGGAAGCTGAGAAACTAGTAAAAGATGGAAATGAATGTTACCATGCATATATTGTTGAAAATAAAAGATGTGTTGAGATTAATGATGTTCCATTGGTAAATGAGTATCTTGATGTTTTTCTAATGAGTATCTTGGAAGTATACCTGAATGAGAAGTTGAATTTACTGTATACTTATTTATTTATTCATACCAAATTTGAAAACCCCCTTTTTGAATGGCTCAAATTGAAATTTTAGAATTAAAGAAGAAAAATTACGGGAGTTATTAGATAAAGGTTTTATTTGATCTAGCACATCACTATGGGGTGCTCCTGTATTTTTTGTAAAAAAACAAATATAGTTCAATGAGACTTTGCATTTATTATAGATCATTGAATAACATCATTATTAAGAACAGATATCATTCTCCTCATATTGTTGATTTGTTTCATCACCAATAGGGTGCTCGGTATTTTTCAAAGATTTATTTGAGGTCGGGGTACCATCAATTGAAAGTAAAGGATGTAGACATTCTGAAGACCTCATTTCATACTAGATATGGCCATTATGAATTTATAGTTATGCCTTTTGGTTTAACCAATGCACCGAATATATTCATGGATCATATGAAGATAATTTTCTATGAGTTATTGGATATGTTTTTGGTTGTGTTAATTGATGATATTTTTGTAAATTCCAAAAGAAAATAGGAACATGAAAGTCATTTAAGGGTTGTCTGGAAAACCGTCAAAGAAAATAGACTATTTGAAAAATTTAGAATGTGTGATTTTGGGTTACAAATTTTTTTTCCTTGGTCACATTGTTTAGAAAAATGGCATAACTATTTATCTTGCTAAAACAAAGGTTGTTGAATAATTGCCAAGACCCACAAATATAATCGAGATTTGTAGTTTTCATGGTTTTGTAGGTTATTACTGGAGGTTTTTTGAATGTTTTCCACGGTTATCTAGTCCACTCACTAAGTTAACTCAAAAAGGTGTTAAGTTCATTTGGAAAAAAGAATGCGATGATTGTTTTCAGGAATTGAAAAGATGATTGTTGAATGCTCTAGTTTTGGGACTACCTTCTGGAAATGGTGAGTTTTTTTACAAAGATGCATCATTGAAAGTAATTGGTTGTGTCCTTATTCAGAATGATCAGGTAATTGCATACGATTCACGTCAGTTAAAACCTCATGAGTTAAATTACCCTACACATGATTTTGGAATTATACTCCGTTGTTTTTTCTTGATAAATAAGGGGGAATTATTTATATGGAGTAAAATGTGAAAGATATACTGACCAAAAAAGTTTGAAGTATACATTCACTTAGAAATAATTGAACATGAGACAGTGGATATGGTTGGAATTAATTAATGATTATGATTGCACGATCGTTTAAAATATGGGAAAAGAAAATAAACCAGCTGATGCTTTGAGTTTAAAATTTAATTCTTCATTAACCATGATACGTTTGGAATGTGATCCTTTGGATTTTGATTTGATAAAATTTGGCATTGAAATTATTGGTGTAGAAAATTCATATGTTTTGTTTCATGTGTCAGTGAAATCATCTCTATCAAACAGAATTAAGAAAGCGTGGAAGAATGATAATGAGTTACCGAAAAAGGTAGAGTGTGTTTAGAATGGAATGTTTCCTAAATGTAACGTTGAAAATGATTGTGTTATGAGGTTTGGGAAGAGATTATGTGTTCCTTGTGATTCACAATTAATTAATGAGTTTTTATGTGAAGCTCATATTTCTCCATTTTCTATTCATCTGGGCATTAATAAGATGTACAATGATCTTCATGAGTATGCCTAGTGGGATGGAATGAAAATAGATATTCCTGATTTTACTGTGAAGTGTTTAACATGTTCGTAGGTTAAAGCTAAGAAACAGTTACCAAAAGGGATGCCTCAGTCTTTACCGGTGCCCGAGTGGAAATGGTAAAATATATCCATGGACTTCGTTGCGAGATTACAAAAGGCATCAAGAGGTAATAATGCATTCTGGGATATTGTTCATCTGTTTACTAAATCTACTCATTTTTTTCCTATTCGAGATACTTTGTCTCTAGATCAACATTCTCGGTTATATGTTAAAGATATAGTTAGGTTTCATGGTGTTCCCCTCTCCATTTTATCTGATCGGGATCCTAGGTTTACTTCTAACTTTTGGAAATGCCTTTAGATGATGTTGGGTACTGAATTAAATTTCAGTACAGCTTTTCACCCACAATCAGATGGGCTGTCAGAACGAAAAATTCAGACCATGGTGGACAAGCTACGTGCTTGTTGACATGATTACCAGGGAAGTTGGGACCAACATATTTCTTTGGTTGAATTTTCATATAATAATTTTATTCATTTCAGTATACATATGGATTCATTTCCGGAATTATATTTAGAGCGGTGTCAAACTCCAACATTTTGGGATGAAGTAGGTGAAAGGAAGTTGATGGGATTAGAATTGGTAGAAGAGATAGTAGAAAAACTTAATCTGATTCAAAAGCACATGATAATGGCTTAGAGTAGGCAGAAATGTTATGGGGATAACTGGAGACAGGATGTCTATTTTGAGTTAGGTGATCATGTATTTCTCAATGTTTCTCCATGGTAATGTTTGATGCATTTTGGTAAGAAGGGAATGTTGAGTCCGACATTCATTGGACCTTATGAAATCCTAGAGAAAGTTGGATCATTTATGTAAAGAGTGGTTTAACTCCTCTTTTATCGTATGTACACATTGTTCTTTATGTTTCAATGTTGAGATAGTATATGCAAGATCCATCTCATGTTTTAATTCTATAGGTAGTTCAGTTGGAAGAGAATCTATCTTATGAGGAACAACCAGTCCAGATTCTTGAAAGAAGAGAGAAAGTGTTTTCTAATAAGGTAATTTATCAGGTAAAGGGTCTGTGTAAAAACCATATGGTTGAATAGGTAATGTGGGAATCTGAAAATGCTATTTGGGATAAATACCCCCACTTATTTGATAAGTGAATAAAATAGCAAGGATGCAATGCCCAATAGGGGGAAAGATGTAACATCACAAGTAAATAAATAATAATATATTTTCATATTTATTAATATTTGTGAATTAAATATTAATTTTACTTTAAATGGGTTTCTATGTTCTATGGTATACCAAATAAGCAACAACGAGTTTCGTTGAAATCTTTCGTTGCACACTAATAATAAAATAATATTTTATTAAATTTTAGTTAACGACAAGCCATTGTATTAATGGGAATGAATATATGTAACTAAAATATGATTATAAATGTTTTTTAAATGTTTTTAACTTTATCCAATATATTTAGAGGATTAAAATGTGAATGAATCTAATTTTAAGCATTATTTTCCAAAAAAGGTTGATTTACACCATTTGATGGAGAACACTAATTAAATATAGTTTTGGTCACTTTTATATGTTATATTTGTCCAAATAAAATTATTCTTTAAAATCCGGACATCAAAATTTACTTTGGGTAATTTTTTTTATTTTTCGTATAAAATTCATTTTTTATGAATAGTGAAATATACTGTATTTTAATTCAAAAAAAATTTTAATATAATTTATTTATATGGATATATTATCTTCTTAATAGGGTTTAAAGTGTAAATATATTATGTTTTTACCATTTAATCCAATTTTGTTCATTGGAATAAATTTCACTTTGAAATTTTACATAAACAAGTATCGATATTTTAATAGTTATTGTGTCTTAAAAACACATTTTTTGTTTTGATAATTGGAATTAATTTTAAATTAATTAATCCAGCTACTATGTTTTAAATTTGGTAAAATAGTCATAATTTTTTAATTTAGAATATCAAATATATCTTAGTGTTAATTTTTGGAAATTCTCTAAAAAACATTAGTTTTTGATCAATAGTGAAACCAGTAAGTCGTAGTAAAAAACTGAATTTTTCTTTTAAATGAAATTTTACTACTTATTTAGATTGAATTTCAAAAATAAAAAATACATGGTTGCTATTATTAAGTAAAATGTGGTTCAATGAGATGAATTTGTTTGGTGAATAGTAACTTTTGACTTTTATTTACCACGGATAAAAGAAAATAAGGTAATTCAAGGTAAAGAGAATATCATAATAAAACACAATTACCTAAACACTTGCCCTATACTTATTGGTTGAGTCATTTATGACCATGGGCATCTTTGGGTCGATTTTGGGACCCCATGGAGCCAATTGGGAGTGAAAATGACACTTTAGATTAATTAATTTAATGTAAAGGAAAAAATGACTAAAACAAATATCTTTTAGTAAATTAATTTTTACAAGGGTTAATTTAAATTATCATTTTGAATAAAAGTAATCATTGAAAATTTAAAAATATTTTCTAAATCATAGTATTTTTTATAATTTTTACAAATGAAATAAAATAAATTATTTATGTCATAATAATGATGTAGTATTTACCTCATTAATAAATTATTTAAATAAATAAGATTATAAATATTAAAAAAATATCCAAAACCTTCCCAATTATTATTTGATGATTTTATTTCAACCCTTAGTCATCTTATCGTTGAATTTAATTAGTTTTGGACCATTAGAAACCGAATATAATTATATTATAAAATAATATTTTCACACTTTCCTAAAGAGCCCCTCCTCCCCCTAATAAAAATCCGTCACTTATAACTCATTACTCACACCTCGCAAGAAAATTTTAATTTCCAAAACCTGCCCAAAAAAGCTCTCAAGATCCCTTTCCTCCACTTAGAATCCTTACCCGAGGCCGAAGGCACTTCAAGAAGTCCTTTTAGTTCAAACCAAACGTAGTTACCCCAATTAAAGGTAAGGGTTTCTCTTAACTTCTATTATTTTATTTTACTTCTACATCCCATAAAATCTTCTTATTTTTTTCTTTTATAACAACACCAATATCCTAAATATACCAGGATGTTTTTATGAGAATGATTCAAACTACACTTACACACACCTCCATCGATTGGGTGAAGAAAATAATGTTTCCGTGAATTGGAAACTAATGCCTCATGAAACGATGATTGTTCTATTATCTCTTACCACATATCATGTTGTCCATTAAGATCAAACTATATTTTTATATGATATATGTTATGTTTATGTTTTATTTATGATTCTGTATTTTAATTTTATAGGATACCTTTATGGTTTCAATTTTGGGTAAACGTGATAATTTCATTTGAGGAAGTGTAGACTACCACACCCTCAAAGTGATATGACTCGTTAGTTCCATATATGAGATGTGTAAAGGATTACATTAATGATATTATATATGATATTATACTGGAATTATAATATACCTATGTATAATTATGTTTTAATTCCATTAAAATAAGAAATAGAAATGAAATTTGCGTTCATGTGTACGTACAGCTTACCATCTCCAAAAATGGTGCGTTTCATTTCTTTCCTACAAATGTTATGTACTATTAAAAATACATTTATATACTGGATATATATTATATATATGATATCTCAATCATAAATACCATTCTTCATATAATGAAAATTTGACCATGTGACAACTTGTAATTATAAGAAGTCCATTTTTGACTCAATCTCATTTCATTGAGGCATGTTTGGTTTTAATACACACTTTTATTTTATACGTTTTATAAACACCTATTACATTTCATTTCATTGGTGGGGAATATTTTTCTATGATGCATTTTATAAAATGGCAAAAAAATAATGTTTTTTTAATGTATGTGGGGATAACGACCTTTCCACCGCTGCGAGTATTATTTGATCTTTGGCTTCCTTAACAGGCCATCATGTTTTAAAAAGGAAAATAAATACCATATACTCTTTTACATATTTTGGTGTTGAAAATGGGTTTTATAATGGTTTTTTTGTCAATATATTTAAATGATATATTTTAATTGAAATGTGGAAATTTTATATTTCCTTTATGTTTGTTTTTTGTGTTACGAATATGTTATGTTTCTTGGGCATCATTTACTTATACGGGTGGTTCCATGAAAATCCTAGGGAAGACGAGCTTGAGATAGATCTCCATTGCATTGGGTAATGTGAGAGAGGTAAACGTGACTGTTTTGCCTAAGTGATTTTGGGAATATACTTTGATTGGTATTCCAAATGTAACTCCCTGCGTAGCTCTGATAGCTACAATGTATCTATGATATGAATGCCACAAATTTCCTATATGATTTATGTTTTCTATGTGTTATTCATAAATATTATTATTTCATGAGGTATGTTAAAGAGCTTATGTTTTGTATGGAATGATGAACTAATTTTTTCTTTCTTTGTTTTATAACCCTAACTGAGCTTTTTATGCTCATCCCATTTTTTGAAAGGTTTTCCACATGATCTAATAATGAATAAGGCCAAAGATGGGATCCTTGAAAAGTCATTCTATCTAAAACCTGGGATATGACTTGGATCTTTTTTGAAGAGTTTTTATTTTATGAAAAAATTGAAACTAAGTATAAGTGTTTACCTTGTAATTTTTTGAGATGTAATGTAATAGGTATGGCCTAATTCTCTAAAACTCTAAACCTGAAAAGATCATACATTTGAATTATTCATTAATTTCCAGATTATGTAATGTTTAAGGACAAGTCCTTATAGTTGGTATCAGAGGTCGGTTTAGATAACTTTAGATGTTAGGGTATTGTTAAATTAATATCCCTAAATTACGTTATGTTAATATTGAAATTATATAGCATTTACAAATTACCATGTTGCTTTGCCTAAGATATTTATGTGTTAGAATGGTTTTTCGCAGAGGAAACATGAAAACTATTTTGGGAAGGCATCAGGAGGAAGACAACCTTCCAAATTAGCAAACTGAGATGGTCAGAATCAGACATGAATAGTTTGTTGAAGTGATGGAACAATTGACTCAGGCTATAAATGGTGTTGGTATCCATGCATGAGATCATCCAGATCAACCACAGAGGAACATATCAGTAGTGGAGCATTTCCTGAGGAAACATCCCCCATCATTCATAGGATCATCTGACCTTGTGCTAGCTAATGGGTGGATTAAAGCAATGGAGAAATTTGTTTTTATCATGGGGTGTTTAGAAAATCAAAAGGTTAGTCTCACTGTTTTCCATTTTGAAGGTGAAGCTAATAAGTTTTAGTTGATGGGAAAAATACTAGGGATAGTGAGGACATTGATGCTCTTGATTAGGATGAAATCAAAGGTATGTTTCTTGAGAAATATTTTCCTAACATGGTTCGACATAGAATGGAAATACAATTCATATAAATGAGGTAGGAGGATCACTTAGTGGATGCTTATAAAGAAAAATTCACTCGGCTGGCAAGGTATGCTACAAATTTTATACGAGATCTTGATATTAAAATCAACCATTTTTACTAAGGATTAAAGCCAAATTTTCAAAGGGATTTATCTTCTCGTGATTTCAAAAGTAATGAAAAACTTGTTCATTATGTGGAGAAGGTAGAAATGGAGTTTGATGATGATCATGTATTATTTGAAAAACAACAGAATAAGAGGTCGAGGTGGGTAATGAATGGGAATAACTCTTCAAAAATGTTTTATTGTAAGAAACATAAGTTTTCAGTTTGTGAAATTTGAGGTAAAAAGCATATTGGGGAATGTATTTTCAATTATGGTAAGTCTTACTGATGTGGTAAAATGGGTCATAAGGCTCTTAATTGCACTGATAAAGATCAAGGTGATGGGAGGAAAAAATATGATTTATAGTCAGTATAATGTTTTAAGTGAAATTAAGTGGGTCATTCTTCAATTGAGTGTCCAAAGAAGAACTAAACTGTGGAAAAGCAGCCGGACTACAAGAAGAAACAGGTGTTGAATTCCATTGCAACTACGCCAGAAGATGTTGGGCAATCAAATGAAATAGTATCAGGTACATTTTTTGTTTGTTCATATTATTTCAATGTGTTGTTTGATTCATGGTCTACACATTAAATCACTTTGGAGGAGTTTTTTTAAGTAAATTGGAAATTCTATATTAAGATATGAATCCTAAAGATATGGTAAAAACACCTAGAAGAAATGTTGAGACAAAAAATATAACATAAGAACCTTCTTTCCCTTCTGTGTAGATAAAATCTACCTACAAACATAATTGTTTTTCCTCTAGTAGACTTTTATGTTATTTTGGGTATTTCTTGGCTTTCAATTTATCATGCTAAGATTGATTGAAGAGCTAAAGAGGTTTCTTTTTAAAAAGAGTTTCATTTTGAGTACAAGAATGAATCATTTCTTTTGATAACATATTAGGAAGCTAAAATACTTGTAAAAGATGGAACTGAATTTTACCATGCATATATTATGGAAAATATAATATTTTTTGAGATTAATGATGTGTGAGTGGTAAATGAGTATCTTGATGTTTTTTCTGATGAGTTTTCTTGAATTATACCTCACCGATAAGTTGAATTTCATGTTGACTTAGTTTCGGATGCCAATACAATTTCAAAACCCCCTTATCGAATGGATAAAATTGAACTTTTTTAGTTAAAGAAGCAATTAGAGGAGTTATTTGATAAAGGTTTAATTTGACCTAGCACTTCACCATGGGGTGCTCTGGTATTATTTGTTTAAAAGAAATATGGTTTAATGAGACTTTTCATTGATTATATTTCATTTAATAACATCACTGTTAAGAAAAATTATCCTTTTCCTCATATCAAAGATTTGTTTGATCAGCTCCAGGGAGCTCGGTGTTTTTTGAAGATTTATTTGAGGTCAGGGTATCATCAATTGAATGTAAAGGAAGCAGACATTCCGAATACCGCATTTCCTACTAGATATGGCCATTATAAATTTATAGTTATGCTTTTTGGTTTAACCAATTCACCTATGGTATTTATGGTTCTTATGAATAGAATTTTCTCTGATTTCTTGGATAAGTTTGTGGTTGTGTTCATTGATTATATTTTGTTTTAATCGAAAAGTTAATAGTAACATGAAAGTCATTTAAGGGTTGTCTTGCAAACCTTAAAATAAAAAAACTGTTTGGGAAATTCAGCAAGTGTGAGTTTTGGTTACAAAAAATTTCTTTCCACGGTCAAATTGCTTCAAAAATGGCATAAATATTGATCCTGCTAAAATAATGGTTATTGATGAATGGCCAAGACCCACAAATATTATCGAGATTTAGAGATTTCATGGTTGGAAGGTTATTACCATCAGATTTTTGAAAAATTTTCACGGTTATCCATTCCACGGACTATGTTAACTTGAGAAGGTGTTAAGTTCATTTTGTTAAAAGAATGTGATGATTGTTTTTAAGAATTGAAAAAAAGATTGGTGAATGATTCAGTTTGGGCACTGCCTTTCAGAAATGGTGAGTTTCTTATTTATAGTGATGCTTCATTGAAATGACTTGGTTGTATCCGTATGTAGAATGATTAGGTAATTACTTACGCCTCAGGTCAGTTGAAACCTCATGAGTTAAATTACCCTAAACATTATTTGGTATTATCTTCTCCTGTTTTTTCTTTAAAAATTTGATGGTATCTTTTGTATGGAGAAAAGTGTGAAATATATATTGACCAAAATTGATTGATGTATATATTAACTCAAAAGTAATTGAACCTGAGAGAGAGGAGATGGTTGGAATTAATCAAGGATTATGATTGCATGACCCTTTACTATTCGGGAAAAGAAAATAAAGTGGATGATACTTTGAGTCAATAAAGTAATGCTTCATTAACCATACTATATTTGGAACGAGATCCTCAAGTTTTTGATATGATAAACCTTGGCATATAAGTTTTCGGTGCAGTAAATTGTTATGTTTTGTTTCCGGTGTTAGTGAAATCGTCTCTATCAAACCGAATTAAGAAAGCATAAAAGAAAGACAGTGATTTACAGAAAAAGGTAGAGTTTTTTCAGAATTATAAGTTTCCTGAATTTGACATTGATAATGATTGTTTTTTGAGATTTGGGAAGAGATTATATGTGACTTGTGATTAACAGTTGAGTAATGAGTTGTTATGTGAAGCTCACAGTTCTCTGTTTTCAGTTCATCCTGGAAGTACTAAGATGTATAAAGATCTTCTTGAGCATTACTGGTGGGATGGAATGGAAAGATATATTACTGAATTTACTATGAAGTGTTTGAAATGTCAGCAGGTTAAAGAAGAGTGGAAGTTACCAAAAGTGATGCTTTAATCATTATCAGTTAAAGAGTGGAAATGGGAAAATATATCCATGGACTTCATTGTGGGATTACCAAAGACATCTCAAGGTAATAATGAAATCTGAGAAATTTTTGATCGATTAACTAAATATGCTCATTTTCTACATATTCGAGATATTATATCTATAGTTCAACATTCTCAGTCAAATGTTAAAGAGATTTTCAAGTGGCATGGTGTTCCCCTCTCTATTTTATCTGATCGTGATCCCAGGATTACTTATAACTTTTGGAAAGGCCTTCATAAGTCGTTGGGTACTGAATTAAATTTTAGTACATCTTTCCATCCAAAATTAGATGGGAAGTCATAATGAACAATTCAAACCTTGGAAGATATTCTATGTGCTTGTTCACTGGATTACCTAGGAAGTTGGTACCAACATCTTTCTTTGGTATAATGTTCATATATTAATAGTTTTTATTCTAGTATACATATAGATCCATTTGAGGCATTATATGGGAAGCGGTGTTGAACTACACAATTTGGGGATGAAGTAGGTGAAAGGAAATTTATGGGACCAGAATTGGTAGAAGAGATGGCAGAAAAAGTTCAGTTGATTCAGAAGCACATGGGAACGGCTGAGAGCAGGCAAAAAAGTTATGCAGATAATCGGAGAAAAGTCTTCTCTTTTGAGGTAGGTGATCATGTCTTTCTCAATGTTTCTCCATGGAAAAGTATGATGAGTTTTTTTAAGAAGGTAATGTTGAGTATGAGGTTCATAGGACCTTATGAAATCATAAATAAAGATGGATTAGTTGCGTACAAAGTGACTTGACCTCCATGTTTATCCTTGGTACACAATGTTTTTCATGTTTAAATGTTAAGAAATTATATGTCAGATCCATCTCATGTTAAAATTTATGAAGATAGTTTAGTAGGAAGAGAATAGATTTTATGAGGAACAACTAGTATTGATTTGTGACTGAAGAGAGTAAGTGTTGCGCAATAAGGTAATTTATTAGGTAAATGTTCTGTAGAAAAACAATATGGTTGATGATGCAATGTCAGAATCTGAAAATGATATAAGAGATAAATAACACCACTTATTTGATAAGTGAAAAGAACTGTGAGGATTCAATTACGAAAGGGGGAAGGATATAACATCCCAAATAATACAGAATAATATATTATCATATTTATTAATATTTTGAATTAAATATTAATTTTACTTTAAAGGGGTTTCTATGTTCGATGGCGTACCCAATATACAAAAACATGTTTCTTTGAAATCGTTAATTTCACACTGATAATATAATAATATTATTTTAAATTGTAGTTAACACATTGTTTATGTATTAACATTAATCAATAGAACTAACTACAATATTATTATAAATGTTTTTAAGGGTTTGTACATATATCCAATAAAAGTTAGAGGCATAAATTGTGAATGAATCTAATTTTAATTGTAATTTACCTTAAATGTTTGATTTACAACATTTTGATTGTGAAAACTATTTAAATATAGTTTTGGTCACATTTATATGTTCTATTTGACCAAGTAAAATGTTTATTTAGAATCGGGACATCAAAATTTACTTTGGGTAATTTTTTTCTATATTTCGGATAAAATTCATTTTTATGAATAGTGAGAAATACTGTATTTTAATTCAAAAGTTCCTTTAAATATAATTTATTTATATGGTTAGATTATATTTTTAATTGGTTTTAAAGTTTAATTATATTATGTTTTTTCCATTTAATCTAATTTTGGACATTGGAATTAATTTCAATTTGAAATTGGACAGAAACAAGTATCAATCTTTTGATAGTTATTGTTTTCTTAAAAACACATTTTTTGTTTTGATAATGGGAATTAATTTTAAATTAATTAATCCAACTTCTTTGTTATAAATTTTTTTAAATAGACATCATTTTTAAATTAGGAATATCAAATATAACTTAGGCTGAATTCATGGTGTTTTTCAAAAAAACTTTAGTTTTGATGAATAGTGACACCACTAAATCGTAGTTAAAAAACTCAGTTTTTCATTTAAATTAAAATTTACCACTTTTATGGATTTAATTTAAAAAATACAACATACATGGTTGTTATTAGTAGGTAAAATTTTTTTCAATAAGATGAAAATAATTTTTGGTCAATACTAACATTTGACATTTATTTACCGCGTATAATGGATAATAGGGTAATTCAAGGTAGAAAGAATATCATAATAATATTAATTACCTTAAAACCTGTTCTAACCTTATTTTTTGAATAATTTACTACCATGGGCATCTTTTGGTCAATTTTGGGACCCCATGGAGTCACATGGGAGTGATAATGACGCTTTAGATTAATAAACTTAAAGTAAAGGCAAAAATTACATATACAAATATCTTTTAGTAAATTAATTATTACAAGGGGTTATATAAATTATCATTGCGACTATAAATATTAATTGGAAAGATAAAAATATTTCCTAAATCATGGTATTCTTTTATAATTTTTATACATCAAATAAATTATATTATTTTTGACACAATATGATGTAGTATTTACATCGTTAATAAATGATTTAAATAAATAAGATTATAAATATTAAACCAATATCCAAAACCTATCCAATTCATATTAGATGATTTTATTTCCACCATTAGTCATCATATATTATACTTTAATTAGATTTGGATTCTTTGAAACTGAATATCATTATATAATAAAATAATATTTTCACACATTCCTAAGGAGCCTATCCTCCCCCTTATACAAATCCCTCACTTCTAACCCATTACTCACACCTCTAAAGCCACTTGGCTCGTCCACCCCTACCCCAATAGTCTCTCAAGATCCCTCTACTCCTCCTAGAAGCCTTGCTTTAGGAATAAAAAACTTTAAGAAGTCCTTTGGATTCAAACGAAAAAAATTTACCCAAATTAATGGTAATGGTTTCTCTTATCTTCTTTTCATTTATTTTACTTCTCCAACCCTTAAACTATTTTTATTCCATTATATTATAAAAACACCAGTATCCTCAATATACTATTATGTATTTATGAGGTGTATTCTAAATACACTTACACACACCTCCATCTATTGCGTGAAAAACATAATGTTTCTGTGAATGGAAAACTAACGCCTCACGAAACAATGATTATTTGATTATCTCCTACCGCCTCTCATGGGGGCCATTATGATGACACTATATTTATATATGATATATATTATGTTTATGTTTCCTTTATTCTTCTCTATTTTTCTTTTATTACATAACATTATGGTTTCCATTATGGGTAAACACGATAATTTCATTTGAGGAAGTGCGGACTACCACCCCCTCTAAGTGATATGACTTTTTAATGCCATATGTGGGATGTATAAAGGATAGAATTATTGATTTTATATATTATATAATAATGGAATTATAATATACCGATGTATAATTATGTTTTAATTCCATTAAAATAAGAAATATAAATGAAAGTAGCATTCATGCGTACGTACGACTTACCATCTCCATGAACAGTGCATTTCATTTTTTACCTCCAAATGTTATGTACTATTTTAAATACATGTATATACTAGATATATATGATATATATGATATCCAAATCATGAATACCATTCTATATATAATTAAATTTTTACCATGTGAACAACTTGTAATTATAAGAAGTCCATTTTTGACTCAAGTACCAAATATCTACAAAACGAACGTTATTAACTTAAATGATTACATAATGTTTATAACATGGTAATATGTGATATAAAAGAAATAATATACATGAAAAAGGGTATTAAGCAAGTAGAAATTAAATTGGGTTTATTATTCAGGAGATTATATATTGAACGAGTCAAGTCGGACAAGAGGTAAGGGACTTTGTCTGGATCTTTTTTCATTGAGGCATGTTTTGTTTTAATACAAAATATTCTTTTACATGATGTATAAACACCTTATTCGTTCCATTTCGTTCATAGGGAATAATTTTTTCAAATAATTTTACTAAATTTCAAAAATAATATTTCTTTTTAACGTACGTGGTGATAATGAACTTTCTTCCACCTCTAGTATTATTTGATCATTGGATTCCTTAACATGCCATAATGCTTTTAAAAGGAAAATAAATACTATATGATCTTTTACGTATTTTTGGTATTGAAAATGGTATTTATAATGGATTTGTTATGTCAATAAATTTAAATGATATACTATGATTCAAATGTGGAAATGTTATCTTTCTATTATGTTTGTTTTATGTGTTACGAATATGTTATTGTTCTTGGTCATTGTTTATGTATAAGGGTGGTTCCTTGATAAAACTACGGCAGGTGAGCCCGAGATAGATCTCCAATTAATTGGGTAATGTGATGGAGGTAAACGTGAATGTTTCTCCTATGATATTTAAAGAATATACTGTGATGGGTATTCCAAATGTAACTCCATATGTAGATGTGATAGTTACAATGTAACTATGATATGAATGACACAAGTTACCTTATTGATTTATGATTTCTTTGTGTTATTCATAAATATTATTATTTCATGAAGTTTGTTAAAGAGATTATTTTATGTATGAAATTATGAACTAATTTTTTCATTTATTGTTTTATAACCCTTACTGAGTTTTTTATGCTCATTCGATGTTTTGAAATGTTTTTCACTAGACCTAGAGATGAATAGGGTCAAGGATGGGATCACGGAAAAGTCATGAAATCTAAAACATGGGAATATACATGAATCTTTTTTCATGTGTTTTTATTTTCTGAAAAATTGGAAACTAAGTAGAAGTGTCTACCTTGTAATTTTTTTAGTTGTAATGTACTAGTTATGGCCTAATTCTCTAAAACTCTAAACCTAAAAATATTTTCAATGTGAATTAGTAATTTAATTCAAGATTATGTAATGTTTAAGGCTAGGTCCTTATAAAGGCCTAGCTCTATTGATATTGTTTTATACATTCATTAGCTCAACTCATTCGCATTAAGAGTTAACCAATACAGAGACCAAAAGAATAGATGTAGATTGAGTTTCATGTCGTTGGTGTAAATTCACTAAATCAAAGAGATTCGTCTCACCATGCATGCTTTTCAAATATTCCATAAACATAAATTAAATGTTATAAAAAATTCAAGAACCCTTTGATCTCCCCCCATGCTAAGACTCTTTCCTAGCCTCTCATTTCGTAGAGTAAGAGATCACTTGGTGGAATGGATATAGGTGAAGGAGAAAGAAATTAAATTAAATTACAGAATAAAGAAATTAAAATTAATTTGGTTAGATAAAATAAAATAATAAAATAAAATAGAATTGTTATGAGAGAGAGAAAATAAAATAACGGAACGAAAAATAAATTAAAAGAAATATAAAATTTATAATGAAATTAAAAATAATAATAATAATATTTTTTTTATTATTTTTATTAAGAAATTATTTTTATTTGGTGAAAAATGAGGAATAGAAGAAAATATATTCTTAATATAAAAATGTTATATTATTAATAACTAATATAATAGTAATAATTGACAAATAATTATAATAATAATAATTTAATTAATAATTAAAAATATGGTTGTATGAATGAATAATTAAATAAAAATTCATGAGTTATTTTTTTCAAACTAATATTAATTAAAAATAAAATTTAAAACAAAATATAAATAAATAATATGAAAAAAGATAAAAAAAATTAAGAATAATAAATGAGTATAGGAGAAGATGGTGTAGTGAAGAACATTGGTGGAGATCTCCTCATAGGTGGTTGAAATATGATATTGGATAATTTTGATAGGATGTGATTTCTTGCTTTTAGAGGATAGAATTTTCATTATAATGTTTTCATGTGATAAACAAATTAAATTTCGAAATTTTGGAATAATGTACTCATAACTTTTCATCATAAATTTATTTCTCATTTCTCCTCCAAATTTAAGCTTCATCCTCCATTATAGAGAGATTAATTTATGTTTTACTCTGAGAATGTATTCTTCCCAGGAAACTATTTATATTCCACATTCTCGGTTTCCCATGAATTAATGGCCTTGAAAAATATCTATTAACTCATAAACTCATTCATGAATATTGATAATAAACATCATGTTCACATTGCCTCCAAATTTAGGACAATTTAGTCTTCAAATTCTAAATCTATAGTCCCATCCACAAAAAATCACCGGATCTCTACAGAGATTTCAAACCCAATTTTGTAAGCTGGTTTTTGGCTTCCAAATGGTGGATTTAGCATTCAATCCATAAAGATGAAATAAATCACATGGTTTACAGAATATTTAGTAGAAATAATATCATAATCTTGATAAGTGTTGAGAATATTATTTCCTCGATGAGAAATACTTCAAAAATGTTAAAATCCAGAATATGCAATTTTTCTGATTAAGCTCAAAACTCCCCGAAATTCCAAAACTGTTCAATTTTTTTTATAATAACAAATTTTCGGGATAAAAAAATTTAAATTAAATGTAAAATTATTCAAAATATTTGTTCTATAAATTACACCAAAATTAAAATATTATTATCTTCTAGTATAAAATCACAACCTTGAAAATAAGAGGGCACCAATCTTATCAATATTCAAATTTCAGGGTAATAAAATTAATGAAAATTCATTATAAAATCAAATTATAAAATTATACATGAAATATAAAATCAATTTCCCATTTTTTTAATTAAATATTCAATTAATGTATTTTAATTTTACTTTTTTAAAAACAATGGAACTTCTCATTTTATTCGTTCAAGGAACTCAATTAATTATTACTAAACACGAAAAATCTTGAACTACCTCACTTTTGAATATTTTATTTCATCGCTCATGCTAAAATTCAAGAAGAATTATTCTCATATCATGATAACATTATCTTTATTCATAGGATTATCTATGAACTACTTTCTCAATTTTGTAATGAAAAAAGACTCATAAAATCATTAGGACATTCATTAAAAGTTCAAATGACATAGAGGCTTATGGTTAGTAGTATTTAATTCTACAAAAATTAAGAAATAATGAGGATATTTATATCATATGTAAAGTTAATGATATCAAAGAAAAAAGTGTAATGAAATTATCCCATAAATATTAGAAACTCCTACTTCCCCAAAAATTTCAATGTAACGATCATGAAAAATGAATTCCTAATTAATTGTGTTCTCCTTCGAGAATTTTTCGCTATGTATGTACATTTTATTTAAAAAAATAATATTTTTCTTATTTTTTTTAAATTTATTATTATAATAATGTTCTCCTCTATCACCAAACAACATATGATAACACAATTGGTATAGTGATGGTGATTTTTTATTCCTCTAAGTCAAAACACATTCATTTTTTAAATTAATGTTCAATAATGGAAAAAACAATTATGTACATTGAATGAAAAAAATCATTATTCCCACAATAATCTCCCCCAAACATATTACGTAAAATTTATTTCATATCTTCCACCATTCTTCCCTTCACCATTATGCTTCATCTTTAAAATATCACATAATTACTAAGAGCATGGTAGTAAAGTATAAAAATATATTGAAACATTGGTCATCCCTACCATGTCCATTCATGGTTTATATAGGATAAAGAAGGATTGATGTAAAGGAAGTATAATTTGGATAATTTCATTTCAAGATATTCCTCAATAATTTTAAATTTATTTTTGGATAGTCATATATTTTACAGGTGCAAATAAATGTTCTAGCAAGTGGCATGTCCCAAAATCACCCAAGAAATATGCTCAAGAATAAAATTGGAAGTACTTGGTCTATAAATACTCTCATAAATGGGAATATGATATTGGAATATAACTCAATGAATTAATAATAATAATAAATCAATTTGGATAAATTTTAGAAATTCAAAGCATGAAAATGTTTAGAAAATTTCATTTACCTGAATCAATATATTCCCTCAATTCATGTTTACTCATTTTAACATCTCGAATTTAATTTATTCATTTAATTATCTATTTTACATATTCAATATTACTAAAATTGAAATAAAAAACAAGAAATAAAAGGATTACAATGAAATCCATGTCTCTTATATATGTCATGTAATGCAGAATTCAAGTGTGGTCATGAAATTTTATCATTAAATCTAAAAACATGTAATTGAAAGAAAATGTAATGAGTTTAAAAGATAAAAATAAAAAGTGAACTCCATTTTGAAATAAACATTTGGTCTACTTACACAAATGTTTGGGGATTCATTCATTTATCATGGATATACAAGAGATGATTACTCAATTAAAAACAAGGGTCATGTCATTTAAGATAAAAAAGAATAGAATAGAGTGGGATTCATGTTGGACTACTTCTTAATAAGTTAAATTAAAATATAAATTTATAGAAATAGAATAGAAAATGATAAGTCTTTGTATGATCTCCCAATTGGGCCCTAATTTTTTACTGCCTACATATGGTAGTACAAGCTATTATCCAAAGTCATATAGTTGATAAAACTTCTTTGAATTTAACCATTACATGTCGATTTTCCCATCTTTTACCTTATCCTTTTGGGTGAGGAATGATCCATTGGTAGAGTATATCAGATCCTACACCTTCACAATATGGTAAAAAATTCATGTTGGGGGTAGGATAAAGTATAATTCATCCTCTTTCTTAGTTGATACTTGTGAAACCTTCTCTTCATTCTCCAATTATAGCATCACAAGGTATTTAATATGAGTAGACTCTTTATTTATTTTCTTAGGCTTAGAAATTTGTATCACTTCATGATAAGACTCATCAAATTACTGTTTATTGAAATATGGGAGCTCCATTTGTTCCTCAATAGGTTCAGTTCCAAATTCTTTATCCTCCACAAAGGCATAACAATGATTGTCTGAATCTTTATAATCAAAATAGTACTGAGTGATGCACAATTTAGTATAAATAAATTCATAATATATGGAATGTGAAAAAATATAAACTCCCAATCTTGGTTCAGATTGAATAAATGCCTACGTGGTAGGTGAATCTTGATGTATAGTCTCAATGGATAAAAGAAGTTAAGCGAGCTCCTCCATCATTACATAAAATTCCACCAGTTGGGTGATGTCTTCCACCCATTATTTTGGATCTTATTATTTGAAAATTTTATGATAGATCAAGAAGTTCCTCACATTAATTCATAAAGTCATTATGTTCTTGTTGAACTCTCACATTTAGCTCAGTAGGCACGTCCTCCTTCTATTCCCTCTGAGGTAATACAAGCAGCTCATCGTTTGGTTTAGGTTCAGATTGAGGTTCATGTTCTTCTGATGATTCTTGGATGTATGTAGTTATCCAATATATTTTAAATTGGACGTCTTTTACATTTTCCTCAATATCATGAGTATCGCAATTTATTTTTGTTCCAATTTCTGCGAGAAATATTTTTGGGATGCTACTTCAAAATGGTTGGTAGGAAATGAGGAGAACCCTTATTATGTGTTGGACAATACTAGAAATAATACAAAGAAGTACTCCCAAAAATTAGTGATCTATCTAGAAAATACTTTCACAAGTAATTGTGCAATAGTCTCCTGGATATCATGGATTGGGTACATCAATTCCTCCTTAAAATATTTTCTCCATGCTCCATAGATCTCTCTAGGACATAATGAAACACCATATTTTATTTACCAAGGTATTGAAGGTACGGGTTCTTGCACCTGAGAGTAATAGTTCCATGTATTTAAAAATTTATCATATGAAAATGTAATTGATTTTTTTATAAAATAATTAATATCAAAGATGTGAAATATTAAATTATTTGTAATCATATGATTTTATCCTTAGAAAAAGATTTAGTTTTATCACGTGAATATTATATTGTGTGGAAAAAGGAATATTAGTTTTTTAGTCCAGCACAGTGGTTGACCAGGGTTATCTCACATGAAGAGCCTTTCAATTTGTTCACTAACATTCTCTAAATCACCTATTATACTTATGTTTTTATTTTTATTTTGTTTAATGAAAACAATGAAATTTTTTGTGGGTTTATTGAATATTTAGAAAATATGACCTGAAAAAAGTATAATTTAAACTATCATGAAAATTATATATATAATTAGTTAAGGTAGAATGAAATTGGTTTTTGGTTCAGTTTTAGGTACAATCATTTTTATCCTTTATATGTTTGATTTTGGTTTGATAATCGAAAAATGAAATCTCATGTTTTCAATACTATTATTTATTTACAAATTTTCAAATATTCAAGATCCTAAGAAGTTATAATTTCACCTTCTCTTATAATCAAGGTTGATGAGTCACCCTTGTCTAGGGTGTTCCATCTTCTAGGACCCACCTATATCAATGTTGTTTCATCCATTGGTTCTCCCAACTTATTTGTATTAAGATCCAAAAAATGTATAGAGAGAAAATATATTAAAAAAAAATAATAGAAATAGATTGAGTTTCATGTATTTGGTCAGTAGTATCTAAATCATGGACATTTCCCTCACCATTTAAGATACTTAAATCTACCACATACATAAAATAATCTTTAAATAAAATTCAAGAACTTTATAGCCTCCATTAGAGACAAGACTTGGGGTGAGCCCCTCATCTCGAGTATTTGATATCACATGCATTAATGGATGGAGGAGAAAGAGAATGAAATAAAAAATTAACAAGAATTAGGTTGAGAGAAAAATAATAACAAAATAATATAGAATTTTGATTAGTGATATAAAAAGTAAGGGAAAAAATAAATAAAATATAAATTTTCAAAATAATTAAGAATAATATTAATTATTATTATTATTATTGGTATATATATTATTAAAGGAATTATTTTATTTTCATAATAAGGGTGGGATATAATAAAATAAATTTTAAAATAATAAGGTTATATTGATAATAATAATAATAGTTTCATAATGATGTTAATAATATTAATGTTATTATTATTATTATTATTATTATTATTATTAAAATAATAATTAAAAGAAAAAATAAAAAAGATGGATGGATGGATGACCAATTTAATAAAAATGCATGAATTATTATTAAAAGTAAATTAAAATTAAAATTACAATATAAAATAAAATCTAAAACTAAAACATAATTAAATAGAAAATAGGATAAAATTAATAATAATAAACAGGGGAGGAAGAAGATGGAGTAGTGTATCTCCTTGGTAGAGATCTCCTCATCGGGGGTCGACAGATGGTATGTGATAATTTTGAAAGGAGGTGCCTGCATCATTTTATATGCTAGAATTTTACTTCAAATTTTTCAGATTGTTAGACACATTCAATTGATAACTTGGTAAATGGTGTATTTATAATAGTTTATCAAAAAATAACTTATCCCCCCCTCCAAATTTTATATTTATCTCTCATTTCAAGAGCGATTTATGTCAATTTTAATCTGAGAATTTATTCAACTGAGGTAGAATTTTTATATTCCACATCATTGGTTTCTTGTGAGTTAATAGCCATGAAAACGCACGATAGCCTTCATGAGAGTTTCTCATAAATCCCATATGTGTGTCTCTTACAAATTACATCTTATCTAGTTAGACAATTTAGGAGATATTGTCCAAACATAAAAAATTGCATGATCTAAGCCCAGTTTTCAAGGCCCAAATTGTGTGTTTGTTTTGGTCTTCCAAATGATGGATTTAGCTTTGGGTACAAATAAATGAAATGAATTAAAATATGTATATAATTTTTCAATTAAATAATTTCATGATTTTTATATCTTTAGATAATTTTATGGCCTAAATAAAAAAATAATTTAAAATAGTTAAAATCCAAAATAGGAAATTTTCCTAATTAAGCTCCTAATACAAATAAAATCTTAAAATGGGAGCCTCTATATTAAAATAACTTTTCATGGGATTGAAAATATTTAAATTAAAATTTAAATTAATGAAACATATTTTCTCAGTCAAAATCAAACAAATAATTTTGAATTTTTTAATAATTATTTCAGTGGCCCAGATTTTATTTTGATGAAATAAAAATTAGTTCTATTTAAAAATGATTGATCATGAATTTCAAGATGATTTTGATGTAGTTATTTGGAAAATTTAACTATATTATTCGAAAATTGAAACATTTTAGGATTTTATTGATAGGTATTTTTTGGATGATAATTTCACACCATATACCTTTGAGGATTAAAAAACATGAAAAATGATAAAAGAAATTTAGTATAATTGAATGATGTTACTTTGAGGATCTAAATGTTTTTATTTTGTTTGTATATGTTTCTATGTCTTTTTATGGTGAATATCATATCAAATTTATGTTATTTATAGTTTCTGATAAGAAATATGGCTCAACTAGTGTTGATGAAACATGAAGATCATGGTTTTATCTTATAAAAAACCATGGAATAATAACTGAGGAACATAGTATGATCAGGAATGGTGAATTTAAAGGAATATCAACCCTAGAAAAAAACATCATCCAAATTAAGGAAGAGAAAAATAAAAATATAACTACCCCGAAGATTTAAATGGGTAGGTGTTGAGAATTAGGAACTTTGTGAGTTGACATAAGAGCTTCTCAACAATTGTCCTGATGCCGAATCACCTGTGATATAGCAGATCCTGAATGTGAAGAGAATAAATGTAAGATTTTTTCACCATGTAACTATATATACAAATAAAATTTTTATGCTCTGACAAATGGGAACAAATGTTTCCTCGTGTTGGGTATCCATGATCCCCTCTTCCGTATCTATTAACCATGGATAAGGAATAATAAATTAACTTCTGGAACATATGTGATCACCGAAATATTATAGGGGTAAATAAGGATTCCAAAACCAAACCATTAAACCTCTACAAAACACATGTTAAGATAATGTCAACATAGTGATCCTCTACGATGAACGGAAACACCCTCAACATTGAAAAGAATGAGACCACAATAAAACTATTAGAATCATATCAGAGTTTAAAACTGTTATCGAAAGAGATAAATCTACATACTTGGAGGTTAGAAAACAGGTATATGAATATAATCTAGAACTATGTGAAGGCATTTGATGTGAATAAATATAGAATTATGAGTTATATTAGGGGATTATGAAATTCTTTTAAATGTAAGAGATGATGTCATGTAAAGGTAAGTATTAGGTTGTTTAATGGTATTTGGGCCTCTGTAAAGGTAATATCATTGTTTAAGGGTTTTTTTATAGTTTTTGAGGGTACAATGAGACTATGTGAAGGTATCTTGAGGATATTAGTAAGGTTCATGTTCTATAATTTCAATAAGGGTAATTACAAGCATTATAAACAATGAATAAATTACCAAATTATGAGAAGATGAGTTGTATGTGGGAAATGCATCGACCATGTTCATGAAAGTGGAAATAAAACACCAATATTAAATATTTCATGACATTTTTGAACGGTAATATTCATGAGTAGATAATTAAAGTATCATTACATAGCGGAGGATGAAATAAGGAACTTTCAAAGCCTAAAAAATTAATATTTTTAAAATAAATGATCCTTTTGTATCATTGAAAGGAAGAGGAGGAAGTGAGTCTGTTTGATTGTGAGTATCATGTGTGTTCTAATGGTATTAATGATAATTAATAATAAGCATCTATTAATTATATATTTAATATGAAGATTCTATATTAGGGAATAACCACTATACTAAGAATCTGATTGAATGTTCAGCTACATTGAAATTAGTCTGCTGTTAGGGTTTTTTCTTTCAATGTATTTATCATTTTTCATATCTAAATAATATTATTTCCCCAATTTTTATCTCATTAATTTCGACTTTTCTCTCTTATATTTATTTTTCTTTCCCAGCATTCATATTCACTATAACCTTAAACCCCCACAATTATAAGTGACTAACCTGAGGAAACCCAAGGGATAAATATTGTGTAGAACCCAAGTATCTACATATTAATATATATTGTTTCTTATCTACATTGGGTTGATTTATGGATTACATGTGGTCAGAGAATTCACCCTCACAGTTTTCATTTAAGGATCAACTTATTCTTTTTTACAATTTTCCCTTTGATGGGGTTAGTTGATTTACATTGTACTTAGCAGTCATTGAGTGTACTATATATTCACAACTAGGGTGGAAGAAGATGCCATAACTTATTATAGAATTTTACAATTATTTATATTTGAGTTTATCTATAGGACAATGGTTTTTCAATAAGGATGATTCCCTTTGGAGAATTTCTTTTATTTCCCCACTGCATTCATTTTGTCTTTATTCAATTGCATGTTAGTTTTATAGTTTTTCATTGTATAACGAAAGAAACATTCATTACATTGTTTTTAAAAACATAAAAAAACAAAATAATAATAATTTGAAGTGAGAATTTTGAATTAATAATTTATATACAGCAAATTATCCTCAAGTAAGATGAACCTAGTCATCCCCTATGTTATATTGGGACAATAAATAAACACTCATTTACCTCCCCAAGATAGGTTTGTTAATTTAAAATGGCATTATCATGAAAACAAAATCATTTAAAATATATGAGAAAATTGTTTTTGGGGAAAATGGTTTTGAATTATATTATATTTGATATAAAATTCCTTTTTTCAATTATTATTAATTAATTAGTTTTATATTTATTTTTTTTTCTTGAAATACCCATCCTCTCAATGTATAACTTCCCCCGGTCAACCCATTTCACATTTATTTTAAAAACTCAAACCATTTTTCAATATCTATCTTAAATCCTTTTAAAAATTCTTCTATGAGTATAATCAAAATTCTGGAGTCAATTTTCTTCAAGCTATTAAGGAATTGGGGCCATAGAAAATGAGTAATATTCATGGAAGAGATAAAAACACCCATAAAATCTTTCCCCCATATTCATTCTCACCATTATTCTATATCACATTTATATATAAATAATCACTATATAAACATAATATTTATGTTATAATATTTTATGAATATTAATTTATATTATTATAATTTTCCCATACATATTCTCTTCAGACACATCTCATTATTTGTGTGTTTTAATAAAACGAGGATGTTTTCAATTATTAATTTTTACCTCCTTCATGAAGGGTTAATATATTATAGATAATATATAAATATGTCTTTATAATTATGATTATGTGGCTATAATAGTTTAACAAATATTATATAATAAATTTTATAATTTCAATTATAGCTTGTTAAACCGTGTTAAAATGATCATGAAATACCACAAACCTAAAACATATATATATATAAGATATTATCTAATTAGTAATAGAAAATATAAATTAAAAATAATATAAATGAATAATATTAAACTGGTTGAACACTTTTTTAATAAAATTAATTTCGTTTTATAGGAAGGTTTGACCACAATGAAGAAAAAAAGAACTAATGTAAGGGGTCTCCCAACCAATTGTTTCATGTTTGGGTTGGAATAAATTTATCTTAAAATATCCCATTTTTATGATTTATGTGTTATGAACCATCCTAGATAACCTAGTATACTGATACCCTAGCCATCTGTGACATTGATCGACGGGTATTTCAGATTCCCATGGGATGGTGATTAGAACCATACATCATATTATAAATCAAAGGGAATAAATTTTCCACAATAAAAACCCATTGATACAATGTTGGAAAATGTATTTGGTATCTCAAAAAAATTGAAATGAAAAAATTTCCACAATTAGATAAAAAATTATCCCAAGGTAGAATTTTAGAAAAAAAGAGAAAATAAATAATCTATCATGGCATACACTAATAATCACTAAGTAATAAGTGGACCATAGCTCCCTAGGTCACCACCATCTTCCCGGAGTCTCACAGATCAATCACACCCACCACCTACAAGGGGATATTTACCTTCCCTATGTAATGAAATAAAAATATCAATATATTCTTAATAGTAAATATTGGGTGTGCGCCAAACATCCGAGTAGGGTCTCACCAAGTGTTCTATAATCCATTACAAAAAAATTAATACATTTGTTCATTTACTTTTAAAAAAATCCATCGAAAAATATTTAAATAAATTAAATGAAAAAACAATTTCAAATAAATTTAATGGAAGATATACTATAATAATATTAAATGATCATTTTATATAAAACATTTTTATAAAACATCTTTCATGAATAAATTAGTTCTTTAAACAATATCAGATATAGTCTGGTCAAATATAACAAATCACTATCTATCATATACCTTGTGTCACATTAGTACTCATCTCTTAGATGTTGACACTACTTAATAATTAATCATGTATACTATATGTGTGTACACATCCCCAATATCTAGCCAATAACATTAATCAATCATCATCTGATTAGGAAACAACATTCTGAACTAGCTTTAGTTAGAGTTGTCATCATCAATACATGGCTTAAGAGTTAGAGTCCCAAAAATATTCTCATAATCACCCACTAAGTAGTCAGGTTCATATGTTCTTCAATCAATAAATCAATCATTGTAATATCTATCATTTCAAATGAACCCATCATTTAAAATTCAAAGGATAAATTTCATGTTCAACATGCCTTTTAAATTTCAGAACCAAGTTATGGGTTATCATCAAAATCATCCCCTTCCAATCATATTTCAATTAATAAAAAATCTCAAAAATAAACCTCAAATATTATCTCATTTCAAGACACAATTTTCCTAAAAATCTACCCAACAATTTCAAATCCATAGAAATTTTCGGGTCTTTACAATTCTTATGCCATTTTTAATTCAAATTTCAAATCACCACAAATTATGTATTTATAAAAAAATTGATAACAAATTTCCATTCAGATAAGAAATTTAGGGTTTATTTATAGGTTAGTACCTTATGTAACCACCTATAATAAACCACGCTGTCATAAAAATCAACCCTCACAATGGGAAACACTAATGGAGAGATAAAAAGAAAATAGTATCAAGGAATAATACATACTATTAAATACGATCAAAATAATGTCCAACAAAGTCGATATCTAGTCCATCAACATTTTAGGGATTTAATACTCTCAAAAGAGATATAATGAATATAGATAAAACATTAAGGGAGAAAAAAATACCATATTGTGATTGAGATCCTCAATTAGCATTTCGATTCTCTATAGAGGAGGATTGAGGAGCCAAGAAATCCATTAGAGAGACTCTAATATCCGTGGAATTTGATTTGGGTTTAATATGGCGTGATTAGAGGAAAAAATAGGGGACTTGTATTTTAGATTATTATTTTTGAGGGATTAAAAATCTCAATTCATGGATTCATGTTCAGACTATACAGTTATAAGTAACTTTGCTCCAAAAACATGTTCCCATTATAGGATTCAAGAAAGGTATCATGGGGTAGATGCATGGTTAATTAAATCATTAACTAAACATGAAACTCCCACCTTCAAAGGTTGCACATTTTTGGGGAATTCTACACAACTTAAATGTAATCATCCTCCCCCTCCCTTGGCTCACAATAGGGAGCACCATTTTATTGGACAAACTACACAGTGTTAACTAACCATAAACCAACCATTATTATCCTCATGGCCATTACAAATTTACTAGATTCTCCTGAAATGACCCCAAAATAGGGTTTAATGAAGTTATATCAAAAAATATCAATGAAGTACCTGAAAATCAGTAATTCAATGTTAAAACCTCAACATCATAAAAATGTTATATCCTCAAAAAGGCACGCAGAAAGACTCCATCTCAAATAGATGAGCTCACCACTCTCTCATCAGTTTCCCACACTCCAAAGTGTCCTATGAATAAAATGTATTCTTCTATTACACATAGATCAAAATGTATAGACAAACACTGAATAACCATTGTCATATTATATAAAATATGGATCATGCACTTGGTCATGGATAAATCATATTCCAAGTCATGGTATTCTAGAATCATAACATGATTATGGAAAGAATGATACTTAATGATATATAATATATTAATAATTTTATTTTACAAATTCATATTTGGCGGAAAGGCTATATTTTTAGCTAGATTTTCCACCTGCAAAAAAATTAAAAAAGGATCCCCAAATCTCTGCATAGTATTTCCGTAATTTCCATGATTTCAATGGCCTAACTGAAATGAAACTATCAAAAGAACATATCCACCAATCGATAACACCAAAGGAATACATTGAACATCATCAAAGGAATTGTATTGGATCTATTTCATCACCATATTCTATCAAATCGATTGAATTGATGTCATCTTCACTTAGAACAAACTCAGTCCAACCAAGGAGGCTCCACTAATCATCAACCTACTTAATAATGATCTATAGGGTAAACTATAAAAGGAATAAAAAAGAATCATTGAAATTAAAAACTATAAAATATTGTTATATGAAAACACAACCAGTCCCAAATGGAAATCCCAATCTCTACAGAAGTTGAGAACTCAAAAACCTATCATGTCTTCATAGATCAATAAAACTTGTTCTATTTAGCTTGTATATATAGATGATATTTTATGCTCAATCTATCCAAGAAAAAACCACCTCATGGATATCTTCGCCAAAAAGAGGTGTGAACTAGGGATACATATCAGTAACAATAAATGATGTAACCCCATAAAATATAACAGTATATTTCATATAGAGACTTATCAAATATTCAATTTTTGATGTATACAAAGGGGAGTAAAGTAATTTGATTCGGTCATATTATAGATTATAAAAATATAAAATTATTTCCTCTATGGGTATATGGTAACCTAGTGAAAAAATCTATCATAATATCATCCCACTTCTATGTCGTCATTAAAAGTGGCCATAGAAAACCTAAAGGTTTCTAGTGATTAGACTTGACTTGATGACATCTATAATAATGGGAAATAATGTCTGCAACGTCTCACCTGAAAACTGGAAGCCAAAATCATCATCATATGTTATATAACATATTCAAGGTACCAAGGATCACCAATCATTGGTAATTATGGAAATCCCTGATAGTATTTTTTCTCAATAAAAAAGGTAAAACATAATGTTATTGGAAACATGTAATACAATTAGGGGAGAACAACAACTCACAAATGATCTCCCCATCATAAAGAATGTTCCAAATTATTTATAATTCACTACAATATTGCAACACATGGTTAATATATTGAAATGATAGGATTCCAACAAAACGGTTTGCAAAATATTTGTGATTACAATGTCACATACTATAATATTCATTTGATAAAATAGATACATCACATTTCAATCATATGTTGGTTCTTTCACATTTTGGGTTGGAAGAATCCTACTGATAGAAGTAATGAAATTTTCCTTACCAGGGGTATAGGAAAAGTAGAAATGAAAATATTAATAGTACACCACTAATCATCTCCATTGAATGTTAAATTATTTTTGAGGGAATATATATCTCAATATTTGTTTTTGGAAATAAATGGAAAACCATTATCAAAAAAATTCTTCCAGTTCTTAAGAGAACATAACATGATAGTGAGGATAATATCATTAGTTAGATAGTTCTTTTTGTGTGTCCTAAGGTGCCTATAACCATAGTCTATCACGTATTCAACCAACATAATAATGTATCACTATCCCAAACTGGATGTATTAAAAAATAACACATAGACCTTCCAATCCACTAAATTATTCAACAATAAGAAATGTCAAAACATGCTTTTAATCACCAAATAAATCTAAAATTTGGAATCCCATAATAACACCACCCCATTTTGAGGGAGATGATTCCTCGGACAATCCATCATCAAGAAATCTCTAATGAACATGTGGTAATTCCCTACAAAGCACATAAAACATCCTCACCAAAACTATCGTGCCCATGCTAAAATTCAGAATAACCTCATGAATGACTCACCATAGAGAAGAGGCCACCAACTAGTATTGACAGTCTATGTCAATCCAAGGGGAGAATATACACCATGTATCCTGTTATAGGATCAATAATGAAAAAATAAAATAAAATAAATAATCTGATTAATCATGCAGAACGTAAATGACCTACAGGTCATGAAAGTAAAATCACATACCAACGTGGGAAGCCTATCCAAAATGAATAAAAAAAACATAAATATAAAATTTTTAGGGTTCTGTAGTTTCTTCCTTGGTCCTCCCATTCCCCATGCTCCACCTACTTAACCATCCACCACAGGGACCTTTCCCTTCGTCCAGTCTCTCGTGAAATATATAAGCACATCGAAATGACCATGTAGGGTGTTAGTATAGGACTTAGTAGGACAAAAATGATTTCTAAATCATATGTGCTAAATTATAAAATATTATACCATAATAATAATAAATGAAGGAATCGCATAAACATATAAAAAATCTAAGTGGTAGTGTGCAATCCAAGCTTGCACAACCCCCTGTCTTACGTGCTTCGGCTCCATATTGGAAAATAAATTAATAAGTCAAATGAAATAAACTATTATCTGTATGGAATCCTCAAAGTGTCATGGACACGATGACCAATTACATTTATCCCTTAAATGGACCATGTCACCTGAATCCTCTAGAAAGGAATAAATTTTACTCACATAGACTTGGCTATCTCATAGTGAATAACACTTGTCATCAAAGATACCTGGAGAACACTATGGACATGATTCCATGTATTCCAAATTCAACCACCCTAAACTCAGGTCCCTTTCCACTATAATTACAATCATTAATACATGGATCTAGTCTGTGTATGTCTGACCATCTACTAGCACAAAGATTATCCAAAGTACCTGGTCCATGTTTTTTCTATGTGCATGAGTAAACATCATGTAGGAAAACCATGTAATCTTCCTCGTATTCGTGTACATTTCAAATTACTCACTGAGTATTCAAAGAGGGTCAATACATAGTGTGATAGGGGGTCACAAGTTGGGTGATACATAACTTACTCTTAAACCCAAGCCACCACCAAGGGGGGGCCACAGGGAGTGTAGATCCAGTGTGTACTCTGTGTCATGTAGAATTTTCATGAAATGCATATCTTGAACTTGGTCATCTCCTCCATCTCTCTGGTCAACATTCTGAAAATTCCTTACATAGAAACTTGAGAAGTTTCCCCATCTGGGCATCTCTATCACAAATCTATAACTTTTGGTCCCTCGATCCACTTAGAAATTGGATATCTCTTCATTCTTCATTGTACACCAAAGAAACTGAAATCAGGCATCATTTTTCATCTTATTCATCACCACTTCAATCATCATACCACCTACATGTTGTTTTAATCCTAGATCTATGATTTCGGATCATTGTGATAAGAATCATGTGTCAAACATTCGTTTGATCAAGGCCTGTCGAGATACTGTCTAAAAAAATAATGCCCATGATTATTTATGAATCCAGGTCAAAAATAAAAAACCAAAAGAGAGGAATGAATATCTATTGATGTTTGTGTTGATCTTTCTCATTCATTGTTAGAACAACAAATTAAAAAATCAAGATACATAATAAAACACCAGTAAAAACCCCACAAATATAATATCATACCACAATATCCATGATCAGTGAAGAAAACTATTCATCTATAGAGTCACATTCATTTTATAAATAATGAACATGTAATTATAAAATTAAATCTCATTCCCTACCTCGATTTGGATTGATCACTGCTAAAGTACAATTGATGAATATTTGTCCTTGGAAATATCAATTGACTCAGAGGAGCATCGATCATCGATCCTCAAATCCAATTTTATTTCTCTAAAGGGATTATCCAAATCTCTATATATCAGTCCACCAAAATCTCTATGTTTTTTTGGATAACCATAGAATTTCCCCATAATAGTCTATTTATAGATAATGGAATCATTGTGTTGAAAAAATGAAACAAAAAAATTTATCTTAATAAATTTTTCTATTTTTTCTCATGTGATTAATTTTCCCCAAATGACCCATGCCAACTAATGTTTAGTTGTTCATAGGGTAATCCTCATGCTTTGAGTTGAACAGTGCCCTTAGATTTCTGATATGGGAACATGTTTAGAAATTACTCTACATTTCCATGGGATCCACATGTGTTCATACTTTTTAATATATCTAATATATTTCAAACATTTATTTTGGGAACATCAGGCCTCCGAATTTCATGTTGTCATTACACATGGTCTTAAAAATAAGACATATAAAAATTAAAAATAATACATAAAAAACATAAGACATTACATTCTCACTTGCTAAGGGTTTTATGTACGTAAATGAAAAATGGAAACTCAAAATGATGAGGGTACCAAGAATGAAATTGAGTATATCGCTCCTATTTTCCCTCTTGGAGATTCTCATGCTGCCACCAGACATGCACCTAAGGGATCAATCCCCAATTAAATAACCTCTCCTACCAATCCTCAATCTCCACCGGGCACCCAACAAAGTACACTCCATCTATAATGTTCAGCTCACCCTAGTTGATAATGTGTGAGTTTCATTCTCATACCTCCTTAGTTAGGGCACGTGAAATATGTCATGAACCTGGTCTAATAGCATAGGTACAGATAAGTGGTAAACCACCTCACCAACTCTTCATAGTACCTAGGAATGGACAATGAACCTCTAATATTGATTTCCCATGACCAAATCATCATAATACACATGGATGTTTAACTCATAAGAACACATTGTATCCTTCCTAGAACTCCACGATCCTTTTTCACCTATTAGCTTAAGTATTATGATGGATATCTTCATTATTTATCTTCCATTGGATGATATAATCCTTCTCTGTTATAGGTCACACCAACTACCGGCCCATTAGTGTTGAATATCTTGGTTCATTCCAACAAAGTGGTGGTCTGCAGGGTCATCCATACAAAGCCTTGAATAGTAATATACTAATAGTGTAATTGTATCATTTGATGTAAGAACACTCCACCAGTTGTAGGTGGTACTCCCAACTGTATATAAAGACTAATATATAGTCTCATAGAATCTTCTATTGAAACTCAATGGTCTGCTCAGTATGGCCATCATTTTGTGAGTTAAACACTATGCTCAAGCATAACTGGGACCCAAAACCTCTCATAATCCACTCCACATCTAGAATGTGAATTGTGAATAATGATCATAAATGATATTTGATCGAACTACATGGAGTCATACTATCTCTGTTACATAGAGGCACCCTAAGGTTTCTATTGAACTCTGTTCTTAGATATTTAGGAACAGAGATGACCTGGTGAACTATTCTACGATCACCCAAATTGAGTCATGTCCCATTTATGTATGTAGTAATCCCATAGAAAATTCCATATAGATCTCATCCCACTTCTTTTCTACCACATCTAAGGGTTGATCAAAAAATGATGAAATATTTTTCTCAGTCTCCAATTAATGGCAAGTAATGTATTGAGGAAAAAATCTGCCACTAATTCATCTCTTTCACGAAAACCGATGTCTGAGGTCCTAGAACATCTTTCTTACACTTGGATATACCACCAAATGATATGTTTTAAACTAACTTATAACCTATTCCTCAAACATAACTAGTTCCGTCATGCTTCTTATGAAAAGATGATTTTCCCATTATATTTTGAAAATAAACCATGAATATACAATGTTAATAGTTGAGAACATGGGTTCTTGCAGTTGGTATCCCCATGTTGTGCCCAACTAAATTGCTATAATAGTGGAGTGGTGAAAAAACTAAACTAGGGGTAATATGCACCGTCTCTACCCAAAAAGGATAACTATAATGGGGACAACTACTCTGATGCCCCACTCACCAACTACGAACAAGATCTCCTACTGAAACAATCTGCTAACTTGTTCCCCTTCCCATGAGTGAAGACAATTTTGAAGTTATAATCTTAGAGAAACTTTATCCATTGACTCTATCTCAAGTTCAGATCCTTATGATATATGATATATTTGAGTCTCTTATGATCATAATATATTATAAATTTCTCTCCCATTAGGTAGTGTCACTACATCACCAAACTATATACTACCATTGCTAATTCAAGATCATGGGTCATGCAGTTCATCGAATATGCTCTCAACTGAAGAGAACCATAGGAAATCACCACCTACCTCTTCATCATAACATATCCAAGTCTACTTCTAGATGCATTATAGAACACTACATACTTTACACCCTCCTCTGGAAATCTCTAAATTAGATCATTCATCAAAATCTACCTCAACTACATGAATGCATGCTGAAACTTTTATATCCACACAAATGGATTCCCCTTTAAAGTCAAAGCTATCATATGTGATAATATCCTAGAGAAACAAGGTATAAATATATAGTTATATAATAATAACCCATGGATGCTCCACACCTCTGTCATGCTCTTAAGTGGATCCCAAGCTTACATTTCCTTGACCGTGTGTAAGTCCACTACTACATTATCTACCAAGATAACATGTCCCATACAGCAGACTACCTGTATCCAGAACTAGAAATTTGAAATAATTCTATAAATTTGTTTCTCAAGGAGTGAATCTAGAACTATCATTAATAGTCTCACGTACTCATCCTCAGATGCCTAGTATATAAGGACATCTTCAATGAATACTACCAGAAATTGTTCTAATAAAGGATAGATGATATAGTTCATGAGTCCCATGAACACTACTGGGGAAATCCTCATGCCAATGGGAATAAACATGTACTCCTATTTACCATAGTGACATATAAATTCCATCTTTGATATTTCTTCGTCCCAAACCCACAAAAAGTGATAGCCTGATCTATGGTTAACTTTGTAGAACCGTTGTTCCCCTGCTCAATAGTTCAAAGAGTTCATAGATCCTTGGAAGTGGATACTTTTTCATCAGAACCACCTATTTCATGCATCGGTAGTCCACAAAAATGTCAAACTCATATCTTCTTTCATGTAAAACTACTATGGGGATACGCTGGGTGAAATTTTGGGTTGAACTAAGCCATTAATGTTCATGTTTTCAAACATCTCCCTTATCTTGTGAAGCATAATGAGAGACCTAAAATATTATGGAGAAGATATTGGAGCTATCCCAAGGACCAGATCAATGAAGGAGTCTATCTATCAGTAGAGAGGTAAGAATGTAACATATTTAGGAATGAATTCCTCATACTCTACACTTCCGTAGGAAATTGAAAACTCAAAACATTCCATGAACCAAGGGTTATGTTAGCCAACTAATGAGTAATCGGCTGAACCCTTCTATGTAAGAGTCCATCCTATGCATCTCAGGTTTCCGTTCCACAAGCAATAGAGAAGTTAGTTCTTTCAGTATGGACACACAACAACCCTCACCTATAATAGTCAATCTGGCCATGGCCAATCCATACTAAGAATGACATTGTAAAGAATTGATTCTACAACCAATATATCTCAAAAGAAACAATTGCCTCCAAGAGTGAGGTCACACTGTGAAAACAACTGGGTGATTGTCGAGTCTACTCTAGTACATGTCTCTATGAATAAGGTTCATGTCAACAGTTCAACTAGAATCTCTAAGTCATGAACACGATATCTGGTGGGAACATAATGAATAGAACCCATTTTTATTAGTAATGTGGCTAAATTAGAAAATACAAAGATCATATATCTAATCATTCTTTTTTCCCATGGGTAATAATACTCGATTTCCAGTAATTATCCCCACCCCTATCCTCCAGCTCCATAAGCCTAGTGTTTGAAACCATAAGGTGGCAATAGTTAATAGTAAAAACACCCAACACCTCCTGCTAATCTCCCAGATCCTCTTCCACATCAACCACCCTACATACATTCCTTCTCCTACAATTGTCTCAACATTAGTGGCTCATCCATGGTTTCCCTGCCATCTATATAGAAGGTCATTCAATATCCAAAGAGATGTTCCCTAGTGTCGCATGAGTATCACCACCTTAAAATGGGATGACTAGACCCACCTTGTATGCTATGTTCTATATATCAACATTCCTAAGAACTTCCCTTGAAACATATCCCACATCTAGGTCTCTATGAATAACATCATATCCCTACATCTGAGGTGTATTCCCCTAATTTTCACTGCTGTCATCCACTAACAATTTCTTCTCATAATAGAATATTTCAACCTCCAATTTTTTCTATATAACCCTAGAATATGTATAAGTGCATTAAAGAACAACACTATCTCATATGTATCTACATAGACCTTACTCAAAGGTTTGGTCTCTAATGAACCGGTCTTGGTCCATATCCATTAAGTACCAAAAGATGTTGGTATAACTTGATGAATACTCATCTATGGTCTTGCTGCCCTATTAGAGCTATAAAATCTCCTACATAAGTATATATCTCAGTATAAATGGTGAGAAATCCTCTCTGAATAGATTCTATAACTCTTTCCATGATAATAATTCCTCATCGTAATATAGGGTAACTAAATGCCACCATTACCATACTGATCCATGAATAAGGCTCGCTACCATGACAACCATCAAATAAACTGGTTTCCCAACTAGACTGAAAACTCAAGTCACCACCTCATGGCTATCTTAAGCCTGTGTGTTGGGCTATCCTAAAACATAATGTGTCTTTTTCTCTGGAATTCTTGAAGTGCACTCATCATGTTCTCCTCATCCGCGGGTAATATTGGTACCATGTGACTCTCTACTGGTGGTATAGATGATGCACTGCCTATAGGTGGAATCTCGAGAACTATTCCTTGTATTATCACCACATCACTAATTAGATAATCCTTATTATTATATGCTTTGTCCTTGTAAAATCGTAAGTGATTATATTTGGAGAGATGACTCACAAAGGACAAAAACCACAACTCTTTCCTATTTGATGCATGTAAACCTATTTTCCCTCTAACCCATGGTCTCATGTACTGAGTCTTAAATCACATTATTCGAGCCTTGGTGTATGTAGACATCAACTTTTAGACTAACACTACATGCCCTGTTCTAAAATACAAACTCAAAAAATATAACATTGTTTCCCCAAACCAATCTCTTAGACTCTCGGTCCTAATGTAGAACTGACTCACTCTGATACCACTCCATCGCGACCTATCCAAGTGGGTCCCATGTGATGACTCCTCAATCCCACCTCTAATAGGAAAGTGGATGGTGACTAGAATTTAGTAGGAGATCTCATTGTTATTCACTATTCATTTCCACCCATATACCACCATTTTAAACTTGTTTTGTAATGAATATTCGATGTTCAGGGCAGGCTAGATTGGACCACCCTCATGTATTTGTCCATAAATTGGGCATTGGAACTCCAATTGGGATAATTTTACCTTAACTGGATACCCAACAAGAAGGCCCAACTCTTCACCTAATTTTAGGTTGTGTGAAAGAATTTTTTTTAGTCAACCATCCGTTTAAATAATGGAAAAGAAGTCTGTCATGAATAGTCATTGTATCCCTTGAGAACAAGACTATTTTTGTGGAATGTGTGATGTATTTTTTCATAAAAGAACCCCTCACCCTCATTATATAATTTTTAACTACTAGGGGTATTAGTTAGTTTAACTTTAGAGCTTTCTTCTCCCATTTTAGTTCACATCTCCCCCATGTACTTCTTAACCACTTAGTGATCAATTTGGGGGTTGTCCAATATTGTAATCCCATGATCCATGCTTGTAATATTAATATGTTAATTGAAATTACATGTTTTTTGTAAATTTTTATTCATTTATATCATCCTAATTATTTTATTATAATTTGATCAAATAAAAATAACTGGAACCATAATCATTGTGCTTCCATGCATAACTTGGATCTTGTGATGATTTGAGTGTGGTTGCATCTTTCCTCACCCCATACCTTTAATGAGTGTGTGAATGGATTATATTGGTTGATAAATTATAGGATCTTTAACCGATTAATATTCATGTTATTTTCTCATGTAATATTATATCATTTTCACAAATATGGTCATCTCACCAAGTTGTTTATTGATTCCTTGATTGAGTTCCATTTTTACATTGATTGTGGTTTGTCGATTTTGAGTGGATGTCGATAATAAATTTTAGTGGTAGATTACATACTAGGTGATATCCAAGTAAGAAATCACATACCATAGTATTTTCAATGTGTATAGATAAAGGAATCATCTATCATTTCCATTCCCATGAGAGCGATGAAGGATTGAGCATCAAGGGACACTTACCCGGGTTAATAATGATTTCTCCACCCTGTTTCTCTCACTTGGTAATGCAGTTTTTATTTATATTTGAAAGTCAAAATGACCCCTATTTTATAAATTCCTAGTCATATTTATTTTCATAATAAAAAATCTCTTAATAAATTAAGTATATAAGGCTCTGTTGAGTTACGACCTAGGGTTGCTGCAATACTGTAGAAATTTAAGTTAAAAATAAACAACTAATTTGGTGTGCTTGACAACACAATAATATTTTTTCACCATTTAAAAGTATCCAAGATCATTTTTTTCCTTTTATAATTTTATTTTCTTTTTAACTCCTTTAAATATTACCCCCTATTTTAGGGTTTTTTTAGTTTATGTTTTTATTTTGTTTATTGTTGTGTGTTCTTCTTATCTCTATCTATCTCTTGTATCATCTATCTCTCTCTAATTATGTAGTCTACGATTATCATTTATTTTATCCTTATATCATTTTCAATTGATTTTATTTTATCGATCCTACATCATTAATAAAAATTAACAACTTATTTTCATGACCCAATCAGGAAAACAACTGTCTGAAATAAACCCTAAAACTGAAATTAAACTTCACTCACATATTGGGTCATCAAAATAAAAAAAATAACGAAAAATAAAGGAAATTATTTATGAATCTAAAGTGGTCTTTATCAAATAAATAATTTACCCCAATCTAACCCCATAAATAAGTGCTACAAATAACCAAACATTAAATGAACTTACCATACTTTATGTGAAGTACCAACCAATGTACATCCAATATCCTAAAGAAGGAACCAACTTAGAATTGTGGTCTATCCTCATACACCTACTACCCAAATTTCATGGTCTTCCTGGTGAGGACCCTCAACAAAAAATCTCAATGATATTCACATAGTATACTACAGCCTGAAACACAAAAAGGTTTCTAAGTACCTCATTATGTTTAGGGCCTTCCCTTTATCCATTGATGATATAGAAAACAACTAGATATACTATTTGGATACCACCATTGGGGGATGAAATGCTATGAAAAGACTATTTTTAGATAATTCATTCCCTTCATCCCAAACTGCATCAATTAGAAACGAAACTTGGGGCATTAGGCTGTCACAAGGAGAGTCCCTTCAAGAATACAGGGAGAGATTCAAAATACTTTGTTCAAAATACCCCCATAATAATATTTGTGGAAAACTATCAACCTATTACTTATATGAGGGACTTATCCCCATGTATCATGGAATGATTTTTGCTATAGTTGGTGGTTCCATGGTTGACAAAACTCTTTCCACTACTCAGGACATAATAGCCAATATGGCTCAGAATTCACAACAATTTGGTACACTAGCTATTGAACTAACCCTAAGAGTTAAAGAGGTAAGTCATTCATACCTAGAAAAAAATGTAGATAAAAAAATTTATGAGGTGCATACCCTTATAAGTAAATTAGCACAAGAACAAGGTAACATACAATCTTATTCAGTTTCATTACATTATGGTATTTTTTTCTTCCAATAATCATTTTTATTACCAGTTCCCACAACATCAAGATTCACCCGAGGCATGTGCAACCATGTTCTTAGGATTTCCATTCAAAAAACCACATTTTTTAAGCAAGAACCATTCAAGACAAATCTAAACCCCAAGTGGAAATCACAACAAAGTACCGATAATGAGGAAATCTATACTACCCCAAGAAGAATTGTTATTAACAAGGACAAGGTATGAAACCTTCTTATCCTTCACCTTCTCAAAATAATCCTCCTCCTCCCAAATAAGATCTAAGACTCGAAGATATGGTGAATAAAATGTAAATCAAGAATGTCTAGTTCTAACATATTATGCAATTGGTTATTCAAGATCTATGACCTTATGTGGGACAATTGATGAACACCATCGATTGGATAAAGATGGAATGTTTGGGACAATTACCATCCCAACCCATTGAAAATCCAAAAGACAGAGGGAATTTTTGTTGAATCCCACTTTGTTGTGGTGGGGAAGAATATTCGTCCAATTATTCTACCCAACAACGATTTCCATATCTTGAATGCACTCTTTCTCAACCCATAACATATTCCAATGAAGAAAAACAAAACTGAAAGTGTAGTCAAGTTATCATTTATGGTTCAAATGAACAATAAATTTCTCTTCATTTCCAAAAATGAATTACTAAATATAAGAATAATTTTGATAATGATGTTGATAAATAAAATAATAAATACATTTAAAAAGGATCAAGTTGACATACCTTTATTGGATGGAATTAAACAGATCAATCAATATTTAAAATTTGAGAAAGAGATTTTAACCCATATACGAAGGATTAATGGGAATGAGAGAGTGGACATGGGAAGTAATGTCTTGGCCTTGAATCAACCAAATATTACAACCAAATTCAATGTTCTAGTGACTTTCAAGATACCTTGTACCATAGTGGAGACAATCATTTCATATGCTATGTTAAATTTAGGTTATTCCATTAATGTAATTCCTTACTCCGTGTATACTTCTCTACAGGTTAGAGAGCTTCAACCTATAAGCCTTATCATGAAAAATTCCAACTATATGAACTATGAATCCAATAAAAGTCATTAAGGACATCCTTACAAGAGTGAAGAATATAATCTTCCCTAACAATTTATACATTCTTGAGATGGAAGATACATGTACCCAAGGACATGCTCCTCTCATACATTGGAGGAAATTCCTTAAAATAGAAAAGAAGATGATCAATGTTCAAAACAGTATGTTTTACATGGAGTTCAGCAGAGAAACAGTATGTTTTACCATCCTTGATGAAATGAAACACCCCATTGAAGAGCACTCCAATCTTCTAATTTATTCAATTGAACTTCTCTCTAATGACACACAAACATAAAAATATATCCTTGACCCATACTAAAACTCATTTTCCTCTTCATAACCCATATATAATTTTAGTTTTGATTCATGTTTTTTAGTGTTGGGTGGGTTTTGTTAAATTTAAATTTTATGCTTTAATTGAAGAGGGATTTAATTTTGAGATACCCATGACTCTCCGTGATTTTGAAATTCCTATTTCCATACATTCTATTTCAATAAAGAATAAACATGACCATATAGACATTTTTATGGGCCTCACTCCCCCTAAAACACATCCCTCAATCCCAAACCTACTAGTGTTAGAACTAAAACCACTTCCTTCTAATTTAAAATATTCATATCTTGGGGGTATTGACTATTTCCCCATCATTATTTCAAATACCATCTCTCCACCAAAGGAATAGAAACTGTTCTACCTTTTTAGATAGTTCAATATGGATATAGGATAGACATTGAAAAATATTTTTGGGAGTATACCATATATTTGTATGTACCATATAATTTTAAATGATGAGTCGAAGACTATAAGACATTCTCAATGCTGGTTTAATCCCACTATCCATGATATGGTAATATGAGAAGTCAGAAAATTATTTTTAATGAGATATTTTATACTATTTATGATAGAAAATGGGTTAGACCAGTACAAATTGTGCCAAATTTGTTTTAATAATAGTTTTTTCAAATGAAAGGAACTAATTGGTCCCAACACATGTGGAAAACAGTTGGTGAGTTGATATTGACAACCGTCGGTTGAATCAATACATACAAAAGAACCACTTTAATCTTACTTTCATTGATCAAATGATTGAACTATTGGATGGTATGTACCATTTTTGTTTCGTTGATGGATATTTGGTTTATTTATAAATTCATATAGCCCCTTAGTATCAATAAAAGACAACTTTTGCCTGTCTATTTGGCACATTTTCATACAGAATGATTCTTTTTGGTCTATGTAATACACCTTTTAATTTTCAAATATGTATATTGAGTATCTTTTCAAGGTACCTTGAGAATTGAATGGAAGTATTTATGGATGATTTCACAGTTTATGTCTCTTCTTTTCAGGGTTGTTTGGAAAACCTAGGTTGTATCCTCCACTGCTTCATTGAAAAATATCTTGTATTAAATTATGAGAAATTCAATTTCATGGTTGAGTGGGGGATAGTTCTTAGGAATTTTATTTTAAATTAGTGAATTCAAGTGGATAAATCAAAAATTGTATAAATTTCAACACTTCCATATCTAATATGTGTTTATGAAGTGCAATAATTCTTGGGTCATGCTAGATGTTACCACTAATTCATTAAATATTTTAATAAGATCTCTCTTCCATTATCCATGTTATTAAAAAACGATTCTGGGTTTTTTTAAAAATGTTAGGATGCATTCAATTCACTAAAAAGGATTCTCACAACACTTCTCATCATCTAACTACCAAGGAGGGATCTCCCTTTAGAACATATGTGTGATACATTTAACATTACAGTTAGGGATGTTTTATCACAATGGGTTGAGAAGGATCCTCATGTCATTTTAAATTCCTTGCATACCCTTGACCATGCCCAGGTAAAATACACAACCACTAAAATGAAACTCCTTTATATTTTATTTTCTTTGGAAAATTTTCCCCATATTTTCTTAAGTAAAAAGTCTTTGGATTTTTTTGATCGTGCTGCCCTGATTTTTCTCCCAAAGAAACCTATAGCTAAAACCCACCTCATACTATGGATGATCATCATATATGAATATGAACTTGAGATTATAGATAATAAGGGAGTGTAAAATTTTGTATATGGATACATTAGTAGTATTTCTCCACCACTTGACCACCACATCGACTCATCCCACACCATTGGAGAATTCTTCCCTCATGATAACGTATGTGATGTTGGGAACCATAAAAACCCCCAATATGCAAGTGTCCCCACTAATTTCAGCAGTTCACAATCCCAAATAATTTATCATGATTCTCGGTGGTACATTTGGGATGACCCATATTTTTGGAAATTCGTAGTCATTAAATGGTTCATCAATGTCTCCTGGACCATGAGTTCACCTCTGTTTTTCCCTTCTGGAATACATTTTCTTGTAAGATCCAATTTGTCCATCAACGTACAACTCCAAAGGTCCTTGAATCATTAATTTAATAAAAAAACATTGTATAGGTATTCCAATATATTTTTCAAGTTTTGTATTTGTTTCCAATCTATAGTGTATATCTCTAAGAGGAATAAAATTCAATAATATCCCATGTTATTTTGTAAAATCTTCGATGCATGCTGAATTAACTTCATGAAGCATTTTTCAAATTGATTTAAATTTGTATACATCTTATTGGATGTGGAATATGTATCTAAATGGGTGAATTCAAAATCTATGTGGACCGATGACTCTCGAATGGTTGTTGATTTTGCGTTGTCCCAAATTTTTAGGAGGTTTGGTTTGATGAGATTCGTCATTAGTGATTAGGGTTCACATTTTTTCAATCGCAACATGAACAATTAGCTTCATAAGTATACGGTTGATCATATTTTCTCTACTTCATATTACCCCCAAACTAACGGACACACCAGAATCTCAATTCTAGAAGTTTAAAAAATATTGGTAATAGTGGTACAACCTAACAAGATAGAATACAGTTTTCAATTGATGATGCACTTTGGGTGTACCATATAGATTTTAAAACCCCAATATAATTTTCTCTATATAATATTTTGTTTGGAATGACGTGTGACCTCTCGGTGGATAAATAACACCATGCATATTGGGATTTCAAACAATGTTATATGAATCTTTCATATGCATGTGTGAATAGGAAGCTGCAGATTCAAGAGATGGAATAAATTTGATGTGATGAATATGAGAACTCAAAAATCTATAAATAGAATACAAAATCTATCCATGAAATAAAGATTCATCATCGGAAGATCCATATTGTTTAGAAGTTCATCATGTACAATTCCAGTTAAAGCTCCACCTAGGTAAGATTCCTTCCCGATGGCTCGGTCCTTATATTGTTACTAATGTTTACCATTTTGGTGATATATAATTTTTTATGATTAGAGCGTATGAAGTATTACCATCAATGATAAGTGACTTAAACTATTCTATGAGGATTTTACAAAGAATCTAGTAGAGGAAATCCACCTTCTTGAAGCAACATACCAGTGAAACACACAAGGTTTTATCCTTCCTTCTAACATTCTCAATTATTATAATTAAAAAAATACACATGGTAGGTGTGTGTGGGGGGGGTGTATAAATTCCTTGGTTCATTAAGATTTTCATCATCTTTATTCATTCTACAATGTTCTCCTTCATTAAGGTATTCTCACTTTTCTAATCTCATTGAGTTCATTAAGATTTTCATTGTATTTATTCTTTTTTCACTTTTTTCTCCATATTTATGATATTTTATCTTTTCCTATTATTGTTGAGTTCATTATGGTTTTTATTTTCTTTCTTATTTCTTCTCATTTTCACCTTTTTTGGTATACTTCCCCCCCAAATGGTCATAAAATAACGAGTCTTACTGAAAATGCATGTTGACATTTTTTATTCCATGTTGTTTTGACATTTGATTCTAACTAGTCTCTATTATGGAATTAATATACGTATGAATTTAACATCAATGAAGGAGTTTTCGTAAATTGGTTTCCTATCAATTATATAAATAATTGTATCTCTATGAAACTTTTAAAATGATTGGTAACCCTTGTGTGAGTAGTTTTTGGGAAAACTATGTCACCAATATCTCCACACAAATTTTCACCAAACCACATAGTGTGAATATTTATTACCTAATAGACGGTAAATATATTTTAGGATAACATTTATAAAAATTTTATATTGAATTTTCCATACATTTTTTGTATATCTGATCTGTTTCATTACTATACCGGATTGACCTATGCATTTTTAACTGATATCCGACTGTTGTAGGAAATAAAAAAACAAAAAACAAATAAAAAAATGTTGTGTCTTGGGTAGGTCCAAACAACTACTCCTCCACCTTTTATCTTGTTATTACTATTTCAATTAGTGTTTTGAGGAGAGTAAACAAGGGTTGAGGGATGAGTATGAGATTTGTTCGAAATGAAACTTTTGAAAATAATAATAATAATAATAATTGAGGGGAGTGATGAAATGTAAAACACATGGGAATATCTAGGTTGGGAGCATAAGGTTTGAATTCCATTAATGATTAAGTGAGTCGGTTTTGAAATATGATTTCATTGGATGTATGTTAGGATTGGTAGACAAAAAAATTTAAGCTAAAAAATATTAAAATAACATATATTTACTGAATAGATACTAGAATGAATACCATGGAATGATTTTTGCACACAAACATGGAGATTTGGTAGCATGGTTGACTTTTTAATTCCTTTATCAATTTCTTTTCATTAATCTATTTTAATTTCATTGTGATATAATTTATGAGACTTCTTTTTTCATTTTCACTAGAAATATCTATTTGGTGTGATTTGTGCTTTGAACACATTACTTTAATGAAATAATTTCCTTGAATGTTAAATATTCATGACGTTAGGTAATTAAACAAGAATAATTTTGTTTTTTGATGTGTGACTTTTTCTAGGAGTGAAAATGTTTAGGTGTGGGGGTGTGATCGTATAAATATTCAGTATTCATTTCCACCCTTACATCACTATTTTAAACCAATTTTGTAATGAATATTATAAAAAAAATAATGAATTAAAATCCACATTTTATTCAATAAATTAATTTTTATCACTCTTTAATAGATAAATATTACTTGTTTCGGTGTTCATATTGTAGGAGGTGGTGATTTAGAAAGTTTTTGGTAGAATTCAAGAAAAATGGGTAAAACTGTGTGAGAACCCAAGCCCAAATGTGGACATAAATATATAATTTGGATAATCTGTGCATCAAATTACTCTAAAAATGGGTGTATAAAAGAAAGAGGTATAGGCTGAATTTTTCTAGAATAACATGGACCCTAATTCTTCCATTTGGAGGCCCACAATGTGAAGAAATTCTGGGTGGCCAGATTTTACCACCCTTATGTATTTGAGACATAACTCGAGATTTGGAACTCAAATTGGAATGATTTTACATCCATTGGATAGCCAGCTCGAAGTCTCATCTCCCTAAATAATTTGAAGTTATTTTAAAGAGTTTCAGTTAATAAACCATCTATATAAAGAAGTATAATGATATCTTCCATAAATAGTCACCTAGTCCCATTGACACATGCCTTATTTAGTGGAAAATATGTTGTATTTTCCCATAAAATCACCCCTCTACCACATTATATCATGTGGAACGACCATAGTTAATAGTGAGTCTAACATGAGAGTTCTATTAATTCATTTTAGTTCGCTTCTCCCTCATTACTTATAAACCTCTTAGTTATCAATTTGGGGGGTTCCTTTTGTTGTAATCCCGAGCTCCATGCTTGTAATTTTCATAAGGTCGTTGAATTTCTTCAATTTTTGAAAAGTTTAATTTATTTATACCTTCTTATTTTTTTTTATTCTTTTATGATCAAATATAAATAAAAAGAACATTAATACTCATGATTCTCTGCATAACCCAGATCTTGTCATGATTTTAGTGTGGTTTCCTCTTTTTTCACCCATTATCTTTCATGAGTGTGTGAATAAATTAATTCAGTTGTTAAACTATATTATCTTGAACTCATGAATATACATCCTCTTTAATTGTGGAATATTTTATCATTAAGACAAATCTGTTCATCTCATCGCATTGTTGATGTGGTTATTTTATTGAGTTTTGTTTTCTACAATGACTCAAGTTTGTTGATTTTGAGTGGTTTTTCATAATCAATAACATTGGTAGATCATTCCATGGGTGGTAACCTACTAATAACTACCATACCACACTTTTTTTAAGTGTGTATAAATATATGAATCAATGATCCTTCCCGAACCCTTCATAGTGATGACTGATTGAGCGATGAGGGATAGTTACCCAGGTTGATTGCAATTTCTCTATCTTGTTTCTCTCACATAGTAATATAGTTTCTATTTCGGTTTTAAAATCAACAAAACCCATGTTTTATAAATTACCATTCATATTTTATTTTCAAAATAAAAACTATCTTTCTATATTAATGAACTAATTCTCTGTTGAGAGATGACCTAATGATGCTCATATACTACAAAAATTATTGTTCAAAATAAACATCAAATTTGACACACTCGACAATGAGATCAGTAGGTATATAATTAACATAGTAGGAATTTCCAATGTACCTATATACATGAACACATCTCCAAGTGTTATAAATGATGAAATGTAAAAACAACATAATAACTAATACATGTATACATCTATGTCCCAAAACCAGAGTGTAACACCCTAACCTCAGAAGCCCATAGCAGGTGAATTTCTTTTTACATTGGAATGATTAAAAGGAATAAATCATAATGTAATGACCAGTTTAGTAGTCTTGAATTAATATATACATACTTTTAATTATATTACATAGGGAAAAAATGTAATCAACACATAACAAAAACTAATAAACTACATCCTTGAGAACCAAATTAATGGTATCTTCTTCAAGACTTTTTTATGGTAAAAATGAAAGGGGTGAGATAAAATGCATAGTAAGGGTTAAAATATAAAAATAATGAATTAACAACAATTTAATCATTCTAAAATTGTCATAGTCAACATGGAATTGGTGATAAATAGAGAACACACGCCTTTTATAAAATGAGAATGAAAATGCATCCATAGATTTAGTCATAGAGAAAAACTAATGGAGGGTAATAACTAAAAATGAATAAATAGAATGATTATTAATTGTCAATAATGTATTTGAAACATGATAAAACTATACCTTCCAAATAGTTTAAGTCCCTGGGTTGATACCTGTCTGATTCTATTTTGGAAACAAACTTGAAGGGTTTGTCGACAACTATTTTGTCTCATTGGACCTGTCGATGCACAAAGGGTCTATAGAGGGACCCCATCACTGAAAGTACATATGATTATATATATAAATATTTAATATAGGTAAAAAATATTCCTTCTCAATATGTGTATCATTTATAGGATATAGATTCATCAGTATTTCCACAGTTAAAACTACATCCCAAATAACCACCGTATGTAAAAGGGTATACAACATAAGAAAATAATCATATACATGAAACCATAATATGGATATATAATATATTTAAAATTCAGGACTAAAAATTATCTCAAATGGGCAGTAGGTACACCACATAAGACTGATTAGGTGGACAATACCAAGTAAATCACAATGAAATGGAAACCGAAACAAAGTCCCTTACAATATTGTAATCATTCGAGTTAATAATCATAATGTAATTAACTAAATACCATGAATATAAATTGATTCATGAAATTATAAATAAAATTTCTGTAAACATACACCATATACAATAAATAATATGTGAACAATGGAAATCTCATGAAAATGAAAGTGAGAAGTGAAACCCCATACCATATGCTCGAATGTGTTATTTAATTGATGTTAATGACATGAAAAATCAAATTTATCATAATCAATTAATTATTAAAGAACCCAATTTATATGTAATATACATATTGTAACCATATTAGGTTCATTTAAGGCCTTTATGGGTTTAATAGGTACAATTTTATTATTTTGAAGCATTTTTTACCTTGGTTTTCATGATCGATTTTCTTGTATTTAAGAATGGAAGTTAATTTGAAATGAGGTTAAACATAATTAATTGTTAATATATATTATTAGTAAAATTATAGAGATATAAATGATCTTATAATGATTTTGGTTATATAAAATGATGATGACTCGTTTGATAAAAGTTAATAATAAACGCTTGGATTAACTTGGCAGTTTTGTGCATAATGAACTTGTTTTTTATTATTATTTTTTATTATGAGTGTGTATGGATTTCAAAATATTAAATAAGATCAAATAAATATATTCTTATCTGGTTCAACCATAAAATTGGTTTCATGACAATAATTTAATATGGTAATAGAAATTTAAATCATGTCTTCCTGGTTTGTGATGAAATAACAAATCTCAGATAGTGTATTCATTTTTATTATACGAGGAGGGGGGAAGAGAGATGATGAACAAATATTTCATTCTCATAATAAAATTTTCATTCATGTAAGGTAATAGAATTATCATAGCATCTGTATGTTGGTATATGAATATAGAGAGCCAAAATAATGTAACATGTAAAAGAAGTTAAAAGAAAAGGGAAGAGAGGTTTATCTCTTGAGTACTACTCCTTGAGATTGTCTATAAGGACTTTTTTGGACATTTGGGGAGACCAGAAGGTCTCGAACGTGGGGGAGGTCTTGGGAAGTTTTTATTTTCAGATCATGGCTAAGTCTCAAAGCTTGAGTGGTGTTTGAGGAAGAGGGGTGATGGTTGGTTTTTATAGCGGAGACAAGGAGGGTTTTTGTAATATTGTAATCATTAGTTTATTATTTTTTCATTAAGACAATAAATAGTAAAGATTCCATTAAAAATATTAAAACGTTCATGTGAGTTTCATCTAATATCCATCTACATCATCCATGACTAAATCATGATGCATAAATTTATTTATTTAGCATATTTCATAAATTCAAAATTACTATTATTCACAAAAAATTCATGTATTTCTGAAAAGTACCAAAAATAAACACTAACCATTTCTGAAAATGTTTATTCAAAAAATGAAATCTATTTTTCAAAAAAAAAATCAAAATATGATAGATTTAATTTTTAATTAAATTCATTTTTTTATCCAAAATTACCAACACTTAAAATATTCATCTTCATTTATAGGTGCCTGAATTTATTTATAATTTCATTAGTAAGGTTAATATTCATATGGGTTGTATTGCTACTAATAATGATAGGTTACCATTCTTATGGGTACTTACTATTAATAAGGGTAACACACTATTCACTGAAAATTAATATGATTCTATCAAACTCCAAATATCACCATGATCAACACCGTTTATGTTAGTTTTTCAAAATTCAAAACACAGAAGTTGAAAATATATGTTTTTATGGGTAGGTTATGAATATCTCCAAAATAACCAAGGGTTGTTTCAAAGAGACTCGGTTATTTATTAAATATAGGCTACCTAATGAATTTAAAGTTTTTAAGAGAAACACATCATAAAAAATTTTGGGGTGTTATGCTTTCCCCACCTATTAAAATTTCATACTTGAAAATTTTCAAGTATAACCTCCTTTAAAAATATTTGTGTGGTTCTTCTTCATAACATCCTATGGTTCCCACATAGATTCCTCTATTTTATTATTTCTCCAAAAAACCTTTACTAGTCGTGTTGCATAATTGCACAATATGTGCTCCCTTGGGTCAATAATCTCGACATGCAATCCATAGTATGACAAATAATGTTCCGACTCTATTTCTTCATCGGTGAGTACATTCATTAGGTCTGGAATGTATTTATTTAACAACAGCATGTGGAAAACATTATGAACAATGGAGAGACATTGTGGTATTGTTAAAATTTATGCTACATCTCTAATTAATTCTAGAATTTGGAACGATCTGATATACTTGGGGATTAATTTCCATTTATTATCGAACCTAAAGACACCCATCCACTGAGATACTTTCAGAAAGACCTGATATCCTTCTTAAAATTCAAAATCATTTTTCCATTTTTCAATATAACTCTTTTTCATACTCTGTGATGCTTTAATATGGGATTGAATTTTCATTAAATTTGTTGTCGTCTCTTGATAAATTCTAGGCCAACAAGTTTCATCTCTCCAACTTCATCCCAAAACACTGCATCTCGACATTTCTTACCATATAAATCTTCATGTGAAACCATTTGAATTCTATAATGGAAAGTATTATTGTTGTAAAATTAAATTAAAGGAACGTATTGATCCCATATACCTTCAAAGTCAATAGATTATTATCTCAACATGTCTTCTAAATATTTAATAGTCCTTTTAGGTAATCTGTCAGCTTGGGGATGATAAAAAACACTCATATGAAGCACAGTACCCAAATCCTTCTGGATAATTTTCTAGAATATTGATGTAAAATGGGGATCTAAGTCAGAAACAATCAATATAGGTTCATCCTTATGTCTTAAAAATTTATTAATATAAAGTCTTACCATGTGCTCTAGTGGTTAATCCTCTGTTAAATAAAGAAAATGTGATGATATTTTGATACAATCAACAATTTCCCATATCGAATCATTCTTTCTTGGTGTCCTTAGTAGTCCAATGAAAACATCTATCATAATTTCAACCAACTTACAAATAAGAATAGGTATAGTTTCCAGGACACCTCTTTGATTTTTTCTCTCAGCCTTCACTTATTGACAAACTAGACACCCTGACACATAGTCATTAATTTCTCGCTTCATGTTATCTCACCTTAAATGTTCCTTCATATATCGATACATCATAGTGATATCATAGTCTAAAAATAAATTTGAACTATGTGAATCATTTAATAGTTCCGCTTTTAGCTCATGTACTGATGGAACATGTAATGTCTTCCCAAATTTGAGAACTCCATCACCATACACAATGTATTCCAATCTTTCATCCTTAATAGATTTAATTTTCTTTTGGATATTCTCATCATCATATTGAGAGATTTTTATCTGCTTGAGTAAATATGGTTTATAAATCTTTCTAAAGAGGTAATATGTTTCCCCTTCCATAACAATTCCCATACCCATCTTTACTAGATACATGAATATATGATCTCTCTCAATCCATATTTATGTCATAATTCTATGATATTTCATGATTAATGCATCTTCCACGTTATTTTCCATTCATGGGTGGTAGTTTATTGAACAATGATAATATTTGAGTAACTCAAGCCATCTCCTTTTCCTTAAGTTTTGTTACTTCTATTCAAAAATGTATTTCACACTATTGTGATCCATATATATATTGCATCATTCCCTATAGATTTAAAATATCTATATATTCAAAGAAAAGATTACAAATTCTAAATCAATATCATGAGTTGGATAATTTCTTTCATGAGTCTTCAACTATCTTGATTCATTAACAATAAATTTATCATTTTTCATAACGACGCAACTCAGTCCATTCTTTGATTCATAAATGTATATCCCAAACCCATCATTTCTAGATGGAACAATCAAAATTGGAGCATCAAACAATATTATTTTAAATTATACAAATCATTTTTCACATTCTTTTGTCCACTCAAGATTTACCCATTTACGTGTGATATTGGATAATGGGTTAGCCATTCTGGAAAAATTCCGAACAGAACCGCAATAGTTTCCTACTAAGACAACAAAATGAAAAACCTCGATTATGTTCATTGGGGTGTGCCATTATTGGATTTATTTTATCCTTTCATGATCAATTAACATTCAATCCTTAGATACAATATGTCCATGAATAAAATCTAAATGAATCTAAAATTCACAATTGCTAAACTTACCATATATTTCATTTCATTTAATAGTTTTCAAAATAATTTGAAGTGATTATCATGGTATTCATATATTTTGGAGTACTCCAGGATATCATTGATAAATACCACAACAAAGTCATCGAGATATTCCTTGAAAACTCTATTCATTAGATCCATGAATATAGAGGCTACAATAATCAGTCTAAAAGGAATTACAATAAACATGTAATTCTCAAACCTGGTTTGAAATGTTTTTTTGGAATATCTACCTTCCCCACACACAACCAATTATATCTAGTTCAAAGTTCAATATTTGAAAAATATTGGGATCCATTAAAATGATCAAACTAAATATCAATGTGTGGCATAGGATAATTTTTATTTATTGTAATTTCATTGATTACCTATAATAAATGTAGAGCATCATGGACCCAACTTTATTCATGACAAAGAGGACAAGGGAACCCCATAAATAAACACTAATTCGAATAAATAAATTATCACTCAATTCTTCTTGTTGTTTATTTAGGTCCACTAATTCCATAGTGGCCATTATATGGGGATACTTTGATATAGGTATTCTCAAGGAATTACGTCAATAGAGAACACAATATCCTGCTCTGGATGATTTCATGGTAAATCCTTTGGAAATTCATCAAAATATTCTTGAACAATAGGTTCAACGTCAATTTGAAGATTTCTTTCCTCACCTATATATATTTTGTTCTCTTCATCTATAATAATTTCATTTATTAAAGCTACATACATTGTTTCTAGATAAGAAAAAAGGGAGAGGCTTAAAATATAATGATAAGAGATTCTACACCATTCACAAAAATTGAAACTTATATCTTCTTGAAATTGATCCCCATATCATAATATGACAACAGATTTATGACGATAATTATGTCAAAGTCCATCATTGGTATGATGATAAGGTTAGTAAGAAAATCATGTTTATGTGTCCTGAGGGGGACTGATCGGGACATCTTTGTTGAAATGATACATCCACTTGGTGTTTTGATTGAAAACCCCATTATTAAATCAAATTAAACATGTATAATTTTCTTGGAAAAATAAGAAGATATAAATGAATACGATGATCTAGAATCAAATAAAGAATTTCCTATGTTTGAGGAAATAATAAAATTACCTACCACCACACCATATGGAACATCAACTTTCACATTTGTAATTGCATAATCTTTCCCTTGCTCTTATGGCCATTCTAATGCAATTTTCCTTGGAGCTTAGGAAAATAATTTGAAAATTAACCCATCTATCTACAATTTTAGCATGGAACATCATTGACTTGTATCTTCTCATTGAAATCACTAGATCGACAAATCTTTTATCTACACTTATAGAAAAATCTCATTCTTTTCAAGCATTTCCCTTGATTATTAAGTCCACATTTCTAACATAATAGAAATTTCTTCATTCCCTTTTTCTTAATTAGTGCCTAATATTTTACATGGTTTTTATAATTCCTATTCTTATATTTATTTTTTGTTGTAAAATTTGATCTAGAAAATTCCTTCTCTATTTTGATGGAACATAATATAATTTCATCATATGTTGAAAAATTTTGAGAATCTAGTTCCCTTTGAGTACATGGGTTATGGAATTCCAAGAAATTATCAATCATGCCTTTTGGATCACATGTGTAATCTATAGTATACCTAGCTAATCTTGTGAATGTAGACTCATACTGCACAACACTCTCTTCTTCCCTTTGCATTAGGCTATGGAATTTCCTCTTCATTTCAGTTTGATGCTCACAAGGGATTTATTTTTCGAAGAATATTTCCTTAAAAGTTCTCCAATCTATATCTTATATATCTTCTTCCTCCATGGTATTATGGATCAAGGACCACCATTGATTAGCATCACCCTAGAGGAAATATATTTCCAGTAAAACTTATTCATTTTCATTTCATCGTAACTCAAGAAATATATTTTCAAGGGACATGATCCACTCCCCATATTCTACCAGATTAATAGTCCCCATAAAAGATGGGGGCTTATGTCACATGAAATGATCCAATCCTAGTATAGCATGTTTATTCAAAACTGACTGAGTAAGTTGTCCCAATTTGGTCATGATTTGATATGCTTCAACACTGACTGCATTGACTTGCTCAGTGGGGTTATCCCTATATTGTCCACAAGTGTTTATTCCCCTTCTTCCATTAGGCTCCATCACTAAACAATGGAATACGCTAAATTAGGCCATAGTTCATATTTTCTAGCTAGAAAACACTTAAGATAATCTGAAAATTTATGTACAACTAATCTCTTTGATCATAAACATTGTTTATATTTACTTTTAAATACATCGTAATGGTGTTAAATAAATATGTGAATTCTCCTAAGCATCTCCTCAAGGAGTGTAAAACTGGGTGTGCAGTAAGGCCCATTTCCATGTACCTAGATACCCAGGGTCAGGACCAAAACTCCTTGTCAGAGTTTTCACTCAAAGGTCCATCTGTGCTAGAACCACAACCCCTTGTAGTAACTAAATAGAGATGTATTTTCTAGAAATATCCAAATAATATATTCCTTTTATAAATTATAGGATTTATTTCATGTTTATCCTCAATAAAAATGTCAGTTTCTTTTTTCCCTAAACTACATTTTCTAAATCTAGTTCCCATGTTTTCTGTTAAACTCTCCCTAATACCAACTATTACACCCCAACCCCAAATGTCCAAAACTGGTGCATTACATATTACATTGGCATTATGAAAAGGAATGAAATCTAGAATGAATATTGTGTTTAATATTAATGAAGAAACTAGATACATACATGTGCTCTTATTAAATAGGGAAAGGTAACAAAATACAATTCATAACAGAAACTAATAAACTACATCCATGAGAACTCAACAAATAGTCTCATCCTTAGAACCTATTAAAGGTAAATAATTGACAAAGGTGAGCTCAAATTCTCTATAAGAGTTAATGATTTTGGAAACATGAATCAAAAATAATTTAATCATAATAAAATTGGTATTATCAATATGGTATGGCGAATAAATGAAAAACACATACCATTAATAAACATAGAATGAAATTGCATCCATATATTTTGTTATAGTGAAATCCTCATGGATAATAATAACTAAAAATGAATAAATTGATTTATTATTAATTATACATCATGTATATAGAACAAAATTCCATTATATCTTCAAAATGATTTATGTCTTTGGGAAGATACACTTCTAATTCTGTTTTGGAAACAAACTCAAAGGGTTTGTCGGCAACTGATTTTCTCCTGAGACATTTCTATACATAATGGGGCTATAACGAGCCCCACCTATCAATGAGAGTCCAAAAAATTATATATATAAATATTTAATAAAATTAAAATATTCCTTCTCAATATCCATATAGAGTATAGGATACATATTAATCAGTATTTCCATTGTTAAAACAACATCACAAATAAACACCATATGTAAAAGGTTATACGAAAAAATACAATAATCATATACATGATATCATAATATGGATATATAGTTTATATTTAGATGTTAAAATGAAAAATGATCTCAAAGGGGTTGTAGGGACACCACATAAGAATGATTAGGTGCATAATACCATGTAAATCACAATGAAATGGAAATCGAAACAAATTCACAAACAATATTGTATCCAATTTATTTAGTAATCATCAAGTTATTCACTAAATACCATGAATATAAATAGAATAATGATAATATATTTCAAATGGATGTAAACATACACAACATACCAGAAATAAGTGTCAAACAATGGAAATATCAAATAAATAAAAGATAGATGAGACACCCCTTACCTTATTTCTGGATGTGAATTTTTATTGATATTAATGACCTAATTAAGAAAATTTATATTTATTAATTAATAATTCCAGAACCTCATAAACATGTAATTGATTTCTTATAACATTATTAGGTTCATCAATGTCCCTTATATCTATTTAAGAGGTATAATTTTATTGTTTTGGAAGAATTTTCATCATTTGTATTCCTTATTAGTTTACAACTATTTATGAATAGATGTTCATTTCAAATGTGGTTGAACATAAATAATTGTTAATATATATTATTAGTGAAACCACAAATATATTAATGATCTTATAATGATTTGGTTTATATAACATGAGTATGAATCATTAGATAAATGTGAATGATAAACACTTGAATTAACATTTCGGTTTTATGCGTAATGAACTTGTTTTGTATTATTTACTTATATTATGAGTGTGTAAGGATTGAAGAACATTAAATAATATGAAATAAATATTTTCTGATCTACTTAAACCATAAAATTAGTTCATGTCTAGAATTTAAGACGGTAATAGAAATTGAAAACCCATCATCCATGAATGTGAAAAATTAACACATCTCGTACGGTGTTTTAATTTCGAGTACAAGAGGAGGGGGAAAAGAGAGAAGATGATAAAATAATCCATTAGAATAATAAAATTTCAGTTAATGCAATGTACATTAATTTTCATAGTATTTGGATGAGGTTATATGTGGAGAGAGCAACAAAGAATGGAAATTGTGAAAGAAGTCGAAAGAAAAAGGAAGAGAGGTTCACCTCTTGAGTACTCCTACTTGTGAATCTCTTTAAAGCATATTTTTGGACTTTTGGTGAGAACATAAGGTCATGGACATGGGGTAAGGTCTTGGTAAGTGCATTTGGTAGAACTTAGGTTTGTCTCAAGGATTGAGTGCTGTGGAGGAAGTGGGGGTGACGGGTGGTTTATATAGTGGTGTGAGACTTAGTGATGTATGGAATAAAATATTTCTAACGAATTGAAAGTATTTAAGAGAAACATAACATAAAATGTTTGGACTATTATGTTTTTTCCACATTTATAAATTTCATCCTCTAAATTTTTCATGAAAAAAAATCATTTAAAATGATATTGGTGGTTATCCTTCATAACATCTTTTGGTTACCATGATGTTTCCTCCGTTTTATTATTTCTCCAAAGAACCTTTACTTGACGAGTTATCAAAATTTTCAATACACACTCACTTCTACAAAAAAAAATCTCAATAGGCTCTTCACATTATGACAAATCGGGTTGGAGATCTAATTCTTCATAGGTGAGTACATGTATTTGTTCTGGCTTGTATTTCAATAACAACTACATGTGAAACACATTATGATATTTGGAGAGACATGGTGGCATATTTAAAAGGAAAGTTACATATCCAATTATTTCTAGAATTTTTGCGATATGATGTACCTAGGGCTCAGTTTCCCATTCATACAGAACCTTTAGGAACCCTTCCATGGAGATACATTTAGAAAGACATGATCTCCTTCATGAAATTCCAAATCCTTTCTTTGGTTGTCATAATAACTCTTTTCTTACTCTTGTATGTTTATTATGGGGATGAATTTTCATTACTTTTGTAGTTTTCCCTTTAATAATTTATGATCCTTTAAGTTTCCTCCTTCCTAATTCGTCCACACATGTTGGAGCTTGACCCCTCTTACCATATAATGCTTTACATGGTGCCATTTGAATGCTATAATGGAATGTATTATTGTATGAAAATTCCACCAATGTCATGTATTGATCCCACATATCATGAATGTCCTTTGAGCATGAAATCAATACATCTTCTAGTTTTTGAATAGTTCATTCAGACTATCCATCTGTTTGGGGGTGATAAGCAGTACTCATATGAATCTCGGTATCCAAATCCTTCTGGATGCTTTTCTATATTTTTTATATAATTTGGGGATCTCGATCAAACATAAGAGATATAGGTGGACAATGAAGTCTTAAAGCATAATTAATATAAAGTATTTAAAGTCGCACAAGTGATAAATTCTCTCTTATAGCACGGAAATATGCTGATATAGTGAGATGATTAACAATTACACATATTGAATCATTTCTTCTTGGTTTCCTTGCTAGTCTTATTAAAAAATACATCATAATTTCATCCCACTTCCACATAGTAATAGATAAAGGTTGCATGCCCCCTCTAGGATGTTGTCTTTAGGCCTTCACTTGTTAAAAAAATAGACACCTTGACTCATAGTCAGAAATTTATGGCTTCATGTTATACCACAAAAGGGTCCCTTCTTATCTTTATACATCTCTGTGCTACCATGGTGTATAGAGAAATTTGACCTATGATCAACATCAAATAGTTCCATTTTTATCTCAGGTACTGATGGAACTCAAAACCTCTTCCCATATTTCATAATTCCATCGACATACACAATGTCTTCCAATCATCTATCCCTTACACCTTTAATTTTCTATGGTATATTCTCATCATCGGATTGATAGATTTTAATCTTCTCTAGTAAATATGGTTTAGAAATAATTTAAAAGAGGAAAAATGTTTCCCCTTATATAACTATTCCCAAATCCATTTTTGTTATATCCATGAATATATGATCTCTCTCAATCCTTTTTTGGGTTACAAGTCCATGATCATTAATTCTTAATGAATTTTATGACTTATTTTCCTTTCTTAGGTGGTATTATATTGAGAAATCATAATATCTGAGTAACTAGTTCCATCTTCTTTTCCTCATGTTGAGTTCATTACATGTAAAAATTTATTTCAAAATCATGCGATCTATATATATATCACAACATTCAACGTAAAGATAATGTCTTTTTATTTTCAGAGAAAAGTTTATGACTGCTAAATAAAGATCATGAGTTGGATAATTTTTCTCTTGAGTCATAAACTATCTAGATTCCAAAGCATTATAATTATAAATTTTCATAAGGACACAACCTATTCCATATATGATACCTAAAAGTATATCACAAATCCATCATTTCTAGATGGAATAGTCAATTTTTATCATTGGCCACTATTCATTTCAATTATTCAAAGCATTCTGTACATTCTTTTGTCCATAGAAACATAATACCTGTATTTGTGAGCTTGTATTGTGGGTTATCCAATTGGGAACAATTCTGAATGAAACGTTGATAGTAACCAGCTATGCAAATAAAACTACGTACCTCGATTATGTTCCTTTTCATGGGACATTATTGGATTTACTTTGTCTTCGAAGGATCAACTAGGATTCCATTTCTAGAGAACACATATCCACGAAAATAAACTTATTGAATAAAAATTCACACTTTCTAAACATCCTATATAATTCATTTCTTCTAAGAGGTTTTAGAATAATCTGTAAGTGATTATCATGGTCTTCATAGATTTTGGAGTATACCAGGATATCAACGATATGTAGCACAATAAAGTCATCAAGATAGTAGTTGAAAATATATTCATTAGATACATGAAAACAAGGGATTCCTTAGTCAGTGAAAAGGCATTAATGTAAACATGTAATGCATTTACCTAGTTTGAAATGTTGTCTTCAGAATATCATCCTTCCTCACACACATTTGATAATATCCATATTGAATGTCTATCTTCAAAAATATTGGGCTCTAGGATGTTGATAAAATAAATTACCAATGTGTATAATTTTATACTTTTTCTTAATTGTAATAGCATTTATTTCTCCATAATCAATGCATGGCCACATGGACCCATCTTTCTTTGTGACAAAGAAGACAGGGGCTCCCCATGGAGAAAAACTAGGTCAAATAAACCCTTCCTCAATCAATTACTCTTGATTTTTCGTTAGATCCACTAATTCCATAGTGGCCAATATATAGGGAGTATTTCTTATAGTTCTTTCCCTAACAATTAAATCAATATATAACTCATCTTTCAACTCGGGAGGATGTCCAGATAAATCTTATGGAAATACATCAAGGTATTCTTTCACAATAGGTATGTCTTAAAGATGAATATTTATTTCCTCACTAATATATATTTTGTTATCTTCCTATATATGAATTTCATTTAATATATATTTATTGGGTGTGGATCAAGATCAGAGTCATATTGCAAGGTTTATGCTCTAAAGATAAGGGATTCTACACCATTCACAAAAATTGAAACTTCCTTCTTCTTCTAATATATCTTCACACCATAATTTGAAATCCTATTCCTACTGATCATTTTATCAATGTCAATCATTATTATTCTAATAAGGATAGAAAACAAAGTACATTTTGGTGTCATGAGGGCGACTGATTGACATATCTTTGTTGCAATTTTACATCGCCTAGGAGTTTTTACTTACAACTCCTTTATTAAATCCAATTGAAAATGTCTAATTTTTTTGAAAATAGGGAACATATAAATGAAATGCAATGATATAGAATCAAATAAAGCATTGGTTAAGTTTAAGGAAACAATTAAAGTTCCTTCAACCACATCATTAGGAACTTCAACTTATGTGGTTGTAATTGCCTAAAATTTTACTTTCAGTCATAGACTTGTTTGGGAAAAATTTCCTTGGTGCTTAGGAAAATCATTTGCAATGTTCCCCATCTCTCTAAAATTATAGAATTGGAAATCATTTTCTTTTCTCTTCCCCTTGAATTCACTACATCAGAGACCCTTTTATCCACACCTATAGAATAATCCCATGTATTTCAAGTATATCCCTGTATGATTCTTTCCAATGTTCTCGCATAATGGAAATTTCTTCATTCCCTTAATCTCTATTGGTGCTTCTATTTTTCCATTGTTATTTGAATGTATCTTTTTGTCATGATTTCCCTTGATCAAAATTTATCTAGGAAATTCCTTCTCTTTTTTGATGGAAATTAGTACAATTTCATCATTTAATGATAACATTAGTGGAGAATGTTCACTTCAATGACTTGGATTTAGACCATAAATGAAATTAGTAATCTTGTCTTTCAAATCATGAATGAAATCTATAACAAACCAAGATAATATTGTGAAGGTAGACTTATACTCCCCAACACTCTATTCTTCTATTTTAAATAGTCATAGAATTTTCTTATTCATTATAGAACATTGTTCAGGAGGGAAATATTTGTTGATTAATATTTACTTAAATGTTCTCCAATCCATGCTTTTTATATATTCATCCCTTATGGTATTCCATATCAAGGAACCCCATTTATCATAATAACCCTTGAGGGAATATACTTCTAGAACTACATGTTCATTTTTATTGCATCTTAATACTAGAAATATCATTTCAAGGGACTTGATCCACTTATTAGATACCACTAGTTTATTAGTCCCACTAAAATATGGGATCTTATACTACATGAAATGATCCAATATAGGTGTAGCATGGTGATTCGACACAGTTAGAGTAAGTTTTCCCAATATGGACATGATCTGATCTGCACTGACACTGACTGTGTTTAATTTCTCAATGGTGAAATACCTACATTGTCCAAGGGTATTAATTTTACTTCTTCCATTAGGTTCAATCACAAAATAATGGCATAAAAAATTAGGTCATAGTTCATAATTTCTAACTACCAAACACTTTTGATAATATTTACATTTATGCACAACTAATCTCAAAATCATAGACATTTCTATATTTATATTTTAATTATTTATAATGGTTTGTAAATAAAATTTGAATTATACTATGCATATTCCTCTATATTTTCATATAAGGTGTGCAGTAAGGATCATTGTCATGTACCAGGATACCACCAGGTCAAGCCGGAAACTCTTTTTCAAAGTATTTAATCCTAGGTACATTTTTTCAAGAACCGCATCCAATTGTATTATCTGGACATAGATTTATTAGATAGAAATATCATAAAAGTCTAATACTTATAGAAATTCTAGGATGTTATTTTATGTTAATCCTCAAATAATATCTAAGGGGTTTTTTCCATAATCTCATTTCAATGTTTTCTACTAAACATCCTCTGATACCAACTGTAACACCCCGACCATAGAAACAAGGAGATGGTGCATTACTTATTAAATTGGCATGATTAGAAGGAATGAAATCCCAATGGAATGATATTTTTAGTAGTCATGAAGAAAATAGATACATACATGTACTCATATTATACTGGGAAAGGTTACAAAATACAATACATAACAAAAACTAATAAACTTCACCCAGGAGAACTAAATAAATGGTCTCCAATTCATAACCTGTTGAAGGTAAAAAAAAATTGAAAGGGGTGAGCTCAAATTCTTAGTAAAGGTTAAAAATAGTGGAATAATTATTCAAAAATAATTGAATCATGATCAAATTGTAATAGTCAATATATAATGGGGAATAAATTAAAAACACATAATAAACTGAGAATGAAATCGCGTCGATATATTTTGTCATAGGGAAAACATCATGGATAGTAATAACTGAAAATGAATATATTTAAAGATTATTAATTTTATGTCATTTATTTGGAACATGATAAAACTATACCATCGAAACGATTTATGTCTCTGGGTAGATACTTGACTTATTTTATTTTAGAATCAAATATGAACGGTTTGTCGTCAACTGATTTCTCTCATGAGACACATCGATGCATCAAAGGGATATAGCGATCCCTACCTGTCACTGTAAGTGTAAATAATTATTTATACATTTATTTAATATAAGTATGATATTATTTCTAAATGTCTCTAGAGATTAGAGGATACATGTTCATCAATATTTCCATAATTAAAATAATGTCCCAAACTAACACCATTTGTAAAAGGGTCTACAACTTAAGACAATAATCATATCCATTAAACTGGAATATTGATATATAATATATTTAAATTTGGAAATGAAAAATGACCTCAAAGGGTAAGTAGGTACACCACATAAGACTGATTAGGTGCACAATACAAAGCAAATCGCAATGAAATGGAAACCGAAACAATGTCCCTTACAATATTATAATCAATCAAGTTAATAATATTCAAATGATTAATGAATACCATTAATATAAAAGATAATCATGATTTTATATATAAAATGGAAGTAAAAATACCCAACATACAACAATTAAGTGGCGAACAAGGGAAATCTCGTGGAAATAAAAGTTACGGGAGAAACCCCTTACCTTATATCTGAATGTGATATTTGATTGATCTTAATGACATGAATATTGAAATTTATCATCATTACTTAATAATTAAAAAGCCTCTAATAAAATTAATTGATTTATTATAACCTTATTAGGTTGATTAATGGTCTTTTTTTATGGGTTTATGGGGTTCAATTTTTTTTCTTTGATGCTTTTTCTTCCTTGGTTTTCTTTATCAGATTACTTGTATTAATGAATAGATGTCCGTTTGAATTGTGGTTAATCATACAAAATTGTTAATAAATTCAATTAGTGACAATAAAAATATATAAATTATCTTATAATGAGTTTTTATATAACATGAGGATGACTCATTAGATAAAAGTTAATGATAAATTCATGGAATAACACGGCGATTTAGTGCGTGATGAACTTATTTTATATTATTATTTTATATTATAAGTGTGTAAGAATTACATAACATTAAATAAGAAAAATAAATATATTATTATCTAGTTCAAACATAAAAATGGTTTAATTAACAGAACTGAATATGGTAATAGAAATTCAAAACATTTCGTCCTTGAATGTGATAAAATAACACATCTCATACAATGTTTTCATTTTTAGTATAAGAGGAGGGGGAAAGATAGATGATTATAAAATATCCAATTAGCATAATAAAATTTCAGTTCATATAAGTTACATTAATTATCATAGAATTTGGATAAGGGATATGAGTAGAGGGTAACAGAATAATGGAACTTGTAAAAGAATTTGAAAGAAAAAGGAAGACAGGTTCACCACTAGAATACTTTTACTTGAGAATTTCCTTAAGGCCTTTTTTTCCTTTATGTGAGACCAGATGGTCATGGACGAGGAGGGAGGTCATGGGAAGTGTATTTTATTTAACAAAGGTAAGACTCAAATCTTTATTGGTGTGGGAGGAATTTGGAGTGCTAGGTGGTTTATATAGTGGATGGGAGGAGGGTTTTATTAACAATAAAATCATTTTTTTATTAATTTTTACTAAGAAAAAAAATAGTGATATTTCCCTGACCAAAAATAGTATTATGTGCATTTGAGATTGAACCAAATTCCAATTACATATTCAAAAACTTGTGAATGATGAAAAAATTTATTTATTTAGAATATTTCAGAAATTAGCTTATTTTATTATTCACCAAAAATTCATGCCTTTCAGGAAAATCCAAAAAATTCACCCTAACCATTATTCAATGAGTAGAATCCAAAAATTAACTAAATTTTTAAAAAAATATTTTCTAAAAATGGAAAATTTTTATTTTTATTTAAAAACATTATTTAATCAAAAAATACCAATACTTAAATTGTTCCTCTTCATTTTTAATGAGCCTAAATTTACTTATTCTCCATTGTGAAAGTTACAATTAAAAAGGGTCACATTACTATTCATAAGGGTTTGTTAATATTTATAAGGGTATGTTACTATTCATAAGAGTAACTTACTATTCACTGTAAATTACATTGATTCTATTAGACTCCAAATATCACCCTGATCACAATTCTTAATGTTGCATTCTAAAAATTCAAAACACATAAGTGGTAAATTTATGTTTAATTGAAAGATTATGACTATCTCCTAAATAAAACATTTTTCTTTCAATGAGAATCGATGCATTATACAATATAGGATTTCTAATGAATTGAATGTATTTAAGAGAAACATACCATAAAATGTTTGGGGTATTATATTTTTTCCACCTACGGAAATTTCATCCACGATGTTTTTCATGTATAAAACCCTTTAAAAAGATGTGGGTGGTTCTTATTTATAAAATCTTTAGGTTCCCACATTTATTCATCCATTTTATGGTTTCTCTAAAGAACCATTAATAGTAGAGTTTTCGAATTTCTCAATACCTTCTCCCTTGTGTCATAATCTTGATAGGCTCTTTAGAGTATGAAAAATCATGTTCTGGTTATTTTTATTCATAGGTGAGTACATGCATTGGGTTTTGAATATATTTCATTAACAATGACACTTAAATCACATTATGAACTTTGGAGAGACTTGGTGGCATTGATAAACACTAAGATACAACTCTAAATCTTTCTAAAATTTCGAATTGTCTGATGTACCTGTTGCTCAAGTTCCCTTTCTTACCAAATGTTAAGACATTATTCTATGAAGATACTTGTATAATGACAGGATATCATTCTTGAAATTCAAATCCTTTCTTTATTTTTTAGCATAACTCTTTAGAATACTCAAGGATACTTTAATATGGTCCTTAATTTTTTTTACATTTTCAATTTTCCCTTTTAATAATTTTTGGACCCAAAAGTTTTATATCACCAACTTCATCCCAACAAGTTGAAGCTTGAAACCTCATACCATATAATGCATTATATAGTTCAATTTGAATGAGAGATTGGAAACTATTGTTATAGTAAAATTTCCCAAGGAAATTATTGATCCCACATACCTTGAAAGTCATGATAGGAAGATAACAACATTTCATCCAATGTTTTAATAGTCCTTTCAAACTGTCCATCTATTTGGGGGTGATAAGCAGTAATCATATGAAGATCAATACATAAAGTATTTGAGATTTGTTTCCATAATTTTGATGTAATCCATGGATCTTGACCAGACACAATCAATAGAGGTTCACCAGGAAGTCTAAAAACTTCATTAATATAAAGTCCTTCTAGTTGATCAAGTGTTAAATCCTCTCTTATAGCAAGGAAATGTGATGATTTTGTGAGAAGATCTATAATTACCCATATTTCATCATTCCTTCCTTGTGTCCTTGGTAGTCCTATAACAAAATACATCATTATTTCATCCCACTTCCACATAGAAATAGGAAGAGGTTTCATGAACCCTCTAGGGTGTTGTCTCTCAGACTTCACTTGTTGATAAACAAGACACCCTAACACATAGATAACAATTTTTCGCTTCAAGTTATGCGACCGACATTGTTCCTTCATATATCTATACATATTTGTGCTACAATGCTGTATAGTGAAATTTTAGCTATGAGATTAGTCTCATAGTTCTATTTTTAGATCGGGTACTGGTGGAACACATAACCTCTTCCCAACATTCAGAACTCCATCCACATACAAAAATTCTTCCAATCTTCCACCCTAAATATCTTTAATTTTCATTTATAGATTCTCATCACCAGATTTAGAAATTTTTATCTTCTCTAGTTTATGTATTTATAGAAAACATTTTTAATTGGAAAGATTTTTTCCCTTATCTAAAAATTTCCATATAGGTATTTATTAGATCTATGAATATATTATCTCTATCAATCCTCAATTAGGTTAGAAGTCCATGATATTTTCTACTAAAGGCATCTGCCAACTTATTTTTCCTTTCTTAGGTGGTAGTTTATTGATCAATTATAATTTTTGAGTAACTCAATCTATCTTCTTTGCCTCATGTTGAGTTTATTCTATGTAAAAATGTATTTTAATCTCTTGTGATCCATATATTTCTCAAATATTTCATTGTTGAGACAATGTCTCCATATTCTTAGAGCAAAGATTGGGTCTTCTAACTCAAGATCATGAATTGGATAATTTTTCTTGTGAATCTTCAACTATCTTAATGAATAAGAGACATCTTTATCATTTTTCATAAGGTCTCAACCCCTTCAATTCTTTGATGCATCAATTTATATCACAAATACTTCATTTCAAGATGGAAGAGTAGAAATTAGAGCATTGACCAATCTTCTTTTCAATTCTTCAAAGAATTATATACATTATTTCATCCATACAAACGTAACCGAATTATGTGTGATCTTGTTTAGTAGGCTAACCAGTTGGGAAAAATTATGAATGAAACACTGATAATAACCTGCTAAGCCAACAAAACTATGTACATTGGTTATAACCGTAGGCATGGGCCATTCTAGGATTGGCTTGGAATTTACAGGATCAACTAAGAATCCATTCTTAGAGAAAATATGGGCAAGAAAAGAAACTTATTGAAGGAAAAATTCACACATGCTAAACATCCCATATAATTCATTTATTCTAAGAGTTTTCAAAAAAAATCCACTAGTGATTATCATGGTCTTCCTAGATTTTTGGAGTATACCATGATTTCATCGAAAAATACCACATTTAATTCATCAAGATATTCCTATAAAAGTTGATTCATTAGATCCAATAAAACATTGGGTGAAATAGTTATTCCAAAAGGTATTACTGTAAACTCATAATTCTCATACCTGGTTAGAAATGTTTTCATTATGATATCTTCCTTCCTCACACACAGCTAATGATATCTAGATCAATGGTCAATCCTAGAATATACTTGGATCCAAGAAGTTGATCAAATAAATCATAAATGTGTGGAAGGGGATACTAGTAATTTATTTCAAAAGAATTTATTTCCATATAATAAAGGCATAGCCTCATGGACCCATCTTTTTTTGTGAAAAATAGGATTCAGGCTCCCCATGGAGAAACACTAGAAAGAATAAATCCTTCTGTCACTAAATTAATCAAGTTGATTCTTTAGCTAAAATAATTCCACAATGACCATTCTATAAGAAGACTTTTATCTAGGTATTTTCCCAATAATTAAATTAATAGTGAACTCAACTTCCCGCTCTATAGGATGTCCAGGTATATCCTCTGGAAATACATTGAAGTATTCTTTTACAATATGCACTTCATCAATTTGATGATTTCTTTCCTCACCCATATATATAGTCTTCATATTCCTCTCCAATAATTTCATTTAGTTTAGCTACTTGGACTGGATAAAGATAAGAATATAGTAGAAAGGTTTCTTCTCAAAAGATAAGGGATTTTAAACCATTCTAAAAAATTGTGTCTTCCTTCTTCTTGCAATATATATTCGCATCATAATTTGACATTCTATTCATACTGAGAATAGTATAAAATTAAATCATTGGTATGATGACATGGGTATCAATCAAATCATGTTTATGTGTCAGGAGGGGGACTGATCAGAACATATTGGTTGCAATTATACACCCTCTAGTACCTTTTAATGACAACTCCTTTATTAAACAAATTGAACATATCTAATTTTCATGGAAAACTGGGAAGATATAAATTAATGAAATGATCTTGAATCACAAAATAATTGGATATTTTTTAGGAAACAATTAAAGTACCTTCTACCACAACATTAGGAACTTCAACATCCATTCTTGTAATTTCATTAGTTATCCCTTGCTCTCATGTTCATTTCAGAGAACAATTTTATTCTCTCTAACTCATTTCCAATGTTTAACATCTTCATTCAAATGTATCATTGAACATCAATTAATTTTCTCTTACCCTTTCATTTACTATATCCATCACCCTTTTCCCCATACTTATAGAAAACTCTAATGCCTTTAAAGCATTCACTATGATGATTTGTTCGACAGTTCTTACATAATGGAAATTTCTTCATTCCCTTGTTTATTTAATGTTACTTAATATTTTCCATTTTTATTATAATTCCTATTTTTATCTTGATTTCACTTGGAAAATTTTGGTCTGTAAAAATCGTTCTCTTTTTTGATGGCCCTTAATACAATTTCATCGTATGAGGTTAGGGTCCTTCCATGACTTGGCTTAAAACCTTCAATGAAATGATAAATCATTTCTTCCGAATCACGTACATAATATATATAATACTTGTATAATCTTGTGATGGTATCATCATACTCTTTTCCAATCTCTTCTTCCATTTTCTTTAAGATGAGGAATTTCCTCTTCATTTCAGTTTGTTGTTCACGAGGGAAATATTTTTTCGAAGAATATTTCTATAAAATCTATCCACTCCATATGTTTTAATTCTTCTACCTCTATGATATTTTGGGATAAGGACCACCGTTAAGCATCTTCACCCATAATTAAATATACTACAATTATTACACTTTCATTTTAATTGCATATTAATTCCAGAAATAACTTTTCAATGGACTTGATCCATTACTAAGATAGAAAAAATAAGTAGTCCCACTAAAATATGGGGGATTCTATAGTAAGAAACGATCCAATACAAGCATAAAATGGTTATTTGACATAGCCTAAGTATGTTTTCCTAATATAGTCATGATCTGACCCGCTCCAACACTTAATTTTTTGAAATTCATAGTGGGTAAAACCCTATGTTGTCCACTGGTATTGATTATCCTTCTTCCATTAGACTCTATCACTGAAAAATGGAATACACTAAATTTGGTAATAGTTCATAATTCCTAACAATGAAACACTTAATATAATATTAAAATTTATGCATAACTAATCTCATAACCTTAAACATTGTTTATATTTACTTTTAAATCATTTATAATGGTTTGAAATTAAAATGTTAATTATCCTAAGAGTATCCCCCAGGAGTGTCAAACTATGTTTGTTGTAAGACCCATTTTCGTGTACAGGGATACCCAGGGTCAAGCCCAAAACACCTTGTCGGAGTATCCACTCCTAGGTACATCGGTGCCAGAACCACGTCCACTTTTAGTACCCAAAAAATGATGTATTTTTTAGTAAGATCCACATAATCTATTACTTAACAAAATTACAAGATGTTATTGTATTTTTATCCTCAAAGACTATATTAGGGTTTTGTTTCCCAATATACCTTTTCTACATCTAGTTTTCATGATTTCAACTTAACTTCTTATGATACCTACTGTAACATCCCGAACCTAGATGACCGGAATTGGGGCATTAATTATTACATTAGAATGATTAAAAGGAATTAAATCCCATGGGAACAATCATTTAAGTATTATTAAATAAAATAGATACATACATGTACTCATATTACAATGGTAAAGGTAACAAAATAAAATACAAAACAAAAACTAAAAAACTACATCCATTAGAACTCAATAAAGGGTCTCCTCTTCATAACCTATTGAAGGTAAAAAAAATGAATGGGGTGAGATGAAATAATCCTTAAGGGTAAAAAATAGTATAAGCACGAATCAATAATTATTTAATCATAATCAAATTGTCCTAGTCAATATGGCATGGTGAATAAATGAAAAACACATGCCATCAATAAACTGAGAATTAAACTATATCCCTATATTTTGTAATAGAAATAACCTCATGTATAATAACAAAATAATGAATAAAGAGAATTATTATTAATTAGATGTCATTTATTTGGTATAGGATATTATTATATTGTCGAAAAGGTTTAAGTATCTGGATAGATACCAATATGATTCTGTTTTGGAAACAAACTCGAAGGGTTTTTCTCCAACTTGGTTGTCTCATGAGACCTATCGATGTAACAAGGGGATATAGCGAGACCCGACCATCATTGAAATTGCAAATAATTATTTATTCATTGACTTAATACAAGTACAATATTCCTTCTCAATATCCATATAGAGTAGAGGATTCCGATTTATTTATATTTCCATAGTTAAAATAACATCCCAAATAAAAACCATATGCAAATGGGTATACGATAAAAGAAAATAATCATATCCATCAAACCAGAATATGGATATATAATATATTTAAAAGTTAAAAAGAATAATGATCTCAAAGGGGCAGTAGGTACACAACCTAATACTGATTAGGTGCACAATACCAAGTAAATCACAAAGAAATGGAAACTGAAATAAAGTCCCGTACAATATTGTAATCATTCAAGTTAATAATTATCAAGTGAGTCACTGAATATCATGAATATAAAGATAATAATGATATTATATATCAAATGGTAGTAAACAGACACCACATAAAATAAATTATTTTTGAACAATGGAAATCTCACCAAAATAAAGTGAGATGAGAAACTATTTACCTTATATCCAAATGTGTTCTTTGATTTGACTTAATGACATGAATATTCAAATTTAGATTCATTAATTATTCATTAAATAAATTAATCTACATGTAATTTATTTACTATAACCTTATTAGGTTCATTCATGGCCTTTTTAATGGGTTTAAGAGGTTCAATTTAATTTTTGGAAGCATTTTTTTCATTGGTTTTCATCATCAGTTTACTTGTATATATGGACGAGAGTTAGATTAAAATGTGCTTAAACATAAATAATTGTTAATATATATTAATAGCTAAATTATAGATATATGAATTTTCATATAATAATTTTTTTATGTAACATAAGGATGACTCGTTTGATAAATGTTAATGATAAACAATTGGATTAACATGGTGGTTTTGTGCATAATGAACTTGTTTTGTATTATTATTTTATATTAATATTGTTTGCAGATCAAATAAAAATAAATAAGTTGAAATAAATATATTACAATATGGTTCAACCATAAAATTGTTTCATAACCTTAATTGAAGTTTTTAATAGAAATTCAAAACCCGTCATCTATGAATGCGATAAATTAACACATCTCAGGCGATGTTTTCATTTCTAGTGTAAGTGAAGGAGGAAATGAGAGATGATGATAAAATATTCCTTTTTCAAAATAAAATTTTAATTCATGTATGTTAATATTATTTTCATATTAGTTGGATGAGGGGATATTGGGAGAGAGGATGAAATTATGGAACTTGGAAAAGATGTTGAATGAAAAAGGATGAGTGGTTCACCTCTTGAGTACTCCTCTTCGAGGATCTCCTTATGGTCGTTGTTTTTTGAAATTTAGTAATTCCCAAAGGTAATGGAAATTGGGGTAGGTCATGGAAAATTTATTTGGTAAAACATATGCATGTCTCAAATATTGAGTGGTGTGGGAGGAAGAAGGGGTGAGGTGTATTTTATATAGTGGAGGGGAGGGGGTTTTATTAATATTTTAATCATTAATTTATTATTTTCCCTAAAACAAGAAATAATGATGATTCTATGACAAAAAATAGTTATAAGTTCCTGAAAGTTCTAACCAATTTCCATTTACATCAACCATATCTCAAACATGATGCATAAATTCATTTATTTAGCATATTTCATAAATTTTAAAACATTACCATTTACCAAAAATTAAAGTATTTCAGTACAATGAAACAATTTAACTCTCACCATTTATCAATTTGTAGAATCCAAAAATGAATTGAAGCATTAAAAAATATTTTTCAAAATATGATAAATTTAATTTTTTATTAAAATAATTATTCAATTGAAAAATACCAACACTTAAAATATGCATCTTTATTTTGAGGGAGCGAAAATTTATTTATAATTTCATGGGTAAGGATACCATTAATAAGGGTCATATTAATATTCATAAGAGTAAGTTACTATTCATAATGGTATGTTAATATTGAAAAGGTAAGTTTCTATTCACTAAAAATTATGTTGATTCTATTAGACTCCAAATATCACCCAGATCGCAACCTTGTATGTTCGTTTTTCGAAATTCAAAACATAGAAGTGTAAAATTGAATTATAATGGAAGGGTTATGACTATCTCCAAAAAAAAAAATGTTTTTTCAAAGACATAGTGGTTTATGCAATATAGGCTATATAATTAATTGAAAGTATTTAAGAGAAAAATACCATAAAATGTTTGGGGTGTTATAAGAGTACAGCGGGAAGGTTTGTAAATCGGGCCAAATACAATCCCACCACAAAGATTTATGTAACAAAAGACCAACATAAAATTCTAGGTATGGGGGCTATTGTCCGAAAGCTGTAGGTACACACCATGATCTGTCCAGTCTCACTAAGCAATGCCTTGTCCTAGTCACCCTAAGACTCTATAAAATGGTATATCACATGGAAAAGTCATGACATGTGTGGGAAAAGAACATGTAGGGGTAAGTATAAAAATACTCATATATACACTCCAAAAATATAATGCTTTAAAAAAAGGAAGAATAGTTAGCTTTACATAGGTATATGTCTACAACACATATAATAAGAATATTCTTATATACTCAAAAAAACACATAGTCTAGAGGTAGGTCACAACCATAGTATACCCGCCTAGGATTCCATCTTAAAGGATCCATGAAGCACTCATCCAAGGGAATATACTCCTTACTATTATAAGATTGTTGATGTCCACCTAATAGGTACATCTCCTCAGGTCATGTCCTGAGAGATGAAATGATTATTGATTTGAATAGAATATGACACCATAGATAAGGATCATAGTAAGACCATATGGTGATACCAATAACTCCACCTAGTATAACATGATAAGTAGAGTACTAGTACTCGATATGATTGGTCACATCGATATCGAGAACTCTGCCTTGGTCATGATGATGAATAGAGGATCCCATTTTGGTCCTCTCGGTGGGATTCCAACTACTCTATCAAGGAATTCCCAAGGAAGTGATCATTGTCATGGGGGTAGAAAACAATTATTACTGACCATTAGGGAAAGGATAAGGCGAAAATCATAACAAAACATTATAAAAATATGAATGAGAAAAGGTATATTTCATGAATGGAATAGTACACAATGTGAATAAAGGGTTACACACCATGCCCCTTGACCCCATATTCTTCCCATGTAAACGTCTTATGTCATTTAATCCTTGACTGTGTAGTAATACATGATGTGTAGGTTGCCTATGTACTCTACCAGTGTATCATTATGTGAATCTAACCCATGTACGTCTTCACATGTACCAGAACACGACTTAGCCCATGTACAAGGTCCAAGATATGCCTATGTGTGGGAGTACATGTCGTGTAGAAAACTCATGTACTCCCCCTCATGTCTATATACTTTTTAAAGTACAAAATAAGTTTTCATAGAGGTTCCACACATCATGTGATTCTGCTCTCAAGTCATGTGATACTTTGCTTCCTTTTAATCCATAGCTACCACCAATGGGGACCCACACAACAAATAGATCTGATTTAAATTCCAGGTTCTATTGGATTATCCAGAAATGAAGATCTGCACCCTAATCATCTTCTCTATAGTTCATTCCTCCATTACGGTTGTTCATTGCTAGGAAAATCAATGGTATGAATAATCCAACACACTCCATCACCTATCTATAAATTTTGAGCCCTCAATCAATTTGGAAATGCGATTTCCCTTCAGTCATTCATGTGTGCCGAAGAACACGAAATAAGGTATCATCCATGGTCTGATTCATCACTACTCTTATTTTCACACCACCTTCATGTCGTTCCATTCCTAAATCTATGATATTAGATGGTTTCATCATGAATTGGGTGTGCAGTGATCATTTCATCATGATTTTTTGAGTCACAGTCCAGAGGAAGAACACCTATGACGAATAATGTATTAGGGGAGAATTAAACTAAAAGAGAAGAACAAACCTCGATCTATGTCTATTCTAATATCAATAAGACTCTATTAGAGTGAAAAATTAAATCATGATTCATAATGAAACTATTTTCAAAACCCCATGAATAAAATATCATCCAGAAATATGCATGATTTAGAATTTGATCCATTCATCGATTGATTCACATTTTTCGTAGTAATAAAGGATAGTGAATAATCAAATTAAATCAAACTCACTACCTCTACTTGTATCAATCCTTGATGATGAACATTTATTGCATCTCTCTTGGTGGAAAGATACATTGAATCACAAGAATATCGATTTTTTATTTTGAAATTCATTATCATTTGTATGAGAAATTTATTTAGAGCTCTCTCCAATAGTCCTCCGATGTCTCCAAGGTTATTTTTCTAACCCTGTGATTTTCCAATAATCATATATTTAAAAGAGAGTAAATCCATACATTGAAAAAAAGAAATAAAGTAATTTATTTAAGTTATTTTATTCATTTCTATACCTATGATGACTTTTCCACAAATGACCCATGTGGTCTAATGTTATGTTGTTCCTAAGGTAAAAATCATGCTCTGAGATCAATGATTCCCTTTTATATATGATTTTAGAACCTATTAAGAAGTCATTACAATTTTTTCATGAAAAATATGAATTAATGTGCTACATAATACATTTAATATATTTCAATCATTTATTACTAGACATCGGGCCTCATAATTGCATGCCATCTCAGAACCTGGTCTCGAAAATAATCCATATAATATATAAAAATATTACATGGAAAATCCAAGGAATTACAATAATAACAAAAAATTGGTAACAAATATATAGGGAGAGAAAAAAAAATTACAGATAATATATCATTTTGAGTATATAAGAAGCACACAAAGAAATAGTTGATGCTATTCAAAATTGGATAAAAGATACACTATTATCACTCACAGAATCACAATAGTTTGTTTGGGAAACACACAAAAAACATTCACATGTGATCAAAAATAAAAAATGATCATTCATAATGAAAAAAATATAATCATCAAGGAAAGAAGTGTAAATGTGATCCCAACAAGTTACAAAACATCCTACATAAAAAGTTTTCAATGTAAAAAGTTGAGGATAAACCAACCTATTAGGTTCCATACACCTTATCACGACCTTCTAGTCATATTCCTTAATACAATAAAGCTCGAAATTTATAAAGGATTCCTAGAATCTATACTAGTTATTTCGTTTCAAACAGAAATAAAATATCCCATGTGATGATACAATCTTTCACTAAGGATAATTTATATATTACAATTTTAGGCCAACTCATTAACTGAAAATATACTTTATAATAATTATTATCGTTTGAAATTTTCTCATAAATTATAATTTTATAAATATATTTTGGTAATGTCTCAAAAAAATTTATTTTGTAAATTTTATTTTTATAATTTATGATAAATTATCCTTTTATAATAATCCTTTTATATTTTATTATATATTATCTTTTAATTATCAAGAAATTATCTATTGATAATTTTAATATTTTCCCTTTCATAATCTCAATATTATCCCTTTTCAATTTTGAAAATTATTCCTCGGCACTTCATTATAATTAACATTTGAAACTTTCTCACAAGTAAATTTTGATAATTAAATGAAATTATCATCTAATAATTATTCATTATTGTCTTATGATAAAATTACTAATCATTTATTGATAATTCATTAGGATTTTCATTTATAAAATAATTATATTTTTATAATTTGTTTTAGATCATATCCTTAGAATAAATTACCAGTGTTATTATCTTTGGATAATTATTCACTTGATAACCACTTATAATTATCACTTTGTAACTTCAAAAAAACTTCAATTAATAGTTATTTATAAAATATTCATGATAACTATATGTAATTTTTATTGGATGGTTCTTCACATTATTATCTTCTAATAATTTGGTTTAATTACCCAATTATAAGTTTATAAATCATCCTAAAAAGGTACGGTTTAATGATTTATTTAAATTTATCTATTTTTAAAATTAAGAAGAGGAGAAATATAATGGAATAAATAATAATAAAATAAAAAATAAACACAAACCACATGAACCATACCCAGGATCCTCACATGAATGTGTCGCTTTTACCAGAGGAGAAGATCCTAAAAGAGAAATTGACCTTCACCGATCACATCTATGAAGAAATTGGGGTCCCGAGATTTGAAAGATTCAACCAAGAACCACAACCTAAGGGTTAAGGTATTTAGGACCCCAAAACAGATATAGTTAATTCACAAATGAATTAAAACCCTAATTTAATCCACTATTTCAATAGAAAATTAATTGTGTGGGTTTACATTTACTCCATTAATCTGTTGGAAACTGAAAATCTAAATAATGATTGAAGAACAAAGTTCTTGAAATACCTAGTGTGTGAAAAATGGTGTTATCTTCATTGAATAAGATGATCCAATTAGAAAATTAATTTTTTATTTTTAATTAATATCATAATATTCATTATTATTTAATATAAACATTAAAAATTACTAGTTTATGTGTGACCTATAAATTCCAATTACCGAGAAGAGGTTTCCCCCGCCTAGGGTAAACCCCCCATTTCATGGACAGAAAGGTTGTCTAATATATGATTCACCATTTGGGAGGTATTAATTATTTATTATTTAAAAAATTGATAAATAATTAATAAAATACAATATTGGTTTTATCATGTGAGATGTTTCCAAACACATGACATTAATAAAAGTTTTATCCTACATAGGGTAACCCCCATATTCTAAACCTAATGTAGATCTTGCTGTTCTCATTCCACAAAAAATTTTAGAGATATTAAATTATTTTCAAAACAAATATAATAAAAATTAATAAATGACTTATTTTCATGAGTCGTCCATCCATACTTGTGACACATAGATGTATTATAGCCCGCCTAGGGTAAACACCACATCCCAGACCTAACGGTGGTCTTAGATTTCTCATATGATGCTCTATTTTGGAGTTATTCAATTATTTTGAATAAATGGTGCACCGTTAATATACTATATTTAATAATTTTCAACCATATTCTCCAAGCCTTAATGGTCCTTAAAAATGCACGCCAATATAGCATCCAAATATGATCATATTGTATTTAATATTATAAAGAGTTAACTAGTCTTTTAATAATAGGAAATCATTCCATATGTTTATTAAGTTATTTTTATAGATAAATAATTATTTTTCACATAAGACACTTATAATTTGTCAACAAGGGCGTTTTTACTATATTTTAAAAAATAAGGATATTACAATTATACCCCTCTGTGAACTTCAAATCCTCTAGAAATATCTCAAGAATTTTTTATTGAACAACTCAAGATGCTGAAGTCGAATATCAAACTCATGCTCTCAATTCTCCTCCTAGATCCATTCATGCTTCCACTATATGTACTTCTGATACTATATTTACCCTATATATATTCTCACTTCAATCTATAATTTGTAGTAAATGATCCTAATAAAATGAATCCATCTCGATATCGATATCCTCCCAATTAAAAACATGTGATGGTTCAGGAATGTACCTCTGAAGATGTGACACATGGAAACAGTCATGCACACATTGATAATGAGAATAGAGTTCTAGATTATACACCACTTCTCCTATGGTCAGAATATGATCCCAATCTTCTCTGAGTGGTGATCAATATCCTATTTATCAGTTTCCCTCAATTAGAGGTCTCTTGAACCATTCATGGGCCGACAACTACTTCCTAACCCATCTCATGCCAACACAGCAGTGAGAAACATATAAACCCTTAAAGAGACTCATAAAGATACATTTAAATCAAAGTATGAAAAATGAAATAGTATGATAACTCAATCAAGGATATTTGATCATAACATTATCCACAAAGTGCTAGAATAAAATCTCACAAAATATCTCGTAATATTTATATATTATACTCTGACTGTTCTTCAGATTGAGAATGGTACACTGTGCTCAATCATTAGAGATTCAATAAGTATTTCTGCAATCCCTAAGAAAATCGTGGTGTATAATGGGTATTTATATCCAAAACAATGCCCAATGAGACTCCATGAATGTGGAAAATCTATCTGACATAGAAATTTCTAAGCTCCTCCATCGATTGAGTCTCTCAAATTGCTAAGAAGTGTCAAGATGTCATTATCCAATTGACAATCCCCTAGTTTCCATCCTGATAAATCGGGGTCCTAAGTAAACATACCCCATGGTCCATCTTGAAGTACTCCCACATCCAAAAATGTATCAAGAGTTCCTGAATCCCCCCATACGATAGAGTGTGGACATCACCCTTTCATAGGTAAGGATTCATGAGAAAAAATTAGTATACTTATAATTTGATTAGGTGCATCAATGTTGGTGGGATCACACTGAAGTGTTCAAAATGAGTACTTTCTAAGATGCCTCCCATCCTTGTAATACACAATAAAAATAATTCTTATGTATAGAGTGAACTAATAAAACATCCAAGGAGGTCACCCATCCAAATACTACTCTCCATAAAGAATTCTTAACAATAGTGTATTAATTACATTTCAAAATCAAACATCTACTAATACTCAGCATAATGCCTCTTCCTAAGATCCAGGTCCATCTATGTGAAGATATAGAGAAGGATCATGGGGCCCATATAGACAAAATATATCTCACTATAGAGATTGTGTCTCCAACATTTCAGAGCGTGGAAAACTACTGCTATCTCCAAATCATGTGTAGGGATTTTATTCTCATGGGTTCATAGCAGGAAAGAGCCCCAAGGAACTTCATGCTCACATTGGATCAACATCACTCTCATTCCAACAGTTGTGGCATCATAATACACTTCATAACCAATCCTAGGATGAGTGTGTGTTAGTACTATAAATTTATTCAACCATATATTCAGCTCATGGAAATACTCTTCTCACTCTTCTATCCACTTGAAATTTTTACTCCATTTTTTTCAATGATTTTTTAGCTATTGATGGTTGAGAGAAGTCCTAGATAAACCATCGTTAATATCATGTTAAACAAAAAAATCACATATTCTCAAACATGTTTTGTGGATATGTCCAAAACATGACTTCTTTTACCTTAATTGGGTTTACTTTTATTCAAGTCTCAAACGCTACAAGTCTTGGGATCTTTTCCAATTAAACCAAAGTCAAATATTGGCATCTTGGAACAAATTCGGTGGACACAAAGCATACTCAGAACTATCTCCATGTTCCTCGAATATTTCTCTGGTGTCAAAGAGTAGATGAGGATATCATTAACAAATAGTAAGATGAACGATTCCAATAATTGAAGAGGGATATTTTTCTTAAGGTCCATGAACCCAGTTGATGTGTTAATCAAACCGAATGGCATCACCATGTACTCATATAGTTCATATCTGCTACGAAACACCATCTTCAGAATGTACTACTCCATAAAACACAACAGGTGGTATCCTGATGGAATATCAATATCATAGAAACATTAGTCTCCCCCTAGCTGATCAAATAAATCATCGATCATAAGAAAGATATATTAGTTCCTTCACATCACCTCATTCAGCTTCCTATAATCAACAAAAATCAGAATACTACCATATAACTTCTTTTAAAAAACATAAGTGAAACCCATGGTGAATTACATGTCTGTAAGAATCCATTTATCTCCAAGTCATTTAGATGAACCCTGAACTCCTTTATCATGGTATACATTATATGATACAGGTATTGAAAAAGTTGTTCTCCCAACATGGGATCATTCTTTGTTTAACATGCCAGTCCTTCAGAGTATCTACTAGGTAAGATATTCCCAAAAATAAAACCCCAGTATTCATCATCATGAAAACCTCTAATGATTTGGAAGGATGAAAAATGAAGGTGTTGTAAATCATAGAATATTTTACTATAGCTCTGAACTCCCATGAACAGGACATAAACTAAGTGAAAGACATCTGGATAAAGTATCTATGTGGCCTATACCATAGAGAATGTTTAAGAGATGGCACAACTGAATCATCTTACACATCCAGTGGTAATGTAGAAAGAACTTCCTTCACAAAATTATTTTGGCCTGATTACATAGTAGATCATAAAATATTTCAAGGATACATCTTTTGTATCTTGAATTAAACACTTTAGAATGAATCGATACCATTAGTATAAATCCAAATCAATCTAAAGAATCACAAAATTTTATCCTAAGAGTTTAACATCAAGCCAAGGAATAACCCTCCCAGTAGTAACCCTTGTCTCAGTCCCTACACATTATGCATGTTAGTCATATATATACTAATACAATAATATTCTCAGTTTGACTAATTAATTTCAATAATGATATATCAAAAAATATGGAAATACACACACACACACAAATATCACACTAAACAAACTATCCTGAACAAATATCCTAAATCTAGTCATTTAATTAATGAACCACTATACTTAACACCAATAGGTATATATAAGGCATGAGAACCTATGTTCCTATTCTTGATGAATAAAAATATGAAAAATATAATAAATAAAAAATCAAAATCATATAAATCACGCGAAGATAGATTAATCCACAGTAACAGAAAATCATAAGTTCCCCACTTTATAGAAACTTGAGGGTCCACTATACGATACATGCCAGACATTGAAATTGATCCCCTTACCAAGTCCCAACCATCCTATCTCTAGTCCACCATGTCCTAAACCAAGTAATAATAATAACAAATTAATTTATTCATGATCATATGATATCATTTTCTAATAGTACAACCCAAACCACTTTGTATAAGCTGTAATTCCACATATCCTCTTTCATACTGGGAGGTTTGCATGAGGTTGTGAGGAATTCAAGCAGAGACATGATTGTTTATGTCAGGATTTTTCAACCCAACAATATTTTAATATTGAAATAATTACAAAGTTTATTCCATTTCAAAACATCCCTCGCCTACTTATGATCAAGAGAAACAAAATGTTTTGAGACCACTTCCCAATAACATCACTTCCCATATGAAAAAAATTACATTTTTTAATCTTATTTTAATGTCAGTGCTCTCTCAATTCATTTAGAACTCATCTCAGATGTTTCACATGGTTTTCGTCTTTAGAGTAAACTAAAATTACATCCACAAAACAACCACAAATTAATTGAGATGCTAATGTAATACTAGTTCTTCATTGCCCTAAAATATGTAGGGGAAGAGGTTCAGAAATGAATAAAAATAATACCAATGGTAATACCTTCTCTTGAATGTGGTATTCCAGATTTCATATTATTTGATTCAAACTGGTGGTAACCATAATGAATATTTAGCTTTGAGAACCACTTATCCCATTTATACTAATAAAAAAATAATCTATTTAGAGAAATTCATAATTTTTGATTATGGAAACTCAATTGCGTTTTAGGTCAAAAAAATTAAAAGATATTTTTCTGATCAACATTATTTTAAAATAGAATAGGTGATGCCCAAGTTAACACACTTGAGTGTATAAATAATTTTTCAAAAAAACATATAACTAAATTTTCCAAGTTTTCAATTCATATGGTGCCATATGATATGAGGGAATTGACACTAATAGGGTACCCGGAACCAAATCAGTCAAAACCTCCACCACCTATACCATGGATGTCGAAAAAAATAAGATGGAAACACATTAGGAAACTCAATGAAAATAGTATGTATATAATCAATCAATGATTCCTCTCAAACACGAATGATAATACTAATATACCCATACCCAACTCTATAAAACTAGGTATGTCTCTTCTCATCATCAGGTCCCTGTCACCTTGAGAAACACCACAAATTCTATCATGTGTAGTAAAGAGGAACCATCCAAGATAATATTTTATTCAATATTTAAGAGAAATAATAAAATCCAACATGAGAATGACATAAATAGGTTTAATGTGGATATCAAAATTATTCCAAGTGAGCTTAATCTCGTATAGTGATAAAATTAAATCGGGTATTCAGAGAACATTTTCTCTCTTTGTTCGATGGGGAATATAAATATATGTCATATAAGACATATGATCCATAAGGAGAATTGGTAAATTCACAAAATGAGTGGATACAAATGGAAAATATTCACTAATGTAAAATAAATCATGAATTAAAGATGACGTTATAGTAATGGTACCTATTACTATTGCGGGACCGAAAACATCGTCCTCTGGAGATTATAACACTGTGTGAAGAAGATTTGTTTGGAATAATTATGGCTAGGACACAATAATTCCTGAAACATCTCATTTAATCTCAATAATTTTAAGATCAAATAATCCCATTCCATTGAATGGGGAAGAAAATATTTGAGGGAACTTCTACGGTTGGCCTGAGAAATATCATAAACTATAGATCTTTAGTGAATCATTAAAAAATCATATCAAGTGTCCATCATTTCTACAATAGAAGCAAGGAAAACAAACTCTCCTAGAAACTAAAAAATATCCTGATGATGTATGAAATTGAAAACCACCACAAGGCTCATAAATATTTCTCATTAACTTTAAAAAACTAATATAACTACCCCCAGGAGTAAAGGGAACTCCTTTCACCCATGCCATTCTAGCCAGAACAAGCTCAGCCATCAAAGACTAATCAATCACACCATCATAAATAGCGATATTCATTATGAAAACCTGATATAAAATTCTAGGTAGAACATATTTCTCAAATAAATGATCATTTATTTCCTCATTCATCAAAACCTTAAGATAAATATGAATAAATTCACCAAACCAATTTTTATACTAAGTCCATGTTATACAACTATGATGGAGGTTGGGAAACACTATGAAATATTCAGACACCATGGATTCCGGAATGAAATGATCTATGGAAATAAATCCAATTTAATCCCACTCCATTACGTCATGTTTCTTCATTATACACATAACATTCCACTATATATTTCTAGGTAATTATAGTTTAATGTTAACACACATTACATTTATCAAATTAGGTTCTTCCAAGAACTCAAAAATCAACTTAATCCTTTCAAGAAAATCCTAGCCACTTTTGGATCATTCAAGCCTTTAAAAATTAGTGGTTTATATTAATGTAACTATTTATAATAGTCTATAATTTCATCCCATCATGGTTACAATATAGTATCTTGAATGAGAATGGGTTCATGTCAAAAATCATGGATAAAACTCACCACTATATCAACCAGATTCTGGTCAACTAGATTTTTTTTCTGCCATGTTTCCCTAGAAGCTCCCTCTCAGGGATTTTCTGGGAACCATATAAATGTTATGATACTTCACAACATCAATAAGAAAGACTAAAAAATAATAAATAAAACTCAGATCAAGAACCCAAAATTGGGATATATGGATATCAAATACATTAAATAATAAATAAAAAAATCTATGATTTAAAATACACAGATCATAAGTAGGAAAAGGACTAGAATTAGATCAATTTATTCCTCAAGGAATATTTCTGAAAACACCAATGATGGATTAAGGAATTATACAATGATCGTTTCCTAGGGAATCACTTGTAACTACCACCTATGTTCTGAAAATACTACCTCATATCTATCGGGTAATCATAGAATTTATACTGATATCATAGAATGACACTAATAATACTCTGATTCCATTTTCCATGAACCATCCAGAATATACTGGTACACAAACACTTTATCTATCCTTGACATAGTTCTAATAGAAATCCTTATTCCCACAAGTTTATTTCTATCTCTTAGAATCTTATCAAACATAAAAGGGAACAATTATACTGTAAGAACAATTTTTAGATACAATAACACAAAAACAAATTGACATTCCAAACGATCCTCAAGAAAAAAAATAGCGCAATATAATTTATAAAAATCCAAAGGAATGATGTATTCTAAAGTAAACCACAACAAATATCAACACATAATCTCAAATACTCTACAATAAGTGGATCATACCTTCACCATTCAGCACCATCACTCCAAAGTCTCACAGATCAAGAACACCCACCAACTCCAAGTGTAACATTAACTTTCCATAGACATGGAATCACATATCTACAAACATACAAATGAAAAATGAAGGGTGTGACTAGTAGGGCCTCACCAAAGGTTCCAGAAAAATTCCACAATAATAAAACCATTTATTATATTAATTCAAAAAATAAAATCCATTGAATAATATTTAAATATTTCAAAATAAAACATGATTTCAAATCTAGTGGATAAAATATATATAAATAGGATTAAGTGAAACTTTTATATAAAAAATTAAAATAAAATATTTTGAATGAATAAATAAGTTCTCTAAATTATGGCATTGATAATAGAGTCAAATATTACATCAGTCCATGGACATATGACCTGATTTACTTTAGTTATATGTTCTAGGATCCTCACAAAACTCAAAAACAAATCACGGATGAAATATGTTTTCATATTTCAGTTGGCGCAGGCCAATGCGACTAATTAATCAATAACCAATCAGGTAAAATCTTATTAAAATTGGTTTAGATAGAGTTTATATTAGCGATCTATTTCTAGGGAGTTAGAGTCCTATAATTCATATAAAAATCTCTCAATAACTAATCATTCTCATAGATGATTCACTCAATAAATCAATATATCATGGTAAAATCAATAATTCCAATTCAATTTATTATTCAAAGATCATGTTCCCAATTTTCAGTTCAACTGGAATTTTCAAATTCAAAATTAGATAATTTGTTTTCATGAAATTCATTCCATTTAAATCATATTTCATTTAAATAAAAAATTTCTCAAGAATAAACCTCAAAAAATTTCAAAAAATATCATTTTATTTAAATCCATCATTTTTCTCATAATCTACCCAATAATTTCAGTTCCATTGAAATTTTGTTTTTTCAAAATTGTTATTCCAATTATAATAAATTTCAAGTCATCCTAAAAAATCATTTATAAATAAATTATAAAATAATTTCAATTAAAAAAATAAAATTAGTGTTTTAAAAATATGAAAAGTACCTATAGAATAACATATCATTATTCCCATAATCAAATAAATCAACACCAAAAATGGAAAACCCCAATAGAGAGATAAAGGACAAGTGAATTTAGGAACAATAAATTGGATTAAAAACCTTCAAAAATAGATCTTTCAAAATAAATATCTTATACAAAAAAATGAGAGGATTGACCAATCTCAAAAAGCATTGAAGTATAAGAGATAGAGAATCAAAAAAATAGTGAAACCACATTTTGGAGAGGGGTCAATATTTTCAACCACCACTTAAGTTCCTAATAAAAGAGTTTTGAGGAGCCAAGAAATCCATTAGAGAGCATAAAAAAGGAGATGAATTCAATTTGGGTAAAATGGGGTTGAATAGAGGTTAAAAAAAGGGTCATGGGATTTTTAATTATTTTTTTCAAAGGATTAAAAACACGTGCACAATGTCTCCTAGTTGGACAACATAATTAATAGTAATCGCGTTCCCAATCAATGATATCTTACTGGGATTTCAGAAAGGGTGCATTGTTTAAACACATTGTTAGTTTAAGAGTAGTCCAAAAATTAATCCAACACATTCCAATTCAACACGGTTTTGGGGAAGGGTTCATATTATCAAATTTACCATGTGCCCCCTCCCCAACCTGTGGGTCACAACATGGTGCACAGTTTTCTGGTACAAACCGCCTTGTTTTTCCCAACCTTGAAACTAATGTTAATAGACCTGTGAGTTAAAAATATTCAAAATTCTTATGAAACAATCCCAAAATCGAAACCAATAAATAAACATGACAATGAGTGTAAGGACATACCTGAAAATTGGAAATGGAATTTTAGAAACAACGCAACATAAAATATTTCATCCTCATAAATTCTATCAACAATACTCTATGTCAAAGATATGAGGCCACAACTCAATCATCAGAACCTCATGTTCCTATATCTCATAAAAAATATAAAAATGATTCAATAAAAAAACAAAATGTGTAAACTAACTATGAATAAAATTTTCCTCAGAATCAAAAATCCCAACTACATACTTAGTCATAGTTAAATCTATTTCCACATAAGGGCCTCCTTAACTCATGAAATGAGATGGTTCATAAAGATTCTTCTTGAGGTGTGATACATGAAACACTTTTATTATCAACATAAAATCTAATGGCAGGGTTAAATGGTAATCCATATTTCCCACCTTCTCAATAATATAAAAATAGTGCACAAATTTCTATAAAATATTTCATTTTGTTCATGCCTTTGATGACTAAATAACGGTGGAACTCTAGAAAACACTTAGTAATGAAACGGTAACTCAAAAGGTCTATGTCGATGATAATAATAGGATATTAATCATATATGTATACTAATTATAATACTCAAACTAAAATACTTCTTCATCATTGTCTCTTGGACCAAAATCAATCCAACCAAGGATGCTTCACTAACATCTAAAAATATAAAAAAGATATCTACATGGTCATCTGCACATGTCCTGAAAACGAGCCATTAAAAATTCAGACAGGTAGCTACTCATACATGCATACTCAAGAAGTGGTAAATTGAAATTCAAAATCTCCACCATAGTAGATGAACCAAGAACATAGAATATCCTCATGAATCTGTATTACATGTTATAGGTGGCCAACCATATGTCTATGATACACTATGCTCAATAAAACATAGGATCCCATTGTCTCCTAAACGCCTTCCAAAAAGTGAGAAGTGGACCACGAATAACTCTAATAGACATTAATAGATAAAAAACTATGAAATATGAAAATCTATTTTATATACAGACTTATTAAATAATTAACAATAACTATTTCTCAAATGAGAATAAAGTTATCTGATTTGGTCAACTGATCGATCAAATCCCATATCACGTTATTCCCTCAAGAAATACATTGAAACCCAACCATGATATATATAAAAACCTCATCACTGTTATAATTTGTTATTGAAAGGGGATAAACCAATCCCAAATGATTTTAGCCATAGAATTTGACCATCTAATGGTTATAATAATGAGAAAGAAATTCATTGATGTCACACCTCATAATTGACCACAAAATCATTATCATATGTAATTAAAAATATAAATTCTTATAGGGTACATTGAACATTGAGAATTATAAAAATCCCCAATCAAGTATTTTTTCTATTAAAAATTTACAATGAACTAGATTTGTTAACAAATTATTTAATTCGAGGAGAACAACCACCCATTAATGGTCTCCCCCCATAAAGAGATCCCCTAATTCTAAAGAATTCACCATCAATTTTCTAATCCTAAAGAATCAACCCGAGAAGAGAGAAGGTGTACTAAAGATTATTCAAAATGATCTCGGTCACATCCTCTAATATTACCAAATGTATCTAGGACAAGATAGCCAAAAAATTCAACATTTTTAATGATTCTTTCACATCATTGGCCATAATTTTCCTACATAAAGTGTCAAAAATCACATTTTCATTAATAGGTGTATTACAAATGTCTTAATAAAAATATTTTAGGTAATAAAAAAATGTCAAAATATGGTATAACTATTTTTTATAGAAGATATTACGCAATATATTGGGGTCGGATTAAATGGGAAACATTTCTCTAGAAAGGTAATGTTTCTAACTCTTAAGTGTCTGAAACAAAAAACAGATCCTAATATAATTGGTTTGGATTGTTGTTTCCAAATGGAATAGGGTGTCTATTGCCCTAGGATTTCTCAGGATAACCATGTATATAAATACATCCCAAATCGAAACAAGAAGCATCGTAAAATATTGCACATCCCTGCCAAACCTTTAAAAGAGTCAATACTAGAATAGATGCTAAAAGATTCTACAACTCATCAAAAGAACTATGAAATTTAAAATAACATTAAAAAGCACCCATTTTTTTGTGAGAGAGGCCATCATAGAATACATATTTAAGAAATATATAATTTATCAAATGGTAATACCCTTAAAATCCTATGAAGATCCCAATCTCAAAAAAATACATGGTTTATCTGATGTTATAACCACCATCACCTTCTTAGGATTAAATGAAACCTCATTTTTTGAGACCAAATGTCCAAAGATATTTACTTATCAAATCTATAAATTACATTTTCGAAGCTTCAAATAATTTCAATGATCTCTAAAAGTTTCTATAACTAATCTCAGATTATGTAAATGGTCTTAATTTTTTGAGTAAACAGAAATATTTTCAAAAGAAACACACCAAATAAATCACGATACATAGGGAATATCATATCCATTGGCACCATAAAAACTGAAGTAGTATTGGTTAGATTAAAAATAGTAGTTATATACTCATAATGGAAATAAATACTTCAAAAGGATTAATTTTTGATGCTAAATTCATTGATTATAAACTAGTTTTAACTATATTGAATATCAATCATTGTGAGCCAATTCAACCCTGTCAAATTAGATAAAAAATAATCTATATATGGAAAAAAATATTTTTTATTTACCCTAACTCAAATGATTTTTCATTAATCAAAAAATAGTCCTAGTGTACCATCAAACATCTATAAATAAATAAAAAGAGTGTCTTAAAGTGACACACATCGGCATATAATCAATTTTTAAAACAAATCAATTAACTGAGTTTTATGCTCATTCAATTCATCTTCTTACATATGATAAAAGGGAATAGACATTGTCTAAGTACCATGTACCAAATGAATTTCAAACACTACCTCCTATACTAGTTTATGGATAGAAAATTAGGTTGAGAAACTTCATGATACTATACAAATAATTTTGGGAGATCACCACTAAATTATAACCTCTCCAAGTAAAAAATTAAACACTAATATTACCCTACCCAAATATAGAAAAAAAGTTCATTTATACTAGACCATGGGTAACATTCACCCTAAAAACATGTCACAACCCATCAGTAGCTTTTTAAAAAGAATCATTAAAAATAAAAAACAATATATGTATTATTGGAAATCATCCAGTCCATCTTTAGAATAAAATCAATAGGTTTTATGTTGAGAACCAGAAAATTTATGGTGGTCTGAAAATCAGATAGAGAGAAAAGGAAAGAGGGACATTATTATTCTTATTCTTCCTCCATTATGAGGGGAGTATAAATATATATCACATAATATATAATCATTGTATAAAGTTTTGTAAAATTTTTATCATGAATTGATATAAAATAATGAGAGGAACCAGTATAAAATAAATTATCTACTAACGAAGAATCTATAGTGATGGAATGTATCTCTATTGTGAGGCCCATATCATCTTCCTACGGAGACTCTTAAAAAATGTAAAATATATTTTTTATGGATTACTGTGGCTAGAATCCCTTATTTCATGAAAAATACTATTTCCATGTAGTAATTTTAGGATATTTTGATAACATTATACTAAAAAGGGTAGAAAATATATGCAAGAACTTATATTGGTTCCCCAATAAACCTCATGAAATACAGACCTTTAGTACCTCAATAATATGTTTTTCAAGTTTCCTACTATTCCACACAATAATAAATTCATATAATCTTTACCAAACACCTTATAATTACTAGATGGATTATACTATGGAAAACCACTCTGAGACTCATCACGATTTCTCTTTCTTTATAAGTAACTAATATGACTATAATTGCGATTATTTAGAACACCTGTTAACCCTAAATTTAAATCCATGCTAAGATCATTCATCAATAACATATCTTGAATGTTTTCATAACAAGTTAGTTCTATCATAGAAAACTTATATCATATTTTAGGTCAATGATCAATATAAAATATTAAATCCTTTAGTTTTTCATTAATCACCACCATAGGAGAAAATGAACTTGTTTATAAAATCAGTTTTTATACAGATTAATAGTTCAATCACACTACTGATGGTCGAGTAACTAAATTGAATTTACCAACACCATGGATTCATGAGATAAATACTATGTAGAAAAATATCTATGAATTTAATCTCCAAAACCTCATTTTTCTTCATTATAATAATTTATTCTCACTATATTCTTCTAGTTCATTTTATATTAATACTAAAGCACTTCAGTTTTATAGAATCGTGTATTCCTAAGAACTCGAAAAATAGGAAAATCATTTTCAACCAAACCACAACTTCCGCGGGATCATTATTTACATTGAAATATAGTGGTTTCTATTAATTTATATCTTGACTGTGACCTATAATTTCATCCCATTGAGGTTACACTACCAAATTCTATACTATAAATGGTCCTATGCCAATGGTGGTAAAGCATAAACCACAATCTCAATAAGATTTTTATGAACTAGAGGAATTAATTTCTATGGTTCACCAGAATCTCCCTCCTATAGCCTATTTCGCATTTTCGCATAGAAATGAGAATATAAAACATCACTAGAAAAAATTGAATCATCAATAAGAATACACAAACCATTTACTCAATCAAGGGATATATACATATATATTCAATTAAAAAAGAGTTCAATATTCTAGAAATTCAGAATAATCAAATAAAAAGTATGGAAAATCACAATCAAATCAATTTATCCCATATGGTTACATTTCCCAAACACCAATGGTGACTTATGGATCCCTAAAATGAGATATATCTAAGAACCCATTCATAACAACCTCATATGTCCAAAAAATCCAACCTTCTGTCTTTTAGGACATCCCAGACTATATAATGACAACATTGAAACAAGTTAAACCTCCTCTAATAAAACTTTTCATGAACCACCCGAAATACCGTAGTACAATAATAATTGAGAAATCTCTAACATAGCCTAAACGGCATTCCGAATCCCAATGGGATGACTACTATAAAGTAGCATAATATCAAATATTAAAGGTGGTCTTTTTTCCACAAGATCAACTCATAGATACACCAATAGAGAAAGTTGGTATAACAGTGATTCCTCAAGGATAAATGCAACTCAATTATATAGAGAAAAATTCAAAGTAATAATTTAAATCAAATAAAAACACAACAAAAATCAAGATATATTATCAAAATATATTTGTAACATGTTGAAAGTAGATCAATTAGTAACTACAATTACTCCATAGTCTCAAGGATCAAGCACATCCATGACCTCTATGTGGCACATTCCCTTTTCTTTAGAAATAGAATTTAAATATCTAAAAACCCAACGGAAAATTTACAGCATGAGATAAGTAACCTAGTAGGTTCATACCAAGTGTTCTATAATCAATTTAAATAAAATGACAATATTTACGTTTTCAATTAAAGTAAACCATGGATTGGAATAATATTTATATATTTTAAATAAAAATATTATTTTAAATCATGTGGAAGAAGGAAATATCAAAACAGTCATAAATGAAAATTTTATTATAAAACATTAACATAAAATTGTAGGAATTAAATAATTATTTCTTAGAAAATATAATTAATAATCATGTCATTCATAACAAACAACCATGGTCAAATTTTCTATGTTGCATTAGTTCCTGGATCTCATATCATTGCACAAATAAATCGCCAATAATGTCTAATGTATGTGTGCACACATCCCTATTATATGGAAAATGAGAGTAATAAATCAACCTCAAATCATGTAAAATAATAATAAAACAGGTTTAGTTAGATATTTCATCATCAATCATTTTATTGGGAATTATATTCTTATAGTTCTTGTGCTAATCACCCCCTAATTACTTATAAGCAATTGAGCTTTAGTCAACCAATTAATCAATCATGGTAAAATCAGTAAATTAAAATAGATTCATCATTCTTATTTCAAATGAAAAATTTCATGTTTGATATGCCTTTTCAATTTGAAACCCAAAACAGGGGTTTTAATCGTATTCTTATCATTAAAATCACATTTCATTTAAATCAAAATTATCCCATGAATAAACATAAAATCATTTTATGAAATAATTTTTTATTTAATGACAACTTGTTTGTAAAAATATAAATTTAAATTTTAATCCCATTGATATTGTGGGGTTTTCACAATTTTCATGACGTTTTTAATTAAGAAATCAAAACATATGAAATAAATGATTTATATATCAATTGAAAATACATTCAATTCAATCATGTAATTTTGGGTTTAAATAGATTGTTAAAGCCTTATATAACATATAACTTTAATTATGTGGTCCAAAAACCCAACACCCATAACAGGAAATGAAAAAAAGGGAGATGAAGTTGAAAAGGATTGTGGAGAAAACCATAGGATTAAATAATATCAAAATATTATCCATAAAAACTGATATCTAATCCATCAACAATGTAAGGATTAACTAATTTAAAAAGGCAGATAATTATATAAAAGAGGAAACCCAAATTAAGAGATAAACCTCATATTTTATAGGTATCAATATATTCCCCTAACGCTTCGATTCACAAAATGATAGGTTTGAGGAGAAAGAAATCCATTGGATAGCTTCCAAAATCCAGTGATTTTGATTAGGTTCAAATGTGAGTGATCGAGGATAAACTGGGGGTCCCATAATTTTAATTAAAATTTATCAGGGGTTTAAAATACGTAGAAATTGTCTTGGTTTGGATACGTGGTTTGTTGTAATTGTACACCCTATCTATGAACCCTTACAAGTATTATAGAAAGGGTTCTTGGTTAATATGAACACTTATTTTAATTGGGTACCCAACTTAATACCCCCACAATCGAAGGACATGCGGTTTGGGGGAAGGCTACATGGTTTAAAACGAACTATAACCCCCACAATTTTCTTATAAAAGGGCTCATGGTTGGCTAGGACAAACCACATAGTCTTCCATAGTCATTCACCAGCCACGAATAGCCCTATGGGCTTACAAAATTTTCAAAATTCTCCTAAAATGACCTCAAAACAATTCCTTGTAATGAAAAATCATGAAAATGTACAAGAAGTACTTAAAATTTGTAAAAATATGTTACATTATGTATGATATGTTTAGGCCATTTATTACATTTATCCTCTATTTTAGGATATAATTCTTTGAAATATTCTATTCATGTTGAATATGATATTGTGCATAAACATCTTCTCTAAATATCTTTATAATTTATTGTCTTCTTATATATTATTTTTGTACCAATGCAAAAATATTATTATCCATCTTCTTTTATTTTAATATTATACTTTTATTTTAATATTATACTTTTATAGTGATTTACAATATCATATTAAAATTTTAACTATATTTATGCATACTATAAATATTATTTTACTTTTGAACAATTGTTTCGCGAATATTTCCATTTATTTCCTCACACTTATCTTTTGAATCATTTTATTTTTTGTTTCCATTTTATTTATTTCAAATTAAATACTATTAAGGATATTGTCTTCAATTTTTATGTATTTAATTTTATTTTTATTGTTTTCTCAATGATTAGAGGTTTTACATGAGGTATTTCATTTCAATGAAATCCATTGCATTTTACATAAGATTTAATCATCATATGTTTGTGGAGTGATTTATAATAATTCATCCTTATTTTCAATTATCCCACATGATTTTAACATAATTTTTTGCAATAGGTGGAAACATAGTTACACATACTTATAATTCATTTAATGTTTTATTCTCAAGAGATACTATGAATGGGGAATGGGTATAGATCATAACCTAATTGTTAGGTTTTCATTGAAGTATGCTTTTACAAATGCCTATAAATCATTATTATTAGGAATATACCACATTATACACATCATTATTGTGATTTTTATAATATTTTTATGATTTTACCATGCTAATATTTTTGTAATGATTCTTAAAAATATTCATATACTCATGTAAATCTCTAAATCCATTTCTTTTATATCACATCTTCTCATTCTGTGACATTAAATCGACCTTTATTTGATGTATATCCCCAGGTGATCATTTTTTTAAGAATTCCTTGACTTGTCTATAGGATGATTTTGATAATACACATTAATATAACTTATAAATTAATAAATTATTGTTATTTGAATGATATATTTCAAGGAACTAAATATATTGATATTAATATGTGTAGTGTTATTTTAAAATTGGGTCGTAATTATGAATATGTTTCATGGGTCACTATTGTTGGTATAAAACCATGTTTTATTTAATTTTAGGATTTCATTACAAGATAAATGATATCCTAGGATGGATTAATGGATTACATAGATAATGTATATTAGAATAATGCATTTATTTAAATATCTGAACAATGTTTTTACCCTATATTTACAATCATTGGTTTTATTCTAACCATTTTTTTCTAAAAATACTGGGAACCAAGACGAATCATTTCAACTACCAATATCATGAAAAATTTGATAAAAATTCATAATTTAATGATGTATGGAGTTCTAGACCACACTGAACTACTTAACCATTGTCATAGGTTATAAATAATAACTTGAACACTGTTGAGAAATATCCTTAACCTAAAAAGTGAAATTAATTATTGATTCATTCATTTGACAATGACCACCTTTGTTATTTAGATCTATTAATCCAATTATTATTGAATAATGGGTCAAATCTATATTTTTTTTTCATAATTAGTATAATAAAATATTAGTTCGTTAGCCTAATATTTAAAAGCATATAAGGATCAATGGTTTATATTAGTCATGAATAACAAGTTGAAGGATCAAAGATAATCATTGAAGTGTAAGGAATTTGAAAAACTAGTTCTGAAATAGTATTTTTCTCAAACTCTTAATATCAACGAAATGATGGAACTTATAGATCTTATAAAAAAATTTCATGAATTTATTGGAAATTTTGAGAAAAATTGTGTACGGAATATAAGGTATTACCCATCTTTTTTATCAACTATGATAACAAAATAAATAGATTATTTAGTGGTTTAAAACAACTTCTACAAAAAATATAATTTTTTTTAAATGTTATGAATCAATAGTATATTTTATCTTAAAGTAGAAATGGGGTTGTGAGAATGTACCCATGGACATGAAAACATGAAACAATGTATAATGTTTCATATTATAAGATCAAATAAAAATGAACATGATGTAAATAAGATCCAAATATAAAAATTACAAAAATGTGAAATAAAGCTCCTAGGGACTACCTCAAGGGAATTGTAAAAGTAATCATGTGTAAAATATATAATCAAACGTAATATTATATAAGGGATATGGAAATAAAATTCAATATGATTGATGAAATTAAGGATACAGTCAATACACATCCCATGGTCCCATGCTCAAACTATAAAAAATATAGGAAACACAAAAGATAATAAACCAGACCAAGGGTATTTGGAGATAATTAATTACATAAACACTAAAACCATGTGAGAAATAAAAACATTATGAAATCACCACAACCAAGGTGGAGTAGTAAAATAAATATTGATATGTAAACTTATTATTTGCTTAAGAGTTGAAAAATTATTTTTTGATTATATTTTCACAAATTTCGTCTTATATTATAGGTTTTCTAGAAATATTGAATTATATCCTTGATAACATGATGTTGAAATATATTTAAAAATAATTTTTTGGTGTAATTATTTCATCCTTGGTATACTACTCATACCAGGAAATATCAGTCAGAGTAAGACCTTTGACCATTTATTAAAATAATGGAAAAGAGAATCAAAAGATTGCAACACACATGGAAGACAACAACATATCAGAAAACATCATACCCGTCACCATACTGATGATAAGCTACTTCATCCGTAGAGGCCGACTCCCACTCCGAGCTTTCATAGTGCTTCAGAATCTTGGAATATTTCTTTCTTAAATTCAAATTTTCTAGTGAAATAAACTCCTTAGAGGATAACGTTACCTTTTTCAAACCAGAGGCATCCCTGGAACAATTCTCCCTATTGGATGATGATCTAGTATACATCGTCTTCGGTAGGTAAGAAAAATCTTTCCTCGGTCTTCTTCTTGGTGGAGCATTCATACTGCCATCACTTGCAGACACCTTATTCTCTCTGCCTCTCACAATATCACTGTAGCACTGTTTGGGGACAACATTAACGATTTCTTTGTCACTTTTCTCCCACATAGGGAAATTCCACTGTGTGAGGACTTGATCATGTCACCATTATTTTCCTTACCACTGTCAGAAACATCCCCCCATTTTCCAGAAACCTGCATCGATTGGTATTGCACTAATCGCTCCTGCTGACCATTTGTGTCAATCATGGAAAGGCAATGTGGGTGCTCCACCATTTCATGATCTGTATATACCCCATATTTTATTATTCTGCCCACTGCAACATCCTCTGGAGATATAGCATCCAGCATTGGAGGGGACTCCTCCACATCCGCACGCCCCATCACATGAAACTGATTCCATGTGGGCTCTGTGACTACCAAACCACCATCACCAGTGGCCTGCCCACTATACTGATCAATAGACACCTCTGAAGCACCCACAAACATACTGACACCACATGCATCAGACTCCAACTCCATCGCCGCAGAATATCTCCTATTTTCTCAAAAGCAGCCATAGCAGACCCCAGTACTCCCTTATTCACATTGCCATTGCTACTCCCTGTCCATTGCGTAGCCACAACATCATCATCCTCTATGATTCCCAAAAGAGTAAGTTCATGTTGAGTAGTGGCATGATCAGTGACCTGAGGCTCTTGCTCATTACCCCCTTCAATCACTGAAGGACATGCCGCACTGCCACAACCAGCACCCATGGAGACCTTTTCCTCTACACCACTCCCCCGGTTCAAGTCCTGTCTCAACTGAGCCAGCACCTCAGACACCAGCAGATTAGAAGAAGTTGTTGCATGTTTTTCCATAGCCAGGGAAACCAGAGATCCCCGAACATTTTCCTTGATATCGATCACAGTAGGCCTCCTATCACTTCCTAGTCGCTTCCCAGAACCTCTTGACCTCCTGATCATGTTTCCAGAGTTACATTTCAAGCCGATGTGCCCCAATTTCATGTAGATATAACAATGATCAGTCCAAGATTCAGAAACGATAGCCTGCCTCCATTTGAATTATTCACCCGCTGAAATCCAAATCCATTCCACCGGGGGACGCGAAACATCCACCTCAACACAGATTCTAGGATTGATCGGATGACTCACAGTGCCCGTACGAACATAAAAACATAGGAACCGGTCAACCATATTTCCAAGCATACGAATAATTGCATGGTTTTGAAAGGGTAAGGGGAGATGAGGAAGACTTACCCAAATCGGTATGGAAGCTGGATCGCGATTCATACAGAAATCAATCGTCCACCGAAGGAGGAAGAATTTGCACCCGTTGCATCGCCGAGGAGCACTAGACCACTCACAAGACATATCTTCTTCTGATGCAAATCGAATTATTAAATGTCGATTATCCAGAAGGCCGATGACCGTAGGATCACGCAAATCCCATTTTCCGAAAACAAATCTATCAAATTCATCAACCGACGGCCGTCGGAAGTTGAATCGAGCCACCAGCGTCAGGTCCACGAAACTCGTCGCTTTAGAGAACTCGGACACCAAGAGAGGGAGATGAGGATCACCAAGGTGAAGATCAGGCACCTTCGGGGTTAAAGTAATCATTGGGAACTCTGGAAGATAATTAGGGTTTGTGAAGGGTACCAAGGGGGTTCGTGACCTTGGACACTACATCCCAATACCATCCTCCCCCTTCCCACCTCTAGAAGTGGGGGGGAATCACCTTCATTCATCTTCTAGGGTTCCATCTCCGCACACTCCATCCTCTAGGGTTCTATCGCCGCATGCTCTTTGTTTTTTTCTTTCTCTGTGTCTGGTATACTAATCATTCTCAATTAATATTTATGGGAGTATTCTTTATGAAAATATCATAATTGTAATTTTTTTAGAATTTTATGTTGTACTAAACATGGATAGGATCATCCTATAAAGAGAACATGTTAAGGACTGATAAAAGGATATATATAGTTCTATATCCCAAAATGTTCCATGATTTTATAAAAATGAACTCTGAATCATGATTCCCCATTATATATTCTTTCAATAATATAGGAATTGATACACAATTAATAAGTAAATATTGATTAAATGGTTGAAGAAATTGGAAATATAGTCCCTGAAAAATGCATTTTTTAACGGAATATACAGATATAGTCTAATAAGAGTTACCTATTCATACCCTTTATTATTCGTTAATTAAATCTATTCCTAGTAAAATTAATAATTCATTGTACCCTTATAGAAATTAGGGAATTAAAAATTTGAATGATCATTTATAAAAAGGATATTTACACCCTAGTGAATCATATGTGAAGTGTATTAGTTCTCTTATTCAAGAAAATGTAAAGGTAAATATAACAATGTGTTGATTATTGAGATCCAAATAATATCATTATATGGAAAATGTATCATCGACCACTAATTTATGACGTTTTAATTCAATTTCATGGATATAAATATTTTTTAAAATTATATTTTTTAGAATATGGTTAACTGAAGTAAAAGAGTGAAGATATTCTAAAAGAAACTATTTGTAAATTATACAGATACTTTGAGTTCATAGTAATTCCATTTGAATAATTTAATTCCCTATAAATCATCATGTACATGATGAATTAACTCTTTTGAGTCTTCCTTGATAAATCTATTATGATATTTATTACTGATATTCTTATATAATCTAATAGAAATGAATAATATAGAAAATATATAATGTCTATATTCCAAAAATTAAGAACGGAGAAATCAAACATGAATTTTAGTAATTGTATTATTCGGAAACAAAAAGATAAATTCATAGGGAATGTAATCCCTATTAAAATAATTTTTATAGTCTATTTAATGAAATAGGTGATTAATGAATTATCTTGAAAAAAGTGTTAGAGAGAACCATAGTATTCATGGACGAGATAGGTACAACCTATTCATTGTGATGAATTTTTAATGATTATATATCACATTAATTAAGTTAAAACTGGGTTGAGATATGTATTTTTGGATGAAATAATGTGAATAATTATTTATGGATCTCAACAATATATTTTTAACTATACCATTACTCGCACTAACCACAAATGGATAAGAGTTTATGATATGTAGTGATACATCAAAGATGATATTATGTTGAATTATCATTTAAAATGATAAGGAAATATCATATATATCACATTAATTGATAGGGTATGATTTAAACTATCTAACACATGATTTATAGTTATAAACTTTTATCTTTTATTTAAAAATTTAGAAAAAATACTTAAAAATAAAAATGTTTTCTATCAAAATTTATAAATGTATATACTCACAAAATGGAACTAAACAAGAATCAATGAATATGGTCAGATTTTATCATGGAATATGTCTACTAAATACACTATTTCCTGCCTTGGGAATGTGAATATAGAATCATATTATCATAATTAATAAGGAACTATTTACTATTTCCACAAAAAGGGTTGAGAAAGAACAAATATTCATGTTCATATAAATGATGGATCTTAAAGTCATAAAGTTAGGTATGACATCCTAATATTCCCAAATTACTTCCCAACTACTCATCTAAGAACAAAAATCATGCATGTATATAAAAATGATTAATTATTAAAAGAGAAGATGAGAGAAACTAATGATGGGAGGTTTCATGAAATTCAATATCAATAAATATGGATTTATTCTATTTATTATTAGATTATTTAATCCATAAACAACAACAATACAGAATGATCTATTGGATGATTCCCATACCTCATCTATATCTATCCTTCTATGACATACCATGATGTATCAAAATCATTATGATTCCTTATCATGGAACAAAATGAATAAAGAAAAGGAGGAGTACACATATATTTCATTGTTATTCCTGAAGGCGAAGAAAGATCGCCATAAACCCATGTAGATTTTATAACCATTTCCCCTACTAATATTGTAATCAGAGAACATCGCCATGGATTTTATAATTGTTATTATATTTAAATATATTGGAAATAATAGAATATGGTTTAATTTTATATTTTTATAAATACCAACAACTTCATCGGCATTCATAATGATTTGTCACTCAAATTAATAGCCATGATATTTGTTAAGGATGTTTTTAGGTGGTATGTAGAACCAATATAAGTCAAACATATTGTTATTTGAGGATCACATGAAATTTTTAGAAGATTATTGAGAATAAATTGGAAAAAAATGTTAATTTTCATAACTTCATATTGTCCCCAAGTATATTGTAAATATGAAATTACCATTCAATCATGTGGAGACATACCAAGATATTTCTCTATGGATTTTAATAGTGGTTAGGTACAATATATTCCATAATATTTTTCTTATATAGAAATAGTTTCCACTCATATTTATATATGGAACCATATAAAGATCTCTATGTGGAGAGATGAAATGAAAATAAATTCATGGAAACATTTAGTGAGAATAAGCTTTTGGGACCTAAATTTACATAAGAAATAATGAAAAAGGTTTAAACCATTCAAAAAAAATTAAATTCATAAAAAATTTACAGAATAGGTATACTAATTATTAAAAATAAGACATAGAGTTTGATATTGGGGATAAAGTACATGTTTAGATATACCCATGGAATAAAGTTATGAGATTTTGAATGAAGGGAATGCTCATACCCGTGCATATAGACCACTTAGATATTCATGATAACATTGGAGTTATAACCTATGATCTTAATCGTCTATCAAACATATAAAAAGTGCATAATGTGTTGTATACATCACTTTTAATAATGTATATACCAGACCCCTCACATGTACTAAATATGAAATTAGTAAAATTATAGGATGTCCTCTCTTTTGTGGAGAAAATAAAAAACATCAAAGATCATAGAGACGTGGTTTCGTGAAACAAGATAAAGAAACTCTATCAAGTTACAATGGAGAAACAATAAATATTATGAGAAAACATGTCAATATGAAGATGTAAGAAAAAAAAGTAACCTCGTCTATTCTCAATCAATGATATGAGTTAAAATTATGAGTTAAAAAAAATCTAATGTTGGAAAAATTTATCGTAATAATGTTTTTAATATAATGTTTTACTTATTAACATATATATGTTTCATATCTAGATTGTTTTTTTATTATTAGCAGTATCACGAATAGAATAAATAACTAACATCAATGATATTAAAAAATAAATGATATTTTATTTTATCAACATTTTTCATTAAATATGAGAAATAAATATATTCCATAAGACTAATACAGTTATAACACAATAATGTGAAAATGTAGATAGTATGATTAAATGTTATAAATCAAATAGTTCATGGTCTCCTATAAATACCACAACTATGAAAAATATTTAATAAGAAAGAAAACTATTTGAAAATGTCATGAATTTATTAAAATCAATACATAGATCATTGATAAAAAATTAAGTTAATGAAATGGGTAATATTTAAGTGGTATATATAGTATGAAAAAGTAATATCACAATTTTCTTATTTATGTTTCTTATAATGACTTAAGGGTTCAATTGAGTTCATGAATTTCCCATATTAATATTTCATTCACTCCTCAAATAATTAAATTTTATTTATTACTCCATTTTTAACATATATGTATAGTTGATAATAAATATAAAAAAATTTCAAATAATATAATATTTTTTATATTGATTTTCTGTTTTCAAGATAATTCCACACCATTGTACACTAACTCCCAATACATGCATTATGATTTTATAATGAGTTTTTTCTAGGAATTTTCTTATATGAGTTTCAGAATTGTTTTACAATTTATATTTATAAAAAACTTTATATTTTTATAGATTCTTTCATAAAATATACTCTTCCTCAAAAGTAAGCATCGTTTATTTATTTTAAATTAATAATTATAGAATGAAGTGTAATTTTTTTAAAAAAAATTGAAACACATATTTCGGTTAAACAATAATTGAGTGTATACTATCTTAATCAAATATATATATTCATTGGAAAAAGTTATAAAAATATCCATTGATATATAAGTATCTTTAATAAAATAAACAATAGTATAGTTATTTCCTACCTTTTGTTTTTCCTTCTTCATTCATATAACCAGAATATCCAAAGCATAATAAATTTCAGACTAATATATAAAGTTATTCAATGTTTTTTTAGAATATAAGATATCATTAATATCACTTATAATTTTTTTTATTATTGTGTGAATGTAATTATTACTCTAATATATTATTTCATAAATAATCCAATTATGATCAATTGAAATTTTTTCATCGATCTTCTCCTAATATATTCTTATATTCATATTCATTAAAAATTTATTTTTTATTAAATAGTAACAAAAAACCTCAATCATGATTCTATTTAAATAATTACTATGATAAATAATTATTATAGTGATGATAAAATATTTCTCATTTTAATCATAAACGTAAAATCTCAATCAAAATATTGTTAACAATCAAACACATATTAATAATCTATTTTCTCCCTTCGTATATGACAATTCATGAAATAGATGATCTATATAGAAAAAAATTTATATTTCTCGAGTCTATATTGGAATAAAAAAAGAAAAATATTGTGTACGATTAATCAATTATTCACCAAAGATTAATCACTAAAAATATATACAAGGAAAATAAATTATACAATACATAATAGCAACCAAATATGAATAAAATAAATCTTGAACATATCCCATATTAATAAAATCATACAATGAAAGATATTTTTTTGAGGTAATTTTCTTATTGTATGGAATATATATATATTCTCTAGAATATGTAAGAATAAATGCTTTCAACCTATTGATTTTCAACTTAAAAAATCATTAAAATGAAAATAACTTCAGAATTTGTAATGATTATTTAAGAATAATTGTTCATTCACAAATAATATTATACTTTTATAATATTATAATAAAATATATAAAGAGATAATTTTAATAGAAATAATTTTTTTTTTAAAAATTAAATATACTTTAAATATCCCCCACCCTCTCAATGTAGAATAAATAGAAAAAAACTTTAGATTTTGTGAGAATTAAAACATTAGAAATATTGGAGCACAATAACATTCCAATAATCGTACCTTTTTGATGATAAAAAAGACTTATATTTTAGACATAAAATTTTATATATTATATATTATAAATTATAAAAATTAAAACTAAAAAATTGTTATAAATAATATCAAATTGATTATCAATTTTTTAGTTTACTCAAATATAATATACACCTTTTTATGATATAAAAATTATATATAATGAAAAATTATTACATAATTAATTTATCACACTAAATTAAGTTCTTGGCTTATAACACAAAATTAACGTATAATTTAATAGTGAATTATATTAATAAAATATAAAAACTATCCTAAAAATTCAACAATAATACATGGATAAAAATTAAACAACAAAAAAAACAAAACATTTATTTATCCTATAAATATTATGTTTTGGGGGATGATAGTTTTGGGTCAAAATGTTTAAGTGTAATAGTATTATTTTAAAGGCATAAAAATAACTATAGACAATATATAAAACCTATTATTTCAATTATAATTATATCATCAAATGAAGTTTTTATATTTTTAAATATAAAATGGATTGCCATACAGAATGTTGTATTTATTTTCAATTAGAAATTTTGTAAATGTTAATGTGTAATGATGAATAATTTTCATTCCCATAGTTTGAACATTTCCAAAATAAGGGAGGAGGTGAATTAATTTATATAATTATTTACCAATTAAAACATGTTTGATTTAATTCATCACCTACAGGAGTGAATGAATTTCAATCTCCAATATCACACATAGTGTGCACGTATTTAATAAAAATAAAATCATAAAAAACAAACAAAATCGAAATTTATGAATTTCACTGAAAATGCATGATCTAGTCCTTATTGTATGGTTTTTTTATCACATACACACAAGAATAGTATTTTATTATCAAGAATTTCCCAGGGAAAGGGAATGAACATGAATAATTATAACCATCACCGACTTTATTATAATTCATGGAACCAACCAACCTTGAAAGCACCCCAATTTAGCTCACCATATACATTGGAACCAAATACTTTCTTTATTCATAACCATATATTATTGGATCCTCTTAAATATTGATCAATAGTATTAACATATGTCTCCCCTTAACTAATAAGATTTAAACTTCTTACTTAAATGTAGTAATATCCCTATGTTTTCTCCTCTAATTATTCATTAATATTATAAACACATAAAAATCAATATTAATAGCATTGGCCTATCAATATTTCTTTCCCCTTTAACACATTGATGGCCTTATGATCATTATAAATTTTTTCCATCAGTCTATCTCAAAACCATTATTTATTTTCCTTGACACTTTTTTTTTCATAAGTAGTAAGTTAGAATCTATTTTATTGTATAAATTTATTAACCTTTATCATTATAGAATCATGAAAACCACTTGGATAATATTTCATAATTTTAATATGGGAACTTATTTTATAAAAAACAAAATTATATGAATTTAAACATTATTTATTTTTACTGTTTAATCATCTTTTGGGAATAATAAAATACAAGCCCTTTAAGATTTCTAAATATATATTGTTGTTAAAAAATCTTCCAATATCATTCAAGTATCATTTATTATCTATAGGATTATATCAGTTAATTCTCTATAAATATGAAATTATTTATTTCCATAAAACCTCAAAAAATACATCATTTTCAATTTATTAATCATCGCAAGAAAATATAACATCGATTTACATATCCAATTCTGGATGAAATCTATATTTTAAAATATTAGAATAAATTTTCCATTGATTCATGAAATATTTATAAATCATTTATATATAAAATTTTTGAATAAAAACATAAATTTTTATGATTTTAATATCCCATTTCACATGATAACACATTTATTCTTATGTGTCACTTAGAATGATCATTTTAATCATTTTAAATCCTTGTGTTTCTCTTATAGATCATCATGTTTAATCTTATATAATACAAAAAAAAATATATATTCTGTAAAATATTAACAATTTGATTAATTCTACTCAAAATTAATCTTATATACCCTGTGGAAAATCATATTTAATATTATATATCACAAGATTATTCTTTAATATTTCCTGAGATGGTATTGGATTGCTAATTGGGAACTTAGGGTTAATCTTATATTTAAAAACATTACTATTTACAACCCATGTGATTTCTTATGCATGCCTTTTCAAATTTTTACAATCTCCATGATATTATTTATAAAATCTATCTAACTCTAGGACTCTTAAAATCAACTCAAAACTCCTCCAATACATCCCTAGTTATATTAATTTATCTCAAATCACTTCATAATATAATTAAATTATTGTCAACTGTATCTTTATGATTCAAAAGGATCATTCAACACATGTAAAATGATTTGAGTATTGTAATGATTTTACCCTACCCAAAAATATTTAACTTTTCTTAAAACTCTATCAATGGTTTTTCACCCAAGTATATCATTCATTTATAGAATAATTTTTCATGGATAAAATCTTAAGGATGGATCTCTCAAAATTATAACAATATTTATTCTTCTATAATCATAGAAAACTACTAATGTTATTTATAGATATAGCATGCTATAAAATCTCAATACTCCCTAAGACTCATCATCGAAAACCAATTTCTCTAGATCATTAGATGTAAAAAATTATATGTATTAAAAAATTCCCACACCCTTAAACTCAAAATCAGACAGTTATATTTCATGTCTAACTCGGATTTTCATCCTTATAAGAATTGTGTTATTTATATTCCTAAAAAATATTCATTTTCTATGAAACATGATTGATTAAAACATCATACTCTTAATATCCATTTAAAATATATAAATATTTTCAGTAGAAAATCCAATGTCATACTAAATGATATATAATTTATATTAGCTCCATGATACATCCCAAAACCATCCCTTATAGGTTTCATCATCTATATCTAACTTCCCATCTTAGCACAAGCTGGTATATTTTCTCATTGACAACAAGTATAACACATCATAATCCACGGAAATAAAATATCACCCGTTTATTTTTTTCGTTACCAATTAATAAAGTATATGTCAATATGTTTTCAATTATTATAATTTCCTTTTAACCCCCTTATTGAAAATAATTATAAACTATGATTCCATATACGATTTAATATATAATTAACAATAAGTATATATGATCTGTTCTCTAGGTTAAAAAAGTTATTAATTAACATACAAGTATTATTATCCAAAACCATATGTATCTCATTAACATAAAATTATTATTTTAAAATTATTTATCCAATTTACCCCCCCTTAACTTAAAAATTTATTATTCAAAAATAAGGCTGGGAAAATATTACAATCATGGATAAAAAATGAAAATATCAGTCAATTTATGTCATTTAATTCATCACATAATTTTTTTTTCTTATTTATTTCTCAATATGTATCCAAATAAAAGGATATAATTTATCATTATATTATCAATGATGATGTGTTTTGAAGATCAAATGTATTTATACTTTTACTATAAGTATTCCAATCATGTTACAGCTCATTATAGATCACTGCAAGATGGACCATCTATATTAATATAATTGTTTCATAACACCCACTATTATTCCAACCCCAATACATGAATCATATTTAATATCCAACATAGAAAAACACACAACATATATGTGAATATGGTGGATCCTTCATTATTCTTTAGTGAGATTAACAAGATTTATTGTTTATTATCAACTATGAAACTCAATTCCTCTCAACCCAATTAATGATAGAACTCTTCATTCATTATTTATTTATTTTCAAAAATCTAATCCCCTTTCAAAAATTTATTCTTCTTATTCTATTTATCTTATTATTTACTTGGGATTATTAATTTTAAAACAATAATCAAATAATATGTATTTCCTTAAAACTTATTCATTATCTATAAAATATATTCATATTATGCCATAACGAACATTCAATCTTTTTAATTGTGTCCAACTTGCATAATTATTCTACCAAACTTCTTAATTATTACCCAGTCAGCTTCTATCAATAACCACTTATTAAATTCCATTATATATATATGCTTATAAATATATTTCATCAATGAAATACTTTTATTTCGTTAATGTATTGATTTACTTATGTCTTTCCACAACGTTCTTCATTTAATAACATCTCTCGTGGATTTATTGAAAATTATATGGTGTATAATTTTCTCCAATAAAAAATCATCTTATACTATTTGTTGCTACATATTTATTATCCTTCTTGTGAATAATTTTCTGAAAAAATACTTTTACTTAAGAAAAAATTTATATATACTACTTTAATTCTCTTGAGATAGTCTTTTATTTTACATTATATTTAATAATATTATTAATGAACCTACTTGATTTAGTAAAATCTTCTTTCTTAATCATAATGTCTACCTTTTATAGTTTCTATGTATATTTCCTAGTTTTATTTTTTCAAAAAATTGATAGACTCAAAATATTATTCTTTTTTTCATTTAATTAACACAAATTTCATCCTACATGATGTATGAATTTATTATTTTATATAAATTGACAAATTATACCTACTTTCAATCACCTTATTCCACAAATTTTACTATTTAAAAAATACATAAATAATGCTAATATTTATTTCAAACACATTTCGTTCAGTTTTTTATTCTTTATTATTTTTTATATAAACATATAAATTTTAATATTTTAGAGAAATATTTTTTCACCTAATTACATTTACCATTGACGTATAAGTGGATTTATCATCATTTTTTTCAATGCATATTTCCCCATATTTTCTATTATAATTCAATATGTACACGTAAATAATGATTAGAAAATAAATATTTTTAGAACAAGGGTCACCTCTTTCATTGAACTTTCATTAGATTTATCATTGGATAATTTCAACCTCTACCCCCACAAATTATATTCTTTTATAAAAAAACGTCATCAGAAAGCTTCATGGAATTATATTTTTCTTAAAAGCCTGTGGAGAATCAACTTGTGTGACTTCCAGATTTCACAATTTCAAATAATGATTAGAAAAATTACGATTTATTTGTTTATTATAATCTATAATTTACTTAACCAATTCATCATATTCTATTAGAGTCATAAAAATTTCTTTTATAATGTTTATCCATCTTATTCTTCTCTTATAATGAATTATCATACTCTTAAATCATTTCACCTTTGATCCCCAAATGAACCTTACTAAAATCAATATAAGATATTTTATTTATTTTAAATCGTGGATAGTTTCTTGAATAAAATTTATGCATACAACATTCCCTTAGATTTATTTAAGATATTACTTCTCAAATCTAGAGAACATTTATTCAGGTTCTAAATTCCCTTCACTTTTGATCTAAAGTTTTTTAGTGAGATTAATACACAACAAACAATTTTATTCTAGTATTTCCTCTATAAATTCAAATTCTTATTCAGGTTGGGTGAAATCCTATGACATGTTTATAAAAGATTCATAAACAAAAGTGATAACTTTTTTATGAAAACAATTTTTGGTTTATTTCAAAAATAAATATGCATCATCTTCATATTTCTATAGAATGTGATATTCCAAAGTTCTACTAAGTTCAACCATTTCAAAATCATCAATTAAATTTCAGTTACTTCTTATTAATGATGAATCATGTAAATTTACATGATAGAAGTTTTTTATATTTTCCTATTAGGGAAATTTCCCACAAGATCATCCCAAACCATACCAAATCTAATTTCAACATAATTAGAAAATGTATAATTTTCTATTTTCACTATTTTCATAAGAAGGATTCCTTCTCATCAATTCCAAAAATTTAATTTTTAATATGATAGTTTTTCATATATATGATTGTTTTTTCCACTTTTATTATTGTTATTCCCCAGTCATGATCACATGAACTAGGAGATTAATTCTTTATGGGCCATATGTGTGCTACCTCATACTCTTGAGGCAGATGACTAGTGGTTATGGACTAAGTGCAAATGTGGGTAGAATATTCCAGTTATAAAAAATTACTATTATAGTAAAAAATGAATATAAATTCAAAATCAATAACAATTATAACATCCCATGATATAATGGATGTAATAAAATATCTAGTACCACATGTCCAAAGATCACCACATGTAGAAGAACTCTTTATAATAATCAAAATGAAAAATTTATAAAATAGAAATCACCCCAAATAATCATGGAATATACCCATCATCATCTCAACCTAAATTATTCTTCTCAAAAATCTCTCTATGAAGGGGCCATGCCTACATCTAAAATACATATTCAAAAGAGTATGTATACGCACTGAGATTCCAGTGCCATGTAGGAGTATAAAACAATCAATATTAAGCTGATGAAATATTATAATATGTATCTAAATGATATAGATGGGAATTAAGTTATATAAAATAAATAATTAAATTAACTTACAACATTTTGGGTCATATTTTTCTAAATATTCCACCAAGAACCGTGCCCCTACATGTTTTTCCTCATTTACAGAAGAATATTATGTTACAACCAAAATTTCCTAAATTCCATGGGACACACCTTTTACTTTATTCCTAACCAATTCAAATACACTAAACTGTCCCTATAAACTCATGGACATCCACTATGTCACCCCAACTTATCCCCACAGTCTCTAGGGAGGTTACTCAAGTCACCCTAACCCAAGAAACATCTAGAAAGGTCCTTGACCTAATACCCTCACTTGGTCATTATAATCACATAAAATTACAATAGAAAATCCATTTGGGGAGGTCACATGTAAGTAAAAATCCTAAACATCTGAATCACAAAAATTCATTAATGTAAGGGAAAATTACCCAACCACATCCCTTATTAACATCTCACTCACAATGTACACCATTATCATAATAGACCAAACTATCTCACTTATGGACATCCTCACATCACACACCAGTCTAATACATTTCACCAATGCTTAGAATATATCATCCCATGAATCGAACCACCATAATTCTATCACATTCTTTTGCTTTCCTAACATAAATGATACGTTGAAATCCAATTTTACTAAAAACATTTTCCAATTATTATTTCTGATATGAGGCACACGTTCATTGATTCCAAGGGGAATCCTCTAGGGGATTCACCCCATAAACCCACAAGAAAATATTCCAAATACACTAGCCTTAACCGAATCCAAAAATTTATTTGTAATCCCAAAATAAAAAAGAATATATCCCTACATACATTACTATTGCACAGATTTATTTCACTAGTTTTTCACCATAAACATCACAATCCCCATCTATGGGACCAACCACTTCGATAAGGGCCACAACCACAAACACTAACAACAGAAGAATAAGCCTTATAGGGATATATAAACACACACATGAAAACCAAGGAAAATGATTTTATAGAATATTTATTACATTGTAATGAATTCTCACCTCATGACTAGTGACTCCAATCCACAAGTAATTATTGTTTGATTTTTTCCCATCATAATGATTCTGAGACAAAATCACTAAAATCATCATATTAGGTTTTTGGGAAGAAAACCCAAGAGTAAAAAATATTAGAAGGATAATATAGGTTTATATTTATTTATTGGAATCCATTACAACCAATGACACATGAATTTATGAATAAACAAAATGAGGGGAAATAAACTATTCAATAAGAAGATCCTTCAATTATAAGGATCACACAACTGATGAAGGAAGGAGTTTGGATGCAATATGGGGTTCCACTGGGAAAATATAGACTTTTAATTAAAAAATCACCCTTAATAAATTATCAATGGAAAAGGTACTTTCAAACCATGGACGATAGACAACCCCCCGAAACCTATCCATGAATTTTCATGTTTTAAAGGAATCCTTAACATTGTGAAACACCACGTTCATTACCTGGTATGTTTATGGTCACTTTAATTAATACCTAACTCACTTCTTAGTAAATCGAAAAATCGAGCAATGAAAAAATAAATGAATAAAAAATTCCAAGAGAAAAATGTAAAAAAGAACATTCCAAAAAATTTGAAAGGTGTTACAAACACTCACTTTAATAAATTTTTTTAACACCCCGAGATTTTATGAGAAGCATTATTATTAATTTACCTGATTTCTTGTGTTGTATGATACACCAAGATTATCTTGTGATATATGCAACACCGTATTAGGTTTTAGTATACGCAACACTATTCTTGGATAATGTTACACAAAATTTAATTTTCATTTGATAGAAGTTATTCAATGCAACATTGACTGTATATATATATATATATATTCAACGTATAAATGAAATATTCTTGGATTCTATTATACACAACAATAAAGGAATATTTCACTACACAAAACCATGACTTGGCTTGCTTTACACGCTATCGCGACCTTCCATGATAACATGTGTTGTACGCAATACCGAGTTTAGCTAAACAACGATATGTTATTAAAATATTATATAAAGTAGACGTTATGAATATTAATACCCACTTTTTGAAATTTAATAAATTTTATCATTCAAAATGGACTTCATTTTTGGATTCAGAATATCGAATTTAGCCTAGGGTGAAAATTTTGGTATTTTTCTGGAAACATTCAATTTTTGATTAATAGTGAAAACACCGAGTTATTGGTTAAGACCGAATTTTTATTTAAATAATTATTTATTTTATTTAAATTTATGTTAGGTCAATATAAGTACATAATACTTATATATTTTCAATGTAATTCATTGGATTCATTTTATAATAATTTTAGATATTTAAAAAATTTATTGAACTTTTCACCGTCTTTTACCCACCTCCTAGGAGCATTTGCAATTGTACATAAAACTTAATTTTACCGCTTCTATGAGTTGAATTTCTAAAATCATAGAGACTTATTTAATATCAATAAGTAAAATGTTTTTTAATAAATAAAAATAATTTTTAGTGAATAGTAACGTTTAACTTTTATTTACCACAGTTAAAAGTTAATATGGTAATTAAGGGTAAAAATGATATTATTATTACCCTAAAACATGTCCAAATTCTATTTGATTAGTTTAATTCGACCAAAAAAACATTAGAAATAAAATATTACCCTTTAGGTCCACCTGGATTAGATTAAGACACTTATTATTATTTTATTTAATGAAGAGTTAAAAGAGTTGAAATCAATATTTAATAACAAAAACATTTTTATTATAGGGTTATATATATAATAAATTCTACTATAAATATTACATAGAAAGATAAAACTATTTCCTAAATAATGGTATTTTATTTATAATTTTTATATTTTAAATAATATAATTTATGTATGACACAATGATGATGCAGTAATTATCTTATTAATGAAATATTAACAAAATTTATGTTATAAATACACAAATAAATGTAATTTGAGACTTTTATGAATTTAAATAATTTTATAGGTTCTTATGAGATGTTAATATTGATTTAATTAACTTTTTTCGAACTAATAATTCTTTTATGATTTTCACAAAAATCAATTACCAAATAGTTTCAAAATGGACATATAATATTTTTTAAAAGAAATATCATATTATTAATTTTTATTATACTCTTGAAAATCTACGGTTCATCCAAATCACTTATATAAGGTTTTATATATTAATAATTAAGCACTTGGGGTTCTTTTGTCTTGTTATAGAATCTTTATAAACAATATAGTGTAAGAAAACAAGAAGACATGGTAAAAGATAAATTATTTAGCTAGGAGTTAAATCTAAATGATAAGGTTACAATAGTAACCTAAACTTGTCTAAAACCTATTGGTAGAGAGTATTTAGATATATACACACATTAGCTTATAAATAATTCAATTTTGAGCTATTATTAACCGAATATGACATTATTATAAAATAATAGTTTAAGTTTTTCCTAAGGTGCCCCTCTCCTCCCTTATAAAAGCGCACCTAATCCCTCTTCTCTTTACACAATTTTGAGATTTCAGGTTCGGAAAAACCCAGAACATTTCCATTATCAACTTCCCTAGAAACATTATAGGGGTTCTGGTCTCCTCAAAAGACTAACTCTTGTTCCTTAAGTGGAAGCTTAAAAGAGGTACGTCAAAGAAGAGGTAATCTCTTTTACTGATTCTTTCAAGTTTTATTTCTTCTTCAACTTCTTCTTATTTAGTTGTTTCAATATAAATTAATAACATAAGTATCAATAATATAATCATATGTTATTATAAATATGAAACAAGCCCATTTCACCTTCTATCCATTCTATGGAAAACGAAATCACTGCGCGTGCGTACGTACGGAATACTGTCTCCACGCCATGGTGTATTCTGTTTTTCCACCACCACCATACATGGATGGGTATAATGGTGTAAAGTATATCTATATATAGATATTATAAAATCATAATTATTCTTAGATATTATTTCATCCACTCCAATTCAATTCAATAATTATGGGAACGATATCATCGCTCGTGCATACGTACGGATTATTGTCTCCACGACGTGATGAGATTCATTCTCCATGTTAACCATTCAAGAATGATTATAAAGTATATATAATGAATAATAATGAAATATATGAAATGATAAAGCTAATTTATTTATGTATATATATATATATCATCTACTTACTTTCATTCAAGTCAATAAGGAAAGGAAAACTACATTCATGCGTACGTACGGTCTACCGTCTCCATGAACAGTGTATTTCATTTCATTTATCTATCTGTTATATATATATATTGAATATATATTATATATAAATAATTATTTAAATTATGAAAGTAATTAAATCATGATATAAGTAATAATAATATCAAAAACAATAAGTCCAAACACGTACGATAAATAAAATGATTTTACCCAAAACACTACATTAACTTGGAATTTACAAAAGAACGGCTAATATAAAGTCATCAGTGAACCATATATGATTTCATAAAAATGTTTATGAGTTTTTAATAAGTCAATGAAAATATTTAAATCATTATACAGGAGGTTCTAATACGTACAAATCATATCAGACCTAAGGTCAGGGTTAATTTTGCAATCTCATTTTTAACCGAGATTTCTTATATATAAGTATTTAATGGGGTTATATTTTTCATCCATGACCATAAAATGTTTTTCATATAGTTTTTAATATACTTCCATGTATTTTTAATCTAATTTTACCCCTATTTTACATTTACTTTGTGTTATGGAAGGAATCATTCTTTTGTTTACCATACATGGTACTTTTTGACGTTTTTGTTAAAAGTACGATGATAATGTTTTTTTAACTTATACGGCATGAATGGATATTTAAATTTTCATAAAACCTAATTTTCATGAATCTTACTCTATAATATTTCACGACTATTTTCAAAAAAAATCTTTTCTTTTAAAATTTAATGGCATTTTGTGAAAAACAAATGATTTTGAAGAGGAAAGGATATTTTCCTCAAGAATTTATTTCAAGTGTTTTATCAAAACCATTTTCCATATAAGATGACATTATTTCATATGTGAATGTTTATAGTATAATATAACTATTATTTACATGTTTTCACTTTTCTTATGATGAAACAATATCCATTTGTTTCATATGGATTATGTTATGATGTGATGATGTTTATGAAACCCATTTTTATTCTTTGGGTTATGTTGAATGATTTATGTTTATGTTGTGGCACAAGTAAGAATTATTTCATTATGAGATGGGTGGGACCTATATCTACCTCCAATGAACTGGGTAAAGATTTATATCTCAAGATATAGACATGGCTGGAATGGTAAGTAAATTTGGTACAGTTAATCAAGACCAGAATGAAGAGTGAACTCGATTCAGAAAGGGACTTTATCCACTAAGATGGTATTGGAAGCAATGACTTGGATAATATGGAAATTATATCATGTGATTAATGGTCTTCCACAATTAAATGTTTTAATCCCATTCTATTTTATCATTATTGATGTTCCTTTATGACCTATTCCTAACGTGCTACGAAGATTTATTTCACAACTCATGATTTTGATGTGTAAACATTATTTTCATGTTTTGAAGTTAAAATGTATATGGTTTGTTTTATTTTCTCCATGCTTACCCTTACTGAGGATTTGAGGTCACCCTTTATCTATTTTATTTTCCCCATGGTATGATGAAAGGTTTTAGGTAAGAAAAAAAGGGATGATCTTTATGGGAGATGTTGAAGATCTTTCACCAAGATTAGAAGATTATATTCCGAGTTTCCAATGAAAATAAACTATTAAAGTCCTTTGGTATCTATTTTTGTTATGTATTAGGTATTCTGAAAAATTAATGTAATTTCCATGTATGTCAAGAGTGGGTCTCTACAGTTGGTATCAGAGGAAAGGTTTAGTTAGACTTTGGAAATGAGGCTGTGAAAACTTTAGTGAAATCCCTAGAGATATTTCTAAGGTATGTCTAGTGATGTCCCTAAGGATAAGTATATGTACAGGTTACAGTCCTAGAATTATGGAAACGATCTTTGAATTAAACTTAAGATATTATATATTAAATGCAATCCCCCTTTATTATGATGTTTTACTAGCATGATTTTTGCCTCTCACACTGTTCTTTTTGGATTTTAGACAATGGCTAGAACCCGAAGGAACCGTGTTGATCAATGTAATAGACAATGCAATGATTTTCTTCCTGAACCAACCAATGTTTTTTGAGATGGAGTGAAAAATATTATTGCTATACTTAATCAAGCTATGAATCATTCTGAACTTCCAAATGAGGAGATAAATGAACAATATTCTATTGAGTATTTCATGAGGCAATTCCCACCTTCTTTCATTAGGTATTTTGATATACTTGTTGCTGAACAATGGATTAGTACAATTGAAAAGATATTTTCGATACTTCGCTGTTCAGAACATGAAATATTCATTTTAGTTGTTTACCAGTTAGAAGGTGAAGCAGACCATTGGTGGACTCTAATTAAGAATACAAGGCCCCAAGATGAAATTGAATCCATGGAATGGGATGAGTTCAAGAACTTATTTTTCAATAATTACTTCCCTTGTATTCTTCGAACAAAGATTGAAAAGGAGTTCAATGAGCTTATGAAAAATGATGATGAATCTTTTGGTATATACGAAACAAATTTTAAAAGGCTTGCAAGGTATGCATCTGGAATTATAATCCAAACTGAAAGTAATGTTGATTGATTCTTCAGTGGCTTAAAACCAAGTCTTCAAAGGGCATTAGCTATAAGAATATTCAGTATCTATGAAGAAATTGTGCGTTGTTCTACCAAGGTAGAATTGGATGTTGGTGTTATATATCCATCTCATAGTTTTGACAAGAAAAACAAGATGGAGTTCAATGAAAAATCTCAGAACAATGTTGAAAAGAAGGTAAATGTTTCATTATTCTCAATGTGTATAAAGAAGCATGGTAAAGATTGTCTAAATGGTACTAGAAAATGATTCATGTGTGGAAAAGAAGCTCATCGATCAGTTGAGTGCCGAAGTAATGGGAAAAGAGTTTCTAATGACGTGAAAAGTGAAAAGACTACAGAGAGCACTCCACCAACACTTCATTACTTCAAGTGCAATGAAATGGGGCATTATGCTAATCAATTACCTGATCCAAGGGTTAATGATGATCAATGTGAGAAACCTCTTAAGGAAAAGGACAATGGTAAGTCACATGTGATCACTATTTGTGATGTTGAGTATGAAAATGATGTTTTGGAATGATTATGTGTTTATGTAATGGGATTTCAAAATAGTATCATGGAATCTCATTTATAGTATCGTGGAATTTTAGAATATCTATGTATTGGTTTTTCAATAATTGTATGGTACTGGTAACCTTGAAAATTGATTGAAATATTTTTGGAAAGCGGATGATATGCACATAATGAAGGGATAAGTAGAAAATGAAATGTTTGATAGTATTCATGAGCTCATTACTGATATTAGGACAAAATGATTTCATGGTTTGAGTATATAGAAATTTTGGGATTTTGGTATGTGGAAAGAGTTAACTTTTGACAACATTAATGTTTTCAATAAGGTTCTATGGTAATTCATGTTTCAAAAGAATACATGAGTAAGGTATTCACATGTTCTGAATGTGACCAACAAGATATATCTTATGATATATGGGGATAAATGATGGTATTCACATGCTTGTTATGTGACCTTTAAAATAATCGTTTTCATTATACTATGAGATAGGATAGATGTATTTTGGATAAGCCTAAAGATTGGAATGGATTATGTTGGACATCAGATAGTATTATTTATTTATAAAAATTGTTTCTCGATATTATTTCTGGAATGTTATAATAGTATAGTTTTAGAAAAAGGACAACCCATAGGACGAGCGACAAATCGTCGCGTCCGACAAGGCTATGGGAATCGACCCCAAAAATGAAGTGTGAAAAGCCTTTATCACATACCACTGGCCTTCAAGAAGCCCTTGGTTTTGTATAAATTAGTTTTAATTTATTAAGTTTTATGATATATGAAGTATAATTCCATTTTAAGAACCATATACGATTAATTTCACTATAGATGGACTTAAGTATATTTAATAACTTTTTCTAACCTTTTGTTTGAGACAGATGGAATGAACTATCATTCTATTGCATGAGCTGCTAACATTGCACGAATGAAAAATAAAACATCATCTCTTTAAGAGATGAAGTGGAAATTGTTCAAGGAATGACCAACGGTGAGATTGTACGAAAACAAAGAAAGTATTTCATCTAAATCTATTTTTTTCAACTTTATGGAAATGATCTTGAAAACCAAAAATATTGTCCTATTTCCCTTATATCTGATGAATCTAATGGTACATTAGATCATAAAAAATTCATGGCTTTGTGATTGTTGGATTTTTCATATCCATGTTCTCTACCACTCTCCATCAGAACATGATGGTTAGATTTCTCTTCCATATACATATTTTCACCTATGTTCTCCTATGTGGAAACCCATTGATTAGTTAATTTGGGTAAACGTTACATTTCATAATTTAGTTTTCAATGTTAAGTTTTGGTAGTCCTTTTTACGATGTGGGTTTCTATTAATGAAACTTTCAAGTAGTAAACCATTTATAACCCCGACGAATTTCGAGGGAGAAATTCATTTTAAGGGGGGTAGAATGTAACACCCCGAGATTTTATGATATGTATTCTTTTAAAATTATTTTATGTATTGTTTTGTATGCTACACCAAGATTATCTTGCACTATATGCAACACCGTATTAGCTTGCAGTATACACAAAACTATTCTTGGATCGTGTTACACGAAATTTCAAGTTCATTTGATAGAAGTTATTCTACCCAAAATTGAGTGTGTATATATATTTATTCAATGTATAAATGAAATATGGATGGACTATATTATAAAAAACAACAAACGACTCTTGAACTATAAGCAACCCTGACTTGGATTGCTTTACACGCAATCGCGACCTTCCACGATAGCGTTTGTTGTACGCAATACCGAGTTTCACTAATCAATTATATATTATTAAAATATTATATAAACTAGCCATTATGAATATAAATACCCAGTTTTTGTAATTATATTAAATTTTATCTTTCAAAATGGACTTCATTTTGGGATTCAGAATATCGTAATTAGCCTAGGGTGAAATTTAGGTATTTTTCTGAAAACTTTTAATTTTTGATGAATTGTAAAAACACTGAGCTATTGGTTAAAACTGACTTTTTATTTAAATAATCATTTATTTTACTTAAATTTATTTTAGGTAAAAATATATACATAATACTTATATATGTTCAATGTAATTCTTTGGATTCATTTTATAAAAAATTTAGATATAAAAAAATTTAATTGATCTTTTCCCCATCTTTTACCCACCTCCTAGGAGCATTTGAAATTGTACATAAAATATAATTTTACCAATTCTGTGAGTTGAATTTCGAAAATCCGTGAGACACTGTTTATATCAAGGAGTAAAATGTGGTTCAATAAGATAAATTTTTTTGGTGAATAGTAACTTTTTACTATTATTTACCACAGTTAAAAGTAAATAGTGTATTTAAGTGTAATAATGAAATTATTATTACCAAAAAACATGTCCTAATTCTATTGGATAAGTGTAATTCAACTAAAAACAACCTTAGGAATAAAATATTACCCTTTATGTCCACATGGATTAGATTAGGACCCTTATTATTATTTTATTTAAAGAAGAGTTAAAAGGGTTAAAATCAAAGTTTAATAACTAAAAAATATTTAATATAAGGTTATACATAAGATAAATTAGACTATAAGTATTCATTATAAATCTAAAATCACTTCATACATAATGGTATTTTATTTATAATTTTTGCATATTAAATAATTTGAATTATTTATGTCACAATGATGATGGAGTAATTACCTTACTAATGTAATATTAACATATTTGATGTTATAAATACCAAAATAAATCTAATTTTAGACTTTTTATGAATTCCTTGAATTTTATAGGTTAATATGACATGTTATTATTAATTTTATCAAATGTTTTCAAACTAATCATGCTATTATAATTTTAACAAAAATCAATTACCAAATAGTTTCAAAATTGACATAAAATAGTTTTTAAAACAATTATTATATTATTAATAGTTATTCTATTCCTAAAAATATAATTTTCGTAAAAATGACTTATATAAGTTCATATATATCAATAATTAACCACTTGGGATTTGTTTGGATTGTAATAGTATGTTTATTAACCATATAGTGTAAGAAGACAAGAAGACGCAGAAAAAGATAAATTAATTAACTTAGAGTTAAATCTAAATGATATGGTTACAATAGTTATATAAACTTGTCTAAAACATATTTATTGAGAATATTTAGACCTATCCCCACTTTAACTTAAAAATTAATCAATTTGGAGCTACTATAAACCAAATATTACTTTATTAAAAAATAATATTTTAGGTTTTTCGTAAGGTGCCCCTCTCCTCCCTTATAAAAGGCCTCCTCGTCCCTCTTCTTTTTACGCAATTTTGAGCTTTGAATCTCGGCCAGCCACAGACCATTTCCATTCTAAACTACCCTAGAAACATTATAGAGGTTCTGGTCTTCTACAAAGACCAACTCCAGGGCCTTAATAGGAATCTTAAAAGAGGTGCGTCGAAGAAGAGGTAATCTCTTCTACCGATTCTTTCAAGTTTTCTTTCTTCTTCAACTTCTTCTTATTTAGTTGTTTCATTATAAAGTAATAACATATGTATCACTAATATTATTATATGTTATTATAAATATTAAAAAACCTCATTTCACCTTCTATCCATCCTATAAAAAATGAAATCACCATGCGTGCGTACGTACGGAATACCGTCTCCACGCCATGGTGTAATCTGTTTTTCCACCACCACCTTACTTGGATTGGATTAATGGTGTAAATAATAACAATATATAGTTATTATAACATAATACTGATTATGATATATTATATCATCAACTCCAATTCAATTCAATAATTATGGGAATGATAACATCGCTCATTTGAACGTATGGATTACCGTCTCCACGACGCGATGAGATTCATTCTCCATGTTAACCATTCAAGAATGATTATAATGTATATATAATAAATATTAATGAAATATATGAAATGATAAAGCCACTTGATTTATGTATATATATATTTCATATACTTAAATCAATAAAAGTCAATAAGGAAAGGAAAACATCGTTTATGTGCACGTACGGCCTACCGTCTCCATGAATGGTGTATTTGATTTCATTTATCTATCTATTATATATATATATATTAAATATATATGATATATAAATCATGATTTAAATTCTGGACTTAAGTAAATCATGATATAATTAATAATAATATCACGAACAATAAGTCCAATCACATACGATAAATAAAACGATTTTACCCAAAACGCTACTTTAACATTTAATTTACAAAAGAACTGGTAATATAATTTCATAAGTGAACCATATATGATATAATAACAATTAATATCATTCTATAATAAGTTAATGACATTATTTAAATCATTACACAGGAGGTTCGGATACGTGCGAAGCATATCGGACCTAAGGTGAGGGATAATTTTTCAATCTCATTTTATCCAAGATTTCTTATATGTAAGTATTTACTGGGGTTATATTTTTCATCCATGCCCATAAAATGTTTTTCAGATAGTGTTTAATATTTTTCCATGTATTTTTAATGTCATTTTACCCCTCATAGAGTTTTACTTTGTGTTATGGAAGGAATCATTCTTTTGTTTACCATACGTGGTACTTTTTGACTTTCCGTTAAAAGTAAGAGGATACTGTTTTTTTAACTTATACGGAATGAACCGATTTTTATGGTTTCATAAAGCCTTAATTTCATGAAGAATAATCTAAAAGATTTCAGGACTATTTTCAACAAAATCCATTTCTTTTATAATTTCACAACATTTTGTGAAAAGAAAATGATTTTGAATAAGAAAGGATATTTTCCTCAAGAATTTATTTCTAGTGTATTATCAAAACCATTTTCCACCTAAGATGAAATTATTTCATATGTGTATGTTTCAAGTATAATGTCTCTATGATTTACATGGTTTCACTTTTATTATGATGAAACGATATCCATTTTTTTTATATGTATTATGTTATGATGGGATGATGTTTATGAAACCCATTTTTATTATTTGGGTTATGATGAATGATTTATGTTTATATTTTGGAATATGTAATAATGATTTCATTATGAGATGGGTGGGACCTATATCTCCCTCCAATAAATTGGTTAAAGATTTATTCTCATGATATAGACATGGCTGGAACGGTAAGTTAATCTGGTTCAGTGATACCGGACTGGAACGAGGTGTGAACTCGATTCGGAAAGGGACTTTCTCCAGTAAGATGGTCTTGGCACCAATGCCTTGTCTACTATGGAAATAATATTATGTGATTAATGGTTTTACACAATTAAATATTTTATTTCCATGCTATTTTATAATGATTTTTGTATCTTTGTGACCTATGCATTACGTACTACCATGATTTATTTCACAACTCAAGATTTTGATGGGTAAAATTTATGTTCATTTTTTGAAGTTCAAATGTATATGGTTTGTTTTATTTTCTCCATGCTTACCCTTACTAAGAATTTTATCTCACCCTTTATATGTTTTCTTTTCCCTAGGGTATAAAGAAAAGTTTTAGGTAAGAAAAAAAAGGGAACATTTTAAGGGAAGATGTTGAAGATATTTCACCAAGATTAGAAGAATATATTCTGAGTTTCTAAAGACACTAAACTATTACAATCCTTTGGTGTCTTTTTTTGTTATGTATTAGGTATTATGTAAAATTTATGTAATTTCCATGTATGACAAGGTTGGGTATCTACACGTTTCATCCTCAAAATGTATATATATTGGTCTCTATTGAACAAGCCAACTTCATGGACAAAAAATCCAAATCTCACTCTTAGATCCTTCGATATATATGTCAAAACGATCCAAACATCTGAAGGAGAGGAATTGATTATCCATGTATGAAATTCTACATGTCATACTATAAGAAACATGTAGGATCATTCTCAAAATACATACCTAGATCTTGACAAACATGTTTCAATAACAAGCCCACATATAGTGTCCAACTACATGCCACAATTCCCGGTACTAACATAACAAGATTTATCCACCATGACCACCCCAAAATAACACCACATCACATTTTTTCACATTATTCACCTATTTTGAAATGAGAAAAAGGGGTTTCACCCCTCTAAATTATGTTCAACAAATGGGGTCTCATCCTCTGAAATAATCCAAGAAACACGGATCACCCTATGAAGCTTTTCATAAAGGCAATATATTTAACTGAAGGACTTTTAAACAACCCTAACCCTTATCCATTATCAGGATTAACCATATCACACAAGACCTCCTAATATTATACTCACACATGGTTATATTTCTTTTATTTATGAAACTAGATCTCTTGAAACAAATCACCACATCCAACTTCACCGATTGGTTTAGGTTCAAAAACATGACAATCCCTAAAATTACTAAGGAAATTATACTATCACTATTCAACAAGAATGAATTCCCCTCAGTATATATTCAAAACCGACACCCAAGATAATAAATAACACTCTAAAAGTTAATTAACATAACTAAAACACAATAGATTTAATTAAATGTCCACACGTGTAGATTCCTAATCCACCAAAATGAGATAAGAACCCCACCACATATTTCAATGTGCTCCCAACTTTTAGAATATATTTTCATCTTAAAATGCATCACCAAAACAACAATAAAAACCTACACCATGAATCCAAACAACTAGAACCCACCATATAGTATAACTAGAAAATTCACAACCTGATGTTGAACTCTTAACATTTATAAAGGAAAACCCCAATTTTATATTACGACTCTTAAAACCACAACATACAAAGTAACCACAAACTAGGACGCAAATCATGTGTTTTAAATTCCAAAGGCTTAAAATCCCATTTACATTTTTTATGATCCCCATTCATCGTCATAAACCAAATGCATCGACCAATTTTTAAGGAACAACAAATCAATCCAAAGAGGCAATCTAATACACCATTATAATTCCCATATACTTACATTTATAACATAATCACTCACAACACTAACACATGATACACCTATATAAACATGAACATGACTTGTATTCAACTAATAATACCAATTATAAGACATTTTTCTTCAACCAGTCGACAAGCAATGACAATCTACCACACAAAGGACTGACATTCCATTTCTTGACAACCACCAGAACCGTTGATATTTTTATATTACAACTTACGTGACCAAAAATCTATAGATAAGAATCATGAACATCCCACAATCCTCTATAGACCAAAAATATGTTCCATGTAAATCCAATATCAAGAAATAACATCACATCCCTAGGATTAGATCAAGGTATCCTTAAAAAACATACTCCCAATGTTGTTATCCAAGGTAGTACCCATTAGTGGTACTTCTAACTACTCTCTATGCTATGTGGAAAAATTTCCCCTGGTATTATACATCAACACCAACTACTCAGCTAAAGTGAATTCTCCAATGACCTTTCCCAAAACAAAAGGTTCCTCGATATATAAAACCAAATTCCTCAAATGAATTTAAATATAAATTTCCATGAATTCCACCTATCATCGTGCCTCAAGGACCTTATGTCTCGCATGGTCTCTTCCACTCCAAAAAATAACAAGTTGACATATCTCAATCCAAGGGATATATTATGTTTCCAATATGAATCCAGAACTAAAAACATACCCTTTACAAATAGTAAACATCTTATGAACCTACCGAGGTTACCTTTAATGTTATAAACCCATAGATCACATTATGAACCACTATAGGTAGCATGTCCTTAGTTACTAATTAGTCAAACATCCTAAAACACACCTCCGAGCTATTACTATGGCCTTAAAAACCCAAAACAAGGAAAATTATTTATCTCATACTGATCTAGAATAACCCATTTAGGTCTTCATAAAATAGGTCACATACAAAAATTCTCCATGAACTAAAATTCTTCACAGGTTTACTACATTAGGTAAATATAATAACCCCATCACACACCCTTAAAGCCTATGATACATGATTATCCCACTATCAAGTACAAAAACAATAGATGAAAATCAAAACCTTTTTCTTATACCACCATTAGCCTAAATATCATACATAGATCCACATCTCAACCACCCTTGGTGACACACAAAATATTCCATGTAACTCATATACCACTATGAAATACATTCCCAATTACCTTAACCACTAAAGGGTTAACATCTAAATCTTGGATCACACAACAAAATTCCATCCATAATCAAGCTCCAATTACTCTTGATAGATCCACACAACAGTAACATGAAAACAATATAAACCACTAACCCTTTCTAAGGTTATATCAATATCCAAATATTCCACCCATACTAGACAACCGAGTTTTAGACCATCGTCTCATGAATGAATATATATTTAACTACAAAGAAAAATATACTCCATATCATACACATTATATAAAATCCCCAAAGAATCTGACACACATATCATAATAACCCATATGAAAAGAAGAAAATGAGGCTCCCTAAAATCTTTTATTAATAACCAAGACCTTTCAAAAAAATTAATTCACATTTTCAAACAACACTTTTAACTAATGTATTTGTGGAAACATTTTTTGAACCTTCAAATTGAAATATCATTTTATTTAAATCCACTGGAGAAAAAATAATAATTTTCCCAATTTGAAACCATTAGATAAAACCCAACACTTTACCCATGTCATGAACTAATTAGGAAAAATACAATTAAATTTTTATAAATCTATTTCGAATATACCTTTATATGATCTCTAAAATCACCTTTTATATAAAATTTCCTTTAAAATGAACACCCAATTAGAAAACATTTCAAACCATTATTTTAATGATAATTTCCCTTTTAAAAACACAATAAAATTTTGGGCAAAAAATCGCCCAAGGGAGAAACACACATTAATACATACAACTTACTCATTGTTGGAGGACATACTATCAATAATTTCATGTTCGGCATAGGCACATGTACATAAAAAACTACCAATTGATAAATTAATTAAATTTTACCAATAATGTATTTGGGAAAACATTGAATATATTATTACTATTAGTTAATTAATTTGAACCTCAATCAACCACAAAAAACATGCACATGACATGTCAATATACATGTCAATGCATGATATATTAACTCTATGAATCATTCATACCAATCAGAGATAAAATCCCATAAACTACAATAAGAAAATCAAGTGCATCACTTGAGGTAAACTAGTCAATAGTAAAATCATATACCAAAACATTATTACCATCCCAGACAAAGTAGACTTCGCTCAAACATGGGTTACGAAATAAAAGGTAAAATATATATTCCATGTCCTTGAAACAACTTATCTCATATCTTCCAAGTCACATATTATAATGAAAAATAAAAAATTCCATTATAATTTTTTTTATTTCCCATCCTAGATCACTCGGCCTAGGCCTCAGACCTCACAGGGGGCCACATACACACCTCCTCATACAAAAGAGGCTACCAAATATTGGTGAGGGATTATGTGGTAATATAGGGATAATATGACCTTGATTGAAGATAATAATAGTGTAAACATACAAATGTTCATGTAGTAATCATTGTAAATAGAAATAAAAAATTTGTATACAATAACAATAATAACAACCCATAAAATAATTGATTTGATTTAATAAACCATAAAATATATCATGTTACCCAACATGTTGATGCACTATATAATAATAATAATAATAGTAATAATAACAACAATAATAATAAGGTGAATCTCTGAAGAAAATCTTGACATCTATCTTGTCATTACCTCACCCAGTCTACTCCTCTTGTATAACTATCTTATGGATGGCCCATTTCCCTATTTGAAATTCCTCACTAATAAAGTATACATGTTTATTGGAAATTAACATGAAGGGTATGAGTATAAAAAAATATGAAATCACCAATGTTTCCTTATAATAATCCAAAATTAATATAAATGTGAATGAAATGTTAGAAAATAAATTCAAAAATGTACCTCTAACCCCTTGATTCATAATGTGAAAACCATTCATCCTTGAATCCCAACCAAACCTACCGAAGCATTTCAGAATACGAAAATTTTATCAAAACCAAACGAATATAAATCACATAGTCCATGCCTTTCACTCAGTTCATTGCCTCATCATGTACCCTGAGCCATCCTCACATGCTCAGGGATGTCCCTTAATTCTCATTGACCAATACCAAAAAACATTGTGGAGGTCTATCAATTCACCCCTTTCCGATCCACATCATAAATGATAATCATCCCATTTACCCCATCAAGGCATGATAATCACACTAAACTATACCCAAAAACTCTAGGAAGGTCAATGGATTACAATTTCCTATCCACATGAACTCTTGAGAAGTCACAATAAGCACATAACCAAACCTCACAGGTTCTGTGGAGGCCACATACAATCTATAACAACACTGATATTTATTACACATTTATACATGGTTTATTACATAAAATGTCACTTAATAAAACTCAAAATTTAGGTATTTCTAGTGTATTTGAGAAATTATGATAATTACATAACAACTGAAAACATGACATAAATATATTTATTAAAAAATTCTTTTACATGAACACTCCATTCCTTCATACTTAACAGTGTATGAGATAACCTAGGCACATACATAAGAAATGGGTGACCTATAAATAATAGTAAGGTAGTAAAGAAGGAATAACATAAAGAAGAATGTACATGTTATGAAATGGACATATCAATGTATAATTAAGGAAAATTGAATATAAAGGAATGATATATAATGATAATCATAACTTAGAAATGTGGAAGGAACATACAACATGATATTAGCATGAGTTAAGGGTCATTGGTCTTAGCTTATCATGACTAAACCCTTATTATACATGAATTATCATTATTAAACCATAATTTCAAATGAATTATCATTATTAAACCCTCATTTAATATTATGTATCATAATACTAAACATTACCCAATGTATTGGAGTGCTATTAGGGTTTACCCTTTAAAAACATTTCATTTAATGCATATGTGTGCCACATAGATCATGTAACATGGAATAATTCAACATAATAATTTATTCCATGATCAATAAATGTTGATTATATACATGTATGTCCCCAATCCAAAATTATATGAGCATTAAGGTGAATACCCTTGGTAGAAAAAAGGGTTTAGTATTCACTACGCGATGGAAAATTGTAGTGCCATCTCAGAAGCATAAGAACGTAAAATAGAAATTCATCAAATGTTATGATGGAGGTAAATGTTTCTATCATCATATATACATTAAATGAAAATTAAAGTGGTAATTTTACATTATACCCCAACACATGAAATGGAATTTAAGCAGGAAAATATAGAATATGTTTTCGAATGGGAATGATGAAAGAGAAATCCCTTACAGAATTTCGACATGGTAATGAATGTATATAAAGGATCGTGGATGAATTAAAGAGAGTGTAAGTAAAATATAATTATTTATAAATTAAATTTATAGTATGTGGAGTATGTGTGAACCTAACCCAACATATTAAAATTTAAATTAAAATACATATCACAATGGGAGTGATTAATAAATGATGGTAGTTAAAAATTATTTACTTGGTTGTGTGCCTCCAAAGGCTCGAGAGAGTCTTCATAAGAGAAGTTGGGGACCTTGAGGGGACTATAGGGAGTATTATTTTGTGGTTTTTCTGAGCATTATAGATTTTTAGTGATGTTAAATAGGAACTTGGGTGGGTATATATAGGAAATTAGGGGGATCTCTTTATTATTTTTGTTTTGTACACTACGTAATAAAATATTCAAAACCACAAGTCATCCCATCATTTTGGCCAATGTTTTCAAGATAAGGGGAGTTGTATAAATTATTTTATTAGTATTATGTCTAAATATATTAATATATTTACCTTTCATATATGGAGGTGAGTAATACTTTCAAAGAAATGATTTCAAAATCCTAAAATATATTATATGTTTGGGAGGATTTACTAACGATTAAAAAAATTAAAAAAAGTTTAATTTTTTTAAACTAAAAAATGATATATTTGTCCATAGATAAATTTTATAGTATTTATTACATAATTATTGGGTCATTATGATGTCATTAAACACATTTTATATTTATACGATATTTAAATTTTACCCAAACAATTTAATGTCCAAGAAAATTAAGAAAAATTCCCCATTGTATAATTTTGGAATCCTGATTACAAAAGTAATATTAATTTTATCTAAATAAATGTTTAAATGTGATATTTTACTATTAAAATAAAAACATCAATTTGAGGAAGATTAAAGGGTTTAAAAAAACATTTTTTAAACATTAATAATAATTGCTTTTGACTTCATAAAAATTAAGTGATGATTAATATTTAAAAAAATTAATTTAAAAATAATATTTTATTAGAATATTATTTATTTAAAAAAGTCATTAAATCATTAAAAATTTATTTCATAATTGAATTTGAATATTAACTAAAAATACTATTTCTGCTTTAAAAATCATTTACAATGTAACAGTAATAAAATGAAAGTTTATTAATAATTATATACAAAAGTAATGTAGATAATAATAATTATAGTCTCTTGTTACATATCACTTTATTACACTATCATACACCCTACAAGTAAGGTGTGTGATGGTGGGGCTTTCATGGGGTTGTTTGGTGAATATGGTTTTGGTTGGGATTTCGAGGAGCTTGAGATTTTTTTCTCATAAACAGATTCACTCATGCTTACACCATAAGATATCTTCTTGGTTTGGTCTTGCGGAAATCCCAAGGATGGTATCTCATTCGGAAGCTCGATAAATGAGATTAATAGGGAAAAATCTTATTAGTTATGACCAAAACTTCGTTTATTTGGGTCAAAAGGATTTATTAAAACAGTATATTTATACTAGTCAAGTGATCATTGTTCAACAGCTATATTACAACCGATATATGTAATTAATGTTCAATTAAATCAAATTGGATATTATACAATAAGTTCACTACTCTTCTATAACCCTAATAAATTTAATTAAAAGAAAGTTAATTGTATTCATAAATGTTCGGGTCATTACAACCTCCCCCCTTAATAAATTTATCCCTCAAAATTTCTATTTCTCACACTAAAAATGATAGTAGTAAATCTGGTTTATCACCTCCTCTAGTACACATGTTTCTTTTCCAAACATTAGGTTTCTCTATAACCCCATTGTGAGGCGTATTGTATTATTTAATATAGCATTTTCTATATGATCTAATATCTTCGTTGGCTCCTCCTCATATGAACGGTCATTATCCAACAGTACCAACTCTAGATTGAGTACATGTGATGGGTATGGGATGTCAATCCTTTAGTGGGATACATGAAATTCATCTTGCACATTAGATGGATTTGGAGGGATATCTAGTCGATAGGCTATTTCTTTGATGTGAGGAAGGATCTCAAAAGGGTCGATGTACCGTAGACTAAGCTTTACCTCCTTCCCAAATCTCATTACTCTCTTCCATGGAGTTATATAGAGGAATACCATGTCTCAAACATCAAACTCTATGTCATGTTGAAAATATTCATCATAGCTCTTCTATCGACACTGAGTAGATTTTATGTGCTACTAGATGGTCTTAACATTATCTACTATTTATTAGACTATTTACAGAACTAGAACTTTTCATTCCCCAACTGTATCACAACATACTGGTGTGCCCCGCATTTTCCCATAAAGAGCTTCATCGGGATCCACATTTATTCTCAAATGGAAACTATTATTGTAAGAGAATCCCACTAAAAGAAAATATTGCTCCCATCAACCTTTGTAATACATTTAACTATCTATCAATATGTTCTCAAGTGTTTTGAGATTCCACTCAGGTTGGTCCTCAGTTTTTGGTTGATAATCCATACTGATGTTAAGCATAGTGTCTAGAGCATGGTTGATACTTCTCCAAAACATAAAGGTCAATATTGGATCTTGATCGAACACAATCGAGTGTTGTACTATATATAGCCTTACCACTTCTCTGATGTATATATATTCTAGCTAATCCAATTAGAAATCCTCTCGAATCGCAATGAAGTGTGTAGTCATTGTAAGAAGGTCCACAACAGCCCTAATAACATTGTTTCTTTGGGATGTATGTTGACAACATGCATGATGATGTGTTTCCTTTTCCATGATGTTATGGGTAATGGTTTAATAATCTCCATATACATCTATGTCTCAGCCTTCACATGCTAATATACCATGCACTTTGATTTATATTCAGCAGTGCCCTTCTTCATGTTATCCCACCAATAGTGGACCTAGAGATCTTGATATATTTTTCTGTTTCTTGGATGAGCGGATAAATTTAAGCTATGTGTGACATAAAAAATTGATTTCATTAACATAGTATTTGATGAAACAAATATTCATGACAAAAATATAAAAATTCCTTCTTCGTTAACATTGAACTCTGAGGATTTATCTATTTTGATAGCTTCCACTTTCTTCTAAATTCCATCATTATCTTTTTTATCATCCTTTAACATTTGTACAAGATACAGTTGGGAAGTAATTTGTGAAATGATATATTATATTCCCTTATTTAGGATTTCCATTTACATATTAATTAAATCTAATAAGTTTTTATCCTTTTTAATTCTAAACATTGATTTAATTACTGAGTCCTTCTACATAGAGAATCTTCCACCTTGTTCTCATTCCTATAATGACAGTGTATTGGGAAATCGTAATCCCTGATGAGATTAAACCATATTTTTAGCACATATTCATCTCTTTCAATGTGAATATCTATATTTAAGACTTTTTTTATCTTTATATATTTCACATTTCTCCCCAAATAGATAATACTGTGAGAATTTCAACCTTAGGATCATAGCTTTCAACTCCAGATCGTACGTGAGATAGTTTTTTCTCATTAATTTTCCACTGCATTGAGGCATAAGCACTTAATTTTTCATTCCTCAATAACACACATCCAAATCCATTCATTGAAGTATCTGTGGAGATTAGGAAATGATCCCCACTTGTGGGTAGTGAGAATATATGGGCAGTGATGAGCCTTTTTTTCAACTCTAGGAATCTTTCTTCGCATTCATTATTCAAATAAAACTTGAATCCCTTCTGAGTTAGCTTGGTATGAGGGTTTGAAAGTAATGATTAATTTCTCAGAAATCTGCGATAATATACATCTATCCCAAGGAAGATACAGATATCTGTCATAGATATTGGCCTCTTTTATCCTTCAATATTCTTTGTATTAGAAGGATCCTCATATATATCATTACTTATTTTGATATTCCCTATGAATTAGACTTCTTTAAACTAGAACTCACTTATTCTATACATTACGCAGGGCTTCTCCTTTTGAAAGGTATTTAGCACAATGCAAAGATGCTCCTCATACTCCTCCTTGGTTTTGGATTATATTATAATATCATCTATAAATACTACTGAAAAATTGTTGAGGTAATATCTAAAGACTCTAATCATCAAGTCCATAATGATTTCTAGAGTATTACTAATTCTGAATGGCATCACTATGAACTCATAAATCATGTACCCTATATGAATACATGTCTTGGGGATATCCTCCTTCTTCACCCTTACATAGTAATATCATGACCACAAATCCACCTTCGAGAAGTATTGTCCTCTATATAGCTTATCAAAAAAGTCATAAATTTATAGAAAAAGATAATTATTATTTATAGTGATTTTGTTGAGATCATGATAATTTTTTCCAATGTGCATTGACCAGTCCTTCTTCATGACTAAGAGGACTGGTGCACCCCATGGTGAAACACTTGGGTGTATAAACCCTTATTTCCGATTCTCATGTAGTTGTTTCTTTATCTTCTCATGTTCCACAAAATTTATAATATATAGATTTCCGGATATTGTAAACTCCCCAGGTATACGATCAATCAATAATTCTACAGATCTGATACGGGGAAGACATAGAGATTACTCTGGAAACACATCAGTGAATTCCCTCACAATAGGCATGTATTTGAGGATGGTTCCTTCCTTAGAATGAATCATTTAAGGAAGATACTTGTGTTCATAGGGTAGTAATATCTATTCATGGGATTATGATTTTGATAATGATTCATCATATTCCTTTCAAATTTATAGAATCAGTGGTCTATTATCCCTATAGAGAGTGATTTAACTCTCGCAAAAGTCTATGTTTCCTCTATATAGGGAAATCCCATCAATGCCTAGAATTGCATAAAGTTCGACCACGGAAAGTATAAAAAGGTTTTTAAGGAAGTTCAATCAAAATATTATTGATAGGTGAGGAGTTATATTCATGAGATTAAATAACTTTCCCATTTTCCATTTTCATCAACATCTCTACAACCATTATTTGTGGTGATGTTCGAATAGTTCTACAAAACTTTCGTGATGTAAATGATTGTGTATAACTAGGGATGATAACCCTACATTTGAGTTTTTTATTTTGGTTATAATTTATCTAATATAGACTTTGGGATTATTATATTAAATATTTTAACACATAAAGGGTAATCCAATGAAATTAGAGTGATAACTTATAAATTATATTTATCTCCTTAACATATGAGTTTCTAGGATTCATTCTATGTTATACAAGATAAAGATAATAAAATATAATATAATATGCATTTTTTATTATTCCTTTAATAATGGTTTATAATGAGATTTTAAAATTAACAAATCATGTCTCACAGGTTTTTCAAACATAGTGTGTAGTAAGATATGTTTTCTTGTAATGGGTTACCCAAAGTGAAGCCCAGAACACCTTATCAGAGTTGTTACTCCTATGTACATCTATTCTAGAACAACATCCACTTGTAGTATACATAAAAAGATGTATTTTCTTGATAAAATATTTTCCATATACTGACAAAAATTTAGAGAGGTTCTATTAAACTTAGTACTATCAATAAGGGTTTTCATTAGGGTTTTCTAATCCTAATCCCAAAAATATCTAAATCTATCCTTTGATACAAACAGTAAAAATACAAATATTTATTAGACGTTGAAACAATATTTATTACATAAATGTCAATTAATAAAATATAGAATATTTAAGGGACTAGTTTCTTTGTGAAATTAAGAAAATTTCATAAAACCTTAAAACATGAAATAAAATATCTTTATTGAAATCTTCTTTTACATGACCAATCCATTCCATTGTACTTAACACTACATGGGATAACTTGAGGACATATATAAGAAATGGGTGAGCTATAATGCCCTGCAAGGGTGTAAAAAAGTTATAACCTGAAGAAGACTATACATATTGGAAAATATATATATCAATGGCTCATAAAATATACATGAATATAAAATCATGAAATATCATGATAATCATAATTTGAAAATGTGTAAGCAACATAAAAAATATATTAGCAAGAGTCAAGGAAAATTATACATGGATTAGAATGATTAAAACCTCATGAAACATTAATTATAATGATTACACCATAATTTAACACGAATTAACATGAGTAATCCCTCATTCCACATGACATATCTCTATACTAAACATTACCCAATGCATTTGAGTGATATTAAGGAACACCCTTCATAAACATTCTATTCCACACATAAGTGTGACACATAGATCATATTAAATGGAATCATGCAACATAAAAAGTTATTTCACGACAAATTAATGTGGAACAAATAAATTTTATTCCCAAAATAATGTAGTATAAGAGCACAAAGTTGAATGCCCTTGGTTCAAAAATGATGTTGGTATTTACTACATGATCGAAAGTCATAGTGCCATTTCGGCTACATGACGACGACAAATAGAAATTCATCAAATGGGTTGATGGGAGATAAAGGGGTGTCTCATAATTTCTACTTTCAATAGAAATGAATGGGATCATGGAACATTATACCCCAATATATAAAATAGAATAAAACATTTACAATATAATATATGTTTTTGAATGGGAATGAGGAGAGAGAAATCCCTAATGGAATTTCATCTTGGTAATTGGTGTCTATAAATGATCATGGATGGATTAATGAGAGTGGAAGTAAGATATAAATATTTATAAATAACATAGAAATTAAGGGGAGTGTGTATTAACATATTTCAACATATGAAAATTGAAATTAAAATACATATCACAAAAAGGGTGCTTGATAAAAGAAGAGAGTGAAAGATCCTTAATTTGGATTTATGACTACAAAGGCATGGGAGATGCTTCTATTGAAATTTTTGGATCCTTTGGATGACTCTAGGGAGTATGGGGTATATGTTCGATGGACATTAAAGTGTAATAGTGAATAGAAATGGAATTTTGGAGCGTTTACATGGTAAAGGAGGGGTATTTCATTATCATTTTGGTTTTGGATGCTACCTAATAAAATATTCAAAACCAGAAAACATCACATGGGTTTTTACCATGGTTTCAAGAATATGTTTTTTGTATAAATTATTTTATAAAACTCAGAGGCTAGGATACTAAAATATTGACTTTTCTTATGTGAAGGTGAGTTATACATTCAAGGAAGTTATTTTAATATCAAAAAATATATAATACGTGTTTGAGAATTTGATATGGCTTTATGGATTAAAAAAATATAATAAAATTATTTTAAATGAAAACATATTTTTGGCCTAAGATACCATTTATAGTATTTATTACATCATTGTTTGGAAATTATGATGCCTTAAAATACACTGTATATTTATACGATATTTAATTTTTACCAAAACATTCGATTATCTCAGAAAATTATGAAAAATTCACCATTGGATAATATCAACATAATGATTCCAAAACTAATATTATATTTATATAAATAATTTTATAAATATGTGAATTTTATGTTTTAAAATTAAAAAAAATTAACAATAATTGGATGGTTTCAACAAAAAAAGATATTATACCTTAATAAAATTACCTTTGACTTTATAAAAATTACATGATCATTTATCTTTAAAAAAAATTAATTTAATAAAAAAAATATTAGAATTTTACTAATTTCAAAAATCTATTATGTCATTAAAAATAAATTTCATATTATAATTTTAATATTAACCAAAATTTGTATTAATGATTTAAAAATTATTTTCAAAGAAACAATAATAGAGTAATATTATATTCATTCTTTTATAAAAAAATAATGTACATAATCTGAATTCTAGGGTCTTGTTATATATCCATTTATTACCACAGAATATGATTGAAGAGTAATGTGTGTGATGGTGGGGCTTTCTTGGGCCAGTTTGGTGAACATGGTTTGGGTCCTGAACTCAATGAACTTGAACTTCTCCCATAAACAGTTTAACAAATGCCTAAGTTATTGTATATCATCTTGGGATTGGTTTAGGGAGAAGCCCAAAAATTATATCACCATCAGTTTCTCTAATAAATCCGATTCATAGGGAATGATTCAATTGGTGGTGTTCATCACATCCATTTTCTATGTCAAATGGATTTTTTAAAACCCTATACTTATACTAATTCTGTCATCAGTGTTCAATGGTTATATTAAAAATGGAAATGATACTTAAGAGTCATTTAAATTTAATTGGATATAGTAAAATAAATTCACATGTCTTCTATGACCACAATAAATTTAATTAAAAGAAATGGATTTTTTTTATAAATGTTCAGGTCGTTACACAATCACACAGATCCATCTTCATTATTTTTGGGGAGGCCACATACAAACACATAAGGCAATCCCCATATGTTTTGGTGAGGCCACACACATGTATCATGAAAATAAATCACATTCAAAATAAGTCACTTAAGCAAGTGAAAGTCACACAAACACTACCTGACCAAATTCCTTACACATTATGGCCACCATCATCCCAATAGAACCATCCATATCACTCATGGTCATACTCATGTAATATTTCATGCTATTTTATATTTCCCCTGGTTATGAAAAAACATTCTTTGAACCCAAATCCATCGTCTTATATCATTATAAGACTTTTGAACCGAAAATAAACCATCCATGACCATTTACATTAACAAAAACCCAAACAATTTAATCATTATGAGGCTCATGTTCATTGATCCCAATGAGCACCCTCAAGGGGATTCACTACCCAAAACACTATTCCAAATTCCTCAGTTATGATAACCTAAAATAACCCTAAAAATTCATTTAGATCCTCATAAATAAAGAATGCATCCATATGTTCATTACTTATTCACAACTCTACTTCAACATTTCCACATCACACACATCACACTCCCTTTATAAGGGACCAACCACTAGGACATGAGCCTCACACAAATATTTTAACATCAAAAATTTAAGTCACATAGGGATACAGACACTTAAAAATCAATTAATTAACTTTTATATAAAATTAATTACATAGAAAGACTTCTTACCTCAATTATGTTGATTATAATCCCCATGATTTGAAAAAATGCACCGATTCAGTTAAAGTATCTCTAATTTCGTTGGAACATTGTTTTGGAAGAAAAAAAATATAATAAATAATCTAGGCCTACAATGAGGTTGGACGTACTTGGATGAGTCCATCACATACAAGAATACCTATATTAGTGAAAAAATAAGAGAAAGGGATCCAAATATTCCATGAGTAACACCTCCTAACTACCCATTTTGCATTAGGGTTATTTGAGGGATATGGGGGAGATAAGGGGGTTCCAAATGGAAAATAAGGTTTTTTTACATAAAAAAATTCATCAATTTTCACATTGTGATAGTTAAATTCATCACATAAATGTTTGAACGATACCACCCTCAATATATTGGCAAGTCTTTTCATGCCATGTAGGATTACAAAAGAGCCTAAGACCCCTGCTATAGTTCTCAATTAGTTTAAGGCCTCTCCAAGTCCTCCAAAACCCACTACGATGCTACCCTGACGATTCAAATAGCCACAAAATTCTATATAAAAATTTTATTGGACAACCATTTAAACCATAAAACTACTTAAAAATTGATAAATTTCACATTTACCATCAATTAGTGGTGAATTTTAATTTTATTTCTCTTTGATGGTATCATAGTCAATTTCATTAATTCTTATTTCCTAATATTTTTCATAGTATTGGATGATTTTTCATCTATATTTAATTTGAAATATAACTCAAATGTTCTTCAAATATTTACACCATTAATAATTCATTGAAATAGAACCTTAAAACATAAAACTTCAAATTTTGAGAATGCAATTAGAGGTATAAATTAGTTTTTTTAAACCAATTGTTGATCCTATTGGATCAATGTTTCCACACTGAGATTGGGTGAATCAGTCTGTATAATTATTTACTAGTTAAAACTCTTTCCTTTTTCCTTTTTTTTGAGTGTATAGATATCAATATTTTATCTCCCAGTCTATATATATGAATTTAATCTAGACATAAACATCAATGGTCACAACTCGTGGATATTTATGAAAATCAATCATAATGTTTGTGTAATTCCCTGAAAAATGGTGGACGTTATCGCAAACACATGAATAATATTATATTATAATGAAAAAGAGAAATATAATTTCCATGAACCTTATACCAAGAACAAAAAAATACTACACTTAAATAAACTAATTATCTCAACAGGATCTCACTCTCAATTTGTACTATATACTGGCACTAACCTGGTCGTGTCATAAAAAATAGATCAGGATTGGTCATCTTTAATAATTATCAATAGTATTAGCACAATTATATACAATAAATATTCGATTTGATATTTTTTTATATGTATAAATTAAAATGTAGTTTCCTCTATTATTCTTCTTCATGAACATTGAAACATGAGATATTCAATTATTTATATATTTACCTTTCAATATTTCTCTTAACTTTAAATCATTTAGGGTTTGATGATTCTTAGTTCTTTGGACATCAGTCGCTCTTATGATAATTCTTTATTTTCTTTATCACATAAAATATTAAAAAATATTAGGCTTGTATATTTTTCTTTTCTCTTACCCATCAACTCAACTTCTTATTAAGACTAATTAATACCATGTGTAAAGTATTCAATAATTTGAAGAAGGGAAAAAAATTAGGTCCAACATCATGTTATTCATTCAATATCAATATTTATTTATCAATCAAATATTGTTCAAAAAAAATAAAACAGAAATCCTTCAAGATATTAAAACATATGTTCTTATTAAAACATTATACGATATGATTCAAGGGTCTTCATATATATATATATATATGATATTATCACCGATTTCCTCCATATAAATAACATTATCCTTTCCATTGCGATTCAAAAATTCCGAGTTTTTTTTATGTATGGAAGATACCATGATAATTTCATAGAGGTTCAAATAATCTGTTAAAATAGTAGTCTCTTTCCTCAAATATTAACATTAATCATAGCATGAAACATTGATAATATCAAATTATCTTGGTATATATACAATGGATTATCTAAAATAATTATTTTATTTAATATTTTGTTTCATAGGGGAATGTATTTAGTTTTATGCCCCACACTAAAAGATCTTACATATTATTTGAAATCCCTAAGTTACTCTTATACTTCATTAGAGTTATCCATATATGATTCATATTAATTCTTATATATTTTCTAGAATCTATAATTATTCATACATATTTAAAAAATAATATTACATATAGAATGAAACCTTATAGTCAATCCTATGTTTCACTAGAATAATATTCCACATGTTCTTTGTTAGTCATATGTACCTCAATGTGAAATTATGGTTACTCTTATAATCAAAAAAATAATTGATTCCTAAATTCATGAGTTTTGACACTAGAAATTTCAATTTTTATACTATATCTAAGTCATTTTTATGAACTCCATGTGTAACTATAAAATTATAAAATAAACTAAAAACCTTTAAAAACATAACCGACCACATAAATCCATGTTAAATCCCCTAAAAAATCTTCAAATTATCTTCATTTATATCAAAAGGATTCACAAATCACCTTCAACATGCATAATCTTCATTGAGTGTTTTATTGATTTTTCAATTCCTAAATTTATAATTTCCTTATTAAAACTTATTCAATTATTCCTAATCAAAGTACTGATTCACTATGTAATAACATTCTTAATTCTTGGTAAAAAAATATGTATACCTGACATTCCATAAAACGTTATTTTTCTATAACCATAGTTAGATCATCAAAATTTTCATACTATTATAATGTTCAAATATGTGAATAATATATTGAAATAATGTTAGTAAAGAATCCTTTTAATAACATAAAAAATAATGGACTACAAATAATTGTTTTCTTATCTCAATTCCAATCTCATTAGGCCTACAATAGCTCTCATAATTATATTCTATAATAACCTATACTTTTCCTCATTATTAACTTTATTCTACTTCTAATATTTAAAAAAATTATATATTCAATATAACATTATCAATAGAATAATATTTTCCTCAATGTCCTTTAACAATATACTAGAATATCTCTAATATCAAATCTAATGATAAGCAATAATATAGAATATCTTTTTACTCCATGTTATGTGTCAATAATATCACATATGGGGTTCTTTATCTTCATCCATCATTCTCATCATAACACATTATATATTTCCCTATTGACAAAAAATATAATACTACATCAATAATGGGAAAAAGAAGAACAAAATAAATAGTGAGATATAAGAACCCATTGGATTGATATACCACATTGAAACAATTACTGTTGATTTAGTCTACAATAATGAATTGAGTTACAAATGGAATAAGATGTGATATGTGGAAAATAATCCTCTTTTTTAATTTTTAAATATACATTGAATATTGAAAACAATAGCTAGTTGATAATATTTACCCGAGGATTGATAATTAGAGTTATAATATAATCATATTGATATTATTAGTTAGACAATAATGAGTTTATGTTAGTTGACACTACATGACACTTTATGTGAATAAATTTTTTATAGCTTGATGATTTGATGATGTAAAAATGATAATAAATAATTTTTTCTCATGGAGGTTGAATATTTTTTTGAACATTATGAATCTTTTAGAAAGAATAAATGTGGCTATAAATTCAATTGAGAAATCATAATTCTCTTTTGAACAAAATAGTAGATGTAAAAAGATGAAGAAAATTTTTAGTGAAGATGTTTGAATATATGAGTTTATACTAAAATGAGATAGTCGTTAAATTTAATTAGGACATATTTTGTATCATTAGTATAATTTAAATTTATTTGTTTAATTAATATTTATTTTTGATTACTGTACTTAATGATTTTTTAAAACGATTATTTTTCTATTGAGTTATATAATTTAAAATAGTTTATTGGATGATTAATATGATTTGGGAGTAATTTTTATTTAACTGAATTTTTTGAAGGTATCATGAAGTGTTTTGAGCTTATTTTAAGTGGTTGTAGATGAGTTGAATAGGTTAAGAGATGGTTGGTGATTTTGGGGATGTTGAGAGACTTATTAACAACAACACATGAATAAATAATAATATATTCTATTATGGTAAGAATAAATACAAAGATCCAAAGGTTCATTATTAATAATATATATGCTTTCTATGAGTAACTCTTGAAATCCATAGGCTATAAATTTTTTGAGTTTGTAATAAAATGTGTAACTAGTTAGTTTGAATAAATAGAAGAATATATATCCCACATATGAGTAACTAAATGATTTCAAAGGCAATATGTGACCAATATAGAGTTCACATATGAATAAAATTGATTTTCTATTAGATTAAACTAATGATTACTAATCCCATATAGGAGTAATATATTCTATCATAATAATAATCTTAGCTGATTTTTGAGTAATATAATTATTTTTAAAGCCTTGCACATTAAAAAAATTATTTTATTTTATTTTTCTTCAAATAATGTGATTTTTTATAAGACATTTAAATATGATATTTTGGGGTCTTAATGTGTAATATCACTAAATATTTTGAATATTTTACCAGTTCCAAATATTTCAGATCACACTATAGTATTCAAGATAGCTTCTAAATTTGAATATGAAACTTATACACATGATCATACTATGTTTTTACAATTTTATTATGATTATTTGAATAAGGTGATTAGGAAGTCAATATGTTTCTATTACTACTTAAAAATTGATGGTGTGTTAGTTTTTTAAGAGAACAGTGGAATATTAAGGGACTTTATCATGTATTTTTGTCAATAATTAAATTTATTGTAAATTTATGTTTTTTATTGGAGAGGGATGATAATATATTTTATTTTATTTTTCAAATGAACATAATTATTATGTAAAAAATTGTGATTGTTTCTACTCTACAAGTTTTCTGATCATTTTGAATATAAGACAATGTTCCAATGTTTTATATTTAAGGGGTATGGAGTATTATTCTGGTTTCCTTAGAAAATATATTATTTGTTGTTGTTGTTACTCTCTTTGAATGGGTTTAAAATAAATTTAGTTTTTTGTTACACATTTTATAATTGAGAATATACATTTTTTAATTTGTTTGTACACCTCTATATTAACAAGTGTTATCAAATATTAAGTATCTGTTGGGGAAAAACAATTGGGAAATATTTTTAGGTCACATTTGATACATTCAAATTCTAAATTAACTTTGTGAAATTAGATTATCACTTCTGTATTGGACTTAATTGAACACCAAAAGGATATACCCTGAAAAATTAGGGCCAAAACATGTCAATATAACTTGTATTGTTGTCTCTTTTAATTAATATTTCTCATACAATGTAAATTTATGATGTGAGACATATAAGGTATTTCTATCCAAATAAGATCAATGATTTAAATTAAATATAAAATAATAATTTGAAAAAAAATCAATCTAAATGATTCAACTACCTCTATTAGTGTGGTTGTGCAATTCATATGGAACATCAGTTGTTATCAATATTAAATGAATATGTGGTATGTTCTATCCTTGACAACACACACATGTGAGTATGAGGTGATTCACAGATCTCCACACAAGGTATTCATGATTGGATAACTAAATTGGTTCATGGATTATACCTTCATTATGGTTCCCCAATAGAAGCAAAGGATACCTTCCATATTGTTTCCATTATAGTAAAAAAATATCGATCATAGAGTTCACTTATAGGTTTCATTTGTGTCTTCCCATAAAACCTAAACATGTATCAATGGGAAATTCCTACCTTTGATTGTATTTTAATGTTTTCATTTTCTATATATCATCTTTTCATTATTAATTTTATGATGTTTATGAAGTTACTTGGAATTATAAAATAGAGACTTTTCTTATCAATGAAAATAAAAATGTTATATCTAAAAAAATTGCAATGTTAAAAAAAATAAAAAAATTTTATGAAAAAAAATTATCTATAAAAAAGAAAAATGAGGATTAACCTCTAATTTAAAATAATAAATGTTTATAACTTTCTAAAATATGTATTGAAAATTGTCTCTATAAATAAAATATCTTAGGATATGATGAGTAAGTTTCCATTAAATTACATTGTGATCATTACTTTATAATAAATGATTACATAAAAATTAAACACATGGATGTTTTTAGTTTTACATTCAAGTACATCAATAATCAATATGATGAGAAAAAAAAATTCAAATGGGAAGTAATTGGCTAAAAAAAGTTAATTCCATGAACCATCATCAGAGGGATACAACACTAGTCAACTATTCCCAAGTGTCTGTTGTAATACCTTGGATTCCATCCTAGGAAACCACATGTTATTACCCACTAAGGTCACTTATCATACTAATGAATCTCAATATAGGCTAACAAATTTTCATTAATTTTAATTTATCCTAACCCACACACTCCCTTGAATGAATTCTATAATGTCACCCATCTCAACCCTACTACAATACAAGTATATTTAACAACGGTGTTATTATTAGACATGCTCTCAAAAATAAAGGTTCACCTCGTTGTCATTATTATTATCTTTTATTCTTTTTGGTATAACATTTATAGGGGTGTCACACTCTCATCCATTTAAATACAAATATCCTCATTGTGGAACATACACCTAAAACAAATAAAAATTCCATTGAAATTATAATTGAGTACGTTTTTTTATACTAGTTTTCATGAACTTATCCAGACTACCCTAAACCGGGCACTTGATTAGGCCCATAGAAATGCAAAAAAGGTGTTTTTTGATCCTTATAATATGAAAATAAGTTCTAGGACATTAGAAAAACAATTTTTTACTGATTTTCACAAGATTAATAATAATATAAATTTTGATGAATTCCACAGGAACTCTGGAATGCAACATCAATAAACTATATTTCCAAAAAAATGTTTTTAAATATAAACAAAATAAAATAAGACATTACTATATGTAAAAAAACACAGTTTATTCATTTAAAAAACTAACACTATATTCTATATATATAAGGGAAATTAAAAAATGTTGAATACTCATGTGATCAAAAATAAATAAATGTACATAACCTACCGACCCAAACATCTCCTCACGGCCTATGGTAAAACATCAACACCATCACTGTAATATTCTCTAAGAGAGTCCTTAAAGGATTTCATAGCTTCTCACTCTTCGGTACTAAATCCAAAACCTAAAAAATACACTTAGTCTATAATCACTATGTGGTTTATAGAGGGTTTTAACAAAAAGTTTCTTATAGGTTACCCCAAATAAATGACTCCATGAATTTACTTTAACATTGAAAAATATAAATTCATGTTTGAAAACAAAATTTTTTAAATTTTGTTTCTAATAATTTATTGAAAATAAAACATATTATATTTCTAAAGTACCTTTCTAAAAACCTATACATACTATTAGAAACATTTAAAAATATCATTCAATGAAAAATATAAGAAAATATTAATTTTTGAATTACCTTTTTCAAACTATTATAAAAAGAAAACACAAAATAAAATAGATAAAAAAACTAATTTCAATTAATAAAATATGAAGATACAACTAGTTCAACAAACTGAAAAATAAAACATAGAAGATTATAATATTATATAACATAGAAGATAATCAATAATGATAGAATAAAAGTATAATAAAACCATAATATAAAGAAAATGATAGTAAAATATAGAGGGATGGAATAATAGAAAATAAGATGACATATTACTAGAATAAAAATATAGTAGAAAATAATATCATTAAAATATTGATAATCATGGGAATCTACTAATAATCTAGTGATATGATCGTATATTTTCTATAAAAATTTATTTTTCATCCTATAACTACATTCCTAGAAAATAACTTCTTGTCCTACTCTCACTAGCCTCACTAGAATAAAGACTCCTCTCTAGTACATCTTCACACTTTTTGGATACTAGTTGGAATCAAATCCTGATTAAAATTAAAAAAATAACCTAATACTTCACTAAAATTCCTAGGTTTTCGAGGATGTTACTTACTTGAGGTTGAGAAAGAATTATCATATCTAAATAATAATGAAATATATCTAAATAATATCACTTCACTCCAACATTATACACTAACTAATGTAAATAAACACATTGAAATATTACATTATCACAACAAAATTAATTATCATGCTAAAATATATCATAATAATATGGGGATCCATTGAGGTTGAATATCTTGTCATTGATTTCTAAAGGAACCAACCATTATATAAATATAAAACAAAGAAAAAAATTTCAAATCTCCCTTGAGAACCATTTAAAAAAAATTATTTTACTTAAATATTTCTTTTCAAGGAACTATATAGGAAATATGGGTAGAATATAGAAACCATATGTGAAATATATTTTTAACCCCATTTAAAAACATGGAAGAACAAATATTACCCCAAAAAATAATTTATATATAGTACGTATATAAATGAATCATCTAGGAAAAAAATGTGAAATAAAAAATAACAATATCATGATGGTAATATTGTAAAAATTTTAAATAGACTTTTTGGAATCAACAAACAAAAAATATCTTATAGAATAATACGTAATACCAAGAAATAAATATAATTTTAAATCATAAAAGGGAGAAAACATACACATATATAATTTTTATTTAATTGGATTTCTTGGAAATTTATGAAGAACATTATATACATGATTCATGGTTCATAGTTGATACTGATAAAAACCCAATGACACTCCTTTTTGAAATCCAAACTATGGTCTCATAAAACATTCAAATGAAATTTATAGGGTAAAAGGATAAATCAAATAAAAATCGTTTAAAAAAACAAAAAGCATTATATGTTTTGTAAATGAAAAAATCATAGAAATATTGAACTTAATTTTTTTTCCTTTCACTAAAATATTTCAATATACATGCTAAAATGGTTTTTAAATCATAAAAATTACAATAGATGAAATAGATAAAAAGAGTAAACTCATAAAAATCTGGTGACTATAAACCCTAGGTCACCAAGACCATTTTACAGTTTGAATAATATATAGGGGATGGAAAATCAGGATATATAGAAGATAAAATGACCCAACCTCAAAGAAATAAATCTATAATGAAAGGGAATATATAAAAATTCATGAATAAAAAGTGGTAGTGACACACTAGGGTCAGTTAAGAGATTCCAATTGCAAATGGGAGGAAAAAAGACCAAAACGGTCACTAAATTTGACAAAGGAACAACTTGAATTTCATAATATTAATTGTCTTATATGGTAATTTTGTGTTCATTACTCTACAAATCATATTGTATCCCCCAAAAATAATATGGGAATCATTTTATAATGGAATATTAGGGCATTTTGTAACTCCAAGATGTTCTTATAAAATATTTCATTTAAATAATATTAATTCTTCAATAGCTTACATTGGAGAAATTTATGATTTTAAAAGAACCATGAGATGATATTTGTATAAAATGACCATTACGACCTAGAAAATATGTTAACTAGAATAAATATAACTAAATTATGAAAATTCATGGTGAATTCCTTGGCGAAAAATTATTTATTAAAAATATACACCAAATATATATATATATATATTAATACATTAAATAAATTACAATATGAAAATTAAATTAACTAAATATATACATTATATATTTAATAAAAGATTTTTTATATTCATCCAATATATATTTTAGTCATAGGATATGAATAAACCATATTTTATGTATAAAAATCCTATATTTTTCCAAAGGGTAATTTACTACCTATTAATGGAGAATCCATTTTAAATTAAATTTTTAACACCTTAATAATTTTTACACGAAAAAATAAACTAATTATTTAGAATCAGGATATAAAAATTTACATCAGATGAATTTTTTATATTTTGCACATAACGTTTGTGTTTGGATAAATAGTAAAAATATACTAAATTTTAATAGAAAACATATTTTTTTACAAAACAATTTATATGGTTGAATTATATTATTGAATGGTTTTAAATTATAAACAGATCATATTATTATCATTTAATGTAATGTAGGTCATTAACATTAATTTTACATTAAATTCAGATGTAAAAACATTTGAATCATTTGAAATGATTTAACTTGTAAAACTTGTTTTCCATTTTTGGTAACTAGAATAATTTTAAATTAATTATTGATACTTATTTGTTTTGAATATTTAAAAATGGATTCCATATTTTTAATTATTATGTCCAAATTATGTAAAAAAATTCATTTTATTTTTAGTCATTATGAATAGTAACTTCGGTAAATTTTATTAACACAGTAAAATGGTTAATCATTTAATTAAGGGTAACATTAAAATTATAAAATAACACTAAATATCATACTAATATCATTGTATTAAAATGTTTCAAATAAAATAATTATTGTTTAAAAATGGTATCTTTTGAAATCCCCTTGCATGAGATAAGAAAATTTATATTCTTTTATTTAATGAAAATTTAAATATGTCTTACTCAAATACTAATAATTATGTTATTTTTAATATAATGATATTAAAAAAGATAAATTTGACTATAAATAATAATTTTAAATATAAATTATTTCATTTATCAAGTTGATTTATTTGACCTATTTAGTAAATAAGTCATTAACATAATGAATTATACATTGATGATGTAGAAATTATTTAATTGATGATAAATTAATAAATTAATTTTCATTGAAATGATAATAATAATTAAAAGACCCAAAAAGATGACAAAATCTTATTGGTTGAGTATATCTCAACCATAATCATCCAAGGGTCTTGTTATTGACCGTTTGGAACCATTTCTAAATGATTATGACGTATAATATTTTATTTAAGGGATGTTACTGTTTTCACATAAATGTTTTAATAAATTTAAAAATTTTCACGTAGCATTTTCCAGAATATCTATATTACTACAAGTATTATTATAAAATATTGAGGATTTAATGTCATCATATTATTTTATTTTTAATCTTCATTCAAAAAATAATCACATTACCTAATTACACAAAATAATTGTTGTAATTATTTTCGTAACAATGACAAAATATAAATGTTTCTAAAATATTAAAATAAATATTATTTGGGATAATTAATATACCCAAAAAAATTATATATGACATGGACTTCTTAAGAATATAAAAAAATATTTGGTTCAAAGATAACTTTTTATCCTCATATATTTTAAATATCAGTTAATTGAATAGTGTCAAAATTGTTACTATTGTTTATTTATCAAAATAATGTAATAATTAATTTTTTGAAAAATCCTAAAACTTTGTAAAAATATAGAATATTTATTAAATTTCTGAACATGTTCTAAATTATTTATTCCTGTTTTAATTGACTTCAAATAAATAATCATTTAACCCTTTAAATATTGAAATATTTGTTAGCTTAGTTTAAAATTAAATAGAATAAATAATTTTATATTAAAATGGCAAGGATCAAATTGATAGAAAAACGTGTATAAAAATTATTTTTTGATAATATAACATCCATCACTTATATTATATTCTAAAAAATATCATTTGGAGGTTTGTTCTATTATAAATTAATATTTTTGGAGATTATAGAAGTGACCCTCACCTCAATTAATATTGAAAACCTCCTCCCACATTTCTTTACAACTCATTTAGCATTCAAGATCTACTATCCCATGAACATTTTCATTCTCAACTTCCCAGGTATCATTCAAGAGGTTCTGGACTTCTAGAAAGTCTAAATCTTTTAAGTTAATTGGGGGTCTTTAGGGAGCATGTCAAAGAAGAGGTATTCTCCTTGACCGATTCTTTAAAACCTTGTTCATATTTTACTTAATATTCATGTGTTTTTTAAAATATAAAGTAATAACTTTAGTATTAATTATATACTTATAATTTATTATGATTATGGAAGAATAATATTCCGCATTATATCCATAATACTGAAAAATGAAATCACCGCGCGTGCATACATATGAATTTCCGTCCCCACACTTTGGTGTAATATGTTATACAAAACTATCATACATTTATGGGTATAATTATAAAAAATATAAAAAATTTATTATTACATGATATAGATTTTATAAAAAAATATATATACCATAAACTTTCAAATCATTTTTCAGTTATGGGAATGATATCTTTACTCGTGCATATGTACGAACTACCTTCCCCATGATGTGATTCCATTCATTATACATGATATCAATTAATGAATGATTATATAAATATGATATATATTTTCTTAATATCATTTTTTAATGATATAAATATTACCTAATAAGAACTACAACTTATTCAACAAAACCTACATAAAAATTTAAAACAGTTAATACTCAAATAATAAGTAATAATGTAATTGAAAAATAGATGATAATAAGATCATATATGATATCATAAAAATGAATATGATAATTGAAAAAATCAATAAAATTATTTAAATAATTATATAGGAGGTTCAGATATATACAAAGGATATCAGACCTAAAGTAATGACAAATTTCACATTCTCATTATTAACTGAGATTGTTTATATGTAAGTATTTACTCAGGTATATTTATCATCCATGTCCATGATTCCTAAATATGAATTCCAAAATATTCTTCCCATTCTTATAAAAAAAATTAATGTAAATTTTACCCATTAGTTATATTTTTAAATGTTATGAAAGGAATAGTTTTCTGAATACGATTAACTTTATGACTTATCCGACAAAGGTACATGAAAAATATTTTATTTTAACTTACACAGAATAAATAGATTTTTATTGTTTCATAATGACTTATTTCTATGTATCGTCCATTTCAATATTTCAAGGTTATTTTAAAATAAATTCATTTCATTTAAAATTGTGTGGAATTATAAGAAAAAATACACTTTATTAGAAAAATATATATTTTATTCAAGAATTAATTTCATGTGTTCTATCAAAATTATTTTCCATCTAAGATAGAATTATTTAATATTTCTATGCTTCAAGTATACAATACCTATTATTAATATGGATTATTTTTTATGATGGAATTCTACTTATGAAATAATTTTTCATTATAAGGATTATGTTATGATGGAATGATGTTTCAGAAACCCATTATATTCATTGGGCTATGTTATGATGAATGATTTAAATTTTGCGGAACATGTAATAAGGATTTTATTATCAGATGGGTGGGAAATATATGTCCCTCCAATGCATTCGGTAAATATTTATATGTCATGATATAGACTAGGTTCAAATGGACAATGATATAGATTTAGTATTGCATTGCTAGAACGGGAAGAATACTCTATTTGGTAATACATGTTTATAATGAGTATTGAACTCAGTTTAGTAATAGTATTTGTCCTCTATAATGGTATAGGTTGTGAGAGTTGACTTATTTGAAATGATTTCCTATTCTTAAGTGTATTCCAAAAATTCCATGTCTTATGATATGCATATTGGGAATATGTTCACTGATTCGTTATGAACTTTTATAATTTATCCCATGACATGATATAATGATATTTCATATGCTGGTTTGGATTTTTTAATGTTATGTTCATATATATTATTATTATTATATGACCGATATATACCTTTTTTAACCATTATGAGCATATGATCTCATCCTTTATTATGTTTCGTTTCCCCATGTTGTGAAGTAGTGTATTAAGTATGATAGGTCAAAAATGGTTCATGTTATAAAGAAATAACTGGGAGAAAATGTAGTTATATTATGAACTAGCTATTTATGTTTCATAGATTCAAAATACACTAATCCTATAAGGTTGTAGAATGGTTTTATGTGTTCAAAATGATTATTCATCAAATTTAACGTAATATCGACATATATAAAGTATTGGATGAAATAGTTGGTATATGAGAAAAGGTATAGTTATCCTTTGTAAAGTAGGATTATAAAACCATAGTAATAACCATAAGGATATTTCAAATTATAGGTTAAAATTCTAGTGTTTTATAAATGATCATTAATAACCTAGGTTAAATCCTAAATTTTCCAAAATTAATTTTTTTTCTATATTAAGTGGTTTCCCCATTATGAATAGTGTTTCTCACACTATGATTCTTGGTTATTGATAATGTTTGTAACATGAAGGAACATCATTAATACTGAATGCGAAGGGAAATGAAATGATTTAATTTTGGGAAACTAAATGTTAAGGGAGCATGAATGAAAAAATGGGTCAGTATGAAAACACAATTTTGTAAATATATGAATCATGACACACTTCTAAATGAGAAATATAGGGAAATAAAACAATAGAGTCTTTTATGAGGTAGCATCCACTTTCTTCCAGTTGGTCTTATAAACCATTAGTATCTTAATAGTGGATTAGTATCACTAAAAAGTTATTTTAGTTCTCCAATGTTCATTACATGGTAAAGTCATCTTTGCATTTTATCATTTTGATGGTGAAGATGATCAATGGTGGAATCTTAAAATGAATAAGAGGAAAAGAGATGAAATTGAATTTATGGTATGAGATGAGTTTAATAACATATTTTTTAATAAGCATATTCTTAATATTCTTTATACAATTATGGTTATAGAGTTCTGTGATATCCTGAAAAAAGATGATGAATCTGTTGGTACCAATAGAGAATATTTTACAAGACTTCCAAGGTACACTTCAAGAATTATTATACAACCTGAAAGTAAAAGTGATCAATTCTTTAGTGTCTTAAAACCATGTCTCTCAAGTGAATTAGACAAAATTTAATTCTACAGCTATGAGTAAATCATCGATTTTCTCTTAAGTGTTAGATGGATATTAAAGTAACACATTAGTCTTATGGGTTTCATAAGAAGAGAAAATGTAATTCATGGGAAATTATAAATACAACCTTGAAAAGAAAATGAATTTTCATTTATTATTATCCATGTGTGGAAAAATCATGGATGAAATTTTCTTAAAGGGGATAGAGAATTTTTAACTATAAAATTGAAAGTAATAATGTAGTAGAATGCTAAAGTGATGGAAAGAAAATATTAATTATGAAAATGGATAAATGGATGCATAGAATTCACCTCCAACACATCAATGAAAGAAGTGTATTTAAATGGGGAATTATACCGACCAATTCTCTAATCAAAGGAATATCGATGATGATAGAAATTATAAAAAAATTATAGAGAAATAAAAAATCTAGTTAAATGATATCACTATTAGCGTTGTGGATTATGATATTGATGTGTTGAAAGCAAAGCTTACCATCCACTATAAAGTAAGAAATGTTTTATTTGATTCTACATCCACCAAATTTTTTATTTATGAAATTTTTCCATGGGTAGTACTGTATTATATCAACAATTATATATTGATTAAATCATGGAAACTCCTAATGACATAACAGTCGCATCAAATGTTTATAATTATTCTTTAGTTTAATTTCATGGGAAATTAATTACCAAAAATATTGTGGTCCTTCATTTAGTAGAATTTTATTTGATTCTTGTCATGGATTGGATTTCTATATATGGATATCATCCCAATTTCAAAATATGGGTAGTCTCATTTCAAATTCTCGATCAATTTTTGATCATCATTCAATGCATGGAAAAATACGACCTTCTAGTAAAAATCGATCATGTCTTATGGGTCTTGGTACCTAAAAATGACGGTCATCTATCATAAATGGCTGGGAAAAACTAACCCTTAAGAACACCCATATTGTACTAGAAGTCGATGAAGGCTTTTCCTGAATAATTTAAAGGTCTTCCTCTAAACCGCGAAGTTATGTTTTCAATAGAACTCAAACCATGTGTTATTCCTATTTCAATGACACCATATTTAATGAACCCTATTGAGTTGCAGGAAGTGAAGAAGAAACTATAAGAGATTATTGAAAATGAATTCATATGACCTAGAGATTCAACATGGGGTTCACATGTTTTTTCTTTTAAAAAATGACAGATCAATTAGAGTCTTCATTAATTAACAAGAACATAACAAGATCAAAATAATGAACATGTATTTTATTCCCCATATTCATGACTTATTCAACCAATTACATAGATCATAATACATTTCCAATATTGATCTTTATTCAGGATATCATCAGTTAAGGTTCAATGATTATATAACAAAGAATGCATTCTATACAAGGTATAGATACTATGAATTTATAGTGATTCCTTTTAGTCTTACTGAATCCCCCATTATCTTTATCGATATAATGAATATATTCTTTAAAAACTATATTGAACAATTTTTGGAGGTCTATAAAGATGATATTCTAGATTATATGAAGAGAAAGGAATAGCATGAAAATCACTTCCATATTTTATTAAAGACCCAGAGAAAGGATAATCATTATGAAAATTTTACCAAGTGTGAATTTTGGATTCAGAACGTTTTTTTGGTAACATAATCACAAGAGGGAAGATATAAGTGGATTCCAAAAAAAATAGATTTTGTGGAAAGATGGACTAGATTGACAATAGTAACTCAGATCTGATTTCTTCATGGTTTGGATAGATATTAATGATGTTTTGTGGAATATTTTTCATGACTATCTAATCCAATCGACAAGTTGAATAGAATTAGAGTTATGTTCGTGTAGAGGGAGGAATGTGAAAGGGACTTCAAAGAGATAAATGTTTATGCTCACACAACCTTATATAATATAAATTTTTGTGATCTATAGTTGCTCATCCTTGAAGGGGATTGGATGTGTTAGCATGAAAAATTATAGGGTGATAGCTTATTCCACATGATAATTGAAAATCTATAAGAAAATATATATTTAACTAATGATTTAGAGAAATTTGTTGTAATATTTTCATTAATGATATGGACTCATTATCATTATGGTGAAAGGTTTGATATTTATACTGATCATAAATGCTTAAATTAGATTTTAACTCAATAGGAGATGAATATGATCCAAATAATATGGATGGAGTTTATTAAAGATTATGAATTCTCAATACATTACCACCCTAGGAAAATGGATAAAGGGGTAAGATGCATTGAGTTGAAAGGACTATGCTCGATTATCTACAAGGAGGATCAAAAGATCTAATATTTATGGATTTGAGATGTATGGATCATGAAATTTTAATGGAAGGGTAGAAATATTGTTTATTAAAAATGAATGTTCAAATACAATTAAAGATTTAGGAGGAGAAAACAATGATGTAGAGCTTTAAAGGAATGTAAAAAATGTTCCTAAATTAAACCATTATGGTGATGGAATAATAAGGTTCATAAACTATGAATGTATTCCTCAAAAAACATAATTAAAAAAGGAAGTATTGGATGATAATCATAGTTCCTCATTATATATTAATCTTGAATGAAAAAATGTGTACATGGACCAGAAGACTATTTATGGTGAGATATAATGAAAATAGATATTTCTGAACATGTCTCTTGGTGCTTGGATTTTTATCAAGTTATGGCTAAGAGACAAAAGTCTAATGGTATGTTATAAGTGTTAACTATACTAGACTGAAAATGGGAAACAATTAATATGGACTTTGTCATAAGACATCTCAAAAAATCTAAATTACATAATGTTATCTAGGTTATAGCTGAATTCCTTACAAAATTGGCACACTTAATTACTACAAGGGAGGATTTCTCCCTTCATCAGCTTTCCATGATGTATATAAAAGAAGTGGTAATATTTCATAGAGTACTATTTTCCATCATATCTGATCAGTATTAGAGGTTTATCTCAATGTTCTAGTGAAGTCTTTAGTAGGTCTTGGATATAGAGTTATGTTTCAACCGTACTTATCATCCTGAGATTGAAGGGCTGTTTGAGGGTAAAATTCAAACTCTATAATACTTGTTGAGATATTACACTACATATTTCATAAGTGGTTGGGATAAACACCTATATTTGGTGAAATTTTCTTACAATAATATATTTCACTAAAATAATCAGATGGCTCTTTATGATTCACATTATAAAAAGAAGTGTATAACTATATCGTCTTGATATGTAGTTGAGGAAAAAATATATTATTAACCGATCTTGTTGACGAAATGGTAGAGTATGGTAGATATATTCAAAAACATATAAGAGCATATCTGGGGTGGAAAAAAAGATAAGCTAACAACTAATGAAAAGACCTAGGGCTGGAATTAGGTAACAAGGTGTTTCTATGAATATCTTCTTGGAAGAGAGTAATGTGATTTTAAATAAAGGTCAAGTCGATACCTATTTATATCGGTCCTTCTGAAATTATTTATTGTGTTGGGAATGTAGCATATAGATTGGAACATCCACATAATCTCACCCATGTACATGATTTGTTCATTGTATCTCTCTTAAGAAACTACATACCTAATTCTTCACAATTACTAAACATAGAATTCGTACTGTGGGAACTAGATCATTCTTATTAAGATCAATTGATAGAGATTTTGGATCATAGGGAAATGTTCTTCAAAACAAGAGCACTCGCTTGGTAAAACTTTTATGGAAGGGAAAAAAATTTAAGGAAGATACGTGGGATCTTAAGAATGTGATGAGGAAGAGGTATCCTCATCTATATGTATCCATGTTATGAATTCTGAGGGAATATTCTTTTTAATGGTGTTAGAATGTAACAACTGAATGTTTTAGGAAAAATTTTCTTTAAATAATTTTAATCCTTCGATTTATTGCATTGCATGAAATTATATGATTAAACAAAGCATGATACAAGATTATTATAAAATGAACATTATTACTTAATAGTTAAGTTATCGGGAATTAATATAATTAACTTATGAAAATTTATGGTGAATTATTTGGATTCCAATTATTTATGAAAAATATATACCAAAGAAATATTTGTATTTTTTGTATTAATATATTAAGTTAATTAAAATTTGTAAATTAATTTAATGAAATATATGTGTAATATTTTTAATAAAATATTTTTTATATTCATCCAATATATATTTTTGTCATAGGATATTAATAAACCGTATTTTATGTCTAAAAATCATATATTTTTTAAATCGGCAATTTTATCATCGTTTAATGAAGAACCCATATTCAATTAAAATTTTAAAAAATTAATAATTGTTATATGAAAGAATAAAATTATTCTTTATAAGAACGATATGAATATTAACTTTGGATTAATTTTTAATATTTTTCCAATAACATTCAAGACTTGATGAATAGTAAAAATATACTAAATTTTAATATGAAACAAATTATTTAACTGAATTAATTTAAATTGTTAAATTATATTATTTAATGGTTTTAATTAATAAATATAATAAATTTTTATCATTTAATGTAATTTAGGTCATTGGGATTAATTTCACATTAAATTCAGATGTAAAAACATTTCAATCTTTTTCATTTTTTTAAATTTTAAAACCATTTTTCTCATTTCGACAATAAGATTAATTTTTAATTAATTAATAAAACTTATATGTCTTTAATTTTAAAAGGATGATTCATTATTTATAATTAGTAGTTCCAAATTATGTAAATAACATTCATTCATTTTTGGGCATTATGAATAGTAACATCAGTAAATTTTATTAATACAGTAAAAGGGTAAATCGTGTAATTAATAGTAACATTAAAATTATAATATTTCTCTAAAACATGTTATAATATCATTGAATGGGTTTTTTCTACCTATTTCCTCATTGGGATGAAATTTTATTCTTCATAAGCCACATGGATGAGATTAGAATATTTAATTTTTTTACATAAAGAAATGTTAAATATGTCTTTCTCAAATTTTAATTACTATGCCATTTTTAATTAAATTTTATATAGAAATTAATTTCAAATATAAATACTCATTTGAAATATAAATTTTTTTCATGGTAATTTATATATAATTTTTAAGAAATATATTATTACCTTAACGTATTATATATTGATCATGAATGTTTTATTTAATTGATGAGAAATCAATAAAATAATTTTTATTAAAATAATAATAACTATTAAAAGAACCAAAAACCTGAACAAATATTAATGGTCATGTATAACACAAACATAATAATCCACGGGTCTAGTTATTGACCATTTGGAACCATATGTAATAACCTATGAATTTCATAATATTTTATTTAAGTGGTGTAAATTCTGTCACATTCATGTAATAATAAATATTACATTTTTAATGATGGATTCTCCCGAAGATATATTTAACTATAAGTGTTATTATTAAATAAATAGGATTTATCTTATTCATAGTATTTTATATTTAATTTCTAATCAAAAAATAAGTATATTTAATAATTTAAAAAAGGTTGTAGTAATTATTTTTATAATGTAGTCAAAATGTAAATGTCATTAATATTTTAAAATAAATATAATTTGGGTTAACTAATATATACAATTAATTTTTTAGATGGATTCTACCTCTCAGTAATATAATTAAATATTTGTTTCGAATTTATCTTTTTATCTTCATATTTCTTTTAAAATCAATGAATTGAATAGTTTCAAAATTGAAACTATTTTTTTTAAATATTGTTTTATTAAATTATATAAATAATAATAATTTTTTTAAATAATATATAATAATTATTATGTGTTAAAAAAATATTCGAAATTATTTATTCAGGGTCCAATTTAATTCAAACTAGTAAATATTGCACCCTTTCAATATTGAAATTTTTTGTTACCATTGTAAAAAATTATATTGAAAAACAAAATGTTTATTAAAATGATAAGATTTAAATTTTTGTTAAAACATTTCTAAAATTTATTGGCTGATGAAATTGAGATATTATCTCTTATTATATTTGAAACAATTACATTATAGAGTTTTTTATGTGGTTTCATTTTATTATAAATTAATATTTTTGGTGATTCCAAATGTGCCCCTCACCCCAATTATAAAAGGCCACTTAATCCCTAATTTCATTACAACCGATCGAGACTTCAATATCAGAAATACCATACCATGTTTCATTATAATCATCCCAATTATCATTATATTGCTTTTGGCCTTCTCTAAAGACCAACTCTAGTTCTTTAAGAGTATATCTAGATGAATCGCGTCAAAGAATATGTAAACTCCTATTCTGATTCTTTTAAAAAATTTATTTTATTGTAATTAATATTCATTACTTTTTTCCTTTATAAATTAATAAATATATTATAATATATAAAATGAGATTTTATTATGATTAGGGAAACATAATATTCCACCTTTTATCAACCCTATAAAAAACAAAGTCACAATGTGTGCGTATGTAAGACTTACCGTCTCCACCCTATGGTGTAATATATTTTTCCCCAACATCATACATGGATGGGTATAATGATGAAAATAATATCTAAAATGATTATTATAACATGATATGGATTCTGGAATAAAATATATATCATCCAATTCCATAACATTTCACAATTATGGGAATGATTTCGTCACTTATGCATACATACAACCTACTGTCTCTATGATGAGATGTGATTAATTATACATGAGATAAATTAAGGTATGATTATATAAATATGATTTATATTATCTTAATATCATTTTGGAGTGATATAACTATGACCTAATATGGATAACCCGAACCTATTCAACAAAACATGTATAATAAAATGAAGCATTTAATACCTGAATATTGAGTAATAATGTTATTAATAAAAGGATGATAGTATGATCAAATATGATATCATAATAATGAAAATTATTATGGAATAATTAAATGAAATTATTTAAATAATTATATAAGATGTTAGGATATATTCAAATAATATCAGACCTAATGTCAGGGAAAATTTCCCAATCTCATCATTACCTGAAATAGTTTATGTGTATGTATTTACAATGGTTTATTGATCATCCTTGTCCATGATTCCTAAATATGTATTCCAAAATATTATTTCTATTATTATAAAATTTTCTAATATTATTTTACCCATTGGGGATTTTTTTAATGGTATGATAGAAATATTTTACAGTTTCGGATACAAGGTATTTGTTTACTTATTTGACAACGGTACAAAGAAAATTTTTTCATTTAATTTATATGGAATGAAATGATTATTATTCTTTCATAATGTATTATTTACTAGAATATTTCCTTAATATATTTCAAGGTTATTTTCAAAGATATTCATTTATTTTAAAATTTTGTTTAATTTTGAGAGAAATGTTTTGGAGGAAAGATGATTATTTTCCTTGATAATTAATTTCAAGTGTTCTTTAATATTATTTTCCCTCTAAGATGTAATTTTTAATTGCGTTATATTTCAATTATACCATCTATATTATACATATTGTTGATCATGTTTATGATTCAATGAAATTTATGAAATCCATTTTTTACATGGATTATGTTATAATGGAATGATGTTCAAGAAACCCATTTTATTCCTTGGGTTGTGCTATGATGAATGATATAGGTTTTTGTGGAACACATAAGACTGATTTAATTATGAGATGGGTGAGAGATATATCTCCCTCCAATTAATTGGGTAAATATTTATATCTCAAAGGATAGATAGGGTTATACTGGGAAATGTTCTATGTTCAGTATTAAAAGGCTGGAATGGGAAGTAAACCTGGTTCAATAATATATGGTTGGAATGCGGATTGAACATAGTTATGTAATATAATTTTTCTACTATGATGGTCTTATATATTATCCTTGAATAATATGAAATTATTTTATATTCTTATGAGTATTCCAACAAATACATGTCTTATGTTATTACAATTGGGAATATTTTCATTAATTCTTTATGAACTATTATGACCCTAACATGTTATTATGATCTTTCAGATACATGATATGTTTTTAGAATGTTATGTTTATATGTCTTATGATTATTATATTACTGATAGCTCACTTGATTACCCTTATTTAACATATGATATCACCCTTTATAATTATTCTTTCCCCTAGGCAATGAAGAATGATATAAAGTAATATATGTCAAAAAGGGGACTAGTTATGAATAAGTAAGCATGATAAAATGTAGATGTCCTATGAAAATATTTTTTTATGTTTCCCTATATTTACGTGCACAAAATATACAGTCTTGGAAAAGTTATTTTAATGTTTTGTAATTAATATTATTCAATTTTTAAGTAATATCTATGTATGAAAAGTTTGAGTTGTTATACATAACTCCCCACAAAATGGTATGAAAACCCCATAGAAGAATAAGGGCATCACACCCTAAGGAACATCATTCTGTGTCTCCCCATTTAATTTTTGTAATTCCTTTGGATCTATCATGGCAATATCATAAACATGGAACACAAAAACATAGAACCTTTAACACATGGTCAAGACATGACCACCCTAGTCATTATTATGACCTGTAACTGTTATAAACCATATATTAATAAAAACTATAAAATCCCAACACACAAAAAAATTAAAAAATAAGGGGAAAACATATAAAAAATTAAATAATAAATTTTATGCCTACAAAAAGATATTTTTGGCATTATGATTACTGTAACGTTCCTATTAACATAAGACAAAAATCACTATATGTTTCTACCCAGGTCAACATGGGCGTCATTATTTTGAGGAGGGGATATGATTAGAACTTCATAGTTAAGCATGATTGTCTAAAGTATTCTTAGGATTGGTTTCCCTTAAATAACTTTCCTAAGATATTTGTGTGATTGAGGAAAAATCAAAAGGAAAGTACACGTCTTAGATTGTAGGGATAGTTGATTGTATGATAAGAGACCACAGTTGGTAATAGATGGAAGTGTGTTGAGGAGGAAGTCAAGGTATTATAGAAGATCGACGAGGTCAGATTACTATGTACATATCTTGTGGAGGTCGATCCACGAATAAATGGAACCCCAGAATCCTTTTATATTTAAGGAGAAATTGTATATTAGATTTTGGAATGTAAAAACATGATAGGTAGTAAAGAACCCAAAGTTTCATTAAAGTAACACTTATTTTAATTTTTACATATAGAATGTATATGGGTGAATGATTTGAGGGTTTGAATATATTTTGGATGGGTTTTGAAAAATTTATAAAAGTAAAAGGATGATGAATGGTTAGTGGAAACTATACAAAACCAACAAGAAATTATGAACAATGTGATAGAGGCTACAGGGAAGGTGCACGAAATCTCCAACCCATGTGTACACCTATTAAAAACTTTATAACTTGAGATAGTGGGATTTGGAATGTCTATGAAATGTTTTGGAAGCCATATAAGAAAACTAAGCGAGGTTCCTTCTTGAGATAGAAGTCGACAGACGTTCAGCGCACAGTTTTCCTAACCATGCGACTAACCATGCACAATATATAAACTATGTCCACAAAAATGAATTTATGTTAAAAATAAGTTTTTACCCCTCATTTTTACTGCATACCGACCCTAAATCAAGATTTTCTCCTCCCAATGGTAGTAGAGAATTCTCCCATTGATCTGGAAGTGATACGAATGATTCTCTTGGTATGTGGACCATATATTCTTACAATAATTCTTCATTCAAGGTAGTTTCTCTTGGTTTTACATAAATATACTTCTCCCTCTCTCTCGGTTTCTTATATCTATATCTACTTTGGATATATATATGTTATATTATACTAAATAGGATTAGATATAGATTTTTTATGTTAGGGGAAGAGATATAAGGAGGGTTTTGGAGTTTCAATCTGTTTTACATTTTCACCATGTTTTCTGAGGTAGGTGGATTCACTCAAGACACCAATATTTTGAAAATTAAATTTTTATTTGAAAATTATTGTTTTGTTTTATTTTTTTTAAATGGTGTGAAATGAATTTTATAATCCCAATTTAGTGATGGTTTGTAATTTTTGTGGAATTTTTGGAATTATTGTAAAAAATGATTTTTAGTTCTATTTTAAAATGATTATTTTAAAATCAGTAGCTTGGTTTGGTTTATATAAAATGGTTTTATGGAATTAATTTCAACAAAAATATTGTTTTAGTAAAATGGATATTGAAAACATGGGTTTGGCATGAATTTGGTATGGTTTTGTGGTGAGTGTTCATGTGCATTGGGATGGATAAGGGTGTGAAGTACCCCTTTAAAAAGGGTGGGATGGATATGGGAATGAAGTTCCCCCATAAAAATGGTTCACCGAGTGACGAATTTGAAAAAGGATGAATCACCACTCAAGATTATAGGGATGTCTAATATGCATTCATGGTAGGATAAGTGGATATGTGGAATTGAATGGGTTATACAAATGGTTAATTTCTGAAATGGTTTTAAAGAAATATTTTGGATTATTTATTTTTAACATGATATATTTTTTGAAAAAACTATATAATTATTGAACCTGTTTCTATTTTGATATAAAAGTTTTAGAATGTTTTTTTATATAAATTGTTTTATATAATTTTTCTAACATGGTTTATCCAAGTGGCATAATTAAGGAATCTATTTGGGGAAATCCTATTGAGTTTTAGTACACACCCATTCTTTGAAATTTTTGCAGTTTCATATATATCATTTACTAGGACACAAGAATAGGTAATGTTTCACACTTCATCAATAATTATTGGTGGTAGTTGGGATATTTTATGGATATGAAGCATGGATCTTATTACAGTTTGGGGTTTTTCTTGGAGTCAGTGAGTGTTTTTGTTATGTCCTCTACAATGTACAATGTTTTTTAGAGTATAACTTTTTTGTACTCTTATATAGTTGGTTTTGATATAAATGTTATTTATTTTAGTTTTCTTTCATTAACATAATGCATCATGTATTGATTTCATTTGTTATGGAAAGTTAGGATGGTTTTTTATTTTTCAAAGGGAAAATCATCCCCCAAATAATAATGAATTCATTGGCATTTGTTACCAACCCTTGGAATATTGGGGATATCTCTTAAGGTCATGTAATTTTCTTCCACCTTCACTATCCAATGAATATGGGAAACATGTTACAATTTATATCAGTATTGGTCCTTCCAAATCTATTTGTGTAATAGGTGGTCATCACTTATGTTAGTCTTATAGATGACATTAATTTTGGTTTATTCCTTGAGTTGGGATCATAAAATAGAGTATGATTATAGGGAATTGAAATTTATATCATAAAAGTTCATAGCTAACCTCTTTATGTTGAAACCCATGTTACCATGTATTTTTTATAGATATGTGTTTTGGAGACAATAATTTTATTTGGAATCTCATTATCATGTGTTTAGCCAATGAGATAAGCATTATATGTATCATAAGAATTACATCCCACTTGAACTTAATATATCATTTTGATTAATGATTTAGTAAAAGATGTAGATTTTTGAAAAATATGGATATTTTATTCAAATGAAATATTTTGGAAGGATTATTGTTGTTCTATATTAAAAAATGTTGGATTTTAAAATTTAATATATTTTTTTAAAATCGATAAACATGGTATGGATTGATTAAGGATTTTTTTTTTGATAATATGATGTGGTAGAGTTTGATATTTCACTCCCTTAGTTGATAGAGAGTGATAATTATGATTCTTTTTTATAATAGAAAACTGCACCTGGAAGGTTTCGTAGGAACAAACCAGATGAATCTTTTGAGAATATGGTTTCACCTAAGCCACATGTGAACCAAAAGGTTGTTCAGGTTATTTTACAAGCATTTTAGTGTGTGGAACTTGGAAATAAAAGGTATGATCCAAGGAAAGTGGATAATTCTATCCATTTCTAGACCAAGAATATAGAAATATTTCTGGGTGATATTAACTAGAGAAGTCAGTAATATGGTTGAACATTATGAATAATATCTTTTATTTCCTTGGAACAACAATGGAGCTTAACATCAAAATTGAGACGTATATGCCGGTTGATATTTCACACCAATGGTGGGATTTAGCTATTGAGGATAAATTAGAGCAAGTCCTTGCATTGGAGGATTTTGAGGACTTGTTCAAAATCATATTCTATCTTCAGTCATTCATAATTCAAAAAATGACATGATTTTCACCTTGAAATTTGAGAGCCTTACAATGAAATATTTTGTGTCTAAATTCTTTAATTTATTCCTCTTTTCACCCAAAGTATCTTCTAGTGCATCCTTGAAGTCATGAATAATTTGATTCAGGTGGATGAAAGAGATTATCTCAAGATTGATGTTCTTTATATTACAGATTATATAGAGATAAAAAATACAGGGATAATGGCTAAATGGGACATCTCAAGAGCTACTACTGGATGAATAATGTTGAAACCTTTGAGAAATAGCCAGAACTCTAATGTTGTATGAAAGAATAAGAGGTAAAACAGTTTCGATTGTGGGGTATGGCTCAAAATAAAATGGTTAGATCGGTAAACATTCCTCCTTGACCCAAGATCAAAAAGTGATGTTTCCAATGTGATTCACTTGACCGCATAAAGAGAGTGTACGAATCAACCTATAGCTTGCCAAAATAGCAATCAGATGTGGTATCATCAGTGCTATTGTTGTAGTGCTCTGTGGTCGGGTGTTCAAGACACTTCTCAGGTATTGTAGGAATCATATTCATTGAAATGGAGATGGAAGAATAATGAATTTCATCAAGAAAAATAGAGGTATAAATGGTGATTCTAGGAATACCATGACTACTCAGGAAGTGCAATGTCAATTAGTCGATAAGGAAGAAAATGTAGAGAGGAAGAAATTATAAGGAGTTGATAAGTATATAGTGGATGATCAGTCATTTCCAATCGAAAATGAGAGGTATAATTATTTTGAATCCTATAATTATGCATGAACATTTTTATAAGGATGCATCCCAATCCTTTATTTCTTATTGTGTTCTTGATTTTTGGAGTTTAAAAGTTGAGATGGTTCAATATTTGTCAAAACTGAAAATACCTCTTGGTCAATGATAATTTAGAGATTTAGTTTGTAGATCATGATCTATAACTATTTATCGATATGATATGATATGAATATTATCTATTTTGAAGATGGATGTCTATAATATAATCCTATTTATGGATTAGTCGATGATTTCCAAGGATCACATTGATTATTATACCAAAAAGGTCATTTCTGTAATTGAATATGGTGTCAAGTATCACTTTCAAGGAGAAAAGAGTGTAAAAGTAAGTTAAATTTAATTTTTATAACTATTAGTCGGAAGTATTTTATATTATTTGGTGTAATTGAATTTGGATTCAATGTAAGAGTACAGGGATAACAGTTTTCCAACAATGGTTGATTGGTTTCCATAAGTGTTTCACAAAAGTTTCTCAGGGTTACCACCTATGAAAGAAGTTGAGTTTATTATTAATATACTTATAGGTACATTCCCTATTTCACTTCTATATCACCAAATGTATCGAATATAATTAAGAGAGTTGAACGTGTTGTTAAAAGATATGGAAAGAAAATGGTTCATTCGGATGAGTACGTCCTCTTATAGAGTACTCGTTTTGTTTATCAAGAAGGCGGAGCGAACTATTCAATTTTTCCTGGATTATCATAAGCTTAAAAAAGTTAAGATAATGAATTAGTATCCACTTACACACATTTATGTCATGTTCGATCAATTGAGGGGAGCTTAATGGTTCTCTAAAAATGATTTGGAATTAGGATATCTTCAATTGCGGGGTTGAATGAAGGATATTCCAAATACAACATTAAAGAATAGATACGTTCATTATGAATATGTGTAAATTCATTTCAGTCTAATGAATCCACCCATTATATTTATGAAATTTATTAATCAGATATTTTAGAGATTTCAAGATTATTTTGTGGTTTTGTTTGTGGAAAACATGTTGGAGTATTCAAGTACAAGGATTCAGGATGAACAACACTTGGCATCAGTTTTTTGAATCTTGAGGGACTATAAGTTGAATTAAAAATTATAAAAGTTTGATTTTCAGATATAATTGGTATTCATTCATTGACATGTAATTTTATAATGTAGCATTTTTTGGATCTGAAGAAGATATAATATTTTATCTCTTAGTATCCACTAAAGAATGACTCTGAGATAATATGTTTCCTTGGGATAGCTAGTCATTACAAATGCATTGTTGATGATATTTCATGACTATACTCAATAATGAAATCTTTAACATGGTGTAATATTCTATTCTAATAGAATAAGAAATTCCATATGTATGTTTAAGAGATTAATGTTCTCCTTACATAATTACTTATCTAGATATGGCAAGAATCCAGATAAGGGTACGTGGTCTATTGTGATGCTCCAATATCTAGGATAGGATTTGTTCTCATGTAGGGAAATCATGTTTTTGCTTATGGATAAAAGATGTTAAGGGTGTTTGAGAAGAACTACCCAACAAATGATTTTGGGTTAAATACCATATTCCATGATTAGAGGACACTGCATCATTTCCAATTGTGAGAAATTTAAAGTGTTTATGGATCATAAGAGTTTAAAAATATTTTCTAAAAAATGGGATTTGAATCTAAGACAAACAATATTGATGATGTATCACTAAATGTTTTACATTGAATTGTTGTATATACCAGGTAATGAAAACATAATGGTAGATGCATTGAGAATAATTTTGTATGCATGGTTGGAAAATGAAGCTTTAGATGTGTGGTAGTTGACTTCAGTCTTAGCTGACATTCTATTTTAATTTCAAGATTCATGTGATGTTTTAGTTATCTTTCTAATTTAATCTATTCCTAATGTGGTGGGTATGGTTATAGAGGTACCAACTTCTGATGTATAATGTGTGGTTATGTGGTCAAAACTCATTGATTGGGAGACTATTGAGGGATGGAAGCTGGATGGGAGTTCAGTTTTGTGGTTCATAAATCAGATAGTTGTAGCAATTTATTATCAAGAAAAAATTGTGTATGCCTTACACCACTCAATATGGATTATTCATCATGTAATAAAAATGATTTATAAGGTGTTTCAGGTATAGTTTTGGTGGATCAGTGTGAAAAGAAATGTATATGAGTTTTTTTTGAGATACATAACATGTCAGCAAGTTAAGTCTGAACATCAGTGATCAAAAGGTATGTTGCAGTCATCATCTATTACTATTGAAAATTTGAGTAGATAGCTATAAATTTTTAAAAATTCACCTAAGAATGTTTTGGAATCCTGTTGATGTATGGGTGATAGTTGATCAAATCAAAATATCATCTCATTTTAACTTTATTCATGAATCTCATATTATGGAGGAATTCCCAAATATATATATTTGATAAGTGGTAAAGAGTGTTGGTATACCAATTTACATTGTATCAGATAGAGATCCAATGATTATGTCTCATTTATGGAAATCCTTATATGAATCCCTAAGGAAACTATTGAATATGAGTATGTGCTATCATCCTCATCCAGACAAATAATCCGAAAGGATGATACAAATGATGAAAGATATGTTATGGGAATGTGTAATTGATTTTGGTGGCTCATGGGAAGATCATTTGTGGTTAGAAGAGTTCCTGTAAAATGGTATCTATTAGGCCTCAATACATATTGATCCTTTTGAATAATTTTATGGGTGACAATTTCATTATCCACATGGTTGGGTGGAAACTGGTGTGACATCAATTGTTGGGGTGAGCCTTGTCTTAGATATAATAGAGAAGATACAATTGATCGGGAAACTGATGGAGATAGTTCAGATTCATTAGAAATCATATGCAAATTAAAATTGATGGTCATTGTTGTTCGAGGTGACTGATCATATATTCCGGAGGATCACTCCATGTCTTGGACATTGTAATTTTTAGAATAATGAAAATTATTTTTTCAATACATAGGACCTTTTGGGATTCTTGAATTGGTTGGTGCGGTGGAATATTGGTTGGAATATCCACAATAGACTAGTTTGGTGAAGAATCTGTTTCATGTATCTCAGTTGAAAAAGTACCGGCCTCATCAGGAACATGTGATCAGATGGGATCACATTGAATATAATTAGGATTATTAATTAGTGAACATGCTAGTATGGATTATGGATATAAAATAAAAAGTCTTTCATGTAAATATTATTAGTACAATTAGGGTTATATGAAAAAATCGTCAGATTCTAGAAACGACTTGGGTACTAGAGAAGGAAATGATTAATAATGGTCCGGAACTCTTTCAGATCAATTATGGTTTTATACATTCTAATGAATGAAATGACAATGGTGGGGAGAATTTATCAACCCCAGCATCAAATATGTCACCATTATGTTATTCATTTTATGTATGGAATCTATATGGGTGATGTTTGGGAGGGTTTAGATACATTTTGGAAGGTTTTTGGGGCCTTTCTAAAGGATAAATATTGATGTACAATTAGTCAGAACTGTGAATGTCCTAATGTAAACCATGAACATTGAGACAAAGCCTAATGGGAAGGCGCAAGAGCAGGGACATGTTTTTTCCAAACCATATGGGAGCCTAAAAAACATTAAACACAAGTCTATAAGCATTGAATACGTTATTGCACGGTTTGTAAACTGATGGAGGAAACATTTTGAGGTTCCTCCTTGAGATGGATATTGGTGTATGGGTTGCACAACATTTTCCTAACCATGCGGCTAATCATTGTTGGTTTAACAAAATAGAACCCCAAAAAGTGTATATAGGTAGTGATTATGGTTTGACACCACATTTTTTCCAAAATCTACCGTGACATGTGATTATCACCTATAAATGTATTAGAGGCCTCTCCCATCAACCCAGAGGTGATCCAAAGTCTGTTATTTATGCGTTGAATCCAACTTCTGGTGGTAAGTCACCATTCATGGATGTTTTCCATAGTCTTATAACGATCTAATTCACCAAAATTATTGGCTTCTTATATTGAAATTAGTTATGTATAAATGTAAGGTAATTGATTCCAAATATGATTAGATTTCTCTCTATTGGGGAAGATATATAAGGTGGTGTTTTTTCATTTTTAACTAATTTCCTATTTTTTCCAAGTTTTATGAGGTAGGTGTCATTATTATCAACTTGTCTATTTATAACATGAAGGGTTTATTTGTAATTCATAGTTGATTTCCATATTTTTTGGGGAATTGGTGAGAAAAGAATCGTAGAAACCCTCTTTAGTGATTGTTTATTGTTTTAGTGAAAATTGTTGAATTGTTGTAAAAATTGGTTTGTGGTTTATTTCTAAAATGATGGTTTTAAAATATATATCTTGGTTGAATTTATATAAAATTTTATATGGAATGGGTTTCAGTCATAATGTTGTATTATTAAATGGGATTTGGAACATTTGGTTTAGGAATGGATTTGGAATGGTTTCATTGTGTGTGTTCTTATGCATTGGGTTGGATAAGTGCATGAATTACCCCCATAAACGGTTAAGATTGATATGGTCAAGAAGTACCCCTAACAAAATGGTTCACTAAGTTATAGCTTAATAGAAGGATTAATCACCACTCATGAGTATAGGGAGGTCTAGGTTGCATATATATTGTACGTGTGGATATGAATAATGGAATGTGTTCTACAAAATAAGAATATGTGAAATGGTTTAAAAGAATTGTTTTAGATTATTTCCATGGAAAATGATATTATTCTGTGAAAAATTCTTAGTTATGGAACATTATATATATTTTTATATAAACTTTTTAGAAATTTTCTTATATAAACTAGTTTATATTAATGTTCTAACATGTTTTATCCTAGTGCCATGAGTTTGGAAGTCATTTTTGGAAATCCAACAATGTTTTAGTACTCACCCTTTCTTTGGAACTTTGGTACTTTTTTAGATATCATTTACTAAGTCACAAGAAAAGGCAATGTTTTACATTTTCTTAAGTTTTTTAGTGGTAAATGGGCTATTTTATAGAGTTTGAACATGGTGTTTATTGAACATTGAGTTTTGTCATGGAGTCATTGATTTTTTTGGTTGTTTCCTCGGCTGTGTACTCAGTGGTATTTTATTATTATACTGTTTTAATATTATATAGTTAGCATCGATATAAATTTTATTTCATTGACTTGTATTTCATTTATATATATCATCGTATAGTGATATATTTTATTATGAAATTCTTGGATGGTTGTTTATTTTTAAAAGGTAAAATCATCCCCCATCTGTTAATGACTCCATTGGCATTTATTTCCATCCTTTGTCATATTAGGGATGTAACTTAAGGCTGGGTAATGTATTTCCACCTTCTCAAGACAATAAGGAGGGGAAGGATTTTACAGGTCAGATTGGGAATAATCATGCATGATCGTTTCAATATAGATCCTTGAGTTATGATTGGATGTTAAGTTTCAGGTAATTAATTTTTTATTTTATTAATTAATTACAATAATATTGATTTGGATTTATAGTATTTTGTGGATTTTCTTATCTTGGGGAAAAATGGAAGTCACAATGAGAGTACCTAGTGACCAAACATTGTCTGGAAACCCATTTGAATCTTGTATGGATGGTTTTTTATAACTCTTCATTATCATTATTTGATTTGTGTGTGGTCAAACAAACCATGTGGATAACCCTTGTATAGTCACTAATACCTTTTTGAAAATTAATTATATTAGAGGATATTAACTGAATATATTTTTTTAATATTTAATATTGGAAAATATGATTTACAGGGAGAATTTTTGAGTTTTAAAATTCATAATAAGAATTTTCCAAAATGAATTGACATAATACAAAAGGATTTAGAAACTATACATTTTTTAGATAAAGGTATTTTGAAATATTTTATTTAAATGTAGTTTAATATTTCAAAACATTGGATTGTGATTTCTAAGTATGAAATGGTTTTGAAAGCAACTCTGAAATATATATTTTTTTAAATTAAAATCTCAAGGTATTGAAAACATTAATGGAAAATTTTATTTGTATAGGGTATTATAGTTTATAAGGTTGTGCTAATTTTCTTTTTTGGGTATTTATTTGGGATTTTGTGTTTTTGGAATGTGACATTTTTTTAATAGATACTTATATCATACTTCACAATATGTTTGGTTGATTTTTGATATCTTTTTATCATGGATGAAGAGTTATGTAGTGTTTTGAAATATTTATCTACCCCAAACATTAGGTGTATTGGTAAAGGAAAAACCAACTTAGTTGGTTAGTCCTTACAGAGAATTTTTTCACTCCACATATATTCATCTCTAATTCTATTGGTTTCTTCTTCCTGAGTTAGTTGTTAAATACTCGATCACTAATCAATTTATTAAAAACGTTTCTTGTTCATACCTCATTTTCAAAATATTTTATTTTGGAATAATTTATTTTGGGAATGTCTCAAAAATTCAGTGACGGTGGAATTTTCCTCAATAAGGCATTTTGTGATAAGGTGTGCAATTGATTTTTTCCCCTTTCTACTACTCAATACGTTCAATACAATTAGGATTTCCATATCTGTTATCATCATTCAAGGATAATTTATATTTCATATTCTTTAGTGAAATGTATATTTGTCTTTATGAAAGTAAAAACTGAATATAGAGATTAATTATTTTGTTTTTTATTATTTATTAATTGGGAATCATCCAGGACTTGTGGGTATTTCCTTGACACTTTTTTTTCATGGTGACTTTACATGAGATAGAATAATTTTTTTATCCTATACATTTTGGAAATCATTAAATTGTGAGTACACTAAAAAATGGTCTTGAACTTTTTATTATAACATTGATATTTTTTATGCTTAGATTCTAGAATTACTATGGTTTAATGTTTATATATGTTTAAGTAATTTTAGATTCATTTGTTCTTCTAGTTTCTTTAGGTCTTGATTAATTTTGAGGTTCTATCAATGGGATGTTCTTTTATTTTCATTTGACTTCCTCATATTGTATTTATTTCTAATTTTGTCAATATATTTGGGTAGGAATTGATATCTAGGGGAGAATTGTAACACAAATTGTATCATTTTTAGGCTTCAATTTTATTATTTAATATCTTTCATATATATTTCCCATTTTATTTATTTTTTTGATGCGTTTTGGGTGTTTTCGGTGTTTAATAATATGTGGTTGAGTACTAATATATGTCATGGCCATGACTAGGGCTGTCATTTCATGATGATTTCTCAATGGATATAGGTCAACATATGGTAGGTGTAATAGATTGAGTTATAAAACAATGGAAATTATAGGTATAAATTAATGATAACAACAACATGGGGTGTAAATCTGTGACATTCCCATTAGTAACTATGTATTATTTCTACTAGGTATGGTCATGATTTGATGTGCGGTGTGATAATATTTTGTTCCTAGAAATATTGGTGCCACCATCCTACTATGGGGTGGTCATATAAAAACGTTAGGTTTCATTACTATGACATACCTTGAGAAGAATTTAAATTTTATGATATTATAATCATTTACTCATAAACATAATCCCCCTTTGGGGTCTTTTTTCTTACCATTCTCATTAGTTAACTCCTGAGGTATCCCAACATTGGGTTTACTTCCAAATAACTTTTTTATTGTTGTTATATTAGTTTAGATCCTTTCCATAGATTTTGGAGATTTATTGAACATGTTATGATTGATTTTCACCACCCTTAGTTAGAGTAATGACTTAATGTTAGTGTTTCCAGAACTTCTTTTCCTTAGAATGTTATTTAATTCATGATGTTTTTAGAACTTTTTTATATAAAATTTATCCTATTTTTTGAACATATAATATTCTTATAAAATTTTATAAAACCATGTTTTTGTTTTCAAAAAGGGGTTTCATATGAGTTTTCATTTTTTTTAGATTGAGAACAGTAAAATATACATATATATAGTATTTAACAAAATTCTATGAAATAATTTTGTAGATAAATTATATAATTAAATGATTTTTTAGTCCTTTTATGATTTAATAAGGATCTAGTTATAGTTTTGATGTATTTTTTGATTAATGATTTATTATTGATGAAATGTACTCAGTTTATTTAAATAAATATTAATGTTGTACTCATAATATTTTTTTTATTTCATATATGTTTTTCCATAATTTTTCATTTAACAGTGTAAAATATATAAATTAATATTTTAGATTATAGTTTTAAGTATAAAATATTTTAAGGATATTTTAAAATAAATTTAAAATATGGTTCTTAAGATTGAAAAAAATGGCCTTTTTACCTTGAAAATGTAATTTATGGGTAATATTGATTTCCATGATGTTTTAAAGAGTGTTTTGGAAATGTTATGCTAGTATGAAATTCATGCCTTAGTTAAAACCTTTAATAACTACTATCTAAAAGAAATAACAACACCAAGAAGGAAAAGCCCTTTTTTCTGATACATGTTAGCTTTAGAATTGACGTTATTAATATAGTGTTTTCTTTTAATGTAAGGATTTTCATTAGATGGTGTATAGAGGTGGGTTGATGGGATTCTATTTTGATTTTTTTGTTATGATTTTGATGTGATAAATATTTCCCCACATTTTTTACCAGAATCATTGGGATCTTAGGTATCTTGGTGAGAAATTGAGATATGGTTTCTATTCTAGTGTGAATAAGACTCTAACAAGTGACCCATTGCACAAAAATTATATAGACTATGAAAGGTTCAACCAGTGATGATATTTATAAGGATCATAGTAGTCATTGTACCGTAATAAAATGGTAGGCTAGTAGATATTACTATTTTAGTACATATAGAATCATCACACATGATTTTTAAAACATACCATAATAAAATATATTTTACTAAGATTATTTTTAATGTATTTATATTATAGTAATATTTCATCTAGAATTTTATTTATCCTTTACACTATTTTCCTATTTTCTATTAATTATATTTTGATTATACTTTATTTTTCTAGTTGTGGTTTTATTTATTGGTTTTCTTAATCTATCATAGTTATTTTACAAAAATATTTCTATTTTTTACTTTATTTAATTGGTTATATCTTCATATATACTTATTTTAACTTCCTTTTTGCAATCTATCGGTTTTATTTAGTTTTATTTTAAAAAACGTTTTAAAAATGTAATTTCAATATTAAATTTTCTATCAATTGTTTAACAACATTTATTTTTTTATTTTTTTATTTTTTTTAATTTTATTTAATATATTCAATAAATAAAAATTATTATGATTTCCATGAATTATTAAAAACATAATTTTCTAATAATTTATTTCAAACTGAAATTTATTGTCCGTTTTCTTAAAAGAAATAAATTGAATCAAATTTTTGGGTAAAAAAACTTGGTTGCTTATACTCACAACCTAGTTATACCAATCATTGTTTATAGAAACTGTGTATTTTATAAGTGTATATTCTAGTATCTTGGAATCCCAATCTATGGACATCATATTTTTTCACTCTTGGTGCAGTTTATATTCAAAATATTGGTGTGAGACCTCTAGTTAGAAAGGGTTTTTATTTAAAAAATGTTTATTTCTTTTTTTTTCATAAATCAAATGTGTATCTGTCATCTCGATCATTCTCATGTACATATGGTATCATAATTTTTTTTATATTTTATTTTGATTTGAATGTTCACTTTGGATTGTTCCTTATTTGGTTTTGGTTTTGTTTTAAAATTTTCTAGTTTAATTTTTATATGAGTCAAATGTTTGGATACACCATGCAAAAATTTTGGTAGGACTATAAATAATGTTTTCTTGGAATAAAGAATTCCCATTATTTTTTTATGACCTATATTGTTATCTATCCTGTTGGGATCATAAATTCCCTTTAGAAATTGACAAAGGTATTCTATGGTGCCTGTATTAGTGTTGGACTGAGTTGGTGTGTGATAGAGGATGTCAAAGGAAATTAAAGGAACTATTTTCATTTATCTATAAGAAATAAATATTCCTTTGAAAAATAAGATTTATAAAAATTGAGTTAATGGGAGATATAAGAAAATTAAATTCCATGATTAGAGGATCTAAGAATTACAAGAATATTATAAATCTGTAATTTCTATAATGAATTCCAAGATAGATATAGAATAAAAAATAATCCTGAATACAAATATAATGAATGTAAATTATGAAAGATCTATTTGGATTTATAGTATTTTTTGTATTTTCTTATCTTGGGGAGAAAATGGTTGTCAAAATGAGAGCACCTCGTGACCAAACATTGTTTGGAAACCCATTTGAATCTTGTATAGATGGTTTTTTGTAACTCTTAGTGATAGTTATGTGATTGGTGTGTGGTCCACAAAACCATGTGGATGACCCTTGTATAGTCACTAATACCTTTTTAAAAATTATTTATATTCTTGGATATTAATTGAATATATTTTTATAATATTTAATATTAGAGAACGTGATTTACAGGATGAATTTTTGAGTTTTAAAATTCATTATAAGATTTTTCCAAAATAAATTGACGTAAGACATAAGGATTTAGAAACTATATATGTTTTAGATAAAGGTATTTTGAATTATTTTTTTAAATGTAGTTTAATATTTCAAAACATTGGTTTGTGATTTCTAATTATGAAGTGGTTTTAGAAGCAACTCTGAAATATTTTTTTGTAAATTATAATCTCATGGTTTTTGAAAAATTAATGGAAACTTTTAGTTGTATAGGGTTTTATAGTTTCTAAGGTTGTGTTATTTTTATTTTGTGGGTTTTTATTTTGGATTGTGTGTTTTTAATGGGCCTCTTATTTAATAGATATTTATATTATACCTCTCAATATGTTTTGTTTAGTTTTGATATGTTTTTATCATGGATGAAGAGTTATGTAGTGTTTTGAAATATTTATCTTTAAAAAACATTAGGTATAGTGTTAAAGAAAAAACCCACTAAGTTGTTTAGACCTTATAGAGAATTTTTTTCAATCCACATATATTCATCTTTCATTGTGTTGGTTTCTTCTTCATGAGTTAATTGTTAAATACTCGATCACTAATCAATTCATTAAAAAAAATTGTTCAGACATCATTTTGGAAATTTTTATTTTGGAATACATTATTTTGGGAATGTATCAAAAATTCAATGTTGGTGGATTTTTCCTCTACACGGCATCATTTGATAAGGTGTGCCATTGATTTATCCCTCTTCTCATACTCAATATGATAAATACAATTAGTTTTTCCGTATCTATTATCATCATTGAAGGATAATTTATATTTCATATTCATTAGTGAAATGTATATTTGTTTTTATGAAAGTAAAAATGAATATAGAGATTAATTATTTTGTTTTGTATTCTTTAGTAATTGGCAATCATCCAGGACTTGTGGTGATTTCCTTGACACTATTTGTTCATAGTGAATTTCCATGAGATAGAATAGTTTTTTATCCAATACATTAGCAAAATCATTAAATTGTGAGTACACTAAAAAATTGTCTTGAACTTTTTTAATTATAACTTTGTTGTTTTGCATGCTTGTGTTCTAGAATTAATATGGTTTATTATTTATATTTGTTTAGGTATTTTATGATTATTTTTTATCTAGTTTATTTAGGTTTTGATTAATTTTGTGGTTGTATCGATGGGATGTTCTTTTCATTTTGTTTGACTTCCTCTTATTGTGTTTATTTATAATTTGTGAATATATTTTGGTAGGAATTGATATCCCAGGGGGAATTGTAACACCCATTGTATCATTTTCCGGCATCCACTTTATTATTTAATTTCTTTCATATATGTTTCCCTTTTTATTTAATTTTTGATTCTTTTTGGGTGTTTTTGGTGTTTAATAATATGTATTCGAGTACTAATATAGGTCCAATACATGACTAGGGTTGTCATTTCCTAGTGATTTCTCAAAGGATATAGGTCCACATATGGTATCTGTAATAGATTGATTGATAAAACCATGAGTATTATAGGTATAGAATAATGATAACAACAACATGGGGTGTCAATCCATGACATTCCCATTTGTAACTATGTCTTATTTCTACTAGGTATGGTCATGATGTGATGTAGGGTGTCAAACTGATGTGTTCCTAGAAATAATGATGCCACCATTCTACTATGGGGTGGTCATATAACGACGCGAGGTTTCATTACTATGACCTACCTTGTGAATACTTTTAATTTTATGGTATTATATTCATTTCCACATAAAAATTAACCCCTTTTGGGGTCTTTTTTCTTACCATTCTCATTAGGTAACCCCTGAGGTATCCCAAAATTGGGTTAAATTCCAAATAACTTTTTAATGGGGTTCTATTTCTTTAGTGCCTCTATTTAGATTTTAGAGATTTTTTGAACTTGTTATGGAGGATTTTCACCACCCTTAGTTAAGGTAATGAATTAATGTTTGTGTTTCCAGAACATTTTTTCCTTTGCATTTTATTTAATTCATGATGTTTTTAGAATATTTTTATATAAAATTTATCCAATTTTTTGAACATATATTTTTCTTATAAAATTTTATGAAACCATGTTTTGGTTTTCAAAAATGGGTTTTATTTGAGTTTTCATTTTTTATTGAAAACAATGAAATATATATATATATAGTAGTCACTAAAATTCTATGAAATAACATGGCAAATAAATTGTATATTTAAATGATTTTTTATTCCTTTAATTATTTAATATGAATCTAGATATGGTTTTGATGTATTTTTTTAATTATAGATATACTATTGATGAAATGTACTGAGTTTATTTAAATAAATACCAATGTTGTACTCATAATATTTTTTCGATTTCATATATGTTTTTCCAAAATGTTTCATCTATCAGTGTACTATATATAAATTAATGTTTTAGATTATTTTTTTATTTATAATAATTTTAAAGATATTTTAAAATAAATTTAAAATATTGTTCTTAAGATTGACCATAATGGCCTTTTTAGTACCTTGAAAATGTAATTTATGTGTAATATTGATTTCCATGATGTTATAAAGAGTGTTTTGGATATGTTATGCTAGTTTGAAATTCATGGATTAGTTGAAACCTTTTATAATTGGTTTCCAAAAGAAAATAACCACACCTAGAAGGGTAGGAACTTTCTTCTGATACATGTTTACATTAGAATTGATGTTTTTACTATAGTGTTTTCTTTTGAAGTAGGGTTTTTCATTAGAGGGTGTGTAGAGGTGGGTTGAGGGGATTCTATTTTTGATTTGTTTCGTTATGATTTTGATGAGATAAATATTTCCCCACATTTTTTACCAGAATCATTGGGATCTTAGGTGTCTTGGTGAGAAATTGAGATATGGTTTCTATACTAGTGTGGATAAGACTCTAACTAGTGTCCCCCAAAACCAAATGTTTTCAAACTATAATAGGTTCCACTAGTGAGAATATTTATATTGATCAAGGTGGTCATTATCAAGTAATGCACTGGTAATCTAGTAGATATTAATGTTTGAGTACATATAGGATCATTAAACTCGTTTTTTAAAATCTTACCATAAATAAAAATATTTTACTAACATTATTTTTAATTCAATTCTATTATAGTAATATTTCTTCTATAATTTTATTTATCCTCCACACTACTTTCCTATTTTTTATCAATTGTAATATGATTATAATTTATTTTTATAGTTGTGCTTTTATTTTTTGGATATCATAATTTATCATAGTTATTTTACCAAAATATTTCTATTTGTTTACTTTATTTAATTGGTTGTATCTTTATATATACTCAGTTTTACTTCCTTTTTGAAATCTATCGGTTTTATTTAGTTTCATTATAAATAAATTTTTAAAAAAGGAATTTCAAAATTAAATTTTCCAAGAGTTATTTAACAAAATTTCTTTCTAATATTTTAATTTTTTATTAATATATTAAATAAATATTTATTATTATGATTTCCATGTATAATTAAAAACATCTTTTTCTAATAATTTATTTCAAACTGAAATTTAATGTCTGTTTCGTTAAAGGAAATAAATTGAATCATATTTTTGGGTAAACCAACATGGTTATTTATACTCACAACCTACTTATACCAATCATTGTTTGTAGAACCTGTTTATTTTATAAGTGTAGATTATGGTATCATGGAATCCCAATCAATGGACTTCATCTTTTTGTTACTCTTTGAGCAGTTTAGATTCAAAATATTGGTGTGAGACCTCATGTTAGAAGGGGTGTTTTTTTCTAAAATGTTTATTTCATTTTTTTATTAAATGAAATGTGTATCTTTCATCTCGATCATTCCCATGTACTTATGGAATCATACTTTTTTTAATATATTGTGATTTTAATGTTCACTTATAATTATTCTTTATTTAGTTTTGGTTTTATTTTAGAATAGTGTAGTTTAATTTTTATACAATTAAAATGTATGGATACACCATGCCAGGATTTTGGTAGGACTATAAATCTTATTTTCATGGAAGAAAGAATTTTTTATGACCAATAATATTTTCTATCCTGTTGGGATCAAAAATCCCCTTTGTTACTTGAAAATGGTATGATATGGTTCCTGGATTAGTGTTGGACTGAGTTGGTCTGTGATAGATGATGTCAATGGGAATTAAATGAACTATTTTCATTTATCTATAAGAAATAAATATTCATTGTAAGAATAAGATTTATAAAAATTGGGTTAATGGGAGGTATAAGAAAAATAAATTTCAGGATTATAGGATATAATATTTATAAGAATCTTATAAATCTTCCATTTCTATAATGAATTCCAAGATAGATAAAGAATAAAAAATAATCCTGAATACAAATAAGACTAATGGAAATTATGAAAGATCTATATTGTTTATCAAAAGGGAATGTGAGAAAATAGTGAAATTAATTAATAATATGAACAACATTGTGAACATAATGTTTATTGATACCAAAGTCAAATTGAAAAATCTAAAATAGGTTCAAGTTGAATTATGATAGACTACTAAGAAAATAATTTATGTCATCAAGGTTTTTTATGATATTATTAATCAAAAGATACTTCATTATATATGATGTAATTTCTTGATAAAAATTTTAAATGTATTTTTGGTAGCATCAATGTGAAAATAATTCTATCATATTCAAAAAAACCTTAATTTTTACCAATGTTATTTAAATGAAAATTAATGGATTCAAAGTAAATTATTGAAAAATATTTGTTAAGAAAGTGATGAGAATACAAAATCTATATCAAAGTCTTTTGTGAGTAAGTCTACGAGAGTTTATATTCTAAAATATAGTAAAATGAATTTTTGTTTGGATAAAATGTATCAAGGTGTAAAATACATAATAGAGGTGATTAGTTGTATGAAATTCCAAATTATTTTCCACTATTAGTGTTGTGAAAAGTATGGGAGGAACGTTGTTGGGTATTGTAAAAATATTTATATTCTAGGAATAAAAGAAGGACTTATATAAAGTGGTGTCTGATCAGAATTCAAGAACATTTCTAATGAAGTGAGGCATAACATATAAAACAACATTGAAATGAATCTGTATATATCGTTTATATTTTACAAGATGGAATAATTATATTGACATTTAAATATAAATTGTATTTTAGATGAATAATTATTCTTTAAATCGAAAAATAATGTACTATAATTGGTTGTAAAATTATGATCATATAATACATTGAATATATAGAGAAAGACAGATAGTGAGTTCAACTTGGGGTGTGTACAAAAGGAATGTATAGGAAAAAAATAGACCCAAGAAGGATGAGGACTGTGATTCATAAATAAAAATATAAATATTCTTCTATAATGGAAAGCATGAAACATAATATACTTTTGAAAACTTTTTATAAATGATATTAATGGATACAAGCGTATAAATAAAGAAGGATCAACCAATGAATGAAATAAATGAATTTCATCAGGGGAATATATCTATTAGAATGAAAAATAATATTAATTTAATTAATAGTAAAAATTGATAACCCATAAATTATTTCAAATATTTGTGGAGTATTCTAGAATTTTAGACTTTTTTTATATAATCCATGACAATATTATAATCATAGGTTCAAATGGTGAGAAAGATACATCATGAACATATGAATTCATATACCATTATGTTAGATATTATAATAGGATTTCCACATAGATACAATGTTGATGGATATAATAATAGCATTATTCAAAGGGATATTACCCATTTCTAAAATTAAAAAAGAAAGCATAAAGATATATCATATTGATAGCGATGAAAAAAATTATTTTTTGGGTTATGAAGATACTCTCAACCATTTTTCTAATACTATCAATACTAGGATAGACAACCTTATTCCCATATATCATTGTTTTTTCCTTCATTATTATATTAAGGTGATAAATTAATGGGTATCTTCTTTTTTAAGTGGTGTGATAAGAGAATATGTCCATATTATCATTGTCTATCACAAATGGAATCCGTAATTTGAATGTTATTTATGAGAAAACAAGTGGACTTCATTTGTAAAAGAGATGATCAATGATGAATATATAATGGTGAATACGAATAATATAAATATATGAACTTAAAAATGTAATAGTATTTAATTTTATTTCAATAATTCATTTAATTTTTTTAGGATCATTCCAATTTTATAGTCTTAGATATTAGGTTATAAATCTTACATAAAAAATCAAATATTAAAAATTGGCCAGTTTCGATCTGTATATATTTTTCTCATAATTTTAGAGTTTTAAAAAATATACATTACTTATTTTTGCTAAAAGATATTCATTACTTCCAAATTGACTTCATCCTTTACCTTACCCATTCTTAAACACACGAAAAACTCTTTTGAACCTGTATATAAAAAAATCAGATATCAAAATACCATTTTCTTTTAAAAATTAATTTTTAATTGAAAACACATAGAAATAGTGAAGTAAGGATTTTCATAAAAAATAAAATGATATATTTTAAAATAATAAACAATTTAAATAAAATTCAGAGTGGTGTAAAAATTTATAATCTCCATATAAGTAAAAATACACCATTCTTTTTTTCATTTTTAAGGAAAGTAAAATATTTTAAAAAAATCCATTTTTGAAGACAATAGAAGTAAATTCCTAAAATAAATAAAAATAAATTTATAAACATTTTATTTCTAGGAGAAACATCCATAAAAAAATTTATAAATATTTTTATTTAATAAAATGAATTTTAAAATAAGTTTTTAATGAATATTTTTTAAAAAGGAATCCCATTATGTAAAACAACAAAAATATTCCTATTATTTTTTTTAGAGAAAGTGAAATGTGGTTGAAAATAAAATTTTAATCAATTTAATTATATATAATAATTCCATTGAAAATTTTATTAATATGTGGAAGTGTAAGAGAAAAGTTTACAAAATAAATCATTAAACCATTTAAACAAGGTTGAATATTAAAGTGTCCCTTACCTTTACTCAAAATCCACCCATGCGTTCATTATATTTAAGAATAATAATTTTTTTTAATTATTTACTTATATAGTACAATTTTTCAATTATAGTATTCATTTTATTTTAACTCTTACCATTCTATACATAATTAGTTAAACATTTCAGTTCACTTAAGATGCCTTAACATTATTCAACTTATAAGTGGAAAATGAATTCAATATATTAACAATAGTAAAAGAGGTCAATATTTTAACATATCAAAAATAATAATCATGAAATATATTTATTATTTATTAATAAATTATTATTTTTTAAATAAATAAATATTTATGGTTTTGAAAAATTTACTACCTTACAACCATGAAGACATTTGGCCTTATGTACGCATGAAAAGTATTATAATTTTTCAAAGATTGTTATTTAAAATATGTAAATATAATTTTTTCTTTGAATAATGAAAATTATATCTTAAATATTATATTATTTATTCAAATAAGTTTACATTTATTATCTATCTGATGTGGTAATGAAAAATGAATCATATTTCTCCATGGAGGGGGAAGTCCACATATACACATGAACGACGTTACCATTTTTTTGTGAATGGAAAGGTACAATTTAAATGATTTATTACATTTATATAATGATAAATATTTAATGATAATAATATATAAATATTAATTCCATAATTATAAATTTTCTTGAGAGTTGATGTTGTAAAATGATTTATATCAATTCGTGAGGCGATAGTCAGCCATAGACAGAAATATTGGAATTTTAACAATTTAATAGAAAAGGATATGGATTTATGTTATAAAATTAACATAATAAAATATAATTATATGGTTTCTACTAGTTTTATTATATCATACTATCTGAAACAATTATGTATTTTAACTAAGAAAGTAGCAAAAAGTTCTTGGTTATGAATGACAACTCTTCTTCAAACCACCTCTTTAATCTTATTATTAAATCATCTCTAGATTAGATTTATGATAATAAAGGATCCTTCGATATGGTAATTTTATTAAGTAATTTATTTGGGTATGTATAATCTGAAACAAATTTATTTCAATCTGCGATTAGGGGTGGAGATTTGGTGGGTTTAATAAGTGGGGGTGTGGACACACTTAGATGTTTTAGAAATAAAAACTTATAACTGAATTTTAATCTGACAAAATTTTAAAATATTGTCCAATTTGTTGAATTATAATATATAAGAACTATATATGGTCTTAAAATATAATTTATATAGTTTTAGGTCATTTTTACACTTATTTTTATGGTTTAACACCAAGGTAAACTACTTTTCACCTAAAATAAAATAAAATATTTTTACTATTTTTCAAGAATATGATGATTTTAAATCAACTCTATGACTCTTAATCACCATTATATTGATTTAATTTGAATTATTAATTATATTTATATAATATATTAAATTATTTTTAATCATTCCTCGTTATTTTTTATTTTAATTAATTCAATAAAAGGAAACGTTATAAACATTAAAATAGCTTTCAGAAAAATGTGTCATAAACAAAAAATAAACTTATTCTAAAAACCAATATAATTATGATTAACATGTAATTAATTATATTAAATATAAAATATTAATAATTATCTTACTTGAAACAAATTTCAAACCATAATAGCACATTTATATTTCTTAATTTATTGAAAATGAATGAATGTTTTAAAAAAATCATTTTTTACTCTTCACTGAAAAATCTATATTTTTAAAACAAAATCCCAAAAATTAACAATAACATAAACTAAAAACTAATATTTAAAAAATTAAATTTCATTTATGAAATAAATTTTATAAAATATTGATAAATTAATTACAAAATATTTTCGCAAAAATAAGTAAAAATAATTTTTTATGATAACATAATTTTGGAAGATTAAAATATTTTTATTCAGAATTATGTGATTTTTTACTAATAAATTATCAATAATAATATATTTTTAAAAACATTTATATAAGTATTTCATAAATTAGTTTCTACTATTAATACTAACCAATTTTACAGCTAGGTTTAATTGTCATATTTAAATAATAAGTATTTTTTATGTTTGGCATTTCATATCATGTTAACTATCTAACAGAGTTTTATTTTTAAAAATATTTGGGTTGTAAACATTATCTATGATATCACTGAAGATTTAGGATGACATTTAACATAAATATAAAATATAAAAAATATTCAAAAAAATATAATTCTTGAGGAATGTCTGTCATATTATCCCATCTGTGTATTGATTGAATCAACTTTTAATTTAAATGAGTTAAATTAGATAGATTAATTACATGAAAAAATGAGAATCTGTTTAGGAATACATGGACATAGAAGAAAAATTTTGAAAAATATTTTCTCACACTTGTTTTCGAAATTATAACATTTCAGTGTAAGACATAGAGTTGATTAATAGATTACTCACTAGTTCTATCAACAATTGTATTTACTGTTAAAAAGGTTGAGAAATTAGGAAATGATAATATTAACATTGAATCATGTGTCAGGTATTGATATCAAATCCAGTTAGGGAGATTGATAATAGTAATCAAAAGGGAGTTTTTTTGGAGATGATGAGTTATTAGATGAAGAGTTTATGTGAGTTTCTAATACTTGATTTTTTATTATATATAATTAGATTATATATCTGTTGGGTTGATGAGATGATAAAGATTATAAGATAATGTATCTCTTAGATATTAAATATAGTTCAAGAAATTATTAATATATGAAAAATAAGAAATGTGGAAGTTAATTATAATGATAATTCATCGTTGTGGTCTCTATGAAGGTTTCTATAGTGTTTGGGTGACATTGTAATAACCAAAAAAAATAGTAATTAATTTTTCCTGGTTGAATATTGTGTTTGTGTATTTTCACGCATGAAATAATGAACTAACAAAACTGTTTTACTGTAATAAAATTATTAAATATTACCATTATATTTATAGCCATTAAATTGTTATGTGCAACTAAAAGTAACTGATTTATAAAAACTATATAAAATTTATAATAAAACCATGGATATTTTATGTTTAAAAGATATATGTTATTTAAAATCAATTATTCATCATGCATTCTTATGTTAATATTAATTTTTTACACTTTAATAAATTGAATCGGATGGAATATTTTCACATTTTTAATCTTAATGATCAAATTAAGTGATGATTTTAATTTCATTTTTATTCATAAAATTAGGTTACCAATGTAAATATACGTTAATGTGGTAGAACAATTATTTTTCAAAGAATGTTAATTTTATAGATATTTGGTATTTCTAAAATTAAATTAATCTATTTAAAACTAAGATTATTATATGATTTTCATCATCTATAAAAATAAAGTATCACATATTTAATTGGGAATCCTTGTTAAATATGATTAAGAACACTTAATTATTAAAATAAATTTATTTATACTAAAAAATTCCAACAAATTAATTTTTAAAATAAAATGTAATTTTTTTGAATTTTTAAATTAAATATTATTTAGTTGATCAAAATTAAAAATTCAACATGTTAAATTTTTTATTTGGGTTAATATTATATTTTTAGTGATAAAATAATAAACATTAGTAATATTGGATTGTGATGAATAAGTGTTTAAATAGGAAATCTAATGTGTCTCAAATTTTACTACATCAAAATGACACATAGACCCATATAAAATAATTATTTAGGATCTAATTTCATACCTACATGTATCACAAATAGTTCCCCATCTAACTCATATAACTCTCAGTAAATTCCATTCAAATATCTTACCAAAATTATTTTACAAAGATTTGTCCCAGTTTTTTACCTATAAACAGTGATTACATCCCCTTCTAGCCCCTACCCTAGTTTGAAATTACAATGACACTATGCAAAATTTAATTATTATAGATTCCGTATAAACTTTTGGCATCCTCTTCCTTAAATTGTTATTATATTTCCCTCATTTTAAATGTATTCTTGAAGAGAGGAAACATATTCTAAATATTAGAATTACTTTCCCTTTAACTTCCTTTCATTATCCTTATCATCCACCCACCAACAAACCTATAATAACCATTTTAATATAATAAAATAATTATAGATAATATAGTAAAATTTATTATATTTATTTTATGACCATTATATATTCCCCAATAATTTAATTGTAAAAAATAAAAACATTGATCATGCACATGTGCGGGATACTGCCTCCATGAACAACATTTTTTAATTTTCATCATTGTAAATTCAAGGATGCTTCAAGAAATGATTTTAGTGAATATATATATATATATATATAATTTATTTCATTATTTATATTATATAAATGTAAATTATGAATTATATATGTAATATGATAAAAAAATTATCATTGTAATACTAACGACCAAATACAAATATACTAAGAGGAATAACGTTTTATTTATTAGTGACAATGTATTTCTCAATTAATTAATTATTATAGCGATTAAAAACTATGATAAAAAATATTAATTAAATATAAAAAAATAATTATACTTTTTTGGTAGTTATATTATAATAAGATAATATTTTCTATAGTCATATGCCCACATAGATTGATGAATATTTATATGGGGCCCATTTAACCACAGACATGGAAAAAGATATAAATTACTTTCTATAATGTAATTGAAAAAAATATTGTATATTAATAATTAAACAATTATTATTATTTACCTTATTTATATTATAAACATTTAACTCATTAATTAAAATTTCACTAGCCATTTTTTAAAAATCAACGAAACATGTCTGTCAACAATTTTATCTACAAGAACCATAACAAAATCATTCATAGACTGAAACTATAACTTTAAAAAATATCATAAAACATCAATTCAATTAACTTATATAATTTTTTAAAGATGAAAATTGTGAAAATAATGAAAAATAATACTGTTAATTATGAAACATTTCTAAAATGATCATGATTACTCACACCAGACATTAAAAATTGATAATAACTAACAAATAAAAATATAGAGAATAATTTAAAAGTATGTCCATAAAATGTTTTTTATATAAATAATGTTCTTAAATGTGTGATTAAGATAGTAATTATTTTTATATATGAGTTTATAGTGTGATCAACTAAGAGATAATTCAATATAAGGGTTTATTATCTCAACTTTTCCCCTCTTGAGACACATTTCTTATAATAATTCATGTTTTATTTAAAATGTTCTAAACACTAGACCTTTAAAAAATTTGTAATGGTTATTTTATATTTCATGATATTTACTGTTATATTCCATGTTATTTCTATAATTTGTTTTTGACTAAAAATTTATAAAATATATAAGGGGTTCATCGACTCAATGTTCAATTAATTAGGCCGTATCCTTTCATACATATAATATTTAGGTTTTCTTACACACAAAAATTACATTATTCTATATTTTATTTTCCATTTTTCTTCTAGAAAAATTTATTCTCAAAATCATTAACAAAAGTTTTATGATTTTTTTCAACAATTAATTAAAATTTTAGGTGAGAATGACTCTCATTATTACTAATGAATCTCATATTCTATGTCTAGGTGTTTTCTATCAAAAAAGTTTTCCCTAAGAAAATAAAATCTTTTATTTTCTTTTATATTCCCAAAATTTTATATTACTCTTTTTATTAAATGAATTCATTTCAATTTTTCTTTGATATCTGCTATTCTTCAAATAGATAAAAATTCATAATAGTGGGATTTATTTTATGATTTACCAGTTCAGATTTATTATCTTGAATATTTATTCATTTCATGGATCCTATATTTGTAAATATTAATAATATGGTTTTCAAAATACTTTTTTACTTCTCAAAAAAATTGAATGTAATTTTCACTTCATCTTTAGTTAAAATGTTAAAAATGTCTTATGAAAAACATTATTCTCAGTTATATTTTCACCGACAGTTTATTTTTCATGAGGAAATATTTGGAAAACCCTATATATGTTATTATGATATTAGTCCTATAAAATTGTGATTTTGGAAATTATATAGTTTATTATGTTAATTTTATAAGACATATTTACGAAACACATTTTTTCTGTGGGTTCTTTAAGATGTGATGGTGATTGATTTTAAGTGTAAAACATATGTATGGATAATGATAGTAGGGCTCCTATATCACCCTCCAATTAATTTTTTTATGTTTAAATATAATTAGATAGTTATAGATGAAAATAAAATTAAACATATGCATTGGTATAATGTGTTTGTTTAGAATTTCATGTGTGTACATAATGAGTTTTTTACATGGGAATGGTCATAATGTGTTTTCCCAAAAAAATCTTATGATTAAGGTTGCTTCATATTTCAATGTTGGGTATCTATTTATGTCACATTTCCAATATGTTTTTCATTTTCATGATACTCCATGTTTTCATTATTGTGCTATATTTTTAAAGTATTATAAACTTTTATATTACTCACATGTTTTATGAGTATTTTTTTCATTTTACACCACATCATAACTTTTATAATTCCTTATTGATATTATTATGATATTATGTTTAAATATAATTTTTTATGATTATTATCGATTGGGTTGTGATTTTTATTATGTTATTAATATCTTCACCATAATCTCTATATTTTTTATGATTTGAAGCATTATGTTATGTTTTCCCTTATTGAGCATAAAATCCCAAACCTTTTTTTGTTTATATCCCCCCCAGTTTATTATGATGATTATTTAATCTGTGTTTTAAAAAAGGGTATATTGGAGAATTATTATGGAGTAGAGTTTTAATGTTTTTAAAATTATTTGTTTATATTTCTAATATAAATGACCCTAAACCTTCAACTCCTCAGTTTATGAGACTATTTGTGAGATGTATTATTTAAAACATGAAATAAATTTATTATTTACGTCATTTTTATATTAATTATATTTAGTTTTTATCAAAGTAGGTTTTAGTTATTTCAGATATGTGTTTAATTATTTTTGGTATTATATTGTAGAAATTTAGTGAAACCCTTGCGGGTAAGTCTAATGGTAGAGTTCATTAGTAGGATAAAATATTTTAATTTTCCTATAGTATAGGCCGTGTGGTTTTATATGAAATTTAATAACTATATAGATACTGAATGTGGATAATATATCCTTTATAGATTTACCTTATGGTAACAATACTAAAAAGGTAATATTGGGTATTAAATCGATTGTCACTTGGGGAACATCAAATAGTTTGAAATGAACACCTATTTTGACACTCCCTATGGATATGATTTAGTTAATTTACATTCTATTTATGGGAAATTATAATGTATTTAAATATATATAATTATTTCAATTATAAAACCAACTACATATAACCATTATTGAAACTTATATATTAATAGGTTAATAAAGTAATGTTATTTATAGAATAAAACATGTATTTTTTTAGTTTCCTTATATTCATATTAATTATGTTTTGCATAATAATTACCAATTTTACATTACACAAGGTAATGGTTTGAAACCAAAAGAATTTAATTAAAAAAATTGGTAATAGAAAATATGGATATTTTCCCAATGGGAATCTTAATTATATTGTGGTTGGATTGAAAACCCTCATATAAATGATCACCCAAATGACTCAAGTTGTGTGTAACACCACAAATAATTATAGAGATACTAAAAAAATTTTATGGACCCACATATTATTGAATCATTCATGAGGAAATATTCATCCTTTTTTAACAAAACTTCTAAACCACTAGCTTTTGAGAAGTGGGTAAATTTGATAGAAAATATATTTTTCATCGTCTTATGGTTGGACCATGAGATGGTGATTTTAGTCATCGATATTATGATTCGTGATGCTGACCAGTGATGGAATCTCATTAATAATACCTTGTAAAGGGTAGATGTTGTCTTAATGGAATGAGAAGAGTTCAAGAAAATATTTTACATTAGGTATTTTCTTCAGATTTTATTTACAATAATTTACTGGAAATTCATGAAATTGATAGGGTTGAAATATTAGATATTATGAGGAAAATGTCCCAATAATCACATGCTTTTCCTCTGGTTTCATCTCAAATAAAGTGTACAGAATCCATTACTTATTTATTATCTTAAATCATAGTTTTTTATATTAATTACCCATAATATATATTTTTAGTTACACAATGTTTTCTGGATCTTATATTATGGTATAAATGAAAATATTATCTATCAATATTATAGAGAAAAATGGTAGGTAGAGTATCATGGAAGAAATAATGATAATATATATGGTGATAAGAAATTCCAATTTACAAAATATAATAAATATTGAAGAATAAACCTAGGTAATTTCTAAAGGGTATTAGGGAAGTGTTTTAAGTTTGATAATGTAGGACACCAAGCCTAAAACTCTCAAACTTAAGATAGGATGCTGAGTAATTCAATATGAGAGATGAATTCCCCAAATAATGATTTAACCACACTAAATGATTCATGTTTATGGAGTAAACAAAACATGAAAATAAAATCCCAAAAACCTTGGGTCAATAAAAAATTTTGGGCTTCTAATCCACACAAACCATGGGAATAATGAATCTCATTCACAATCAATACCAAAAAAAATTAAATCATGATAATTAAGTGATTTGAGTTAAATTTGATCTATTTTCATGAAATTATAATACCTTATTTGATCCATATTTGATGAATTCATTTATATCACACATGTTTTTTAAGAATGAGGAATCACCACCCATAACAATGGAAAATGAACTATATACAAAAAATGGGCATATATAGATTATGATTAAGATAGATAACAATTCTCTTATTGAGAATTGTAGTAAGATTCTCCTTAAAAATATAATTCTTCTTCCTTTGGTTAATTTTAACATAATTCTGGTCATTGAATGTACTTCCATAAATAAAAAAAATAAGAAGTATTAGGTTATATTAACTTCATTTAATATAAAAAATAATCATAATATCTTGTATCCAAATGAGTACGATTATAAACCCAATATAGATTAAAAATGAAGAGTATGGGTCATGATACCCTATAATGAGACAATTTTGACTCAAATAATTTGGTAGGAAGACAAAATTGATGACTTGCCTATTATATAGAAGGATATTGAGGTATTTTTGAATAAATAGAATAATCTTCCCCAAGCTTCTGTAGTTGATATTTCAATTGAACACATAACTTGATCCATGACTATCTCAAAATGTTCCAACAGAAAAGATACCATTAACTTGGAGGAGTTAAAAAAGAAACTACTCGAAACTTTGGACAAGGGTTTTATGCAACGAAGTTATATTTTGTTGGGTGAACTAGTAAATTTTTTCAAAAATAATAATGTATTGGTGCAACATTTTATTAATTATCAATATATTAATAAAATTATGATTATGAAAAATTATCATCTTCCCAATATTATTTTTTATATTCTATCAACTGAAATTACATCCATAATTGTTTTTTATTAACCTTTGATATTGATATCATATATTAAAGGATAAAAGGGTGGATATTTTAAAAAATAAATTTTCAAATGAAATGTGGACAGTTCAAATTTGTTTTGATTCCATTAAAAATAACAAATAATCCTAATATCTTCATTGATATAATGAACAAAGTCTTTGTAAACTAACTTGATCAATATGTGGTTGGATTTATTAATGATATTATTATATATTCGATGATACAAGAAGAGAATTATGATCATTTGAAAATTGAGATTAAGACCTAATTAAAATTGATATTATTTACTAAATTTATAAATTGTATATTTGGGATTATAAATTAATCATTTTTTTGTTTTTAATCACAATAAAGAGAATATCGGTAGATCCATCAATGAAATAAGTTTCTGAGAAATAGAACTGAACAACCACTACATCTAATATTTTTTATTTATTAGGTTAATAAGATAATACCAGTTATTTTTTAATAATTATCATGGATATCAAATACACTAACCTAATTAGCATAGTAGGGAGTGAAGTTCCTTTGGAATGAGTAATGTAAAAATTGTTTTAAGGAAATAACAAAGAAGTTGGTTACTTCACTTTAATTAAATTACCCATATAGGTAAGGGTTTATAGTATTTATTGATTCATATAAAAGTGTATAGGGATGAATCTTTATATAAAATGATATGCTAAATTTTTATTCCTTATAAAAATTAAATACCCCTGAGAAAAAACACATGATGATTGACTTGGGGAGGAAGGTATTGATGTTTACATTAAATTTTTTCATACAATATATCTTTTTGAAAATGTGTGATATATATACCAATCATAAAATCATAAAATATATATTAACACATAATACGTTGAATATTAAATAGAGGAAATAAATTTAATTGATAAAAGACAATGACTACTCAAAAAATTACCACTTGGAGATGGAAAATAAGGTGGTTGATTACCTAATTTGGAAGGACCATGCTATTCTATCCAGGAAATTGATTGAAAAAGTCCCATTATTCATTTATTTTAGAAGATGAATCCTAAATTAATAATGGGAGGAGAGAAATACAATCATTTCCGATTTAATATTGAACCATACATTCACAAGAGGATACAGGTTTCCCAAAAAGATTATGTAGAGCTACAAAAAAGGTAGTAAATTTTATAGATTTCAACATTGATAAAAATAGATTTATATGGTTTGGAACCAATATATGGGTCCCATAAAATTTATAATTAAATAAGGTACATTGGGATAATGATCCTAGACCACCATTCTATATAAATTTGGGACGTAGTAATTTTATTAATAATTAAAAAAACTCATTTCAGTTGAAGTTAAAATAGAAATTAAAATAAAAATTATCTTGAGGATTGGTATGGAAACAATTTAAAGATATATAAAAGTGTAAGAGTGTGTTTGAAACATTATCCATACGAGTATGATAATTTGAAAAATAACCATTGATTTTTTAATTGACTCCCAAAATTTCCTAAATTCTATAAATCTATTCATTTTATCTGTGATCACTATATAAAGTTATCATATGTTTCCCTAAAAACGTTTTCTCCCTTGACCAACTCACCATGAAATACAAAAGGGATATGTATAGGATATATTAAGTTTCACACTCTATATAATCTAATAATGATTTGTTATTTACCTTGAGGTTATATAGAATTCATAAGAAACAACTATAGAGAGAGATCAATTTTGTCCCCAAATATCCTCCTCAGATTAATTACTAGGCTGAGAGGAAAAGTCAACTCTATAGGGTATGATCAGATCTTGTTTTATGGATTTCCATTGATGTAGGGATAAACTCCTACCCTAGTAGAGTTATTTCATAATAATCCTTTCTATTCTATCATTTATAGGTAACCATAATAGGATAATTATGGGAATATATTTTGAACTCCAATGCATTAGGATGAAGTTGCAGAGAGAAATTTGGGGATTCCTGACCTTATCCATGAAATAATTTGTATGATTCAAACCATTTAGTTGTATAATAAATATTAAAAATTCAATAAAAGAATTTATAGATAATCATAAAATATATCTATAATTTTACGTTAGTGAAAATTTTTTCCTTTCAATATATCTTTAAAATAATATGATGATATTTTGTATGAATGGAATGTTGAACCCTCGATACACATATCACTATGAGATCCCTGATTTTTTTGAGGATGTATCCTATCTCTTAGAACTCCCTTTAAACCTTTATCATGTTAATTATGTGTTCCATGTATCAATTTTGAGGAGGTACAAACCATCTCAATCACATGTACAATTCTATAATGCAATATAATTAGAATCACAAATTGTTTATGAAGAAAGGCCTATTGAAATCATGGATAAAATAGATAAGGTTTTGAGAAACAATAACAAGAATCTAGTCAATTTTTTATAGAGGAATAAATAATTTTAGGAGATTATAGGGGATCATGAAGATGTGATTAGACAGTATTTCCCTCAATTATTTTCCTCCATGTGTCAAAATATAAATGAATAAATTATGTTAAAGAAATGTCGAATGTAATGACACATGATGTTAATAAATATTTTTATTAATTAAATACCATGTCAGTATCTTAACTTCCCTGCAACACTAAACTAAAATCAATAACCATATTACAATAACAAAATAATTAAATATTAACATTATAATATATCTATAAATAGTTGTCTATAATTATAAGTAAAATTTTTATAAAAACTATAAAAAGGGTATAATAAAACGAAGATCGTTTTATGCTTATAATATACTTGTTCCTTAAAATTTTTTTCACGCATTATACATTTTTATAAAAGAATTAATTTTAAAAACTTTTATAAATTTAATCTATTAAAATGATTTTAATATTTTTAATCAGCATTATAAAATTCGGTAATGGGGTCAATTTAATTTTTTGTAAGAATGTAATGTTACTATGGTAAATAGTTGTTACCGTGGTAAAATAGTAATTTTCTAAAAACTGAAACATTTGAAAATATTCCATATATATAAATTAAATTGATCAATATTAAATTAAAACTCTTATTTTATTTTGAGATATATATAAAAATTAATTAACACAGTCATAATTGGTTATAAATTTCAAATAATCTTAAGAGAACTAAATTATAAAAATGATGCTTTTTCTTTATAAATTGTTTTTAAGAAATTAAATATTTTAATTTAAAAATTAATTTTGTAATATTTATAATTTTTATTATATTTAATTGAGAAAAAATTTCAATTCAAAATATTTTAAAAATTTGAAAAAGGGTATTATTATATTTTTGTTGGTAAAATAATAACCATTATTAACAATTGGTCAATATTAACGAGTGTTAAAATGGGAAATCTAATGTCACTCAAATTTCAAAAAATTAATTTTCTACATATACCATATATAAAATAATATTTATGTCAGAAATTCAAATAAACATGACTAAATGACATTTACCTTTATAAATCACCTAACTCTCAAGAAACACCATTGTAATCCCTGACCTAACATTCTATTCTAATGATTTTCTCCCTTTCTCACCCATAATAGGAGGTCATATCCACACTTTTCCCCCACACCCCAAGTTAGAAATTTCAATTAAACTATAAAAAAATTACATATTAAAGATTCCATATACATTTTTTTATCCTCTTAACTCAAAAAAATCCTTAATTCCCTCATTACCAAAGGTTAATTAAAGAGAAGAACTGAATTCTCAACATATGTATTAATTACCCTTTTAACTTAATTTATTTGTCTTTATAAAACAGTCACATAAAAACATATAATAACTATATGAATATAATAATTTAATTTTAAATAATATATAGAAATTTTATTATATTTAGGGGATAATAATTCCATATTCCATTCTATTCAATATAAAAAAGGATTGTTTCTGTGTGTAGACTATTGACTCTATGAATGAAACATTTCATTTTTCATGACCACCATATCAAGGTTGGTTCTAAAAATGGGGTTAGTTGATAGATATTTTATTAATGTAATGATTTATATTTTTGAAATATAAATTAATTATTTTATATGTAATATTATTAATAAATTATCATTGTAAAACTAAATGTATAAAACAAATATACAAAGAAGAAAAAATAGTTGTCTATAAGTGACAAAATATTTTCCCTTTTCTTAATTATTATAAATATTCCTATTTATTAGACATAAAATTAATATTTTCTAATGAATTTTATTATAATTTAATTATAATGATATTCTATCAAAATTATATATTATATACCCATACTCACACATATATTGATACATATTATTTTAGGGTTAGTTTAATGACCAACGTGAAAAATGATTTAAATTTAATTAAATTGTGGAATTGGAAACATGATATTGAATACTCATTATTACATAATTATTTTTTTCAATATTGGTAAAAGAAATATATTACTCATTAATTATGATAACACTTCTCATTTTTTTAAAAACACCGAAACAAGCTTGTCAATAATTTCATATACAATACTTGTAACTAAATCTACAATAGAATGAGAATATATCATTAGAAATATCCTTAAACATAAATTAAAGTGCTTTTTATGATCTAGTAATGATCATATTTTGGATAATAGTGAATAACAACATCAGTTATTATGAAACTTGTCCTAACCAATCATGATTATTCACACTTGTTAATGAAAATATCGATGAAGTAACTAATATTCATATATATAATAATTATAATGGAAGTTTGATAAATATTATAGATAATAATAAGTTCATGAAATAGTTTATTAACATAGTCATGTCTATTATACATGTTTTTAGAATGCATTCAATTAAGAGAAAATTCAATGTAATGGGATCTTATCCAAAATTTTCACCTCTATAAATATATTTTCCATTATACACCATGTTTTCATTAGACTGGTGAATATACGACCACTTTGAAATTTTCTCTCAAAATTATCTTATATTTTAGGATATTACACGTTCTATTATAATTCCTTTCCCTTATGCGGTTTTTCACACAAAAAATAAAAAAAAATTATCGGTTTCATCGAATTTGTTTTCAGTTCATTGGTTCATAGACCTTATTAATTATAATCATGATGTTATAATTGATCCTAAAATTCCCAAATATAATATGTAAATTTTTTTAAAAAAATTAATTGTAATAATTAATAACTATTTTATAAAAACTTTCACCAAAATCACAGTATTACATTTGTAACAAAAAATCTGATTCTTATTAATAATTATTTTCTTCCAGGTCGTTGTTTTTTCTACAGAAATTGTTTTATTTAAAGAAATACAAGTATTTTTTGTATTTTATAATCATAAAATTTTATTTTACAATTTTATGAAATGAAATTATGTAAATGTTTCTACGATTTGGTTTTTTAAAAGTTTATTAAATGGCTTTGTGTAGGTATTTCATTCATTATTTACCACTATTGATTTATTATATTTATTTCTTTTTATTTTCTAGTATAATTTATTTGTAATTATTTATAATAGTATATTCCAATTTATTCTATTTAATATTTATTTATTTTTAAGTAATATGAACTCCATATTTTGAAAAAATGTTTAAAGGTTCATGTGAAAACATTTTTTTTTAATTTTATTTTCCCCAAAGGTTTATCACTAATGATGTCATAGTTAGATAAGACTCTATATTTTTTTATGATATAATTACTGTTGGAAAAATTTACATTGGATATCATATTTCTTCTTATTTTCTTATTATGTGATATTTTTTAAAAAAATTTAAGAAATCCATTAATTTTTTATGCGTTCATAAGATGTGATGATAATTGATTTTTAATGGAATTCATATGTATGGAGGACGATGGGTGGGTCCCTATATCATCCTAAAATTAATTATTTGACGTTTATATCTCATTAAACATATTGGAATGGATATGATGTGTTTTCTCATATATGTGTATGCATAATGGGTTTACTCACATTTCTAGGAATGGACCCAATGTGTTTATTTACATTGGTATGGGATACTGATTTTACTCAAAAATGATTTCCTATGATTTGGTTTGTTCCAAATTTTCCTGTTTTTGTCAATTTATAACCAATTTCCATGATTTATTTACGTTTCATTATATTAGATGTTTTCATGATTACACCTTATTTTTATGTTATTACACACTTGTATATCATGATCAATATTTTTAGTATTATTGTTATGTATTTTGAGCCACATCATTACATTAACATGTAATTAGTTTTTTTGTAATGATCTTATGCTTCAATTTCATGTTTTATATTTAACATCTATGTAATTATGATCTATTGTAAAGATATTTATGTCTTACTCATGTTATCATTATTTTTTATAATATGAAACATTATGATATGTTTTTACCTTACTAGAAGTCTGAGCTCACCCCTTTCTTATGTTTCCATCCCTGATGTTATAAATATGATTATATAAAATGAGATGTCCAAAAGGGGCTAGAAGAGTGTTATTATGAAATATAGTTTTCAACTTTTATAAAATAAGTTATTTGTCTGGATAATAAATAATCCACAAAACCTTTTAGTCCTTGGGATGTGTGACTATTTATGAGATGTATTATTTAATTCATTAAGTAAATATAATATTTAACTTATGTTTATCATATGTTTCTATAGAAAAATATCAATTTTTTCATTAAAATATTTGAGATTTTATTTAATTTTGAAATTAATTATATTTTTTACTTATTATTTTAAGACCATTATTCTAAAATAAATTAATGAGTTTGAATAAGAGTCGATTTTTATTGATCCAGTTGAAATTTACAGATTTTATTTGATTTATGTGGATTTATATATCGAAAATAGTTTTTTGGAAGAAAATAATTAATTATAAATAATTTTTCAAAGACTAAATATTTTTTAAATATTCCTTCTAGTGTTTTATATTAATTTGGATTGGATGTACACAATTTAATGATGTTCAACTCTATTTATAAGAGACTGAATATTTTAAAGAATAATTTGTACTTATGTATGTGAAAAAATATATTTTATAAAATGTAGATAAATACAGCTTAAATGATCAAAAAGAATTTTATCGGAAATTTTGATTTGGTGGATGAGTAATTTTAAAAATACGAATGTTGAGTAAATTTTTGTACTTTTTTTGTGAAAATTTTTATGTGGTTATGCAAGAATTGACCAATAAATATGAATCCCAGGTATATGTTCTTTGATTCATGTGGATCAATTTAACGTTAAGATAACATGTTGAAGAAATCAATATCCCAAGCACAATATCTCATTACACAGTACTGTGAAATACATATAATCCTATAATGAATAACTATAAAATTGTCATACATTTAATCCAATTCCCTAATAGTTACAATCATAGTCTATGATTGATGTAGATAATATTAGAGGTAAAATAATCCCTCATTCAGGGTGTATTTATAGGTTGTTCCTAAATAATCATCATATATATGGGATCCATTCCAACCACCATGACAAGCTAACACCTCATGGAACAAATGTGTTAGAAGAGAAGTGTTTCCGGTTCTTGGGTTAAAGGGATATTCATCTATATGCACTAAATATACATACATATTTTCACCACATGGAGGAGGCTTTTATAAGAGCATCAATAATGACTTTGTAATGACCAAACCACTGAGGCCCACTAGGATAGTGGAATATTGGACCTCCAAAAACACAATCCTACCATTATAGGTCATATAGTGGAGACAAGAATATAGAAGGAATAAATATAATGGGAGGAAAGTTTTTAAATTACATTTACACCCTCACCCAGCCATATATATACGGAAGAGAAGAGGAATAAAAATAAATAGAAGTAACATCTTCAGTAAATCCATGAATGTAATATCCTAATAATAATAATAATAATACTCTAATAGTGTAATCCGAAATTTAAAGGGGAAAATAAATTCCCAACCAGAAAGAATATGTCCCAACCCAACAACATATAGAATAGAAAAATAGCTGAGAGAAGATGGATCATAATCTCTATGCCTGAATAGTGTAAATGCTCTATGCACCAAAATATCCTTATACTCATCTGAAATAACATACAATCTTTCATTCATCTGTAATAGTCATGACATATGTGGGGGAAGCCCATGTAGGGATGAGTATATACAGACCTAGTTGGACTCCCCAAAAAATAAAGAGGTAGAAATATAATACATGGTATATGTAATCAGTTCAAACCAAATAAAGATGGAATATAAACACATAAAAATATATATATGTTCGTAAAAATAATCCAATATGAGGGAGAAAAAGTGATCTCAATATCACAACCTATTCTAGGTCAATTAGTATTCCAATTGCACTAAGTGGTCTATTTTTTATTCCTAGAATCTTCTGTGTATAAATAATTAATAATGTGGAGGACCCACACCTTGACATTGTGTTACACATTCAAGGTGGAAAATCACCAATTATAGTAACCATTCCATAGTATGATAAATTCGTTCCACTAAGAAGAAAGATAGAGGACCCAAACCATGAAACAATAGGGGTATTCTAATCAAACTATTGAAGCCACAACCCCTAGAATAATATGGGGGTCCACTCAATGGATATAGGACTTTCACCCGTGTAAGGGAGTATTGTCTCTCTATGTGTAATGAATATTGGGACCCACACCCTATTATAGAGGGGGAGTACCATCCCCATATGTAGAGGACCCATGACAAAAATTGGGTAGTATCGTCTCTTCATGGAATAAATAGTACGGGGTATCTACCTTGGTGTGATAGTGGAATACCATACCTAAAAATAGTGGACCCATTCTCTAGATATGGGGGTACCATCTCCACTACAAATCCCTTAAATGATCTTGACTAATCATTATCATCATCGAGGGTCTCCTAAAGAGGCATCATGTGCCGAAAATCATATCTCATATCTGAAAACCCACTATAAAGGCTACAATCACATTCTGCATGGATGGAAATTTGGGATAGGATACTCACATGACCAAATACAATTCAAAAAAAGGAGATATGAGATATAGAATATTTTAAAAGCGCGGTTAAGTAAAATTTGTAGGGTCCACAGAGCATGTGGTCCCATTACACTACCTGAATACATTTTCCTCTATACATGGTTTAGTGACCATGTCTATGTACATGGTTTATAAGGGGACCACATGTTATTCCCCATCTTTTTGGGGAATAACCATGTGCTTCTGATCATTCTCATGTTAGTAAATCCATTTTGTATACCAAGTTGTATTGCTGGTGGTGCCCAGCTACTGACCCATGCCCATGTAGTCATTGAGAACATGTTGTGTCCTACCTCATGGGGTCTTATTCGAGGGTAGTTATCTTACGGATTATCCACCCTCGGAGGGACAAATGGCATGTGGGACTTTCTACATGGCGTGTGATTCTTATATTAATTGAAACCACACTACAGTAGTTAGGGGGAAATACACAACATGTGTTCATCATATTGCACATCATGTAGTCTGGACATTCATGGAAAAATAAGGTCTTCACATGGATTTTAGATGCATGGACACCATTATGATATACTCTATTTGAAAAAACAAAATTTGTGGGGTTCACTTATATCCATTTATTTCACCCTTCCATTGTCCGGAAATCATATCCCAATCACCAATATTCGTCTGTCACATATCTCGTATGCCTCACTTTCTCTTCGGTTATCCCACATCCTAGATCTATTGAAATCATCAATCAGATGCTAAAAAACATTATGTACCTATAAATCACCATCGTATTCATCATTTTCACAACCAAAATAAATTTGGGTGGTTGATCTCAATCAAACCCACAGTATAATAGTTGAACTATAATTTTATAGGCCAATAACCAAGAACATGATGAATGATTGGGGGGTAAGAGCAATAAAAAGGTTTATGAACAAAATATTACATGTATTATCACCAAAAAATTGAAAATTAAGAAATAAAAGGTGATAGAATTCATTAAAATAATTAAATGATAAAAATAATCTAATTTTTCAATGGGATCATGTGAATGGTCGGAAAATGTGGATCAAAAGTAAATAATAAAATATCCATACTCTAATTACTAACCAAGGGTGTAAACTAAAATTGATGATCCTTCCCAAAATTTATGATTTATCATTGGTATATAATACATTCTCAAGGGATAAGGATTTTCTTCTTGGTTCACTACCCATTATACCACCTCAATATGGTCACCATTAGTCATCTAATCCTGATTTTCTAACTATGGTAATCAGAGCTTATTCCATTTCTCCTAGAATTTAAGATTATAACCCTATATAATTTTTATAATTAAGTATTTATAGAGGATTTAAATAAGTCATTTAATAAGAAAAAATAAATAAATTATTTATTTATATTACTTAAATATACAAGACAATGACTTCATAAACTACAGTTCTTGTGTCATCTAACCTTAGGTCACACATAGGGGAAACCCTATACTCTAGATTCACCCATTATCGGTACATTTTTATTTCAAAATTTGTTCCAAATATATTTCATTATTTCTAAAAAAATTCCACTCATGATATTAATATATTTAATATTTTCAAAATAAAAATTCCTAGATTATTGGGCCTCAGAATCTCACGTTGTCTATATGACTCAATCTGAAAATTTTCCATTATATACTGAAAGCTATTCCAAGACAAAAAAAAAGTATCTACATTATTCCCCCCTTCAAGGATTTTTTCCATGAAAAGATGATACTAAACAATATATTAGGGATACTTAGCTCTCATCTATATCTACCATTATAAATAGCTATCTTACATTATCACATGGTTCCACCACCAAATAACTTTGGGAATGTTCCATACACATAGGACCCTACCGTGTAGATATTCAATCTCAACTAGGTAATCTTTGATGGTGGATCCATACTTAGTGTCCAAGTATCCCTAGTCAATATTGTTTTTAGGATCATGCACATTTATCATCAACCATGACACATGGAAGATGTCATGAAACCACATGAACTGCGGTGGTTAGGCTCGGTGACAAGAAACCGTTCCAACAAACCAAAGTATCATGAACATCTAGATGAACCTCATGGATAAATAGCATCCCTATCCAAACCTTTTTAATCAATGTCATGGAGAGACATTCATGAATACATGGTCTCAGTACTCAAACTACAAGGTCATATGACTTGAATATTCACAAAATTTATGCCTTCTAAGTGATGTTTCAACCACTTATAGATCAAATGGACATTCTCTATCATCTCCCACACCATATATATTCCAAAAAGATATGCCTTACTGATTTCTGTCAAGCATAAGTCTTACCATGAAGTTCTACCATATGTGGAATTGAAATGTTCCATGAGAATATAGAGTGATATAAATTATTATAAGAAACTCTATGAATTTACTGTGATTGTTCTAACTCTGAATGAAGTCTAATATGAAATCCATTAGAATATCCTATCACATTGGGATAGTAAACTGAGTTGGTCTATCACGCTCATGGGGAGTTATACTCATCCTCAACTAGGTCATGAATTCCTCATAAAGGACCCCAAATAATTGTGATGTGAACTACACATCCTTGTAATATACAATCCTTGAGGGAACCCTCTAAAGTAAGGTAATCTCCAATATGTGAAACATCCCCCTAACTCCCCCAAAAACTATTCTCACTGATGGTGAGGAAGCGTGATAACATGGTAAGTTGGTCAAATATCACCAATATTGAATTGTTTTCTCTCACTATCCATAGATGAACAATCATAATGTCCAGGGATGTGTCATCCATTTTCCATTTCAAAATCTAAAAAGTTTACAACAAACCTATCAAAACCTGGTGTTAAACCTTCACCAGTTGACAAGTGAGATACCAAGAGACGAACTCCACAATACACCGCATCATACCATCCAAATAAAATTACTGTTGAAGGCCCCTATAAAATATACATACTCATGAATGTAAAAATATAGTATATTATTTAAAATATCACATTACATCCACTCCCAACATTATTAGAACCACTATCTATCCTAGGATAATTATGACATGGTCTCCTCTCTCAAATAATTGATATGGTGAATCTTATTAAGATATCTACTCATAGATAACCCCACTGTCCATGTATCCAAAATAACCCTCCTTCACATACTGTTAATGTGTAATTTTCAACACCATCGATTATAGATATACTGAACCCCTCTCATCCACTATTTTTAGCTACAATGAATCAATCTTCCCATATGCCTCCTTTAATAGATAAGAAAAGGAAATCATGCTAATGGTATCTTCCACCACATTTCACTTTCCCGCAGTATATATTATCTCATTTTCATAGGCATGTGGGAAATCCAATTATCCCCTCTTTCTATTATTCAAATATATATTCTTGAATAAATACCATAGACTCTAATGATATGAAGAAACAAAAAATCTCTCTTCTTGAAGATAGTGACTCCACTTCATCAGTTTGGAAATTATCCCAGGATACTCTAGTATGTTAGTCACATAGTTTTTCTTGTGGGGACTCAACTACCTCGACCCATAGGTGATTAATACCTAAGATTTCATCAATATATATTTTTCATGGATCTATTTTCATCACAATACACAACATACTCCACACCCCCCTCCAGTAGTCTCAATATATTGCACTAATAAACCACATCCTAAATGACTCAATTGAACTCTGAAAATGAATTTTCCATGTAATTGAATACCCTTTTTTATTAGGGCAGTCTATGGGTCTACAGTCCTCCAAAATATTACAATGTATATCCTTTAGTACCCTTCCAAACCAATAAAAGTTTTCACATATAACCTGATTTTATGTGGATCGCAAGAAATCACTACATAAATAATCACTAGGTCCACAAATAATCTATGATTGGAAATGAAATTTCTTATAATATAAACCTCTCAAATCCAAAAGTTTAACTCTGATATATTACAATGAAGCTAGTTCAGCTGGATCAATTATTGGACAATCCTTAAATTTATTTCTTGATCATCCTCTAACATAGAGTAGATGAGTGTGTTAACAATGAAGATAGAAACAATTAGTCCATGTATGTATGGATGTAATGATTCATCAAAACCGTAAAAATATAAGGGGAATTTCTCACACCAAATGGAATCACTGCAAATTCATTGTGTCCATAATGAAATCAAAATATCATTTTTTCTATATCATCCTCAAAATCCCTAAAATGGTGGTAGCTGGACGAGATATTGATATTCATAAACCATCTAAAACCACAAAAATGATCAAAGAGGCTTTCCATCCTCATTAAGGGGTATTTTTTCTTTATCGTGGACTGGTTTGGGAGATGATAATCAACACAAAGTTAAAAGCTATAATCCTCCTCTTTCGTGAAAAAAACTGGAGCTGGACATGGGGACACAATGGGTCTGATAAAACCCTTCTCTCAATGATCCTCATACTACCCCCTAAACTCCTAAAGATTAGTAGGGGAAATTTCATATTCCATAGATGATATCAGTAAACCCATATCATACCTGAAAGGTTGTCGTTGAACATACAAAAAGAGTACATCCACTATATCATCAATTACTGAAGGAATCCAGATGCTGGAAGAGCCCACTACGCTAAGGGATAAGCATTCCAACTGATGGGTGATGAGTATCATCTTCTTTCTCAAAAGGCCCACATTTTCTAACATAATATAAATATTCTGGCAATGGAGAATCTCATCCCATCTTTCTAAAGGCATCTGAATTTTCTATGTTGATAATCAGTTTTTTATCATCCCATGGATAATGTCCATCTCCAAGATTCTATCATAAGGTCTCATTGTGACATCTAATATGACACATTAGAAACTATATCTTTTAATAGATAGATATCACTTTTTAAATTCAAGTTATATTGACTAATATTTCTTAATAACAACCCCAGGACAAAACTATTAGAATAATATTTCAATTGGGATCTCTATCTCTCACAGCATGGTTATAGAGATGAAGGAATAAATGAGCCCTATTTCTATTAGTAATATATATATATATATATATATATCATACCTATTATAATCTGTTAATATGTCGTGTTAGAAGACAATTTGGCCTACAGATTCCCACAGTCCCATCTGATAGATCCCTGAGCCTGATTTGGGATGCGTGGTGGTGGGAGTGGAATTATCTCATAGCATCTCCCTATACAAGCTGCTCCACCTCCAGGATCCCCACAAAATCCCATACTATATCTCTATTCTCAGGGATCACCCTATCCATGTATGATAGAAACATAATCAAAGCACCATCTCTTTAATCCATTTCCATCTTATTTCTACCTACCCCCATCGACATGTCAGTTTTGGAAATCATGTGAAATTTGACCTCTCCCAACACATTCATATCATCACCACTCTATAGGTTTCCTTGTTTCATTGCATGGTTTCCAATAACCATGAAAATGTTCTTGAGTCCTTCCATGATAATTTATCCTATGAAAAGACCTTTACTACTAGAACCTGATAGCTATTGTAGATGATTCCACTCAATGATATCCACTTCAAGCTACAGTTTCATGGAATCTGTTCTACCAGATGCTACTCTTCACCAGAAACCTCTCCAGCACTCCATCATATGTGGGAATTCATAGGGGAACCACACATCAAATGTTTCATTGAATATACCCTTATAAAACTTCTTCAACTATAAGTAACCATCCCAATCCATGTTTAGGGAGTACCACCTAAGGTTAGTGAAACCTGTAGAATAATCAGAAATTTTCATCCCTCCAAATGTATATTCAAATGTTCATGAATCTATACTGAGTACAAACATGATTGGTAATAATCCTAAAAAGGATTTTTTTGATGTCTAACCCTAAGATTGTTGACTAATTATGAATCTTTATGACTAAAATCAAGACAAACCCACAAAACCTAATGATATATCTCACCATGGAACCTCATCGAATTTAGGTGATGGAACTCGAAGAGTTCACTAACCAACACACATCCCTAAAATAATATGATGGTGCAATATGCTGCTCAATAGGTGGGGTGATGATGCCTTACCACTATGAAAAAAGATCTCATGTGATGGCCCCTAAACTGAGTCATTTTCACTCATCAGATCACTCTCACTATAATGAATAGGTAACTTTGATGGATGTCTTTGTGAACGATTCCTGAAATTAATCAAGATGTACCAAATTCCAATGCAAATATATATGTGGGGATCTGACTAAAGAAGTACAATCAAATGAATCAATCCTATATGATTCTAGTACCAAAATTCATTATTGATATGTCTTGCTATGTTGAGTCATCAATAAGGTACTATGGGTCCTATTATATAGAAAAATTAGCTACTTCACCTCCAATCCAATTCATTTACTAAAATAGGAACTTGAGATACACTGAAACTATTTCTCTAAGTCTCAACCAATCCATTTAAATGGATAACTCCTAGAACTATCTATAGGAAATAACTTCTCTGATACAACTCTCTAATGACCCAAACAACCATAGCCTACCTGGATAAAATAATACATGTCTTCTAAGAACAACTACATAGGCCAAGGGCTAGAGACACACTAATAAAAGGCATAAATAAATTGGGAATAATTTTCACAATGTGCATGAATGCATTTACCCAAAAATCTCTACATGTAAGGGAAGAGGGATAAAAATAAAATAAAATTATGTCTAAAGTAAAAAAAAAATTCTTGTAATAACCTCCCAGAAAGGATAAAATAGATTGTGATAGTGGAATCCAAAATTTAATGGCTAAAAAACATTCCCTCCATTAATATATGTCCAAAAATATCCATAACTGTAATAGAAATATCCCTGAGACGGCTTAACTACTATTCTACAGGACCAAAAACTATAAAATGTTTATCAATTAGAGTATCCCTATGATCCTTTAAAACCAAATCTTATTTATTCTCCATCTATATAATAAAAAACATGTGTGTGGAAATTAAATGCAGGGGGAAGTATATACAAACTTAGATGGACACCCTAAAAAATGAAGAGGGACAAATAGATTACATTGATTATATAGTCAGCTCATCTTACAGATAGAAATAATAAAAATCCATCAACATAGATATATGGTCATAAACGAAACCCCTATGAGAGAGAAAATGTGATCTCCATATCACATCCCATTCTAGGAAATTATTTTACCAACATCTCTAACAAATCCATCTCTAAATCCCATCATATCATGTGTTTAAATAAGTTACCATGAGAAGGACCCACGCCTCACCACTCTGACAATAAATCATGGTGGTATAATCACTTTTTATATTCCCCATACATTATTATGATAATGGTTTTATCTTAAAATATAGATACAAGACCCATGATTTCATACAAATGGGGGTTCCACTCAATATATGGGTGACTCCTTCCCTAGCACAATAGGAGGTTACACTCAGTATATAGTGGATACACTCTCATATAGGGGAGTACCATATCTATTAGTGTATATAATATGGTGTAACTTCTCTTTAGTGTTATGGGGGTACCATCTCCATGGAAAGAGGAAAACACCATGAATATAGGAGTATCATTTATAACAGGAATAATGAGTATGGGGGACTTGAAACCCATTGGGATAAGGGAGTATCATCCCCATGGATAAAGGACTTACCCATTGAATAGGGGATTAGTGTATCTTCTAAGAATAATGATAATGTGGGACCCATTAACTGGTGCAATATGGGATTACATTCCCGATAGATAGATGACCAGCACCCTGAATAGGGGAGTAGCGTCTATACCTAAAATCTCATTTATGACCCAACTCGATCACTACCACTATCAAATGTCTCGTAAAAAATATTCATTGTCATAAAATCTCACATAATATATTAGAATAAACTGTGAATGAAATCATCATGTTCTATGTGAAAAACACTCAGGATAATCTACTCAAGGGACAAAATAAAAGTCCAAAATAATGAGTTATATGAGGTAGATGTTAAAAACAAAAACTGTTATATGGAAAGTATGGGATCCACACGACATATTTCCTCATTTTGATTCATGATAGTGTTCTCCTTTGGACATGGCTTTGTGAACATGTCACTATACATGGAATGTACGGGGTATATAGGGTGTTTTATTTCCACCCAAGTATTTCCTGTGTGCTTCCATATGTAACTATTTGTGAGGGGTAGGTTTGTGTACCATGTAGTTCACCTTGATGTGCCTAGGTACCGGCCCATTCCCATGTAATCCTAGTGTACATGATGTTTCCGACTTCATGGGTTCAAGGACACGTGTTTCTAGACCTTGTCCCATCCACCCAGGGATGGTAAAATTACAAGTGGACCTAGACACATTGTGTGTGATCCTAATCTTCCCCCAAAAACCTAGCACTAAAACCAATGGGTACTACATGGAATGTGTTTGTCAGACTACACATCATGTTGTTGGGTTTTACACATAAATAAAATTTTATCATCCATATTTCAGATCCACATACAGCATCATGGTTCCCATTATTATATTGCAAACACTGGTGGGGTTCACCTCTAGTTTTCAATTCTGGTCCTCCAATGGTAGGAAATCAGTTTTCAATATCCCGCGGTGGTCTGTCATGCATATTTTATGCAACCTATCAAACATAAATCTTTTATAAATCCTAGAATAATGAAAATAATCACCCATATCAAGCAATTAATATTGATCTATCCAAAAAATTTCCATTCCAATCTTCATTCACACAACCACCATGAATTGGGGGGTTTGATCATGCACGAACCCACCCCAAAAAAGGTGAAATGTGATCACGTTTACCAAAATATAAGAAAATGAAGAATGATGGGGTGGAATATCAAGAACAAGGGAGATATACACCTTTTTCTAATCATACTCATCTAATGATTTCAAATCATCGATTCCAGGGTTATATAATGAAATAAAATAATTAATTGATTAAAAAAATAAATTCACCAATGAAATATTATGAACGGTGGGGAAAAGGATATCAATACTAATAATAATATATTCAGGCTCAAAAATTTTTCAAGGGTATGAATTTCAATTCAAAACCCCTTCCTAAATTTAGGATTAATTATTGGTGGAAAATGAGTTCACCCGTGATGATAATGATCCGCTGTATACGCTGCATGTTGTTCCACCACAATATGATTACCTTATGTGGTTAGATTCTGATTCTAAAATAAAGGTATTCATACATCATACCAACTAACCATGTACTTATTTAGATAAACTAGTAGAATTTTTATAATGGGGTATTAATAAAGGATTTAAACTAGTTTTTTTAAAAAAAATATTATATGTATATATATGTAATAATTAAACACATTTCCTTATTACATCCACAACGGATGTTTGTCACTAACCAACCATAGGTCACACCTTGGGTAAAAAACATGCTCTGGATTCAAACATGGAATTATATTTTTTATTCAAGAATCCATTCAAGAGATATTCAATTACAAGAAAACACTCACGCTCATGATATAAATATATTTATTATTTTCCAAACATCAATTCCAAGCTTCCAAGACTCGGAAACGTAATTCATCTCAATTAATAGGTTGAAAAATATTCCTTGATATATTTATAATTCATACAGGTAAAAAATAGGGTCTCTAAATCATCTCCAGGATATCATATTTTCTCATGTGTTATAATGAATTAGTAAATTCCACTTCATAAAAATCATGCATCACATGCACTCAGAAATCTCATCGCAGGTTTCACCATTTTAGATTCAAAAATATTATATCGGTATTTGATGATATTAGTTTCAAAAATCATCAAATCCAATGGCATGAAAATTCCATATAAATTTTTTTATCTTATGCTAAGAATGAAAGGAATATATTTTATAGTTTCGGTAGTCATACATTATGATTGCATAGATTTGAAAACGGAAATGTAATGGTTTATCTAAACAATACAGTAAGATACTCATTAATCATATAGTACAAAATAATTTTGTTGTAGCATGAAATATAATGTCAATCATTATGATTAACATTAGATGTAAGCTATGATACACCATTCATGAACAACATGTTTAATATTTTTGGGAATATAACTCCACCAATCACCCACATACTCTAAAACCTTATTGATTTGTTTTTCATTTATATTGTATTAAGTATGTTAACTTGTGAAGACATATGCCAAAATATATTGGATATCATCAAAAATACATTTTATAATATATCATTAATTTCATTGTGTATTACATTATATGTAATACCTTATAAAAAAAATCCAAACCACATTTAGATTGACTCTAGACCAATTTTAGGGAAGTATAATGTGTAAAAATAAATCCCCATTCAATCAACCACAAATAAATACCCCAAATTAATTTTTCACATGGAAAACTCATCATATCCATATATGTATGCTAAAATCCACCTTCAAAAAATAATCACCACTACTCAAGCTAAAAAAGTATCTATCATGATCACCATAAAAAATTATACCATTCTCCACTAGACATATCTCATTAGAGAATATATTCTCTTAAATTATCTTAATCTAATATATTGAGTTACCAGGGAACAATGTGTATGGAAACACTATCTATACAAATAAAACATTCTTGATTCTCTGAATATGGATAACCCTCATTAATGAGAACATCACAAGTCATTCACCTTAATAGATGATCTCATCACATCTATATTATAATAATAAATGTCTATATAATATGTTAAATCTAGGTTCTTCCATCCACTTCCCATTCTATCTCAATCGGGAGCCTATATTTCATACATATCATACTAGAGGAAAAATCCCATCTTTCTTGTGCTGTAACTCATAAAAAGATCAACATCATACCTAAGAACCCCCTAATTATCTTGGATGGAATTTATTACAAAATAAATGTATTGAAATATTATAGTTATAATGTTGGGTATCCCTCCATACATATGTAGTTGGGACTCCTATATGATTTATGCACCCCTAGTATTCCAAATCCATAGTGTATGACACATCAAGTGGTTTACCTAGTGGGTCATCCATCTCACAAAAAATAGTCGCCTTGAAATCATATTTAGTATCTAATATAAGAATTATACCCATGATAAATTTGTCCATTATTCACAAATTGTAATACATTATTATGAACATCAATCACGGATAACTCATTCATACATTTTGAGGTCAATTTTTATTACAATTCAAGAAATATATACATACATATATATCGCCAACATGAAATAATAATAACTTATTTTTATATCATAAACTTAATATTATTAAAACTATTTAAGAATATTTAACAAATTCATATATAAACACCTATCTAACACATCCTATATCTTAGATTGTTTGACTAAAATTATGTTTGATACAATTTATGGGGTTTTGTTTACTCATTATATGTTTATATAATTCTAATAAAATTATTATATATAAATTTTATAAAATCCTACCACTAAACACTCTATTAAGTAATATATATGAAACAAATATTGTTTGAATAATCATGTTATTGTGGAATCAAATTCCTAATGTTAAAATTCGGGAATAAAAATAACCCTTCACTACAACCAAAGTTCTAATTTAAAAAAATATATTTAGACCTATTTTATGTTTAATATAATCATTCTTGGAACCTATTACATAAAAAAATTTCCATTAATTAATTTGTAAAATAATGTAACCATTTAAATCATTATTCACTAGAGCATCCTAACATTCTTTAGAATATAATGAAATTTACATAATTATAGTAACTAAATATTACTCTTTACATTTATTTTTTTACTATATCCTAAATCACATTTAATATATCTAGTTAATAATCACATTAATATTTTTAATGACATACTATTTTAAATAATAGTTATATTAAAATTCAAATATAAATGAAATATAACTATTTAAATTTTTAACATCACATATCCTAAACTCTTTCCGATATTATGTAGAAATAACATTAATATTATGTTTGTATAATATTTTATTTATTAAAATTTAATATCACTATGTTATAACATACTCCGACTATCCTATTATAAATTATATTTTATATAAAATATAATAATACCATACGTAAAATCCTTAATGTAAAAAATATCAATTATTTAATTTTTTTTGTATATTTAAAAAAATCTTATTCCCATAACATATATTCTATTCTATTTTTTATATCATTTCTCTTTGAAAAGAATATTTTTTGTCTAAATACTCCACTAATGTTTGGTAGGATAATTTCCCACATTTTTAACAAATAGATAGATAAATACTTTATCCTTAATAATTTTTTTTATTATTTTATTCTTTCAAAAACATGTTATGGAATATGATGAAGCATAAAAATTTTGAGTAGAATTAATTAAATAATTTGTACAAAAAATATTTTTTAATTAAAAAAGTATCTTATCATATAGGTGAAATGGGATAAATATAAACATCCTTTAATGATTTGTTGGTTATTGATAAAATGCATTACATTAAAATCCTTGATGTAGTCACTCATTATTTCACCAGTATTAAAAAAACTATAAGTCCAATCATGTAATCCATGGATTTTCAAACACTCTATATCTACCAACTTTTAAAATATAATGTTAGTATCAAAAAAAAACATACAAATTAATTTCAATAACATAGACATTGGTCATGGATGTTCTATGGATTTTAAAAAACCCATTTTTGAATCTTAGTCAACTTCTTTATATGGAATAATTTTCCCAACATTATAATAACAACTTCAGTTTTAAATGACCTTAAATCACTCATAAAATATACTTCAATGGATTTTTTTCCATTTTTCTTCTTCTGGTTAACTTTTATTGATTATTAATATCTATACAGTACCAGAACTATGGAATTATATGCTCAATTATTCTATTCAATACACGTTTCAAATTATGGGTAACATTTTAATGCAGTCATTTATTTTATTATAAAATTTTTAATGATGAATATTAAATGAATTTCATAACTAGAATAATACTTAATACAAATCATTAATCACTTTATGTTATTATAATAGTCAACCATATTGAGTATAAGAGTAGGGAAAAAATCTATAGGTTAATTGGTATCTAATTCCTTTTCAACATTAATTGAACTACTCAATACTTATCATAAGCCTTTATATTGACCTGTTGATAAAATTGAAGAGTAAGATACTCAAGATGGTTTTTCTTTAGGACATATGATTTATGTTTTGGAAATTTTCCTTAAGTTAGCATTTTTATGATTTTATTACATAAATTTTATCTTTTATAGGTGATCGATATCAATGTTATGTATAAAAATGATGATGATATTATCTATAATAGAATATTTTATATGATTGGTGTTATATTTTATTATTATTTACAAAATGAATTTTAATATATTATATCCCACAAAAAATTGAACTATTTTTTTATAATCTGCTATATCCACTAGTTTTCTAAAATCTATATTTCACTAACAAAATAATTCTTATTTGTCATGAAACACATCGCATAATTATTTTATAAATTATCAATTATAATCATATCATATAATATTGTTGGATAGTTGGGTGAAAAAAACTTTTAAAAATAAATCATATAGATAATTCTAGCCACATTCTTCCAGTATCCAAAACATTTGGATTTCTCAATTAATTATAACCTAATGGAAAGTATATAAAATAGTTCACACAAGGTAATATTGGGGTACCTAAATTTGGTATGAAGTTACTGGATTCGATGATGATGGGTCACCAATGATCATCTTTCCTTACAAAAAATAATCTAGAAGAACCCTAATTTGGGGTAAAACAACCCATTGGATGATTGAGATCTTGAAAAACTCCTATTTTTAAGGAATCTAACACATATTATTTTTAAGGAGATTTAATCTCACCATATTATCTCTTGTTTTTATTTTTTTCTATATTTTACTGGTTTATTTTGGGAATCTTATTTTACCAACAAAATTATTATCTTCATATCATATTAATTTTTTAATCTTTTCAAAGAACACAGTTCTTTTTAGTCACATAAAAAAGAATGGAATCATATTTAAACATATCAAAATTCCTCTCATGCATAAGATATATAAACTATTAATATAAATGATGATGTTAATATGATATGAAAAATATAATCCGGAGTATTCCCAATGGAAAATTTTCCTATCCACATATTTATTTAATAATTATCAAGTCTCTAAACAAGTGGGAGGTACCACCAAATGTCCCTCAAGCTTTTGATACAATAACCAAGTGAAAATATAACTCATCATAAAACTGAAACCTAATATGTGTAAATTAAATTTAAAAATTAAATTCTTCTAATAAAAGTAACTAAAAACATAGATCCTGGTAGATGAGGACTAAAACTCATGGAGTCATTCCATGAATGTTATTCGTTGCTTGAAAATTTTTAATAAGTAGTTTAACATCATAAACTAAAGAATAAATATATTCCTAATAAAAAAATATCTATAATAAATAAGTTAATAACCTTTCAATAAATAAAAAATTCAATTTTTTTAATATGATATAACCATATATAAAAAAATTAATAAATAAAATATAATTATAAACACTATAAATTATCTATTTATTATGGAAAGTATATAACATTGATCATAAATACATGAAATTCATTTTAAAATATAATTTTTTTATATTAGTTATTATATTTAATTTTACATTAATTATAAGTGATATTTTATAGATGATAAACATTTTATAATCCAAAATTTATAGTGAAAACAATTTATATAATTGATATTTAATATATATAAAATTATTCAATCCTTGAACGTATTAATCATAAAAACTCTTTAGACAGGGTTTAAATAATTTCTCCAAACAAGGCTTTAATTTGAAAAATTCAAATTAATTAATTATTATAAGATAAGGATTTAAATATATAAATTTATATTTTCCATTATGTTATATATTATATACACTTTTTATATAACCCATTATCACTAATAAATAAGCATATTAATTCTTTCAAAAAGAATTAAAAATGAATTACCCCTCTATAATGATCTGGATCCAGGTCCCCAGTCACCATATAGATCCTCATATATCTGTGTAATTAGATGTATCAAATCCCTAGTAGATTAAATGTTGATTGAGGTTGGAGAAGAATTTATACACCATTATATTTTAAATATAGAGTTCAGGATCAACTATTATTCATAATTCCTTCGATTGGGACACCTTTAGAGGGAGTGTTGTCTCCCGGTGACGATGTGGGTAATTGATTGAAATTTTAATGGATTCTAGACAATTGGGAATTGTTATGTCTCTAAATAACACGATTGTGAATATAAATGGTTGTAATATCAAGGTTATCCCAATTAAGTATATTGGTGTTTCAAATTATTCTCAAAATATGATGTCCACTTCATTAGTTTTTTAGAATGGGCAAAATGAACCATGAAAGGAGTTATCTTCCATGCAAAATAAGGAAGCCATTTTTATCCTTACTATGGATGTGGAAACTATTTTTTACGAATAAAATGGTGTCAATATATATAAATCTCAAGGAATGAACACTCATGATTAAAGTGCATGTCTCAAATTTATTGATCTAGTATAGGGTCCAAGGTCAGTTGTGTTGATTTAATATGGTTTTCCTTATGAATTTTTCATTGCTTCATACATGGGGGAAATTGTTGAGTCATTAAGGTTTCCTTATGAATTTTTCATCCCTTATTATTTTCATAATCACAAACACCTTACCTCAAAGAAAATCACTTTTTACCCTATGTTTTAATTCTATAAGGAAACATTTCCTTCCCCTAAGAAATTGATCCTCATCATGTTTTTATTTTTAATATCAAAATTTTTCTAAGTGTAAAATTCGTTTTTTAACCAAATCCTCGAAATCCTATAAATACCTAGATATAAAGAATTCTGTTTTAGGATCTGAATTATCAGAATTATAGTTACGAACTCTTCTGAGTTCTGACTATGAATTCTGAATACGAATTATGTTTACAAACTCTCTTGAGTTTTGACCCTAAATTATAAATATGAATTCTGGTTACAAACAGTTAGGAGTTCTGACTCCGAATTCTGAATATGAATTTTGGTTATGAACTCTTTTGAGTTCCAACTCTAAATTCTGAATACGAAATCTGGTTACGAACTCTTTTGAGTTATGACTCCAAATTCTGAATACAAATTCTGGTTACGAACTCTTCCGAGTTTTGACTTTGAGTTCTCTGAATACAGACTCCAAATTTTCATAAACTCCAACTCCGAACATTGTAAGTTCTGGTTTCGAATTCTTGTTAATCCATATTCCTAATTTCTTTGAAATTCAGACTCTGGAATTCTATAGAATTCAGGTTTCAAATTCCTAGAAAACAAAATACAAATATTCTTGTATTATATACTTCGAACTCATTTAATTTAGACTCCGAACATTCATTTTCTTACATTCCAAATATTGGTTTTTAGTTATGTAACCATATTTTTTCTTGCACTTGTTTCTGTTATAAAAAGTTGTTGTGCATTCTGTTACTAACAAACTGTTGATTGAGTGACATCTGTAAAGGTTCCTCCGAAATACAAGAAAAATATGATAGTTGGAAGAGGGAGTCGACCGTTGGTGTTGTGCCTATACATAGGAGCACATTTGAAAAGATCTCAACACTATTCAATGACTCTACAGATTACATGCTGTTGAAGTTATTTCTAGAGAGAGACTTTCATTGCTTTGTGCGTACTTAACTTCTTGTTCAGATTTGCTTTGTGATATTTCAAATGATGCTAATTACATTCGAGGGCTTCCAGGGATAGAAAGACAGAGGTGCCGACTACCTTGAATTTGAGGGCTTCTTTGCTGAAAAAGACAGAGGTGTCGACTACCTTAATGTTGAGGGATTTCGGGGATAGAAAGATAGACTCTGATCTTCGTATCAAGGCTTACCCTAGTGTGGGTAATAAATACATTCTTTAAAGTATAAATCAAGGTACCTTTATCCTAGGTTGTTGGATACCCTTATCATTGGGTTAAAATACTTATTACTTATTACTCATTTTTGTTACATGTTTTCCGCTGCATTTTTATTGATGAGGAAAGTATAACTATCATATAAATTCTTGTAATTATACTCTGATTTATTGAGATATTATACTCTTTATGGTAGAGTCTTCATCATTGTAAACTTTCATTATGTTTCATTTTTTGGAACAATCTTTCCAGATTCACATTCTCAGAATCATATTTCTAGAATCAAGAAAGTTTGTAGAACTAGACGTTTTGTAAATTACCTTGTTTAACCATGTTAAACATAACCATCTTTAAAAGTTCCATAAGAATTTTAAAAGTATACGATTCACCCCCCCCCTCTTTATTTTTGAGCACCTTTAGATACGTGATTCAGTATCTCTATTATTTTGATCCTACATTTGGTATTATAGAGTATATCATACTCAAATACCATCTCAACAATTTGTATTAGAGGTTTGGTTCAATCAGAATTAGTATCACCATTAGATTAAGAAGAGAATTCATCTCATTCTTTTCTCGGAATCAGTTTTTCGGGCTCATATTGTAACACCCCGAGCTTCCACGATACGCCTCTCTTTCAATAATGCAATAGCTTGCATTGTACGCAAGTTCGAGTTCTAACACACTGTGACTAATCAAAGTAGCCGTTATGAATAGTAATATCCACTTTTTAAAATTATAGAAATTTTATATTTCAAAATGGACTTCATTTTTGGATTCATAATATCAATATTTGCCTATGTTGAATTTTTGATATTTTTCTGAGAACTTCCATTTTTTTATGAATAGTGAAAAATACTTAAAACAACTTTTTTAATAAAAATAATTTATAGTGATAAGTTATAATATTTAGTGGTTTTAATGTATAATTAGAATATTTTTTTACCATTTTATCCAATGGTGTTCATTAGAATTAATTTCACCTTGAAATTGGACATAAACAATTTCCAATATTTTGATATAAATTGTTTCTTAAAAACACGCTATTTGTTGTGACAGTGGGAATTAATTATAAAATTAATTAATGCAACTTATATGTTTTGAATTTTGTAAAATAGAAATCTTTTTTTAATTCAGAATATCAATTATAGCTTAGGGTGAAATTTTGGGATTTTTCTGAAAAACATCAATTTTTGATTAATAGTGAAACCACTAAGTGGTATTTATAAAAACTGATTTTTCGTTTAAATGAAATTTTACCACTTCTGTGTTTTGAATTTCAAAAATCCGACATACATGGTTGTCATTAAAAAGTAAAATGTGGTTCAATGAGATTAAAATAATTTTTTGGTGAATAGTTACTTTTAAGTTCTTAATCGCGGTTAGAGTTAATTAGTGTAGTTTAAGGTAAAAATAATGTTTTAATAATATGAGATGAGCTTGACACATGTCCTAACCTCATTGGATGTGTCATGGCCGACCTAGAAAATCCATGGGTCAACTTGGGGACCCCATGGAGCCACTTTAGTTGTAAAATGACATAAATATCTTTTATTTAATGTTAAAGTAAAAAATGACACAACATGAAATGTTTTACTAAAACAATTTTTTACATGGGGTTATACAAGTAATATTTTTGACTATAAATAGTCATTGGAAAGATAAAACGATTTAATACATCATAGTATTTTTTTTATAATTTTTGGACATTAAATAAATTAAATTATTTATGACACCATGATGATGCAGTGATTACCTCATTAATTAACGATTTAAATAAAATGAAAAGATAATGTAACATCCAAGGATTAAAATTGTCAAAAACCTATTGGATGTGTATATTTAGAACCTTTATCACCTTATCCTAGAATTATATAAGTGTGGGACCTCTAAAATCAGAAACTCATTTTATAATAAAGTGACTTTTCATTACTTTCCAAGAGTGCCCCTCCTCTCCACTTATAAAAGGCCCCCACCTCTACCACCTCATTCACAATTTCAAGACATTTGGCTTGGCCAAAATCTTCCCAAATACTCTCACAACTTCCCTCCCTTACTCCTAGAAGCCTCAATATGGTCATAAGTCTTCCCAAAGAAGCCTTTGGCTCAAATCAAAAAGAGTTTCCCGATTTTAATGTAATGTCTTCTCTAATGTTGTTTTGTTTTATTTTTCTTCTCCAACCCCTTAAACTCTTTTTATTCCATTATTTTGTAACAACACCAGTATATACAATATACTTGGGTTTTGTTATGATAAGTATTTTGGTTACACATACACACACCTTCGTCTAATGGTTAAAGAACATACTATTTCTGTGGGTGGCGAAATACTGCCTCACAAAACGATGATTGTTCAATATTCTTTTAACACCTCTAATGGTGTCCATTTTGATGACACTATTTTCATATATGATATATATATTATTTTTATGTTTTCCATATGCTTCTGTATTTAACATTTATGTCATACATTATGATTTCCATTATGGGTAAACGCGATAATTTTATTTTAGGAAGTGCGGACTACCGCCCCCTCAAAGAGATATGAATCGTTAATTCCATATGCGGGATGTATAAAGGATGGAGTAAATGATATTTTATATGATATTATACTGTAATTATAATACACCTCTATACTATTATGATTTCATTCCATTAAATACTAAATAGAAATGAAAGTAGCGCTCATGCGTACGTACGGCTTACCGTCTCCATGAACGGTGCATTTCATTTCTTACCTCTAAATGTTATGTAATATTATAAATGAATGTATATACTAGATATTTATGATATATATGATATCTAAATCATTAATGTAATTCTGGATATAATGGATATTTCCCCACATGAACAACTTTTAAATATAAGAAGTTTATTTTTGACTCAAGTACCTAAGATCGACAAAATGACCGTTATAAACTTAAATAATTACATAATGTTCATGACATGGTAATAAGTGATATAAAAGAAATAATGAACTTCAAAAAGGTTCTTAAGAAGGTAGAGATTAACTCTAGTTTATTATTCAGGAGATAAAAGAATGGTCGAGTCAAGTCAGACACGATGTTAGGGAATTTCTTAACCCAATTTCCATTCTTTGGGTTTATCTCCTACTTTCAAATTATGTCATGATATTATTATGTCCTATCTTGTATTTATAATTTCTTTATGTTTACATATAGTTAATACACATAACAGATCTATGTTATTTTAAAAATGATCTTTTTAAGGACTTCGTCTCAATCTCCTTTTATTGAGGCATATTTGGTTTTATGCACAACTTTCTTTTATACAGTGTATAAACCCCTTTGACTTTTACGTTCATTCAAAAGGAATATTTTTTTATACGAAGTGTTTTACTAAACGACAAAAAGGGAATATTTTTCTTTTTGTACATATGCGGTGACAACGACTTCCCTGCCGCTGTGACCATTATTTGAGTTTCAGCTTCCTCTGCAAGCCATCACTTTTTTTTAATGAAAAATAAATACAGAGTTTTAACTTTCTTTTATTTTGGTATTGAAAAAGGTTTTGAAAGTGTTTTTATTATATCAATGTGTTGTATTGATATCTTGTGATTGAAATGTGGAAATTTTATTTTTCCTTTATGCATGTTTTATGTGATACGATTATGTTATGGTTTATGATATGTTTAAACCTATTCATATGAGGAACGCATTGGACTTAAAAAGTGACGGGTGGAGCCCGCTATAGCTCCTCGATGCATCGGCAGGTCTCATGAGACAAACTAGTGTATTGGCACGAGGCCTTGACAAAATCTTATTTGTGGTATTGGCACGAGGCCTTGGCTACGTGGTTATGATAGTCTGGCATTATGCATTCCATCATTATGAAAGTGGTTATTGATATTGCATGTGATTATTCGACCAGTAGAATATCCATGTGAAGAAGTAAATGGAATTATCTCATTTTACTTTTTCCATATTATGTTTATGTTCAAGTTTAAAAGTCTTTTGTTTTAGTTATACATTGCCTTAAATGTTTATGTTTTTTGATGAAAGCTTCCGCAATATTGTTATCCTTACTGAGCATCTGAGCTCACCCCTTTCAATGTTTTAATATTTTCCAGGATGTGAAGAAGTATTTTATGAATGACTTATAGGGATAGTCAGAAGAGGATATGAGGGTGGACTATGGAGAATTTTTTATTGTAGATTTTCACTTTATGATGTAATGTAACATTTATGAATGTATCTATTGTTTCCAAGGCTACTAAACTAATCGGTATTTCGAGAATTAATCTTTTGTGATCATGCCAATGTTAGGAAGTAATGAACTGACTCTAGGTAACTGGGGTCGGGGCGTTACAGTTGGTATCAGAGGCAATTTAGTACTAACCTTGGAAGATAGATTTAGATAAACTCTGATTAGAGCACATAGACTAAAGATAGACTTTGAGGATTAGTATTGAAGTGCTTTCTAGAATTTTGGTATTATAGAGATATTGTGAGTTTTCCAAGCAATATATCCCTGTCTGGATATGAGCAGGTAGAGGCGGCTCTGGCACAGATGTACCTAGGGGTAAAACCCGAAAACACCACTTTAAGCTACACTCAAACGGGAACTGGTGCACGACAACGGGCCTTTCTGCACTCTTGGTTATGACACTCCCAGGGGATTTGCTTAGGATAATTCTAATTTTCATAACAAACCATTATGTAGGGTTTATGAGTATATACTTTCTCAAAGAAAACATTCTTATGATTATGGATTATATCCATAAACCGTTCAATTTACATTAAGTATATTAAAAGTTTGGAATTATTCATTTTAATTCCTAAACTAACCTAGTTTATGCCATTGTATAGAAATGGCGCCTAGTAGAAGGAATGTGAACTCCAGCAATACGTATGATCCAAAACGTAATAAGGATCATATCTTTCATGGTATTAAGCCAACATTTAGAAGGGAAATAATCTCCCATGTGTTCTCAACATATGAAGAAATAGTATCATGTGTCAATAAGATAAGTAAAGAATTCTTTGATTCTTATGGCTTTGAAGGGAAGAAAGAGAAGAAAAGGATGGAAGAGAGAATGATGGAAAAAGGGACATGGGAAAAGAAGAATTTTCCAATATGTGATAACTATGGGAAGAAACACCTTGGAACTTGCCTAAAGGGAATGGGAGTTTGTTATAAGTGTGGAGAAAAAGGATACAAAGGGCATGACTACAAGGGTAAGAAAAAGGTTTCAAATGTACAATGCTTCATATGCAAGGAGCGGGGACACTACTCAAACCAATGTCCAAATCATCATAGTGTGCCCCAAATGATGTTATTGGATAATAATGAAGTTATGATACTACCACAGATGTGGAGGAAGGATTAGATTTCTTATGTTGTTATTAAAGAATTTTGTAATTTGAGTGTTGTACTGGTTATAATAATTATGGAGTATATAAGGATTGTACTGCAGTACTTGTTGTTTCAGTAAGGTTTTAATATGATGAAGGTAATCATATTTTTAGTATGTGGCAATAAGAGAAACTTTACTTTGTTTGGGGAATCTGATAAATTGATTTTGGAATTAAGAGACCTTTTAGAGAAATTTTGGACATAGGTATTTTGGATAACTATAAATGTTGGGATGGATTATGTTGAACTTTGAATAGTATTGTTTAAGGTTAAAACATTTCTGATGATTATTTTTGGAATACTATAATACTATAGTTTTAGGAAAAGGACAACCTATAGGGTGGGGCATAACCCATCGCGTCGGACAAAGCTGCAGGAATCGAACCCAAAACCATAGTGCGACAGGCCTTTATTACCTACCACTAGCCTACAGGAAGTCCCTGGTTATTACAAAACAGTTTTACTAATCTAAATGGTATGTGTTAATATTTGGAACCTTAAACAATTAGGATAAATAGAATATTTTTGAGTTCTATTACCTTTTAGAGTGAAAGATTGGTTTGTGGTAAAAAATTATTAAAGAATGAAAGTCTACATATCAAGTATGTATATTCCCTTACATTCTTAGTAAATCTCCTAAATAAATTCCTCAACTTTATAAAAGGTAACTTAAAACAAAAACATTTCCTGTTAACTTTTCCAATTGGGGATTCAATGACTATTTAACCAATCACAATTTTGTGATTTTCTTATGGTTAAATTTCTCCAAATCCTAATTTCTAAAACTCTCCATCAGACCTTGATGGTTTGTTTCTCCTCCATACCCATATTTTCATATAATCCTTGTATGGGCTATCTCGAGTGACCTTTGTACTTCTCTTTCTTTCTTTTCATGTTATATTTTTATTAACCTTATTTCCGGTGTGGGTTTTCCACAAATGTATTTTCTATTTTCAACCTTTTATTTTCAAAGAAAAATTTCAAATTGAGAGGATGCAATTTATTGAAGGAGGGGAGAATGTAACACCCCGATCTTCCACGACACCCCTCTCTTTCAATAATGCAATAGCTTGCATTGTACGCAAGTTCGAGTTCTAAAACACTGCGACTAATCAAAGTAGTCGTTATGAATAGTAATAACCACTTTTAAAATTATAGAAATTTTTTATTTCAAAATGGACTTCATTTTTGGATTCGTAATATCGAAATTTGCCGATGTTGAATTTTTGGTATTTTTCTGAGAACATCCAATTTTTTTTATGAATAGTGAAAAATACTTAAAACAAATTTTTTAATAAAAATAATTTATAGTGATAAATTGTACTATTGAGTGGTTTTAAAGTATAATTAGAATATATATTTACCATTTTATCCAATGGTGTTCATTAGAATTAATTTCACTTTGAAATTGGACATAAACAATTGCCAATCTTTTGATATAAATTGTTTCTTAAAAACAAGCTATTTGTTGTGACAGTGGGAATTAATTATAAAATTAATTAATGCAACTTATATGTTTGTAATTTTGTAAAATAGACATAATTTTTAAATTCGGAATGTCAATTATAGCTTAGGGTGAAATTTTGGGATTTTTCTGAAAAACTTCAATTTTTGATGAATAGTGAAACCACTAAGTGGTATTTATAAAAACTGATTTTTCGTTTAAATGAAACTTTACCACTTCTGTGTTTTGAATTTCAAAAATCCAACATACATGGTTGTCATTAAGAAGTAAAATGTTGTTCAATGAGATTAAAATAATTTTTTGGTGAATAGTAACTTTTAAGTTCTTAATCGCGATTAGAGGTAATTAGTGTAGTTTGAGGTAAAAATAATGTTTTAATAATATGAGATGAGCTTGACACATGTTCTACCCTCATTGGATGTGCCATGGACGACCAAAAAAATCCGTGGGTCAACTTGGGGACCACATGGAGACACTTTAGTTGGAAAATGACATAAATACCTTTTATTTAATGTTAAAGTAAAAAATGACACAAACATGAAATTTTTTACTAAAACAATTTTTAAATGGGGTTATACAAGTCATATTTTTGACTATAAATAGTCATTGGAAAGCTAAAGAGATTTCCTACATCATAGTAATTATTTTATAATTTCTGTACTTTAAATAAATTAAATTATTTATGACACCATGATGATGCAGCGATTACCTCATTAATTAACGATTTAAATAAAATGAAACGATAATGTAAACTCCAAGGCTTACACTTGTCAAAAACCTATTGGATGAGTCTATTTCGAACCCTTATCAACTTATCCTCTAATTATATAAGTGTGGGACCTCTAAAATCCAAAACTCATTTTATAATAAAGTGACTTTTCTTTACTTTCCAAGAGTGCCCCTCCTCTCCACTTATAAAAGGCCCCCACCTCTACCACCTCATTCACACATTCAAGCCATTTGGCTCGTCCAAACTATACCCAAATACTCTCCCAACATCCCTCCCTTACTCCTATAAGCCTCACCTTGGGCAGAAGTCTTCCCAAGGAATCCTTTGGCTCAAATCAAAAAGAGTTAACCGATTTTAAGTTAATGTCTTCTCTAATGTTGTTTTGTTTTATTTTTCTTCTCCAACCCCTTAAACTATTTTTATTCCTTTATTTTGTAACAACACCAGTATCTACAATAGACTTGGATTTTGTTATGATAAGTATTTGGTTTACACTTACGCACACCTTCGTCTAATGGTTAAATAACATATTGTTTCTGTGGGTGGTGAAATAATGCCTCACGAAATGATGATTGTTCAATATTCTTTTAACACCTCTAATGGTGGCCATTTTGATGAAACTATTTTCATATATGATATATATATTATGTTTATGTTTTTCTTATGCTTCTTTATTTCTCATTTATGGCATACTTTATGATTTCCATTATGGGTAAACGCGATAATTTCATTTTAGGAAGTGCGCACTACCGCCCACTCAAAGTGATTTGATTCGTTAATGCCATATGTGGGATGTATAAAGGATGGAGTAAATGATATTTTATATGATATTATACTGGAATTATACTAAACCTTTATACTATTATGATTTCATTCCTTTAAATACGAAAAATAAATGAAAGTAGCGCTCATTTGTACGTACGACTTACCGTCTCCATGAATGGTGCATTTCATTTCTTACCTCTAAATGTTATGTAATATTATAAATAAATGTATATACTGGATATATATGATATCTAAATCATGAATATAATTCTGGATATAATGTATATTTCACCAAAAGAACAACTTTTAATTATAAGAAGTTTATTTTTGACTCAAGTACCTAAGATCGATAAAACGACCGTTATAAACTTAAATAATTACATAATGTTCGTGACATGGTAATAAGTGATATAGAAGGAATAATTAACTTGAAAAAGGTTCTTAAGAAGGTAGAGATTAACTCTAGTTTATTATTCAGGAGATCAAATAACGGTCGAGTCAAGTCGGACATGAGGTAAGGGAATTTCTTAACCCAATTTCCATTCTTTGGGTTAATCTCCTACTTTCAAATTATGTCATTATATTATTATGTCCTATCTTGTATTTATACTTTCTTTATGTGTACATATAGTGAATACACATAATAGATCTATGTTATTTTAAAAATGATCTTTTTATGGACTTCGTCTCAATCTCCTTTCATTGAGGCATATTTGGTTTTATGCACAACTTTCTTTTATACGGTGTATAAACCCCTTTGACTTTTACGTTTATTCAAAAGGAATCTTTTTTTATATGAAGCGTTTTACTAAAAGACAAAAAGGGAATGTTTTTCTTTCCGTACATATGCAGTGACAACGACTTCTCCGCCGCTGTGACCATTATTTGAGTTTCGGCTTCCTCTGCAAGCCATCACTTTTTTTTAATGAAAAATAAATACAAAGTTTTAACTTTCTTTTAATTTGGTATTGAAAAAGGTTTTGAAAGTGTTTTTATTATATCAATGTGTTGTATTGATATCTTGTGATTGAAATGTGGAAATTTTATGTTTACTTTATGCATGTTTTATGTGATACGATTATGTTATGATTTATGATATGTTTAAACCTATTCATATGAGAAATGCATTGGACATAATAAGTGATGGGTGGAGCCCGCTATAGATCCTCGATGCATCGGCAGGTCTCATGAGACAAACTAGTGTCTTGGCACGAGGCCTTGACAAAATCTTATTTGTGGTCTTGGCACGAGGCCTTGGCTACGTGGTTATGATAGTCCGACATTATTCATTCCATCATTATGAAAGTGGTTATTGATATTGCATTGGATTATTCGACCAGTAGAATATCCATGTGAAGAAGTAAAGGGCATTATCTCATTTTAAATTTTCCATATTATGTTTATGTTCAAGTTTAAAAGGCTTTTGTTTTAGTTATACATTGCCTTAAATGTTTATGTATTTTTATGAAATTTTCCGCAATATTGTTATCCTTACTGAGCATCTGAGCTCCCCCCTTTCAATGTTTTAATATTTTCCAGGATGTGAAGAAGTATTTTATGAATGACCTGCAGGGATAGTCAGAAGAGGATATGAGTGTGGACTATGGAGACTTTGTTATTGTATATTTTCACTTTATGATGTAATGTAACATTTATGAATGTATCTAGTGTTTCCAAGGCTACTAAACTAATCAGTCTTTCAAGACTTGATCTTTTGTGATCATGCCAATGTTACGAAGTAATGCACTGACTCTGGGTAACTGGGGTCAGGGCATTACACATATAGTTTAGATTCATTTTTACATATAGATACTCTTGTTCTATCCTTTTCCTTTCTTAGTAATATTTTCATTGTTTACAAAAATTTATTACTAATAAGTTTTTGTGGAATGAAATTTTTCTTAATGATGGTACGAATCAATGTTGGTTCCATAAACAATCTCAATCCAACTAGACCACCCATTATTGATGGAAATTATTATGAATATTGGATAGATCTTATAAAGACATTCATTATCAATACTAGAGTTGATAATTTTGTTATGATTACTAGAGGATATAAAATCCCTGACAAAGATGTTAGTACCTTCACAAATCAAGAAAACCATGAATATCAACTGAATTATAAGGTACACAATACTTCTCTTTTCTCCATGACTAGAAATAAATATAGCCAAATTTCATCTTGTGAAGCAGAAAATTGTATTTGGAAGAAACTTGAAGTTACTCAAATTGGATCTACCAATGTAATTGAAACAAGAAGTGCCAGGCTCAGAGATGAATATCATGGTTTCTGCTTTCCTTATAGAGAACCCATATTTAAGGTGAAACAAAGATTCATAGCTATTGTAAATAGTTTACAATCCGTGGGTGAGAAAGGATTAGATGATGATGCTCTAGTTGATAGGATCATAGACATCATTCCAAATGAGTGGGAATTCAAGAGAACCGCTACTGATGATAACAGGAAGGTTACTCATATTTATCTTGATGAAATTTTTGGAACTCTTCTTCACCATGAGACTACAATGAAGAGAGATGTTGATAATGTAATGTAGAAGAATCAGAATAGAAGTGTTTCTTTTACTAATACTTCAAATCCTATGAAAGTCATGACTCATGAGAGAATTACCATATCCAAATCTAAGAAGTTTGTTATTCAATCTGAATGTAGTGGAAGTGAATCTTTAGAGAATGAGTTAGAAAATCTTTCTAAAATGAATAACAAGATAGATGGATAAAGGAACTTTCAATGCAAATATAAAAAGAAAGATATGAAATATAAGAACGATTCAGAAGTCACATGTTATGAATGCAAGAGAGCTGGACATATAAGACCTGATTGTCCTTTTCTTGAGAGAAATGAAATAAATGAAAAGCATTCTGAGAGAAACAAAAATAATTACTACAAGGATAAATCTAAGAATGTCTTGAAAGCTAATGACACTTGGAGTGACAGTAGTTGTTACTCTTCAGATGAATCTTCAGATTACGAATCTTCTGAACATAAGAATCTTGGTCTAATAGCCAAACTACCTTTTGACAATCATTACATAATGGCTAAGGTACACAATTCTGAATCAATGACCAATGTTTCTACAAATGAAAATTATAGTAATGATAAATACTATAACTCTTATAATGAAGAATCCTCATCAGATGAAGATAATACTTCACCTACCTATGAATAATTTTCTAGGTTTTCCAAACTTCTTGAGATTGAGAATTAAAAACTCATGAAAAAACATGATAAGAAAAATTCTAGGAGTAATATTCTTATTACTGAAATATCATATCATTCTAAAGATCATGATAAGAAAAATTTTGATTTCGAATGTATTTCAAAAAATCGTAAGGAAGTAAATTCTGAAATGAATAAACTTTCTAAGGATCTAAAAAAATTAATTTCTAAGAAAAATGTTTTCCAGCCTAACTCAAGTCAAAAATAAAATGTTTTAAAAGACAAGAACTTGTTTATCAAACTGAAATCCGAAATATTTTCCTTGAAACAATGTTTGTCAAGATTTACCTTATGTAAGGAATTTTTTTAAATGAATTCTCAAATCCAACCTCTAAGGAATAGTTCTAGTTTTGATTATACTAGTTCTAAACCAGTTTTTAGTAACAATTATTTTGTTCCTCAAAGTGCTCCATTCTGCACTAAGTATCAGTGTGATGGGAATTGGGGAAAAAATTGTTCCCAAAACAAAAATCATTCTTTCATATTTCATAAAGACTATTTTTCTAAAAAGATGTGGGTGCCTAAAATTTTGCATTCTGAGATTTCTGAATCCAAGAAATTTTGGGTTTCTAAAACCTAAAATTTTCTTATTTTCTAGAAAATAGAGAAACTAACAAAATTAATACATGGTACATAGATAGTGGATGTTCCCAGCATATGACTGGTAACAAAAACTATTTTGAAAATATTATGAAGACAAAAGGTGGAAAAGTAAATTTCAGAGATAATGCTCAGGGAGAAATTATTGGTATAGGTAACATTGTTCTTCTTAGAAAAACTTTGATTTTAAATGTTTTATTTGTTAAGGGTCTTAAGTACAACCTCATTTTCAAAAGCCAATTATTTAATCAAGGGTACCTTGTGAATTTTTGGAATGACAAGTTCTTAGTACACAATTCCAGGGATGTGATTATTATTTCTACCCATAGGCAAGGAAATGTATACACACTAAACATAGAAGACCTTAGGAGACAAGATCAACCTTTATTTAGTGCAATGGAAGATCATTATTGGTTGTGGAAAAAAAGGATAGGTCACTGTAACCATAAGAACCTATACAGACTCTATAATAAAAGAATAGTTAAGGATCTACCAGAGCTTAGATTTGATTCTTCAAAACATTGTGAACCTTATAAATAGACAATGAAACATAAATCAAGTTTTAAATCAATCGGTTAAGTCTCATCTACTGATATATTACAGTTAGTGAATGTGGATCTCTTTTTCCTACACAAACTGGAAGCATTGGAGGCAAGTATTATGTATTTGTTTTAGTTGATGAGTACACAAGATTTACGTGGGTCTATTTTCTATAAAATAAGACTGAATCTTTTTCGTATTTTAAAAGTTTTAGAGCCCAAGTTAAAAATGACAAAAACCTTCCATTAAAAACTATTTATAGTGATCAGGGTGGAGAATTTCAAAATTCTAATTTTGAAAATTTTTTGTAGTAAAAGATGCATTACTCATAACTTCTCATCACCCAAAAAACCTCAAAAAAATGGTTTTGTTCAATGAAGAAAAAGAATTCATCAAGAGATAACTAGAACTACGTTGAGTGACAATTCTGTAGCCAAACATTTTTTGGCTGAAGTTGTAAGTACTGCTTATTATACTATCAATTGAGTTTTGATTATACATTTTCTTAATAAAACTATTTATGAGTTATGGAATGGTAGAAAACCTAGACATTCCAACTTTATGTTTTTTGGTTGCATGGTATTCATTAAGAATACTAAAGATCATCTACACAAAATAGCACCAAAATCTGATGAAGAAATTTTCTTAGGCTACTCCACAACGTCTAAGGCTTATAGAGTTTTCAATAAAAACACTTGTACTGTTGAAGAGACAATACATGAGAAATTTGATTAAACTGATCCTTTTGTTTTTAAACAACCGCAACCTACATCCTCAGATGTGTTTTCAAAAACTGATTATCAGCCTCTGATAGAAGATCCTTTTGATGAGGAAAATGTTCAAGAAGATACTTCTGAAACATTTACCCCAGAAGATTTTATACCCTATGTTGATGAAGAGGTTTTACAAAACCCAAATAAGTTGTTTCTAATGAATCACCCTAGTGATAGTATCATTAGTGATGTGAATCAACTAGTAAGGACTAGAAGTTCCTTAAGAAATGAAGTAGAGCATCAAGAATTCATTTCCCAATTAGAACAAAAAAGAACTGATGAAGCTTTTGGTGATTATGATTTGATTAAAGCGATGGAAGATGAACTAAATGAATTCAGAAGGAATAATTTCTGGAACTTGGTTGAAAGACCCGAGGAAAAATCAATTATTGCACTAGAATTGGTTTTTAGTAATATGTCTGATGAAAATGGAATTATTGTAAGAAATAACGATAGATTGGTTGTTAAAGGATATAATCAATAACAGGGAATAGAATATAAAGAAACCTATGCTTCAGTAGCTAGACCTGAATCTATTTGTATCCTACTTGCCTTTGCAGTATTACTCAATTTCAAACTATTTCAAATGGATGTGAAATGTTCTTTTTTAATAGTTATGTACAAGAATATGTTTTTCTTGAAGTACCTCCTAGATTTCAATATAAAAAACATCCTGATCATGTTTTTAGACTTACAAAATCATTGTATGGACTTAAGCAAGCCCCTCGAGCTTGGTATGATAGACTTACATGATTTTTGATTCAATATAATTATGTTAAGGGAAATGAAGATCCAACCAATTTTATAAATAAAGATAATAATAATGTTTTGATTATTCAAATTTAAGTTGATGAAATTATATTTGGTTCAACTCAGCAATATTTTACTAATTTCTTTGTGGATCTAATGAAATCTGAGTTTGAAATGAGTATGAGGGTGAGTTAACATTTTTCCTTGGTTTTCAAATTTCTAAAAAACTAGATGGAATCTATATATCCCACCATAATTATATTAAAGATCTTCTTAAAAAGTATGGATGTGACAACACTAAAAGTATAAGTACTCCCATTAGAACCTCAAATACACTTGATTTTGAAGAATCTAAGAAACCAGTAGATCAAACATCTTTTAAAGGTATGATAGGAAGTTTACTTTACTTGACAACAAGTCCTCCAGAATTAATGTTTTCATTATGCTTATGTGAAAGATAACAATCCAATCCTATGAAATCTCATTTAATGAAAGTGAAAAGAGTTTTTCACTAATTAAAAGGAACCATGGATTTAGGAATCATCTATACTTTTGGAAATGATTTTGTTTTGAAAATATTTTTAGATGCTGAATTTTGGTGGATGTAGAATGGATAGAAAGATTACAACCGGAACTTGTCATTTCTTAGAAGATTCATTAGTTTCATGGTCATGAATGAAGTAACAATCAGTACCACTTTCCACTGTTGAAGTTGAATATGTAGCAGTTGGATGTTTTTGTGCTCAAGTGTTGTGGATGCAACACCCACTCACAAACTATGGCTTGAGTTTTACCAATACAAAAATTTTGTGTGATAATACAATTTCCATTCCCTTAGTAAAAACCCTACACATCACTCTCATGCAAAACACATAGATATTAGGCATCACATTCTTAGAGATCATGCACAAAAAGGAGGTATTAATCTTCAATTTATCAAAATGCAAGATCAACTTGCTGATATATTACATAATCATTTATCTTCTGATAGAATTGAATACATTAAACCTAATTTAGTAATGATAACTGTAAGGTAATATTACTTGTTAACATTCTATTGAAATTAATCTCTTTATAGTAATAGAATATTCTTTTATGGGGAGTACATTTTATTGTTAGTTTTCAAAAAAATCGTAATGAAGATTTCAAAATTTTTTGTAATGAAGTTTTCAAAATTTCTATAATAATGTTTTTTCCAAAATGGTGTTTTTTTAAAATATCTGTAATGGTGTTTTTCAAAACTCTTCGTAATGATGATTTTCTAATTTTTTTTCTCATAGTTTATAATTTTCGTTATGATCATTTTCATAATGAATATTTTCATAATGAAAATTTTCGTAATGAAGATCTGTATACTCAAATTTTTTTCCCTTGCTCAAGTTTTTTATGGAATATAAAGTCCTTCAAGTATAATTTTCCTCAATACAACTAATTCTCCTGAAAATATAATATTTATGATTATTTTTTGAGTTATCATAATCACCTTTTACATTCTGGTAGTTTCTTTTGTATTTAAAATTTTCTCAGATTCTAGATTCCTTATATCTGATTATTTTTCTTTAAAAACCCCAAAAGGTCAGATCCTACCAAATTTTCCTTGAGACTATCATTCCATCCATCATATCTGATCAGAATAATTCTCATCAATTTGATTCAGATAGAAAGATGAATTGTCACATCAAATACCTATATAAAGGACCCCCGAAGGGTTGTCCCACATCGATTTCTAGCCTTTGCTTGTCGATGCTCTTCCCTCCTTCAAAAGCCTGTTCCAAACTTCTTAGAGTTTTCTCAAGTCTGAATGTCTACAAAAGAATCCTCTTAGAAATATAAGTCTACTGTCAAGCTGATTTCGGAGTGGAATTTTTATAGATAAAGGTTGTTAAATCCAAAATTTTCAATAAATATGATTCTATAATCTCCAAGAACATCAAACTTAATGGATGGGAAAGTTTCTGCATATCAAATCTAGGTGATCAAGACTTGGTTTATCTGGATTTTCTTATAAAATTATATGTTTCTTTTAGTTTCTATAAAAAAGAAGGCAGAGAAAAGTTTTCATTCACAAGTTATGAAAAAACCTATGCTTTATCTTACACTAAGGCAGCCAGCTTAGTTGGAGTTCCATTACAAGGGGAAACTGAATTTTGTTCTCATAAATTGCCCGATGTTCAAGGAATATTTGTCAAGGTAAAATCTATGGAATGTCTTATACATACATATGTCAAGACTGCAAAGATTTCTCACCTAACTACAAATAATCAGATCCTTGAATTGTGGGTTAAGGGTTTTATCATTCTGGGAAAATGTGAAAAGGAAACCATAATGAAGAGTGACATGTTCATATTTTATTTTCTGGTGAATCAGAGGAAGGTAAAATTGATGAATCATATTCTCATTACAATTGAGAATATTAAGAATGGGAACTTGAAAGCTCATATTATTATGTACCTCACCATTCTTTCCAATCTTATTGTTTGGTGCTTAGAGTCCTTTAAAATCCATTGCAGATTAAAGTCGAGGAATTGCGAAGTAATGATAATCAGTAATGATACTCTCAAGAGGATAAAATTTGGTTTTTGTAAGGAGACAAGAGAATTCTATGACTTACCAGAGGAAGAGGCTAATGATGCTCTGAAGGAACATCAGGTTCAAGAACCATCGAAAATGGCTGGAAACAAGAGGATGTTAAAGGAAGGGCAGAAGAAGGAAAAATCTCAGAAGCTAATGGAACTCAATGTGCACCTATAAATCCCAAAAAGTAGAAATCCTATCCAGATGAGGTTGTAGCCAAGTGGATGGAAGACAAAAAATCAGATGGAAGGAGATCCATAGTCTAGCTCGGATCCTGCAGAGGCCAATTCTTTGAAAGATAAGCCATCTGATGAGCTTGAGAAGCAAGCTAAGGAAAAGAAGAAAAAGAAGAAGATGTTTGAGGCAGAAATTTGTCAATCCATTCTAGGGGGTACTGAAATAGAATCTGAGATATCCCAGTACAGAAATAGTTATTGGTCGAGACATTACCTGAGACTCCGTGGAAGAAGTTTTTCACTCCAGAAAAAGCCCAAGAGAAGGTTGTTGAAAAAAGGTAGTTGAAGAAAAAGGATAAGAAGAGGTTGAAATTACTGTTGGTACTGAATACCTTATAATGAAAGTTTAAGATTATCATGAAAAAGAAACCCCATCTGAGAAACTATCAATCCGAATTTCTGAAGTACAGTCTTCAATGATCCCAACTCTTAGGAATGATGAGTAAGGTGAAAATGAGAAGGGTGAAGAAGATGTTAATAAATTTTCTGAAGAAGAAAGCTATAAGAATAACTTTATACACCCTGAGGATGCTGAGGCAGGAGCTGAGAATGAGAAAGTAGATGAAGATACGATTGTTCAGCTGTCTGACAGTGAACATAAGTCTCCAGATAAGGAAGCTATTCTAAGAACCGATAAAGGAAAACTGTTGGTTGAGGAAACACCTACTAAAGTAGTTCCAAAGAATAAGGAAGTTGGTGGATCTTCAAAGAGGAATCTTTTTGAGCTAGAAAAAGATCCCTCACCAAGAAAAGTCTCGGATTTGGAATCATCTTCTTTGGGACAAGATTTCATAGTCTATTCCTTGAAGAATCTTGTTGGGACCATTCTGATTATTCCAATCATAGATTCCAGATGCCAGATGCTTCAACATATTTTGAACCAAAAATTAGATTTAGTGTCCATGGTGATGGAAATATGTGTCAAGATGAAGGAAAACTTCATATCTTTCCTTATCAATTTTGAATCCCACAAAAGTTCTTGTAAGAAAATGGTCAGCTGGTCAAAGAATATAGTTGAAGATTTGAGAGAGATTGATGAGTTTCAACATGATGTTAAGGATGACTTTGATACTGTAGATAGAAAAATCAAGGATATCACAAATATATTTGAGGAAAAGATAAATCATGAGTAGAATTATCGGTTTCAAGAGGTCAAGGATCTGAATGGGAAGTTGTACCATATTTCCCAAAGCTGGAAGAGAGAAATGGATCTCCATATCGAGATTGAAGAGAAGCTATTGAAGCACGATGACTTGATGAATGTTCAGGGATTGGTTCTGAAGGCTCAGGATGATAGGATCAAAGCCTTAGAGAAACAATAATAGGAAGACCGCAAGGATCTAAAGAAGCTGAAAACCATTGCGATGAAATTGATACCCAAAGAAATGGATGGAAAATAAATTTAATCTTTTGTTTTATTTTTTTCCTTGTACAAATTCTTCCAATATTATTGAAATTTTGGTTTCTCATTTCTGTTTTCATTCTTTGTTCTAATATTTCAGGTACCAAAATTTCTTTTCCATTCCCTCAAATTCTTTTTCAAAATCACAAAGGGGGAGAAAGGTAAAAAATTCTCAGAAAAGAAGAAATAGCCCTATGTAATGGGGGGTTCATTTAAGGGGGTGTTTTCATTACAATGATTTCCATACTAAAGATAATTAAAAATATCATTTCCGAAATCTAGAATACGATCCCTAGTGTTCCAAAGACTAAGGGGGAGTTAGTCGTATTCATCTTTTCCCATATGAAAAGAGAGATATGATTTATTTGCAAAGTCGAGAAAAATATTTTCTATGTCCTTTTATTCTCTTTCGTAAGGATTTTTGTGCTTTCCAAAAAGGGGGATATTATTGAGTCAATAAGGTTTTCCTTATGACTTTTCCATTCCTTCATACTTGGGGGAGATTGTTGAGTCATTAAGGTTTCCTTATGACTTTACCATCCCTTCTTATTTGGAAAAACACAAACACCTTATCTTAAGGAAAATCTATTTTTACCCAATGTTTCACTTATATAAGGAACAATTTCCTTCCCCAAAAAAATTTATCCATACCATGTTTTTATTGTTCATATCATAAATTTTCTAAGTGTAAAATTCAGTTTGTAACCGAAAACTCAGAATCCTATAAATACCTAGATTTGAAGCATTCAATTTTTGGATCAGAATTCTCAGAATTCTGGTTACGAACTCTTCTCAGTTTTGACCCAAAATTCTGAATACGAACTCTGGTTATGAACTCTTCTGAGTTCTGACTCCGAATTCCAAATATGAATTCTGGTTACGAACTTCTATGAGTTCAGACTCCGAATTCTGAATAGGAATTTTGGTTATGAACTCTTCTGAGTTCTGATTTGGAATTCTGAATATGAATTCTGGTTACAAACCCTTATGAGTTATGACTCCGAATTCTGAAGATGATTTCTGGTTTCAAACTCTTATTAGTTTTGTCTCTCTCCAAACTCTTATGAGTTTTGACTCCAAATTATCATGAACTATGACTCTGAACATTGTATGTTCTGGTTCTAAATTCTTATGAATCCAGATTCCGAATTTCCTTGAAATTTAGACTCCATAAATCTATAGAATTCAGGTTCTAAATTCCTAGAAAACAGATTCTGAATATCCTTATATTATAGACTCTGAATTCATTTTTTTAGACTCTGAACTTTCCTTTTCTTATATTCTGAATATATTTTTTTAGTTATGTAACAATATTTTTACTTACCCTATTTTCTATTATAAAACAATGTCGTGCATTCAGTTACTAACTAACCGTTGTTTGAGTGACGTGTGTGGAGGTTCCTCCGAAACTCAAGGAAAATATGACCATTGGAAGAGGGATCCAACCATTGGTGTTGTGCCGATAAATATTAGCTCATTTTAAAAGAGATAAACACTGTTCGATGACTCTGGGGATTACATGTTGTTGAAGTGATTTATAGAGAGAGACGCTCATTGCTTTGTGCGTACTGAACTTCTTGTTTAGATTTTCTTTGTGAGACTCCAAATGTTTTTTATTACATTCGAGGGATTCTAGGGATAAGAAGACAGAGATGTCGACTACCTGGAAGTTGAGGTCTCCCTTCCTGAGGAAGACAGAAGTGTCGACTACCTTGAATTTGGGGGCTTGCGGGGATAGCAAGATAGAATCCAATATTTGTATTGAGGGATTACCCTAGTGTGGGTAAGAAAGAATTTCTTGAATGTATAAATCATGGGGCCTTTATCCTAGGTTGTTGGATACCCTTCTATTTGGGTTAAAATATTTATTACTTGTTACTCATTTTTGTTACAATTTTCCTACTGCATTTGTATTGATGAGGAATGTATAACTATCTTATACTTCCTTATACTTGTACTCGGATTTAGTGATATTCTATATGCTTTAATAATGAATCTTCATCATTGTAAACATTCGTTATGTTTCATTTTCCAGAACCTTCTTTCTGAATTCACATTCTCAGAATCATATTTCCGGAATCAGGCAAGTGTGTAGAACTAGAGGTTTTGTGAATTACCTTATTTTACCTTGTTAAATATAACCATATTTAAAAGTTACAAAGGATTTTTTAAAAGTATAAATTTCACCCCCCCCCCCACCCTTTTGTATTTTGAGCATCTTTAGATACTTGATTAATTATCTCTATTATTTCGATCCTACATTTGGTATTATACAGTATATCATACTGACATACCATCTCAACAAGTTGACCTGGTTTATATGGTTTTATATTATATTGTGTGGCCTAAAATAGCTACCTATAGAACAAGGTTTTATGAAACACGTCTTTATGTATTTTCTTTATATAATTTTATACATGTAAATATAGTATCTTATACTGTTGTTTTATAATTATAGGAGATAGACGCCGAATTCAATCCAATGTAATGGAATTCTCAATTGTTGAGTGTAGGTATCATTGTGATTATTCCAAGAGTATTTATATAAAATAGATTGATGTTTATTGGTGATTATTATTTTTACATTGAATATTCAGAAGGATGGTCTGAATTTAATCCTAAATTGATGAGGAAACTCACTCTCAGAGAGAGTATACAAGTAAAGAGAACATAATATTTCAATGGTGGGGGATCTACTGTACCTAAAATTAATCGGTTAAAAAATATACGAGAGTATGATTTGAACTATAAATTAGATATACATGTGAACTATTTTTCTATTCATATCTAAATAATTTGAAAAAATGATGATTTTATTGGTGGAGTTATTTGGTCCATAAATAGCAATAATATAAGGAAAAAAAGAATACTCCAACATACCCAAACCAATTGTCACTTGATCATGGAATAAAAACACTGGTTCATAGGTTTTTGATAAATATCATATTATAGATTATTTTAAAATTAATGAGAAAAAAATAAAATATAAAACAATTCATAATAGAAAATATAGGAAGTTTTGAGGAAGTAATAATAAATATAAAGGTTCCAGTTAAGGCCTGTCCCAAACACGAAGCACAAAAAACCAAGGAATGAATGGAATTTTCCTCCATGAGTCTTAGTTTTATAATTTACACTTCTAGTAAACCCCATCGAAATGATGGGGAGGGAGATATAAATTAAAATGTATGTCCATCATACCTATATATGATTTTATGATCATATTACACTTCAAGGAATAGATGTAGTCAATTATATTTAATAAATTTATCACTAGAGTATTATAACAACATTTATATATGAATTCTAAAAGTTGACACTAATGAGAAAATATTTTGCGGAAAAACACTCAATAACATATAATGATTTTCAGATTTAGTGAATGATATATTATCATTAAATGTTACATCAATACTTGGGATAAAAATGGCATACTAATTTGAGAAAAATATTAAAATGATTTAGAGAGGGTAAATTATCCCACTAACCAGTGTTTACATAGGGTGTATGACACCAAGTTGTTAATTTTTTTTAGAAATTATGTGGTGATTTCCAATGATGCTTAAAATATTTTTATGGTCATTATCTATTTAGGCCCTCACTCAGAAATAAAATTAACTTATTCAAAAAAACTATATTCACTTTTTAGTGAGTTAGAAATATTTTATAATACTTGTTGCATAAAAACTTATTAGTAATTACAAACCATTCATAAATTATTAATTTATAAAATTTTATAAACTAATAAAAATTTCTAAAATACAATTTTACAATTATTTTTAAATTATAAATTCAATTCATAATTGAATATAAATAGAAAAACTTATCACCAAATCATATTCTACAATTCATATGGAATCATAGGATATGATTGAGGGGACCTAACATATATTTCGTTATTTGAACTTTATGACTGATAGCATTGTTGTAAAAGATAATGTAAAGTGGTATAATATAAATCATATTTTATGATCGATATCTTTATTTTCTTGAATGATATTTCATATCATAAGTTATGATATACCGATATATCATATTGATGATAATATACTTTAATTTATCAATATATGATGTAAGAAATAAAAATTTAAAATATCCCTATATCATTTCATTTTAATTGAACATTTTCAATTTTTTTAACAAATGTGGTAGCTTACGATATCATATACCATATTTTAGGACATAAAATCTATATAAAATATAATTAATCTTATTTTATGACTAACTATATAGAATGGAACACAATATAGATATTATTATTTTCCATTATGATTTCATAAATATAAGATCATGTGAAGCTTTGGCACCACTATTGGGATTCATAAGGTTTGATAAAAATTATTGAAACATGAATAATAAAAATCCCAAGACCAAGATCCATATGTGTAGAAATATAAAATACATGTAATATTAAAATGAATAATTATAAAACTAGTGTACCTTAACACCAAATTGACATCATCAACAATTTTCATCATTGCTTAATATTGATAAAATTAAAAGAAAAAAATCATCCCTTATTTATGTTTTATCCATAGGTTGCACATAAATCACTTATCATATGGATAAGATCCTTTACAACCACCATGATATGATGAAACATCATGAAAAAATGTTGTAAAAAGAGAGGATATTCATGTTTTAGTATTCTAGGGAGTCATAATCATGTATTAAGATTACATACCAACTATCATAACATATAAATGGGTTTTATATCTCCCTCATGGATGATGCTTAGGGTTGTTGAATTAACTCATGCATTATTATATAGGAGTAAATTATACTTCACCAAACACATGAATCAAATGGGTAAATTAATATCCCTCACTAAATTTATCATATGAAACCAAAAATTTAATGATAAACATCTTGGAAGATATCAGCAGTCAGTGAAATTCAACCTAGTTACAAGGATATTTCATAAAATATTGCATATTTTTCCCTATGAATTCATGGAATGGATTATTATATATTTAGTAATTGTAAATTAAAATTTTATATAACTGATGAATGTGGTTCCATGGTTTCTCTAAACCATTCAATATTATCCACCTTAATCATATAATTTGACAGAATTAAGGTGTATAATGAATTCCAATTTTATGTTTTTTGATTCACTTCAGTTATAAGATTTCATATAGCTTTCATGAATTATATGTTTAAGGTGTTAAGTTATATAAATACTTTAATAAGTCATTTTTTCATTTCAATGGTTGTAAATTATTTATATAAATATCAAATATATATAAATTAATGATCACATAGAATTAAACTATAGGTTCCAAATATCACATAAGAGTATCCATTTCGTGGATTAGATTAATTTAAAGTAGCATTAGAGTAATTTAGTGATTTCAATAGCACTATAATATTTAAAAAAACTTTTTAAAAGTAATTATATAAAACATAATACTTTTTAGATGAAATTCAAAAATTATTTTATTTGTTTTTCAGTTAATACAATTAGGGTATATTTATTTTTGGTAATATGTGAATTATAATGATTAAAATTAAATGAAATGTTTTTTTCCCTATTTTTAGGATTAGAGCATAAGTTTTCCATGATGAATATTTTAATATTTTCAAATATTGGAGATCACACTAATAATTTTCATCATATTTTATTAGTTTTGAATATGAAACTAACCCACGAGACCATTCAATGTTTTTCTAAATAGGATATGAGTATAACAAAAAGGTAAGAGGGTTGAGTAATTGATGGGATACTAATTCTGCTAAATATTATATGGAAATTAATGTTTTTAAGGGAGGTGGCACATATTGAGTGAGTAAAACATGGTTATACTATAATTATTTAATTTACATTACATTACGTTTATTATAAAAAATGAGTAGAGAACTGTTATTTATGTTTTTTAGTATGCTTAAAATTTTTTTAGAAGAATTCAATGTTATGTTTCCTGTTATATATATTCATTGATAATTATTGAATTGAAGCATGTTTTACATTTAAATATTCGAAGTATATTAAGTATTTTTTTGAGTTCCTTTTACCATAAATTAATTTCTAGGGTGATGTCACTCTTAATATGGGATGAAGGTCAACTTATTGATTAAGGGGAATTATGGATAATTTTTAATTTATTTTGGTTTGAATAGCACATTGTAAATAATATGGATCCTTTAAAAATAAGGTATCAGGAGATAAGTAAATATTGGGATGTAGTTCCTTAGTTAATAAAGATGTGTCACAATCATGTGGTGTTATCTCTTTCATTTACCATTTCTCATGTTTTGTTAATATGTTGGGTATCACATATTAGGTCAATTCATTGTAGTAGGGGTATATGACTGGATTAAATGTAAAAAAATTGTTAACAATATATTCACATGGGATCACCCCTTAGTGTGGTTTTATGGCTCACTAGGCACCACTATTTGTATATTATACATACATATCTTCTTTAACTATAAAGAGGATCCCATTAAGCCAATTCATTAAATAACATATGTGGTCCTAAAGCCTTTTGGAGATCGGATCTAGTGGTTGTAACAACATGTTGATTATAATTTTTTAATTTCTTATTATATTTTATCATATACAAATTCTATCTACACATATCCAATTTTTTAATTGTCTAATTCAAATTAGATTTTTGATAACCTAATATCCATATCTTAAAAAATGTAAATATAATTTTTACACCCTATTAAAATATTTCCCATACAAATGTAATAAGAAATAATACATCTTCATTTACTATTATATAGTGAAATTATTCAAAATATAATGAAATTTTTATTCTGATTATGAAACCATAGTATCAAATAATTTGAATGAGGTCTTTAGTGATTTTTAAATTCTTGAAACACCTCAATAATATTGTATGAACATTGAACATATTTTTTTATCTAATAAAATTATTCCATTTTTGTTTTAGTATTCATATAATATTTTTCTCTAGAATCTTTTTTTCACTCACAATAATTAATTTTTTACTACCATCATCATGTCAAATTCCAAATGATTTAAATTTACATTCATAATATTCATTAAAAATACCATGAATGTGATGTTAATTTTCTATAAAATATATTAAATCCAGATGATAGTTAAGAAATGTATTATTTATATCAGCCATCTTATTTTTGTGTACCTCATCAATTAAACCAATATTTTGTGTTTTGCCATCGTTTTTTTAGGAGAAATATTTTTATTTTGATATCGATTATTATATTTATAATTTATTTGAGAGTATATTTTATCTCACATTTATACTTATATAATTTTTCTAAAAGATTTATTATATTCATAAATCTATTTTAATATTCATAATGTAATCTAGTAAGATAATCCTTAATAAATTGCTCAATAATTAAAACTTTCTTTTGATTATGAATATACTGGGTGAAACTAATAAGATGATCTAAGATCATAGAATAGAACTATACATAACTGATATACATGCTAAAATAAGGTATTTTATTAGTAGAGGATATGGTTGACATTTGAATAGTTATATGCTTTAATTTTTTAAATATTTATTATAGAATAATATTTTCAACTCGTTTACTCACATTTAATTGTAGATTTTGACAATCAAGATTTTATATCCTCATATTTTTTATTACAATCAAAAGTTTCCATCCATATCTCTTATTGATCATATCGATCCTTGAATACTATCATCACAGAAACAATCACATCCTAGAACTTTTGAAATTAAAAAAAATATGAGTAGAAAAGTGATTGATATTTTCCATAAAACTATATCATTATATTCTAATGGTGATAGAATTTCTCCATCCATTACTACATAGGTTCTCCTAATATATTTATCTCTTATGTAATATTATATATAAATATCTTCTATATGTTCTTAACAAAACTTTTCATGTTCATCTTTATCCTTCTCCTATATAAATCCTACAAGTTCATTAAATAGATATTAATTTCCTTCAATAGACCTTTAAAAATATTCAATTTATACAGTTTACATAGGATAATTTAAAATAACATTATTACTTCCTTTAGTTAATATCTCATAATTAGATTTAGAATCAATTATGTTACCAATGAAATAAATATATATACATTATTTTTTAACAACAAGAGTCTGATCCTATGAATATAATGGACATTTAATTTTATTGTGTCCTAAAGCATCAAAATTAAATGTAATTTCTAACCTATTTTGATTTTCAAAAAACTATACCATGTAATATTTGACAAATATAATCGGATTTATGTCCATAAATATATCCTCAATTATAACATAATGAATATAAATATTCCTAAACCTATTTACATTAGGATAAACTTCTTTAGAATTCTTTTATTCACCTTCAATTGGATCATTTTCAATTTAAATTATTTCTTCCCTTAAAGGTTCCTCCTAATCCTTAGTGGGAACATCCTATTATCTTTAAAAATCATCATTGACATCGCCTCTTCTAAAATCCACCAATTTTTTATGTAATTAAATAATTTAAACTTTATTTTCATCAATAATTTGGATAAAAATATGTTTTGATGAAGACACTCTAAAGATGTCTAGTCATTTAGTAAAACATTTTCATTTTCAAGAAAGAGGGTATGAATTCATACATAATGATAATAATTTAGTCTTCCTTTCCATTTATCCAATGTTTTTTAATTCATTGCATATCTTTTAAGATTATCCTTCTTATTCTTCAATTACATGTACATAAGACACTTTTCATTAAAGAAAACCTTTTCAAATTCTTCCATACTTTTGTATAATTCATCTTTGAATAAACATGCATAAAATATTGTGCTCATGAAAAAGATAATAGTGATTTAAAAAACAAATATGATTAAAAACAATTATTCACATTCAATAAAAATTATAATATTATGTTGGGAGTATATATAACAAATTTATACTATGTATTGAAAACACTTATTCATATATTATCTTATAATATTAAACAAGAAATAATATAGGTTGTGGGATAATAAAAAATTACACTGCATAAGATACTACTATAAATCAATGCATAGTTAGTGCTAGAAATGAGCCTTATCAGCCTTAAAAATAAATAGACAAGCAACACACACGAAAAATATCTCTTCTATAGCAGCACTAAAAATCACTAATAATGGATACCTTTATTAGTTCTAAAAATCACTTATGAAGTCCCCTATTTTCAATTCTTTTTTATAATTGATAGAAGATTCCTTTATTAGTGCTTCTATTAGCAAAAAAACGAAATTTTATTTTATTTTTCCCAACTACTCATGCCCCCTATCTACTCTTGAAGCCCACATTTATCAGTTCTATATGATATCTAACACTACAACTCCTGTTGGAAAAATCCCCCTTTTATCAACACTCACGACCCCCTTTTTCTGTGCTCGACCACTACCCCAGTACCTTCTCACCCCCATGCACCTGGACTTGAAACTAAGACCACCACATGAAAAGAGTACCCATTTAACCACAACCCCATATTTTACTCTTTTATATTTAATGATATTTCAATATATATACATATATATACTTCTTTATTATCCATGTATATATATAATTATTTTTAAATATATTTTTAAAATATATTTGTTTATTTTCATATTAATACACTATTCTTGGTGTGTGTGTGTGTCAAATATATATATATATTTGTATATATTATTTTAATATTCATTTAAAATTATTAGAAATTAAATATATATGTATATATATATATTTATCAATACACACACATATATGCATATATAAACATTACATATACATTTTTATATGTATATATAAATTCATACATTATTATACATAAAAAAAATGGGTAGATCTTATTTTGAATAATATAGATAATAATTATATCTATATGATATATATAATTAGTTTTAATTACATTTGTCAAAAATTTATATATTTTTTATATTTAGACATAAATTATATACATATATAATCACATATTTTTGTTTCCATATATTCACATATATATATACATATTTACAAACAATTGTAGATTTATATATATATTTTTTATAATGTATCTATAAATAATTATTGTAAATACATGGGTATAATATATTTAATGATATGTATATATTTATATAAATGAATTTATATATGATGTATTTACAAAATATTTATACACACATACACACACATACACACACATATTTACACACATATACACATCTATATTTCATATATACTTGAAAAAATGTTCATGATATGTATTTATTTACATATATTAGAATATGTACACAAATATATATTCATTTATTGACACACACACATATTTATATTTAAACATTAATATTCTAGGTATATACATGTTAATATAAATTTATTATAATGGAAAATAAAATGGATATTTTTTATTTAAAATATATTGGATAATAAGTATTTATTTACAAAAGGTTTATTTATTGAAAAATATATTTTTATATGAAAATAAATAAATATCTATTTGTATAATAGATTTAATACATATAAATATATGAAACTATGAATATATTTTTTTATAAAAAATTATATAATATAAAATATGATAAAATTTATATACAATAATATCTCTATTATTGTAATACATGATAATAAATTTAGTCTCCACTGATAAAAGACAAGAGGAGCACCTCAAATAAGGCTGAAATTCCATCAATTGTTTAAAAATCAAGGTGCCTCAACTAAATATTCCATTTTAGAGGGATTATGACCATTTTTACCAATAATAAAACTATTTGTGATTCCCCCAAGTTATAATATTGTAATTGTTTTTGAAATCATTGATTTGATTTTTGGTGGAGCTCAAACGAACACTGAGATCAAAAGTTAAGGCCGCTTCAAGTTCTATTCATATTTTTAACTTATTATAGATCATTGATTAATCTATTGAATTTTTATATCATCTAATTTTAATTAAAATACTATTACTCAATGATAGTTAGAAAATTATGAATTAATATTATTATTTTTAAATTATTTTATTATCCATTTTTACAAAATATATATACATTTTGAGAAAATTGTATTTTTTATATAAATTGTACCTACTAATAAATATTTATTAACATCATTATAAATATATTAATATATTAATATATTATATTGAACGATAAATATATATTTTAATCAAATATACCTTTTTCAGTGCTACAAACACTAAAGAATGGGCACTTTTATCAACTATATTTTTTAACACTTATAAAGGTTTTCTTTATCAGTGATTTTTTTAGTGCTAACAAATGCTAGCGATGAATATGAAATGATATATAATAGTGAGGCTAGAAACAAAATATATCAAAAAACATAATATTAAAAAATTCGGGCCATGATTTCATAAATTTATCCTTGAAATTTATTATTTTATATCCGTAACAATTCAATATTTTTATAGGAATCAATCATGTTTTTATATTTTTTAATGAATTGAATCAAAATTTATAAATTTTATAATTGAATAGAGATTTATAAAATATGTTATTTCTTAATTTTTTTTAGAAATACTACATTCAATTCTATGTTATTTGTGTTCATTATCAAACATTAAATATAAAAAAAGTGGAATATTTTTTGGAAAACATTACTTAACACTCATAGCTAGATAAATCAAGAATAAATCCACCCTTGGTAGGAGAAACATGATGTGTTATTGGGTTACATGGAAATGGGGAGGGAATAGAGAAACTTGAGCAATGGGTTGTCATTCGATTTTAGGGGACAAGGAGGAACACAATCACTATGGGATAGGGGAAAGTTGACCTTTTCTGAGAGACATTCTGCTGGTGGGGGGATAAAAGGCCTTGAGTAATAAGATGTCAAAGGGATAATTGTAATGTTACTAGATACATGATAATGGTTATAGGATATAATAAATTTACTAATGGGGTATAATTTATGAATAGGTGAAAAGAAGAGTAAATGAATGGTTGAGTAACTTGGGCATTTCAAGGAGAAACTCCACTAACGATAGGGCTATATGGCCTGAATAATAAAAAATCCCCCACACTCAAGAGATATATATATATATATATATTTATATTTATATTTTTTTAGATATAAATTCAATTAGTTTCATATATCCAAGTTATTTGAGTAAGGTGAACTAATGAGGGAAAGAGGTTAGGTGGTAACATCAAATTGAACAAGCCAGTATTTTCATATACTCAGTACACCACTACCAAATATTTCTAGAACTATCCAGTTTTTTTAGAAGAATAAATGTAAAGATGAGGTAAATAAATAAATAAATAAAACACATTGGTATGGTATCCTAATATGATTCTATAATGATACCTCCAACTATGCCATAATATAGATATCTTGGGACCAAGTTCACCGAGTTAATATATAATATAAAATTAAATGTACATAATTATATATATATATATTAGCTAGAATGGGTAGGGAAAACACAACTTGAATTTTAAAAGTCATGTTTAAACATATAAAAAATGAAAGTTTGTTCTTTGGCATCATATATGCATCCCTAAATGTAGTAAAATTGAATTCATTGTTCTTAATATTTAGGAATATTGAGCCATTACATGGTGATACCCAATTGGGAACCTATGAATCAATTCAAGAGCACTACAATAATCTATCAAAATTCATGTCTATACATGGAAGAATGTATGTGGAACCCATGTATCACTCTGGGAATGAAATAAGACGCAACCCTATCATCCCGTCCATGGTGTACAACATAGAGAACTAAGTCTCACTCATGGAATTGTATAACAACATTTCCCATTCAACCTATACAAGGAAACACATTATGAAACCATGTATCCCTCATGGGTAAAGTACATAAGGCATCCTCCAAATGAACCCATCCAAGGAATTCAATAAAATAAACCAATAATTATTCCCAATATATAAGGATCCATTTAAAAAAATTTATTTAAAATGCTCAATGAGTTCTCTGAATGTGTCCTCATGTTGGGATCCTTGTTTCTCCATAGGCTTTAATTAAGGGTATGGGTTTAATTAAAAAAATATCATTCCATTTACAAAAAATTATAATCATTACAAGGGTAATTTCATATCCACTATTGGTGGTTTACATCAATTACAGACATGAGGCCCTTAGGTATTTAAATGAGGAACACCCTTCATGTTGATTGTGTTCATGTGGTCACCATATAATATCAAATTTCTGGTTTCTTGGACTATATTAAACATTGGTTATAATTTAATTTATTGATTAGATATTTTAGAAGTTTCAGTTGAGAAGTCCAACAGGTAGTACAATAAGGAATGAAAATACAACAAACCTTTTAGGGAAAATAACTAAACCCCCTATATTATGTCGGTAGATAACCACTTTTCTAATATCGAACATTGAATTTTTCACAAATGCAATATAGCGTAAGAATAAAAAAAATCCATGATAATAATGTATATTAGAACACATTAAAATATCACAGAAGATGCTGACATAAACAGAGAAAATGAAATATCTGGTTGATTCTCTTACTAGTGGTTAACCAACGTGATGAATAATGGATCGATCAAATTTTAGATGAGGGAGAACTAAAAAATCATTGATTATGTATTAGAGAGATCCTATGGGAGAATAAGAATTTTCTAGGAGGATAAATTATAAAAGAAAAGGTTATTCCACTAAAATCGAGTTTCACAGACACAACATAAATATTTTTCACATCTTTTGATTCTTGGATTTTTTCCTCTTTAGGGAAAAACATATCACATTATATACAAGGTAATTTTTGAATAATACACATCATTAATTGAATTCAAAACCTGAATCAAAACCATAACATGTATTTGATTCATTCACTTTAAAAAATCATAGGGTGTGAACATACCAATTCACATACTAAATTTAATACACTTTCTGATTTTAATACATATTTTGAATTAAATCCAAATAGAGTATTTATTATATAGTCATCCCCTAGCCTTTTGATCACTTCTTCACACAATGAACCAACAAGAATAATGGTTTGGTTTTCCATGTCTATTCCAAAAGGCAAATAAAAATGAGTTTTATAAAAAATCAAATAATAAAAAAGAATTTAAGCATACTTCCAATAATTCTTGTAGTGTTAACACCTTTATATGAACAACTAATAAGAGAATATTAATGATGTTCTTTTTCGATTACTGGTTTTTTTCAAGTGCACACTCTTGTTTTTTAGTTTCAAATCCTTCAATACATGGTTTTATAAGAACATGTTCAACATCACCAACCATCTTAGTTATTATAGAATTATCAAGAATCGTTTTTTTAAATTAATAGTCAAAATTAGAAACTAAATTTCCCATATGAATAAAAGGTTAAATTTAATAAAACCTTATGTAAATTGATACGTCAACTATCATGGAATTTTAATTGAAAATATAGTTGTTATATAAGTAATATACTAACAATAATAGATTACTTAATTTTTTTTTGGAAAAAAATTAACATGATTATCCTTTCTAAATAAGTTATAAAAATTACATAAAAATTATTTGAAGTACCTAACCTTTTGTTTTCTCTCATTCTATAACTCAGGGGTAATTTTTTAATAATATGAATACTTAAAACTATATTTACTATATTACCTCTCTTTTATTATTATTTTTGTGATCACAAACAGTCTCTTATGTTTTTAATAACTTCATTTTAGTTATTAGTAGCTAGTTTTGATGAAATAATATTATAACATTTAAGTAAAATTGAAGTATCCCTAAATAATTCTTAGTGGATGTACTAAATCCTTGTATCATGTTCGATAAACTATAGAAGGTCATTCATGGATGGGATAGAGATTTTTTTAATGATTAATAAGAATGGATTTGGACATGCCCGTGATTCTAGGAGTTTTAGGATGAAACGACCCTTGATAATACATTGGAGTTGAAGTCGTTGTCAGTTGGTTGGATGGAGTGTTAGTTACCATGCCCATGGTCTTGGTCATTTTTAAGGGACAAATCCAAGGTATTTACACAAATTTATGATGAAATTTTTGTTCACAACTCTGATACTTTTAATATTTAGTAAAATTAAAAAAAAATCATTCTTAACCAAATTCATTACCTCCTAGAAAATATAAAAAGTTTTAAGAAGGATTTAAATCCTATATATAGAGGAATTGGTTTTTTTGATCTCCACAATGAACTTGGGGATCAACGCTCTTATTAAATTGATCATCAAGTCTCTTTGAAGATCTATCCACGTATAAATACACTCTTCTCCACTCTAGAGTAGGTGATTATTGTAAAATATTATCACTCTGATCTTCTTTAAAATTTAATGATATTTATTCATTATATTATTTAGTGATTATAAAAACACTACTAAAACATTACTATTTAATAAAAATCATCTATTCTACATATTTCTACAAATATTAGTGCTCACTGACTTTAATTTATAGGAATTGAGTATTCCTTCCAATATTTTTAAAAATAAAGGGACTACTCTCTATGAGGTTTCTATATATAACCATTAAAAATCTAGTTTCAATTTTATTTTTGGTATCTCACTATGACCATAATATAATGCAAGTTATCGTAGTATGGATACTATTAAATCTATGTTTCTAATACATCAAATACTCAAGTGAATGAGTATGTAAGAATAGGGTCTCTTCTTGAGCTATTACAAAAAATCCTTATAACATTATGTGCCTTATTTAAATTTTGTATTTTAATTTATTAATCACATTAATTTGGTAAATTATTCAATTTTTTCATTCCAATATTGATACACATTATGTGTATAAATTTGACACATCTTCTTCCCACTCTACGTAATTGTTTTTTTAATGATGATATTAAATTTACAATACATATAAAATTTATTGATTTATCTATTCATTATATACAAATGGTTTTTTTTAATTCTCATTATCTTTTATCACCTTAATTTGAAAAACGTATTCTCCCCATCCTTTTACAATTTCTACACCAATGTAAATTTTGTTTTTGAGGGGATATGTTTCTTTATATAAATATCATTTTTCATGAAAGTGGTTTTAATATTCAAAATCCTAACTAATTTAAAGGATTGATTTTAGGTCATATTATTTTAAAAATGATCCTAATGAAATTTTCTTTGGATGTACTCCTTTTTTATGGTTCAATTTACTCTTATTCGAAAAATATTATATCTAACTTTCGTAGTAAAAAAGTTTTTCATATAAGTAAAATGGTTTTTCTTGGATATACCACACTTAATAAATCGAAAGATTAATAGACACCTTAAAATACTCTTTTAACAGAATGGAAAACTCAATTTTCCTCGAATTATAGTTTATATCTAGTATAATTTAATCAAATACCAACTATAATGACCCCAAATCCAGTATCTCAGAGCTGGTGCATTTCATCATTACATTTTTATAGATAAAAGACTCAAATACTAATGGAATAAATAGTTATGTGGTTTTGGAAAACTATATTAAACACAAAATACCCATTTTGTGATGGTAATAGAATATAATTCATAATACAAAACAAAATCTAATAATCTACATCCTTTAAAACTCATTCAAAGATCTCTTCTTCATACCCTATCAAAAGGAATAAAAATAAGTGTGAGCTAAAATTCTCAATGAGGGTTAAGTAAAGATGAGTATGCAATGAATGAATCGTCATAATTAACATGAAATGGTAATTAACTGAGCACAGGTTCTATTTAAATAATAAGATAATTGAAAATCAATACGGCAGATAAATAATTGATCACGCATACCATTAAATCAACAAACTGTGAATAAAATGTACCCATATATTTTTTGATTGTGAAAATACTCTAAATAATAATGATGGAATTATCATTTCTGGAAATTATCATTTATTGGATGTCATGTATCTGATACATGAGACACTACCATCAAGACCTTTCACAAGATAGTCTAATCTTTAGGTAAAAACTCATTTAATGTTACCTTAATTAATTATCACTTTGAGATTACTATGGAATCAAGGGTATATCTATAACTAGACCCCACCCATGTATTATAGTCCAACAAATTCCTCATATATCAGACAACTTATTTAATTACTAAACAATGTATCTTATCATCAAATATCTATATTGAATAAACTAAATGGATTTATAAATATTTAAAAAATTATTCAAATAACATATGATGTAAACATCATATGTAAAAATAGAATAAGGTTTAGGTTATAAACATATAAATCATAAAATAAAATTTATGCTTAAGATAAATTAAATTTTTAATGAAAAAGTTTTATAATAAAGTGATCTTTTCAAGAGAATATTAACCATTACAAAAGAAGGTGTGATTGTAAAATAACTTTTATCACTTAGGTATTTTCATGTAAAAATATTTCATATGAAAAAATTCAATGTGAAATGTAAAATACCATGAAAAATTAATAAATAATTATTTTTAATTTCAAATGTACCATATATACACCACATATAAGTGAATTTTTTAATAATAAAAATTAATTCTCAATGGAAGGTAAATTAGATGGAATCCCTTACCTCATGTTTCCTTTAGGATGATCAATATTTAACTTCTTATATATTGTTTTTAATCTTGTAATTAACCTATACCAAAACCATATGTATACCTATGATATGATATATGATTCTTTGATAACATTTTATCACCCATTCAATAATAACATTACATCATTTCCATTGTTTCGGGTGTTAATTTCCTTGTTTTCTCATGGATATTTTTTTATGAATGTTCTAGTTATTTTGAATTTGATATAGATAAATATTTTCAATAATGATACTATTTTTATAAATACCATACATAATTATTTTATACAGTTTTAGAACCAATATTATAAATTGATCATGGGAAATTAATCACATCACTCCATGGAGATGGTAGGCCGTATGTACGCACCATCAACAATATCACTCCATTAATGAGTAAAAAGGAAAGGAAGAGGGATATATATTAATTATAAATATTTGATATGATTTCATAATTATGAGATATATATATATATTATTTACAATATTATACTTATCCAAGTGAAGTGGTGATGAAAAACAAATTACACCACAACGTAGAGACAATAAGCCTTACGTATGCACTTGTGATGATTTTGTTTGTTGTATAATGGATTAAAGGTTGAATATGTTTGTACGATTATAATAATCACATATAAAATATATATTATAATATATTTATTAAATTAAATTGAAAACAATACATGAAGAGGGATTGGAAGAAGAAATAAACATGAAAGACTCGGTAAAGATGATTAACTATTCTTCAATATACATTCCATATATATTCTATTATGGGGTATAGGGGAAGTATTTTTGAAGTATAATAACCACAATAAAATAATTATGTATGGTTATAAGAAATTTTGGGAGGGTATTGTTGAGCTAGAAGGCCCAACATGGCACGAAGAAGAAAAGGAAGGTGTTCCCTTTTATAATGGAGGTGAGGGGCACTTTTGAAAACTCTCAAAATATTAAATTAATATAAATTAATTTTCAAATAAGATTTTATCAAAATAGGGTATTTATGAAACTAATATTACTATTGGTATAAATAATCTCATCCAATAAATTTAATACATTTTTTATCACATTGTTACCACTATCTTTTTGGTTTAAGATTTTATTTAGTCTCTATAACTCTTAACCTGGAAATAAAGATTTTTACATTTTGATGGTCAATATAATAAATAAACAATTCCAATCGAAAAATAAATTGATAATTGATGAATTTTTAAACCTCTTATAATTATTTGGCCAAATTTAATATTTTTAATAATTTTATATCATTTAATAAAATATTTTTTTTCAAATATCCCAAATGTCAATTTTGACACTATTCATTACAATGAATTTGAAATATATATATATATACGACAATATAGCTTCAAAAAATCTGTTCATATATCTCTAATATTTCAAGGTAATCTATAAATTTTTGGGATGAAATTAATTATCTCAAATAATATTTATTTTAGTTGTTTTAATATCACTTATTTTATTTTTCCATTAATAAAATAGTTACACTATCAGCGTTTTGTAAGCATTTAATGTAATTATATCTTAAATAAAAATTAAAAAAAATCCATGAGGAATATAAATTTTTTTACTCAAATTACTATTTAAATTCTAATATATCTTCTTTTTATTCACATATAAAAATGTTATCTTTTTGAAAACATTAATGTGATAAGTTATACTTTTCATAAAATAAAATACTATAAGAGGATTAATTTCATTGTAGTTTCTATAAGAGGTCATAAATTATCCCAATACATTATTTATATTGATAATAACTCATATAATAAATTTAGTACACATTTTAGTATAATTTTTTATTCTGTATCAGAATTATTTTTCACCTTAGTTACAGTTGTTACCCTTAATCATGGTATTAAAAAAATACAATGTTTAATATTCATGTTGTCTAAAAATAAAATGGAATATTTAATAAATATTTTCCATATGAAACAAAATATTTCATCCATTTTTATAAATTTAAAATTTGTATATTTCAAAATATAAATAAAATTTTATCAAGAAGAAGTTATGACAATGAGGGGTTTCAACGTGAAAATGTTCAATTTTTTAAAATAATTTTATTTCAAAATTAAACATGAAATTTATTAAAATTAACTTAATTATATTAATATTTTTATAATTTATATAATTTAAAATTAAAATAAATTTAAAAAATAATTTTTCATTACAAATTATTTAATTGAAAGATTAATTTTCAATTAAAATTTATTATTTTTCACTATTTAGAAAAAATAAAGCTCTTAGAAAAATTAAAAAAATTTAACCAAATCTATTTTTATATGTCTCTTTCAAAAACGAAATTCATTTTTCAAAAGAAAATTTAATAAATTTTTAAAATTTTATATTTAAAACTAGTTATTTATTAAAAGGCTAAAAAACTACCTTTGAAAAAATTTATCTTTCCTCTGCATAAAATTTGATTTATTTTAATATCATGTATGAAAACCACATAGTGAAACTTTTAAACATTATTTTTAATATCATATATATATATATGTGTGTGTGTGTGTGTGTAATTATATTTCCTTATTATTATCTAATTATAGAGATTTTAAATTAGATTGGTATAAGAAAACACTTCTACTCATTTAAATAGTTTTTTGAGAAAAAATATTTCCTTTTATCTTAGAATATTTTTTATTTTAATTTTAAATTAATTTGTATCAAAATAATTTATTTTATATAAATATACATGGGTAAAAAATAATTTTATAATTCGGTTAATCATGTTTATAACCACTATTCTAATAGATAGGTTATAACAGTTGCATTTATAAAATAATATTTGGTTGTTCGATTTAGCTCAGTGTTGTGTATCATGTATCCAATTCATCACAACATTTCCTTTTAAAAACATGGGATGTGACAATTCAAATGATATGTGATAGCGATGGTTCTCATCTAATAATCCATTCTCATTAGGTCTCCCTAGTAATAACAACACAATAGAAGTCAAAAGAGATCAATACTTGGAAAAGGGATCACACACAAGGTAATTAGGGAAAGAAAAAACCCTAAAAAAATTAATCCACTAAGTATTTATTGATTTTATTGTTGTATGTGATGTATCTTGATAGATATCCCTATTTGATGGGATTATCAATCTCTTGATTATTAATGTGTATTGATTTTGTTGTTTCCGATACTCACCCATGTATGGGATCTGCCAGCACATGTTGTGTCTTATTCAGATAATAAAAAAATTGATGGGGTCCTTAGTAGACCAGAACAAGATGAAGAAGAATTTAACTATATATTAAAGAGGTCACACTAGGTGTTTTATTTTACTGTAGTCCCCTCCTTCATACAGGTTAGGATTCCTTTATATTTTTTATGATCCATTATTATCCACATTATGCTATCATTTTGATGTTAATTCTATAGTTAAAAGATTTTTTTGTATGCATACATTGGTATAAGATGCATTTAGCATTCAACATTGTATAGGTATTTAGATATGTGAGTGTTTCTACTTGTACCATAGACTAAGGAATTCTATTTTTTTGATACACCCACTAAGTGATTTTTACTAGCCTCTGGCCTATTGGAGGAGTGATTAGGGTGTCACACATGGCATATCTTAAGCCATGTTAGACCTGGTCTGTCATGTCGTGAAACATTTCTATGCCCCATCGACCTAAATAGTTACTGAAACCATGATTCCACATGTCCTCAAGCATGCCTTCCTATAGGATAGAGGTTATTAAATCAAATAAGGATTCTGATAAACCATTAGGGGAAACTATACCCTATAATATTATAGTGACCTCATATTTTGGATCCTCTAAATTAAAAATATCTTTCATAAATTTTGTAGGATTAAAAACAAAACTAATGAAACACCATAATAAAATGAACCATGATATATTAAAATTACTAGAATCATATAATCATTAATAAATCAAATAATAAAAATCAATTAAAATAATTACATAATATTTTTATTTTATAAATATTTTAAAAAAATAGTATTCCTTTCAAAAAAAAAATTTAAAAAGTGGAAATTGTATTTTAATTTAACAATTATAATCGAAGATAGTTAAAATTTTACTATATATTTAATATTTATATTTATAAACTATTATATCCCCATTAATTTTTTGGTTATTTATATAAAATATTATAAAATATATTTTATGTCTCAACGGTTATTTTTTAATAAAAACAGTATTTTTCATATTTTATTCTCATTTAAATAAATAAATATATAAATTTTACTATTGTAAGTTGATAAAAATAACATCATTTCTTAATATTTATTTATCATAGTGTTAATTGTCTATATAAATATGAAATAACTGACATTTATGTGAATATTTAAAAATAAATATTTTACTAAAATTTTAGGGTTTGTGACTATATCATGAAGTAAGTATAACCTGAAAACATATAAAACATTTGTAATGATAAAATTTAAAAATATAGTGGGTCAGATTGGTTCATGATAAAACCATATTTATAATTGATTTTTTGAGATATTATATACCTTATATAATCCAATAGTGCTCCATTGTCTATTTCTAGACCCACAAGACATAGTAAACATGTTCTATCGTTACATTAAGTTAAACTATTAACAAAAATTCCATTATCAAAACTTATTTAAGGGGAATCTCAAAACACATTTAATATTAATGTAAAAGCTATAATTCAACATGAAAATATTCCCTATTTCTTTTCCATATATTCATATATTACTCCATTATGAATTTATTTATATTATATTGGAAAATGTCCACCACTTCATAGAAGTTTTCCAATAGAATGTTCAAAACCACAAAGTAAGTATTTCTCTATCTTTAATATTGTTCTATATCTATGATTTTTTTAGTTATAGTGCACATTATGAAATGATAAAATAATCATTAACTATATAAAATAATTATTCTTACTGTATATACATTATCTACCCTTTCACCTCTTCCCTTAACAAAAGAGAAAACACCAATCGTGTGTATGTGTGGACTATTGCCTTCATGACACAATGTGTTTCATTTTTCTTCACTTACTTAAAATAACTATAAAAATGGGGAATTGAATAAATAATTATGATATTTATAATATGTTTTAAATTATTAAATTAAAAATCATATTATAATTTCCCCCTCCTATATGGAGAATGAAATCATCATCCATGGGTACATGCAGACTACCCGCTCTAGGGGAGGATATAATCTGTATTTCATTACATCCTTTCATGGATAGTTCTATTATTGGGTTTAAGGTATAAATATATATTTTATAGAATTATTAGGGTCTTCGTAAACCAAAATGGAAAACTTATTAATTATATGATGAAAAAAGATCATTGTAAATTCAAGCATCTAAACTATGCGTACTTAGAGGGAAAACAATTTTTTCAGACTTTATAGTAATTTAATATCAATTAAATATTTTTATAATTTTATTAAATTATGATATATAATTCAAATAAACATATATTTTATCATTACTCTTCTAAAATAATGACATTATATGCAAATACCCTCATAATCAACCACTACACTATGGTGTGATCATATTTTGGTCAAGTTTACCACATACCTGAAAAATGATCTAAAATAGAACTATAGATGATTATAAAAACCTAAATATTGATGATATAGGATATAAATATTTTGATGATTATTTTATTTTGGTTTTTAAATTGAAATAGTAATATTCATCTAATCAATTAATATATCAATATGTGTTCATAAAAAATGAATGAAACATGGTAATAATCAAATTCATATTTACATATCGTAACCAAAACTATAATAGAATGAAAATATACAATAATAAATTACTATAATTAATTAATATATTTTTATTTGTTAGTGATAAACACCATGGGATGAAAAAATAACAAAACTGTTATTAATAAACTGGATCAAAATGATCAAGACTACTCACACCCAATTTTGATAATAGATGAAAATTAACTAATATACATGTAAAAAATAATTATAAATAAATTATAAGATGGGTTATAGTTTTGAATAATGTTATAGCATAAGCTATTAAAAGATTTAAATTTTTTATATAGTAGGATATAGAACATTCAACTATGAGGGAATAAAAGGTAAGGAGATATATGACTCAACTCTAATTTCTTGAGACATGTTTATTTTTTTTGAACCATTATATATTTCATATGGTTTGATTCATTCCTAAATAATTTCTCTAATAATATCCATGTATTTAATGATATTTTAATATCCATATCATGTTTTTCTCTTTAAATGGATTTCGATTCAAAGGTAGCATGTTTTTAGGATTATTTGATAACTTGATCCCCTCTACCGAGTTATAATTCTCCTCTTAAAATTATTTCTACCAATATTGGTTTCTTCCATGTTAATATTTCATTTCATATAACTATCTCTTCCTCACTAGTGGTAGATTACCTTTTAATTTATAAAATTTTCCTTGACAAAATATCCCCCAAAATGGAATTTCATTGTGGAGAATATTTCTAATCCGCTTTAATGACTGTTTCCCATCATTTGTATTTTATTTTCATGGTAATAGTATAAGTTATAATTAGTGAATAAATCATCTATTATCTCATTTCACCTGTATATTTTTATTATTATATTTTAAATATGATGTTTTGTTATTAATTTTATGATGTAGTTTTTTGAAAATTATATTTCACAAATATTTTTAAAACTGTTTCTATCTATTCAAATCAAATGTTTTATATTCCACCAAAATACTCAATTTTAAACCATTAAGTATTTTCAAGGAATTATTATTGAAGCTTGTGATTTAGAAAAGTGAAAACTAAAATATTTCACCTCACCCTTTTTAAACCAACTATTGAATGGACTAGTAAATTTATTTCTTTATAATATTGTTAAAACCATTTTAAAAGAATTCTTTTATGATCTTGTTTTTGTAAAAAATATTTCCACCCACTTTCTAATATTATAATAAAATTTATTGTCATATTCTACTTTTTTAAAAAATAAATAATTTTTCTCAGGGTTTTAAAAAATATTTCACTTAAAATGATTTCAAAATATCAAGATAATTTGTTAGTTCAAAAGTGATATTTATAGAACCCCTAAAACTTTTTTTATAAAAGTAATTATACTATGAAATATGTTTTTCTTGATCAAGGATATTCATAAAATGTTACCACCCATATTCTTAATCTGAATGGATTGGGTAATGTTTATTTTTATCAAAGGTATGATCCATCATTGCCTTTTTATTTTCCAACAATCCATAGTGAATAGGGATAAATTTTTTTCCAATTCCACTTCATTGTGAACACAATATATTTACTGACATTGATTAAAAGGAGTTCACCAAGATTTCATACAATGATTGTTTGGGGATATTATTAACTATTCATATACCCCTTATCTATATAATGAAAATACCATATGCTTAATTATGTTGTTTGAATGGTATTTACATAGAAAGTATTTAAATATATTTAGAAAAATATTGATTTAACATGGTATTATCATTCCATGATAATTTATGAAATTAAAATTTATTTTATTATGGTAATATATTTGAAAAAAATATTAAATGAATATTATTTACATGTTTTCTTTATGTTCTATTGAATGAAACCCATTTAACTTCCATTGTTTCTTTAGGATATAATAAATTATTTATTTCTTGTAAAACGTGTTAGTATGTGTGAATTATGTGTGGGGTCCTATATCACCCACCAATGCCTTGGTAATAATTTTATTTCTCCTGATAATGGTATTCATGAGTACGTTTTAGTTTCTCCTATGTATGGGAGTTGATGTTCTGGACAATGAATGTAACCATCCCTATACTAGTGTATATTCCATATTTTAAATAGTTTATATATTATTATCTTACTCTCTAATTTTTTATCACATCAATTATATATCCCCTATAAAAAAATTGTTCCATAGTTTTATTTGTATGTTATTCACTCATGGATCACGTTTATTGATTCATATTACCGCACTATTTTCTTCCATGTATTATGTCATTTCATATACCATGACTAGTGTTTTATGATATATGTTTTGAGGGGTATTATTGTCTTAAATTTCATTATATATACTCATATGATTATCTTATTATATCATACAATACTTGATTTTTATCACTTTTATTTATCCTTACTGAGAATGTGAGGTCAACCTTTCTTATGTTTTTATTTCCCCCTGTTATAAAGAAAATTAATATGTAATATTTGAATATAAGATTATCTTCTTTGGATAATTTGTAGGTTTCATTGAATACTTGTTAAGGATAAAATACTTTCTTATATAGTGGGAAAAGTTTCCATTTGATATAATGAAAAATGGGTTCTTCTAGTAAAATATTTTTTAATTATTCTCTAAAAATGTAACCGTTAAAAAATTCCAAACAATAAAAATGATACATTATGTGTGAATGATATAGTGATTAAGGATAGGTGTACTAACCCAACCAGACAGGGGATGTGACAAAACCCACTATCCCTCCTCCAAATTGCTAGGGGATGGAGACTAGAACCGAGAAGGCATATCACAATGATGGTAGTCATTTTCTGAAGGTACTTGTATGCACGGACCCAAAAACACCTCAATGTAAAAGTGAATAGACCTAAAATGCCGGAACTCAAATGCATGCATAAAACTATCCCAAACCGAAGTAAAATATAAGTAATAAAAGAGTAAAAAGGAAAAACACACACCCACCAAAATAAAACAATAATAGAATACAAAATTCCCAGAACGAGGGGATATATTTCAAATGAAACAACCAGAATGATCCTCATTCCAAATCCAGTAAACAACTTGGACAGTCGCTATTACTATGATCTGCCTGTATTAGGTCTTCTATGGACACTATCAAGAGGCATGAGGGCGGAACAAGACACAAAACATGCTGGAAAAGCCATATAGGGGTGAGTATAAAATTACACAGAAGGTTCCCCAAAAACCCCCAAAAGAAAAGGGAGAATCTAAAAGGAAACAATCCACTCAACCTAGGAAGAGGGAACCCAATCGAGAGGCAAACTCCATCTCAAACAATCTTCAACTATACATGATGATCCAACTCAGTACAAAAGGGGTGTCAAACCAAACACATAAAAATGCCACAAGGACTTATATAATCACATAGATATACTCATCACTGACTTCATGTCTCATGAATTTCAAAAATCATAGCTAGAAAAATGGATTCCACTCAAGGATCTAATGGTAACAGATAACCAGAAGAACACACTCCATGAGATCATCCATCCTCGATGAAACCTATTTGAGAGATAAAATCCATTGATAAAAACTCATTAGGTCAATCTCTAGTGCCCAGCACCATAGTTCCTACTATCTTCGCCTCATAACCAGTTCAATATATGGAAATCCATGTCAAGGGCCCCACCCCTCACCACTACATAGAGTCGAGGGATGACTGCTCTAAGATATGAACCAAATAAATCCTCAGAAATTTAAATATAAAGGAGGGACCCTCACCTCAACATTGCTCTATCATTTAAGGAGTACTAGATCTTAAACTGACTTGTGAAAACTCTATCATTACGGAGTGAAGTGGAACACACCATAGTCCCTCAAGGGAGCACTAAATTATCACCAGGTATCACACAAAACATGTGGAGGGTCCCGCACCTCACACTGTACTCAAATGAAATGGATGAAAAACTCTAATGAAGGACCTTATTCCTGCTACTACTTGAATATGGGGTAGTACTACTCCATATATTAGGACCCACACCATGACATTATAGTGGAGTACAACTCAACATATAGAGGACCGACACCTCTAGCGTGACATGGGACTACTACTCAGCAGCTTGATTAATTTGGGAATCTCACTCCCTAACACGATAGGGGAGTACCGACCCCGAGCTAGAGGACCCACTACCAAGTATGAAAGGGGAGTACCAACTATTTTGGAACATCACATATGGAGTACCCGTACTATAAAATGAAAATTGATTTATGATTCCAAAGATAGAGGAATCACCCCATAACATGATAGGGAAGTACCAACCCTATCATTTCATCATTTATGAAGGACCCACACCCTGACAAGGCAAGGTAGTACCGACTAGATGGATATAACACTAGCACACAGGTCTAATAGAGGAGTACCTAGTCTATATGGTCAATGAGTATGGAGGGATCACACCTTTCTATATTCAGGGATCAATATGTCCAACTACACGAATGATACGACAAACCCACACCCAAACCCATCAGAAGAGTACCCCTCAGAATAAGTACCCAAAGGTAAAACAAAATACAGCCAAAACATGGGGAGTACTATATCTAAAAAAGTATATAAGAAAGGGAAAATGAAACCCTGATGCCACAGGGGAGTACATGTCCTAGCATCTCACTTTGTGAACCACATTAATCTTCATCATCGGTTGAGGTCCTCTACATAGAATTCTTGATCGGAAATATTCCACCTCAAGTCTTGTAGGCTGAAAAATAGGCCACCATCAGATTCTACATAGAAAACTACTCTAGATAGGCTACTCACAACCCTAAATTTGAGTTCTAGAAGGGGAAATATGGAAGCCGAAAGATCTCGAGAAGATCTTCAAGGAGTACACAACATGAACTGGGGTAGAAATGGTGTGTGATCCCTCCTGAGAACTTGGTCATGTATAATTCCTAAATAGTTTTACAACCCATGTAGGGGTACACAACATGTAAAGGTGTCACACATTGTGTCCCACTACCCATGAACCCTGACTATGTTCCTCGTCCACATGGCACGACCAACTGTGTCCCTTAAATGTCATGCATCCCATACTAAATGGCTTTTTCGGGATAAATAAACACTTGTCCATGTTGGTTTTCCTTGACTTTGTACTAGTACCCATGTACATTTAGTTTTTCCATCCAATTTAATATAGTGATGTGCTTTTATATGGCTATCCTCAGACTTTTCCTCTAGCCACATGTGTTGGGGTACTATACGGAGTGTAACCCCAGTACAAAGCTTATAGACCCCAAAGTATGTCTTCCCCAAATAAGAATGGCTAAATTTTTTTCTCTCTTTACTACACATCATGTTGACAACAATTCACATCGTGAATTACCTTAAAAAACCTCATTCACACCAGTTTACCCCAAACCATGTTGATCAACATAGGGGGATATATTGAAATATTAATAGTGCACTACAACATTAAAATAAATCATAACAAAGGGGATTAAGACTAAAACTAAAATCATCTTACCTCGTGGGGGATTAACCAAAGCATTAAGTTTAGAATGATGATCAGATCATGCTTCTCCTTGATCTGATGATGGCTAGCATCAAAAATAGAGATTGGATGCACCTCATTGCGTTGATTCTTCATTGTTTTCATTAACACAAAATCAAAATAGGATAATATAGGTTTCACATATTTTGTGTTTAGTGCACCCAAAATGATGGAGGGGAGGGACTAGGTTTAGAAAAATTAATTAAATTAAATTTATTTAATTAATTCCTAATCATAATGCCCCACCAACTCATCACCAACCAAAACAACTGATGTAGAAGACATTAGGTCACATGTATGGTAAACATGATGGTTTGGACACAACCATATTCTAAAAAATATGATTTGAGACTCCCCTCAGTTTTTGTTCATGTTTCACATGAAACTACACTAATGTGAAAAAATATATTTAATATTTTTAAAATCAGCACACAGAGGCTCCTCAGGCCACATAATCCCATGTTGACTTAGTTTCACAATTTTTAAATATACTCAAAAATATTCCAAAGTCTTACATGTCGTACTCGAGTCACTACATTCACCCCTCCTTAGGGATTTTAAACCCAAAAAGCTAAATCATATGCTCTGGGGAAGAATCTGAGCTCTCCAGATGAACTCCCATTCTAGTGAGCTCAACAGGTGTTCTTGTGCTTCTTCCAAGAACACACTCGGGTAAACCAAAAAAATCCAAACCACTATTATATCTATCTATTACCATGTGATGTTGTAACACCCCAAGATTTTGCGAATTATTATTTCTATTATTTAGAAATAATTTAATATTTTTTTATATTTTTTAGTTCACACAACCCTAAATATTGATTTTTGTTATTATATAAAAGTAAAAAGATTAGATTACATTATACAAAATACCAAGTTAATCTTTTTCTACATGTAACACAAACATGACTTGTATTACACGAAACACGGAGTTTTTATGAAAAAATAGTTTATTATTATAATTATTTAAAGAAGATAGTTATAACATATCCATTAAAAACTTATAATATGAATATTAATAAAAAAAATTAAATTTTTTAATAATGGTTTTAGATAAATAAAAAATATTGGTAATGAAATATATGACTTTATATGTTTAAAATTTTTATTTTGTTCAAGGAATGACTTCTATATCCTCATATTAACATTAGTAAAATTAATTTTATACACTTATTGAAATATAATTTGATAAAATAAATATCATCTTTGAATTAATGATGTAAAAATTATATTTTTGTGAATTTTTGGGATTTTCTGACATGTTTTATTTTTTTATAACTAGTGAAAAATAGTAAATTGTAGTTAAAAACATCATTTCTTGTTTAAAGAATTATTATATTATAAATTGATTTTTAAATTTCGCTATTTATAAATTATACATATACTAATCCAATTAAATTCAATGGAATAATTTATTATTCTGACATTAGATAAAATAACTTTTTGAACGTTGGCACGTTTTTTTACCCACATTCTTGCTAGGACTACGAGATTAGTATTGAACATAATTTTTCTTCTTCCATGAATTGAATTTAGAAAAATTGACATAAATGGTTATAATAAGTGTTATGTTTATATTCTAATATGATTATCTTAATTTTAATGGATATTATTAATAATATCTTTAGTAAATTTTTAGTGACAACATTTATGGGTAAATATGAAAATTAAAGGTAAAAATAATATTATAATATTATAAAAATACCCTAACACGTTTTATAATTTTCCTTTTATGAGTGCTAATAAACCAAAATAAACCTAATGTTGAAATTAAAACCTTTTTAATCCACTATGGTGACAATATAAAATTTATTATATATTATTTAAAGATATGTTAAAAATTTCATACTCGTATTTTTAATAAGTAAATTAATTTTAATACAAGGTTATGCAGAAGATAAATTTGTCTATAATTAGTTATTTAAAATATAATTAATTTATATTCATGATTATAATTTATATTTAATTTTAGGTAATAAATAATACAATTAAATTCTTGTATAATGATGATGTGGTAATTTTTTAATTAAGGGAAATATAAAATAAAATATATTAAATTTTTTAAAATACATATAATTTAAAATAATTAATGAAATAAATAAATTTTATATATAAATGTTAAATTTTTGGATATATTATAATTTTTATAAAAGTTATCATGTACATAATATATTTTTAAGAAGAAAAATATTGATTAGTATCAAAATTGATATAAATGATACTTTAAAATAAATAATATTTTATTAAATGATATAAAATTCAACAAAATATTGAATTATTCTAAATTAGTATAATATGGTTATATATTTCATAAATGATCCATTTGTGGGTCATTTTTTTATTTGTAGAAATTATATTAACCCTAATGATTATTAAAACAAAATCATCACAACAAGAGTTAAAGGGTTTCACTAAGGGTTAATGAAAAAAGGATAATGTTAATATAGTAACCAAAACATGTATAAAAATAATTTTATGAGATTATTTCGACACATTTTAATATTTTATTCTAAATAAAACACTTTGGAAAAATTTACAATATAAAAGTAATTTATATTAATTTAATATTTTGATAATTTTATAATGTGTCCCTCACCACAATTATAAATAGTCACCTCTACCCACACTTCCTCACACCACATTGAGACTTATATATCGAAAAAAACCATCTAATATCCACTATAAACTTCCCTATAAAATAATATATGTTTTGGTATTTTAAAAATAACAGCCCTTGAGTCATTTATAGTATATCTAAACGAGTCTTTCTGAATAATAGGTAATCACTCTAACATGTCATTATCTATTTCTACTCATCTATACCTCCTATAAATATTTTATATGTATCATAAAAGAATAAATTAATAATAATAAATATGATGAAAAATTAGTATTATAATGAAAACACCATTATAAATCCCCATTCTCATCGAACAATAAATTAATGTAGTGCGCATTTCGTACGTACGGCTTACCGTCTTTACATAGTGGTACAGTTCATTTCCTATCACCATATTTTTTGAGTGAAAATAATGATGGTTTAAATATTGATATGTGATATTTATGATATAATGATACATATATAACTATAAAAACATGTTTAAATTTTTACCATCTCATATTTTGGAAAATGATAATGTCGCTTGTGTGTGAATATGGCTTACCATCTTTATAATACCATGTGATTCATTATTCACCTATATTTCATTTAAATGGATATAAAGATGAGATTTATGAATATATATGTTATATATTACATAAAAATAAATATATAATAATAAATTTTCATATAAATTAATTTCCTTGAACATGAGAATAAATGAACACAACATTCATGCGTATGTATTACCTACCATCTCTACAAATTGTATATTTTGTTTTTCTATCTCCAAATATTATGAATCACCAGGAATACATATATAATGAATATTTATATTATATTTAGATCATTTTTATCAATCTTTAGATTATTAAATCATGATCTATGTAAGAAGACCAAGGATAACATGTCAAAACATGAATGAAAAAAATTTATTATTACCCGGGACATAACATTAACATGGAATTGTTTTTAAGGGAGTAATATAAATTCATACATAAATAACATATGGTATTAAATATATGATTATTTTTATTTGTTATATTTATAATAAATTCATATTTTTTATACAAGAGTTCTTAACATATGTGAAGGAAATCAAGACTTAATGTAATGGAATTTCAGCTCACTTTTTATTTTTTGGAGATATATGCCTTATACAACACTATTTTATTTTTTGTGGTGTACATAAATTATATTAATGTTTTTTTTAATTTTTATAATTTAATTTATGTGTATTTAAATATACATTTAATTATATTTGTTTCACTGGATTTTACGGTTCAAAAGTTACTAAATAGTAAGTTAGTTTTGTCTCAATTTTCCTACTTTAAGAGACATGTTTTTTTGTATCTATGTTCATTAATAAGCTGTATATACTTATATTAGATATTTTATATCTATAATATCCTTATTTTTAATATTTTTTATGCTTTTTATAATGTTTTTTTTTCATGTGGATTATGATTCAAATGTTTCAAAGTGGTATGGGACACTTTGAAAATTTTAAATAATATTGTCCTCAAGAAATGTTTTTAAAAGATATTTGAAGCTCATTTTAAAGGAAAATTATTTTAATGGAATAGTTTATGTCATAATTTATTTTTCTTGGATTCCTTTTTATGTTTTCGAAGGTATTTTCAAGGAAAAATGATTTAATTGTTTTCAACAATCCATCGAATGTTTTCAAGGAAAATGGTTTTCAAAATGTTTCTAATATTTCATTATATATTTTCATGATTATTTTAAAAGAAAAGGGATTTACAAAGATTTGATGTATCAAAATTATTCTTTTAATAAACAAATGAAATCATCCTCAATAAATATTTTAATTTATTTTTCACAATTACTTTATAGATTTTCCAAGTTGTTTTAATGAAATTTTTTTTGAAAATGTTTTATGTTTTAAAAAATTGAATTTTAAGATAATGAGTTGATCCTAGAAATCTTTTAAAATTATTTTCCATTTAATATGACGTAATTTTTTATATTTCAAGTATATAATTAATATTATTTCTCTAAATAGTTTATGTTTTTCTGGAATGATGATTAAGAAACCCTCTTCATTTTACAGGGTATAATTTTGATGAAATAACTATGAAACCAATATCTTTTCCAAATGGTATCATATGATTAAATGTTTGCGACACAAATTACAGTTAATTGGATAGGATACTATTTATTAATATCATGTATATCATTTATGGATGTTTTTATTATAATATTTGTGGGACATATATCTCCCTCTAATGCATTGGGTAAAATGTATATCTCATGAGATAGACTAAGATGGTATTAGGAGTAAATCGTGATAACTAAAATAGACGTGGGATTCAACCATGAATACCAAGACATTATATGGAGAAAAATCATACTATATAGATTTCCATTAGAGTAAACCTTTATTACCATAATGGTATGGGGAGTGAAGTCATACTACTATGTTGGCCTCGCTCGCAATGCCTTGACTGTTATGTAAATCATGTTTATATGCTTATGTGTCAACCCTATATTTCATGACATATTATTATATTAAGATTTTATGGATTAGGTTATTTATTTACATATTATTCAAGTATTATAAACTTTAAATTTTCATTTCATGATTTTAATTGATGATCATTAACATACAGGGTAAGATATTCTATTTTCTTATCATGTTCTCATACCCTTATGCTCATGATTATGGTTACATGTCTCCATAGATTACCCTTACAAATAATCTTATCTGACCCTTTTTCTTATCTTTTATTTTACCCATTATATAATAAAAGGTTTTAGTTATGGGTACTAAAGGGGAAGATCTTTCTTGGGGATTTTTAATATCTTTCACTGAATTAGAATAATGTGTTCCATGTTTCCAAAGCCACTAAACTAATATGGTCTTTGGGAATTTGATTGTGTAATGTATTAATTATTCTACAAAAGTAAAGTAATGTTAATTTATGGAATTAATTGGTCTCTGTAGTTGGTATCAGAAAAAAAGATTATTCAAACATTGGAAACTACGATGAGAAAACATTAGTGTGGACCCTAAGTACATGTTTAAGGATAATTGTTAGGATATGGAAAATTTCCTTTAGTTTTGTTAAAGGTTTTAGAGACTGATTTCCTATAAAATCATCAATATCTTGATACTAAAAGCGGATACAACTATGGATCAAATTTACCTAGGGGTAAAAACTACAAAAATGTGCATCAGGCCTGACTCAATCATAACCTGATACACAGCAAATGAGCCTTATTGAACACCTGGTTTGACACTCCTATGGGATATCTTTTTTGAAATAAAAAAATATTCAAGAACCATTATGATGGATTTAAATAAATTTTAGATATGTATATACTATTACTAAACCTATGGTGTCATATATTGAAATACTATAAATAATTTCCCTTTATTATGTGGTTCTAATGCTATGATAAATGTTTCTCACACAATTATTCCTGGTATTACTCAACGTATTGAACTAGAAGGAACTTGATTAACATTAAATATTTCAGAAGTTGAATGTATGATAATTTTTAAAATTGATTTCCTAAGTGGAAATATCATGAATAGAATATAGAATTTTGTATGAGCATTGGTTATACTATTGAAGATAAAGAGATCACAGATGACATGTGAAAGGTATTGCATCTTCTGAGAATATTTTTTACATTAAATTTAAAAAGAATTATTATATTGATTTAAAGGTACCTTAATACATAATTACTAATTCATATCATAAGAAATGGGTATTAAGGAAGAAGATGATTAGTCATAATTAATAGTTTAAGAATTAATTTGGAAGAGTGAAGTAAACGTTTTTCATTAAGGATTTGAAAGGATATGTTAAAAGTTGTTTGTGAAATAAAAAAGTGATATAATTTAATGTTGAATGTTTTATTAAGGGAATGATAACCCTTAATATGTTCCTTATGTTAATATAATTATGTTTTGATAATGATATGTTGTATAAAAATAAGTAAATTAGATAGTATTACTTACCTTAAAACTAATTAAGGATTTTTTGATGAGTCGGTAAGGATTTCACAGATACTGTTTAAAACATTTTCTACATGATAAATATATCCAATAAACATCACAATGAGGAATCATTCATTTTCATTAATTTAGTATTTCTGGTAATTAATTTTATTACCATGTTTTTATAAAATATAAGATGAGGGTATTCAATTCTTTGGAATGGAGAAACCAAGAAATAAATTGTTATATATAGGGGATTGATGTTAAGATGATTATGTGAATTTATTTCTAAATTTTTGGATTTATATATTTTGGAAGGGTTATACGGTTAACCAGTTATGAAAATATTATGTTACACTTTGGATGATGTTTTTGTGATTAATGTATTATCTCACCACATGAGGATTTATTCGTATTGTTTAACCTAATCTTATTACGTTTTTTGATAATAATTGATGATAAGTGAGATAGAATATCATGGATCACGTTATGTTTTAGGTGTTATGGAATGAATAATTCACCATCATTTTTAGAAAAAGTGGTTATATAGATCAAGGAATTATAAAGGGTGAGGGTTTCCTAAAATCATGTAAGTACATCTTTTCATAAATATTCTTTAACATTTGGATAAATGATGTTAAAACCAAAAAAATATCCTGGTACCTTTATTTACAAGTAATCATATGGTCCCTTAAATGATCATAGATTTATGGATTTTTTATTTTTATAATTCTCCTAACCATATTATCTATCACTCTCCATCAGAACCTTATGGTCATATTTCACTTCTATATCCATGTTTTCACTTCTTATCAATGTGATTCTATGTATGAATCTAGATATGTGTTATTTTAGGTAATCGTTACGTTCCCATATTTTTAAAAGAAGTTTTAGTATTCATTTTTATGATGTGGGTATCTATGAGAGAAACATTAATCTATTAAACTTTTGATAACCCAAATGAAATTAGTAGGATAATTCATTTTAAGAGGGGTATAATGCAACACTATGATTTTATGAATTATTATTATTTTTATTATTATTCAAATTAATTTAATATTTATGATATTATGCAATTCATACAACACCAAGTATATATTTTTATTATTATCTATAATCACTATTTTTATACTACATTATACACAACACCTAGTTAAGCTTGCGCTATAAATAACAGCGACTTGGATGGTATTACACTCAACTCTATGTTTCTATGAAACAACACATTATTATTATAGTTATTTATATGATATGTTTATAAAATATCTATTAAACATTGTTATATGAATATTAATTACTTATTTTTAAATATTATTTATAATGGTTTCATATAAATAAAAAATATTTACAATTAAATATATAATTTTTTCTAAATTATTTATAGGTTTAAAAATACTATTTTTTTAATAGAGAGGATTTTAATTTTGTATTATGAAAAATAGTAAAATTAATTTTAGACACTTATTGAATAATAATTTGATAAAATAAATATTATTTTTTAATTAATAATTTCAATATTGTAATAGTGTGAATTTTTGGGATTTTTCATGGATGTTTAATTTTTTTATAATTAGTGAAAAACACTTCATTTTGGTTAAAAATTTCCTAATAATTCCAATAATTATTATATTTTAAATATATTTTTAAAAGAAAAAGGTAAATTATAAATATATCATACAATTCAGGTCATTGGAATCTTTTATTATATTGAAATTAGAAATAACATATTATCAAACATTTGAACTCTCTGTTTACCTGGCTTCATTCCACATCTACAATATTTTCATTTAACTTAATATTCCCTCATTACTGAACTAGATTTTAAAAAATGGACTTACATTTTTGAAACAATTATTATATTCTGAGTATAATCAGATAAAAAGAACTATTTTTATATTTTTTATAGTAACTTTAGTAAATTTTTATTTACCATAGTTAAGGTTAAATCACATAATTAAAGGATAAATGATATTATAATATTATTAAATTACCCTAACACATGCCCTAATTTTATTTTTAAAGAGTTTCTAGACAAAAAATATCGCATTCCAAAATTATATAATTTTTATGCCACTTGGAAAAGAATATGACAATTATTATATATTATTTATTGGTAATTTAAAATTTTCATACTCTTATTTTTAATTAGTAAATAATTATTAATATATAGTTATACTAAAAATCAATTCTACTATAAATATTAATTTTAAATATAATAAATTTATCTTCATTATGATAATTTATTTACATTTTTTAGAGATGAAATAATTTTATTAGAGTTTGTGTAATGAAGATGTATTAATTTGTTAAATTAATTGAAATATCAAATAAATTATATTAACAATATTAAAATAAATATACTCTAAACTAATTAATGATATACAAGAATTTATATGATAAAATTGATATGGTAGTGATATATTAGAAGTGTTGTTTCAAAGTGATAATATTGTTATGATAACTTTAAAAATAAAAATATTGAATAGTAAAAAAATTGACAAAAATGATACTTTAAAATAAATACAATTTTATTAAATGATATAAAATTCATAAAAATGTAAAATTCATCAAATGAAAATTATATTGTTAAATATTCCTTTAGTGATCCATTTGGTGTTTGTTTTTAATTTTATAGTAACTATATTAACCTGAAAGAGTAAAAAACCAAAGTGGTCACGGTAAGAGTTAAAAGGTTTAATTAAGGGTTAAATCCAAAAGATAAGGTTAATATTTTAACCAAAAATTTTAAAGAAATATTATGATATAATTTATAATAATATTCATCTTATATTATAAATAACATATTTTAAAGATTTTAATGTCAAAATTACTTTATATTAATTTAATATTTTGATAATTCCATAAAGTTCCTTTCACCTCAATTATAAAAGGCAGCATCTTCTCTCATTACCTCACACCACATTGAGGCATATACAACAAAAAAACTAAAACATCTCATTATAAACATCTATATACACATTATAGAGGTTCTATTCTTCCCAAATGACCAACCATAGAGTCTTTTATAGAATATCTAAAGGATTCATTACGAAGAATAAATAATCACTCTAACTAATCATTCTCTTTTTATACACTTATATACCTCCTATTAATATATGATATATATCATAAACTTGTAACATAATTATACACAATTTTTATACTTTTATTGTGATTATCAATAAACCATTATAAAACCCATTTTCTAATCAAACAAATAAGTGATTGTTTCGGTCATGCATATATATGGATTACAGTCTCTACATAGTGATTCATTTCATTTTCCACCACTATATTTGTTGAGATATATTTATTCTAGGGATTATATTAATATATTATATTAATGACATAATTATACTTCTATAATTATAATGACATATCTACTATTTTACCATATAACATTTTGATAAAATGATTATGTCTCTCATGCGTATATATGGCTTATCATCTCCATGATCCGATGTGATTCGTTATTAACCTATATTTTCAATGGATGGTAATGAGTATGAATTTTATGAATACATATGTTATATATGATATAACAATTATTCTTAAAAAATAATATAACATATAATTTCCTTTTTTACTTGAAAATAATATAAAAACAACGTTCTTGCATCTGTAAGGCCTACCGTCTCCACGAATGATTTATTTGGTTTTCTACCTCCACCTATTTTGAATCACCTAAAATACATATATAATGAATGTTTATATTATATTTATTCAATTATTATAATTTTTTATATGATTAAATCATGATCCATGTAAGCGATCCAAGGATAAAAATCCAAAACATGAATAAAAAACAAAGTTGTTATTCCCCAAGACATAACATTGACATTGAATTGTTTTTAAATGAGTAATATAATGTCAGAAGTAAATAATATATGGTATTCAATAAATAAATAAGATTATATAGTAGATTTAAAATAAACTTATATTTATTATACAGGTATTTTTAACACGTTTTAATGAAATCAATACATAATGTAAATTAATTTTATCTCACTTTTTATTTCTAAGAGATACATTTCTTATTCACCAATAATTTCTTTTTTGTGGGTACAAAATTACAATCAATATATTTCCTAATTTTTATAATTAAATTTATATTTATTTATAAATTAATTTTATGATCTATTTGTTATGGGGTTTTATGGTTCAAAATTTAACAAATTAGTAACCAAATTTGGTCTCAATTTTCTTTCCTTGAAAAACATGTTTGGTTATGCTCTTATATTCATTTAGAAGGTGTATACACTACCATTTGATATGTATATGAGGAAAATAATTATTTTTCAGATATTGTATGCTTCTTGTAAGGTAATTATTTCATGGGTATTACGATTCAAATCTTTCAAAGTGATATGGGACACTTTAAAATGTTTAATGTTTATTTTCCTCAAGAAATGTATTTAAAATATCTTGTAAGATTATTTAAAAGGAAAACGAATTTAATTAAATAATTAAGTTTTAATGCTTCATTCAAATATTCCTTTATATGTTTTCAAATATATTTTCTAGGAAAAATTATTTAATTTTTTTTCAATCATCCATCTTATGTTTTCATGGGAAGTAATTTTTTTATTTTTTTCAATATTTATTTACAAGTGTTCATGTTCATTTTCAATGAAAATGGGTTTTAAATGGTTTTATGATTCAAAAAATAATTTTTCAAATAAAAAATGAAATTTTCCTCAATACATTTTTTAAAATATTATTCATTATTACATTATATATTTTAAAGTGGTTTCAATGAAAAGGGTTTTGAAAATGATTTATGTTTTTTAAAAGTGGTTTTTCATAAAATTTCATGTTCCATGTTATATTTCAAAATTCCTCCCAATTTAAGATGAAATATATTTTTATAACTGTTATATTTCATGAATACCATTCATATTAATTATTTTAATGGTTTATTCATTGATGAAATATTTTTTTAAGAAACCTGTTTCTTTTCATGGGTAAGGCATTTGATGAGTGATTATAAAACCTGTATCTTTTCCATAGGTTTTCATTTGATTACATGTTTATGAGACCCATTATAATTCAAAAGATGTGATATTATTGATTATTATCTTGTGTAACATTTATATATGTTGTCATTATGAGATGGGTGGAACCTATATCTCCCTCCAATGAATTGTTTAAAAATTTATATCTCATGAGATAGACTAAGATAATCTTGGGAGTGTTCCTTGTATTTTAAGATGGACGTGGGAGTGAAGCATGACTACCAAGATGGTATTGTGAGTGAAATAATAAAATTAATATGTCCATGGGGTGAACCATGACTAATAAGATGGTATGGGGAGTGAACTCATACTATTAATATGGCCTTAGAAAAAGTGCCTTGACTACTATGGAAATTATTTTTATATAATTATGTGTCTTCCACAAATTTCATTCCTTATTCTAATGTTATAATTTCATGGATTATGTTCTTTATTTAATTTTTATTAATGTATTATGATCTTCCAATATTTATTCCATTATTTCTATTTATGATCATTCACACATGGGGATTGATCCTCTATTTTAATGATCATGTTCTCATGCCCTTATTCACATGATTATGTTTACATGTCTCCCTTGATTACACATACTGAGAATCTGATATCACCCTTTTCAAAGGATTTCTTTTCACCATGTTATAAATAAACATTTTAGTTAGTGTTACTAAATGAGAAGATCTATATTAGAGATTTTGATGATCGTTCTATAAATTTAAGAATGTGTTCTATGATTCCAAATGCACTAAAAAAATATACTATTTGATTGTGTGTTTGCGTAATGTATTAAGTTTTCCAAAAAAGAGATGTCATGTCATTGTATGAAAATAATGGATTTCTATAGTCATCATTCAACAAAGTAGAACACATCAATTCTTTTATGATAGGTGAAAAGCACTAAAGGCCATGGTCTATCGGCATTTATATGGTCTTGTGGTACACCACCTCCCTAACCTAACATAGATACCAACATAACCCCAAATTTTGAATCCAACCATGGAGGAACTATTTCAAAACATCCTCAATTGTCATAAATTCATGTTTGAGGACGAGAATGAAAGGGTACCAATGCAAAGGACAAGGTAGAAGACTCATCCAATAATGTGAAACTATACATGGAAACCCTATGGAATACCCAACACATCTTCATTGCTCCTAGAAGCAGAGTAACAAAAACCAACAAAAATTAATACTCACTACTGTAATCTCTGCTATGTATGGATGGTAGGAAACAAATACACACTAAAAAACATTGTAGGGTATAACACTACTACTATGTAATGATTCTAAGTAAGGCTCTCCCTATCCTAGGGTTTCCAATTATAAGGGGTCAAGTAGAACAACTCCACAATCTAGGACAAGACCTACATCAACACTTTATCATGAAATTTCTCCTTGACCTCATAATTTTAAGGGTCACATACACTAAATATTGAAACTAATATTTTTGGGTGGCACTAACTCACCCGCACAATTTTCATCTAATCACAAAAACATGTCTTGGTGGGGAAAATATCCCTCTTCATCATGATTCCGAATCTATATCAAACCACATCATGCCATCCTTGATTGTCTCACATAAACAGTGATTCCAAGTTCATGAGGTTACTAACAAAAAAAGGGCTACCTAAATTCCCTCATTGGGTTTTATTAGGAACTCTATTTATAAACCTCTAACACATCACCTGACCCCAGACACACAAGTTAAGAGACTCATCCACCGCACTTTGATTCTATCTTCTTTGGGTGGAACTGACTCACCCTCACAGTTTTTATCGCATCTCAAAATTATTTCAAAGTGTGGGAAGGACACATTATTCTTGTACATTTTAATCTATAACAAACAATACCCAAACAAGGTTCACTAATTCCCTTGAGCCATCCTAAAAATACCTCAGGAAAGAAGTGGAATGAAGAGATTACCCAAAAATAGTTTCTAAAAATTACTATGGTGGATAGTATAAACGACACAAGGAATACTAATATTAATTAATGGATATTTAGAGTCAAATGACCTTACTTAATTCAATTTCCTTTTCCCGCATCCTCCAACTCACTGAGCCTGGTGTGGACTAACTAGGTGTGGTGGTGAAAACACCTCAAACTGCATGCTGCCTCTCGCAATTATCACTACTCCTCTGCATTATCCTACATATTGAAGAACTCCATATTCAGTACAGTGCCTCTTACAAGGTGTCATATCATCTGGATCCCACTCAGCAGCATGGAGTGTTGGAAAATCTTAGACAAGATGTCCCTATATGTCACAAATTTAATAACATTTCTCCAAGTACTCAGCAGAACCCTGACGTTGTTCTTGTGTTTTAGTCGCTTGAGCCTAAGCATGGTAATGTATATTCCTCTTTATCAATGATAATATCATATTTCATAATTCATATATTTCAGATGCTAGAGCCTCAAAACCACTACTGTGTGATACATCCACCTTCCCCACATCTCGAATGCTCTTTACGAACAGAGATTTCTCCAGTACCCCCAAAGAAGAGGAAACTCACTAGGAGACCACATATTCTCAAGCATCTCTACAGACGCCATTATCAATGGTACATGCCCTAAAGAACAAGTTTCTAACCATATCTATGGAGTAATGTGATTGATATTTGTAGCTCATTGATTACTCGGTAACCGTCATGCTACCCAGTCGAAGATAGAGAAGCTCCTGGATATGCACTAATATCTATTTGGATAGGTTTAACTCTTCTATGATGATTAACTCGAACTCTACCCAAGAGAGCATCACCTTATTGTGGGAATGTGTCACTAAAAACAACCATCACCCATAAAAACCATGTAGAATGATCTCTTCATGGACTAACAACTAATCGAGAGGTTTAATCACTAGTTCGAAAACATGTGTGGCTGCCTCAAGCCTGTCATCTTCTGACTGGGGGTCTCGATCTACCTGGACATCAGAAGTTTCTTCCTTTGGAACCCATTGCAATGCACTCGGCTTACATGGATCCTCAACCAGAACTGGTGGCACAACTTGCTGCTCAATGGTCAGTGACACAATAGGCTGACCATCTAGAGGAATGACCTCCGAATAAGTATCCTTTACTGAAGCCTCATCGTGAGGTAAACTGTCACAAAAATCCCACCATTGAACCCTATTTGGATTTGATCATTGATGCATCCTGAAATAAAATAATTATGCACAATGGATGAAGATTATATCTGGGGTGCAGACTCATGAAGGAAAAGGAAAGAAAAAACTCATTCCTATATGATGTATGTACCATTATTACCCTATTATCAATGTATTAATTTTCTATGTCATACTCAGGTAATCATAGTATGGGTGAATGGATATGTTATCTTCCAAAACAACATTAGAACCTCTACTCTATGAATTGAACTCGAAACACCTTTACACATTCTCTATGAAACCCAACCCAAGATTGCGACACTACGATCCCAGAGTGGAACCCACTCTAATACCAATATGTCATGACCTGACCTGATGGGGCCCAAGTGGAAATTCCCCAATCCCGCTTCCAATTGGATGGGGGGTGGTGACTAACATTGAGATGGTATATCACACAAATGGGAGGCCTTTTCTTAGGGTACCTATACACACGTACCAAAAAACACATCAATGTTAGAGTGCTAATATATTAAAAGAGAGAATAAAAATGCATGCATACAACAATACAAAAACATTTTACAATTACTGAATGTGTAAAAGTGAAAAACACATTCCCACCAAAGTAAAACATCAAAAGAGACCAACCATCATAGAAGGAGGGGATTGTTGGAAAATGAAAATATATACAATCTCCTCATCCCAACTCTGGTAAACACCTTGGTCGGTCTCACTCACATTATTCTTCCTACCTTGGGTCCTCTGAGGACTCAATTGAAAGGAATGAGATCATTGAAATACATAACACATGAGAGAAAATCATGTGCATGGATGAGTATAAAAATATATCGTATGTCCCAAAAAATCCAAAAAGAGAATGGAGAAACTGAAAGGTTAATTTCCTCTCGACCTAGCCAAATGGAACCAAATTGAAGTAGAAACTCCTTCTAAAACCATCCTCATCTATACATGACTAGACAAATTTTTCCACATGTGGTTTCAACCCAAACACATGACAACAGAATAAGGACTCGAAGAATCACCCAGATATAATCGTATCATACACCAAGGATCATTAGGTTTTGATGTCAAATCTAGTGAAATGGATTCTACTCAAGGAACTAAAGGTAACAAGAAACTAGCTGAACACAGTCCAAGAGCTTGGTTATATCATATAGAACCCATCAGATGGATACACTCCATCAAGAAACAACTCAGAAGGTCCATATCTAGTACCCAACACCAGAGGTACTACCATCACCACCTCGATCCTTGTGAAAGCTAATTTAACCCAAGTGGAGTGGCCCAGCATCACCATTACAAACAATTGAGGGATCACAACAATGATATATGCACCACATGAATCCTCTCAAATCAAGAGGGAATAGAGGGACCTTCGCATAACTGTTACTCTATATTCAAGGGATTTATAACTCTTAATACATCTTGGGAAACCTATGTCTCTCCTATGTTGAGTGTCCTAAACCATTTTCTATTTAGGTGGAACTAAATATTAACTAGGTATCAAATATAAGCAGTGGAGGGGGTCTGTCCTTGTATTGTACTCAAAGGATGAGGGAGCACAACTCCAATGGAGGACCCACTCCCTACTACTACTTCGATATTTAGGAATACTACTCCATATATGATGATCGAAACCCTGGAACAACAAGGGATTATAACTTAAAGGATATATGACCCACACCCTAGTATGATATGGGAGTACTACTCAATAATCTCGATTTATGTGGGGGACCTGCTCCCTAACAGAATAGGGGAGTAACGACCCCGGGTAAGAGGACCCACCCCCTAGTACAAAAGAGGAGTACTAACTCGAGTGGAATAACATGTATGGGGGAACTGAACCCTGTAATGATGTTGTAGTTATGAATCCAAGGATAGGGTCCTATACTCTATCACAATTGATGAGTACCCACTATATCATTACATCCCATCTGTAGAACCCATGCCCTGAACTAGAAAGGGAGTACTGACACCATGGATAGAGGACTTGGACAATGTTCCAACAGGGAAGTACCTACTCTATCTAGACAATGAGTACGAAGGGTTGGAACCCTATCACTGTAGTGGATTGATATCTCAAAATACATGAACAATACGAGTAACCCACAACCGAATCAATTAGGGGAGTACCAACCCCAAAATAACTATACAATGTTAAAATAACCAACAACCATGATGTGGAGCGTCCATTCTATCCCAATGAAGAGAGGTGAGGGAAAATCACACCCTAATACCATAGAGGAGTACCAGTTTCAACGTATCTCTTTATGAACAACGCTGATCTACAGTATGAGTTTAGTTTTTCCACACAATCATTTTTCTCTAAAATATGTCAAATCATCTCTTGTAGATAGAAGTAGAGGCCACCATCGCAATCTAAATGGAATAATTCTTTTGACGGGTTACTCACAAGGAGGAATATGAGTTCTAATAAATGAGATATGCAAATTGAAATATCTTAGTATTGTCTTCAAGAAGTACACGATGTGCACAGGGGTATACACAACATGGAATCCCACCTGGTAACCTGGTCATGTATCCAATCTACATGGCTTCCCAACCCATTTTTCTGTACACTGTGTCTAAAGATGGTATATTATGTGTCCATCTTCACCTAGCCCTTGATTTTGTTCCCTTTCCACACAACATGACTAACCATGTCCCTTACACATTGTGCATCCCATACTACATTTTTTGGCTAAATAGACACCAGACCATGTAGGATTCCCTTTTATTTGTGTCAGACTTTATTTACCTATACATTGTACTTTAAATTTTACACGACCATATACTTTTACATGTATAAAAAATTTCATGTCCTCTATCCACATGTATCGGTTTACTATACTGCATGTAACCTTGGTACACAGTGTGTAAACCACAAATTTCATATTACCCAAATAGGAATGGATACAAAATGTTTCTCTCTAGACTACATGTTGAGTAAATGATAATTCAAGTAATTAATTTCAATAAAAATTCCAGATTTGCACCAGTTTACCTTGAAACCTATAGATCAGCCTATGGATCTATAGGAATTGAAACTAGGCTCTACAAACCAAAATCAAATAATATCAAAGGGGATCAAGAAAAAAACTCAAATCCATATACATCAAGGAAAAAACACAGTTGCTTCAGGTGTAGAACAATTCTTGTATTGTATTGCTTCGTGATCTAATGATGATTGATGTCAAAAAAATGAGATTAGAAGAACCACATTGTGTGGATTCATCACCATCTTCATTGTTTCCAAATAAGAAGATGGGAGGATCGTTTTCTAATCGTTATGGTGTTGTTTTCCCAATCTGTGGGATGAGATGGATTAGGTCCAGAAAAATTAATAACAATTATTTTAATTAATTAATTCCAAAACATAACTCCCTGTAAAATCACCCCTGACCAAAACGTTAGGTGTATATGACATTAGGTCATGCCTAGGGTAAATATTAAATTTTAAATTCATCAGTGGTCCCAGAAAATTGATATGAGAATTCTCTATATATTCATTCATTTTTTCTATAAGAAATTGTGTGGACATAAAAAACGTATATCATATTTTTAAATTCCACATGCTAAGGCTCTAAGAGCCTCATAATCCTATGTCAATTCATCACCTATATTAGGAAATATTCTCAGAAATATTCCAATGACTTATAGCTAAAACCTTAGTCACATTAGTGTTTATCAAATATAGTGGGTAATGTAAGTTGTTTTTAGCAGTAGATGTAGGACATTGAGCGTGAAACAACACAAATCACATAACCAAAACAATACGGAAAAATAAAAACATCCCAAACATGAATAATATCAGAGTAAATAAAATGCAATAATATAAGAAATATTACAATAGATATAACATATCCATGATATTAAAATATATACACACTTTTTCACATACTAAAATACCTATATACTTTTTTATAATGGGATATTCAAATAAATTATAGAAAATTAATGGAACAAAATAAAATGATACAAATTTTGGAATCCTCAAAACTAACATAGATTTATTTTCACATCCCCACATAGCTCCTCATGTTCATTTTCCAATAATAGGGACATCGCATGAATATTTGTGTCAACCAAAAGATCTTCCCAAGCTCCAATGTTTCTATATAGGGTATTATCATTGAATGCTTTATACAAAAATCAATAATGTATCTAATAAAACACATAATATATGTCAATTTATATAATGATTGAAAATTATGTCGTAAACATCACATACTTACACATGTAGCACTGTAGGGAACTCAAGAATCCACCCTAATGGTTTATATAAACATAGATTGGGTTGTTACTCATTATAATCTACGAGGGGTAATACCTAAATTTATGCTATTATTCACTAAACGTATCTCATCAAATACTTTATAATTCATTATATCCATCATATATTCATATCAACACATAGGGGAATTACATCCCACCTGGAATGACCAATCATCTTAAGAGGCATGATGCCTAAACTGTAAAATCATCATCATAGATAGTGTTATTCCGAACTGAATAAAAAATATTTTAAATGAAATCAAGAAAAAAATACATCACAACATATTTGTATTCATAACATAAAACAAACATCAAAACCATATCCATATTCATTATATATATCATATATCACAACATCTTGGGAAGCATCATGTCCAACTCGTATCATAACCCTATCAGGAATAATTACGTATAACCCAAATCAAATCGACATGATAGGTTTCACATACACTAAAACAATAAAATTTTATACCAATGGTTTAAAACTATTGGTATGGGACCTCTAACCTTCGTTATAGTCTATAGTAATGGTTTTACGATTCGTTGTGTTAAATGGTATTGGGATTGATATATACCAATAATTTTGTCCAATAGTTTCTATAGGTGGGTTATAAAAATGGTTTATAATCCATTAGTATAGGAAATTTCAATTTAAATACCAATATTAATTTTTTTTCAAACATATTCTATAGGTATTCCAGTTAAAGAAAAATTCCAGTGCCATGTTTTTATCCTAGTACCTCACTATTATTTTCATAAGGCTTTAAAACATTCTTCAAACCAATTTTGTGTTATTATTACATATATAAATCCATAAATATATATATATATATATATATCTGTATAAAAATAATTATTAATTTTCATGTAAAACATTGGTAGAGGTGAAAACCCCATACTTATAGATACAGTTTGATCAAACCATTGGTACAAGGTCCTTCTTATAGTTCATATTTCTAATAGTGAAACTATATGTATTATAACTGACTTAGGATTATTTATGTCCAAGTTTAATCATAATATCTCATGAGGGATTGTGTTTAATCCATATTATAACATCTTAGATTTCATCATGACCAACCCAAAACATAATATCTCATGAAAAATATGATGGGATTCGATAGATTGATTAAAAATTAATAAACATAGAAAAAATAATAATAAACCATATCTAATGATATTCCATTAACAAAACTAAAAACATTCTTAAGAAAAATTAGGAACATAAACATACCTTGCACTGATGAGCATCAACTTCATCCTTTTTTAGACTGGTATGCTGAAAATTCCATATTGACAATCGATGGAATCTATCATCCATGGTGCATCCTAAAGTGGTATTGAATTCACCATCACATGGGGAGGACTATAATTATCATAGTGACATACTAGTTCTTCACCTACTAAATAGTTAAAAAAGATAAGTGTAGTTAGGTAAGAGAGAATTGGCAATGCTGGGGAACGTTTATATGATCTCCTCGTGAATATGAAACCCTCATTTTATATCATGTGTAAAATTTGGATCATTTATGGATTAAATAACCTATGGAATAATGTATGAGTTAATGATATGGTTATTAATTAATTTTCTAAATTAGTGTGATGATCCATCCATACATTCCAACTAAATAAATGTTCATAAAAATGATAGACAGCATGGAAAAATTCTCAAATTATAATACTTAACATTCATTTTATGATAAATGATAACAACACATATAGAATTTACTATACGATTCATATTTATATAATATGACCAATCATTTGGTTGTTGACCAGAACACTACCCCCCACCCATATAATATAACCAATCATACTTTATGCTTGGTAAAGGAAATTGAATGAAATATATATTCCATTATATATGATCATTACCAATGAATTCATTGGGGTTCTTCTAGTGCATTAATATGTTCAAGCTTCTATAGAACTAAATTATAGATTTCCAATGGTGGGTGTCTTTCTTCACTTTCATAGGTGATTTCAACTCATTGGACAAAACGGGAAGATAGTTTTTCGATTTCTCATTACATGGAGTCCTCTTTGGATATAGTTTCATAGTATGGGTATCCCTCATAGATTTATGTAATTTTTGAGAAACTCATTCTCAGTTTCATACCGATGTGGAATACGGTTAATTTCACTTATTCTATCTTGGAAGGGTATCAACCATCAACTAATGGAGTAGTCATGTTGGAAATATTTTGTAATTTTTAGACATTGGGAACATTGTTCACCTGTAAATATTCCTCTTTGATAGAATATCATATGAGTAATAGTATATGTGGAACCCCCCGAATCCCAAATATATCATAATGTAATAACTGTTAGGGGCTTATGCCTTCCAAGTGCTTTTAAATTTTACATCCCATGTGTATTTCATGGGGTTGGTCTTCTGTATCAGGTCAATAATTTATCATTCAATTGAGATGGATCATAATATATAGTTGGTATGTACAGGTGAATGATTTTATAATCATTTAATGATGGATGAAATGTCAGAATGCCCCATAGAGGAGGATCAGGAGTGGATGGATAAGAATGCATCATGGAGGTGGATCCAAAAGGGAAAGATCAAAGCACCCCATTGAAGTAGATCTGGGTGGTGTTTTCATAGGAGGTAAGACCATAATAATTTACCATTTTTAGGATTCAACCATAGTGATGCATCTAATGTACCCTTTCTGGATACATGGATCAATACCCATATAGTTGGGTGTTGCAGTTTAAGGTCATGTGAAAGGATCGGTCCTTGGAGTTTAACGTCATGTTGAAAGGAAGATCATTTTATAAAAGGAGTTTAAATGAGGGACTATGTGTTTCATACACATAGAACCTAACCACTATTGGGTTACCAACCCATGGTGGGGAAGGAGTTTGTATCCTATAATTATTGTGGAAGGGACATCCTTTGCTCATTGCACAGGGTATAAAAATAGTTTTGCATCATGAGGTTAGGACGTTGTTGTGAAGGTTAAAATTTATGATGTGTATATGGAACTGGGGTGCCTCTCATCATGTAGCTAGAACATGGGGGACTCCCTCCTAACACATTGGCCTTATCTGGCTACCACCCATGTCCCTTTGGGAAGGTCATAGAATTGGAACAACTGTGTAAGAGTTTTCGATTAGGAGGATGATTTTATGGTCTCTATACATATAAGAAAAATAAATTATGGTACCTATGATTATATGAATGAGGCATGCTGGGGATCTGGGCCAGACATGATGTGAATTGTGTATCCATAGAAGTGGGTGGAACTGATGATGAAGGGACTCAAGGTGTAATTGAACTGATCCTATTTTGGTATGGTGTCCCCGATCACTCGACCATCATGAAAATATTTCATCTCGAGGGTGGAACCATGGTGTATCAAATGAAATATGTTTCAGGAACCTATTATCCTCATGATTAGGTTCTTAGTGAATATTAAGTTCCCCATATATTTTGAGGGGTTCTCCAAGGGTTAGGCTTCATGAAACAAGGTTCCTCTACATTGGGATGAAGTCTTGATTTAGAGGGGCATAACTTCGTGAAGGCTGATTTCTCCATAAGGAACCAAGTTCCTTAGAGGGAATTACTCATCAATTATGTGAAGGGGCCTTGTGAAAGTCATCTCATATTTGGTTGGATGATATCAATGACATAAGGGAGGAGTTTTGGAGATGACTAGTTACCTTGGGTGATCCATTTTCTCTTTCATTCATGATGCTCTGGTTGTTTGTAGATATGGGTCAATTTTTGTAACTAGTAATGTCATGAATCTATAAAAAAATTGAACCGAATTGGATATTTATATAGTCTATGTTCATGATGATCAGATTCATTTTTTATTCCCTATGAGCTTTGTGAGTGGGAGAGGTTCCATGAGTCCGAATGTTGAGTTCAAGAATATTACTCTCTACTCAACACGGATGCATGAAGTGGTATGAAAATAAAATATTATTTTTTTCATAGGTTAATATTAGGTATTCCTGAATCTATGAAGAAGGGTCGTGGATTGTGATCTTTGTGAGATCTAGTCTTTCGTAGAAGAGGTGATCTTTAGGAACCAGACACCTAAGAGCAATTTTCTGGGTTGTTTTGGCCCACATTTTCTCCTAATAGGGTATTCCATTCTAGAATCATCTTGTGGAAGATGACTTTTAGTGCCCAAAAATCTCCCCCTCATAATTAGAGCCATTGGGGAAATATATGATTGTATTTTGGGAGAAAAAAATAAAATATTGTTAATTTAACACTATACATGAAGGTCATTTGTGAAGCTCATTTGTGAAGACTGGTCATGATGATGAGGTCATGAATCCCAATAATGAAGACCATTCCTAAACATATGGGCCATATGATGATAAATAGCTCTAGGGGTGCCACATTGCGGGACCACAATCCCTTAATGAAAACAAATCTCTTTATCTCTATTTGTGAATCTCACCCTCTTCATGAGTATTCTACAATCTCAATCCTTATCACTTGTAATGTTATTCACCTCCAAGGAAACATTTTTCTAAACATTTATTTGAAAAATCAATCTTTTTTAACTAAAATCCACTGACGGGTCATTTTGAACAGAACTCCATTAATCGAGTCATATGAACTAGATATTTGTGAATATAGCTTTAACAATAGGACTTATAAACCAACTAATTCTCAAAACAAATATCCAATGAAAGAGTTATTATTGTATCCACACATCAGAAATAAATGGATGGGAACATATTGATTGGGGAGAGCTTCCATAGTAACTCGGAATATTACTCTCCTATTTCACTACTGAAAGAGGCGAAAAGGGAGTATCCATTATGCAATAGGCTTCCTCACTATATATTTTGTCTGAGATAAAAATGGTTGTTAGATAATTTCATAGTGGTAGGACTATCCAGTTGAAAAGGGATCCTGTTTCAGGGTTGGTGGCTTTAATCCTAACACTAGGAGAGGCTGGAGGGAAAGGAGGAACATAAGGATCGGATCTCTTAGGAATGTGGTTGCATGAGGAAAATGATCTCTCTAGGGTAGTTCTAAGGAAATTTGGTCATGTCCTAGTGAAAAATATGTTCAAAAATAAAAATCTTAATGATTTAGTATTTCTAGATGCTTGAGAGATATGGGGGGTTTTTTAAAAAAATAATCACTCTTCACGGGATATAGTGAGATCTAAACTAAGTGGGGATATTAATCATGGGGTATGGTTATTTTATGGTTGGATTTCACATTCCCAAGAATTAGTTTGTTCTATACATCAAGGATCTGTTGGATCTTGTCTACTCTCTAGGAATGGCACACCAAATGACCACCTGAACGAAGGTGCTGTTAGGAATGACCTCCTACTAGGAACTCTCACCCATCATGTTGGCTACTTATGAACCTATGTGAGGAGACTCAGATGATTCCTGATCAAGCAATTACAACTGAGAAACTATTTTAGAAAAATGTCCTTCCATAGATGAGTTAAATTTTATAATCTCGTGTGCTTTGAAATTCACTAAACAACTAAGTGTTTTTTCAAACTCTAATTGCACTTTCATTGTGATAGGTGAGCATGGAGAGAGGTATTTTCGTGATGAACATCATGTAGGGAGTGAGGGAACCTAAACCCTTGATGTGGAGAGTGTGATTCCCCTTCCTAATATTATGTCCATGTGTGGCCAACATTTGAATAAAGTGTATCCTGTGATGAAAGCGACAGTCGATGAGGGAATTCCCTTTCTAGGGAAATTTCCTATAAAAAAGTTTGAGCTCCACACAAGGATATATTATTAATGTAATATTAATCTTCTTTTCACCCTTTTATTTTCAATGTTTCCATTTTTTATTTGGTTGGTTCATGTTTGAATGGATGTTCAAATGGTTTTTGAGGATCATCTTCTAATATCAACATATGACTCAGTAGCACCAGGGGACAAGGTGGTGATAGTTGGTGATATTATCCTAGGAAAAATGGCTAGGGACATGGTGGTTGGACCAACTATGGTGGTTCCTCTAGAAGGGACCACTAAGACCCTACCCTCGATGGAGGGGGTGGAGACAATTTATATGATTGTATTGGTTGAAGGAGTTAAAATGGCTAATCCTGTTATAATGATTCCACCAGAGGTGGATGTTGAAGTTGATGTCTCCCTATAGGTGGATATTGTTTCAACAGTTGAGGAATTTGGGGAGGCTGTAATGGATGTTCCTACCCCATAATTTCCACTAGTGGCTACTATAAGAGATTATGATGAAATTGTTCCACCGGTAGGGGTATTTGAGGAGGCTGGGTCAGTCACATCCACCTCAATGTTGCTACAAGGGGTAGAGGAGACATTCTCTATGGATGAAGGGGATAAAAAGGTTACCTTTTAGGGCTTGTTAATATATTTTTATCTTCTCACTCTATAGAATATGTTTGAAGATGATAAAACCATTGAGTTGTTGGCATTATTTCCTTCATAGGAGCCTAAACTGGTTGAAGACTTCATGGATTCCATCTTAGAGTCTTCCAAGAAGAACCAAATCATTCATTATAAAGCATGGAGGTTGGTGTAGAACTTCATCACTCATACCCAGATAACTAAATTTCTACACTAAGTGTGATATCTCCATCACTAGCTAGTTTTCAGGGGGATCAGTGGGGTGGATTCCAAGAAACATCATTCACTATCAGGGTACATATTCATCGAATGTGTGTGTAAGAAATAAAATATGTTTAACATATATTCCGTGAAATACAAGGCTCGTATATCTAATGAATGTTAGGTGAATAAAGGTTGGATCTCCCACCAAAATGGATTAGTTCAAGATAATAATATTGTGGCCTCTTCTCAAGATTAAATTGTCAATCACATGAAAGACCTACAAGTGGTGGCTGATACCAAGGTGGTAGAGGAAAAATCCATGGTTTATGAATGTTGATAAAAAACCGGACAAGGTTCGGGGTCGATGAAGTTCACCTTAAAGATTATGAAGATAAAGAAGACATATAGGAGTATCAATATATCCTAGAAACCACCCTGTAGATGTTTGTTGATCTTGAGTGATTGATCATTGGGTTCATTATTTAATTGAAGTTTTCAATGGATTGGCTAAAATTTGTAAATGACCCACTAATGATTTGAGTTTTTTTACTCCATAATTCGTGAAAATGATTCTTTAATTTTATCATTGAGCCTCTACCATATTCACAAGATAACCAACAACCAATACTTATGTTTTCATAATCCATGCTTGGTTCGAGAAATAATGGAAAACCATGTGATTGATCATTCATTTGAGAGAGTTGATCAATTGTCGATCACTCTTGGTCTATATTTTATTGCTAAACCCAAATACAATTTTGGCCAAGAGGGGATATGAATGGATAACAGGGATCCCCAATAAGGTAAATTTATTTTATAATGTGTGTTACTACATGAATGGGTTAATTCTAGGGTCATTTAATTCCACCCAAAAAAATTTTAATGGGGAATGTGAATCAAGATGCTTGATATCTGGAACACAGTTGGAGTGGCATGAAAATATTTGATTATCATTGACCATGTTTAAAAAAAATTGTACTGGTAAAAAGGGAATGAGGATAGAAAACAATGTGTCAACCTGTGACCATGTTTGAAACATGGGACCTATCATATAATTTCTTCCAATGTATTTTGGGGAATTATCCCTTAATGGTAGGAGAAAAATTCCATTCATGATCAGTTGATGTGACAATAATCATTCATACATGGATGAATATGTGGATCCAAAAAAGGGTAATTTTAATCCTGTAGGTGAATTTATGGAATTCTCAAATGGATTCCCACACTCCTAGAATTATGACACTGATACTTGGAGAAAAATGAGGAGACATATTTTCCTGATCAAATGATAAAATCATCTTCTAGAGTGATAATTTTTCCATACACTAGACAACAACTAATTTATATTAGTGATTCCGTAGATGATTGACACCAGAGTAAAAGTATTATCAGGAAAATGCCTATGATGGTACATATTTTTATGTCATTCAATGGGGATGATCATTACACAACTTAATATCCTATGATGAGGACATAGGACATGTAGATTAATTTCATAAAATGAGGATGATATATCACATATTTTAATGTTGTGCGATCAGGATATAAATATAGAAATTTTTACATCTTATAGCTCATATGTTTGAACTAACATAAAGAATACACACTCAAGTCTAGTGGTGTAGGTTGAAGAAGTGTTACACAATGGGGGTGTTTCCTAGAAAGGCCTATAAAGAGAAGTAAGCATGGAATACTCTTCACCACGAAAAAGATTAAAGGATGAGTCACAAGTAATTTTTAACGTCATGAAGGCTTGGAAACCTGAATCATAGTTAATGTTATTTGATTTTAGAAGGTGCAAGATCGGAACCTCACATGGAAAGATTATTCATCACAGTTGGAGGGAGGCTAACTTCGCGGAGGACTCCCTTGCTCGCTTGGGTAGGTAGGACGTGCGTCTCATCATTTATGAATCTATTTTTTCACTCCCTCCAGAATGTGCCTCTTTTGTGATGGGGGATGCCCTTGGAATCCACCATTTCTAACCCCCTTGAGGGGTGTTGTCTCCCTTTCCCTTCCCTTTTTGAATAAAAAATATACTAAGAAGAAGAAGGGAAAATAGTTTTTGTTCATAGTTCTTGGACCATGAATGTTTATTTTAATTTCATATAGATTATAATGATAAAAACTAGTTTATGGTCATAGTTATTAGAACATGAATCTTATTTTTAAGGTTGTAGAGTTTGGAAAATGTGGTGATAATCCAAAATGGGATAAGTGTAGTGCGCTGGTGACAACCCCAGCATGAATTAGGGCTATCATAATTCCCTAGATCCATAGAAAATAGTTTAATTTCATAATTATCAGAGCATGGGGGAATAGAAACTAGATATGTATAGTGTGCTAAGGTGACAAACCCAACATTAATGTAGTGAAAAAGGGGCCTAACTCCACACAACCTATTCCTGATGAGACATTCACATTTTTTATATTCATGATTCATGAACATGGGATCCTAGTTAAGAAAAAATGTATTAGGGATGGGTTCCCATGTGTTTCAACCATGCAGGGAGATTATCCTCTCCTAACTCATAATCCCACATGATCTATGATTTGTTCAAGAATAAAGGATAGTTATAGATTTCCCATTTACTATAGTAGAGAAGACAATGAGGATAATAAGTGGACAAAAAATCACATGAGTGGATTGCAACTTCCTAGATCTGGAAGATGAAAGAGGGTAAAAATAATAGATTTCGAAAAATGTTGACCAAATTAGAAACATAGGTTCTACAACCGTGTTAGTTAGAGATGAGGTGAACAAATTCCAAATCAACCACTAACCTAGTTTGAACATGATATCTATTGTTTGTTTATAAAGATCCTTGGAGGTGTGTTCCTCAGTAATTACATGATAAAAAGTGTCATGAGATCATTCTATTAGGGAGACTTTTAAGATAAGGAGGATTATGATTATCCATATTGGAGAAGAAATGGATTGTAGAGGTATAAATGGTGTATGTCCCATAAGTATATTGATTTGAGGTATTTGAGATTCACTATGTATACCATAAAGATAAGAATCATGCTGCATATAGTTCATGAAGGTGGAACGACATGAAGTGGAAACTGGTTGAGTGATGTCCCCTCTAGTGAGGGCCTGAAATCATCCCATATGACACATGATACATTCTTGTTTTACATGGAGTTTTCCCGACATCGCATACACATTGTATGAGGCATCCTATGTTTGTTTCTAAGAATAAGGATAATGATTAATGTCTTATTTTGAGGATGTTCGGAAGAGAATTTTAATGTTATACAACTCGAACTTGGGATTATATGAGTTTAAATTCATAGAGCTTGGAATGTAAGGAAGGTTTTTTTATAAGGTAATGTACCTTTGGCCAAGTGTTATAGGTATCCCAACGTAGTTTTCGCGACATAAAGTAAAAATAACCTAGCGTAAATGGAGGGAAAAAGGGGGATATCTTTTACAAAAAAACATGACAAATTGTACCCTCGGTCGACATCATGATAATATGGAAGAAGAATCCTCATAGGGATTCGAAAAAGGGGGATGGAACCATGATGAAATATTCAGGTGTCACTACATATCCTATAAAGATGGGAATCAAGATGTTTGTAATTTTGATACACATTATGTAAAAAGAATGATTTCGGAAGGGGGACTACCCTATTGAATGAGGACATCTAATCTTCTAATACTTATATATCACATTTCATGAATTTATAATGTGTGTGGTTGTAGTTTAAATTAGTATGTTGAGGAATTGTTTTCTCATCCCATATTTTCTTTATGTAGAATCCCAATTCGATATGGGGTAAAATCATCTCTCATTAAAAGAGGAATCCAAATTTTTTGTAGTGTAAGATCATATTTGAACTACGTGCATTGGGGGCGTAGTGTTCAGGGATTATGAATGGAGCTACATGTTCTTATCATCCTCAAATCACACTTTGAGGGAATCTCTACCCATTTATGGGTCAAGGTAAATTGGTGGGTATTATACCTTTAGACGAGGCCAATTAGAGATTTTTTGGGTGATAATAGCATTGGTAATAGTGTGTTTTTTAGTGTATTTATGACTAGGCCTAGAGATAGAAAGACTAGGCATCACTACATATCCCATGAGGATGAGAATAAAGACACACATTGTTCTGGAAAACGGGTGGATTCATAGGCCCACTAAAACAACATGGATGATTAAAACAATAATAACAAGGGTTGAATTCAGGTAGTTTTGGAGTCATAGTTCTTGAACCAAGGAAACTAGTTTGAGGTCATAAAGCTGGGATAAATTGTAAATAGTTTAACATCATAATTCTTGGAACATGGAAAGGTGACTCAAGGATGATTTCATGGGGAAAAGGAAATAAATTCCAATGTGATTGTGTACATGGATTCCCTAGATCATGGGAAGCGATACTAGAGTTAGTCACCCACAATTTATAGTTATATGGCATGGATCGTGGAAAATAGTTTAAATTCATGATGATTGGACAATGGGAAATCATTTTTAAGTCATTATAATCAGACTATGGATGCGTTTTTTTGGTTACATGTGTGTCACTAATGATGTAAAATACATCATTAACATATCCAAGAATGATAGGGTATAATATACACCCCTTGAGATGAACACCACGTAGTTTTAGGTAGTGATGTTGGGACCAGAAATGATATAAGGGTTGAAGGGTTGATATTCTTGCAATTGGCCCTAGAGATGGAAATTCCAGTCATATATACATAACTCATGAGGATGGGAATAAAAATAGACATAGTTGTGGAACATTATGCACTAGGAATATGATACTGATAGAGGAAATACTCACTTTCTAGTGAATTGAGTCTTCTCACAAATGTCTTGAGAAATCCCATATTCTGGGTTTGTGGAATGTTTTTGACCATCCTATACATATCGTATGACACATCCTGGTTTAAAAAAGGGTAAAAATCACCTCTTCTTAATAGGTATCCATGTTGTAGGTTGGGTAAAAATTATCTCTTATTAGGAGGTATCCCAGTTTCATATGGGGTATGATCATAGTTTAATGTTTTGTGTTAAGGATGTCAAGATTTGTAGATTAAATTCATATAACTCAAACTATAGGTGCTCCAAATATGATAATTTCAGAATAATTTTATCTATTAAAAATATTTTAAGGTCTTGTTTGTTATACCATATAGTGGGTATTAGTTTATGACTTGAATACTTAGAACATGGGATTATAGTTTAAGGTCATAGAGTTTGGCTTATCAGTTAGAATCTCAAATAGATAAGTATATTGATGTAGAGTGAAAATCCAAATGTGAATTGGGGGTCGAGGGTTCCCAATGACAAACAATACATTCCTGGGGAGACTCTCACATATTATAATATTTTTCTTCTTGGACATGGGATTATAGTTTACGGTCATATATTTTTAAGCATACATGACAATTACAAATACATATTCGTAGTGTGGTGGAGTGAAAGACCTAATCTAAATTGAGGTACAAGGAGGCCCACCACCACATAACACATTCCTGATAAAATTTTCAAATTGTGTCTTGTCATGATGCATGGACTCGAGATTATAGTTTGAGGCTCACTGAGTTTGAAAAATAGGGTATTAATGTGAAGTACTTATTGAGAAACTTATAATGTTTGGGAGGTTTGATCTGATTTCCATCCCCTGAAATGAATTAGTATGATCCATTAAAGTATACATTATTAATGTTTTATGGTCCTTCCCACTTTTGTTACCACATTGGTGGCATTTTTTGGGTATTAGCAGTGTTTTGAGATTCAGTAGTAGGTTACCCTGGAGAATGGAGTGAAGGAGAACCCTCTTATTGATCACTCTTTCTATCATGTTCACTTTCCTGTATAGAGTTTTAATGGAATGGATAATATTCTGTTTGGGGTATTCAAGATCACCTAAGTGTAATTCTTGCATTTTTCTAGTGTCGTAGGGTAGTAGAAATCTATTCAATGCGATGAAAACTAAACCTTGATGGACAATACAACCTTTGTTCCATAAACCATAGACCATTAGTTAACCTAGACTAATTCCTATTCATCATCTAATATACCCAAAGGGTGTTGTAGATCTTGTACGAATAGATCTTCTTTTTTTGTCCACCATCTTTTTCATAATTTTAGAGTGGGTTTGATTGAATGTCCCAATATTTTCATTTTAAAGACAATGGTAGCGATACATTTGGTTGGACCGAATATTGTACATGGTGTATTATTTTATTAGTTCCGAAGCCTATATGTTGGTTTTATTCTTTGGGATAATAGCATGAGTAACAAAAAATTGATTGTTGACGTGGGACCTGATGAACTTGATCACAGATCAGGCATTAACTTATTTTAAGGGAATATCATCTTCCCACTTGAGGGAGAAATATTTCAAGGTCCAAATAAACATTTACCACTTTGTTTTTCTGGCGGTTATGGGCCCACTACATTAAGTAACCATTCCTTAATGGGCCAAGATTACACGGTGGTGTAGATATTTTTTGGTGTTTTTTCACAATGTTTTCATGGATCTATCACACATGAAACCTTATAGAAAAATCAATGATGTCATCGATAATAGCATTCCAAAAGTAACCCAAACTCATGATTTGGAAAGAAATCTTTAATCACACCTGATGAGAACCATAAGACCTATCATAAACTTATTTTATAATTTGAGGAATCCAATATCCTTTAGTGAAACAAGTTATAATTTTATTAATCCCTTATTTATAGAGAGTTGACTCATGGTTATGTCCACTCTTAATGGTAAACTACACTTCACGATGGAGGATTCACTCATTCCTGATCTGGTATAGTCGGTGAATTACATGCCATAGATAATCAATTAAAGGTGTTTTCAAATCAGGCTTTTACTCTACTATGGAAGAACATGAGGTTCTATGAATAGGAGAACCAGTAGTATGTTTTTCTATCAATTTCCTGTCATAGTCAACTGAAATAATGGGAGTGATAAACTCATATGCCCTACATGGATGATCGAGTCATCTCAGTTAGGATATGCAAGAGACCCATCTAAATTTTCTCAGGCATCCATGTGACCATACTTCGACTGAAGGATATTATTCAATTTTGGATGAGTATAAAACTAGGTCATTAGCTGATGGGTTCACTTCGGTATGGGGACATGATTATTTATAAGGATGTTTTCACCATTAATCATTTCGATGACTAATTTTGAGTCTCCCTTCACATGAATGTGGAAGAAATGATTCTCAAGGTCCATATTGAGACCATTAATAAGGTATTGATACTCTTCCTCATTTTTGTGAAACCATTTGATAAGGGGAAAGAGTATTATAGTATGGCATGTGCTGGACTAATGTAGATGATCCCTCATAATACTCTATGATCATGGGATCCTTAAGCCTCCAACAAGTCAGGATCATGAATCCACCATCCTAATGAATCTTTCAATATATAATTTATTGATTCACTGAATGGATATCCCCATATAGGAAGCCAACATCCAGGGGAATTTTTTCAAGGGAAGAATGTGTGACCAGAAATTATTACATCAATCGACCCATAAAATATATCTACTGAATGAACATGATGTCAAACTACTGGTGGATTACATCTAAGAATGAAAACCATCACATCAACATGGGGAATTTAGAATATATTTATTGATTCCACTAAGTACACTAGTTGTATCTTATGATGCTATAGATAATGTCACAAATTCTGTACTACAAAAACTAGTGTGAGGTAGATCTTCTCGATAGGGGAGTATCTTGTCTCTATGCCTTGGATCATGTGATGAAGATAGTATAAACTATTTTCTCTACCCTGTTTGTTCATTAAGGTGAAAAGGGAACCAAGGAACCATTCTTGGGTGGTCACATAGGGGACTAGTGGCTTACTAGATATAGGTGGCATCAGAACTAGAGGTTATAGAAGATACTTCTTGATCTCATCATATGCAATCTAGAATTACTATTCCCCTTGGAAAACGGTTCCATTCTTCATGATCTGTAAGAATGTATTACACTTCCTTTCCATATTACTAATGACCTTGATAATGTAGCCTCAATGTCCTTGATATCCTTGCATCTTATAAAGGTTACTTGGGGGAGGAATTTGGCTAATGGCCTTTGTCACAACCCTCCTTCACCAAGATGAGAGAGGGGACATCAGATGGCAAGACCCTTCTTCAAGTTGAAGGAGAGATAATGTCCCCCGAGACCCGACTTCAATAGGTCCCAGAGTGGAGACTAGCACCAAGGGTATATAATCACACACAAGATGGAAGTCATTACCCTTTTTCATTAATAGGATCGGGAGATAAGAGAGTAAATCCCAACAACACTAAAAATGGGGGGTAAAAGTAAATCCAAAGTAAACCATTCCCATATGCATGTTACAAAAGTAAATTCCATAAAGTACAAGGATACTACAAGGTAAATTACCACGAAAGAAAAAAAATAGCAGCTGAAAATGTCCCAACATCTGAGCTAGTACGGCCCTGCACGTTCCCGAAAGTCCTCCTGGAAACCTGAAAGAAGTTTTATATACGTACGGTGAGCATACAAGTATACTCAGTAGGGAAAACCAATGACTCTTGTGCACAAGTGGGGAGGAATTCTAATGCCCTGTGAGAAAAGAGATAACCAAAGAACCTAGCAAAGAAAACTATCCACCCAATCCTCGCAAGGAACACTCCCCAAATAACACAATTCAAGTAATTTATAGTAATAGCGCTTCGATATTTTGGTACCCCGCGCCACTTTCCCACTGGTTATTGAAGACATCCTATGCATCAAACCTCTCCCTTCATTCTCACTACAGTCCCATTGCCACTCCCCGCCCACACACACCAAGGCCATCACTACCACACATCTCGCCCGTAAACACCTGGGCAACAACAACCACCCGTAACCAATTTCGCAAACACCTAGGCCATAACAACTATTGGCATGCCCGCAAACACCTGGGCCTCATCATGAAGACTCTTGGGAAACAACCTGCCCACACACACCTGGGCAAACCACCACAACTACCCTGACCAAATAATATTTGGCTATCATGGACCTGAGGATTTCACAGCCTACCCGAAGAGTCTTGGCCTATTTGGGAAAGGGAGTAGAAAAGGATCTAATAACTAGCCACTCATAGAAGTTTTGGGAGAAACACAATTCCCCGTGAAATGGGGGTGTTAGGAACTAAGTGCTCAACTTGGGTGGGGCGTGAATAAGAAACATAATAACTACAATTATATGTATAGGTAACAAGCACTCATCCAAACAATGGGTTTCCAAAGACAACATAAGCACAATCAAACTTGTTACTATTCATTTATAAAAGAAAGTCACACCACTCACGGCCAAGTCACAACTAATTTCCAAAACCAATTCCCCATTTAACCCATTCTTGCTTTCATGTTAAATTGATCCCATTTAGGTGAATTTCGCACTACTGGGAAACTAACCGGCATAACCACAAGACAGAGTAAGAGAAACAGGCAAACATCAATTTAAGAATTTACACCCGGTTCTCGTGTGAAGTCACAACAACAAAGGGATCAGTGATATCCATCAATGTACTGGAACCAAACCAAGCCTCAAGATATAGCCCCACATAGCATCAGATTCACAACCAACAACCATACCACAACAGAGGATCCCATCCTCATATACATCACCCAATAAGCATCAAGCAAAACAACACACCTACTACCAAAGTAGAGTAGGGAAAATTCCAGGTTCAAGCACATCATTCATTATGTTCTTATTTCTGTTGGTTAACCGGGGTGACCAAACAAGGATTGAATTTCATTGGGTATCCATTTAACCAACTGAGTTTAGGTGATTAACCAATTTCCATGTTATAGTCATTTAATCATCATAGAAGACAAGGGTTCATTAGTGCGCAAGGAAAGACAAACAACGACCATGATTTTCAGTGTGCATAATCCCATACTGTTCCCAACATATAACAATTATAAAATATTATAGAAACAATTTCAAACGCACCCCATCATTCTTTAACAATCTATTTTTTATCTTTGTTAAGGTTTGGTATCATCAATTCCTACAGAAATAGTAGCGGTCCCACCCCGCATGATAAAAAATAAAGAGAGGTGAAGGAAAATACCTACTTGGATGATCAAGGATCGAAGTTCTTCTCCACGAACCATGAACTGGGGATGCATGACGTGTAGGGGAGGAACGTCAGGGACTCCAAGGTTGAGCAGAAAGGCTCCAGCATAGGCGCACCACTTGCCTCTAGATGGTGAACTCCAAATGCACAAAGAAGAAAAGGATACTTTCCAAGTGGAAGAACAAGGAATTTAATGTGTGATATAAATATGAGATACCATTGTTACGGGATATGGAATCTTGAATGGCTATAAAGTTGGATCGTGGTTTCACCATGCAGTTGGGTGGTTACACACGATGGAATTAATTTTAATTTAACAATTCTCCTCGGAGAGGTTGTCATAACAGCTTTGTGTTAAACAGTTTTATTTAACCATAAGGAAATGCGTAATAGGGGCAGAACATAAAGGTACAGTGAAGGGCATGACACCGAGGAAAAACCACATGTTTTGGTATGTTAAGGGTTTCCTGAATCTTGGGGGATTTTAGATATTATTTTTGGTCATTAAATGTCTTGAAATAGGGAATTAAATCATATTTACGTCAAAATATATGTTTGCGGGACCAAAAAAGTCAAGAACTAGAAAATAATGAAGACACTCGGTGAGGACACGGTGCCACCATCATGGTGCCACCGTCACAGTGTCACCCTCACAGTGCCACTATCACGGTGTCACCTTCACAGATCCATTGTCACTAGTGCCCCGTGACCGGTGTGTGACAGTCACGGTGCTACCGTCATCGGTTCCACCATCATGGTGCCCCTGTGACTGGTGCCACCATTTACTTGGAGCCGTTTTTTTGAAAAGTAATGGACCAGGTGGGTCCGATCCATTACATCAGATATCTCTCAAACTATTCTCTCCCTCAAGAATCAAAACTAGACCCGAAGAAATGAGGGGTTCTGAAGAACCACCTCGAAAGATACATTTCATGAGTGAATCTCATCGACATAGAGGAACACATCTTCCACAAGTAACCAGGCAACAACTGAGGGTCAAACTTTCCAGGCATATGGGTTAGGGAGTTTTCATCCTCCATGTCAAGATACTATCCGCTTTGGGTGGCACTGAATCACCCGCACGGGTTTAATCGCATCTACCTTAATGCATCCTGATTAAGAATCGGGTCCTCCTCTCCCCATAGTCAGGACACTTTACACACATCCATATAATAAAGAAAACCGCACGTTCCATAGTTAATAGGGTAAAGAGCTCCATCGTAAACAAGTACAAACAAAACAGATCAATACTCAAAACAGCTCTGGGTACTGGGCGTGCATCTGCATCTCCCATTCCCAGGTACTTTCTTCGAGCCTGCCATGCCTCCACAACACACAAACCAAAGGACTGGTCTATCCATGGAGAACATTCTCCTCATGATCTTCAATCCTCACTGGTCTTTCCACTAAAGTCACGTCATCCTTGATATCCATCTTTCCCCAGTCAAGGACGTGTGAATCGTCGTGTAGATATCGTCGGAGCTGAGACACATGGAAGACATCAGGTAGTCTCAGTAGCAGTGGTGGTAGTGCTAGCTGATAATCCACCTCACTGACCCACCACAACACTTAGAACGGTCTGATGAAACTGGAAGAAATCTTACTCCTTCTGTCGAACCTCTATTTCTCATGCCGAGGTGAGACCTTCAAGAACACATGGTCCACGACCTCAAACTCCAAGGGTCTCCTCCTATTATCATCATATGACTCTTTATGGTCCTAGGATGCCTTCATCATCTCTCATATAAGCTGAACCATCTCTGTCATGCTCTGCAACACCTCTAGGCCAAGAATACATTCCTCCCGAACCTCTATCAAACACATGTGTGAGCGACAAGGCCTCCTATACAAAGCTTTGAACGGAGCCATTCCAATGGTAGAGTGATAGCTATTGTTGTAGGTAAACTCCTGTTGGCACCAAAAATATGGCCCGAAAGAAAGGAATGAAAAAGACAGTTGGCGCGCTGCCTCGCGAAGAACCGCCGCAAAGCACCGCCGCGAAGCACCCACGCGAAGCGCCCCGACCATTGCGGCCCCGCGAAGCACCGAAGGCGGTAATGCTCCGCGAACGCATTTGACGTTCACGAGCCGCATTGAAGCTCCTGAGGCGGTAATTCTCCGCGAAGGCATTTGACGTTCGCGAGCCGCCGCGATGCTCCTGAGGTGGTAGTGCTCCGCGAACGCATTTGACGTTCGCGAGCCGCCGCGAAGCTCCTGAGGCGGTAATTCTCCGCGAAGGAATTTGACGTTCGTGAGCCGCCGCGATTCTCCAGAGGCGGTAATACTCCGCGGACGACGTTGACGTCCGCGAGCGCGCCGTGAAGCACTAAAGGTGGCACGCAAGCCCTGCTTCGCAGCGCCCCTTCCCTATAAATACTGGACTTCCCCTGAGTCCCGAGGACGGACAATCCGACCTTTCGGCTTCTCCTCTCCCGAATCGCGAAGCACGATTTGCCCCGGGAATCATGAGCTCAGCGAGGTACTTCTACTTCGTGAGACTCCTCTGCATTGTCTTGTTTTGAGCCCCTCTTCTGAGAGGGATGCCCATCGCGAAGCTCAAGAGCATTCGCGAAGGAAGGGGATTCCCAAGGGAACCCGGGCATCCGCGGAGCGTTTATGCTTCACGAAACACCCAACCCATGCTAGTGATCCCTATGCTAAGGCAGGATCGCTACACATCGTGAAGCACACTGCTTCGCAGGACCCTGCTTCGCGAGGCACCTCTTCTTCGCAAGGCAGTGCTCCGCGAACACTGTTCCACATCGCGAAGCACCTTCCACTCACACCTATGCCCCACGATAAGGCCAAGGCACTCCACTTCGCTAACCACACTCCTTTGCTTAGAGATTCCTCCCGTGTGACCCTCCAGGTTTGCACGATGTGATTTCAAAGTCCCATGGACAATACCACCCGTAGCGTTTCTTCGCCTAATGCTTCTTCGCATAGGCACGCTAACAGCTTTTGCTTCTTCGCATAGCCACGCTAACGTGGACCCCTCGATGGTTCGTTCCACGACCCCCCTTAACCATGGCCTTACTGTTACCTTCCCTTCCCCAAGGACCAGAGGGTACCGGTTATGTAAGTCCTAGGGGTGTGCAGTGAACCCACCTCGTCCGAGCTGCTGGACGTAAAACTGCCAAGTACCACGTTCTCAACACATGACGTTAAACTGTGACCCGACCACATCTCCCTCACGAAGGGTCCCCCCTGGTCGAACATTTTTTACACCACTCATCTCCACGGGAATGGAATCACCCATTCACATGGGATGAGATCCTTCTTGTCGGAGTGGCGTATGTTCGCAGGAGAAGGGCGACCCTAGTTCCCCAGCAGATGGCTGTACCTCTACATCTCCGTACTTCCCCACTACCAAGTTCAGTGGAGGGCGTGATAGGGAACGAGGAACCTCCCATCGTCGGACCAAGGTCCATCTTTCCAGCGCTTTGTCGCGCCATGGGCCTCCATCCTGGAGTAACTCCAAGCACTATGGGCCGCCTAACGCGTAAGCCCCTCTTCACTTCTCATGGATGCTTCCTTCACGACGTGATCGTCAGGTCCTTGCAACCTCTTGTTTCTCACACCGAGCATGACTCACGTGGGCTTAGAGTGAGCACCGACCCTGAACCCCCACCCTTAGCGAACTACGAGGACTTTGATCCATGTCAAGGCATGGTACGTAGGAAGCCTCAATGAGGTTCAAGCCCACCTATCACTCATTCACGTCGGGTCTCATTCACGTCTAGCACGACGTTAAACTGCAATTCCAGTCCGACTGCAAGCCATTGTGACTAACCTGAACTATGAGGTCTTTGATTTATGTCAAGGAATTGTACGTAGGAAGCCTCCCAGAGGTTCAAGCCCACCACCCATTGGACCAAGGTCCACTTTCACGTCGGTTCACTGACAAAGACCCATAGCAAACTACAAGGACTTTGATCCCTGTCAAGGCATGGTACGTAGGAAGCCTCTATGAGGTTCAAGTCCTCCCGGCATCCATTCACGTCGGGTCCCATTCCCGTCCAGCACGATTTTAAACTGCATTCCAGTCCAGTGGAAAGCCGCTGCGACTCATCCCATTTGAACTACGAGGAATTTGATCCATGTCAAGGAATGGTACGTAAGAATCCTCTATGAGGTTCAAGCCCGCCCGGCATCCATTCACGTCGGGTCCCATTCCCGTCCAGCACGACGTTAAACTGCATTCCAGTCCAGTGGCAAGCCGCTGCGACTCATCCCATTTGAACTACGATGACTTTGATCCATGTCAAGGCATGGTACGTAGGAAGCCTCCATGAGGTTCAATCCACATTGCTCAGTCGTTCATTCACGTCGAGTTTCTCCCTCATCCAGCATGACGTTAAACTGCATGCCTCATTTTGTCCCGCATGACATTAAACTGTACACCCAATTCTAGTCCGATGGCAAGCCATTGTGACTAACCCGAACTACATGGTCTTTGATCCATGTCAAGGCATGGTACGTAGGAAGCCTTCCCGAGGTTCAAGCCCACCACCCATTGGACCAAGGTCCACTTTCACGTCGGTTCTCCGACAAAACCCCATTTGAACTATGAGTTCTTTGATCCATGTCAAGGCGTGGTATGTAGGAAGCCTCCACAAGGTTCAAGCCCACCCATCATCCAATTCACGTCATGTTCTACCTACGTCCAGCACGACGTTAAACTGCAATTCCAGTCCGACGGCAAGCCGTTGTGACTAACCCGAACTATGAGGTCTTTGATCCATGTCAAGGCATGGTACGTAGGAAGCCTCTACGAGGTTCAAACCCACCATCTGGTCGTTCCAACCTCATTCATGTCGGTTCACCCCCGTCCCGCATGACGTTAAACTGTATTCCATAACCCGAACTACGAGGACTTTGATTCATGTCAAGGCATGGTACGTAGGAAGCCTCCCCGAGGTTCAAGCCCAACTCCCATCGGACTAAGGTCCCTCATTTACGTTGATTCGCCGACAGCCACCGCCCGTCATTTATTCACGTCAGGGTTCACTATCGTCTCGCATGACGTAAAACTGTGTTCCATCAATCCCCTGAACTACGAGGACTTTGATCCATGTCAAGGCATGGTACGTAGGAAACCTTCCCAAGGTTCAAGCCCACCACTAGTGGACCCACGGGTCTACTTTCACGTCGGTACGCTGACGATGCTCATCGGGCCAAGGTCCACCTTCACGTCGGTTTGTCGGCGTCATCCCGAACTACGCGGACTTTGATTCCCTGCCACGGGGATACGTAGGAAGCCTCATCAAGGCTCAAGCCCAACTTCACTGTCGCCCCCTACGATGGTCCCATTTCACACTCCCTCCACTCCATTCATCAACCTATCACCCGTCCCGATTCTCGCCCGGACCGTCTTATCCTGGTGAGACCATGTCGGTACGCTCTTCTTCACAGCCATCCATGGGCTGGCCCCGGTATCGACATCCCTTCATGGAGGATTCCTCAATCCGATCTATCCTAGCTAATGCTCTGGTTGGGTTGATCCGTCTCCACTGGACGTTAAACTTGCGGCATACCCTGTGTTGAGCACGGGAAGCTGAGGAAAACCTCAGATATGTGTCTATGAAATATAATTCCCCGCGCTCGATGTGGGATGCCTCAGGCTTCCACGCCCTCGAGAAGTCTTGTGGCCAAGGATAACAGACATACATGCTAGGTACCCCAGCATCCAGACACGCTACTGATGCCTCAACGTGACTACTCCCCTGATTGAAGGTTGCTGCCCTGACTGGACCCTTTGGAATGTCCCGACAGAAGAAGTGTATTTAACCGGCACCCATGGAAACATGGAACTGGGAAGAGTTTCACGAACTGCGTATTAAATCTATGAGGGAGACCCGGACTAGGTGACGAGTTCTGAGGATGAATCCGCAGGAGGAAGAACCGACATCCCATCATCCCGTTTCGATCAAGGAGTAGAAGTCCCTGAATAAGGAGCAAATTCCGCCCGCCTTTGGAAAGCGGGAATGCGAGGCAACAAAAGCGCCGCACATCCTCCCCCACAGACGGACGGGCGCGCGCCCCGGCAAAAGCGTCGGAAACAGAAATGGTGAACCCGACGTGAAGTTCTTCTCCTCAATATGGAGATTAGTAGCGTTCGAGACACCAGTAGATTGACGTGTCACCGGATCCAGATATCCGGTGCCTGGTCCCGCCAAGCAAATAGCGGGCTTGTCGTGAAACTCACCGGAAGTCAGGGCAGTAGAACGTGGGGCACTCCGTTCTGCAGCGTGTTGGCGTGGATCCTTCTTACAGACATGGAGAATGGAAGGATGCTGGGGCACTGGCTGTCAATCCTTTTCCCTCTCAGTACTGATGAGTTGATCCCTTCGTTTTCCAGGAACCAGGTTGCTGTTACAGAGATGCGATCACCGTCCGCTCCCCGCCCATGCGGGGGCAGGGGCAACACCGCTACGACCACCCCACGTAATGCCGCTACCGCCACGATGGCCGCCACATCACGGAATACGGGGCGCCCACGTCCCCTTTCCCCATCAGAGGTCATCCAGCGATGGGTGATCAACAACCTCATGCGCAGGTACGAGGAAGAAGGGGTCATCCCGACCTGGGATATGGCCTGCTTGGACCTGGAGGCCTCCAGGCCCCGCCGTCAACGCCGCCCTAACAGGCCGCGCAGGGAGCCCCTGCTCCCCACCCCAACATTCAACCGTTTCGGGAACTTGTCTCTGGAACGCCTTGACGACTCCTCGCCTTACGCTGAAGAGGCGAGCGTCGTCCGGCTCCGCCCGCTCAGGGTCCCGACCCGAGGGCTCCAGGCAAGAGCTCCCGCCCGGTCGCGTCAGCACCGCCGTCCAGCCCCGCAGGAAGAGCAGGCAGGCTACGTCCCTGCACCACCTGCACCAGTTCTCCTGACCCGACGTTAGTGTCGGGCCTGGGCAGAGGACGCTCGCTCGGGCGCGTCAACGTCGACAGCTATAGTGGCCCGAGCCACCGCCGACGTGCATCGTGAATCCCCTGCATATACTGAGCAGGGGCACTCCTTCACCCAAACAGGATCGAGACCCCAATCACCCCAGGGCAGGCTGGGTTGACTCACCGGGTTGCAGGTCCAAGTGGTGATTGCTGTGAGCTAACCCGTGGTAATGTCACCCCGTACGGAGGTCCTCCCCGTACCACTACTCCACAAAGCGTGGGCCTTCCCCGCTCTGAGGTTCGTCATGGAGGCATGCCTCATGCTACCCCCATCCCGCAGGAAGACCTGCCCCGCAGCAGTGACGCTCAGCGCGGAAACATTTCCTGCGCCCACTATACACGGTATGGAGTCCATCCTCCTGCCCCGACCGCCAACCTGAAGGCACCGTCCATCCGGTCCTTCTCCAACGTGGGGGCCCTCCCTACGTCCTCTCTGCAACCGGCGAAGGTCCTCCTCGCCCCAGCAACTCGAGGAGTGAAGGTCAGCCTCGCTCCACTCGCATCGACCATGGAGGTCCTCCCCATGCTCTTGCCAGTTCCAACAGAGGCCCCGCCCACATGGGTACTGTTCATGGAGGTCCTCCCCATGTACCCTTCGACATTTGCCCTGGTTCCCCTCGCACCCCGGCTATCTCGAGTGGGGGCCCTCTCCTCCACGGCACCAGTGCCGCCCCGAGGCTGCCTGATAGGGGTCAACCCTGTCCCGAATAGCCACCCCGGGGCAGGAGAGCGGGTCGTCGCCGCAACAAGAAGAACCCTGGGAAGGCCCAGGTGGAGATCATACCTGCCCGCTTCTCCGACTCGGAAGAGGAATGCGATTCAGCGATGGAACCTTCTCCTCGCTCCTCCGTATCAAGGACTGGGGTAGGAACCAGAGGCGTTAGCCTCATTCTCCTGGAATTTGAGGTCCACCAGATTCCCATCTCCCTCCACAGGTACATCCAAGAGGAAGAAATCTTGGGAATTCCGCAGGTCTCAACCGCGCAATCACCGCCTATGTCACCAGAAGATCCCTCTACCTCTACCAGAGATCACGGAGAGTAATTTTGGGGGCCAATGACGGTAGAGCGACGACACGACCTGTCGCCGGTAGCCGCGTCTCCTGTTCCGGAAGCTGTGGTAATCAGCCCGTCGTATCGTGACATCGTGGCCAGGTCACCTCACTCTTCGGAGGATGGCCCAGAATTCTGCAGCCAGTCATCTCGTTTGCCGTATTCTCCACCGCCGAGATTACTATCCCAGAGGTCCACCTCGGTACAGCTACCGGTCCCTCAGCCGCCCCCGGTTGACGAGTGGGGAAACACAGGGCCAGACCCTGAGTCCGATCCCAGGAGCTTCTGGAGTATTATTGCAGTGGATTACTTCCCGGAGAAGTTCTGGCCGACGGCAGCACTAAATTTCCACATACCATAGTCTCTTACCCATGAAAAAGTGGGGTGCTTTTGTCGAACCCTATGGGCAACACACTTTTGCCTCCGTTATGAACGGGTGGTGTACCCCAGAAGTCGAGAGCACTTCGAAGAAATCGGCGAGCAGTGCCGCCTGATCGATGCGGTCGCACTTCTTGTGGCCCAGCACCCTGAGTCGCCAGGCCACCATAGCGCCCTTCAACGAAAATGCATTCAGAGTCTTAAAGCACTCCGCAGAATCGTCAGGGAAGCCACCCCCCATGTGCAAGTTCGTGGTTGGGGACACTATGCCGCTCTCCTCTTCGACCCTATCCGACGGCAGCCCGATTCGCTATGTGACATCGAGGACATGCCCTCAAGAGGGGTCGCAGTCCACATGGCCGAAGTTGTGGATAAGGAAGATGAGATTGAATTCCTTGATGGAGACTTACCACCTGAGGGCGTACCGCCATTGCTCGACCCAACAGGGAGAGTTACCTATCACCAGAGGAACCTGCTAGGTCTCCTCGTACCCACCGAGTCGCTGGTACTCGGTCGAAACACTGGCAAGGGTAGGAGCACGTCGGAACAGTCAAGCACTCCGACCCGTCCGCCTCTGTGTAGAAAACGGATGAAGATCCCGAGAAGGCCACGTTACGCCAGCTGCTTGCCGAGCAGAAGAAGCTGGTGGACGAACTCTTGGCTGAACGCGCCGCAGAACGGTGACCCGACTATGGTAATCCCAGGCCGGGGCAGCAGGGGCAGGAACAATTCCCCCCGGTGAGATGCCTCCGGGCCACCCTGATCATGCTACTGCCACAGACAGGGAAGAAGCCGGAACGCATGGCAAGAGGGCGCGATACGTCTCGCCAAATCCCCCCGAGCGACGGGGCAATCTGAAGAATCCAATCCAGGTTCCCCCAGTCGCCCCGCAGGTCGTCTAGCCAGTTGACCCACGAGCGGCCGAAACCTTCTACCATGTTGAAGAACCTGGAAATGCACTTGTGGTTAGGGATCCCCGTCAAGACAGGGACCCCCACCCGGAGGATCTTATCGCGGCGCTCACAGCCCGCCTCGAAGCATTGGAAACGCGGTAGGTGGCGGTCCCACTGAATGGAAAGCCTTATCCCGTGTGGGTGGATGATATGCCCGCACCTCCGGGTTTTGGGAACCCCACTTTCTCGCCTTTTAACGGGACATGGGACTCACCGCAGCACTTGGCTCATTTTTCTTCAAGGTGTGGCCCCATGATGGGGACCCCGGCTCAACAAGAAGTCGCCAAGCTCCGATGTTTCGTATAGACATTGGAAGGTCCGACATTCGTCTGGTACAGCCAGCTCCCTATCGGATCGGTGACCAGTTGGGAGGATCTTCACCGGCAGTTATTATACCAGTTCAGCTCCACCACGTGAAATACCAGCATTGTGGACCTCTTCAAGTGCAAGCAAAGGCCTGATGAGTGGGTTGCAGATTTCATCGACCGATGGAAGGGACTTACGTATTCCCTCGATATGCCACTGACTCAGGAGCAACTACTGATGATGTGTGTGGGGAACGTCAAGACAGAGCTGGTACCCTCCCTGATCACCCAGAACTACCCTAGAGGGTTCAGAGATTTCTCAGATAAGGCTCAGAGCCTCGAGGAAGCCCTGCAACAGGCTAGTCAGGCACATTTGTTGCCCCCCTATGATCCCAGCCAGGAGGACCGCCATGGCTAAACCCGCCACGGTGGCTCAAATAGAAGCCCCCAGGCAGCTGGAGTTGCTCCCGAAGGCACCACCCTCGCAACCCCGCAGAGGTCCTCCACCTCAAGCACAGGCTCCTGCCCAGCAGCGACCGCCTCAGAACCGACAGGTTCCCCTGCGCAACGTGCCACCGCCACCTAGGCGAGACAATCAGGCGCCGCCTCCTCGGCAGGCCCCTCCGGCCCCTCTTCAGGGCCAGGCCCCCAGGGCCCCCTATCTGGAAAGAAGGTACCAGACCTATTTGTTCAACGAAAATCATGTCCCTGGCTACTTTCGAAGTGCTCTAGATTAAGGGATTGTGCGTCTTCCTGAGTGCAGAAGGCCGGCAGAGGCGCATCTCACCGATCACCCCAACTACTGCCCTTATCATCGGATCCTGGGGCACACCCTCAAGCGATGGTATGTGTTTAAAGACTGGCTTCAGGACCAGGTCAACAACAACATAGTCAAGATGGGCCCAGCACCAGCGCAAGTGGCATGTGTCTTTTCAGGATCAGATATCGGCAGCGACATCGAAGGCGAGTGGCAGAAGGTCCCTAGTCGCGGATCCCAGAAATACGACGATTGGATGGCTCGAAAACCCATCGTCCGTGCCCAGGGTATCATTCGGGCTTGCGTGAAGCAGTCGGAACCTTTAGAAGAAGTAGCCGGTGCCTCCGCATCGTCTTCACAGTCGACCTCTGCCCAAAAGGGCAAGCAGCGGCGACGCAAGAAGAAGCAACGCACACCGCCAGTGCCATCGTCATCCCACACTCTCGGCGACTTTATTACCCCTGAGATGGGGATTCCTCCCAGAATCCACCCAGTGGTGGATGACTCCTCGATCGACAGCCAGGGGTACGCTACGGTTAACACCGTGGAGCTGGTAAAGACCTATATGACCCCCGACGAGGGGGAACGCCAGGCAGACCTCCCCAACGTTTCCAGCCGACGTCAACGTCAGTGGAGTCGCAATCGCGCCGGTCATCGAGGTACATCAGCAGGCACTCTTGGCCAAGCCGTGCACGCTACCGAGACCAGGCAGCAGGCTCAGCGCAGATCTCAGCATGCGCAAACCCATCTAACAAACTCGGCTCTACCTCCACCGCCGTTCGTGCTATTGGATCGGGGGGAGCCGCCTCGTTTGTATAACAGTCAGTCTTTCCCAGCTACAGGCCAGCCTCCAATGTCTGATCCCAGCCCGGCGACTACTCTTCAGGCTTCTACTAGTAGGCAGCGAGATGTACCCAGTACTAGTCAATCGCCGGTTCAGCCGGCCGGACCCGCTGTGCCTCCAAATGCCGAACGACCTCCTGTAAGCAGAGGCTCGCGTTTGGCACAAAAGTACGATGTTCTGAAGCACCTGGCCGGCATGCGGGTGAGGCTCTCCATCCTTGAGGCCCTTCTCCTATCATCTGAAATGCGCGAGGCACTTTCTGAGTCCCTAAGTAGCTCCCTCCAGTTTGAGACGGAGGTAGCAGCTGCGGAAGCCTTCCATACCGAGACGATCGAAAACGCTGAATTTCAGGTGATTATCTCGTTCTCCAGTGAAGATGAGGACCCTCCTATACAGGGGCACATTCGCCCGCTTTACATCACTGGACACTTCAATGGTGTGCAAGTCCACCGCTGCCTCGTTGACACAGGTTCCAAAATCAATCTAATTCCGACCCGGACGCTTTGAAAGCTGGTTCTGTCCGAAGGTGATTTAACTCCCTCTGACCTCAGGATCCAGGGGTACGACAGGACAGAGCAAACCCCAGTCGGCAAGATCTGCCTTAAGACTCAGTTCAGTGGCTTAATTTCCAGCACCGAGTTCATGGTTGCCTCTCAGGACACTGCCTACAATGCATTGATGGGTAGGTCATGGCTCCATCTGCATGCAGCGGTCCGTTCGTCGTATCACCAGTTCCTCAAGTACTCGCTCAACGGTCGAGTAGGCGTGCTCCAAGGAGACGTGTCCCCTTTCGCATCTTGTGAGCCCTGCTATCTGGATGCGGGTTATTACAAAAGTAAGGACAAGCAAATCCTGGTAAGCGAGGATGAACCTGCCTCGGTCATAATTGATCCCTGGGCAAGCATGGATGACGCCTACATCCTCCCGATCCACTAGTTGGAGGCCATGACCCCCGACATGGGACAATGTTTCGTTGTTTCGGGTACAAAAGGAAGGCATGTTCCCATGTCCAAGAGACGATGGAAAATCACCTCGTACTCCTACATCAACCAGGCTCAAGTCATCCCGGAACACCCTACCCCTGTACGGTACCAGGACGTCAAGCTTATGACAACGGCGGTGCGCCATACGTGTCTCTTCTGCCGGGCTGGAATTAACCGACTCAGGCCGACACGTCACCACTGCTTTGATATCACCAAACGTGGCCCTTTAGGCCGAAGGCCAGATGGGATAGGGTCGACTGCCTTCATTGTTATGGTCTCAATGGCAAGCAAGTCTCCCGGTGTGATGACCGCTGCTGCCCGAGCCGGCACCAGCTACCCCTCGGATTTTGATAACCCAGAAGTATCTTCCGTCGCGGGAAGTCCCCCCACAGGTGGGGAGGAACACTTGGAGGATGCTCCCCCAGCCTTTGAAGAAGGCGTCACTACCACAGATGATGAACTGGTACAGGTGAACCTTGGTAGCGAGGTAGATCCAAAACCCACATTGATCAATGCAGCCATGTCCCCCGAGGAGCGGCAACAGTACATATACTTCCTCAAATAGCACCGTGATGTGTTTGCTTGGAGTTACAACGAGATTCCAGGGCTAGATCCCTAGGTGGTCATTCACCATCTAGGCCTCTCGGCAAAACATCGTGGGTTTAAGCAGCCTCCCAGGAAGATGCACCCTTCTGATTGTGCTATGGTTGAGGCCGAAGTTGACAAGCTAATCAAAGCCAACATCGTCAAGGAGGTCCAGTACCCCAAGTGGCTTGCCAATATTGTGCCAGTCAGGAAGAAGAATGGGCAGATCAGAGTCTGCATTGACTTCCGCGATCTTAATCGCCACTGTCCAAAGGATGACTTCCCACTCTCAGTGACAGAGCTGTTAATTGATGCCACGGCCGGGTTCCAAGCCCTCTCTTTCATGGATGGGTATTCCGGGTATAACCAGATCTGAATGGCCCCTGAAAACGAGGAGTCCACTTCCTTCAGGGCTCCCCAAGGTACCATTTGCTACCAGGTAATTCCATTCGGTTGGAAAATTGCAGGTGCCACTTATCAGAGGTCCATTCATCGCATATTCAAACCGATTCACGGGACATTGGTGGAATGCTACGTGGATGACCTCGTAGTCAAATCATACTAGCGCCAGGACCATCTCAAAGATCATGAGAAAGTGTTCGGTTTCCTCCGTTCCCGTCACCTGAAGATGAACCCGCTGAAGTGTGCCTTCGAGGTCACTTCTGGGAAGTTTCTGGGCTTTGTTGTCAGATATCGAGGTATCGAGATCGACCCGGAGAAGATCAAGGCCATCAGCCAAATGCCTCCCCTGAGCAACATTCGGGAGCTTCGAGGCCTTCAAGGCCACTTAGCCTATATACGCCGATTCATCGCGAATCTGGCCGGCAAGTGTAAGCCCTTTTCCCGGCTCATGAAGAAGGGCGCCACCTATGAATGGGATGAGGAGTGTCGGACCGCCTTCGAGGAAATCAAGCAGTATCTGCTCCAACCTCCGGTCTTGATTCCACCCATCTCCAGAAAGCCGCTGGTCCTTTAAGTGACCACCCTGGAGAGATCCCTCGGTGTGCTGCTCGCCCAGAAGAATAACGAGGGTACTAAGAATAGTCTCTACTATCTCAGCCGCAAGCTTCTCGATACAGAGATCAGATACTCCCCAATCGAAAAGAGCTTCCTTGCACTCTTCTTCGCTGTGCAGAAGTTGAGACATTACCTGTAGCACCACAAGGTGCAATTTTTCTCCCGGGTAGACCCACTGAATTACATCCTGAATCGCCCTATGCTGACTGGCCGACTAGCACGGTGGGCGGTGATTCTCCAGCAGTTTGATATCAGGTTTGTACCTCAGAAGGCCATTAAGGGATAGGCATTGGCAGACTTTTTAGCTGCCCATCCAACCTCCGCAGATCAATCCCTGGACCTGGATTTCCCTGATGAGATGATCCTCTCAGTCGATCATGTTGTCCCGTGTTGGAAAATGCATTTCGATGGCGCCTCCCGGAGCCCCACCGGTAGGAGGCTCAACGATCCCAAGCTCAACAGAGTGGGCCTGGGTATGGTCTTCATTACCCTGGCGCAAGCCGTCCTGTCGTACTCGTTCCTATTGTCAGAAGGCTGTACGAACAACGAGGCAGAGTACCAAGCTCTCATCACTGGCCTCGAGCTGGACCTTGAGATCCATGTGCCCCATCTACATGTGAAGGGAGATTCTGAGCTGGTAATCAAACAGGTTAATGGCAACTACGTTGTCAGGAAGACGGAGCTCACACCGTTGCTAGAGTACACCCTCTGCCTAATGGCCCAGTTCTCCCCTCGACCAGAGGTTACCCATGTCCCACGGTCACAGAACGGCAAAGAAGACGCCTTGGCTGGTTTAGCCGTGTCGCTCGCAGAACCCGAGCAAGATGATTTGATCATACATGTGGCACACCGGAGAGTCATTGCCCCCGTCACCCAAGAGGACCATGATGGCCTGCGGGTAAGCCATCTCACCGCCTGAACCTCCATATCGGGGGTCTCAGGTTCGTCAGACGCAGTGGTTGAAACCACCCCCGACTGGAGAGCACCTTTTGTCGAGTATCTCTAAAATGGTCAGCTCCCGGATTACCAGGCCGAGCGCGAGCGAATTCGACACCGCGCGCTGCAATTTACCCTCCAGAGCGGCCCCAGTCTTGAACAAATCCTTTATAAGCGGAGTTTCGATGGTGTCCTTCTCCGTTTCCTCCAAGGAGGGGAGATACCTCATGTTATGCAAGAGATTCACGCCGGTTCCTGTGGCGCCCATCAAGCTGGGCCGAAACTGTCCCATCAAATCCAGAGGTTAGGGTACTTTTGGCCCTCTATGATCCACGATTGTATTGGATATGCCAAGATATGCCACGCGTGCCAAGTACACTCCAACTTCTTTCATCGGCCGCCGGAGCCCCTCCACCCCACCAAGTACTCTTGGCCATTTGCGATATAGGGACTTGATGTAGTGGGACTGTATCCACCGGCAACAGCCCGCCAGTGTAGGTTCATCCTGACTGCTACAGATTTCTTCTCCAAGTGGGCAGAGGCAGTTCCGCTCAAAGAGGTCAAGTCCCGTTCCATTGTTGACTTTATGAGCTCCAACATTATCCACTGGTTTGGGGTACCTTAAATTGTCCTCACCGATAATGGAACCAACTTCCGAGCAGCTGAATTGAAGAAATTATACACTAAGTACGACATCCGGTCGAACCATACCTCCCGCTACCACGCGCAGGCGAATTGACAGATCGAGGCGTTCAACAAGACCCTCTCTAACATTCTGCAGAAGATGGTTGGTCAGAACAATAAAAGTTGGTCGGACAAGCTCCCCAACGCCCTCTGGGTTTACCGGACGACAACTCGCAACTCTACCCAGGTGACCCCATATTCCCTGGTGTATGGAGCTGAGGCCATCCTACCCATTGAGATCCAACTACCGTCGTTACGCACTGCAGTTTATGACCACCAGACATCAGATGTGGTAGCCGAGATCCGTCTGGCTGAATTAGATGCACTGGACGAGAACCGGCTTCGTGCCCTGCACAATCTGGAAAGGCATCTGGACAAGATAGCGAGAGCCTTTGAAAAGAAGGTTCGTCTTCGCTCTTTTCTACAGGGCAACCTAGTACTGGCCCTTCGAGCGCCAATGATTCCTGGTAGGAAACCGCCCAAATTAGAACCCAAATGGGATGGGCCTTATATCATCCATAAGGTTTACCCCAATGGAGAATACTCCTTGGTGACCACGGATGGAGAGCATATAACCCCTCCCACCAATGCCAAGGTCCTCAAGCGATACTTTGCCTAGGGAAAAAAGGTCCAGCACGACCCTAAACTGCGAGATGGTCCTGCACGACCCTAAACTGCAAAATGGTCTTGCATGACCTTAAACTACATCTTGGTCCTGCACGACCCTAAACTGCAAAATGGTCCCGCACGACCTTAAACTGCATCTTGGTCCTGCACGACCCTAAACTGAAAAATGGTCCCGCACGACCTTAAACTGCATCTTGGTCCTGCATGATCCTAAACTGCAAAATGGTCCCGCACGACCTTAAACTGCATCTTCTTCCTGCAAGACGATAAACTGTGAAATGCTCCCGCGTGACCTTAAACTACACGTTAGGGTCCTGCACGACCTTAAACTGCAAAAGGGTCCTGCACGACCTTAAACTGAAAAATGGTCCCGCACGACCTTAAACTGCATCTTCGTCCTGCAAGATGATAAACTCTGAAATGGTCCCGCATGACCTTAAACTGCACGTTATGGTCCAACATGACTCTAAACTGTAAAGTCCTGCACGACCATAAACTGCATCTTCTTCCTGCAAGATGATAAACTGTGAAATGGTCCCGCATGACCTTAAACTGCACGTTATGGTCCAACATGACTCTAAACTGTAAAGTGTTGCACGACCATAAACTGCATCTTCGTCCTGCAAGACGTTAAACTGCATGCCGGTCAGGCCTTCATGACCGAGGCTCAGCCTGAGGCCCCTTGGATTCCTCGGGCCCTTGGCCCCGTCTTCACCGCGAGACGTTAAACAGCAAGCTGGTCAGGTCTCCCTGACCGCGGCTCGGCCTCAGGCCCCCTGGTTTTCCCTGATCTATTCTCTTGCGGGATTGTACGGTATGGAGCAGGACTACGTCCTCATTCACGTCGGATTACTCGTCGTACCGTACATATCCCCAAATGAGATTCTTCTTATCATCCCGCATGATGTTAAACTGCATTTCTAGAACTACGTATGGCTTGATTCTCATCCTTATGAGATACGTAGGAACGCTCGGACGCCTTGTCTTGAGCCTAGCCACAAGCTTTTCCCTTCCACTATTCCCCCTAGGAATAGTTTTCTTGGAGGATCTTTGTTCAGCAGGGAGTAGGCTTTCTTGGCCCCGCTTATGCAACCCCGCTCGCACAAGGATTGTAAGGGTCGCACCATGTGCCCGCTCCCGTTCATCTATTCCTTCCACGTCCTAATCGCATGACGTTAAACTGCATGGCAGTTCAAGAACTACGTATGGCTTGATTCTCATCCTCATGAAATACGTAGGAACGCCCGGACATTTCGTCCGTTGGCCCATCCCAATATCCAAAATCTTCCCCTCGGGTCAAGACATGGAAGGGTGCACACTTTTGCCCCAACTCATATCGAGCAAGCCTCGACCCGGCTGCACATCCCCCCTAGAGGTGTCTGCCCCTTTCATGGATGGATACAGCTATGCTTCACCCACTCCTTGACTGGGATTACATCATTTTTCACACCTAGAGGGACCCCCAAGAACGGCCTGGATACAATGCCCAAGGGCTCTCCTACCGATACGGGCCAACGCCCCCGAGGGTTTTAAAGCAACAAGCCGATACAAGTCCCGCGTTGCGAATTTGGTCAGCGGTCGACGCTCATTTGTGGCTCCCATACAGGTCACCATAGGAATGCTGTGTTTCGAACATGGTCAACAGTGTCCTGGATCTTCAGGTCCACCCCGAGATGTCCCAGACATCGAGTGCAATGATTCATTCTGCCCCATCCCGAGGCGACAAACATCCCCCAGGTGGTGCTAGCGATCGAGCCCACGACCCCGATTCCTCCTAGGGGTGTACGGTGTGATGGGGGACTATGTCCTCATTCACGTCGGGATCATGTATTATGTCGTACGCCCTCCCTTTACGAGGCCCAGCCTCAGGCCCCTTGCCTTCTCGGGTCCCTGACCCTCGTCCTCATGTAAGACATTAAACTGCAAGCCAGTCAGGCCTTCCTGACTGACGCCTGACCTTAGGCCCCTTGGCCTTTCCGGGCCACTACCCAAGATTCCTCATAAGGGTGCATGGTGTGATGTGGGACTATGTCCTCATTCACGTCGGGATCATGTACCATGTCGTACGCCTCCCCTTACGATGCCCAGCCTCAGGCCCCTTGGCCTTCTCGGGTCCCCGACCCTCGTCCTCATGTAAGACGTTAAACTGCAAGCCAGTCAGGCCTTCCTGACTGACGCCTGACCTTAGGCCCCTTGGCCTTTCTGGGCCACTTCCCAGGATTCCTCATAAGGGCGCATGGTGTGATGTGGGACTATGTCCTCATTCACGTCGGGATCATGTACCATGTCGTACGCCTCCCCTTACGAGGCACAGCCTTAGGCCCCTTGGCCTTCTCGGGTCCCCGACCCTCGTCCTCATGTAAGACGTTAAACTGCAAACCAGTCAGGCCTTCCTGACTGATGCCTGACCTTAGGCCCCTTGGCCTTTCTGGGCCACGACCTAGGTCCCCTCTTTCCCAGGGTGTATGGTGTGATGTGGGACTATGTCCTCATTCACGTCGGGATCATGTACCATGTCGTACTCCCTCCCTTTACGAGGCCCAGCCTCATGCCCCTTGGCCTTCTCGGGTCCCCGACCCTCGTCCTCATGTAAGACGTTAAACTATAAGTAGGTCAGGCCTTCCTGACCAATGCCTAACCATCAGGCCCCTTGGCCTTTCTGGGCCACGACCCAGGTCCTCTCTTATAGGAGTGGACGGTGTGGTGTGAGACTACGTCCTCATTCACGTCGGCTTCTTCGCCATACCGCACACCTCCCTTTTTTAGGGGTATATTTCTCCCCTTCTCGTCCAGTATGACGTTAAACTACATATGTAGAACTACGTGTGGCTTGATTCCCATCCTCATGGGATACGTATGACCACCTGAATGTCCAAGATTCGGGTCCAGCCCCATCTCTCGGGAATCCTCATCCCATCCTGGCCCCTTGGCCTATCCTTCCTCCATGAGAGGATTATATGGTGTGTTGTGGGATTATGTCCTCATTCACGAAGGTCTCGTAATGACCACGCCATGTTCCCCCCCCCCCCCCACTACTGAACAGTTTTGTCGATCCCTTTTCCGGCGGTTCACCAATGTGCTTAAGAGTACTCTGGTTTATTACCTGGAATGCCAAGCTTTACTCGGACACGTCTGCACCCGCTTTCCAGGCTTTGCGTATCCCCGCATCAGGGCTTTCATCATCTCTCACACCCGGAGGGACCCCCAATAACGGCCTGGATACTACTCCCAAGGGCTCTCCTACCGTTACGGGCCAATGCCCCCCGATGGTTTTGGACAAAAAATCGATAAAATCCCGCATTGCAAATATGGTCAGCGGTCGATGCTCATTTGTTGTTCCCACCTCAGGCTAACGCGATATGGACGTTGTGTTTCCATCATGGTTAATAGTTTTCCTCTATCGCCACGCCAACCCATTAATCCCAAATTTCGGGTACACGATTCACACCCTTCATCACTTCATCATGTCCAAGTAGAGTCTCAGAACTCTTGGTACTTTTCTTCCGTGCACGTCTGCACGTTGGGAGAACAAGCAGCATCAAAGGTGTCCTTCGAAACTCTCCGCCGACTCCCCTTTCATAGACGCCCTAAGTATTGCGATAAGGACCTTCCCCCCTTGTTTCCCACACCGAGTTTATCTCACGTGGGCTTAGGGATTGGGTTGACATTTGTGCTTACTCGGGAGTTGTCACCACCCACAGTCCAAGCTCTAAGACCATAAACTAAGATTCTCATCTGGAACTACGTTCAAGACCCCTTGTCTTTGGGTCCAGCATGAGTTCAGGAAGTTCACCTCTCTGGTCCTGCCTTCAGGACCCGGACCATGGGACTGCGTGGCGTAGTGTAGGACCACGTCCTCATTCACGTCGGGTTTGCAATAGCTGCACCACGCACACCCCGTTCTGAGAGTTAGCCCTCCTATTCCTTGTCCTGCATGACATTAAAAGGCACCCTTCAAAACTACGTGTGGCTTGATTCCCATCCTCATGGGACACGTAGGACCACCTGAATGTCTAAGATTCAGGTCCAGCCCCACCTCTTGGAGATCTCTTGATTTCCCGGTCACCTAGGCCACTTGGCCTATCCCTCTCCAGGAGGGGGATATGTAGGTATGATACAAGGTTTTGGGCACCGTGCCCCCTTCCCCCAAGAATCTTCCATCTCTCGATCACCCTCAAAGTTGAGTCCCTTGACTCCTTGAAGTGGTTCACCCATGTATTAAGAGTACTCTGGCCTAGGACTAAGAGTGTCAGATTCAAATTGATCAAGTTCCTTCCACTTGTCAAGCTTTGTTTTCCCCTCCATTCGGGCTTCCATCACCTTTCGCACCCGGAGGGACCCCCAATAATGGCCTGGATACTATGCCCAAGGGCTCTCCTACCATTACGGGCCAACACCCCCGAGGGTTTTAGACAACAAATCGATAAAATCCCGCGTTGCGAATATGGTCAGCGGTCGATGATCATTTTTTTGTCCTCATCTCAGGCTAACGCGACAGGATGCTGTGTTGCGAACATGGTCAGCAGTAATCCTCTGTCATCACGCCATCCCCTTCAGTCCTTGAATGTTGGTTTCATGATTCACATCGTTTTCCACCCCATCATGTCCAGGTGGAATCTCGACAATTTTGGCGCTATCCCTCAGTGCACCTTTGCATGTCAGGGGGACAAAGCTGCAATCTGGAATCCTTCAGGGCTCCCATGGTCCGAGCTCTAAGACCATAAAGTAATATCCATTCGGGACTACGTTCAACTTGATTCCCATCCTCATGGGATACGTAGGACCTCCCATACACCCTGTCTTCGGGTACAGCCCATTTAGAGAGCCAGTCTCTCCCCCGGTTTCACCTCTTACCTCTATATAGGCCCCTCGACCTAAGCTTTCCCTCTCCGAATGGCATACAATCTGATGTGGGACCATGTCTCCGTCAATTGTGTTTTCTAACACTTCGTACATTTCCCGCCTAGCATCGTCTCTGCTACGTATGCACTGCATGACGATAAAATGCATGCCTGGTCCTATCATAGGACCCTAAACTGTGACATTATCGTCCTGGCCGCACGACGAAAAATGGCACTGCATTGTGGTGACCTCGTTGTAGAGGACATCACGTTGGGTATTGGTCATGTGCCATGCCATTTTTCAATGCCCATTACGGGTTGATCCTTGTGGCAACATCACGGCCTACAACTCTAGGCCTGTCGCTTCACAAAAAAAACATCCACTTTAAAGAACAAACAAGATACATCAAATTCCGCTTCTTTTAGTGCAAGGCTCCACACCCACATTCCCCTTTTCCCCTGGCACTGGTATCCTACCATGTCACCTTCCATAACTACGCATGGCTTGATTCTCATCCTTATGAGATACGTAAGAGCGCTCGGGCACTTCCCCGCGGGCCCAACCTAACCTTTGTGTTCGTTACCTCGACTCGACCATTTCCCCAGAGAACGCATGGTAAGTAGGGCTTAGGTCCTCCTTCACATCGGGTCTTGAAGCCATGCGTCCCCTGCTCCCTTTACCCATTTATGGTCAAAGGCACCCTTCAGAACTACGTATGGCTTGATTCTCATCCTTATGAGATACGTAGGAGCGCCCTGGCACTTCCCCACAGGCCCAACCTAACTTTCCCTTTCGCTCCCTTGACCAAAAACCACTCCCAAGGAGGTTGCGCAGTGTAATATAGGGTTGTGCCCTCATTCACGTCGAGTTGTTCACCACGCCGTACACACCTCCTATTCCCATTCACGCCAGGTGTTTGAGTTACTCCACCATGTGCCTCTTATGTTTCCTCCCATCCATGGTCCGAATTCTACAACCCTAAACTAAGATCTCCCCATGGGAAAGGAATCTTCTCCCTCCCTCTTATACGTCTCGTTGTCATATTCAGATGTGTTTCAACAAAGAGCCCGAAGTGTGGGATTTTCATGGGTACATTCCCCTCGTCCCATGACGAAGCTTTGTGAGCTCGCTATTTGGATCCTCATCCTCTTCCACATCCAAAAGGACCCCCGGAAGACATGGATACTAGGCTTAAGGGCTCTCCATGAATGCTGGACCTATGGGCCCTTCAATCATTTCGGGCCAACGTCCCTATGGATATTGGACAACAAATCGATAAAATCCCGCGTTGAGAATACGGTCAGCAGTCGATGCTCATTTGTCTGCCCCTATCCTAGGCTAACACGACAGGATACTGCGTTGCGAATACGGTCAGCACTTACCCTCCTTCGTCACACCGCCATCATTGTGATCTGAATCTCGAGCACCATGATTCACACATTTCCACTTCCTCGTGTTCAAGTGGAATTCCATCATACTCGGCTCTTTCTCTTCACGCATCTAGGTGTGCTAAATTATTGTGTTAGTGTAATTGGGCCGGTATTCACCGAACGTCCCTTCGCCCTAACCTTCCCCTCTCTGTGTCGGGAAATTCCCACCACTACTACTTGTTTCCCACACCGAGCACGACTCACATGGGCGTAGTAGTTTTGGAGAGATGTGTACCAACACGGTCAGGCTGCTCATCATCCTGCATGACGTTAAAATGCGCTTTCAGAACTACGTATGGCTTGGTTCCCATCCTCATGGGGTACGTAGGAACGCCCGGCCACTCTGCTTCGGGCCCAGCCCAATCCTCACTCTTGGTCCCTCGACCTGAAGAGTTTCCTCCGGGGGTATGTGGTATGAGTTGGACTCCAAGTCCTCATTCACGTCGGTCTTATATCTACCGTGCCACACGCTTCCTTCCATTTTATTCCACGTCCTATCGTATGATGTTAAACTACATGAGTCTATGTGTCCTCAACGCATGACAATAAACTGTGGCTCTACCCTGAACAAGTTCCGGATGCCCCAAGATCCCACTGGGAAGTGACAGATCCCCTTGTCAGAGAGGCCTTGTCCCAAAGAGGGAATGATCCATGATCAGACAAATGCGCCCATATGGCGTACTCCCACCACGGTGGTGTAACTACCTAAGTGTTGGATTTTGTTCGGACAGGCCGTCACTCCATATTCCACGCTTTGTGTACCGCTTATTCGGACCCTCGTCCCTTTTCATGTCTGAAGGAACCCCCTAACGGCCTGGTCTCATGCCGCGTCGGCTCACCTACCGTCCTGGGCCAACGTTCCGAAAGACGGGTCATATCTGGAAGGACCCCCTAACAGTATGGATTTTTGACCTATGTTCCGCCAACTGTTCTGGGCCAACATCCCGAAGGATTGATCAACAACATTTGTGACATGGTACCGTGTTTCGAACATGGTAAACGGTCGACCCTCATTTGTTTTCCCCATTACAGGCTAACACAGTAAGGGTACCGCTTCTCCTCCAAGGTTAACAGTTGTCCCTTATTGTCACGCCATCCCCACAATGTTCCGAATCTTGGGTATCGTGATTAACGCTTCCCATTTTCATCTGTCTGGACCGATCTCAGCGCCCCTGGCGTTTCCCTGTTCGTGCATAAGAGCACGTTGAAGAAATGGTAATTCGGTCATCCTGAATGTTCCTTCTCCCATCAATCCTCTCCCGTCTCTCAGAAATCCGGACTGGTAATCCGAATCCTGGACATCGGGCTCGACCCACGTGGGCTTGGGGAATTGTCGCCGAACGTCCCACAAACATTGTAGGGATGTAACAAGGCAATTCGACAGTGGAAATCGTGTGTGCTACGGAATTCAAAACAAAGGTAAAATTTGGAAGCATGAAAGTACCAATAAAGGGTTTTGGGTTTGTTACAATACTCAGGGGTCGACTTCCCCCATGGACGGGTTGACCCCGTCAAAAGAGCATTCCAGCTCCGCCACCCATTGACTTGCAGCATCCAAGGATTGCTGCCGCTGAACTAGCTCCCGCTCCTCCTCAGCAGCGGCGGGGCGCAGTTCGTCAGTCCTGGCTTTGGCCCTCTCTACGTCAGCTTGAACGGCGACCATCTTTCCAGAGGTCTGCCTCATATGCTCTTCTGCCTCTGCCAGCTAGGCCTTCAACCGTGAGACCAGCTCAGATTGTGCGTCAAGAGAGGCTGAAAGCTCGTCTGCCCGGGTCTGCATCTGTTGAACCTCGCCTTCAGCCTCCTGGAGCTTCTTAATTCTGGTCGCTTTCCTCCGCTGCCAACCCACCCTGAGCCCACAATCATGCTCCTGGATCTTCTCAGCCATAAGATCTCGGATGAGTGCGTAAGGACGTTGGTCATCCACTCCCCCAGTGCACAGTTCGCACAACCGCGAGCGAAGCCTATCCATTTCGGCCATCCATTGTGCTTGGGGAGTGTCCTTGATAAAGCGCACGATCAGCTTCCACGACCGGCGGCGGACTATGCTGTTGTCTTCCTCGTCGGAGGTCGTTTCGTCCCAGTCTGCACGATTGGAAGGCTCGTACGTGGGATACGCCCGCAGGAAATCCTCGGCAGGATCAACATCCGGTGTTGAATCCAGTGCGACACCTGGCGATGAAGCGGGCGCGACAGAACTGGGACCGACCGGTTGATCCTCTTCCTCGGAGTCCACCTCGATGACTTCAGGTACGGCCCTACTGGTGGACCCGCCAGTGATGATGTGCGTCGCAGCTTGAGGAGATGGAGGGATTATTGCCACCATCACCGGCATTTCCCTAGGAGGGACACCACCAGACATCCCGACCAGTCTTGCCGTAGCGGCCCTCGCCAGTAAAAGAACTGTACGACAAAGATGGACATAAACGTTAGTTGGCATGGTCTACATGTGACAAAGAGGAGACCAGTGGAGAAGACTTACGGAGATCAACCTCCGAGCGCTTCTCTTGAGCCGGTACTGAAGGGACCCCGAGACGAGGCCCCTCGTATACTGTTGGAAGGTCTGGAGATTCCGGAGGAGCCACGTTGGGCGCCCTGGTCCCACCAGACGCGGAACTGGACACAGCCATAGGCGCAAGTTCGGAAGGTCCCGCATCATCACCCGCCAAGGAGCGAGAACAAGGCCAGCGAACAAGTTCCTCTTGCATGGATCAAACATTGGTGAGAAGTCCATATGGACCCAAGAACAGATCGTAAGGAGAGATGTGTTGGAACCAGGTTCTTCAAAGCATGATTTGGTGTATGGTTTGTGTTTGTTGTCAATCCTCAGTGGAAGTTCCGAATGTGTTCCAGCAAAGTTATCATACAGTTCAAGCAGACAACAGTTTTGAAGGTGGCGCTGTTTCCCAGTGTTTGCCAAATTTTTGGGCCTCAAAATCGGAAAATGAAGACATGGATTGTCTGCAAAAGGAGGTTCGCAGAAAAAGGAAGTGGTGCGCGAAATTTTAGAGGCTTGCGCGAAATACTTATGTTAGGCGCGAAAAACAGCGGGATGCGCGAAATAGGGGATCAAGGTTTTTCGCGCAAATAGTGTTTCGAAATCAGTTCGGTGAAAAATGGCAAAGGCATGGGATGCACGGAAAATAAGGGTTGTGCGCGAAATACTTAAGCTGGGCGAAAGATTACGCGCCAGATGAGAGGTTTTCCGTGCCGAAGGGGATTTTGCGCGCAGTGGTCTCAGTCGCCTATAAATATGAGGTGACCCCCTTCATTCGCGTTGGTTGGAAGACTCAGAGAAGATCCGAGGTCTGATGCGCGAAAAAGGATCGCGTAAAGGAGCTTGCGCGAAATATTTGGAGTTGCGCGAAAAAGGGGATTTTTGCGCGAAATATTTTTCCGCGCCAAAAGAAAATGTTGCGCGCAATAGGATGATTTTGCGCGCAAATGGTTGATGTTTCGCATATTTTTCAGTAAGGTTTGTCTGCACGTTTTGGATATCCAGTTCAGTGGTTCTGTGCGTTCTAGTTCATCTCTTCCGGACTTCGATGCAAGAAGAGTCTCGTGCTGAGCAGAGGCAAAGACTTCAATGCAAATTTATTGAAGAGACCTTCACGTCTATAGACTGAGTGAGACTTCACCAACGGCAGTGAGCCAGGGGGAGTCAACGGGAGTGACCCGAGGGAAGCAGTGAGCTATCCCTAAACCTTATGTAAAGGCAGTGAGCCTGGGACAGAGTGTCTGTACCCGAACTTTTGTATCCGCAGCTAGTGAAGCATAGTGGATTTAGGTACGACCGACAATCTGTCGGCGTATGCTCCTTGGACGTAGCCCTTAGTGGTGAACCAAGTAAAAATTGTTGTGTCATCTCTCTGCATGTGAATGTTTAATTGCTGATCATATCCTTCATACAGGTTTAAGAAGTTCCTGCCAACGTGGGAACAAGATCCACAACATTATGAAGAAAAAGTTTCCACCCTGATTCACCCCTCCCCTCTCAGGGTGTCCCAGGGTCCTTCAAGATGATCGGAATGCTACCTCAAGAGCCTCTGCGAAATCGTCGGATTCTGAGCCTCGGTCTCCGACCTCGCCCTCCTCCAACGGGCTCCCTCCTCCAGCCTCATCCTCCCGAGAGGAGTCCTCTGATTCCTCCAGCAAGGGGAAGCGCTCCCTCATATCAGCAGCCGATAACTATGGGGGGACCGTCTGATTCAATAGTAACCTCACCCGGTCTTTCATTGGGCCAGGGACACCACTGGAGTGGACGTAATCCTCCAGTTCGTCCAGGTACTGTGCTGCCTCCACCGGAGACGCCATGAATCCAGCCCGGACTGGGCCTATGCCCGGTAATTCCATCCCGAGGCGATTCAGGTGGGCCCATATCTCGGGTGGGATGAGGAATTGCCGGTTGACATCCCAAATTTCCCAAGCTTCCGGGAAGATGGCATCCTCTTCCATGTCAATGTGACGCAGGCGATTCCTCGGAGCCTGAGAGGATATCCTACAAAATCCCCTCGGTGGCCGCCCCTCCAGATGACCCTGCTCTTCCGAAATCACCGGATCCACTGCTGCCGCCATACCCTCGATCGGTGCAGGTCTCGCCGCCATGGCAGCCCCGCCACCGCGAGCGCCCCTAGCTGCCCGCCGACCCCGACCTCGAGATAGAGGAGGCCCACCGTCACCAACTCGGAATGTTGGTTGCTTCAGCATCTCTCCTGGGTAAGCAGCCTCCAAACTGATGGTGTACTCCTTCACTAATCCGAAGGCGGTGGTGGATGGAGGCAATGCAATCCGCATCTTTCCATCTTCCCGTGTGAACATGAGCCACAGCTGCCTCATCACACACGGGTGCTCCTCATGAAGCACCTCCCAGTAGACCTGCGGGGTCAGCCGCTGGAGGCACCGGAACTGCCTCGCAAACCGATGTGGAGTGTATGGGTCACAGAGCGGATCACGATCTATTCGTACCACAAAAACTCCACCTCGGAAGGACAGGAGGTAAGCCCGATGTTCTTCCGTTCCCCATCCATCATCAGTAATCATCCCCGTCGGCAACGGGAAGGGATGGAAATTGAACTCATCCGACCTCCACACCCGATTCAGCACCATCGACATGGATAATTTGAACGGGAAGCTCCCGACCGCGTTCAGGATGGAGGGACAGAAGTTCGATCCCGGCGGAAAAATGGGGTTTGGATTCTCGTAAATCCCCCTGATATGCGCTGCGATCCACCCATACAGGAGGTGGAAGGGCCCGCATATCCTTGGCGGCTTCATGCCCTCGCTAATATGTAGCAGCATTCTGTACAGTTTGGTGAGCATCGGGATCCCCAGGTTGATCCGCAGCCCCATGGCCAACATCGACGCCATGATAAACAAGTTGGGTCGTACCCCCATGCTTGTATCCCTCACCGGTAGGATCCATCCATAGATGAGAGCCGCGATGAACGCCGCCAGCCTGACTATCGGCTATTGTTCAGTGCTGACAGTGAAACCCCAAGTCTTCCATGGGCTATCCTCCAAGATCTGCCAATACGAGTGCCCCATGCCCCGTTGGGCTGCCCTTGGACAAGTTCGAGGCCTCGGAGGGAACTCTCAATTCTCTGTGAAATTCAGGAAGCATTTGAACCACCTCCTGAAGTGGACATCCCTCACTGCCTCCTTGTCCTCTCCAGGGACAAGTTCCATCAGCGCCGACGCCAGTCGCGACATTTTCTCCGCATCTCCCCACGCGCTGACAACGGGGAGGAATTCGTCATACATGGCCCCCAAGATCAGGACCCCAGAAATCTGGTGGACATCCCATAGGCTGATGCCCACCTCTCCGTGATGCAGGTGAAAAGTGTTGGTCCTAGATGACCATCTACTCACCAACTCCGGCATTAGCTGCTTCGGTTGGTAAATGTGGAATTGGGAGGCCCATGCCGCCTCATACAACCCCACTCTCCTCAACTCGGCCCCGAACTCCTCGCATGAGGCACCTACCCAGTAGGCCCTGGCCCAGTCATCAGTAAAGTTGCCGCCCTAGCGCAGGTCCCACTCATCGGACCATCCCTTCTTCGAATCCTGCAAAGCCGCCTTCAGCATGGTACGATAGAGGGGATGGGAAGTATCTGATTGCAGTGGCTTCCCGTCAATGTCATTCACATGTTTGTAGAGACAGTCAGCGGTGACGGGTGTGAAGTCCTCCCGCGCATGACAATCGGCCGTCCTGAACCATTGGTGCTGGCACGGTGTGCTCCTGAACCAGCAAGCTGGTTCATCACTATTCGCCTCAGGGATAAAGACATCATCCCTCAGCCCGATGCCATACAAAGGCAATTTCTTGCACTACGGATAATCTTTCTAACCCTCTGAGAGCAGATCTGTCAAAAAGTGTGGTCTGAGTGGCTCCGGATCATCTCCCCCAAGCCTGGACAGTTGGCCATCTCATCCCGTCGAGCAGCATCTGCAAGGACCCCCAATATAGCCTCTTGATGGGCCATTTTAACTCTGGACCTCAGAAAAGAATTATTTTGGCTGGATCGTGAAGCTCGACCACGATGCTGAATCATGAAGCCAGATCGTGAAGATCGGTTGCGAGACCAAGCCGCGAAGTCTGGTCAAGGCCGACAGGCAGAGGTTCTCTTGGCGCGGACGTGGAGTCGGAGACCCGCGGTTCTCCGCGAAGCTCGATTCGCGGAGGGCTGTCGCGGAGTACGCGGAGCTTCGCTAAGTCGAGAGCACAAAAAGACAAGGAAGGCACATGAATACAAAAGGAGAGGTCGACCCCCTATTTATAGGTGGCGACCCCGGAGCATCGCGGCGTGCCTCACCCGCGCGGAGCATCGCGGCGCGTCTGGATCTGTGGCCCCGGTCAGCACCGCGGGTCCCCTTCGTGAAGCCGCTTCGCGAACCACCTACAATTTTGGCGATTTTCCCTCAGACTTCGACCCTTCTCCCTCCGCAGCTCCAAGATTGAGGGGGGAATTTGTTGGCGCCAAAAATATGGCCCGAAAGAAAAGAATGAAAAAGACTGCTGGCGCGCTGCCTCGTGAAGCACCGCCGCGAAGCACCCACGCGAAGCGCCCCAACCATTGCGGCCCCGCGATGCTCCGAAGGCGGTAATGCTTCGCGAACGCATTTGACGTTCGCGAGCTGCCGCGAAGCTCTTGAGGCGGTAATGCTCCGCGATGGCATTTGACGTTCGCGAGCCGCCGCGAAGCTCCTGATGCGGTAATGCTCCGCGAACGCATTTGACGTTCGCGAGCCGCCGCGAAGCACCTGAGGCGGTAATGCTCCGCGAAGGAATTTGACGTTCGCGAGCTTCCGCGAAGATCTAGAGGCGGTAATACTCCGTGGACGACGTTGATGTTCGCGAGCGCGCCGCAAAGCACCGGAGGCGGCGTGCAAGCCCTTCATTGCGGCGCCCCTTCCCTATAAATACTGGACTCCCCCTGAGTCTTGAGGACGGACAATCCGACCTTTCGGCTTCTCCTCTCCCGAATCGCGAAGCACGCTTTGCCCCGGGAATCATGAGCTCCGCGAGGTACTTCTACTTCTTGAGACTCCTCTGCATTGTCTCGTTTTGAGCCCTTCTTCTGAGAGGGATGCCCTTCGTGAAGCTCAAGGGCATTCGCGAAGGAAGGGGATTCCCAAGGGAACCCGGGCAGCCGTGGAGCGTTTATGCTTCGCGAAACACCCAAACCATGATAGAGATCCCTATGCTAAGGCAGGATCGCTACACATCACGATGCACACTGCTTCGCAGGACCCTGCTTCGCGAGGCACCTCTTCTTCACAAGGCAGTGCTCCGCGATCACTGTTCCACTTCGCGAAGCACCTTCCACTCACACCTATGCCCCACGCTAAGGGCAAGGCACTCCACTTCGTGAAGCACACTCCTTTGCTTAGCGATTCCTCCCGTGCGACCCTCGAGGTTTGCACGATGTGATTTCAAAGTCCCATGGACAATACCACCCGCAGCGTTGCTTCTCCTAATGCTTCTTCGCATAGGCACGCTAACGGCTATTGCTTCTTCGCATAGCCACGCTAACGTGGACCCCTCGATGGTTCGTTCCACGACCCCCCTTAACCATGTCCTTACTGGTACCTTCCCTTCCCCAAGGACCAGAGGGTACCGGTTATGTAAGTCCTAGGGGTGTGGAGTGAACCCACCTCGTCCGAGCTGCAGGACGTTAAACTGCCAAGCACCACGTCCTCAACACATGACGTTAAACTGTGACCCAACCTCGTCTCCCTCACGAAGGGTCCCCCCAGGTCGAACATTTTTTACACCACTCGTCTCCACGGGAATGGAATCACCAATTCACATGGGATGAGATCCTCCTTGTCAGAGTGGCGTATGTTCATAGGAGAAGGGCGACCCTAGTTCCCCAACGGATGGCTACTCCTCTGCATCTCCATACTTCCCCACTACCAAGGTCAGTGGAGGGCGTGATAGGGAACGAGGCACCTCCCATCGTCGGACCAAGGTCTATCATTCCCGCGCTTTGTCGCTCCATGGGCCTCCATCCTGGAGTAAGTCCCAGCACTATGGGCCATCTAACGCGTAAGCCCCTCTTCGCTTCTCACGGACGCTTCCTTCGTGACGTGATCGTCAGGTCCTTGCAACCTCTTGTATCTCACACCGAGCATGACTCACGTGGGCTTAGAGTGAGAACCGACCCTGACCCCCACCCTTAGCGAACTACGAGGACTTTGATCCATGTCAAGGCATGGTACGTAGGAAGCCTCTATGAGGTTCAAGCCCACCCGTCACTCATTCACGTCGGGTATCATTCATGTCCAGCACGACGTTAAACTACAATTCCAGTCCGACGACAAGCCGTTGTGACTAACCTGAACTACGAGGTCTTTGATCCATGTCAAGGCATGGTACGTAGGAAGCCTCCCAGAGGTTCATGCCCACCACCCATTGGACCAAGGTCCACTTTCACGTTGGTTCACTGATAAAGACCCATAGCGAACTACGAGGACTTTGATCCATGTCAAGGCATGGTACGTAGGAAGCCTCTATGAGGTTCAAGCCCGCCCGACATCCATTCACGTCGGGTCCCATTCTCGTCCAGCACGACGTTAAACTGCATTCCAGTCCAGTGGCAAGCCGCTGCGACTCATCCCATTTGAACTACGAGGACTTTGATCCATGTCAAGGCATGGTACGTAGGAAGCCTCTATGAGGTTCAAGCCCGCCTGACATCCATTCACGTCGGGTCCCATTCCCATCCAGCACGACGTTAAACTGCATTCCAGTCCAGTGGCATGCCGCTGCGACTCATCCCATTTGAACTACGAGGACTTTGATCCATGTCAAGGCATGGTACGTAGGAAGCCTCCATGAGGTTCAATCCACATTGCTCGGTCATTCATTCATGTCGAGTTTCTCCCTCGTCCAGCATGACGTTAAACTGCATGCCTCCTTTTGTCCCGCATGACATTAAACTGTACACCCAATTCTAGTCCGACGGCAAGCCGTTGTGACTAACCCGAACTACGAGGTCTTTGATCCATGTCAAGGCATGGTACATAGGAAGCCTTCCCAAGGTTCAATCCCACCACCCATTGGACCAAGGTCCACTTTCACGTCAGTTCGCCGACAAAAACGCATTTGAACTACGAGGTCTTTGATCCATGTCAAGGTGTGGTACGTAGGAAGCCTCCACGAGGATCAGGCCCACCCATCATCCAATTCACATCATGTTCTACCTACGTCCATCACGACGTTAAACTTCAATTCCAGTCCGACGGCAAGCCGTTGTGACTAACCCGAACTACGAGGTCTTTGATCCATCTGAAGGCATGGTATGTAGGAAGCCTCTACAAGGTTCAAACCCACCATCTGGTCATTCCGACCTCATTCATGTCGGTTCACCCCCGTCCCGCATGACGTTAAACTGTATTCCATAACTTGAACTACGAGGAATTTGATTCATGTCAAGGCATGGTACGTAGGAAGCCTCCCTGAGGTTCAAGCCCAACTCCTATCGGACTAAGGTCCCTCATTTACGTCGATTCGCCAACACCCACCACCCGTCGTTTATTCACGTCAGGGTTCACTATCGTCCCGCATGACGTAAAACTGTGTTCCATAAATCCCTCGAACTACGAGGAATTTGATCCATGTCTAGGCATGGTACGTAGGAAACCTTCCCAAGGTTCAATCCCACCACTAGTGGACCCACGGGTCTACTTTCACGTCAGTACGCTGACGATGCTCATCGGGCCAAGGTCCACCTTCACGTCAGTTTGTCGGCGTCATCCTGAACTACGCGGACTTTGATTCCCTACCACGGGGATACGTAGGAAGCCTCGTCAAGGCTCAAGCCCAACTTCACTGTCTCCCCCTGCGATGGTCCCATTTCACTCTCCCTCCACTCCATTCATCAACCTATCACCCGTCCCGATTCTCGCCCGGACCGTCTTATCCTGGTGAGACCATGTCGGTACGCTCTTCTTCGCAGCCATCCATGGGCTGGCCCCGGTATCGACATCCCTTCAAGGAGGATTCCTCAATCCGATCTATCCTAGCTAATGCTCTGGTTTGGTTGATCCGTCTCCGCTGGACGTTAAACTTGTGGCATACCCTGTGTTGAGCACAGGAAGCTGAGGAAAACCTCAGATATGTGTCTATGACATATAATTCCCCGCGCTCGATGTGGGATGCCTCGGGCTTCCACGCCCTCGAGAAGTCTTGTGGCCAAGGATAACAGACAGACATGCCAGGTACCCCAGCATCCAGACACGCTACTGATGCCTCAACGTGACTACTCCCCTGACTGAAGGTTGCTGCCCTGACTGGACCCTTTGGAATGTACCGACAAAAGCAGTGTAATTAACCGGCGCCCATGGAAACATGGCACTGGGAAGAGTTTCACGAACTACATATTAAATTTATGAGGGAGACCCGGACTAGGTGACGAGTTCTGAGGAGAAATCCGCAGGAGGAAGAACCGACATCCCATCATCCCGTTTTGATCATGGAGCAGACGTCCCTGAATAAGGAGATAATGCCACCCGCCTTTGGAAAGCGGGAATGCGGGGAAACAAAAGCGCCGCGCGTCCTCCCCCACGGACGGACGGGCGCGCGCCCCGCTGAAAGCATCGGAAACAACTCCACCAGAGGAAAGGTTCGTTACCACGATCACCCAGAGTCCAGAATACATTCTCACAGCATATCCTCCAATGTATGGATGGTGCGCTCGTTCTTTCCATCTGTATGGTGGTGGAAAGTAGTGCTAAGACATAGCTGGGTACCGAAAGCATGATGCAATCCTCTCCAGACCCGTTGAGGTAAACAGTGCATCTCTATCTGATACTATGGATCTCAGGACTCCGTTCAACCACACCACCTCATCCACGTACCTCTGTGCTAGGGAATCCATCGTACTTGACTCAATGATTTCCAAGAAGTGGGCCGATTTCGTCAGCCGGTCCACCACTACCCAGATAACATCGCAACCGCCTTGATCTCTTGGTAGTCCCATGAAGAAATCCATCAAGATGTCATCCCACTACCACTCAGGTACATCTTAAGGTTGTAACAGACCCCCTGGGATGCGGTGTTCAGCCTTCACCTACTGACACACGAGGCTCTTTGCTACGAACTCTTCCACAGCCCGCTTCACCCCGGGCCACCAGAACAGACCTCTCAAGCCCTGGTACATTTTTTGAAACTTCTGGGTGCACTGCTAGGGGTGAGTTTTGGAACTCACCAACATGCATCACCTCTGTATCAAACAAATTCCCTTGGAAAAGCATCTGATTCTAACCATAATCTGTCCACCCTTCTGGAGCATCATCTTGGTTAACCCGGTCACACACCACTTCACTTTATAAGTCTCCCCATTGAGACTCCTCTACCTTACACAACAGAGAAGACAACACTGTCATCTGATATAGAAAACCTCTATCACCATCCATCCTCACATCCAGGGGCAGGGCATCCAACTCCTCCACCGCCTTCTAATAATCTGCCCACTCTTGAACTACATCCTTCTATGACATCATTCTCAAGGCATCAGCCACCACATTCCCTTTTTCTGAGGTGTAGGAAATATTGAAGTCGTAGTCCTAAAGGAACTCCATCCACCTTTACTGCCATAATTTTAGGTCCCTCTATGATAATATATACTTCAAGATTTTGTGATCTGTGAAGACCATGAAGCGCTCCTTGATGAGTTAATGCAGCCACAACTTTAGTGCAAACACGACGGCCGCATGCTCCAGATCGTGGGTGGAATAATTACACTCATGGGGATGTAACTGTCTAGACCCATAAGAGGAGATCCCTTGTTGTTGCATCAGCACACAACCAAGGCCTTGTCCTGGATCATTACAGAACACCTCATATGTCGCCCCTTCTTTTGGAAACATCAGCACTGGGGAACTTACCAACTTATCCTCAGATAGCTAAAGGCTACCTCACACATCCCATCCCATACGAAAGCTTGGTCCTTCTTGGTCAAAGCTGTCAATGGTACTGAAACTCAGGAGAAGTTGGGTACGAACCTCCGGCAGTAACCTTCCAATCCAAGTAAACTATGAACCACGACCACATTCTTGGTTGCTTCCCCTGAAAAAACTGCCTTGACCATCGATGGGTCCACCGCTATTCCCTGCATAGACACCACGTGCCAAAGGAATTTCACTTCTCACATCCAAAACATCCACTTTGACGATTTCCCATAATGTTGGTGATGTTGTAGGACCTATGAAATCGTTATCAGGTGCTCAGCATGATCTTCCTATGACCTTGACTAGATCCAGATGTCATCAATAAACATGACTATGAACCGGTCTAGATATTCTCAGAAAATAGAGTTTATGAGCCCCTTGAATATAGTTGGAGCGTTCGTAATGCTTAACGGCATGACCACTAACTCAAAGTGCCCATATCTATACCTGAAGGCGGTCTTCGAGATGCCACCCTCTTTCACCCTTAGCAGGTGATATACAGACCACAGATCGATCTAAGAGAACCAACCTGCTCCCCTTAGCTGTTCTAAGAGATCGTCTATCCTCAGAAGAGGGTAGCGATTCCTGACCGTCACCTGATTCAGTCTCCTATATTCTATGCACAGCCTCATACCAATATCTGCCTTCTTTTCAAACAAGGATGGATCACCCCATGGTGATACACTTGGTCAAACAAAAATCCATCTTCATCAGATCGTCAATCTGAATCTGCAACACTCGCAACTCAGAAGGTTCCATCCGGTAGGGAGCCATCGAAATCAGACATGCACCAGGTTGAAAGTCTATCCCGAACTCAACATCACGTCGAGGGGGTAGAGTTTCTACCTATTTAGGGAATACTTCCATAAACTCACTGATTATCTCTGGGAAATCCACCATTTATACATCCACATACTCCACCGATAGTTGAGCTAAAAAGGAATGGATTGGCTCCTCTCACCTGCTGCTTTTTTGGCATCCCCTCTCGCCGAATAAAGTTACATGTTGGCCGCCCAAATCTAAAAACACGATCCTACCTCGGATGCAGTCAATGAAGGCACATATAGAGAACAACCAGTAAATGCCTAGGATGACATCGTATGGATGTATCTGCAACAGTAGGAGATCCCTGATTGACTGATGTGGCTCTCTCACCAGTCTACACCCTCTACAAACATAAAACAGGTCGTTCTGACCTCCGACTGGTGTACTCAACACCTGGGGCACTAGATGTCTCTCAGCATCTAGACCCATAACACGGTCCAGACTAGGCACAACAAAGGAGTGTGAAGCTCCTTTTTCGAACATGCAATAGGCAAGTGTACTAAAAATGATGAGTGTACCTCGAACATCTTCCAGCCCTGCTAGAGATTCTACCTCCATGGCGTATAACTTCCCACACCTAGCTCCCCTGCCTCGCGGCTATCGACCGCCTCCCCGACCGCTCCCTGGTCGAGTTCCCTATGGAGCGCCTGGAGGTCAGCCTCCTCCTGTGACATCTACCCTTGGAGGAGCGGGATCTTGCTGTCCCTTCTGCTACTGCTGAAAGGGCCTAGGTGGAAATAACTATGGCTGGGGCAGGTGCTGCACTGACCCACCCCCATTGTAATGTACTCGGTCTGGGCACTGATTCTGGTGGTGCCCATGGCTACTATAGAAGAAGCATCTCGGTACTGGGCCCGAAGGGAATGGATGAGGCCTGAGGGATCGGAACTGGACCTGTTGGGGCATGCTCCCTACTGGTCAAAACCAAGAGGGCCCTAATTCTGGAGGCCTACTACTGGTGGCCTTCCCCTTCAATGATTCCAACTGGATTCCCGCTAGCGATACACCTCCGAGCATGTGCATTCTTTTCACCACTTCAGGCTTCTTATGGATCTCCTATTATATCGGTATGGTGAAGGGAGTAACGACATACAGAAGAGAAGGTCAGAGGGCCTCCTATAAGTATCTCGCCTGAGACTCCTCATCCAGAAAAAGGTCTAGAGCGAAGTGAAGGAGATCCTTGAACTTGATCCCCAACTCTCTCACTGACATGCTCCCATACTGTAGGGAGATTAGCTTCTGCCTCTTCTCAGCATTCATCATGGAAGAGAGGAATTAAACTTGGAAATCCTTCTCGAAGTCAGTCCACATCACCTCAGCCTCCCTCTTCTCTCCAAGATAAATCATCCACCACTAACGCACTGCTCCACCCATATGGCTTATAGCTAGAGGAACCCAGTACTTCTTCGGACCCTGGATCAAGATGAAAGCTATCACTAGCTCCTCTAACTATCTCTCTGTCTCCACGTCAGAGATGCTACCCTCATACTTCCTGAGGGTCTGCCGCTGAAAGGCATGAAGCGTCTTCTGCCACTGATCGTCCTCCTCCACTTGGCCAGCCCTCTATTGATCATCCAAGTCAACCTCATGGGCCTCAATCACTCACACTACTTGTGGTCGTCTCCCAGGTGCCATAGCTGCAAGGTAAACAAAAATTTCCTAATCTTGAGTAGTGTAGAATATTGTTCTTAAATTTTCATAGAATTATTATTCATTTTAAATCCCCAAAATACCCATGAAACACATGAACAAAAGTCATTATGGTGCATGTACCTTCCCTAGGGTCTCTATCCTTCAATTAGTGTAGCCTCACATGGTCGTTTGGTAGGTCGAGAGTCCTTGCATCGGATCACGTGGGGCCCTAAAATCTTGTGTCATAGCCGGTCTTCCCTGGTCTATTTCATGCACCAAGACTTTCATGACCCGCCTTCACCAAAATTAGAAAAGGGATAGCAGATTGCCAGACCCTTCCTTCTTCAAGGGGAAGGAGAGATAATGACCCCCAAGACCCGCCTTCAATAGGTCTCGAAGTGGCGACTAGCACCAAGGGTAGAGAATCACACACCAGATGGAAGGAATTACACTTTTCCTTTAATAGGATCAAGAGATATGATAGTAGATCCCAACAACACTAAAACTAGGGGTAAAGGTAAATCTATGGAAAAACATTCCCATATTCATGTTACAAAAGTAAATTCCGCAATGTACAAGGAGACTACAAAGTAAAGTACCACGAAATAAAAAAAATAGCAACTGCAACTATCCCAACGTCTAAGCTAGTATATCCCTGCACGATCCCTAAAGTCCTCCTTGAAACCTGAAAGCAGTTTTATATATATAGGGTGAGCATAGAAGTATACTCAGTAGGGAAAACCAAAGACTCTCTTGCACAAGTGGGGAGACATTCTAATGCCTTGTGAGAAAAGAGATAACCAAAGCACCTATCAAGGAAAACTATCCACCCAAGCCTCACTAAGGCACACTCCCCAAATAATTCACATCATGTAATGTATAGTAATAGCACATTGATATTTGGGTACCCCGCTCCACTTTCCCACTGGTTATTGAAGACATCCTACGCATCAAACCTCTTCCACCATTCTCAACACAGTCCCACTGCCACTCCTCACCCGCACACACCTGGGCCATCACTACCACACATCCTGCCGCAAAAACATAGGCCGCAACCACCACATGAAATGACGCCCACAAACACATGGGCCAGAAAAACTACTTCCACGCCCACAAACACCTGGGCCTCATCCCGAAGACTCTTGGAAAACAACCTTCCAGCACACACCTGGGCCAACCACCACAACTACCCTGCCCCAAAGAATCTTAGGCTATAATGGACATCAGGCTGTCAAATCCTGCCTGAATAGTCTTGGGATACTCGGGTAAGGGAGAAGAAAAGGAGCTAATAACCAGCCACTCATAGAAGTGTTGGGAGAAACACCCTCCCCTGTGAAATGGGGGTGTTCGGCACTAAGTGATCTACTAGAGTGGGGCGCGAATAAGAAACATAAGAACTACAATTATATGTATAGGTAATAATAATTCATCCCAACCTAGGGTTTCCAAAGACAACCTAAGCCCAAGAACCCTCTTTACTATTCATTCATAAATGAAAGGCACAACACTCACGACCAAGTCACAACTCATTCCCAAAACCAATTTCCCATTTAAACTATTAAGGAATTCAAGTACAAGTGATACCATTTAGGTTAATTGTGCACTACTGGGAAACTAACTGGAATAACCACAAGCCAGATAAAGTGAAACATCCAAATAGAAATTTAAGCATTTACACCCGGTTCTCTTGTGAAGTCACAACATCAAAGGGATTAGTGAGATCACTCAAAGTACTGGAACCAAACCAAGCCTCAAGATACAGCCCCACACAACTTCAGATTCACAACCAACAACTGTGACACAATAGAGGATTCCATCCTTATCCACATCACTGCATAAGCATCAAACAGAACAACGCATCTACTACCAAAACAGATAATGGAAACTTCTAGGTTCAAGCACATCATTCCTTAGGTTCTTCTATCTATTGGTTAACCAAGGTGACTACACAAGGATTGATGTTCACTGGGTATCTATTAAACCAACCAAGTTTAGGTGATTAACCAATTTCCATGTTATAGTGATTTAATCATCAAAGAAGACAAGGGTTCATTAGTGTGCATGGAAAGACCACCACCGACCATGATTTTAGGTGAGCATAATCCCATACAGTTCACAACATATAGCAATTATAAAAGAGTACAACAGAATTGTCAAACACACCCCATAATTTTTTAACAGTCAGTTCATTATCTTGGTTAATGTTTGATTTCATCCATTCACATAGAAACAGTAGCGTACCCACCCCGCATGATACAAAATAAGGAGAGATGAAGGAAAATCCCTACTTGTTTGATCAAGGATCGAAGTTCTTCTCCAGGTGCTATGAACTGGGGATTCACGACTTGCAGGGGAAGAATGTCAGGGACTCCAAGGGTGTGTAGAAAGGCTCCAGCACAAATGAACCACTTTCCTTGGGATGGGGAACTCCTAACTCACAAAGAAGAAAAGAAGACTATAAAAGAAGAAGAAGAAAGAATTTCTAGTGTGATATAAAGATGAGATGTCGTTGATACAGGATATGGAATTTTGAACGGCTATAATTTCGGATCATGGTTTCACCTTGCAGTTGGATGGTTACACACGATGTAATTAATTTACATTTAAAAATTCTCCTCGGAGAGGTGGTCATAATGGCTATGCATTAAACAATTTTCTTGAACTATAAGGAAACACGTAATAGGGGCGGAACTGGAAAGTACGGGGAAGGGCGTTCCACAGAGGAAAAACCACATGATTTGGTAAGTTAAGGGGTACCCTACTCATGGGGGGATTTTAGATATTATTTATAGTCTTTAAATGACTTGAAAGAGGGAATTAAATCATCTTTATGAAAAAATATATGTTGCAGGAGAGGAAAAGTCGGGAACTAGAAAAGAACAAAGATGCTCTGTGAGGACACGGTGCCACCGTCACAGTGTCACCCCCATGGTGCCACTGTCTTGGTGCCACCCTTACGGTGCCACTTTCATGGTGCCACCATGACTGGTGTGCAACCATCACAATTCCACCATAACTGGTGCCCCCGTGACCGGTGCCACTATTTTGGTGGAGCCGCATTTTGGCAAAGTAATGGACCAGCTGGGTCCGGGCCATTACAACCTTGATCTACTATGGGTTTGAATCAATTCTTATATATCTAAAAATTAATCCAAGAAATTCTATAAAGGTAACTATGAATGCACACATTAAGGAGTAAATATTCAAATTATAGGAGTAGAGGAACCTGAACATTTTATCAAGGTCCTTGAGATGATATTAAATGTGGACATAATTAACCAATAGGTCATCCACATGGTATTGAACCTATTTTCTGAAAATTGGTTTGTAGATATGCTGTATAACCCACGGGTAAGTGGCTCCATAATTTTTCAAGCCTAAGGGAATCAACTAATGTTATAAGGTTTGTTTCAGTTCCCTGAAGGTGGGGGAGTCCTAATCCTCATTGTCCATATTTATTTTGTGGTAAAAAAGTATCCATCCATAGTGGAGAGAACCTATAACATGGATTTAACATTGATCCATAGAACAATCAATGTAAAGGTAAAATCATCCATTAGGAAATGTAAGTAGAGGCCCTTGATGTGTATACAAACACTGATATTCATGTTCTTCTTTATGAATAGGAAAATGTGGTCTAGCCACTCGGGGTACTATACATACATAAAAACGTTGGTTTTGATGGTCTTATCAACCTCATCCTTGACCATAACACAATGATAGGGGTGCATATTTTTGAGAGTTTGTTAGAATCTATAGTGACTCACTGGGAGACCAAGATGGTTAATAGTGACCTGAGGGTATATACCTATAATCTTGTCATAGCTCCAAGAGAATACATCATGGTGCTATTTCACAAAGGCTACATACTACTATTTCTTCTCTAGGGAAATCACTGAACTGATCCACATTGGCCTCTGATCTTCTAAAATACCATTTCATGCACGAATCAACTCATCAATAGTGGTGGAGACACACTCTTCCAATGATGGAGGGTCATACTCAAAATCCACTTCTCCATATGAGGTAGAATAATTATTATTATTTTCATGTTTTTCTGTACTAGCTAACTCAAGGGAAGTACTAGTAATTACCTAGGTGTGTAGCATATCTTCACTGTGTGGTTCCTTATCTGCTAAAACTTTGAAGATAGAGGATATTGATCCCATACCAACCACACTTTTACTTTATTCTCTATTATTGATATGAAAGAAATAATGGTGAGACTATTTATATCCACTAAATCCTGTTATGCGGAACACATGGGAATCCTGTGAAATTGTGACTACATGAAAAAACTCTAAAAAAAAATCCATGGAATATGGTATTTTCGTATCACCCATGGAATTCCATTATATGATTATGAGGTAATCTTCAAGCACACATTTTTACAATGGACACATAAGCCCTTATTCTTGGAGACAACAAATAAACTTCACGGGTCAAACATTGAGTCCACTAGCTTATGAATTGAGAGGATAAAGGTTTCAATAAAATATCCCCATGGATTTACTACTATGGTAGTAGGATCATTGGTATAATTTTTATCCTCAACATCATTTTTCAAAATCTAATTCACCTCCCTCTTTTAGTATCCAGAATCTAGAAATCAAGCCTCATTGGAGTCAATGTAACAACCCAAGATTTTGGGAATTGTTTTTTCCAAATTAATATATCCATTTTGATATTGTGAATTTCACACCACACTATAGATAACTTATTTTATAATGAATCACTATTTTTCTATTATTTTATACGCAAAAACTAGGTTAATAGGCATAACACACAACATAAACATTAGTTTATCTTGTATTACACTCAGCAATGACTTTCCTCAGTGGTTGGTGTAACATGGAAGACTGAGTTTTACAAAATAATAGCATATCATTAAAATGATATTACATAATATAATAAGATATAAACTGGAAATGAAATTAATGGTTATAAATAGTATTAACTAATTTTTTAAAATATATGGTTTACACTATATAATATTAATTCATTGGATACCATTTAATTAAAACTGATTATGAAAACCTATTGAATGTAAATAAACGTATTATTATTATTATGTTCACACAATTTTTTGAACCAAATAAATAAATTTACATACTATTAGTTAGTTTTAATAATTTAATATATATCTTATATATTCGATAAAATATTTTTGGTATTCATCTAATAGATTTTTTGGACATAAGATAAGAACATACATAACTTTATCCATAAAGCACTATAATATTTTAGAGAAATTTTTAATATGTTTCAATGGAGAATCCATTTTAAATCCAATTTTTCGAACTTTTATAGACATAATATTTGGAAACAAAATTTATATTTGGAACCAAAACATTCAATTTTGGATAGGATAATTTTTGGTATTTTTTGTAAGGTTTCATTTTTTAATGAAATGTTCAAAATATAATATTTTATTTCAAAAATGAGTATTCATATAATTTATAAGGATAAATTATATTTAAAATTCTTTTAAAGGATTTAATAGATATTATTTTAATAAATTAATACAATTTAGGTGATTGGAAAAAAATTTACTTTGAAATTGGATATAAAAACATATCAAACTTTTGATCATTTGTTTTACTTTAAAAACTCGTAGTGTCATCCCATCTCTGGGATTAATTTTAATTTAATTTCTACCACTAATGAGAATTTAAAATGGAAAAATGGATTCCATATTTTGAATAATATTTATTTATAATTTCAAATATTTTTTACATATTTTTTTTTCAAAATTATTTGTGAATGTAATTAAAATTAGTAACATCAGTTAAGGTAAAAATAATCATAACTAAGGACTAAACCTTATATTTAATACCTGAAAAAATAAGAAACATTTCCAAAACTGATTTTATGGAATTCATTAATCATTTAAATTTTTATTATTATTTTTGGTCAGTTTGGAATGCCTTTGTTTAGGTAAAAATATGGCTACACATAACTTGTTTTCAAAAATTCCAAGTGTGTCCTATCCATTTCACGAAGAAGAACACCACCTCTACCTCTTATTAAAAACTATCAAACCACATAGATTAATCCAATAGATTCCCAATACCCTTACCAAAATCCCTCCCTACCTCCAAAAAGCCTCCCTTTGGGCAGAAATCCAATCAAGGATTCATTTTCGCACAAACCAAGAGAAGTTACCCGATTAATAGGTAATGTCTTCTCTCAAACTCTCCTTTTTTTATATTTCTCCACCCTATCCACTCAAATTATTCTTGTGATTGTATAACAACACAAGTATCCTCAATATACTAGTATGTATTTAATTTATGGTTTCTATGTATACTTACACACACCTCCATCTAATGGTATCAAATGTATTGTTTATGTGTATGACAAATATTAGCCTCCCAAAACGATGATTGTTCAATTTTCCATACCACCTCTCACGGTGTATATTATAATAGAGACTCTATTTATATATATTATATATATTATTTATTATTTCTTTAAGCCTTTTTTTGTTTTTAAAACACATTTCTTTTTTACATAACATGTGGTGTAAATATGATAATTTCATTTGAGGAAGTATGGATTACCGCCCCTCAAAGAGATGTGATTCATTCGCACACTACCTGAAATGTATTAAGGATTAGTTTAATGAAATTACATGATATACATATAATTTTAATGATAATTCAATAATATTATATATATATATATAAAAATTTATTTCATTTTCTTTCTTTCATTAAACATGACAATCAAAACCAAAATATCTTTCATGTGTACGTACCGCTTACTCTCTCCATGAATGGTGTATTCCATTTTATAATTTTATTTTATATAGATTATTATAATAAAAATATACTAAATATGAATGATATTTATATCATGTTTTAAATTATGTAATCATGATATTAGTATAAGGACCAACGATATAACAAATTAAGACACATTTGAAGAACAACAAAAATATTATATAATGTGAAACCATAACATATAATGGTTTACCAGAGGGTAGTATAAGGTCATAATAATAACATGTATGGTATTAAAAGTATAATGTAATTAAATTTATGGTTATTCACATATCCATTTTATGACCATTATTTCAGTGGGTTTATGTTTGGAAAGATACCAAATCGGTGAAATAGTTTGGTCTCAATTTTCCTTCTTTGAGACTCACGTTTTGTTTTGCACCAAAATTATATTTCGAGGTGTATGTAATTCAATTGTACATGTCATATCACAAATAAAATTATTTTCATGATATTTTATGTTTCATGTAACTTCCTTTTCTGACATAGTGAGTATATTCACAAGTTACCAAGTTAAAAGAGTTCATTAACACAATCTCGTCGCTTTTAAAGACTGTTTATGTTTATGCTTCCATTGATGAAATATTATGGTACATATCTTAAGAAAATTCATTAATTTTCTTCAACTGTTGTTATAAATGATATATTAAAATATTGATACCATTTATTCCACTCCTTGGTACAGAAGATAGTTATGAAATTGTTTTTAAGAAATTTCGACTTTACCCTCTCTTCCGGTGGAAATCCATGTCCTTTCAAAACCGTGTTTTTTTAAAGGGACTCCATAAATATTTTACCATTTTATTTAATATTTAAATTAAAATTTTAAACATTTTTATTTTACTAATATCATCAAATGAAAATTATTTTATCTTTCTAAATAAGAAATTTTTCTAACCATTTTACTGTGAAAAATGGATATTCTTTTTACCTCATGTCAAATTTACAAATTTAACCGCCGTCAATTCATGGAGGCTTAATTCATATTTTTAAAAGGTTATTTTTTTAGAAAATGTTTCTAAATGTAATTTTCAAGGAAAATAATTATCAAAATTTTTTCACCCTTCTTTTATAAGTTATCTATGATACTTGTTTTCAAAATTATTTCATGCCTTATTTATATGTTTTCAAATTATTTTCAAAAAAAATATCAAGATCCTTTAATATCTTTTCAAGAAAAAAATGTTTTCAAAACATTTTCAAGCAATATTTATATGATTTCAAAGAAATTGTTTTTAAAAATATTTTGAATCTTATATTATATGTTTTTAAGGAACAAGGTTTTAAAAATGATTTAATGTCTTATTTATAATTTTTCATGGTATTTTTTAAGAACATTATTCTAAAATGGATTTATATATAAAAAATTATCTTTAAAAGAAGAAATGATATTTTCCATAAGAAGTGATTTTGAATGATATTTCAAAATTATTTTACATCTAATATGACATCTGTTGATGTTAATAATTATATTGTATGAAATGATCTAAAGGTTCCATTAAGATTATATCTATAAATGGTTATGCATAATTTCATGGTCATTAAGAAACACATTTCTCCTTCACATGTTATATGTTTATGAAATCTGTTTCCCTTTCACGAGATATTATTTTGATGAAATGATTATGAAACCTGTCATTTTCTATAGGTTATGATTTGATTACTTGTTTATAATAACAATTTTATTTCATGGGTTATGATATAACTATTTATGATCTTTTAGAACAAGTCTTTATGATTTAATTATGAGATGGGTATGAATAATATCTACCTCCAATGAATTGGGTACCACTTTATATCTCATAAGAAAGACTAATATGGTCTTGGGAATGAAACATGACTACTAATATTCTCGTGGGGGTAAAACATTACAACCAAGATGGTATAAGGAGTGAAAACATACTATTAAGATGTAATGGTAGTGAACCATGACAACCAAGATGGTATGGGGAGTGAACACATAATGCCAAGATTGTCTTGGAAGAGATTCCCTAGCTACTATGAAAATCATATTATATTATTATGTTTTTTCCACAATTCCATGTTTTATTCTAATGTTTTTCTGTCATGACTTAAGATATTAATTTTATCATGAACCATGTAATAATAATTTCCAATCATTATTATGATCTTTAATATATAGGGTAATATATTCAAATTTTATTCTCAACTTATATACCCTTTTTTCTTATCATGAATACTCATTACCTTTATTTACCCTTACTAAGAATCTAAGATGACCCCATGATATGTTTCCTTTCTTTTGGTTATGAATATAGGTATTAGGTAGAGGTAATAAAGGAATATATTTTTATGAGAGATGTTGACGATCTTTCACCAGGATATAATATTTTGTTCCCATGTTTCCAAAGTCACTATACTATCACAGTCCTCGGGCATGTATTATTGTGATGTACAGAATATTCATCTAAAATGGTGCAATATCAATGCATTTTAAGACAGGTAAGATATATTTGGTATCAAAGGTAATTTTTATCAAATCATTAGATACAGAGATTTTCTAGTCTCCCCATAGAACATCTTCTCTGGTTAAGAATCACAACATTTGGGTGGTATCCATTAGATTTATTTATGGAACCAGAAACATCCAACAGTTCTTTATCCAAAAGGACCTGCTTTCCAAATTATGTTTTCATTAGGTTTGGACGTAAGATACATAAGAAAATAAATTGGTAGAGAGGATGGGAGGTCTGACTTATTAAAACCTTTTGGGGGGAATTATTTCCTACTCCATGACTCTCTTATATATTTGATATATTTTCATGAGTCCTTATTAATTCAACATGTATTAGTTATTTTTTCCTTGATATTTGAAATCAATTAGTAGCATGGGTGAAATTTAGAATCTTTTGAATGTATCGTATGTTCTTTATTAATAGATAGATCTGTATTTGTTCGATATTATCCATTAATGGTATCCTCTTATATTCTATTTATAGATTCTTTTAATTTTTGTTATGGTTATATTGATTTTTAGTCCACTCGGTGGGGAACTCTAGATTTATTGTCACCTAGGTATACTAAAGGTTGTTTTTATGTTGGGAGCATATCAATAAATGGGCTACCTACGTATCCTTTTGAAATGAATTAGAACCCTCATAGTCAAGTTCGACTTAATGGGACACATTATAACTTTTATGTTCATGTGATAAGGACATAACTATACAGTTTATGTCATGTGGTAGGGAAATCTAAGTGGAAGGTGCCTAGTATAATCTTGGTGTGGTACTTGTGCCTAAGAATCACAATGAACCATTAAAAGATATGATTTTACTTGTTTCATCAGACCCTATTGGGAATATGGCCCATGAAGAATAGAATTGTTTGGGAGTGTTGGGTTTGAACCTCAGGGATGATTCATATGTATCCCATCAGGATGCGATATAATACCTACATAGTTAGGTGTGTCTCATGGGGGTTTATGACACATTGAGAAAAATATGTAGGGGATTACACAAAATTATTATTCCCTGGTGATATTTTTATTTGATTTGGGGTTTACTTCTATGAAGGATGCTTGTTTATAGATGATATGAGATGGATCTCAGGCCTTAGGAAGGCTTCCTATGTATCCTAGTTTTGATGGGAATGAAAGTTCTCTTAGTTCATTCAAAGAGGTGATTATGAAAATGTTGTCGTCATCAAAAATCTCCAAACCCACGTGATTCATCCTCTATGTGAGAACGAAGAGGATGAGAAATATTCAAGAAAATCACACACACTTTTCCTCCTCTTCTAGTTGAAGAGGGAATGTCTACAGTGACGACAGTGGGAAAGGATGTGAAGCAATGAACCATTCATTGTGGATTGAAAAATGATGGTCATTTGGTCTGGCATGAAAGGATAGGTTATTATTCTATGATTAGTGACCTAAAACTTGTCTTTCATGGGTGGGAGAATTTACTTTATTAAAAAGGAATTTTAGGTGTGAACTATACCTTCCCTACCATGGACTTAAGGCTCCAGGTTTTAGAGACGATAAACGACGGGACTGGACCAAACCTTTATCCTCATTACTGGGAATTCCCTAACTCTTTTCTTGGGAAAATGGTCCATGTCAATCAAGATATAGAAACCCACAAAAACACTATGAATCTTTAATCTATTATAAATCAAATGTGTGAAACTTCAGACCGCAGATATACAAAACCAAATAAGAGACACGTTGGTATGCCTTTACCATGGTTGTGGTATGTCAGGAGGTTTTGCTGGAGGTTTCTATATAATCCCTTTTAGAGAAGTTATCCAATGAAGAGGAACCATTTCCACGATTGAATTTCACTATGGCTTAATTGATGTATTGTATAGGCTAAAGGGATAAGGTGAAACAAAAAGGGGTTCCAAAGTCGTTATCTAGCGTGCGGGCATGGGCATGTAGGTTGGATTGGGAGACATGATGTTTACATAAGTCACAAAAAACCTAGATTCTAAAACCTAGGCGAGACTTGACTCAATCCCTCACGATTATTCAAAGGTATTCTCATTTGTGGGGTGCTCAAGTTCCTTTGAGAGGAATGGGTGGCACGCAAGTGTTTCAAAGTTAGGGAGGTTGAGCACATTATGCATTCAAGTGTTATGTATTTAAATCACTGAAGGGACATAATTCCTATTATCCTCCTTTAATTTATCTACCCTATGTGTTAAGGAACTAACTTGATGGATTCAAAATACATGGGTGAAGCACTGGTGTGACAAGATAGGAAATTGGTATTCAGAAGGATTCATCTGTACAAATGAAGATTCCATTGGTCTATTTATAAGATAATAGGTGACACTGGGTGATGGAGTTTTTGGTCATGTAAGTGGATTTCATTCCAACATTGTGGAATGCATGTGGCCACATGCCGATGGTAACTTGGATCAACTAGGGTGATTTAAATCTTGACGCATTGAAAATCTTGAAATTATCCATGTATTTTCTCCTCTTTATTCTAAGGTAGTTCCCTTTGTCACTTTTTCATCGATGTGATGGAATATAGTATCAACACAGTCCCCCCCCCTCATAATTGGATATGAAATAAAGAAAGGGTCTTATACAGAGGTAAAGTTATGAAAATGGTCAAAGATTTTAATATGGCATGCAAACTAATTGCGCATGAGGTACGAGTGCGCAAGGTCATGGTGTCTAGGGTATTCTTCATCGCTTATATGAAGTGGATTCAAATAATTGAAAATTATAAAGGATTATTGAAATACAAATCTCAGTGCGCAAGTGTTTTTGTTTAGATTCTCATGCTGAAAATATAGATCACATTTCTTTTGTTCAATTTTGATTTTCACACCACAATTTGGGTTCCATACTTACACACTGGATTCATACTTCTATGTTGAATCCACACTTTCATGCCTTAATTCCTTTATCAAAAAAACACAAAATGAGATCACTTTAAGATGTATTTTGATCTCATTAGTATTTCAATGGATCCCATGAGAATCAGAACTGCTAACGAATAGCCTAGAAATAGAATTGACGATATGATGATGATTTTTGGGCATGATTACTATGACATATGTGAAACTACTCTCCAAGATTTGGAAAAGTATCTGTTTCCGACGATTTCTCCGGGGCGCGCGCATCCGTCCGTCCGCGAAGGAGGACGTGCTACGCTTGTTTCCCCGCGTTCCTGCTTTCCAATGGTGGGCGGCATTCGCTCCTTATTCAGGGACATCTTCTCCTTGATCTAAACGGGATGATGGGATGTCGGTTCTTCCTTCTGTGGATTCCTCCTCAGAACTCGTCACCTAGTCTGGGTCTCCCTCATATATTTAATGCGTTGTTCGTGAAACTCTTCCCAGTGCCATGTTTCCATGGACGCCAGTTAATTACACTACTTCTGTCGGGACATTCCAAAGGGTCCGGTCTGGGAAGCAACCTTCAGTCGGGGGAGTAGTCACGTTGAGGCATCAGTAGCGTGTCTGGATGCTGGGGAACCTGGCATGTCTGTCTATTATCCCTGGTCATAGGGCTTCTCAAGGGCGTGGAAGCCCGAGGCATCCCACATCGAGCGTGGGGAATTATACGCCATAGGAATATATTTGAGGTTTTCCTCAGCTTCCCGTGTTTAACACAGGGGACGCCGTGAGTTTAACGTCCAACAGAGACGAATTAGCCCGATCGGAGCATTAACTACAATAGATCGGATTGAGGGGTTTCCCTTGAAGGGGTGCCGATACCGGGACCAGCCCATGGGTGGCTGTAAAGAGGAGCGTACCGACATGGTCTCACCGGGATATGACGGTCCGGGTGATAATTAGGGTGGATGATAGATAGATGGATGAAGTGGAAGGGGGAATGGCAAGGAACCATCGATAGGGAAACAATGAAGTTGGTCTTGAGCCTTGAAGGGGCTTCCTATGTATCCCCGTGGCAGGGAATCAAAGTCTGCGTAGTTCGGGATGGTGTCGGTGATCCGGCATGAGGGTGGACCTTGGTCCGATGGGCATCATCAGCGAACTGACATGAATGGGGAGGACCAGGAGGGCCCTAGTGGTGATGGGAGTGGACCTCGTGGAGGCTTCCTACATACCATTTCGTGACAGGGATCAAAGACCACATAGTTCACAGGGACTTCGTCGGTGAACCAACGTAAAAGTGGACCATGGTCCGACGGGTGGTGGGCTTGAACCTCTGGAAGCCTTCCTACGTACCATGCCTTGGCATGGATCAATGTCCTCGTAGTTCGGATGATGGAATTCATCAGTGAACCGATGTGAAAGTGGACCTTGGTCCGATGGATGTCGTCAGCGAACCAACGTAAAGGTGGACCTTGGTCCGATGCGTCAGTGAACCGTCGTGAGGGTGGACCTTGGTCCGATGAGAGATGGGATTGAACCTCAGGGAGGTTTCCTATGTCCCATGCCTTTGCATGGATCAAAGACCTCATAGTTCACATGGTTTCATTGGTGAACCGACATGAAAGTAGACCCGTGGGTCCACTAGTGGTGGGCTTGAACCTTGGGAAGCTTTCCTACGCACCATGCCTTGACATGGATCAAAGTCCTCGTAGTTCGAAGGATTGATGGAATACAGTTTAACGTCATGCGGGATGGTAGTGAACCCTGACGTGAATAAACGGTGGGCGGTGGGTTTTGGTGAACCGACGTAAATGGGGGACCTTGGTCTGATGGGAGATGGGCTTGAACCTTTGAGAGGATTCCTACGTACCATGCCTTGACATGGATCAAAGTCCTTGTAGTTCGGGTGAAAATGGGGGCGCTTGGCACACCGACAAGGAGCCGGTCTGGGCCAATGATTGTTGGGCCTGAACCTTGGGGAGGCTTCTTACGTACCATGCCTTGACACGGATCAAAGTCCTCGTAGTTCGGGTTGGTCACAACGGCTTGCCGTCGGAATGGAATGCAGTTTAAAGTCATGTTGGATGAAGGTGGAACTCGACGTGAATTGGATATTGGGTGGGCTTGAACCTCTAGGAAGATTCCTACATACCACACATTGACATGGATAAAAGACCTCGTAGTTCAAATGGGTGTGCAGTTTAATGTCATGCGGGACAAGGGGCATACAGTTTAATGTCTTGCTGGACGAGGGTATGTAGTTTAACGTCATGCTGGATGAGGGCGAAACTCGACGTGAATGAACGACCGAGTAATGTGGCTTGATCCTCATGGAGTCTTCCTACGTACCATGCCTTGACATGGATCAAAGTCCTCGTAGTTCTCTGAGGGTGTGTGTCAGGGTCGGTGCTCACTCTAAGCCCACGTGAGTCATGCTCGGTGTAAGAAACAAGCTGTTTCAAGGACCTGACAATCACGTCGCAAAAGATGCTTCTGTGAGAAGCGAAGAGGGGCTTACGCGTTACGCGGCCCATGGTGCTGGGACTTACTCCAGGAAGGAGGCCCGGAGTGCGACAAAGCACAGAGAAAGATGGATTTGGGACCAATGATGGGAGGTGCCTCGTTCCCTATCACACCCTCCACTAACCTTGGTAGTGGGGAAGTATGGAGATGTAGGGGTTCCGCCATCCGTTGGGGAACTAGGGTCGCCCTTCTCCTGAGAACATGCACCACTCCAATATGGAGGATATCATCCCTTGTGGATGGGTGATTCCACTACTGTGGAGACGAGTGGTGTAAAAACTGTTCGAGCTGGGGGGACCCTTCGTGAGAGGCACGGGGTCAGGTCATAGTTTAACGTCATGTGTTGGGGACGTGGTGGTTGGCAGTTTAACTTCTTCCAGCTCAGACGAGGTGGGTTCACTCCGCACCCCTAAGACTTACATAACTGGTACCCTCTGGTCCTTGGGGGAGGGAAGGTACTGGCAAGGCCATAGTCAAGGGGGGCTGTGGAGCGAACCATCAAGGGGTCCACATTAGCGTGTCTATGCGAAGAAGCAATATCCATTAGCGTGCCTATGCGAAGAAGCATTAGGCGAAACAATTCTATGAATGGTATTGTTCGTGGGACATTGAAATCACATCGTGCAAACCTGGAGGGTCGCACGGGAAAAGGAATTGCCAAGAAAAGTAGTGTGCTTCGCGAAGTGGAGTGCCTTGGCCTTAGAATGGGGCATAGGTATGAGTGGAGGGTGCTTCGCGAAGTGGAACAGTGTTCGTGGAGCACTGACTAGCGAAGAAGAGGTGCCTCGCGAAGCAGGGTCCTGCGAAGCAGTGTACTTCACGATATGTATCGATCCTGCCTTAGCATATGGATCACTAGTACAGGTTGGGTGTTTTGCGAAGCATAAACGCTCAGCGGCTGCCCGGGTTCCCTTGGGAATCCCCTTCCTTCACGAATGCCCTTGAGCTTCGCGAAGGGCATCCCTCTCGGAAGAGGGGCTCAAAACGATTCAAAGCGAAGGCGTCACACGAAGTAGAAGTACCTCACGAAGCTCATGATTCCTAAGGGCAAAGGGTGCTTTGCGATTCGGGAGAGGAGAAGCCAAAAGGTCGGATTGTTCATCCCCAGGACTTAGGGGGTGTCCAGTATTTATAGGGAAGGGGCGCCGCGAAGCAGAACTTGCACGCCGCCTCAGGAGCTTCACGGCGCGCTCGCGAACGTCAACGTCATCCGCGAAGAGTTACCACCTCTGGAGCTTCGCAGCGGGCTCGCGAACGTCAAATGCATTCACAGAGAGTTACCGCCTATGGAGATTCGCGGCGGGCTCATGAACGTCACCTTCATTCGCGGAGAGTTACCGCCTCTGGAGCTTTGCGAGACCATGATGCTCGGGGTGCTTCGCGTCAGTGCTTTGCGAGGCAGTGTGCCAGCCTTCTTTTTTTCCCCTTCCTTTCGTGCAATATTTTGGCACCAAAAAATTCCCCCCTCAGACTTGGAGCCTCGGAGGGTGAAGGGTCGAAGTCTGAGGGAAAATCGCTAAAATTGACGGTGGTTCTCGATGCAGCTTCGCGAAGGGGTCCCGCGGTGCTGACTGAGGCCCCGGATCCTGACGCGTCGCGATACTCCGCGTGGGTGAGGCGCGCCGCGATGCTCCGGGGTCGCCGCCTATAAATTGGGGGGACGACCTCTTTTTTCTTCACGTGACTTCCTTGTCTTTTTGTGCTCTCGATTCGCGATGCTCCGCGTACTCCGCGACAACCCTCCACGAATCGAGCTTCGCGGCGAAGCGCGGGTCTCTGACTCTACGTCCGCACCAAGCGAACTACTGCTTGTCGGCCTAGGCCAGACTCCGCGGCTTGGTTTCATGACCGACCTTAGCGATCCGGCTTCGCGATCCCGCTTCGTGATCCGTTCTGAAAAAATTCTTTTCTGAGGGCCGGAATCGAAATGGCCCATCAAGAGGCTGTATTGGGGGTGCTTGCAGATGCCGCTCATCATGATGAGATGGCCAACTGTCCAGGCCTGGGGGAGATGGTTTGAAGCCATTCAGACCATGCTTCTTTGACATATCTACTATCAGAGGGTCATAAGGATTATCCGCAGTGCAAGAAACTTCCATTTTATGGCTTCGGGTTGAGGGATGATGTCTTCATCCCTGTGACGAGTAGGGACGAACCAGCTTGCTGGTTCAGGAGCACACCATGCCAGCACCAATGGTTCCGGGCGGCCGATGGTCATGCGTAGGAGGACTTCACACCCATCACCACTTACTGTCTCTAAAACCATTTGAATGATATTGAAAGGAAGCCACTTCAACCGGAGACGTCCCCTCCTCTCTACCGCACCATGCTGAACGCGACTTTGCAGGATTCGAAGAGGGGATGGTCCGATGAGTGGGACCTGCGCCAGGGCGGAAACTTTACTAATGACTGGGCCTGGGCCTACTGGGTAGGCGCCTCATGCGAGGAGTTTGGGGCTGATCTGAGGAGATTGGGGTTGTATGAGGCGACATGGGCCTCCCAATTACATATTTACCAACCAAAGAAACTGATACCAGAATTTCTGAGCAGATGGTCGTCTAGGACCAATACCTTTTACCTGCATCATGGGGAGGTGGGCATCAGCCTGTGGGATGTCCACCAGATATCTGGGGTTCCGATCTTGGGGGCCATGTATGATGATTTCCTCCCTGTCATGAGCGCGTGGTAGGATATAGAACAAATGCCGCGACTAGCGTCAGTGTTGATGGCGCTCGTCCCCAGAGAGGACAAGGAGGCAGTGAGGGATGTCCACTTTAGGAGATGGTTCAAGTGCTTCCTGAATTTCCCAGAGAATCGAGAGTTCCCTCCGAGGCCTCGAACATGTCCGAGGGAGGCCCAACGGGGAAAGGGGAATTTGTATTGGCGGGTCATGGAGGAAAAACAATGGAATACTTGGGGTTTCAGTGTCAGCACTAAACAACAGCTGATAGTCAGGCTGAAGGCATTCATCGCGGCTCTCATCTGCGGTTGCATCCTACCGGTGAGGGATACAAGCATGGGGGTGCGGCCCAGCTCGTTTATTATGGCGTCCATGTTGGCCATGGGGTAGCGGATCAATCTGGGGATTCCGATGCTTGCCAAACTGTACAGAATGCTACGGCACATTAGCGAGGGCAAGAAGCCGCCATGGATATGTGGGCCCTTCCACCTCCTGTATGGGTGGATCGCAGTGCACATGAGGAGGATTTATGGGTATCCAAACCTCATTTCACCACCGGGATCGAACTTTCTCCCCACCCTCCTGAACGCGGTCGGGAGCTTCCCGTTCAAACTAGCCGTGCCGATGGTGCTGAATCGGGTGTGGAGGGCGGATGAGTTTAATTTCCACCCCTTCCCATTACCGACGGGGATACTTACTGATGACGGGCGGGGAACGGAAGAACATCGGGCTTACCTCCTGGCCTTTCACGGTGGAGTTTTGGTGGCACGAGTAGATCGTGAGCCACTCTGCGAACCGTAAACCCCGCATCGGTTTGCGAGGCTGTTACGGTGCCTCTAGCGACTAACCCCGCCGGTCTACTGGGAGGTGCGTCACGAGGAGCACCCGTGTGTGATGAGGAAGTTGTGGCTCATGCTCACACGGGAAGATGGGAAGATGCGAATTGAATTGCCTCCATCCACCGCTGCTTTTGGATTTGTGAGGGAGTATGCCATTAGTTGGGAGGCTTCTTACCCAGGAGAGATGCTGAAGCAACCAACTATTCGGGTCAGTGACGGTGGGCTTCCTCTATCTCCAGATCGGGGTCGGAGGGCAGCTAGGGCCGCTCGCGGTAGCGGGGCTGCCATGGCGGTGAGACCCGCACCGGCCGAGGGTATGGCAGCAGTGGTGGATCAGGTGATTCCAGAAGAGCAGGGCCATCTGGAAGGGTAGCCACCGAGGAGATTTCGTAGGATATCCACTCAGGCTCCAGGGAAGCGCCTGCGTCATATCGACATGGAACAGGATGCCGTTTTCCCAGAAGCCTGGGATATTTGGTATGTCAACTGGCAATTCCTCAGCCCACCCGAGATATGGGCGCACCTGAATCACCTCGGGATGGAATTACCGGGCATAGGCCCAGTCCGGACTGGATTCATGGTGTCTCCGGTAGAGGCAGAACAATACCTCGACGAGCTGGAGGATTACGTCTACTCCAGTGGTGTCCCTCGCCCAATGACAGACCGGGTGAGGTTACTGTTGAATCAAGCGGTCCCCCCACAGTTATCGGCTGACGATCTGAGGGAGCGCTTCCCCCTACCGGAAGAATCAGAGGACTCCTCTCAGGAGGATGAGGCTGGAGAAGGGAGTCCGTTGGAGGAGGGCGAGGTCGGAGATCAAGGATCAGATTTCGACGATTTCGCGGAGGCTCTCTAGGTATCATTTCTAACTTCTTTCCTTACGATCCGTTCTTGGGTCACTATGGACTTCTCACCGATGTTTGAGCCATGCATGAGGAACTTGTTCGCAGGCAGCGTTCTCGCCCCTCAGCGGGTGATGATGCGGGACCTTCAGAACCCGCGCCTATGGCTGCGTCCAGTTCTGCGTCTGGTGGGACCAAAGCACCCGAGGTGGCTCCTCCGGAGTCTCAAGACCTTCCAACAGTATACGGAGGGCCTCGCCAGGGGGTTCCGTCAGTACCAGCTCAAGAGCAGCTCCAGGAGGTCGATCTCCGTATGTTTCCTCTACCGGTTTCCTCGTCATCACATGTAGACTATGCCAACTAACGTTTATGTCCCTCTCTGTCGTACAGTTCTCCGACTGGTGTGGGCTGTTGCGGCAAGACTGGTCGGGATGTCTGGTGGCGTCCCTCCTAGGGGAATGCCAGTGATGGTGGCGATTGTCCTCCCATCTCCTCAAGCTACGACACACATCATCACTGGCGGGACCACCAGCAGGGTCGTGCCTGAGGTCATCGAGGTGGACTCTGATGGAGAGGATCAATCGGTCGGTCCCAGTCCTGTCACGCCTGCTTCGGTGCTAGGTGCCGTACTAGATTAAACACCAGATGTAGATCCTACTGAGGATTTCATGCGGGCGTATCCCGCGTACGAGCCAGCCAATCGCACAGACTGGGACGAAACGACCTCTGATGAGGAAGACAACAACATAGTCTGCCGCAGGTCGTGGAAGCTAATCACGTGCTTTATCAAGGACACCCCAAGCGCAATGGCTGGCTGAAATGGATATACTCCTCTCGCGGTTGTGCGAACTGTGCACTGGGGGAGTAGATTCCCAACGTCCTCATGCACTCATCCGAGATCTTATGATTGAGAAGATCCTGGAGCATGATCGTGGGCTCAGCATGGGCTGGCAGCGGAGGAAGGTGACCAACATCAAGAAGCTCCAGGAGGCTGAAGGCGACGTCCAACAGATGCAGACTCAGGCAGATGATCTTTCAGCCTCTCTTAATGCACAATCTGAGCTGGTCTCATGGTTGAAGGCCCAGCTGGTAGAGGCATAAGTTATATGAGGCAGGCCTCTGGAAAGATGGATGTCGTTCATGCTAGCGTAGAGAAGGCCAAATCCACGGCCGACGAACTGCGCCCCATCGCTGCTGAGGAGGAGCGGGAGCTAAGTCAGCGGCAGCAAGCCTTGGACGCTACAAGCCAACGGGTAGCGGAGCTGCAACGCTCTTTTGATGGGGTCAACCCATCCATGGGGGGAGTCGACCCCCGGGTATTGTAACAAAGCAAAAACCTTTTATTGGTACTTTTGTGCTTCAATTTTTTTTCTTTATTTGTTTTTAATGCTGTAGTGCGCACGATTTCCACTGTTTGAATCACCTTGTTACATCCCTACAATGTTTGCGGGATGTTCGGTGACAATTCCCCAAGCCCACGTGGGTCGAGACCATTTTGAGAAATAGGAGATAGTTGCCTTCTCGTCCCATCTAACAAAGGAGTGGAGACCATGCTCCGGGCATCTGGGATTCAGATTGCCAGCCCGGATTTCCGAAAGATGGGAGAGGCTTGACCGGAGAAGGGTGTTTCTAGGATAGCCGAATTACCATTTCATCAGTGTGATCTTATGCACGAATGGCGCAATTCCAGGGGCATTGAAATCGGTCCAAATAGATGAAAATGGGAAGTGTGAATCATGATACCCAAGATTCGGAGCACTATGAGGATGGCATGACAATAAAGGGAAACCATCAACCATGGTGGAGAAGTGGTATCCTTAATGAGTTATCTTGTAATGGGGACAAAAATGAGGGTCAACCGTTGACCATGTTCGAAACAGGGGACCATGTCACAAATATTGTCGGTCAATCTTTCGGGACATTGACCCATGACAGTTGGTGGACCATAGGTCAAACATCCGTACTGTTAGGGGGTCCTTCCAAACATGACTAGTCTTCCAGAACGTTGGCCTAGGATGGTAGGTGAGCCGATGTGGCATGAGACCAGGCTGTTAGGGGGTCCCGTGAGACATGAAAGGGGACGAGGGTCCGAATAAGGGGCACACAAAGCGTGGAATATGGAGTGATGGTTTGTCCGAACAGAATCCAACACATAGGTAGTTACACCACCGTGGTGTGACTACACCATATGGGCGCATTGGTTTGATCATGGATCATTCCTTCTTTCAGACAGGGACTCTCTGGCGAGGGGGTCTGTCACTTCCCAATGGGATCTTGGGGCATCCTGAACTTGTTCAGGGAAAAATTGCAGCTACATAGTTCCCCTCGAGGTGTCAGGCCAGAGATCCGGAAATGGGGAGGAACATGATTTTGCGATTCCTGGGGTTGGACCCTAGGTGAAATTCTTGGGTGTCCCTACATATCCCATAAGGATGGGAATCAAGCCCTACGTAGTTCTGGAAGCATAGTGCAGTCAAAGACCAACACTATCAGGTGAAATCCACTTTGATAGAGGCTCTCGTGCATAACATGATTAAAATGGGGCATCCTGAACTTGTTCAGGGTAGAACCGCAGTTTAGTGTCATGCGTTGAGGACACATGGACTCATGTAGTTTAACGTCACACGATAGGACGTGGAATAAAAGGGAAGATCCCAGGGAGCATGTGGTGCGGTAGATATGAAACCGACGTGAATGAGGACTTGGAGTCCAAATCACACCACGTACCCCCAGAGGAAACTCTTCAGGCTGAGAGACCAATAGTGAGGATCAGGCTGGGCCCGAAGCACAGTGGTCGGGCGTTCCTATGTACCCCATGAGGATGAGAATCAAGCTGAACGTAGTTCTGCAAGCGCAGTTTAATGTCATGAGGGACGATGAGAAGCCTGGCCGTGTCGGTACACATCCCACCAAAACTACTAAGCCCACGTGAGTCATGCTCGGTGTGGGAAACAAGAAGTAGTGGTGGGAATTTTCCGACACAAAAAGGGGCAGGTTAGGGAAAAGGGACTTTCAGTGAATACCGGCCCAATGACACTAACACGATCATTTAGAGCACCTAGATGCGTGAAGAGAAAGAGTCGAGTATGATGGAATTCCACCTGAACATGAGGAAGTGGAAATGTGTGAATCATGGCGCTCAAGATTCAGATCACGATGATGGCGGCGTGACGATGGAGGATAACTATTGACCATGACTGAAAACCAGCATCCATGTCGTGTTAGCCTAGAATGGGAACAAACAAATGAGGGTTGACCGTTGACCATGTTCGAAACATGGGACCATGTCACAAATGTTGTCAGATATCCGTAGGGACGTTGGCCTGAAACGATTGGAGGGCCCTTATGTCCAGCCTCCATGGAGAGCCCTTAACCGCAGTATCCATGTCGTCCGAGGGTCCTTTTTGATGTGGAAGAGGATGAGGATCCAAATAGCGAGCTCACGAAGCATGGTTATGGGATGGGGAGGATGTCCCTATGAAAATACAATACTTCGGGATCTTTGTCAAAACACATCTGAATATGACAACGAGACGTATTAGATAGAGGGAGCAGATTCCTTTCCCATAGGGAGATCTTAGTTTAGGGTTGTAGAATTCGGACCATGGATGGCAGGAGACATAAGAGGCACATGGTGGAGTAACTCAAACACCTAGCATGAATGGGAATAGAGGGTGTGTGCGGTGCGATGAACCCCCTGACGTGAATGAGGATGTAATCCCATATCACATCGCACGACTCCCTTGGGAGAGGTTTTTGGTCAAGGGACCGAAAGGGAAAGTTAGGCTGGGCCTGAGGGGAAGTGCATGGGCGCTCTTACATATCTCATAAGGATAATAATCAAGCCTCACGTAGTTCTTGATGGACCTTAGACCATAAATGGGTAAAGGGAGAAGGGGACGCTTGGCATCAAGACCCGACGTGAAGGAGGACCTAAGCCCTATGTACCATGCGTTCTCTGGGGAAATGCTCGAGTCGAGGGACCGAACACAAAGGTTAGGCTGGGCCCATGGAGAAGTTCCCGGGCGCTCCTACGTATCTCATAAGGATAAGAATCAATCCATACATAGTTCTGAAAGGTGACATGGTAAGATAACAGTGTCAGGGGAAAAGGGGAGTGCGGCCGTGGCCCTTGCACTAAAAGAAGCGGAATTTGATAAATCTTGTTTTTTATTTAAGGTTAGTATTTTTTTGTGAAGGGACAGGCCTAGAGTAGTAGGTCGTGGTGTTGCCACAAGGATCATGCCGTGATGGGAATTGACAAATGGCATGGCACGTGACCAATACCCAACGTGATGTCCTCTACAATGAGGTCACCACAATGCAGTGTCGTTTTTCGTCCTGTATCCAGGACGATAATGTCACATTTTAGGGTCATATGATAGGACCAAGCATGCATTTTATCGTCATGCAGCGCAGACGTAGCATAGACGATGCTAGGCGGGGAATGTGCACAGTGTTATAAAACACAATTGATGGAGACATGATCCCACATCACATTGTACGCCAACCGAAGAGGGAGACCTTAGGCTAAGGGGCCTATATAGAGGTAATATGTGAAACAAGGGGAGAGATTGGCTCCCTAAATGGGATGTACCCGATGACGGGGCATCTGGGCGGTCCTACGTATCCCATGAGGATAGGAATCAAGCTGAAAGTAGTTCTGGATGGATCTTAGTTTATGGTCTTAGATCTCAGATCATGAATGGTAACCACCTCCCAAGTTAGCGCAGACGTCAACCCGATCCCTAAGCCCACGTGAGTTAAACTCAGTGTGGGAAACAAGGGGGGTAGATCCTTATCACAATACGTGGTGCATCCATCAGAGGGGAGTTGGTAGAGAGCCTCGAAGGACACCTTTGACGCGACATGTTTCCCCAACATGCAGAAGTGCATGGAGGAAAAGTACCAAGGGTTCTAAGACTCTACTTGGGAACGATGAAGTGATGAAGGGTGTGAATTCTGTACCTGACATTTTGGGCTTAATGGGTTGGCGTGGCGAGAGAGGAAAACTTTTAACCATGGTGGAAACACATCGTCCATATTGAGTTAGCCTGAGGTGGGGACAACAAACGAGCATCGACCGCTGACCATATTCGTAATGCGGGATTTTAACGATTTGTTGTCTGAAACCCTCAGGGGCGTTGGCCCGTAACGGTAGTAGAGCCCTTGGGCATAGTATCCAGGCCGTTCATGGGGGTCCCTCTGGGTGGGAAAGATGATGGAAGCCCTGATGCAGGGATACAAAAATCCTGGAAAGCGGGTGCGGACGTGTCCGAGTAAAGCTTGGCATTCCAGGTAATAAACCAGAGTACTCTTAGGCACATTGGTGAACCGCCGAAAAGGGATCGATGAAACAACTCAGGAGGGAGAGATACATGACGTGGTCATTACAAGGCTGATGTGAATGAGGACATAATCCCATACAACACCATGTAATCCTATCATGGAGGAAGGGTAGGCCAAGGGGCCAAGATGGGATGAAGATTCCCGAGAGATGGGACTGGACCCAAATCCTAGACATTCGGGTGGTCTTACGTATCCCATGAGGATGGGAATCAAGCTGAACATAGTTCTCTAGATGCAGTTTAACGTCATACAGGACGAGGGGGGGAGTAATATACCCCCAAACAAAGGAGGTGTACTGTACGGCGAATAAACCGACATGAATGAGGAAATAATCTCGCAACACACCATACACTCCTATAAGAGAGGACCTGGGCCGGGGCCCGGAAAGGCCAAGGGGCCTGATGGTTAGGCATTGGTCAGGAAGTCCTGACCTGCTTGTAGTTTATCGTCTTGCAGTGAGGATGAGGGTTGGGGACCCGAGGAGGCCAAGGGGCCTGAGGCTGGGCCTCGTAAGGGAAGGCGTATGGCATGGTAAATGATATCGACGTGAATGAGGACATAGTCCTACACCACAACGTACACCCTGGGTAAGCGGTTGGGCGGAGGGGCCCGAGAAGGCCAAGGGACCTAAGGTCAGGCATCATTCAGGAAGGCCAGACGGGTCTACAGTTTAACGTCTTACATGAGGACGGGGGGCGGTGACCCGAGGAGGGCAAGGGGCCTGAGGCTGGGCCTCGTAAGGGAAGGCGTACGGCATGATAGATGATCCCGACGTGAATGAGGACATAGTCCTACACCACACCGTACACCCCTATGGGGAATCGGGGCCGTGGGCCCGATCGCTAGCACCACCCGGGGGGAAGTTTGTCACTTCGGGATGGGGCTGAACGAATCACTGCACTCAATGTTTGGGACATCTCGGGGTGGAACTGAAGATCTAGGACACTTTTGACCATGTTCGAAACACAGCGTTCCTATGGTGACCTGATATGGGAGCAACAAATGAGCATCGATCGCTGACCAAATTCGCAACGCGGGACTTGTATCGGCTTGTTGCTTGAAAAACCTCAGTGGTGTTGGCCCGTATCGGTAGGAGAGCCCTTGGGAATAGTATCCAGGTCGTTCTTGGGGGTCCCTCTCGGTGTGAAAACATGATGGAATCCCAGTCAAGGAGTGGGTGAAGCATAGTTGTATCCATCCACGAAAGAGGAAAACATCTCCAGGGGGGATGTGCAGCGGGGTCGAGGCTTGCTCGATGTGAGTTGGGGAAAACGTGTACACCCTGCCATATGTCTTGACCCGAGGGGAAGATTTTGGCTTTTGGGCTGGGCCAACAGATGAAATGTCTGGGCATTCCTACGTATCCCATTATGATGGGAATCAAGCCATACGTAGTTCTTGAAGGCCATGCAGTTTAGCGTCATGCGGTGAGGACATGGGGGGATAGAAGAACGGGAGTGGGAACATGGTACAACCCTTACAACCCTTGTATGAGCAGGGTTAAGAAAGCCTAATCCCCACTACACAAGGATCCTCCAAGGAAACTATTCCCAGGGGGAATAGTGGAAGAGAAAAGCTTGGGTTGGGCTCAAGAAGAGGCGTCCGAGCGTTCCTACATATCCCATCAAGATGGGAATCAAGCCACACTTAGTTCTTGAGATGCATTTTAACGTCATACGGGATGAGGAGAATCTCATTTGGGGATATTTAAGGTACGACAAGCAATCCGACGTGAATGAGGACGTAGTCCCACACCATACCGTACAATCCCGCAAGAGGGTATGTCGGGGAAAACCAAGGGCCTGAGGCCAGACCATGGTCAGGGAGACCTGAACAGCTTGCGGTTTAACGTCTCGTGGTGAAGACTGGGTTGTGGGTCCAAGGAGGCCAAGGGGCCTGAGGCTGAGCCTCGGTCAGGAAGTCCTGACTGGCATGCAGTTTAACGTCTTACAGTAAGGACGGGGGTTGGGGGGCCGAGGAGGCCAAGGGGCCTGAGGCTGATCCTCAGACAGGAAGGCCTGACTGGCTTGCAGTTTAACGTCTTGCAGTAAGGACGGGGGGAGATATTAGTTTCAAGTCATAGAGCTCGGACCATTTTGTAGTTTATCGTCTTGCAGGATGAAGATGTAGTTTAAGGTCGTGCAAGACATTATAGTTTAAGGCCATGTTGGACCATAACATGCAGTTTAAGGTCATGCGGGACCATTTCACAGTTTATCGTCTTGTAGGACGAAGATGCAGTTTAAGGTCGTGCAAACCCCTTTTGCCCTAGGCAAAGTATCACTTGAGGATCTTGGCATTGGTGGGAGGGGTTATACGCTCTCCATCCGTGGTCACCAAGGAGTATGCTCCATTGGGGTAAACCTTATGGATGATATAAGGCCCTTCCCATTTGGGTTCTAACATGGGCAGTTTCCTACCATGAATCATTGGCGCTCAAAGGGCCAGTACTAGGTCGCCCTGTAGAAAAGAACGGAGACGAACCTTCTTGTTGAAGGCCCTCGCCATCTTATCCTGATGCCTTTCCAGATTGTGTATGGAACGAATCTGGTTCTCATCCAGTGCTTCTAATTCAGTTAGACGGATTTCGGCTACCTCATCTGATATCTGGTGATCATAGACTGCAGTGCGTAACGATGGCAGCTAGATCTCAATGGGTAGGACGGCCTTAGCACCATACACCGGGGAATATGGGGTCACCTGGGTAGAGTTGTGAGTCGTCGTCTGGTAAGCCCAGAGGGCGTTGGGGAGCTTGTCCGGCCAACTTTTCTTGCTATGACCAACCATCTTCTGCATAATGTTGGAGAGGGTTTTGTTGAACGCATCGATCTGTCCATTTCCTGCGCGTGGTAGCGGGAGGTATGGTTCGACCGGATGTCGTACTTGGCGGACAATTTCTTTAGTTCAGCCGCTCGGAAGTTGGTGCTGTTGTCGGTGAGGACAGCGTGAGGGACCCAAAACCGGTGGATAATTTTGAAGCTCACAAAGTCAACGATGGAACGGGCGTTGACCTCTTTGAGTGGAACTGCCTCTTCCCACTTGGAGAAGAAATCTGTAGCAGTCAGGATGAACCTACACTGGAGGGCTATTGTCGGTGGATACGGTCCCACTACATCAAGTCCCCATACCGCAAATGGCCATGAGTACTTGGGGGGTGGAGGGGCTCCAGCGGCCGATGCAGGAAGTTGGCGTGAACTTGGCACGCATGGCATCTCTTGGCATACCCAATACAATCGTGGATCATAGAGGGCCATAAGTACCCCAACCACCGGATTTTATGGGACAGCTTCGGCCCAGATTGATGGGCGCCACAGGAACCAGCATGAACCTCTTGCATAACTTGAGGTATCTCTACTGCTTGGATGCAACGGAGGAGGATGCCATCGAAACTCCTCTTATAAAGGATTTGTTCAAGACTAGGGCCTTTCTAGAGGGTAAATTGCAGCGCGCGGTGTCGGATTCGCTCGCGCTCGGCCCGGTCATCCGAGAGGCAACCATTTTGGAGGTACTCGACAAAAGGTGCCCTCTAGTCGGGAGTGGCTTCAACCACGGTGTATGACGAACCCGGGACCCCTGACGCGGAGGGTCCGGCGGTGAGATGACCTACCCGCAGGCCATCATTGTCCTCTTGGGTGATGGGGGAAATGACTCTCCGGTGTGCCACATGTATGATCAAATCATCTTGCTCGGGTTCTGCGAGCGACGCGGCCAAGCCAGCCAAGGTGTCTGCTTGACCGTTCTATGACCGTGGGACATGGGTAACCACTGGTCGAGAAGAGAACTGGGCCATTATGCGGAGGGTGTACTCTAGAAACGGTGCAAGATCCGGCTTCCTAACGACGTAGTCGCCATTAACCTATTCGATTACCAGCTCGGAATCTCCCTTCACATGTAGATGGGGCACATGGATCTCAAGGGCCAACTCGAGGCTGATGATGAGAGCCTGGTACTCTGCCTCGTTGTTCGTACAGCCTTATGACAATAGGAACGAGTATGGTAGGATGGCTTGCGCCGGGGAAATGAAGACAATACCCAGGCCCACTCTGTTGAGCTTAGGATCGTTGAGTCGCCTACCGGTGGGGCTCCGGGAGGCGCCGTCGAAATGCATTTTCCAACACGGGACGACATGATCGACTGAGAGGATCGTCTCATCAAGAAAATCCAGGTCCAGGGATTGATCCGCGGAGGATGGATGGGCAGCTAAAAATTCTGCCAACGCCTGTCCCTTAACGTCCTTCTGAGGTACAAACCTGATATCAAACTGCTGGAGAATCACCTCCCACCGTGCTAGTCGGCCAGTCAGCATGGGGCGGTTCAGGATGTACTTTAGTGGGTCTACTCGGGAGACCAATTGAACCTCATGGTGCTGCAGGTAATGTGACAACTTCTGCATGGAGAAGACGAGCACAAGGCAGCTCTTTTTGATAGGGGAGTATCTAACCTCCGTATCGAGAAGCATGCGGCTGAGATAGTAGAGACTATTCGTAGTACCCTCGTTATTCTTCTGGGCGATCAGCGCACCGAGGGATCTTTCAAGGGAGGTCACGTAAAGGACATGCAGCTTTCTGGAGACGGGTGGCATCAAGACCGAAGGTTGGAGCAGATACTGCTTGATTTCCTCGAAGGCGGTCCGACACTCCTCATCCCATTCGTAGGCAGCGCCCTTCCTCATGATCCAGAAAAAGGGCTTACACTTACCGGCCATATTCACTATGAATCGGCGTATATAGGCCAAGTGGCCTTGGAGGCCACGAAGCTCTCAAATGTTGCTTGGGGGAGGCATTTGGCTGATGGCCTTGATCTTCTCCTAGCCGATCTCGATACCTCCGTATCTGACAACAAAGCCCATAAACTTCTCAGAGGTGACCCCGAAGGCGCACTTCAACGGGTTCATCTTCAGATGACAGGAATGGAGGAAACCGAACACTTTCTCCAGGCCTTTGAGATGGTCGTGGCGCTGACATGATTTGACTACGAGGTCATCTACGTAGCATTCCACCAATGTTCCGAGAATCAGTTTGAATATGCGGTTCATGGCCCTCTGATAAGTGGCACCTACATTTTTCAAACCGAATGGCATAACCTGGTAGCAAAAGGTACCTTGGGGAGCCCTGAAGGCAGTGGACTCCTCGTCTTCGGGGGCCATCCATATCTGGTTGTACCCGGAATACCCGTCCATGAAAGAGAGAGCTTGGAACCCGGCCATGGCATCAATCAATAACTCCATCACTGGGAGTGGGAAGTCATCTTTTGGGCAGTGGAGATTAAGATCGCGGAAGTCGATGCAAACTATGATCTACCCATTTTTCTTCCTGACTGGCATAATTTTGGCGATCCACTTGGGGTACTGGACATCCTTCAAGAAGTCGGCTTTGATAAGCTTGTCAACTTCGGCCTCAGCCATAGAACCATGAGAAGGGTGCATCTTCCTGGGAGGATGCTTAAACCCACGATGTCTTGCCGGGAGGCCCAGACGGTGAACGGCTACCTGGGGATCTAGTCGTGGCATCTCGTTGTAACTCCAGGCAAACACGTCACGATGTTGTTTGAAGTAGTATACGTACTGTTGCCACTCCTCAGGGGACATGGCTGCACTGATCAATGTGGGTTTCGGATCTGCCTCGCAACCAAGGTTCACCTATCCCATCTGGCCTTCAGCCTAAGGGGCCACATTTGATGATATCAAAGTAGTGGTGACGTGTCGACCTGAGTCAGTGGATTCCAGCCCGGCGGAAGAGACACGTATGGCGTACCACCATTGTCATAAGCTTGACATTCTGGTACCGTACATGGGTAGGAGGTTCCGGGACCACCTGAGCCTGGTTGATGTAGGAGTACGAGGTGATTTTCCGCCGTCGCTTGGACACGAGAACATTTCTTCCTTGTGTACCCGAAACAAAAAAACATTGCCCCATGTCGGGGGTCGTGGCTTCCAATCGGTGGATCGGGAGGATGTAGGCGTCATCGATGTTTTCCCAGGGATCACTTGTGACCGGGACAGGTTCATCCTCACTTACTAGGATTTTATTTTCCTTACTTTTGTAACAACCCGCTTCCAGATAGAGGGCCTCACAAGAAGCGAAGGGAGACGCATCTCCATGGGGCACGCCTACTCGACCATTGAGTGAGTATTTGAGGCACTGGTGATATGACTAAGGGACTGCTGCATGCAGATAGAGCCATGGCCTACCCATCAATGTGTTGTAGGCGGTGTCCTGAGAGACGACCATGAACTCGGTTCTGGCAATTAAGCCACCGAACTGAGTCTTCAGGCGGATCATGCCGACTGGGGTTTGATCGGTCTTGTCGTACCCCTGGATTCTAATGTCATAGGGAGTTAAATCACCTTTAGACAGACCCAAATTTTGCAACGTCCGAGTTGGAATTAGGTTGATTCAGGAACCCGTGTCAACGAGGCTGCGGCGGAGTTCCACACCATTGAAGTGGCCAGTGATGTACAGCAGGCGAATGTGCCCCTATATAGGAGGGTCCTCATCTTCACCGGAGAACGAGATAACCTCCTGACATTCGGCGTTTTCAATCATCTCGGTATGGAAGGCTTCTGCAGCTGCTCCCTCCGTCTCAAACTAGAGGGGGCTCCTCAGGGCCCTTGGAAGTGGCTCGCGCATTTAGGATGATATGTGAAGGGCCTCAAGGATAGAAAGCCTTTCCGGAATGCCGGCCAGGTGCTTCAGGACATCATACATTCGTACCAAACGCTAACCTCTACTTACAGGAGGTCGTTCGACATTTGGAGGGATAGCGGGTCCTGCCGGTTGAATCGGCAATCGGCTGGTACTGGGTACATCCTGCTGCCTACTAGTTGAAGCCTGGAGAGTAGTCTCCGGACTAGGATTGGACAGCGGAGGCTGGCCTGTAGCCGGGCAAGACTGACTGTGATACGAACGAGGCAGCTCTCCCTGATCGAGTAGCACAAACGGCGGTGGAGGTAGAGCTGAAGGCATTAGATGGGGTTGCGCGTGCTGAGCTCTGTGCTGAGCCTGCTGTCTGGTCTCAGTAGCGTACACGGCTTGGATGAATGTTCTCGCTGACGTACCTCGATGACCGGCGCAGTTGCGATTCCGCTGACGTTGATGTCGGCTGGAAACTTTGGGGAGGTTCGCCTGGCGTTCCCCCTTGTCGGGAGTCATATAGGGCTTTACCAGCTCCACGGTGTTAACCGAAGCGTACCCCTGGCTGTCGCTCGAGGATTCATCCACCACCGGGTGGATTCTGGGAGGAATCCCCATTTCAGGGGTCATAAAGTCTCTGAGAGTGCGGGATGACGACGACACCGGCAGAGCGTGTTGCTTCTTCTTGCGTCGCTGATGCTTGCCCTTTTGGGAAGAGGTTGACTGTGAAGACGATGCGGAGGTACTGGATACTTCATCTGAAGGTTACGGCTGCCTCAAGAACACCCGGATGATACCATGGGCACGGACGATGGTTTTTCAATCCATCCAGTCATCGTATTTCTGGGATCCGCGGCTGGGAACCTTCTGCCACTCGCCTTCACTGTCACTGCCGATATCTGATCTTGCAAAGACACCCGCCACTTGTGCTGGTGTCGGGCCCAACTTGACTATGTTGTTGTTGACCTGGTCTTGAAGCCAGTCTTTAAACACATATCATTTCTTGAGGGTGTGCCCCATAATCCGATGATAAGGGAAGTATTTGGGGTGATCGGTGAGATTCGCCTCTACCGGCCTTCTGCACTTGGGTAGGCGCAAAATCCCTTGCTCTAGAGCACTTCGGAAGTATCCAAGGACCTGATTTTCATTGAACGCATATGTCTAGTGCCTTCTTTAGGGATAGGGGGCCCTAGGGGCCTGGCCTTGACGAGGGGCCGGAGGGGGCTGCCGAGGAGGCGGCGCCTGATTGTCTCGCCTGGGTGGCGGTGGCGCATTGCGCTGGGGAACCTGTCGATTCTAAGGCGTTCGCTGCTGGGCAGGAGCCTGTCCTTGAGGTGGGGGACCTCTGCAGGGCTGTGGGGATGGTGCCGCCGACAGTAATTCTAGCTTCCTAGGGGCCTCTATTTGGGCCACCGCGGTGGGTTCATCCATGGCGGTCTTCCTGGCTGGGATCATAGGGGGCAACGAACGTGCCTGACTAGCCTGCTGTAGAGCTTCCTCAAGACGTTGATCCTTATCTGAGAAATCTCTGAACCCTACAAGGTAGTTATGGGTAATCAGGGAGGGTACCAGCTCTGTTTTGACATTCCCCACACACATCTTCAGTAATTTCTCCTAGTCAGTGGCATATCGAGGGAATACGTAAGTCCCTTCCACCGGGTGATGAAATCAGTGACTCGCTCATCAGGCCTTTTCTTGCACTTGAAGAGGTCTGCAATGCTGGTATTCCGCATGGTGGAGATGAACTGGTATAGGAACTGCCGGCGGAGGTCCTCCCAACCGGTCACCAATCCGATAGGGAGCTGGCTGTACCAGACGAATGCTGGACCTTCCAATGTCTGTACGAAACACTAGAGTTTGTCGGCTTCTTGCTGAGCCGGGGTCCCCATCATGGGGCCACACCTGGATGAAAAATGTGCCAAGTGCTGTGGTGGGTCCCATGTCCTGTTTAAAGGCGATAAAGTGGGGTTCCCAAAACCCAGAGGTGCGGGCATAGCATCGACCCACGCGGGATACGGCTTGCCATCCGGTGGGACCGCCACCTGCCGCGTTTCCAACGCCTCGAGGCGGGCTATGAGTGCCGCTATAAGATCATCCAGGTGGGGGTCCCGGTCTTGATGGGGATCCCTTACCACAAGTGCGTTTCTAGGTTCTTCAACATGGTAGATGGATTCGAAAGCTCGTGGATCAGCTGGCAGAACGACCTGTGGGGCGACTGGGGGAACCCGGACTGGATTCTTCAGATTGCACCGTCGTTCGGGGGGGTTTGGCGAGACGTACCACACCCTCTTGTCGTATGTTCCAGATTCTGCCCTATCTACGGCAGTAGCATGATCAAGGTTTCCCGAAGGCATCTCGCTGGGGGGAAATTGTTCCTGACCCTGCTGCCCCGGCCTGGGATTACCATAGTCGGGTCGCCGCTTTGCAGCGCACTCAGCCAAGAGTTCGTCAACCGGCCTCTTCTGCTCAGCAAGCTCCTGGCATAACGTGGCCTTCTCAGGATCTTCGTCTGTTTTCTGTATAGAGGTAGATGGGTCAGAGTGCTTGATAGTTCCGACGTGTTCCTTACCCTTTTCGGTATTTCGACCGAGTACCAGCGACTCGGTGGGTACGGGGAGGCCTAGTAGGTTCCTCTGCTGACGGGTAACCCTCCTTGATGGGTCTAGCAGTGGAGGTATGCCCTCGGGGGGTAAGTCTCCATCAAGGAATTCAAGCTCGTCTTCCTTGTCCACTACGTCATCCATGTGGACCGCGACCCCTCTCGAGGGCATGTCCTCGATGTCGCATAACGAATCGGGCTGCCGTCAGATATGGTCGAAGAGGAGAGCGGCATAGCATCCCCAACCACGGACTTGCACATGGGGGGTAGCTTCCCTGAAGATTCTGCGGAGTACTTTGAAACTCTGAACACATTTTCGTTGAAGGGCGCTCTAACGGCCTGGCGACTCAGGGTGCTGGGCCACAAGGAGTGCGGACGAATCGATCAGGCGGCATTCCTCGCCGATTTCTTCGAAGTGCTCTCGACTTCTGGGGTACACCACCCTTTCGTAACGAAAGCGGAAGTGTGTCGCCCATATGGGTTCGACAAAAGCACCCCACTTCTTCAGGGGTAAGGGACTCTGGTGCGCGAAAGTTCAGCGCCGCCGTCAGCCATAATTTCTCCGGGAAGTGATCAGCTGCGATAATACTCCAGAAGCTCCTGGGTTCGGACTCGGGGTCTAGCCCTGTAGTTCCCCACTCATCAACCGAGGGTGGCTGAGGGACCGGTAGTGGTACCGAGGTAGACCTCTGTGATAGTAAACTCAGCGGCGGAGAATACGGCGAATGAGCAGACTGGCCGCCGAATTCTGGGCCATCCTCTGAAGAGTAAGGTGACATGGCCACGATGTCACAATACGATGGGCTAATAGCCACAGCTTCCGGTACAAGAGTCGTTGCTACCGGAGACAGGTCATGTCATCGCTCTACCGTCGTTGGCCCCCAAAATAGCTCTCTGTGGTCTCTGGTAGAGGTAGAGGGCGCTTCTGGTGACAGTGGTGGTGATTGCGCAGTCGAGACCTGCGGAATTCCCAAGATTTCTTCCTCCTGGATGTACTTGTGGAGAGAGATGGGAATCTGGTGGACCTCATATTCCGAGAGAATGAGGCTAACACGTCTGGTTCATGCCCCAGTCCTTGATACGGAGGAGCGGGAAGAAGGTTCCATCACTGAGTCGCATTCCGCTTCACAGTCAGAGAGGCGGGCAGGTTTGATCTCCACCTGAGCCTTCCCAGGACTCTTCTTATGGCGGCGACGACCCGCTCTCCTACCCCGGGGTGGCTCTTCGGGACAGGGTTGATCCCTATCATGTAATCTCGCGGCGGCACTGGCGCCGTGGCGGAGTGGGCCCCCACTCGAGATAGCCGAGGTGTGAGGGGCACCAGGGAAAATGTCGAAGGGTACATGGGGAGGACCTCCATGGATAGCACCCATGTGGGCGGAGCCTCTATTGGAATTGGCAGGAGCATAGGGAGGACCTCCAGGGTCGATGCGGGCAGAGCGAGGCTGACCTTCACTCCTCGAGTTGCTGGGGCGAGGACGACCTTCGCCGATTGCAGAGAGGACGTAGGGAGGGCCACAGCGTTGGAGAAGGACCGGATGGATGGTGCCTTAAGATCGGCGGTCGGGGGCAGGAGGATGGACTCCATACCCTATATAATGGGCGCGGGAAAGGTTTCCGTGCTGAGTGTCACTGCCGCGGGGCAGGTCTTCCTTCGAGATGGGGGTAGCATGAGGCATACCTCCATGATGAGCTTCGGAGCGGGGAAATCCCATGCTATGTGGAGTAGTGGTACGGGGAGGGCCTCCGTATGGGGTGACATCACCGCGGGTTAGTTCGCGGCGATCACCACTCGGGCCTGCAACCCGGAGAGTCAACCCAGCCTGCCCGTGGGGCGGTTGGGGTCTCGATCCTGGTTGGGTGAAGGAGTGCCCCTGCTCAGTGTATGCAGGGACTTCATGATGCACGTCGGCGGTGGCGCGGACCACTGTAGCTATTGACGTTGACGCACCTGGGAAAACGTCCTCGGTCCGGGCCCGACGATGACGTCGGGTCAGATGAGCTGGCGCCGGTGGTGCAGGGGCATGGCCTACCTTCTCTTCCAGCGGAGTCAGACGGAGATGCTGACGCAGCCATGCGGGAGCTCTTTCCTGGAGCCCTTGGGTCGGGACCCTGAGCTAGCTGAGCCAGATGGCGCCCGCCTCCTGGGCGTAAGGCGAGGAGTCGTCAAGGCGTTCCGGGGAAGGCTCTCGAAACAGTTGAACGTTGGGGTGGGGAGCAGGGGCTTGTTGCGTGGCCTGTTAGGGCGGCGTTGACGGCGGGGCCTGGAGGCCTCCCGGTCCAAGCGGGCCATATCCCGAGTTGGGATGACCCCTTCCTCCTCGTACCTCCATACGAGGTTGTTGATCACCCTTCGCTGGATGACCTATGATGGGGAAAGGGGACATGGGCGCCCCGTATTCCGCGATGTGGCGGCCGTCATGGCGGTAGCGGTGCCAAGCGGGGTGGCTGTGGCGATGTTTCCCCTGCCCCTGCGTAGGCTAGAGGGCGGTGATCGTGTCTCTGTAACAACAACCAGGTACCTGAGAAACGAAGGGATCAACTCATTAGCACTGAGAGGAAAATGATTGACAACCACTGCCCCAACGTCCTTCCATTCTCCATGTATGTAAGAAGGATCCACACCAACATGCTACAGAACGGATTGCCCCGCGTTCTACTGCCCCGACTTCCGGTGAGTTTCACGACAGGCCCACTATTTGCTTGGTGGGACCAGACATCAGATATCTGGATCCGGTGACACGTCAATCTACTGGTGTCTCGAACGCTACTAATCTCCATATTGAGGAGAAGAAATTCACGCCAGGTTCACCATTTATGTTTCTGACGCTTTTGTCGGGGCGCACGCATCCGTACGTCCGTGGAGGAGGACGTGCTGTGCTTGTTGCCCCGCGTTCCTGCTTTCCAAAGGCAGGCGGCATTCGCTCCTTATTCAGGGACGTCTGCTCCTTGATCGAAACGGGATGATGGGATGTCAGTTCTTCATTATGTGGATTCCTCCTCAGAACTCGTCACCTAGTCCGGGTCCCCCTCATAGATTTAATACATTGTCTTTGAAACTCTTCCCACTGCCATGTTTCCATGGACACCGGTTAATTACACTGCTTCTGTCGGGACATTCCAAAGGGTCTGGTCAGGGCAGCAACCTTCAGTCGGAGGAGTAGTCACGTTGAGGCATCAGTAGCGTGTATGGATGCTGGGGAACCTGGAATGTCTGTCTATTATCCCTAGTCACAGGGCTTCTCGAGGGCGTGGAAGCCCGAGGCATCCCACATCGAGCACTGGGAATTATACGCCATAGGCACATATCTGAGGTTTTCCTCAACTTCCTGTTTTTAACACAGGGTACACCGTGAGTTTAACGTCCAGCAGAGACGGATCATCCCGATCGGAGCATTAGCTAGAATAGATCGGATTGAGGGGTTTCCCTTGAAGGGGTGCTGATTCCGGGACCAGCCCATGGGTGGCTGTAAGGAGGAGTGTACCGACATGGTATCACCAGGATATGACGGTCAGGGCGAAAATCGGGGTGGATGACAGATAAACGGATGAAGTGGAAGGGGGAATGGAAAGGAACCATCACTAGGGAAACTGTGAATTTGGGCTTGAGCCTTGAAGGGGCTTCCTACGTATCTCCGTGGTAGGGAATCAAAGTCCGCGTAGTTCGGGATGGTGCTGGTGAACTGGCATGAGGGTGGACCTTGTTCCGATGGGCATCATCAGAGAACTGACATGAATGGGGAGGACCAGTAGGGCCCTATTGGTGATGGGCTTGGACCTCGTGGAGGCTTCCTACATACCATGTCGTGACATGGATCAAAGACCACGTAGTTCACAGGGGCTTCGTCGGCGAACCGACGTAAAAGTGGACCTTGGTCTGACGGGTGGTGGGCTTGAACCTCTGGAAGGATTCCTACGTACCATGCCTTGGCACGGATCAAAGTCCTCGTAGTTCGGATGATGGATTTCATCAGTGAACTGACGTGAAAGTGGACCTTGGTCTGATGGATGTTGTCAGCGAACCAACGTAAAGGTGGACCTTGGTCCGATGCGTCAGCGAACAGTCGTGAGGGTGGACCTTGGTCTGATGAGAGATGGGCTTGAACCTCAGGGAGGCTTCCTACGTACCATTCCATGGCATGGATCAAAGACCTCATAGTTCACAGGGTTTCATCGGTGAACCGACGTGAAAGTAGACCTGTGGGTCCACTAGTGGTGGTCTTGAACCTTGGGAAGGTTTCCTACGTACCATGCCTTGACATGGATCAAAGTCCTCATAGTTCGAAGGATTGATGGAATACAGTTTAATGTCATTCGGGACGGTAGTGAACCCTGACATGAATAAACGACGGGCGGTGGGTATCGGTGAACTGACGTAAATGAGGGACCTTGGTCCGATGGGAGATGGGCTTGAACCTCTGGGAGGATTCCTACGTACCATGCCTTGACATGGATCAAAGTCCTCGTAGTTCAGGTGAAAATGGGGGGGCTTGGCTCACCGAAAAGCAGATGGTATGGGCCAATGATTGTTGGGACTGAACCTCGGCGAGGCTTCCTACGTACCATGCCTTGACACGGATCAAAGTCCTCATAGTTCGGGTTGGTCACAACGGCTTGCCGTCGGAATGGAATGCAGTTTAAAGTCATGCTGGACAAAGGTGGAACTCGACGTGAATTGGATGATGGGTAGGCTTGAACCTCTGGGAGGATTCCTATGTACCACGCCTTGACATGGATCAAAGACCTCGTAGTTCAAATGGGTGTTCAGTTTAATGTCATGCGGGACAAGGGGCATACAGTTTAACGTCATGCTGGACGAGGGTATGCAGTTTAACGTCATGCTGGATGAGGGCGAAACTCTATGTGAATGAACGACTGAGTAATGTGTCTTGAACCTCATGGAGGCTTCCTACGTACCATGCCTTGACATGGATCAAAGTCCTCGTAGTTCGCTGAGGGTGGGTGTCAGGTTTGGTGCTCACTCTAAGCCCACGTGAGTCATGCTCGGTGTGAGAAACAAGAGGTTGCAAGGACCTGAAGATCATGTCATGAAGGATGCGTCCGTGAGAAGCGAAGAGGGTCTTATGCGTTAGGCAGCCCATGGTTCTGGGACTTACTCCAGGATGGAAGCCCAGAGTGCGACAAAGTGAAGCGAAAGAGGGATTTGGGACCAATGATGGGAGGTGCCTCATTCCCTATCACGCCCTCCACTAACCTTTGTAGTGGGGAAGTATGGAGATGCAGGGGTGACGCCATCCGTTGGGGAACTAGGGTCGCCCTTCTCTTGAGAACATACGCCACTCCAATAAAGAGGATATCATCCCTTGTGGATAGGTGATTCCACTCCTGTGGAGACGAGTGGCGTAAAAAATGCTCGAGCTGGGGGGACCCTTCGTGAGAGGCACGAGGTCGGGTCACAGTTTAACATCATGTGTTGAGGACGTGGTGCTTGGCAGTTTAACGTCTTGAAGCTCGGACGAGGTGGGTTCACTCCGCACCCCTAGGACTTACATAATAGGTACCCTCTAGTCCTTGGGGGAGGGAAGGTACTGGAAAGGCCATGTTCAAGGGGGGTTGTGGAGTGAACCATCAAGGGGTCCACGTTAGCGTGGCTACGCGAAGAAGCAATAGCCGTTAGCGTGCCTATGCGAAGAAGCATTAGGCCAAACAACGATATGAATGGTGTTGTCCGTGGGACTTTGAAATCACATCGTGCAAACCTGGAGGGTCGCACGGGAAGAGTAATTGCCAAGAAAAGGACTGTGCTTCACGAAGTGGAGTGCCTTGGCCTTAGCATGGGGCATAGGTATGAGTGGAGGGTGCTTCACGAAGTGGAACAGTGTTCGCGGAGCACTGCCTTGCGAAGAAGAGGTGCCTCGTGAAGTAGGGTCCTGCGAAGTAGTGTACTTCGCGATGTGTAGTGATCCTACCATAGAATAAGGATCCCTAGTACAGGTTGGGTGTTTTGCGAAGCATAAACGCTCAGCGGCATCCCGGGTTCCCTTGGGAATCCCCTTCCTTCACGAATTCCCTTGACCTTCACAAAGGGCATCCCTCTCGGAAGAGGGGCTCAAAATGATTCAACGCGAAGGTGTCACACGAAGTAGAAGTACCTCGCGGAGCACATGATTCCCGAGGGCAAAGGGTGCTTCGCGATTCGGGAGAGGAGAAGCCGAATGGTCGGATTGTCCATCCTTGGGACTCAGGGGGAGTCCAGTATTTATAGGGAAGGGGCGCCGCGAAGCATAACTCGCGCGCCACCTCAGGAGCTTCACGGCGCGCTCGCGAACGTCAACGTCGTCCGTGAAGAGTTACCACCTCTGGAGCTTCGCGGCGGGCTCACGAACGTCAAATGTGTTCGCAGAGAGTTACCACCTCTGGAGCTTCGTGGCGGGTTCGCGAACGTCAAATGTGTTCGCGGAGAGTTACCGCCTCTCATGCTTCGCGGCAGGCTCGCGAACGTCACCTGCGTTCGCGGAGAGTTACCTCCTCTGGAGCTTCGTGAGGCCGCGATGCTCGGGGTGCTTCACGTTGGTGCTTCACGAGGCAGCATGCCAGCCTTCTTTTTCGTCCCTTCCTTTCGTGCAATATTTTGGCGCCAACAGTATCTAGGAAACAGTCACCTGGATTTTCCAAGGAGTATTTATTTTCCTCTGCATGGTTATAGTCATCTACAATATTCCAATGAACCATATCCAAATATTTATGTTACACTTTATTATTTTCAAGACCACACAAATTTCTCATCTACCAATATTTCTCTTGCTGGAACATATATTTATGTTGGAATGGCAGGTAAGTCCCATTTCATACATCACAACCCGTGTGCTCAAAATTTGAATGCACATACTTATGATCTACATCTGGACTACTATTCTTCCATTTTTAAGATTCTCAAATAGATCAATCAAAGAGATTGAAGAAAAGTTTGGACTTTCGCCCAGGAGGGGGTGTTAAACCTGCTTGGATGTGGGCATAATGGGTGTGCAAGACATGTGTGGAGGATGACTTAAAAGACACAATAATTTATGAGGTTTTATGGGCTAGGCAATCCTATGTATATAAGAATGACTATTTAATTCCATATTTGCTGAGCTGATGGAGTCCAGAGTCTAATTTATTACATTTGAAAAAATGTTGAATTAGGAATCAGTTTGAGGTATGCCTAAAATATATATGTAGATATAATCCTTGGATACATGTTTGATGTATTTATTCCTCCAAATATGTCATGGAATGACTAAGAATAGACACCAGCCTTGGTATGTGATTTAATGATTCTTTTTAATTAACACAAGAATAAAAATAGAACAAAGTTCCACAAAGGAAGTGATATTCACCCAGAAGAGTAGATTGAAATATTCCAGATGAAGAAGAATGAGAATGTAACCACTTTCACTTATCCAAACAGTTGTCCAATGAAAAAAAAAGAAGGGTACACCAGAAAATTTCTAGCCAACATTAGAGAAGGGATAGTTTGAAACATGGGGGTATGAAGTCAACACCAAAATTCCTACGAAGACACATCTTTATGGATTACTAGCCATGTGGATAATTGTATATATATTTATCAACCAATATTCCAAGGGTGGTATTAGGCTAGGATCTTTTTTATAGCATCCAACATGGAAGAGAAGAGGATGGTAGGTTTTGATAGCCCATATTATAGTGAATATTCATATTAGATTGTTTCATATATATATAAGGGAAGTCTCATTTCTGAATAAAATGACCATTCTAGGTTTTATGGGGTGGATCACCACTAATTTCAAAACTTATGTTATGCAGAGTTGGGTTTAAGTACTTAAAAGTTCATTTTGAACATCTGGTCAAGATTTTTAAGGAATTTCACCATTTTCATTGAAGGTTTATGAAAATAAGGCTAGGTTAATTATGTACATGGAATTTCATATTTTTTATTATGGGAATCCATATGTGGGGCGATTTTATGACAAAGGGGGGAAAATCATAGAGCTAAGGGAATATATGTTAGCTTATAGGGATGGTGTATTGGCCACCAAGATTGATGTGGGAATCATATTTGAGGCCTATGATCCTTATAGATTCGCATATTAATTCAAATATCCACATAAAATTATTTTATCTCCTCTAGTGTATGTCATATTAGATCAACATCTGATGGGTGGCCCGAAAACAATGGTTGTTGAAGACGATAGAGAATACTAAGGCAATATTCATATTACCTTCCTCTGGTGCAATAAGTAGATTAAAAATCTGGTACGCTGAGAACTAGGTTTCATCATACCCTAATGGGGTGCTGAAACATGTTTCCCCTCATGTCCAAGTAAAGGGAGGGAGTAGAAAGGAACCCTCTCATTTGGAAGGTAATTCCTCATCATCAGAAGGAAATTCATTTGAGCCAGAGGGTAGGGGTGACAAGGCTCCAATTTCCCTAAAGAAACCTCATCAAAGATACAATGCACCTATCATAGTCATGAGATGTCTTCCATTAGTATAAGCTGAAGTTGTACTAAGGTGGTCTAGTCACCATTGTTCAAAAGAGTAATAAGTTCCATTTTATCATCCACCATCTGTTACAGTAGGAATTGAGAATTAAATCAAATCTATAACTATGAGATCATCTTCACAACCCTATAAAATGTACTCTAAATATGTAGGACTATAGGTAGTTCAAACATGGGAAATCTTGAATTATGATGATGAAACCACAAGGATAAATTTATGTGAGGTGTTACGTTTTTCAGGAATAGGTGATCTATGAGGCTCTTATAATATTATTTTTATGAACAAAGAAAATGATGTAATTACTTATATCTGGGAACTTGATATGGTCATATAAGCAACTTATGAATCCATTCCTACCACAAAATGAGTGAAATATATTATATATCGTGGTGCTGATGAAGGGAGTGGCCTTTCGATTGATGAAGAGCGGTGTGATTTTTTTCTCAAAGATGTAATTTTTAATTTTCTCCCATTATTTTCTACATTTCTATTTTATTTGGGTCAAAGAATAATTTATCAAGGGAAATACCATTTTAACATGTTGTTGACCAAGGGGAAAAATTAAGTTTCATCATCATAGTATATCCCTCATGGTACTACACTTGAAGCTATTGTATCACCCTATGAGTCGAGAGGGATATCTCTAGGACAACAGGCAGTGGAGGATTAGAAGTAAGGGGGATTGCATTCTCCAATACATCTTTTTAGAGATGATGATGCATGTCTAACCAAGAAACAAAAGAAACAGAAACGTGAAAGAATGAAAACGATGGTTAATCATTTTCTTAAAATGGTAATCATTCCTAACAACATGAATTTTAACTTTATTCATAATTTTATTTAAACTTCCTGGAACTACAAGAACATATTCAATTTCTTCACTTAAGGAAATTTTTGATGATCCTCAAGGAACCATGTAGGGTTCTTCGGGACAAGAACAAACTCTTGCTAAACAAGTGGCTCCATTGACTGAAGGGGAATTTAGGGAAGAGAAGTAAACATCTACGCTTGGCCCTGACCTTATTTTTACTACTAGGAGATAGGATACCTCTAATAAATTAGACGTGATTCATGAGAAACTATGTGTAACAACAACTGAATTCAACATTTTGATACTTTAGGTTCATCGCATGAATCAAAAAATCCTACGACAACTGATACTGACCACAAAACTATTATTGGGAAAGCTGTTTGGTGTCAAATGTTGTCATAGGAGGGTCACGAAACAACTGATCCATGTGATCCCACGAGTGAGACTAACATGGGATTTGGGATATCATTGGATGCTATGATGAAACTTGGCATGGATTTTGAATAATTATTAGAACACGTTAATATGCCAAAAACTTTATAAGATTTTTATGTTCCATATATAAAACCAAATGGAGATGAGTTTTTTTATTTTCCATCCCATCAATCATATTACGATTAATTTTCTAGCAATGATTGGTTGAAATATGAATTTCCATCTATAGAAACATCTATAGTGATGATTCCTAATTTAAGAGTCGATATCACTGTCAATCCCACTATTATAGAGACGTTGGATTAGGTGAACATTGAAATAGAAAAAAATTCATGAGATTCATTTGGATAATCCTGATCATGTTAAAAAAATCATTCCCCAACAAAAGAGGTCAACCAAAACAACACATGTCTGGAATATTGGGGAGGAGTCTTCTCAATATGTTGAGCTATTGTTAGGTAAGGGTTAAAAATATTTTGGTTGTTCTCACTATTGTTATTATTTTGAAATTAACAATAATTTTAATTCACTATATTAGATTATCATCTTCATTGGTATGTCTAGTGGTGATGTTTCTATATCATCTCAAACCACATTAGCATGTAAAGAAACTACAGTCAGGTAAGGATTAGAACCTGACACTTCTTTAAGTGCATTAATCCTAGAATATGAACCCCCATACAATAGTGATTTTTAATCGGATCCCAAGTTTCACAAGTCTCTTTTCCTTGAACATCAGAAGGCCTGAAAAAACAAGTGTAAAATAATATATGAAATGAACATTAAGGAACTATCCTCATGAAATCCATAACTTTCATCTCTATAAAATATATTGGGACTTGATAGGTTGGAATACTGTAAAGCAAAACTATAGTAAAAGAATTCATCCCAAAATGGGAGAAAGAGAAGAATCTTTGACATGATCTACCAAAATCCAGACTGTTTGGCCAATAATGATGAATTCCAAGCATCATTATACCGTGATGATGCCAATAATACTACAATGTTGATAGGAATCAAGAATAAAGTTAAATAAAAGATAGTTCAATAGTTGTGTCTTCAACAATGGTTGGATATTTTTATAGGGGAGCTTGACCAACTTCATGATTCAATATAATAATTATAGAAAGATGGTTCAAGAATCATTTTGGATTCCAAGGAAAAAATTCGTTAAGATTAATAAAATGAGACTAGTTGTCTAACTGAACATCATTAGGTAGTTTATGGAGCTCAATAGTCCATTAATAAAATTAGAGGTTATGTAAAAACCTCAAGGTGATTTATGACAGATAGACTCCCATTTGTGGATGTTTATCTTGGGATTTTTTTACTCACAAATTAAAATAATTTTGACTCTAAACATCTATGTCTTATTCCTTGATTCCATTAAATTTTAATGTTCAAGATAACTTACTTAATATGGTATTTTCATACTGGATACCCATAATTACAATGATAGAGATGGAATGTGATCTTTTTTACCTAATCCAATGGATCTAGTGATCTTAGTTTGAATTTCACTAAGGTTACGAAAAAACCCCACAAACATTGTACCTTTTGAATTTTTATTTCTTAATATTCCATAAACCATACAAAATGTAGGTCTAGCGAGCCAAGACTTGACTTTTTTTCCAGGGTTCCATTTGAGTCTTTTCAATTTTGTGAGCACCATGTCTTTTTTAAGGGCAGTTTATAGTCAGGAATATTGGAATAATAAGGCATGTGTTTATGGTCAAATTGAAATTACCATAAATTTTGAAATTAGATCTCAAACAAGGATTATTATCTATGAATTGAGCCAATATTCTTTAAATACATCTAAGGGGAATCTTGAGTCATGATTTTTATGGTCACCATATCTAAAACATGATGTATATACATAGATGAGGTATTTTCCAAGAATGAAGTTACCATTGCTAGAAAAACTCATTATCGAGGCTATTTTATGTAGGGAAAATATGGGCATGTGATATATATGAAAATAGTTGTATCCTTTGACTGACAGGACTATTATGTAGGTTAATTTTATGAAAGGCCACATAAAGAAAACATACTGCATAGTAATACAAAAGAGTATACAAAATTGGACATTTTATTGTTTATAGTCAAGGGAACTTATGATTTGGGTGACTCAAGAACTTAGTGGGTGGTTTTACCAGGAAAGAGATCTAAGAATAAAGGTATATCTATGACGATATAGGCCATGAATGGGAAAACGACTCCTACACTTATTTTAGGGGTGAAGAATGGTTAAAATTGTTCAAAAAGGGGCCTTCTGACATTTTGTTCTGTATTTTAGAGTCATAGAGAAGGGACATTATGTTGTGCAGTTTAGAGTCATGTTTTATGGACATTAGAGGGAATTAATTTAAGGTATTTTTATTTGACCAAAGGTTTATGAGTCTTCAATTTCAGGATTATTTTCTTACAAACATGCTACCATATTCTGGTATAAGATTTGAGAAATGTAAACCATGATTTGGAAATTTTCGGATCTAATGAATGACATGGGATAAAGAGCTAATAGCATTTAAATAGGTCTCTTCCAAAAAATAAAGTTACGATTTCTTGAAAACCCCATTATAGGAGCCATATTATATAGGTCCAGCTATGGGCATATACTGTAATGACCCAAAGTTTTTCAATTGAAATTTACCATCCATTAATTATGTCATAAAATCACATGAAAACACAACATAATGAACTTCTAAGTGTTAAGTGGCCTCTAAACATATGTTTTTCAATTATATGTTTTTAATTTCGACAATCCGACATACACGGTTGTGTTCAAGATGTGTTTTGGAGTCTAATGAAACAAAAATAATATTTGGTGAATAGTAACCCACCCTTATGAATACTAACATACCCTTATAAATAGTAATATTACCCTTATGAATAGTGAATCATCCAAAATTAGAGTAACCTTACCCATGAATAATTAAATAAAATTTAGACATCTTAGAAAGTGACAATTTGACCTTAGTAAACGTTTTGGTATTTTGTAAGTCATAAATAAATAAATAAATAATTAATTAATTTAAAAGAAAATTTATTTTCTTAAAATGTGTTCATTAATTATCAAATCAATGTCTTATAGTTTTTAGATAATTTAATAAGACCCTTCATAATTTTTGGAAGCACTATAAAATCAGTTTTAGTTTTTAAAAATTGTTTTTTAAGTAAATTATGATTTTAATTAAATATTAAATTAATAATATTTAGAAAATTATTTTTGAAAAATTTACGTCATGTTTGGATTCTACACGTCAAAAAATGGTTGGGGTAAATTTTTGGGATTTTTCTGAAATACTTGAATTTTTATGAATAGTGAAATATCGTAATTTATAAAAAACAATCTAAATAGGCTAATTATAGAGTCATGTGTGATGTTCTGCTGATGTAAGCCATCATGGTTGGGATCACATGATAAAATTACTATTCTTGGTCATGAAATACTAACTATTCCTTGTCTTTATAAGAAATAATAAACTAATGAATCTCTCATCCACTATAAATACCACCCTTCACACCCTCATTTCCACACACCTCTCAAGCTCCAAAACTTCTCTAAACTCTACCGAAACATTATCCCTAGCCTCTATCCCACGTCCAAGAGCTCTTGGACTCATCAAAAGACCAATCTTAGGTCCTTAAGGAGGATCTCAAGAGGAGGACTCAAGAGGTAATTTCTCTCCCTTTTCTCCTTTAATTTTCTTTCAAGTTCAAGTTCATTTCTTGATCTCTCCCAAAATATCTTCATCCAAATGGTATTTTAACTCCATTATTATACATCTACAGTAATTTTATGATGATAATGGGATATTATATCATCCAACACCATTTCCCTTTTCCTTTTATTTTATTTAGGAGAACGTTGTTCATGAGGTGTTAATTTATCACCTTTAAGAACGACAAGTTTTCCTCTCCAATTTCTACCTTATGATTTGGTAATTAACCCATTTTTATGGTTGAACCAGAACACGGTATATGTATTACCTTCTATTTAATGTTCTGGAACAAACTTATGACCACATTACTAAGTGATAAGATAAAACAAGTTCGTTGTGATCGAAAAACTGCCCAAAATAACCCAAATAATCATTATTTAATTATTATCTAATGATTCATCCACATGGATCTAATTTGATTAATTATAATATAATTGAAACTCCTTTAATATCATTAATAACATGTAATACCAGTTCTGGATTTTTACCCATGTTCTACCCAAACATCAATTTAATAATACATGTGAATCACTCAAGAAAACCATGAAAACAAACATTCTCGAACAATGTTTTAAAACTATATAACTAATCCAAAGGAACATAAAATCACTTAATGAAACCATAATGAACCATATTAATTTACGCAAGGTTCTCGATTTCTAATTAATGTAATGTCATTATACAGGAAATTATAGAGAAGGAAGCATTTGGATACAAGGTAAGGGGAAATCTCGAACCCAATGTTCTTCCTTCGGGTTCTCCCTCTTTCACCCCATTTTTGATATGGTAACTCCTTAAAGATCATTTTTTCATCATTGTCTTTACTTTTCTGGGATATACATGTTTTTTAATGGTTTTTATGTCAAAAAAATTGTTTTCCAAAAGAACCCCTCTTTTAAGAACACTCCTTTTACTTCTCACTCAAAGTGGACAGTTCTTGTAAAATATAGGTTATTCCCCCTTTCTTTTGGGAACCCAAAGCATATAAATGTGTTATTATGAGATGAAAACCATTCCATTCCATGGTTAAGTTATGTAAATTTTTTATATGTGTTCTATGTGGAAAGAATGATGATGATAATGTTATGATGTGACGAGTGCGCCCAAAATTATATAGCGCAATATGAATGTTTCAATGTGATGGGTGCGCCAGGAATTATACAGCGCTCCAATGCATTGGGTAAAGTGATGAATATCATGAGTAAATGTGAAATAATGTGTGAACAAGATGCTTGTTTGGTTCAGAAGTAGGTGTGGTAGTTAACCACTAAGACATGTTGTTTCATTTTTATGCATTGCCACATTTCAAGTCTTATATTTATGCTTCCTCTCATGTTCATGATATTTTTCCCATGTTATGATTGGAATCACCCCATGCTATATTTTTATTATCTATCCTCTTACTGGGCTTCTAGCTCACCTCTTTTGATGTATATCCTCAGGAGGATACATGTACTATGGAGAGGAAAAGTTCCAAAAAGAAGCTAGTGAAAAAGAAATTAAATAAATGTTTATGCTTGATATTGAAATTGTTATGTATAGTCCTAGTTTTCCCAAGACACTAATCCTTTGGATCCTCTATGTGTAATGCTATTAGGTTTTTTATCTTCAAAACGATGTAATAGTAAAGTAAAAAAAGGTTGGGTCGCTATATATACTTCATAGTCAAACAGTGGCATCTTTGACTTCCAAACCCGTTGTTTTTGTGAATTTCATACAAGGTCTCTGGGGGAACGTACGAAAAAGAGAGATCTAGAGAATTTTAAATATTATTGCTTAAAGTAGATGATAGTTTATGATGATTCATATTTTCCAAAGCACATATTGTGTTTTATGGAGATAAACACCTAATTACATAACAAATTATTTCCAATCATGATTTCCAATGAATCAGGGGAATTTTATTTCTATGAATGTCTAACACAAACGTAGGATATATAGTGTCTGTACTTTTAGGTCACGTGACTAGGACCAGAATATTATGGAAAAAATAGATGAAATGTGGTGAAATGATGTAAGGATATTTCAAGATTTTTTGAACATATAGATAGGAGAAATTTGTAAACCATATTATTAAAAACTATTAGTTTAGGATTAACGATGTGGTAAAATTATATGAAATATTATGGCTTTAAATTACATGCCCCTATATAACATCATTAATGTTTAAAGGGGTTGAAGATACTTCTATTAAGAATGAAGTAGCCACAATTTGTAAAACCCATTATGGGGTATGTATTATGTAGGGATGAATGGGGAAATATGTGGAATATTCCAATAGTGTAATCCTTTGACTGAAAAATCCATTATGTTGGAAAATTTTAGGCAAGGATACTGGGTGTTGTTTCGTAGTTCCTTGAAACGTGTGTTCTAGTTTTGAGAATCACTGTTTCCAGGCAGTTTCAATTTGATTTATTCATGGAACAGGAAACCTCTAATAGTTATTTATCCAAAAAGGACCTTCTTTACAAAGGCAAGCATTTATTAAGTTTGAACTTTACAATACAAAAGATTGTGCATTGGTCGAGAGGATGGGAGGTGAGACTAATCACACAGTTTTGGGGGGAATTATTATCTACTCCGGGACTCTCTTTGTAATTTTTTAATATTTTTATTAATCCTTTTTCAGTTACCAAGTATGTTATAATTATCCCATGGAAGTTATAATCATTTATAAACAGGTGTAAAATTTTAGAATCATCAGTATGTATTCACGGTTCTTCATTAATGGAAATATCTGTATGTATTTGAGGTTTTCCATTTATGGTAACCTCTAATATACTTAATAGAGATTCTTTTAATCATCATGGGGATGCTAATTGTTTTTTATGCCACTAGTGGGGAATTGTTGAATTTTATTTTCATCCAGAAGGGTGAAGGTTTAGTTTGATTTTGGGGTCATGGCTATAAGATATGATACCTACGTATCCTTGTGAAAGGAATCAGAACCCTCATAGTTTGGTGCCACTGAATGAGACACATCATACCTTTGGAAGTCATGTGATAAGGACCTCTAAGCGGAAGCTGTTGAGTTGAAACTCAGTGTGTGACTTATGTTGAAGCAACTTGAAGAACTTTTTAAGGATATGGGTTTCCATGTAGGATCATACCCAATTGGGAATATGTCCCAAGTAGAACATATGTTATTTGAATTGTTGGGTTTTACCCTTATGGAGGCTTCCAACGTATCAAATATAAATCGGAATCAATGCCCAGGTAGTTTGATAAGTCTCATAGGAGAGTATGGTCCTTTGAGGGAGATGAGTTTGGGATTACTACCAAAGAAGGATGACTTGAGGACTTGGGGGTTTTAATTTGGGGATTATTCTTGAGGAGGATTCCCGGATCAAGGGAATTAGGGTTTGATTCCTAGTGAGGATGTTTAATGAGATAGGGAACTGATAAGGCTTCATATGCTTCCCGATTATGATCGGAATTAGAGTTCTTGTAGTTTATTCCAATGAGTGTTAGTGCACATGTTGTTACCATCACATATATCTAAGCCCACATGAGTCATGCTCAGTGTGAGAAACAAGATTATGTGAAAGATTCAACAATGACACTTCACTCTTTTCCTCCTCCACTAATGGAAGAGTGTGAGGCGACGAGCTTTCCCTATGTTCTATTTACATTGGACAAGGGTCCAATGTAATGGGGAAGGGATGAAGGTGAGGGGCTTATACTAGGATGGCTACCCATTGAGTTTTTGGTTGGGTATTACACTTATGTATGATTCCCATATGATAATGGATTGGGCTTACTCCTAAAGAGGGTTCCCATTGAGGAATTGTTTGAAGATTCCTCCTAAGGGGGATTCCCATTTGAGGTTTAACCTAGTATAGGAGTCAGGTGATGAGGTTTGAGGAGTTTCTTGAGGATTGCATCGACTCAAGGTACTCGAGGAATCAAAAAAGAGAGTCCAAACTCATAACATGTGAAAGGAACCAAGAAGAGTAAGTCTACTCAAAGTACTTCATTGAGTGTGATGGAGTGTCTCATATCATGGTATTCCAAGGCTAGATGTTTGGCCGCATAAAGGCTTCAATAAAAAATTTCATCGACCGGACCCAAAAATCTCACGTACGACTCCATTTTTCACGGTGGTCAGTGACGGAAGTGAAGGGACCGTCCTGGAGGGCCGGAACCGTAGCCTGTCATTGTTCCCTAGCAGGGGTGCGGGGGTGCAGTCACCGTGGTATAGACCCATAGGGTCGCGCAGGATATCTTCCATGGTGCATCGTGTTGGTTCTTCGCCCAGGTGGATCATGCAGGTGCTCCGTGCAGGTTCTCCACAAATGTGTGTCACACATTTGTGTTGCACTGGTGCTCCGTGGAGGTGCTCCGTACAGGTGCAGCACGCAAGTGTATCGCACATGTATGTTGTACAGATGCAACACGCACATGCGTCGTGCAAGGATCCATGTGTTCAATAACGTTATGGGACTTTGAACCATGTTCCCCCATTTAATTCTCTCTTCTCTCATGTTTTAGAGAGCTACCTGAAATTTTTATGGGGATCTTGGCAAACGAGCTACGCAACGGATGCTTTGGGACTTCTTCCAACTTTTTCCATCTCTGAAATGAGAAGCCCAAGGGTCCTATTTATAGGCATGGAGGGGACCTGGTCAAAAAGAAGTTATCCATGTAGGTCATTTTCATATTTCATCTATGTTGGTATTCCACCTAGGGGTGTAAAATTCATTTTCCCCATAGGTCTTCCACATAGGTTCTCGGCGTAGGTCTTCCATGTAGGTCCTCCACGTAGGTCCCATTGTGAAATTTATCCATCTTCCAAGTGCCATAACTTTTGATCCATAAGTCTTTTTGGGCTATGCGACCAGTCAAATAAAAGGTCTTGAAGAGATATAAACTTCTTGAGATGGTAAATACATCATGTATTATAAGACGAAACTCAGAAATTGAATATAGTGTGTTGACTCCTTTTCATCATCGATCTTGAGAATCCACTGCTTACTTCTGGATGGGGAAATCATTCCACTTATCCATCAGTATAGAGTAGTATTTTGGAACATAGAAATAAAGCCTGCATCTCCTTCTTTCATTTTGAATACATATTTACTCACACTTGACATTTCTTTTTGACTATTTGAGAATCATATCTTCACTCAATGGAAAAGTGCATGAAAACACATTTCATAGTGTCTACAAAATCCTCCCTTAGAATATGATTTGTTTAGAATGAAAATAATACTTTTCTAAGGTAAAATTTGGTCACTTTTATGCTTTCTAACATCATTAGGTTATATTTGTAGCTATGTCATGTTTAGAAGGATGCTCAAATTTTTTCCTAAGACATCAGGGTTAGCGAGCATTGTTTGTCTATTTCTATGGTCATATGGAAACCCAAATAGAAACTGTGTCTTTTTTACATTTAATTCTCAATATAAACAATAACATAGAAATGTATGTTTAGTGAGATAAGACTAGAATTTTTTCTTGAGTGACCTTTGTAGGTTTCCAATCTGGTGAGGACCATGTCTCCCATTGTTGGAAGTTTAGATTCATTCATGTTTCACTACAAAGGGATAATATTTAGGTTTGAATATCTTGGACCATAAAATTTTAAATTAGTTCCTAAACAAGACATTACGACTACGAATTTCTTTAAGATTATTTAAATATTTCCTAGGGGAATCTTGAGCCTTGAATTTTATGGGCACCAAATTTAATACTTGTATCAACATAAGGGGGATCTCTTCCAAGAACGAAGTTACCATTATTTTGAGAAACCCATTGTGGGGGTTGTATTATGCAGGGCCAACTTGGGCATATGCTATATAGCCAAATAGTGGAATCTTTTGGATGAAAATTCAATTATGTAGGAATCTTATTCAAGTCCAGCTAGGGGCATGTACTGCATATTTAAGAAAAAGAGCTATTTGATGTTTAACATTTTAGAATTGATAGATAGTGGAAATTATGATTTGGGTGACTCAAGACCAAAGTGGGTGGTTTTTCCAAGGAAGAGAATATTAATGATGAAAAAGGTATATTTTAGACTAACATAAGTCATGAATAAGAAAAACATTTCTATACAAATTTGTTGCATGAGTAATGGATAAAATTTTTCAAAAAGGGGAATTTGTGATATCATATTGTGCAGTTTTAATTCTTGTAGTGTGGTCATTGAAATATTCCATTTATGTCATGCAGTGAGAACATTGTACTATGTAGTTTTATTCCATGCAGTGAGGAAATTGTACTATAAAGTTTTCAGTCATGTAGTGGGGACATCAGGTGGCTTTAATTTAAGGTATTTAGATCTAAAAGAAGGTACAAAACTCTCCCAATTTTATGATAATTTTTTTTGAAATATACAATCATATCCAGGTATGGAAGGGAAAATTGTAAACACTAATTTGGGAATTTCTAGAACTGAGGAATACTATGGGAAAAGGGCTAAAATCATTATAGGAAGTCTTTTATTGGAATGAAGATCCCATTATTTGATAAAACCATTATGGGGGTTGTATTATGTAGGGCCAACTGGGGCATATGATGCATAACCAAATAGTGGAATCTTTTGACTGGAAAGCCTCTTGATTACGCAACTAATGCAAGGCCACCTAAGGGCACGTGCTGCATAGTCAGACAAAAGAGCTCTCAGAATTTTGATATTCTATTGCTAAAAGAAGAAGAAAGTTTAGGGAGATTCAAATTTTCCAAACCACATAGTTTGGTTTATGGGAAAATTTACCTAAATATGAAAATGGAATTTCCACCCAAGATTTCCAAAGAATAGGAGGAATATGAATTTTACGATGGTTTGACCCAAACATAAATGGTATGGTGTCTGTAGTTTGAGTTCATACAACTAGGACCCGAAATGAAAACAATATATAATATGTGGCCAGGTGATTTCAAGGTTATTTTATATTTTATTGAACACATGGTGAGGGAAATTTCTAAACCATGGTCTTGAATACTTTTAGATTGTGAGAAATATAATGGGAAAAGTATACTTGAATGAATGTTTTAAAATATAGATTCTTGTACATTTTCATCCAATATTAAAGGGGAAAAAGATAATATAACCAAGAACAAAGTTACCATTATTTTAAAAACTCATTATAGGGGCTGTCATATGCAGGGCCAACTGGGGCATATGCTTTGAATCCAAATAGTGGCATCTTCTGACCGGAAGTCCTATAATGTATTCATCTTATGCAAGGCCGCCTAAGGGAACGTGCTGCATAGTTAGGCAAAAGAGCTCTCATGTATTAGAAACACTGTCACCAAAAGACCATAAGAAAGATTATGAAGATCTGGAAAGTACTCAAAATTATGAGTATGAAATATGGAAATTGATTGTGATTTATGTATATGAGAAATATTTGAACCAGTATTGGCCATGAGTTTGACATCCTTTACATAGACCCGACTCATATGTAAAATAGATAATTTCGTTCTTTTTTTCTCTGAATTAATATTATGATGTCCAGTTTAATTTCATGCAATGAGGACAATTTCAACCACATAAGGAATTAAAACACCATAATTATTTAAATAAGAACCCTATCCAATTACTAAGCTCACTTAATCTATTCTCGGTATGAGAAACAAGGAGTAGTAAGTGTCTTTTTTATAATACAACGGTGACACAGATGAAGAATGAGGGTGTCAGATTTCTATACAGTTCAACATCATGCGGTATGGATGAAAATACAATGATATGAATGGAAAATAAATGTTGTAACTAGTTTAAGGGATAACACCCAAGTGTCACTATATGTCTTGTTGGAGAAAGGATCAAGTCATACATAATTCATAAAAAATTTCATATGTAGATTTGATTCTTATATGAGAAATTAAGGGGTTTTTATTGCGGCATGGCCCAAGATTGGAGATCTAGGTGTCTCTACATATCTCAAAATAGATGAGAATAAATCCGTATATAGTTCTTTTAATAGTCATTCCTCAAGCTAATCGAGTTTAACATAAAGAATTAAAGATTTTGACATGTTTTGAGTGAATGGGATATCTTAAGACATAAAATGGTATAAGGACCAAATCATATATCTTATGGAAACACTTTGTATAGATATGATTCATATACAAGAGGAGAAAAAAATAAGAAGATTTTGTGATTGTGGATGGGTAAAAAATTATATATTTTGGTGTCTCTACGTATCTAATTGAAAATGAGAATCAAGACATATGTAGTTCTTGAAACATGGTCTCTATGCAGATCTAACTCAGACATTCGAATGAGAGGGGCTCATGTAATACTAAGGAGTAGTGATGATTACAATGATATTATATTATAGAAGATCCTAATATCAAATAAGGAGAACATTAGCTGTACAAATTATGTCATGCAGTTTATCGTCATGCGACACAGATGAAGATGCTACACATTTTAACGTCATGTAGCATGGATGATTATGGTTGTTATGCAGTTTAATGTCTTACAAATAGGACATGGGGGCTATGAAGTTCTAATTCTTGCAGCAAGGACATTGCACTATGCAGTTTAAAGTCTTACAGCGAGGACTATTTGTACAAAACTACACAAACTATTTCTTCAAAAATCTCGCATTGGTTAGAGTTTTGATAAACTCTCCATCCATTGAGATTAAGGCATTTGCGCCATTTGAATAAAAATTAGGTATGGAATAAGGTCCTTCCCAGTTTAGTTAATGTTTTGGAGTTTTCTTCTCTGGTATCATTAGATTCCCAAGAACCAATACCAATTCTCCTTGAAGAAATGAACAAAGGAGGACTTTCTTATTAAAAGATCACGATATTCTATTCTAATAGACTTATAGTTGATGTAATGTATGAAATATTTTGTCATCTAATATTTAAAAATCATTAAATAATTTCTGATTCCTTTCATCTGTAGACAACTGATCACATATTGCAACTCTATGTGAAGGAAATTTCATATCAATTGGAAAAATTGCTTTAGTTCTATATACTAATGAATAACGAGTTTCTTGGGTAGCAGTATGAGTATTTTTTCAATAATCCCATAATGGATTCAAATTTTTATCCATCGGTGATTTCTTATCTTTAACCACCATCTTCATGGGTATATTTTATAGGGTCTTATTGAGGGCCTCTATCTATCCATTGGCCGCCACATAATAGAGAGATGAATGGTTGGACTTGATATTATGTTCTTGATACAACTTTTTTACTTCAATAGTACAAAAATTGGTTCCATTGTCCATTAAAATAGTATGAGAGATGCCAAATCTGGTGATGATATTAGTTTAAAAAAAATAACAATGCTTTTGGCTCCAACTAACTTGAGAGGTGTTTTTTGAGACCATTTAGATAAATGTCAGTAGTATTGAGAATATACATGAACTACTCAGCCGTGGCTAGATAATAAGGCCTTAATACATCCATTCCCCATGTGGAAAATGGTGAAGAGTATTTAGCTCTATGTACCAAATATGGGGGTTGATAAATGAAGATTACATGCACTTGGAAAGGATGACATTTTTATGTGAAATATGTACAACCCTCTGTCATTGAAGGCCAAATGTATCCAAGCCTTCAGATCTGATCAGATTGTATGTGCCCATATTGGTGGGCACCACAATCTTGTAAATGTAATTCTTTCATGCTAGCTATGGTCTCTTCTCCATAAATACATAAGAAGAGAATTCCATCAATTCCTCACTTGTAAAGGATCTGTTGGTGGTCTGGAATCATAAAAAGTAATATAGGCCACTCGTCGCTGGATCTGTTCCTTCTCATCCATATCTAGTGGAAGTACCCAATTTTAAAGATATTCTGTGATGGATGTTATCCAGCCCATGGTATGACAGTATGGTTCCGAAATATGGAAAGTTTCATTAATTTCCTCCATTTTTGTTTTAACAAAAGGTGATACAACACAATAATGGGTTCTGCTGATAACTGTCTCATCCTGATATGAAGCTGCCATGGATGTAGTTGAGTTAGCCAGTGCATCTACTTGAGCATTTTGTGATCGTAGGACATAAGACAATGTCATCTCTGAGGGAAATTTATCCATTAAACTTTTGATGTAATCACACAAAGGAATTAATTCTTCTTTTCTGATAGAATATTCCCCAAGGATTTGTTTTATTACCAATTAGGAATCACCTTTTACCTTTAAATGATCCATTTTCACATGAAGGGCCAATTCCAATCCTGCGATTAGAGCTTGATATTCTTCTTCATTAATGGTACGACTTTCTGATTATAGGAATGAATAATTCAATACTTCTTTTTCTGATGAAATAAGGACAATTCCTAATCCAACCTTTTTTAGTTTAGGGGTTCTCATTCTCTTTATTGTTCAACTTCTGGAAGCACCATCAAAATACATTTCCCATGTCTGGGAATTATCATGAATAGAGAATACCTTTTCATCAGGAAGTTTAGTATTAAACGATGTATCTTTCTCAGATGGATGCTTACCATGGAAATCAGCCAGATCATAGACGTTTATTGCCTTTCGAGGCACAAACTGGATATCAAACTGTTGAAAAATAACAACCCACTGTGCTAGATGTCCTTAAAGCATAGGAAAACTGAGGATAAATTTTAGTGGATTATTATGAGACACCAATTGGACCTCATGATGTCGGAGGTTGTGCCTCAATTTATGAACTGCAAAGATTAATTCCAAACAAAACTTCTCAATACTTTAATACCGTGTTTCCACATCAATCATAGATTTACTAAGATACTAAAGGATTATTTCATTCCAAGCATCATTCTTTTGAGCGATTAAGGCACCTAGGGATCGCTATAATGCTGTCACGTAGATAATAAGTGGTATTCCATCAATAGGTGGAATTAATACTGGAGGAATCAAGAGGTATTTCTTGAGGATATCAAATGCTTCTTGGAAATCTTCAGTCCATTGGTAGGTAACTCCCTTCTTTATTAATCTGGTAAAGGGAAAACACATGCCTCCCAAATTGGCGATGAAGCGCCGAATATAGGCCTAGTGTCCTTAGAGTCCTCTTAATTAATTAAAATTTAGAGGAGGTGACATAACAAGGATTGATTTTGTTTTCTCAGAATCAACTTCGATACCATGATGGTGTACAATGAAGATATGTAAATTTCCAGAGGTTACCCCCAAAGCACATTTTAAGGGGTTCATCCTCAAACTGTGTTGTCGAAGATTATTGAATATGGTTTCCAAATCAGCCAGGTGATTGGAATGTTGTCTAGGATTGAGAAAAAAATCATCCACATAACATTCATCAAATTTACCTTATAAGGGTTAGATGATGTGGTTCATGACAAATTGGTATGTTACACCTGCATTCTTTAAGCCAAAGGGAGTTACCCGATAGAAAAACTCACCTTGAGGGGCTCTAAAGGCTGTAGATTCTTTGTACTCTGGGGCCATACATATTTTATTATACCCATAGTATCCATTCATTAATGAAAGATCTTAATAGATAGATATTTCATTAATTAGATGTTCTGTAATCGGGATTGGAAAATAATCTTTAGAAAAAACGTGGTTAAGATCTCTGAAATCAATGAAAACTCTAATTTTCTCATTCCTTTTTTTTCAGTAGGGAAATATTGTCCATACATTTGGGATAATGAAATTCCCTACTAAAGTTAGTGTTTATAAGCTTATCATCTTCATCTTCAATTTTAGAGGCATGAGTTGAGTGTGTTCTCCTTGCTGCTTGCTTAAATCCACGATGTTCTTCTCAAAAAACCAAATGATGGGTGACTACATCAGGATTAAGACCGATAATTTCTGTATAATAACAATAAAATATATCTTGATGTTTCTTTATAAAGTTATTATACACCTCTTGTCCTTCATAGGCCATGGTCACATTAATTAGAGTGGGGCATAGATCTTCTTCTATACTCAGATGTATTTCTCTAAGTTCATTCATGGTGGTAGATAAATGTTTTTCAGAATCCGAAGAAGCATCCCCGAGATATGACTATTTTTTTCATTATGTATTACCTCTTCTATTTCCACATGAATTTTAGACGATGAGGGAAAAGTTCCAATGTTAGGGGAGAAATCAGTATTTGAACATGCCGAAGAAAAGGCCACCATATCTGATCCCAATGATGATGAAGGGAATTCTTGTGGTAATAAAGAGGGATTGATGGATTGAGAATCAACATCATTGTCTTCCTCTATCATTACCGCTATCTCATCTACTATGGTTGATGAAGCATAGGTTTGTTGTAGTTCAGTAGATGAGATGAAAACATCTCTATTCAGGATTCCATAATTTCTTTGTCTATTAATAATTTCTCCCATGCTATCAGGCTCAGTTGCCGCAATTGACATTATGGAAGTTACTGTACAAGTCTTTAGATTTGGTTTTACCCATTAAATTTTATAGATGGGTAACACTTAATATATACTCTAGTGTACGAATGGATTTTCTGGGATCTTTTCTAGTTCATTTGAAGCATTATCTCTGGTTTTCTCTTTTTCCATGGGCTTCATTCCTTTTTTCTGATAAAACTCCGCCTCAATGTATTGAGATTCACATGTTTTAAATGGATCCTTATCGTCATAAAATTTTCCTATTTTACCATTGTATCAATATTTTAGAAATTTTTGGTATGATGAAGGTATGGTTGCATGTTGATGCAACCAAGGCCTTCTAAGCATAATATTAAAGGCTGAGTCTTGATGAACAACCATGAAATCAGAATTAGACAAAAGATCTCCAAACTGAGTTCTGAGTGTAATCTCACCCAGAGGTTCTTGTTCATTTTTGTCATATCCTTGCAACATTAAATTCGAAATAGATAATCCAGATTCAGTCAGGCCCAATCTATGAAGTTTTCATATGGGAATGAGGTTGGTCTCGGAGTCATTTTCAACGAAGGCTTGACGGATGTCCATGTCATTGACCTTGCTAGAAAAATACAAAGGTCTGAAATTACCATGCATAACATCATCTTCATCTTTATATGTAAAAGATATGACTGCATGACATTATGTATGATCCTTCTCTATACAGTAAACCTTAACAGCAGCAACATCAGTTTAAAACTCTTCATGACATGAAAAAGCCTTAATGAGTGCCTCTAGAAGTTCTTTTGACAGATACAAAGCATCCAAAATTGACAACATGACCAGTAATTGGTCCAGTTGTTTCAATACATCATAATTTTGGTCAAAAGGTCTGTGTTTCCCAGCATAGAGATGTGATTTTTCAAATGCTCTGGAAGATGATTCTTCTGTTATAGATGTAATATATGTCAAAGAAGAAGCTAGAAATTCTGCAGGATTTGGTAAATTAGACTAACTATGTCTATTCATTTGGTGAGATGAAGAATGTGTGGCTTCTAATCAGTCATCAAAAATAATTGTGTCAGAACCGAACCTATTTCTCATGGAAGAAAATCCATGTTATTGTTGAGCCCACTGAAGCTCTCTTGCATGAGTTTCTACTGCATATATAGTTCGAGCAGGGGTAGAGTTAAAATGATGGTTTCTGGAATTCCAACATCTTCCCATGTATCATCAACATTGGCCCCTTCCACTTGTTCCCCAATTAGGTACAAGTAATTATGGATCACTATAATATGAATCACCATTGGCATAAGGATCTATTAAATTGATGACATTAACAGAACCAAAGATCAATTCTTCATCTAATAATGATTCTTCTTGACAGGTTAATTCTGGTCCTACTATTTTGTAGGGCGGTGCCCATGCTTCTAAAATAGATGGAATAAAATCTGTAAGGGTCAAGGATAACATTGGCCTTCACATGAGCTCATCTTTCTATATTTATTATTTTTCTTGATGATCACTTCTCTTCTTTGAGTATTGGCCATTTGATGAAGATATTTTTGCTGTGGCAGGAGTGGAAGAAGACACAATTGGTTGTTTCAACTATGTTTGTAAAATGGCATGAGTCCGGTTGATCATTTTCCTCATCATCCAATCATCATATTTTTTCACATTTTTTCTTTTTACCTCTTTCCATTTTCCCTCTTCCTCTGGATCGGTAGTAGTAACACATGCTACTTGAGTTGATGAAATTTTCAATTTCACATGTCCAGAGTCTACCATCTTTTGAATAATGTCTTTGAAAACAAAGAACTCTTGAATGGGGTGTCCCAACATCTGATGAAAGGGACAATAATTAGGATGATCGTCATCTCCATCTTTATTTGGCTTCATTGGCCTTGGAAACTGAGAAAATTTGTATTTGAAAGATGAGAGGAAGTAACCTGGAACTAGTTCGTTCCTGAAAGAATTAATATTATTCTTTAATACGTCAAACTATTTTCACCTTTGATCTCTTTGATCATCTTGGAGAGGCAGTTGTTGTTGTTGATTCTCATGAAGTGGATCCCTTATGTATGATGAATATCTTGAAGTAGAAGCAGGTACAGGTGCCTATTTGAGGGTGATTGTAGCAGCATCTTCCTTTCCTATCATCCCCCCATAGCTGATGGAATTAAACGAGTTTTAGATTTAGTTTAATTGAGTGTCCAATCTGTTGAGATATTGATGTAAGGTCTCAGAAACCTCCTGTGTATTTCATAGGGATCAATGGTGTGTGTGATTCGTCATGCAGATTTTCCACATAGATTAATAGAAATTATTCTATATGGAGTGCTAGACTTAAGGAATATGTCAATCCTTTCTATCGTGCAATGAAATTTGAAAATCTTTCATTCTCCCTTTTATTACTATTAGTAAGATAAAACAATTTCATCTTTGGTTTCATTGATCTAAATTGGAGAAGGAATTTCTGATAGAGATCTTCCCATCCTGTAATTGATCTAGATTGCAAACTTGTATACTAGACAAAAGTTGGTCCTTTAAATGACTGCACAAAAAAACTAAGCTTAACTGCTTCTTTTTGTTGAGAAGTTCCCATCATGGGATCAAAAAGAGAAAAAAAGTGTTAAGTGTGGTTCTGGATCATGAAAACCATTAAATATTGGGAATTTGGTATTCACAAAATTTGGTGGGGGGTGAATTTCATCGACCCATTTAGGGTATTCTCTTTTTTCTCGACTGAATGGGTGCACGCCATTCTTCTATAGCTTCCAATTGAGCCTTTATTTCCTTAATTGTGTTCATAAGATTTTGGGGAACATTCGAATGATCTAGAACATGTGAAGGTATAGCAACTGTAGCTTGAGCTGGTGTAGCAACCGATAAAACCACTGATGGTAGTGATGATATTTTCCTTGGATAACCTGTGGAAATAGGCCTATCAGGATGTATATGATCCTACCTTGATTGTGTACCCAATGAAGGGAATTCATTATCCTCATATGTAGTTACTACAAATCCTTTTTCTTAGGATCTCTTATAGGATTTGAAAGTGGAGGACTTTCCTAGGGAGTACGTCTAGAATAAATGTTGTTTCAAAGTAACTCTATGTTGAGTCTTTTCAACACCTTCATTTATTCTCCTAGTTGTGAAAATCATTCTTCATATGAAATAGATTGATCTTCTCCAGAGGAAAAGTGAGATGCAATATGAATTTTTTCCTTTCCCCTTGTAAGATGCCTTTCATAGAGGTGGGAGTTGGTTATTTGAAGGCATACCTAGATTATGGGTAAGCCTCTGATTTTGGGTACACGCACCTTCTTCATTTTCCTCGGTGTATACCGTATTATGGAAAAGGAATTTATCTTATGATTCCCCTGAACTGGACTTATTTTATAGATAATATTCTGCAATGTTGTTAATAACAATCACCGACACATAATGCATTTTTGGCATTCTGTCAGTGTTTCTGCTAGATCACCTCCCTTTCTGTCTTCCACGAGATTATGTTCTCTTATATGAAGAATTAATTGGAACTGTTTGGTGGATAGTAACACGAAGGGAATCCTTCGATAGTATAGTTGTACGCTTTCCTCGTTTCTTATTCCCTAATCAAGAGAAAACTAACTTCCATTGAGGAGGGGATTGCAGATGTGAAAAATCCCCTAGCCCTGTAGGTTGGGGCTGTTCCTATTCATCATCTTCAAATCATCGAACATTGTTTTATGAATTTTAAGGTTGAATTAAATGATCCCCCAACCTGGCAAGCTGGGGTGATTCTTGAACTACTATGGTTGAACTTCATGCAACTGCTCTTCTAGTTTTGCAGATGTTGGTTCAGATATTAGCGGGTTGAATCATCCGATAATCACCCAAATCACCTATTTCAAAATATCGCTATGATATTTTAGACATTTCCTTTCTATGATTCCTAACATCCTCTAAGCAAGACGCCTGCTCAAGATTCTCAGATGGTTAATGTAAAAGTAAGTCAACAACTTCTTCTCTTTGGGCCTGACTCTGATGAGAATTGGTTGAGGCCTATTCTTGAGCGTACATTTGATTACATAAAAAACCTATTGATTGTGGCCTACCATGGGTAATAACATTTCATGATACCACTTTTCGTGGGCTTTGTTGATTTTGGAGTGTAGTGAAATGCAATGCTCTATATACACCCCATCCTCTGATATGAACACTGGATGAAGAATCAGAAATTAACTAGCATAGCCTCTTTAGAGCACTGAGACATGTGTGTTGAAGGGTTCTCTACAGTTTTGATCCTTTGGATATTGGAAAACTAAGAGGGATTCCATGTCAATTTGGAGTTGTAACCCTTATATCACCATTATATGATTTTTATATTCATTATATGGTAACTCTTTGGTTTTAAAATTATGAAGATTTTTCCATAAGTTTAGGAAAAAGTCGTGAATTCAATCATCTATCATCAATTCTGGAATGTTATAGTGACAATTTTCCAAAGGCCAGAACATGACTGGTATTTACCTTTTAACTAATTATTTCTTCTTGTTTAACACATATTCATCATATTTTTGTAGAGATTTCTCCACTTGATCTGACCATAGTGTATGCTCTGTATTAGAAGAAACATGTCATAAAGGAGTTTCAGAGAATGATTGTTCCCTTAAGATGTATTATGTTTGAGATAGTGTTTCACCTGTAAATAACTTGGCATCAAACATAACTGGCTTTGAATTTTTGTGTGCCTCAAGATAATAGGGATTTATCATCACTACATTGTAAATTATTAAATTATCTTGACAATGTGAAATACAAATGCAGATAGGACTTTGGCAGCGAATTCCATCATGGGGAGGATCACCACAATGGATTATAGATAGGGACAATCATCTTTCTTCTTGGTCTTCTGGCCACATGGAGGGGTGCTATGGCACTTATCTAGAGATAGGCACTCTGGATTGACCGAAGTTTCATGAATAAGGCCTTCATGATGAAGTTTCTGATGAAGAACTTCCAAATTACAACTAACACTCCCATAATTGGGTAATGGGAGGATATGATCTTGAGCAGCAATAGATTATGGTATGAGGGATTCAAGAACTCCAAAATTAAGAGGAGCCACATCACAGCTTAACTATTGATTTTCCAAAAAAATTTGGGAAGACTTTTTCTTGGATATTCTCTAATACATAGATGGGGACACTTGTTAGAAAATGTGATTATTAGAGGAAAGTGTATGTTCCTGCCCTGGAGTGGTTACCAGAACGGACCAATTACCTAAAATTGGAAAGCGTGTTTGTTTCCAATCTTTTTGTCCATATGATTTGGGGGAGTATGCACCATGACCCTCTTGGACTGGAGAGGATGTGTGTATCTACTCTAGGATGGCATGTCGATGTGTCATCCCATGTGTGGGTACAGATTTATGTGTATGTTCCCCTGATACTTCTAAATTAGTTAAAATATCCTAACACTTTTCCAGAATATGGGCAGGGATTTGTGTCTACCCTTTCACCATTGATAGAATATGTTTCGTGACTTCAGTGGATGGAATGAGAATATAAGTCTATTATGTAGTGGGTGTAGGTGTATGTGTCTACTTCTGTCCTCCTTTTCCAATCAATGAGTATTGACAGTACTCATGAATGGGGGCAGAGTGTCGGGTCTTCCACAAACTTTTCGTCAGAACTTTCTGACTGACTTCTCCTGGTGCTACCAAACGAGACTGTTGGTAGGTTTGATGAACATTGGTAGGTGTATGTCCCTTTTAGCTATTTCCTAACACGTATGGTTGAAAGAATTCCTTTAATACTGGCAGTCAAACCTGTTGACATAATTGGTGAATGTAAATAGTTGTATGTTCCTGTTTACCCGTTTCCACTACATTAGATTGGAGAACTGCTTTAAATGTGGTCATACAAGCCTGGTAAGTGGATGATAACTTTTAAATAGGTGTATGTTCCTATTTACAGTATTCCATCGAGTTTAACTAGTGGGATTAGTGGGTTTCTATCAGACGAGTGTGCTGAGTAGAAAAATTTGGATAGATGGGGGCATGTTCCCCCTTGTTATTTTCCATCTAGTTAAATTGTTGGACTTCTCTGAAGGAGGAAGATGTGAGAAAATACTCCCTGTTAATGGAAATTTTCATTGGAAGTTCATCTTGCGTGCCCGAGTCTGAGAGACCTGAGCCAAACCTCCAGAGTGAACACCCCCACCATGTTGGGGGTTCAATATCAAAAGATTCTGGTGGTGACTAATAGTGGGAGTCATCGGTAAGGACTCATGAATTATTTAATTGAGGCCTTCAGTGACATCTTGATTCACCTCCCTGTATTATGGGAAATATTTTTTGTTTTATTTTGGGGATAAAGACCCGAAACGGTTGGAGATGGTTTTTGGAACCATTTTCTTCTTGATCATTGGTCGTCATTGGAAAGATGATCGAGGATTATTGTTGACTTAGAGGGACTATCGAGCAACCTCCAATGATAGGATTGTACCATGCTGGTGATATTCCTTAACCAGCACATTAGAGAACCAACATTGAAGATGAAGGGTTAATGATAATTTCCATCCAATAGATGGAGATCCATCTTGAGCAGCGATCAGTATGTTCATATATGTTATCCTAGAGAAAACCATTCTTTGGATTGAAGGGAGTTCTGTGGAAAACTATAATACAAAAACAATATCTATTAAAAAAAAAATCATTTTAGATGGATACATGCATGATTATTCCCTTTTTCTGGCCTTCCTTTATCAATTGATAGGGGCCTAACAGGTGGGTAACATTATTAACATTGTTAAGGATTCACATCGGGTTCACCATTTTTGTTTCCTAATTCCTTGAAATGTGTGTTTTAGTTTTAAAATTCATTGTTTCCCAGCAGTTTCCATTAGATTTATTCGATGAACCAGAAACTTCCAATAGTTATCTATCCAAAGTGGACCTACTTTCCAAAGGTAGGCATTTGTTATGTTTTAACTTTAGGATACTTAAGAACGTGAATTGGTCAAGAGGATGGGAGGTCTAACTCATCACACCCTTTTTGGGGGAATTATTGTCTACTCAGTTACACTCTTTGTAGATTTAGAAACAATTCATGAATATTTATTAATTTACCAAATATGTCATATGTATCCCTTAGAATTTATAATCACTTATTAACATGTGTAAAATTTTAGAATCATCAGTATATATTTAATGTTCTTCATTAATGGAAACCTCTGAATGTATTCGATGTTTTCCATCAACGGTATCCTCTAATATACTGATAAGAGATTCTTTTAATCATCATGGTGATGATACTAGTTTTTTTAATCCACTCAGGGGGGCACTCAAGAATTTTATTGTCATACATGAGGATGGAGGTTTAGTTTTATTTTGGGATTAGTCCAATAAGATAGGCTACATATGTATCCTTGTGAATGGAATTAGAACACTTGTAGTTCGGTGCCACTGAATGGGACACATCATACCTTTTATGGTCATGTGATAAAGTCCTCTAATTGAAAAGTTCATATTTGATACTTATTGTGGGACATATGCTGAAGAAACCTGAAGAACTTGTCAAGGATTTGGGGTTCCGAGTAGGATCAGACCCTATTGGTAATATGTCCAAGGGGAACATGGTTGATTTTAATTCTTGGTTTGAACCTCAAGGAGGCTTCCTATGTATCTCATATAAATGGGAATCAAATCCCACGTAGTTTGATAAGTCTCATAGGATAGTATGGTCCATCGAGAGAGATTAGTTTGGGCTTACATTGTGAAAAGGATGCATTGATGACTTGGAGGTTTTAATTTGGGGCTTATTCATGAGGAGGATTCTCGGATTAAGAGAATTAGAGTTTTATTCCTGAAGAGGATGTCCAATGAGCTCAGGACTTGATAAGGATTCTTAAATTCCTGATAATGATGGGAATCCGAGTTTTCATTATTCATTATAGTTAATATTTGGTCACATGTTGTAAAAATCACATATCTCTGAGATCACGTATGTCATTCTCGGTGTGAGAAAAAAGAGGATGTGAATGATTCAAAAATGACACCTCACAATTTTCCTCCTCCGCTGATGGAAGAGGGCAAGGTTACGAGACTTCCTTATTTTCTATTTACATTGGACAAGGGTCCAATATAAGGAGGAAGGGATGAAGGATTGAGGATTAAATGAGGATGGCTGCCCATTGAGATTCTGGTTAGTGCTTACTCTTATGGAAGATTACCGAATGAGAATGGTTGGGGCTTAGACATAAAGTGGGTGACCATTTGGGAATTGGTTGGGGATTACTCCTAAAGAGGGTGCCCATTTGAGGTTTAACATGGAATATGAGTTAGGTGATAAGGTTTGAATAGTTTCTTGAGGATATCATCGATTCAAGGTACTCGATGAATCCATAAGGAGATTCCAAACTCATAACATGTGAAAGGAAACAATAGGATTAATTTGACTCAAGGAACTTCACTGCGTGTGATGGAGTGTCTCAAATCATGGTATTCCAAGGATGGAAGTTGGGCTGTATAAAGGCTGTAATGGAAAATGTCATCGACAGGACCCAAAAAGTTCACATTAATACTCTCCAATTTTTATGGGGTCATTGATGGAAGAAAATGAACCGGACCAGTGGGCCGGAACTACAAGATGGCACTAAACCTAAGCAGGGGTGTGGCGGCGTAGCCGCCGTGGTATGAAACAGCAGGTTCGCGCATGATCTCTATAGCGGTGCATTGCACAGGAGCTTTGCCAAGGTGTTTCACGCATGTGCGCCACATAGGTGTCATGTGTAGGTGCATCGCACAGGTGTGTCTCACAGGATCTCCACCAAGTGCGGCGTTCAAGTGCATCACATAGGTGCGTTGCACAGATGGGGCATGCAGGTGTGTCACGTAGGTGCTTCATGTTTTTTTGACCGTTGTGAGACTTGGAACCATGTTTCCCCATTTAATTCTATCTTCTCTCATGTTTTAGAAATCTACCTGAAAATATTTGGGGGATCTTGATGAAAGCGCTACCAAATGAAAGATTTGGGACATCTTCCATCTTATTACGTATCTAAAATCGGGAGCCCAATGGTGCTATTTATATGCATAGAGAGGACCTGTTATAAAGGAAGGTGTCTATGTAGGCCCTCCACGTAGTTCATCCGCGTTGGTTTCCATGTAGGGGTGTGAAAATTCAATTACTGCATAGGTACTCTATGTAGGTTTTCCACGTAGGTCTTCTACATAGGTCATCCACATAGGCCCCTTTGTGAAATTTATCAATCTTCTAAGTGCCATAACGTTTGATCTGTAAGTCTTTTTTTGGATCCACGACCAGTCAAATAAAAGGTCTTGATGATATCTACACTTCTTTAGATTGTAAATACATCATGTATTCTCGAAAGAAACTCATAAATTGAATTTAATGTGTTGACGCCTTTTGATCATTGATCTTGGGAATCCACTTCTTACTCGAGGATGGGGGAATCCTTCCACTTATACATCAGTATGGAGTAGTATTTTAGAACATAGAAATCAAGCCTGCATATTATTCCTTCATGGTGAAAATATATTTAGTCATACTTGACATTTTTTTTACTATTTGATAATCATATATTCACTCTATGGAAAAGTTCAAGGAAGCACATTTCATGGTGTCTACAGGGGCACATACTACATAGTCAAGAAAAAGATCTCTCAGGTATTAGATATTATATATCCAAAAACTAACGTATGATTTTTTAGTTCTGAATTTACTCAAAATTATGAGTCTGAAAGGTGAAAGATGTAATGTAAAATGAACAAGGGAAATATTAGCAATGATATTGGCCATAAATTTGGAGTTCCTTAAATAGATCTAACACACATGAAAAATGGGGACATTTCTTGATTCCAGGATGGGAACTCTAAGAAGATGACCCAACATCAGATCTCCTGCATAAATGTTAAATTTTATATGGGAAAGGGATAATTTTTTATCTCATTCTTAGGACTATGTTTTACAACATAATATTCACTACAGATCTAAATGGGGTTATAATCAAGCCATATATAGTTTTATTTTATATATTTCTACATAGGGTTCTAGGAATAGAAATTTGGGCATCACTACATATCTCATATTGATGAGAATCATGATACACATAGTTCTTATAGGTATATGTAGTTTATTTTCATGCATTGAGGATGTTAACTATTTCCGATGTGAAATGGAATATTGTAGTTGGAATAGGGGATAAAACCCAGGTGTTAGTACGTATCTTGTTGGAGAAAGAATAAATCCATAAATAGTTCTTGAGTTTTTCCCCATATCAATCACATTTTGATATGGGGAAGAGGGTTTCTTTTGTGACTGGGCCCAACATTGGAGATATATGTGTCCTAAATTTCCAATTGAAATGAGAATGAAGAAAAATGTTATTCTTTCGAAAATGCTTCCCCACACCAATTGATTTTGATGCGAGAGACGGGGGCTTCTATCACATTCCAGAATAATGGTTAATCTTAAGACACTATATGGTATAAAGGTCAAACCACATAACATGGAATATTAATCTCTATATATTAGGTTCATATACAGGAAGAAAAAGGGAAATAAATTTCATTATGATTGCTTATAGGAAAAATTTTATAGATTCGTGTGTCTATATGTATCCCATTGGAATGAGAATCAAGCCACATGAAGTTCTTGAAATGAGGTCTCTTTGATGATCTGATTCAAACATAGGGATAAATGGAACTCAGGTGCCACTGAGGACTAGAAATGATGTGAGTAATCCATGTTCATGGAACCTACTCATATATTGTTTCTATGAACTGAAAGTAATACAAAATTAACATCCCCAAATGATAAAGGGTTAAATTAATAAATGATATCAATCATGTCAACAAGGTTCACCTTCCTTTTTGGTAGACTGTATGATTAGAACTCCACAGTTAAGCATGATTGGCCTGGAGTAGTGATCAGGATGGGTGACCTTCTGGGATGTTTCCCAGGGTGTGTGTGAGTGAGGACAAAGAACACTGGAAGGGACATGTGTTGGCCTGTGAGGGAAATAATTAGTCAGATGACCCGTTCGGGCATGTGGGTGGGTCCTAGGGTGGGGACCACGTGTCAGCGGGGCAACTGGTGGTACCTGGCATGCTAGGACCCAACGACCATGTTAAGGCGGGGTGGTTGTGTTGTCACCAGGACCCAGATGGTACATTTGTTATCAGAGGTGGTACCAAGCCTTAAGTGCGATGCACTGCCGGGGTTGAGATGTATGGCCCACAAGAAGGACGTTGTACTCTAAAGGGGGTGATTGTAACACCCCCAAATGATAATGGGTTAAATTACAAAATGATATGACTCATTTCAACAAGGTGAACCATCCTTTTCAACAGACTATCTGATAAGAACTCCACAATTATGTGTGCTTGGCCCGGAGTAGTGATCAGTATGGGGGACCTTCTGGGAAGTTTCCCAGGTTGTAAGTGATTGAGGAAAAAGAACACTGGAAAGGACATGTGCTGGCATGTGGGGACAGTCATTAGTCAGATGGGGACCTTCTGTGAGGTTTCCCGGGGTGTGTGTGAGTGAGGACAAAGCACACTGGAAAGGACATGTGATGGCCTTTCGGGACAGTCATTAGTCATATGACCTGTTCAGGCATGTGGGTGGGACCCAGGGTGGGGACCACGTGTCTATGGGGAAACCAGTGGTACCTAGTAGGCCAGGAACAAATGCACATGTGTTTGTGCTGTCACTAGGCCCCAGTTATTACATCAAATTTGCGTTATCTTATGGGATTTATTAATGTAAAATGAAGAATATGTTAACCGTATATTTTAATGTCACGTAGTGAGGAAGAAGATGATGTTCTATAAGGGTGGGGGGTGATTGTAATACCCCCAAATGAAAATGGGTTAAATTACAAAATGATATGACTCATGTCAAAAAGGTGCACCGTCCTTTTCTAGAGCCTATCTGATTAGAAATCCATAGTTTAGTGTGCCTGACCTGGAGTAGTGATCAGGATGAATGACCTTCTGGAAGTTTCCCATGGTGTGTGTTAGTGAGGAAAAAGCACACTAGAAAGGATACGTGCTGGCCTTTGGGGACAGTCATTAGACAGATGACCCATTTGGGCATGTGGGTGGGCCCCAGGTTTGGGACCATGTGTCTGTGGGGCAACTGGTGGTACCTGACAGGCCAGGACCCGATGGCAATGTTAAGGCGGGGTGTCTGTTCTGTCAATGGGGCCTAGTTGTTACAACAAAGTTTTGGTGTCTTTTTAAATTTATTAATGTCAAATGAAGAAGATGTTAACCGTATATTTTAATGTCACGTAGTGAAGAAAAAATATGTTTTGATCTAAAGGGGGGTGATTTTAACAAACCCAAATGATAATGGGTTAAATTACAAAATGATATGACTCTTGTCAAAAAGGTTCACCATCCTTTTTAGGAGTCTATTTGATTAGAACTCCACAGTTAAGTGTGCTTGACCTGGAGTAGTTATCAGGATGGGTGACCTTCTGGGAAGTTTCCCATGGTGTGTGTGAGTGAGGACAAAGCACACTGAAAAGAAAATTGCTGGCCTGGGGGGACAGTCATTTGTCCGATGACCCATTCGGGCATGTGGGTGGGCCTGAGGTGGGGGACCACATGTCTGTGGGGAAACTGGTGGTACCTGGCAGGCTAGGACTCGATGACCATGTTTAGGCGAGGTGTGTGTTCTGTCACTGGGCCCCAGTTGTTAAAACAAATTTTTGGTATCTTATGGGATTTATTAATGTCAAATGAAGATGTTAAACGTATATATTAATGTCATGTAGTTAAGAAAAAAGATGTTGTGCAGTTTAATGTCCTAAAGTAAGGGAAAATATACTACATATTTTAATGTCATGTAGCATGGAAAGGACATGTGTTGGCATTTGGGTACAATCATTCTTCAGATGACCCATTTGGGCATGAGGGTGGGCCCCAGGGTGGGGACCATGTGTCTGTGGGGCAACTGGTGGTACTTGGCGGGCCACGACCTAACGGCCTATGTGGACAGTCATTAGTTAGATGACCCGTTCAGGCACGTGGGTGGGCCCCAAGGTGGGGACCACGTGTCTGTGGGGAAACTGGTGGTACCTGGTAGGCCAGGACTCGATGACCATGTTATAGCGGGGTGTATGTGCTATCACCAAGGCCCAGTTGTTATAAAACCTTTGAGGTATCTTATGGGATTTATTAATTTCAAATGAATAATGTGTTAATCGTATTTTTTAATGTCATGTTGTGAGGAAAGAAGATGTTGTGTAGTTTAATGTCTTGTTGTAAGGACAAAGATACTACATATTTTAATGTAATGCAACATGGACTCTTATGGTTTTTATACAGACTAATGTCTTGAAATGAGGACATTACTATGTGTGGATACACATAGAACCCAAAAAGTCAGATCCAATCACGCTTGAACCCGCAAATTTAATAATAAAATTAAAAGGTGAAGAGACAAACAAGAGAGAGCGAGAGCGAGATTACATGTCAAAATAGTCATAACCACCACATTCATACCTGGTCAGATAATCAGCATCAACCGATTCCCATCCTGATTGAGGCTCATATTTTTTGAGCATCTTGATATATTCCTTATATCGCTCCAATTTCTCCATGGATTACTTCTCCATAGAAATCTTGGAACATGACCTAGTGGTCACTATCCTCGGAACTGCAGAGTAATCTTTCCTTGGTTTCCTTGAAACTGGGGCAGTCAGGACACCCTCACTGCGAGAGATTATTTTCTTTTCTCCTCAATCAATGTCACTATATGAGACTCAATTCATGTCCTTATCACTTTCCATACCCTCATCATGAGTTTCTCCCCATGTGTAGGGGATGGACTCCCCATTTTCTAGAGTGTAGGCCTTGAACCTTTCCATTCCATTATCAGAGATGTTCCTGTATTCAGTAGAAGAAAAAGGTTGCATTTGGACATTCAGCTGTGTAGTATCTTTCTCCGTCAAAGCGGGCACATGAATCAGATTCTCATAAGTAATAACCTCTTGATCAATAGAAGGGACACTATAAGATATTGTCAGAGTATCATCAATTATGAACTCTTTTCCATTCTTAGGAGTCAACGCCTCAAGTGGGGTTGACTTCAAAGGAGGGTTATTGTCTTTGTTGGCATGATTTAGTGAGGAAGAATCCTTCAATTTATCCTTATGTCGGCAAAGATTGGAGGGGTTTCCTCGCATCCCCCACTCCTTACAAGTGATATTTTTATGACAAAACACCAGAGAGTTCCCCACAACCATACTTTTAGTGCAGAATAGAGGTTTTTTTACATATTCAAAATCAATAAAAAATTTATCAAAGGGACAATAAAGTGTTACCGTGTCAATGAGAGTGGAGCTGAGATCAACTTCCACCAACATTCTAGCGATGTGACCAAACCTGACATTTGTCCTTTCCTTATCCAGACATATGGGTGTTCCAATTGCCGTTCCAATATCATACAATATCTCTGAGTGCCAAAGAACCCAATTAATCCCATTAAGGCGCACCCATACCCGAGCGAAGACATTTTTTGCATTCGAGATAGTAATGTCTAGTGACCATTCATGCAGATGAATCCACCCCGACTTTAGAAACATAGAGCCAAATCTCCAAGCCTTTAGCTTCAAGTCAGCCGATGGAAACAAGTAGTGAAAGAATCCCCGCCCATGGGAGACACATTTCCGACTAGAAAATCCCCACAACATCGAGATTATACGGAATAAATATTCACATTTCCAGGGCAGCGTACCTTTTGGAAGGAAAATATGAGCAATCAATGAGTTCTCACCCTATGCCAATCTTTGAGCAATCACACCAGGGTTGGCCTCAACATGAGCCAAAGATCCCTTTCTAAGGATCTTCCTATGACAGGAGTCCTCATTCCTTTTCTGATCTGATAAAGAATCCTTTATCACATCAAAAAAAGAGCGTTGACCACATGATGAAATAGTAGTGGGCTCCCTCAAAGATTCCATGTTCCTAGAAGAAACCCGAGAACACTGATCAGAGGGTTTTCAGGTCAGTGGATTTCCTATTGTGCAATCCACCAACGTAGCAGCCTTCAAACCATCCACCTTCATCCCTCCATTCTCAGAACACCAGGAGACATGATCTCTAGAAGAGAGGGGTTTCACACTGCTAGACGACGCGAGCACACCAGATGGAGAAGTCTCCGGCTGTCGCGAAACAGAGGTCGACGTGGGGGAAATCCCGTACAAAACCGCATCCTTCGCACTAATTTGTTGCATGTTAAGTCAATTGAAGCCGAGAAAGTGTGTTAAAGCCACTGCCGATCAGAAACCCTAACAGACACCATAGCTCTCTCACGTCGTTTCCCGTATCGCCATCTAGTTACACATAGTAATTCATCATGGATCTTGCATTTGTTAAGTTTTGATAATTTCTATATCCATTGTGATTATGGAGTAAGATCCGTTAGATTAGACCTTCTATCTAGAATAAGGTCTTTCCTATATTGGATCAATATTTGGAGGCTTCTTTCCTGGTATCACTAGAGTCTGGAGGACTAATACTAATTCTCATAGAAGAAATCAAGATAAGCGAAATTTATTATTAAAAGCGCATTCTATTCTGTTTTGATAGACATCGAATTGATTCATGTATGAAATCTATTTTCATCTAACAATTCCAACTCATCAAATCATTTCAAAGAGTGCTCATTTATAGATCATTGATCACAGATTGAAACTCAGAATGAAGGTAATTGAATTTGAATATGATAAATTGATTTTATTTTGTATATCGACGAATATGGAGTTGCCTGAGTGGTAGTATAGGTAGTAGTATGATAACCCCCTAAATAATGAAAATGATTATCAGACTAATGTTTCTTATTTTTATCCAGCACTTTCAGAAGTATATTTGTTAGGATATAATTTAAAACCTCAATCTGTCCATTGGTCACTGCATGATTGTGAGATGAATGGTTGGATTTGATATTGTGCTCATGATATAACTTCTTTACCTCAATAAAATAGAAATCGGTGACGTTGTCCATTAATATGGTATGAGGAACACCAAATAAGTTAATGATATAAACTTTGAAAAAGACAAAAATACTTCTGACCCCGACTACGTTGAGAGGTATTGCTTCAGCCCACTTAGAGATGAAATTAGTTGTAGTGAGAATATACTTAAACTTCTTATCCATAGCTACAGTATAAGGTCATACTACATCCATTCCCCATCAAGAAAATTTCCAGAAGTATTAAGCTATGTGTATAAACTCAGGGGGTTGATGAATGAAGCTAGCATGCATTTTGCAGGTGTGACACTTCTTGGTGAAATATGTAAAATCCTACATCATTGAAGGCTATAAGTATACAATCCTTTGTATATAATAAGAAATTTTATGCCCAGATTGCTAATCACAACATCCTCTGAAATGTACTTCATTAATGATAGTTGTTGTTTATTCTTTATCAATAAACCTAAAGAGGACTATATAAAATCCTCATTTGTAGAGGATCTTCTTGTGATATAAGCTATCATAAATAGGGAAATTAACCACTCATCGCCATATTTTCTCTTTCTCATCTCTATATAGTGGAATTATTCCATTTTGAAGGTATTCCATGATAGGTGTCGTTTATCTTGTAGTATGACTAGAAGGCTCATAAATAGGGATGATTTCATTAATTTACTCTAATATAATCTGAAATAAATCCAAAACAACATGATTATGAGAAATACTAATGATCGTATCATCCCGATTTGGATCTTCCAGGGCTGTGGCTGCATTATCCAATGCATCTGTTGGGTATTTTGTTATCCTAGGACTATTGAAAGTGTTTACTTTAAGGGAAATTCATCTATTAACCCTATGACAAAATTATACAATGGGATTAACACTTCTTTTCTAATTTCTTAATCCTCATTGATGTATTTGATTAAAAATTTTGAATCACCTTTCTCTTTAAGGTGGTTCACTTATATGTGGAGTGCCCATTACGGGCATGCAATGAGAGCCTAGTATTCAGCCTCATTATTGGTATCGCCTTCTAATAACTAGAAGTAAATTGGTAACATTTCTTTTTCTGGAAAGATAATAACAATTCCTAACCAAAAATGGCCGAGTTTAAGATCTTCCAATCTCTTCTCTATTGGACTTTTAGAATAACCATCATAGTATATTTCTGATGTTTGGGGATTATCTTGAATAGAGAATATTTATTCATCGGGAAGTTCAGTATTCAATGATATAGCTTCTGCAGATGAGTGTTCAGTAATGAAGTCTTCCAAGGCTTGGAATTTTACCTCTTTATGAGGCACAAATTGGATATTGAACTTTTTTAAACTAATTACCCACTATGTGATACATCCTTCCAACATACGACAGCTGAGGATAAATTTGAGTGGGTTGTTGTGAGATACCAATTGGACCTCATGATGTTCCAGTTAGTTCCTTAGTTTCTGAAATTCAATGATTAATGCCAGGAAATACTACTTATGTAATGCATGGTTAAACTGAGATATTAAAGTTTTTTTTTATTCCATGGGTGTAAAATGATTCTTGGAAGCCTTTGGATCATTGATAAGTGATTCTTGTCTTCCTTAATTTGCTGATGGGTAAACACATACCGTCTAGATTAGCTACGAAGCATCGAATATAATCCAATATTCCTTGGAATCCTCCTAATTATTTAATATTTTGAGGATGTGAGATTCCAATGATAGATTTTTTCTTATTAGGATCATCTTCAATGCGATGATGGCATATAATGAAGTCGAGGAAATTTCAGAAGGTTACCCTAAAAGCACATTTTATGAGGCTTATCTTAAAATTATGTTGTTAAAGTATACTGAATTTGGTCTTCAGATCAGCTAACTGATTAGAAAATTGTCTATATTTCACCACTAAATCATCAATATAACATTCGAAAAATTTCCCCATGATGGGTTTGAAGATATGGTTCATCACATGTAGATATGTTGCACTAGTATTTTAAAGCCAAAGTAAATTAACCTATAGAAAAATAAACCTTGAGGGTCTAGAAAGCTATAGAATCCTCATATTCTAAGTCCATCTTGAATTTATTATACCTAAAGTAGACATCCTTGGTGTAAAGAGCTTCATAACCATCCATTGCATCAATTAAGAGATCAGTGGTTGGAACTAGAAATCCACCCTTGGGAAAATACTGGTTGATATCTCTAAAATCAATGAAAAATATGATTTGACCATTATTTGTTTTAAATGGATAATATTGGCCATAAATTTGGGATACTTCACCTCTATGATAATGTTAGCTTTAATAATCTTGTGGAGTCCAGCTTCAATTTTCGAGGTGTGAGTTAGGTGTGTTATTCTTTCTTCTTACATAAATCCTCAATGCTCTTTTAGAAAACCAAAATGATGGTTAGGTATGTCGAGATTATTTCCTAGAATTTTTCTAGAGTTATGGGAAAATACATCTTCATGTTTCCTTAGAAATGAAGTATACATATCTTGTTCTTCACAATTCATGGAATCACTAATTAGACTATATTGTGGATCTTCTTATGAAACTAGATTTTTTTCTCTGAGTTCATCTACAGTGGTAGAGAATCCTTCCTCAAATGATGGAGGGGAATCCTACGATCATCTTCTTCTTCCTCCTCACGTGTCACTTCTTATGTTTATTTTTGAAGGGAGTATGATGAAGCAAAAATTTTAGAGCTTGGGGAGGATTCAGTATTTAGACACCTCGAAGAAGAGGTATCCATTTATGACCCTACTAATAATGAAGGGTCTTCCAGGAGTATTGAAAAGAAAATTATAGGTTTCGAATCCACATTGTTTTCTTCATTTATTAATGCGACAACTTCTTCTATTCTAACTGATAAATCAAATACTTCATAATGTTTAGTGGATGATATGGAGACAAATCTATTTATGATTTCACTATCAACAATTTCTCCCATGATTTTAGGCTCGATTTGTACAACTAATATTATGGAAGTCGCTGTCTGAGTGATTCAATTTGGATCTATCCTTTCAATTTTATTGATAGGAAACAGATAGTCTATACTCAGATGATTTAACGAGTTATATGAGATCATTTTCAGACCATTCAAAACAATTAATCTTGTTACATATTTTTATATGTTCCTTGTTCCCTTTATGTGATATAAATCTTCCTCAATACACTGTGATTCACATGTTTTAAATGGGACCTTATCACTGTAAAATGTACCAATTTGACCATTGATGCAATACTTGAGACATTGGTGATATGATGAAGGAAGGGCATCATTTTTATTTAGCTATGTCCTTCCAAGAAGAATGTTGAAGGCTATGTCCTCTGGGAAATCCATGAAATTTAAATTAGATACAAGATCCTCAAATAGAGTTCTGAGTGTAATATCTCCGAGAGGTTCTTGTTCATTCTTTTAATAACCTTGTATCATCAAAGTAGATGTAGATAAGTCACATTCAGTGAGACCCAATCGACGAAGTGTACAAATAGGATTGAGGTTGACTCTTGAGCCATTGTCAATGAAGTATCATTAGATATCTGTATCATTAACCTTTCTTGACAAATAAAAGGGTCCATAATGTCCATGTACAACATCATCCTCATCTTGATCCGTGAAAGATATAACTGCATGAAATTCTGTAGGATCATTCTCTATATACCAATACTCAGTAGCAGAATCCTCAGTTTCAAACTCTTGAGGACTTGAAAAAGTGTCAATAAGTTATTCTCAAATATATTTTGATAGATTAAATGAATCCAGGATTAATTACTTGGATGTTATTTGGGAAATTTGTTTTAAAACATCATGATTTTTTCCAAATTCCTACGTTTTCCATTATGGAAATGTGGTTTATAGGTGCCTTGGAAGATGATGCTCCTGATGTAGATGTATCATATGTTGTAGAAGAAGGAGAAAATACTTATTCTTTTGGTATATTAGAAGGACTAGGTTTATCTAACTATGGAGAGAGTGATGGAGTAAACACTAATTGGTATTCCAAGATGATCATGTTAGGGATGATCCTATCAACTATGGGATAGTTCCCTTGTTCTAGTAATTCTCGCTGTTGGGCTCTCCCACGAGTTTCTAATGTACAAAAAGTTTAAGCAAGGGTATAGAAAAAATAGTGGCTTCTAGAATATCCACATCTTCGACTACATCCTTCAGCATGAATTCTTCCTATAGTTCCTCAATACAATAATGTAAATTCAAGTTCATCATAACTAGAATCATTATTTTCATAGAATTCAATTAAGTGGATAATGTTAACAAAACCGAAGATCTATTCCTCATCTAATGAAGACTCTTCTTGATAAGATGGTTCTTTTGGGCCATTTAACAGGGCAATGCCTATGATTTTTGGACAATTGGAATGAAATCATCCAATGTAAAGGACAAATTTTCTATTGAAATAAGCTCTTATTCTTCTTTTGATTTCTATTTACCTTTCTTGTCATGTTTCTTCTCTGAGGATTGAACATTAGAGGAATGATTTTTTGATGTAGATGGATTGGATGTAACAGAAGTGGTAGGAAAAATAATTTGTTGTTTTAAATATTTTTGTATAATGGAATGATTTTTATTGATCATTTTCTTGACCATCCAATCATCACACATCTGTGAATTTTTTCTTTTGAATTACTGGCATCCATCTTCTTACTCTAGATCGGTAGAAGTAACACATGCTACTTGGGATGATGAAATTTGTAGTTTCACTTGTACGAAGTCAATAATTTTATATAGTAGGCCTTTCAAAATAAAACACTCTTGAATTTTATGTACCTTCATTTTATAAAAGGTTCAATAATTAGGTAGATCTTCATCTTGTTCATTGTTTGGTTCTTGGGCATTGGATATTGAAATAAATTGTTTTCCAAAGTTGAAATGAAATAACCGAGAACATGTTTATTCCTAAAAGAATAAAATTTGTTCTTTTAATTCTTCAAATTGTCCCCTTATTTTATATTTCAGGTCATCTTGACGTGGTGGTCATTGCTGCTAGCACTCGGGAGGTGGAGCCCTTCGCTATGATGAATTTGTTGAAGTAGACACAAGTACTTGTGCTTTTTGGTTTGTTAATGTAGTAATCTCTAATTTCCCTATTATCCTTCCTATATATGATTGTATTTCGTGATATTTTGTTTTGGTTTCAACATTGTAATCCTCAACTTCTTGGGAGATTAAAGAAATGTCATTAAACCAACTTGTGTATTTCATAGGGATAACTATTGTACATAACTCATCATGTAGATTTACCAGAAAACATGTTTGAAATTTTTCTTGAAGAAGTGGTAGATTTTGGAAATATTTTAATCCTTTCCATCAAGAAATAAAATTATAAAATCTTTCATTATCCCTTTGTTTTTAATTTATAATATCAAAAACGGTTGCCTTCGGCAGCATTAAGCTAAATTGGAAAAGGAATTTTTGATGGAGGTCTTCTCATCCATTAATTGATTGAGACTGCACTCTTATATACAAGCCAAAGGTTAGACCATGTAATGATTTCACAAAGCATCTTATCTTTAGTGCTTCATGTTGTTGAGGGGTCCCCACCCTGAGATCACAGTGAGAAACAAAATGTGTTAAGCACTTCTCTGGGTCTCTTGAACTATTAATGATTGGAAATGTGGGTTTTCCAGTGTTTAGTGGGGGAGGGATCAAATCTACCCATTCCGGTTAAGCTTTATTTTTTTGTTCTTCTGTTTCGCACCATTCTTCCATAGCTTACAGTCGAGTTGTTAATGCCTCAAATGTATTCATAAGAATTTGGAGAATATCTGAATGATTTGGGACCTACATGGGTACAACAACTTGAGCTTGAACTGACGTGATGACTAGAAAAACCACAGGTGGTGGTGTACTAGTATTTCTCATGGATAACCATGGAGGATAGGCCTATAAGGATTTTTTTTATTGTGTTCTAACTATGTAACCAACAGAATGAATTCATTATCATCCTTTGTACTTACAATAATCCCTCTTGGATGATGAGCTCCTAAAGGATGTGAAAGCTAATGATCTATTTTAGGAGTATGTCTGGAAGAAATGCTACTTCTAAGTAACTCTGCATTTTTTCTTTTCAAATCCATCTTCTCCTCCTCATGCTTAAAAAATATTTCTTCAATTGAAAGATATTGACCTTATCTAGGGAAAAAGTGAGACATGATCTAACCTTTAACTTTTCCCTTATTAGATGCCTTTTGAAGAGGTGGGACCAGATTACTTGAGGAAATACCTTGATTCTGGGTAAGCCTCTTATTTTGGGTATTCAAACCTCCTTTATTTTATTCAGTATGTACCATATTATGAATAAGAACTTCATCCTTTGACTCCCTCAAACTAGACTCGTTTTATGGAGGATCATCTATAATGGTATTAATGACATTCACCAATGCATAATGCATTGATAAAATTCTATCAGTATCTCTATAAGATTGTTTAATTATTTTCACTCCATGAGACATTGTTCTCTTATATTGTTATTTTTCGGGAGCTAATTGACAAAAAGTAACTTGAAGGGGTTGGATAGATATTTCAGTTGTGCATTCACTTTGTGGATTCTCTCCAAATTTAGAGAAAACTAACTTATTCTATGGAGGAGACAGTGGATTTTAAAAATCCCCCATCTATATAGGCTGAGTTTTTTCATGTACCTCTTCATCAAACCTTTGAACTATGTTTGTTTAATTAAAAGGTTGGGTTAAAAATTCCCCCATCCCTACAGGCTCAGGTGGCTCCTGAACTATTATATATGAAATTAGCACAGTACCACATATGATTTTATGAATTTGGTCCCAACCATTGGATGGGTTCATTATCCAAAAACCACTAAAATTGTCTCTTTCGGAAGACCATTGTGCTATTTCATAAATTAGAACAATCTGATGGCTAGAATCCTCTAAATGGGATGCCTACATAATGTTATCAAATGGTCGATGGAAAAGTATCTTGATGGATTTCACTCTTTGGTCCTGACTTTGATGAGAGCCATTAAAGTGCTATTATTGATAATATCATTGATTATATATAAAATATGATTATTTTTTCTGAACATGGGAAATAATGTTGCACGAGGCCACTTTTTGTGGGTTTGTTTATTTTGGAAAAATGTGAAATGAAATGAATCGTTTTAACACCATCCTCTGATATCAAGACCAAATGGATTATTAGTAATTAACTGGCATAGCCTTTTTAGTGAATCGAAGAATGCAAGTTGAAGGGATCCCTAATGCTTCGCAACCTTTGGATATTGGGAAACACAGAGAGATACTAAGTCAATTTGTCATTGCACCACTTCTATTACCATTACTTGACATGGATATTTTTCATAATGTAATACTTTGGATTTCAGATGACTAAGAGTTTTCCATATGTTCACATGAATATAATGAATGTAATATTATGATATCAGTTCTATTATTTTTTATTGTGAGGTTTCCAAAGGCCAAAACATGAATAGTATTTTACCCGTAGCCGTGTTTTTTCTTATATTCAACATACCTTCCTCATATTTTTTCAGAGTTTTATCAACTAGTTCAAACCAGGGAGGATGCTACTCAATTTTTTTATCATAAACAATAGGATTATCTGTTTTCTCCTCTACTATATTAGAAGGCAAATGACCCAAGGTAGGTTCGGATAATGACTATAATATTTGGCTATCTTCTAATTGAGAAAGTATTTCACCTCTTTGTAACAAAGAATCAGACATGAATGGTCTTATATTGGAATTATCATTGAAATAAGAGGGATTTCTTATCACTACATTTTGAATTGGGGAATTATTTTGACAATGTGAAACACTACTACCAAGAAAACATTCACAATGAATTCCAACATAGGGAGGACCATCGTGGGAGACTACTAAAATGGATAAATTCACATACTCCATGGTCTGCTGGCCACAAAGAGGGTTTTCAAAAATATAATATAGAGATAGATTCAAAAAAATAAGATAATTTACATGAATAAATCTTTATTGATGAAGTATCTAAGGAGGAACATCATAATTAATTTTATTACTCCCAAAATTTAGTAATGAAGGTAGGATCTTGATTTGAAACAGATAAATGTATTAAGTATTCAAGAAATCCCGCATTAAGAGGCGTCAGATTGTATATTGACTCTTTATTTTTCAATTGTTTTTGGAGTGATTTCTTCATAGATTTCCTTTCACACATAGTTGGGGACACTTACTATGAGAAGTGGTTATCATGGGCAGGTGTATATTTTTTCTTTGGGGTGGTCATCATAATGGGTCAATTATCTCTAATTTGAAATGTTGTATATTCATGGTCTGGTTGTTCATAAGATATGGGGAATGTATTCACCATAACCCTCTTCAAATGGAATAGAGATATGTATCTTCTCTAACATGGAATGCTGATGAGTCATCCCAAGTGAGGGGATAGAATTATGTGTTCCTCCCATTATTTTTGATGATGACATTATGATATTTTGGAAGGATTATATAATATGGGAAGGAATATGTGTCTTCCATTTCAAAATTGATAAAATGTGGTTGGTGACTTCAGTATTCAGAATTGGGATATACGTCCATTCTGTATCAGCAAGAGGAGTATGTCCCTACTCTTGTCATCCCTTTCATATCAGGGGACACCAATAATACTCATGTGTAGGGGTAAAGATTTGAGTATACACTAGGTTTATCATAAGAGATCTCCGACCATATTCTCATGGAACGGCCAAATGAGACTGCTGGAAGGCTTGATGGATGATGGCAGGTGTATGTGCATGTTGGTTGTTTTCCTCTAAGCATCTTCGACAGACTTATTTCAATATAGACATATGAGACTGCAGGCAGGATTGGTGGGTGCATGAAGGTTTATATTTCATTTCACATGTTTCCACCATATTTGATTGGTGGGATTCCTTGAATTTAGCAAGAAGAGTCTTCTGACTCACAGATAGTTTTTGTGTATGTTACTGCTCAGGGTAATCCACCATATTTACATGGAAAGATTTGTTCAACACTATTATCTAAGTATTATTTCTTGATGAATTAGGGCGGATGGATGCATGTTCCCATTCGTTATTTTCCACCATATTAGGTTGATGGACTTCTCTAGATGGGTAAAAGGTAAGAGCCTTCTACCTTTTTCCTGAATGTTTTCTTTGAGAGTTATTCATTCTTCCCTGTGTAAGAGGGACCTTAGATGAATATCCTAAGGCAACAACCCCATTGTGTTGGGGGTTCACTGTCGCACGATTATGTTGGTGGTGATTATTAGTGGGATCCCATAGGAAGGACCCATGTGACTTCGAGATGAGTCCATGAGTGACCTCTTGATCCACCTTTCTATATTATTGGAGGGACTAGATATTGCATTCTAGGGATAAAAACTCGAAATGATTGAAGATGATGGATGGCACTATCTTCTTCTTGACCAGTAGTTGTCATTGACATGAAGATCATGGGATTTTGTTAACTTGAAGAGCCTTTCCGAAAGCATCTTGGGTTGGTATTGTACCATGTTGACGGTATTCTAGAACAATTACATTAGAGACTAAGTGTTAAAGATGATGTGTTTTTGATGACATCCTTTGAGTGGATGAGGATCAAACATGGGATATAGCCGGTGCATTCATAGGTGAAATCTAGAAATAATCCATTAGTAATGAAGGGAGTTCTTGAAAAAAAATATTGTCAAATTCAAATAATTCCCTCCATTAAAGAAAAATCATTTAGATGGACACATGCGTGATTGATTCCTTTTTCTAGATTTCCATTAACATTTGATTGGGGCCTAACAGATAGGTAATACAATCAACATGGTTAAGGATTCATGCTGGGTTGACCATTTTTTGTTTCGTCTTCCCTCAAAATGTGTCTTCTAGTTAGGAATCACTAATTCTGGGCGGTTTCAATTTCATTTATTTATGGAACCAAAAATATCCAATTGTTCTTTATCCAAAGGGAACTAATTGCCTAAGGCAGGTGTTCGTTAGGTTTGAACCTATGATACTTAAGAACATACATTGGTCAAGATGATGGAATGTAGGACTCATCATACCCTTTTTGGGTGGAATTATTTCCTACTACGGGACTCTCTTATAGATTTGCTTTATTTTCATGAATCTTTATTAATTCACCTAGTATAACATATGTTTCCCTTAGAATTTGCAATCAATTGTTATCATGTATAAAATTAAAAATCATCCAAATATATTCTAGGTTATTCATTAATGGAGATATCCATTTGTATTCTATATTTTCCATCAATGGTATCCTATTATATACTATTTAGATATTATTTTAACCGTTTTTATAATGATATTGTTTTTTGAGCCACTCAGTGGGTGCCTCTAAAATATATTAATGTCTAGGAGACAAAATTTTGTTGTGATGTTGAGATCATACACATAAATTGGATATATATGTATCCTCGTGAAAGGAATCACAACCCTCATTTATCAGTGCCACTTAATGGGACACACCATACATTTTAAGGTCGTGTGATAAGAATCTAACTGTATAGTTAAATTTCACGTGGTAAGGACTTCTAAGATGAATGTTCTTATTCAATGATTGGTGTGGGACTTATTCCTAATAAGCCCAAGGAACATAATAAATATATGAGTTTCGATGTTAGATTATACCCTGTTGGGAATATAGACAAGGAAGAACATGGTCATTTTGGAGTGTTGGGTTTGAACTTTGTGAAGGATTCCTATGTATCCTATTCAGATGGAAATCAACACCCATGTAGTTCAGTGATTCTCATAGGGGTGTGTGGCCCTTTGAAAGAAACAGTTTGGGGATTACTCTTAAATATGATTCCCTAGTGATTTGTGGATTTAATTTTGGTCTTACTCTTAAGGAGGATTCCCATTTTTTATAATATGATATAGAGCTCAGGCGTTAGGAAGGGTTCATATGTATCCCAATTTTTATGGGAATCAGAGTCCTCATAGTTCATTCAATGAGGTGTTTGTGGAAATGTTGTGATCATATCAAATCTCTAAGCCCACGAGATGCATTATCTGTGTGAGGAATAAGAGGATGTGAATGATTCGATAAAGGCACACACACTTTTCCTCATCTAATAGTGGAAAATAATGGGCCAATGGTGGTTTTGGTAGACGAGGGTAAATAGCATTGAACCATTCAACGTGGAATGAAATATGACGATCATTAGGTCAAGCCAAAAGGATAGGGGATTATGTTATGGTTTCTACTGTAAAAGTTTTCTTTGTAGGGTAGGGGTAATTTTCTATTATTCTAAAGGAAAAGTTGATGTGAACCATACCATTCTTACCATGGATCTAAGGGTCCATGATATAGAGACAATAATGGATGGTCATGGACCAAACCCTAATACTCCAAACTGGTAACTCACCAACACTATTCCTAGGAGAAAAGTCCATGTGACTACAGATATAGAATCCCACAAATGCTCCCTAAATCCTGACCATATAATAAAAAAATGTGGGAAAACTCTAACTATGAATATAAAATCCCAAATGGGATACACGTTGATGTGCCTTTCATAATGGTTTGGTATGTATGGAGGTTTTGGAGTAGGTTTTAACATAATCTCTTTCAGATAGGGATCTAATTAAGGGGAAGCCTTTCCAAGAATGATGTTGTAGAATTCATTATGAAAGGATTTTATATGATGAATTGATAAGGTGAATTAAAAATGGGTTCTCATGTAGTTATCTGGTGGGTAGGTGTGGGCGTGTAGGTAGGCTTGGGTAACATGATGTTAACTTAATTGATGAACAACATGGATTTTAAAACCTGGGTGAGACTTGACTCAATCCTATAAGATTATTCACTAGTATTCCTAAAAGTGGGTAACTCATGTTCAATTGAGATGAATGGGTGGCGTGCATGTGTTTCAGATTTAAGTAAGTTGGTTGCTTTTAGCACACAAGTGTTATGGATTTAAAACACTAAAGGGACTTAAGTCCTATGATCCTATTTTAATTAATCCACCCAATGTGTTAAGGAACTACCTTGATGGTTTTGGATGACTTGGGAAAAGAACTAGGGTGACCAGAGCAACCATTGGGCTTTAGGAGAATTTGTTTTTGAAATCGTGGGGTCTATTTATAGAAAAATAGGTGACCCTGAGAAAATTAATTTTTGGTCACACAATTTGGTTGTGTGCCAACATTGTTGCATGCTAGTGACTACATTACAATGATGAATTGACTAAAATGGGGTGATTTCAAACGTACCCTTTGAAAATATTGAAAATCTCCATGTATTTTCTCATATTTTTTCTATGGAATTTACCTTTGACACCATTTCATCAATTTAATGGAAAGAGTGTAAAAAAGGATGGAAAAACATTAGTGAGATGCCTATGTATATTTATTTGGAACAAGAAGTTGTTTTGACTGTGAAAAAGGATATAAAGAAAGTGACTACCAGAAAAATTGATGATTTATGTAAATGAAATGGATGAGAATATTCCCTTACCTAAGACATCATCCATGGTTTGGTTTTAAAAGTGTGGAATAATTAGTTATTATGAAACTCAATGTACCTAGAGGAAAGCTACTGAAGAGGATAAGTAAGGTGGTATGAGTAAGGGAAACAAATCTAATGATGGAGAGACAATAGATGAAATGTGAATGGATAGAGGTGTTATGTAAGAGGATGAGGCAGCGTTCACTAGTGGAAAAATGATCTTTAACGTCGAGCATTTTAACGTCAATTATTCAAAACCGATGTTAAAAGGTATTTTTTAGCATCGATTTTAAATTAGCAGACGTTAAAAATTAAATCCAAGATTTATATAATTTCTCATGCTTTAATTTTATAGGTCTTGGAGCTAAAACGGACTTATGAATCAAAATTTATGGACGTCAGAAGTTGAACATTATAGGACAAGATTTTTAATGTCGGTTTTATTCAATAACCAATGTTAAATGGAACTTTATGGTGTCGGTTTTTCAAATAACTAATGTTAAATAGTAAAACAAATTTGTAGATAATTTCTCAGTCTTCAATTTAGTAGGTCATGGAGCTAAAAAGGACTTACAAATCAAAAGTTATTGACGTCGGAAGTTGAACATTATAAGACAATATTTTTAATGTCGGTTTTTTTCAATAACCAAAATTAAATGGAACAATTGGCTTCAGTTTTTCACATAACCGATGTTAAATAGTAAAACAAAGCTGTAGATTATTTATCAAGCTTCAATTTTACAGGTCGGGGAGCTAAAACGGACTTATGGATCAAATGTTATGGACGTCGGATGTTGAACATTAGAAGAGAATATTTTTAACATCGGTTTTTCTCAATAACCAATGATAAAATAAACATTTGTTGGAAGTTTTTCACATAACCAACATTAAATATTAAACCAAAGTTGTAGATAATTTCTCAAGCTTCAATTTTACAGGTCATGGAGCTAAAACGGACTTACGGATCAAACGTTATGGATGTCAAAAGTTGAGAATCATAAGAAATGATTTTTAACATTGGTTTTGTTCATTACCTGATGTGAAAAGGATCTTTTGGCGTTGTTTTTTCACATAACTGACTTTAATGAGTAAAAAAATGTTGTATATAATTTCTCAAGCTTCAATTTGACAGGTCTTGGAGCTAAAACCGACTTACGGATAAAAAGTTATGGTCGTCCGAAGATGAATATTATAGGAAAATATTTTTATCATCGGGTTTTTTCAATAACCGATGTTAAAAGGAAATTTTTGGCATCAGTTTTTCAAATAATTGTCGTTAAATAGTATTGAAATGTTTTAGATAATTTCTCAAGATTCCATTTGACAGTTCTTGGATCGAAAACGGGCTTATGGATCAAATTTTATGGATGTCGGAAGTTGAACATTAAAAGAAAAGAGTTTTAACGTTGGTTTTTTCAAGAACCGACGTTAAAAGACACTTTTTGGCATCAGTTTCTTAAATAACAGACATTAAAAAGTCACTTTATGGAATTGGGTTTTCAATAACCAACATTAAAATCCCAACACGAGAATATCTTTCACATCAGTTATATATTTACCCGACGTTAAAAGTAACTTTCAAATCCGCGGTTTCAGTATTTCAATTTTTTCACAACGCGTATTTCTATTTTCAAATTCCTGGCTAAATTTTAATTCATCACCACCATAAAATATTTGTTTTTAAAATATATATGTCCTCATTTTCCTTATTTCGTCATTTTCAACGTCTTCATCACAATCAAAATTTCAACAATTATTCAATCAACGATGTGAACATGGTATTTATTCTTATCATTTAATTTCGTTATTGTTTTTTCCTTATTGTTAAAATTCTTGATTATTTTTAATATGATGACGAAGAGTTCTTTGAATCAGGATATAAAGATAAAACATCCACATGAGATTCATCAGCTGAGGTTCGAAATCCTTTATTGTTCATCATTTTCATTATTTCATGAGTTCTTCCCTAAAAACAATTGAAATAATGACAAAGAAGATATAGATTCATAAGAAAACCACAAAATAATTAAAATTAGGTTGAATATTTAAGTATATTATTTATTTTGTTCATTTGTTTTATATTTTTTTGTTCTCTCTTCTCAGGGTTTCATTCAAGCGAGTTGTATCTATCGAATATTAAAGAGGTACAACTTATGATGATTATAACTTTTGACCATAAAGTCTTTTTTTTTTCTCAATGAAAATTCAAATGGAAGCTTTGGAAATCTACTATATTCTAATATTAAGAGTTTAAAATTTTTAACATCGGTTTTTACTAAAACCAATGTTAAAAATAATGTTTTTTTTCGAAAATGCACCTTTCACGTCAGTTTTTTCCAAAACCAACGCGAAAAATAATTTTTTTTAAAACACAATTTTGTCGTCTGTTTTTACCAAAACCGACGTGAAAAATAATGTTGTTTTCAAAACCCACTTTTTGCATCAATTTTTATAAAAAATGGATGTTAAAAACATGTAGAATCTTAATTTTGACATTGGTTTTCAAAAAAACTAACGCCGAATATTGAGGAGTCCTATCTTTTAGCGTCGGATTATATGAATTCCATCGCCGAAAACCTATGGGGGATGAGTTTTGACATCGGTTTATAATAACCAACATTGAAACTTCAATTTTATACGTCGCCTTTAAAGACATCCGTTAAAAACCGACGTCAAAATTTAAAAAAACCGACATCGAAATACATTTTTCCACTAGTGATTGCTAATGGAACAAGAATTAATTGGTATAATAAAATATTTTATATATTTAGATTCAAGAAGAACGTTAAATTAAAGGTGAAATATATAATGATTTTTTGTTTTTTGTTTTTTCCTATAGTTTTACAAGAACGCATTGAATGGTTCCAACAGAAATAGAAAAGGGATATAATGGAAAGGTGATGTCCAGGGAAATAATTATTAATGGAAATATAACCCTTGATTACTTCCATATGTTATGATAATTTTGTTGAGATAATGATATGTGGGATATGAATAAGTAAGTTATAGTGTATATATTACCATGGAACTAATTACGGAGTTGTTGAAATGTAGTTTACGATATCATGGATGAATTTTAAATCATCTTGGTTTTATGGAATATATCCAGTAATCTATGGAATATGGAAGGATGCATGTTTTATAGAAGTATTTATGGTAATTTTTATAATAACATGATTCAAGAGAACATATGATGAGGGTATTCAAATGTTTAGAATGTGACAACCCAGAGATAATTTGTGATATATGGGGGAATTAATGTATAGCAAATTTCATGACTCTATTTCTAATGTTTTTTATCTTCATCTATGATATGGGTTATAAGGTTAAACATTTATCAACAAATTATGATAAACTGTAGATGAAGTATTTACGCAATGAGTTTTTATTGAAAACCTTGGTCAAAAGGATATTTAGGGATTAAACTTATTTCATAGATGTCCATCATATTTTGGAAATTATATTACGGTGGTTTTAGAAAAGGATGTCATGCATGTCAGTTGACAACCAATCATGTGCATAAAGGCTATGGGTCTTGAACCCATTACTGACAGACGATAAGGGTTTCTAACCTACCACTGGCTTACATGATGTCATGGTTAATATATAATTATTTTTGATGAGTAACTATTCATGATGAAACAATAGTGTAACATTTATGATTATAGATTAATTTATAAACAATATTGATTTTATTAAGAATATTTATTGATAAATAGTTATGAATTTCATTCTTTTATGGGACATAAGAACATATAACAATTTATTTTATCACTCCAAAAATCAAAGTTAATTTCTTGACATCCATTACACTAAGTAATGGATTAATTAGAAATTGATTAATTTTAAAATAAAGAATTAATTTTTTTTGTACATTTATATCATGTAAGTATATTTCATTTTATTCATGGAAAATACAATAATTACTCAGTTCTAGTATAATTATAAAAAGAAAATGTGTTGTCTTAATACCTTAATTTTTTGGAACCAGTGGCCTTTTAAATCATTTAAGATAAATGAATTTAAGGCCATCATCTTTTCTTTGATCATTAACTTGTTTGTGATTGTTGACTTCAATCACACCCTATAGATATTTAGGACTTTCCTCTATGTCCAATATTCACTCCGAACCTATTTTCTTCTATGTGGAAACCCACTTTTATGTTAATTGGGGTAACTATTAAGGTCCCAACTTTCCCTTTTAAAGGGATGTTTTAGTATTCATATTACGATATGTGTTTCTATGAATGAAACTTTCATGTATTACATATTCTATATACCAAATGAATTTAAAGTTATAAATTAATTTTATGGGGGTAGAATGTAACACCAAAATATTTTGTGAATTATTATTTTTTGAATAATTTAACCTTTTTGGTATTTTTATTCTTTTTTAAACACTGAAGATAGTTTATTTTATATTAATGCACTATGTTTGGCTGGAATTATATGCAACACCAAGTTAATCATTTTCAACACGAAAACCAAACATTATCTTTGTCTATAAGTATCTATATGTCTAGGTTGTGTTACACGCAACAATAACTTTCTTCGATGGCTTTCATTACTCGCAAGACGAAGTTTTACCAAACAATAGTATGCCATTAAAATGATATTACATAATATAATAAGATATAAACTACACTTTAAATTAGTGGTTATGAATATTATTAACTAATTTTCTAAAATTTATGGTGTCAGCAATATTTTATGAATTCATTGGATATTAATTAATTTTAACTTAATATTAAATAAATTTAAATGTAAAAGAAGATATTATTTTTTATGTTCCCAAATATGTTTTACATTAATAAATTTAAATAAATAAAAACAGTTTGTTATAATAATTATAATTATATTTTATATATTCAATCAGATATTCTTGTAATTCATCCAATAAATTGGATAGATATAAGATAATAAAGAACCTAATTTTATGTATAAAAACAATTATTGTTTTATAAATGTAGTTTTAACGCCTTTTAATGGCGAACCCATTTAAAATACAATTTTTGGAACATTTATATATTTAATTTTTCAAAATAAGCTTTATCATTTTATTATAAACTCAAAAATTAGGGTAGGATAATTCTTTGTTATTTTTCTGAACGGTTTTTTTAACTAACAGTTAAAAATATTGGATTTTAATTCTAAACTACTTTTCATCTAATTTATTTGTAAGGTTAAACTATATGTTAAATTTGTTTGAAAGTTAATTTATAAAATATATTTATCTTTTTATATAATTTTTTTAATATTAAAACATTCAAATTGAAATTGGATATACAAATATAGAATACTTTTGATCATTTTTACTTTAAAAACCTGCAGTGTCATCCCATCAGCAAAAGATATTTTAAATTAATTTATCCCACACCTATGACTAGAATTTGGAAAAATGGATTCTATATAATTAGAGTAATATTTAGTTTTTAATTTTTAAAACATAGTACTTGACCAAAATGATTAATAAAATTAATTGAAATTAATTACATTGGTTAAGGTGATATTAGTATTAACTAAGGACTAACCCTTAAATTTAATACCCAAAATGAACTTGAAACATATCCAAAACCCATTATATATCCATTATTCGTCCATTTACATTATATTATTTAGTTTGGTAGGTTTGGTATGAATATCTTAGGTAAAAACGTGGACACACCAAACTTGTTTTCAAAAATTCCATCTGTTTACATTACATTCCCTATAAAGGCCACCACATATCCCTCTTCTTCACACCACTAAAACAATTTTTTTAAAAAAATTATATGTCCAATAGAATTTACAAAATCCCTCCCATATTACACGCTTCCTCCCATTGGGAATGAATTTTTCCAAGGAGGCCTTTTAGCACAAACCAAATGGAGTTGCCTGATTAAGAGGCAACGTCTTCTCTCATGCTCCATTATTTTTTTCATTCTCTACCCCATAAAATCTCTTTATTACATGATTTTATAAAAAAATAGTATCATAAATAAACTAGGATATTTTTATTCTATGGTTTTTATCTACACTTACACACACCTTTATCTTTTAGGTAAAGAATATACTGTTTATGTGTACGGGGATCTTTCTCCTCACAAAAAGATGATTATTCAATTTACTTACCACCTCTCATGGTGGAAATTATGATGGAAACTATATTTAAATATATATAAAATATTATATTTATTATTTAGTTATTTTTATTTATTAATTTTACAACTTATAAACTTTTTACTTTCCATTTGATGTAAATATGATAATGTTGTTTGTATAAGTGTGGATTACTGCCCCCTCAAAGAGGTGTGATTCGTTCACACACTAAATATAATGAATTAAGGATAGTTTTAGTGAAATTATATGATATATATAACATTATAATGATACTTAAATAATATTCTGTACTTATATAAATTTATTTCATTTTATTTCTTTCTTTCATTACGACAATAAAAAAGGAAACAACATTCATTCATACGTATGAATTTCCGTCTCCATGAACGATGTATTCCATTTCGTACTTATATATTATATATATTATTGTAATAAAAATATACTGAATATAAATTATATTTATATAATTTTTTTTACATTCTAGAACCATGATATTAGATATAATAATATGGATGTTTAAAAGATGTCATATAAATTTATATTTGTTATACAGGTGGTTTGAACTAGTACGACGGGATTCAAGTCAGAAGCTAAGGGGATTCCATATAACTTTTTATTTCCATGACATATATCTTATGTTCAAAAATATTTCCTTTTTTGTGGTGTATGTACATAACATTATTGTATTCTATGTATCATATAATTAAATTTATGTGTATTAATATATCAATTTTATGATCTTTCTTTCATGGGGTTTAGGTATCAAAAGTTAAAAAATCGATGATATAGTTTTGTATCAATTTTCCTTCATTGAGACTCATGTTTTATTATGAACCTAAATTCTCTTTCATGTTGTATATAATTAAATTTTACATTTTATATAACAAATTTACTTATTTTCTTGTTAATTTATGTTTAATTTAATTTTATTTTCTTACATGGAGAGTTTGATCCCATGTTACTATGTTATAAGAGTTCATTGAGACAATCTCCTCACCTTTCCACATTGTTTATTCTTATGCTTCCTTTGATAAGATCTAATGATCCATATCCCAATAACATTCACGTGTTTTCTTCTCCACTAGTTATTAATGATTTATTCAATTATTAGTACCATATATTCCACTCTTTAGTACATGAGATAGTTAATAAATTGTTTTTATGAAATATAGACTTTACCATTAATTTAGTGGGAAATCTATATTCCTTAACATTCATATTCTCTAAAAAGGTATTCCAAGAAGTTTATACTACTATCCTTTAATATTTTAAATAAATTTTACCATTTTATTCTTTTACCAATCTCTTCAAAATAATCATCTTTTCTCTTTCCAAATAATTTGTTTTACCTTTTTACAGTGAAAAGGTCATTTTTTTTCCTCATACAACATGTATTGATTTACCCACCATAATTTCATTGATACTTCCTATTAATATTTTAATAGATATTTTTTAAGATATTTTTTTTAAATGTAAATTTCTATGGAAATTGGTTTCAAATTTTTTTCAACCTTATTTTATAAGTATTTAAGGAAAATTGTTTTCAACCTTCTTTTATAAGTTTTCAAGGAAAACTGTTTTCATTATTTTTTGAATAATTATTTATATGATTTCAATGTATTTTACAAGAAATTATTTTTCATAAAAAATAATTTTCCTTTCATATGTTTTAAATTAAAAATGTTTTTTATACATTTTCAATATTTTTTTTATGTTTTCAATGTGTTTAAAATTAAAAAACATTATCGTATTTTTTTTAACTTATTTTATATATTTTCAATGAAAAAGGAATAAAAAATTATTTCGACTCTTCTTTATATGTTTTGAAGGTATTTTTTAATAAAATTACATTCAATTGGTTTTATCTGTTAAAAATACATTTTCAAATAAGAACTGATATTTTCTTCAAGAATTGTTTTTGTTATATATGTCCAAATTCTTTTCCCTCTAGGAATGAAACTGTTGATGTTACTCATGCACTTTTAGGAAATTATAAAAAGGTTCCATTAATATTATTTCTATGAATATGTGTTTCTAAATGTAATAATCTTTATCAAACTTGTTTCTCTTTCATGGGATATATTTTTCTGAAATCCTTTTCTATTTCAAGGGTTGCTCTATTGATGAAATTATTCTGAAACCTGTCTTTTTTTCACAGGTTAAGATATGATTACATGTTTACAATACACATTTAATTACATGGGTAATGATAGGATTATTTATGATTTTTTTGGAACATGTGTGTATGAATTAATTATGATATTGTGGGGCCTATATCTCCCTTCAATTCATTGGGTAATGATTTATATATCATGATATTGGGTAAATTTGTCATGGAAATTATCCTTGACAATTAATATGTTCATGCGAGTGAACCATGACTACCAAGATGGTATGAGGAGTGAATTCATGCTACTGAGATGTCCATGGGAGTGAACTATAACTAAAAATATGGTATAGGGATTAAACTTGTAAATCCAATATGGTCTAAGTAGCGATTCCTTGGCTATTATGGAAATCATATTATTTTCTTATGTGTCTTCCACAATTCCAATTTTGATTCCTATGTTGTTATTTCATCACTTATTCTATTAATTCTATTATGATCCATGTATTACGATTTAAAAATCTTTATTATGATATATAATATGCAAGGTATTGTATTTAAATTTTATTCTCATTTTCCATAACCTTTATTTAGGTTATGCTTACACATTTCAATTATTTACCCTTACCGAGCATCTGAGATAACTATTTTATATGATTCCTTTCCCACAATGATAAATAATGGGTTTAAGTATATGTTCTAATGGTGGAGATATTTGTTGATTTTGTTTAATATCTTTTACTAGGGTATAATATTGTGATTCCATAAATCCAAAGACAGTAAACAGTTACATTCCTCATGCATGTATTATTTTAAATTACTAATTATTCATCTAAAATGGTGTAATATCCATTTCTGTTAATCCTACGTTGTTGTAAAAAAGGTGAAAAAATCACCTTGGATCATCCCTACTCAAATATTTAGGGAGTACATGAGGCCTTGGGGATATGAGGAGGGTGTATCTATGTATAAATTATTCTAGGTCTTACCCATTAGAAAATTATAATAAATATCCTGTAAGAATATAATAAATTCAGAATAAGAAACTCATCCACCAAAATAGGTATTCATTCAAACCCTACCACATTGTTTATGCTTACACTGATTGTGACCATGAATTTTCATATTAGGGGGAGTATGATATTCTTTAATCGGTCCCAACTATTAGAAAAGCCTATTTATGAGGAGGTTGATCCCAAAACCTAGGTCCACCAAATAGTGATAGATCTCCACAACATTGAACATGTTGTTAATGTATAGTGGGCGTAGGTTCCCCTACATTAGAACTTGTTCATCATTACCATAAAACAAAAATATGTCCTGGAATTCATCATTAATATACTCCTCCTCATTGTAGGCCTCTACAGAAGATACATCTTCTTCAAACAAGGTAAGGATTTTCAAACGTCTACAAGGGCCTCATTCATATATTTCGACATGTGTAAGGCCTTAAGGATTGAGGGTCTTTTATGAATTCATGCGAGGTGATTCAATATATTTTACTTCCATGGTAAGAGCATGTTTATCTCAAAAGGGGTCGTTACTTAGTAGGGTGCACTTTATATATTTCTGGTTATACCTTATAGTTCTGTTAGTGATTGAAATATCCTACTACGGACTAGATGATCTTCTCTGAACCATTGTCGGCTAACTACAAGTTGGTTGAGGCCTGGTTCTGGCTAGACACAGCTGATCAAGAAATGACCTTAGCTAGGTTTCTCAGTCAAATAACATGGTTAGGTATGGAGGCATACATGATGGATCATATTTATAGGATAATTCTTATTGATCATGGTGAAAAATCTAATTTTTGGTCTTAGTAGCATGTATGGACCAGTTTTGATGCATTGTCCTAAGCATTCTACTGATTTCCATGTCCTCATCCTTTCATTTGATGGTATTGTCTAGAGGAAGTTGAGGGGTTTTCATGGTATTCCTCACTATCTCATATCATGAGGTGGTCTTTCATATCGACTAAATTCCTTGAATTTTAATTATACTCGTCATCAATGAGGTTTCTAAATCCTTGGTATAACCTGGAAAAATGTACCAACTCAGGGGGAATAAAATCACAATGTGTGCGAGATATCTCTGAAATCTGTGTTGGAATTTGATTTCTCATGCACCATTAGTGCCTATTATGTAAGAATTTGGATGGCTAAAATGTGGATGATGAGCCATTTGATGGAGAATGTGTGGAAACCACAAGAGTTTTTCACATGCTTATGTGAGAAAGGATAATACCATGGGCACAAGTAATGACCTTGTGATCCAACCAATTGATATATTTCATCACCCCATGGCTGGAAGTCTACATCCCTTAATGTGAACCCACACTATTGCTACTGGTTTTAAAAAATATATCTATCACCAATGTTGAGCCATCACCCAACATGACCAAAACATGATCCACTTTTCCTAGTGACAATCATTGAATGTATATCATTGCTTGATAGTGTCTCCAATGATCCCATGGTGTGAAAAATGATTATAACGTTCATCTCATTTATCTTTCAGGGGTTTCATTTTATATGCTATCTTCATAACTCCCTTATATGAGGCACACATGAAAAAACCTAGGACCAGTGAATCCTTAAAGGAATGGGTCTAACTCCCGCTCTCTGATAAATTCACTCTATGAGTCAGGAATTGACAAGGGGGTAAAGATATGTTCTCTCATCTAGGCAGTTGTACATGAATATATGGTGCCTAACAGTTCTATGCTGGGTGAGACTATTCATGATATGACATCACTTGGGGACCCTACTCGGGAAAAGGATCCAAAAAATCTATCAGACTAGGTTCCAATACCGTTATGGTCTAAAAATTATCATGTCTAGAAGTTATATTCATGGGAGATGGAAAAGGAAACATGCACAATAATCTAGTCTGTTACAGGGCTTCCTCTAGATACTAGGCCTTATCTGAAAACTCCCAAAAATAACTTGGAACATTCAGGGTGATAATGGTAGGCTCCATATCACCATTTATTATTCCCACACACATTGTAAGCTATTTTTATAGGGATAATGGCATATATATTGAATATGTTAGGCCTTTCCACTGGGTAAAAAAATATATGACACTCACACTAGAACATTATTTTTACTTAGAACGATTATAAATAGATGTATCACATGTGGTAGAGTTGAAATGGTCGAGGAAATTTTTGCAAAGGTTACCGCAACTAATAATCAACCCAACATGAATCTAGATATAACAAATAAACTTGGGTCCTTCTAGTGTCTAACCAAAAAACTGAATCATGGAAACATCATACTGTTTGGGGTTCCAAACATGGGTCCACCTTTAGATGATGTGTGATAAGTGTTTTCACGAGAAAAATATCCTAAGTATTGGGGAAAATATTGGATTTAAAAACTCTAGGGGTTATCATATGTTGTCTACCCACACTAAGTATGCATTTCAAATGGATGGTATTACAACCTATAATGTCTTTAGGGCCTCAAGGTGGGGGATGAGAGTGGTTATCATGTCATCATTATGAGCTTCGTAGTCTTAGAAAGCATCCCTAGGATAACCTGTTTAGATAGGATGCTCAACTAAATGAGAGAGATCATAAACTTGGAAATTTGTATCGCCTAGATCTCATGGATGATAGTTACAATGCTCGAGTGGGTTGAAAATGCCACGCCTCAGTTAATATCCATATACTTCTTCCTCTACTTCGACTGGATAGGCGGGGCCACCAATCCTGACTTGGGGAACCTGGACAAGGAGGAATTGTTGTCCCACCATATGTGAGATGGGTCCTTGTGGGGTAGTTCAATAATTCAGGTGCCAATCAACAACTAGATCAACATTGATCCTTTTATTATATTCAATTTGTTGGAGTAAGGTGTCTATCATGGGATCTTTCACTATTTTCATTTTGACCTTCAATAAATAAGAGTGGTTTTCATTCTTATTTCTCTTTTCAAGATGTCCTAGGGTAGGCATAAATGTCACATAAGAGGGGCCCCTGAGGCCACTTGCATTCCTCTATTGACGAGTGAGGATAGTTATAGGGAAGTCTGTCTAGTAATGTGCTACTTATTAGGGTGGATTTTCACTATCATGCTCTAATTTAGTGTCCCCATTTCCATGATGGTTTTTAAGGTTATGTTTGATCATGTTTACAAAAATGGTAACTAGAGGGTTACCCTCATGATAGGTGGATATTCCATGTTTCCTCAAGATAATGTATAAGTGGAGGGTAGAATACTGTCACCAACCTCTAATTTATACATGCATAGATTCTTCTTCTATAACCTATTAGAGCACTATGAGGCACCGGAAAAAACATTAAGTGTCTGGTGGTATCCCAATAATGCAATGTGCTGAGCGATTTGTACCACTTTGATCTAAACACTTCATCCATTCTAGTTGATGGTATTGATGTGAACCTAGTTTCCTAGGTAGACCAAATAATGATCTTGGATGTAGTAAAAGGTCACCCAGATGAACTGGTGGAAACGCATATCTTAAACCTCAATATGGGACACTGAGATATCGATGGTTAGAATTATAGGTGGACAGAACAACACTCAAATTTTTTGTGATCAGAACCTTCCATAGGACATCTTTCTCAGAATAAGGGTCTTAATCTGGGTCATTCTAATATCTAATCGATGCTAGTTGAGATATGTGTGGTGGAACCGATGCTGATCTATTCTCTTGCTGACTGATTGGGATAAGAGTCACTACATGAGTCAAATATTTCAACATTTCTGGACAACTCTTGGGCGATGTTCCAGATACATCATTACATCCCTATATGATAGGGTATTTTACACTTCCTTATGTGTGAGGGAAGCATAATTCATTTTCGGTTCATCATAATTCTCACCATAAAAAATTCCATCGATGATCCTAAAAACACTCAAAATTCAAGAGCAGATGTGGATTGGAGGGAAGCTACAGTATACTAAGGAAGCTACACCATGACACCATGGAAGGGGATCAAAAAACCCTATACATAAAAATAACTACGAAGGGATGTGAGGATCCTTTGGAACTATATTTTTAGACTATGAAACACATCTATTGATATCTCTCACCATACACTGTAAGTTGGTGTGGGTACTACATTATAGAGTCATTTTTTACCTCATAATCTGAGATATCAAGGAATTCCATGAAAAACATTTATTTCCTAGGATTTCACCATTTATGGAAACTGTTCTCCCTTAATCCCATGGATGGATCTTCAGTGTAGGGTATGTATTTGGCATGGGTAGGACCATAGTGTGACTTGGTTGTAACATGGGAAGGATATCCATTTTATTTGGTAGGTACAAAGGGATTTATCTACATTTTGACTTCTGTTTGAGTGTAGAGGACCACTCTGATCGGTTTCAATTCTATGAGAACCTACTCTTTGGCTGGTGAAGGACTGGGGATGACCTCTACTTTGGTTGGAAGGAAGACGGGGAGGCCCTCCGTGCAGTTTTGAATGAACAGTGGAAGGATATCCATTTTGAGAAGTGTGAATATGGGTATGAAAATCATAATTGATGTCTAAAGAGAGGGTGGGACCTCCTCTTTAGTATTTGATGAAAAAATAGGACCTCCAATTAGGTTGCTGTTGGATAAGGGAGGACCTCTTCTATGGATGATAGTGGCACGAGGAAGACTTATCTTATGGTAGTTGAATGATTATGGATGTACACCAATTGGTTTTATGATGCTATGTAGATGACTTCTGCACAGAGTATCATCATCACGAGTTGGACCCCAACAGCGATTAGGGGATACAATGAATTAAATAGTTAATATGGACTTCCTATGAGGAAGCTGGGGTCTCGATCCCAATTTGGAAATGATGGGTCCATGTTCACATGTTTTAGTTATCTAATTGGAAGCAATGTTAATGGAATGGTCCACTATATTCATAGAAGATTCCCCCTTTCAGGTAGCATATTGAGCATTCCCTTGATGTTGGAATCTGGTGCTTTGGATTGGGGCATTTGAGGAATTAGTTAATTATACAATTTCTTCAGTGTATAAGGCCATCCAATGATAGTATTGATGAGACATGATGGGATATCTCTTTGGAGGCTCTAGGTTACCAGTTGTATCCAGTGAAACTCAAGAATCCCCCACGTCCTAGAAAAAGTGGAGAGAGCCATCAAAGTGATTATTGGAGAAACCCCTGAAGTGATTCATTGTTATAATGAGGGTGGTTTCCCCGATTTGTCCTTTTACGGAGGAGGTGTCAATGATATTATGAAGATTATAGGTCCTCATGAGCTATATCCACTATGGGAATGACCCCCTCCTGCACTTACCAGCATTCAAGGGTGTAGATCACCCACCTCTAGATGATATCAAAGGGTGATACTGGGCATGGCCACTCAGTTTATGATGTCATGGTGGACATTGTGGTGGGGGTAGAGTTGTGTGGGATTTCATCATCAATGTTTCTCAATCACTAGAACTTGTGAGAACTAATTGTTTGTCTTCTTGAACCTTGATTATTTATGGACTATGGATTCAACCATCAATAAAGGTACACAAAAAATGATGCTCAACAACCCAAAATCATCCAATAATTTATAAATGGAGATGGATACTGGATGAGAAGGCCATAGACAACTAATTCCCATATATAAATTTCCCAATGGGAATGTGAGTTTCATGTAGGGCCCACCATTTTCATGGAATGACTGGGAACTAAATTTTTTAATCTTGTGACATGAAAATATTTTTGTTCACTAACACTAAAAGTCTCTATGGTTGTAGGATAATAATCTCACATCAGGTTCACAATATCTATTTATGATGCTTTCATCAGGGATGGGTCTATGCATCAATGTATGTTGGCTTCTTTTTCCCGGCATTACCAATTTCTAAAAGAGGGAATATTTCATCACCATCATCAATAATGTCTTATCCTACATTAAAATGGGATGATGGGATATTGTTTTATCCTTTCATGGATTCCACCTTGGGTACGATTTCATTTTCTGGTTATCCCTCATTGATTTAAGTCATGTTCATGGAACTCGTTCTAAGTTCCTTCGCTCAATGTATTTCGGTTAATTACAATAAATATTTCTTAATAGGGAATCAAACTTACTTCAAGAGATTATTAATTATGGGAATCTATGGGAATTTCGGGATATTGGTCACATTGGTTACCTGCAAATATTCCACTTAGGATTTAATATCATATGACGAATATTATCTTTTTAACCCAACGAATCCTATATCGATAATAAGGTAATAAACTTTGGGGGCATAAGTCATCCAAGGGTTTTTACCTCAGGTATCCCATGTGTATTCCATGAGGTAGGTATTCTGGGTACAGTCAAAAGTTTTACATCCTACGGAGATGTATCAAAATATCAAGTTGGGATGGATTGGTACATGATGTTAACTTCTTATAGATATGAATTGAATATCATAATTCCCTATGTATTTGGATGTTGGGAGGTTGGATTAGAACTCAAGGTGGAGGAGTATCTAGGATGGATGGATCAAAATTTCCCATATAGGTAGATTTAGAAGGTGTATACCTAGAAGGGAATACATGAATATTTTATCATTTTCAAGATTGAACCTTGGTGATTCATTATACATAAATTATTTAGATAAAGGTTTCAAAGGACCGGTCCAAGTAGTTTAACAACATACGGTAATGATTATTTTATCGAAAATGGAGTGTCTTTGAGTGATGGCATGGGTCTTATTCTATGAAAATTCCTTCTGTTGGTTTCAATCATGTTCTAGGGAAAGAGGTGGCATCCCATGATGATCATATATGGGGAATCCTATGATCATCAAATAGGGTAAGGGCACAATTTTTTTGTAATTTGTTGAGAATGTTGTCATACTTTCTAATATCATACTATGAGGATGTGGAACTATGATGTTTTAAATCACATATGTCAGATTTGGGTGGACTCACTCCTAACCCCTACGGATTATGTGACCTCTGATCATGCACCTAAGGGTAGGGCAAGCCTTTAGAATTATCATGGAAGAGTGGTCAATTAGGAGGATGATGTTAGTGACCCTATTCTTATAAAAAAGTGGTTAGGGTACCTATGATTATATTGAATACATATATTAGGGGTTTGGACTAAACTTGAAGTGAAATTTATAAGCACCTGAGTGGGTGAAACTAGTCACATATGGACTCAAGGTGGAACTGAATGATCCATGGATTTCCATGGGGCACTTAAAACTCAAAATTCATGAAGGAATGTAAACTGAGTGGAGGAACAACAAAGATTCCCATGATAGAATATTATCCAATTTTGTGTCATCGAGGTGAGGTTATTTACATTTCTTTCGTTCCTTGAGGAGGTTTATGGGTTCATCAAGGGGATGCCTTAATGAAACAAGTTTCCCCTACATTGGGATGATGTCTTGATTTATTGGGGAGATCTACCTAAAGGCTGATTTCTTCACCAATCCATATGTACCTAAAAGGGACCTGTTTGTTAACAAAGGGTAAGGGACTTTGTGAATGGAATTTCCAGTTTGGTTGGAGGCTCTCATGAACATAATGGATGAGGTTACATGATGAATGGGTAGATTGGGTGATCCATTTTCCTATTGTTCCTAAATATCAGGTGGTTCTCAAAAAGGGAGAAATTTTTAAATTTATAAAGCTCTCACATACCCAAAAGTTTTGACTAAAGGAAATTTCTATAGTGTATGTGTTTTTGGATAATTGGAGGCAATCAAAAATATTAATGAGAGTCGTGAGTGGGTACAACTCTTGGATATTGAGAGTATTTTTCTTGGAGATTGTTTTCAACTCTTGAGGTGTTCACAAAGAAATCCATGACTTTTCCGTGAAATTTAGAAGAGGTTATCATCAAGTCTTCACATTTTCTTGTAGAATATACCCGGATCATTATCTTTCCAAGATCCATTCATTCGAAACAGAGTCTTTCTTCATTAACAAGACCCTTAGATGGCATCCTAATTCCAAATATTTGATTAATGTTTTAGGTAATATCAAATTCAATGTCGCACTTATTCAAAAGCCTTATTGACTTATTTACCTTTTAACCATAAATTTTATGATATACAATAACATATTAAACAATATACAATACCCCATTTGAAAATTCACACATCTTTTTTAGAAATTTATCATTTATGTATCCTAGTAACAAATACAATAAAAAACCCTTTGAATACACATCCAAAACGCCTTTTAGATATACTCTAAAACAATTTCTGGTCATCTCCCTATGTCAAACTGAATCCCCATTCAATCAACCATTAGGGGTGACCCCATGGTCTGTTATAGTGATGATAAAAAAATTGATTTCATAAATTCATAAATGTATGGAAAGAGTGTCCCATCTCAAAACATTAGTTCATATCATGTTATAAAGGTATCATTCATGATCTCTATCAAACCCATGTATCCCTATATTTGTGTCCACCAACTACATCATATAAAAGTATATATTTTCATATGATCACTTTTTCCAATATATATACTAGCCAAGGGATTTGAAAAATGTAAATACCTTTTATATACACATATAATATCAATTAATTGAGTATATATTTATTTTATTGATGAATACATAACATATAATACACCAATATGGATTATTACATCACATTACACTTAACCAATAGATAATCACTACATATACCTTATCATAGAATGACTATAAAATGCCTTATCCAATTTGAATGAAGGGACAAAATTTAAACCTATTCCTACAAGATGAAAAATCCCATCTTATTTAAGGTATTTCTAATAAAATTATTATCATCATAACCAACTATCGACTCATTTTTCCAACCTTAATCCATTCATAAGAATGATATTAAAGTGTAAAGGGTACTATACTATGTATCACTCCAAACTATGTTAATACAGACATTATATATAAACAATTCACCCCTAGTATACCACATACATAGTGTATGTGACTTCATATGGTCTACATCCTATGTTATCCACCTCCAAATACCTGTTTTGTTAATAATGTCCATATTATGTGTCTTAATACAAGAATCTTACACAAGATAAACATGATATTTCAGGACTAACTATAATAATCAATGATTAAAATTAGTAAATGACAACTTAATTTCAATCTATAAGAGTAAAATTATAACGTCCCTACAATATATATATATATATATATATGCAGCAAATGTGAAATAATGAAAAAGTGAAAATTTTCTTTTAATCTAATCTGATACATTTAATATTCTTAAACTCATTTAATTATTCTAACAAAACCATAAATTAGCTACCATCCAATAATATCGTATATGATAGACTTAAAAATCAATATTATATTTTCATTACATTTATGGTTTTTTTAAACTGGTTACATATCTATGTTATTTTTTACATATATCAATTTTACCATCTAAAAAAATATCCCACTGAAAGTTTCAGTGAAAAACATATATAATATAATCTATATTTTAACATAGTATTGAAAAACATTAACATCTCAAATCATTTTTCATTATTTTAAAATCATATTTTATCAATATTGAAATTTGTATAAGTTCATCATCATCATTATCCTCAAAACCCTTCAAATACAAAGTTTACCTTCAAATATTTTGGAAAATAATATAAGTATTTTCATTAATCCTTAAATGATAAATATTAGTCCTTTTAGGATACACTCATTTTTTATTTTCACTAGAATAATCAGTTTTTTGTAATCACTGAATGTTGTGAATTAAAAACATATTCTGTCTAGAATCTTAGAATCTATACCTTTTTCACAATATCATGGGTAGATAATAAAAATCAATTTATGTTTGGGAATAAATTATTCCATTTATTAAAAATATTTAATAAATAAAACATTTTATCTATATATTATATGTAATTTTATGTGTCTGAATAATTATTATAAATTAATACATTATTCTTTAATATATCTCACTAATGGTGGTTAGATCATGTATCTTATATTTTACCAAACAAATCAAAAATATTATTTTATCCAATATAAAAAATATTATATTCACTTCATCCTTCCAAGATTGTTATCGAACATAATGAATCAAAAATCATGTCCAACATCTCATTTTTTTTGTAAAAACTATTTTTAATAAATAATTTTTTTATCACGAAATATTAATCATATAAATATACACATCTTTATTAAGATCTATTTTATATTGATAGACTCATTTTCATGGAAAATATTTATCATGGTACTGTTTTTTACTGTATGTGAATAAAAAATATAATCACCATAGATTATTTCTTAGATTTTAAAGTCATGTATAATTTCTAAAATTTTTAACTATAAATTTTGTATCAAATAACACTTTGAATGTAAATAATTGTTTTCTATAACATATAAATCAAACATAAACATTACATGGAAATGTCCAAAATACACTAAGTATAAAATAAACATCCACAATATTTTAACTTAACACACCCTTCCCAATTTCAAATTTAGGATTCAATTACCTTGGTTGGTTATTGAATATAAACATTGTTGGATTCTACAACTAACTTTTCATTTTATAGGATGAACTTTTACCCACATGTACATTAAAAAAATCATGATAAATTGGACATACTATTCCTAGTTCATAAATCATAAACAATTTGAGAAAATTGGGTAAAAGTTTCCTGAACTCATTTATATTTTTGTAATGTTTTGAAAAATTAAAATTGAATTAATCATTAAAAAACGTAATCCTTATAGAAATATCTATGTCTCTCAAAGTAATTAACATTCATAATCATATTAATTATAAGAGCGAATAATAAAGTTCCTTTGGATATCATTAATTTTATGATTTTGAAAGGTTGAATTATTTATTCTTTGATTTTTAAAATATTCTTGATTCAAGTGTTGAACAACATCATTATATGGTTTCTCAAGAATGGATTACTCTAGCACATAAAATGTTTCCTTATATGAGAACAATTATTTTGTTTTTCCCATTATCAAATGCTACTTATATTAAGATAATCCTTTAAAATTTTTGATCTAATGGTTATTTTTTATGATAATGTTGTTATTAATATATATAACATTATTTTACTAAATATGTATCATGTTTTAAATTAATTTTCAAAGGACTATTATTATTTTTACTTCTGATAATATGGTGAGCCATTTTGAACTTTTGTTATCTGTTGGTGGAATAAGATACACAATTCTAAAAAAGTTGATTCATGTTTCGAATTACCCTCACCATTAAATTGTTTAGAAAGGCCATTATTATATTCATATAATATATGAATCTTAGAGTTTTTAGAAAACAACTCTTTGTACAATCCATCATATGCGTAAACCGGATAGTATTCCTCTAGTATCTTTATTAAGGGTAACCAAACTATGTGTGACAAAAATTAAAATCCAAAATGATACCAAAACTCCTTAGGGCCACCTAATTAAATTCTATCCTTGTATAAAATAACTCAAGGGAACCTACATTGGTAGAACTAACCTTGCCAAATGATCAAGATCTTGAAAAATGTTCACTTTTAAAGGAATATAAAACATAATATCATAAAGGGAATTTAATATCAGTATCTTATCAAATGTAATTTTATTTATATATATTCATGATTCTTATGATTTTGTTTGAAAACATATTCCTTCAATAAAATTAATATATTAAAACCATATTAATGTGAAACTCTTTACAAAACACATAGCTTGTGTTTCTAATACAAATTAAAAGCCAACTGTATTCAGACATTTATAAATAAATCACTTGAATAAGGTACATGAAACCATTTTATGTAATGTCGTAGAATCATATGAAATAAAAATTCTCTATATGAGAATGCTTGGATCCATACATAGAAATCCCCTACATTTCTATAAATTGCATAAGCCACTATGCTACTGACAATTCTGACTCAAATTCCCCCTACCAAGGATACGTTACTCAAGAGAGATATCAATTACATTATAAATCTAATAGATAATATGTATTAATTATAATTAACCTATAAATTATATCCAACATTATAAAACCACTATTTTTAAAAAAAAATTATCTTTTCTTAAATGATATGTCTATCATTATTAAGTATGTTTTTTATTCTTTCAATAAAATTGAACTAGAATATAAAATATATGTTAAAAAATATTAATCAAACAAAAATAATATATTCGTTCATAAGTGACCATTAAAAATGATTACCCAAAACCATATATTATATACCATGGATTAATAAATCCCATAAAATTGCATAAATATAAATGGTATTATAAAAATAAAAGAAAAATATTTTTATATGCAAGAAATTTGTTGGATCACAATAACTCATGAAAAACACCATTAGTAGAACTAAACCTTATTACATATCCTAAATTACTATGTCCTCGTCTAGGATAGTTATATTCTAAGATATTTAGATTGAGTCTTCTGGGAATAGGCAAGGAGTTACTGACTTGCATCAAGTACAGAAATCATACAATATGGGTTGAAATTTCCTAAATGAACAAATAATAACAAAAATCTCCAAAGAATAAAATATAGTAAAATCATAAGGATGTGTAAATAGATGAAATGGATATATAATACACACATGGGAGAAAATATATATTTTTTCCGATATAGATAAAAAAATAAATTGAAAATATGAAAAATCCTTGAATTTGATCAAACTAGACACTTGAAATCTCTATATCACCAAGAATAATTTATATCATAATCCAATGACAATGGTTTCCAATTCCATCATAAAAAACTAGGTCGCATCATCAATCACAACATATTACCAAGAGTTATATCTAACCAAGAAACTCCATATTCACACCTACCTAGACCATATAAAAACCAAATATTCATCTATAACGACACAAAAAAATGTGATCTAAAGCCCATCTGTGGTTGAGTATACACATACCTAGGAGGATGAATCAAAACCACAAAAAACATAAATTATCAAGTAATCTTAACCTATTTTTATTGGAGGTGACCTATATGATATTTATTTGGGAAATCTAGAAACATCATGTCCTATTGAGGTCCACATTACTATAGGAAACATAGAGGGTAGACAGTTAATAACCAAATAAAACACTGGTATTGAAAATTAACTAAAGGAAGATATGGATAATACAACTATTCTTCAAAACCTCAGGTCACAGTGATTCATAATATTCATATTCATCAATTTTATAATATATGAATGTTTTTCCTAATCCTCATTGAAACAACGCACACATCATATCTCAAGGGAAATAAAGGTATGCCTTATGAGTCAAAATCATTGGATAAGTATATGATTCTTAGTATATTCAATCTACCAAATAGCTATAAAACCTAAAAATGTATTTTTTTTAACACACTCATAAGTTGAGAGAGAACCCCACCCCTTTATTAATCAATATAACAACATCGATCAAGAACCCCTAAGATAATTCTACAATAAGGTCAAATATTGGTTGGGGTATAAATAACCCCGATTACTTTATCCAACTATGATGTGAGTAAAACCAACACCTCCTAATACATAACCATATTGGGAGAATTTCACATCAATTACAGATGAGTATTAGTCAATAGGGAAGTAACCAACCTTAAAGAATGCTCTAATCATCACTCATAAACCTTAACATTGGTCCAATGATGCTAAACATATATTCTATATATCTCACCAAATAAATGGCATCACATATCCTAAATAGACTTCACCATTATAATTTGAATATAAAAATACTTAGGATATACTGTTTATTTATTGAAAACATGATTTGGATGAAAAATTCACATTTCATTACATTATATAGAGGATGTGATACATTAAGGGGATCGAGGCTCATTCCATGAGTCATAATGTTTTATCACATATTTCTCTGGAATCCTTTATCCTATTTTCATGATCGTAATTCCAAAAAATATCTTTAATTCCTCATCAAAATAAAAATTCACATTTGAAATAATATTTCATAATATAATAATAATAATATTATTATCATCATCATATATTATATAGGAGAACGGGAAATTCACAGCTCTTATGGACTCATTCAATCATACACCCCATGTTCATTTTATATAAATTTTAAATATTATTTCTTTTTGTGATGACATTATTTTAAGAGGTGGGACAAAACTCTAGCTGCCACCACCCTCCATCCAACACATAATTCATGTAATTATGACATACATGGCTACTATAATTAGACTCCCCAATTGTTTCCCACCTTTTTATTGGATTAAAAATAATGAAACAACACCTCTATATTGACTACCCTTACACTACTATTCCACAACATTTCCATTCCATACTGACCTATGAAAATATTGATGCCATAATCACTTAGTTTGACACCCTATCACCACACTGATTATCATACATGTTCCCTCATGATTCTTGAACCACACATTACATACTACATTGGCCCAATCCATGATAAAATTCAGATGAAAATTGGGAGGAAGGGTTAAAATGATAGATGGAAGGGATGGGTTGAAGTGGTGGATAAAACAATTATAGTTCCAACTATTTTCATATTTGAATCACTAAAAAATTAAACAATATCCATAATAAAATATGAAATAACAAGAAATACATGGTATTTGATTTAGATAATTCTAGTAAAAAAATTCAAATATCCTAATGGGAATTTGAGAATATTAATTAAATAACATAACATATGAAAAAACTAAATTATATAGGGTCTTCATGTATGTATTATAATATAAAATTAAAAAATAATGGTGAAATGTAAAATAAAAAGCCCCACATTTGTAGTGAATTTCCATTTCATTTATATGTCATCAAACCCATATATTTTTTCATCGCGTTCATGAAATTTGATCGTCGATGTCACTACATATTGGATCTCTCTCTTTCAATATAACATCATCATGTAAAGCTCATTATCTCCTCCTACCATTTCTCTAGGGTTAATTCTAATGAATATTGGATACGTCAAATAAAAGTTTTCAACAAGTGTATAAATAGATTTATTTATTAGGTTCACTAAACATAAATTAATTTATTCAATATCTCTTAATTTATGAATTGAACAATTTTTATGACCTACATTAAGAGGCTTAATGTGAACTCCAAATATAGTGATCATAGAGTGAAACAACCATTCTTTATGAAATTAAAACATTGATTTCCCCATTTTATCACCTATTTTGGAGTTATAGACATTTAATAAAAAAACTTATTTTTTAGGAAAAATAATATTCTTATACACAATATATTATTATTGAGGACCCTCTACACTCAAAAATCTATGTCATTTAAAATTGGGGGAATAAAAAAATCATGGTATCATTGTTACCATAAGATATTTCTTGAGGCCACATGCTATGCTGTATTTACCATTTTACCACTACTGGGATTCTAAGGTGAAAAAAATATTTTCCAAGTTAAGTATCACCCATGAAAAACCCACATCAATAAATCCTCCCCCTCCTAAACTATTTTCATCATAGAAAAAGGAATATGTTGGATCCCATGAGGATGTATTCAAATAAAACCCATGTAGAGATAAACAACACATGAAATTATAATTTTTTGGAGGTCTGAGCTCTAAAAAACACAAAATGTGACATTCTAAGATGGAATCATCCTCATTCATGACATATATATTAGTTTCAGACCATTTAAAACTATTCTTTTTTGGAAAAATTAATTATATCTAAGAGTTTCATTAATCCCATGATACCAAAAGATTTTATCATATTATAGGTCTTCACAGCAGATAAGACTTAAAAAACATCCACTATTTACAACATCAAAAAAATAGTCTATCAAAAGTCTTATAACTAGTACAAGAACCTCACTCCACAGATTTAAATAGTGTTATTGATAGTTTTGTTTGTGAGAAAATATTCTAAACTACAATAAACCAAAAATAACTTCACAAAAAAATTCTACTGACACACGGGATGTTACAAAGGTACACACAGTTTCATACCCATGTCAATTTCTCCATCATCTCTTTCCTCAATAGCACGGGGACCATTGTGAATAGATCATGAAATATAGGTGACAAGTTACTTCATCCCTAATCCCAAGCATAAATAGGATCCCACCATATAAATAATTATTTTATAATAGGTATTCATCCAAAATCATAGTTATCCTTGTGGTATTGTTATCAGTATTTAAAAAAACAACTCACGAGACCATCCAAAATCATAACTAACTCCCCATACCACATAAGATAATAAAACTACACATCAGGTTTCCCATTTGACAATAGTAAAAATTACATGGTTATCATAATTTTTATGGCCCTTATTAGTGGTATCCAAACCCCAAAATAACTACTTAATGAGTAATAAACATCCACAAACTCCTAATAAAACATCCTCCTCCACCACATATAAATTTTATTCTTATGATGGGTACACCCAAAAATAAATTGTAGGAAAATACAACATTGAGATTATTTCTATACTAAGGAGGTCCGTGTATAGTATTTTCACCCCTATACATAATATGGTTACTAATAAAAAATATTTATCCTCCCAAGGAATTATATAATCTTCTCCTGACCTACTAGAAATATCATTTTGGTCCAATTCATAAGAATGATCAGTCACAAAAGTACACTATGTCTACGTCAACACCATGTTCATCTCATGCACATAGAATGGATGCAATGACACCACTATTAAAAGTAATTTAGCAATATATATCTCTCTATATATAAATTATTTCTGCAAATCTAGTAGCTCATTCACCATTTCCACCATCTTAGAAAAGAGTCCCCAGTTAGAAGTTCCAAATCACACATCATTGTGGGGCAACAAAGATCTCATAAACTGTATCAAATTCATATAAAAATAATATAAAAATACTAGTCTTTGAATATAAATCATACACTATTATATTTTATTACATAAATTATACTATCGAGGTATGAAAACTTATTTTTCGCTAAATTACAAACAGGTTCCTCTACAACCCAATATTTAGGAGGATTTAATCGTAGTGCTTCATAAAGGCCAAGAGGTTATTCATCATTCAAATTAAAAATAAATAAACATAACATTTGGAATAAAATTCAATATAGACATCTATCTCTCTATATTTCTTAGTCACGTGCCCCCATACCAAATTGTTTTTTAAATTCATTAACATTCACTAAAAGTGAATTTCATATGTATTGCACATGAATCCATTCCTTGAAACTGATGGATGTCTAAATATAACATCTTAAGGGTGAGATCTTGTCACCTTGCATGAGGGGACCCCAATCATCATTAGTAATGGACCTCACCTCTTACAAAACTACATGTCACCCACAACACAAAAAATAGGTACCCCGGTCATATCAAGATTAGTATTCATATTCCTCGTCTCTACTAAGACAAGGTTATTTGAAGACTTTTTTTTATTAATGGACATATAATAATCTAAAATATGATCATATTTGACATTTAAAACTTGACTAAACTATGAACCAACATTCTGGGACTTTATCCAATCTGACGGTAAGCCAGAAGTGCCACCCAAATTACACATCTAATAGTCTACAGTTAGACCATTAGAATAGAGTATAAAAATATCACAATATGAGAGGTCATAGTCTATATGAACCAATAAAAAAAATTTAAAAGTCATAACAATAACCATTACCACTATAGTGTTATATGTAAATAACCAAAATCTATATATAATAGTTGTGTGTGACAACACACATAATTGAATACCGAAAGGTAAAATATAATATAAACCATGAATTCTATAATTATATAAATATAATCAACAAAAAAATCTAGAACAAACCACCACACAGTGTGTACTCCAATATCTTCTTACAAATGTAATACTTATCACCACACTAAAAAACCATCTATCTCCATCATACAATAGCATGTGTTTACTGTATTGTCCCCATTGGATTTAATTCTATTTTTTTAATTAATAAATATTGGTATTGATGGATATAGGGATATGTTTTTTTGAAATTCCATCATATTATGTAGAAAATAAGTAAGTGATTATTATTGAATTATTGATATGTATTAATTATTTTAATTTATATGTGATTATTCCTATGAAATTAATTTTTATATGTGATTATTAGTGTTCTTATCTTAAATAATATTATGTGAAAGTGTTAGTGGAGGTATAATAATTGTCCAAACTTTAATTAAGTAAATTGGTTGTGGATGATTAGTATAAGGCCCCTGCCTTAAACCTTACTTAATCTTGAGTTATTACAAGATTACACATTGAGGATCTTTTCAGCTTTAGAGTTTTAGAGAATTAGAACATAAAACATGCATTACATTCCACATATAAACAAAGTGGTTACATAAAGATAGTATTCTTTTTTCCCAACAATGGAAACATATTTAAAATAAAACATGGATTCATTCTTGACACTTACTTGACATTATCATCACATCATGTACCTTTCCCTTGACCTGTGAAAAACATTTCAAAAACATGGGATGAGCATAAAAAGCTCAGTATGGGTTATAAAAATATGGAAAGGAAACATAAGTTCATATATACATAATAATGAAATCATACATTACCCATAAAGCATAAGCACTTTAACATACCTCATCAAATCATGAATAAATCATAGACATCATAAAACATAAGGGTAACTTGAGGCATTCATAACAATCTTACATAGGGAGTAACCCTCTTGGTTACGTTTGTAATACCCATCACATTATCTTCCCTAAATCTCTTCGGATAAACCTTAACGTTCCACTCCTTCGCGTTACCCAATGAATTGGAGAGCTATATCGGGCTCACCCGCCCTTATTTTTTCACAGAACCACCCGTCTTTATAATAATGCCCAAGAACCTCAACATAATCGTAGCACATAAAACATGCATAAAGTAAACATAACATTTCCACCTCTCAATCACAAGATATCAATACAACACATTGATATAAAAACATTATGAAAACCATTTTCAATACCAAAATAAAATAAAAGTAAAACATGGTATTTATTTTTCTTTTAAAATAAAGGTCTGGCTTGTAGAGGAAGCCGAAACTCAAGTAATGGTCACGGCGGCGGAGAAGTCGTTGTCGGCACATACGTACGACAAAAACATTCCCTTTTTTCATTTAGTAAACGCTTCGTATAAAAAATATTTCATTTGAATAAACGTAAAAGTCAAAGGTGTTTATACACCGTATAAAAGAAGGTTTTGTATAAAACAAAATATTCCTCAATGAAAGGAGATTGAGACGAAGTCCCATACCTCGGGTCCGACTTGACTTGGTCGTTCTTTAATCTCCTGAATAATAAACTTGAGTTAATTTCTACTTGTTTAAGAACCTTTTTCAATTTCATTATTCCTTTTATATCACTTATTTCCATGTCATGAACACTATTTAATTATTTAAGTTAATAACGGTTGTTTTAACGATCATTGGTACTTGAGTCAAAAATAAACCCTTTATAATTACAAGTTGTTCATGTATCCATTATATCCATAATAGTATTCATGATGTAGATATCATATATGTCATATATATTTAGTACATTCATGCATTTATAATATTACATAATCATTTAGAGTTAAGAAATGAAATGCACCGTTCATGGAGACGGTAAGCCGTACGTACGCTTGAACGCTACTTTCATTTCTATTTCGTATTTTTATAGAATGGAATCATAATGATATAGAGATATATTATATTTACAGTGTAATATCATATATAATATCATAACTCCATCCTTTATACGTCCCACATATGGTATTAACGAATCAAATCACTTTGAGGGGGCGGTAGTCTGCATTTCCTTAAATGAAGATATCGTGTTTACCCATAATGGAAACCATAAAGATATGCCCAAAATGAAAAATGAAAAATAAAAAAGCTTAAGGAAAACATAAACATATTATATATCATATATTAATATATTTTCATCCTAATGGCCACCTTTTAAGGTGTTAAAAGAATGTTGAACAATCATCGTTCCGGGAGGCATAAATTCACCATCCACGGAAACAGTATGTTCTTTAACCATTAGATGTAGGTGTATGTAAGTTTAGCTCGAATAATTCTTATAAAAAAATCCTAGTATACTTAAGATACTGGAGTTGTTACAAAATAAATGAATAAAAATATTTTAGGGGGTTGGAGAAGCAAAATAAAACAAAAGGACTCAAGTGAAGACATTACCTTAAAATCGGGTAACTCCCTTTGGATAGAGCTCAATGGCTTCCTTGGGAAGACTTATGCCCAAAGTGAGGCTTCAAGGAGTAATAGAGGGAAGTGGAGAGACAAAATGGGCAGGGGTTGGCCGAGCCAAAGGCTTTGGAAGTGTGGGTAAGGAGGTAGAGGTGGGGGCCTTTTATAAGAGGAGAGGAGGGGCACTCTTGGAAGGTAAGGAAATGTAACTTTATTTTAGAATGCGTTTCGGATTTTAATGGTCCCACAATGATGTTTTTCTAGGATAAGGTGATACGGGTTCTAAATCCACCCATCCAATAGGTTTTGGACATGTTTAGGTCATAGATTTTACATTATCATTTCATTTTATTTAAATCATTCATTAATGAGGTAATCACTACATCATGATGATGTCATAAATAATTTAATTTATCTAATATCTAAAAATTATAAAAAATATACTATGATGTATTAAATCTTCTTAGCTTTCCAATGACTATTTATAATAAAAAATCTTACTTGTATAACCCCATGTAAAAATTGTTTTGGTAAAACATCTCATGTCTGTGTCATTTTTACTTTTACATTAAATAAAAAGTTATTTATGTCATTTCCCAACCAAAGTGGATCCATGGGGTCCCCAAGTTGACCCATGGATTGTCGTGGTCGTCCATGACACATCCAATGAGGGTAGGACATGTGTCAGGCTCATCTCATATTATTAAAACATTATTTTTACCTTAAACTACACTAATTACCTCTAATCGCGATTAAAAACTTAATAAGTTACTATTCACCAAAAAATTATTTTAATCTCATTGAACAAAATTTTACTTCTTAATGAAAACCATGTATGTCGTATTTTTGAAAACCAAATCACAGAAGTGGCAAAGCTTCATTTAAACGAAAAATCAGTTTCTTCAACTACCACTTAGTGGTTTCACTATTCATCAAAAAATGAAGTTTTTTAGAAAAATACCAAAACTTCACCCTAAGCTATATTTTATATTCTGAATTCAAAAATGATGTCTATTTTAAAAAATTCAAATCATATAAGTTACATTAATTAATTGAATAATTAATTCCCACTGTCATGGCAAATAGCGTGTTTTTATGAAACAATAAGTATCAAAAGATTGACACCAGTTTAAGTCCAATTTCAAAGTGAAATTGATTCCAATGACCACCATTGGATTAAATGGTAAAAATATATTCTAATTTCACTTCAAAACCAATTCAAAAGATAATATAATCATATAAATAAATTAGATTAAAAAGCAGTTTTGATGTAAAATGCATTATTTTTCATTATTCATTAAAAAATGAACATTGTCAGAAAAATACCAAAAAATCACACAAATTAAATTTTGATGTCCCAATCATAAAGAATAAGTTTATTTTGACAAAAATAGATTATAAAATTGTCAAAAGATAGATTTAAAAATGGTTTTCCATCAAAAGGCAGTAAAACAATCTTTTAAAAATATTAGTGTATTCCATGCTTAAGATTGGATTTATTTTCATTTTAAGCCTCTAAAACACTATCTAATTAATTAATAGACATAGATAAAAATATCTATTTTTCATTACTTACTTGGGATGTTACATCCTTCCCCTCTTTAGAAAATTGTGTCCCCGCAATTTATTTACTTATCGAATAAATGGGGGGTATTATCCCTCATTGCATTTTTAGATTCCCATGTTGCCTCTTCAATCATGTGGTTTTTCCACAAAACCTTTACCTAATGAATCACCTTATTCCGTAACACCTGCTCCATGTGGTCAAGAATCTGGACCGGTTGTTCCTCATAAGATAGGTTCTCTTCCAGCTGAACTACCTTTGGACTCAAAACATGAGATGGATCTGGCATATACTTTCTCAGCATCGAAACATGAAAAACATTGTGTACCTGAGATAAAATCGGAGGTAAATCCACCCGGTAAGCAACTGATCCAACTCTCTCCAGAATTTAATATGGTCCAATGAACTTGGACTCAGCTTTCCTTTCATACCAAATCAAATCACACTTTTCCATTGTGAGACTTTGAGAAAAACATGATCACCTACCTAAAAAGATAGATCCTTCCTCCTGTTGTCCGCATAACTTTTCTGCCTGCTCTGAGCTGTTCTCATGTGTTTCTAAATCAGCTGAACTTTTTCTGCCATCTCTTCTACCAATTCTTGTCCCATCAACTTCCTTTAACCCAATTCATCCCAGAAAGCTAGAGTTCGACACCGCTTCCCATATAATGCCTAAAATGGTGCCATCTGTATACTGGAATGAAAACTGTTATTATATGAAAACTCAACCAAAGAAAGATGTTGGTCCCAACTTCCTGATAATCCATCGAACAAGCTCGTAGCATATCCTCCAAAGTCTGAATTGTTAGTTCCGACTGCCCATCTGATTGAGGATGAAATTATGTACTAAAATTTAATTCAGTACCCAACGACTTCTGAAGGCCCTTCCAAAAGATAGAAGTAAAACTCAGATCACGATTGGATACAATGGAGAGAGGAACTCCATGTAACCTGACTATCTCTTTAAGATACAAACGGGAAAGTTGAGCGAGAGAGAAAGTATCTTGTATAGCAAGGAAATGAGAAGATTTAGTCAAGCGATCAACAATAACCCAGATTACATTATTACCTCGAGAGGTCTTCGGCAATCCCACAACGAAGTCCATGGATATATTCTCCCATTTCCACTCTGGCACTGGTAAAGGCTGAAGCATCCCTTTTGGTAACTGCCACTCTGCTTTAACCTATTGACATGTAAAACACTTCACAGTAAAATAAGCAATATCTCTTTTAATTCCATCCCACCAGTAATACTCCCGCAGATCTATTTACATCTTAGTACTGCCATGAGGAACTGAAAACAAAGAACTATGAGCTTCACATAACAACTCTCTTTTCAACTGTGAATCACAAGGCACACAAAATCTCTTCCCAAATATCAAAACACAATTACTATCAATGTTGAATTCAGGCAACTTACCTTTCTGAACCAGCTCTACCTTTTTCTGTAACTCACCGTCTTGCTTCTGTGCTTGCTTGATTCTGTCTAATGGAGAAGATTTCACTGATACCTGAAACAAAATAGAAGAACATCCTGCACCAACAACTTCTATGACAAAGTTCATCAAATCCTTAACCAAAGGATCATGTTGCAAACACAACATTGCTAATGAAGCATTACTTTTTCGACTCAAAGCATCAGCCACTTTATTTTCTTTTCCTGGATGTTAATGAATTGTACAATCATAATCCTTGATTAATTCCAACCATCTCCTCTGTCTCATTTTTAACTCTTTCTGAGTGAATATATACTTTAAACATTTTTGATCAGTATATATTTTACACTTTACTCCATACAAATGTTTCCTCCAAATTCTTAAAGCGAAAACAACAACAGCTAATTCAAATCATGCGTAGGGTAATTTACCTCAGGAGTTTTCAACTGTCGTGAAGCATAAGAAAATACCTGATCATTCTGCATTAGGATGCAACCAAGTCCTTTCAATGAAGAATCACTGTATATAACAAACTCACCATTCCTGGAAGGAAGTTCCAAAACTGGAGAATTCACCAATCTTCTTTTCAACTCCTGAAAACAATCATCACATTATTTTGTCCAGATAAACTTAACATCCTTCCGAGTTAGCTTAGTCATTGGACTATATAACCTTGAAAAATTTTCGACAAAACTTCGTTAGTAACCTGCCAAACCAAGAAAACTACGGATCTAGGTTACATTTTTGGGTCTTGGTCATTCTTCAACAACTCTTGGTTTTGCAGGATCCAATGTTATTGCATCTTTAGAAACAATATGACCAAGGAAAGAAAATTGTTGCAACCAAAACTCACACTTGCTGAATTTACCATACAATTTTTTTTCTTTTAAGGTTTGAAGAATAACCCTTAAATGACTTTCATGCTCCTATTTACTTTTAGAAAACACCAAAATATCATCAATAAAAACACCAACATTTTTCACCTGAGTCAACTGAGCCATCACTGAAACAAATAGTTTAGTTCTGATTCTGACCATCTCAAGATACTGATTTGAAAGTTCATTTCCCTCTGTATTCCTTCCCAGAAAAGTTGTTCGGTTTCCTCTATGAAAAACCATTCTTAACAAAGAAATATCTTAGGTGAAGAAACATGGTAATATGTAAATGATATATCATTTCAATTTTACCATAAAAAAATATTTTTGGATAATCATTTAATAGAATTCTAACTCCTAAAGTTATCTAAACCGACCTATGTTACCAACTATAAGGCCCCAGCCTTAAACCTTACTTAATCTTGAGTTATAACAAGATTACACATTGAGGATCTTTTCAGGTTTAGAGTTTTAGAAAATTAGAACATAAAACTTGAATTACATTCCACATATAAACAATGTGGTTACATAAAGATAGTATCCTTTTTTCCCGTCAATGGAAACATATTTAAAACAAAACATGGATTCATTCTTGACACTTCCTTCACATTATCATCACATCATGTACATTTCCCTTGACCTGTGAAAAACATTTAAAAAACTTGGGATGAGCATAAAAAGCTCTGTATGGGTCATAAAAATATGGAAAGGAAACATAAGTTAATATATACATAAGAATGAAATCATACTTTACCCATAAAACATAAGCACTTTAACATACCTCATCAAATCATGAATAAATCATAGAAATCATAAGACATAAAGGTAACTTGAGGCATTCATAACATTCTTACGTAGGGAGTAACCCTCTTGGTTACGTTTGGAATACCCATCACAGTATATTCCCTAAATCTCTTCGGAGAAACCTTAACGTTTCACTCCTTCGCATTACCCAATGCATTGGAGAGCTATATCTGGCTCACCTGCCCTTACATTATCACGGATCCACCCGTCTTCATAATAATGCCCAAGAACCTCAACATAATCGTATCACATAAAACATGCATAAAGGAAACATAACATTTCCACCTTTCAATCATAAGATATCAATACAACACATTGATATAAAAACATTATGAAAACCATTTTCAATACCAAAATAGAAGAAAAGTAAAACATGGTATTAATTTTTCTTTTAAAAAAAGGTATGGCTTGTAAAGGAAGCCGAAACTCAAATAATGGTCACGGCGGCGGATAAGTCGTTGTCGCCGCATACGTACGACAAAAACATTCACTTTTTTCATTAATAAACGTTTTGTATAAAAAATATTCATTTTAAATAAACGTAAAAGTCAAATGGGTTTATACACCGTATAAAAGAAGGTTCTGTATAAAACAAAATATGCCTCAATGAAAGGAGATTGAGATGAAGTCACATACCTCGGGTCCGAATTGACTCGGTCGTTCTTTAATCTCCTGAATAATAAACATGAGTTAATTTCTACTTGTTTTAGAACCTTTTTCAAGTTAATTTTTTCTTTTATATCACTTATTTCCATGTCATGAACACTATGTAATTATTTAAGTTAATAACGGTCGTTTTAACGATCATTGGTACTTGAGTAAAAAATAAACCATTTATAATTACAAGTTGTTCATGTATCCATTATATCTAGAATGGTATTCATGATTTAGATATCATATATTTCATATATATCCAGTACATTGATGCATTTATAATATTACATAATCATTTATAGGTAAGAAATGAAATGCACCGTTCATGGAGACGGTAAGCCGTACGTACGCATGAACGCTACTTTCATTTCTATTTTGTATTTTTATAGAGTGGAATCATAATGATATAAAGTTATATTATAATTCCAGTGTAATATCATATATAATATCATAACTCCATCCTTTATACATCCCACATACGGTATTAATGAATCAAATCACTTTGAGGGGGCGGTAGTCCGCACTTCCTTAAATGAAGATATCGTGTTTACCCATAATGGAAACCATAAAGGTATGCCCAAAATGAAAAATACATAAGCTTAAGGAAAACATAAACATATCATATATCATATATAAATATTTTGTCATCTTAATGGCCACCTTAGAAGGTGTTAAAAGAATGTTGAACAATCATCGTTTCGGGAGGCATAAATTCACCATCCACAGAAACAGTATGTTCTTCAACCATTCGATGTAGGTGTGTGTAATTGTAGCTCGAATCCTTCTTATAACAACATCCTAGTATATCGTAGATACTGGAGTTGTTACAAAATAAATGAATAAAAATAGTTTAGGGGGTTGGAGAAGAAAAATAAAACAAAAGGACTCAAGTGAAGACATTACCTTAAAATCGGGTAACTCCCTTTGGTTTGAGCTCAACGGCTTCCTTGGGAAGACTTCTTCCCAATGTGAGGCTTCAAGGAGTAAGATAAGGAAGTGTAGAGACAAAATGGGCAGGGTTTGGCCGAGCCAAAGGCTTTGGAAGTGTGGGTAAGGAGGTAGAGGTGAGGGCCTTTTATAAGAGGAGAGGAGGGGCACTCTTGGAAGGTAAGGAAATGTTACTTTATTTTAGAATGAGTTTAGGATTTTAATGGTCCCACATTGATGTGTTTCTAGGATAAGGTGATAAGGGTTCTAAATCCACCCATCCAATAGGTTTTGGACACGTGTAGGTCATAGATTTTACATTATCATTTCATTTTATTTAAATCCTTTATTAATGAGGTAATCGATGCATCATCATGATGTCATAAATAATTTAATTTATTTAATGTCTAAAAATTATAAAAAAACTAATATGATGTAGGAAATCTGTTTAGCTTTCCAATTACTATTTATAATCAAAAATCTAACTTGTATAACCCCATGTAAAATTGTTTTGGTAAAACGTCTCATGTTTGTGTCATTTTTACTTTTACATTAAATAAAAAGTTATTTATGTATTTCCCAACCAAAGTGGCTCCATGGGGTCCCCAAGTTGTCCCATGGATTTCCTTGGTCGGCCATTACACATCCAATTAGGGTAGGAAATGTTTCATGCTCATATCATATTATCAAAACATTATTTTTACTTTAAACTACACTAATTACCTCTAATCGCGATTAAAAACTTAATAAATTACTTATCACCAAAAAATTATTTTAATCTTATTGAACCACATTTTACTTATTAATGATAACCATGTATGTCGGATTTTTGAAAATCAAATCACAAAAGTGGAAATGTTTCATTTAAACGAAAAATCAGTTTCTTTAACTACCACTTAGTGGTTTCACTATTCATCAAAAATTGATGTTTTTCAGAAAAATACCAAAACTTCACCCTAAGCTATATTTGATATTCTGAATTCAAAAATGATGTCTATTTTAAAAAATTCAAATCCTATAAGTTACATTAATAAATTTAATAAATAATTCCCAATGTCATGACAAATAGCGTGTTTTTATGAAATAATAATTATCAAAAGATTGACACCAGTTTAAGTCCAATTTCAAAGTGATATTGATTCCAATGACCACCATTGGATTAAATGGTAAAAATATATTCTAATTTAACTTCAAAACCAATTCAAAAGATAATATAATCATATAAATAAATTATATTAAAAAGCATTTTTGATGTAAAATGCAGTATTTTTCACTATTCATTAAAAAATAAACATTGTCAGAAAAATACCAAAAATTCACACAAAGTTAATTTTGATGTCCCAATCATAAAGAATAAGTTTATTTTGACAAACATAGCTTATAAAATTTTCAAAAGATAGATTTAAATATGGTTTTCCATCAAAAGGCAGTAAAACAATCTTTTAAAAATATTAGTGTTTTACATGCTTAAGATTGGATTTATTTTCATTTTAAGCCTCTAAAACACTATATAATTCATTAATAGACATACATAAAAATATCTATTATTCATTAATTACATGGGATGTTACAATTATCCTTGAAAATAATATATAGGAGTTTTGGGTTGATCTGAGTAAAACTAATGAAAAATGTTGTATTACCTACATCAAATGATCCATTTTCCAGGCCTGTATGTGTGTGATAAAATGTGTGTATGATTCATTTCACTATCAAGGCACTAAAATATAATAAAGTACCTTGAAGCACATTTTAATGTAGGGATGAAGTATGAGTCATTTGATTTACTGTATAAGTGATGTAGGATTTGTGTATGGTTAATTTATTAATTTGGTGAAATTTTAATAAATCATAAAAAATGTACAAGTCAATCCTAATTTTTGTAAATTTTCATCCCAGTGATATGTATTTGTTATTTGAATTATACATAAAATACAAGAATATAGTGTTTTCCACACCATTATGAATGTTGGGTTCATTATAAGATCTTGATCATATGATTATTAAACTATAATAATTTTTGAGTGGCCATTTTGGTCATCATTTGAAACACATGAAATGTGTATTATATTAATAAATAAAAAATGGAATACTAAAACCACCACAAAATAAAAGTTATCATTTTGTGAAAGATGATTACTTATAGAAATTGATTACTCATTTTTTCATGTTGAATGTTGTGTTTTATGTCACATTACTCACATGAAAAATGTGGTCTGAGATTAAATATGGTGAGGAACACACCTTGAAAATTTTTAGGTGACCATTTTGAGAATCCCTCAAAACTGGACGAAGAATTCCTTCTAGAACATGGATCATTGTGATGTATGATATTTCATATTGATTTATGATTTATGAATGAATTGAATGAACGTGAATAATTTTTAGTTTTTTTGAGAATACAAATCATTGATATTTAAAAATAATATAAATTAATAAATTATGAGTCTTTAATAGATTTAAATGATAATTAATACTAGGTTTGAATAGATAAATAAAATCTGAAATCTACTAACTAATTTAATTACGGATATCATATAATGCTAAATATCAAAGAGTTTCTATATTAAAATATGGAAAATATCATTCACAATATTAATCATGAGAATATAAAAAATAGTGGGTACTGAATGAAAATACATGGTAACATTGAGTGATATAATAACCAATATTTCTATGAATTATAATGAATTGAGAGATTTATACCTTCTAGAAGTCGAAGAGGGAAGGCAATTTTGAATCTGAGGAGTTATTTTACTAAACATGGAGACATGCTCATTGAGTTTTGAGAACAAAGACAATGACCCATATTATTCATGATTTTCAGCTCTACATGTATAACATTTTGATACTATAACGCCCCGACCCCAGTTACCCAGAGTTTGTGCACTATTACATAATATTGTCATGATCAAAAAAGATCAAGTCTCAAAAGAACTATTATTTTAGTTTCCTTGGAATCACTAGATACATTAATAAGTCTTACATTACATCATAAAATGAAAACTAAAACAACTTAGTCTCCATAGTACACACTCATATCCCCTCATACTGTCGCTACAAGTCAGTCATAAAATACTTCTTCACATCCTGGGAAAAAGAAAACATAGAAATGGCTGAGCTCAGATGCTCAGTAAGGATAACAATATAGCGGAAACATTCATAAATAAGCACACACATTTAAGGAAATTTATAACTAAAACAAAAGCCTTTTAAACTTGAACTTCAACATAATATGGAAAAAATAAAATGAAATAAGTCCATTAACTTATTCACTTGGATATTCCACTAGTCGAATAATCACATTCAATATCAATAACCACTTTCGTAATGACGGAATGCATAATGCCAGACTATCATAACCACATAGTAAAGGCATTGCGCCAAGACTACAAATAAGATCTTGTTAAGGCCTTGTTCCAAGACACTAGTTTGCCTCATAAGACCTACCGATACATCGAGGAGCTGTAGCGGGCTCCACCTGTCACTTAATAAGTCCAATACATTCCTAATATGAACAGGTTTAAACATAACATAAACATTCGTATTAAAACTAGCATACGAAATGTAAATACTTTATCCATAAACCATGAATGGTATAAAAGAACATATACATATTCAAACATATCACAAAACCATCAATACTATATGGATGTTCTGTATCATAATAAATCAACTTCAAATAAGCTTAAAATCCATCAATAGATGTTGACATAGATGAAATCAGAACTATTTGAGTGAAATATCTCCCTTTTTGAAATCATTTAAAAGTCACATAATTATAAAATAAAAAATTTACTTTGAAAATATTCTCATAAGCTTTTAAGGGAATCTTAGACAATTTTATAATGGCGGAAAATATTTTCACACGCCGTATAAGTTAAAAAGTCATTTTTACCTTAATTCTGTCAAAATGGTTAAAAAGGACCTTCTTTGGAAAATGACCGAAATATTCCTTTATAAAATTCTTATAAAATGTTAAACAAGGGTATAAATTTATTTAACCCATAGTCTATAAAATAGTAAGAATTATTAGAAATAAAATATTTATGAAACATCGATGTGGTTGATAAAGAGGTCCCAATAGATAATTACGTATAAAAAACCTCGGATAATGAAGAGATTGTGAGATAAACCCTTACCTTGTACTTTTCCTTGGTCGAGGGTAGGTTAACCTCTTGTATAATGATTAAATAATTGTTATTAAATTATAAAATAATCATATACATTAATATGATATCATATATGATCTTATAACATTGCTTTGTAAATAATATCTTAGTATTATCGTCGTTTAGGGTGTTAACTTACTCGTTTTCTTTTATATGTTTTGTTACATAAGTTGTGTTTTTATGGATAGGTTATTTCTTATTCATATCCATAATAATATCCAGTCCTTAAAAATTATTTTTAATCATCAAATGAGAATTAGACTTGAATGGATATGATGGGGAATGAATCTCATTGCGTTCGTGGAGACGGTAGTCCGTACGTACGCACGAGCGACAATATCATTCTATTGATATTAAAATAATATAAAATTGGATGGTATATAATATATATAGAATAATTATCAAGTTATATTTATTATTTACATCAATTAAACATCATTATCATACCCATCAAAATAATAATGTTTTGAATAATAATTACACCACGACGTGGAGACGGTAAGCCGTACGTATGCACATATAGTGACATGTCATTCAAAGGATTTATAGAATACTGAATATGGTTGTACCATATTTATAATAACATAACAGTATATATGAGATACTATGGTTATTATTATATATTGGAAATATCAAAGAAATAAGAAGTGTAAGAAGAAAGGAACTTGAAAGAGGGTGGTGAAAACATTACCTCTTATTCAGGCTCTTCTTTTTGATTTGATCAAAATGGATTCTTTGGATGGATTTGTGATCAAACTAAGGCCTCCAGGATAAAGTGAGGGAATTTGAGAGAATATATGGGTTGGGTTTGGCCAATCCAAAAGGCTTTGAAGGTGTGAATTAGATATAAGGGTGAGTACCCTTTTATAAGAGGGGTGAGGGGCACCATTGGAAAAGCTAGAAATATTATTTTATAATAAATTCATATTCGGTTTATAATAGCTAAAAAGTAGATTATTTAAAGGTTAAGGTGGGAATAGGTCTAACAAAACTCAACCAATAGTATTTAGACAGGTTTGGGTAATTATATTAACATTATATATTTGATTTAACTCATAGTTAAATAGTTTGACATTTAGCATGCCTCCTTGTATTTTTATATTATATAGTTAATAAAAATAATATATAATTCAAACAGACTCCAAGTGTTCCTATAATGATACTAATATAATTATATAAGTCCTTTGGCTGAGATTTATAAATTTAGGAATAGAACATCAATTAATAATATATATTTTTTGTTTTAAAAACTCTTTTATGTCAATTTTGACACTATTTGGTATTTTGTTTTTCCTAAATTTATAACAGCATTATTACTTCGTAAAAAATTAATCTAACCAGACATTATATGTCATATTAACCTTGAAAATTAGTGTAATTCATAAAAAGTCTCAAATTACATTTATTTGGATATTTATAATATCAATTAATTTAATATTTCATTAATTAGGTTATTACTGCATCACCATTGTGTCACAAATAATTTAAATTATTTAATGTTTAAAAATTATAAATAAAATATCATTATGTTGGAAATATATTTATATTTATAATTAGTATTTATAATCTAATTTATCTTATGAATAACCCTATATTAAAAATATTTTAGTTATTTAACATTAATTTTATCTCTTTTAACTCTTCTTTGAATTAAATAATAATAAATGTCCTAATATAATCCAAGTAGACCAAATATGTTAATATTTTATTCTTATGGTTTTTTTGGTCGAATTATACTTATAAAATAGAATTAGGACATGTGTTAGGGTAATAATAATATAATTTTTACCCTTAAAACCCCTATTTACTTTTAACTGTGGTAAATAAAATTAAAAAGTTATTATTCACCAAAAACAATTATCATATTGAACCACATTTTACTCCTTGATATTAACCATGTGTCTCGAATTTTTTAAATTCCACTCACAGAAGCGGTAAAATTAAATTTTATGTGAATTTGAAAATTCTCATATGAGATGGGTAAAAGATGGTAAAAAGTTCAATAAAAATTTTATATATCTAAAATTATTATAAACAGACTCCAATGAATTAAATTGAACTTATATAGGTATTATGTATCCATTTTGACCTAAAATAAATTGAAATAAAATAAATAAATATTTAAATAAAAAATTTGGTTTTAAACTATAACTCAGTGTTTTTCACTATTAATAAAAAATTGGATGTTTTCATAAAAATACCAAAAAATCACCCTAAGCTAATTTAGATCTTCTGAATCAAAAAATGAAGTCCATTTTGAAAGATAAAATTTATAAAATTTCAAAAAGTGGGTATTACTATTCATAACTGCTAGTTTTATTGGTTGTGGTGTGTGTTCTAACTCAAAGTTGCGTACAACACATGCTACTGTATTATTTAAAGAGAAGTGTACCCTAAAATCTTGGGGTGTTAAATTCTCCCCTCCTTCAAATAATTTCTTCCTTGAAATTTCTAGAATATTATAGCATAAAAAGACTCGGGTGGTTCTTCATCATAAGTTCCTTGGGTTCACACATTTCCTCTTCCATCTTATGGTTTCTCTATAGAACTTTTATCAGATGAGTCATCCGGTTTCTTAGCACTTGTTCTATCATATCAAGAATCTTTACCAGTTCTTCTTAATAAGACAGATCGGGTTCCAGTTCTAATTCCTCATAGGTGAGTACATGCGTTGGGTCAGGCATTTATTCTCTCAACAGTGATACGTGGAACACATCATGAACTTTGGAGAGACTTGGCGGCATTTCCAAATGGTAATCTAAAGCCCCAATTCATTCTAGAATTTCGAAAGGTCCGATGTACATGGGACTCAATTTACCTTTCTTAACAAAACATTTAACTCCCTTCCAATGAGATACCGTCAAGAAAACATGATCTCCTACCTGAAATTCCAAATCCTTCCTTCAGTTGTCAGCGTAGCTCTTTTGCCTACTTCGATCTACTTTGATTGGTTTTGGATTACCTCCTCCTTTTCCATCGTTTCCTCCACCAGTTCTAGGCCTATGAGTTTTCTTTCACCAACATCATCCCAAAAGGTTGGTGTACGTCATCTCTTTCTATATAACGCTTCATATGCTGCCATCTGAATACTTTAATGGAAGGTATTGTTATAGGAAAATTCTACCAGAGGTAAATATTGATCCCACATACCTTGAAAGTCGTGTGATCATGATCTCACCATGTCTTTTAAGGTTTGAATAGTCCATCCTGATTGTAAATCAGTTTGGGGGTGGTAGGCAGTGCTCAAATGAAGTTTAGTCTCCAGATATTTCTGAATACTTTTCAAGAATCTTTATGTAAAATGTGGATCACGATCAGAAACAATCGATATGGGTACTCCATGAAGTCCCAAAACTTCATTAATATATAGTCTTTCTAGATTTTCAAGTGGTAAATCCTCCCTTATAGGAATGAAATATGCTGACTTGGTAAGACAATCAACAAATACCCATATTGCATCGTTCCTTCTAGGAGTCTCTGGTAGTCCTATGACAAATTCCATCATGATATTATCCCATTTCCACTTAGGTATGGGAAGATGTTGCTTGTCTCTTCTAGGCTCTTGCCTTCCATCTTTCACTTGTTAAAAAACCATACATCTTGACACAAAATCACCAATCTCCCTTGTAACACCCCGAGATTTTATGAAAAATATTATTTTAATTTCATTAATGTCTTGTGTTATATGCTACACCAAAAGGAGCTTGCACAACACGCATCCTTGACTTGCCTTTCATTACACGCAATCGCGACCTTCCTCGATAGCGTGTGTAGTACGCAATAACAAGTTTCACTAAACAACAATATGCTATTAAAATATTATTAAAACTAGCCGTTATGAATAGTAATAACCACTTTTTGAAATTTTGTAAATATTATTTTTCAAAATGGAATTTATTTTTGGATTCGTAATATCGAAATTAGATTAGGGTGAAATTTTGGTGATTTTCGGATAACTTTCATATTTTGATGAATAGTGAAAATTATTAAATTTTAATTAAAAACAACTTTTTCAATCGAAATAATTAATAGTGATAAATTATTAATTTGAGTGGTTTTAAAGTATATTTAGAATATATTTTTACAATTTAATACAATGTTGGTCATTGGATGTAATTTCACATTTAAACCAGACATAAACAAGTGTCAATCTTTTGGTAGTTATTATCTCTTAGGAACACGCTATTTATTTTGACGATGGAAATTAATTTTTAAATTAATTAATGCAACTGATATGTTTTAAATTTGGTAAAATAGAAATCATTTTTGAGTTCATAATATCAAATATATCTTAGGCCTAATTTTTTGCATTTTTCTGAAAACTTTCAATTTTTGATGAATAGTGAAACCAATAAGTGGTAGTTAAAAAACTGAATTTTTCATAAAACTTAATTTTACCACTTCTGTGAGTGGAATTTCAAAAATCCGAGAGACATGGTTGATGTTAGTAAGTAAAATGTGGTTCAATGAGATGAAAATAATTTTTTGGTGAATAGTAACTTTTTACTTTTTTTTACCACGGTTAAAAGTAAATAGGGTAATTAAGGGTAGAAATGATATTATTATTACCCTAAAACATGTCCTAATTATATTGGAAAAGTGTAATTCGACCAAAAACAAACTTAGGAATAAAATATGACCATTTAGGCCCACTTGGATTAGATTAGGAAATTTATTATTAATTTATTTAAAGAAGGGTTAAAAGAGTTAAAATCAAAGTTTATTTACTAAAACATTTTTAATATAGGTTTATACATAAGATAAATTCTATTTTTAATTTTCATTAGAAATCTAAAAAGAGTTCCTACATAATGGTATTTTATTTGTAATTTTTAGACATCAAATATGTTAATTTATTTATGACACAAAGATGATGCAGTAATTATCTTATTAATGAAATATTGACATAATTGATGTTATAAATACCAAAATAAATGTAATTTAAGACTTATTATGAATTAAACTAATTTTCTAGGTTAATATGACATGTTAGTATTGATTTAATTAACTTTATTAGAACTTATCATTCTGTTATGACTTTCACAAAAATCAATTACTAAATAGTGTCAAAATTGACATAAAATAGTTTTTAAAAGAAATACTATATTATTAATTGTTATTTTATTCCTAAAAATCTAAGGTTCGGCAAAATTACTTAGATAAGGTTATATATATTAATAATAAACAATTTGGGGTTCGTTTGGCTTCTTATAGTAAGTTTATTAACCTTATAGTGTAAGAACACAAGAAGACACGGTAAAAGTAAAATTATTTAACTTAATGTTAAATCTAAATGATAAGGTTAAAATAGGAACCTAAACTTGTCTAAATTCTATTGGATGAGATGATTTCGACCAATCCCCACCTTAGCCTCGAAATAAATCAATTTGGAGCTATTTAAAATCGAACATGACTTTATAATAAAATAATCTTTTTAGTTATTCCAAAGGTGCCCCTCTCCTCCCTTATAAAAGGGCACCTCCTCCCTCTCTTCCTCACACAACATTGAGCCTTAAAGCTCGGCCAACCCTTGCAAAATTCTCCTCTCCACTTCCCTAGCAACATCCTAGAGGTTCTGGTCTTCCTCAAAGAGCAATTTTAGTTCCCTAAGAAGAGGTCTCAAAGAGGCGCTTCAAAGAAGAGGTAATTTCCGTTACCAATTCTTTCAACTTTATTTCTTCTTCCACTTATTCTTCTTAGGTTGTTTCATTATGAAGTAATAACATTAGTATCACTCATATACTGATATGTTATTATATGTATTAAACAACCCTATTTCATCATCTATACATCCTACGAAAAACAAAATCACCGCGCGTGCGTACGAACGGAATACCGTCTCCACACCGTGGTGTAATCTGTTTTTCCACCAACACCTTACATGGATGCGTATTATGGTGTAAAGAATAACTATACATAGTTATTATAACATCATAATGATTCTGATATATTGTATCATCCACTCCAATTCAATTGAATAATTATTGAAATGATATCATCGCTCGTGCGTACGTACGGACTACCGTCTCCATGACGCGATGAGATTCATTCTCCATGTTAACCATTTAAGAATGATTATAAAGTATATATAAGAAATAATAATGAAATATATGACATTATAAAGCTACTGGATTTATGTGTATATATATGTATGTCATCTACTTAATTCCACCCAATTCAATAAGGAAACGAAAACAGCATTTATGCGTACGTACGGCCTACCGTCTCCATGAACAGTGTATTTCGTTCCATTTATCAATCCATTATATATATGTATATTCTGAATACATATTATATATAAATCATGTTTAATATTCTATAATTAAGTAATAATGATCTATGTAATCATATGAATAATTACAAGTTAAAACACGAACGACAAATGAGATGATTTTACCCAAAACGTTACTTTAACATTAATTTACAAAAGAACGGGTAATATAAAGTCATAAGTGAACAATATATGATATAATAACAATGAATATGATTCGGTAATAAGTCAATGACATTATTTAAATCATTATACTGGAGGTTCGGACACTTACGAAGCAAATCGGACCTAAGGTAAGGGAAATATCACAATCTCATTTTTATCCGAGATTGTTTATACTTTGGTATTTACTGGGGTGTATTTTATCATCCACATCCATGTTTCGTCAATATGAAATATTTAAATCATTCTAAAATAGTTTATATCATCTTTTACCTTTCGGTGAGTTTTTAGTAAAAGATATGAAAGGAATCTTTTGTCGTTTTTCGTACGAGGTACTTTTTGACTTTTCCGACAAAAGTACGAGAAGAATGTTTTCTTTTAACTTATACGACATGAATGGATTTTTAAAACATTATTTCCACAAATATTCCTTTACAATTTTTCAAGTTTATTTTTAATCAACTTCTTTTAGTTTATAATTGTATGACATATTAAGAAAGGAAAAGTGTTTTTGAAGAAGAAATGATATTTTCCTCAAGAATTCATTTCAAGTGTTTTATCAAAATTATTTTCCATCTAAGATAATATAGGGTTCTGTTAATATCCCTATTATTACCTTGATTATGTTGTGATGGATTTTTATGAATTCCTTTATCTTATATGAATTGTTTTATGATGTCCCGATGTTTAAGATTCCCATTTTTATTTGGGTTGTGAAATAATGTATGATTTATGATTTTGTGACACACATAAGAATGGTATCATTATGAGAAGGGTTGGACCTATATCTCCCTCCAATGAATTGGGTAAAGATTTTATATCTCATGAGATAGACATGGATGGAATGGTAGGTTATACCGGTTCAGTAAAACAAGACTGAAACGAGGTTGACTCGGTTCAGAAAGGAACTTTGTCCACTAAGATAGTCTTGGCAATGAGTCTTGACTAACAAGAAATGATTCTCTATGATTATGTGTGTATGCCAAAAAGTTTCATGTTTTAAGTTATGATTATTGTGATTACATTTCACTGCCATAATTTTTCCCATGTTATGAAATTATGCTCTCTTTTGCAGGTTAAGATTTCCAAAATGTTATGTTCTTATGAATATGATGTGATTGATATTTCTTTTTTTACCCTTACTGAGCATTTGAGCTCACCCTTTTATGTTTTCTTTTTCCCAGGATATAAAGAAAGGTTTTAGGTAAAAAAAATGAAGATCCTTATGGGAGATGTTGATGATCTTTCACCACAATTAGAAGATTATATTCCGTGTTTCCAAAGACACTAAACTATTACGATCCTTGTGTGTGTGTGTTTTTTTGTTATGAACTAAGTATTCTGGAAAAGTCATGTCATGTCCATGTACGTCAAGCTTTGGGTCTCTTCAGTTGGTATCAGAGGAAAGGTTTAGTCAACCTTTGGAAACTAGGATGCGAAAACTTTAGTGAGATCTCTAGAGATATTTCTATGGTATGTCTAGGGATGCCCCTAAGGATAAGTATGCGTATAGGATATAGTCCTAGAACTATGGTAACAATCTTAGAATTTTACCTAAGATGTTAGATATTGAAGTTACTCCCCCTTTATTATGATTTTTCCCTCTAACACTATTCTTTTTGGGTTTTAGAAAATGGCTGGAAACAAGATGATTCATGATAATGGAGGATATTATAGACAATGGAATGATATTCATCATGAGAAACCAAATGAAATGGGATTTGGAAGTCCAACCATCATTATTATGCCGAATCAGCAATCTCATAATATGATCAATAAACTCAAATTTGGTAAGTTTCCTGACTCGGCTAATAAGAGAAAGATGGAGTTTCATGATGATCATAGAGGAAAGAAAGTTCAATTTCCCCTATGTAAATCATGTGGGAAGAGGCATCAAGGAGAATGTTTCAAAGGAACTGGAAGATGCTTTGGGTGTGGAAAAGAAGGACACAAATCCAGTAAATGTAAAGGAAAAGGATCAGTTAACACCAGGGATGAGGATAATGGTATTCTTACGATATCAGCAGTGTTTAAATGTTTTAAATGTGGAATGTACGGGCATTATGCAAACCAATGCCCAAAGGGAAAGTCTCATGAAGAGAATCAGTATGGTCGTATGGGTATTATTTATGTGGATGATGATGAAGAGACTACAAATGATATATGAGATGAAAGAATTGTTGAAGCTCGGTCAATGGTTTAAGAATGTAGTGGAATGATTACATGTTTATCATGTGTAATGTTGTATAAGTAATCTCATGATACTATGGAATAAAGAGACATCTATGGATTGTTACACTATTGTCTTTCCTTGAGTTTTGAAAGTGTATGATTAATGTTACCAGTATCCATGAAAGGTTATTCAGATTTTTTTGGAATGTAGATGATATGCACATAATGAAGGGATAAGGTGAAAATTAAATGTTTGATAGTATTCATGAGCTCATGACTGATATAAGGAGAAGGTTATATCATGGTTTGAGTATATAGAATTTTTGGATTTTGGTATGTGGAAAGAGTTAACTTTTGTCAGCATTCATGTTTTCACTAAGGTTCAATGGGTATTCATTCTTCAAGAGAATACATGATTAAGGTATTCACATGTTTGTAATTTGACCAACAAGATATATCTTATGATATATGGGGGATAAATGATGGCATTCACGTGATTGTTCTGTGACATTTCAAGTAATCATTTTCTTTATACTATGAGCTTGGACCGAAGTATTTTAGATAATCCTAAATATTAGAATGGATTATGTTGGACATAAGATAGGATAAAACGTTTTTCGATAGTAATATAGCATTAGAAAAAGGACAACCTGCAGGACGGGAGACAACCCATCGTGTCGGACAAGGCTGTGGGAATCGAACCCACAACCGAAGTGCGACTGGCCTTTATCGCCTACCACTGGACTATAAGAAGTCCCTGTTTAGTAGAAACTAGTTTTATTATATTAAGTAGTATGATATATGAAGTATAAGTCCATTTTAGGAACCATATATGATTAATCTCACTATAGAATGACTTATGTAAATTTAATAACTTTTGCTAACCTTTTGTTTGAGACAGATGGAATGACCCGTCATTCTATCACATGATCTGCTAACACTTCACGAATAACAAATTCAACTTCATTTATTTAAGAGATGAAGTAGAAATTGTTCAAGGCACGAACAACAGTGAGATTGTACCAAAATAAAGTAAGTATTTATTCTAATTCAAATTCTTCAACTTTAGGGAAACGATCTGGAAAACCAAAAATGTTGTCCTAGTACTCTTATATCTGATTAATCAGATGGTACCTTAGATCGTCACAAATTTATGGATTTGTGATTGTTGGCTTTTCCATAGCCATGTTCTCTACCACTCTCCCTCAGAACATGATGGTTAGATTTTCCATCCATATCCATATTTTCACTTATGTGGAAACCCAGTGATTAGTTTATTTGGGTAACAGTTACGTTTCATACTATTTTTTAAAGATTGGTTTTGGTATTCTTTTTTACGATGTGGGTTTCTATTAAAGAAACTTTCAAGTAGTTAACCATTTATAACCCCGATGAATTTCGAGGGCGAAATTCATTTTAAGGGGGGTCGAATGTAACACCCCGAGATTTTATGAAAAATATTATTTTAATTTCATTAATGTCTTCTGTTATATGCTAAACCAAAAGGAGCTTGCACAACACGCATCCTTGACTTGACTTGCATTACACGCAATCACGACCTTCCTCGATAGCGTGTGTAGTATGCAATAACGAGTTTCACTAAACAACAATATGCTATTAAAATATTAATAAAACTAGCCGTTATGAATAGTAATAACCACCTTTTGAAATTTTGTAAATTTTATTTTTCAAAATGGAATTTATTTTTGGATTCGTAATATCGAAATTAGCTTAGGGTGAAATTTTGGTGATTTTCGGATAACTTTCATATTTTGATGAATAGTGAAAATTATTAAATTTTCATTAAAAACAACTTTTCTCAATCGAAATAATTAATAGTGATAAATTATTTATTTGAGTTGTTTTAAAGTATATTTAGAATATATTTTTACAATTTAATACAATGTTGGTCATTGGATGTAATTTCACATTTAAACCAAACATAAACAAGTGCCAATCTTTTGGTAGTTATTATCTCTTAAGAACACGCTATTTGTTTTGACGATGGAAATTAATTTTTAAATTAATTAATGAAACTGATATGTTTTGAATTTTTTAAAATAGAAATCATTTTTGAGTTCATAATATCAAATATAGCTTAGGCCTAATTTTTGGCATTTTTATGAAAACTTTCCATTTTTGATGAATAGTGAAACTACTAAGAGGTAGTTAAAAAACTGAATTTTTTATAAAACATAATTTTACCGCTTCTGTGAGTGGAATTTCAAAAATCCGAGAGACATGATTGATGTCAGTAAGTAAAATGTGGTTCAATGAGATGAAAATAACTTTTTGGTGAATAGTAACTTTTTACTTTTTTTTACCACGGTTAAAAGTAAATAGGGTAATTAAGGGTAGAAATGATATTATTATTACCCTAACACATGTCCTAATTATATTGGACAAGTTTAATTCGACCAAAAACAAACTTAGGATTAAAATATGACCATTTAGGCCCACTTGGATTAGATTAGGAAATTTATTATTAATTTATTTAAAGAAGGGTTAAAAGAGTTAAAATCAAAGTTTATTTACTAAAACATTTTTAATATAGGTTTATACATAAGATAAATTCGATTTATAATTTTCATTAAAAATATAAAAAGATTTCCTACATAATGGTATTTTATTTGTAATATTTAGACATCAAATAAGTTAATTTATTTATGACACAAAGATGATGCAGTAATTATCTTATTAATGAAATATTGACATAATTGATGTTATAAATACCAAAATAAATGTAATATACGGCTTTTTATGAATTCCACTAATTTTCTAGGTTACTATGACATGTTAGTATTGATTTAATTAACTTTGTTAGAATTTATCACTCTGTTATGACTTTCACCAAAATCAATTACTAAATAGTGTCAAAATTGACATAAAATAGTTTTTAAAACAAATATTATATTATTAATTGTTATTTTATTCCTAAAAATCTAAGGTTCGGCCAAATGACTTAGATAAGGTTATATATATTAATAATAAACAATTTGGGGTTCGTTTGGCTTCTTATAGTAAGTTTATTAACCTTATAGTGTAAGAACACAAGAAGACACGGTAAAAGTAAAATTATTTAACTTAATGTTAAATCTAAATGATAAGGTTAAAATAGGAAACTAAACTTGTCTAAATTCTATTGTATGAGAGGATTTAGACCCATCCCCACCTTATCCTAGAAATAAATCAATTTGGAGCTATTTAAAACCGAACTTGACTTTATAATAAAATAATATGTTTCGTTATTCCAAAGGTGCCCCTCTCCTCCCTTATAAAATGGCACATCCTCCCTCTCTTCCTCATAAAACATTGAGCCTTCAAGCTCGGCCAACCCCTGCCAAATTATCCTCTCCACTTCCCTAGAAACATCCTAGAGGTTCTGGTCTTCCTCAAAGACAAATTTTAGTGCCCTAAGAGGAGGTCTCAAAGAGGCGCTTCAAAGAAGAAGTAATTTCCGTTACTAATTCTTTCAACTTTATTTATTCTTCCACTTATTCTTATTAGGTTGTTTCATTATGAAGTAATAACATCAGTATCACTCATATACTGATATGTTATTATAATTATGAAACAACCCTATTTCACCATCTATCCATCCTACGGAAAACAAAATCACCGCGCGTGCGTACGTACGGAATACCGTCTCCACGCCGTGGTGTAATCTGTTTTTCCACGAACACCTTACATGGATGGGTATTATGGTGTAAAGAATAACTATACATAGTTATTATAACATCATAATGATTCTGATATACTGTATCATCCACTCCAATTCAATTGAATAATTATGGAAATGATATAATCGCTCGTGCGTACGTACGGACTACCGTCTCCACGACGCGATGAGATTCATTCTCCATGTTAACCATTTAAGAATGATTATAAAGTATATATAAGAAATAATGATGAAATATATGACATTATAAAGCTACTGGATTTATGTGTATATATATGTATGTCATCTACTTAATTCCACTCAATTCAATAAGGAAACGAAAACAGCATTCATGCGTACATACGGCCTACCGTCTCCATGAACGGTGTATTTCTTTCCATTTATCGATCCATTATATATATGTGTATTCTGAATACATATTATATATAAATCATGTTTCATATTCTATAATTAAGTAATAATGATCTATGTAATCATATGAATAATTACAAGTTAAAACACGAACGACAAATGAGACGATTTTACCCAAAACGTTACTTTAACATTAATTTACAAAAGAACGGGTAATATAAAGTCATAATTGAACAATAAATGATATAATAACAACAAATATGATTCTATAATAAGTCAATGACATTATTTAAATCATTATACAGGAGGTTCGGACACTTACGAAGCAAATCGGACCTCAGTTAAGGAAAATATCACAATCTCATTTTTATCCGTGATTGTTTATACTTTGGTATTTACTGGGGTTTATTTTATCATCCACATCCATGTTTCCACAATATGTAATATTTACATCATTCTAAAATAGTTTATATCATCTTTTACCTTTCTGTGAGTTTTTAGTAAAAGATATGAAAGGAATCTTTTGTCATTTTTCGTACGAGGTACTTTTTGACTTTTCTGACAAAAGTACGAGAAGAATGTTTTCTTTTAACTTATACAGCATGAATGGATTTTTAAAACATTAATTCCAAGAAATTTCCTTTACATGTTTTCAAGTTTATTGTTAATCAACTTCTTTTAGTTTATAATTGTATGACATATTAAGAAAAGAAGAAGTGTTTTTGAAGAAGAAAGGATATTTTCCTCAAGAATTCATTTCAAGTGTTTTATCAAAATTATTTTCCATATAAGATAATATAGGGTTCTGTTTCTATCCCTATTATTACATTGATTATGTTGTGATGGATTTTTATGAATTCCGTTATCTTATATGAATTTTTTTATGATGTCCTGATGTTTAAGATTCCCATTTTTATTTGGGTTGTGAAATGATGTATGATTTATGATTTTGTGGCACACATAAGAATGGTATCATTATGAGAAGGGTGGGACCTATATCTCCCTCCAATGCATTGGGTAATGATTTTATATCTCATGAGATAGACATGGCTGGAACGGTAGGTTATACCGGTTTAGTGAAACAAGACTGAAACGAGGGTCACTCGGTTCAGAAAGGGACTTTGTCCACTAAGATAGTCTTGGCAATGAGTCTTGACTAACAAGAAATGATTCTCTATGATTATTTGTGTATGCCACAAAGTTTCATGTTTTAAGTTATGATTATTGTGATTACATTTCACTGCCATAATTTATCCCATGTTATGAAATTATGCTCTATTTTGCAGGTTAAGATTTACAAAATGTTATGTTCTTATAAATATGATGTGATTGATATTTCTTTTGTTTACCCTTACTGAGAATTTGAGCTCACCCTATTATGTTTTCTTTTCCCCAGGACATAAAGAAAGGTTTTAGGTAAAATAAAAGGAAGATCTTTATGGGAGATGTTGAAGATCTTTCACCACAATTAGAATATTATATTCCGAGTTTCCAAAGACACTAAACTATTACGATCCTTGTGTGTGTGTGTGTGTTTTTGTTATGTACTAAGTATTCCGCAAAAATAATGTAATGTCCATGTACGTCAAGCTTCGGGTCTCTACATCCCTCTTCATGTTGTACCACCAAAATTGTTCCTTCAAATCTCTATTCATCTTGGTGCTTCAGGAGTGTATAGAGAAATTGGAGCCATTATCATCATCTAACAATTACCTTTTTAAATCAGGTATATTGGGAACACAAAGACTCTTCCCAAATTTCAAAACTCCATATTCATACACAAAGTCACTCAATATCCCATCATTAACAGCTTCAATCTTCTTTTTAAACTCTTCATCATCGGTCTGAGAACTCTTTATCCTTTCTAGTAATGATGGTTTGGAATCCCTTTGAAAAAATATTGATGTTTCACCTTCCATGGTTATTCACATATGCATCTTTACTAGATCCATGTTTACAGTATTCTTTTCAACTCTCATCTTGTTCAAAACTACATGATCCTTTCTACTCAAAGCATCTGCCACCTTATTTTCCTTCATCGAGTGGTAGTGTATTGTGCAATCATAATCCTTGAGTAATTCAAGCCATCTTCTTTGCCTCATGTTGAGTTCTTTATGTGAGAAAGTATACATCAAACTCTTGCGATCAGTATAAATCTCACATTTTCACTATAGATGTAGTGTATCAAAATCTTCAAAGCAATGATTATAGGTGATAACTCAAGATCATGAGTAGTATAGTTTTTCTCATGAATTTTCAGCTGTCGTGATGCATTGGAAATAACCCTATCATGCTACATAAGGACAAAACTATGTCCTTTCTTTGAAACATCACTATAAATAAAAAACCCATCATTCCCCAATGATATTGTCAATATAAGGGCATTCACTAATCTTCTATTCAGTTCTTCAAAAAATTCTTCACACACTTTTGTCCAAACAAATTTATCCCCTTTACGTGTGAACTTGGTTAATGGGTTATCCAATCGGGAAATATTATGAAAGAAACACTAATAATAACCTACTAAACAAATAAAACTGTTTTTGATGTTCCTTTCTTTCATAGAGTCTAACGAATTGAAAAGGGGAAATACCTTGAACCCAAAGTGATTCATCCTTTGAAGAAACATCAAAAATTGAAAAAGGCATTAGCAATGATTCAAATGCACTTGGGTCGTCCAAGTTCATCCAAGGTCACAAAAGTATACTTCCACGTCGCCCAATGCTCACGCAGGTCACATGTGCGCCCTCTTTGAATTTTGCACAGGGTCTTCTCGATCCTATAAATACACCCGGTGGGCCCCCCATTTCAGGACGAAAAATTCTAGAATCTCATATTTGAGCTCTTGGCGCCGCAGTCTCTTATCAAATCTTCCGAACACTTCTAGGTTAATTTCTTACCTAGAACAGAAGATCTAAAGATGGGGGTAATGCATAAGTCTTGAAACTCTTCAACAGTTGCGTGCCTATGTTTCCATCACTTAAGGGAAATGGACACACTTGTGCGCCGCCTTACCCCTTCGATAGAACTTGCGCTCCCCTCATATAGAAGCCTCTAGGGATAGTACTAAGGGCTTAAGGCAAGTCTCTCACATGTATTACCCTATGGTTTGACCGTCGTGCAAGTACCCATGTGTCACGCAAGTATACTTTCGTGACCATGACTTGTGCGCCCAAGCAGGAATTGCACGCCACCTTCTTTTTGGATGACCCTCCTGCCTATTTCACCTCTCTTATACCTATCCACCATTACTCTTCATGATTAAGCCCTCAAAACTCTCCCCAAATCCATCCATGACATGATTTCATTGTTTCCTTATCTGAAAGGAATTCTGTGGAACATCTCCTAAAACCTAGTGATTTACATATCTTCATGTCATTAAGGTCAGAGATTTCATTTATTCAACCTCATCCTTTATATATTAGAGAATCCTTATCCTGGGCCTCCTTTTCATGAGTAATCCCTAGTCATAATTTCTCTAAATGGGCCTCCTCCTCAAGAGTATGTCCCAATCTCAAAATTCCAAATGTAGGCATCCTCCTTAGGAGTAAGACCCAAGTACCCTAACCTGGGCTTCTTTTTCAGTAGTAAGCCCCAGTCTTCAGGTTCCTTTAAATTTTGGGAATCCCCTTCAGGAGTAAGTCCCAATCAAAAGTTAAAGTCCCCCATTAATCCGGGAATCATCCTTAGGAGTAATCCCCGAGTTATAAGTCCCTTTAACCTGGGCCTCCTCCTTAGGTATAAGCCCCAGTTCTCAAATCCTTTAACATGGGCCTCCTTCTGAAGAATAAGCCCCGGTTCTCAAATCCTTTAACATGGGCCTTTTCTTTAAGTGTAAGCCCCAGTCATAATTTCTCTTAACCAGTCTTAATTTACTTTTGACTTCAGCTTCCTTCTCAGGAGTAAAACCCAATTATAATTCCCCTCCTAATTTGGGCATCCTTCTTAGGAACAAGCCCCAAGTTAGAGTATCCAAATCTCCATAAAGTACATATACCTTTATGGACCTTGTTCCTGGGTTTCTTCCCGGAAGTAAATCCTAATATTCATTCATCTGTGAAGTCATATGGACATAAGCCCCACATCATTTATTATAATTTCATCTTTGATGGCACAATTGTCTGGTTTTACCAATACCTATTGTTTCTCACACCAACCATGACTCATGTGAGCTTAGAGTGTAAAAGTAAATATGACAACATTCTTTTAGCCATCAATCATGCATAAACATAATACTCACTTACTCGAACTACATGGGTTCTGATTATTTTTTTAAACAAAGGATACGTAGGTAGCCCATTGGTGGGTATGATCCCAACTCTGAAATATTCTATGTCCTTCTGAATGACAATAAACTTCAAGTGCCCTGCTGAGTGGCTTTAAAACCAGTACGGTTATCATAATGACCAAGGTATTTCTATATAATGTGTCGAAGTATATCATTGACTAAGAATCTCTAAAAAATACAGATGATTATCTATAAATGAATAACCTCGAATACTTATAAAATATTCTTTAAATTTCATACATATTAATCATTGATTGTCCGATCTAAAGGAAAGCTCATTTTCATTCTTGGTAATATAATAAGGATTCACGAACACAACTTAAATCCATAAAGAGAGTCCCAGAGTAGACAATAATTCCCCCCAAAAAGGGTGTGATGAGTCCGACCTCCCATCCTCTGGACCAATGCAAATTCTTATGCCTCAATGATTCATAACTAGCGAGCACCGACCTTAAGAAAGTAGGTCCAAATGGATATGGAATCATTTGATGTTTCCAGTTCTATGAACAAACTCGTTAGAAACTGTTTCGATTGTTTTAACCATAAATCAATGAGGTCATCCCCATTTCCAGAGGAAACAAAAAATGGTGAACCTGACGTGAATCCTTAACCAAGTTAAAATGATGTTTTACTTATTTTTTAGGACCCTATTTAAAATTAAATGAGAGGGACAACAAAGCAATCAAAAACATATGTGCTCATAAAAAAGATGTAGAAGCCAAACTTATCTTGATTATGTTTGTAATTTCAAACAGGAACTCTTTTACAAGATCTTCTGCATTTCAAGAATGTATTTTCTTAAGTTCACATCTGTGAATGCCTCTACTGTGAAAACCTCTGCTGTGAATGCATCTTCTTCTACTCCTGCTGGATCATCGTCCACTTTGAGGAAGACATCACCTAATCAGTGTCTTCAATGCTAGGTATCAAATGCACTGGTTAATGAGTACCTTCAATGTGGTATAATTCCGACTCTGAAGGCCGCTAGAAAAGCCCTCCAAGTCAATAACTCACCCTGGTCGTCCGAACAGCAACGACCAGCGATCAAGAAACAGGTGGTGCCAACCATTGTCTCCAACCGTTTCGGGTGATTATTCCTGGAACACAATCAACATTCACTGCCATATTCTGGGGAGGTAAATGATTTGGTCCCTTAGGGCCTTAATTCAAGGAGATAGTAGTCCTTCCCGAGGGATCCCATCAACAATCGCCGCCAGACTCGTGCGGCAGTGCACCCTCAACATGATGAGGGTATTGTCTCCAAGGGTTCGGCTCAGGTTCCTTGAACCCGAGCAGGAAAGAAGCACCACAAGAGGTGAAATCCGGTCAAGAGTGAGTAGGTTCTCATCTCTTCCATCTCCGGAGAAGTCCACCAACCTCTCTTGGTGGCAAGCAATGAGCGGGAACACACACCCGTCCGTTTTAATTCCTCTACCCAGCAGACTCATCTGGCAGCAGCATGCCAATACCATCAGGAAATTATGGTGGAGTACTATAGATAGGAACATACACCTGTTTATAAATAATTAGCTAGTCAACAGGCTAGTTTGACTACATGCGACGGAGCCCGCCAACCCAATGTGTTGACAACTGGTAAACAGGCACATACATCTAGTTACACTCATCAATCCTACCAGTAGCCTCATCTGTCATTATTGATGGATGCTCATCAACCACGTTCGGTGGAGTTCAATCAGCTAGCACATACAACTTCTAGTATTAATCAAGCCTACTAACAGTATCGTTTGGTAGAATTCGGGGAAGTCAGTCCGAAAACTATTGCAAAAAACAGGAGACAAACTCAACTCTCTTTCCCCACACTTGAGTACTATCAAAATTCACTGATAGGAAAAGGAGCACAGGATCAGGCACATACACCCACTCCAAGCAAGGAATGGACATATATCCCTGTTCCAGCCTTTGAATTCATCAAACACATTCTGTCAATGGTGAAAGAGAAGAAGAAAATCCATTCTCATATTCTGGATGTCTGCGAGGATATTATAACAACTTTAGCAGCATCTTAGGGAAAGACACATAAATCAATCCCTTCCAGTGGAGTGACACATCAACAGTTCACATCAGAACAGACACACACATCTGTTCCAGTCCAAGTACACTGTGGGGAATACTCCCCCATATCATACGGACAACCATGTCAGGCACATATACTTGATTTGAGTGGAGATAATCATCCTAAACTGATCATTTCTTCTGATGAGGCACATACATATACCCATAATGTCCACTTTCATCAACAATTGGTTCTCAAATTGAGTAATAAGGCGTCTAAGAAGAAGACCCACCCAGTATAGTCAAGAAATCTAGGTCCAATCTGTAATGAGGCCTTACTCGATGATGGAGTTCATGATGCACTCAGAAAATTATCTGTTGCAACTCAAGATTCTACTCTCTCAGTTCTGAATAGTGGGAACATTAATTTGGAAGGTCTGCACGAGACACTTCCTCATGAATGATTGCTTCATGAATATGTGGTCGATCTTGAAGTATCATCTTCAAATGAGAGCCCCAAGAACGCTCTGTGTGGTCATAAATCCAAGGAGCAAAATGTTTCATCTTTTGCTATATCCCAACATGGTGGTCCTCCCCATGATGATTAATTTAGCTGTGAAAGTCTTCTCTATAGTAATAATTCACATTTCCTGGAAAATGATCCAATGGACAATGTAGTTATAGAAATCCCTCTTATCTTGGGGCACTTGAAAATGTGAATCCATTCATGTCTGATGCTTTACCACTAGCAGGTGAAATGCTTTCTCAATCAGAAGATAACACGGGGTGTAGGTCAATCTCCGAACCACCCCTGAGTCATGCATCTTATAGTTTGATCAGTGATTTCAATACCAATATTGTTGAATCTGATAAAGAAACAAGGAAGAACCATCTCTGGTCTAATTAGCTAGAATAATATTCATTGATTGATAAGAGGAATTATTGAATATGAGAAAATAACTGGAGAATGGTGAAGTGCCAGTTATGATTTGGCCTTTGTATGGTTCTCAGTATGAAATTCTATAGGTGTTGATGAAAGATGGAATTCATGATATTCATCTCAACATATGGAAAAATCTCTGTCAGTTGAAAAAGGAAATATTATTTTATGATGAATATGAATATCATGTCAAGATAATAGAAAGGTTACAATTCGAAATTGATTTGGCATATCTCTCAGTTTCTCGATATATGAAGGCTAAAAAAAAGTAGAGAGACCTTCAGCGTTCATTCCTTGGCACACTAAGAAGGTTACACCAGTTAATTTCCAATGACCCATCTGGTATTCATATCAGGGGATGGGGAATTCATGGAGCACTACATTTAATTGTACTCTCCAGTCAGTAAAGACCTCTGAAAATGGTCTCATGCAATGTTATTGCCCATGGCAGGCCACAACCAATGAGATTTGTTTGTATTCAAAGGCTCACTCAAGAACATGCCTCAACTAGTTCTTCTCAAAATCAAGAATACAAAGAACAAGTGGTTTAATTACTCCTGCATCAAGAAAACGAGAATATTTAAGAGGCCTCCCATTTGGAGCAAGCACATCATCAAGTGACAGAAGTGTCAGAAATCATCCAACAGCCTTGTGAGCCGGGTGATAAAAGTGGATGCAGGTTTATGCATCCAGCTAATTTCTAGACTAAAGTCCACAATATCAGGAGAGATTTAAAGAAAGTCTTAGATGTAGCATCTCATGAACCACTCCATCTTTCCAGACTGGGGACTCTTTTAACCCAACCCTCAAAATCAACAAATAGGATTCGAGGAGTTGAGCAGGATCAACCCCAGTCCACTGAACCAGGGACATTTTCAAATCATCAATCTATTCCTCATAGAAATTTAGTCTTCTCTTGATAAGGGAAGAATATTTAAGAGGAAATAAGAGCCAAATTATCAGGATATTCCCTCCAAATTACAGTTCATCAAGAAGTTCCTGAGGGATCAAATAAACAAAAGGCCATGTATCATCAGTGACATGGAAGAAGACAATATCTCAGAAATACCGATAGAAGGGATGCAATGTGACGCCCCGACCCCAGTTACCCAGAGTCGGTGCATTATTGTGTAACATTGGCATGATCACAAAAGATCATGTCTCAAAATACCGATTAGTTTAGTAGCCTTGGAAACACTAGATACATTGATAAATGTTACAATACATCATAAAGAGAGAAAATACAATAACAATGTCTCTATAGTTCACACTCATATCCTCTTCTGAATATCCCTGCAGGTTATTCATAAAATACTTCTTCACGTCCTGGAAAATATTAAAACATTGAAAGGGGTGAGCTCAGATGCTCAGTAAGGATAACAATTTTTCGGAAGCATTCAAAAATAAACATTAACATTTAAGGAAATGTATAACTAAAACAAAAGCCTTTTTAAACATGAACTTCAGCATAATATGGAAAAAATAAAATTAAATAATTCCATTTACTTATTCACATGGATATTCTACTAGTCAAATAATCACATGAAATATCAATAACCACTTTCATAATGATGGAATGCATAATTCCAGACTATCATAACCACATAGCCTAGGCCTCATGCCAAGACCACAAATAAGATTTTGTGAAGGCCTCGTGCCAAGACACTAGTTTGTCTCATGAGACCTGCCGATGCAATTTTTTTAAAAGATACTTACGTTTAAAATTGCTCAAATATACTCCAGTGTTTTTCTAAAAACATTATGCAATCTTCTGAAAAATAAAATAACTAATTCTGAGACTCCTCGACTAATAACAGGCCATGATGGGTCCATGCCCAATCCCTTCCTGTCTACCACACTAGAGAGTCAGGTTTTCTGAAAACATTTTTAATCTTGTGTTAAATACATATACATTTTCACTAGATTTTCAAATATTTGATAGAAATATCTCTCTCTTTTTGAAATCATTTAAAAAAACTTATGGCTTGTAGAGGAAGCTGAAACTCAAATAATGGTCACGGCGGCAGAGAAGTCATTGACACCACATACGTACAAAAAAATTTCCTTTTGTCGTTTAGTAAAAACGCTTCGTATAGAAATATTCCTTTTGAATAAAATTAAAAGCCATAAGGGTTTATACACCGTAAAAAGGAAAGTTGTGTATAAAACCAAATATGCCTCAATGAAAGGATATTGAGATGAAGTCCCTCACAAAGATCATTTTTTTAAATAAAATAGATCTATTATGTGTATTCACTATAGGTACACATAAGAAAGGACATAATAATATAATGACATAATTTGAAAGTAGGAGATTAACCCAAAGAATGGAAATTGGGTTAAGAAGTTCCCTTACAAAGAAATTTTTTAAATAAAATAGATCTATTATGTGTATTCACTATATGTACACATAAAGAAAGTATAAACACTAGACATGACATAATAATATCATGACATAATTTGAAAATATGAGATTAACCCAAAGAATAGAAATTGGGTTAAGAAGTTCCCTTACATTGTGTCCGAATTCACTCGATCGTTCTTTGATCTCCTGAATAATAAACTAGAGATAATTTCTACTTGATTAGGAACCTTTTTCATGTTCATTAATCCTTTTATATCACTTTTTAACATGTTATGAACATTATATAATTATTTAAGTTACTAACGGTCGTTTTGTCGATCTTAGGTACTTGAGTCAAAAATAAACTCCTTATAATTACACGTTGTTCATGTGGTAAAATATCCATTATATCCAGAATTATATTCATGATGTATATATCATATATATAATATATATCAATTATATACATTCATTCATAATATTACGTAACATTTAGAGGTAAGAAATGAAATGCACCGTTCATGGAGACGGTAAGCCGTACGTACGCATGAACGCTACTTTCATTTCTATTTCATATTTAATGGAATGAAATTATAATTATATAGAGGTATACTATAATTCCAGTATAATATCATATGTAATATCATTTACTCCATCCTTTATACTTCCCTCATATGGCGTTAACAATTCAAATCACTTTGAGGGGGCGGTAGTCCGCACTTCCTAAAATGAAGATATCACGTTTACCCATAATAGAAACCATAAAGGTTTGCCATAAATGAAAAATACATAGGATTAAGTAAAACATAAACATATTATATAAAATATATAAATATAGTGACATCTTAATGGCCACCTTTGAAGGTGTTATATGAGTGTTGAACAATCATCGTTTCATGAGGCAGAAATTTTCCATCCATAGAAACAATGTGTTCTTTAACCATTAGATGTAAGTGTGTGTAAGTGTAGCTCTAATAATTCTTATAAAAACATCCTAGTATATTGAGGATACTGTTTTTGTTTCAAATGAAATGAATAACAAGAGTTTAGGGGGTTGGAGAAGCAAAATAAAACAAAATAACATAAGAGAAGACATTACCTTAAAATCGGGTAACTCTTTTTTGATTTGAGCCAAAGGATTCCTTCGGAAGAATTATGCCCAAAGTGAGGCTTCTAGGAGTAATAGAGGGAATTTGATAGAGTATTTGGGCTGAGGATGGCCGAGCCAAATGGCTTGGAAGGTGTAAATAAGGTGGTAGTGGTGGGGGCCTTTTATAAGAGGAGAGGAGGGGCACTCTTGGAAAGTAATGAAATGTTACTTTATTATATAATGAGTTTCTGATTTTAATGGTCCCACACTTATATATTTCGATGCTAAGGAGATAAGGGTTCGAAATATACTCATCCAATAGGCTTTGGACAAGTTTAATTCTTATATTTTTATTATCCTTCCATTTTATTAAAATCATTAATTAATGAGGTAATCGCTGCATCATCATGGTGTCATAAATAATTTAATTTATTTAATGTCTAAAAATTAAAAAAAAAATCCTGATGTATGAAATCTTTTTATCATTCTAATGAATATTTATAGTAAAAAATATGACTTGTAAAACCCCTTTTAAAAATTGTTTTAGTAAAACAACTCATGATTGTGACATTTTTATTTTAACATTAAATAATAAGTTTTTAATGTCATTTTCCTACCAAAGTTGTTCCATGGGGTCCCCATGTTGACCCATGGATTGTCTTGGTCGTCCATGACTTATCCAATATGGGTAGGACAAGTGTAAAGGTCATTTCATATTTTTATAATATCATTTTTACCTTAAATTTCACTAATTACCTTTAATCGCGATTAATTAAACATAAAAGTTACTATTCACCAAAAAATTATTTTAATCCCATTGAACCACATTTTAAATGCTAATGAAAATCATTTATGTCGTATTTTTTAAAATCAAATCACAGAAGTGGTAAAGTTTCATTTAATCGAAAAATCATTTTTTTAACTACCACTTAGTGGTTTCACTATTCATCAAAATTTGAAGTTTTTCAGAACAATGCCAAAATTTCACCCTAAGCTATAATTGGTATTCTGAATTCAAAAATGATATCTATTTTAAAAAACTCCAGACATATAAGTTGAATTAATTAATTTTATAATTAATTTCCGTTGTCACACAAAATAGCGTGTTTTTAAGAAACAATATATATCAAAAGATTGACAATTGTTTATGTCCAATTTCAAAGTGAAATTAATTCTAATTACCACCATTAGATAAAATGGTAAAAATATATTCTAATTACACTTTTAAATAACTCAATATTATAATTTATCACTATAAATTATTTTTATTAAAAAAGTTGTTTTTAAGTATTTTTCACTATTCCTAAAAAATTGGATGTTCTCAAAAAAATACCAAAAATTCAACATAGGCTAATTTTGATATTTTGAATTAAAAAATGAAGTCCATATTGAAATATAAAATATATATAATTTCAAAAAGTGGTTATTACTATTCATAATGGCCATTTTGATTGGTCGCGGTGTGTTAGAATCTCGAACTTGCGTACAATGAAAGATATTGCATTATTGAAAGAGAAGCGTATCATGGAAGCTCGGGGTGTTACATTCTCCCCTCCTTCAATAAATTTCTTCCTCACATTTTGAAATTTTTCTTTGAAAATAAAATGATGAAGATATGAAATACATTTGTGGGAAACCCACATTGGAAATAAGGTTAATCAAAATATAACTTTAAAAGATAGAAAGATAAGTACAAAGGTCACCCGAGATAGCCCATACTAGGATTCTATGAAAATATGGATATGGAATAAAAACAAACCATCAAGGTATGATGGAGAGTTGTAGAAAACTAGATTAGGAGAAAGTTAACCACAAGAAAATCACAAACTTGTGATTGGCTAAACAGTAATTGAATCCCCAGTTGGAAAAGTTAACCGACAATGTTTTTGTTTTAAGTTACCTTTTATAAATTTGAGGAATTTTTTTAGGAGATTTACTAAGAACGTAAGGGAATAAACATACTTGTCATGTAGACATTCATTCATTAATAAATTTTTACCACAAACCCATCTTTCACTCTAAAAGTTAATAGAACTAAAAAATATTCTATTTATCCTAATTTTATAAGGTTCCAAATATTAACACATACCATTTAGATTAGTAAACCTATTTTGTAATAATCAGGGACTTCCTGTAGGCTAGTGGTAGGTAATAAAGGCATGTCGCACTATGGTTGTGGGTTCAATTCCTACAACTTTGTTCGACGCGACGGGTTATCCCCCAACCTACATGTTGTCCTTTTTTAAAATTATAGTATTATAATATTCCAAAAATATTATTCAGAAATGTTTTAACCTTAAACAATACTATCCAAGGTTCAACTTAATCCATTCCAACCATTATAGTTATCCAAAATACTTCTATCCAACTCACAGTCGAAATTTTATAAGGAAGGTAAACATAATGAAGATCCTTTTTTCCACGTAACAACAAGTTAACACCTTCATAATGTATTCTTTTAAAACACTCCAACATCCTAAATTACCATAAATACTTATTGATTGCATTCATGATCCCTTATTCCTTATAGAATACTAGATATTCCCCTTCTATCAAAAAATGTATACAAATCATTAATCTGTTTCAAGGAAGTTAAGAATATCCAATATAATTTATCCAAATCAATCATGTATTATTCCAAAATCACTATCTCGGTATCAGAACCATATTATGGTTTATCTTTCTCTCAGCCATATAATTTCCAAACATTTAACCTACTATGGAGTAACTTTTCTTGGTTCCACACAATCTCAAGTCCTTGATGAAATAGTACTACAGTACAATCCTTATATACTCCATAATTATTATAACTGGTACATCATTGATACAACACTCAAATGAAAAAATTCTTTAATGACAACATAATAACTCTAATCATTGCTCTTCATCTGTGGTAGTATCATAACTTGATTATTATCCACTAACATCTTTTGGGGCATACTCTGATGATTTGGACATTGGTTTGCGTAGTGCCCCCACTCCTTGCAGATGAAGCATTGTACATTTGAAACCTTTTTCTTACCCTTGAAGTCACGCACTTGGTTTCCTTTTTCTCCACACTTATAAAAAACTCCCATTCCCTTTAGGCAATTCCCAAGGTGTTTATTCCCACATTTATCACATATTGGAAAAATATTCTTTTCCCCCTTCCCATTATCCATCATCCTTTTCTTCTCTTGCTTCCCTTCAAATCCATAGGACTCAGAGAATTATTTACTTATCTTATTAACACATGATACTATTTCATCATATGTTTAGAATACATGGGAGACTATTTCTCTTATAAATGTTGGCTTAATACCATGAAAGATATGATCCTTCTTACTCTTTTGATCATACATATTGTTGGAGTTCACAATCCTTCTACTGGGCACCATTTCTATACAATGGCATAAACTAGGTTAGTTTATGAATTAAAATACATAATTCCATACTTGTAAAACACTTAACATAAATTTAACTATTTATGGATATAATCCATAATCATAAAAATGTTTTATTTGAGAATGTATGTACTCATAAGCCCTTCATAATGGTTTGTAAAGAAAATCATAATTATCCTAAGCATATCCACCTGGAGTGTCGTAACCAAGAGTGCAGCAAGGCCCATTGTCGTGCACCAGTTCCCATTCAAGTCTAGCTCAAAGCGGTGTTTTCGGGTTTTACCCCTAGGTACATATGTTCCAGAGCCGCCACTACCTGCTCGTATCCAGATAGGAATGTATTTCTCAGAAAACTCACAAAATCTCTATAATAACAAAATTCTAGGAAGTTCTTCTATACTAATCTTCAAATTCTATCTTTGGGATATGTGCTCTAATCAGAGTTTATCTAAATCTAGCTTCCAAGGTTAGTACTAAACTACCTCTGATACCAACTGTAACGCCCCGACCCCAGTTACCCAGAGTCGGTGCATTATTGCGTAACATTGGCATGATCACAAAAGATCAAGTCTCGAAAAACCTATTAGTTTATTAGCCTTAGAAAAACTAGATACATTCATAAATGTTACAATACATCATAAAGTAAAAAAAATACAATAACAAAGTCTCCATAGTCCACACTCATATCCTCTTCTGACTATCCATGCAGTTTATTCATAAAATACTTCTTCACGTCCTGGAAAATATTAAAACATTGAAAGGGGTGAGCTCAGATGCTCAGTAAGGATAAAAATATTGCGGAAGCTTTCATAAATAAACATTAACATTAAAGGCAATGTACAACTAAAACAAAAGCCTTTTTAAACTTGGACATCATCATAATATGTCAAAAATAAAATTAAATAATTCCATTTTCTTATTCACATAGATATTCTACTAGTCGAATAATCACATGCAATATCAATAACCACTTTCATAATGATGGAATGCATAATGCCAGACTATCATAACCACGTAGATATGGCCTCGTGCCAAGACCAAAAATAAGATTTTGTCTAGGCGTCAAGCCAAGACACTAGTTTGTCTCATGAGACCTGCCGATGCAATTTGTTTAGAAGATACTTACATTTAAAATTACTCAAATATACTCCAGTGTTTTTCTGAAAACATTATGCGAGCTTCTGAAAACAAAATAACTAATTCTGAGACTCCTCGACTAATTACAGGCCATGATGGGTCCACGCCCAATCCCTTCCTGTCTACCACACTCGAGAGTCGGGTTTTCTGAAAACATTTTTAATCCTGCGTTAAATACATATAAATTTGCACTGGATTTTCATATATTTGAGAAAATTATCTCTCTCTTTTTGAAATAATTAAAAAAAACTTATGGATTGTAGAGGAAGTTGAAACTCAAATAAAGGTCACGGTGGCAGAGAAGTCGTTTTCGCCACATACGTACAAAAAATAAAAATTCCCTTATTTATTTTAGTAAAAATTCTTCGTATAAAAATATTCCTTTTGAATAAAATTAAAATTCATAGGGGTTTATACACCGTATAAAGGAAAGTTGTGTATAAAACCAAATATGACTCAATGAAAGGATATTGAGATGAAGTCCCTTACAAAGATCCTTTTTTAAATAAAATAAATCTATTATTTGTATTCACTATAGGTACAGATAAATAAAGGACATAATAATATAATGACATAATTTGAAAGTAGGAGATTAACCCAAAGAATGGAAATTGGGTTAAGAAGTTCCCTTACAAAGAACATTTTTAAATAAAATAGATATATTATGTGTATTCACTATATGTTCACATAAAGAAAGTATAAACACCATACATGACATAATAATATCATGACTTAATTTGAAAATAGGATATTAACCCAAAGAATAGAAATTGGGTTAAGAAGTTCCCTTACCTCGTGTCCGAATTCACTCGACCATTCTTTGATCTCTTGAATAATAAACTAGAGTTAATTTATACTTGCTTAGGAACCTTTTTCATGTTCATTATTCCTTTTCTATCACTTATTAACATTTTATGAACATTATTTAATTATTTAAGTTAATAATGGTCGTTTTTTCGATCTTAGGTACTTGAGTCAAAAATGAACTTCTTATAATTACACGTTGTTCATGTCGTAAAATAACCATTATATACAGAATTATATTCATGATGTAGATATCATATATATAATATATATCCATTATATACATTCATTCATAATATTACGTAACATTTAGAGGTAAGAAATGAAATGCACCGTTCATGGAGACGGTAAGCCGTACGTACACATGAACGCTACTTTCATTTCTATTTCATATTTAATGGAATGAAATTATAATTATATAGAGGTATAATATAATTCCAGTATAATATCTTATATAATATCATTTACTCCATCCTTTATACGTCCCACATATGGCGTTAACGATTCAAATCACTTTGAGGGGGCGGTAGTCCGCACTTCCTAAAATTAAGATATCGCGTTTACCCATAATGGAAACCATAAAGTTATGCCATAAATGGAAAATACAGAAGCTTAAGTAAAACATAAACATATTATATATCATATATAAATATATTTACATCTTAATGGCCACCTTTGAAGGTGTTATATGAGTGTTGAACAATCATCGTTTCTTGAGGCAAAAATTCGCCATCCACAGAAACAGTATGTTCTTTAACCATTAGATGTAAGTGTGTGTATGTGTAGATCCAATAATTATCATAACAACATCCTAGTATACTTATGATACTGGTGTTATTACAAAAGAAATCAATAACAAGATTTTAGGGGGTTGGAGAAGCAAAATGAAACAAAATAACATAAGAGAAGACATTACCTTAAAATCGGGTAACTCTATTTTTATTTGAGCCAATGGATTCTTTGGGAAGAATTCTACCTAAAGTGAGGCTTCTAGGAGTAAGAGAGGGATGTTGAGAGAGTATTTGGGCAGAGGTTGGCCGAGCCAAATGGCTTGGAAGGTGTAAATAATGTTGTAGTTGTGGGGGCCTTTTATAAGAGGAGAGGAGGGGAACTCTTGGAAAGTAATGAAATGTTACTTTATTATATAATGACTTTATGATTTTAAAGGTCCCAAAAATATATAGTTCTCAGATAAGGTGATAAGGTTTCTAAATATACTCATCCAATAGGTTTGGACAAGTGTAATTCTTAGATTTTACATTATCCTTCCATTTTATTAAAATCGTTAATTAGTAAGGTAATCGCTGCATCATCATGGTGTCAAAACTAATTTAATTTATTTAATGTCTAAAAATTATAAAAAAAATATAATTATCTAGGAAATATTTTTATCTTTCTAGTGAATATTTATAGTCAAAAATATTACTTTTATAACCCCATTTAAAAATTGTTTTAGTAAAACAACTCATGTTTGAGACATTTTTATTTTAACATTAAATAAAATGTTTTTAATGTCATTTTCCTACCAAAATGGTTCCATGGTGTCCCCAAGACGACCCATGTATTGTCTTGGTCGGCCATGACTCATCCAATATGGGTAGGACAAGTGTAAAGGTCATTTCTCATTTTTATAATATCATTTTTACCTTAAATTTCACTACTTACCTTTAATCGCGATCAATTAAACTTAAAAGTTACTATTCACCAAAAAATTATTTTAATCCCATTGAACCACATTTTACATCTTAATGACAACCATGTATGACAAATTTTTGAAAATAAAATAATAGAAGAGGTAATGTTTCATTTAAATGAAAAATCATTATTTTAACTACCACTTAGTGGTTTCGCTATTCATCAAAAATTGAAGTTTATCAGAACAATGCCAAAATTTCACCCTAAGCTATAATTGATATTCCGAATTCAAAAATGATGTATATTTTACAAAATTCCAAAAATATAAGTTGCATTAATTAATTTTATAATTAATTCCCGTTGTCACAACAAATAGCGTGTTTTTAAGAAACAATATATATCAAAAGATTGACAATTGTTTATGTCCAATTTCAAAGTAAAATTAATTATAATGACCACCATTGGTTAAAATGGTAAAAATATATTCTAATAAAACTTTTAAAGAACTCAATAGTATAATTTATCACTATAAATTATTTTCATTAAAAAAGTTGTTTTTAAGTATTTTTCACTATTCATAAAAAATTGGAAGTTCTCAGAAAAATACCAAAAATTCAACATAGGCTAATTTCGATATTCTGAATCCAAAAATGAAGTCCATTTTGAAATATAAAATATATATAATTTCAAAAAGTGGTTATTACTATTCATAATGGCCATTTTGATTGGTCACGGTGTGTTAGAATCTCGAACTTGCGTACAATGCAAGCTATTGCATTATTGAAAGAGAAGCGTATCGTGGAAGATCGGGGTGTTACATGAAATGAATTATTCATTAATTAATTTCATCAAGGTCATTTTTTATGATCCACCAGATGAGGCTCAATCCGAGGGATTAGATTTAGAGGTTCCTGATCAAGAAGTTGTATGCACATACACAAATGAAGAAGGTGTGCGTACACGAAATCAAAGGATTACCCAGAACATAGGTAATCCTTCATGTAACCCACTTCCCCCTCTCTAAAAGGTGTCAAAAAAGGGTAAATGAATGAATTAGGTTACATAACCTTCCTCCAGAGAAGGCCAATCGCTCTCACTAGAGAAAATATTTGCACCACAAGAGGAAGAAATGATGGAATTGAGGTGGTTTAACACAGAACTACTTAATGGCAGTCTTCCTCCTAAGAGTGATGGAGTCAGTTAGATAAGGGAATTTGTTGCGGCTACTGAGATGGATCAAGAATATCCTCCTCCACTTATACACCCTCACAGGTTTAATCCTACGGGTCAAGTGCAACAACAATCGGCAGTACTACCATCAGTTGCAGTACCAACCACCACATCTGTACCAGCTCCATTCATTGCAGCAGTTCACGTCCAAGCCCAACCAGATGTTTCTCAAAAGTTAATAACTTCTATTGAGTCATTAACAGATCAGTTGGAAGCTATGGAGGGAAAGCATGCTCAAATTCAACCAGAAAAGTAAGCTTACCCTAATTGGGTTGATGCAATTCTTCCCCCGTCAAATTTTTCAAGTATCTCATTCCTAATATTTAATGGTTAGGGAGACCCAGAGCAACACTTAAAACATATTATTTCTCATTGCGATCCTATGATGGGAACCCCTCAGCAACACGAAGTAGTTAAGATCAGGTGTTTTGTACAGTCATTGCAAGGACCTTCTTTTGTCCGGTACACAAACTTGCAATCCCGGTCAATTACCGGATGAGAGGATCTCCACCAAAAATTACTTATTCAATTCAGCTCAACTTTGAAAAAGACCATAGATTTTGATCTTATAAACTACAAGCAAATGGATAATGAAATGATTTCAGATTTCATTGCTCGCTGGAAGGGATTATCATATTCCCTGAGCTTAGAACTACCTCAAGAGGAATTGATTCCAATCTGTGTGGAAAATTTATGTGATGAACTACGCACACCGTTGATCCCTGTGAAATACACAGGAGGGTTTCGAGACCTTACTTCAATCGCTCAATAGATTGAATATTATCTTATGAAGACTAAGGATAAAGCTATTATAATTCCATCAGCTCTAGGAGGAGAATTGGTAAAGAAAAGACTGCTACAGTTATGCTTAAACAAGCACCTGTACCAGCTTCTACTTCAAAACGGTCCTCTTCTTGAAGGGATCCACCTCTTGAGTGCCAATAACAGTGGCCGTTACGTCAAGATGATCAAAGAGATCAAAGATGAAAACCATTTTAGGATTTTAAGAGAAAAGTTTACTCTTTCTGAAATGAACAATTTTCTGGTTATCTCATTTTGGCCCTGGAAAATAATTTGTTTCAATTTCCAAGGCCCAAGAGGTCGAATAATGAAGGAGATGAAGACCATCCCAATGATTACCCATTTCATCAAATGTTGGGGCATCCCATTCAAGAGTGTTTTTTCTTCATGGACCACCTTCAAAAAATGGTCGACTTGGTACAAGTCTAACTGACAGCTTCTTCAGCTCATGTAGCAAGTGTTACTGCTACAGATCTAGAAAAAGAAAGTGAGTGGCAAGAAGTCAAGAACAAAAATGCGCAAAAATATGATGATTGGATGGTTAGAAAAATGATCAACCGAACTCATGCCATTTTGAGAACACAATTGAAGAAACCAATTGTGTCTTCTGCCATGAATGACACAGCAAAACCCTCTTCATCAGAGATAAAATACTCAAATAAATGGCAAATTCAATGAAAGAGGAAGAATCAGAAGAAGATGAAATCATGTCAAATCCTAAGTTGTCATTGACTCTATCAGATTTTAGGCCATCTAATTTGAAGTCACGGGCACCGCCCCACCAAACGGAACTGCCTATAAAGGCTAATCAGGAAGATTCTTAATCAGATGAAGAGTTGATCTTCTGTTCTGTTAATATGATTCAATTAACAGATCCATATGCCAGTCACAGTATTGAATTTGATGAGCCCAGGTTCCCTGTATCAAATAGAGGAATCAGATGAAGTTCTAGAGGCTCAGGATACATGGGAAGATGTGGATCTTTCAGAGGACACTATTTCAATTCTACCCCTTCTAGAACTGTGTATGCGGCAGAAACTCATGGTAGATCCCTTCAACGAGTTCAACAAGAACAAGGAAGTTCTTCCAAAGAAGGCAGACTCATTCCCGGAACAATTATTCTGGAAGATTGGTTGAAGGTTCTATCTTCTTCCTCTCATCAAGTTAATAGACATAATCGGTCTAATCTTCCAAAGCCAGGAGTATTATCAACTCCAATCTGGGTACATGATGCATTTACTTTGAAAGCATCAACTTCTATGGCACCTGTGAAACTACATGTTCCTGTTGGGAAACACAGACCATTGGATCAAAAGTATGATGTATTGAAACACTTGGCCCAAATGCTGGCCAATTTATCAATTCTAGATGCATTGAATTTATCAAAGGATCTTTGAGAGGCACTCATCGAGGATTTGTAGTGTCCTCTGGATTTTGAAACTAAAATTGCTACAGCTGAAGTCTACCATGTAGAGAATAATCCTATAGAATTCCATGCAGTGATATCTTTCACAGATGAAGATAAAAATGATGTCGTGCATGGACATATTAGACCTCTATACTTATCTTCAAAGGTCAATGGTGTAGATGTCCGAAGAGATTTATTTTATAATGGTTCAGGAGTCAACCTCATCCCCATTCGTACACTTCATCGATTGGGCCTCACAGAATCTGATTTATCTCCTTCTACTTTGGTGTTACAAGGATATGATAAAAATGATCAAGAACCGCTGGGTGAGATTACACCCAGAACTCAGTTTGGAGATCATGTATCCAATTCCGATTTCATGGTTGTTGATCAAGACTCAGCCTTCAATATCTTTCTTGGAAGACCCTGGCTACATCAACATGCAGTTATCCCTTCATCATACCATCAATGTCCTCAATATTGTATTGATGGTCAAATTAGAACATTTTATGATGATAAATCCATGTTCAAGAAATATGAATCTCAATACATTGAGGTCGAATTCTATCACATGAAGGGAAAGGTGAAATCCACAACAAGGGAGATTACCAAATTTAATGCTCCACATGGTTTGGAAAAGATTCCATTAAACCCATTTACACATGTGAGTATAGATTATGTGGTTCCTATCAGTAAAATTGATAGGATAGAACAAAATCAAAATAATCTTATGGAAACTTCCATAATGTCAATTACGGAAATCAAGCCAGACAGCATAGGAGAATGTGGTAATCCACCAAGAAATAATGAAAGCTCAAATATAGATGTCTTCATTTCATCCGTTGAAATCCAGCAAGTCTATACTTCACAATTTAGATCATAGGAAGTTATAGCAATGTCAGAGGTTAACGATGATGTCGATTCTCAATCCATTATCTCATCTATATTACCCAAGGAATACCATTCATCATCAATTAGGTCAGAAATGGAAGCTTCTTCTTCCATATGTTCAAATTTTAACATCTCTTCTGATCATGGAAATTCTCCTTCATCATCTACTATGCAAGTAGAAACAGAAGAAATAACACATTTTTAAGAAGAAGAGGAAGATCTCAGGGATGCTCATATGGCATTTCATGAGGGTATCTCTACCACCGTGGATGAACTCAGAGAAATAAATCGGGGTACAATAGAAGATCCACGCCCCACTTTAATTAGTGCGGCGATGACTCTTGAAGAGAAAGAGATGTATATTTATTTTTTAAATTAGAATCGAGATATATTTTCTTGGAAATATACAAAGATGCCAGGTCTTGATCCTGAAGTTTCCACTCATCGCTTGGGTTTTCCAGAAGAACATCGAGGATTCAAACAAGCTGCTAGAAAACACACACAACCTCTGTGTCCAAAATTGAGGCTGAAGTGGATATGATTATCAAAGGTTACTTTTTCAGAGAAGTTAAATATCCCAAATGGATGGCTAATATTGTCCTAGTAAAAAAGAAGAATGGGCAAATTAGAGTTTTTATTGATTTCAGAGATCTTATTCGGCATTGTCCAAAGGAGGATTTTCTAGTTCTGATTACAGAACTCTTAATTGATGAAACAGATGGCTATGAATCACTTTCCTTCATGGATGGATATTCTGGATATAATAAAATATTAATGGCTCTAGAAGATGAAGAATCTACAGCCTTCAGAGCCCCTCAGGGTGTTTTTTGCAATTGGGTAATGCCCTTGGCCTAAAGAATGCAGGCGCAACATATCAGCGTGTCATGCATCGTATCTTCAAAACTTTTTTTGAGAAATTTGTTGATTTTTATGTTGAAACTTTGGTGGTTAAATCCAAGAAACGTTCTAATCACCTGGATGATTTAGAATTCATATTCCACAAACTTCAACAAAAAAATTTGATGATGAACCCCTTAAAATGTGCTTTTGGGGTAACCATATGAAAATTTCTCAGCATCGTCGTACGCCATAATGGTATCAAGGTCGATCCTGAGAAGACAAAGTCAATCCTTGGTATGTCACCTCCAAGAAATTTAATGTAATTGAGAGGAATTCAAGGAAACTTAGCCTATATTCGGTGTTTTATCGCCAATTTGGCAGGAAAAAGTTTACCCTTCACCTAATTTATAAAGATGGGAGTCACTTACCAGTGGACTGAAGAATGTCAAGAAGAATTCGATATTCTCAAGAAGTATCTCTTGAGTCCATCGGTGTTAATGCCACCTATTGAAGGAAGACTGCTTATCCTCAATGTGACAGCTATAGAGCTATCATTGGGTACTTTTCTTGCTCAGAAGAATGATACTAGGAATGAAAACAACCTCTAATATCTCAGTCAGACTATTCTTGAAGTAGAAACCCGATACTCAAATATTGGGAAGTGTGGCCTAGAATTATTATTTGAAGATCAGAAGTTGAGACACTACCTGCAACATCATGAGGTCCAATTTTTATCTCGCAATATCCCGCTAAAATTCATCCTTAGTCATCCAATGCTTACAGGACGTCTGGCAAGGTGGGCAGTTATTTTGCAGCAATTTGATATTCAGTATGTGTCTCAAAAGTAAATAAAGGGCCAAGATCTGGCTGATTTCCTTGATGAACATCCTTCAGTAGAAGATACATCTTTAGATATTGTACTTCCTGATGAGGAAGTATTCTTTATTCAAGATAGTCTTCAAACATGGGAAATGTAATTTGATGGTGCTTCCAGAAGTCCAACATGGAGGAAAATGGAAAATCCTAAATTCAGCAATGTTGGGATAGGAATTGTACTTATTTCCCCATAAAAGGCAGTGCTACCTTATTACTTAACATTGTTGGGAAGTGGTACAAATAATGAAGCATAATACCAAGCTCTCATCGCAGGCTTGGAGTTGGCACATCAAGCACAAGTGAATCACTTAAAGGTGAAAGGTGATTCATACCTGGTAAAAAAACCAGTGAATGGGGATTATGCAACCAGAAAAGCAGAACTAATCTCTTTGTATGATTACATCATAGAGTTAATGGTGGAATTTTCTTCGGAACCGATATTTTCTTATATCTCGAGATCACAAAATGACCTAGATGATGCACTGGCTAATATAGCCATAGATCTGGAACATCCAAATTGGGACGAGACAAGTATTAGTATTTCCCACCGTCATACAATTTCACCTTATGTTCAAGCCAGAATAAAGGAAATCAATGAAATTAGTCCCATCTATAAACCTTATGTTCATACTATAGGATTGATGACACCTATCATGGAATACCTTCAAAATGGAACACTTCCACCTGATAGAGCCGGGAAAGAACAAGTTCAGATAAGTTTGGTCAATTTCACTATTTATGATATCCCAGATCACTTAGAGAAAGTTCTCTACAAAATAGGTTTTGGTGGAGTTCTCTTCATATGCATTGATGGCGAAGAGATAATGGCTGTCATGAATGAAGTACATGCTGATGTCTGTGGTGCCCATCAGTCTGGACATAGAATATTTGACCAAATTCGACGGCTTGGATATTTTTGGCCTTCAATGATACAAGATTTTGTTGATTTCACAGATAAGTGTAATTATTGCCATGTACATGCCAAATTCATTCAATAACCCCCAGAGTTACTTCATACAGCTAAATACTCGTGGCCATTTTCCACATGGGGAATGGATGTAGTGGGACCTTATCCTTCGGCTACAACCAAGCAGTTGAAATATATTCTTACTGCTACTGACTTCTTTACCAAATGGGTAGAGGCAATACCCCTCTAAGAAGTCAGTTCTAAATTCATTTTTAGCTTCATCAAGTCTAACATCATTACCATATTTGGTGTCCCTCATACCATATTGACAGAAAATGGCACCAACTTCTATTCATCCGAGGTGAAGAAGTTATATCAAGAATACAACATTAAATCCAATCATACCTCTCGGTATCATGCAGCATCAAATATAAAGATAGAAGCTTTCAACAAGACTCACTAAAACATACTACAAAAGATGGTTGATAAAGATAAGAAATCAAGGCCAGATAAAATTTTTCATGCTTTATGGGATTATCGAACTAACACCCACACTGCAACATGGTCAACTCCATATTCATTGGTATATGAAATGGAAGCAGTCTTGCCCATTAAGGTTCAATTACCATCGATCAGAGTAGCCATTTGTGAGCAGTCATCTACAGATGAACAATATCAAAAGCAATTGGATGAATTGGAATCGCTAGATGAGAAAAGATTGTGCACCTTGCACCACATGGAAGTCTATCAGAATCAAATCTCACGAGCTTTCAACAAAAAAGTTCATCTTCATTCATTCATTCATGGAGAATTGGTATTTGTTCTCAGAACTCCAATGATACCAGGAAAAAACCCTCCCAAGATGGATCCAAAATGGGAAGGAACTTATTCAATACATAAGGTATACTCCAATAGAGCTTATTCATTAATCTCAATGGATGGATAACTCATCACTACTCCAACCAATGCTAGATTTCTGAAGAATTATTTTGGTTAACACAAATACCTCCTTTCGTCCAGCAAGAAGATAAACTGTAGCATCAACAGTACATGCATACGACCTTAAACTATTGGCATTTCATATCTTCCAGCAAGACGTTAAACTGCAGCATCAACGGTTCTTGCATACGACCTTAAACTATTGGCATTTCATATCTTCCAACAAGAAATTAATCTACAACATCAATGGTCCATGCATATTACCTTAAACTATTGGAATTTCATATTGTCCAGCAAGACATTAAACTGCAGCATCCACGGTCCATGCATATGACCTTAAAATATTTGCATCACTTTCGTCCAACATGACGCTAAAGTGTATCGTCCCTTTTCGTCCAACAAGACGTTAAACTGCAACATCTATGGTCTATGCATATGTCCTTAAAATATTCGCACCACTCTTTTCATCCAACATGACGTAAAAGTGTGACATCCTAGCTACATGATGCTAAACTATATAAAAGTCCCTTACATCTAGCAAGACGTTAAACTACATCATCAGTTGTAGTCCATGCATATGACCTTAAACTATTTTCATTATTTTCATCCAACATGACGTTAAACTATGAAAAAATTCCCTAATACATCATACATGGCGTTAAACTGTTTCCTCTTTGTCCTTACTGCATGACATTAAACTGCACAGTCCCCCTTTCATCCAATATGACATTAAACTAAATTTTCCCCACCGTCTTAGCTACATGACACTAAACTGTACAACACCCTTATTGTCCAACATGACGCAAAACTGTGTTCACCTCCATCATGATGTTAAACGGTGTCTCTATATTTGTCCTACATGACATTAAACTGTATTTTTGTCCTTGTTACATGACATTAAACTGTAAAACACCAATTGTCCTCACTACAAGACATTAAACTTCATAGTCCCTTCATATGTCCTGCATGACATTAAACTGTGCGTTGTTAAGGTTGTTGCTACATCATGTTTCTCACACCGAGTATGAATCAAGTGATATTAGAGTAAACTTCAACCATAACACCCTCTCTGGGCCTATAACCATGCGTAAGTCCCATCACCATTTTTTTAGGTCGTTGTCCCCAAGAACAACTTGATCACTAATTCATTTTTTAATTGAACTACATGGACATTGATTCTTGCCTTCTAGGCTGGGTACGTAGGCAACCTCCTGAGGTTCAATCCCAAAACCAATCTCTTCATATTGGTTCACCTTTGTCCTTTATACATGATGTCAAACTGTACAAAACTTTTGTCCTCTACAACAATAAACTACAACATTCATTGATACCCTCACCTGAGAGGTAATCATTATTTACATTTATTTCCAATCATGTTATATTCTAATGACTACGTGCATACATGGAAATTCCGGAACCTTTTATCATGGTTGAAACCATCATTGCACTAAATTCCCCTTCTCCCTTCACTTGTATGAACCAAATTTGTATAGAGGGTATTTCAATAACTACATGTGGCTTGATTCCCATCTTTATGGGATACGTAGGAACATTCGGGTGTCCCTCAAATCCAGCCCCAAGTCTTTGATCCTAACCCCAAATTCCATTTTCAGTCCCCAGGATGAAAAGTACCTATGAAAACACACACTGTGTATTCATTATTATGGTCCGATCTCTATGACCCTAAACTATGATCTCCCATAATTTTGTCCCACATGACATTAAACTGTATTTCAAGAACTATGTATGGCTTGATTCCCATCATTATGGGATACATAGTGAAGCCTAACATTTAAATTTAGGACCGAGCCATAACATGAGTACGGTTAGCACTGATCTGTGTATCTCTACATATATTGGAAAATACCCAGTTTTATGTGTCATAATCCTAACCTTAAATATTTTCAGATCTTCTTTACCATTTTCTTGACTTCTAGTCAAAAAATTTCCAATTTCTGAGTGTCCTTTTTCCTGACTATGCAACATGTTCCCTTAGGCGGCCTTGCATAAGTAGTCTACATAACTGACTTGTTAGCCAAAAGATACTATTATTTGACTATGCAGCCAATGCCCTTAGGTGGCCCTACATAATTTAACCCCCTAACAGGTTTGTTAAATATTGGTAACATCATTCTTTGGAAGAAAAAATCTTTTTTCCTTAGGTGTCTTAACGACAATATGTAGGGATTCGCAAAAAAAAGCCATCCTTAATATATTTGTCTCACACTCTTTATCATGATCTGAAAGTATTCAAGTATATGGTTTATATTTCCCTTCCCTACATTTGGGTCAGACCTTTGTAGGAGTGACATTCATTCAGTTCATAGAAAATCTTGTTTTGAAATAACTTCTCTGTATTCAAGTACCTCTCCCCATACAACAGACTCCATGCTTTGAACAATTTGAATCTTCATAAACATCCACTGGCTTCTTAGCAGTAGAAAAGTAAATTTATGATAGTTCTTTTTCCTAACTATGCAGCACAGGCCCTTAGGCAGCCTCGCATACATAGTCTACATAACAGACCTGTCAGCCAAAAGATACCATTATTTGACTATGCAGCCAATGCCCTTAGGTGGCCCTGCATAATTCAACCCCCTAATGGGTTTGTTAAATAATGGTAACTTTATTCTTGGGAACTAATTCTTCTAATGCCTTTTAGCCCTTTTTTCATATCATTCCTCAGATTCGAAAATTTATTAAGTCATATTTTACATGTTTTCCTTCATACATGAGTGTGGTAATATGTTTTCAGATAATTTTTCAAGGAATTGGGTCAATTTTAATCCATTTGGTCAAATCTATTTAGACCTTAAACATTAACCTTTTTATGACCAACGTGCATTGCTTTAAACTTCCCACAAAAGACAAGGGAACTCTGAATAAAAGTCAAGTCCCAACTCACTAAACATACATTTGGTGTGGTTTAGGTAATATTGAGAAATTAAAATATTCAATGTTTGTGAGGTTATTTTTAATAATCCTTGTAAAAATCAAACTATTGTTACTAGGACCATTTCTTAGGTAAAATTTAATGCAGGTATCAAAGAATACAAGCACAAATGATGGAAGATGAATGTATTCTTCAATGATCCACGAGAATTAGAAGGATTTCCACAGATTGGAGTCTCTTCACTTTTCCAAGAAATTACAAGAGGATATCAACATAAGCCATCACTTGATGTACAACATCCCGAGCTTTATCAGTAGCCACTTGAATCTCATGCACTCAACCAACGTCACTCTTTTGAGCCTGATGGAGTGCTTTCTTAGCATCTGTGATGGCTTTAATACCATTCGTTTGAGCTCCATCCAGTGAATTATTGAGTTGGTCAAGTTCCCCAGTAACAACATCTAACTGTTGCTGAAGGTTCATCTACTGGATGAATTTATCTTTGATCTTATGTTTCAGATCCTTCATCTTGGCAATGTGACCAGCCTCATCTTAGGATACTGCAGCTTCAAATTCGCTGATATTGACGAATAGCCTCACCTGGGTCAAATCTTGATGACAATTTTTCTCCTTCTCCCTCCTTTAGATGACTTTCTTCCCCACAGCATGGATCTTTTGATATCCAAAACCGCCAAGTCCCAGCATGAAAAATAGTATTGACGGTCGCCGGATCATCGACGATAGCTCTTCTAAAGGCACTTCAGATATGATATTCCATATTTTCTACCATGCCTCTCGTTGTGAAAATTGGAGCGAGTTTTGTACTTCTGGTTCCGACTCAGCATCACTGTCACATGGGGGAATATAATTTAGGATTAATGCTCCTAGGGAAGTTCCCTATTCTTCCCCTTCCCCCTTGACCTGTGTTTCTTCACTTTCAATTCCTGTTGGGGCGGAGGCTAAGGACTCACCTCCAGATCTAGCCACTGAAATTGATGGCCCTGCATAATCAATTGAAAGCTTTGGTTAGTTTCAAAGGATAAAAAAAGTTAATTGGTTATCTTTCAAATTAAGTACATTTGAAAATATTGTTATTCCTTACCCAACGGTAGATCAATAACATGAGAAGGCTCCTCCCCATCTTTCCTAGTTTCAACAGGATTTTCAGGGTGAGTTTGAGGAATCTCTACGGGGTTCACCTCCACCTGGGCTAATGTCTCTGCATTATTAGGGTTTTTTGTACCCCCTTCAGGGATTGGTAGTTCAGCAGCATGCCCAGATAGAACTGTACATTTCAACCGATCATGATTAGACATATAATAAAAGTTATTTTTTAATAGGACGAAGGATAACACTGATGTCCATAATCTTCTAAATTACATGGTAATTTAACATGATCTAAAAAAAGTTAAAAAGATATTCCAAGTCCCATCATTTAATCCAATGTAATCTCAGAATCCTAGTTAATCTCACTAGTGGGAGCATTTGATATGTCTTCTTGGAAACCTTCATCCTGCAGTCTCTAACCCTGGACAGCTTCTTCAGATAAAGTGGTGGCGTCAGTTGCAATGGCCGCCAAAAGCTCTAATGTAGGGGATGAACCTAAAGTATGACATAATGTAAGTTAGTTGATGTTTTACTCAACATCTTATGAAGAATTGTAAATTTACTAGAAGCAGGTTCTTCTCTTCTTACAACAGCAGCAGGAGGGATACTAGGAACAAACATTGTCTCTTCTCCAGGAGCATCCAAGTTATCTTGAACATGGGATTGTTCACCAGAACCCTCCATTGTTCTTAGAGAAAGGTCAATCCTCTCCCTCAAAGGGGAAATTGAAGAATCCCTTGCAATCACAAAAATTATGAGTAACCTTTTCATGGGTTAAGACTCAAGATTATCTGAAGGACTTACCACTACTGATGAAGCATTTAGCTATGGACTTTCTAATTCGATGCTTTTTATTCAGGGTTTTTTTGGGAGTGTCGACAGTCTCCTTTACAGGCACTTGAATTGGAGAATGGAAAGACACATCCAACTCCTCATCCATGGCTTACTGGCTTGGAGATATCTCAGCTGACTCACCAGGGGATTCATTAACCCCAATAGTAGTACCACTAGGGCTATACTGTGGTGAAGGAACCTTAGCAGTTTATTTGTTTTCAAGCTGAAGGATGAAGAAAATAATTTCTATTAGTAAAATAGAATTGACTGAAATCAATTTGCAAAGAAAATAAGGGAAAAAACATACATCTTCAGGATCTATGCAATCGTGCCAATCCTCATCTCCAGAACCACCAGTCCCCTCAGTAGTGCCACGATCAATCATTTCCTTCACCCGCTTGGTGACAAAAATTGAATCATCGGTGGAATATATGAGAATTTCCAGCTCTCTGTCATAATCACACACTTCATTGGGGTTATCATTGTAATGGATATCTGTATAAGCCATAATATTCCATATTCAAGGGATGTGTAGCCCCTCTCACAAATACATCCAGGTAGTTTCAATACTATAGTATAAACTCTTCCATGTCTGGACAACCTCTAGTCATAGATATTTAGTATGTGTACCAGAAGGCTGTGAGGAAGGTCCTACTATCTTCGACTTCAAATTCTACCCAGCTCCTGCAACTACAGATAGAGAATAAGAAAATAAGACTTGTTTCTCTATAAAGTAATGGTCATTAAATTGTCACAATGAAGTAACTCACTAAGAGTTTATGGAGTGGGTCTTTTGATTCTTATAAGAGGACTATATCAGGAACGAGGCCACTTTGCTGATTGTTGTGACTAATCATCCCCATCTTGGGAATTAGATGAGTCAGTCCTAGATGAGGAATCTGGGGAATCAGCTTCAGGTGGGGAATTGTCACCTTCTTGAGGAAGGGTTTCTTTCACTACAGTTCTCTTACTTTTCCCCAACTGATAAACCGGGTGATTCAGCACCCTTCTAGGGTATGATGCTATCTAGTTCTCGACAAACCATGTAGTCAAGTTATTTGCCGCATTATCAACTGGTAGATCAAACACTCCCGCCGTCTTCTCCCTAGATGTCAGCAACCATAGTTGCTGGGCAACAATCAGATGTTGCTCTAACCTGACATGCACAAGGGGAGATACAATAGTTTGCTGTAAACACTTGAATTGGCGTGCAAATCTATATTGAGCATAGGACTCACATATAATCTCTCAGTTAATCCTAGTGACCAACACACCATCTCTGCAGGCAAGCATGTTTTCCCTTAATTCCAGGCTGGCTGTTCCATCATCAACAAACTGCCCGGTTGGAGGATTTTCATAAGGAAATAAATTGAATTCCTTATACATGATCAGCCTCACCTTAATTTCATATGAATTGAGATCTAGTGGAGAAATTCTGCAGAGTGCCTGGACTGATGGCCTGAGAGAACATCTGGGAATCTGTACTCAATTTTGTACATTATACATCCTGAAGTGAGTAGCGATCCATCCCCACAAAACATGGAATGGTCCCACTATTCTTAATAGAGACATACCCATGAAGAAATGGAGTAAACTCCTGTGAATATTTGCTAAAATGGGGGTAGCCAATCCAACCATTTTCCCCTCAGCCAACTTGGCCACAATAACGAAGGACCCTGGCCTGACGCCTCCCTTCGAGTCCCTGGCTGGAAAAAGATAATCACTGAGCCAGAAGGCCAAGAATCTCGCCAGATGAGACTTCTTTTGGATTCTATGATTCACTTTGTATCCCCACTTCTGAAATTATCCAGCTTCTAGGGTCGGCCAGAATGTGCCAAGAGTACCCCCTCTTCTCTGTTTTGGGACAGGTGGTAGGACGAGAAGACCTCTTCTCCTTGGGACCTTTCTTCTTGGACACCTTCTCCTTTGATCCCATTTCCTTTGGCTCCTTCTCCTACTTATCAATAAGAAACATATTCATCCACTCCTCTGGATGAATATCCTTTCTAGAACAAGTCAAGGAGGTCTTTGAAATCTTGAGCTTGTTGAAGATTTTCAATAATTCCCTATCCAAAGTCGGGGTCTTCTACAAATCATTCCTTGTCACCATGGGAGGGATGAATTCATCATACATATCACCCAAAATTGGATCCCCTAAGATCTTGTGGACATCCCACAGACTGATACCTACTTCTCCATGAGTCAGATGAAATAATTAGTTTTTGGGCACCAATGGATGAGTATCTCTGGCACGATGTTATCATGCCTGTCAACATATGTTTTTCCAGCACAGATGGCTTCATATATCGCAACTCCTTTCAAATCCTTGAAAAACTCTGCACATGTTTGTCATACCCATTGTGCCCACATCCAAGTTGGATTAACACCTCTTCCAGGATGGAAGTCTTAGCTCTTCTTCCAGCCTTTGGATTGATCCATCAGATAATTTTGGAAGATTGAAGGATAACAATGTGGTTGCAGCTCGGGCTTGTGAGGTTTCAGATCCAGTGTATAAGGGCTATGATGCATCATATGAGCGTTATCCACAGTTTCAGAATTTGTAAATTCTCCTCCACATGAGATATTTGATAAAGAAAAATTGGTGTAATTCTGAAACCATGAAATTGGGAGATAGTTCTTTGCCTCTGGAATGGTAACTTCTCATAGATGACCATATCCATACAAAGGCAGATAGATGCTTTGTGGGAAGTCAAGATGACACTTCTTAAGGTACTTGGCCAAATCTGGGAGAGTGTTTTCGAAGACAGTATAGTAATCATCACCAATGATGGTCATCATATCATCAATTCTCTTTCTAGAAAGTTCATCAGTCGTTCTGATTCCTTTGGGAGCCATTGAATCTGCACAAAAGTTGATTAAATTAACTCTTATATGGGTTGATTTTTCATAAAATTTGTGAAGAAATTACAAAAAATTGCTAAGGAATTAAGGTGCGCAAGTATGGATGTGTCGCACAAGTTTCTGGCATGCAAGTATCACTGCGCAAGTCAAAATACCACTATAGTAGCGCGAAAGCAAAGAAACAGCGGAAAACAGAGCAAATTGCGCGGAGAGAGCTCGGAAAAAAGAAATTTGGTGCTTTGCGCGAGGAATGGCCGCATATATATAATCCAGGCCTCAACGCTGCGTGCCTAAAGCTAGTAGGTGCAACCATATGCGCTGAGGCCTGCATGACTCACAGTTGCGCGACGCCATCTGCGTGCTCAACACTTGCGTGCCGATGTTTCCTTGCTTTTCTTCTTTCCTCAGAGTTACAACCTCATTTCTTTCGGATCCAACACTAAGGGGGGACATTTTTGACGCTCCTTTCCGTCACAAAGTCTAAAGAATTGAAAAGGGTAATTACCTTGAACCCAAAGTGATTCATCCTTTAAAGAAACATAAAAAATTGACAAAGGCATGAACCAAGATTCAAATTCACTTGGGTCATGAAAGTTCTTCCAAGGTTGTGCAAGTATACTTGCGTGACACCCAATGGTCACATAGGTGACTTGTGCGCCCTCTTTAAATTTTTCACAGGGTCTTCTACAGCCTATAAATACCCCCTGTGGGCCCCCCATTTTAGGAAGAAAAATTCCAGAAACTCAGATTTGAGCTCCCGGTGCCCTAGTCTCTTCTCAAAGCTTCCTAACACTTCAAAGTTTATTTCATTCCTATAAAGGAAGATCTAAAGAGGGGGGGGGGGGGGGTAATTCCTAAGTGTTGAAACACATCAATAGTTGCGCGCCTAAGTAGCCATCCCTTAATAGAAATGGCCACACTTGCGCGCCGCCTTACCCCTTCCATAGAACCTGCGCGCCCCTCTTTCGGAAGCCTCTAGGGATAGTACTAAGGGCTTGATCCAAGTCTCGCCCAAGTATTACCCTAAGGGTTGACCGTTGTGTAAGTACCCCTGTGTCGCGCAAGTGTACTTTCACGACCATGACTTGTGCGCCCACGTAGGAATTGCGCTCCACCTTCTTTTTGGGTTCCCCTTCTTCCTATTTCACATATCTTATTCATATCCAACTTTCCCCTTCAAGATTAAGCCTTCAAAACTCTCTCCAAAGCCACCCATGGTATGATTTCCTTGTTGGAATCCTTATCTGAATGGAATTCTGTGGAAGATCTCCTAAAACCTAGTGATTTACATATATTCATGTCATTAAGGTCAGAGATTTCATTCATTCAACCTCATCCTTTAAAGATGCGAGAATCCTTAACATGGGCCTCCTTTTCAAGAGTAATCCCCAGTCATAATTTCTCTAAATGGGCCTCATCCTTAGGAGAAAACACCAATTTCAAAATTCGTAATGTGGGAATCCTCTTTAGGAGTAAGCCCCAAGTCCCCTAACCTGGGCTTCCTTTTCATGAGTAAGCCCCAGTCTTCGGGTTCTTTTAAATTTTGGGCATCCACTTCAGGACTAAGTCCCCATCATAAGTTAAAGTTCCCCTTTAATCTAGGCATCCTCCTTAGGAGTAAGACCCAATTTATAAGTCCCTTTAACCTGGGCCTACTCCTTAGGAGTAATCCCCAGTTCTCAATTCGTTTAACCTGGGCCTCCTTCTGAAGAATAAGCCCCAGTTCTCAAATCCTTTAACCTGGGCCTCTTCATTATGAGTAAGCCCCAGTCATAATTTCTCTTAACCAATCTTAATTTACTTTTGACATGGGCTTCCTTCTCAGGAGTGAAACCCAATCATAAGTCTCCACCTAATTTGGGAATCCTTCTCAGGAATAAGCCCCAAGTTATAGTATCCAAATCTCCAAAAAGTGCATATACCTTTATAGACCTTATTCACAGGTTTCTTCCCTGATGTAAATCCTAATCTTCATTCATCTGGGCAGTCATACATACATAAGCCCCACATAAATTATTATAATTTCATATTTGATCGCACAATTGTCTGGTTTTACCAATACCCCTTGTTTCTCACACCGAGAATGACTCACGTGAGCTTAGAGTTTAATAGTAATTATGAAATCTTTCTTTGAGCCATCAATCATGCATAAACATCATACTCCCTTACTCGAAATACGTGGGTTCTGATTCCTTTTCTAAATAATGGATACATAGGTAGACCATCTATGGGTACGATACCCACTCTGAAACATTCTATGTCCTTTTGAATGACAATAAACTTTATGTGTCCCGCTGAGTGGCTTTAAAACCAATATGGTTTTCATAATGACTAAGAGATTTCTATATAATGTGTCGAAGGATACCATTGACTAAGAATCTCTAACAAAAACAGATGATTCTCTATCAATGAAGAACCTTGAATATGGATAAAAAACCATTTTATTGAATATTTTATTGATAATAAATGATATAATTTCTTCACATTGTGTTAAATATGTTTATTTATAAAATATTTGGGATTTGATCATTCATTTGAAAATTTGGTGAAAATTCCAGTTTTACCCTTAATAGTGTACTGTAGTATTTCAACGATAAATATTTTTATATTTATTATTTGAATTTGAAATTTTGTAACAATGTTACTAACTTAATGTTCTACAACTTGCATTCAGGACACTAGAGCTAAAGAGTGCATTTGGATGGAGTAAATGGGTTATTGATCCAATGGTGGGCTGGACTCGGCAGAATGGACACGGGTTCTGTATGTGGGCCATATATTCTACATCAGGGCTTGGATTGAGCCCAAATTTTGAGAACGGATCAGGGACATGATTTTTCACAACTCATCCTTCTGGAAGGCTGGTCAATTTACGCATTGTAGAGGTCAAATGAGAGGTTCAATTTGGAATAAAATATTTGGCCGAATTTCCACATTCACACTTGAAACCACTTGTAACCACTCCTCCGCTACCCTCTATAAATTGGATTTTTTCTCATTTGGAGGGGTTGGGACGTGCTTTGGGAAGTTTAGGTAATAAGAGAAGTCGAACCACTCAAATTCTCAAACCATTTCAATAAGGGTATCTCTTGAAGCAAGGATCCCTTCGACGAAGCCTTCTTCTTCTCCTTAATGTTGTAATGATTTTGTTTGTATAATAAACATCTTTGTTCTTCTTTTATTTCTTCTCTTTTCTTCTGTTTTGTTTAAATTTCTTCTTCTCTTAATTTTCCTCTATGGTCTGGAATTCTTGAGTAGAATCGTTATTGGGTTATACCCATTATAAACCTTGGCACATGCAAAATGCTTCTATGATGATTACGCCACCCATGGAAGAGTAGTCTTTTAGTAATCGATCTATCTTCTACCCTCTTCATTTAATTATTTTGAATTAATGATCTACTGTAATTCACATAATATTATCCATGAATTGTGTTTTTAAATTACAATAAACTAAGAAAGCAATTGGATAATTAACACAAAAACACACGAAGTCGGGATTTTGTGTAAATTGTGAGAGCGTAATCTTAATCGGTAATACAAGACCACATGAGATAAATTTGTAGAGTACAAATATAATACCTAAAAACAATTCATCCTCATTTACATAATAGATATGTTCTCTAATTAACCACTGACCATAAGCTATCCTTAGAACAACAATCAAAGTAGGGTGCTGCAATTGCGTGTTCCGAAGCTAGCCTAGGGTTTAAGTAATTTCATCGTTGTGGTTAAGTTAACACTTGTAGGGTTAGAGGGATAACAAATTAGGGGATCATAATTAAGTGGATATTGATTTAAATTATAATGATTAATAAGTGAATGAAGTGGTAGAGTTAGATCTATTACGCCTTTTAAAATAGATTTCTAAAAAAACATCTTCTTGTTGTGTCATTTTAATCGAAATTCATTTAAAAAAAAAACAAAAAAAAATACAATATTCTTCCAGCAAACATCTTCTATATTCATAAACTATAAAAAACCCCAATCCTTTAAAGTAGTGTTTTTATTTTATTTTTAGAATACCTTTAATAAGTGGTTAAATTCACTTCCTCATTTGAGAGATGACCTTGGTCAGCCACTTTGCTGCACCTATGTACCCCAAAGTCACATTAATCATTTGAGGGCACCCCCGACAACGCTCTTTCAAATTGGCGCCATTTCCTGGGAGTAAAGTAATTATTTCAACCAATTAGAGGTATTTATTTTATTTTACATTTTATTCTCTTCCTCTCTTCTTTCTTCCTTTTTCGCCCAATCTGATTTTTCTTCTTCTTCTTCTTTTATTTTCTTCTACTTCTTTTTGGACCATCAAATCAAACTTCTCATTTTTATTTTACAATGGTACACTTTATTTCTTTTCATTTTTATTTTATTTATGACATGAACTAATCCCGAAGATCTCTTAGATCTTGACCCTGAGATTGAACGAAACCTTAGGGCACGAATCAGACACTCTTAGTCTACGGGAAGTTTCAATATTAAACAAGTTGGTGAATTCCTCTCTTCTGGAAACATTGGAATTGGAATTTATTCAAATTCAAACATAAAAGAAGAACCAATGGCTGGAAATAATGGAAATGAACTTAATAGAACAATTCGAGAATTGGATGCACCTGATATTAACTATCAATCGAATTGTATTGCATACCCGAATCTTGAATCAGACTTTGAGTTAAAATCTAGATTAATTCACCTTCTTCCAATGTTTCATGGCTTATCTGGTGAGGATCCAAACAAACACCTTAAATAATTTAATGTGTTTTGATCAACTTTAAAACCAAGAAATTTTTTTGAAAATCAAATCAAATTAAGAGAATTCCCATTCTCAACTGATGGAGCTGCAAAAGATTGGATGTATTATTTGCAACCTGAAGATGTAACATGTTGGAATGATTTGAAATGTCTTTTCTTGCAAAGATTTTTTTCCAACATCAAAGACCACATCCATTCTAAAGGATATATCAGGGATCAAGAAAGCACAAGGTGAGTCAACGTATGAGTATTGGGAGCGATTCAAGAAGTTGTGTGCGAGCTGCCCACATCACCAAATCAGTGAGCAATTACTCATCCAGTACATTTATGAAGGACTCACACCTATGGAGAGAAGCATGGTGGATTCTGCAGCTAGAGGAGCAGTGGTGGACAAGACACCAGTAGCTGCACGGGCATTGATCGACAAAATGGGCCAAAACTCCCAACAATTTGGTGATAGAGGTACACCACATGTCAGGGGAGTACATTAGGTAAGTCCTTCTTCTCTTGAATTTCATTTGATTGATATAAATTCGTAAGAATTGACCACTATGGTGAGACATATTACTTTGGCTCAAAATACATACCAACCCATTCCTTCAAGGCCTTGTGTCATTTTCCCTGAGACAAATCATCCAACTGACTGTTGCCCACAACTACAAGAGACAGAGGGTTGTGCAACAGTATTTCCTGGGAGACCATTTCAGCAGCAACAACAACCATATCCCCAAAATAAGTTTGATTCATTTGCTCCAACATACAACCATGGGTGGAAGGATCATTCAGACATGAGGTATGGATCTGGACAACAACAAAGGCCCCCTTTTCAACAAAACTTCCAGTAGCCTCCGCCTTAACAGCAGGGTTTCAAATAACCCCAAAAGAGATTTGAAGATCAAACATCAACAAGCCAACAACAAGGGAATCCCCCACCTAAGGAAGATTATAACAATGATGGTCTTTTGATGAAAATTGTTCTTAATCAACAGAATGAACTGAATAGTCAAGGTTCGGAGTTGAGGGAGTTGAAGACTCAAATGAGAAAGATTTCCACCGCCCTCCATGAACTTGTGAGTAAGAATTCGGGAAATATACCTTCCCAACCCACTCCAAATACAAAGGGGAATGTTAGTTCCATAACATTGAGAAGTGGGAAGCAAATGAACGATACCTTTGTACCTACCATTCCACCGAGATTCACCTCAACTCCAGAGTAGCCACATTCCAAACCAACTGATGAGAAATCCAAGGAGAAAGATAAAGGTAAGAAAAAGATTGATGATGTTCCTCCTAAACCCTTTGCTTTTTCCCAAAAGGGTTGTTCAAAACATGAAGATGGCTGATGAAGAAATGAAAAAGGAGGTTTTGGACACATTCAAGCATGTGGATATCAACATTCCTCTACTTGAAGCCATTAAGCAAATTCCAAGGTATGAAAAATTTTTAAAAGAACTTTGTACCAATCGAACATGGATCAAGGGAAATGAGAGGACCAAACTTGGAAGGAATGTCTCAGCAATCATTACACCAACTCTAGTAATGCCAACAAAGTGAAAGGATCCCGGGACATTCACCATCCCTTGTACCATAGGGGAGTTTCACTTCTCTGATGCTCTTTGTGATTTAGGAGCTTCAATAAATGTGATGCCTCACTCTGTATTATCTTCTTTACAGGTTGGTGAGTTGAAGCTGACGATAGTAGTGGTGCAATTGAAGAATAGAGCTATGGCATATCCAGCAGGAGTTCTTGAGGATGTACTTGTCTGGGTAAGAGACATGATCTTTCCAGCAGATTTCTATGTTCTTAACATGGAGGATGATCAGTTAAGTTCTCATGCCCCCATTATCTTAGGTAGGCCCTTCCTCAAAACTTCAAAAACTATCATAAATGTCAATGAGGGTACACTTTCCATGGAATTTTGGGATGAAGTTGTGATATTTAATGTTGTGGATTCCATGAAGTACCCCTCTGAGGACCATTCTGATTTTGTTATCTCCCATTTTGAACCACCAAGTAAAAACTCCATGGATTTTGATTGTCCTATGCTTAGGGATACTATGAGTATTGGTTCTGGTTTAATGTCTAAGAGAAATTCCACACCTGTTTCTAATGAACAAGACTCTCTATGATTTGATTTTGAAATGGATTCATATTCTGATCTTGATCATGTGAACTCTGATTATTACATGTCTATTGAGTATGCTGATGGATTTGGTGCTTTATTCTCTGATTATGATGATTTCTATTCTGATACTGATGTTCATTGTGCAGATATGTCTTTTGCATCAATTTCTTCATCCATACATCACCCCCCTACATTGGAACTCAAGCCACTGCCCCCAAATATTAAATATGCATACTTGCTGAGCGGTGATAGATTACCAGTTATCATTGCTAATAATCTCTCTTTTGAACATGAAGAAAAACATTTGAATCTATTGAGAGATAACATTAGGGAAATTGGTTGGACACTGGCAGACATATCAGGTATTAGCCCCTCCATTTTCACGCATAATATTCTCTTGGAATATGGGGCTAAACCGATGAGACAGCCACAAAGGAGACTCAATCCCACCCTCCTGGATGTTGTTAAAAAAGAAGTTGACAAATTGCTCAAGGAAGGTATAATCTTTCCCATTTCAAATTCTCAGTGGGTAAGTCCAATTCAGGTTGTGCCTAAGAAGAGTGGTGTTACTATTGTTAAAAATGAGATATATGAGTTACTTCTAATGAGGGTGCAAAATAGTTGGCGTGTGTGTATTGATTATAGAAGACTAAATCATTCCACTCGCAAGGACCATTTTTTCCTCCTGTTTATTGATTAGATGCTTGAGAGACTAGCTGGAATGACACAATATTGTTTCTTGGATGGATTTTCTGGATATTTTCAGGTTCCTATTTCTCCGGAGGACCAGAAGAAGATGACATTCACCTACCCATTCTATACCTTTGCTTACTGAAGGACGCCATTTTGACTTTGCAATGCCCCATGCAGCTTCAGGAGATGCATGGTGAGTATTTTTTCTGATTTTATTGAGACTTGCATAGTGGTATTTATGGATGATTTTACAGTGTATGGGTCTTCATTTTTTGTATGTCTATGTAGTTTGGGAAAGGAGTTGAATCGTTGTATTGAGAAGAATCCGGTCCTGAACATTGAAAAGTGTCATTTTATGGTAGAGCATGGAATTGTCTTAGGGCATGTAGTGTCAAAACATGGGATAGAGGTTGATAGATCTAAGGTAGACATTATTTCATCCTTACCCTATCCTTCATGTGTTTGTGATGTTAGATATTTCCTAAGGAATGCAGGATTTTATTGGCGCTTCATCAAAGATTCTAGTAAGATTGCTCTTCCTATGTCACGATTACTTCAAAAAGATTCTGATTTTGTGTTTGACGATTCTTGTAGGACTTCCTTTGATAAGCTAAAGAAGTGTCTGACCACTCCACCTATCATACAACCCCCACGGTGGGAGATTCCTTTTGAGCTTATGTGTGACGCCTCTAACTTCGCGGTTGGAGCGGTCTTATCTCTGAGGGTGGAGGGACGTTCACATGTGATCGCCTATGCATCGAGGACACTGGATTCAGCCCAATAAAATTAAACAACCACAGAAAAGGAGTTTCTTGCTGTCATATTTGTTTTAGATAAATTCCGTTCATATTTATTGGGCTCTAAAGTAGTTGTTTTTTCTTACCATTCAACTTTGTGGTACCTCTTAAAGAAGCCAGATGCAAAGCCACGACTTATTCGTTGGATGCTCCTTCTTCAGGAATTTGATATTGAGATAAAGGACAAGAAGGGATCATAGAATTTGGTGACATACCACATGAGTAGGCTTACTCACACACTAGAGGATGACACCTTGGACCAGGTACCACTTCGGGACACTTTCCCCAATGAGCATCTCTATACCATCTCAGGTACACATCCTTGGTATGCTTATTTAGTTAATTACATTGTTTCCTCTAATATCCCAGCAAATTTGAAGAATGATCAAGTCCAAAAATTAAAAAGTGAGTGTAGGTATTATGTGTGGGATGATCCTTACCTCTGGTGCATGTGTAGTGACCAACTCATTAGGAGGTGTGTTCCCGATCATGAGTTTGAGTCTGTTTTGCATTTATGTCATACACTTGCTTGTGGTAGACACGTTGGACCCCAACGGACAGCTAGGAAGGTATTGGACTCTGGATTATATTGGCCTAGCTTGTTCCATGATGCCCATGTGTTCTGTATGTCATGCTCTCGTTGCCAACACACTGGGAATATTTCTAGGAGACATGAGATTCCCCAACAACGCATACTATTCTGTGAGATTTTTGCTGTATGTGGCATTGATTTTGTGGGTCCTTTTCCTATTTCTTTTGTATTTTTGTATATTTTGGTTGTTGTTGATTATGTGAGTAAATGGGTGGAGGCCAATGCCACCAGGACTGACGATTCTCCTGTTGTTTTGGAATTTGTCAAAGCACAAATTTTTTGCAGGTTTGGAGTACCAAAGGCCATCATCAGTGACCAAAGGACACACTTTTACAATAGGAATTTTTCTTCCCTCCCTCGGAAGTATGGGGTGACACAAAAAACATCAACACCATACCACCCCCAAACAAATGGCCAGGCTGAGGTTTCAAATTGTGAGCTGAAACTAATATTAGAGAAAACCGTGCAGCCAAATTGGAAGGATTGGAGCAAGTACTTGGATGATTCATTATGGGATTATAGGACAGCATACAAGACACCCATTGGTATGTCCCCATTTAGGATTTTTTTTGGGAAAGAATGTCATCTCCCAGTGGAAGTCGAGCATCGGGCATATTGGGCTATAAAGAAATGCAACATGGATTTGGCCCAAGATGGAATTCAAAGGAAGTTGAAAATTCAAGAGAATGAGGAGATTCGACTGTCATCATATGAGAACTCAAGGATCTACAAGGAAAGATCAAAATTATCTCATGAAAAAATGATCCAACAAAGGGAGTTTCATGTTGGAGAGAAAGTCCTTCTCTATAGTTCATGACTGAAGCTGATGCCTGGTAAGTCGCGTTCTAGATGGTTAGGTCCTTATATTGTGACTAACGTTTTTCCTTATGGCGGAGTGGAGATCACACAAGAGGACACTGTAAGGAGCCTTACAATCAATGGGCAACGTATGATGAGATACATTGAAAGACTTCCTACTGATGCAGTGGATTTTATCACACTGCATGACCCCATCATCACTTGATCACATCAGGATGTTCCTAACCCTTTCACTTTTATATTATTTGGATTATTTAAAAATTATGCATTTCATGTGCATATATCATCTCATAGGTTCACATTGAGGACAATTGAATATTTTATGTGTGGGGGAGGGAACCTTTTAGTTTAGTAATTTCAATTTTTTTCCTATTAAAAAAAACAAACAGAAATTGTGTGTTTTTTTTCAAAATTGTGTGTTTATTTGTTCAATTTTCTTTGTGTTTTTGAAATTTTTGAGCTAAAATGATTTTCATCACAATTTGGAAATGCATATCAATGAGTGAAACAATTTATCCCATGAAACTGAGCTTAAATGAATGCTGAAAATGACTTTGTTTCAAGTTCAAATTTTAAGTAATTTCATGAAATGTACACTGAATTTTGAATCCCATGCCACATCTCACTATCTTTATATTTGAAATCATTTTCCTGTGAGGCTTATAAACCATTATTTTCATATTCTTTACATTCACCTCAATTCTTGAGAGAACCAAACCATGCTTGATTTAACCAGAATTTGATCTATTGCTGTCAAAACTTGAGGGTTTGAGGTACTTACATTTAAATTATTGAGGAATTTGTTTGGTATTAATGCCCCTATTTCAAAGAATTCTTTTTTATAATGACCTACCTGGAATATTTAATCCTTGTAGCCCTTAGAAGCCATGCACAGTCTGTTAGGTTAGCCACATTACAAGCCAATTTTCCCTATCCAACCAACTCTTGAAGTGAAATTGCATAATCTAGTTGAGCTTAAGTGTGGGGGAATCTATCTTGTGTTGTGCCACCACATTCTGTGATACTTTGGGTGGAAAATTAAATTCTTAAGAGATGTGTTTGCTGCTGAAGAAAGTCATTTTATTGAATGTTGTTCCTTTTCTTAAGCTTTCCTGACAAGTGAAGCTATGCCTTTTCTGTAGCTTCTAATTGAGGTGGATAGTTGTGCCCATCTAGAGCTTTCAAGATAATCATGTTTGAGAAGATTGAATTTTTTTATGCTGAAATGATGAATGGTGTAAACATTTCATGACTTTTCATGATGATGGATCTAAATTTATACTAGTTGGATTGAGGAGAAAACCATATTTATGTGAAAATTTGATTAATGCAATTTTGTTTCAAAAAAAGAGTCAAGCCCTCCTCATTCAGCCTTAGAGTTTTTCACATCTTAATCCTACCAACCGAAAGCCACAGAAAAAACCTGAAAAGTCCTCATGATAAAAATATGTCCTTGACTCACATTGGGTAGCGATGTAGAAATTTATCAAGCCTATGGTGACCCTTGTATGAGTTTGGATGAGAAAGACATTTCAAAAAAATTGATATTTGAGTGATGAGAGAAAATTCAAGCAAGGTAAGTGTTTTGTGCATGGGAGGATAAATAAAGTGGAAATATATTGAATGATATAAATGAAGATCTTGAAATAATGGTTTTTTATGAGGCATGATATATTTTGTTTCTTGGTGTGTAATTATTTGATCTCAGGGACATGTGTTTTAAAATTGGTTTTGATTTGATATTAATGTTTACATGATATTAGGTTTTTCTCTGGAGTACAAAAGGGTAAGTGTGGGGGAGTTGATAAAAAACTATTTTATTGAATATTTTTTGATAATAAATGATAAAATTTCCTCACATTGTGTTAAATATGTTTATTTATAAAATATTTGGGAATTGATCATGCATTTGAAAATTTGGTGAAAATTCCAGTTTTATCCTTAATAGTGCACTGTAGTATCTCAAAGATAAATATTTTTATATTTATTATTTGAATTTGAAATTTTGTAACAGTGTTCCTAACTTAAGTTTCTACAAATTTCATTCAGGACAATAGAGCTAAAGAGTAAATTTGTATGGAGTAAATGTGAAATTAATCCAATGGTGGGATGGACTCGGCAGAATGGACATGGGTTCAATATTTGGTCCATATATTGTTCATCAGGGTTTGTCTTGAGCCCAAAATTTGAGGAAATCTCGGGAATATGATTTGGCACAAATCATCCTTCTAGAAGGCCGGTCGATGCACGCGTTTTGGAGGTCAAATGGGCAGTGAAATTTGGAATAAATTATTTGTCCGAATTTCCACATTCACACTTCAACCACTTGTAACCTCTCCTCCCCTCCCCTCTATAAATTGGAGGTTTTCTCATTTGGAGGGGTTGGGACGTGCTTTGTGAATTTTAGGGCATAGGATAAGTGGAACCACTTTAATTCTCCAACCATTTCAATAAGGGTAGCTCTTGAAGAAAGGATCCCTTCGACGAAGCCTTCTTATTTCTTTTCATGTTGTAATGATTTTGTTTGTACAATAAAATTCTTTGTTCTTCTTTTATATATTCTATTTTCTTCTGTTTTGTTTAAATTAATTCTTTTATTAATCTTCCTCTTTTGTCTGGAATTCTTTAGTATAAGCGTTATTGGGTTATAACCATTATATACCTTTGCACATGCAAAACGCTTCTACGATGATTACGCCACCCATGGAAGAGTAGTCTTTTAGTAATCGATCTATATTCTACCCTCTTCATTTAATTATTTTGAATCAATGAGCTACTATAATTCACATAATATTATCCATCAATTGTGTTTTTAAATTACAAGAATCTAAGAAATCAGTTGAACAATTAACACAAAAACACGCGAGGTCGAGATTTTGTGTAAATTGTGAAAGTGTAATCTTAATCGGTAATACAAGACCACACGGGATAAATTTGTAGAGTTAAAATATAATCCCTAAACACAATTCATCATCATTTCCAGAATGGATATGTTCCCTAATTAACCACTGACCATAAGCTATCCTTAGAACAACATTGAGTGCAGGGTGCTGCGTTATTGTGTTCCGAAGCTAGCCTAGGGTTTAAGTAATTTCATCTTTGTGGTTAAGTTAACTCTCGTAGGGTTCGAGGGATAACAAATTAGGGGATCATAATTAAGTGGATATTTATTTAAATTATAATTATTAGTAAGTGAATTAATAGGTAGAGTTAGATCGATTACACCTTTTAAAATAGATTTCTAAAAAAACATCTTCTTGTTGTGTCATTTTAATCGAAATTCATTTCAAAACTAAAAACAAAAAAATATACATTTTTCTTCTAGAAAACTTCTTATAGATTCATAAACTATAAAAAAACCCAAATCTTTTAAAGTAGTGTTTTTATTTTATTCTCTTTTATTTTATTTTTTTAATACCTTTAATAAGTTGTTAAATTCACTTCCTCCTTTGAGAGACGACCTTGGTCAACCACTCTGCTGCACCTAAGTACCCCAAAATCACATTAATCATTTGAGGGTGCCCATGAAAGTGCTCTTTCAAATTGGTTCCGTTTCCGGGGAGGCAAGTAATTATTTCAACCAATTAGAGGTATTTATTTTATTTTACATTTTATTCTCTTCCTCTCTTCTTTCTTCCTTCTTCGCCCAATCAGATTTGTCTTCTTCTTCATTTATTTTCTTCTACTTATTTTTGGACCATCAAATCAAACTTCTCATTTTTATTTTACTATGGTCCTATTTATTTCTTTTCATTTTTATTTTATTTATGAAAATAACTAATCCCGATGATCTCTTAGATCTTGACCCTGAGACTGAATGCAACCTTAGGGCACAAATCAGACACTCTCAGTCTACGGGAAGTTTCAATATTCAACCAGTTGGTGAATTCCTCTCTTCTGGAAACATTGGAATTGGAAGTTATTCAAAATCAAACATAAAAGAAGAACCAATGGCTGGAAATAATGGAAATGAACTTAATAGAACCATTCGATAATTGGTTGCACCTGATATTAACTATCAACCGGATTGTACTACATACCTGAATCTCGAATCATACTTTGAGTTAAAATCTAGATTAATTCACCTTCTTCCAAAGTTTCATGGCTTATCTAGTGAGGATCCCAACAAACACCTTAATGAATTTAATGCGGTTTTCTCAACTTTAAAACCAAGAAATGTTTCTGAAGATCAAATCAAATTAAGAGCATTCCCATTCTCACTTGATGGAGCTGCAAAATATTGGATGTATTATTTTCAACCTGAAGATGTAACATGTTGGAATGATTTGAAACGACTTTTCTTGCAAAGATTTTTTCCATCATCAAGGACCACATCCATTCGAAAGGAGATATCGTGGATCAAGCAAGCACAATGGGAGTCAATGTATGAGTATTGGGAGCGATTCAAGAAGTTGTGTGCAAGCTTCCCACATCACCAAATCAGTGAGCAATTACTCATTCAGTACTTTTATGAAGGAATCACACCTATGGAGAGAAGCATGGTGGATGTCGCAGCTGGAGGAGCAATGGTGGACAAGACACCAGTAGCTACATGAGCATTGATCGACAAAATGGCCCAAAACTCCCAACTATTTGGCGATAGGGGTAGACCACATGTCAGGAGAGTACATAATGTATGTCCTTCTTCTCTTGAAAGTAATTTCATTGATACAATGTTTGAAGAATTGACCGCTATGGTGAGGCATATTTATTTGGCTCAAAAGACATCACAACCCATTCCTTCAAGGCCTTGTGGAAGTTGCACTGAGACAAGTCATCCAACTGACTATTGCCCACAACTAAAAGAGATAGAGGATTGTGCAGTAGTATTCCATGGGAGACCATTTCAGCAAAAACAACAACCATATCCCCAAAAGATCTTTGATTCATTTTCTCCAACATACAACCATGGGTGGAAGGATCAATCAGACATGAGGTATGGATTTGGACAACAACAAAGGCCCCCTTTTCAACAAAACTTCCAGCAGCATCCGCCTTACCAGCATGGTTTCCAACAACCCCAAAGGAGATTTGAAGCTCAAACATCAACAAGCCAACAATAAGTGAATCCCCCACCTAAGGTAGATTCTAACACTGATGATCTTTTGAAGCAAATTGTTCTTAATCAACAGAATTAACTGAAGAGTCAAGGTTCGGAGTTGAAGAAGTTGACGACTCAAATGAGCCATATTGACATCGCCCTCCATGAACTAGGGAGTAAGAATTCTGGACATCTACCATCCCAACCAACTCCAAATCCAAAGGGGAATGTCAGTGACATCACATTGAGAAGTGGGAAGCAAATGAACGATACATCTGTACCTACCATTCCACCGGGATTCACCTCAACTCTGGAGCAGCCGTATTCCAAACCAACTGATGAGCAATCCAAGGAGAAAGATAAAGGTAAGAAGAAGATTGATGATGTTCCTCTTAAACCCCTTCCTTTTCCCAAAAGGGTTGTTCAATCCAAGAATATGGATGAAGAATCAATGCAAAAGGATGTTTTGGACACATTCAAGCGTGTGGAGATCAACATTCCTCTACATGAATCCATTATGAAAATACCAAGGTATGCAAAATTCTTAAAAGAACTTTGTACCAATCGAATAGGGATCAAGGGAAATGATTGGATCAACCTTGGAAGGAATGTCTCATCACTCATTTCACCAACTCTAGCAATGCCAACTAAGTGCAAGGATCTCAGGACATTCACCATCCAATGTACCATAGGGGATTTTCACATATCTGATTCTCTTTGTGATTTAAGAGATTCAATTAATGTGATGCCTCCCTTTGTATTCTCTTCTTTACAGGTTGGTGAGTTGAATCCGACGAGAGTAGTGGTGCAATTGGTGAATAGAGATATGACATATCCAGTAGGAGTTCTTGAGAATGTACTTGTCCGAGTAAGAGACATGATCTTTCCAGCGGATTTCTATGTTCTCCAAATGGAGGATGATCAGGTAAGTTATCATGCCCCCATTATCTTAGGTAGGCCCTTCCTCAAAACGGAAAAAACTATCATAAATGTCAATTAGGGTACACTTTCCATGGAATTTGGGGATGAAGTTGTGATATTTAATGTTATGGATTCCATGAAGTACCCCTCTGAGGACCATTCTGCTTTTTTTATCTCCCATTTTGAACCACCAAGTAAAAACTCCAAGGATTTTGATTGTCCTATGCTTAGGGAGATTATGAGTATTGGTTCTGGTTTAATGTTTAAGAGAACTTCCACACCTGTTTCTAATGAACAAGACTCTCTAAGATTTGACTTTGAAATGGATTCATATTCTGATATTGATCATGTGAACTCTGATTATGACATGGCTATTGAGTATGCTGACGGATTTGGTGCTTTATTCTTTGAATATGATGATTTCTATTCTGATACTGATGTTCATTATGTAGATATGTCTATTGCATCAATTTCTCCATCCATACATCACCCCTCTACATTGGAACTCAAGCCATTTCCCCCAAATCTTAAATACGCATATTTGTTGAGCGGTGATAGATTACCTATTATCATTGCTAATAATATCTCTCTTGAACATGAAGAAAAACTTTTAAATATATTGAGAGATAACATTAGGGCAATTGGTTGGACATTTGCAGACATATCAGGTATTAGCCCCTCTATTTGAATGCATAGGATTCTCTTGGATGATGGGGCTAAACCGGTGAGACAGCCACAAAGGAGACTCAATACCACCCTCCTGGAAGTTGTTAAAAAAGAAGTTGTGAAATTGATCGAGGCAGGTATACTCATTCCCATTTAAGATTCTCAGTGGGTAAGTCCAATTCAGGTTGTGCCTAAGAAGAGTGGTGTTACTGTTGTTAAAAATGAGAAAGATGAGTTAGTTCCAATGAGGTTGAAAAATAGTTGGTGCGTGTGTATTGATTATAGGAGAGTAAATTATTCCACTCGCAAGGACCATTTCCCCCTCACGTTTGTTATTCAGATGCTTGAGAGACTAGCTGGGAAGACATACGATTGTTTCATGGATGGATTTTCTGGATATTGTCTGGTTCCTATAGCTCCGGAGGAACAGGAGAACATGACATTCACCTACCCATTCGGTACCTTTGCTTACCGAAGGAAGCCATTTGAACTTTGCAATGCCCCAGGTACCTTCCAGAGATGCATGGTGAGTCTTTTTTCTGATTTTATTGAGACTTGCATGGAGGTATTTATGGATGATTTTACAGTGTATGGGTCTTCATTTGATTAATGTCTATGTAGTTTGGGAAATGTGTAGAATCGTTGTATTGAGAAGAATCTTGTCCTGAACTTTGAAAAGTGTCATTCTATGGTAGATCATGGCATTGTCTTAGGGCATGTAGTGTCAAAACATGGGATATAGGTTGATAGATCTAAGGTAGAAATTGTTTCATCCATACCCTATCCTTCATGTGTGTGTGATGTTAGATCTTTCCTAGGGCATGCCGGATTTTATCGACGCTTCATCAACGATTTTAGTAAGATCGCTCTTCCTATGTCACTATTACTTCAAAAAGATTCTGATTTTGTGTTTGACGATTCTTGTAGGACTTCCTTTGATAATCTAAATAAATGTCTGACCACTCCACCTATCATACAGCCCCCACGGTGGGAGATTCCTTTTGAGCTTATGTGTGATGCCTCCAACTTCGCGGTTGGAGTGGTCTTATCTTAGAGGGTGGAGGGATGTTCACATGTGATTGCCTATGTATCGAGGACACTGGATTTAGCCCAATCAAATTACACAACCACGAAGAAGGAGTTTCTTACTGTCATATTTTATTTAGATAATTTCTGTTCATATTTATTGGGCTCTAAAGTAGTTGTTTTTTCTAACCATGCAGCTTTGATGTACCACCTAAAGAAGCCAGATTCAATGCCACAACTTATCCTTTGGATTCTCCTTCTTCAGGAATTTGATATTGAGATAAAGGAAAAGAAGGGATTAGAGAATTTGGTGGCAGACCACATGAGTAGGATTACTCACACACTAGTGGATGACACCTTGGACCATGTACCACTTCGGGACACTTTCCCCGATGACCATCTATATACCATCTCAGGTACGCATCCTTGGTATGCTGATTTAGTTAATTACATTGTTTCCTCTGAAATCCCAGAAAATTTGAAGAAGCATCAAGTCCAAAAATGAAAAAGTGAGTGTAAGTATTATGTGTGGGATGATCCTTACCTCTGGCGCATGTGTAGTGACGAAGTCATTATGAGGTGTGTTCCCGATCATGAGTTTGAGTCTGTTTTATATTTCTGTCATACAGTTGCTTGTGGTGGACACTTTGGACCCCAACAGACAACTAGAAAGGTTTTGGACTCTGGATTATATTGTCCTAGCTTGTTGTATGATGACCATGTGTTTTGTAAGTCATGATCTCGTTACCAACACACTGGGAATATTTCTAAGAGACATGAGATTCCCCAACAACCCATACTATTCTGTGAGATTTTTGATGTATGGGGAATTGATTTTTTGGGTCCTTTTCGTAGTTCTTTTGGATTTTTGTATATTTTGGTTGCTGTTGATTATGTGAGTAAATGGGTGGAGGCCAAGGCCACCAGGACTGACGATTCTCATGTTGTTGTGGAATTTGTCAAAGCATAGATTTTTTGCAGGTTTGGAGTACCAAAGGCCATCATCAGTGACCAAGGGACACACTTTTGCAATAAGAATTTATCTTCCCTCCCTCGGAAGTATGGGGTGACACACAAAACAACAACACCATACCACCCCCAATCAAATGTCCAGGCTGAGGTTTCAAATCATGATCTGAAACAAATATTAGAGAAAACTGTGCAGCCAAATAGGAAGGATTGGAGAAAGTGCTTGGATGATGCATTGTGGGCTTATAGGACAGCATACAAGACACCCATTGGTATATCCCCATTTAGGATTGTTTTTGGGAAAGCATGTCATCTCCCAGTGGAAGACGAGCATCGGGCATATTGGGCTAGAAAGAAATTCAACATGGATTTGGCCCAACCTGGAATTCAAAGGAAGTTGAAAATTCAAGAGCTTGAGGAGATTCAACTATCATCATATGAGAACTCAAGGATCTACAAGGAATGATCAAAAGCATCTCATGACAAAATGATCCAACAAAGGGAGTTTCATGTTGGAGAGAATGTCAATCTCTATAGTTCATGACTCAAGCTAATTCCTGGTAAGTTGCGTTGCAAATGGTTAGGTCCTTATATTGTGACTAATGTTTTTCCTTATGGTGCAATGGAGATCAGAGAAGAGGACACTGGAAGGAGCTTTACAGTCAATGGGCAACGTTTGAAGAGATACATTGAGGGACTTCCTACTGATGCAGTGTATTTTATCACACTGCATGACCCCATCATCACTTGATCACATCAGGCTGTTCCTAAACCTTTCAATTTTATATTATTTTTCCTATTTAAAAATTCTGCATTTCATGTGCATATATCATCTCATGGGTTCACATTGAAGACAATTCAAAATTTTAAGTGTGGGGGAGGGAACCTTTTAGTTTAGTAATTTCAATTTTTTTCCTGTTAAAAAAACAAACAAAAATTGTGTGTTTTTTCAAAATTTGTGTGTTTATTTTTGCAGTTTTCTTTGTGTTTTTGAAATTTTTGAGCTAAAATGATTCTCATCACAATTTTGAAATGCATATCAATGAGTGAAACAATTTATCCCATGAAACTGTCCTTAAATGAATGCTGAAAATGACTTTGTTCCAAGTTCAAATATTTAGTAATTTCATGAAAAGTACACTGAATTTTGAATCCCATGCCACATATCACTGTCTTTATATTTGAAATCACTTTCCTGTGAGGCTTCTAAACCATTATTTTCATATTCTTTACATTCACCTCAATTCTTGAGAGAATCAAACCATGCTTTATTTAACTAGAATTTGATCTATTCCTGTCAAAACATGAGGGTTGGAGGTACTTACGTTTAAATGATTGAGGTATATTTTTGGTATTAAAGACACTATTTCAAAGAATCCTTTTTTATAATGGCCTACCATGGATATTGAATCCTTTTAGCCCTTAGAATCCATGCACAACCTGTTAGGTTAGCCACATCACAAGCCAATTTTCTCTATCCAACCAACTCTTGAAGTGAAATTGCATAATCTAGTTGAGCTTAAGTGTGGAGGAATCTATCTTGTGTTGTGCCACCACATTCTGTAATACTTTGGGTGGAAAATTAAATTCTTAATAGATGTGTTTTCTACTGAAGAAGGTCATTATATTGAAAGCTGTGCCTTTTCTGGAGCTTTCATGACAAGTGAAGTTGTGCCTTTTCTGGAACTTCTAATTGAGGTGGAAAGCTGTGCCCATCTGGAGCTTTCAAGAAAATCATGTTCGAGAAGATTGACATTTTTTATGCTGAAATGATGAATGGTGTAAACTTTTCATGACTTTTCATGATGATGGAGATGAATTGATACTAGGGGGATTGAGGAGAAGACCATATTTAAGTGAAAATTAGATTAATGCAATTTTCCATCAAAAAAAGAGACAAGTCCTCCTCATCCAGCCTCAGAGTTTTTCACATCTTAATCATACCAACCGAAAGCCACAGAACAACCCTGAAAAGTCCTCATGAAAAAAATATGTCATTGACTCACATTGGGTAGCAATGTAGGTATTTATCAAGCCTATGGTGACCCTAGTATGAGTTTGGATGAGAAAGACATTGCAAAAAAAATTGATATTTGAGTGATGAGAGAAAAATCAAGCGAGGTAAGGGTTTTTGTGCATGGGAGGATAAATAAAGAGGAAATATATTGAATGATATAAATTAAGAACTTGAAATAATGGGTTTTTATGAGGCTTGATATCTTTTATTTCTTGGTGTGTAATTTTTTGATCTCAAGGATATGTGTTTTAAAATTGGTTTTGATTTGATATTAATGTTTACTTGATATGAGGTTTTGCTCAGGAGTGCAAAAGGGTAAGTGTGGGGGAGTTGATAAAACACTATTTTATGTAATATTTTATTGATAATAAATTATATAATTTCCTCACATTGTGTTAAATATGTTTATTTATAAAATATTTGGGATTTGATCATTCATTTGAAAATTTGGTGAAAATTCCAGTTTTACCCTTAATAGTGCACTGTAGTATTTCGAAGATAAATATTTTTATATTTATTATTTGAATTTTACATTTTTTAACAGTGTTAATAACTTAATTTTCTACAAGTTTCATTCATGACACTAGAGATAAAGAGTGCATTTGGATGGCATAATGGAGCCATTAATCCAATGGTGGGATGGACTCGGCAGAATGGACATGGGTTCTGTATTTTGGCCTTAAATTCTTCATCAGGGCATGTATGGAGCCCAAATGTTGAGGAAAGCTCGGGGACATGATTTTTCACAAATAATCCTTCTGGAAGGCCGGTCAATACATGCATTTGCGAGGTCAAATGGGCGGTGCAAGTTGGAATAAAATATTTGGCCGAATTTCCACATTCACACTTGAAACCACATGTGACCTCTCATCCCCTCCCACCTATAAATTGGACTTTTTCTCATTTGGAGGGGTTGGGACGTGCTTTGTGAAGTTTAGGGCATAAGAGAAGTGGATCCACTCCAATTATCCAACTATTTCAATAAGGGTAGCTCTTGAAGCAAGGATCCCTTCGACGAAGCCTTCTTTTTCTCCTTCATGTTATAATGATTTTGTTTGTATAATAAACTTCTTTGTTATTATTTTATTTATTATCTTTCCTTATGTTTTGTTTAAATTTCGTCTTTGCTTAATATTTCACTTTTGGATGGAATTCTTGAGTAGAATCCTTATTGGTTTTTAACCATTATAAACCTTTGCACATGCAAAACGCTTCTACGATGATTACTCCACCCATGGAAGAGTAGTCCTTTAGTAATCGATCTATCTTCTACCCTCATCATTTAATTATTTTGAATCAATGAGCTACTTTAATTCACATAATATGATCCATGAATTGTGTTTTTAAATTACAAGAACCTAAGCAAGCAATTGAACAATTAACACAAAAACACGCGAGGTCGGGATTTTATGTAAATTGTGAGAGCGTAATCTTAATCGGTAATACAAGACCACACAGAATAAATTTGTAGAGTTCAAATATAATCCCTAAACACAATTCATCCTCATTTATAGAATGGATATGTGCTCTAATTAACCACTGACCATAATCTATCCTTAGAAAAACAATCAAATCAGGGTACTGCGATTTCGTGTTCCGAAGCTAGCCTAGGGTTTAAGTAATTTCATCTTTGTGGTTAAGTTAACTCTCATAGGGTTCGAGGGATAACAAATTAGGGGATCATAATTATGTGGATATTGATTTAAATGATAACGATTAATATGTTAATGAAGAGTTAGAGTTAGATAGATTACACCTTTTAAAATATATTTCTAAAAAAACATCTTCTTGTTGTGTCATTTTAATCGAAATTCATTTCAAAACTAAAAACAAAAAATAATATACAATCTTCTTCCAGCAAACTTCTTCTAGATTCATAAACTATAAAAAAACCCAATCCATTACAGTATTGTTTTTATTTTATTCTCTTTTGTTTTATTTTTAGAATACCTTTAATAATTTGTTAAATTCACCCCCTCCTTTGAGAGACGACCTTGGTCAGCCACTCTGTTGCACCTAAGTACCCAAAATCACATTAATCATTTGAGGGCACCCACAACATCGCTCTTTCAAATACATATAAAATATTCTCTAAATTTCATACATATTAATCATTGATTGTCAGATCTAGAGGAAATCTCATTTTCATACATGGTAATTTAATAAGGATTCACGAACATAGCCTAAATCTATAAAGATTGTCCCAGAGTAGGCAATAATTCCCCCCAAAAAGGGTGTGATGAGTTCGAGTTCCCATCCTCCCGACCAATGAATATTCTTAAGCCTCACCAGTTCATAACTAGTGAGAAACTACTTTGGAAAGTTGGTCCAAATAGATATGGAATCATTGGATGTTTCCAGTTATATGAACAAACCTGTTAGAAACCGTTTGTAATGTTTGATCCTTAAATCAATGAGGTAATCCCCATTTCCAGAGGAAACAACTACATACCTCATTTATACTCATCGGTGCTATCCATTCTTGGATTGACTTTGTCTTAGAAGGATCAACAGAGATTCCATCCATAGAGATAACATGTCCAAGAAAAGATATCTCATGAATCCTGAATTCACACTTGCTAAACTTACCATATAATTAATGTCTTTTAAGAGTCTTCAGGATAATGATCATGTGATTTTCATGATCTTCATAGATTTTTCAGTATACCAAGATATCATAAATAAATACCACTACAAAATCATCGAGATATTTCATGAAAAGGTTTTTCATTAGATCCATGAATATAGAGGGTGCATTAGTCATCCCATAAGGAATTACTGTAAACTCATAATGCCCGTACCTAGTTTGAAATGATGTCATCGAAATGTATTCCTTCTTTACACACAACTGATGGTATCCAGATCGAAGGTCAATCTTTGAAAAGTATTGAGCTCCATACAGTTGGTCAAATAAATCATCAATGCAAGGTAGGGGATACTTGTTCTTTATTGTTATAGCATTTCTTTCCATGTACTCGATACATAACCTCATAGATCCATATTTCTTCCTAACAAATAGGATATGGGCCCACCATGGAGAAACACTAGGGAGAATAAATCCCTTATTACTCAATTCCTCTAGTTATTTCTTTAGTTCAACTAATTACATAGTGTCCATTCTATAAGGGGTCTTCGATATAGGCCTTGAAAGAGGAATTAAATCAATGGAAAACTAAATTTCTCGTTCTGGAGGATGTCCAGGTAAATCATCGGGAAACAAATCTACATATGCTCTCACAATAGGTACATCCTCTATTTGTACATTCCTTTCCTCACCCATAGTTATTTCATTATCTTCCTCCCCGATAATTGAATTTAGTTGAGCTACTGGGGGTGGATCTAGATAAGAATCAGGTGGTGACGATTCTTCTCTAAAGATAAGGTGTTCTTTATCATCATCATAAAAAATTGTAACCTCCTCCTTTTTAAAATAAATCTTCGCATCATGGAACAAAATCCAATCCATACTGAGGATTATATCAAATTCAATCATGGGTATGACGATGATATCATCCGATAAAGAACATTTATGTTCTCTAATGGGGACTGATTCACAAAACATTGTTGCTATGAAACTTCCCTTAAGAGTTTTTAATAATGAAATACTTGTTAAATCAAATTGGAAATATCTAATTATCTTAGAAAACTAGGAATATATGAAACAATGCAATGATCCAAAATAAAATAATGAATTTTCTAAACTTGAGGGAACCATTAAATTACCTTCCACCACGTCTTTCAGAGATTTTACCTCAGCAGTAGTGATAGCATAAGCATGGCCTTTATCCCTTGGCATTTTTTCAGGTACGTTCCCCTGAAGATTAGGAAATTCATTTGAATAATGTCCCATATCCATGTAGTTGTAGCATTGAACATTAGTTTCTTATTTCTTCCCTTTGAAATCACGAGCCTGGTGGCCTTTTTCACCACACTGGTAACAGACTCCCATTCCATTCAAGCAAGTACCGGGTTGTTTATTCCCACATTTACTCCAGGATGGATATTATAATTCTCCCTTCTTCCCCTTATTTCTATTTTTAGATTGATCAGTACATCTCTTCTTCTCTTTCATTGCTTTAACGTCGTAAGACTTAGATAAATTTTTTCTATCTTAATAGAACATGGGACAATATATTTGTACGATGAGAAGGATTGTGAGACTAATGCTCGACGGATAAACGGTTTTAACCCATAAATGAAATGATCAATCATAATTCTTGGGAGATGTATATAATCTGTAGCATTCCTTGCTAACCTTATAATGTTAGCCTCATACTTTGCGACATTCTCATCCTCCTTTTTCCTCAGACTCAGAAATTGTCGTTCCGTATTTTCTCGATGGTCACAAAGAAAGTGTTTTTCTAAGAAAATATCATTAAACACCCTCCATTACATATTTGATACATCATCATCTTCCTTAGTGTTTTGAATCAATGACCACCATTGATTAGCATCTCCAGTGAGGCAGTAAACTACAAGGATAACGTTTTCCCTTTTAATAATCCCCAAGTCATGGAATATATTTTCTAAGGAATTTATCCATTTCTTAGCTTCTAGTGGATTTATACCCCTATTGATTTTTGGTGGTTGTTTCCTCATGAAGCGATCTAACATTGATCCTCCACATTGAGGATTATGGTTCTTCATAAGGGTAAGGTTATTATTCATAACCTGAGTGAGTTGTCCCAGAATAGTGATTAACTGATCAACACTAGTTTCATCACCAGCTCCACTATAATTATCTTGAGTAGGAGGGAAATCCCTACATGGAGGGCGTGCATTGATACAGTTTCAATTTCTTCCACTAGGTGCCATTTGTAAATAATGGCATCACTAGATTAGTTTATGAATCGCAATACATAAATCTAAACTTGTAAAAAAATTAACATGAATTGAACAGTTTATGGATATAATCCATAACCATAAAAATGTTGTCTTTGAGGAAGTATATACTCATAAAACCTTCATAATGGTTTGTAAATAAAATTAGAATTATCCTAAGCATATCCCCCGAGAGTGTCGTAACCAAGAGTGAAACAAGGCCCATTGTCATGCACCAGTTCCCATTCAAGTCTAGCTCAAAGTGGTGTTTTTAGGTTTTACCCCTCGGTAATTCTCTGCCAGAGCCGCCTCTACCAGCTCGTATCCAGACATGGATTTATTTATTGGAAAAGTCACAAAACATCTACAATACCAAAATTATATAATGTTCTTCTATACTAAACCTCAAAGACAATCTTAGGTCTATGTTCTCTAATAATAGTTTATCTAAATCTAGCTTCCAAGGTTTGTACTAAATTTTCTCTGATAACAACTGTAACGCCCCGAACCCAGTTACCCAGAGTCATTGCATTATTATATAACATTAGCATGATCACAAAACATCAAGTCTTGAAAGACTGATTAGTTTAGTAGACTTGGAATCACTATATACATTCATAAGTCTTATATTACATCATAAAATGAAAACTAAAAAAACATAGTCTCCACAGTCCACACACATATCCCTGCAAGTCAGTCATAAAATACATCTTCACATCCTGGGAAAAATAAAACATAGAAAGGAGTGAGCTCAGATGCTCAGTAAGGATAACAATATAACAGAAACATTCATAAATAAGTATAAACATTTAAGGAAATGTATAACTTAAACAAAAGCCTTTAAAACTTGAACTTCAGCATAATATGGAAAAAATAAAATGAAATAATTCAATTTACTTATTCTCATGGATATCCTACTAGTCAAATAATCACATGCAATATCAATAACCACTTTCATAATGATGGAATGCATAATGCGAGAATATCATAACCACATTGTCAAGGCCTTGTGCCAAGACTTCAAATATGATTTTTTCAAGGCCATGTGACAAGACACTAGTTTTTCTCATGAGACCTACCGATGCATCAAGGAGCTATAGCGGGCTCCCCCCCATCAGTTATTATGTCCAATGCATTCCTCATATGAACAGGTTTAAACATAACATAAACATTCGAATTAAAACTATCATATGAATTGTCAATACTTTATCTATAAACCATGAATGGTATAAACATAACACATCTACTGTCAAACATATCACAAAAACTTTATTACTATATGGATGTTTTGTATCATAATAAATCAACTTCAAATAAACTTAAAATCCATTAAAGGATGTTTACATAGATGAAATCAAAACTATTTGAGAGAAATATCTCCTTTTTTGAAATCCTTTAAAAGTCACGTAATTATAAAATAAAAAATTTAATTTGAAAATATTTTTATAATATTTTAAGGGAAGCTTTGACGATTCTATTATGGCGGAAATAGCTGCACACACCGTATAAGTTAAAAAGACATTCTTACCTTAATTCTGTCGAAAAGATTAAAAAGGACCTTGTTTGGAAAACGATAGAGTGATTCCTTTATAAACATATTATAAAAATTCAAACAAGGGTATAAATTATTTTAACCCATATTATATATAATAGTAACAATGATTTTAAATACATTTTTTTGAAATATGGATGTGGATGATAAAGAGGTCCCAGTAGATAATTATGTATAAACAACCTCAGATAATGAATGTGAGATAAACCATTACCTTGTAGTATTCCTTGGTCGAGGGTAGGTTAAACTCCTGAATAATGGTGAAATAATTGTTATTAAATTATACAATAATTATATACATTAATATGATATCATATACGATCTTATAACATTTCTTTGTTAATAATATCTTAGTATTGTCGTCGTTTCGGGTGTTAACTTACTCGTTTTCTTTTATATGTTTTCTTACAAAAGACGTGTTTGTTATTGATAGGTTGTATCTTATTCATATACAGAATTTAATCAAGTCCATAAGACATATTTTTAATCATCAAATGAGAATTATTCTTGAATGGATATGATGGGGAATGAATCTCATCGCGTTCGTGGAGACGGTAATCCGTACGTACGCACGAGCGAGAATATAATTTTTTCATATTAAAATAATATATAATTGGATGGTATATAATATATATAGAATAGTTATTATGTTATATTTATTATTTACATCAATTGCACATAATTATCATACCCATCCAAATAATAATGTTTTGAATAACAATTACACCACGAAGTGGAGATGGTAGGCCGTACGTACGCACATATGGTGACTTGTCATTCAAATGATGGATAGAATAATGAATATCATGGTACCATATTTATAATAACATCACAATATATAGATGATACTGGATTTATTATTTTAGAATTTAAATATCAAATAAAGAAGAAGTGAAAGAAGAAAGGAACTTGAAAGAGGGTGGTTAAAACATTACATCTTCTTCGGGCTCTTCCTTTTGATTTGATCAAAAGGGCTCCTTAGGTTGGATTAATGATCAAACTAAGTACTCTATGTTGACTTGATGTAATTTGAGAGAATATTTAGGGTGGGTTTGGTGGATCCAAAAGGCTTTGAAGGTGTGAATTAGAGAGAAGGGGGAGTACCCTTTTATAAGAGGGGTGAGGGGCACCTTTGCAAAAGCTAGAAATATTATTTTATAATAAATTAATATTCGGGTTTTAATGGATAAAAAGTTAATTATTTAAAGTTTATGGTGGGAATTGGTCGAAACCACTCAACCAATATGTTTTAGATAGGTTTGGGACACTATATTAACTTTATCTTTTTGATTTAACTCTTAGTTAAATAGTTTGACACTTACCATGTCTCTTTGTATTTTTATATTAAATAGTTAATAAACACACTATATACTTACAAGAGACCCCAAAGTGGTCCATTAATTATACAACTATAATTATATAAGTCCTTTTTCTAGAACCTTATATTTCTAGGAATAGATTATCAATTAATAATATAATGTTTTTTAAGAAACTCTTTTATGTCAATTTTGACACTATTTGGTATTTTGTTTTTGCTAAATTCATAACAGAATTATTACTTAGAAAAAAATTATTCTAACCAATCCTAATATGTCATATTATCCTTTAAAATTATTTTAATTCATAAAAAGTCTCAAATTACATTTATTCGAATATTTATAATATCAACTATTTTAATATTTCATTAATTAGGTAATTACTGCATCACCATTATGTCATAAATAAAGTAAATTATTTAATGTCTAAAAATTATAAATTAAATATAATTATGTATTAAATATTTTTATATTTGTATCTAATATTTATAATCAAATTTATCTTATGTGTAACCCTATATTAAAAATGTTTTAGTTATTAAACTTTGATTTTATCACTTTTAACTATTCTTTGAATTAAATAATAATAAATGTCCTAATCTAATCCAAATGGACCAAAGTGGTTCATATTCTATTCCAAAGGTAGTTTTTGTTTGAATTATACTTATCCAATAGAATTAGAACATGTTTTATGGTAATAATAATATCATTTTACCCTTAAAAACCCTATTTACTTTTAACTGTGGTAAATAAAAGTAAAAAGTTACTATTCACTAAAAATTATTTTAATCTTATTTAACCACATTTAACCCCTTGATATTAAAAATGTCTCTCGGATTTTTGAAATTCCACTCACAGAAGTGGTAAAATTATGTTTTATGTGAATTTCCAAATTCTCTTAGGAGACGGGTAAAAGACGGTGAAAAGTTCAATAAAACTTTTATATATCTAAAATTATTATAAAATGAATCTAATTAATTACATTGAACATATATAGGTATTATGTATATATTTTGACCTAAAATAAATTTAAATGAAATAAAAAACTATTGAAATAAAAAATTCAGTTTTAAACTATAACTTAGTTTTTTTCACTATTCATCAAAAATTGAATGTTTTCCGAAAAATAGCAAAAATTCACCCTTAGCTAATTTAGATATTCAGAATCCAAAAATGAAGTCCATTTTGAAGGATAAAATTTATAAAATTTCAAAAAGTGGTATTACTATTCATAACGGCTAGGTTGATTGGATGTGGTGTGTGTTAGAACTCAAAGTTGCGTATAACACACACTACTATATTATTCAAAGAAAAGCGTACTGTGGAAGATTTGGGTGTTACAGATACATATTTTCTTGAAGGAGGACCATTTTCAATTGGTTTACAGATCATCATGAGTATCCTGGTGTTATTTACCATTATATTATTTTAATTGAGATATTTTAGTTTCATTCATATCATTATAGAAGACATAGAATAGTGGAATCTATATTAATAGGTATATATTTTCCTTGTATGTACGTTATTGTTGAAAATAGATATATAATCCAGGATTGGAAGGATAAATAATCGTAGAAAGGAGTGGACCATTTTGGTTGATGTTTATAAATACTAAGTGATAATCTATTTCATACTACATCTGCAAATAGGGTTAGGTTGTGAGATTTTATGGAGAGAATTCAGAACCTCAACAAGTTCAATAATTTTCATTAATAGAATTTATTACATAAGTACAATAATTCAACCCCAACCCCTTAGGTTAATCCAAACTGGGGAGTCACAAGTGGTGTAGAAAATGGTCCAGGCTCCCCTTAAAAACACAATAAGGGGATAAAGATATAAATTCAAATTTCTATAAACATATGAGATTACCTTACTTTAAATGTAAATGACTACCATAGTTGGAGGAATAGGATGATACCCTACCTTATTTCACTTATCATGGAGGTAATATATACATATAATATTAGTTTTCAACCCATTCATATGAGAGGGCCAATGACATTCACTAATAAAAGAAATATAGAATTGGATTGAAATGTAAAAAAAATTAATTTTGTATATCTATATCAGAGAAAAAATACACCAAATCTATTGTTCATAAAACTACCAAAAAATATAATATACATTGAGTATAATTTCTAATAGGAACAACAAATCCATCGATGAAAAATTACATGTTGGTTGGAGAATATTTGAATTTATTAAAATTAATGATAATTGGAATATTAATAATTATTTCTTAAGATTCAATTGAATTAGGAGAAATATCCATTGTTTGGGTGAGAATCTAGATGAATTTACTATTAGTAAAAATCTTATGATAAATTTCCTTGAACGATTTGAACCCATGGCCTCAACTATTGATTATAGGGAATATATAGCTATATATTAAATGTATCATATAATCAAAAATTGAAAATAATAAAGGCACTAAATTTAATGAAATATAAATATTAGATTTTATTTAAATCCATTGATAAAAAATTTGAGGTTAGAGGATAAATTGATTCCGATAACGAGGAGTATAATGAAGACTTAAACTATATTATTACCCTTTTATCAAAAATATTTAAGATGTAAATATTGAAAAGAGAAGATAATAAATTACTAAGGTTATATAGTGGTAGTGATATTGGTCATATTACAAAATATTTCCCATAAATAAGGCTGAATAATCAGTATAATAGGTGGACTATGACATGTCACACATGAAAAAAAGTAACTGTTAGAAAAAAATTTCCTACAGAGCAATAATAACTCTTATATGAAAGAAAGTGGAAGATAAATCATCTAATAGGCCAAATAATGAATCCAAATTTAATTCGTAGGTTGATAGAGGATTTGATAGCTATAACATTGATGATGGGATGAAAGGATGAAAAATAAGTGGAAACTAAAAGGAGGGTTATTAAATTGTTATGATTATATTATGTTTCTCTAAAAGGACACAGGAAAATTTCTCAAAAAAATACAAGTAAATAAAATTATTATTTTGTTAGAAGGGAAATATATTATCTTGATTACATAAAACATATAAGGTAAATATATATAACCAGTGGAAATTGTGATTGATTATGAAGATAGAAAAACTAAAGGTATAGGTTCAAGATAAAACATATTAAATTTGTATTTGGGATAAAAATGATTTAGATAAAAATATACAATACTAATTTATATATTTTAATATTAATGGATATTCTTCTCATGTTTTTGATAAACTAGGTTCTAAAAATAATGATAAAAATGTAATAAATCATTCCTAAGATAAATCTATTTTTTTAAAATGATGAGGTCGAAGCCACATTTATAAATGATGAATATATATGGACCAAGAATACAACTGAGCGATGCAAACTTATGTTATAGGGGGGATAGTAATATTACAAGAAAAATAGACCCCCTTGTAAAAAATGAGTCATTGTTTTCAACTGGACAACATCATAAATTTTTGGGACAAATAGATTATAAATATAGAATATATTATTTTAGAGGATTTGTTTTATTATATAGAATTTATGAAGGAAAAGAATACACTAGTTGTAGTAATATTTCATTTCTAGGTATGTTGCAATAATAGTGGGGGGGGGGGTTGGGAGGGAAAATTAAGGACAATTATCAAAAGAAACAATCTATGTTGAGAACCTCCAAAATTCTATCCACTCAAAATAAATTTGAGTACTAAAAAAGTTGTGTAGGATATGTGAGCAAAGTGGAAACAAATTTGAAGATTTCATTGTCATATTAACTATATAGATTTATTATAGGTAGAAAAAGAATATAAATTATAAAAAAATTAATAATTTTTTGACTCTTAAGAAGCCATGCAATTAAAATCACAAGAAAAATAATAATAAAAATATAATACATGAACGTTAGTCTATACTTGTAGGATATGGCTATGAAAAAAGAGAAAAAAGAAATTGATACTGTTACCAATGGAAGAAAATTGGTTAAAATTTAGAATTTTTAATTCATGATAAGTTACCCCACAATTATAAAAATTATTGAAAACTATGTAATAGGTGAGGATATACTACTAATGGAAAAATTGGAATCAAAATAATTCTAAAATAAGATGAGATAAAAAAATAATGTTTATTGAAAAGTGAAATAAAGTTTCCATGACATATAAGGTAGAGGAAAATATTAGTGAATAATACTAGTAATTTAATTATTAGGTAGATGACAGGAAAATAATTATTGATATTGGATAAAAAGTGATGTCTAGGTTAAGTGTAATATCATATCCTTAGGGTCACTTCTAAAGAACAAAAAGTTTCTTCATTTTCCCAAAAACATTTGTTTATTTTTTCTAACCTAAAATAATTTTAAGGGGAAGGTTGAATTTTTTACATACATGAAAAAAATTATGGTTCACTTATGGGTGTTTTCTAACCACCATGAAGAGGATGAATAGAATTAATCCCATGATGGGGAGTAATAATGAAATGATTTATTCATGCAATATATATGAAATTTTTTGACAACTATACAAAACTAGAGAAAATGTTTTGAAAAACATATATTCAACCTTTATTACAATTTATATTAGACATATTAATAAATGAGGAGTGTTTTTTGATTAAAATATGAGAAAATGGGGGAGATTTTGGACATGAACATGAATAGTTTTGATGGTTTTGTTGAGATGTATAAAGGTAACATATTACTCTTGATAAATTAGTTTTAAATGAATAATTATAATGAGTTCTTGTGATTTGGTATCGTATAACGAACCATTTGTAGATAAGATTAATCACATTTTCTATACACTGTTGTTTTCTACACTGGGTTATGCATCATATACATAGCATTTATTATATAATGGTGATCTGGTAATGAATCATCATCTGTTATCCTAGTACATAACCAAAAAATTATTCCATGGGACCTGAAGGGTGTTCCCAATCCTAATTGTATAAAAAATACTGCTTGGGTACCAATAATTAGTACTTTGGAATTTTTTTATCTTCTGATAAACATATAAAATAGTAGGGAAAATAATAATAATATTATATTACATTTCCATGTGTTGGAAATCCACGAATATAAAATAAGTATAAATAAAATAAAAATAGGACAAATAAGGAATAACAATGATAAACACCCATTTATAAATATTAAATCAGATAACCAAATTCAACATATATTGTAAGTAGAATAAAATAAACCAAGAAAAGATGATTGATAAAAAACACTAATATAAAAATAGAACTCAAACAACTCTAATGAAACAACCATGTGACCCGAGTCACTCTCTATATCCCAACACATCCAAAAAAAACAAACCCATCAAGAATATAAAGAGTTTGAAAAACATGGATTCCAAAAGAGAAAAAATATGTGTTTCATATAAAAAAATACACTAGTGTACATCTAAGGTGTGATCCAAACATACATAGTTCTATTTAACCAAATATTAAATTTATTTCCAATTATATGAAATTCTTTAAATACTTATTATAACATAGTTTATGAAATACATTTTTTAGATGAGTGAGCATAATGGAAAAAAAGAACAAGATTTATCACATTATTTATAAAACTAGGGTAAATCATATAAATAATATATGATGCTTAATTTCCCTAGAACCATATTTTTAATATTGATCAATAAATCAACCCTTTTATTTGAAATATCTTTGAATATTTGATATGTGACCATTTAAATTTAAAAAGAAGAACAATTTCAACTTATTTTCACAAAATATTTATCAAATTCTATTTTCTTAATAAATATTGTTTTCCTTTTCAAAACACACAATTTACAGACCATTTATAATTTTTTTGACTATATACACATATCACAACCACAATCAATGATTTTACAAAATGGCACTAAGAAATCAGTCAAACAACATAAAATAACCAATAACCTAGTAATGTTTCTGAGAAATCAAAATATAGTTTATTCAATCAAGGTATATTTATCAGGATCCACTAAATTATACTATTATGGAAGTAATAATCAAAATAAAATCGACAGTCTATAAAATGAATGATACTATACATCATCTATGTTTTTCATATTTCCTTAAAACCCTATATGTGAAACTGGAACATAAATCTTAACACCCATTGGGGTTCACCAAGTATAGAAAAGTAAACCCATATGATGGTGTAACATTCCTAGGGAAATAACCAACATATGAAAAGTAACCTAGAATAACAAAAAAATGTACCTTTTACTTATCTATGAGGGGGTTCCCTCATACCAATTAAGAAGAGGTAAACAATAATAATCAATAATATCATCACACAAATTAGTATTTTAAAACAAAATCAAAGAACCTCATCACACATACAACTCCAAATCATGAAAAAACCCCATTTTATCTACGACTTGTATTAAATATTAAAACAATATAAAACATCCCCCTCTGGCCCACAACCAAATCAAACATAATATAAATAAATGAGGTTAGTAAGTATGTAAATCTCAATTTCAAAGCATATATTTTAAAAAAAGTTTTATATATACTTTTAATACATACTATGAATTCCAAGATACGTTATCCAATATGAAAACAATTTTATAAAACAACCCACTAAATCATTTTTATCCAAGAACCCTAATAAAGATATCTATTCATATAAAATAAAAGGCCTTTACCCATATTAGTACAGTGTTTTTACATGAAAATTTAAAAAATACAACCCATAGATCTTGAGTCCTAGTATCTTTAGAATAATATGTTCATAGTATATCAATAGTAGACTAAAACATATCAAATTTATATTATCTTAAATATTGAGCTCCTAAATCCCTTTGATCTCATAAAACTACATATAATATCCTCAAGAATACAATAACAATATGGTTAATATATAAATCATAGTATGGGAATTGACATATAAAGATGTCTTAACATGCAATTCAAATGGAATAACACGATATCATAAATGATATTGATCAAGAATAATAATTTTGGAGAATAACATAAAGATCTAAATATTATAATATAATGGAAGCATGGGAAAGTTGGAGAAATATAAAATATGATATAAGGGTAAGACAAGGCTAATCCCCAAGACAACATCTCAAGGAATATAGAGTCCCACCATAGATTAGTTTTACACAATAATCTCATACACAATTTCTCATAATAAACAAAATATTCAATGCATTGGAGAAATATCTCAGTGCAACCATAATAACTTGTACATGTTTATGTGTGCCCAAAAATTGAATCAATCATAAGGAATAAACCTAATTAATTTGAGAAATGAACTTAAGGAATTTAATACCCTATAAAAATAAGAAACAATAATCTAGTAATATATGTAATAGACATATATATGTATTTTAAATGAATTTCATAACATCAATGAGATAGATTATTTGATTTATAGAGGAAAGGGTCACAATCCAAAGATAAAATATGGTTTAATGTGAACCCTTATATTATGTTCTAGAATAACTCTATACATGCACTTAACAATTGGTAAATTGAAAATATATTTTTTAATTACTTATGTAAGAAATGTTTCGATAAATATTTATTTTTAGATTATTTTTTATGTTCATTTATCACAATTTTTTGAGATATAGGGTTTAATTTCACTATTTAGAGGGTGTTAATTTCATGGTTCCTAGGTTGATAACTTGTAGGTAATTATTTATGTTTTTATTAGATGGAAATACTAATCCAAAAGTGAAATTAAATGGTATTAATGAGTTACCCTAAATTTAGGTGGTCCCAAGTATGTATAAGTCTTCTCACATATATATGTTTCATTTGGTAAAATGTTGATGTATATGGTCTATTTAATTTTGTGGCTTTTCCAAACATCATAAAATAGTTTTATTTTTTTACTATCACGACCATATATTTGTTTCTAAATATAAAATAATATATAATGTAAAATTTTAGTTAATTTTAATCAATTATAGGTGAATTTAAACATACCATGAAAACATTAATTTGAAATGAAAACACATTAACCATAAACGTAGTGAACCCAAATAATACGGATGATTCTTTCCTATTTAGAATTAGAGGATATGGGGATAAAATGGTTTGTAGATATTAAATAAATAAAATCTAATTCCATATTATATATAATACTTTAGTTATTATTACTTTTTTAATGGAATGGTTTTGTAAGATGAGGAGGAAAAGAAAAATAAATTACTTTGACGGGGGTATTACCTTTTACTTTGGATGTATCCTCTTGGGATTCCACTTAATGATCCTTACACTGTCCTTTGGATGATAATGTAAGTACCAAAAAATTGGGGAGATGACTGGGAAATAAATTTTTAAGATCATTGGAATGTTCCATTGCTTAGAAACTATTAGGAGAAGGAGTTGTGAGGGGTGGAATTTCTAAGGGGATGAGAGAGGTGTGTTTAATGTTACGATAATTAGTTTATTATTTTTGTCTCAAAAAACTAGAACTATTGTTTCTTGTGACTATATATTGTAAATAATTCATGTGATTTTGAACTAATATGTATTACGTATGATCTAGTGTATCAAAATGAGGTTCATATATATTTTTAGTTTAAATGGGGTTTTAAGGCGTTATGTGAAGACCCAATGTGATCATGGGTGTATAATGGGTGCTCAGTGCTTGTTCGGAGCCCGAATCCTGGGTTTTTGGAAAAAAAATAGATTGGTCTCATGGTCAACCCAAATTATGTGGGGCTAGATAGTGGGGTACTATAAGTCGCATGGTTTGAGGAAACCATACAAGATTTCACTACATGCACATGAATGATTTTATTTTGTTTTTAGTAATGTTGAATTGAATGGCTTGAACATATTTTGGAAAACAATGTGCATGAACTATGAGTGGTTACCCTTAATGAAGTGAAGGGTGAATAGTCGGCCCATAGTTTTCCCAACATTGTAGCCAAACCCTATGGCCTAGTATTTTGATGCAAAATGATTGTTTTCACATAAAATGTATGTTACACTAATCATAATTTCCATTTCTCCTCTAATGGGAAAAAACATGTATGAGATCTCCTTTGGAATCCAAATTGGATGGAATTTATTCTGATTATCCTTTCAAACATGGATTCAAACATTTTCAGTCTTGTGGACTCACACCAGTGAGTTATTAATTCCCCTAGAGTCATTATTCATTTGTCTTAGTATCGATGGAGTTATTTAGGTGCAAGAAAATATGAACTATTCGAAGGTTCATCATTTGATCGTCATTTTTTTATGATGTAGATCAAATAAAATGTTGATACTATATGAGTGATCTACTACGGAACTAGGGTTGGTGGTTTGTAATGTTCCCTTTTTATTTAGTGCTTTATAGATCCGGTTTTCATTGTGCCCCACGTCATACATTCCAGCGGTGCACCTAAATTTTAATGAATAATTTATTTTAATGAATTGAAACCTTTTAGGGATTCCCTTTTGTTCCTATGAGTTAACTGGAGGTTTTTGACCAAACATAGGCCACCCATGGAATGTGCCTTTTCTTTTTCTTAATGTTATTACACCCATGGGGTGTGTGTGTTGTCTCATAGTTAGATGAATCCCATGATGAAATGAATTGAATTATTTTCAATCATTGGCTTATGGTTTTCCGCCTTTTCTATGTTACACAAGATTAAATTGATAAAATGTTTTAATGTGAATTGTTATATGATACGGATGAACACATATAATGTTATGGAATGTGAATTGATGATTGAATGAGATCAATTGAATGGAATTGGATGCCTTTGTTGATATTACATTGATCTTGATTCCATTATAACCCATGTATGCTTCTCCCAGAGATATTGATTGTGATAGTGGATGAATTTGATGAGATTTCTCCATTGGTATTTTTTTATAGAATTCTATAGGCTTTTCTACCCCTTGGATCCAGCTTTCTTCGGATCACAATAGACATGGTATGTGGACATGCTCGTTAGACCACACACAAGTCTTACTTATATTCCACCTAGATGCTCCTAGGACTAAATGAGGATACTTTGGTCTTCAATACCTTGGATCTGGCTCCATGATGTCTAACACTTCTTATTATATAGCCCATCCATGGATCATAGGTACTGAACCATCACTTTTTTGACTATCAGAAATGATGAAATACATCATATCCATGGTTGTTTTAGTTCAAGTGGATACACACGAGGTGATGGTCAAGGATTCTCATGCCTTGATTGGGGTAGTACTTATCGGTGTTACCAAGATGTATAATGATTTAAAACCCTGTTATTGGTGGATGGGGTTGAAATGTGTTGTGGTTGGTTTTGTTACGAGGTGTTCTACCAATCAACTGGTGATAACAGAACATCAGTGACCATTCGAATTTTTATAGAATTTACCCATTCATGAGTTGTAGTGGAATGATGTTGTGATGTATTTTGTGACTAGTTTACACAGGTCACCTCAAGGTAGTGACATTGTGTGGGTTTTTGTTTTTATGATCATGAAGGTCATTTGTTTATTTATGGAAAATGATACCTTTTGTGTAGATGATCGTAGGATGTTGTATATCTGTGAGATAGTACAGCTTCACGAGGTCCCTCGTACTATCATTTCATGTAGGGATTCCTAGTTTAAATATTATTTTGTGAATATTTGGTGAATTAAATTTAGATATAGGTTATTTTGAGCATAACATACAACCCTTAGACTGATGTCTAGCCATATCATGCAATATAGGTTCATGGGGATATGTTTTGGGCATGAATCCTATATTTTCAGGGTTCTTGAGAAATATATATTTCTATTGTTGAATTTACCTGAAAAATGGTTATCAAGATACTATATAGATGGAACCATATGAGACTTTATATGGTAGCCCATACAGATCACCTATATGTAAGTCAGAGGCATGTGAGAAAAATTTACTGGGATCACGTCTCATGAAGCATACTTCAGATATGATCCAATTGATCATAGATAGTACCAACATAAATATTAAAACTATCACTGTTGATGAGATCTAGAGTTTGAGGAAAGTGATAGGGTAATTTTTTCTATATCAATGAAGCTGTAATACTGACAGATTAAGAGATGTTATAATATTTCAACGTGGTATGTGGGGATGTTAGAGATTTTGGAGAGATTATTGTTGGTTACCTATCGACTTTAGTAACCATAATGGTATTGTAACCTGAATGATGTCTTATTTATATCCCAGTTGAGTTACTATAACTCATAACAATATCATACTCTACAACTATATGAGCTGGAGTTAGAGGTAGATGCATCTTTTGAGTATAATATTATAATTATTGTTAACAAGAGAATAAAGGTTCTCTAAGCCTGATCGATTCTATTAGTATGGGTTCCATGGCAGTATGAGCATTTATATGATCATACTTGAAAGTGTGTGGCCTACATACGTTCTTAGTAAATATCTTTTTTATCATATTATTCTTGACCACCTATAGAGTGAAATTAGGGGATAAATTAATTTATGTTGGTAAGATTGTAAGATACTGGGTTTTCCTAGTAGGAATGATTTTTTTTCAGTTTAAATTGTTTTTTATGACCTAATGTAAGTACCTAATGTGGTCATGGGTGTATCAAGGGTGTATAGGTATTATTCAGAGCTCGAAGCCTAGATTTATGAATAAAACTGTCAAGCCACATGGTTAGGAGAAACTATGTGGGACATGCCACATGGTTACACCTAACCATGCGGGGCATGCTAGTGGGTTGTATGAGTTTTCATGGTTTAAAATTTTTTTGTACATTGGGATTCTTGTTCACGTGGGATGTCTATAGTTTTTAATAGAGTTGAATTTCAAATTTATTTCATGGTTTTTAAAACCACGAACATGAACCACATGAGGTTCCCCATTAATTAGTGAAGGGATCATATTTTTCACACGGTTTTGGATAACCATGCCTCAAAACTATATGACCTTATATTTTGATGTAAAATAACTATTTTCCCATAAAATTGTTATAACCAAAGACTAATTTATATATCTACTATAATGGACAGAACTCACACAAGATATATCCTTTAGAAGAAAAATTAGTAGGATTTTCTCTCGATTCTCCGTCTGAAGTCAGATTTGAACAATTCTAGACATTTTTGATTCACACCAGTGAGAAATTCATTACTCATGATCATTATTTATTTTTCTTGGTGTATATAGATTTATTTAAGTGTAATCTAATATTCCAAATTTTTAGTTTCTTCACCCGTTAGTAAATTTTCACTTAATCTGGATCAAATCAAAAGATGACACTGGATGGGTACTCTTCTATGGACCTACGACCATTAGTATATACCTTTTCTTTGTGGTTTGGGAAAATATTTATCTAGTTGTTGTTATTATACATTTCAGATTTTTTGGATGTTCCCCTTAATTGCAATGAATAATTTAATTGAATTACTTAAGACCTTTATGGATAATCTTTTGTTCCTTTTATTTTTTTGGAGGATGTTTCCCCAATCATGGACACCCATGGAGTGTGACTTTTCTTTTGCCTATTTATATTCCATCTATTAGGTGTCTAAGAGGTTTCCTAGTCACAATAATCACTTAATGAATTTAATTTAATTTTTTGAAAGGATTATGATATGTTTTTCCTATTTTCCCATCTTACACATGATGTGAATTGTTTAACTATTTAGATGTAAATTTTCATATTAGAGGGATACAATCATGGAAGATTATGGAATGTGAATTGATGAATGGTTGAGATGAATTTAATGTTAGTGGATTCCTTTGTTGGTATACCTTGGATTCTGATTCCATTAGAATACAAGAATGGTTCTCATATGGATCTTGATAGTGGTATTAGACATATGGGATGAGATTTCTCCATGGGTCTTGATTCCATGGGATACCATGGGCTATGATACCCCTGGATCTAGTTTTCTTGTGCTCATAATGGATAGAGTATGGTGACTTTCTCCATGGACCCCTCACAAGTCCAACCAAGAATCCACTGAGATGCTCTTGGTACTCAATTATAATGAATTGGTCTTGTATACCTTAGATTCTACCCCACAAGGTCCAACACATTAGATTATATGGCTCAACCATGTTTGAATGAAACATTGGATTATACAGCTCATTTACAGTTGATATGAAACTTCTAGATATAGGGATCTACTATGGTTGATATGATATATTGGTTGTATTACATGGACATGGTAGTTATTATTTTTTACACCATCCTTCATTATAATAGCATTTCCTTCTCTTATAGGGTTCCTTGATTAGATAAACATTTTTTATATCTTTCTTCACTTATGATATGGGAACTTGTTTCATTTCTGATAATCCTATGATATGCATTGCATACTAATTATCTTGTATTCCACAACCATTAATTGTTATATACATTGTTGGTTGTGACCAACTATGAATTTATCTCATGCCATGTTTGTTCTATTTTTGGTGACCTAGACAGACCATACTAATGAAGGTATGGGCTGGTGGAAGCATCCAAAATTTTATGCTTGACATTGTTCCATGCTTAGAAGTAGGGGATCATATGACCAAGACGAGGCTCGTGATGCATCTAGAGATAGTTCATTTTGAACCTATTGGAATTTTGATACATTTATTACACTAATTCATTTATACCTACTATGGACACTTTGTAGAGACATGAAATATCATGTAATTTTTGTATATGAGATTACTTCTGACATTCTTATATATATATATATATATATCTTTCTTTGGATAATTATCTAATGTTCCGTTGTTATTGTGATTCCATTAAGAATGGATACTTCTCTAGTGGTCATAGTGTCTATTCCTAAAATGTTCATTGTTTTTATGCATCTTCTTTTGATCTTTATGTTATTTGATTGTTTTATTCTCTGGAAAAAGGTCATAGTCTCCCCACAAGCAAAGACTACGCCCTCGCTGCTAGTCGATGACTTATAGCATTTGGGGAGATATTATTAAGGCCATGTGACCCATCGGATCGGGGAACATTTCAATTTCATACAGGTTGGGATGTTATAAATTACATCATTCATGACTCAAAAATTTATTTATTTATCTTATTATGCTAAATTTAGAATTTTAGTATTAAATTTTTTTTATTTATTTTAGAAAAATACTAAAAATTCATCATTATATCTAGATTCCAAATCAAAATCCATTTAAAGAAAAAAAATTCTATATAAGATAAATTTAATTTTTAAATAAATCCATTATTTAATTGAAAATAATAATTCTAATTTTATGATCAATTTTCAAACACTTTGAAAAAATTATTATATTCTCATGAAATTATCTTATCATTATAACACAACGTAATATTAATATTTAAATCCATTTTATGATAATAAACATTCATTTAAATCATATATTTATTATTAAAGTGTCATTAAAATATATTATGTTTCACAAAAATTTAAACTCTTAATTTATAATTTTTAAAACCTTTATTTATTTCTACCAGAGTATGAATTTATTATATTTCATTTTATAAGATAAATAAATATTATTTTACACATCCATAAGATAGAATAATACTCTAATGGTCCGATTACGATTCAAAAATTTCATATTACTATTCATAATGGCCATATTACTATTCCAATGGCCAGATTTCTATTTTAATGGTTAGTGTTTTAACAGTCATATAAGATCTATACATTTTATAAATATGACATAATTCAATCATTGTATATTTACATGCATTTTATCTCAATATTATATTTAATTTCATACTCAAATTTTATATTCCATTACTAATATACTTCTTCATTTCTACAGCATTGTTCATGAGTTAGAATATTCTTGGTAGATCAACCATATCCAAATTTAACTATTATTATTATCTTACTTTGATGTACCATTGGAATGCTTCCAATTCTTATTGACATTTTTATTCACTAATGTTGTTTTTAAATTAATAAATATAATTTGTTTTTTTTCATCATTTTGTACATGGTTATTATATAATATTATATTATAGAAGATGAAACAATAATATAATGAGAGGGTAATTTCTTATAATAAAATATTTGGTCATTACATTATTCCAACCTTAACAAATTTCACCCATGAAATTTTTTAAACATACTAAAATGAAAACATTTAATGGTACTTAAACATCACGGATACCTCTATCTCCCATTTTGACTCCTCATACTTATGGTTTCCCATTATACCGTGACCAGATAAGTTTCATTTTTTTCATGGACATTATCTCTATGATCCATGATCCTTTCCACCTTCTCTTCATAAAATTGATCATTTTCCATATATAATACCACAAAATTTAATACCTACATGGTATTTGGTATATAATTCTTCAATAGGGATACAATTAATACATCATGTACTAGGGAAAAGGTTGAATAGAGTTCTAGGCGATAGACCATAGCTCTGATGCGATAATGGATCTGAAAGTGGACAATGTACGTAGTACAGAGCCTTCCCTTATTACCCAACATCATGAATCTATTACTTGGATATATGAGGAAGAATAAATTATCTCTAACCTAAAACTTTATGTCTAGTTGAAATTTTGAATTATAACTCTTTTTTTCAGTTTTATAAGCCCTGATGGTCTACTACACAAACTTGCACTTTTATACCCTTTCCTAAACCATTTTTGGACTGTTATACCTTGTATTCACTTACTTCATCCCAGCATGAAAATGAATTAAATTAATTCCAATATAGGGATACATATGAATAAATTTTATTTCTTGAGTGGATTCTATTATTTTATAAAAAATTCCTTAGAGGAAGATACAACTCTTATCCACTGAATTCAATTGATAAATTTTTTCAACATTTTTTCTAATGTATATATTGTACACTCAGATTGGCCATCTATTTGGGGGTGATAAGACAAAATAAAATAAAATTTTGTGTTTAGATAATATGGTTGAATTTTCCTAAACATAAATGTCAATGTAATATTTCAACTAGATACAAGTAATTATTGTGTTCCATGATTCCTTGTCACTTATATATTTTTTATTCTTTCAAATTGATTGAATTATAACTCCTCTCAAATTATAGTGAAATGGGAAAAAATTGTGGGATGATCTCCCACAAACCACATAGTGTTAATTTCAATTGATATCTTAATGAAAAATTTTATGGTCTTGTTTTCCCATTTCCATGTAATTATGGGTAATGGTTACATCTTCATCTTATATTTTCCCATTTCATCTGTCACATGCTAATATACCCAGAACATGTACATATGTTCTATGATTTTCACCTTTATATTTTACAACAAACAGTACTCCCAAATATCTCAATACATATTCATTCTCACTAGGTTTATTGAGAAGGTTTAGCTATGTATATCATTCAATAAATCCTTATTTTTCATAAGATTTGATGGTGAACATTTTTAAGAACCAAATCCAATATCTTCTTCAATAATTTTGATCTTGGGGATTTTCCCTCTTCTTATACCTTCCACCTTCTAATAAATTTACATATCATCTATTTGAGGTCATTTATCTTCACTAAAATGTATGTTTTAGAAATAATTTTAGAAATTAATGATAATTTTTCTTCCTTTATTACCCCCTTCAATACTTTTCATTTCTATAATATTTGATCCCTCTAAAAAGTCATAACCGATATAGTTTCTAGATCAGGTCTCCATAGGGCATATATCACTTTATTTTCATTCACATGAAGATATTGGATTGAGTAGACATATTCCTTAATAATATGTAACCATCATATTTTTTCATATATATATATATATTTCTTTATAAATATATATATTTTCGTATTTTATGATCTGTATATATTTCAAATTTCTTCCCAAAAAGATAATGCGACTATATTTTAATCATTAAGATTTCTGTATCCAACTATAGACAAGTAATTGGATATTTATTCTCATGAACATTCAACTATATTTAGGAATAATCTATAAATTTATCATTCGACATTAGTGCATATCACACATCCTACATTAAATCATTAATATATACCATGACTGGTTCCCCACTGGAGATCATTTTGAGGACTATTATTGTGATATGAATCTTGTTCAATTCCTTGAATCTCCCTTTGAATTATTCATTGTAAAAATAAATTATCTCATTCGATTAAATATGTTTATAGGGGTTCAAAATCATGAGCCACTTCAAACATATTTTCATTAATATCCATCTAGTCCATGGAAACTATGGATATTCATTACAGATGTTGTCTCGGAAAACTCCTCAATCACTTTTATCATAGATGGGTCCAAATAAATTTCTTTCCCGGTGATAAAATTACACAAGGATAATGCTTCCCCTATATATAAATCATATTTACTATACATTTCACATAACTTATAGTTTCAAAATATCATTGGAATAATATACAAATAGTCCTTATGATACTTATTACATTTTGAGTATATCATAATATCATCTATAAATACTACCATAAATTTGTTGATGTAATCTCTAAATAAATAATTTACTAAGGCTATAAATATTACCAGAGCATTAGTGAGTCTGAAGGGATTCAATATGAAACCATAGTTTTGATACCTTTTTCTAAAGGTAATCTTGGGAATATATTCCTTCTTCACCTTTAATAGGTGATATCTCAGTCAAATTTACACCTTATATAAATATTTTACCCCATATTATTGATTCAATAAGTCATCAATCCATGGTAGAAAATATATCTTCTTTATCCTGATACTGTTGAGTTCATAATAAAAATTATACAGGCACTTCAACGTATCCATTTTAATTAAGAGGGCTATCACACCTCATGGAGAAGCATTGGAGAATATAAATCCCTTGTCCATATTTTCTTATTAATAAATCATTAGTTATTCCAACTAAATGGTGGACATTATTTTGGGTGTGTTTGATATAGAGAGAGATATAGGTATAATGTCAATTAATAACTCAACCACTCAGTCAGAATAATGATCAATCAACTCTTTAAGGAACACATCAGTATAATCCCTCATAATAGGATTGTATCCAAAAAATGATTCTCTCCTTTTTTCCAATAATTTTATCTAGATATGATTTTTTATATAGTAATAAAATTCCAAATGAGAATAATATTCATAAGTATATTCATCCCCCACCTTACATTAACAAAAAATCAAAGGATGACATGGTATGTAAACAGTGATCTCTCTCTCTCACTTTATTGAAGTTTGGTGTTGAATTTATATATGGACAATAAATCCAAGCCCAATATAGAATCAAACTTCACTAAAGTAATTGTCATAAAACATTTTTTGGAGGTTTAGTCGATTATCATTGATATAGGTGTATTTATATAAATGGGATTCAATAAATCATCTATTTTATCATATCATAGATTGATCAACCCCTAATATTTTGAGGTGGTGTTTGAATAGTTCAACTAATAGTGGAAGATATTTAATAATTCATCAAACCAAAATTAAAAAGTAAATTATCAATTCTTGAATGAATAACAATCATACCAATCACCATATCCTTTTTGGTATCCACCTCAGAAGTTTTGATATTATATAACCGTCCTTGATCTCAGGGTCTTAAGAAGTTTTATTTTCTGATTTACAATAACAACCCTTAGATTGGATTTTTTTTTGAAATTATGTAAAAGTTACCTGAAGTAAAAACATTGTACTATATATATTGTGTCAATATGAACATTCTTTTCCTCAATCACATTAGTGAAATTATTCATATCCCTTCAACATTTTTTATCATGTTTACCATATTATTTATAGTTGAATTATCTATTGTTTCCCTTTTTATAGATTCATGGAATCTTCTTACCACACGTTTGATAACATGGAAGTTGATTTTTATTTCCACCCTAAGATTTATTGATAGATCCCCCTGAATTGAAATATATTTTATAATTTTTGTCTCCCTCCATATGAGACCACTAAGATTCACCAATATCGATATCAACATTATTTTTATAATAGAAAATATCTTCATAGATATTAAAGTATTGAATTTACAAATCTTTTCATAGAATTAACTTTAAACCGCAAAATAAATTGTCAACATTAATGTCAATCTCAATGAAAAAATAGTAAACATACTTTTCAATACATGTAATGTTTTACTCAAACTCCCTAAGAGATTAATATTTCTTCTAATTCATTTTTAGTAAGTCCACTCCATTTTAAGATGGAAATTTTAGTGAAAATTTTTAATGAAATATATTTTATCGAATCATTTAAATTACTTAGAATAAATTTCTTGTTTTGGATTTATGTTATTGATCAGTTTCCACCATGGATCATCTCCCCCATCTACATTATAGATAGTTAGAACTAATCTGACTTATTCTATGAATTGGAGGGAAGATAATATCTTAACAATGGATATAATCCATATTTACTCGATGTGGTGATTAAAAATCCACTAATGATAGGAGGAATTTGTCATATAAATGGATCAACAAAAACATTCTAATTATTAGGATATGGAGAGAGTTCCACATTATACAAGTTATTAAATATAACATGATTCATACGAGAAAGTATCACTATGAGTTTTTGAGTTCCCACTCTCATAAGATTAATAATATCATTAGGGTATTCATCATGATATTTATCACATTGTTTGTTGGTATGATTCCATCGATTTCCACTCATTAAATAAAAAGCAAAACAAAATGGGAATAAAATAAATAAATACCAAATAAAAGGTAACTATAAACATACAAATAATAAATTATAAATCCAAATAATAGGATAACTTATTATTTTCTAGGTTTCAACCAAGGTTATCCATTGTACTTTCCCTATTTTGTTATTTAACGTAATAATATATTTGATTCCCTCATAATGGTGTATAATTATTTTATAAACATGAAAAATAACATCCCCCATGTGTGTCAAAATAGGTGTGAATCAAGGCATCTTTATCATACAATAGGTGTTGATTGATTTAATACCCAATGTTCAAATTTATTGGTCATTACCCCTAGGTTCAACTACACTATATCCACATCAAAGTATAGTATCTATACATAGATTTAGTTTATTGGAAGTAACTCACTCTATAAATCACCAATATTTCATGATAATATCCTATACAAATAACTATACCTTTGGATTTTACTAAATTATTCTATTACTAACCCCATAAAATAAGTATACCATCAAATGATACCAATTAAAGAAACCCAATCCTTTTTCACATAATAATACAAATTTTTTAACAAAAAATACAATAATTACAACAAAATTATTATGAGACCTAATGTGTTTGGAAGAATTGGTTTATATTATATCAAAAGGTAACAAAAACATAAAATATTTATTTTATCCTCCATAATGAACTATTAAATCTCTTTTATCTCTTTAAACTACCTAGGATAACGTAGGAAATAAATAAACAAAATGGGTGATCTATAAAGCCCAGTAAGTGAATAAAAATGGTAATGAGGCAGAAAATATGATTCAAATAAAGTAAAATGATATAATAAAAGATAGTTATTATGAATAATTTCTTTTTATGATAATATAATGAATATGGTAGCAAAATATCTTCGCTAAGTTAGAATATGTTAGCAACATAAAACATAATAATGTACAAGTAAATACAAATTTCTAAGAGAACATCATAGGGTGGAAAACGTCCAATAATGGATTATATTTAATCCCTTATAAAATACATAACCTAACATTAGACAGAAAAATAACCAACTTATTGGATCACTATCTGGTCTCACCCATCATAACAAGTACATGATTATGTGTTCCACATGATGGAATTAATCATAAGCCATAAACATAACTTATTTGATAAATAAACATAAAGCATGTATTGTCCAATAAAAGGAATGGATAATATGTTATAAGTATATATAAGAAACACACACATATATATATATAATTAAGAATCATTTTATAACAATAAACAATTATAATAGAAGTTATTTATAGAGATAAAGTTCATAATCTAATGAAATTGGGTGGCCAGAAAGATACCTTAACTTATACTCTAATCTCACTCTAAAATTTTACACAAAATACTAGATTATTATATTATATTAATTAATTAAATAATTTAAACAATTTACATATAAATTTGATTTAATTTATTTTTATTAAATTCATTTATAATTATTTTTAGGAGAAATAATGTTAAATTTCACTATTCTGAGGGTGTTCCTTTCATAGTTCCAAGATCAGAACACTTGTAGTTAATTATTGATGGTCATGTTAAGTGGTAATAAAAATATAGATGTGATGTGAAATGTAATTCTTGTAAAAAAGGAAATTTAAAAGGTATTAAGTATCCTAACATGTTCTAACATAAGTACCGGTCATTTAGTAAAATGTTATTGTTATACGGTAGGTTTATTTTCTTAGTTTTACTGATCATCATCGACTAGTTTAATTTTATATTATCTCATGAAACATTTTCTTTAAAGAATGTTTGTATGTAAATAATATACTTATTTTGGTATTTTTAGACAATTATAAGTTAATTTCAATCATCTATGAAGGTGCCAATGGAAAAAACTCAGCATCCACTAATTCGGTGAAAAAACATAATTTGAATGATGATTTGATTCATGAATAAGAGGGGAAGAGAAGATTATGAATGATAGATAATTCATTAACACAGAAATAACATATATATGATACTGAAGTTATTATGTGTTGTTTAAGGGAATTTTCTTAAGATGGTTCGGATGAATAGAAAAAATAAAAGACTTAGTTGAAGGAATTAACTTCTCCTTTTGGTGTCTACTCTTGGGTTTCCACATAAAAAACCCTATATTGTTCTATTGGTGAGACTAGTAGCACTATGACATGGGGGTGTATTAGGAATGAAATTTGGAATAAATTTGTAAATATCCAAGGATTATAATGTCTGATGATAACTGGTAGTGAGGGGTGCTATTTTTAAAGGAACTGAGGGGTGGTTTTGAATATTATATTTTTTGAGTTTATTGATTTGGATGATGAATAACAATAGTATTGATTATTTAGACAATATAAAGTAAATATTTCATGTGATTTCATAATAATGTGATATTACATCTTCCCGGACTCAAAAATCAATGTATTTATCTTATAATATTAAACATTATTGTTTATTGTATTTTAATCTTCAAAAAAATTCAACTATATTAGAAAAAATTCAAAAAAATCAATCTACCCATTTTTAATGTACATATTAGAAAATGAAATCAATTTTATGAGAATAATTTAATATATATGAGATATTTACTTTTTAAATAAAATGTTCGTTTATTTAAAAAAATAAAAAATTTAATAATATGATCAGTTTTCTAACCCTTTGAAAAATTAATTATGGAATCATAAAATTATATATTCATTATATTATATCATTACATTCCATATGGGAATTTGGATGTAGTTATTTTATTATATTCCCCCATACAGAAAATAGTTCTATTTGGGTTGAAGAGGTAGAGCATAAGGCTATGGTTGTTTCTCCCTTTGGGCAGTGAGGGGATTTTATTAACAGGGATGTTAATACAAATCTATCTTGAACTTTGAAGACCCAAATATTTCCTTAATATTTCATTAGTTTTGTTGAATTTTTTCATAAATCGCATCATATCAATGAGGTTAATTATAATCTTAATAAGCCAATTATTTCTACCATTGAGATCCCAGAAGTTGTTCAACCCATGCAGGAGCTTTATTAGGGTTCCCACTCAAATTCATGGAAATAAATACGTGATTTTTATTGGAAATATTGTCTGATTAAGGATTATTACATGATATAATATACTAGGAATAAAAAATAAACCAATTATTGACCAGGATAGATTCCTTACTATGAATCCTAAGAAGACTCAAAAATGTATAGATTATTAAACTATCAAGATAACAATTGTTAATTTATCCTTAATGGCCTCTATGAATGAAAGAGAAGATATTCCCCCACAGATAATTGTTTCTAGGAATATGATGGTTACCTCTAATAAATATAATATGAAAGATATCAATAATGATTAAAATTTTTACCTCATGGTGAGGGATAAATATCAGGTAGATGATAACACGAGGGATGAGCTCAAATATTGGTTTGATCAACAAGATGAAATCATATTCCAAAAATACATGGATAGTGAAATCTCTATGGTGGTTTACCTTTAATCATAAATTTAATTTTTTATGAGAAAAAGGAATAATTTAAATGAAATCATGATTGTAATGTTAGGGAAATTCCATTGTAATTATTCTCTAGTATTTTACCCTATTTTAAATTTGCATTCATAGAATGTTTTCCATAATTCAGGGTGTTTTAATTGGTTCCTAATTTCAGTATTTTGGTAATTATTATATGTTTTAATCTGTTATTTTATTTTTTATCTAATTCTTATTAATGAAGAGTTATACTTTATATGGATATTTATAGATCCATATAGAACATGACACGTAATTTTAAGGCTAATTTTAGTGCAGATAAGATTCTTATTCACACAGGTTTCTTAGCCATAAATTTGACTACTAGATTCATAGTTATGTTTCTAGATTTTTTGACCTTATTTATTGGTATAATAACGTGATTTTAGTTATTGTTTTTATGAATCCTTTTGGATTTTATGTCTATGATGTTGGATGAATCCTTTTAATGGATTTTATAATTATTCTCACTGTCTAAAATGGTGTTTTTATAGATCTATCTAATGGTATGTAACATTATTTTTGTTGGTATATGGGTTCTCATAAGATTAAAAATCTTGAAGGTGTTCATCTTGACAGTAAGAGAGTTGTGGAGGCTAAATTGTCTTCTAGATCGTGATGAATCTAAAATTTTCCCTCAATAACATCAATATTTTACTATTTTTTAGAGGATGGATATATATATTTACCTTGGTTACTGAATTTAAGTCGGATTTTTCACCTGTTTCCATTTATTGATATGATTTTTAGAGGTAGTAATCTCATGATGGTCACATTCGGAGTGGCTTAATTTTGTGAATACATTCATCAAAGAGTTTCTGGCATGTTTTTTTTGACAGGTTCCCAAGTAGAGATATGTTCCCCCCACATCAGTTTTATGTCATTCAAGTTATTGATGTTAGGTATTGGGGAAGATGAGTTCTACAATCATCTTATCATTAGGGAATAAATGATTAAATACAAGAGAGTTTCAATGTTGTGAAAAAATATTCAACATTTTTTATCATGTAATGGTGATCTAAAATTCTATTGGGTTTTTTTGAAGAATATAGTTGACTTCACGATGGGATATATAGTAGCTGAATTTTTCTTTGATGTATATTAGTTTTTTATAATTTTGTTGTGGTGAATGTGTATCAAAAGATGGATGATGGATATAAATGTTGGATATTGATAAAAACCTATATATCATATGGTTATTTCTACTTAATTGAATTTATTAATGTATAAAAATCATTATTAAGTTGTTTGGAATATTTTATTGTCTTTTAACATACATGCTATATGATACTGGTTGGTTGCTATGAATACTGAATTCATGGTGGTTTTAAAAGATATATTTCCTATACTTTTAATTTTTCCACTCTCTTGATCATATTTTGGTGAAAATTCATTAGACGTTCTATAAAAAAAATAAATTGTTTTATAAATTTTGGGAATTCTGTGATGGGTTTTCAGATCACACATCTTTCTTTTAAAAAATAATTAAAATATATAATTTATCATTTTTTAAAAACTTATTTAGATGTATTAATTTATAAATATATCATATTTAATTTTATAATATAACTAAATATTATTTTACACTTCCATATGTGTGGATATTTTTTTATTGGTTGGGTTACTATTCTTAATAGTCAGATTACTATTCCTAAAGGTCCTATCACTATTTCAAATGTCAAATTTAAATTCCAATGGTTCAATTTGAAATGATAATATAGGATCCATGAATTCTAAAAATACATCATATTCAATTAATTATTATTTCACTTATATTTTCCCTCAAGGTTATATATATTTCCATTTTCAATATTCATATTCCATTATTAAAATTATACTTCATTTCTATAATATTTTTCATGAGTGTGAATTTTCTTGGGGATTGATAAAAATCCAAATTTTCCTATAATTATTATTACCTTATTTTAGTTTTCCTATTTCATCAATAGTCTCAATTAAAATAAAATAAGGTTCAAGGCCCTTATTATTTTTAAACACACCATTAAAAAAAACATTTCCTATGAAAATGAAACTGTTGTTAAAAACCCTATCAAATTAAAATATTTCTTTTAAAATATCTAACCTATTATTTTCAGAAAAACACAGAATTTGGAATGTAAATTACATGTGTTTAAATCATTTAGAAACTATTTTTAAACCCCACTTAGATAATATATAATTTCATAATATTAAAAGACACGAAAACTAAATCCTTGAATAATTTCATAACAAGTATTCTAATTGTATGAAAATAAATATCTACCTAATTCAAGAAGAAACCGATCACAATGAGTCAAAATAAATTAAGAAACCCCAAATAAGAAATAAGATACACTCTAAAACCCATAAACATCCAAATAATCGGAATTAGAAACTAGTCAAACACTAGAGTAGATATATATAGATATTATGGTTCAAGGGAGATAAGAAAAATTGATAGAAAGGAGAAGGGAATGTTAAGAGAGGAATGAGGAAGGAAAATACATTATTAAACCAATTTAAGTCTATGGGAAAATTATTAGGATGAAGTGTAATATATAATTCAAGCTCTATGCACACACACACACACACACCCATGGTTGTCTGAATAAAAATATCAATAGGGAGGCCTAATAATCTAGTTTCACTTGTAGCAGAAAGACTATTAATTACTATTTTTATTAAAATCAATAAAGTCCATGGATTGGATGAATGGTTTATAAAATTATACAGAAACTGTGAAGGATCCACTAATGACCCATTTTATAGTCACCCCATCTGGAATCATAGTTTCTTATTCATGTTCCAACCTGGAAAAACCACTCTATTAAAACTGTAACTCCACTTGTATGATTGTTAAATGATTTATTTTAACCATGTATAAGCCATGTACTAACACCATTATGTAAAAAAATTCTATCCGTATTTCCAGTTTTATTTCATGATTTAAAACCACATATTCATTACACATATAGAACAACATGCAATAAAAAATTGAATTGAAAACTTGTTGTGTAAGGGTAAATCCATGGTTTCTCCAAAACATTGATTCCAAATCATGCATAGAGTAAAATTTTCCATATTTTAAAATTTTAAATTGAATCTATCTAAAAAATTATGTTATCCAAAATTATGATGAAATTATATAAAATAATAAACAATGATGACATGAGGGTGTTACAATTCCCAACACTAGGAAAATCTACACCACCATGAAATAATTTATAAAGGTAGAATTTGGAATATCCTAAAACATCAAACCAATTATAAGAGGTGTGAGGGTTAGAGAGAATAAAAATGAATCCCATAATAATGAAATACCACAAAAATATTGTTCCTCGTGCTCCATGGAACATATCCTCAAGTATTGTTAAAAAACATCAATATAAGAAAGATCACAACCATCTAATTCAGATATCTGAGAAATTTGGTACCTAGATAGTTATCCCCACTGATTCGTATTTTTATAACATGTTGGTACAATCATTTAAAATACATAAATAAACAAACATCACCAGACATCCCAATAACCCATAATCAATAATGGAAGTGAGAATATTCCACAAAAAATAGGAAACGACAAATAAATTATGCTCAAATCCAAATGGAATGAACCAACTACACAGTGATATCCAAAATTACACAAAATAATGCCACCAACCCAACCTAACCAATTTTAAAAAAATGGAATAAGAGAAACCATTTATGAACATGCCTTAACATTTAATGGCCTAGATATAACATTGTGTCAAGAAACTAAATTGGGAGTAATTATGGAAAAAACATATCGACAACCATCCCATGGATATACAAAAAAAAGATTTTATCCTACTAGAACCCATGAATAACATGAATGATTCCTCCTCATCATATTTTCCTAATCACATAACCAAGAATTCCTATGTTCAATATAACAAAAAACTCAACCCATTGTCCAAACCATATAATATAATAATGGTTATCATCATCCCAGAATAACCAATGCTCATATATGAGAAACCCAAATGATTCATAAAGGATACACTAAATGATGAACACCTAAATACCAATACCACTATAATATCCTTGATAAAGGTACCATAAAAATTATCTCAAAAAAATCCATGAATATTAATCCTCATCACTAACAAAATATAAGCATGTATAATGGGACTAGTCTACCAAACCAATATACACAGATCTCAAATAACCCACTAGATAAACTCCATCTTTTATAATTACGTGGTTCACCACCACCACAATACTATGGAATGATACAACACCTACCACTCCATTCTGATCTAGGGAAGATAATATCAATAATATTATAACAATGAATAAATAAGAGGGGACACTAAATGATCCATCCCAAGAAAGGATGTTTCTTCCTTTCATTGAAATATTTTTATGGGGTATAATATAAAAAATAAACATAAATTTAAACCATTAATTCATATAAAAAATTAATATTTGGTCCAAACCGTCATGAAGGTATAAAAGAACATCTTTTCTTTTGAAACAAAAAAAAACATTTTGAACTATCTCAAGTCTATTGAAAATCACAATTTCATAATGGAATTGTAAAATATTTACTCATCATCAGAAAGCATTTTTTTTATTTAAAACAAAATGACACTCTTTGTTAGCATGATTCTCTTTATTTCAAAAATTCTTTTAAATATATAACTAATATTTTAAAAAAATCCCCTCCAAAAAATTTCAAAACACCTATTATTTATCACAAGAAGTCCAATCAATCATTAAAACACACTTAAAGAGGGCCGATGCATTTACATGATAATCAAATAATTCATTTTAAACCCAAAAAACATACTAGATTTCATTATAAAATTAAATATTTCCAAACTAATTTCCTAAAAACCAATAAACGTTTATGAAAATACCTAAGGACTTCTTATAAACCAAAATACCTTTTAATTAAAATTACATTTTCCTCAATAAATACTGCTTTTCACAAAAACCACACAATCATTAATTACCAAAACCCCAAATAAAATTCCTGTCCATATATCGAATTATCATAAAACTCCCATATTTTATCCCAATAACTAGTTATCACCAAAATTTAGTCTATATAAATCCAAAACAATTTGATGACCATTTTTAACTAGTCTATGTGGTTTGATGGTCCATAGTTTAGTCATGTCATAATTACTAATATTTATTTATAATCATGAATTTGTACATAGCCTAATTTATCAGTTCTTGCATTCTAACCATACACCACTGATATTTTTTCCATTTTCACCCTATAATATAATGAAAACCCGAAATAATATTATACTATAAAAATGAATATAAATAACCACTAATATAAATATCAATAGAATAAGAACAATAAAATAGATTCCATTTCCCATTTCACTTGGAAACTAAAGTGATAATTTGAAGGGTTCTGATCAATAACCCACTCTTGAAAAACCTCTCAACTCCCAATGATATACATAACTCAACTATACAATGAGACACCCACATAACAATAGGATTTCCATGAACCCGGATCCTCATTGAGAAACCCAATTTTTTATACCATTTATAACAAACAAACCATGATTGAGCTGCACATCACACAAACATAATCTTGATTTAAAAAAAGTTAATTCTTAATCATTATTGGTTGGAAACTACTAGTTCGGTCTCAATATGACACACATGGGAATTATTCCTCCGTCAAATAAACATATAAAACAGCTATGAAAACTATCTAGAATTTTTCATTATCTATCTAGATATTGGACAACCATATATATAAACTAAATTGATACAAAATATAAAAATCCATGTAGAGAGAATTTATAATAATGATCCATAAAAAAAAATTAAAACTAAATGACCAAATAAAATATTTTATAAAAGAATAATTAAATAAACGGGGGTTAAATGGCCGATACATCATCCCAAAAAAACAATGAAACCTAAACAGCTCCAATGAAACCACGACATGGCCCATAGTAACATTCCACACCCGAATATGTTGAAAAATAGGTAAAATGAAGATCCCAATAATGAGATAAAAACTAGGCACCTATAGAGAGAACACAAGATCTAGATATACCCACATACATCAGTTTATAAGGTAGTAGTGATCGAAGCATGAAAAGTAGAATTTCACAAAAGTTTAAATGTCATTCCTTTAAAATTACATTCCATAAATAATAACTTTAACAAAAATTATAAAAAAGATTTTTCATATGATCAATCATAATGAAAAAACAACATATATCATATCATTCATTTCAAAACCAGGGTAAATAGTTTTAAGAATAAAAGATTATAAACCATGATAAATCAATAATTTTAGACCTTGTTAATAAAAAATGTATTTTAAATATATATATATATATATATGGATTCAGAAAAATTATATATCTCAATTTTTAATAAAAAAATAATTATACTTTTCCCCAAAACATTTATCAAAATCATTTTCACAATACAAAATTTTATTTATCAAAATACACACTTTCTTAAAAAAATATAATTTAGTTTCAAAGAATACTAACATAAAAAAAATTCATAAACACAAAAACACCATTAATGTAATGGGGAAAAATAAAATAACTTTGAAACTAATAATGTTTTATGAAATTGAAATCTAAAGGAAATATTCATTATATACATATTGGATCCACTAAATGATCCTCATTTGAAATTAATCATCATGAGAAACTCACAAAAAACTAACATGAATGATACTAGACCTAATTGCCTTTAATAATATCTCTCTAGGGTCCCCTATGTAAAATTAGAATATACCTTTGAGCACCCCTAGGGGTCATGGAGTAAAAGAATTAAACCACCAGGATGGTGTAAATTTCATAGGGAACTATCCATTCTATGTAAATGATGCTATTGTAACTCTCATAAGTAATTTATACATAGAAAACTACGGTTCCATTATATCAATAAAAATGAGGTGAGAATCAATTATCAATGAAATTGTCACATAAATCAAAATTTTACAACAAAAGAAATGAACTACATGTCTCCTCTAACAACTTCACATTAAATAATTCAGTTTTGATCCATGCATAAGCATCAATATTAAAAAAATGGACAACATCACCCCTTATGATCATAATTTATATCAATCAAAATATAAACTATGGGGATCAATAATAATGGAAATAAAATTTTCTAATACTTTATTTGAAGGGAATATCTATATGGGATTTTAGAAACATTTTTGAAATTTCAATCTAGTTTATCCATATTGAAAACCATTTCACATAAGAACCCATTATATCATTTGATGCAAATATTAATTTTGAAGTCATATTTTCCCCTTTTTGAATTTTTCTCAAAACCCCTTCAAGATCAAACTATCTCAAAACAACTAAAAATGGTCTTCAAAATCTTTTACAAAAACATCCATTTAAAAGAAGAGACATTCCTATTGGAAATAAAACCGATTTCTAGAAACCTTCAAAAATATATTAATTTTTTCAAAAGAAACACATAGTAATTTTCAGAAACACTTGGAATATGATAAGTCCCTTCCATGTTTATAAATAGTTTAGACAAAAAATTTTAACCCAATAGGGTAACATATATATAGAAATAATTTTTAAATTAATGTAATTTCAAACCTTCATGAATTTCATAATATGAATTATAATAGAATGGAATAGAAATACCTACCTCAATCAAGTAGAAACTCATTACAGTGGTTCACATTTGACTTCAAATTCCCAATCACGAAACAAGGCACTCTCCACAACCCCAAACCATCTAAAACACCCATCATTAAAACCTTTTTAGTCCTATAAATCATCCCCTATATATATTTGGGTTTGTGCAAGATTGGAAAAATGGATGTGATGGATAAGGGAATGATAAGAGACGAAGGAGGAAGGCAAATACTTTAAAAATCCAAATGAAATCAATAGAAATGATCATGAAGTCAAGGGAGAAGGGAGAGGTCGGGCTCAACACACACACCCATGGTTTTTTTGTTGAAAATATAGTGAGGTAAGGCCAAAAATATAGTTGTATACATAAGTAATGAATTTGATGTCCAAATTTTAATGAAACTGGGTAGCTCGCATAATTTAGAATCATAGTTTATAAAACTATCATCCAACTATGTGGGATCCAGTAGACACCCACCACAAACACACACGGTTGCCAAATCATTCGAGAAACATGATAAAAACGTCCACTAAAACTAAATAGCCTCATTTATTGTTTTCATACAGTTCATATACATAAGATCATACTTGGTTTATATTGGGTGAAACATGGTTAAGACCCAACATTGCAGAACCCAGGTTGACCAACTATAAAAGAAAAAAAATTAATAGTAAATCTATTTATGTAGGGATAACAAAAACGTTTCACGTAAAACATTCATGATAATCATTCTGTAATTTTAAAATTTTAAAATAATATCTTGAAAACATTACATTATCCAAAAAATAATATGAAATTATATAAAATAATAAACAAATTTGACATGGGGAAGACATATATTTTCTAATAAAATATACGATATCATCCTTATTAACAATTAATCAAGATAAAATAGTGACCAATATAGTCGGAAAATAAATATAAGGTTGAAAAGTATAACATGAGTATGAATCCCAACTCTAAAAATTATAAAATAAATTTGGAGGATATGTTTATTCCCTATGTATTCATTATCAATAAATGGGAGAAGGAAAGCGCTTACATATTTATACATAGATATGAAGGTATTTATAAAACCATTAAATATAATAACCCCATAATTATAAGATTTATTATAATGTTTATAATTTATTAAATTTCGTGGATCATTTAGGATTATATATTTGGATAATTTTCAAAAGCAATATATAAAAAACATTTAATTTACAAATAGTGTATATATTTTCCGTAAAAATATGTTTATTGTTATAACTAATTTTTTATTCATTACACCTTTGATTATTTCATGGATTGTAACCATTTCCCTTTCAAAAATTAATACACATCCATAACCCCTATGAATGTTTTTAACAATGTGTTATGAGAAAAACGTTGCTCATTAAGGGATATATAAAAGAAAATAAAACCATTATTCTATTTTAATGTCATGAAAACCCATATGAAATATTTTCTTTTATGTAATAAACATTAAACTCAAATAATAATTTTCTTAAACATAAGAAAAAATTATTTCCAAAACGGTCACATAAAACATATGATAATAAATAATAATGGTGAGATCCTAATCATAAGGGATTCTTGAGAAACATGAATTTTTTCCTTAAAAATAAACTATTCGTTTAATAATGATATAACATTCTCTAAAATTATAAGCTCATTCTATTATCCAATAAAATAAAATTATTTCCATAAAAACAATTTGGAAGCATATAAAATAAATTATTCCTTGAAATATAATTATCATATCACTGTTATATTGTCTCTAAAAAATGTAATATGCATTAAAGGAAATTGCAATATATATTCCCATGACAAAAAAACATTACTCAATGTATTGGAGGTCTATAACGGACCAAGATATCATAATAAAAAATATCTAACAATGAAAAATTAATAAAACACATAAAATCATTTTTTTTACCAAAATGAACATGAAAATTTGTATTTAAGAACTTATGTAAGATCCCTATAAATTATCTATAAAAATGAGTGAAATATAGTTTTTCTTTTAATATATATTTAAAAAAATACATATTACAATGGGAAAAAGTTATTTAATGAATATATATATATAATTGTATAGTATTATTAATAATGAATAACAAATACGATGGTATTAAAAGTTGGTCATGAAGTAAAAGTTCAAATAATATATACTTTTTTTCTTTGTTGAATAGAAAGTTAAAATAAACCAAACTGAAAATGAAAAAGAAACATTCCATTAAAACAATTGAAAATAAAATCAAGGCCAATTGAGAAATAATTTCATTTTAAAATGTATTATAGAAAGTAAAATTATAGAAATAAATTAAGGAATACATATACGGTTGAAATATATTTGAATTGAATAATTTATAACATGGTTTAATTGAAATTATATTACATAGCATCCTGAATCACCAAGTACATATTTTAATTTCATGAATGATAAAAATTTATTAACTATTTACAGTCTTAACATAAAAATAATATTCATTACATTATCTTTATTTCTTTTATATTAGTTATTATAATTTTTTATTTAATTACTAAATCTCTAAAGTCTATGTTAGATGTTTTGTGGTTGCTCGCTCCAAAAAAACTTCAGTGTGTCGACTGTGGTTAACAATGTCATGGTTCCATCACATCCAAAATCATATTCTGGTTATAATTATAAATTTTATACATTAAATATACTTTTGGAACCATTTATTTCTAGTGTCGACGATGATTGAGATAAAACACTCGTGGAGGAAGTAGTCTATAGTATGAATGAACGAATTTTTAATCTTTTTAATAGATAAAAATTAGATAATGTAGATGAATTTATTCCTTTAAAAAACATAATAATGTTATAAGTATCATTTTTATTCATTAAATACATCATTATGACCATACAAATTAGATGGTAATGAAAACGATGTGTCTTTATTAGTGGTGGTAATTTGCGTGTATGCACAATTGGAAATTTAATTTTACAATGGATGAGAGGGTAAGAAGGTACATAATATCCTCTCATTAAAAAATTAAATTATGTCAAAAATATAATACATTTAAAAAATTAAATCAATCTTTTTAATGATCCATGTGAGGTAGTGATGTAAAATGCAATACAAGATTATGGAGGTGGTATTCCGCACATACGCACGAGCGACAGTTTCATCGTACATTGGAAGTAAATGTTGTAAAAAATAGTTTTTCCACATACATATTAAAAATTATATATATTAAAGTTATATTAATATGGTAGAGAATATTTGAATGAGGTAGAAGAGAAATAAACTTTAACAAATTCAGTTAATACTTATACCTCATCCTTAGATATCATAACTTGAATTACACCTTAAGACTTTTAGGATTGGTCTCTCAATTAGAAAATGCCTTATAAAACCATGTGAAGAGATTTGGTGATGGATTTGGGAATATTGGGTTCAATATATGGTGTTAATATTTTGTTTGTATGTGAGGAGATGATTTTATATTTTATAAGTGAGTTGTGTGGTACCCATGTAAATATTAAGAACGTTAAAATATAATACATTTATCTGATGTGGAATGTGGCTAAAATTTAGTCCTATTTCAATTATATTATAGTTAAAGGATTAAATATAATAGAAAAATCAAATTTATTCATGTTTTAGTAATATTTGAATCCTTATATCTTAATATAAACCCCATCATTAACTTGTTCAACCTTTACTACGAAAAAATAATTAACATGGTAGTTATTCATTATAACTAAAATTTAATTTGAAATAATTAAAAAATTAGAACATGATAATCCCAAATATGGAATCCATTTTTATTATTAAATTTTCTAAAGAGGGAAAATTTACTTTTAATATAATTTTTCAAAACTAAATAAAAACCATTTTCAAAAAAATACATTCTTATTCATAAAATTTATTTTACAAAAAAATTAAGTGTAATTTTAATTCTTATTTTATTATTTGAATTACGATTAATTTGAATATTCTTATTTGAATGTCAAACCAAACCAAAACAAAAAATGTACCTTGTGATTACATAATTAAAAGAGACAAATAAAAAATATTTGTTATTTTAAAAATGACATTACTTAGAATTCCAAAATGTAAAAAAAATATTACTATGTTCAAAAATATATTTTCAAAATAATTATATTTATTATTAAATATATCCATGTTATATAAAAAAAATATAAGCTTTTATTTCATTTCTATATATAGATAATTACATAAAATGATAGTATTTTTAAAATTGATATTAATATGTAATTATACAAAAATAAACTATTTCAAAAATATCTAAAAAATATATATTAAGTTTATTATTAAATAAATATATAAAAAATAAAGTCCAATTTATCAATTTTTTATTATAAAATTAATAATTTAAACTTTCAAATAAACAATTTAATATATTAAAGAAAAAAATTTAAATAAAATTTTCATTTATTTATTAAATAATTATATAAAATTTTTTATTTAATTATGATTAATATGTATTGAAAAAAATTAATATTTAAAAATTATACAATTTTTTATTTCTTGATTTACCTTGGTTGTTTCATTATTTCCCCCTTAAAATATAGTTTCCCCTTGCTATTTTTTTCAATAAATAAATAGTTGTGGATTTTTTCCCTCGTCACCATTAAAAATTTCGACATTAGTTATTTAATTATATGCTTTTCAATAAAACATTAATTAGGTGAGTAACCATATTCCATCACACAATATGATAAATAATCTGATCTAAATTTTCCTCATAAGAAATATTCTCTTAAATTGAAATACATTAAGGATCAAAACATGAGATGAAAAAATTATATATTTCCACAATAACGAAACATAAAACACTTCATGTGAATGTGATGATCATAGAGGTAAGTATAATCATGGAAAAATTGATCCCATACTCTATATAATTTTATATCAACCATTAAACCAGAGAATTAATATTATTTTTCTACCAAAAGACATAACACATTTCCCATTACATGTTTTAAGAAAAAGATAGTGTCCAAACTAAAACAAATAATCATTCCTATAATTAAATAAAGAACTCTTATTCCTACTCTAGGATTCCCTCAGAGGGTGCTGAATCATTTTTTCATTTCTAACATCACTTCCACAATTTATTGACCAATAAATTTCTCTAAAAAACATCATTCATATATTCTAGAGTCTAAGAATACATTTCATATAATGCCTCAAATGGTTCTGTGTGTATATTGGAATGAATCCAATAATTTTAGAAAGAATATAGAAATTAAATATGTTAAAACAAACCACTATAATAATCTAATAAGAAATCATGGAGCATGTCCTCTAAAGTCTAAATTTTATAATTTGATTTCCCACAATATTGTGGATTAAAAGTGATACTTAACCATAAATCAATACTCAATTATTTCTGAATTATTTTCCAAATTAGTTGTCATATGACTATGATTATGATCAGATATAATAGAGAGGAGAACTCTATATAACCTGACTATCTCTTTATGAAAGATTCTATGAAGTTGATACAATGACATCATATCTCAAATAGGAATAAAATTAATAGATTTATTCAAATGATAATAGTAACCCATGTTTAATTATAACATTGATATTCCTGTGGTAATCCCACCAAAAAATATACCAAAATATTTTATTATTTCTAATCTAGGACAGAAAATGGTTAAATCATTCCCTCTGTTAGTTTTGATCAATATTAATATATTGAAAATTCAAAACATTCATGGTAAAATTAGAAATATCTATTATAATTCCTTCATATCCAAAAAATTCATGAAGTTATAGGTAAATATTATTACTACCATGATAAAAAAATTTAGATATGTGATCCTTTCTGAAAGAAGTTTTTTATCTTCGAATCACTCGACATATACAACATTTTTTTCAAATTTTATAATATATTGTCTATCAAATTTTAACATAGGAAATTTATCTTCCATAACAAATTCAATCCATTCATGTAAACATTGAAATTAATTATGAAAATTATTAATTATTTAAAATAAGTATGATTTTAATGATACCCTGAAAAGGGAAAGGGTTTCAGGATAGACTAATTTCAATCCCAAATTCAATAAATCATTAAATATTGGATCATGTTCCGATAATAGAATAGTTAGATTTGTGTTATTAGTTCATCTCAACACATTATATACCTAGTTTGATTGACAGGGATAATAGTAAATTATGGAATCATAATTCATTGATGTTCAAGCCATCTTATTTACCCTATAGAAAAATCTTTTAGTGTTAATATGTACTTAAATCTAATATGATATCTATGTATTTAAAATTTCTCAATTTATATGATATGCCTCTAAATTTTTAAATAAAAAACACCATTGTAAGGTTGAAATAATTTGATGGATAATTATTCTAATAGAATTATCATATATAATTGCATGATCATATTGAATCCAAACGCAACCAAGTCCCTTCAATGAAGAATTAATATAAATAACAAACTCCTAATTTCAGTACAGTAAGTCTAAAAATTGAACACTAACCAATCTTACTTTTAGTTCATAAAAAAATTCTTCAAATTCCATTTTCCATATTACTTTTACTCCAATTCATGTTAACATGGTTGGTGGTCTATATAATCAAGTAATGTTTTCAAAAAAATGTCCCCAGAAACCCACTAATACATGAAAAACCAAAATCTAAATGAAATTTTTAGTTCATTTTCACCCTTACACCACTTTATTTTTATTGAGATAAATAAGTATTCCATAATTAGAAAACATTTCCCCAAATAATGAAATATTCTATAACCAAATTTCATATTTACTAAACAAACTATTCAAATTCTATTTTTAAATTATTTTAAAATTTATTTTTAAAATTTTATCATGATCCATTATACGTTTTAGATTATTCTAGAATATCATTCATGAATATGATCACATATTTATCATGATATTAATTTGACATTATATTCATTAAATACATAAATAAAATGAGTTAATTACTCAAGATCCATAATCACAAACTCATAATGGACATACCTTATATAAAAATTTATCATTGGAATATACTCTCCCTTTATATGAAACTAATTCTATACTGGTCAGAGGTTAATCCTAGAAAAATATGGAGCAGCTTGGAGTTAATTAAAAATGTAATTGAAATGATGAAATATGTACTTTTTCTAAATTTTAATGATATTGAGTGATATATAATCAATTCAAAGAGTCATATAACTATCCTTAATTTTATCAAATAGAACAAGATCACCCCATGGTATTTTTCTAGGTTCGATGTTAACTTTATCAAGAAACTATTATAATTTATTATATAATCCCATCATCTCCACTATATCCATTTGACTATTAGTTCTTTAAATTTGATTAGCATTGAAAAATTTTTCAACGGTGAATTAAACCTTAAAATTAGGAATAATTCTATGAAGATCATTAAGAAATTCTTCCAAAAATTAATTTACCACAAGAAAATTACTAATCCAAATAGTTCCCTTTTCTCAATGACATTTAAAGGATACCTTTCGCCCCATATTTATTTAATTTTTCATATTCATGATAAGTTATAATAGTTATAAATTCATCATTATTTTTGAATTCAAATTAATTTTGAAAATTGGATATGGCTTATTTATCATTATAAAATATTTTTGAATGATAAACTAAAATCCAATCCATACATAGATAACATTAAAATAAAATATGGGTGGGAAAATATTGTTTTAAGGGGAAACCATTCCACATATGTGAATAATAAGATTTTTATATAAATAGTTTTCTATAATAATTACACCTTGATGTTTTAGAATATGTTTTATATTTATTTCTTAAGGTGAAATTTCATTTTTACTAATACATTTCCTTGAAATAAATAAATTTTTTTATTCTAAATTAATAGGTTCCTTGAAATAATATGAATAAAAAATTAATATAAATTTCACCACATAATTTTGTGGCCTATTATTCATTGAGGCATTAAAAATGACTCTTCCACATCAATATTTTTACAGAGTTGACGATTTCAATCATAAAATATTTCATTTGACAAAATATTATCATAATGAATCATCATATTACAATTAAAAAAATTACTACAATATTATAATAATTGGTCTAACCATTACCATTGTTGTTTTATTTGCAGTCAGAGTAAAAATGTCCCAACTTACCATATCAATAACACTTTCATTAAATAATTATAAATTAACTAAAATTATTTTTACCACACTTATCATATGATGTAATTTTAATTATCTTACCTTTATATTTCATCGATAAATGTTTAGAAATTGTTTTTCACATGGGACGCTACTTATCATTATTGATATAAAAATTAAAAAATTACTTATCAACCTTCTCAGTAGGTCAAACAATTTTCTTCATTACTTATATACTTATAAGAAACCAGATCCCTTTTCAAACATTGTTTTAATTTAGAATAAAATAAATAAATTTTATTAGCATGGTATATAATAAAATTATCTACACAACTGGACAATATTGTAAAATTTTATTCCAATGAATAAAATAACTCTTCAACCTTTTTATTAACTTCCAAGAATTTATATTCTATTTTAACAAAAAAAACTTTTGAAAAATATTTCTGAATGAAAATATCATTAATGTTGATTCCTTTCTATCACATAAATAACGTCATTCTCATTTGGTATTCTTAAATAATTTCAACAACTGGTTAGATTCACCTTTACAATAATAAATATGAATAGTTTCTTTATGAAGTTCTAAATAACTCAAAACATTGAAAATCATTCAAAAGAATTGATCCATCCTTGAGAAACCACTTTGTTTGAAGATCCATAAAAAACAAGAGGGTGTTGTTTCATGAGATATTCTAATACATACAAGTTCCTCTGGGGAAAATTCGGTCACACTCTATCATGGGTACCATAATTAATGACCTATGTTAACTAAATTAACATATTTATAAGATGTTCAGTTCTAATTCTAACCATTCCATGTTGTTGATTCTGAGGGATATTATTCTCATGTTTCCTTTCTATCACATTTAATATATTTTACTTATGTAAAAAATTATAAATAGTCAGGTATTAAATGAATAAATATGGTATTTCTCCCAATCTATCCCATAAAAATATAAAAATACATTACAATCAATTAAAAGTGTGTTTTAACAACATTATTACCTATAATGGTATCTACACCTTTTCTATTAGACCAAATTTAACACCTTTTAGCGTAATAAACTTATAGTTACATAATTTATAACATGGGTTGAAATTTATTAAATACATAGGATCATTATGTTTAAAATATTTAAATAACTAAGAAAACAATTACATAAAAAATGAAATTTCCACACATTGTACATTTTTTCCATAAAAACATGTTCTTATGTTTACTCTATTATTTCATTTTGGAAACATTTTCCACATTCAATACGTGTCACCATTGAACTTCCTAAATTTATTACAAATCATTAGCCACAATAAAAATCTTTTAAAATGAGGGATGAAAATATAAAATGTAATTAAAGGATATAAAAAAAGAAATAAACTTGTTAAACCATTAGAAAATTAGGAAAACCCATTAGAATGTTTTCTATTTTCTGGTAATAAAAATTGTGCTCAAATAATTAATTTACTACACATAAAAGAAATTTATTTCTTATTTATACCATAAAAAACACATAATAAATAATAAATAATAAATATTAAAAATGATTGTTTCTTGGAAAACATGAAGATATTTCCTAAAAAACATAACTTTTATCTAATAATGTCATCAAATATGTTTAATTCATAATTATTTTTATTTCTTTATGAAATCAAGATAATTCTATAAAACTCCATTTTTAAAAATGTAAAATAATGTAGTTAAAATAAAAAATTATCTTCAGATAACACTTACAATAACTTCTATAATCAATGATACATATTTATTCTCCAACCCAACTAATTCAGACATATATTCCCAGGAGAACAAATCATTACCCAATTAATTAGACGGATATAAGTGGTCCAATCATCTTTATAAAAAAATTCCAAGAAATAATAAATTATTTTAAATAAATAAAATAATTCAGTTTTATCATAAAATCATTGGAATTATAATTTTATCCCCTAAGTAATTTCACATTCAGTTATCTCATTAAAATGAAAAGAAATATCCTTTTATTTTGAAAATATTGTAATGAATAGAAAATATAAGAAAGAAGGGAATAATATATTATATATAAAAAATAAAAGTTTTAGAGAGATATTAATATTTATTAACATCTATGAAAATAGGATAATTTACTCAAGCAATAAATGTTAAAATAATATATTATATTTAACTTTTTTTAAGAAAATCAAAATAAATCACAGAAAAAATGAAAATAATAATCCTTTAAAAATGATTTGTAAAGAAATTAAAATTTAGTATAAGATGAAATTAATCATTAATTTTAATATAAATAATAAAAATCATTTAACACATTTAAGAACATGTATAGGGGAATATTATAAAGTAGTACATTAATTCACGGTTTTAATTAAAAACCGCTTAACTCGAGTCATGACACTCCACGTATGTCTCCTTATCATATTAATAGAAAAATTTTATTAATTATTTACATGATTATTAAACATTTTATCATTTAATATATAATATTTATTATTTTAATTTAAATTATTATCATGCCATATTTAGTTACTATATTGGTTAACTTTACATCTGGCATTTAGGTGTCCTCTCCAAAACTGCATCAATGTTTTGAAAATTGTAAAATTTTCCATGAATCCATCATAAATATAATCTTAAATAAGTTATAATTATATTATTTTTATATTAAGTATACTCTATAACTATTTATGTAATTTGGGGATGAAAATTGAGATAAATAATTCATGGAGGTGGTAGTCCACAAGTACACATGTATGAGGTTTTAATTTATTAATTGATGAAAAGGAATTAAGTATAAAAACTTTTTCACATAAATATAATAATATTATTATAAATATAATATTTATTTATCAATAAAATCTTTCTAACCATCCATGTGATATAATAATGGAAAATTAAATGTGTTGTTCATAGAGGCGATGGTCTACACGTACGAATGCATGATGTTTTCATTTCCTAATGGATGAGAAGGTACGAATATATATAATTTATTATATTTACAAAATAAAAACTATCTCTTAAATAATATATATTTATATATCCATTAAATCCATTTTAGAAAACAATTTATTTTGGATTATGATAGTAATGAAATGCATCGTTTTATAGAGGCCTTATTAGAGACTTATACACAAGCAACAATTTCATTTTCTATTTGATGGAATGGTTTTTGAAACTATTTTATACATAAACATAATAAAATCATAGTTTTTTAAATATATATATTTAATTATAATATTATTTATAGAATAAATTTTAAGGAGTTAGAGGATGAAATTAACTTGAAGAAATTCATTGATGACTTATAACTCATCCTTGGATATCTTCCATTATCATACATGTTAAGCCTTATAGGATTGGAATTTTTTTATAAAGAGACCTATAGTACATGTGGAAATTTATTAGTTTTTTATTTTAGTATAAATATATTAATATAATATTTTAATGTGAATTATATATTTAGGAAAATTGTTCACTTTTAAAAATGAGAGGACTGGCTCCCTTATAAATATCATGAACATTAAAATATAGTAAATGGATTTCACATAGATATAAGATCCCATTTTATAAAATTTATAGTATAATATAATTTAAGGCCCAAATAAACTCAATAAATCAAATTTATACATGTTTTGTTTATATTTTAATCCTTATTTATTTTTTTAACCCTCATCATTGACACTTTTCACCTTATCAATGTAAAAACAATTACAAGGGTAACTATTCATTATATCTAAAAATGAAATTGAAATAAAAAAAATATAAAATTATATAAAAATAAAGAGAATCTATTTTCTAATATTAAATTTCTAGAATAGTTAAAAATTATTTTTAATATAAGTTTTCAAAATAAAATGATTTTTTACAAATATTATTTTTTTTCATAAAAATGAGTTCACATAATAATAAAGTATATTTATAATTGTAATTGAATTAATTGGATTATATTTAATCAAAGGATACATATTTTAATTTCAAAACAAACCCAAACAAAAATTAACCTTGGTAATAATTGATTATAAGAGAATAACAAAACCTATTTTTAATTAAATAAATAAATTACATAGATTCCCTAAATATCAAACAAATATTTATGAAATAGAATTTATATTTTTTGAACAAATTATATTATTTATTAAATATATATTTTTCTATAAATTATGAATTTATAAAATTTATATTCATAATTATATTATGTTCATGTCATTAAATTCATAGAATTTGTAAAAATGGTATTTTCTGCTATTCACCGAAAAAACAACTATATAAAAAATTAATCTTATGGATTTTGTGAAATTATTATATAAAAAATTAATTACATTTTTTGAATATGAAATTATAAAAATAATAAACTTAACTTTTAAATAAAATCATGTAATAAATGGAAAATAATTATACAAATAAAACCCTTCCTTTTTCGAATAAGAAATTATAAAATACTATTTATAAAACTATTATAAGTATGAATCCAAAAAAATACTTATTAATAATTAAATTCATATATTTATAGTATTACATGGGATTTTATAGTTGTGAAAATATGTTTTTTGGGAGAAATTGTGGTTCCCATTATATTTACTTGTATTTTTTTCAATAAGGGAATTGGGCGTTAAATGAGATTTCAGTATGTGTGGTTTTGAAATTGACATATTAAGTAGAAAATAACCAAGTGAATATTCTTGAAATACTATTATATATTCGTATTTTTTATTTCATTTCAAGATTGTTATGGAATCCAATTTTTTTGTTAATATTGATGTGTTGATATTCCCTAAAATTAAGGGAATATGTTTTTGGATATCGAAACACATTCTATAACATTTTTAATATATAATTTTAGTCCTTGACTATACATAAAGATGAGCTTCAAGTGTTCTTGTTTGAGTTGTGAAAAACTTAATGAAAATAGAAAATTCCCTATAATGTATAAGTCTTTTGTACTTTGTATATGTGTCATATTAATGGTTTGTATGACTCATTTCTATATAAGGAGGATAATGTTTGAAAAATTCCCTAGGAGCATATGCAAGATGGTGGGTTACTGTAACAATCATTTACGGTGATGTATGAGTAATTGATGATTTCTGTATGAGTCATTGATGAGTTCGGTGAAAACAAAGAAAAGGTTGATCTATGTATGGGCAACCCTTAATCTGCGTATATGTCATCCTGGAGCATTGTATGTGTCATTTAATGTTTTATGGCGTTTAAAATAAGAACATGAGTTGGACACACCATTATGTAATCATTTTTCACTATAAAATGATAATTTTATGATGGCCACACAATAATGATTTCTGAGAGTGTATTTTGGTAAATATAGAGAACATATGAAATGTCTGTTATGATATTATGTGGAAATGTATAGACTATGAACCCTACACTATTGCCGTGATATTATTATATACGATGATTACCTATGACAAAAAGAGTCTCATGTGTACCATGTTTCATTCTATGTTCAATGCCATGGTATTCACATGGATGATGAAGTGTAGGATTCAAAATGGTTAGGACCATTTTATTTTCATTTTTAGGTGTCTATTTTAATAATTTCTTAACATAGGAAGATGGAAATGGTCTATCATGGGGATCACCACAATGTAATCTCCGCCATGATACCATATAATTGAAAGAGAAATTTAAAAAATATAAATATGTAATGGATTTTTAGAGAACGTGAATCAATGATATTAAAATATCATATAAAATAATAATGTATACGTCTTTATGAAATTTAAATGAGGAAAATGGGGGAGTATTAATGAATAAATAAAATCAATAATCAATATACTGATTTAATTGATAATACTCTTTCATATAAAGATCAAAGAGTCTACACATTTTGAAAATTGAGAATATTATACACAAAATTATTTTTATGACGTTAAATGATAATTGGAACTGAAGTAAGATGTACATGAACATTGAGAGTACTCAAAAAAAATTTGAGATTGAGAAGATTGAATAATTGAGTTACCAATGCTATCTTTTATCAAAGTGAGAAGATTAGTCCAAATATAAGACTATATTTTTTATAAATAGGAATAAATACTACCCATTTTCTAAAGGTTAATAATTACCCTGATTGTTCACGATCTTGAGTGTAAATGTGGAGACCTGGTGATCCATCAGCTCAATAAAGAGGATCATCATCAAGAGGTATAGAGATCTTCATTTGATATATTGAGGCATTTATTTGTTTAATCACATTTCATTAAAATATTTTATTTTCTTTCATTGGATTATGGAAGCATGGGAATAGTGGAATTTGTGTTTATGGTACTGGACATCCTTGATTGTAGATGATTTTTAATGATAGTAGTAGAATTTACGATTGGGTGGATAACCATTCATGGAATGGATTAGGTTATTCTAGCTAAATTTTATAAAAAAAATGTGTACTTCTCTCTTTTATATAAATTTTTAACATACTGTGAGGATATTTCTTTTTATTAAGTGAATCAAGAACCATAACGAGTAGACATTGAGTTAAAACGAGTCCACTAATTAACCCCCAACCCTCAATGGTTAATCAACACTTGGGAATCATAACCTCTGATGATTCCACACCATCATCATGTCTACCCAAAATGTCACTAATAAATTATGTAAATACCCAGACCCAACAACGGAAAAAACCATATAGTCATGTTGATTCCACACATTCATGGATTATATTATAAGTTTTCAGGCCCCAAACTACACTAGTTACAAAGATTGGGCATAATGGTATTGTAGGGAAAACCCATATAGACTAGTTGTAAGAGTTGGTATCCCAATTATTAGAAACCATTTAAGGATTAATCATGACAATCTCAAGGGATTGGTTTTCTAAGACATGTATAGTATTTTTACTTCAAGAGAGATGGGGGGGTAAATGACAATTTGGGGGAATATAAAAATGTATTCTTTAGTCCAACTTGTTATAGTCTTTTCGATATGGTTGACAAGAATTGGGAAATGTACCAATTGGTTTTTTTCAATTCAATTGGATCTAATGAAGCAGAAAAATGCTATTTGTTCTAGAGGTAGTCAACAGCCGAGGTGAATAAGTCTTGGCTTCAAAGGTAGAAAGTGTAACAAGATATTGTTCCAAAATTTCTCAGCTCCAACTAGGACAGGGTACTTTTATTTTTTTTCATTAAATCAATTTTATTCAAAATGATATGATTAAAAATAATTATTAACGTAATTATTAACCACAGTGTTAGGAATGTTTTTATTTAAGGACTCATTATGTTTGGGACAACAAAAACTATCAACTCCTAACCCTAACAGATTTTCTATTCATTAAATAATGATATTAGATAAAAAAATAAATGGTCAATATTCTGGAAATTATAATTAACCACATTAGAATAGGTCATTCCATGAATGAATCAATTCAAAATCATTCAAACACATACATTAATGAAGGAACATGAACAAACACATAAAATGTGGCATGAAGAAATATTTGGCATTGAGCTGTAATTACAACTCTAAAAAGGAATCAATATTCATTGGAATGATGTGTAGATTTAAAAGTAATATAAAATAGTAGAATTAATGGGACTTAAATAGCTCTAAAATGATGTAATAGATAAATCATATAAGAATAATGGAAAATACGGTCATCCATTATTCTCTTACTCCTCTAGACTATATTTATGCTTGAACATATCATGATGTGTAAAGGTTTCAAATTTTAAGATTTCATTAAGTGACTTCTACCTTGAAGAATTAATGAAATTTAAGTAAAATTCACATCATTAACTCAGATCCAATAAATCCTCTAGTAATCATGTATATATGAAATTTCACATCCCGAATCTTCAACATGATCAATATTTTGAGTCATTTACATCATATTAGGGATTTGTGTAGTGAAATGAATTTCCCTTGAGTATTTATGGATTGTACTAGTTTCACAAGCTAGATTTTGTCTCACAGGGGCCCTATGATCAAGGAATTCATATACTGAATAGGTTTCATGATGTGTAATATATAAAATTTATGAATTTATAGTGGATTATATTTTGAGAATTGAGATACTAATTTCGGAAAAAACTAATGAAAACCTAATGCATTATCTAATGTTAAATGAATAGATCATAAATAAAATTATCCAATATATATATACATATATATATATATATATGTATATATATATATTTACAATAACAAATCCCCCCACACATGATCAATTTCTTGTCCTAAAAATAGCATCTCAATTTGGATTCAAGATGATTTTTTTAATGTAAACATGCATTACAACCAAAAAAATAAAAATAAGTGTTCATGGGAAAATAAATTCCTCTGGAGTCACTCATATTGATATAATTATTCAAGCCTCATTGTTACATTCTTTATCTTGATTCTTTCTTCCTTTAATTATAAATTTTTCAATTTTCATTAGATGTTATACCCATATTGTAATATACCTCACAATGAATTTTCCCTCAACAATAAAGGTAAAATGAAAATGGATTCATGATAATACCATTAATAGATGTTCTTAAACACAGTATCAAATTTCCTCAATAATGATAAACACACAAATAATCATGAGGGGTTGAGAAATATGATTTAAATGACTCTATAGCTAAGGTTAGGTTGGTAGATGATAAAAATAAAGCTCAAAACGGTATGTAAACATAGAACTATAATACAAGATCCTCATGAATAATTGGATGAGAAATATCTTTTAGAAAACTGCCTCTCCAGGCTAAAAAATCATAGGGAAGGTCCCTAGATCTCTTAGAAATTTAAAATAAATGTATACTTTTTCTTATATTTACACTTTTATAATGTTATTCCTAGGCTAGATCTCACATCTATATCTTGTCCACATAAGACCCATCATATGATTAATCAATATTTTAATATTTAATTGTACCATACTAATAAAAAAACATATAAAATTTTTTAGGAGGATAATCATGAATGGTATATATGAATAATTGTGGTCCACTTCCTGATGATCATATAAAAAATTCACCATTCAGATCCATAGTAGTAATCATCATTCACTAATTAATATTGATCATTCCCCAGCACTTAATCAGCATAAAATCCTGAAATCCACTATATATACTACAGCCGGGTGTTCCCATGCTTATGTGCCACCACCGCATTCAACCACGTCACCTAAATCTAGTATTCAATTACCAATAACCCCTCCACTATCCGCTCGTTCTCCGGCATTATCCCTTTCTTTTCATCTCCAACGACTGCATTACTGCGATCCCACCTCGTGCTTAGTGTTGCGAACATCCATCTTCATCCTCTCGGGACAAGCATAGTCTACATCCATTTCATCCCATCGATTTCTCCTGCGCACCACGTCTCCAATACCGCTTCATCTTTCTTCAGCAAACCCCTATCGAATAGTCAGTCACATATTTTTCTTCCAGAAGCACCCTAATCGTTGACGTTTTTCTTCCATCAATTTTTAGACTCCATCTTTGATCAACTACTGTTACCGAAGGTTTCCTCATAGATTCCTCATCCATTTTTCACATCCATCTTCCTCTGAGCACTACATTCTCATGCTACTAACCGAGTTTAGGGTTCAGTCGATTTTGTATTAACCAACTCTTACCTCCTTCTTAAGCCCTCCTCTGTCTCCATTATCTACCTTGCAGTCCTGCAAATACCGTGCACAATCAAAGCTTACATATATTCATAACATTTTTCATCTGTGCCATCTATAGACTGTGATTTCCTACCACTACTTCTCTATTCACAGTCAATCATCGACTACCTCTAGCTCCCTCTGTTCGTTGATTGGAATCTGGTCATCGTAACCGTAACTACTACATGTCCATGTTCAATACCAAGAAACCCTATTATAATCAACTACTTTATCGGGGTAATATGGTGGTCGCAATTGAAACAGTATCCTTCACTCTATTTCAAGTCGTATTAGCTATATATTAATGTTGGAGCATCACTCTTTACCGGTAAGACTCCTAATAGTTGCATATTATCCTCTTTAGTATTTACAGATTTAATGTGTCAATTTTTTATAATTGTATACTCCTATACAATTTTATCTTTGTCCAGTTAACTGATTTCCTTCAATATGTACATTACAACTCATTTATTTTTACAATTTCAGTTTATACATCCACCTTTAGTTATCCTATTAACTATGCTTCAATTTTTATCATCCTGACATAGTGAAGAAGTAAAGTCCTCATGAATGTGTATGGGATTATGGAATGATTGTATTAAATTTACATGAATAGAGGAGGATAAACATAAGACACATATAATTTATGGCTCAAGGAGGTTTGTTTTTTTACCAACTAATTCTTCATATTGATTAGATTCATGGTTAAGAACATAGAAATTTTATATTTTTTAGAAATAAATGGGTTAATGATACATCGATAATCATGTGCTTCTTGAGTTTTACTTGAAATCACTTAAATTTGTATTCAATTGGAAGGTATGTGTTTTCTCAGTTGTTTTTTCTTGTACATAAATGTTCAATTACCATTGTTTCAGCATGCAAGGTTGCCTTTTGCATATTCAAAATTAAATTCTCACATTTCCATTGGTCATTTTTTATTTTAGACTGTCTTAAATTGATATATATGATCATTTTTGGAAGGTATGAGTTTTTTTGATCAGGTATGTGACATGCAATCATTGTGTTTTTAAGGAGGTGCGCCATAGACAATGAGAAAATATTGTGCCTAACGGATTTGATGTATTGTCTATGGTATGGAAGAATCCTTCTAAAAGGATTGATGATAAATCATTCATTATGTTTTTCATTTCCTTTATTGATTAATTTTTGAAGGATATGGATGATCACGTTTTCAAGTATTCTTTTTATTTTTTAAACTCATTTGGAAAGGGTTGTGAGCATGTTATGAACTAATTTTTAAATTTACTGCGAACTTCATCTCTTTTCATACACCATTATATGATGAAATTTATCCATATTTAATGTAAATTTTCACATGATATTTATGTATTCTGAAATTTATATTGGTTATAACCCAATGGGTTAATGAGACATCGATAATCATGTGCTTCTTGAGTTTTACATGACAGCACTTGAATTTGGATTCAATTGGCAGGTATGAGTTGTTTCAGTTGTTTTTTCCACTATATAAATGTTCAATTTCTATTTTTCCAGCATGCAAGGTCGTGTTTTGCATATTCAAAATTAAATGATCACATTTCCTTTGGTCCTTTTTTATTTTATACTGGCTTAAATTGAAATATAAGAACATATTTGGAACGTATGAATTGTTTTTCTCATGTATGTGACATGCAATCATTGTGTTTTTAATGAGGTGTGTCATCGACGATGAGAAAATATTGTGCCTAAAGGATTCGATGTATTGTCTATGGTATGGATGAATCCTTCAAAAATGTTTGATGAGAAATCATTCATTATGTTTTTCATTTCCTTGATTGATTAATTTTAGAAGGATATGGATGATCACGTTTTGAAATATTCTTTTTATTTATTAAATCCGTTTAGAAAGGGTTGTAAGAAAGTTATGAACTAATTTTTAAATCAATTGTGAACTTCATCTCTTTTCATACACCATTATATGATGAAATTTATCCATATTTAATGTAAATTTTTACATGATATTTATGTATTCTAAAATTTATATTGTTTAGAACTCAATGGGTTAATGATACATCGTTAATCATGTGATTTTTTAGTTTTACTTGACAACACTTGAATTTGGATTCAATTTTTATGTATGAGTTGTTTCGGTTGTTTTTTCGTGTACATAATTGTTCAATTACCATTTTTTTCAGCATTCAAGGTTGCATTTTTCATATTTAAAATTAAATTCTCACATTTGCATTGGTCTTTTTTTATTTTAAACGTGCTTAAATTGATCTATATAAACATTTTAGGCAGGTATGAGTTGTTTTACTCAGGTATGTGACATGAAATCATTGTTTTTTAAAGGAGGTGCCCCATTGACAATGAGAAAATATTGTGCCTAAAGGATTTGATGTATTGTCTATGGTATGGATGAATCCTTCTAAAAGGTTTGATGATAAATAATTCATTATGTTTTTCATTTCCTTCATTGATTAATTTTAGAAGGATATGGATGATCACATTTTCAAGTATTCATTTTATTTTTTAAACCCGTTTAGAAAGGGGTTTGAGAATGTTATGAACTAATTTTTAAATCTACAACGAACTTCATCTCTTTTCATACAACATTATATGATGAAATTTATCTATATTTAGTGTAATTTTTACATGATATTTTCCATTATTTATGTATTCTGAAAAAAATAATTAGTATTATATTTGTTTTCAATTCTGTTAGTTGATTATTTCATTTTGAGTTTGAATATAACAAATAGTGAAATGCGATTATTAATTTTCCATATCCTTGTCCTATTATTTATATTTTGGATTCCATGAAGCATGAGAGAATCTTTAATGTCATGATTTATGATCTAGGAACCATGACTAACTCGATAAACTCACTCTTGAGATCCATGTTATCATGTTGGTGTACTCCTCCATTTATTTTAGAGTCATATCACACTACTATACAAAGCCTTAATTAAATTGGTATGGTGGAAATCATATATACCATCCATTACAATATCTCTAAATCTAATTTTTGTATTACCAGAGAAATTATCAAGGAACCTAGACTAATCAGTTAATACGATTGTCCCTTTTTTAATTCGAGGTTACATCGGGAACACATTACATGTCTTAGTTTAGTTGATAATTTTATAGTTTAAATTCATGTGAAGTATTTAAGAGGTCGGGATGTGAGGGTGAGCATTTTATAAGACTTTTCATGTCATGGTACATTTATTTGAAAAAAAGGTTAAGATGTTTTCTCTTTTCTGAATCACCAATTGCATTTACATGGAATAATTTTTACACCTTTAATGGATTTTCACATGTGTTCTGTTCTATTTTTCTAATGAACATGGCATATGTTCATCCTGTTGATGTATTTTGGTAGAGGGAGTAATTATTTTTTTCATATTCTGTATAAATTTACCCTATTCAACTATTTTTTCACATTTTTAAATTATTTATGTCTTGAAATCATTTAGCGTGGAACGCGAAATGGTTGAATTACATGATCAAAACCCTTTCTCTCACAACCTCCTTTTCTTATATTTCATTTTTTATTTTAGTAAATAGAAATATTTAATTCTAATCACTGATAATAGTATATTTTATACTACTACATTCTTGTCATGCATGTGACCATGTCCCCACTATAGACAAATTGAATACTATAATGCTTTTTTTAATGCTTCACGTTTAGTTCTTTCTAATATTTGTGGAGAATGTTTTCCATATTCATATATAGAGCATAATTATCCTTATGTCATGCATGATTATGATTAATATTCGGGGCTATGTGTCTAGGAGGGGATGCATGCATTCTGTGGTGGGATTCTAGAACTATTTTATCATTGGTAAGATATTTTCTATGTTTGATTCCTGGTGATTTGTTTTGGTGATGTTATATGATTTTATTCAGTATACCGTTTTGGAATATATGTTATCCATAAATTAAATGGCATAGTTTTAGTACTGATTTTTTTATTTTGAATTACTTTATATTTCTAATTAGGTTTGAATACTTTCATTTTTTTATGTCACCTAAATAAATTTTTAACATATTTATCACATATGATAATTGTTTTTAAAAATATTATTTACATAAATTATCAATTATTATATATACTAAATCTGGGTTATTTCTACCTACGTGTCACCTAGCCATGCTTCCACTTCACCCTAAATTATGCATTCCTTACTCCAAAATAAATTATGTTTTATTTTACAATAAATAATAAAGTCCAAACCCATTTGGTTTTACAAAGTTTTTATGGTAAAAACCACGATGACATAAAGCATTTAGTTATTTTTTATGTTAAAACAGTGTTCAATTTTAGTCATAAAAACATTTTAAGTGTTTTATCACCCTTTTAGTACTGTCCAATTTAATTTATTTATGACCCTTATTTTTCCTCAAAGGACATGTGATTTGATACTATAAACCAGAGAGAAAAAATCCTTAAAAATAGTATTTATCATAAAGCTGAATATGTGGCGATTAGTTCATGAATTCCATGGATTTAATCAAGGTGGGGATGCTTTAATTTTTCTTCAAAATAACTCAGTCATAATGATGTTTGAAAATTCGTTTTCTATTGAAAAAGTGGGTAGTAGGAAGCTGAATGTTTGTCAAATGTTTGAGGATTGATTCTTTCAATAGGATAAGAATGACACTGGGATTGTTCAGTTTCAACACAATGTCAAATTAATCACATTTTAGTAATTTCTGTTGGATATATTGTGAAATTAATGCTTTTTATTATTTTTTTCTTTTCTGTTTACTTAGTTTTAGGATTAAAATTCTGAACAGACCGGATTTTCCCAATGAATGCTCCTCTATCTCCCCCTCCCCAAGCTTCACCAGGATGCAGAAAGAAATGTACACCACTGAGGTAGGTTCCTTCATGTCCAACCACTCCACACAGCTATCTTCGATGGACTAGAATAGGTTCAGACCATACTCCATGTTGTCCTCCACCCTCTCGTCTAGGTACACCAATGGGATAATGGGCTCAATTGTCTTCTCTTACCACCATATTTCCATCCAACACACCACCATTATTTAATAATAGGTATACTAAAAGTGTACAAATTCCCATGAATTGGAAAATAATAGATTTATAGAATCATGTTGCAGGGGCCGGGAGTTTATGAAGATATATATGCAAGGATACACACCGTGATTTCCAACAACTCGTATGAATTGAATAATGTACACTTTAGATAGTTAATATTAGATAATTGGTCATGGATAATGCTCTGGAGGGAAGGGTAGTATCCCATGTCATAAATGAATGATGGCAAGTCCTTGATGCTGAGAGAAGGCAAGGAAGGAAAATGCAGTTTGGGGGAAAATCATCGGCATTCAACTGGCCACTGCAGACATGGTACAATATGGTGCAGACTATGAAAGACTGCGTGAATAAGGTCTCCCCATCAAGGCCTAATATAAAATTAATTATATAAATGTTTTTTTCATTCATCCTAATGGGTAAGAAATTTTCCAGTTTGTATAATTATCCTCTATCAAGTTCTTTCATGTTTAATTTCCAATAATTTACTGAAATTGATCTACTTTGAGATGTTATATTTTTATGGAGAGAAATATATCTGATTTTATTATTGTATTGATTGTTTTTCTTTATTAAATTGTATGCTTAGTTTTTATATCAATCATTTAGACTTCAACTAAGTGAATGTTCTGATTGGTAATATAACTGGAAGGCAATTAACAGTTTCTACTGCAGGTCGGTGTGACTTATGATTGGTTCATCAACGAGAACAGCTGTGTAGAACCCACAGTCAAGGGGTACAATCCATTAGTGGTAATGGAGAATATGAAAATTCAGGAGATAATCAATTTTATTGTGTTTTTTCTAATGCGATATGGATTATTTTACTTGAGTAAAATTGTCTATATTTGGGTTTTGGGTTGACTGCTGTTTATTAGTTTTCTTGAGCAGAGATTCTTGGTATGATGGAATAATATCAAACTTATTCATTATGTAATGGTTAGATTGATTAAATGTAATTTATTTTTACCAGGTTCAACTACTTTACTCTTTGTCACTAGATGTCTCAGATTAGTCTCCCCTTATCTATCAGGCTGTTTTTGCTATGTATTTGAGCCTATATCTCAGAAGGTAGGTGTTTTCTGAAGCTACTGTTTTGGGCCTCTTCCTACCACTTATAAACAATTTTTATGTCTATTAATTAGATATTTTAAATCTAGTATTTTGTATTTATCTTCTGTTTATCATGTGTAATTATGTTGTAGATTTTTTGGTAGGTTGAAATTCTGTTGTAGATCATGGTAGGTTGTATGATTTTGATGATGACATAATGGAGGTAATTTAAGAGTTTCATGGAACACTAAAACTGGGTATTTTACAACAACTACAAATATTTATTCTACTCTGGTACGTGTTGTCTATTTTCATTCACCACTATTTTTATAATATCATTGGAACTAGCAATACTGAATTTTTAATGTCATTTTCATTTCCTCTAACTATTACATATACTGCATTTCTTCTTCTCTATTGGAAATTGTTAGAATTCTTCTTCAATGAATTCATTTGTCAATATTATCTGGTACATATTCATTAAATTAATTTATTCATGTAGGAAAATTTGTTTACTATGTTTGATGTTGATGATGTGGTCCAAAGATAAGTAAGAATGTTTCCAGACTCCCCTACTAAACAATCATTGCCATTGAACTGAAACTTGGATTTAAGGATAGCATAAACTAAAAGACTGATCAAATAGATGGATATTTCATGATGTAATTGCACGGTAATTGAAAATAAAGCATTAGTCAGTTATTTAAAACATTGTTTTTTAATTTTTATTTCCTCTATAATCTATACTTTTAATAGATTATGTAGATATTCTTAACATGTTTTTTCACAGTTATTATGAAACTGTTATTCTTTTCAATGAATTATTTCCACTTAATTCTGGTTTATAAATGCATCCCATTATATAGTTAACTAATTTCCCAGTTTCTTTAAATTTTCCAAAATATTGTATTTCCTTCATAAAAGTAGTGAACCATATCATCGTGAGAACGTGTGAACTAAGAATTTTTTTATCACCGTGAAAATGCATGGGCGAGTAGTAGTTATATAAATAATAGTGTGTGAAGGGATAAAATGGTCATGTTACACTGATCAATTCTAACAAGGTAAATTTTTTACTACTATTGGAATAATAAAGATTAATGTATATGTGGATTTCAGAAAAAAGGCTAAAAAATATTTCATCAACCATTTTAGAAGTGTATTAATTCATTCATATCCTCTATAAAATTCCAATGAATGTTTTGATATGTTTATATTCCCAAATTATCATTTAAGAAATACGATTAGAAAAGAATATAAAAATTTACCTATAGATTCATCTCAATAATATAATAATAAAAAATAAGTAAATTATTCATAGCATAAAAACAAGTAACAAGTCAATCAAAGAAAATTACAAGAATGAGAATCTGAACAAAAATATTCAACTCAATAATCATGATAAAACTATACCTAGGAATAATAATAGGTGTCTTCATTTTACAACAAATAATTTCCAATTAGTTAGATTGGTGTATTGAGATTTCACGTTAATGAAATATTATAATAAAAATTCCTTATTGACTAATGAAAACATGAAATAATCCATGTGTAAAAAATAATAATTCTAAATAATGACTCCCCCACATATAAAATGAAATAGTGTATGTACTTTTTTAGAAAGATATGTGAGGGAGAATGTAAAAATAGAAAAATTAAAATAGATATGGAAATTATAAAATTAAAGTAAATAATCAAACGCCCTTTATAATAAAGGACATTCTATATGATAAAATGATGGATATAAATGGTAGACACAGATTCCTATAATAATTTTTAGAAATAAAAATAAATTCACTTGATAATAAATTAACAGAAACTATATGACCAAAATGAAAAAGAAATATATCTAGTGTACATAGTAGTTATAAATTATGAGCATTCCATATCACAATGAAAGGAGAAGAGTGAAATGGATTAATAAAAGAAATATAAAAAAAATATTGAAAAACAAAATGAAAAATCCTAATGACCTAGGAAAAATATTAATATTGGTTGTCTCTTTTAATGCACTGATAAGAAATCATTATCCAGGCTGATAGAAAATAATTAGGTTGATGGGTTCATTTGAACATCTATCCTCAATCCCTTGTAGGAAATGTTAATTGTATCCTCAAGCTCGTGGGGGAACTTGGTGGAGTTTACCAACTCAGGGATGGTTTGACCAAATATCTCATATATTAGTTGGAGGATTCTTAAATGATGTGGTGGGGACACTTATAGAATATGGGAATGGAATTCCTAGATTCAACCTAGTATATCTACAACTAAATTAAATACCTCAGAAATAAGGCCATATAGTAGTCTAACAAACTCATCTATAACCATGGCAGATGTGGTAGATCAAGTTGTAGATAAAAGAATGAAAAAGTAAGAGTGAGAATATCTGAAAGCTATATAGTAATTAATCTAATACTATCCATTAGAAATAATAAATGATACAACCGATATTACTGAATATAAAGTGTTTAAATATACTACCAAGACATACTAAATTAAGGGAGGGTAGACATGTAAAAGTATAAATATTGTATGAAGACTCACTGCTATCATTAGTAGATCTCCCCTACTGAATAGTGAGTATCTATGTCTTTCGCTCCTTGTCTATTGATGCTTTGAAGGTGGAGGAATGTGGATCAGACACTGTATAAGGTAATAATGTGTTGAAAAATATCATAATCATAATATATGGAGGGGAGGTGCCAATATTTACTAGGGGTGAATGTTGGGAATTTTGGTCGATAAAGGAAACCTAACAGGAAGAATGTTTGGCATGTTATTTACCCCATCAGGCCTGCTCCATTAAAAACTCATGTTGGGAAGTAGGGTCTATTAGATTTGGGGGAAGGTTGATGGTAGTGGATGATGGGGTGGGAATGGTGGTCAAAGCTGGGTAAGTATTTGAAGGTGGTGGCTGGGTATTCTTTCTAGATGGTTTTGGGGGTGGATGTGGTAAACTTGTAGGACTCTGAATAAGGTATACTGAAATGTAGGAAATGTTTACTTTGGTTCTCCAGAAAAAATTAAAGAATAGAAAAAACATTGGGTACAAATGGTGAGGTATGTGTAGAATGGGTAGGGGATATGTAGTGGTGGGTGTAGGATCTTATGGGTTGTATGTTGTAGTTTTATTAGTTGTGGGGGCTTATGTAGAGTAGTAAATGGAGGTTCGTGGGTAAAATATGGCTCAGCAGCCTCAGGAACTGGGGCATGATAAGGTAGATCCGTGTCACCCACCAAAAAAAAACTCACGGGGGGATTTAATAGAATCTCCCAATATTATATGGAATACCCCTATTATGGAGCTATATGAGATCAATTGAATGCATAATCATTATATAGGATAGATGATGAGAACTGTTGAAAATGTGTAGATAATTCACATGTTGTGTAATGAAAATTCCCCCATTAGTGTTTTACGAGTCTACCATTCCTGGGATTTTTGGTGGAGTGTAAAATTGTGGGCCATGTTGATAACATATATTACCATGGTTGAAGATAAGATAATAACCTCTATCTAGATGATTCTCTAGTTAGAATACATTCTGGAATGTCATTCATGGGTGAAAGCGTTATATAGTCTATGTAAGGTGGAACCTCACATCAATTTACTCATCACCATATGTGGTTCATGGAAGCAATGCAGTTCGTAGGCTATCAACGACTATATTTGTGGATCATATGACTTTTTTGTATCACTCATTACGACATGATATGCTTGGGAATCCATGAGATCTTCTATATAAATATCTACCCCTATGTCAATCACTTCTATAGTAATATCCGAAGGCTGACGCTAAGATGAATGATGACATGCATGATGTTAAGTTCTAATTTGGCCAGTAACATCAAGAATAACACTTCATACATATCTTCAAATTCTTATATAATTGTCAAAAGGTGCATCCATATAATGATATCTAGGGCCTCCTTATGCATGAGGATCTTCTCGGGAATGGCTAGGTCAAGAGACTTGTTTGTCTTCATGTACTTGGACTAAATTTGTACCAATAGGACCTGATGCTCAAGTTCTAAACAATATATAATTAAGTCTCAGTGAGGGAACTGGGAATTTCAATATTATTGGATTAAAGAGAAGTGGGAATAGACTATGTCTATGTGAGAGAAATATTCGCATATGGATGATGAATTGGAGGAGTATGCAGTAATGGTATTGTCTCGAGCCATGATAATGGAGAGAATGAGAAGGTCGTAGATGGAGGGTAAATTATAGTATGATTTATTGGGTTTTGGGGGAGAGTAATAATGGAGGTTGGTGGGTGATCATATGTGAGAGGGGTGGTGATGGATTAAGCGCATAAGATGGTGGGGGGGTGTAAGCCTTAGACTCATGTTTTATATAGTCATCATGACATTTTCAGGGTTCGTACATTTCATATTATGTGTAAATTATTAAATTGATTTTTTTCTGGCCGTTATATATTTATGTCATATAAATTTTATATTAATAGAATTATTCTATTTGTGAATCCTTTTTCCAAGAACCTCTAACATGTTTCCTGAATCACCAAACCTTCCAAAACATCTTAAAATAAATTCTAACATAGGGAACCAATCCTATGTCTCCGACCATTCAGTTCATTATTTAACATTGATATCTAGACAAATACATTGATTTAATATAATTTTAATGAAATATCACACCCTTTGTGAAATGGATATTGATAATTTTTTAATCATCAAATATTAACCATAAAGGATTTCCCATTACCTCTTTCGATTTTGGTCATTCCATAAGGGAAAAATATGACAAATTCAAAGTGACCCTACCATCGGGATTTTTGTTTCTCAAGGAATAGCTTCAGATGTTAATTAAATAGTATAAAATTTTTCCCTAGTGTAAAGACATATCACAAAATTTTTTTGTTAAGTAATTTCTTTTTTTTCCTTTATAATTTTTTATGTTAATAAGTATCCATTAAAATATCTTTCTAGTTATCCATTTGTAGAAAATATTTTTTTTAATGATTTTTGACTGCCCAAGATTAATTTTTAGATTTCTCATTATGTGAGATGTTATAATTCAACGGGTAGGTGACATGGATTCCCATAAACAGGCCAGAATGGTGTAGTTAAAAAGGTTGTTTTATCTATGGTGTGATATGACGAATGAGTCTCATCCAATTTAATACTTCAGTATTTCATGCATATATTCACTATCGTTTCGATAATTTGTTTGATCTCTAGATTGGGCAATTCAACTTTCCCACTATTTTAAAGGTGATAGGGAGTTCAAAAGTTGCAATTAATTCTATATTTCTCATCCAATCTATTTTCCATAAGTATTTATAAATTTAATTCACAAATTATTATTGAGTAATCAGTGAAATCCAAATCTATAGAAAATGTTTTTAGTTAGAAAATTCATGACCATCTTGATTATGTCATGGGTGGTGGATTCATATTCTACTTACATTTCCACATTCTCCACACAGACCAAGATGTAATAATATCCATGATTAATAAGTAGTGGGACCATAAAATCAATTCCCTATACATCCATAATTTTTTACATTAGTGATAGGGATCTAGGGAATTTCATTTTGTTTACCAAAGATTCCTTTTCAACGGCATTGGTCAAAATAATGTACAAAGATCATCACATCAAGATGGAGTGTCATCTAGAATAGTTTAATCTATAAGATCTTATACATGGTTTGTTAAATCCCATGGTTTCCTCTAGTTGGCAATGTGTGACACATTTCGAGAGTTATTGGAATTTTATCCTATAGGATGTAGTGTTTCATCAATCCATTTCAATAGTTCTTATATAATTGTGTCACATTCTAGTAATAACATGGTGAAACGATAAAGAAATTATTATTTTGTTGTTAGAAGAAGTGTGGGATTATATATCACATATAAATATAGTTTTCAATATCTTAAAACCATAGTTTTTATAGCATATTCATTTTGAAAATAGTTTAATCAGTAAAATCACCCTAAATACTCGTGTTTTCTTGATCCTAAAAACAATGTAGTGGATTCCAAGATAAGTGATCTTAAATGAGAAAAAAAGTTCTTTTTTTGTATTTTATGTCTATGAGAAAATTTATATAACAATAATATCCACCCTTTTAGACATGGTTTGGAATCCTTTTTTCCCAACAGGTATTTTAGTGCTGCATGATCTATATACACTACCACTTTGGACAGAATGGGGTGTGATAAATAAAATTCAATAGAAAATACCAATACCATTTATTTCTTTTATGTTTTTGTATAATTTAATATTATTTTTATTGTATGGTTGGTATAATAGATGGGTAGGAGATTTGTCAAACTCACGACCTTAAAACAATCCCCCCACAATATCCTTCACATCACACATCAGTTCAAATTCCATATCTTAGTTGGGTGAAAAATTCATAATAGTGGTCAACACATAATTTTTTAGATTGTTGAATCCCATATAACACACATCAATGAATTCAAATGGGTTTTTATACATTAAGTGTGTCAATTGGAAGGCTATTCCTATAAAATCATAGATGAAGTTAATGTAAAATCTTATATGCCCTACAAAACTCCTTACAAATTTTATTGTCATGGGTTTAGGTAAATATTTAATCACATTAATATTTTGCAAATAACCTTTCATTTCATTCATTTATATTTTATTTCTATGAATTATTCATCCTTGGACAATAAATGACACTTTTCCCAGTTTAATACTACAAAATTATCATTAACTTATTGTATAACTAACTCCATATTTCATAGGAATACTTCAAAAGAACATCTCTATAAGGATAAATCAACGTTGAAAAAATCCATAAATTCCTCCACCATATCATGTCAAATGTGTTTTATGAACTTTTCAAATGTATTCAATTTGTTACATATTCTAAATGAAATAATTCTATTTGAAATGGTTCAAAATTTACATGTGAAGGTAGTTTTCGAAAAATATTATGGGATGAGTGCAATTTTATTTTATATAGAATATCCATCCAAAAACAATATAAATAATTAATAGATACTCTCTCGAGTGTATGATCCAGGAATGTGTGTGGAAAATTTTCTTTTCAACTCACAATGATAATATTTTTTTAGTCAACACATACTCTCTATCTAATAAATGGTTTCATTAGGATTATATTATATTCACTAATTTTAATAACCATTAATCTTATTTTTTAGGATAAAATTTAGTGGACCAACTCATTAACTATCATATACGAAAAATATAATATAAACATCGAGAAGCTTCACAACTTCATTCTTTACTGCCAGTTTCATCGATGGAGTGATTTGCCTCTAAGGATGACCTTTTGGTTTATCACCTTCATCTAATAAAATTATGTGTGTTGAAATAATGGTAACGATCCACTTAATATAATCCACAACCCAGTAATATGAGTTTTTATACCTTTTTTGGAATTCAATTGTTTTTCATCTTTTAGTTTATTTAAATCTCATCTAATGATAGCTAGTAGTGTCACTACAGTTTATAAGAATGTGTAGATTAATATTTTTTGCAGGGGACTCAATTATAACATTGGTGTCTTGATGAATGAGTTTCTTACTGGTGTAATTGTAACCATCATTAATGGTTCCATACAATTCACATCCTCATAGTTAAGGTACTCAACATTGTTAGGAGATATGTTTTTTCTACCATCCTCAATGGTCATGTTCCTCATCGGTTAGGAAGATGTCTTGAAAATCAAATGAATCACCACATTGTTTGGTTGATTTCACTAAATTAAACACTACATGTTCATAACCAATTCTTAAATTCAACACTCTCAGATTCCCATCAATCAATGTCTTTCAAGTAAAAAAATGGTATACCTAGAATTCAAGTAACATCTCATTCTTCTTCCATATCCAACATAAGGAAATAAATAGGAAAAATAAATTTACCAACCTTGAATAAAATATATTAATGAAGTACTTGAGGGTACATGATTGATCAGTCATGTAGTTTATTTGAAACTCTTATTGGTTTCAAATCTTTAATACCTATCTTTTGGAAGTCACTCATTGGCATTAAATTAATACTTTCATTGAGGTCATACAAGGATTTTTTAAATTTCCATCTTCCAATAGTGCATGGAATAGAGAAGCATCCATGATATCACATATTTCTTGGTAGATTCCATTGAAAACTATTGAGAATTATATATTCAAGGAGATGACTCCATGGTCTTCCATTTTTAATTTATTTGATATAAATACTTATAAGAATTTACTAAAAGCAGACATATAATTTATGACATCTAAAAAGCAGATAATGACATGTAACTTCTTAACAACCTCTTAACACTTTTTTAATTTCCCCTATATCATTCCATGAATCATTCTCTCTATAAATGGAATATGGGGTTTGTATGGTGGTGGTTCAACATATACATATTCCTTTTCAAGAATCTTTTATATTGAAGCTTATTCATTTAACTCTAATTCTAGATTTGGTTATTTACCAATTCTATTTATTTTATCATTGATTAATTTTTTGATGATTTTCAAATTTATATCATTTTTATCCCCTTGCCCACTACTATGAATGGATACTAAAAATATAGTTTTTCCCACTTCTAATTACCACTTATTTGCCATTCTCTCTAGAATGTGTCTTCGTATTATTTGGAAATGTACTTTGTAACTGTTCTGATAGATTATTTAATATTTTTCCCACTTGGTTCTCATGATTATTAAGTGAAGTCATCTAATTCTATGTCTTATTTTCTTGGGATTTCATCTTCTTATCTGCCTTTTGAACAAATTTCTTGAGTTGGTTTTCATGATTTTATTGATGAGGTGAGGATTTCTTGATCCCCCAAATGAGCTTTCTAAAACTATTATTGGGGGTTGAAATTATGTTGTTCTTGGGGAAACTATTTTTGGGAAAAATTTTGTTTAGTTTAAGGAGATGGATTACGAGGTGGGTACCCAGGTTCTCTCTAATTTAATTGTGGTTCTTGACCACTCATATTTTGATAGTAACCTCAATTTATTTTTTGTGTATCTTGATTCAGTATTTATTGATAATCAGGATGTTGGTATTGTTGGTGTTGTTAAAATTTTTGGCTCTGTTGATTGCAATTTATTTAATTAGAATTCAATTTTTTGGGCTCTTCAATTCCATCCTTAAAATCCTGATATGGGTATGATCCTCTACACATTTCACCGGATTAGATTTCAATAATAGGGGAAGGAGGTGCATATAGTATAGACGGTAGCTAAAAAGTATCAATATTATTTGAAATTTATTAAACATTGGATAAAAAGTGAGTATTATATATCACATAATGAATTCTTCATTGATCTAGTGCTTAACATCTCTTCCATATACTTTAATTTTTTGGTAATTTCATCTACAACTTCTATTTTTTTCTTCTTGTATCTTAGGTATGACTCCACCATTAGTGGAAGGATCTCCTATAGTACGTGAATCTAGTTGTATTACTTTGAATAAGGATTCAATTTCTAGCCACACATTAAGAATGTGATGTTTTCCATTTTGATTAAGTTCCCTAAAGGGATCCCTTTCTTTCAAAAATGATTATCTATCAACCTGGGTGATTACCTTGATCACGTTTATGAGAATGAAGATTTTTATAGGTGGGAAATATTTATCTTAAAACTTTCTGGATATCTTTCTAAAAGTCATAATGGACTTAGAAGCTTCGATTTTGAGCCAATCCTTTCATATATAACATAAGGATAAAGGAAAAAATTTATTTTTAATGGCTTTATACAACACATCATGGCATCATAAGGGGGTATAAACTTATAGGAAACATAGAATATACTCATATGGATAGTCACTCTGAAATTGATTGATTTTTCCCATTTTCATGATTGTGTGAATGAGTCCAAGTTTAACATAGAAAACATTCACCTAAATAGAATGACTGATGATTCAAGGTTCATCACCACTAAAAGGTGTAACACCCGACACTTTTATGAGAAATATTTTGTTTTTATGTTATATAAATCATCAAAGGAATATTTCAATACACATAAAACTAGCTTGGTTGGTTTACACGCAACCGAGACCTTCCTCGATAGCTTGTGTCGTACGCAATACCGAGTTTCACTAAACAACGATATGCTATTAAAATATTATTAAAACTAGCCATTATGAATAGTAATAACCACTTTTTGAAATTTTGTAAATTTTATTTTTCAAAATGGACTTCATTTTTGGATTCAGAATATCTAAATTATCTTAAGGTGAAATTTTGGTACTTTTCAGATAACTTTCATATTCTGATGAATAGTGAAAATTACTAAATTTTAATTAAAAACAACTTTTTTAATCGAAATAATTATAGTGATAAATTATTAATTGGTGTGTTTTTAAAGTATATTTAGAATAAATTTTTACAATTTAATAAAATTTTGTTCATTGGATGTAATTTCACATTTAAACCAGACATAAACAAGTGTCAATCTTTTGATAGTTATTATCTCTTAAAAACATGCTATTTGTTTTGACGACGGGAATTAATTTTTGAATTTGTTAATGTAACTGATATGTTTTTAATTTGGTAAAATAGACATCATTTTTTAAAATCATAATATCAAATATTTCTTAGGCCCAATTTTTGGTATTTTTATCTGGAAACTTTCATTTTTTGATGACTAGTGAAACCACTAAGTGGTAGTTAAAAAAACCGAATTTTTCATAAAACATAATTTTACCCCTTCTGTGAGTAGAATTTCCAAAATCTGAGAGGCACAGTTAATATCACAGACTAAAATGTGGTTCAATGAGATGAAAATAATTTTTGGTGAATAATAACTTTTTACTTTTTTTACCAAGGTTAAATGTAAATAGGGTAATTAAGGGTAAAATTGTTATTATTATTACCCTAACACATGTCCTAATTCTATTGGATAAGTGTAATTCGACCAAAGACAACCTTAGGAATAAAATATGACCATTTAGGAATACATGGATTAGATTAGGACATTTATTATCAATATATTTAATGAAGGGTTAAAATAGTTAAAATCAATGTTTAATAAATAACTCATTTTAAATATAGAGTTATACATAAGATAAATTCGACGATAAATATTCCTTAGGAATCTAAAAAGATTTCCAACATAATGGAATTTTATTTGTAATTTTTATACTTAATATAATTTAGTTTATTTATGATACAATGATGATGCAGTAATTATCTTATTAATGAAATATTGACATAATTGATGTTATAAATACCCAAATAAATGTAATTTGAGACTTTTAATGAATTACAATAATTTTATATGTTAATATGGCATGTTAGTATTAATTTAATTACTTTTTTCTAACTAATCATTCTGTTATGATTTTCACAAAAATCAATTTCCAGCAGTGTCAAAATTGACATAAAATAGTTTTTAAAACAAATATTATATTATTAATTGTTATTATATTCCTAAAAATCTATGTTTCGGCCAAGATACTTTTATAATTATAGTTTTATCATTAATGGACCACTTGGGGGTATTTGGGTTGTTTATGGTATGTTTATTAACTATATAATATAAAAATACAATGTGACATGGTAAATGTCAATCTAATTAACTATGAGTTAAAACTAAAAGATAATGTTAATATAATGACCTAAACTTGTATAAATTCTATTGGATGAGAGTATTTCTACCCATCACCACATTTGATTAAAAATATATCAATTTGGAGATATTAAAAACCGAATTTTTCTTTATAATAAAATAATATTTTTTGTTATTCCAAAGGTGCCCCTCTCCTCCCTTATAAAAGGGCACCTCCTCCCTCTTTTCCTCACACCACATTGAGCCTTAAATCTCATCCAAACCCTGTAAAATTCTCTTCTCCACTTACCTATAAACATCCTAGAGGTCCTGGTCTTCTTCAAAGACCAATTTTAGTTCCCTAAGAGGAGGTCTCAAAGAGGCGCTTAAAAGAGGAGGTAATGTCCGTTAATGATTCATTCAACTTTATTTCTTCTTCCACTTATTCTTCTTTAGATGTTTCATTATGAAGTAATAAAATCCGTATCACTCATATACAGATATGTTATTATAAGTATGAAAAAACCTTCTTTCACCATCTATCCATCCTATGGAAAATGAAATCACCACGCGTGCGTACGTATGGAATACCGTCTCCACGCCGTGGTGTAATCTATTTTCCACCACCACCTTACTTGGATGGGTATAATGGTTTAAATAATGACTATATATGATTATTGTAAAGTAATATTTATTCTGAAATAGTATACATACACTGAAATACAATTCCATGACCATGGGAACGATATCATCGCTCGTGCGTACGTATGGAATACCGTCTCCACGATGTGATGCGACTCGTTCTACATGATCTTCAATTCATAATGATTATATAAATGAATTGAATGAATTAATATTATATATATTACACTAATAACATTATGGAAATAAGGTATCTATAACCTAAAAATAAAAATAAGAATAAAGTCGACAAAACACGCATAAGAACAAAAAGTAATAAACACCTGAATAACAAGTAGTAATGAAATATTACTAATTATAAGCTAATAATATGACCATATATGATATCATAAAAATAATTATGATTCCAGAATAAGTCAATAACATTATTTATATCATTATACAGGAGGTTCAGACACTTACGAAGCAAACTAGACCTAAGGTAAGGGAAAATATCACAATCACATTTTATACGAGATTGTTTATACTTTGGTATTTACGGGGGTGTATTTTATCATTAACATCCATGTTTCCTCAGTATTTAATATTGTTTCCATCCACCTATAATATTTTAAATCCAATTTTACCATTCGGTGAGTTTTTAGTAAAAGATATGAAAGGAATCTTTTGTCGTTTTTCGTACAAGGTACTTTTTGACTTTTCCGACAATAGTACGAGAAGAATGTTTTTTTATCTTATACGGCATGAATGGATTTTTAAAAAATTCTTTCCAAGAAGATTCCTTTAAATGTTTTCATGTTTATTTTTAATCAGCTTCTTTTAGTTTAAAATTTTATTACATGTTAAGAAAGGAAAATTTTTTTGATGTAGAAAGGATATTTTCCTCAAGAATGGAGTTGAAGTGTTTTATCAAAATTAATTTCCATATAAGATAATATAGGGTTCTGTTTCTATCCCTATTATTACATTGATTTGATTATGTTGTGATGAATTTTTTTTGTGAATTCCTTTATCTTATATGAATAGTTTTATGATGTCATATTGTTTAAAAATCCCATTTTTATTACAAGGGTTATGTAATGATGTATGATTTATGATTTTGTGGCACACATAATAATTATATCATTATAATTTGGGTGGGACCTATATCTCCCTCCAATGAATTGGGTAAATATTTTCTATCTCATGAGATAGACATGGCTGGAACGGCAGGTTAAACCAGTTTAGTGAAACAGGACTGAAACGAGGAGTGAACTCAGTTTAGAAGTAGACTTTGTCCACTAATATAGTTTTGGCAATGAGTCTTGACTAATAATAAATGATTCTCTATGATTATGTGTGTATGACATAAAGTTTCATGTTTTAAGTTATGATTATTGGGATTAAATTTCAGTACTATGATTTATCCCATTTTATGAAATTATGATCTCTTTTGCAGGTTAAGATTTCCAAAAGTTATGTTCTTATGTATATGATGTGATTGATATTTTTTTTGTTTACCCTTACTGAGCATTTGAGCACATCCTTTTGTATGTTTTATTTCCCTAGGTCATTAAGAAGGTTATTAAGTAGGATATGCCAAAAGGGAATCTAGATATGATGAAATAAATGGGAGGCAAAGTAGATGCTTTATGAACCAGTTGTTTATGTTTCCCAGTTTCTAAAGACTCTATACCTATATGGTCCTTTCCTAGTTTTGTTATATGTTGTAATAAGTGTGCTTCAATTCTGAAGTAATAACAATGTATGTAATGTATGGGTTGTTATAGTTGGTATCAGAGGAAAGTTATAGTCATCCTTTGGAAACTAGGATGGGGAAGCCTTAGTAAGAACCCTAAGGATAAGTCTAAGCATAGAACACAATCTTAGTGTTTTATAAATGGCCATGAATAACCTATGATAAGACCTTAAGTGTGAAATTTTATTCCTGATTATGTGGTTTTCCTATTATAATTAGTGTTTCCCACACTATTCTTATTGGTTTTAGTCAATGGCTGGAACTCAAAGGAACCGTGTTAATGCAGAATGCGACGAGCAATGCAGTGATTGTCCCCCTGAGAAACCAAACGTTATGGGAGCTGGAATAAAAAATCTTGTAGCCATGCTCACAGAACTTTCTCAATCTATGAATCATGCAAGACTTCCAAACGAGCAAAGGAAGGAGCAACATTCTGTTGAATCCTTCATGAGGCAGCATCCACCTTCATTCAACGGGTCTACTGATCCATTAGTTGCTGAACAATAGAGTAGTACTACTGAAAAGATATTTTCAGTTCTTCAATGTTCTGAACATGATAATGTCATCCTAGCAGTGTATTTTTTGGAAGGAGATGCTGATCAATGGTGGAATCTTATTAAGAATATGAGGCAAAGGGATGAAATTGAGTCCATAGAATGGGACGAGTTCCAGAACTTATTTTTCAATAAGTACATCCCTCGTATTCTCTGAAAAAAGATGGAGAAGGAGTTTCTTGAACTAAAGAAAAAGGATGATGAATCTGTTGGTACCTATGAAGAAAATTTTACAAGAATTGCAAGGTACGCTTCTGGTATTATTATCCAACCTGAGAGTAAGATCGATCAATTCTTTAGTGTCTTAAAACCAAGTCTTCAAAGGGCCTTAGCCATAAGGGACTTCAATAGCTACGAGGAAATCGTTCGATGTTCTCTCAAAGTTGAGATGGAGATTGGAGTAACCCATCAATCATATGGGTTTGATAAGAAGAGTAAAATGGAATTCAAAGGAAAATCTAAAGAGCACACTGAAAAGAAGATGAGATTTCACTTATGCTCAAAGTGTGGAAAGAAACATGGAGGGAGTTGTCTTAAAGGGACAAGTAAATGTTTCAAATGTGGAAAGGAAGGTCATCGGGCATTTGAATGACGCAATGATGGGATGAAGATGTCTAATGATGCAAACAAAGGAAGGGATACACAGAATGAATCTACTACACTTCAATGTTTCATGTTCAAGGAGTTGGGGCATTATTCCAATCAATGCCCAAATCCAAGGGTTGATGATGATGGTTGATGTTAACAAACTATTAAGGCTAAAGACAAAGGAATGTCACATGAAATTTCTATCAGCGATGTGGAGTACGATAACGATGTGGTGAAAGGTACACTTACCATCCACTCTAATGTAGAAAATGTTTTATTTGATTCTAGATCCACCCACTTTTTTATTTATGAAGGATTTTCTAAGAGTATCACCATATTACCTCAACAATTAGATGTTGAGTTAGTTGAGACAACACCTAATGGCACAATAGTCGCATCAAAAGTTTATAATTCTTCCCCGATTGATGTTTGTGGGAAAGTGCTTCCTGCAAATCTTGTGATCCTTCCTATAGTGGAATTTGATGTGATTCTTGGCATGGATTGGCTTTCTTTATATGGAACTTATTTCAATTTCCAAAGAAGGGAAGTCACATTTCATATTCCAGATCAATCTATGATCGTCTATCGATGCAAGGATGAACATAACCTTCCAGTGGAAATTTCATCCATATTATGGGTCTTGATTCCACTAAATGAGGGTTATTTATCTCAAATGGCTAGAGAGAAACTCACGATTAAGAATATTCTCATTGTACGGGAGTTTGACGGTGTCTTTCTGGAGGAATTGCCGGGTCTTCCACCAAATCGTGAAGTTGAGTTTTCAATAGAACTCGTACCGGGTGCTTTTCCTATTTCAAAGACACCTTATAGAATGGCCCCAATTGAGTTGCAAGAATTGAAGAAGCAACTCCAAGAGAATCTTGATATGGGATTCATACGCCCTAGTGCGTCACCTTGGGGAGCACCTGTACTTTTTGTTAAGAAGAAAGATGGATCAATGAGACTCTACATTGATTATTGAGAACTTAACAATATCACTATCAAGAACAAATATCCTATACCGTACATTGATGACTTATTTGACCAACTACGAGGAGCTCAACACTTCTCCAAGATTGATCTTCGTTCAGGGTATCATCAATAAAGGGTAAAAAGGGAGGATATACCAAAGATGGCTTTCCGTACAAGGTATGGACACAATGAATTTATAGTGATTCCATTTGGTCTTACTAATTCCCCTGTTATCTTCATGGATCTGATGAATAAAGTCTTTAGAGACTATCTTGATCAGTTTGTGGTAGTCTTTATATATAATATTCTTGTATATTCAAAGAGCAAGGAAGCACATGAAGATCACTTGAGAATTATATTGAAGACCCTGAGAAAGGAGAAGCTTTATGCCAAATTTACCAAGTGTGAATTTTGGCTTCAAAAAGATTCATCTTTGGGTCACATAATCTCAAAATAGTTGATATCTATGGATCCAGCAAAAACCGAGGTTATCAAAAGATGGTCGAGTCCAACAACAGTAAATGATATCTGAAGTTTTCTTGGTTTGGATGGATATTATCGACGGTTTGTAAAAGATTTTTCACAATTATCTAATCCACTCACCAGGTTGACTCAGAAAGGAGTTAAGTTTGTTTGGACGGAGGAATGTGAAGAGAATTTCAAGGAGTTGAAAAGAAGGTTATCCAGTTCACTTGTGCTCACACTACCTTGCAGTGGAGAAAGGTTTGTGATCTACAGTGATGCATCCAAGAATGGATTGGTGTGTGTTCTTATGAAAAATGAAATGGTGATAGCTTATTCTTCACGATAGTTGAAAATCCATGAGCAAAATTACCCAACTCATGATTTGGAGTTAGCTGCGGTAATCTTCACATTAAAGATTTGGAGGCATTATCATTATGGAGAAAGGTGTGATATTTATACTGATCATAAAAGATTAAAGTATATTTTCACACAAAAGGAGCTGAATATGCGCCAAAGAAGATGTCTGGAGCTGATTAAGGATTATGACTGCTCAATTCATTACCACCCTGGGAAACCAAACAAGGTGGCAGATGTATTAAGTCGACAAGACCATGCTAGCTTATCCATGATGAGGATCACAAAAGATCCAATATTTATGGATTTACAAAGCATGGATCTTGGAATTATAATGGAAGTGGGGAAATCGTATCTTTCTCAAATGAATGTTCAGCCATCTATACATGTGAAGATTAAAGAGGCATAGAAAGAAGATGTAGAGTTACAAAAGAAAGTGAGAAATATTCCTGAATTAAACCTTGATTGTGATGGGATAATAAGGTTCAGGAATCGGGTTTGTGTTCCTCCCATCCCCGAATTAAAGAAGGAGCTGCTGGATGAGGCTCATAGTTCTTCATTCTCTATTCATCCTAGAAGCACAAAGATGTATAGGGACCTGAAAGAGTACTTATGGTGGGATGGCATGAAAAGATATGATCTTGAATATGTCTCTCGATTCTTGGTTTGTCAGCAAGTTAAAGCTGAGAGACAGAAGTCTAAGGGGATGTTACAACCATTACCCATACTCGAATGGAAATGGGAAAACATCACTACGGACTTTGTCACAGGACTTCCTAAAACATCCAAAGGAAATAATGCTATCTGGGTATAAGGCCCCAGCCTTAAACCATACTTAATCTTGAGTTATTACAAGATTACACATTGAGGATCTTTTCGGGTTTAGAGTTTTAGAGAATTAGATCATAAAACATTCATTACATTCCACATATAAACAAAGTGGTTACATAAAGATAGTATTCTTGATTCCCATCAATGGAAACTTATTTAAAATAAAACATGGATTATTTCTTGACACTTCCTTGACACTATCATCATATCATGTACCTTTCCCTTGACCTATGAAAAACATTTCAAAAAAACTTGGGATGAGCATAAAAAGCTCAGTAAGGGATATAAAAATATGGAAAAGAAACATGGGTACATATATATATAATAATGAGATCATACTTTACCCATAAAACATAAGCACATTAACATACCTCATCAAATCATGAATAAATCATAGAAATCATAAGACATAAAGGTAACTTGAGGCATTCATAACATCCTTATGTAGGGAGTAACCCTCTTGGTTACGTTTGGAATACCAATCACAGTATATTACCTAAATCTCTTCGGAGAAACCTTAACGTTTCACTCCTTCGCGTTACCCAATGCATTGGAGAGCTATATCGGGATCACCCGCCCTTAGTTTATCACAGAACCACCCGTCTTCATAATAATTCCCAAGAACCTCAATATAATCATATCACATAAAACATGCATAAAGGAAACATAAAATTCCCAACTTTCCATCACAAGATATCAATACAACACATTGATATAAAAACATTATGAAAACCATTTCCAATACCAAAATAAAATAAAATTAGAACATGGTATTTATTTTTCTTTTAAAATAGGGTATGACTTGTAGAGGAAGCCGAAACTCAAATAATGGTCACGGCGGTGGAGAAGTCGTTGTCGCCGCATACATACGTCAAAAACATTCCCTTTTTTCATTTAGTAAATGCTTCATATAAAAAATATTCCTTTTGAATAAACGTAAAAGTCAAAGGGGTTTATACACCGTATAAAAGAAGGTTGTGTATGAAACAAAATATGCCTCAATGAAAGGAGATTGAGACGAAGTCCCATACCTCGGGTCCGACTTGACTCGATCGTTATTTAATGTCCTGAATAATAAACCTGAGTTAATTTCTACTTTCTTAAGAACCTTTTTCATGTTAATTATTCCTTTTATATCACTTATTACCATGTCATGAACACTATGTAATTATTTAAGTTAATAATGGTCATTTTAACGATCATTGGTACTTGAGTCAAAAATAAACCCTTTATAATTACAAGTTCTTAATGTATCCATTTTATCCATAATGGTATTCATGATTTAGATATCATATATGTCATATATATCCAGTACATTCATGCATTTATATTATTACGTAATCATTTAGAGGTAAGAAATGAAATGCACCGTTCATGGTGACGGTAAGCCGTACGTACGCATGATCGCTACTTTCATTTCTATTTCGTATTTTATAGAATGGAATCATAATGATATAAAGGTATATTATAATTCCATTATTATATCATATATAATATCATAGTTCCATCCTTTATATGTCCCACATATGGTATTTAACGAATCAAATCACTTTTAGGGGGTGGTAGTCCGCACTTCCTTAAATGAAGATATCGCGTTTACCCATAATGGAAAACATAAAGGTATGAACAAAAAGAAAAAAACAGAAGTTTAAGGAAAACATAAACATATTATATATCCTATATAAATATAGTGACATCTTAATGGCCACCTTTGAAGGTGTTAAAAGAATGTTGAACAATCATCGTTTCGGGAGGCATAAATTCACCATCCACGGAAACAGTATGTTCGTTAACCATTAGATGTAGGTGTGTGTAAGTGTAGCTTGAATCCATATTATAACAACATCCTAGTATATTGAGGATACTGGAGTTGTTACAAAAGAAAATAATAAAAAGAGTTTAGGGGGTTGGATAAGAAAAATAAAACAAAATGACTCAAAAGAAGACATTACCTTAAAATAGGGTAACTCTCTTTGGTTTGAGCTGAAAGGATTCCTTGGGAAGACTTCTGCCCAAAGTGAGGCTTCAAGGAGTATGAGAGGGAAGTGTAGAGTCAAAATGAGCAGGGTTTGGCCGAGACAAAGGCTTTGGGAGTGTGGGTAATGAGGTAGAGGTGGGGGCCTTTTATAAGAGGAGAGGAGGGGCACTCTTGGAAAGTAAAGATAAGTTAATTTATTTTAAAAAGTGTTTCGGATTCAAAAGGTCACACATTGATATAATTAGAGGATAAGGTGATAAGGGTTCGAAATACACTCATCCAATAGGTTTTTGACATGTTTAGGTCTTAGATATTATATTATCTTTCCATTTTATTTAAATCGTTAAATAATGAGGTCATCGCTGCATCATCATGATGTCATAAATAATTTAATTTATTTATTGTCTAAAAATTATAAAACAAAAATACTATGATGTAGGAAATATTTTTAGATTTCTAATTAATATTTATATTCAAAAATATTACTTTTATAACCCCATGTAAAAATTGTTTTAGTAAAATAACTCATGTTTGTGTCATTTTTACTTTAACATTAAATAAAAAGTTATTTATGTCATTTCCCAACCAAAGTGGCTCCATGGGGTCCCCATGTTGACCCATGGCTTGTCTTCATCGGCCATGACACAACCAATGAGGTTAGGACATGTGTCAATCTCATCTCATACTATTAATGCATTATTTTTACCTTAAACTACACTAATTACCACTAATCGCGATTAAGAACTTAATAAGTTACTATTCACCAAAAAATTATTTTAATCCCATTGAACCACATTTTACTTTTTAATGACAACCATGTATGTCGTATTTTTGAAATTCAAAACACAATGATGGAAAAATTTCATTTAAATGGAAAAATCAGTTTTTATAAGTACCACTTAGTGGTTTCACTATTCATCAAAAATTGAAGTTTTTCAGAAAATTACCAAAAATTCACCCTAAGCTATATTTAATATTTCGAATTAAAAAATGAAGTATATTTTAAAAAATTCAAAACATATAAGTCACATTAATTAATTTAATTATTAATTCTGCTGTCATGAAAAATAGCGTGTTTTTATGAAACAATAAGTATCAAAAGATTGATACCAGTTTAAGTCCAATTTCAAAGTGAAATTTATTCTAATGACCACCATTGGATTAAATGGTAAAAATATATTCTAATTTCACTTCAAAACCAATTCAAAATATAATCTAATTATATAAATAAATTAGATTAAAAAGCAGTTTTGATGTAAAATGCAGTATTTTTCACTATTCATTAAAAAATGAACATTGTCTGAAAAATACCAAAAATCCAGACAAAGTAAAATTTGATGTCCCAATCATAAAGAATAAGTTTATTTTGACAAAAATTTCTTATAAAATTATCAAAAGATAGATTTAAAAATGGTTTTCCATCAAAAGGCAGTAAAACAATCTTTTAAAAATATTTATGTATTCCATGCTTAATATTGGATTTATTTTCATTTTAAGCCTCTAAAACACTATCTTAATCATTAATAGACATAGATAAAAATATCTATTATTCATTACTTACTTGGGATGTTACATCCTTCCCCCTTTAGAATATTGCGTCCCAGCAATTTATTTACTTATCGAATAAATGGGGGTACTTATCCCTCATTGCATTTTCAGATTCCCATGTTGCCTCTTCCATCATGTGGTTTTTCCACAAAACCATTACCTGATTTATCACCTTATTTCGTAACACATGCTCCCTATGGTCATGAATCTGTACCGATTGTTCCTCATAAGATAAGTTCTCTTCCTACTGAACTACTTCTTGACTCAAAACATGATATGGATCTGGCATATACTTCCTCAACATCGAAACGTGAAAAGAATTGTGTACCTAAGATAAACTCAAAGGTAAATCCACCTGGTATGCAACTGATCCAACTCTCTCCAGAATTTCATATGGTCAAATGAACCTTGGACTCAGCTTTTCTTTCTTACCAAATCTCATCACACTTTTCCATGGTGAGACATTGAGAAAAACATGATCACATACCTCGAAAGATAGATCCTTCCTCCAGTTATCCGCATAACTCTTCTGTCTGCTCTGAGCTATTCTCATGTGCTTCTGAATCAGCTGAACTTTTTCTGCAACTCACTATCTTGCTTCTGTGCTTGCTTGATTCTATCTGATAGAGATGATCTCACTGATACCTGAAGCAAAACAGAAGAACTTCCTGAACCCACAACTTCTATGCCAAAGTTCATCAAATCCTTAACCAAAGGATCACGTTCCAAACACAACATTGCTAATGAATCATTACTTTTTCGACTCAAAGCATCAGCCACTTTATTTTCTTTTCCCGAATGGTAATGAATTGTACAATCATAATCCTTGATTAATTCTAGCCATCTCCTTTGTCTCATGTTCAATTCTTTCTGAGTGAATATATACATTAAACTTTTGTGATCGGTATATATTTCACACTTTACACCATACAAATGATGCCTCCAAATTTTTAAAGCGAAAACAATAGTAACTAATTCCAAATCATGTGTAGGGTAATTTACCTCATGAGTTTTCAATTGTCATGAAGCATAATCCATTACCTGATCATTCTGCATTAGGACGCAACCAATTCCTTTCAATGAAGCATCACTATAGATAACAAACTCACCATTCCTAGAATGTAGTGCCAAAACTGGAGCATTCACCAATCTTCTTTTCAATTCCTGAAAACAATCATCACATTCTTTTGTCCAGATAAACTTAACACCCTTCCGAGTTACCTTAGTTATTGGACTAGATAACCGTGAAATATTTCTAACAAACCTTCAGTAATAGCCTGCCAAAACAAGGAATCTACGAATCTCAGTTACATTTGTGGGTCTTGTCCAGTCTTCCACAACTTTTGTTTTTGCAGGATCAATAGTTATCCCATATTTTGAAACAATGTGACCAAGGAAAGAAATTTGTTGCAACCAAAACTAACACTTGCTGAATTTCCAATACAATTTCTTTTCTTTTAAGGTTTTCAAGATAACCCTTAAATGTCTTTCATGCTCTTCTTTACTTTTAGAAAACAATAAAATATCATCAATAAAAACCACCACAAACTTATCCAAGAACTCAGGGAAAATTCTATTCATTAAGTCCATGAATACAGAAGGTGCATTGGTTAGCCCAAAAGGCATTACTACAAATTCATAGTGGCCATATCTTATACAGAACGCAGTCTTCGGAACATCTTCTTCCTTTACCTTCAGCTGATGGTACCCCGATCTCAAGTTAATCTTTGAAAAATACTGAGCTCCCTGGAGCTGATCAAACAAATCATCAATATGAGGCAAAAGATATTTGTTCTTAAAAGTGATATTATTCAAGGCTCTATAATCAATGAAAAGTCTAATTGAAAAATATTTCTTTTTAAGAAACAAGATAGGAGCACCCCATGGTGATGTGCTAGGTCGAATGAAACCTTTCTCTAATAAATCTTCCAATTTCTCCTTCAACTCTAACAGTTCAATTTGAGCCATTCGATAAGGGGGTTTTGAAATTGGCTTAGCATCAGGAACAATTTCAACAGTAAATTCAACTTCCCGATCTGGTATTATTCCAGGCAACTCATCAGGAAAAACATCAGGATACTCATTTACCACTGGCACATCATTAATCTGAATAGTTCCTTTATTTTCAACGATGTGTGCAAGGTAACATTCATTTCCATATTTTAAATGTTTCTCGGCCTCTTGATAAGTTATCAACAGTAAGGGTTCATTCTTGTACACAAACTGAACGTCTTCCTGAAAAGAAACTTCTTTAGCTCTACATTCAATCTTAGCATGGTAAATAGAGAGCCATTTCATACCCAGGATAACATCAAACTCCACTAGAGGTAGAACAATAAGGTTTTCAAGTAGGTTCTTTCCACAGATAAGGATATAAAGATTCTTATAAATTCTTTTTTCCTCAAAATTCCCCCCAGGTGTTTTTACCAAAAGTTCAGGAGTCATTTCTTGAGATGGTATTCCCATTTTACTAGAAAAGGTTTCAGAGATGAAAGAATGTGTAGACCCCGAATCAAACAACACACTGGAATAATATAAAAAAACAAACAAAGTACCTAATACAACTTCATTTGATGGCCCGACATCTACTGAAGTAGTTGCAAAGGATTTCACCACCCCTCTCTACTTGTAGTCTAACTGCTTCCCATCACTCAAGCTCTTTGTCGGACACTCGTTTGCATAGTGACCCATCTCATTGCACTTATAACATTTCACTAACTGTAAATCAAATTTGGTCTTACCTTCACCTTGATCCTTTTCAGTGCAATCACGAGACTTATGTCCCATCTTACCACATCAGTAGCACTTTCCAGAATTCAGAATACATTCCCCAGCATGCCTTTTTCCACATTTATCACAAACTGGAAACTTAGTTTTCTTACCATCAGACTTTTTTGAAGAATTCTTACGTTTCTCCTGCCACCTCGGTCTCTTCTTCTGTTGGTTGTTATAGAACACTTGATCATCGACAAACTCCATTTCCACCTTCTCAGTACATCGAACAAGATTTTCATAACTTTTAAACTCACGAGAATCTAATGCCCTTCGATATTTTGGCTTTAATCCTGAGTAAAAACGATTGATTTTACTATCAAGGTCTCAGATAAAATTTGGAGCATACCTTGCCAATCGAGTGAACCTTTCTACATAGGTAGCCACCAAGTCTTCCTCTTGCCTCACTTCCAAGAATTTCTTTTCCATCCTAAGTTGAATAGCCTTAGGAAAATACTTCTCAAGAAACATACCTTTGAATTCATCCTCGTCGAGAGCATCAATCTCATCAGCATCCCTGATATTTTTAACCATTAACCACCACTGATCTGCCTCACCCTCCAAACGGTAAATAGAAAGACAAACCTTTTGATTGTCTGAACACCCCATGACATCGAAAATCTTCTCCAGTGCTTTAATCCACCCTTCAGCTAGAACAGGGTCAGATGATCCTCTGAATGATGGGGGATGTTGCCTCATGAAATGTTCCACCACGGACATGTTCCTCTGCGGTTGATCTGGCTGATCTCGTGTATGGATACCACCCCCATTTATCGCTTGAGTAAACTGTGCCATTACTGCATCAAACTGTTCAGTTCCAATTCTGACCATCTCAGGATGCTGATTCGGAAGGTTATTTCCTTATGTATGCCTTCCTAGCACTTCTTCCCTATTTCCTCTTCGGAAAACCACTCTGAACAAACATGTCTTAGATGAAGCAACATAGTAATCTTCAAATGCTATATCAATTCAAAAAAAAATATTTTTGGACAATCATTTAATAGAATTCTAACTTCTAATGTTATCTAAACTGACCTCTGATACCAACTATAAAGCCCCAGCCTTAAACCATACTTAATCTTGAGTTATTACAAGATTACACATTGAGGATCTTTTCGGGTTCAGAGTTTTAGAGAATTAGATCATAAAACTTGCATTACATTCCACATATAAACAAAGTGGTTACATAAAGATAGTATTCTTCATTCCCATCAATGGAAACATATTTAAAATAAAACATGGATTATTTATTGACACGTCCTTGACACTATCATCATATCATGTACCTTTCCCTTGACCTGTGAAAAATATTTCAAAAAAACTTGGGATGAGCATAAAAAGCTCAGTAAGGGATATAAAAATAGGGAAAGGAATCATTTGTACATATATATATAAGAATGAGATCATACTTTACCCATAAAACATAATCAAATTAACAAACATCATCAAATCATGAATAAATCATAGAAATCATAAGACATAAAGGTAACTTGAGGCATTCATAACATCCTTACGTAGGGAGTAACCCTCTTGGTTACGTTTGGAATACCCATCATAGTATATTCCCTAAATCTTTTCGGAGAAACCTTAACGTTTCACCCCTTCGCATTACCCAAGTCATTGGAGAGCTATATCGGGCTCACCCGCCCTTAGTTTATCATGGAACCACCCATCTTCATAATAATTCCCAAGAACCTCAACATAATCGTATCACATAAAACATGCATAAAGGAAACATAACATTTCCACCTTTCAATCACAAGATATCAATACAACACATTGATATAAAAACATTATGAAAACCATTTACAATACCAAAATAAATGAAAATTAGAACATGGTATTTATTTTTCTTTTAAAAAGAAGGTATGGCTTGTAGAGGAAGCCGAAACTCAAATAACGGTCACAGCGGCGGAGAAGTCGTTGTCGCCACATACGTACGGAAAAAACATTCCCTTTGGTTGTTTAGTAAATGCTTCATATAAAAAAGATTCCTTTTGAATAAACGTAAATTTCAAAGGGGTTTATACACCGTATAAAATAAGGTTATGTATAAAACAAAATATGCCTCAATGAAAGGAGATTGAGATGAAGTCCCATACCTCGGGTCCGACTTGACTCGATCGTTCTTTAATGTCCTGAATAATAAACATGAGTTAATTTCTACTTGCTTAAGAACTTTTTTCAAGTTCATTATTCCTTTTATATCACTTATTACCATGTCATGAACACTATGTAATAATTTAAGTTAATAATGGTCATTTTAACGATCATTGGTACTTGAGTCAAAAATAAACCCTTTATAATTACAAGTTGTTCATGTATCCATTTTATCCAGAATGGTATTCATGATGTAGATATCATATATGTCATATATATCCAGTACATGCATGCATTTATAATATTACAAAATCATTTAGAGGTAGGAAATGAAATGCACCATTCATGGAGACGGTAAGCCGTACGTACGCATGAACGCTACTTTCATTTATATTTCATATTTTATAGAATAGACTCATAATGATATAAAGGTATATTATAATTCCAGTATAATATAATATATAATATCATAGTTCCATTTTTTATATGTCCCACATATGGTATTTAACGAATCAAATCACTTTGAGGGGGCGGTAGTCCTCACTTCCTTAAATGAAGATATCGCGTTTACCCATAATGGAAACCATAAAGGTATGAACAAAAAGAAAAAAAACAGAAGCTTAAGTAAAAAATAAACATATTATATATCATATATAAATATAGTGACATCTTAATGGCCACCTTTGAAGGTGTTAAAATAATGTTTAACATTCATCGTTTCGGGAGGCATAAATTCACCATCCACGGAAACAGTATGTTCGTTAACCATTAGATGTAGGTGTGTGTAAGTGTAGCTCGAATACATATTATAGAAACATCCTAGTATATTTAGGATACTTGAGTTGTTACAAAAGAAATTAATAAAAAGAGTTTGGGGGGGTTGGAGAAGCAAAATAAAACAAAAGGACTCAAAAGAAGACATTACCTTAAAATCGGGTAACTCCCTTTGGTTTGAGCTCAAAGGCTTCCTTGGGAAGACTTCTTCCCAATGTGAGGCTTCACGGAGTAAGAGAGGGAAGTGGAGAGACAAAATGATCAGGGGTTGGCCGAGCCAAAGGCTTTGGGAGTGTGGGTAAGGAGGTAGAGGTGAGGGCCTTTTATAAGAGGAGAGGTGGGGCATTCTTGGAAAGTAAAGATAAGTTACTTTATTTTAAAAAGTGTCTCGGATTCAAAAGGCCCCACATTGATATAATTCGAGGATAAGGTGATAACGGTTCTAAATCCACACATCCAATTGGTTTTGGACATGTTTAGGTATTAGATATTACATTATCTTTCTATTTTATTTAAATCGTTAAATAATGAGGACATCGCTGCATCATCATGATGTCATGAATAATTTAATTTATTTAATGTCTAAGAATTATAAAAAAAATACTATGATGTATGAAATATTTTTATCTTTCTAATGAATATTTATAGTCAAAAATATGACTTGTATAACTCCATGTAAAAATTGTTTTAGTAAAATAAATCATATTTGTGTTATTTTTACTTTAACATTAAATAAAAAGTTATTTATGTCATTTCCCAACCAATGTGGCTCCATGGGGTCCCCAAGTTGACCCATGGCTTGTCTTGGTCGGCCGTTACACAACAAATGAGGTTAGGACATGTGTCATGATCATCTCATACTATTAAAGCATTATTTTTACCTTAAACTACACTAATTACCACTAATCGCGATTAAGAACTTAATAAGTTACTATTCACCAAAAATTATTTTAATCCTATTGAACCACATTATACTTCTTAATGACAACCATGTATGTCGGATTTTTGAAATTCAAAACACAATGATGGAAAAATTTCATTTAAACGGAAAAATCAGTTTTTATAAGTACCACTTAGTGGTTTCACTATTCATCAAAAATTGAAGTTTTTTAGAAATTTACCAAAAATTCACCCTAAGCTATATTTGATATTTCGAATTCAAAAATGAAGTATATTTTAAAAAATTCAAAACATATAAGTCACATTAATTAATTTAATAATTAATTCCCGCTGTCATGACAAATAGCGTGTTTTTATGAAATAATAAGTATCAAAAGATTGATACCAGTTTAAGTCCAATTTCAAAGTAAATTTATTCCAATGACCACCATTGGATTAAATAGTAAAAATATATTCTAATTTCACTTCAAAACCAATTCAAAATAAAATCTAATCATATAAATAAATTAGATTAAAAAGCAGTTTTGATGTAAAATGCAGTATTTTTCACTATTCATTAAAAATGAACATTGTCTGAAAAATACCAAAAATTAACAAAAAGTAAATTTTTATGTCCCAATCATAAAGAATAAGTTTATTTTGACAAACATAGCTTATAAAATTGTCAAAATATAGATTTAAAAATGGGTTTCCATCAAAAGTCCGTAAAACAATCTTTTAAAAATATTAGTGTATTCCATGCTTAATATTGGATTTATTTTCATTTTAAGCCTCTAAAACACTATCTTAATCATTAATAGACATAGATAAAAATATCTATTATTCATTACTTACATGGGATGTTACACTGGTTCATAGTTGATCATCTTACAAAGTCTGCACACATCATTGCTATTAGGGGGGATTTCTCTCTGGATCAGCTTGCCATGATATATGTAAAGGAAGTGGTAAGATTGCATGGAGTACCACTTTCTATTATATCTGATCGGGATCCGAGATTTACCATGATGTTCTGGAGAAGTCTTCAGCATACTCTGGATACATAGTTCAGTTTCAGCACTGCTTATCATCCTTAGACAGACGGTCAGTCTGAGAGAACAATTCAAACTATAGAAGATATGTTGAGAGATTGCTCTATAGATTTAAAAGGTGGTTGGGATCAACACCTACCTTTGGTGTAATTTTATTACAATAATAGATTTCAATCCAGTATTCAGATGGCTCCTTATGAAGATATCTATAGAATGAAAAGTAGGACTCTAACTTGTTGGGATGAAGTTGGGGAAAGAAAGCTATTAGGACCTGATCTTGTTGATGAGATGGCAAAAAAGGTCCGATCAATTCAACAACACATAGGAGCAGCTCATAGTCGACAGAAAAGTTATGTCGACAACCGTAGAAAAGACCTAGAGTTTTAAGTGGGTGATAAAGTTTTCTTACGAATATCTCCCTGGAAGAGGGTCATGAGATTTGGAAAGAAGGGGAAGTTGAGCCCTAGATATATCGGTCCTTTCGAAATACTGGATTGTGTTGGAAAGGTAGATTACCAATTGGAACATCCACTGAATCTCTCTCAAGTTCACAATGAGTTCCATGTATCTCTCCTGAGAAAGTACATACCTGATCCTTCACATGTACTCATCTCAGAAGTTGTACCACTGAAGTAAGATCTTTCTTACGAAGAACAGCCGATAGAGATTCTGGATCATAGCAAAAAAGTCATACGAAACATGACCACTTGATTGGTGAAAGTTTTATGGAGGAACCACCAATTAGAAAAAGCTACATGGGAGCTTGAGGATATGATGAGGGAGAGGTATCCTCATCTTTTTGTTACAATGTGATGAATTTCGAGGGCGAATTTCATTTTTAGGGGGGTAGAATGTAACACCCGAGACTTTTGTGAGAAATATTTTGTTTTTATGTTATATAAATCTTCAAAGGAATGTTTCACTACACACAACACTAGCTTGGCTTGCTTTACATGCAACTGCGACCTTCCTCCGTAGCTTGCGTTGTACGCAATACTGAGGTTCACTAAACAATGATATGCTATTAAAATATTATTAAAACTATAGTTTTGAATAGTAATAACCACTTTTTGAAATTTCGTAAATTTTATTTTTCAAAATGGGCTTCATTTTTTGATTCAGAAAATCGAGATTAGCTTCAGGTGAAATTTTGGTACTTCTCGGATAACTTTCATATTCTGATGAATAGTGAAAATTACTAAATTTTAATTAAAAAAAACTTTTTTAATCGAAATAATTAATAGTGATAAATTACTAATTTTAGTGGTTTTAATGTATATTTAGAATATATTTTTTACAATTTAAGAAAAAAAATTTCATTGGATGTAGTTTCACAACTAAACCAGACATAAACAAGTGTCAATCTTTTGATAGTTATTATCTCTTAAAAACACGCTATTTGTTTTGACGACGGGATTTAACTTTTAAATTAGATAATGTAACTAATATTTTTTGAATTTGGTAAAATAGACATCATTTTTTGAATTCATAATATCAAATATAGCATAGGCCTAATTTTTGGTAATTTTTTTTCAAAACTTTCATTTTTTGATGAATAGTGAAACCACTAAGTGGTAGTTAAAACAACTGAATTTTTCATAAAACATAATTTTACCGCTTCTGTGAGTAGAATTTAAAATATCCGAGAGACATGGTTAATATCAATGACTAAAATGTGGTTCAATGAGATGAAAATAATTTTGGGTGAATAGTAACTTTTTAGTGTTTTTACCACGGTTAAAAGTAAATAGGGTAATTAAGGGTAAAAGTGTTATTATTATTACCCTAACACATGTCCTAATTCTATTGGATAAGTGTAATTCGACCAAAAACAACCTTAGGAATAAAATATGACCATTTAGGCCCACATGGATTAGATTAGGACATTTATTATCAATTTATTTAATGAAGGGTTAAAATAGTTAAAATCAATGTTTAATAACTAAATCATTTTAAATATAGGGTTATACATAAGATAGATTCGACTATAAATATTCATTAGAAATCTAAAAATCTTTCCAACATAATGGTATTTTATTTTTATTTTGTATACTTAAAATAAATTAATTTGTTTATGATACAATGATGATGCAGTAATTATCTTATTAATGAAATATTGACATAATTGATGTTATAAATACCCAAATAAATGTATTTTGAGACTTTTTATGAATTAAAATAATTTTATATGTTTAAATGACATGTTAGTATTCATTTAATTAATTGTTTTCTAAATAATCATTCTGTTATGATTTTCACAAAAATCAATTACCAAATAGTGTCAAAATTGACATAAAATAGTTTTTCAAACAAATATTATATTATTAATTATTATTATACTCCTAAAAATCTAAGGGTCGGCCAAGATACTTATATCATGATAGGTGTATTATTAATGGACCACTTGGTGGTCTCTTGGAAGTATACGTTACGTTTATTAACTATATAATAAAAAAATACAAAGTGACATGGTAAATGTCAATCTAATTAACTAAGAGTTAAAACTAAAGTATAAGGTTAATATAATGACCTAAACTTTTCTAAATTCTATTGGATGAGATTATTTCGACCCATACCCACCTTATCTTCGAAATATATCCATTTAGAGCTATTAAAAACGGAATTTGACTTTATAATAAAATAATCTTTTCAGTTATTCCAAAGGTGCCCCTCTCCTCCCTTATAAAAGGGAACCTCCTCCCTCTTTTCCTTACACCACATTGAGCCTTCAATATTGGCCAAACGCTAAAAAATTCACTTCTCCACTTCCCTATAAACATCCTAGAGTTCCTGGTCTTTTTCAAAGACCAATTTTAGTTCCCTAAGAGGAGGTCTCAAAGATATGCTTCAATGAAGAGGTAATGTCCGTTACCGATTCTTTCAACTTTATTTGTTCTTCCACTTCTTCTTCATTATTTTTTTCATTATTAAGTAAGAACATAAGTATCACTAATATACTGATATGTTATTATAAGTATGAAACAACCCTATTTCACCATCTATCCATCCTACGGAAAACCAAATCACCACGCGTGCGTATGTACGGAATACCATCTCCACGCCGTAGTGTAATCTATATTCCACCACCACCTTACATGGATGGGTATAATGGTGTAAATAATGACTATATATGATTATTGTAAAGTAATATTTATTCTGAAATATTATACATACACTCAAATACAATTCCATGATCATGGGAACGATATCATCCCTCATGCGTACGTACGGAATACCATCTCCATGATGTGATGCGACTCGTTCTACATGATCTTCATTTCATAATGATTACATAAATGAATTTAATGAATGAATATGATATATATTACACCAATAACATTCTGGAAATAAGGTATCTATAACCTAAAATGAAAAATAATAATTTTTTCGACAAAACACGAATAAGAACAAAAAGTAATAAACACCCGAATAACACGTAGTAATGAAATATTACTAATAAGAAGCTAATAATATGACCATATATGATATCATAAAAATACGTATGATTCAGGAATAAGTCAATAGCATTATTTAAATCATTATAGAGAAGGTTCAGACACTTACGAAGCAAATCGGACCTAAGGTAAGGGAAAATATAACAATCTCATTTTATCTGATATTGTTTATACTTTGGTATTTACTGGGGTGTATTTAATCATCCACATCCCTGTTTCCTCAATATGTAATATTGTTTCCATCCACCTACAATTGTTTAAATGCAATTTTACCCTTCGGTGAGTTTTTAGTAAAAGATATGAAATGAATCTTTGGTCGTTTTTCGTACGAGGTACTTTTTGACTTTTCTGAAAAAAGTACGAGAAGAATGTTTTTGTAACTTATACGACATGAATGGATTTTTAAAAAATTATTTCCAAGAAGCTTCCTTTACAAGTTTTTTATGTTTATTTTTAATCAAATTATTTTATTTTAAAATTGTATGGCATGTTATGCAAGAAATTTTTTTTTGAAGTAGAAAGGATATTTTCCTCAAGAATGGAGTTCAAGTGTTTTATCAAAATTATTTTACATCTAAGATAATATAGGTTTCTGTTTCTATCCCTATTATTACATTGATTTTATTATGCTGTGATGGAATTATTTTTATGAATTCCTTTATCTTATATGAATTGTTTTATGACGTCATGTTGTTTAAGAATCCAATTTTTATTACATGGGTTACGCAATGATGTATGATTTATGATTTTGTGGCACACATAAGAATGGTATCATTATAAGATGGGTGGGACCTATATCTCCCTCCAATGCATTGGGTAAAGATTTTATATCTCATGAGATAGACATGGCTGGAACGGCAGGTTAAACCGGTTTAGTGAAATAGGACTGAAACAAGGAGTGAACTCGGTTCAAAAATGGACTTTGTCCACTAAGATAGTCTTGGCAACGAGTCTTGACTAATAAGAAATGATTCTCTAGGATTATTTGTGTATTCCAAAAAGAATCATGCTTTATGTTATGATTATTGGGATTATATTTCACTACTATGATTTATCCCATGTTATGAAATTATGATCTCTTTTGCAGGTTATGATTTCCAGATGTTATGTTCTTATATATATGATGTGATTGATATTTATTTTGTTTACCCTTACTGAGCATTTGAGCTCACCCTTTTGTATGTTTTATTTCCCCAGGTCAAGAAGAAGGTTATTATGTAGGATATGCCAAAAAGGACTCTAGATATGATGAAATAAATGGGAGACAAAGTAGATGCTTTATGAACCAGTTGTTTATGTTTCCCAGTTTCTAAAGACTCTATACCTATAAGGTCCTTTCCTGGTTTTGTTATATGTTGTAATAAGTCTTCTTCGATTCTGATGTAATAACAATGTATGTAAAGTATGTGTCGTTATAAAAGGTGTCAAGATATAGTCCACTTTTGTGGAATCCTTTTGCAAGAATAGTTTTTCTTGTTGTTTATCTGGAAAATGTTGAACATTTGGAGGTTCAAATGATGTGAGATTTTGAAACTCACCCTTGATAGATCATCAATGTGTACAAAGGTAAATTTAAATAACATGGTCAAAAAAATGTAATTCTTAAGCATTTAAGATCTGAGAATGAGTTATTAGACCCTAGTACATTCCCATGAAAAATGAAACAAATGTAGGTTCTGGTATGTGTGTGCAAATTTTAAAAATGAAGGAGGTATAGAAAAAATGGTTTGTGGTAATCCCAGGTTTTAACTGAAGGCAACTATGCCTAGGTAACAACTGATCGCCTGAAATGAAACAAAAATTTGACTAGACCATGATGTTTTGTTAACTCCTCATAGTAATGTATCATATTAAGAATTTATACCAAGCTACAGTAGATTCAAATCAATTTAATAGTGGTAGTGCAGGGTTGAACCCATAGGGACCCTTTGGTAAAGTTGGAAAGATAGTGATTAGAAACAAGTAGAACAATTTCCCACATGACCCTTGTTGGGGTTTTCAAAGTATTGTATAGTTTTTTTTAAAAAGGAGAGAGAGAGAGATATTGATTAGGGTTAATTATGGGGATTTTGAAAAAGGAGTCCATAAATCTATATTTGGATAGTCCTATGAGTTATGAGAAAATGTATTGTGAAAATCTCCAATTTGATTTGGTAAAACCAATTGGATCTACCCAAGATGGCACTACTCTTTGTTCTAGAGGTTGTCAACAATCGAGGTGCATATAGCATGGATCCAAAGGTAGAAAGTGTCATATATTATTAGTCATAGCCTAACCAAATCTAATTAGGTCAAGGTACATATATTGAAATTCCCCTATCAAGGTTGTGTAAAAGAATAAGATTGAAAATAATTCTTAATCTGATTACTAGGGACAAGGTTACCTATATTTTAATTTAATGATTCATCAAGTTTAAAACATCCCCTACTCTCGAACCCTAACCCCAAAATATTATTTTTGGCTGGTAAAAATGATGTTATATAGAAAAGAAACTAGAATCATTATTAAAATAATAATTAAACACTTAATTCTTTAACAATCAAAGATAATATCAATTTTAAATCAATACAAATTTAACATTATTTATGTAACAACAAAGAGAAGACAATATTTGGGGTTTGATGTAGCATTTGGAATTGAATGGAAATTGAAACATGAACAAGAAATCCAAAATCCTTGTAATGAGGTGTACCAACAAGAGGAAATATAAATCGAAGAAGTAATTGAACAAAAATATTTCTGGAAATATGAAAGGTAAAAAGAATATAAGAATGAAGAAAAATATGTCCATAATTTGTTCAAAGCCTCCACTTGAATATATATATATATACACCTTGACATCCCACGGTGTGAAATGGTTTCATGTCATGTGAATAATTTAACTGACTTATTCCTCGAAACATTAACAATTTTTAATTTAAATTCCATAATGAACTCAGATACACAAATGTATTTGGAAGACATATATCCCCCAGATTTTCTGGCTTGAATCTTTGAATGATTTCAAATTTAAATCATTCATGTCATGTAAACTATTAATGTTGTTTGTTGAATTGTCCTAGGGATATATGGATTATAAAAAATTTCACATGTTATCCTTCACCATGTAGGTGTAGTCTGATCGAGTAATTCACACTGTGAAATAGGTCCACAATGTGTAATGTTTGAAATTTTATAATTTATAGTGTCTACAATTTTGAGAATGGAGTTCTTATTTACTGTAAAAAATCACCAAAACTCAATTAATTATCTACGTAATCGTGAAAAGAACATAAATAAACTTATCCAACATATATATATATATTATCAATAACATAGATTCGGTGCCAACATTATTACATTGGTAGAATATACAAGATTTTTTATCCCAAAGGACCAATCAGTTTAATAGTCATGATGAAATAGATACAATCATACATCCCATTTTACATTCTAATTAATGTATAAAACATTGTGAATGTAAATATTCATCATCCATGAATACATTCAAATATTAATTTTTTATATCATGGGGAAAGAGAGAACGAATGGGTGAGATCAGATGCTCAATAGGGGATATATATAATGGAAGATATGATGTGTAAATAATGTATAATCAATTTGGTATGGTAAATAACTGCCAATAAATTCCTTTTAATCAATAACTATATTACAAAAAATTCATCCATGGATAATATCAATGTAGTAATCTCAGGGATAATAATAACTGAATTATCAATGAAGAAAATGAATAATGATGTATTTCAATATCCCAAACATCATGATATCATTACTAACAAGAGCTTATTCCAAAAAAGTTTAAAATGCATAGGAATACACCAAAAACCTGTTTAATATGGTTAGACAACTAGGTTGCCTCACGATACCTATTGATGTATTAAGGGAATATCTATAACTTATATCCACTTGACACATCATTTCCAATAAATTCCTCATATATTGAATGATCAATTTAATTCTTAACCAATTATCCTTATCAATAAATATATGTATTTAGAAAAGGATAAAAAATATGAATTTTTTCTCCAAACAATCAAACAAGTTCCATAAAAAAATGAAATCTGTTAAAATGGTAAATAGTTTAGGCAATAAGAATATCCATGATATAAGGAATATTAATATTTATTATAAATTTAAATTCATAGAAAAATGATAAAAATAGATAGAATTTTATAATAGAAAGTTAATGATAATAAAATCAAAATGATATTAAAGATAGAAATCAATTCATTCAAAATATAATATTTTATTAAAATAAGTGTTTACAAAAATATTTCTTAAGAATTCATGGAGAATTATTATCGCACTCTGATTTTGTTGTGAATTATCCAATGATCCCTACTTAATATTATGAAAATCCATTCTGTATTGAGAAAAGGAAGATCCAAAAAACATTGAAACACAAAAAATATATTGTATTAATTTCTCTGTGTGTCCAAAGATAAATTGTACATTGCGTACTTTCATGAATTTATGTGAATAAATATGAACATGAAGGATATTAATGAAGAAAGTATGTAAACTTTTGTAAAGAAGAATAAGAGGTGAACATTATTATATAAATAAGAATGCATGCATACATGATCCTATTTGAACATGAGAACACAAATTCATAATATCTTGATTTTATGTTGAGGTCTTAATGCTCTATACGACTTGTGAAAGTTTTTATACATGTATTAGATGTTGTTTTTAGTGCAGTGTAATTATTGTCTCCAAAAATATTAAATTTCACTAACAAGAACTCATACAATAAATGGTGGTTATTTTGTATTGAAAAATATATTTTTAACAATGATATATAATCTCATTTTATTGTGTGTTGAAGATAAAGATAGTGGAAGATATGTACATAGTTTATTTATATCTAGGAAAAAGTAATTTTGATGATTCTATGTTGGTTTGATATTTATATTTCTAATAATAATAAATGAGGTTTTTGATTCCAGACAGTAGAAGAATAAGTTTTAGTGTAGTTTTTTTTCGCATATGAAGAAATATATCAAGATATTATTATACACTATTTCAAATTATTGGGTGTCAAATATCAATGGTTTAATAATAGCTTGTTGGCTAATCAATATTCAGTTGATCATCGTTTTTGTCCGGGATAATTGTGTTCATCATTCCACACCATATTCCCATTATTGTGACTCACATGAAGAAAAAGATAATTTTTCTATAAAGTTTATTACTGGTAAGATGTAAAGTGTGTTTCATTCCTATTTCTATGAAAGAAACAAAGAGATGATGAAGTAATTAGAAGATGAATAAAGTACTTTAACATCCAATAGTAGTATATATGGGTGGATGAATTTATTGCTGTTACAAAGAACCCTATAAATAAGGAGAAGAATGTCCTTGTAGGCAGTATAAATATCCAACCATGTTTTGTAAAACATTCACTGTTAATTGAGTACAGTGTATTTTAAGTGAAAGGGTATTTCATATTTCATGTGATCATAAGGAAAAAATTAATTTTAACGGTTTTGTTGTTGTATTTTTTTTATTCCCTACAATGGACCAGCTATAATTATTAATTAGTTAACCTTGTGAATACATCAATTTTTATTCATTACTACTTTCCTATACATTCATGTGATAGGGAGAATTGAATAATAAAATGAAGATCTTATTAAGGAAAATAGGTAAAAAAGGGAAAATATTTAAAAAATCCCCAACACGGATTCAACCCTCCTCTCAGTGTTATATATTTCCCAAACTATTCCATTCAGTTAGAACATAGGTAATAAAAACATTTCCAAGGCCTGGGTAAGCTTATATGCTCACCATCATTAGTTGAAAACATCCTTTAAAATATCCTAGTATATTCCTTAGAGTTCATGCCTTAGCTCAAATATTACATAATAAATTAGTTAATTCTAGGTTTATTCATGAATTCATCAATTCAATAAAATGATCCTCCCATGTCTTTCATCAAATAATATTTCTATAATAATGATAACCATTATGGAATAATTGTCAAATGGTAACATATATCATTCACTTTTTTTCAATAATTGTCAAAATTATGGATACTACTACATTATTCTATGCCACAAGATATAACTCAACCATGCATTACCATTGGTAATGGATTTGGAATAGAATATATATATATATTCCATATAATATGACCAAATAGTATAACACAATATATCTTAATCACATCTTATGTGATTTAATATTTAATGAATATCTACTACAGCAACACATCTAACCCACATTACAACATATTAGGATTAATCACTTCCATTATCAATTACAATATCTTGGGAGGAATGAAATCAACCTTGTATCACAAAACCTCTGGAGGCATCATGTTAATCCTATATAACAGAATATCTGTAGTCATTTCATCTGACCTATTTGATAACATCTTGAGATGCATCACATCTAACAGTTATCACAAAAGAGTTGGAAGTATCAAAACTCACCTGCATCACAACATCTCAAGAGGTGTCAAGTGAAACCAACCTCGTAACATCATTTTATGAATCGCACCCAACCCATATCACAATATCACAAGTAGAATCATGTCTGACCAATCCATGTAAAACAAGAATGTGAGTAAAATCATCTCATAAGGAATGTCAACTGTGTAATAGATTCTCATGTTAAAACATCCATAATAAACATATATTGTCTTAGGGATGTGCATAACTAATAGAATACATAGTCATTTTAGGATATATATCCCACCTCGACTAGGACATTAAACACCATTATTTTAAAAAACATACAAACTTGGGTTTCATGCCTCATCATAATCACCAGATGGGTGAACAATGTGTTACCCAGAAACATGACCTAACAAAGGGTGAATAGATAGTTGGAAAATCCTTAATCACCACAAAATGGTTAATCCCCATTGCAATTTGGTCATATGAACAAACCTGATCACCTGGTTACCCACACCCATGGCATGGTACAACAAGCTCTTACACGGATTGTTTGACCTCCATTGGTATAGATTATCATCACCCTTATAATTAACCATATTTCCAGGGTTATATTACAATTCAAAGTAGTTAAATAAAGAACCACCTTAAAGGATTTTCCATTCCATACCATAAAAAACTCAATTTTCATACATAAAAACTCTCAAAGATATAATATACACCTTTCAACAATAATTTAAGGACATGAGACCCCAAAATATCTTATTATCTTGGAATCTCATCACATTCGAAGGGTGACCTGATCAGTGATTAATACCTTTTTACTACATAAGTTATAATGTACCTATCATAATATAAATGGATCACCCAATCACCGAATCAGAATGGGAATCAAATTTGATTACAAACCATGATATTCTCATATAAACACCCATGATCAAATCCTCTATAGACAAAGAGAAAATAATATATATGTTCCCCACTAGTAATTGATCTTAATAAGAATAAAAAATCAAATAAAACCTCATTATGTGGTAAAAGTTCATTCCCACTAATGGAAAACCTCATTATTTTCTTATTCCAGAGTAATAAATCTTATAACAATGGTTAGATATCCATAAAAAACTACACCTTAAATACGTAACAGTAAAGGGACTCTTAAGAGTCTAACAAGCTTCATAGCTTTACCTCACATAATGGGGAACCACTCAAGTTCCACATTTGAGTAACTCATAACGGATCACCTAAAATTTAAATTTATATAACATATGAGAAATATGTAAAAGGATTAATATTAGGTCCCACCTATCTTAAGAATGGTTTTATCCCCTTAAAAAATATGTCCCCCTAAACAGGAGATCCTAACATGATCACTGTCATTATTCTTGAGCTATTACCTCATCCAAGAGGCTTGGAAATTAATTATACACAATATTTATTAAATTTATCCAATTGATTAAACACTTTTCATTTGGATATAACTAAAAACCACAATAACGGACACATATTAATTTATATATTTCATATTAATTTTTTACATTCAATAATTGAATTTCGGTAGTGTATATTCATCACTGAAACAACATATATCCTCATATGTACTTTGAAAAAAAAAACCATCGTTATTGTATGATTTCACATTGATCAAGTGAAATCAGAACCAAATCCCATAATAAATTATTTTATAATTAGAATGGAGTATTATAAATTGAAGACTGGATAAATATTGAATATCTCACCTTTTCTGATAAATCTATAAGACTAAACCTTCAATGATTCTAAGTAATGTGAGGAGGTGTAAGGTGTGGAAAAGGTCATTCCCTCCATTATTTTAATGTCCAATTCTTCCCAAAAAAACTATAGGGGTTCCATTTTAAATATATTATTTTAGAAAACAAAAATAGGGGACTATTGGAACCCTCTATCATGATGAAATTCATGTACAAATTTCACTCTAACAACTTTATTATGTTTCATTGTAAAATAGACATACGTGACACAACACAACACTATATCATTAGAAATTATAACCCCCCCAATAAAACTATTATGGGATAACCTCGAAATTCATGTTAAAATTCCTTATTCTATTCTAGCACAAACATTTTTTTGAGTCATATATTTTATCATGATATAGTGCCTCATAGTGGATTTCCATATTATAATGGTGTGGAACCTCCCAACGATCCCAAAATTATTCTTACATAGGAGCATCATGGTTTAATGAATCTCATTGTGGTGTGGTTGAACACCAACTACCAAAAAACAATTATCACAAATAACCTCACACCACTCCACAATACCTTCTATTACTATGTGATCTTTTAATTGGGATAAAAAAATTTACCCACACTATGGATAAATTTTCAAATATAGCGTTCTGAACTCCACCAAATCCTCTAACAAAAAATCCATCAAAATATATATAGTTTGATAAAAATATAAACAATAACATACCTTGTAAAATTTACGGTGTTTCAGCCTACTAACCATGTCATTTCACAACATTGATAAGTATCTATTTGAATATTTTATAGACCAAATTAATCACTAATATTAGATGCACATTCAAATTCTTGATCTGTATTTGGTCTGATACAACCGATATTAAACCGAAAAAATAGAACTACCATACTTTCCAACTTACACTTGTTTTAGATCATTAAAATTTTTATTTATTCCTGAAAGGACTCAACTTGATCCTTATCTATTTCATCATGCTCAATCGTTTGAAAAAAATCACTACTTGATAAATTTCTACACTTACTATCCCCACAAATCCGACAGCCCATGCATTATCAAAGATATTAGCTCTATTCAGTCTATAATGATACCTATCTCCCTATGTAATTCTTTTATTCTCAATTCAATGACATGAACAACAATGGTTATTATCACTAGTTTACATTTGTTCATTGCTCACTAGGTGTTACACCAAAGAACCTCTAATTCTCATAATCATCAAACTCATAGTCTCACAATAAGGAATTAACCATATCATAAAGCTTAAATTCATTGTATATATCATTGTACCATATATGGGTACTGACATTATATAGACTCGACCACAAAACTACTCATTTTTCTTGAAATAAATTGTCAACAGTTATTGAATACATTATCTTTGCAAGATAATCACAGGTTTATACCCATATTTGGGTAATTCCTATAAAATAGTAAAATTTATTCCACAATTATCCAAGTGCTAAAATTAAATCATAACCTTCAACGGTTTAGGTACTCTGACCATGTTACTCCTCATACTCACCATATTCCACCCAAAATATGGGTCATAGAAAAAAATATCCAATGGTGTGAACCCCACAATAGGATTTCCCTTATCATTGATCATTGATCATCAATATACTCATATAAAATAACTATTAAAACACTGATTCTCCAAATAATCTTTCATTATATCCTGATAGACCCATCACCCAAATTTTTTTATAGGATATCTAACAACATGGTTCTAAACAGAACCATCACTCAATGACATTGCTAATTTGGAGTCCCAACACATAAATCTCAAAAGATATATCTAGAAATATATGAATCACTCATTATCACAAGATTCTCCTATTCCAACTCACTTTGGATAACATATAACACCAATAGTAGATCATAATCGTATAGGAAAAAAACCAAATAATCATATTGTCGATCATTAGTTCTCAATATTCAATCACACAAGACCATTCCTAAAGGAACCATTTATCTATCCAACGATTGAAATATCCTCATTTCCTAATTTTTTTAATATTTCATAGCTAGACATTATTTCCACCTAATTCTTCATTTTCTTTATATATTTAAGTCATCATCTAAATTTATTATAAATTAGAAACTACTCGTATTTCATGGACTTGATATAAACAGTTTGGGAAAACTAAGGAGTCAAAGAAACCCATCACAATATATAACTGAATATTCACCATTGTTTAGTCAAAATCACAAAAAATACCCTCATGTAACCACCATATGTCAACAATTACATCATGGCATACCCATCTTGAACACCAAACTATAATATCCAAATATCACCCTCAAATTGATTTTCCAAGTTCATTTCAATCAATATTCCCCACATACTATCAATTTTAGATTGTGCCTAACCATCACTAAAATCACCAGCCAAGGCATAACATAAATCATGTTATCCAATCCATCATAAATATAGTATCAAAACTCAATATACTTTTCCCACAACATGATATATATCACTAAAATACTCCCACATGGTATGAAACTATACTATTTCTAACCAATCCACATACCCAAATAGTCTTACACCATAATTCCACCATAAAATATAACTAAACTCTTGTCCCCATGAGTCATTTCTCACCAATCCTAAACTCATGCATCAAACCCACTGACCATGCATCCAAATAATTTTAGAGGAATAATCATACAAAGAATAACATGTGAATCAATATTCATATGCCTCAAATCATCTATCATTCCCATAAAATAAATGATCATACATTGCTTGGGTTCTATTAATATCATATGAATAATCTTCCCATTATTGTTATCATAATGGTGTCTAAGTCCCTAGGCTCACCCCAAATTCTTCGGCTACCACCACATATCACAACTCATCCCATGTATAAATAAGGAATGCACCATATTACATGGTTAATATTTTCTATTCCAATATCCTATGTTGGAACTCGTCATCCTAAACCTCTCAAAACTAGTCTAAAAACTGTGTCCCACATAGATCGTATCCAATGATGTAGTTTCTTCTTATTTAAGCTCAAAATTTTCAAATTAATGCATTATCTATAAAACTATTTGAGTATTCTCATCAACATCAGCATACTTATTTGAATATCAAGAACCTACTCAACTGTGAGAATCCTCAATGAGTACCCACATGTAGGACTACCTCCTCAAGGACCACTGTGGCATTTGTGTTCATATTGATGAAATAATTTTATAATTATTTATATGAAGAGACACATAATAATATATTTCTATTTAATTATAACATAGAAAATTATCTATTTTGTTAAATTCCTAATAGTTCATTTTTTATTTATTAAATAATTGAATCCTGTTTTTTCTCAGAAACAGTATCACAATCACATATAAGCATGCACATGTCATGTGATCCTATGTGTGGTAGTTAATACATGAACACATGATTCCAAGAACACCAATATAATAAAGAAACTAATAAATTAATAACAAAAACATCATCTTTGAAAAAAAATAAAATCTGCTATAATAATGAAAAAAATAATGTAAATCACAACTACATAGAAATTTGTACTTCAGCTCATTCTGGAACTACTCAGGCACAAAAACTTCTTCCTTACCATTTTTGAAAATAATTATCTCTCCATATACCATATAAGAATTAATAATACAACAAAAAGAAATCTCTGATAACTCTTTATAATATATCTATTTTTTCAACCTAAATAGTGACTGAATTAGAGGTTTGACAATGCCTTAGGTGATCTTATATGTATGTAACAGGTTTTTGATTAGCAGTGACGGTTGGATAAACCATTTCTGGTTACCATAAGCATTAGTATCTATATAACATCAAAAACAAAAAACAAAAATATGCATAACAAGAATCTTATCATAGTTAAGGAAATGGAATTATAATGGAAATATATCCATATTAAAAACATATCCATGATATAATATAATCTATATATACCAGTCACACAAACATACAACAATGAATGATTTCCCATTGAGATAATCATCCATAGTCCATAAAATAAACTAGAAATAATAAAATAAGACCCAAAAACGAACCCCAACGCCACCATATACCCATTCACAAATCCCTAGTTATATCCTCAATATCATCTTCCTTTATATGGTCTATCACTTGAATTGGCATGCCAACCAAAAAATCTAAACATGAAGAAAATATCCCATGTTATGCATGATCGGAAAATTAAATAGGATACAACTAATTATGTCTCTAATAAAAGTATAAATATATGAGAATTCATGTATTAATTGAAAAGTAATTTATAAACATCATATACATACATCCATCACAATGGATGGTGCTCAAGAAGCAATGCTGATGGTTTATACATAGTTTTATTGAACAATGTTATATTATAGTTTATTTATGGTACTACCTCCATCAACTTAATGTCCATATCTACTCTTTTAGGTGTGTTATTTTCTTCAGGATGTTCTCTACTAATTTTAGACATTTTAGGGAATTATATTTTATTTAGAAACACTTTTTAGTTTATTTAATAATGAATTTTAAATGAAAATGTAATAATTTATAATTGAATTTTTACCCTTACAGAGGGTATGGGGTCTACATAAAGGTAAATACATCCCAGTTTTACACATGTGATTTTAATGGTATTATACCGTAATCCCACTTATTAAAGGGTTATATAATGGTAAAACACCCACTGCATAGGGGAATGGGAGAATTTATATAAATTATATAAGGTTAGGGAACCTTGTAAATGTGTTGTATAAGGAAAGATTGTTTTTTATATGGATTTTAAAAGGGTATTACATCACTTTAGAAGGGTAACCTTGCAATTATTAAAGGGTATTCCATAGGGGTACTGACTCATGTAAGGGTATTTTCTAGTGGTAACATTCACTGTGTAAGGGATTCCATATATTTTATAAAGGATGAATATGAGTATTCCAAGAGTTTTTTATTTTTTTTCTAAGTGAGTAACCAATATAAGGGTAAATCCCATGACCCTTACATAAAACCCAAGATTTATGTAAGTGTAAACCAAGTTACCCTAATATTTTATCATTTTTAGTAATTTTTTTATTTCTTCATCTCTATATCAACTTGTCATGTCCTTTGATGTCCATAAAAATATAACATCATGATAATAATTTCATTAACTATTTTAATGTTTGTAACTCCTCTTTTATGTTATTTCAAACCTTCTATATTTAAGATTTTTTTGAAAAAATTAAAATAAATAATGTTTTAATTTGGAGATTTTCTTTAGTTCCCGATAACGCTTTTAATATTTTTAAAAATAATAAAACATTCACTAAAATGTTTATTGGTTATCTAGTTTTTTGTTTTTTTAAACATCCATACACTAGGTGATCAAAAAATGGTGTTTTCATTGCTTCCCTTCAATTTTGGGGTTTGTAATATATCTTGTTACTTTATGTGGATCACTCATTACTAATTTTAAATTTTGTTATAAAGGATAGTGATTTCTTAAGGTAATTATTTTCTCTTTAAACCCTTACTACTTGTTTAATATAAAATTAATTTATAATTTATTTTCAAGGATAGATTTTATTCATTGATTAATAATATTTAAAATTTCATAGAGTGTGTGTAATGAAATTCCATTGAAAATGTATTATAGAATTATACATGATTTATTGATATTATTCTATTTATTAAATTAATGATTTGAGACATGGTTTTGATGAATAAAAGACCATTTAATAAAAAATTATTTCATGTTAGAAGGAATAATTTAAATAGAATGAGTTTTATTAAATTAAATTCGGGATGGGTTCCAAAATAATGGAATGATATTTTAAAAATTGAACTTGGTGATATTTGAAATGAATATTTTAATTTTTTTATGAAGTCAAATGATAAATCTACAGATGTTTGATTTATCTTATAGCACGTTGATTACTAGGATGTGAGGGGGGAAGAATACACGTTTGGAATGGGTTATCTCTACCTAGAAAGTCCATAGGAATCTTATTATATTCATCCTTAATAGAGTTGTTTTTTGTTAATGGATATTGGTCTTAATGGATCTTATATTATTCATACATAGTGGTATTTCTCTTTCCCTAGAAATAGGTCAATTCCCTCTGTCGTATACCTAGTAATATGGGAAAATCAAGAGCTATAATTTACTTAAATACGTGGGAATTACTACATAAACCAACCCCATGGTCTCTCAAAAAAGTTTCTACAATTGATATTAAAATTATTGTAAGTAATTTTAACATTACTATGTTATGAAATGGTTTGATCAGATATATATTTAAGGAATTTATTATTCATGTAAATTTTGATAAAATGTTATATAAATGCCTACTTTGATAGAAATAAACACTTGTAAAAATTTTATACTCGTCGTTGATATGTATTGTAAAGTATATTTGGATAATAATTTGGAAATATTTACACACCATGTTTTATAAAATATTATAAATAATTGGTTTATATGATATGTAATTACTTATGAAATTTTTGGTGAAATTGTAATCATATTTTTTTCTCTGACACTAACTCCACCCGTGGTAATTTGTATAATTTCTTGTGATATATGATGGAAAGGAAAAAATATTATCTTAGTTGTGGTGTTTTTTCTTAATAGAGATACCTTAGGAGTAGGTTATAATATATGGACTATGTGTTCCACTTTTATGGAGGAGACCATGTAGTGATGTTTTCATTAACTTGTGGTATTTAGTTTGAGGTTTTTTTACCATCTGGATTTTTGATCTTGATATCTATATTAGAATACTAGTTCCTTATGTGTCCTTCCTTTTTTGTTAATATTATTTATAAATATTTCCATATTTATTTTTCATGATGCCTAGTCACTAGTTCCAATCCCATGGGGATCCTAAGTGTTCTTTGGTACATGGAAATTTTGATTTCGGAAAAATATTATGTTGGTTATCTAGGTTGGTTACTAAAAAATTAATATGAATAGTGGTTGAGAATCTCTTCATTGATGTCGATATATTGTTTTAGATGTCCTGGTAGATTAGAGATATGATTATCAAGACTTAAAAATTATATTTTTAGAAATTTTATAACAAAATAAGATTTTAATGAGCCTCAAGTTACCATAGGATGTTCGGGAAATGTTTATGAAAAGAAATTTTTTGATATGAATCTGGATATTTCCTAATATTGATATGAGTTTCTAATAACGTAGTCGAATTCTTTTTTATGTAATTCATGGTATCATGTATCTAAATGACCCTTGTGATATTTTGATATTTTTCAGTTCCATGCCCTTGATAATATGTTTTAAAATACCTCAGGATGGAGATACTAATGAACCATGGAAAGAAAACCCCATAATTGACCATATCATTGTTGATGTTGTCAACAATGATGTCTAATATTTGGGTCATGTAGTTTCTCCTTCTCCTACTTTAGCTTTAGAGGTTTTACCCTAAATAGATGATAATAGAAGTAATGTACAAGGCTTTTTTCAGTAAAAAACCCATATTTCTAGGGTACCAATCATCCTCATGCGGTTGAATATTGGCTGAAGAAATTTTAGAAGAACCTTTAGTACATAGAGATTCCATACTAAGTAAAGGAGAAATGTGTTTCCTATAATATTTAAGGTCATAGGAGGAGATGAAGGGACTCAAATTTTTTATGGGAGAAAATGTGTTGTTGGTGTAGAAATAATGTAGTTATATTTTCACAACAAAGTTATATATTTAATAAATATTATTGAAAAAATATATATATCTTATTAAATATGAAAACTCCAATAAAAATATGACTTAGTATTCCAACTAATTTGGTGTAATTATTCACTTATCACCTAATTTGGTATAAAATGAGAAGAATAAAGCCCAATTATTTGAAATGGGTCTTTGATAGGATAATCAATCCCATGTTTTCTTGTTGAATATCACCTTTTATGCTGATGTTTTTTATAGAAATTTGATGGTAGAACGTGACATGGAAAAAAATTTAGGCCTAAAAAGAGTTCTTCCTACTCCTAGTGGTATTTTTAGTGAACCCCTGTAAGTAAAGAGGTATTTTTATTGGATTCATGGTAAAAACCATTATGGTGGGTCTCAGTAGAAGAACTCCACTAAATCGTCTTTTGTGACTAGAAAATGTCATTGTACCTGATTTTAGTATGAAAAAATTGGACCCATGAAGGGTAATTTCATGGAGAAACAAAAAATATATAAAACTTCTAGAGGATTAGGTAACATCTAGAGGGTTTTCCATATGTTCACCACTCAATTAAGTGAAATGAGATCTATAGTACCAATATGTACTACAGTAAATTTATACTCTTAAAGAAAAAATGTATTCTATCCACATTTATTAGTAATGATGCTTCTTCACATAGAAGATGAATTTTAAGTGCAAGATAAAATGGGTTCTGTTATGTTGATATATATCATTACCATTGCTTCATATTTAGTGACTGGTTTATTTGATACAGGTTCCCCTTATTCATTCATATATATCCATATTATGGAATTGTTAAATATTCTTATGTATATCATTCCTTATGTAATTCAGATTCATATCTCTCTCAAGATGAATGGAGACCACGGTCTCTAATACCCTTATTGTATTTTCATATTATTGGAAGTCAAGATTTCTTGGTAATTTATTTCTAAAGATAAAACCTATAAATATCTTTCTCAGTATGGATAGGTAAATTTCTCAAAAATCATTCCTCAAATATTACCTTTGATGGGTTTACTTTACTAGCTATGGTGGGGTGTGTCATTTCTTTCTGAAAGAAAGGGACTTGAGGTCAAGTTAAGTTTTACATCCCCTTACAATGTTTTGTAGTATGATATCCATGTTTATCATTAAATTGGAATAATAATCTTCATTTCAAGATCTTTATATAGTAGGTGCATATTTTGCAGATGTGTTCATATCAGTTCTTTCTAGTTTACCACCATTGATGGAGGTGTAGTTCTTTAATATATTTTATAACTGGTACCCATTCTATTTCTATTTAATCAAACTATATGGTTCCTAATGAACTAAAATATTTTAAAACACAGTTGGATGATTTTTTATCCAAATGATCAATTATCCCTAGTGTGTTTCCTTGGGAATCACAAGTTATTTCTTCATAAAAGGATAATTGACCCCTTTTTCTTTGTGTTAACTATGAAAATCCCAATTAGGCCATGGTCAAGAAAATATATATTTCCCCCAAATTAATTACTTGTCTAAATAGTTTAAATAGGATAAGTGTTTCTCAGTGATTGATTTATGGTATGGTTAATACATACATAGGTTCAAGGAATCTAATATACCGGATAAAACATTCAAGAGAAATTGTAGCCCCCATGAGTACCTTGTTATGACTTTTAGTTTAACCAATTATCCTACTGTGTTCATAGTAGTAATGAATAAAATATTCCATCAGAACCTCTATGCAATTTTTGTATTATTTTTGTATGAGATATCGATTTACTCCAAGACTAAATATGATCATTTATGAAACTTGAGAGAAGTAATAGAGATCTGGGTAAATCCCAAACATTATGTGAATCTTTTTAAATAAATATTCTAGATTTTAGAAGTAAAATTATTGAGTAACATGGTTTATAAACATGGTATTTAATCTAATACTAAGAAGGTGAAACTAGTTATGACTTCATAGGAGCATCATAATGTATTTAAATTCTAGATATTCATTGTTTTGGTTGGATATTATAATTTTTTTTGAAATATTTCACAATTTTGGATTCTTTGATGAATGATCCTACTCAAAAGGGTGTAATTGTTTATGGGATTTTAGAGGGATGTATTCCATTGATGATTTTAATCATTAATAAAATTCATATCATATTTAGACTCTTCCTGGAGAAAGGTTGGTATATGTGTTCTTCTATTTTATATCTGGTTTAGATTTGGGTTTCATTATTATTCAAGGTGATTTAATTATGGAATATTGTTCTCATAAACATAATCCTCGGGATAATAACTATCCCACACAAGTTCTAAAACTTGTATTTATGATGAATATTTTAATATTTGGAAGCATTACCTTTTTCTTGAAAGGATTGTTAATTACTCTTAGCAAAAAATCATGAGTTATATCTTCTCTCAGAGTAATTTAATACTTAAAAGGAGATAGTGTTCAGATCACCAAAAAAAGTTTGATTTTGATAATTTTTATTAAATGGGTAAGGGTAATTAACTTTATGGTTCTTTAAGGAGGAAACATTAATCACAGGCCATGAATCAATCTTCATAGTAATAGAATTTTATGCCCACTCAGTTCATATCGATTTGCAATCTAGTAAGATGATATTTATGTATTCTTTTCAACTGTTTAGTTGAAATACTCAATTATCAAGATTATTATTTTAAAAAAATAGCACTGTGATATGTTATTAAGAAATAGATATTCTCTATATATTTGAGAGATCATAGATGAGTGGATTATATATTTAAAGGGTATACAACACTTCTCAGTCCTGTTTTTTTTTCAATAATTTCAAAAAAGGCTATAATAGGGGATTTCTCTAATTTATAATTGGTAGTATACCCTGATAGAATAAATATGTTTTATGATATGAGGTTATGTTTTTGGTTTCCATGAATGATAATAAGAATTATATATTTAATTTCATTTTATCATACTTATCAGCATGTTTAGGTTGGACATCAAAAACCTTTTATTTACTTCATCCCCATATAGTGGATAATTATATTTGAGATGAAATTTCGATGAATTTTGTGGTTAGACTACCACATACCCCTCAATGAAATAATTTGATATGGGTAGTGATTGACATATGAAATAAATCCTATGAATTTATTCTAATTCTTGATACATCCAAAGGTGATGAATCTGAAAATCTATAAGTATAATAGATTATTATGTTTCTTGGAATTATGTATCCTATAATTTCAATAGGTATCCTAGATTCAGTTCTCATTTTTCTAAGGGAATACATGTGGTAATTGGATACCTATTAAAAATGATCATGTCCTACCAACCTCAAATGGATGGTCATTTGAAATGATTTATTAAAATTCTTGAGGATATGATATTTGTTTGTTTCATTAACTTTGGAAGACCATGAGATATACATTTTAGACTTTTTAGGTTTATTATAATAATACATACCAGTATTCCCTCAAGATGGAACCAACCAAGGCCTTGTATGCAAGACCATGTAAATCTCAAATTTGTTTGTTGTAGGTTGGAGGAGGGTCCTTGGTGAGACCTTTTTTATTCTTGGAGTTGATGGAAAATATTTAGTTGATTATTTATAAAATTGTAACATAACAGATTCATTATAAGTACTATGATTATTGGTTTCGATAGAATTTAGTGTCTAATGTTGGTGACACTGTGTTTTTGAGATGTTCACCTTAGTTAGGTCACCAAAAACACAGAAAATTGGGAATGTTAGCACTGATATACATGGGATTGTTTGAGGTTGTTGGGAATATTATAAAAGTGTATTACCATTTGGATTTTCCACCATATATGATGTAAATCCACAACATGTTCCATGAATCATAGCTTAGAATGTATCGGTTTGATCCAAATCATGTATTCAGTAGGAATGATGTTGATGTGGAGCCTGATTTATCTATGGATAAGTAGCTAATTCAGATTATATATTCCTAGATAAATGTTCTTCATGGGAAATCCTTGTTGTTGGTTCAAGTGTTACAAAAAAATGGTTCTGATTCACATGAGACATGGGAGCATGAGGTACTTATGAGAGAATAGTTTCCTCATATATTTGTAATGGAGTCTTCTAGAAAGTATTTTTTGGCGTAGAATGAATATGTGGTGGTTATAATGATAATGTCATGATCCATTATTTCTAGTACATTCTTTGGTTGATGATGTTAATTTACAATTTTGAATGAGTTGGGGAGATTTTACGCTCTTTAGAAACAATTTTTATTGTACTTAATAATGTTTTTTAAAGGAATGTTTATATTTTTTTAATTTAATTTTTACCCTTATGTAGGCCATTGGTTATTCATAAATGTAAATTCATCCTACCTTTACACAAGTCATTTTAGGGTACTTCATAATGGTTATCCCTATATTTAAAATGTTGTGTGGCGGTAAAAAAACTATTGTGTAAGGGTCATGGAGAAAGTATATGCACTACCGGATGGTAGAAAACATTTTATTTGTGTTGTATAAGGGTATATAAAGTTCTATATGGGTTGCATATGCGTAAAACCTCATTGCATAAGGGTAACCGTGGAATTTTTTCAGGGTATCATGTATGGGTACCAACACTAATAAGGGTATTGATTAAGGGTAACCATAAATTTCATAAAGTATTCATAAGGTTAATCATAGTGATTTATAATGGTATTCTAGGTGAGTGACCTACATAATGGTAAAGAACGTTACCCTTACGAGATAAAGATGATCTATGATAGGGTAAACCAAATTACCCTTACATAGTCCGCTTTTTGTGTAAAATTTCTTTTTTACTCTTATTCTTACCCATCTCACCAAGTAACATATATTGATGACATTAATGAAATAAAATCATAATAATAATTTCATTAACTATTTAAATGGATATTACTCATCTATTAAATGATTTCAGGCCTTCCACAAAGAATAATCGGTTGAAACAAAAAACTAAATAATGTTTTATTTTTTACCTTTTGTGAACTATAATGACTAATGTATCTTTAATAATAAATTAAAAAATATTACATAAATTTTTATAATCCTCTTGTGTGTAATTTTTTCATTTCTATCCAATAGGATATCAACATAATGGTCTTTTACCCTTTAATAGTGGGGTGTGGATCCTCTCACGCTTCTTTTTGTGGATATATCTTTAATATTTTTCAATTTTCTATTTAAGGTAGACGATTTCATATGGAAATATAATTATAATTGAACCCTTGAGTCTTGTTTAACCTGACATGTATTTTTGATATATTTTCTAGGTTGTATTTGATTCTTCTATAAATAATTTTCAAAATGTTCTATATATGAAATGAATTATGTGAAAACGATTATGATAGAATAAAAGAACATGAAATGGTTTGTGATTTGAAGTGATATGGGATTATTTAAATGGAATGTGTTTTCGGTAAAATCCTTTTAGTGACTGTTTTTTAAAGAAAGGCCTGATAGGATGTAAATTGAACTTGGTGATGTTTGAAATTATTATTTGAATGTTTTATGTTTGATGTAATAGAATGATGACATCATAGATGTTTTATTAATCTTGATGCACATGGGATATTGGGTTGTTAGGTGGAAAAACACCCACTATGAATGGGATAGCTCTACCTGGTAGTTCCTTTGGCATCATCTTCTATTCATATTTAAGGGTGTTCCATTTTCAGTAGGGGGATTAGTCCTTAGGGATATTCTCCTATTCATCCTCATCGGTGTTCCTCCATCCCAATTATTAGGAATATTTCCTTATATTAGTCCTAGTAAAGTATGAACAGTGAGATCCATAGTTTACAAAAATGTGTGATAATCCCTATATTAACCTACCCTTGGGTCTCATAACGTGGGTGCTACAATTGATTTACAAATTATTATAAATTATTTGACCATTACTGTGGCATGAGATTTATGAATCAATTTTTTATTGAAATTATTATTCATTAATCTTTTACTAAAATGTTATATACATGCTTTATATGAATGGAATGCACACTTATACGTGTTTTACAATAACCCAAATTTTAATACATAAATATTACATCTTTCTTTAGGAATACTAAATACATTTCAAAAATACACTACTAAGGACCATAAATGGTTAGTTTCTTTAGAAACATATATACATAATGAATTAGTTCATAAAATATCTACATCATCTTTTATATTTTTATTCATAACTAGCACCCTTATTTTACAAATATTACTTTATTCTTTTCATCATAAATTGGGGAAAGGGAAACATGAGGAAGGGTGAGCTCAAGTGATCAATAAGGTAAAACAAGAGAGATATCAAAGATCACATGAGTATAACATTACAATAAGGGTATTCTAACATGATCATAATATTTTAATCCCATACCCTACATGTTAAAGATCATAATCATGATTCATGGCATATATCATGATTGTTCTTAAGATATGCATCATGGATAAATCAATGAACATGATCCATGAGTTCATAAAATTGGAATAAGACATGAAATATTGGAATAAAAAAACCATATATAATAATTTCCATAGTATTCAAGTGACACTTCCATTAGTATAATTTTATAATTAGTTAACTCCCCAAAGAATCCTAGTTGTCAGGTTTCACTCCCAAAACTATCATATCTGACAGTTTCCCTTAATTAAATGGGTGCAATCACTATTTCGTTATTTCTTATATCATGAGATATCAATAATAAACCAATTTATTAGAGGGATTTGAAATTTTGGCCCCACACATCCTTGTTTATAAAATTACCATTTTCTTGTTCAAATTTCACCACCATCCTTGGTTATAACATAACCGTTGTCCTTGGTAATAACGTAACCTTTATCCTTGGTTATAACAAACCAGAAATATTTATTTTATAAATTAACCAATTAATAAATTAAAAAACCATACATAATTGTTCCATAAGATCAAAAAATCATCATCATATCATCACATCAAAACTCATGAATAGAAAATAGGTTTTATAAACATTTCCATGATTCATCATAGAATAACCCATGGAAAATTATTGGGTTTCATAAACATATCTGTTGGTCGGAGTGGACACTCAAGAGGGGGGTGAATTGAGTTCCAATTAAAATTTATGTTAAAAACAATTTCTATCAAAATCCCCCAATTTCAAAAACAAATTAAACTGTAGTGAATTTATATAGATTATAAAGGTTCAATTAGTTTCTCAAAGATTGATTAATTCTCAGTTAACTTAATGTTATGATTAAATTAACTTTTGAAACTAACTTACTGATTTATAACAAATATAAACACTTGCTAATTTAATTATCAAAGTAGCTTTGAAGATAGATTATATTTCAAAGTAATAGCAGCGGAAAATGAAATAAATATGTATAGTATGGATATAGAGTATAACTATAAGCACAGAAAATTAACCAAGAGGTTCAGTCTCAAGCCGAGACTTAGTCCTCTCAAAATTTTATATAAGAATGATCCACACCCTGGATCGGGGTTAACAACAGTGAACACATTGTCCAGGTCACAAGACCTCTACCACAGTTCTTCGTGGGAAAACAAACAACAGCAGCAAGCTTGTCCAGGTCACAAGACCTCTACCACTATCCACAGTGGGAAATGGAGTGCAAAAAGATTTTCTGAGGATTTACAGATCCTCCAGTGAAAGTACAGGAGTCAGTGTGTGTGTTTAATACCGCAGATAACACACACTGCTCAAAATGTAGAATAAATCACAGAACAAGAGATGTAGAGTTTAGAAGTGGTTCTGGTGATCTCAGTGTAGCTCTTGTATTCGATGAGAAGAGAGTTTGAGTCCTCTTCTCGTTTCTGTTTGAGAAACAGAGTGTCGTATGCTTCAGGTTCACAGGTAGTGAGAATGTAGTCGATGAAGTTCTTCAGGGTTCTTCTTGTATGCACAGAACACTTCTCGAGTATACTTGATTGTCTATATGCTTCTCTGTGTTCTTGATGGAGCTCGTTTTTATCTTCTTGTGTTTCTGGTATATTTCGTCCACCACGCACTTCTCTGGTTCGCATTCGCATTAGCATTTTTTTTGGGCAGCGTAGTCTTCTCGTATTTATCTCCCGACAGGGGACAGAAAAGATTTCTTTTCACCAGGTACGAGGTACGGGTTCCTGACATCCGACAACCTTTATCAGATATTTGACAAATCATCAAAATGTATGATATGACCGTTAGAAAAATAAAATAAATTAAATGTAGGAAATAAAGATATTAAAACAGTGAGTCGAGAATGTATGTCACTGTTGACTTCAACTGTGGTCTTCCAACTGTGGACTTCCAACTGTGGACTTCAACACAGGGCTTGCTGTCTGTAGGCTTGCAATAGTAGCTTTTACTCCATGTAGCTGTAGCCTTTCTAACTGTAGACTTGTAACATCAAATTTGTAGAGCTGTAACCTTTGTCAACTGTAGACTTCGATCATCTGTAGACTTAGTAGACAGAAGCTGTCTAACTGTAACCTTGACTGTAGACTTATGACTGTAGGCTAGTTCGTCTGCGAACTTGTTTCAACTGTAGACTTGTTCGACTGTGAACTTGAGCAGAGAAAACTTTGAACAGAAGTCTTGTATCTGTGACCTTCGTCTGTGAGCTCTGACAATAGATAGCAGTAGACTTGTAACTGTAAGCTTGTATTAATCTTCGACTGTAACCTTGTAACTGTGAACTTATTGCAACAGTAACTTAAGGTGACAGTTAACTGTAACTGTGACTTTGAGAAGAAAACTCTGACTGTTAGCTAACAATACCAAACTTATGTAAATACTACTGTAAGCTGTTACAGTAAAGTTATGAGAGTAAGAATATGAACTGTTTAGAATAAAATACGTTTAAGCATAGAATAATGAGATTAATGCAAAGGTTTAATACATCATAATTAATGTTTAAGCATGATTTGGGATTATCAAAACATGTGATTCCAACAATCTCCCCCTTTTTGATAATCAAAAATTATGTCAGTATGAAATATAGAAGTATCAGAGAGAAGTGTGCAAAACACAGTATTAGCAATATGAGCACAAAAATTAGGTATAACCCGCAAGGATTTATCCTCTCTGTATAGGTTCATTTCTCCCTTGAGTTTCCTATTTCTCCCCATTTCTCCCCCTATCTATTTCGCTTTATTTCTCCCCCTTTGTGATTAACAAAAAGAAAGGCAGAGAGAGAGAAGATAAACATTGTATTAATAAGGAGTACAATACATGACCCAAAATGTTAATACATGATCCCTATCAAAAAAAAACATAAACAGACTCAATCCTCTTCATCTGGAGGTAAGGGATCTTTTCCTTTGGAGGAAGAAGATGGAGCAGGAGGTGAAGGATCAACAGGCTGAGGAATGGCAGCAGGAATGTCTGGAGGGGCAGCAACAGAGGCTCCTGAAGGCCTGTAGTGAGTAGCTTGCCGAGGTATCAGTGGTCTAAGGCTTCTGAGGGCATCAGTAGGAGACATTACTGAAGAACCACTGGGGTTGGAGACAGGTAGGGCAGGAGGAACTATAACAGGTGTGCAGTCCACATGAAGAAAAGGTAGGAGCAGATTCCTGAAATCCATGATAATGTTTCCTCCTCTATCCATGGCAGATAAGAAGTCATCTTTGTTTTCTAAGAATTTATCCAAAGCCGGGGTCAACTCTCGTAGCTTGCTAACTTGTTCTGTGAAGGCTTGAGTTACAGGAGGCAGCTTCATAGTTTCTAGCATGAGCTTGAAGTGATTGTTCAACTGATGCTTGGTGAAAATCCGATCAAAGTAATAATCCACTTTACTTTTGATGGCCTCCTGAGAAGCAGTAGCAGCCTGCAGGTGCTCACGAACAAAGCCACTGACTTCTCTTGTAGTAGCAAGGATCTGTAGGTCTGATGTGTCATTTGCACGGGCCTGAGTAAGCTCTTCTCTGAGCAGGCTTCTAAACTGCTCAAGGTCCACAGGAGAGCTAGATGAAGGAAGGGACTTGACTGAGAATGCCACTGTCTCCTTGAAAGACTGAGTCAGATTTCCAATCACTTTCTGAATGACAGCATCCTGATTGCTAAAGTGTTCTTTTACTGATTTCTTGAAAGCCTCAAATACTTCCACAAACTGCTTGACCACTTCTTTGATGTATCGAATCTCACTGGCCACTTGTGTCTGAGAACTGCTCAAGGCAGTTAAAGAAGCAACTGATTTTCTGAGGGCAACTACTGCTCCAGTCCAGCTTTCAATTTGGGTGTGGCACACTTTCATTTCATCCATCACTTCTTTGATTGGACTTCCCACAACACATCTTAGAGATAGTTCTAAGGATTGTTCTACATTTTTCAGCTCATCAAAAAGACTGGTTTTCAATTCAGCAACAGACTGTCTGATGGTCTCCTTCATTTCATTCTTTAAGGATTCAAGGTCTTCCTTGGTGGCCAATCTTTCAGTTTCTAACACTGGAGAGCTGTTAGGTAGGATGACTGGATTTCTTGGTGGTTGGGTTTCCTCATCTGAATCCTCATAATTGAGTCCTAACACCATGTATCCTGGATCTGAGGTCCATCCTTCTATATCATACAGTACAGAGACTGAACCAATACGCTCCCCCTCACTTGGAGGTCCTTCCTGAACACTTTCTACTATCTGCTCAACTCTGGGTAACTCTAAGTTCTCTTGTGTAGCTCTAGCAGGTTCCATACTTGCTTCCTCTGTAGGTTCAGCAGTGAGGTTAGTCTCCTTCTCTGTTGGGTCATCAACCACTTCCATGACAACAGTAGTAGAGACCACTCCTGCTTCCTGGTCAGACACTGACTTGTCTGTATACCCTATCAGAGGGCTCATACTAAGTTCTTCTGCAACAGTTTCTTGATTTTCATTTAGAGCTCCAGCCTCTTCTGCTTCGACTGTATCACCCTCATCAGAGGTGTCCTTGACAAAATATTGAGATTCTTCTTCTTCTTCTTCTGTAGTCTCAGTCTCACTGTCTCTTAGAACAGGCTCTCTACTAGGTAGTTCTTTTGGAGGGCTTGCTGCTCCAAACGTCACTGTCCTGACAGGACTGTGAGTAGTATCAGGATCACTCCCTTCATCAATTGGGGTGTTCTCTCTTGCAGAGTTACCAACTACTGCAGTCTGTTCATCATCTGAGTATACAGGTTCAGGCTCATCAGGCTTTAAGCCTGGATCTCTCCTATCTCTCGGTCTAGAGGGATGAGTAGAAGGGCTAAAATTCTCATAGATTCTCTCATCATCATTCACCCATGATTTCTTCCAGGGATTCCAACTGATCTTCATGAATTTGCAGATTACTTTCGAGATACATACACTGTTCTTTGCTACTATCAACTCTTCCTGACTTCCAGCTGCACCTTTCCCTTTCAACATAACCGAAATGAGTTTAGCATAATACAAGGCACTTGATTTTGAGCTTGCCTTTATCATGTCATCCTTCTGATCCATCAGCAACCTAAAAAGGTTGACCTTCCTTCCATGTTTTAATAAGTACATCAAGTAAATATCCTGATGCTTCAGAGTTGCAAAATCTCCTCTTCTAGGACTCAGTACATGCTGGATAAATTTAAACAGAAGCCTGTCCTCTCCATTCATTTCAGTAGCAATAATCTTCCTTACAGTGCCATTGCCTGTCAATTCTTCCAGAGCCGTCTCATGATCAAAGATTCTACTATTTGGAGGAGCCGCTCCAGAATAGTAGTTGTAAATACCCTCATGAGGAACTCTTAAACATGCAGCCCATTCAACGAATGAAAAACTGACTTCATTGCCGTTTACTCTGGATACCAGTCTATGCAGATCATCCTCTTCCTAGAACTGTAGATATTCATAGAACTCCTTCACCAGCTTCGGGTAGTATGGTCCATTATTGTTTGCGAAGCATTCGGTCCATCCTTGATCATTAAGCACTGCCAGTACTAATGATCTGCTCGATAAAATCCATTCTTCACTTAGCTCCTTCTCAGCAACTATTTCTCTCTTAGTCAGATGTGGATTAACAGGTCTTATCGAGGCGTTCCCGGTGCCACTGGATTCGACTTGAATCCTCTTTGGCATTGGTGCATCTTCGTTGACAGTCGTGGGTCGCTTTGTTCTGGCCATTGGAACTGAATGAGGTTTCGAGGTTCGGTTGAAGGTTTAGGGTTTAGGACTTGAGAGAGCAAGGGTCGAGATGAGTGGATTGAGATATGTTCGATGTTCTCAATTTTATCATTTAGGGATTTAGAAATAAAAGAATAAAGAAAAGAAACGGTTCGAATTCCCGCAATAATAAAATAAGATAAAACAGCGAAACAGCCTACAGAGAGATGTAACAGTGAGGTACACCGGTGAGGTCTAACTGTGAGGTTTCAACTGTGAGGTCTAACTGTGAGGTTTCAACTGTGAGGTTTCAACTGTGAGGTTTCAACTGTGAGGTTTCAACTGTGAGGTTTCAACTGTGAGGTTTCAACTGTGAGGTTTCAACTGTGAGGTTTCAACTGTGAGGTTTCAACTGTGAGGTTTCAACTGTGAGGTTTCAACTGTGAGGTTTCAACTGTGAGGTTTCAACTGTGAGGTTTCAACTGTGAGGTTTCAACTGTGAGGTTTCAACTGTGAGGTTTCAACTGTGAGGTTTCAACTGTGAGGTTTCAACTGTGAGGTTTCAACTGTGAGGTTTCAACTGTGAGGTTTCAACTGTGAGGTTTCAACTGTGAGGTTTCAACTGTGAGGTTTCAACTGTGAGGTTTCAACTGTGCTATAGTTAATCATACCTAACTCATGTTTGATGTAACTTAATCTCTCAGAATTCAAAGGCTTTGTAAAAATATTAGCTAACTGATGTTCAGTGCCAATGAACTCAAGAGTGATATCACCTTTTTGATAATGATCCCTCAGAAAGTGATGTCTCACATCAATATGTTTTGTCCTAGCATGAGATACTGGATTTTTTGAAATGTTAATAGCACTTGTATTGTCACACCTTATAGAGACATGTTTGAATTGATATCCATAGTCTAGTAAAGTGTGTTTCATCCACAAGATTTGTGCACAACAGCTACCAGCAGCTATATACTCAGCTTCGGCAGTAGATAATGCAACAGAATTCTGCTTCTTACTACACCAAGATACTAGTGACTTGCCTAAAATGTGACATGTTCCAGAGGTGCTCTTTCTATCTAACTTGCAGCCAGCAAAATCAGCATCAGAATAACTTAATAAATCAAATGATTGTCCTTTTGGATAAAATAATCCCAAATTGGGAGTATGTTTTAGATATTTGAAAATCCTTTTAACAGCAGTCAAATGAGACTATTTTGGATTGGCTTGAAATCGAGCACACATGCATACACTAAACATGATGTCAGGTCTACTGGCAGTAAGGTACAGTAGACTACCTATCATACCTCTGTAATTGGTTTGATCCACTGGTTCACCAGTTTCATCACTGTCCAACTTCCAAGTGGTGCTCATAGGTGTGTCACTGCCTTTGGTGCCATCCAAAGAAAAACGTTTTAGAAGATCTTTAATATATTTACTTTGGTTCAAAATAATACCATTTTTATTTTGAAAGATCTGAAATCCAAGGAAAAATTTGAGTTCTCCCATTAAACTCATTTCAAACTCATTTTGCATTATTTTTGAAAAATCAACACATAAATAATTTTTTGAAGATCCAAAAATAATATCATCCACATAAATTTGAACTATTAATACATCTTTAGAAATCCATTTAATAAAAAGAGTAGGATCAGCTATCCCTTTAGTAAATCCTTTTGAAATAAGAAAAGAGCTGAGCCTATCATACCAAGCTCTTGGAGCTTGCTTTAAGCCATATAAAGCTTTAGATAGTTTAAAAAACATGATTAGAAAAATGGGGATTTGTAAAACCAGGAGGTTGTTCCACAAATACATCCTCAATTATATATCCATTTAGAAAAGCACTTTTAACATCCATTTGATATAGTTTGAAATTCAGATGAGCAGCATAAGCAAGTAATATCCTAATGGCCTCTAGTCTAGCCACGGGTGCAATGGTTTCCTCATAGTCTATTCCTTCTTCCTGACTATACCCTTGTGCAACTAGCCTAGCTTTGTTTCTGATTATGTTACCAAACTCATCAACTTTGTTTCTAAACACCCATTTAGTGCCTATGGTAAGAGTGTCTTTAGGTCATTCCACTAATTCCCAAACTTTGTTTCTTTCAAACTGATTTAGTTCTTCTTGCATAGCCATTACCCAGAATTCATCACTGATAGCCTCATTGACATTTTTGGGTTCAAGCTGTGAAAGAAAAGCTTGATGTTCAACCTAATTTTTTAGAGAAGCTCTAGTTTGTGTTCCTCTATCAAGATTACCAACAACAGCATCTAAAGGATGATTCTTTAGAATCCTAGTTGATTTGGTAAAGGTTGGACTAGAGATTTCAGGTTCCTCTATAGGTTCGGGTTCCACAGAGGAAGATTCTGGAAAAAGTCCAGAACTGGATGTTTTTATTGCAGGTTCTTTAGATTTGTCATTTAGGTCCAGAACAGATAAGTCTTCTTCAACATCTTCAAGAGAAGTTTTAGACTCATGTGGATCAGTCTCATCAAACTTGATGTGAACAGATTCTTCCACACATTTGGTTTTCTTATTGAACACTCTATAGGCTTTACTAGACATAGAGTAACCTAGGAAAATTCCTTCATCACTTTTTGGAGAAAATTTATCAAGATTATCTTTAGTATTCAGAATAAAGACTTTGCAACCAAAAACTCTAAAGTAATTAACCTTAGGCTTCCTATTATTCCACAACTCATAAGGGGTTTTCTTTAGAACAGGTCTGATCAAGACTCTATTAATGACATAACAAGCCGTATTAACAGCTTCAGCCCAAAAGTAAATTGGCAGGTCATATTCATTGAGCATAGTTCTAGCAATTTCTTGCAGGGTTCGGTTTCTTCTTTCCACTACACCATTCTGTTGGGGTGTCCTAGGGGCAGAAAAGTTATGAGAATAGCCATTGTGTGAGCAGTAAGATTCAAATTCTTGATTCTCAAACTCACGGCCATGATCAATCCTCAAGGTCTTAATCTTAAGTCCACTAAGATTTTCTACAGACATAGAGTATTTAACAAAGGAAGAGCAAGCTTCACTTTTGTGAGCTAGAAAGTATACCCAAGTATATCTAGAAAAGTCATCTACAAGAACATAGACATAGTGCTTCCCATTTAGACTTGAAATTCTTGATGGTCCAAACAAATCCATGTGAACTAGTTCAAGTGGTTGAGAAGTTGAAACTTCTTTCTTTGGTTTAAAAGAAACTTTGTGTTGTTTTCCCTTCTGACATGGATTACACACTTTGTCATTTGGGAATTCAAGCTTAGGTAAGTCTCTAACTAAGTGTTTCTTAGAGAGTTTTCTAAGTGAATGAATGTTGCAGTGTCCTAATCTCCTATGCCACAGCCAAGACTCTTTATGAAAAGCATTTAAGCAAGTAACATTATGTTTAGCTAAAGTGTTTAAGTCAACAGCATAAACATTTTTATTTCTTAAGGCAGAAAATATTAAAGCATTTTTGGAATTATAAACATCACAAGAATTGTTTTCAAACTTGACATTAAAGCCATCATCACACAATTGAGAAATGCTAAGCAGGTTGTACTTAAGTCCATCAACAAATAAAACTTTGGAAATTAATACTGAGTCAGTGTTACCAATCTGGCCTAAGCCGATGATTTTTCCTTTTGAGTTATCACCAAAAGTGACATATCCTCCATCATCCTTTATTAAGCTTTTGAAGCAAGAATAGTCCCCAGACATGTGTCTTGAACATCCACTGTCTAAGTACCATACCTTCTTGTAATTTCTTTTCAAACAGATTTCCTACAAAACAGATTAGACAAGAAATGACTTTGGTACCCAGATTTTCTTGGGTCCAGATATGTTAGCAATCAAGGATTTAGGTACCCAGATTTGTCTTATGGGTCCCATACAATTAATAGATGCAAAAGATTTAGAGAGATATACTTTATTTGATCTACAACTATTTAAATAACCAGTTGAGGCATATGAATTTCTAAAACTGGAACTAGCAGGATTTTTTTCAGACTTGGAAATAAATCGGGTTTTAGTAAACTGTCTTTGTCCAAGTTGGTATCCCAATCCAGTAGCATACTTAGGTGCAACTTGCTTTCCTAGTAGTTGGGTTAGAGTATCTTTTCCATTTGTGAATGTTTCTAAGTCCTTTCTAAGTTGTTCATTAGATAGTTTCAGTTCTGTATTCTCCTTTAATAATTGAACATTTTTCTCTTTTTCTACATCAAGTGCAGACTTGACACTTGCAGTAAGAGCATGCTGTTTCTTTAAAGACTTATATTTATCCTTTAGTTCATTACACGTTTCTTCCAGCATATTACAGTATTCAGTCAATTCATCTTTAGACATATTTTCAGAATCAGAACCAGATTCTGCTTCACCTTCAGAATAATAAGAGTTTAAAGTGGGAGTGTCTAAGGTTACCTCAGATGTGTTTGTCATGAAACACATATTAGCACGATTTCTTTCAGAATCACTGGACTCTGATTCACTTGTGCTGTCTTCTGAAGCACTCCAGGTGGCCTTCATAGCTTTCTTATAATTCTTGTCCTTGTACTCATATTTCTTCTTGAATTTTAACTTAGGACAGTCAGCTTTGATGTGTCCTTTCCTTTTACATTCATAGCAAACTATGTCTTCTTCTTTATCAGTTTTCTTCCAATCTTTCTTCCACTTACCTTGTCTATCATACTTACCCTTGTAGTTTGGTTTTCTGAAGAACTTATTCTTCCTATAGAACTTCTTGAATCTCCTTGCTATTTGTGCCATCTCGGCATCACTGTCAGAATCTAAGTCTTCACTAGATGAGCTTTCAGTTGGTATATGCACTTTCTCCTTGTCTTTGCTCTTTGATGCAGTAGACTTAAAAGCTACATATTTTCGTTTTGGTTCCTCATCTTCCTCTTTATTCACCTTTAGCTCTTCTTCGTACATCATCAGTTTACCAATTAGCTCCTTGACAGGCAAAGTTCCAATATCACAGGATTCTCTAATTGAAACGGATGTGCCTCTCCATCTGTCAGGCAGACATCTCAATAATCTCATGATTTGCTCCTTTGCTGGAACAATCTTCCCGAGTGAGCTCATTGTGTTGACTATCTCATTAAACCTGAGATACATATCAGAAATAGGTTCATCAGCTTTCATCTTAAAGTTATCATATTTGATAGTATAAGTATTTAACCGCATTTCCTTGACATTAGTTGTTCCTTCATGAGAAACAGCTAAGGTGTCCCAGATTTCAAAAGCAGTTTTACATGCAGAAATTCAATTGAATTCCTCATCTCCTAGAGCACAGTAGAGAGCATTCACAGCCTTACAATTATTATTGTAAGCTACCTTAGTAGGTTCATCCCAAGTTATTCTTCCAGTTTCTGGAATCTTGTATTGAGACTCTATAGCAGTCCAAATATCAAAACCCATACTTTCCAAATGAATTTTCATTTTGAGCTTCCATTGGTCATAATTCACACCATTAAAGATGGGTGGCCTGTTAGTAGCAGCACCTTCTAGTCTATTATCCATAAGGAAATTCTAGAAAATATTTTAAAGAGATAAAATTTAGAACTAACAGAAATTTAAGATCTTTTAGATAAAACTACAATCACAGTTTAAAAACAGAGAGTTAAAATAAAACTTTGAGCAAGTATAACAGATCTAAACACAACCTTTGATACCAAATGTTGGTCGGAGTGGACACTCAAGAGGGGGGTGAATTGAGTTCCAATTAAAATTTCTGTTAAAAACAATTTCTATCAAAATCCCCCAATTTCAAAAACAAATTAAACTGTATTGAATTTATATAGATTATAAAGGTTCAATTAGTTTCTCAAAGATTGATTAATTCTCAGTTAACTTAATCTTATGATTAAATTAACTTTTGAAACTAACTTACTGATTTATAACAAATATAAACACTTGCTAATTTAATTATCAAAGTAGCTTTGAAGATAGATTATATTTCAAAGTAATAGCAGCGGAAAATGAAATAAATATGTATAGTATGGATATAGAGTATAACTATAAGCACAGAAAATTAACCAAGAGGATCAGTCTCAAGCCGAGACTTAGTCCTCTCAAAATTTTATATAAGAATGATCCACACCCTGGATCGGGGTTAACAACAGTGAACACACTGTCCAGGTCACAAGACCTCTACCACAGTTCTTCGTGGGAAAACAAACAACAGCAGCAAGCTTGTCCAGGTCACAAGACCTCTACCACTATCCGCAGTGGGAGATGGAGTGCAAAAAGATTTGCTGAGGATTTACAGATCCTCCAGTGAAAGTACAGGAGTCAGTGTGTGTGTTTAATACAGCAGATAACACACACTGCTCAAAATGTAGAATAAATCACAGAACAAGAGATATAGAGTTTAGAAGTGGTTCTGGTGATCTCAGTGTAGCTCTTGTATTCGATCAGAAGAGAGTTTGAGTCCTCTTCTCGTTTCTATTTGAGAAACAGAGTGTCGTATGCTTCAGGTTCACAGGTAGTGAGAATGTAGTCGATGAAGTTCTTCAGGGTTCTTCTTGTATGCACAGAACACTTCTCGAGTATACTTGATTGTCTATATGCTTCTCTATGTTCTTGATGGAGCTTGTTTTTATCTTCTTGTGTTTCTGGTATATTTCGTCCACCACGCACTTCTCTGGTTCGCATTCGCATTAGCATTTTTTTTGGGCAGCGTAGTCTTCTCGTATTTATCTCCCGACAGGGGACAGAAAAGATTTCTTTTCAGCAGGTACGAGGTACGGGTTCCTGACATCCGACAACCTTTATCAGATATTTGACAAATCATCAAAATGTATGATATGACCGTTAGAAAAATAAAATAAATTAAATGTAGGAAATAAAGATATTAAAACAGTGAGTCGAGAATGTATGTCACTGTTGACTTCAACTGTGGTCTTCCAACTGTGGACTTCCAACTGTGGACTTCCAACTGTGGACTTCAACACAGGGCTTGCTGTCTGTAGGCTTGCAATAGTAGCTTTTACTCCATGTAGATGTAGCCTTTCTAACTGTAGACTTGTAACATCAAATTTGTAGAGCTGTAACCTTTGTCAACTGTAGACTTCGATCATCTGTAGACTTAGTAGACAGAAGCTGTCTAACTGTAACCTTGACTGTAGACTTATGACTGTAGGCTAGTTCATCTGCGAACTTGTTTCAACTGTAGACTTGTTCGACTGTGAACTTGAGCAGAGAAAACATTGAACAGAAGTCTTGTATCTGTGACCTTCGTCTGTGAGCTTTGACAACAGATAGCAGTAGACTTGTAACTGTAAGCTTGTATTAATCTTCGACTGTAACCTTGTAACTGTGAACTTATTGCAACAGTAACTTAAGGTGACAGTTAACTGTAACTGTGACTTTGAGAAGAAAACTCTGACTGTTAGCTAACAATACCAAACTTATGTAAATACTACTGTAAGCTGTTACAGTAAAGTTATGAGAGTAAGAATATGAACTGTTTAGAATAAAATACGTTTAAGCATAGAATAATGAGATTAATGCAAAGGTTTAATACATCATAATTAATGTTTAAGCATGATTTGGGATTATCAAAACAGGTGATTCCAATAATATCATCAACATAAGCATACAAAATCTAAAAAAATAGTATGAATGGTATAATTCTGTTATATCCACAGTAAATCATAGTTTACATCAATGTATGTTATCATATATGAAATTTCGTTTACAATATCATTGAAATATTTCTTGTGGAAAATAACCATTCCACCTTAAAAAGCAATTTTTAAATAACAATATTTATTAAATATTATGGAAAACGCTTTATTTGAAAATATAATTTAAAACAGTTAACGGAATCTTAAAAACATATAGTGACCATGATGGTGTGAATTTATATTCATGATATATAAGATATAAAAATATTCCACCCATATATTTGGTAACAAGTCAAAAAAGATCCTCATTTAAGAAATGACAAAAATATTACATTTATTAAATTTATTTAAAAAGTTAAAACATTGGAAAATGAAATCATATTATAATATTTCATATTTTATTTAAAATATTTTTATAAAACATATATATGGAATAAAATTGATTTTTGACTGGAGAGATAAATAATTCCAATTTCCCTCAAAAACATATTTTAGATCTATTGAGTTCATAAGTCGAGTAAAAATAAATAAAAAATATATTTCAAATAAAAAATCATAGGAAAATAAAATTAATGTGTTTATATAGTGGTGTATTATAATATTTCATCATTATAAACATAATCATAAACAATTCCAATAAAAGTGAGATTATGGCATAAAACTCTTACCCTGTATGTAATATTTGATTAGTAATACCAATGAAATAAAAAACCGTAGATGGATATATATAACCCTATGAAATTCTTAATAATCATCATGAAAGTCATTTTGGGGAATTATATACACCATATAAATCAAAAAGTGTTGAATATGACATGTGTCTCACATGAGTAAATGTGAGATGAAAATCTAATACCTTAAGTCAGAATTCCTTTATACGCATCATATCCGCCTATATAAATAATATATATTTATTATAAATCTAACTCAGAACTATAATCATACATAAAACACAACAAATTATTTACTTATAACCCTCTCATCACACCTTTGTTGATAATTCGTTATTAGAATCACAATTCATGTGATTTCTACTCTATTTTTCATGTATGTTTCTTTTTGGTATTACTGGTCCTTGAACAACGATCATGGTTAAATAATATCTATAATTTTAATCATTATACATATATCACATATATTTCATATATATAGTTTGGAGTCATTTAAATAATTACTATTACAAAAATTAATTACAACGTCCATGGTGATGGTAGGTCGTACGTGTGCATGAGCCCTATTTTTAATTTTTGAAGGATGGAATGTAATAAATGTAAATAAAAATTCACCATTACCGAATAATTATTATATCATATATATATATATATATATTAAATATTAATTAAGTAAATAATTATTATAAATGAAGTAAAATAGAAATTAAAGACGAATCACATACATTTATGGTAGCCGTAGTTGACACGTTGGCACGAGCAATGTTATCATTTTACAAAAGATTGGATGATAATAAGGTAAAAATGATATTAAAATTACCGAGGTATTATTATTTCATAATTATCATATATAAACATCAAGCCCATAAAAATAACCATCCATTATATGTAGTGATGTAAAATTTGTTGTATTTCTTTGTGGATATGGTATGTCATGCGTACGTAAGAGTCACACTTTCCCTTTTTATTTTATGGGAAAGATGATGAATAATGGTGATTTTATATTGATAATAACATTTAATATAATTTATGTTTATGAAGATATTATATTATTATAAATATCATATATTTTTAGGTGAAAGATGATAACTAAAAAGAAGTCAATTAAGTTTATTACCTCTTTTATGAAACAATTCCTTTGGGCCTCCTCTTAGGGATCATAGGGTTCAAATTATGAGAGTACCATAACCTCTATTATTTGAATAAGGATTTTAGAAGTAATTTTATCAAGTTATGGTTGATAGAGAAGTCTTAATGTTATGTAAACAGGAGAAGGGAGATGCGTCCTTTCATTATTTAGGGAAGGGAAACTTTTGTAATTTCATTAAATATGAAATTACAATAAATAAATTTTGATGTTAAAAGGGATAAAAATTGATATCACTTGAATATATGATGATTATGAAAAAAAAACCTATTATTACACTAAATTAGGACTGGGTTTGAGTATTTTTGTACCCTTGTCTTTTAGTTTTAACCCCCATTAACAATTTGGAAAATTACCATAATATTAATGTTTTATATTATTTTAGGGTTAATAATGTTCATATAAAATGGAAAACTAGAAATAAATGGAACAAGGTTAATTTTTACCAAAATATCTAAATCTTTTGAAGTAATCTATTATTTTTTTTTAAATTTAAATCATTTAATAAAATATTATATATTATAAAATACGATTAATACCATTTTTACACTATGCAATTAATTTGACTTTAAATATATAAATACAGTGAGTAAATTCATATATAAAACCCTAAAATATCTATAATATTTTATATTTATTTATAAAATTCTTTTAACATGTTATATCATTCCAATTATATATCTTTTATTATTTTTAATATAATTTAGTTTATTTTTTAGTTAATTCAATAAATATTTCTTCGATGTTTCATAAACATTTAAGATAATTAATAAATTTATAAAAAATGTAATTAAATTTCAATAAATAAAATAATTTAATTAATATCATAAGATACATTTATATTCATTCACAACTTTCTTTTTTCCCTATGTGAATACATTAATGTTATTTAAAACTAAGATAGTGACACTTTGAAACATTCATTGCTTTAAATATTATATAGGTCCCTTTTCTTAAATAGTATCCAATTATAAAATAAATAGAGATTTTGAAATGATATGTATAAAAATATATTCATATAATAATAATTCAGGTGAAAAAGGGTGGACTTATAACAAATTTTTGACGTACATTATTCTGATTTACCCTTTAACATGGTGATTAATTTTACCACGGTTACTGATCACATTAACCTAAATTAAAACAATCCAATTTTAAAAAAATTTACCACTTGATGAAAAATATATATTACATTTTATAAAATAAAATTTATATAAGTTTAAGAAAATAATTTTAAAATAAGTGTGCAACACATGAAGAAAATTGCATTAAAAAAATACATTTTTATGAATAAAACAAGGTTTATTCTTATCCAATGCATAATAAAATTTTAAATTAAAGATAAAACTTTTGAGTGAACATATAATGTATATAAATTTCATTAAATTCATTCAAAATAGTGATATTTTTAAATTATTATAACAAAAATAGATTAAACACATAAAATAGTTTCTTAAAAAATATTCCATTTTATTTATAAAAAATGATTTTTTACCATATATAAACATAAAATTCATCCCATTGAATATAATTATATTATATTAAATAAAATATAGATAATTTTTCTTTGAAATAATTTTCAATCAAAATTAAACTTTTTACATGCTTCAAATAATGTACAGTTTTCAAATGAGTATTTTCATTATTCACTAGAAAATCAATCTTTTCAAAAAAATCCCAAAAAATAACCCTAATATAATTTTAATATGATTATTTAAAAAATTTAGTTAATTTTAAGAAATATCATTTTTAAAATTTTTAAAATTTAAATATTACTATTTATTTATAGAAATAAATAACAATCCTTTTTTAGGAAAAATGGTTATATGAATAATAAAATGACTATAATAAAATGGTGATCTTATTTAATAATAATTAATCAATAAATTTATATTTTGTAGGATATTTAAATAATTTTTATAAATATTTCAATCATATTAATACCTTATGATTTATCTAATAGGTTATAATAATTATATTTAAATAATAATATTTCTTTGTCTGTTTAGTCTTTGTTTTGTGTGTCTTGTATGCTATTAATCATATCGTTCTTTTAAAATATACGATCATACATTCCCCCTCACCCAATTTAATAAATTTTTCCCTCGTAATTTTATCTTATTCATGGTAATCAGTAGTTTATATTTATATATTTTTTTATTTAAAACCCACATCATAAAAAGGGTTAATAAAATATCCTCTTGAAAAGTGGGAGAATTAAAATTTAATGGTCATACAAAATAACACATCACTAGGTTTCCAGATAAGAAAATATTAGTATGAAGTACAAATATTGACATTGAATAGAAAACTAACTCCCAAGGATTAATAGAGAGAGGTAATTAACAAGTTCATGGAAATGTTAACTATCAAAAAAACACAAATATGTGATCAGTTAAATGACCATGGATTTTTTGTTAAGAAAAGAAAAAAAAAATTACATTTTTCTCAAGGAACTCTCCCTAAATACGATGGATTATTTTAATTTACAGATAAATAACTCAATAACATAAATTTTCATTATTTTTTTCATTTCGCAAGCTCAATCTCATCCTTTAGTTATGCCTCAATAAAATTTCCCTTCATCTATTATGCCAGGAAATGGATATTCAAGACGAATTTGTTTTCATACCTAAAGAACATTTAATGAATCATATGACCCACAAGACATCCCCTAGACCTTTAAATATATAAAAATGTTATAATTTTTTCCAGATGTTATCCAATATGATAAATCATTCTTTATCCTTGGATAATAATATCCAAAGTTTAACATAATTCATTCCATAAGTAGTTAACATTAAAACTCCTCTGAAATATTTCCATACAAATTTAAAACCTAAATATTTAATAAAACATGTATCCCTATAAAATATAAACTATTTGCTAATGTAACTTTCCAAATATGTGAAAACCTTGAGAACATATACTTATAACCTGAATCACTATTTACTTTTTTCCTTATTCTATATATCCCATAAATCCAAAATGATTTAAAATTCATCATAAATTAATTTTTGATCAAATCGAAAACCATTTTCAGGGTCCCAAATACTACCCTATTAATGTTTTCAATGTTAATATTCTATTTATCACAACCAAAAATTATTAACTCAACATTAAGAACATATTTTGTGTTATTTTTTAATTAATCGTGAATTATAAAAAAAATATCACTTTCACACTAAATCAATTTTCTTGGTTATTTATACATTCAAAATATATTTTCAAATCTAAAAAAAAACTACTTCCGAAAAATCCTTGAATGTTTCTTGATTTTTTAACATCTATAATATCACTAATACAATATAATTCTTCCATCCAAATACATAAACACATCAATAATTTATATTATTTATTACACCATTAACCGGGGTTCTTGACCCTTTTCTCTACAAATTATTTCCAACAATATGAAATATTAATCATGTATTAAGATTAATAAACCTCAATTTAATCATGATTATTATTTTTAACATAAAAAATAATATTAAAATAGACCATGAAATTTAAATGTCTTACATAGTCTCTTAATCATCATTAGTAAAACCATTAATTGTACAAACTTTAAAATTATCGTCTTTGTATTTCCCTATAAGACATAAATTTTCAAAATTTCAATAATTTTCACATTTAAATAATTCAACCATTTAGGATATCAATGGGACTCCATTATTATTATCCATTTCATTAACCAAAATTTTCATTTTTCCATGAAATTTCATCCATTTTTTCTTCTTTTCCACGCTAAAAAAATTTCAAATTTCATTCATACATTTCATTGAGTGATTATTCCCACATTATCTTAATATAGGAAACCAGATCATCTTTCCTCTATGATGTCCACCACCTAATCTCTCATAAATTTATACCTTTATTTTCTTTTATTATTCAATGAGATTTTTAATCAAAATATCCTTCACTATAGTCAAAATCCCCGTTGGTTTCTTATAAACACATTTTCCATCACATTCAACATTAACCTAGTTCATTTCAGTTCAATTCATTGACTCAAACTAAAATTCATATTTTGAGAAATAATAATAATATTGGAAAACCAAATAATCTTGAAAAATAAAAAACATGTTTTTAGATAATTATAACATATTTTTAATATATTATATATAATTTCCAACTTAGGTATTCCATAATAATCATATATTCAAATCATATATAATGGTTCTTGAAGGAAATGGTAATTTTCTGAATCATATCCCCTAGAGGTGTCATCCCAGTTGTGCAGTAAGGGAATACTCACCATGCACCAGAATTATGGATGAGATATACTGAACCAAATCTTTTAATTCTTATTTACCCTAGTATAATCTATACTAAAACCACATCTATGTAGATGTATTTATTAGAAAAAAATATAATATCTTCCTTACCAAGACTTTAATATTTTATCATATACATAGAATTATCCAGATGGTTATCAGTAAAGTTTTCTTATTTTTTTCAGAAGGATAACTAAACTTGTACTCAATTAATAACTATAAGGACTATTTTTTAAAACATAATTATTTCATATTTTTAGATGAATATTTAGTACATTTTCCAAATACACACTGGATTAATCTAAAGGTTTAGTGTATTTTGAATCATAGATATATAAACAACTAGTTCTTAAATGTTATATATCGTCTCCCTCTTTTTTCTTCATTACTTCCAACCTTCTTAGAAACATCTTATATACATGTTTTCTTTTTAACCTGTAGAAAAGTAAACATAATAAAGGGTGTGATCATGTGCACAATATTGTTAAAAAAAGGATATATAAATATTCAGTTGACCATAACATGATCACAATGGTATAACAACTTGATCTTAACATTTGAAAATCATAACCTATATATAAAACATTATAATCTTGATTCATGGTATAAATCTTGGTAGTTCAATACATGTGAATCATAAAATAATCAATGAACATGTTACATGTTATAATAATATTTTCATAATTCATGGAATCATAGAATACAAAAAAATAGAAAATTCATCACATTATAGTGAAGTCTCATTTATAAGGCTATCATAGTAGAATGGGTTATATCCCCAAACCATCAGAGTATTCATGGTCCACTCCCAATACTACAAAAATGGATAGAGTACCTTAATGAATTGGTTTCACTCCCCATTCAAGTCCTATTTAACTCAGAATATATCCATCATTAAATAAATTATTGGAGGGTAATATAATTTCAAGCCCACCTGTCCTAGGTTATAACGTGAAAACCATAATTTGTTATAATCTAAACATAATAATCAGTTATCAAATAACCAAATTATGCAATTACATATAACTATAATCCTTTTTTTATAATCTAACAACCCATAAAAAATTTAAAACCATATATATGCATTCCACAGGATAAATAATATATTCTTATCATCACTTTATAACATGGTCAAAGAAAAAATGTTTCATAACCATTTCTATAATTCATTATATAATAACCCATATAAAATAAAAATCAAAGGATTGTATAATATATTAAATTAATTATAAAAAATTGATGAAATAATTGTTAGGGAAAATAACATTTCTATTTTAAAATAAATGTTAAAACATAAATATATCTAAATTATTATGGAAAAAATTTTCATTGAAAATAACTATGTAAAACTATAATGTAAGAATCAAAACATTTAGTGATCATTATAGAAAAAAAATCTATCCATGTTGTATATGTGAAAACAAAACAGTCCTTTTAATGGTTTTTGTAAAAAGAAAAACATGCATCATTCGAAAAATGACAAGAAGGTTCCATTTAAAATATTTAGAAAAAATTAAAACAAGTGTAAAAATTAATTTGAACAAATATATTTTTATATTAAATACCTTCTTAAAAATATTTTTAGAAAACATAGATATGAAATAAAAAGGTTTGTCAAACTAATAAAGAAATAATAAATTTTACAAAAACTCATATTTTAATTATATAGAGTACGTAAGGTAAGTTAAATAACTGGAGAATATATATTTTAAATAAATTACCATATAAGATTAAAATTATTGATATTTTTTAGAGTTAGACCATAATATTTCATCATTAGACACATAATCAGAAACAATCCTGACAAATAATGAGATTGTGACCTAAAACCCATTCCACTTTTTTTATATTTGATTCATAAGCCCCGTGAAAGAAATAAAATAATATTGATATTTAATTACAAATTAAATTTATAATTAAAATAATCAAATTCATTTGTGGTAACTATATTCTCCAACTAAATGAAACAATTGGTCAATATGGCATGTGTCTCACAGAAGTAAAACTAAAGAGAATTATTTTAACTGAATTCTCTCTTCCTTTGTACAAATTGGAAATCCTATATAATAATTATATATTAATTATAAATATATTATAAAATAATAATCATATGTAAAATACCTTATATGATTTACTAATAACCATTTATCTTCCCTTTTTTAATTATTATTTTTCAAAATTATTGCTCCCAGTGATATCTTCTTCATTTTTCATATATGTTTTAGTTCAGTAGTCTTTGCACTTGTAATTTTATCATGGTTACATAACCATTAGAATGTTAATAATGATATAAATATCAAATATATTCCTTATATATAGGTTAATTTTCATTCATTTAGGTATATATGATATTATCATTTAATAAGTATAATTAGTTCATTCATATAACATATAATTACTAAACTCATCAAAAATAACCTTCCAATAAATATGGTTTTTGTAAATAAATTGTATCGCTATGTGGAGACTGTATGTTGTGCGTACGTACAATCCATACATTCAATTCTTATTTGTTGGTAATGAGGGTCAAAAATGGTGATTTAATAATTATAATAATATTTAAAGATATTTAGAATAATTTATTTTTTATTTGATGATAAATACTGTATTTTTAGAAGAGTAAAATAAAATTAAAATTTAATTGATCTGTAAAAGTGATATTCTCTTCTTTGAAACAACTCCTTTAGATCTCCTCATAAGGATTCTAGGGCAGGTATTTTGGGAGTAAACATTCCTCAAAAATGATTATAAAGAATTCTAAATTGTATACAGTAGGTTTTGGTTGATCTAGAATGTTCCATATGGTGAAATTAAGATAAAGTAGCGGTTCCCTTTTATAATTGATGGGATGGGTACATTTTGGAATCTTTTAATTTATTATATTAATATAAATTATATTTTATGTTAAAATAAATAAAAAATGATAATATATGAAAATAAAGTTAGTATGAGTTGAAATCACCTCATCAAATAATATTATGACAATTTTTAGATATTTTGACACCCTTATTTTTTAGTTGTAACCCCATATTAACCATTTTGACAATTACAATAATATTAATGTTTTGTATCCATTAGGGTTTAATAATGTTACTATAAAATAAAAACCTAAAAGTGGATGATTGTTTATTTTTAAAACCATATGTCACTCTTTTTTTTAATCTCATTTTTTTTAATTTAAAATCATTTAATTAAATATATTTTTATTATAAAGTTTAATCAATGACATTTTTACACTATTAATTTAATTTGACACTAAATATAACAAGAAAAGATTAAATTAGAATATAATAATTTACAACCTCCCTCACATTTCATATATATTGTCAGGACCCCCTCCCCACAAAGTGTACCCCTTCTGGGCTGGCAATGTGATAAGGGAGATAATGACCCCCGAGTCCCGCCTCTAATAGGCCGCGGGTTGGCGACTAGCACCGAGGGGATAATGAACACAAAATTGTGAGGAATTACCCTCTAAGAGAAAACATGCGGAAGAGAGAGATATGATAGACACCAACCAACTCCAACTCAGAACTGAAGTATAAGAGAAAACCCAAGTGCCCATATGTAATGTCATGCAAAAGTACTACAATTGAAATGGGGAAACTACAAGTATCCAAAGGAAAGTAAAGACAACAGCAACCACAAGCCCGAACAGATCCTGCAACCCCATGCTAGTTGAAACCAGCTCCAAGTGACCTGAAAAATATTTTATATATACATATGGTGAGTATAACTGTATACTCAGTAGGATCCTCCCCGAAGCCTCTCATGAAAATGTAAAGAAAGCATGCTAAAGCACAGTGAACAACAAGTGAAACTAACAAGTCATCTTAACAAGTATACTAAATTCCCAACCCCACCATGGCTACTCTCACCAAGTAACGCATAAAAGATTATAGAATATATAAAATAATATCAAGGGTACCCCGCTAGTACTTCCCCACTGGTTTTCCACTTTTCCCCAATGACATACGTCTTGTGCATCCCTCTCCAAAGGCTTGCCCGCATACACCTCGACTAAGCTCTACAATCTGCACCTTTTACACCACAAAGGCTTTCCCGCAGACACCTGGGTGAAGAACCACACCATCCTCACAACCAAAAGTAACCAGGTAGTTTCTGGGAGCCACCACAACTCGCATAATGTGTATCATATGTCGAGTATTATACCTCAAGCCATTACAGCCCATACTCCATGTAAGGATCCTCAAGCCATCATAGAATATAAACATTAAACCTATAGTAGTACATAGGATACTATATTTAGAATATATGTGTGTGAATAAACAAAATCCATTACAGCCCTCTACACACATATATGGGGTAACTAACTGCTGTACCTAATGGAATAAGTATCTAACAAGAGAAGAGAGCAGGGTCAAAGGGTGTAGTCATCCATTCACCCTCCCATAAAAATGTTTGGGAAAACACCCCCTAGGGCTCAGAACCCCTTGGGTGTCAGTTTCCCTTACTGGAAGGGTGGTGTAGTGTATAGAAACACAAAAATTACAGAATATATTATAAATCACAACCACTCTATGGGCATAACCTAGTCTTAGAAACAACTGCAGCTAACGTCTCTCGGACTATGGGCTGCCACTTCTAAGACTAGGTATCCAATAAGCACACAACCATTTAAAGGGCATTATTAGATTACTTCATTCCCTTTTTATGAATTCCATTTTACATTAATTAATTCTTCAAACAATAATTATCCATGGAAAATTCCACACTAAATTCCATTAACTTCACATCCAAAATCCACTGTCCCTTCCAAAGTTCCCAACCTTATCGTTATGTTTCAGCAAACACCAACCCCATGGGTTAATCATAATTTATTCAAACATTCAACACTGGATTACTTTCCTATATTCTCATGCATTCTAGAAAATAATCTTATGCTACTAAACACAATGGGGCTAAACAAGTTGAGTATATGTACTACCCGTCGAGTCTTTGCCTCCTATAGCAAGAGCGTAGACCCATTCTCCCTTGAGAGGCTAAACACATAAATCATATGGAAGACCTCGTGTGTCTTCACAACTTTAGGAAGAAGGTAAGAAAGACCAGATTCCTTGAGAAGTGGGGAAAATTAAAGTATATAAACAACCAAACAAATCACCAAGCATCCAAAAATTACATTCATCCCATTCCATCATCCCTGGTGTCCTCCCTGACACCCATATGCATAAAAAGATGCATCTCGCCAATAAAGGCATCATCCGCTACCACAACCACAATGCCTCTAGCCCCCACACATCACAAAATCCTTCCAGGATCAAATCAAAACACAAGTAGTAGGAAAGTAAACATCACAACAATTTGGGATCTTGTCTCTTTAACAAGACATCCCGCCTTCATACACAAGCACCAAAAGATTTCAGGTTTACCAACCAACTAAATTAATCAAATACATAGAAATCAATTTGATTAACATCAATTTGGAACAACAACCACAAAAAAGACAACTGGATTCGTTTACATGCCTCTTTGTCTTTATCTAATTAATTATCAATTAAAATCAGCTTTACACTCTTTATCAATTTCGTCAAGAACAACATGCTAACAAGCAAGGCATAGACATCGCACTATCCAGCAAATCAAGAGGCGAACCATTATCACGATACAAGAAACAACATGTGATCAAACCAATTATTTTAATCTGGTTCAAGTATTTAATTAGGTCAATTTCATTGTGATCTAGAGGGCTAAATCATGCTAACTCTACGATTGCATATAAACACTTTGACAAGCCACGAATCCCCTACCTCAATGGTCAAGGAACACTCAAGAATCCGGGTCTATTCTCCATGAATTATCCTTAGATATCCTCTCCTAGCACAACCAAGACTAAAGCTCATCATTTTCGAGATCCACACACCTAGATCTACCCATAACTGTCATAGATCTAAGAAGACAAGATAAGAGGAGGAGTATATCTAAGTAGATCTAAGAAACCAACAAGAATGAGGATGAACGACCACATACCTCAAGAAACAGGTTACAATTCATGAAGAGAATCCTCCAGATTGCCTCTAAAACACTTGGGAGAGGTTCTTCTATCTCCAAGGAAGGGTAATCCTGAGTTATGGCCGCTTAGGTGCTTAAACGAACCATTTAGTGGAAAAATAGTTCAGATCCACAATTTTAGGATCTCACATTATCTGTATGCACGGTTAGTCCGCATGGTTTGACAAATCGTGTGCTAACCACGCGTTACCTTCTACATTGACAACAATCCTTGCATGGTTAGAAAAACCGTGCACCTCCCCTGCGAATGATACTTCCTCCAACACCAACCTTGCACAGTTTGGCCGCACAGTTTAGGCAAACTGTGCGCCTCCCGGGCGAAGGCTGTTACCCTTCATTTTCCCTTAAAGGTCCACCCAATCACACCCCAAGTCACCTTAACATCCTGGGACACCTCTAGAACCAAATTTTCACAATGGAAAGGACTATAGAGGTCTGGTACATTACATCTAATACCTCTCAAAACATTCTTGTACTCGAGAATCCAAAACTCACCAAAAGAGAAACAAAATAGGGTCTGAAAAACCACCCCTTGAGATACATCTCAAAAGATAAAAAGACACAAAAAAACAAAAAGGGATCCATCTCATAAACATGAATGTTTCATAACCACATCAGCTACAATGATACATGAAATGAGTTAAACATCAAACAACTCTGGGTACTGAGCACATATTTGTGTCTCACATTCCTATGTACTCTACTTCATGCTACTGTGTCCCACAAGACATGAACTAAGGGAATAGAACTCCCACGCAACACCTTCTCCTTGCGGTATTGGATCTCCATAGGCTGTCCTGAAAGGTTTCATCATCATCGACATCGATCTCTCCCCAATCGATGATGTTAGAGTCATCATGAAGATAAAGATGGAGCTGTGATACATAGAAAACATCATTTATCCGACTCAACTGAGGGGGAAGTGCTAATTGATACACCACAGATCCAATATGAGCTAACACCTTGAAAGGCCCAACAAAGCGGGGAGAAATCTTACTCCCATGACCAATCCTTCGCTGCCCATGACGGGGAGTCACCTTCAAAAACACATGACCCCAAACATAAAACTCTAAGGGTCTTCTTCTTTGATCGGAATATTATTTCTGATGATGTTGTGCTACCTTCATCCTCTCACGAATCACATGAACCATCTCTGTTGTATCCTGCACTAGTTCTAGTCTGAGAACTGCTGACTCTCCGACCCCAGTCCAGCACAATAGAGAATGGCATGGTCAGCCATACAAGGATTCAAATGGCGCCATACTGATGGTGAAGTGAAAACTGTTATTTTATGAGAATTCCACCAAGGGAAAGAACCTCATCCATGAACCTCCAAAATCAAGAACACAAGAGAGTAAGATGTCTTCAACAGTCCGGATGGTTCGCTCTCTCTGACCATCCATTTGAGGGTGAAAAGTAGTTCTAATGCATATCTGAGAACCGAAATCATGCTCGAGTCCTCTCCACACCCTGGAGGTAAATTGAGGATCTCGATCAGAAATGATCGCCCTTGGGACTCCATGAAGTCTCATCACCTCCTCCAAATACTACCTCGACAAAATTTCCACTGAGCTCGACTCCTTGATCGCTATGAAGTGGGATAATTTTGTCAAACTATCCACTACCACCCAAATAGCATCATGTCCACCCAGAGCTCGAGTTAATATAGAAACAAAGTCCATTGAGAAATCCTCCCACTTCCACTGAGGAATCTATAATGACTAGAGAAGACCACCAGGAACACGGTGTTCGGCCTTCACCTTCTGGTAGACTAAACATCGAGACACAAACTCTGCAACCGTGTGCTTCATTCCAGGCCACCAAAACAGACTCTTCAAGGATTGGTACATATTTTTCATAACAGGATGTACCGCTAAATGTGAACTATGGAACTCCCTGAGGACCATCTCGCGCATCTTCAAGGGAATCATATGTCTTCCATGACACAACACTCGGTTTTGTACAACTTTCGACCAACCATCTGGGGCCTCACCACAAAAAACTCGGTCTCTCTTGAACTCCACCTCAAGATCTCCCAATTGGGACTCTTCAACCTTCTTCATCTGGGACGAATGTACCATCATCTAAAAAATACAATCTCTACCCTCAACTTCTCCCATATCTAGATGTAAGGCTAGTAGTTCTTCCATTACTCTCCATGAATCACCGGATTCACGCACAACATCACTACGTGACTTTCGGCTCACCGCATCAGCTACCACATTCCCATTTCCAACTGTATATGATATTTCAAAGTCATATTCCTGCAAGAACTCCATCCACCGATGCTGTCGTAAGTTCATGTCACGCAGGGAGAAAACATACCTCAAACTCTTATCATCAGTGAAAACCACAAAGCGCTCACTGATGAGTTAATATCTCCACAACTTCAAAGCAAACACCATGACTTCCAACTCATGATCATGGGTGGCATAGTTGCGTTCATGGGGATGCAACTACCAAGACCCATTAGAAACAACTGACCTCCGCTTTATGGAAACACAACCTAACCCCAGATGCGAAGCATCACAGAAGACATCAAACTAAACTCTTTCATCTAGAAGAAAAAGGACTGGAGCACTTAAAAACTTCTCCTTTAGATACTCGAAACCTGCATGAAACTGATCAGTCCATATAAACGCCTGATCTTTCATGGTCAAATCTGTCAGAGGAGTTGCAACTCGGGAGAAATTGGCAACGAACCACTTGTAGTATCCTGTGAGACCAACAGAACTTCTCACCTCTAACACTATCTTGGGGGATTCCCAAGACACTACTGCCTCTATATTTGATGGATCACAGGTACTCCCTATTGGGACACAACATTCCCAATGAAACGGACATCTCGAGCCCAAAAATCACACTTCGACAACTTCCCGAACAACTGATGTTGGTAAAGAACTACCAAAATGGATCGTAGATGCTCTGCATGCTCCTCTTCATACATGGAGTACACAAGGATGTCGTCATTGAAAACTACCACAAACTTGTCCAGGAAATCAGACAACACAACATTCATCAACCCCATGAATACAACTGGATCATTCGTCACAACAAACAGCATTACAATGAACTCATAATGCCCATGACGACAACAGAAATCAGTCTTTAGGATGTCCTTGTCATTCACATGCATCTGTTGATATCCTGACCAGAAGTAGATCTTTGAGAACCAACTTGAACCATTCAGCTGATCGAATAAAGCATCAATCCATGGAATATGATATCGATTCTTTATTGTCACTTTGTTTAAGTGACTATAATTGACACACAACCGCAAAATGTCGTCGGCCTTCTTCACGAAAACAATTGGGCACCCCATGGTGACACACTTGGCCGAACAAAACCACACTACAATAGACCATAAAGTAGTATACGTAGCTCTCGTAACATACAAGGGTCCATCCTATATTGAGACATAGAGATAAGAGACAGTCCCAGCTGTAGCTCGATCCCAAACTTGATCTCTCGTCGAGGGGGTAAGGCTACAACATCTTCTAGAAAAACATCAGGGTACTCCTCTATGAACCTAGGAAACGCCAACTATCAACCCTCTGAATAACTTAGCATCATCTCAGACACAATTGATGATAAGTATGAAGCATGCCTATGACCCATCCAAGGGTCTCACTCAATAAAAAACACCACTTTCTCTCCATCCGCAACAAAGAAAACAACCTTCTTCCTGATGCATTCCACGATTACCTTAACTGAATAAAACCAATCCATGAATAGGATGAAATAATATGGATGTATTCGTAAATATAGTAAATATCCCCAAGATCCATGTTTCCTCAACACTAGCTCAAAATATCTACATACTTCAAAAAAGTCAGCTCGACCTCCAACTGGCGTAGTCAACGGCAACGGCACAGGAAGCCTCTCTACCTCTAGTCCCAAAGCTAGAAAAGGGTAGGAGATATGAAGGAGTGTGTCTCTCCAAAATAAAATAATGCATACACCAATGTAGAGAACAAGAAAAGGGTAACTCGAACAACATATGGATCGTTTAGTGCTGGCAACGCTAGAGCAAGAAGCTGACCACGACCTCCTCCACTGCCTCTATGACCTTGATGATGACCACCACCATAGTCGCACTCTGCTCTCTGAGGATGGGGATCATCATGGAGTTGTCCTCTGCCTACCCCATCTACCCTCTGGTGATCTAAAACTGGTGAAACCTGCTATTGCTGCTACCTCGGATAGAATTGCCTCAAAGGAGGAATCTGGAGCTTAGCGTCCGATGCACGATGAATACTCTGAAAGGCCGGGCACTCCTGCTGCTGATGACCATGACCACCAAAAGAAAAACAAGCACCTGATCCCTTGGTATAGGCCTGAGAGTTGCTACCTCTGGAGAAACAAGACGTGAAGGGCTGGGACCTACCCCTGGCTGAACGAAAACTCTTCTGCCCTGAAAACTGGGAACCCCGGACCACAGCTCTGCTTCGTGAGGAATCATGATGATTCCCCTCTCATGATGATCCAGTCCTATCCATAGTCCTCTCAAAAACCTATGCCCACTCCACCACCTCATGATATTCTTTCAGCATAAATGGGGTCACCTGAGGTTGGATCTTTGGATGCAATGCCTCCTCGAAATGCCTCACCATGGCCTCCTCATCTGATAATAGGTCCAAAGCATATCGTATAAGGTTCCTGAAACGGATTATAAAATCTCGAACACTGGAGCTCCCCTGTCAAAGGTTAAGAAGCTATGTGTGACTGGACGCCTTCATAGTAGAGGAATGGAACACGAGTCTAAACTTCTCTTGGAACTCCTCCCATGAGATCGCTGACTCCTCACGATCCCTGAGGAACAAGAACCACCACTACCTTCCTTCTCCATGCAGCATCGTCACAGCTAAGGATTGCAAGTGCTCATTCCATGAACAGATCAAACTGAAGCCTATCTCAACCTCCTCAAACTAGTCTTCCATGATTGCATCTGAAATGGAGCCCTAGTACTTTTACAGACTCTGGCGCTGAAACTCCCGGAGTGTCTTCCTCCAAGTGTCCTCATCGCCAACCTCTACCCTACGACAATCTGCTGCAATAGCCTGGTGGACATCTTCTGCACAAAACTAATGAGGACGTCGACATGGAGCCATACCTGCAAAAAAATACATAGAGATCTTAAACCTGGAATATGGAAGACTCAACATTAATTAATTAATGGTTTTATTTTATTCATTTTAGGTTAACCTATCCCAAGGTCTACCCATTCAAACATAGGCACAAAGAGGAATGATACATGTTCTATTCCTAGGTCTCTACAATGCAACTAGTATCACCCCGGTTAGTAGCCATTGTAATCTTAAAGGTCCGTACATCAGATCATAGGGGGCCCTAAACGACTATTTCTCAACCGGTATATAGTGTTTACCTCACTTGATAAACATGAACATCATCGTTTCCCTACCAACCCATGCAACCTCACCTGTGACTAACTCCAAAATCCATCATATCCCTCAACTTGGCTTTGATACCACTCTGTCACGACCCCCTCCCCCCAAAGTGTAACCCTCCTGGGATGGAAATGTGAGACGAGAGATAATGACCCCCGAGTCCCGCCTCCTGTAGGCCTTAGGTTGGGGACTAGCACCAAGGTTATAATGAACACACAAATGGGAGGCATTATCCTCTAAGAGAATAAATGCGGAAGAAAGAGATAAGATAGACACCAACCAACCCCAACTCATCACTGAAGTGTAAAAGAAAACCCAAGTGCAGATATGTAATGTCATACAAAAGTAATACATCTAAAAGGGGGAGACTACAAGTACCCAAAGAAAAGTAAAGACTACAACAACCACAATCCCGAACAGCTCCTTCAACCCCAAGCTAGTAGAAATTTGTTTGATCTCCAACCTACTCCCAGTGAACTAAAAAACAGTTTATATATATATAGGTTGAGTATAACAGTATACTCAGTAGTATCCTCCTGGAATCCTCTCGTGTTAAAGTGAATAAAGCATGCTAAAGCACAGTGAACAATAAGTGAAACTAAAACATTACCTAAATAGGTATACTAAGTTCTCAACCTCACCATGGAAAATCTCACCATGTAACACATACAAGAATGTATCATATAGGAACGAATATCGAGGTTACCCCGCTACTACTTCCCCACAGGTTTTTGGCTTTTCCCCAATGACATATGTCCTGTTCAACTCTCTCCAAAGGCTTGCTCGAATACACCTGGGCTAAGCTACAGAATCTGCACCTCGTGCACCACAATGTCTTTCCCACAGACACCTAGGCGAAGAACCACACCATCCTCACCACCAAAAGTAACCAGGTAGTTTCTGGGAGCCACCACAGCTCTCATAACGTTTATCGTACGTCAGGTATTATACATCAATCCATTACAACCCATACTCTGAGTAAGGGTCCTCAATCCATAACAACCTATAAACATAACACCTATAGTAGTCCATAGGAGACTATATACAAAAATATATGTGTGTGAATAACCACAAGCCATTACATCCCTCTACACACATATATGGGGTAACTAACCACTGTGCCTAATTGAACAAGTATCTACCAAGAGAAGAGAGTGGGGTCAAATGGGGTAGTCATCCATTCACCCTCCCATTAGAATGTTGGGGAAAACACCCCCTGGCATCAGAATCCCCGGGGTGTCAGTTTCCCTTACTAACAGGGTGGAGTAACGTATAGAAACACAAAAAGTACAGAATATATTATAACTCACAACCACACTATGGGCATAACCTAGTCTTAGACACAACTGCAACTAACGTCTCTCGGACTCCAGGCTGCCACTTCTAAGACTATATATCCTATAAGAAAAAAACAATTTAAAGGGATTTATTAAATTACTTCATTCTATTTTTATCAATTCCATTGTTTGTTAATTAATTCTTCAAACATTAATTACCCATGGAAAATTCCACACTAAATTCCATTTACATCACATCCAAAATCCACTATCCCTTAAAAAGTTCCCAACCTTATCGTTATGTTTCAGTGAACACCAACCCCACAGTTTAATCATCATTTATTAAAATATTCAATACAAAATTACTTTCCCATATTCCCAGGCATTCAAGAAAATCATCCTATGCTACTAAACATAAGGGGGATAAACACGGTGAGTAGATGTACTACCCGTCGAGTCGTTGCCTCCTATATCCAGAGTGTATACCCATTCTACCTTGAGAGGCTAAACACGGAATGTACTTGGCATACCTCGTGTGTCTTCGCCTCTTTCGGAAGACGGGTAAGTAAGACCAACTTCCTTATGTTGTGCGGAAAAATAAAGCAGATAAACAACCAAACAAAGCACCAAACATCCAACAATCACATCCATCCCATTCCATCATCCCTAGTGTCATCATTGCCACCCATATGCATAAACTGATGCATCTCGCCACTCTAGGTGTCATCCGCTGCCACAACCAAAAAGCCTCTTGCCCCCATAAATCACAACATCCATCCTGGATCACATCACAGCAAAAGCAGCAGGAATGTAAACATCTCAAAAATTTGAAATCGTGTCCCTTTAACTAGGCATCCTGCCTTTATACACAAGCACCAATAGATTTTAGGTTAACCAACCAACTGAATTAATCACATACATCGACATCAATTTGATTAACATCAATTTGGAACAACAACCCCAACAACAATAACCATATTCATTTACATTCTTCTTTGTCTTTAGCCAATTAATTATCAATTAATATCACCTTTAAATTATTTATCCATTTCGTCAAGAACAATATGATAACAAGCAAGGAATAGACATCACACTATCCGGAAAATCAAGAGGCGAACCATTATCATGGTACAAGAAACAACATGTGATCAAACCAATTCATTTAATCTGGTTCAAGTATTTAATTAAGTCAATTTCATTGTGATACAAAGGGATAAATCATGATAACTCTATGATTGCACATAAACAATTAGAGAATCCATGAATCCACTACCTCAACGGTCAAGGAACACTCTAGAAACCGGGTCGATTCTCCACGAATCCTCCATAGATCTCCTATCCTAACACAAACAAGACCAAAGCTAATCATTTTTGACATCCACACACCTAGATCTAACCATAACGAGAATAGATCTATGAAGACGTGATAGGAGGAGGAGTAGATCTAATAAGATCTATGAAACCAACAAGAACGATGAAGAACGACCACATACCTCAAGAAACCGACTTCGATTCGTGATGAGAATCCTCTGGATCGCCTCCAAAACTCTTGGGAGAGGTTTTTCTATTTCCATGGAATGGTAATCCCGAGTTATGGCCGATTAGGGGCTTAAATGAATCTTTTAGAGGCAGATGAGTTCAGATCCACAATTTTAGGATCTAACTTTAAGTGCTCGCATGGTTAGTCCACACGGTTTGACAAACCGTGCACTAACCGTGCATTAGCTTCTACTTTGACAAAAATCCTCGCATGGTTAGGCTGCATGGTTAGACAAATTGTGCACCTACCATGCGAAGGCTACTACCTCCAACACCAACCTTGCACGGTTTGGCCACATGGTTTAGGAAAACTGTGTGCCTCCCATGAAAAGGCTATTACCCTTCATTTTCACTTAAAGGTCCACCCAATCGCACCCCAAGTCACCTTAACCTCCCGGGACACCTCTAGAAACATATTTTCAAAATGGAAGGGACTGGAGACGTCCGAGCCATTACATATATGTATCAAATTTGTGTCTCACATTAAATCATTCAAATTATATTTATTTTAATATATATATAATCATTTATATTATTTTTATGTCAATTGAATACATACGGAGTTGGTGATGCATAAAAATTTAATTTAATTATATATCTTATAAAATTAATAATAAAATATTGATCATGGTAATAATTTCACTGAGATTAAAATATATATTTAATTTCCATCATAATGTGATTTTTTCCTTATGTGAACTCATAAAAGATATTTAAAAATATGGGAGTGACATATTGTAACATTCTTTTCTTTAAATATTATATAATAATTGTTCCTGAAAAATAATCAATTTAACAAATAAATATATAGAATAAGGATATAAGGGTCTAATTAATATCATCTTCTAATAATGATGATGAAAAATTATGGCCTTATAACTTATTTTTAACTTAGATGAACTTAATTTACCCTTTACTATGTTGATAAATTTTACAAATGTTACTATTCATATTTCCTAAAATTAAAAGGGGCCTATTAGACCAATTATACCCACATTATTCCAAATACATAATAAATTTTACCCTATTCGTTTTCTATATGTGGTATAAATTAATTTAAAAATATGTGTGCAACATGCAATAAAACCCACTTTTAGGAAAAATGCATTTTTAATCATAAAACGCATTCTATTCTTATTCCATGACGAGAAAAATCTTAAATGAATGTTTAAAATAAATTTTTATATATATTATTTATAATTTTATAATTAAAATAATTCACAAATAGTTATCAATTTAATTTCTTTACATAAAAACACACAGTGTGCATCAAATAGTTTTTTATAAAAATGCCTTTTTTGTTTAAAAAATGATTTATATGAAATTAAAAATGAAAATTGATTCCAATTAAGATAATTGGATTATATAAAATATAAGAGAACAATTACTACATTTAAGACATTTTAGAAAATGAAACACTTTTCATGGATGAAACAAAATATAGTTCTCAAATCAATTTTTTTACTATTCACTGGAAAAAAAATTTCTAAAAAATATCTTTTGAAACTCACCATAACCAAAATTTGATAATATTTAAAAAAAATTTCTAATTTTTTGAATTGATGTTTTTTATAGTTTCAAAAATTAAATATAATATTTGGTCACAATAGGTCAATGAAAATCATTTTTGAATGAAAACATGTTGTTTATTGAATAATATGGCATTCTTAAAAATTGAGTGCTTATTTCTTAAGAATTAATTGAGATATTTATATTGAGTAAAATCTATATAAATAATTTTTAATGAAATTACTCGTATTCACACCCAAAATATTAATGGATTGATTATAAGTATCATATTTAAAGAAAAATATTTCATATTCTATTTAAGCTCGGTGTTTGGTATCTTATACACAATTTGATGTACTGTTATATTAAAATCGTAAGTTTTTATTAATTTATAAATGTCTCATAAATTTTTTGAAAATAATTTTTGATATGTATTGTGAAATGATTTCAGTGTCATGATTTATCCAATATTGTGCAAAATTGGTTTATTTTATATGAAATTTCTTGTGAAATATTCAGTGAAATTTGACTAAGATTTTTTTCCCACACCATATCATTAACTTTTTGTGTTTAAAATGTTCCTTATGATAGGTCCAAGAAAGGGAAAGTCACCTATAGGCAGTAGTGGGTGTTCTTGATTTTAATTCTTTGGGTATTGATGATGGAAGTACTAGTGTGTATTCCACATGATATAAGGAGGCCCGATATTGAAATTTTTATTGACTAAATATGTCTATTTTGATGTTTTTTATACCGTGTGGGGTTAAAATATGGATACATGTATTGGAATACCAACTATTTATTATTACAGTTCACTATTTTCAATTTATTTGTTATATTTATAGTGAAAATATTCAAATTGATGTTTCTCGATTCCTGGGAACTAGTTTACATCCCATAGGGTTCAATATTTCCCTTTAGTCCATGCCATAATTTATTTAGGTTTCATTTAGGTGTGTTGTATAGGAATAATAATGATAATAAAGGATAATAAAAACAATGAGTAACTCATAACATCAACTGTAAGGTATTTCACCCAACTAAGAGGTGTATCCATACTTATTGGTAATACATCCCACCAGAACTACTCAATCATCTCAAGAGGTATCACGTCCAATTTGTAAAACCATCATATTTTGGGGTATCATATTCAACCTATATCACAAAAAAATTGAAATTAATTTCATCTAACCTATATCACACTATCTCATGACGAATAATTTACCAATTTTATCACATATATATAAAAGGTATTCTATCTAACCCACGTCAAAAGATCTTAGGATGCATCACGTCTATCACATTTCAGAACAGTATCTGGAGGAAATACATCTAATCCCCATAAAAACCATTCGGATTCACAATGTCCAAACATCTTAATATACATCTTGGGAGGGATTTTTTCTATCCTAAATCATAAAATCTCAACAGTTGTTATGTATGATCCACATCACAACATCTTACGAGGAATCATATCTAACTTGTATCAGAATTTTAGGGAATGCATAATGCCTAACTCACATCACAATATCCCAGGTGAAATCACATCCAAGACACAACACATTCTATCATGAAGTGTCATATCTAATACACATCCCAAAAACAATAGAATCATTACATGAAACCCACATCATAACATCTTGGAGGACATTTTGTGCAACCTGGATCACAACATCATGGGTGTTATCATGTATGACACATATCACAACATCTCAAGAGGCAAATTATATAACTTGTATCATATTTCATGATCTGTGAAACACAAATCCAATCAAATATATTAGGATTCCTTACATCCAATCCATCCAAGATTAACCAAGATCAAGGGAAACTCATCACACCTAGAATATTCTTTAAATAAAAATATCTCATGTAACAATATCCCTCACCAATATATAAATTCCTAGTTCTATACACTCATCGTTGTATATATAATCCTAGGGGAAATTTAGACCCAGATAAATAATGTTATTACATCAAACTGGTTGGAAAATTATCTCTAACTAGGGTGTCATGTCTAATCATAATCACTAGATGTTTGAATTGTGTATCATAATAAAAGAGGCATAATAATGGTCGAATAGATTGTCAATTTTTACCATAACTTCTCTAAACATAATTTTACACATGGTAAATGTGTTTTCACCCTATGAATTGATTTAATTAAAAAAACTATTTATTAGGAAATGGTTCATCTAAATTAACCCACTCATTTTTCATCGACGGAGACCCTATTTGGGTTCACATAACACTCTACACAATCCTTTAACATAGGCTACATTTACATTAATATCTATATAATAAATATGTAACCCTTAAAGCATTTTAAATTACATAAAATACACCCTATACTCACCACACAAAGAGGGAAACCACTCATGGTACTCTTTTGTATCTGTAACATCTAACCGAGAATGATTGAAATTTATATAAAATATTCAAAATAAAATAATAATAAATAAATAATATTAGGAAAAAATACCTCAAGAATATAGTTATACCCTAAAAAAACTCATTCTATCCTTGATCAATATTTTAATGATCGCCATTATTGTCTATGAGACCCTAATCCATCATTGATGATTTCAAATTCATTATAAACACTAGTTAATTGATTCACTCAACTAATTGACCAATTTTAATTTAGGAACCAATGTGGTAAAACATAGTAGGTAACATATCCCAATAAAAACCTAGATCAATGGGCTATATATCACTCCTGAGAAATCCTCGAGTCTATTTCCAAAAAATCCCAATCAATAGACATCGATTCATTAAATAATTTTATCCCAAATGATGAAAGTTTATAAGTAAATTATGGTAGATAATTACCATAAATTAATCAAAATAAACTATTTAGCGTTTATCCTATGTGATCCTCCTCCAATACCTTTAAAAAAAACTCTTTTTAATTCCAACATGACTCCAATGTGATCTGGTGGAATCAATGCCAAATACCTAAATTTGAGTTAATAATATTAGAAGGTATTAAAATAAATAGAATGTAGTGAAAATGTGTATGATTAAAATTCTACTATATGATCCATAACCCAAATATTTTATGGATAAAAGGAGTGGAAGGAGGGGGAATAAAAAACAGTAAACGCCCAGACATCTCGTCTTAGATGGTTATACCCCAAAAATATTGACTAGTTCCCGATTTTTAACTCCCTATTTAAAAAAAAGAAAAGAGGACCATGGAATTGTTATACCGAATATTATAATACAATTACCTTACCTATGTCACCTTTAAACCTACATAGGTGTAACATTATAGTGCATCTATAAATTACATTATATAACACCTCGTTGTTATAAAATTAAAAAACCCTTATCCACCTATTATTGTGTGATCATGTACTTTATCTAATAACACAGGGTTTATATTATAAAAACCTAATCATTTTTATTTTTGAATGAGTAATTATATTTTGTTAGGAATACAAATAAAATGAAATAGAGTAGTGTTTTAGTGGATATGAATGGTGTTTAATATTTTATTTTCAACACATAAATCATGTGAAACCTCAAATGTTGACTAGTGTTTTATTTGAGTTAGAGTTTATTTTAAGGTTATGGAGTAATTAAAAGATCATGGAAGAAGTTTTTATATAGAAGATAACTATTTGAGGTTAATGTGATAACACTATGTTGTGATAATACAAAAATATGTGCATGGTGGAGGATTGGAAGTTAAATTTATGGAATGAGAATAAGGTTCATGCCATGAAGATTGAAGCCACATATTTGTAGAAGGCACAAAAGAATAAACTGTTTATATTTTTTAGTCTTTTATTCCATTATGTGAATTAATAATTATAATGATTCATTGTATTTATATATGATTAAACTTATCTTTTTGTTCTGAATTGTTTCATGATGTGAGATAAAAACCTTGAGAAAAAGGAAGATAAGGGTTATATCATGATTGATTTTTTATATCAGGATACAAAAAAAGTATTCATATTATTATAGTTGTTTTTATGTGATAAAATGAATCAAATAATTATACAATATTCCATGACATAATAATTTTTCATAGAAAAAAAAATTAATTGTTTCCCACCAAAAGGGTTATTCTTGTTACAACGAGAATAAGTTTTTTTGAGGTATTTAAGGGAATGTAATTTTCGACATCATGATCAATTTTTTCATAGCATGAATTATCACTAAGTCCTCCTATAAAAAATTAAAAACATAAGAAGGAAAAGGTTAATATGTTGTAGAACCTTTAATTGATATTTTTGTTCAATATGAATATTTATTTAAAAAATCATCTTTTAACATGAAGATGTATTAATTTAATGTGTAAGATAACATTTTATATAGGTATTACATACATGTGATATTGTTAGACTAATTAATATATAATGTTTTGTAGAAAAATAAGATAATGATTGTTATTGTGAAAGTATAAGAAGAAGATGAATATGAAGTGGTTGGAGAAGAATCAATACAACAAAAACATAATGGATGTCTTCTCCTGTGGATGACTCCCTAATTATTGAAAATAGATTTTATATCTTTATTTATGTAGAACACTTTATATAGTCATGATACATTTTATTTATCAAATTCTCTAATACAAACATTAAACATTTTAACTCAATGATGGTAATACCATTTGAATGGTATCATGGTATTTTGGATCATTATAAGGATTGGCTACTTGTTTTTAGTGTTAAACATTTTAAAATTATATTATGCCTTCTATGAGAATTATTACGTTTGTGGGGAAATTGTATTTTCAATCATTTTAATAATTGTAGAATTTTATTTTACGAAACATAAAATTGGAATTGAATTCAATGATTCAAACCACCGCTAAGTTAATTATCACTAACGGTTTTTTTTTTCAATTATATTCAGATCATATATATTTCTGTCAAAGATTATATGATATTTGGAATTTAAGGAGAATGAATTTCATTATTTTTAATACTTGGTCATCGAATTTATCCTTTGAATATGGACATCCTAAATTCAATGATCATCACGGGGACTAAAACTCTCCATGTAAACATTTATTATATATAAAAATAATATATGTTGCATTACTATTTTTTCAATTATCCTTGATGTTTTGGAGGATATTATTGATGGATTTTTTCCATATACATGATGTGGTTAAATAAAAATAGTTGATATAAATAATTTAATGAATTATTTTTATTCTTCAAATGTTGTATTTTCATATATATATATATATATATATATATTAAAATATCTAATGAAAATAATAAACACTTCCCAATATAATTTGGTATATATTAGAAAACTTTCATAAAATTGACATAAAATTGAAGCAAGGAAAGATATAAGCTTGGAGGTTGAAATGTGAAGATCTCAAGTTTTGTTATGACGAAACAAATGATAAATTATTCACTCATTTTAATGATTTAGTGAGAACCATTATAGGTTTTAGTGAGAAATTATAGGATACTACATTTTTTGAAACATATTATGTATTCTGCCAGATAGTATTGAGGAAATGATCTTGGAATTGGATGATCATGGTTTGGATACAATCCCAATAATTTATCTGTATAATAAACTATTTTTTTATTAAACATTTAATCAGTGTCTCTTTAAGAAGAATATAAAATTTTAAATGTAATTTCTAATAAATATTTTAAATTAATAAATTTTTATGAAAGAATTATTTTTTGAAAAATAATTCTCTTAATTAGAATATGTTGTTAAAATATGTTTTAAAAACTCTCATCACTCATTTCAAGAATTGTGAGAAGATAATAATTATATTTTAGGTGTAATATACAACTACTGTTTTTATTTTATGTAGTTATAAATAATATTTTAAAAATGTGTCCAAAGTTGAAAGGAGAACAATGTTGTGATGTTGATGATGAGAGGCTAGAGAGTTTCTAAAATAATAAAGCTATAAAAAATTTTATGTCTTCTTTTTATTCAAAGAAAATCTAAGAGATTCATTAAAATGAATGATAGAAATTTATTATAAAATTTCAATGATGTTTATTGTTTTGTAGATGATGAGGAAGTTGAGTTTTCCAATGACGTTGGTTGAATGACACTTATTGCAAAAGATAATGATGATGAGTTATCTATAAATGAAAACAATGATGTGGAGAGTAATGAATAAAATAAATTGGATTATTTGTTTAAGATATAATTCAATTAATTTCATTTGAAAATAATATTTTTATATTAACTGATATAATATTTTAATAATTAAAATCAATTTTCATATAATAATGATTCTATAAATATTGAAATTGTGTTAAATATGATTAAATATATTGATAACGTGAATAATATTACCACATATAATAATACCTTAAATTTTTAAATGAAATATAAATATAAATAAATCAATAAGAAGCTTGAACATGTTCAATAAACACAATTTTAATATGAAAATTACTTGAAAAAAATTCATATTCAACATAATAAATTTTATATAGGATGATGAAAAATACCAAAAAGATAAAATTGTATAAATATATAATGTTTAAAATAATGATTAAACACATTTAGGAAAATAAATATCACATTAAAATTTTTAAAATAGTTTTCTAAGTTTGAGTAAAAAATTTTATTCGAAGTATAATTTGATTAAAGTCTAGTTTCTTATAAATAAAACTAATTCATTGAAATCTGTACATTTTATGACAGATTATTTAGAATTAAAAAAAAATAGTGAAATTATATTATGAAGAAACATTTTATATTTAAGTTGAATTTATTGGAATTCCTTTATTATTTTGGTCTGCATAAAGTATCTAAAATTGATATTCTAAAGATGTAAGAAGAACATGTGTAAATATCTGGACAACATGATTTTTTTATATAAAAGTAAATTTTTATGGATATATTTTTCTGTGTAATTTAGAAAGGATATATTGTTTTAAATATAGTTATTTCCAGGATCTTATATGTTTCTTGAGATAATTATTTATTGGGATTAAACCAAACAAAATAATTAAAGTTTAGATGCATTTTGAAATTTATAGACTACGGATTGAGAATGGTTTTCAATCATTTGAAGAGGTTTGGGGATGATATGAACAGTTGAGTTAAATTTTAGAATAATTTTTCACTATTCTACCTACCAAAATGTGTATTAATAATAATACTAAAAAATCAATATAGGAAAAAAAGGAAAACAATAAAAGGTTTTAATTATTTATGTTTCTGATAAGTAATAAAAAAGTGATTGTCCCTAGATTCTTTATAGTTGATTGACTTATCACATGATAGGAAATTTAAAATAAAATAAATAGGTTTAGGGGTAAATTAAGGATCAATAAATATTTAAAACAGTGTTTTACTAAAAATCAAAGGATCTGGATCTACTGTTATAAGAATGGATAAGTTAAACTTCCTAAACAATTTATATATTGATGGCCTGAAACATAATTAATTAAGTTTATCTCAACTATGTAACGAATTAAATAATGTAGAGTTTTTAAATTATGGGTTCAAGGTAATGATTTTGAATGAGGTTCACATACTAAAAATATATTACCGAAGATGGGGAAACATAATTCAGGTCGGTGATGTTGAAAACTCATGTGAATAATGTGTAAAGAGGAAAATACATTGTGGAATTAACATATTAGTCATCTTATCTTACAAAACATGAGAATTATTACCGAAGGATAGAATATTATTAATGTTTTTAAACAAAAGGGTGGGATAAATTGGTTTTTTGATAAATTTAAATAGGTGAATATTATTAATTATTTTCATAAGAATGTATGTATTCAAATATCTCACCCATTAGAGCTCATTGATTCAAATATTTTTGGACTTATGTGGAATAAATTTATAAACAAAGATAATTATTTTTCTTATTTATAAATAACATCACTCACATCACATGATTATATTCATGAAGTATAATATAGGGGATCTAAATGTGCCTATATTTTTAAATGAAGTGTTATGGGGGATATTTATTATCTGTGAAAAATATCAATATGGATAATAGGTTTTAATATAATAGTTTAATAATTGATAATTTTATTGTGAATCATGGTATTCACCATGTAATCAATGCACCATACATGTGAAACCCTAATGTCACAATCGTATTCCATATTATATAATTTCAGGTTATTTTATAATTTTATGTGTTTTTGACATAAATATGCATTTTGATTGGTTTTCCCTTATTTCATGTTTATCCCATAGTTCAGGAAAACCATGTCTATTTCCCTTATAATTTAGGGGAAACAATGAAAAAGAACCTTATGAATGGTTCTTACCTATGGTGAATGGTTGACACATGGGTTGAGGAATTTGTGTGGATCTTATAAGAGTCTATACAAATCCCTTTATCTCATAAAATAGGGGATGTTTGGTGGGAAAAATGTTTGGTAATACTTGTGGAAAAACTTGTGAGTGGTTAAGCTCCATTCTAAATTGAACCACATAGTTGACGTATGTTTTAGAAAATCGTAAAACAAAATGATGAAAGCTACCCAGGCACACTTAATAAATAATTTCCTATTATAAAACTTCATGATTACTTGAATTTTTTCTTCTCTTTTCCCACTATTCATTTCAAAAACATATAGATTCAGTCAAGGGTTCTCTCCCCTCATCCTATTTAATATTTTATCCTCTTATTCAGGGATTATTAGTTATTTAGGATGGAGAGTATCAAATTTTCCTTTCTTTATTTTCTTCCCATATTCCCTCAATCTATTTACCATATGTTGTTATTTTTCCCATTTACCTTAATTTCTATGAACGTCATATTTATGATTTATTCCATGTCACAAATCGATTCATTATATAAATAGTAACTAGACTGGACAGAAATAATCCCTTAAGTGTGTCTCCCCTTATTCTATAGGCTACTGGCTATAAGTGGGTGTTTAATGATGGTATGTTAGGTATACTATACACTGTGTATCTATACTAAAATATATTATTGGAACAAATGAATAATATAAATAGTAAAATATATCAATACTGACAATAAGAATCAAACTAATATCAAATAAATATAGATAACACCATCAATGTATGAACATTATATTTCGTAAATACAATCACTAAATATAAAATATGTAAAACATACAATAGGACTAGATAGGAAAAATAAATATATAAACAAAATACCCAAATCCTATAAGCTACATCAATAAATTATTGTCCCATAGATCCATGTCAATTACTAGTCCATAAAGAGCAGTTGAAAAACGGAACAATACCGGGTCCTAACCAGCAACCAAGAGATTTGTTCAAATGGTTTCCTCAATAGGGTGTGAGTAACACTCATTTGGCCACCCCCAATAGCGTCTGATGAAATATAGTATGTTAATATAAAATTAATAGGTTTACATATTACATAATAAGGCAGTGTAATGAAATTAATAAATTTAAACCAATTTGTCCTATAGTTCATCATGTATGATTGACACACTATACCAAATTCATCCTACGTTAGATGTATATATATTGATTACCATTAAATTTCCAAGGTTCCAAATATCATAGTGAAGTTAATACATTTTCAATAATCACCAAAAACCCAAGTTTAAACCAATGAATCAAAAAACAATGGATGTTAGGATTACTAATATTAATGATGAATCCCATCTATATGATCGTTAATTCAATCTAATGGGGAAAATCTTTCCATTATATAATATAAATATAAACTGAGTTTAATTAAATTATCTAGGTAAACTCAAGGTAACAAGTCCAAACCATATATCATAAGGTTCTGATATTATAAATAAGGGGCATCATCCCAAGAATTCAAACCATCGATACAAAACTTCATATCTAATGACCCCAATAAATGATGTAGAGGTTCATGTCCAACATTACAATAAGGAGAGTGTGATGAGTCATGTCTAATAATTCCAATGAAATAATGAGGAGAGGCATGTCCAATATTTTATTAAATGATCTGGATCAACATTTCTATCATCCTAAAGAAATGGGATGTGAAACACTGTGTATTAAAATTCCCAAGAAATGATGACGAGTGTCATGTCTAACATCCTAATAAATGATGTAGTGAATCATTTCCATCATCCAAAAAACGATGTGTGTAGGGTTATGTCCAACATCCTAAACCAATTTCCAATGGTAATAATAATGTATTTTTTATTTAATACTCTAAAATAATCAATGATAAAGATCCATTTAATTTTATATTTAATAAGTATACATATTCCATGTGATATATACATGAAAATATATGATACATCATGATCATTATGTATGTCAATTTAATTAAAAATGATAAAAAAGATCATGTGAATATATATTCTATTTTGAAATTTAATTTATCTGCATAGGTTGGTCCATCGTGATTGAAAAACATAATATTAATGATCAAGGACCAAAGGATTCTATCCAATCAATATATGTAAACATTTAAGTCTATTTTCCATTTCACCTACAAGTGAAAAAGACAAAATAATTAAATTTAATAATTTGAATATAGGATATGGGTAATTAAATTCCATTTAAAAATTCATCTAGTCTAAATTAATGAATTCTATTTTATGAGTAAACAAAAACACACAAAGCATTTTTTTGTTAACTCTGTGCATTTTTCATCCAGGGAATATAACATGACAAACCCATGGGTCGTTCATGTTTAGGTCTAGACCTAAAAAAATTTCAAATGTTCCTATATAGTGTATAAATCTGAGTGTTTATGATTTATTTATCATTTCAAAACTTCTTTAAATGATACATGTAAAATATGGTGTGTGACACAATGTTTCATTTTATAAATGATATGGCTATAATGGAAAATAATGCAGACCACCGAACTTATATGAAAGATGTTTTAGTTATCCATTATTGGGATTTGATTTAAGAAAAAATGAGATAAAATTAAGAACTAGATGAATACACTTAAAATAGGTAATATTATATTTTACTATGATAACTTAGAAAATTTGAAATAAAACTAATAAAATTGGTAGGAAGGGTCATAGACATAACTCTATAATTCAAATGCATCTAATAGTGTATGATTCATACCACGAATTTAGTAGATCCATCCAAAAGAAGAGGATAGGTATTAGGAGTGTGTGAATGGGTGTTGGGCATGAAATATAAATTAAAATAGGTAAAACAATTTAATGCTTTAAGTGGTAAATGGAAATTATTTTTCTTTTAAATACATTCATGGTTAGGAAGAAACGTTTGGAAAATAGTGTTCCAACATTGTGTTGCAAAGAACATCCTAGATACCTTTTTGTCTCAGGTGATTTACCAACTGTGATTTAGCATTGGGGAGATAATATCCAAGTACACCCCTAATCCCACATAGTTTTAGCACAGTGTTTGAGAAACTATGTTCCTATTGTGAAAGTTCCTATATAGGACTACACCAAGACAAATGGATTACTAGATCACTTTTATATTTAAAAAATAATTGATATAATAACCCATCATTTTCATTCATTAAAATAAATAATTATTATGTGAATCTTTAATAAATTTCAAAAAAACATTCTTGGGGACCATAATATTCTAGAATCATTAGAGGATAAACATAAAATATTCATATTTCATGAATGATCTTTACCATATTTGATGAAGATCTTATCCCATATTAATGATCTTAGGCATACCCTAACTAAATCTTTCTTCTTAACATGGGGAAGTAAATATAAGAAGGTGTGATATTATAATCTCAGTATGGGTAAAAATAGTAGATATCAATATTTGATCATATGAATGCAGAATAAAATAATTGGGGTATGTGGTCATAATAACAACAACTGCTGTTCATACCCAACCATTCATAGATCATAAACATGATTCAAGTTATAAAACATTTTCATTTCATAAGACATTGGTTATAGGAGTTAATAATAATCATAAATAAATCATGAATCATAAGATCATGTCATAAATGTGTGAAACCATCATAAATATATAAAACCATTTCATTATTCAAGGTTAACTACCAATACCATCGATATATCAGATCTGGAATCATGACATATTTCCCATTGTGGAACAAGATGCACCTATTTCCCATTGGGGGTTAGGACTCACATATTTCCCATAGTGGATTAAACCCATCAAATTCTATTCCATAATTATACAATGATATATAAAGATTTACCCAATTAATTGGTGTTAGATATAGGTCTAAACAATCTCATAATTAAAACAAAACTTATGTATTGAAGAATATCAGAAAACATTCATCATATCATCACAACATAACCCATGTAAAGAAAACGAGTTTCATAAATATTTCGTACATTCACCATAGCATAACCCATGAAAAATAAATGGGTTTCATAATAATTTTATCAAAATAAAAATTACAAATATAGAGACATAATAATTATGATATCATTAAATATTATCCCTTGAAATTAATAGGAAACCTTAAAGGTTGTTTTCAATAATAATTGGAAATATGATACAACATTCTTGAGGAATATAACCATTCAATTTTGAAATCACTTTTTTAAAAATAAAAATATTTACAAAATAATATTTAAAACATTTTATTTAAAATCAATCATGAAATCTTATAATGTTATCTTCAAAAAAAATTTTTTTCGTGATCGGGAAAATTATTTTCATGTCATAAAAGTTATAACTATATTTTATTTACATTTTTTTTAAAATTAAAAAGTGTATTTCATGGAAAATAACAAGGAGATTTATTTTGAAACCATATTAAAAAATTAAATCAGAGGAAAAACTTTCTTTAGTATTTTATTTTAGAAAATTGTTATGGAAGAAAAGTCATTTTCGACCAAAGAGAGAAATAATGTTAGATTTTACTTTAAAAAAATATTTTCAAACTATTGAGTATTTAGAGAGACAATAATGAAATAAAATAATTTATTTTAAATTCATAACCAAATTAGATTAAAATCATTATAAATTTTGAGAGGTAGTTTTTGAAATATCACCATTGGAATCATAATCATGGATCTTCCCGATAAATAATGAGATTTCAACATATATCCCTAAATACTTTGGTATCATTTGAATCGTAATAAATATGAAAAATAGATCCTAAAATGAATATTAAAATTCAAATAATTTTAATTATAATCATCATAAAATACATTCATAGTCATTATATACACCAGACAAAAGGAACAACAAGTTCTTATGGCATGTATCTCATAGATATAAAAACTGAGATGAAATTCCATTACCATGACCACATATTTTTACAAAATCACCCTATACACCAATATAATAAATATAATTTAATTATAAATCTATTACAATACCATAATAAAATATTTCATATTATATATGATGTAATTATACCCTTTTATTACCTATTTACTAACAATGATTTATTAAAAATATGCTTCAGGTAATAACTACTTTTTTAATTTTTGTTTCATTTTAGCATTTTTATTACTTTTATATTGATCATGGTTATGCAATTTATAGGATAGTAAAAATTATATAAATATTATATATATTCATTTTATTTTTATTCATACCAATCTATTAATTTTATTGATATAAAATGAATTACAATATTCATAAAGATGGTAAACCATACGTATTCATGAACACTGTTTCCATTTTCTCGACGTATGAAATGAACAGAAGATAAAAATAATAATTTATCTTGAATTTATTTTATTTAGTATATATAAAATGTATTCATTAAATTTATCCCTTTTTACCTTCAATTTCAAACATTTTTTAATAATTAATCACATCACTTTTCGAGGCGGTAGTCTGTTGCACAGATGATCGACGTTATCGTATCGCTAAATTAATGAAATTTAAAAAGGAGTATATTATAATATATTTATATAATTACCATTATGTTATAAATAATATATATATATATATATATATATATTATTAATCATTATATCCATATGAGAGAGGTGTCGATGGAAAATTTGTCACATCAGTTCGCAAGGTGACACTCTGTCATTCAAATGGGTGATATTACCATTTCCCATTTGAGGGAATAAGAAATGGATATAGGCCAAGCATATAAAATAATAAAATATATTTATATTAAATCGTCTTTAGTCACATTATTTTCATGCTTTAGTAATATTTTAAAGAGGTGGAGGAAGAAATAAAACAAAAAAACACTTATTGAAGAATGTTACCTCTTCTTTGAGTAACCTCCTTAGGTTCTCACCAAAACCCATACTAGGGTAGATTTTTAATCAAAAAATATCTTATAATATCTGATTATGTAATTAAGGAATATATTTTCTTGTTATCTTTCAATCTAAATGGGTTTATAAGTGTGATGTGGAGAGGATAGTGGTGTTCTTTTAGAAGTGGGGTATAGGACACAATTATATTTTTTTGAAAATAAAATGTGGTACCCACATTTCTCAAATGGTAAATGGATCAAAAATAGACTATTATATATATTAAGAGATATATGGTCAAAATATTTCCATAAAATTGGTCTTTTTTAAACTTTCTAGTTAATTTTACCGCTTATTATTTTTGTTAAACTCCCAGGTTAACCCATTTTCACCTTAGGTGTCGTAATTAATTTTTAATTTTTACTAATCATAATAGTGAAAAATTAAGTTTAACTTGTTATATAATTTAAATTATTCTTATTCAAAATATTTTATCCATTTTTAAAAATTATATTTTCATAATTTTCAGAATTTAATTTAAAATTAATGCTACATAGGTAATAAAAAAGTTGTTTTATACAGAGAAAAGTAACAAAAATATATAAAGTTTTAATATCCCAAATAATTATGATATTGATACCAATGAAATAAATTAGATTAGAAAAAATATAATTGAACTAATTTTACGTTTAATGTCATATTAATACAATTTCTATGTATTTGTAGGATGTAAATGAAATGAAAATTCTTAATAAAAACAAATTCTTTTCACCATTCACAAAAAAAATTATCTGTTCAAAAAATTATAACACCTTTAATACAATATAATTTTGACATGTATATTTTAGAAAATAGATTTCATTTTTTCATTTAAATTTTCTAAAATTGTTAAAAATTACATTCAATATTATTTAAAAAATGCTATAAAAACATTTTTCAGAAAATAGTAGTTTTCAACAATATAATTTTGTTTCTAAAAATTAAGTACTTTTTTTGAAAATGTTTTTTAAATAATAATATGTTATATGTAATATTTATAAATTATTTCTTAATATTCATACAAATACGTTTAACATCTAGGTTATAATTTCCAAACTTGAATAATAATATTAGTAATATATCATAGTTGGATAAAAATTTGTGTCACATGTAACATAATCTAAACTATGTGTTGTGTGTAACGAAATCTATAATAGAAATTTAATTTATTAAAAAATAATATTTTATAAAAATATGGGGTGTTATATTGTCCCTATAAAAAATAGGACACACGGTTGACCAACACAGTTACTTCTAACTATGCACCAATCGTGCACCCAAGTTTTTCACTCTTGAAACTGATCATTCAATACTCAATGATCCTAAAACTCATCTGGACATCCTACATACATCTCATACCTCAAACCTCATCCCCAAAACAGTATTTAAAGGTTATCCAATTCTCCAAATTCCATTTCAAATCTCATTTTAATATTAGGGCCTTAAACTAAATGTAAATTCAATTTCCTTTAGAATTTCTAACTTGCGCAAAACACAGGATCTTACAACCCACCATCTTTGAACTTATCATCCCTAGGAAAAAATAGTCGATAAAAAACATTGCATGAACTACTTGCATTGTAATTTTATTTCTCAAATGGATATATTTTTTTAATTCTCAACACATATCCAACCATCACATAAAATATATGACACTTAAACTACTAAATCTCGATCCAATGTTTAAAACCCATACTAAATCATCAAGAAATAACATACCTAAGACTATATAACCTGATATGAGTTCACATCATCATAAATTAAATTAGCTTCCCTATGGTGTTCCCCACTATACACTCTATCCTTCATTCAACAGTTTTAAGTCATGATTCTTTAACCATTGTTATTTCATATTTAATCATATCATTAACCTATGAATGACATTATAAAAAAATTTCTCAGATTTCTCCAAAAAAACACATGTGAGGACACTACTCTTGATCACTTATTTTTCTCAATTGTCAAATTCAAATCCACCAATATAGATTGGTAGTGCTTGATTTTCCATGAAAATCTCCTTCTAACAATTATACTATAGAGTTCATATCCCAATGGAAAGTCCAATGTAGTCACTGACCAATCACATACTACTATTAAATGAAATTCTTATTTAACTACCTCCAGAATACAACTTTTGAAAGTGATTGGATTCAACCACTAATGGGTAACCAAAACCCAATTCCAAAATAATTCTTTCCAAGTCATACATAGACTATTATGAGCATGTTCACAAAGGATTATTCATGAATTTTGGTGACATCTCTTGACCAAACCATCTCATTTCCATTCCTATCATTATGTAATAGAACAATCATCATGACATGCATGATCCAAAGAACTTTTATCAACACAATCCATTATTAGGAATGAGAATTGAATTTAGACTCCATCTAAGCATGTATTCAATCTTTTCCATGGTATTTTACCATGAAAAATCTATCTGTATATTGTTCAATTTATCCACCAGCATCTAAAATCTAGGAAGACCATCATGCAACCAGTCTCAAGGTCTTAGGACCCTTCTCAATTGATGTTCTTCCACTAGAAAACAACCTCACACTTCAAACCTTAGGATCATCCTTTTCATTCCACCCGTGAACTGATTTTATAATTACCATATCACATTCACCGTCTATCCCATGACACAATGATTATAATGGATAATAACCCATTCATTCCTCAAAGATAACATAAATTACACCTGTTATAGGTTCCGGATTTCTAATAATATTTCCCAAGGTATTCATCAAATTCATGTCAAAACATGGGTAACCACTCATGAATTTTTAATGGGTAATTCCCCACCATCAATATTATCTAAATTCACTCCTCTCGTGTTAATACTATGTATTCCATCCATAAAATTAGAGAAAAAAGTTTATATATCTCATTGTATAGTCAAGTTTCTCTTTGTAGGACCCCGGGACACCCCGAGAGGGGAGGGGTAAATCGGGGTGACCACTTTTTATTTTAAACTGAGGATCTTGTTCCCACGTTTGTAGGAAATAGTTAATCCTATAGGATGAATATTATCTGTAATGAAACATTCACATGCAAAGAGATGACACAGAAAATATTACTTGGTTCACCACTAAGGGATACGTCCAAGGATCATATGCCGACAAGTTTTCAGGCATACCAAATTCTACTATTCTTCACTTGTTGTGGATTACAAAGGTTCGGGCACAGTCACTCTGTCCAAGTCTCACTGCCTTTACCATTTTTCAATGATAGCTCACTGTGTCCCTTGAGTCACTCACGTTGACTCCCCCTAGCTCACTACCGTTGGTGAAGTCCCGCTCAGTTTATAGACGTGAAGGTCTCTTCATCATTGGTCAAAGAATCCATCCTCTGCATTATGTGGATTCACTGTTGATGTCCAACTATCACCCGTGAACTGATCTACAACTTTCGTGCAGCACCAAGGCAACTGGCAAGCCTCAACAGCACCTGGCGCGCAACTCGAAGGCGGCGCGCAACTTTCAAGGACGGCGTGCAAGTTATAACTATCGTGCAAGTCCTCCTTCAACACATAGATGATTCAGTCTTCTTTAAAGCCAAACTTCTGTGACTCAATTTATTTTCAACTCAAGATGATTTTGAAACCTAATGGAAACCTATCGCGCAACGTCAACTCTGGTGTGCAAGTATCACCAAATCACTTTCACGACTACTGGACGGGAAGCAAACAACTGTTGCACTGCTCCACCTTCCGCGACCCACCAACACTTGCGCGACTTCAACACCTGCATGAAGGAGATTTGAATTCAATCAAGTCCATAGTTCATGTTGAATGAGGAGGGGTGCTCCTCTATTTATAGGCATTTGGATACCCTGCCCGGTGGTGCGCAAATCTTTCCTCAGCGCGCCAGTCTCGGCGTGCAACGCTTCTATCCTCCTAGACACTTGTGCGACCGACTTCCAATCTTGGGTTCCCCTATTTACTTTTCCATATTTTGATGATCAAAACATGATGGTAAAATGGTGAGAAACTTTCCAATCCTATAAGGTACCGGCACACAAGTCCTTTCACGGAGCGCAAGTCACTTGCACGACCCTCTTTCCATTTCCATATTTTCACGTTCTCATTCTAAAAAACATCAGGCACGCATGTTTCCAAGCCTCCAAGGCCCTGGCGTGCAAGTCTCTTTGCTAAAAACACTTTTCTCCATATTTCATGTTTTAAGGCCCAAAAAGTTGGCAAACACAGGGAGACAACACCATATTCAATACTGTTGTCTGCTTGAACTCTATGATATCTTTTCTGGTACACATTTTGAACTTCCACTAAGGATTGACAACTAACACAAACCATACTCTAATTAATGCACAAAACATCCATGGTTCTAAAAATATCCCCCTTTGGGTTTGTTGGAAATCAACAAATAAATTCAATAGATCCACATGCAAACCAAAAAATGAAAGAATCAACTCAGAAAACATTCTAAGTCTATGTGAGAAATGCTCGGTGTAGAAAACAAGAGATGAGGATTGAATTGGGATCCAGAGTTCATGAGTTACTTCTCATCCACAGACTCTAAATTTATTCATTTCTCCCCCATTGGAAATAAAACCAAAGACTGGTACTAGTTCATTATTCATCTCAAACCAAACCTCCTAGATAGTATCTACCCCACAAACATGCATCACAACCATAAACAGAAAAAAATAGTTAACAAAACTAGGGGGAGGGGTTTTGTGTAACCTCCTTATGAACTGGGAGGTGGATGAACACCGAGGTTCAACTGATGCTTCTCAAACACAGCCGCTGAATGTGGCTTGGTCAGGATATCAGCCACTTGCTCATCTGTTCCCACATGATCCATTCTAATCACACCTTTCTCAACATTCTCTTTGATAAAGTGATACCTGATTTCAATATGTTTTGTACGAGAATGCTGAACATGATTCTCCGTAAGATCTATTCAGCTCTTATTATCATAGTAAATAACCATTGGTTTCTTCACCTCATCACCAATATATGTCCATTGCTGCTTCATCCATAGTAGTTGAGTGCATGCCTTGGTAGTGGATATATACTCATCCTCAGCAGTACTAAGAGAAGTACTTTCTTGTTTCTTTCTCATCCAACCAATACATTTATTCCCAATATAAAATGCACCACCACTGGTGGACTTTCTTTCCACAACATAGCCATCCCAGTCAACATCAGAAAATGATGATAATTCACTGTTCTTTCCTGCAACAAAGTATAAGCCACAATTGTGAGTCCCTTGAATATATCTCATGAATCTGTTTACTGCTTCCATATGTTCCCCCTTTGGATTACTCTGAATGTGGGCTGAAAGACATGTGGAAAAGAAAATATATAGACGTCTATCCATCAGGTATAGTAGGATCCCAATGATCATCTTGTATGTAGTGGGATCTACAGAGGTCCCATCCTGATGTTTTCCATGTTTAGTTCCAACTGCAATTGGAGTGGACATTAGTTTGGATTCATGCATATTAAACTTCTTCAGCAGCTCTCTTGCATTCTTTTCCTAGAAATGAATGTGTAATCCTTCTTTTGAGTCACCTGCAGCCCCAAGAAATATGTGAGCTCCCCAATCATAGACATTTCAAATTCTGATTTCATGTGATTGGAAAATTCTTCCACTGATTTCTTCTTGCTACAACAAAAAATAATGTCATCAACGTATACTAGAACCATGAATTGATCTCTTGGATAATTCTTCACATACAAATTGTGGTATACTCCACCTCTTTTGAATTTCAGTTTCTTGATATATGAGTCCATTCGGGAATACCATGCTCGTGGTGCCTGCTTCAAACCATATAGAGCATTCTTCAGTTTAAAGACTTTTGTTTCATTCGAACCAAGAAAAAAACCCACTGGTTGTTCAATATAGACATCTTCTTCCAGTACACAATTCAAGAATGATGTCTTCACATCCATCTGGTATACTTTATATCCTCTTTGGTGTGCCATGGAAAGGAAAAATTATGATTGACTCCTATCTATCCACAGGAGCAAAGGTTTCTTTAACATCAATATCATCAATCTGAGAGTATTCTTTAAATACCAGCCCCACAAATTGTTTTCTTCTTCAATAGTCATGTAATAGACATTTTCTTCACTATCAAACTGATACAAGTTGCCTTCTATTTTGTATTCCTTCATAAGTGAATTGCATGTCTTTCCCTTGATGGTGCAACATTTCTGATTAAAAGTAACTATAACTCCTGAGTCACAGAGTTGACTCACGCTGAGTAGATTATCACATAGGACACCTACGTAAAGGACATAATTCTTCTTTAATTATCCATTAGCTAATTTGGTACTTCCACTCCCATTGATTTTCATAGATCCATCATTACCAAATAGTACTGTACCTTCAACCATCATTTTGATATCCGTTAACAGGCCGACATTACCTGTCATATGAGATGAACAACCACTATCCAGAATCTAGGTACTGTTGTTCATTGTATCTTTGAGGGCCACTTCTGCAAGGTTGGATTTCTCAATCTTCTTCCTTTCCTTCCATAAGACATTGGATTGAGTATAGCGTACTGATGGCCTTCAAATTATTTCATCCGCGTATCCAGGTTCTTCATAGTTGAAATCTTCTTTTAGAGGAGAAAACCTGTTTGAAAGAGAAACATTGTCTTGCTGATGTGACTTGACTTCTCTTGAACTTTTGTACGAGGAGTCCATGTCCCTTCTCTACCTGAAATTAGCAGCCTTATGACCAAAGTTAGAAAATGAAAACAATATCCATATAAATTGTTTCTTATATAAGAATTAAGATATGAATATTTTCTCCTTTGTTGAACTCCTATATCTTCTCCATTCAGATAGATTTTTTCCTCTTCGCAATAAGACATGGTATGGCCCAGATAGCCACAGAACTGACACTTCAGGAGAGGAAATGTCTTCTCTCTTGAATTTCTACTCATACCTTCTTCCATGGGAGAATAGTTAGGCTACCTGTCATAACTGAATGTTTAAGGATAATTTTCAGTTCTACTTTTAGTTTGGATTGAGGGTTCTTTTTCAGAACTTTAGGCAACGTTTCAACATGTTCAACTTTCATCTTATCTTTATTTTGGATCTTTTCACTTCTAGCTATTGATCTCTCAGCTTCACAGCAAATTCCACTCTTTCCCATGCAAGCGGGTCTTTGATCACTCAAGATTTTTCCAACCCCATCTGAACCACACATAGCTCTCTCTAGAAATTACGCATCTAATAATCTTCCAAACTATAATTTCTTCCTTGATTATTGTGTAATTGATTCAGCATCAAGTTTACTCCTAATAGTATCAACTTCTTCCTCAAGACCCTTAACACTCATGGATTTTTCTTCTAGTCTGGAGGTGAGGTCATTGATGACATTTTCCTGCTCTTCAATTCTCAGCTTCAGATCCAAATCATCATCATTGCATTCAATTATTTTAGATTGTACCTTCACAAATTCTTACAGTCATTCAATTTCAGCTTCAAGTTGATCAACATATTTAGTTGATTCCTCTACAATTGATTTCTACTTATTGCAACTCTTACATTCAGTCTTAAGCTTACTAACAACATCCTTAAGTTGCATCTCTGGATCAGCACAAGTTTTCAACTATTTTTCTCCACCAGTTTCTTCTATATTTTCAAAAGTGGCCATCATGGAAGCACGGTTCCCAGTTTTGAATTCTGGTTCTTCATCATCAAATAACTCATTATCATCTTCTTCCCCTTCACAGAAAAAACTCTTCCGTTGCATTTTATTTCTTGATTTGAAGTCTCCCTTTTTGGAAAACCTTCTCCGAGGCTTCTTCAACCTTTCAGCATCGCTATCATCATCATCGATCTTTCTTAATCACTAAGAAGTAATGTGCCAGACAATACCACAACGAAAGCAAGAAAGAGGTAACTTCCCTTTGAACTTCCCTTTTCCCTTCTGGAATTTCTATGCAATGAGAGAAAGGATTTATTTTTCTTCTTCATCTTCACCACTACTATCTTTTGAAGTTTTTAGTTTATCCATGGCCTTGAATGAAATTTCCTTGCTCAAACAAGTCGTAGCATCTTCTGGTTTGACTCTCATATCATATGCTACCAAGCTGCTCAGAAGATCATCCAGAGAAAGTTTCAAAAGATATATTCCCTCAAGGGCTGACACCATTGCATTGAACAGAGGTGGAAGTCTTCTAATTATTTTCTTTACAATGTCAACATCTTTGAATTCTTCTCCTAGGCCCCGAATTGCTCCAACCACATCATTAATTCAATTGATGTAGGAGTGTGCATTCTCATCAGGATGAATCTTCAAATCATAGAACCTATTGTGAAACACTTGACATTTTTCCTCCTTCACTTTTCTATCTCCTTAATAAATGTTTTTGAGTTTATCCCACATGGATTTTGCTGAGGTGAAATTCATCACTTTTAGATAGATCTGATCAGACAGGGCTGCGGTGAGTGCATTTTTCTCTTTAGCATCTGGAACAAGAATTTTCAGGTTTGTGTCAGTAATATCCTTGCCTGTTGGATCAATGACTTGTATTCCTTTCATAGTAGAAAACAGAACTTCCATTCCAAGAGATCTTAGATGATATCTCATTCTGTTCTTCCAGATCTAGAAATTACTTCCACCAAAGAGAGGGAATCCTCTAACATTAACTGTTTGGTCCATAATGGTAGGTTACAGACCAAACCCCAGTAAACCTTCTTCTGATACCACATGTAGGACCCCGGGGCACCCTGAGAGGGGAGGGGTGAATCAGGGTGACAACTTTTTATTTTAAACTAAGGATCTTGTTCCCATGTTGGTAAGAACTTGTTAAACCTTTATGAAGAATATGATGTGTAATGAATAATACACATGCAAAGAGATAACACAACAAATTTTACCTAGTTCACTGCTACGGGATACGTCCAAAGAGAATACGTTGGAAAGTTGTCGGGCATACCGAATTCCACTATTCTTCACTAGTTGTGGTTTATAAAAGTTCGGGCACAGTCAGTATGTCCCAGGATCACTGCCTTTATAATTGTTCAAGGATAGCTCAATGTGTCCTGCGAGTCACTCTCGTTGACTCCCCCTGGAACACTATGGTTGGTTAAGTCCCGCTCAGTTTATAGACGTGAAGGTATCTTCATCATTGCTCAATGAGTGCATCATCTTCATTTTGTGGATGCTCTGTTGAAGTCCAACTATCACCTGTGAACTGATCTATAAATTTTGTGTAGCACCAAGACAACCGACAAGCCTCAACAGCACCTAGCTCATAACTCTATGGAAGCTCGCAACTTTCAAGGATGGCACACAAGTTATAACTGTTGTGGAAGTCCACCTTCAAACCTTGCGCAATTCTATTTTCTTTAAAGCCAATCTTACACGACTCAACTTCTTTTCAACTCAATCTGATTTTGAAACCTAATGGAAACCTGTCACGCAACATCAACTCTGGTGCGCAAGTATCACCAAATCACTTATGCGACTACTGGATGGGCAGAAAACAACTTTCGCGCTGCTCCACCATGCGCGACTCAGCAACACTTGTGCGACCTCAACAACTGTGCGACGGGAGCCTTGAATTTCTTCAAGTCCAAAGATCATGTTGAATGAGGAGGGGCGGTCCTCTATTTATAGGTATTCGGATACCCTGCGCGGCAGCGCACAAGTCTTCCCTCGGCGCGAAAGTCTCGGCGCACAACCCTTCTGTCCTCCTAGACACTTGCGTGACCAACTTCCAATATTGGGAACCCTTATATACTTTGCCATATTTTTATTATAAAAACACAATGGTCAAACGGCACGCAACTTTCCAATCCTCTAAGGTACCGACGCCCAAGTCTTTTCACGGCACACAAGTAACTTGTGCTACCAAACCAATACTTGCACGACCCTCTTTCCTTTTCCATATTTTCATGTTCTCATTTGGAAAAACATCAGGTGCGCAAGTTTCCGAGCCTCCAAGGCCTCCGAGCGCAAGTATCTTTGATAAAAACACATTTCTCCATATTTCATGTTTTGAGGCCCACAAATTTGGCAGACACCGGGAAACAACTCCATCTTCAATATTGTTGTCTACTTGAACTGTATGATCACTTTTCTAGTACACGTTCTGAACTTCCACTGAGGATTGACAACAAACACAAACCATACTCCAATTCTTGCACAGAACATCCATGGTTCCAACACTCTTAACATACTCAATATGATGTCAACATATTGGGCATGATCATATTTAAACATGAGTGAACTAAGAATCTATCAGTATGTTTTTATCACTCACCTTGATCTACCTCACATCACAGCTTGGCTATAATTTCGTTAACCAACCACTCAAACCAAATATCCCAACAATATGTGCCAAGGGTTACCCATGTGTCAACTATCTCATGTAAACCTTCTTATTTCCAAATTAGTCCTTACCACAAGGAACTATTATTCATTAACCCAATGTTATGGGTCACTACAACCACAAGATTCATATTCAAAACCATTTATTCTTATCATGTATCGATCCACTCACTAATGTTCCACATTATACAGTCACTACATGAAACAAGTGGGAACAATTCATACCACAAACAATGTGTGTACATCTCGTACCACCAGAGTCAAGACCTAACTCACCTTCATGTGGTTCATCCATCAACAAGGAAAATATAACTGTGATAGATAGCACATCTGTGGTTAACAATCCAAGATATTCCAAGAAAATCAAATTCAAAGTTAGAAACCTCACCTATGATGTGATATATCAAATGACCCCTTCAATAGATTTTCATATCAGAAAGTAAAGCGTTAACCACACAACCACTAATCAGTTGGTCTAGGAACCCAAAAAATCCTACCCATGATATCCATTCCTGATACACAATCACCCTAGGAGATTTTTTAGAAAACCAAAGGTATCACCATTCCTATATCACAAAATCTGATCACCGTTCATTCGTCAATCTCTAAAAAGACATATGGTCAAGACCAACACTTAAAAAGGAACCCTTAAATATGGTCCAACTTCTATCACATGTTTCCTTGATCACATAAAACCCTATTTAACCCCTAGTATATGTTTCAAAACTATGTGATTCTAGGTTTCCTACCTATCCCTAGTGATCAAAACTCAAAATAGGGCCACTAACTCTATCCATCATTCCCTAATATCAGTCACATGCAAAACATATCTCCGAAAATGGTGTCTATTATATGTAATATAATGAAACTGTAAACTCTCTCTAAGTGAGTTCAGAAAAATGAAGTTAAGGAACCATCGACCTATAAGGGTTAAAACCTGTCAACATAGTTGTAATGACATCACCTTCCAAGAATCAACCTATCAAGCCTAATCATATCAGAGTATCCTCATAGATGATTTATCCTTAGATGGTAAAAATTCCAAAATAAAAAGGGTAAAAGATTAGACTCACTTGGTATCCATATATGGTAATACCCATATATTGTTTAACATACCAAAAAAACACACTTCTACCTAGGGGTTTCATTTCATCATCTAAGATTCATAGACAAATCAAATGGCACCTGAATGACACCAATCTCATGAAACTCATAAAAATAATTTACCATTTCATTTACCTTTAACAGCACTAAAACGATGGTCTATCCCCTAATTTTCACAAGGAACAGATATTAAAAACAAGATCCATTACTAGAAGGTCACCAGGAATAACCAACTGGTCTCTATGTCCAAGAAAATTGAAATATATAAGCTAAATGAAACCCATGGGAAACATCCACATTCCCATTTATGGTAAATAATAAAAAAATATATGAACTAAATCATACATGAGGGTTATTGTTTATTAACACAATTAAATGATTCATTCAATACATAAGTTCTCACAATAAATATTGGTTAAAGAAAATGTCAATTCTATGATACATTTGATACCACTCTTAAGTTTGTAACTAAAATTTCAATTATCTAAAACCTCATAATAGTAAATATCAAAATAGGAAATAGTTATTTTATCATTTTATGGGTATTGTGCAAGTAATATGTCATCATACATTTATATAATACACCATATAAGTGGCCACTAACACTTTAAGTAAACATCTCTGTTTTTCATGAACATACCTAATGTTTACATTTTAGGGTTATATTTTGTGATATTTTTATAAAATATTTTTTTGTAATTAAATTGACATTTATTTCTAATATTGGTATAGTTTAATTGGTTTTGTGATTTATGGTAGGAATTAAATATTTTAAAAAAAAATAAATGAATATAATGAGGTGAATATACTTTATTCCATGTAATGAAGTGATGTATCATGACACCATAATTTTCAAGATGGATTGAATATGGTGTAGAACATCTAAAACAAGAATATGAATTTTTATATCATTAGTACATTAAGACTGAGGATAAATATATGTGATTCCCAACATATTTTAGGGCCACATAAAATAAATTTAAATTATAAATCCATTCATGACATAAATTTAGTAGGATGGAATATTTCTATACTCTAAATCTAGTTTACATTGTAATATTTTTGATCAAAAAGTATTGATAATCCAAATACACACCATTTATGACCTAATTATCAATTCATGTAACAAATGAATATAAAAAAACCTAGTAAACACCAACCAATATTACATATGTCTTCCGATAAGGAAACATAGCACCTTTGAAGTCCAAGATCGACCCAATAATCATTTATAATTTTATAAATAGTTAATTTAATAAAAACAATTCACCCTTAGATATTTATAAATTGAGAGTTTTTTTACAATTATGATGGATTGATAAAAATACCATATCTTGTGATGAGTTGTTTGATGTTGTGGAGTCCTCCACCATTCATTATCCCTTCCATTCATTATGTTTTCATTTTATTTTTTCCTTCTCTCATACTACCTCATTTCTTGAATGAGAGGGTAACTTCTAACTTTTTCTATAGTGATGTAGAAACTGGGGGAAGGTGCATTGGATTTTTTTCCTTTTTTATTCATGAATTTAGGTTGGTTCAATATTAAATATAATTCACAAACTCTTTCTTTTTTTCTTTTCATGAACATTTAATAGAATTATGAGGTGATTGTAAAATTTCACAACCTATTACCCTAAATTATTCATGACCATTTTTGCATTTAGGGTGATCATATTTGAAAAAGGAATCATTATAAACTTGATTTATCAATTCCTTAAATTACCTAACCATGGGGAAACTAGTATTTCCACATTAAGGAGGAGACAATATATGCATTGGATCTATCATGTCTTGAATCACACACTACAATTGAATAATCAATATAATTTATATATCCAATTTCAAATAAAAATAAAATCAACAAAACTATATCATTTACTTCAAACCTAGTTGTAAAAACCCAAGCCTTCTCCACACTCACACTCTCTCTCAATTTATTTCATAAAAAACCCAACTTATTCATCACTCCATCTTCTTTAAACCAACTCAATAAATTGTTTTATATTAAAATTTCTAGAAAATGATTTTTGCATATCTATGTATTCACCCTCAAACATATTTCATACTAAATTTTATTAATTATTTACTATTATTTGAGTCTATTTATATAATTAATTGTTTTAGCCCCGTAGGGAACTAACGATTCCCTATGGATGTCAATTCCCACAAGAGGTTTACTACCAAGGCATGTAAGAATAATGGTGACCTAAAAGGGCTATCACTTGCCAACCTGAGATAAATCATATTGGTATTCATTCCTAATTTAGGGAGTAAAATATTATAAATTAAAGTTGGAATCCTATTTAAGGGAATCCCATAATAGTTAAAATTTTACTACTACCTTAGAATATTTATCTCATATAATAAACAAAAAAAACTAACCTACTTAGGTCAATATGGTTGTTTAGAAATTTAGTCATACAAGTTTTAATTCCTATTTTATAAAGATACAATCCTTTTATAAATTGAAATTGACACATAATTAATCTAATATCCATCACTAAATAATTTAACAAATGAATCATGAAATATCCCAATTACTCTAACTTATATATAAATTGTTTTAAAAGAATATACTTATATGATCATCCTACAAGGATCAAATCATGAATATAATGATTCAATTATGTGGGTATCCATTAAAATATATATAGAAATACACTGTATATGAAACAATTGGAATCCCATTTTACAAACATCTATAAGCAATTATTCGAATTAATAAAAAAAATCTAATTTCATGACATTTAAAATATAAATCGCTAACCATAATAATTACATAATATTGATTTTATGTCAATAAATTTATTTCATTCTCATTGAGGATCTTTTTAGGATTAGTGTTTTAGAGAAATAGGACATCATTCATACATAACATTACACTTTTATACAAAGTGGGTACTTCTAAAACAGTATCCATTTCTTTCATAATATAAAACATTATTTCATTTTCATTAAAAAACATCATCACTTCCATCTTGACTTCCTACTTTCGATTACTCATCCTTATGCCCTTTGAAATACATTTTAAAACCTGGGATGAGAAAAAAAATATCATTAAGGGATATGAAAATGAACATAGAATTTTTTTGTCCATGAATACTTTTAAACACATGAAAACAACTTCACAAAGTTATACTATTAACCTATAAAAAATAAGCTCTTTAGATTACCTCATGAAATAATAAGTATCCTATAAAAATCAATAGAAAAAACGAAATCATTAAGGTAACTTATGGAATCATTTCCATATCACTATTATTTTAACTTTCATGGATACATATGAAGTTACCTTTATGGTTACATTATGAATACCCACCATATTATATTCCCTTAATGTCTTTATCAAAACCCAACTGAATAAATATATATCATTATCCAATGCATTTGACAAATATCAGGGGATCACCCACTCATCGTTTATCATGGAACCACCAATTCTCATAAAATGATCCCAAGAATCATAACATAACCATAACACATAAAAACAAGAATAAAAGAAAAATTCACTTTCTCACTTTGAAATCACATTTCATTGTTACAATGTCATGAACTCATTGATGAAAAAGAAATTATTCGAAAGAAAAATTGTAATCCTTTATAGGAAACATAAAATAATTATAGTGAAATTGAAGGTATAAATTTCTGTCATGATATATAAGTTATAAAAAATTTCTTTTGGATATTATAAAAATATTTGAAAGAGTAACATTAGAAGTGTTTTTCAAAATAAAGTCCCTTACATAAACCATAAAAATATTCGTCTATAAAAACATTTCAGAGAAAATAGAAAATCACACTATTAAAAATTTCACTTCTATATAAATAAATTCATAAACATAATTTTAAAAACATGGGACTGAAAGATAAATATTTATAAAAATAAATATTTATAACATTTAAAACGATGTTTTATTTAATTAGTCTCTTACCAGGAGTCTGAATCCTCATGTTTAATCATTATCTTATTGAATAATAAACATAGGTCAATTAATTACCTCCTTGAGAACCTTTTTAAATTTTATTATTTCTTTTATATCACTTATTATCATGTTATAATAATTACTTAATAATTTATGTTCATGTCATATGTTTTTTCAATATTCTATATGTAACTCCAAAATGAATTTGGTATGACGTGAATAGTCAAAGTTTGAATAATTCCACAATCTCAAGAATAATATTGATGAAATAATAATCACTTTTATATATAAATTAAAATTTTAAATAAAACATCTTTTTATGTTTATGAAAAATGAACAGTGTTATAATCATGGAAAAAGTAGGTCATACGTACGCTTTTTTAACTTTTTCCATTTTTCAATGACCATTATGGAAAGAAGTTCAATATCATTTTGAATTTAAAATAAATAAATAAATATATATATATCATATTATTTCTTAAAATCAATGTATATATTATCCATGTGATATTGAGATGAATTATGAATCACATCACTTTGTGGAGGTGATAGTTCACAGGTACAAATGAATTATGTTATCATTTTTCTATACATATAATGTTAAGAAAAAAAATGATATATTATATTTTAATAAGTATAAATATGTCATCAATATAATATAAGAGCATTAATTCTATCATTATATCCAATTGTGAGATACAGTGATGGGAAATGAATTATTTCAGTTCAAGAGGCTGTAGATTACGGCACACACTAATGACAATTATTTTCACATTTTATGGAACAATAGTTGGAATTATGGGTGATAACAACATAATAACATTTTAATATATTCAGGATAGTGTATTTAATATTTCATCCAATTTATGAAAAAAAATTAAAGTGGAATAAGAGATAAAATAGAAACACTTAATTTAAAATGATAATACACCTTTAAATGATCACTTTTGATTTACACCTAAACACCTATAAGGAATGGATTCGGCCTAAAATAATACCTCTAGATTGTGCGAATGGATTCTAGGAAAAAATATGAGAAGATCTTGGATAAAAAACCATTTTTGGATTGTATTGATATGAGAAGAATGGGTGACCTTTTATAGGAGAGGGGTGGGTAACTCTTGGAATTATTTAAAATATTAAATTAACATATATTTATTTTATATTATAAATTGTTAGAAAGTTATTTATTTACAATATAATATTATTTCATCTCCAAAAAATCATTAAATGAAAATTATACATGTATTGATTATTTTTTAATGCTTACCTTTTTTTGTTTTAACCCATTTAACTCTTTCAATGATATCATGTAATTTACACTTTGAGGGTTAATATGATTATTATAAATAGAAAATGACCACTAATGAGTTATTTAAAAAAATTTATGACTTATACCAATTCATTGGATGAATTTTATATTTTTTTAAATTTTATTTCATTTAATAAAATATTATTTATTTTTAAATATCAATAATGTAAATTTTGACAGTATTCATTAGTCGACATTTTAAAAATATCCTAACGGTAATAAAAATTTAAAAAAATACTTCTAAAACAACACTAACATGTCCAATTAATATAAAAAATTAGTTTACTTCATTATATTAACAAATTATATTTATTTTGGTATTTTTATTAATATGTATTTGATATTTTATTAATTAAATAATTATTCCATCATCTTTGTATATGCTTTTAATGTAATTAGTTATTTCCCAAAAATTAAAATAAATTATCAAGATAAAGATAAAAAAATTTATCTCTTAAAATACTCTTTAAAGCCTATGATATTCCCAAAATAACCCCATATTTAAAATGTTTTACATGTGAAAAAACAATAGTGTGATAAAATTGACTACTCTATTGAATATAATATTATAAATATCACACTCTTTTCCAAGTATATTAAAAATGCAATAATTTCAGTACAAGGATTATTTTTATCAATAAAACCTCATCAAATAAAATTATTACTAGTTTAAGGTAACATTAATAATATTGTTAATAATATTTGTACCCTTAATTACCCGATTAACCATAAACCGCGTTAATGAAAAAAATATAAAATTTCCTATTAATTTTGTCCAAAAATAAAATGGACATATTTAATTTATTTTTACCCTATGATTAAAAATATGGAATCCATTTTTTCCAAATTAAAAACACATATGTTTTAGAAATTAATTTCAAATCATTCGTGTAGACAAAACGAGAAAAAAAATTAAAGTAAGTTTTTTGAAAAGTTATTAAGTTTTTATATCTCATTTCAATGTGAAATTTATTACAATAACCTATATTTTATTAAATAATGAAATATTATTTCATCATACTTAAAAATCATTCAAATATAATATTCATCAATATAAATAAATTTGATGAAAAAGTAGTTTTTAATTAGAATGGTTTATTTTTCCATTATTTATAAAAAAAGGAATCTTATTAGAAAAATGCCCAAAAAATTATAAATTTTCAAATTCTGATTCAAAATAATTATTTTAATTTTTCAAAAATAATTTATGAAAGTGAACAAAAAATATATTAAAAAAAGTGTGAAATCAAAATGTAGAAAAAAAACCTTTCTAAAAAACTACTTCTTTTTTGAATAAAATTTGTTTTGTTACTAGATCAAGTATAAATAACACATAAGAAAAATTTCAAAAATTATAGTGAATATTATATATATATATATATTTCATTAATATAATTAAATAATAGTGATTTGTTTATTTATTCATATAAAACAAAATTGTTCACATTTAAATATAATTTTTCAAAAAAAACATGTCCTTTTATTTATAACTAATTGGTCGCTAAATAATTAATCATATATACATGTGTACACCATGTTTTAATAATTATGTTGATATTGTTCATTCCCACTATTCTGACATATGGGTTATAATGTTATGATTTAAATAATAATATTTGTTTGTTTGTTTAAGATCAATGTGGTGTATCATGTATGTTATCAAAAAAATTGTTTATTTTTAAAAATTATGGATGTTACATTCAACTTCCCCATTTAATAAATTTTTTCAACATAATTTGCACTTGGAATCAAAAAATAAGGGGTTTCACTTTTCAAACTACCTTTTTTGAAATCTGACATGGTAAAATGGATTAATAAAAATGCAATTCTAAAAGAAAGAATGTTAATTTAAAAGTTCACATGAGAATACACATACTGGGGATCCATGTAGGAAAACATGGATATATAAAAAAACTAAATATCATGTTCTTTTTGAGAGTGATAGATAACATGGTCATGAGAAAGTTATCAATCACAAAACCATGAATCTGGGATGGTTTAGAAGGTCATTAATTTCTTAGAAAGAAAATGAAATGGATAAAAAAATCATGATCCATTTCGTATAGTTTTGGAATTATTTTACTACTTGGATTAAGAACATAAGTAAATATACTTTTTTACATGTATTGTTTTATCCATTAATAAATTTCCACTACAAACTCATGTTTTTCTTTAAAAGATGAGTATTCAAGATGAATTGTTCACTCCTGAAGCACTATAAAAACTTCTGGAGACTTGCGTAGTCCATAAAATATTAACTCTATATTTCTCATATATTGAAAATTTTTCCAAAATCCAAAATTATTTTTATAGGATAAGATAATTGTCAAAATCAGTAAACCTTAAAATGAAAGAAAACTACATTCATTCTCAAAACTCCAATAGTAATACCCAATGTTCGACAATGATTTTCGATAAATTACTAACATATATTTTCCAAAAAATATGTTAGACAAATATTGCAACTCAAAAATAAGAATAATTTTATCATATATTCTCCCAAGAGAGATTTTTATATTTACCCCTAAATAACGACAATCAATCTAAATATACCATAACAAAAATATAGTTTCCAAATTCACATAATCATTAGGAAATTAAAACTATTTACTAAATCACCATAATTCAATTATAAAAACATTGAATATTAGTAAATATAATTCAACGATTATTCCTTAAAAAAATACCATAGTATTATTTTGCCTTAATCATATAGGCTTCCCAATAAAATTAGTGTCCTCTAAAATAACATTTATCAATTAATAAATAAATCATTTTACAATATCATGGTTATCCATTAAATAAAATATATGTTCCCAAAATAAACTTATTCTTTATCCATCAAAAATTTTTACGAAAAATAAAAAGTTATTATAACTGATACTTCATATAGGTCGGGGGAACATGATTCTCAATTTTCATTATTCGGTTGTCAGTTCAAAACATGAAACCCTTCTAGACATGATGGGTTATCACTCATCATGTGGGTTGTCCATTTTCTAAAATAATATAATTCTAATACTATTCAATTTTTTTTCTAAATTCTCAAAAATAACCACAACATTATTTAATATCAATGGTTATCTTATAACATTCATTTTTAATCTGAAAATTTAATAACTCAAAATTACTAAAAAAATAATTATCATATAAACCATAATGGTTATCAGTATCTTTATAATTATGTCTAAAAAATAAAAGATAATTCTTAATCAAAAAACATTCTCACAAAACAAACATAAGGGTCAGATATATAAAAAACAAAAAACATATTTCAAATTACCCTCATCATCAAAAGAATATTAATACTTTTAAATATTTTTTCATTCTACAATCTACCATAAACCATTAATCAATTATATGTAGACTTATTATTCATTAATTATTCTTTATAATCCATTAAACATATTTTTTAACCATATTCCTCAATAATTCAATTTTATAATCAAAAACATGAATCATATCCAATAATGTTAAAAAAAATCTACAAAATAATCCATACCTATTAGAAGTAATTTTCACATTCCTCATCTTCAATTGTAATGGAATTAAATATTCCTAAATATATGTGTGTATGGTAATGATCATACAATTTTATAGACCTCTTCCTAAGACATCAATTATAATGACCGTACTCCCCATAATTAAGGCATTAAATTGGTATCCTAGGAAGACCTTTTTTCCTTTATGTCAACTGAATGCTACCTTTTTTATTTGGAATATTATTGGTTTATAACCTCATTTATAAACTCTATAACATTTTCCCATAAATTTAAATTGTTATTCTAAGTGTTTATTTCTATATTTTTGACACATATGGGGCAGAATTTATTTACCTTTATGATCATTATTACCCAAACTTCCACATGGATTCATTTATCTCATATATAATAATTATAAATATTAACAAGGATTAAGTAGTTAATCATTACTTATAATAGTTTTTTTTAGAAAAAACATAATAGTTCTAATTGGATCTCCCATTTAATTTGGTCACACATTCAGACAACCACTACATTATCCTCTACATGTACTGTTACTTTGGTGCATGTTGGACCCAATAATTTACTAAAACCAAAAAGGTTTGTTTGAGTATAACAATAAAATCATTATATATAATCTTAATATTAAGACAAACACGAGGTTATCATTATTCACATTATCTCATACTAATTCAATTTATCTAAATTAATTATGAATTTTACTACCATACTATAAACTAAGGTTATATACAACTTTTTACTTATGTTTAAATAACATCATATCCTCTAATGTTATCTAAACCATCCTTTGATACCAAAAATATGGCCCCATCCTTATAAAATGTAAAATATTGTGTTTTATTCAAGTAATATATTTCTTTCAAAGTGTTTATCATTTCAAGTTTATAATTTTAAAAAATTAGGCCATCATTCATTAATAACATTATACTTTCATTCAAAGATGATAATTATAAAATAGCATCCATTTCATTCATAATATAAAACATTAAAAATAAAACATGATTTATTATTTATGACAAATATTCATACCATTTAAATTGACATCCTCCATTATCTTACCCATCCTTATGCCCTATAAATAACATTTCAAAACATTGGATGTGCACAAAAAAATCAGTAAGGGATATAAAAAAGAATAAAGAAAATGTTTTCTTTGAAAACTTCCAAACCCATGAATACATTTTCAAAAAGTTATGTTTTTCACCCATAAAACATAAGCTCTTTATCTTACCTTGTAAAATAATATGTTTCTAATAAACCTATATTGAAATCATAAATCATAAATGTAACTCGTGGAATCATTTCTATATAACTCTTACAATTAATTTCATGGATACATTGAGGATAACATTTATGGTTGAATTTGTAATACCCACCCCAGTATATTCTCTTAATCTCATTAGATAAACCCTAATGAGTAACTTTTCCTCATTACCCAAAGCATTGGAGAGGTATCATGAGCTCACCCGCCCATGGTCTATCATAGAGACACCAGTACTCCAAAACTATTCGAAATAACTATATCTAAATAATAACATATAAAACAATTATAAAGGAAAAAATAACATTTCCATATTGAAATCACATTTCATTGTTACAAATTTGATCCCTCATAAATGAAAACACAAATTTTGAAATTTAAATTGTAGACTTGTAAAGTAAAAATAAAAAATTAAATCAACATGAAAGGGAAAATTTTCATTCATGAAGTATATGTTAAAAACATTCCTTTTTTCTTTTGTAAAAATATTTTAAAGTGTAACTTTAAGAGAGGGTTTTAAAAGAAAGAATCTTAATCACAATATTAAAAGTATTCTATCACAAAAACTTTTGAAATAAATAAAAAAATTATTAAAATATTATTTTCCATATAAATTTATAAAGATGGTCACTTCTAAAAATATGGACACAGAAGAGAAATATTTAGAAGAATAAATCTTTAAAACATTTAAAATTATATTTTAGTCAATGAGTCCCTTACATTGAGTCTAAATCATCACAAAAAATATTTCCCTTCATGAGTTATAAACATAATTTAATTTTTTTACTTACTTAATAACCCGTTTAATGTTTTTTATTCCTTTTATATGACTTATTATCATTTTATATCAATTGTCTAATTTTTTACGTTTAAGTGGGTGGTTTTTTCGACACTAGGTTCTTTATTTCAAAATGAAATTGGTATGATGTCAATAGAAAAATTGGCCATAATTAGATCATCTCAAGAATAATATTCTTGACATAATAATCACTATTATATATCAACTATAATTTTATATCAAACCAATTATGTATGGTTCTGAGAAATGTTATAATCATTTAGATGGTACGTCATGCATACGCATGAGTATTCTTTTCTATTTTTCAATGATTGTTATGGAAAGAAGGATAATATAATTTTAATTTTAAAAAAATTATAATAATATCATATATATCATATTATTTCTTAAAATATACTTATAAATATTATCCATGTGATATGGTGATGAATAATGAATCAAATTGCATCATGGAGGTGATAGTTCACATGTATTAATAAACAACGTTATCATTTTTCAGTACATGGAATGATAAGAATGTAAATGATATATTTTCTTTTAATAATGATAAGTATTTTATGAATTTCATATATAAACAATAATTCTATCATTATAACCTATTGTGATAGATAGTGATGGAAAAATAATTATATCAGTTCCTGAGGTGGTAGTTCATCACACACATGAACAACAATTATTTTCCCATTTGATGGAAGTGGATGTGGATTTGATTGATGATAATGACATAATAACTTCGTAGAATATTGAGGATACAATAGTTATTATTTAATCATGTTATAATTATATTTTAATGAAGTAAAAGAATAAATAAAATAGAAACACTTAATTAAATATAATACCTATTATTCAGATGATCTCCTTTGATTAACAACTTAACACCTTTGAGGAGGGTGTTACGCCTAATATAATGCCTATAGATTATGGTACGAGATTATAGGAAGGTATATGGGAGAATCTTGGAAAAATCAAAATAGTTTTGACTTGTATTGAAATGAGAATAATGGGTTCAATTTAATAGGAGAGGGGACGAGAACTCTTGGAATTCTTCAAAATATTAAATTAAAGTAAATAAATTTTCAATTCCAAATCCTTATGAAATTATTTATTTAAAATATTATATGAGGTTAGTTTAATATATATTCATCTAGTGAAAATTAGAAAAGTATTTATTTTTCTAATCATTATCTTTTTTTAATGCCTTTTAACTTTTACCATGATATCAGGTAATTTAAACTTTGAGGGTTAATATAATTAATATAAAATGAAAAAGACCCAAAAAAAGAGTTATTTATAGATTTTTAGGAATTATACTAATTATTTGGCAGAATATGATATTTTTTTATCGTTTATATCATTTAATAATTTTTTTTTAAATATCAATAAAGTAAATTAGACACTATTCATTAATGGACTTTTTTAAAAAATCATTACAGTAATATAAATTCAAAACAATACTTCTAAAACATTAGTAACATGTCAAAGTCATCTAAAAAATCAAGTATGACATTAATATTCTAAAATTATATTTATTTTAGTATTATTATTTTAATTTATTTGATATTTCCTTTAATTAAACAATTACTGCATCATCATTGTATAAGATTATAATTTAATTATTTATTTCCTAAAAATTAAAAATAAATTATCAAGATAAAGATAAACATTTTATCTTTTAAATTATATTTATCGTCTATTACAATATTCTTTAGGAATACCTATATTCTATCATTCCAATAACCATAATAACATATGCTGAAGTAAGGTGGTCTCAGAGGATTCAACATCACGAATTACTGATTAGCTATAACAATCAGTGGGTCTTTCCTATAGTAATTTATGTCTAGGATAATGGTTAGTTCATAAATATATATTGAAAAAATTTAAAATAAAATCCTTAAATATGAAGCACGCTCTGATACCATCTTTTAAAATATAATATGACCTGGATGTTATTTAGAAAGATAATAAAAACCATAAAAAGTAAATCATAATATTAATGGAAAAATTATATGTATTTTTTCAAATAAAAGTAAAATTTGATAAAATAACAGCTATTAAAAATCCCAAATATGATAAAATTATTTTTTATAATAATAATATTCCCCATATGTATAGAAATTTTTTTTAAAAAAAGTTACATGGTAATATTTCAAATATTTCTTTCTTTAAGTGCAACATGAAAGGGAATTATGGGAATGAATATTTTTTAAGGTATACACAATCTTTGGTCCATAATAATACATTAATTTTTAAAAATATGCCTCCCATATTACCATACCATAACTGTCTCACATCTTTAAGTGTACCTAAATCGTTTTATACTAATCTAGTCGGACCCAAACAAGTTAGTGTATAAAAAAAATTTATTTGATCTTCTTTAAAGGAACCATTCTTGATGAGTTCCAAAGTCACATGATACATGTATAGTGGGGGATCAAGGCACATGACTGATGAATGTTATAATTTCTTATCTTTTAACTCATATGGTGGAGGTACTCTCAATTTATGTGATAACTCTAAAGATATGGTTAATGCTTTTGGAGAAGTAGATATATTACCCTCTATAATAATTTCTAAAGTGTTTTTTATAAGAATTAATAAATAACATAATTGATGTATCAAAAATTTGAGATAATGTCATGTATGTTAAATTTCTAGATAATAAATTTCTCTTTTATAAAGATAATAACGTTTTATTTTATGCTCATTAAATATAAAATATTTAATCTATTGATTTTTTAGAACTGACTAAGAAGAATATAATGCACTTAAATGTGGTAGGTATAGATCAAATTCTTTGTTATAATAGGTTTTTAATTGTTCATCTTTGATAGGTGTAAAATATGGGAAAACATAAATAGGTTATGGGACTTGCAAAGATCAATTCATATAAGAAATATGTATATGATTCTATAATAAAAGGTATGTAACTTAAACAATCAGTTAGATATGTAAATATAATTAGCACTGCTAGATGTTTATAAATTTGACATATTGATATTTTTGGACCAATGAGAACTTCTAGTTTATTATCTAGATGATATGTTTTTGTAATTGTTGATCATTACAATAGATTTACATGGACTATTTGTTATCTCATAAAAATGAACCATTATGAAATTTAATTATTCTTTGTAAGAAAATTAAAAATACACAAGGTTACTTAATTTCATCTATTAGAATTGATATAGGAGGGGAGTTTTTAAAATGTTCATTTGAATGATCTTGTGATACCAATGGATATTCTCAAAATTTTCCTCTCACAAAACAGCATAACATAATGGTGTTGTAGAGAGGAAAAAATTAACTATTCAAGAAATGTAAAGAATAATGATTAATGAATTCAATCTTTGAAAATATTTTTGGGATGAGTTTGTCAACACTTCATTCTATATTATAAATTTATTTTATATCAAAACCTTATTGAAGAAAAATACGTATGAACTATTCAAAAATAAAAAACCCAAAATTGGTTACTTTAATGTTTTTGGATGTATTGTATATATTTCAGATACTAAAGATAATCTGAATAGGGATGATTAAAAATGTTTTTAAGGAATCTCCTTGGGGTATCATAATTATATTAAGTCTTATAGGGTATATAATAAAAAAAGAACTATGAAAATTGAATAATACATGCATGTTAAATTAATTTAATATAATGATAAATTGAATGGAGATTCTGTTGATAATGATGAAGAATTTTATAAATGTAATATTATTGAAGATAAACCTGAAGGTAATGAAGTGTCAATTGAGGGGGAGTAAGCATTATATTATCCTGATTATTTAATATGGAAATCTACGAAATATTACTCTTTGGAAATTTTTATTGGAAGTGTTGAAACTGGAATTAGAACTAGAGATTATGTTTTAATTTGTTTTTGAAAATTCTACCTTGGTAGAAGATTTTTTTCCTGTTAATATCAGTGATGCTTGAAAAAACTCTAATTGGGTAAATTATATAAATGAGGAACATCAACATTTTGATAGAAATAAATTATGGAATCTCGGTCAGTTACCTAATGATATAATATCTATATGAATCAAATGAATTTCTTGAAATAAATTGTTTTCATCTGGTAATATAGTTATAAATAAGGAAAGATTAATTATTGAAGGATATATTAAATATGAAATGGGTGTAAAAAGTTTTTTCTAAATGGTTTTATTTCAGAAGAGGAGTATGTTAAAAACACACCTAGATTTGAAACTAATGTGTTTCTAAATCATGTTTTTAAACTATTTAAAGATATTTATGGACTTAATAAAACTCTTCAAAATTATTATAAAATACTAACTCAGTTTGTAATTCAAAATGATTTTTTAAGGGTAAATTAGATCCAATATTATTCATAAAAATATTTTCAAATGAAATATTATTAATAATGATTTATATTGATGACATCATATTTGGTTCTACAAATGAGAATATATGTAATGAGTTTATAAAATTAATGAAAAATGAATTTGATATGAGTGTTATGGTGGAATTAAATTTTTTATTTGAAAATAATTGAATGAAAAAAAATTATTTTCTTAAATCAAGCCAGGTATGCCAAATAACTTGTTAAATATATTGGTCATAATTCTTGTAAACCTATGAGAGCCCTTATATAAATCCCCAGCCTTAAACATTACTTAATCTTGAGTTATTTCAAGAATAAACATTGAGGATCTTTTCAGGTTTTGAGTTTTAGAGAATTAGATCATAAATCATGTATTACAATCCACATTTAAACAAAGTGGTTACATAAAAGATAGTATTCATTTTTTCCCATCAATTGAAACATATTTAAAACAATACATGGATTCTTTCATGGCACTTCCTTGACACTATCATCACATCTTGTACCGTTCACTTGACCCGTGAAAAACATTTCGAAAACATGGTATGAGCATAAAAATCTCAGTAAGGGATATAAAAATACGGAAAGGAAACATTAGTACATGTATACATAAGAATCAATGAAATCATAATTTACTCATAAAACATAAGAACATTAACATACCTCATTAAATCATAATATTTATTAATAACTCATAGAAATAATAATACATAAAGGTAACTTGAGGCATTCATAACATTCTTACGTAGGGAGTAACCCTCATGGTTACGTTTGGAATTCCCATCTAAGTATATTCCCTAAATATCTTCGTATAAACCTTAACGTTTAACCCCTTTGTGTTACCCAATGCATTGGAGAGCTATATCGGGCTCACCTGCCCTTAGTTTTTCACAGAACCACCCATCTACATAACAATGCCCAAGAAGCATAACATAATCGTATCACATAAAACATGCATAATGGAAACATAATATTTTTATATTTCAATCACAAGATGTCAATACAACACATTGATATAATAAAAACATTATGAAAACCATTTTCAATACCAAAATAAAAGAAAAGTAAAACATGGTATTTGTTTTTCATTTTTTAATAAAAGTTATGGCTTGTAGAGGAAGACGAAACTCAAATAATGGTCACGGCAGCGGAAAAGTTGTTGGCTCCGCATACATACGACAAAAAAACATTCCTTTTGTAGTTTAGTAAAACACTTCTTATAAAAAATATTCCTTTTGAATAAATGTAAAAGTCATAGGGTTTCATACACCGTATAAAAGAATGTAGTCTATAAATCAAAATATGACTCAATGAAAGGAGATTGAGATGAAGTCCCATACCTCGGGTCCGACAAGACTTGATCATTATTTAACCTGCTGAATAATAAACTTGAGTTAATTTATACTTTCCTAAGAACCTTTTTTGAGTTCATTATTCCATTTATATCACTTATTACCATGCTATGAACAATATGTAATTATTTTAGTTAATAACAGTCGTTTTGTCGATCTTTGGTACTTGAGTCAAAAATGGTCTTCTTATAATTACATGTTGTTCATGGGGTAAAATATCCATTATATCCAGAACTATATTCATGGTTTAGATATCATATATATCATATATATCTAGTATATACATGCATTTATAATATTACATAACATTTAAAGGTAAGAAATGAAATGCACCGCTTATGGATACGGTAAACCGTACGTACGCATGAACACTACTTTCATTTCTATTTCTTACTTAATGGATTGAAATCATAATGATATAAAGGTATATTATAATTCCAGTATAATATCAGATATAATATCATTATCTATGTCCCTTATACATCCCACATATGACATTAACAAATCAAATCACATTGAGGGGGCGGTAGTCCGCACTTCCTAAAATGATGATATCGTTGTTACCCATAATGGAAACCATAAGGTATGCCATAAATGAAAAATAAAAAATATTAAGGAAAAAATAAACATATTATATATCATATATAAATATAGTGACATCATAATGGCCACCTTTGAAGGTGTTAAAATAATATTGAACAATCATTGTTTCGTGAGGCAGAAATTCTCCATCCAAAGAAATAGTATGTTCTTTAAAAATTAGATGAAGGTGTGTGTAAGTGTAGCTAGAATCATTCACATAACAACATCATACTATATTGATGATACTGGTGTTGTTACAAAATAAAGGAATAAAAAGAGTTCAGGGGGTTGGAGAAGCAAAATAAAACAAAAGAACACAAGTGAGGACATTACCTTTGATTTGGGTAACTCCTCTTGGTTTGAACCAAAAGGGTTTCTTGGAGATCTTACTGCCTACGGTAAGGCTTATATGATGAAAAGAGTGATGTGGAAAGATAATATTAGTATAGATTTTCTAATCCAATTTCTTGAGAAGTGTGGTTATGGAGGTAGAGGTGAGGGCCTTTTATAATAGGAGAGGATGGGCACTCTTGGAAAGTTATAAAATGTTACTTTATATTAAAATGCGTTTCAGATTTCAAAGGACCAAAATTGAAATATTTAAAGGATAAGGTGATAAGGGTTCGAAATATACTCATACAATAGGTTTTTGACAAGGTTATGTCTTAGATTTTACATTACTTTTTCATTTTATTTAAATCGTTCATTAATGAGATAATCGTTGCATCATCCGGATGTCATAAATAATTTAATTTATTTAATGTCTAAAAATTAGAAAAAATAATACTATGATGTAGGAATTATTTTGATATTTCCAATGAATATTTATAGTCTAATATATCATTTATGTAGACAAAATTAGAAATGTTTTACTCAGGTGATACATTCTTTGTTATATTTACCTTCTTTAAAAACAAAAAGATAAAAAGTCATTATCACACAAAAGTGATTCCATTGGGTCCCAAAGTTCGGCACAAGGAATTCCATGGTCGTCCATGACACAACCATTGGCATTGGGACACATTTTGGGGTCATTTTTTATTATTAAAATATTATTTTGTTATCCTTAACTACCTGGTTACTAATTAATCAAGATAATTAAAGATAATTACAGTCGTTACTATTCATAATGTCCAAAAACAAAACAGTATTAATAACATAATTTGGACCTTTTTATTCCAAATATGGAATCTATTTTACTAAATTCCAAACACAAAAATTACAACAATTAATTTAAAAATTATTCCCGTTGTCAAAATAAATAGCGGTTTTTTTTTATACAATTTCTATCAAAAGTTTTACAATGGTTTATTTCTAATTTCAAAGTGAAATTAATCCCAATGACCACCATTAGATTAAACGGTAAAAATATGTTATATTTAAACTTTAAACCCAATTAAAAAGATAAGCTAAGCATATAATTAAAATAGATGAAAAAGTAGTTTTGATGTAAAATGCAGTATTTTTCACTATTCTTTAAAAAATGAACATTGTTAGAAAAATATCAAAAATTAACCCATGGTAAATTTAAATGTCCCAATAATAGAAAATAAGTTTATTTGGACAAATAGAGCTTATAGAATTGTCAAAAGTTTTATTTCAAAATGGTTTTCCATCAAAATGCAGTAAAACAATCTTTTAAAAATATTAGCGTATTCCATACTTAAGATTGGATTTATTCTCATTTTAAGCCCCTAAAACACTATCTAATTCATAAATAGACATAGATAAGAATATCTATTATTCATTACTTACTTGGGATGTTACATCCTTCCCCCCATTAGAAAATTTCATCCCCGCAATTTATTGACTTATCGAATAAGTGGGGGTATTTATCCCTCATTGCATTTTCAGATTCCCATGTTGCCTCTTCAATCATGTGGTTTTTACACAAAACCAATTCTTTATGAATTACCTTATTCCGAAACACTTTCTCCCTGTGTTCAAGAATCTAGTCTGGTTGTTCCTCATAACATATGTTCTATTCCAACTGAACTACCTCTGGACTCAAAACATGAGATGGATATGGCATGTACATCCATAACATTGAAACATGAAAAACAATGTGTACCTAAGATAAACTCGATGGTAAAGACACTCAATATTCAATTGATCCAACTCTCTCCAAAATTTCATATGGTTTAATGAACCTTGGACTCAACTTTCCTTTCTTACCAAATGACATCACACTTTTCCATGGTGATACTTTGAGAAAAACATGATAACCTACCACAAAAGAGAGATCCTTCCACCTGTTGTCTACATAACTCTTTTGCCTGCTCTGGACTGTTCTCATGTGTCTCTGTATCAGCGGAAATTCTTCTGCCCAATCTTCTACCTATTCCAGTCCCATCAACTTCCATTCACCCACTTCATCCCAGAAAGCTGGAGTTCGACACTACTTCCCATATAATGACTCAAATGGTTCCATCTGTATACTAGAATGAAAACTATTATTATAAGAAAAATCAAACAAATAAAGTTGTTGGTCCCAAATTCCCTGATAATCCATCAAACAAGCACGTACCATATCCTCTAAAGTCTGAATCATTCGTTCTGACTGTCCATCTGATTGTGGATGAAAAGTTGTACTAAAATTTAATTCAGTACCCAACGAATTCTGAAGGCCTTTCAAAAAGTTAGAAGTAAACATGGGATCATGATCAGATACAATGGAGAGAGGATCTCCAGGTAACATGACTATCTCTTTAAGATACAAATGGGAAAGTTGATCTAGGGAAAAATTGTCTTGTATAGCAAGGAAATGAGCAGATTTAGTCAAGCGATCAATGATAACCAAGATTTCATTATTACCTCGAGGTGTCTTCTGCAATCCCACAATTAAGTATATGGATATATTCACCCATTTCCACTCTGGCACTGGTAAAGGATGAATGATCCCTTTCAGTAACTGCCGCTTTGATTTATCCTATTGACAAGTCAAACACTTCACAGTAAAATCAGCAATATCTCTTTTCATTCTGTCCCACCAGTTATACTCCCGAAGATCTCTATACATCTTAGTACTGCCTAGATTAACTGAAAACGGAGAACTATGAGATTCACATAAGAACTCTATCTTCAACTGTGAATCACACGGCACACACAATCTCTTCCCAAATCTCAAAACACAATCATTATCAATGTTGAATTCAGGAAACATACCCTTCTGAACTAGCTCTACCTTTTTCTGCAACTCATTGTCTTGCTTCTGTGCTTGCTTAATTCTATATGATAGAGAAGATTTCACTGATACCTGAAACAAAACAGAATAACATCCTGCACTAACAAATTCTATTCCAATGTTCATCAAATCCATAAACAAAGTATCACGCTCCATGTGAAACATTGTTAATGAAGCATTACTTTTTCAACTCAAAGCATCAAACACTTTATTTTATTCTCTCAGATGGTAATGAATTGTACAATCATAATCCTTGATTAATTATAGCCATCTCCTCTATCTCATGTTCAATTATTTCTGAGTGAATATATACGTTAAACTTTTGTGACAGTATATATTTCACACTTTACACAATAAAAATGATGCCTCGATATTTTTAAAGTGAAAACAACAGCAGATAATTCCAAATAATGGGTAGGGTAATTTACCTCATGAGTTTTCAACTGACATGAAACATAAGCAATTACCTGATCATTATGTATTAGGACGCAACCATGTCCTTTCAATGAAGCATCGCTATAGATAACAAAATCTCCATTCCTGGAAGGTAGTGCCAAAACTGAAGCATTCACCAATCTTCTTTTCAGTTCCTGAAAACAATCATTAAATTCTTTTGTCCAGATAAACTAAACACCCATCCGATTTAGCTTAGTCATTGGACTAGATAACGTGAAACAATTTCTAACAAAACTTTCGTAATAGCCTACCAACCCAAGAAAACAACGAATCTCGGTTACATTTGTGGGTATTGGCCACTCTCCATCAACCTTTGCTTTTTCAGGGTCAACAGTTATCCCATATTTAGAAACAATGTGACCAAGGAAATAATTTTTTTGCAACCGAAACTCACACTTTCCGAATTTCCCATACAATTTAATTCTTTTTAAGGTTTAAAAAATAACCCTTAAATATCTTTCATGCTCCTCTTTATTATTATAAGTCACCAAAATATCATCAATGAAAACAACCAAAAACATATCCAAGAATTCATGGAATATTATATTCATAAGGTCCATGAATACAGCAGGTGCATTGGTTATCCCAAAAGGTGTAACTATAAATTCATAATGGCCATATCTTGTACGAAATGTGGTCTTCGGAATATCTGCTTCCTTTACCTTCAACTGATGGTACCCCGATCTCAGGTTAATATTTGAAAAAATCTGAGCTCCCTGGGGCTGATCAAACAAATCATCGATATAAGGAAAAAGATATTTTTTCTTAACTGTGATGTTATTCAATGCTCTATAAGCAATGCAAAGACTCATTGAACCATCTTTTTTTTAACAAATAAAACAGGAGAACCCCATGGTGATGTGCTAGGTTGAATGAAACCTTTCTCTAATAAATCATGCAATTGCTCCTTCAACTCTAAATGTTCAATTTGAGCCATTCCATAATGGGGTATTGAAATTGGATTAGCATCAGGAACCAAGTCAATAGTAAATTCACCTTCCCGATCTGGTATTATTCTAGGTAACTCATTAGAAAAAAAGTAGGATACTCATTTAACACTGGAAAATCATTAATATGAACAGTTCCTTTGATTTCAACAATATTTTCAAGGTAACTTTCATTTCCATCTTTTACATGTTTCTCAGCCTCTTGATATTTTATCAATGGTAAGGGTTCATTCTTGTACACAAACTGAATGTCTTTCTGAAAAGAAACTTCTTTATCTCTACAATAAATCATAGCATGGTAAACAGAGATCCAATCCATACCTAGGATAACATCAAACTCTACTTGAGGTAAATTAATAAGGTCATCAAGTAGGTTCTTTCCATGGATAAGAATAGGAAGATTCTTATAAATAATTTTTGCCTCACAATTTCCCCCAGGTGTTTTTACCACAAGTTCATGAGTCATTTCTTGAGATGGTATTCACATTTTACTTGAAAAGTTTTCAGAGATGAAAGAATGTGTAGACCCTGAATCAAACAACACACTGGAATAATCTGAAAAAACAAACAAAGTACCTAAGACCACTTCATTTGATAGCCATACTTCAGCTGAAGTAGTTGCAAAGGATTTCACCAACCCTTTCTGCTTGTAGTCTAACTACTTCCCATCACTCGAGCTCTTTGTCAGACACTCGTTTGCATAGTTAACCATCTCATTGAACTTAAAACATTTCACTAACTGCAAATAAAATTTGGTCTTACCATCACCTTGATCTTTTTTAGTGCAATCACGGGCCTTATGTCCCATCTTACCACATCGGTAGCACTTTACATAATTCATAAGACATTCCCCAGGATTCCTTTTATAACATTTATCACAAACTGGAAACTTAGTTTTCTTACCATCAGACGTTTTTGAAGAATTCTTCCCTTTCTACTGCCACCTCAGTCTCTTCTTATGTTTGTTTTTTCGGACAATTGATCAACGACAAACTCCATTTCCACCTTCTCAGCACATACAAAAAGCTTTTCATAACTCCTGAACTCGCGAGAAGCTAAACTCCTTAGATATTTTGGATTTAATCCTAAGTAAAAATGATTGATTTTACTATCAGGGTCTCGGATAAAATTTGGAGCATACCTTGCCAAAAGAGTGAACCTTTCTTCGTAAGCAGCCATTGAGTCATCCTCTTGCCTCAATTACAAGAATTGTTTTTCTATCCTAAGTCAAACAGCCTTTGGAAAATACTTCTCAAGAAACATACCTTTGAATTCATCCTAGTCGAGAGCATCAATCTCATCAGTGTCCCTAATATTTTTAACCATCGACCACCACTGATCTGCTTCACCCTCCAAACGGTAAATAGCAAGACTAACCTTTTGATTGTATGAACACCCCATGACATCGAAAATCATCTCCATCGATTTAATCCACCCTTCAGCTAGCACAGGGTCAGATGATCCTCTGAATTATGGGGGATGTTGCCTCCTGAATTGTTCCACCAGTATCATGTTACTCTGTGGTTGATCTGGATGATCTCGTGCATGGATACCACCACCATTATTGCTTGGGTCAACTAGGCCATTACTGCAACAAACTGTTCAGTTCAAATTCTGACCATCTCAGGATGCTTATTCAAAAGGTCATTTCCTTTTGTATGTCTTCCTAGCACTGATTCCCTGTTTCCTCTGTGGAAAATCATTCTGAACAAACATGTCTTAGATGAAGCAACATAGTAATCTTCAAATTTTGTATCATTTTAATTTGGCGATAAAAAAATATTTTTGGATAATAGTTTAATATAATTCTAACTCATGAAGTTATCTAAACTGACTTTTGATAGTAACTATAAGGCCCTAGCCATAAAAATTACTTAATCTTGAGTTATTTCAAGAATACACATTGAGGATCTTTTTAGGATTAGAGTTTTATAAAACTAGATCATAAATCATGTATTACAATCCACATTTAAACAAAGTGGTTACATAAAATATAGTATTCATTTTTTCCCATCAATAGAAACATATTTAAAACAAAACATGGATTCTTTCATGACACTTACTTGACACTATCATCACATCATGTACCTTTCCCTTGACCTATGAAAAACATTTCAAAAACATGGGATGAACATAAAAATCCTAGTAAGGGATATAATAATATTGAAAGGAAACATTAGTACATGTATACATAAGAATCAATGAAATCATAAATTACTAATAAAAAATAAGCACGTTAACATACCCCATGAAATCATAAGATTTATGAATAACTCATATAAATCATAAGACATAAAGGTAACATGAGGCATTCATAATATACTTATGTAGGGAGTAACCCTCATGGTTACGTTTGGAATACCCATCACAGTATATACCCTAAATTTCTTCGGAGAAACCTTAACGTTTAACCCCTTCGTGTTACACAATGCATTGGAGAGCTATATCAGGCTCACCTACCCTTATTTTATCACGGAACCACCCGTCCTCATAACAATTCCCAAGAACCATAACATAATCGTATCACATAAAACATGCATAAAGGAAACATAACATTTCCACATTTCAATCACAAGATATCAATACAACACATTGATATAATAAAAACATTATAAAAACCATTTTCAATACAAAAATAAAATAAAAGTAAATCATGGTATTTGTTTTTCATTTTAATAAAAAGTTATGGCTTGTAGAGGAAGCTGAAACTCAAATAATGGTCACAACGGTGGAGAAGTCATTGTCGCCGCATACGTACGACAACAAAACATCCCTTTTGTCGTTTAGTAAAATGCTTCGTATAAAAAATATTCCTTTTGAATAAACGTAAAAGTCAGAGGGATTCATACACCTTATTAAATAAATTTGTGTATAAATTAAAATATGCCTCAATGAATAGAGATTGAGATGAAGTCACATACCTCGGGTCCGACTTGACTTGATCATTCTTTAACCTCCTGAATAATAAACTTGAGTTAATTTCTACTTGCTGAAGAACCTTTTTCAAGTTCATTATTCCTTTGATATCACTTATTACCATGTTATGAATACTATGTAATTATTTAAGTAAATAACGGTCGTTTTGTCGATCTTTGGTACTTGAGTCAAAAATGGACTTCTTATAATTACATTTTGTTCATGGGGTAAAATATCCATTATATCCAGAACTATATTCATTATGTAGATATAATATATATCATATATATCCAGTATATATATATATATATATGCATTTATAATATTACATAACATTTATAAGTAAGAAATGAAATGCACCGTTCATGGAGACGGTAAACCGTACGTACGCATGAATGCTACTTTCATTTATAATTCTTACTTAATGGATTGAAATAATAATCATATAAAGGTATATTATAATTCAAGTATAATATCATATATAATATCATAAACTCCATCCCTTATACTTCCCACATATGGCATTAATGAATCAATTCACTTTGAGGGGGCGTAAGTACGCACTTCCTAAAATGGAGATATCGTGTTTACCCATAATGGAAACCATAAGGTATGCCATAAATGAAAAATACAGAATCATAAGGAAAACATAAACATATTATATATCATATATAAATATAGTTACATCATAATGGCCAACTTTAATGGCGTTAAAAGAATATTTAACAATCATTATTTCGTGAGGTAGAAATTCGCCATCCACCGAAACAATATGTTATTTAACAATTAGATGAAGGTGTGTGTAAGTGTAGCTAGAATAATTCACATAAAAACATACTAGTAGATTGAAGATACTGGTTATGTTACAAAATAATGGAATAAAAAGAGTTTAGGCGGTTGGATAAGCAAAATAAAACAAAAGAACACAAGTGAAGACATTACCTTTTATTTTGGCAACTCCTCTAGGTTTGAACCAAAAGGGTTTCTTAAAGCGCTTCTTGTATAAGGTAAGGCTTATAGAATGAAGAGAGGTATGTGGAGAGATACAATGAGCAGAGATTTACTGATCCAATGGCTTGAGAAGTGTGGGTAATGAGGTAGAGTTGGTGGCCTTTTATAAGAGGAGAGGAGATGCACTCTTGGAATGTTATAAAATGATACTTTATATTAAAATGTGTTTCGGATTTTAAAGGTCCCAAATTGATATATATTGATCATATGGTGATATGGGTTCGAAATATACTCATCCAATAGGTTTTTGACAAATGTATGTCTTAGATTTTACATTACCTTTTCATTTTATTTAAATCGTTCATTAATGAGATTATCGCTGCATCATCATGATGTCATAAATAATGTAATTTATTTAATGTCTAAAAATTATAAAAAAAATAATATTATGTAGGAAATCTTTTTTAGATTTCCAATGAATATTTATAGTCTAAGAGATAATTTATGTAGACAAAATTCAAAATGTTTTACGCAGGGGATACATTCTTTGTTATATTTACTTTCTTTAAAAATAAAAAGATAAAAAGTCATTATCACACAAAAGGGATTCCATGGGGTCCCCAAGTTTGGAACAAGGCATCCCATGGGCTTCCATGACACAACCCGTAGCATTAGAACAGATTTTGGGGTCATTTTTTATTATTATCGTATTATTTTATTATCCTTAACTACCCGATTACTAATGAATCAAGATAATTAAAGATAGTTACCGTTGTTACTATTCATAATATCCAAAAAACAAAAGAGACTTAATAAAATAATTTGTACCTAATGATTCGAAATATGGAATCCATTTTACCAAATTCCAAACACAAAAATTACAACAATTAATTTAAAAATGATTCCCATTGTCAAAACAAATAACGGGTTTTTTTGAAACAGTTTCTATCAAAAGTTTGACAGTTGTTTATGTCCAATTTCAAAGTGAAATTAATCCCAATGACCAAAATTGGATTAAATTGTAAAAATATATTCTATTTAACCTTTAAAACCAATTTAAAAGGTAATATAACAATATAATTAAATTATATGAAAAAGCAGTTTGGACGTAAAATGTAGTATTTTTCACTATTCATTAAAAATTGAACATTGTCAGAAAAATACCAAAAATTAACCCAAGGTAAATTTCAATTTCCAAATCATAAATAATATGTTTTTTTTGAAAAATAGAGCTTATAAAATTGTAAAAAGTTTGATATAAAAATGGTTTTCTATCAAAAGGCACTAAAACAATCTTTTAAAAATATTAGCATATTCCATGCTTAAGAGTGGATTTATTCTCATTTTAAGAATCTAAAACACTATATAATTCATAAATAGACATAGATAAGAATATCTATTATTCATTACTTACTTGATATGTTACACCTTATGATTATAAACTCTAAATTGGATGTAAATGAATCTGGAAAGTCTATCAATGAAAAATTATTTAGAGCCATGATATGAAGCCTTTTAAATCTTATTGCTTCGACACTAGATATTATGTTTGTTATTTTAATGTGAGATAGATATAAATCCAACACAAATAAAGTCATATTAAGGTTGTTAAAAGGGAATTAAGTTTTATCAAAGTCACTATAAGTACATGACTATTTTATTCTAATGATAATTTCTTTTATTTACTTTCTAACTCTAACTCTAATTTTTGAGGTTGTAGAGTTGAACAAAAACGTACTTCTGGTATGTGTCACTTTTTTATGAAAATTTTGATTTCTCTGATCTCTAAAAAATAAATTTCAGTAGCACTATCAATAATTGAAGATGAATATGTTGTTGCGGCAAGTTTCAATTCACATTGTAATTAGATAAAACAAACATTATATGATTTTAATATTTTTTTGATAAAATTATTATTTTGTATGATAACACAAGTTTCATCTCTATTTCCAAAATACATCGTCAACAGTCAATAACTAAACACGTTGATTTTATATATCATTTTCATAGGGATAATTTAAATAAGGGTGATATATGCTACGAATTTACTCCAAATGAGAAATAAATAGTAGATATTTTCACTAAACCAAATAATTGTATTAAATTTGTGAAAATAAAGTTTGAATTGGGTATGATGGAAAGTAAATTTTTCACTTAGTAAAATATTGGTTCTCTTATATATAATTACTGTTTTATGTATGACTTCTGAAATTGAAATTTTTCTATTAATTTCTCATTACCTTTTATAATAGTGTATATTTAAATAATTCAACAATCAGTTTATATTTTTATAGTTATTTATGTCTATAATATACTCTAATTTATTTAAATATCAATTTTATCTTAATGTTTAAAAAATCCTTATAAAACTCTAACCATGTATTATCTTTATATTAATGTAATTTTTTATAAATTTCAAAAAGAGGAGAATTTTTTTATGACTTTGCAATTTTCATTCTAGATATGTGAATATTTTATAAATATTATGGTTTAAATTTGAAATAAGGGGGAGATTGTTTATATTAAGGTGTTAACTATTCGTTATACCCTTTTTTGTGATTAATTAAAATTGTATAATATTTAATTCAATTAAATTATATTAAAAAGCATAACTTTTTATTCATTTTTTATTATGATATGTAATTTTTTATACTTTAAATTTTTAGTTTCTATGAAAAAATTATGAGCACAGAATGAACCACACTAAGCCTAGTCCAAAGCATGAATAATGCACAATGATCATGCATGAGTCCATGTATGAGGCCTAGTTAAAGCACCCACAGAGTTAGGGCGTATATCTACCTTACATCCCGCAGGCCATCAATGCGTCTTCATGTATGGTTTGTGTTTTCTTTTGAGAGATTGAATATTCTCTCTTTATTTAAGTACTGCATGGTCCACACATCATTTTTTAAAAATAGTACATGCCTTTTTAACCAAAATCATATTAGGGTTGTTGATTTCCTCCATAATTTTCATCAACTGGCCGATCTCTTCCTCCCTTCCCAGTCATTATAAGATTACAATGGTCCGTCATCTTGTCTCGTGGATCTCTTCAAATTTTATAAACTATCTATTTTTTCCTTTCTATCCTTCTCATTTCATCTCTCATGCATGACTTTTCTCTTACCAATAATCTTCTCCCAGTGGATTTCCTAACAACATCTGTCCTCTGGCTTCCTCCTTTCATGTGATTGAGTTTTTGATTTCCCACATTCAATTCATAAATCTTATTTGATTTCTTCACCTTCTCATTCTCTTATATAATGAACAGTCTAGAAAAAACTTCACCCTTCTCCAACATCTCATCATTTTCTTTTGAGTTTTTATTTATCATATTTGTTATTAATTTTTTGTGTACTAATGTATTATTTTTGGTTTCATTGTTTGAAACCGATATTTTAAAACCAACAATGAGTAGTTTTCTGAAATTGTTGTGTTAAACATCATCGAGACAATTTTTTGACACTGTTGGATTTCTCCAAAGGTGTGTAAGACTTTGTCAGAATATTTTTTTCAAACCAACATTTTTTCATCTTTTGACACTGTTGGAAAAATAAACAATGGCGTTTCATGTTGAAACTATTTTAAATATAACCAAAGGTATATCATTTTATGACTTCGCTGGAAATATAAAATGATACGCCATTCTATCAATGTTGTAAAATATTAAAAGTGTGTCATTTTTTACACCATTGGAAATTTAAAATGGTTTGTTGTTTATTTTTCTCTCTTTCTTGTTGCTATATACATTTGGTACTGGCCTTCTTCAAGCCATCCCTTGTGCTGGTAATTTTTTTCAATTAAGTGTATATATTTCTTTTGTGTAGTTTTTAATTTTTCAGTTGTTATGAATAACTTCAACACATTCTTATTTTGTTTCTATACATAACTTTTATATTATATTAATTATCAAAAAACATGGTAGTATTTTTGACTAAATATACTTCTTATTGATATTACAATTCAATATTCTTAAGTGATAAACGTTTTGTTTTAATCATCAGCAACTTCAATGTGGTGTTTCTAAACAAAATCTTAATCATCTAGAATGAAACCATTGGAACCCAATGGTGAGTCATGAGACACCATTGGAAATCTAATAGGGAATCATATATTACTATTCTCTTCAAACCCTTTAATGATATTATTCATAGAAATGTTTTTTCTTTTAAATAATTTTTTTTCATCCATATTTTTACAATGATATATCAACGGTGAGTCATTGACTTACTTCCAAACATTTCCAACGATGAGTCAATGACTCACCTCCATTCAATTCCAACAGTGAGTCATTACTCACCATCAGTTAAAAAAAATTCCAAATTTTTTTTTCTCATTTTTATTTAATGTTATAAAATTTAATTACATTTTTAAATGATAAAAAAAATTATTCTAAAATATATTTTCAACTTTATTTAAGGTTAATAAGCGTATATTTTTAAAATGAAGTGGAATCACGAATATTATTATTTATAATGCTCTACATTTCACATCATTATATTTCATGTCTTATATATATAATTTTATTCTTATTACATTTAATTTTTATTTGAAATTTTTCTAATATATATTAATTTTAATATGCTAAAAAATCCTTTAAATCTTTCAGTAACATTATTTTTATCGGACATAGTTTTATGCCCATAATGACTTCAAAATAATTAATGTAATAGCCATTTTATTTTTTACAATATCTAAAAAGTTTCTTATAGATATTGGAATTAGATATGCTCCTAAATATTTCTGTTTTAATGCTCCGGGATAATTATTCTGGAATAAAAATCCTTTTAATAATTCATGGCTATTAATTAATGGAAATATTTGTATGTATGTGAGTTTTTCCATCAATTGTGTCCACTAATATACTGATTATAGATCTTTTAATCATCTTTGTGATGATACTAGTTTTTAAGCCACTCAGTGGGGCACTCTAGAATTTATTGTCATCCAGGGAGATAATGTTTAATTTTGATCTAGGGATCGTGCCCATAAAATGGGCTACTTACATATCCTAGTGAAAGGAATCAGAACTTTCATAGTTCAGTATTGCTTAATAGGACACATCATTCGTTTTATGATCATGTGATAAGACCTCTAAGATAAAGGTGCTTGGTAAAAACATATTTTGGGACTTATGCTGAAGTAGCCCAATGAATTTGGGAAGGATATAGTTTTCCATGTAAAATTAGACCTTGTTCGGAATATAGACCAAGGAGAATAGGGTTGATTTGAAGTATTGGGTTTGAACCTCAATGAGGTTTTCTATATATCCCATATAAAAAGAGAATAAAATCCAACATAGTTCGATATGTCTCATACTAGAGTATATCCCTTTTAGAGAAATGAGTTTGGGATTACTTCATGAAAATGATTCCTTGATTATTTGTGGATTAATTTGGGGATTATTCCAAATAAGGATGCCCATATTAAAGTAATTAGGGTTGGATTCTGGAATAGGATGCCAAGTTATATCATGCCCTAAAAAGGGATTCTACATATCCTGGTTTTAACAGAAAGCAAAGTTCTCGTAGTTCCCTGGTCCATGGGTGTTAGTGCACATGTTGTCACCATGAAAAATCTATAAACCCATGTGAGTCATGCTCGGTGTGAGAAACAATAGGAATTAAAATATTCAACAAAGGAACTCACATTTTAAAATCATTCATCCTCCAATGATGAAAGAGGGAGCATCAACCATGGAAAATGGTGAGGTGTCCTGGGATGAGGGAAAGGTTAAAATCCCTCACTCTATTCTTTTTACAATGGAAAAGGGTCCAAATGGAAGGAATAATGAATTAAAATTATGGGATTACACTAGGATTGCTACCCATGGTGAAAAATCATTGTGGGAGAGGGAATTGGTAACAAGATTCCCTATTTCCATCCCCTTTTGTCTTTCGAATCCAAGATGAGAGGAGGAGAAATGATGCCACCTTCTACATGAAAATATAGGGTATTACACCAAGATGGTTAACCTAAAATGGATGCTGGTAGGGATGACATAATTATCCTATGATTGCACGGAAATATAAGTGTGAATTGTACCTTCCCAACTAGAGACCTCAGGTTCCGAGTCGTCTCTTCAAGAAGGGAGAGGCCATGAACTAACCTTTCTCTAAAATGGGAACTTCCAAACACTATTTCTTGGAGAAAGGTCCATGTTACTATGGATATACAAACCCAAAAACACACCATGAATCTGAACCCCATTGTGAAACAAATGTGGGAAACCTCTAACTGTGGAAATACAAACCCAAATAGGGGAGAAGCTAATGTGCCTTTCACAAAGGATTGACAAGTCAAGAGGTTTTGGTGGAAGCATCAACATAGTCCCTTTCAAATAACAGTACCAAGAAAATAGATTCCCTGCAATGAATGGATTTTCAAAAAGGTAATAGAGTTGGTCACGTAGGTCCCTAACGCAAGTATGCCACATAGTTACCCCACGTTGATGTACCATGTAGGTATATCGCGCATGTATAGCTCATAGGTATGCCGTGGAGGTATGAAAGATGATAGAAGAATGTGTTTTCCATAGGAGGACCAAACCTATATAAAATTTATAAAAATAATTTCAAAACATGATTATCCAATTTAATTATATATTCTCTTGTGGTTTAGAGAGCTACCTAAGATAATTCGAGGGATCTAGGTGAACGAGCTATGAAATGGAAGCTTCATAGAGTCTTTCAACCTTTTCAGTCCATAAATGGGTAGCCCAAGGGATCTATTTATAGGCACAGATGGGGCCTAGTTGAAGAGATGTTGCTCACGCATGTCCTTCACACTGCTCCACTGCGCAAGTACACTACATTGGAGCACAAAAAATATTCTTCCATGTAGCTCTGCCATGGAGGTCTGTCGTGTAGTTCTACTGTGGAGGTCTGTCGCGTAGCTCCACTGCGTATTCCTATGAAGCTAGTCTCTCACAAAGCTCTTTTGGAGTATTTTTTAATTTCCTTTGAACCCTTCAAATCTTGTTTTGGTATTTTAAATATTAAGGGTTCCCTTAATAGTCTTTCTGTTTTCATAATTGGTGTCAACAAAAGCCCCCCCCCCCCACAGGAATGGATCCGAAAATAGAAATTGGTTCGAGCCCTGAGGTGAATTTTTGGGGATTAAAGACTATAGACCGATTGATGAACAGAGAAGGTCTTCCACATAAGTTCTATGTTCCAATATCCCATGAAGATGTCTCGCACAAATGTTATGCATAGTCCTGGTGGGTAGGTCATCGGTTGTCTATAAATAGGTCTCATCCTTTGCAATTTTATTCATCTGTTAATTTTAGAATTTTACGGCTCTCATTTCATAGCTTGTTTTCCTAGATCCATCGTGTTCTGCTCTCATGTAATTCTAGGTAAAATTATTTTAGTGATGAAGCTAGGCTAATGGATTTCATCGAAAAAGTTACTCTAGAATCCTTGTTGAGGGACCTACCTGACGAACTTCATCGAAGGACCTACGTGATGGACCTCGTCGAAGGACCTATGCGAATAGTGTCCTTTGCCAAAAATGTAGATTTTCCTCTTTTAAAAAATACATCCTAATAGTGGAAGTTTGGTATTTCTTTTACGGAAAATAATGACTCATTTGATGGCCCATTCTGAAGAAGCTAAGGCACGACAAAATGAAATGATGAAGATCGTCAGACAAGACTACTGTGATGTTATTGAATGTACTCTTCATGGGTTATGGAAAGGTTTAATTCCGTACAAGCATGATTATCCACAAAGTCTGTACTTACCCCTATATGGGCATGAGATTTTGAAAGATTCACATGTTTCATCTATTAAGAAGTACTTTTGAAATAAGTGGTTTCTTCAATACTCCAACTATAACTGCGTGAATATTAGTGAAAGGGGGGTTTCAGAACAAGAACGAATGGTCGCTATTAGTTGCATCTTTCATCATAGTGGTTGAACTTATGATATAAAGGATCACATTTTAGATCCAAGACCACATTGTTATGATTCCACTATTCGGGCTTCTCAATCAAATCAATATAATGGTTGGAAAGAAGATTAAGATATTCATTCTGGAGGAGGTGTCACGCCTAAATGGATGTGGGTATTTAGGGTACGTTAGACTTGTGCAGAATTCACGAAAGAGTTATCAGACATCCATATCTATGAATCTATATTGATGGGGAAAACTAATATTTACAAATATGATTTAATTCCCGAATTACTGATAAGATGGAGTCCACAAATGAATTCTATTCATTTGACGCATGGTGAAGTTGGTATTAGTCTCTGGGATATTTACCAAATAGATGGAATTACCATTCTTGGGGAAATGCATGATGAATTCATTCCACCTACAATAACATAGGGTGATGCTACAAGTACACTTCCACTGGCCCATGTATTATTTAAAATAGATTAGAATTTTCCAAGGATAAGAAAGTTATTCATGCGTGTGTGTGTATGGAAGCCTTCGTAGAACCAACAACATAAAAAGGCCCAAAAAATGGACATCCTAATATTTTTCCTTCTGCAAATAACCAGGGCAGTTTAGGCATATATTGGCCTATATGGTATAGAGATTATTATACAAACTGGAGCTATAATATGAAACACTATATAGATGCAAAGGTACACTTAGTTTCATTCCTTGCTATGTAGATATGTGTTTACTTGCTTCTAGTCTGGGAATTTGGAGGTGGTGTAAGATTAGGGAAATTAGTCATTGTTGCTAAACTAGTTTAAGATATGTATATTGGATTATCAACCCCTATATTGGATAGAATTTACTATATCATTCTGCATTTATACAATGGGAAGTGTCCATTTATAATTTCATGTCCATTCCAATTGTTGTGGGGCAGGATTACATCACATTTTTCTTCATAATAAGTGTCGAATTCAATTTGAGATCCCAATGGTCGATTAACCCCATTTTATTGAATATTTATGGTATTCAACATCAAAACATGAGACCTGATGTGGTTCTAAAGTAATTCAATGTCTTAGGAGAATTTAGCTTCTTCTCTTTTGGTTACCCACCAGTTGGAACATTTATTGACATTGGTAAAGAAAAGAATTATGAGATGAGATCTGATATGATGGAATCCAGGGATGGTATATTATCAACCAAGATTTATGGTGAAATTATCTATGAGTCTTATGTTTCCTATTGTTTTGCTTGTCAATTCATATTTCTTCAACAATCAAACACTTTTCCACCCACATATGTCAGACATGAGAAACACCGAATGGTGGTGTGACAATTATGGATTCTAATGGCATTAGATGTATCCAAACTATCGATTATGTTACTACCACTAGATGAATCGATTGTATTTTTAGTTGGGTATGCCAAATCTTGGGCTTCTTCATATCCTCGAGGGGCTTTGAAAAAATGGATATATCGAGTGGCGGCTAGAGTGACTGTTGCACGTGGAAATAGTTGTAAGAAGTCCAAGTCTAGAGATGATATAGACATTTGAGAGGTTTCAGAGCCCTCGAAATTTGATTGTAGTAAGTATACCAGGAAGACTAGGGATAGAGAAGAAATATCTTCAATGCCAAGGTGATCCAGTCTCCACCATCAAACATATGTTCCTATTCCATTTGTTGAACTTTATGAACAAGAAAGGATGTCTGAAAAATCTCACCATTTAGAAGGATTTGAATTTCCTCCGTAATCATCCATACCAAGATTGTATAATGTGTGACATTTATCCATTCATCATTAAGAGGTTGTAACTCATGTTCTTAGGGATTCATGGGCATTCCTCTAGCATGGCATTCCAATAACCAATATTGGTGACATCAAGTCACATTCTGATTACAATCAGGACAATAACCTGGCTGAAGTATAGAAGTATATTGCAGAGATGGAGGCTTTTATATATAAAACATATCATCAAATATCAGCCTCTAAATGAGTATCTGATATGATGGACTTAAGAGTATATGAATGGGTAATTATCGACTCTTCGGAAGAGTGCGATATTTATTTTAATACAATGAATGTATTTTCCTTTTTATTTTGTATCTACTAATCTTTAACATTTATCATCATTCATCTTGATGAAAATATATTTCTACAGCTTGAATGTAGACAAGAAAACTCTTGACCAATTCTCGAATCACCTAAGTATGGTACTTTAGGCTCTCCTATTGATGCAATGAATGACCCTCCTAGGTCACCAGAACATTCTCCATGAGCGAGAATCATGACTGGGTTAATGCCGATAGATAATCCCCAACCATTTCCTCAAGTTTCTCTTGTTAAGAGGAGTGTTTCAATTTATCCCCAAGATTTGAATGAAAATGCAACGGATAAATGAGATTGATCCGAAGTGTTTTCGGAAGGAGTAGGTATTTATACTATAATTAGAGAATATAACTTTATCAATACACTAAGGTAACTACATTTTTTTCCTCTTGTAGGATCCATGTATCTCTTCTATATCAAGGGATTAAGAGATGATTCTTCGAGACCAGAAAAAGAAACCCCTGGGGAAACTGAGGTTCCTATTGATGAATATACAATTTTAGTAGATAAATCACTAAAAGATTCAGATATAGCTACCCTTGGCTCTATTGAAATAGAGGAAAGAAATGGTAATATTAAATACATTCCTCATTTTCTTTGGTCTGAGGATCTTGAAATAATAAATACTCATATCTATATTACTCCATAAAAATGGAATGAAGACCCAGGGAAGTCGGAGAAAAATACTGATGTTGGTCCGAACCTGGAAAGGTCTGATGATGTTATACTAATTGGTGATCTAATGGAACATAATACTAGCAGAGCCAATGTAGGCTTCATCCAATGTTTGTTGGATACATTAAAATGTGAAGATGCTATAACATTCCAAGCTACCTATACTGAAATTGTAAAATCCCGTAATCCAAATATTGATATTCTAGGTTCCATCAAGGAGTTTGAGGATTTCCATGAAGAGTTTCAAGGACATAAGTCCTTATTCATGAATTTTACATACCTAATTATTCTTTTTTACTTGATTCTTTATATCAAAGTTCACCTGATGCAGCTTTATCTCTAGAAGATCCTCCATCAAGAGATTCTTCAGAGCCTTTGAATATAATAACTGATAAAACTCAAGGGAATTCCACTTCTCAAGAAACATCTGCTCAAATCACTAAAGCTGAGAATATAGTGGATGGATCCAATCATGTAGTTGACTTATTATTGGTTAAATATAACCAACTTTCTGAATCATATCTGTTTATATCATTTGAAACTAATAATGACCTTGATTTATCATTTAGGTTTATTAACTCCCAGATTAGAAGGTGAAGCTTCTGTTGATCCAAGAAAGCATAACAATGATGCTCTTTAAATGACCTATTTCTAAAGTGCATTTTACCTCATTGTAGTGACTCATGTTCAGACTTAGAGATGTAATGTGCTCTTGGCATGGAACATAAGAATACATAGTAGCATATCAAGAGCATAATTGCTGAGAATCCTTTAGATGAATTGTTGTCTCACTTTTCCAAACTCCCAGCATTATTTTTTGTATTAGTATTTGGTGGATTTAATTATTTACCAGTCCATGATGCTATGAAATAGATCATTTGACGGTGAGAGAAAGAGAATAAGATGTGAAAAATTGTGAAGAGGCTAAATGACTTTTCAATATTGAGGTGTTTCAAGATGCGATAGTTGAGTCAGAGGAAAATGATAACCAGAAATCGATTAAATTTAGCCAAAAAATTAATGAAGCCATGAATGAGTTCTTATATCTTCAACAAAAACTAGATTTTATTCATAACAAACATGAATAGTTTAATAAAATATTTGTATAAACCCATTTAGAGGGGATAACTACCATTTCAACTGCTAAGGAAACACTTCATCTAGCATAGGAAGATGGAGTGGCTTAGCTGTTTCAACTTCAACAAGCAGCTGATAGGTCTTATGAAGTAGTCCAACAAATGAAAAGTCATGTTGAGATTTTATTCAATAATATGGTAGAGAGGAACCATTTTGTGGATGGCCCTCTGATTTCATATGAATGAGAGGAATTGGGTCTTCAATCATATATGTCTTGATTTATATTTTCCATGATTTCTATATTAAAGGTAAATGATGATAATGACTTATTTATGTTAGAAAATAGTTATAATAATGTCATGAATGGAGTGCTCAAAATTTTCTTATTAGGTTTATGTCCCTAATGCGAATAATTTTTATATTGTTAGAGTTATATAGATAACCACATAAATTTTTTATATTTTGTCTTTTTTTATTGCTCAATATTACCTAAATCATAAGAAAATTTATTTTTAGTGAGCTGGGACTCGACTTTTGTTTAGAGTTCCCTTCGCAGGTTCTCAATATAATGAGAAACAAGTCTTTTGTTTTTGGTATTTTCGAGTCATGCATGTTGTAATATAAACAGATAGTATTTTAGGACGAATAACTTGGACCATAAATTTTGAAATTGGATCCCCGACAAAACTCTATGGCTAAGAATTGATTTACTATTTATAAAATATTTCCTAGGGGAATCTTGAGCCATGATTTTTTTCCACCAAATTTAAAACATGTGTCAACATAAGGGGTGTCTTTTAAAATAACGAAATTACCATTATTTGAAAAAAAACGTTATGGGGGATGTGTTCTGTAGGGCCAACTAGGACATATGCTACATAGCCAAATAGTGAAAACTTTTGACTGACATGCTTATTATGTAAGGTACTTATGAAAGGCCACCTAAGGGAATGTGCTATATAGTAAAAAAAAGAGCTCCTTGAAGCTTAAAATTTTACAGTTGATAGATATGGGAAAATAATATTTGTGTGACTCAAGACCATAGTGGGTGTTTTTTTCGAGGAAAGAAATTTAAGGATAGAAAGGGATATTTTAGAGCGACATAAATCCGAAATAGGAAAACAATTTCTATAAAAATTTGGAGTATGAGTATTGGTTACATTTTATTAGAAAAAGTGTAAATTTATGATATCATATTGTGCAGTTTTAGGTCATACAGTGAGGACATTGAACTATGTTGTTTTAAGTCATGTAGTGAAAACATTGTACTGTGCAGTTTTAGTTTATTAAGTGAGGACATTTTACTGTGCAGTTTTATGTCATGTAGTGAAGACATTGTACTGTGCAGTTTTACATCATGCAGTGAGGGCATTGTGTGGATTCAATTTAAGGTCATTAGATCTGAACACAAGTACAAAACTATCCTAATTTCATGATAACTTTTTTGGGAAATATACTATCATATTCTTGTATGGAATATAAAATTGTAAACTATGATTCAGGAATTTCTAGAACCGAAGAATGGTATGGGAAAAAGGGATAAAAGCATTTGAGTAAGTCTTTTCCAAGAACTAAATTTCCATTATTTGACAAACCATTTATGGAGGCTATGTTATGAAGTTCCAACTAGGGAATATGCTAAATATCCCAACAGTGATATCTTTTGATTGACAAGACTATTATGTAGGCAACTTATGCAAGGCCACATAAGGGAACATGCTGCATAGTCAGACAAAAGATCTCTCAGAAGTTTGACGTTCTATTAATAAAAGGCGAAGAATGTTTATGATGATTCATATTTTCCAAAGAATAGATTTTGGTTTATGGATAAAGGTACCTAAATATGGAAAGGGTATTTCCTCCCAAAATGTCAAAAGAACTGAAAGAATCAGACATTTATAAAGGTCTAACCCAAACGTAAGAGGTATGTTGTCTTTAGTTTTAGGTCATACAACTAGGACCAGAAATCAAAAATATATATAATATGTGGCCATGTGATTTTGAGGTTATATCATATTATATTGAACACATGGTGAGAGAAATGCGTAAACTAAGGTCTAGATGACATTTAGATTATGAGATAGATATTGTGACAGTATAGTTGACTGGCGTTTTTAAAGAATATATTCTATTATATTGTCTTTAGAGAATCAAGGGGAGAAAGATACTATAATCAAGAATGAAGTTACCCTTGTATAATTATCTTGTTATAGGGGTTGTATTACATAGGTCCAACCCGGTACTATACTGCATAGCAAAATAGTGGCATCTATTGACTGAAAGGCCGATTATATAGGCATCCTATACAAGGGAACCTAAGGGCACGTTCATCCTAGTTAGGAAAAAGTTCTCCCAGGTATTAGAAATTATGTCTCCAGAAATCATAAGAAAGATTATGTGGATCTGAAAATATTCAATATTAAGTGTATGAAATATGGAAGGATTTATGTCAAATGCATATGGTAAATATTTGAACAAATATTGGCCCTGAGTTTGACGTCCTTTACATAGATCTGACTCATATGTAAAACAACGACTTTATTTGTTTCCTCTGAAATAATATTATGACATGCAGTTTAATGTCATGCAATGAGGACATTATACTATTCAGTTTTAAGTCATGAAGTGAAGATATTAATAATCCAATAATATGTTGACACACCTTATTTATATAAATAATCCATTTACACAATTTTTAATACAACGTGATCTATGATTTATGTGAGAAACAGGGAGCAGTAAGGGTTTCTTTCACAGTGAAGAGGTGACACAAGTTATGAATAGGGATGCAATATTTCCATGTAGTTTAACTGCATGCAGAAAGGTGGAAGAAAAACCAATGTGAAAGGAAAAGACATATTGTAATTGGGTTACGGGATAAAACCCAAGTGTCACTATATGTCTTTTTTGGGGAAAGAATCAAGTCATACATAGTTCTTAAAACATTAACTATTCAGATTTTACTCTTATACAAGAAATAGTAGTTTTTTATCATGTTTGGGCCCAATATTGGAGATCTAGGAGTCTCTACATATCTCTTTGAAAGATGAGAATCAAGACATACATAGTTCTTGAAACAATCAATTCTCTTGCCAATCGAGTTTGACATGATGAATGGGAACTTTTGACACATTCTGATAGAATGGAAAATCTTCAGACATAAAATGGTATAAGGACCAAATCATATATCTTAATAAAACACTCTATATATTTCTGATTCATATACAGGAGGAGAAAAGAAAATAAGAAGATCTTGTGATTGTGGATGGGCCCAAAATTGGAGATTTTGGAGTCTCTACGTATCTCATTGGAAAATGAGAATCAAGCGATACATAGTTCTCAAAATAGGTCTGTATGTAGATATGAATCAAACATATGAAATAGAGAGACTCATATACTACTAAGGAGTAGTGATGATGTCAGATAAGTTTTCTTAAGGAAGCTTCTAATGTCAAAATAGATAAAATTTTAGTTATACAAATGATGTCATGCAGTTTAACGTCATGTGATAAGAAAGAAGATGTCACATGTTTTATCGTCATGTATCATGGATGCATATGGTTGTCAGGAAGTTTAATGTCTTAAAATTAGTATATTATACTATGTAGTTTTATGTCTTGCATTAATGACATGGGGGACGTATAGTTTTAAGTCTTGAAGCACGGACATTTTAATGTGCAGTTTAAAGTCCTGCAGTGAGTACATTGCACTGTGAAATATAAAGTCTTGTGGTGAGGATGAGTGTGAACAACTACACAAAGTATATCTTCAAGAATATTTCATTGGATGAAGTTATAATAATCTCTCCATCCATTGAGATTAAATAATAAGCTTAATTTGAATAGACATTATGTATGGAATAAGGTACTTTCCACTTTGGATCATGTTTTGGAGGTTCTTTTCCTTTTATCAGTGGAGTCCTAAGGACCTATAAAAATTCTCCTTGAAAAAATAAAGGTAGGTGAACTTTATTGTTAAAAGCTCATGCTATTCAATTTTGATAGACTTCTAGATGATTCAATGTATGAAATATTTTCTCATCTAATCATTCAAACTCATTAAAGCATTTCTATGACTTCTCATCTATAGACAACTGATCACAGATTCCAACTCTGAGTGTAGGAAATTTCCTTTCAATAGGAAAAACCACTTCAATTCCATATACCAATGAATAAGGAGTTGTTTGGGTCACAGTATAGGTAGTTGTTTAATAATCCCATTAAACATTCAAAATTTTATCAGTCCATTATTTCTTATCTTTATCCACCATTGTCTCAATTATATTTTATAGGGTATTGTTAAAAGCCTCTATCTATCCATTTGTTGCCACATGATAGAGAGATGAATGGTTGTATTTGATATTTTGTTCTTGATATAACTTTTTACCATAGTAGAACAACAATTGGTGCCATTTTACATCAAAATATTATGAGGGAAACCAAATCTGGTGATGATATTAGTTTTGACAATACTAATAATGCTTTTGGCTCTAACTTCCTTGAAAGGTATTCCCTCAGCTCATTTATAGAAGAAGTCCGTAGTAGTGAGAATATATTAAAACTGCTTAGTTGTGGCTGGATGATAAGGCCCAACTATATCCATTCTCCATGTGGAAAATGGCTAGGAGTATTTAGTTTTATGTAGAAACTCTAGGGGTTGATGTATGAAATAAGTATGCACATGGAAGAAATGAAATTTTTTAGTGAAATTTGTGCAATCAAGCATCATTTAAGACCAAAAGTATCCAAACCTTCAGATCTGATCAGAGAGTCTCTTCATAGAATGATGGACAACACAAACTCATGAATGTGGTTCTTTGATGAAAACTACAATATCTTCTCCATCAATACATATGATGAGAATTCCATTAGTGCCTCGCTTGTAGAGGATCTTTTTTTTGGTCTGGACAGTCAGAAAGTGTAAAAATAAGTCAATCGTCATCAGATCTATTCTTTTTCATCCCTTTGTGGTAGAATTATCCAATTTTGTATATATTTCATGATGGATTTTCTCCATCTCGTTGTATAACCCTATGGTTTAGAAATAGGTCAAATTTCATTAATTTCCTCCTTTCTGGTTTGAACAAAAGCTGAAACCACACGACGATGGGCATTGCTAATGACTATCTCATCCCGATTTGAATCTTACAAGGTTGTAGCAACATTAATCAATGTATCTACATAGTCATTTTGTGATTGTGGGACAAAAGACAATGTTGGATCTGAGGGAAATTCAGCCATTAACCCTATGATGTAATCTCACAAATAGATTAACTTTTCTTTTCTGATATAGTATTCTTCATTGATTGGTTTGATTACTAATTTTAAATCACCTTTTACCTTTAAATGATTCATTTTCACCTGAAGGGACAATTCCAAACATGCGATGAGTTCTTGATATTCTTACTCATTTTTGGTACCACCTTCTGATAATAAGAATATGACAATGCTTCTTTTTCTGGGAAAATGAGGAAAATTCATAACCCAACTTTGTTGAGTTTAGGGTTTTCTATTCTCTTTCATGTTTGAATTTTAGAATCATCATAAAAATACATTTCACATGTTTGGGAATTATCTTGAATAGATAAGACCTATTCATAATGAAGTTCAGTATTAAACGATGTATCTTATGTAGATAGATTCTCAGCAAGGAATTCAACTAGAGCTTGGCCATTCAATGTTTTTTTAGGCAGAAACTGGATATCAGACTGTTGCAAAATATCTTCCCATTGTTCTAGACACCCTGTGATCATAGGATGACTGAGGATAAATTTGAGTGGATGGTAAGCAAATACCAATTTGACCTCATGATGTTGCAGGTAGTGCCTAAATTTCTAAACTGCAAAGATTAATTCTAGGAATCACTTTTCAATACTTGAATATCGAGTTTCTGCATCAAGAATAGTTCGACTGATATAGTAAAAGATTTTTTCATTCCAAACATCATTATTTTGGGTGAGGAAGGCACCTAGTGAGCACTCTAATACTATCACGTAGAGAATTAGTGGTCTTCCTTCAATATGTTTCATTAATACTGGTGTACTCAAGAGATATTTTGTGAGGGTATCAAATTCTTTTTGGCAGTCTTCTGGCCATTGGTAGGTGTCTACCTTCTTCATTAATCTAGTAAAGAGAAAATAGTTACCTGCCAAATTGGCGATAAAATGCCGAATATAGGCCATGATTCCTAGGATTCCTTTTAATTATTTCATATTTAGAGGAGGCGGCATACCAAGGATTGATTTTCTTTCTGAGGATAAACTTTGATACCACTATGTCATATAACGAAGCCAAGGAACTTTCCTTAGGTTAGCCTGAAAGCACATTTTAAGGAGTTTATCTTCAAACATTGTAGTCAATGTTTATAGAATATGGATTCCAAATCAGCCAAGTGATTAGAACTTTTTCAACATTTCACCACCTTATCATCCACATAACATTCAACAAATTTCCTTAAGAAGGGTTTGAATATATGTTGCATGGAACGTTGGTAAGTTGAACCTGTGTTCTGTAAGAAAAAGGGCATTAATCGATAGAAAAACACACCTTGAGGGGATCTGAAGGCTGTAGATTATTTATCCTATGGGGAATACTAATTTGATTATACCTAGTGTATCCATCCATGGAGGAAAGAGCTTCATAGCCAGCCGTTGCGTCAATTAGAAGTTCTATAATCGGAACTAGAAATCATGTTTAGGACCATGTCAGTTAAGATCTCTGAAATCAATGGAGACTTTAATTTTCCCATAATTCTTTTTCACTCGGAGAATATTGTCCAACCATTTTATATTTTTAACATCCCTGATAATGTTATCCTTTATAAGCTTATCAACTTCAGATTGAATTTTAGTGGCATGACTTGGGTGTGTTCTTCTTGCTGCGTGCTTGAATCTGCGATGTTCTTCTGGAAAACCCAAATGATAGGTGGCTGTATTAGGATTATGACTTGGAATTTTTTGTATAATTCCAATAAAATATATATTGATGTCTCTTTATAAATGAAGTTTAATCCTCATTCTCTTTAGAGGTCCTAACCTCACAGATTAGAGTGGGATGTTGATCTTCTTCTGTACATAGATTAATTTCTTTGAGCTCATCCACAGTGGTAGAGACACCTTCCTCAAATCCCGAAGTAGAATCCTAAAGATCATCATCTTCTTATTAATTACGCGTTACCTATTATATTTCTATTTCCATAGTAGAAGATGAGGAAAAACACTCAAAGTTAGAGGGTAAATCAGTATTTGAACATACCGAAGAAGAGGCCACCATATCTAACCTTACGGATGATGATGGTTTTTCCTATGGTTATAAAGAGGGATTGAGGGATTGAGTATCAATATCGTTGTCTTCTCTAGAATTAATACAATATTTTCTACTATGGTAAAAAAAATTAAAGGATTTTTGTAAATCAATGGATGAAATGAAAACATTTCTATTTAGGCTTTCATCATTTCATGGGGAATCAACAGTTTCATCCATGCTGTTAGGCTCAATTTCCGTAATTGACATTTTGGAAGTTACTATACATATTCCCAGATTTGGGTTTACCTTTTCAATTTTATTGGTGGGAAACACATAATCTATACTCAAATGCATAAATCAGTTTTTTGGGATATTTTCTAGTCCATTTGGAAAATTAACTCTGGTTATTTCCTTTTTCATGAACTTCGTCCCTTTTGTGTGATAAAACACTACATCAATGTATTGAGATTCACATGTTTTGAAAGGAGCCTTGTCACCACACAATGTCTGATTTGACCATTGAAATTTTACTTAATACATTGGTGGAATGATGAAGGTATGGATGCTTGTTGATGGAGCCAAGGCCATCCAAGCAGAATATTAAAGGTTGTGCCCTGACGAACAACCATGAAATCAGAATTAGACACAAGATATAAAAATTGAGTTCTAAGCATAATCTCTCCAAGAGGTTCTTGATTATTCTTATAATGAGCTTTTATGATTATAGTAAAAAGAGATATGTCAGATTCAGTCAGGCCTAATCGAAAAAGTGTACAAATAAGAGCCATTATCAATAAAGGCTCGTTGGATTTCTGTGTCATTGACCTTGCCAGAAAAATACAAGGATCTGAAATTCCCCTGAACCCCATCATTTTTATCTTCATATATAAAAGAAATTACTACATAACATTCTGTATAATCATTCTCTATATGGTATTCCTCAGTAGCAGCAACTTCGGTTTCAAAATCTTGGGGCCTTGACAAAGCCTCAATGTGTGCTTCTTTAAGATCTTTTGATTGATTCAAAGAATCTATAATTGAAAACTTGGTTGGAAGTTGTTACAACTTCTCCAATACATCAATCCTTTGGTCCAAAGGACTGCATTTCCCAGCTTGGGGATGTGGTTTTTTAGGTTCTTTGGATGTTGATGCTTGGGATGTAGCTGTATTTTTTGTCAGAGTAGAAGCTGGAAATACTCCGGGCTTTGTTAAATTAGACTGACATGGTCTATTCATTTGCTAATAATATGTTGGTGTGACTTCTAATCAATCCTCCAAAATAATTGTGTCAGAACCGAACCTATCATTCATGGAAGAAACTCATGGTTCCTTTTGAACCCACAGAAGTAATCTTCCATTAGATTATATCGCATATATTGTTCGAGAAGGGGTATAGTAAAAATGGTGGTTTTTATAATTCCCACATACTCGCATGCATCCTCGTCCATGGCCTCTTCCTCTTGCTCCCCAATTAGGTACAAGGAATTTTGGCTCATTATAATTATAATCACCATTGGCATAAGGATCTATTAAAGGGATAACATGAACACAACCAAAGATCAATTATTAATCTGATGATGATTATTGTTGACAGGTTAATTCTTATTATTCCATTTCGTAGGGAAGTGTCTGTGGTTTTGAAACAGATGGCATAAAATCTTCCAGGGTCAAGGACAACAATGGCCTTGCCACGTGCACATCTACTTCTGACTTCTCTTGGTCCTTATAATCAGTTCTCTTTATTGAGGGATAACCTTTTAACAAAGGTGGTTTTACTATGGAAAGAGTGGTAGAAGACACAATTGGTTGTTTCAACTATGTTCATAAAATGGAATGAGTACAATTCATTGTTTTCCTGATCATCCAAAAATCATATTTATGTACATTTTTTACTTTGGACCTATTTCCATTCATCTTCTTCCTCTGGATCAGTAGCAGAAACACATGCTTCTTAAGTTGATGAAATTTTGAGTTTTACCTATCTAGAATCTACCATCTTTTGAAAAAATTTATTGAAAGAAAAATACTCTTGAACGGGGTGTCCCAACATCTAGTGAAAGGGACCATAATTCTGAAGATCTTCATCTCCATTTTTATTTGGCTTCTTCGGCCTTGGAAACTAAACCCAATTGTTTTCTACGGCTGAGATAAAGTAACATGGAACTTGTTCATTCGTGAAAGAATAAACTTTATTCATTAAATCCTTCAACAATTTCCACATTTGATATCTTTGATCATCTTGATGGGATGGTCATTTTAGCTGATACTCAAGAGGTAGAGCCCTTCGGTATGATGACGGTCTTGAAGTAGAAGTAGGTACAGGTGCCTATTTGAGTGTGATTTTAGTAGCTTCTTTCTTTCCTATCCTCCTCCCTGGAGCTAATGGAATTACATGAGTTTTAGCATTTGTTTCTATAATACAGTCTTTTATCTGTTGATCGATTGAAGTATGGTCTTGAAACACCCATGTGTATTTCACAGGGATAAATGGTGTGAATAGCTCATCACGCAGATTTTCCGCACAAATTGGCAGCAACTCTTCTTGAGGGACTGCTAGACGTAATGAATATGTTAATTCTTTCCAGTGTGCAATGAAATATGAAAATTGTTCATTCTACCATTATTTACAATTGGTAAGATAAAAAATTGTCGTTCTTAGTAGTGTTGAGATGAATTGAAAAGGAATTTCTGACAGAAAACTTCCCATATAGTAATTAATCGAGATTGTAAACATGTATACCAGAAAAAACTGGTCCTTGTAATGATTTCACAAAACACCTAATCTTAACAGATTCTTATTTTTGAGAAGTTCCCATCATGGGATCACGATGAGAAACAAAATGTGTTATTTGTTATTCTGGATCTATTGAATTATAATGACCCATACATTACATATATTGTTATTACCTCATAATTGAACCATAATTATTACAACATATAAAAAAACCATGATAAGACCGTATAGTTATAGTGTCATTAGAAACTGGGAAACATAAACAACTGGTTCATAAATCATATACATTTTCTTCCACTTATTTCATCATATCTAGAGTCTCTTTTGGCATATCTTACTTAATACCCTTCTTCCTGACCTGGGGAAAAGAAAACATACAAAAGGGTGAGCTCAAATTCTCAGTAAGGGTAAACAAAATAAAATATAAATCATATCATATTAATAACAACATAATATTTTGAAAATATTAACCTACAAAAGAGATCATAATATCATGACATGGGATAAATCATAGTTGTGAAATGAAATCTGAATAATAATAACATGAAACATGAAACTTTGTGTAATACAAACATAATCATAGAAAATAATTTCATATTAGTCAAGACTCATTGCCAATACCATCATAGCGGACAAAGTCCATTACTAAACCAAGTTCACTACTCGTTCTAGTCCTGTATCACTGAACCAGATTCACTTGCTGTTCCAGCCATGTCTCTCTCATGAGAAATAAATCTATACCCAATGCATTGGAGGGAGATATATGTCCCACCCATATCATAATTAAATCATTCTTATGTGTGCCACAAAATCATAAATCATACATCATAGCATAACCCATGTAATAAAAATGGGATTCCTAAACATCATGCCATCATAACATAATCCATGTAAGATAAAAGAACATCATATAAATAATTCCATCCTGACATAATAAAATAGATGTAATAATAGGGAAAGAAATATATCCCTATATTATCTTAGATGGAAAATAATTTTGATAAAACTCTTGAACTCCATTATTGAGGAAAATATCTTTTGTTCTTCAAAAACATTTTTTCTTTCTCAACATGTCATACAATTTTAAACTAAAAGAAGTTAATTGAAAATAAAATTGATAACTTATAAATTAATCTTCATGGAAATAATTTTCTATGAAAGCATAAAAATACCTTCATGTTGTATAAGGTAAAAAAACATTCTCCTCATAAGTTGGCTGGACAATTCAAAAAGTATCTCGTACTAAAAATGCCAAAAGATTACATTCATATCATTTAATAAAAATTCACCAATAGGTAAAATTGGATTTAAAAATTTTGATGAGGATAGAAATAATATTCCATATTCAGATAACATGGATGTGGACGATAAATATGCCCCAGAAAATTTTGATGTATAAACACTCTCGAATAAAAATGGTATTGTGTTATTTTCAAATACCTTAGGTCCGATATGATTTGTACGTATCTGAACCTCTGTATAATGATTTAAATAATTTCATTGAATTATTCTAGAAACATACTCATTTTTATAATATCATATATCATAAGATTCTTAACATCTCATTAGTAATATTTCATTGCTACTTGTTATTCGGGTGTTCATTGCTTTATGTTCTTATGCGTGTTTTTTCGACTAAATTATTATTCCTATTTTTAGGTTATAGATAAATCGTTTACAGAATTGTATAATTATAATATATATCATATTTATTAATTCCATTAGTTTATATAATCATGGTTTAATGAAGATCATGTAGAACGAATCACATCGCATCGTGGAGACGTAAGCCGTACGTACGCACGAGCGACGATATCGTTTCCATAATTATTGAATGGTCATGGAGTGGATGATAGAATATCTATGAATTATTATCATGTTAGAATAATAATATATTTTTGTTATTTACACCATTATACCCATCCTAGTATGGTGGTGGTGGAAAAAATATTACACCACAACATGGAGATGGTATTCCGTACATACGCACGTGCGGTGATTTCAATTTCTGTAGGATGGATAGAAGGTAAACTAGGGTTTTTTCATATTTATAATAACATATAAGTATATGAGTGATACTTATGTTATTACTTTATAATGTAAAAAATAAATAAGATGAAGTAGAAGAAGAAATAAATTTCAATGGATCGGTAAAGGATATTACCTCTTCTTCGACGCGCCTCTTCTAAACCTCCTCACAGGGCACTAAAGTTGGTCTTTTAAGAAGACCAGGACCTATAGAATGTTTCTAGATAAGTGGAGAAGATAAATGGATGGGGTTTGGATGTGATTGAATCCTCAAAATGTTGTTAGGAGGAGATGGAGGAGGTGCCCTTTTATAAGGGAGGAGAGGGGCACCATTGGAAACAGAAGAAATATTTATTTTTATTAAATTCAAAACCAACATAAAACCCACAAAAAATGCCTCAATTTGAAGATTAGATGATATTGTGTTTTAATATAATCAACCATTAAAATTTATACCTGTTGGGAATTTATTTTAAACCTTATTAAATTGTTTTATCCTTATTTAATCTATTTAATTTTATTTGTGTTAATAATATTCTAAATTTGAAATTGTTATAAATAATTCATTATGTGTTTTCAATTGTCTATAATCAGATAATTTATGGCATTTTAGAATATATAAATTTCAATTTATAATTTTTAAATACTTTTGTGATTTTTAAACAATTTTATAATATGTTATTTTTATAAAATAACTATAGTGTCAATTTTTACACTATTCATTTATTTGCATTTAAATAAATTCCACATAGAGAACATATTCGAACCAAAATATTTAATAGATTTATAATATGTCATATTCATCTAAAAAATTTGCGGAGAAAATTAATTAGTTCATATAATATTTATTTTAATATTTTTAAAACCATTAATTTCATATTTTAATCAATAAAATAACTTCTACATCACTATTGTGTCATCATTAATGATAATTATTTAATCCATAAATATTCTAACTAAATTATCATGATGTAGATAATTTTATTAGTTTCTGGAGAATATTTATATTAAATTTTCTATGAGGATTATCATTAAATTAAAATTATTACACTGATAAAATATAAGAGAGCGACATGTCGTCACTTTCTTTTGCTTTAATTATAATTATATCATTTTCATGGTTTTTTTTCCATGAAACGAATCTATTTCTGCCATTAGGTGATATGGTTTGAATTTTATTCTTCTAATAGAGTTCTGGAAGGTTGTTGGGTAATTTTATAATCTTATTTTTACGCTTAATTACCCGATTTACCTTCAACTGTAGTAAATAAAAATTGCAGTAGTTACTATATATATTGTCAAAAAATTAAAAGTAACCAATTAATATAATTTGTACCTACTGAATCCAAATATGGAATACATTTTTTAAAATTCATAATATTGAATTTTCAGTAATTAATTTAAAATTAATCATGTTGTTAAGAAAACAGGTTTTAAAAGTTAAAACATTGTCAAAGATTGAAATGTTTTTACATATGAATTCAATGTAAAATTAATGGCAATGAAATAAATTATATTAAATTGTAAAAATATATTATATTTATACCTTAAAACCATTATGTTTTATCATTTAACAATATAAATTATCTTGATGAAAAAAGTTGTTTTTATGAAATATTTAGCATATTTTTACTATTCATCAAAATATGATAGTTATCAGAAAATATAAAAAATTTGTACAATATAAATTATTAAATCCTAATTCCAAATAAGAAGTTTATTTTGTACATTTTAACTTATAAACTTGTCAAAAATTATATTTAAAATGTGTGTTCCATCAAAAGTCGGTAAAACTGCATTTTTTTAAATACATCTTTTATCCAAAAAATTGATTTTGTTTTGATATATTAATCTAGAAAATGTGTAAGATGGATTATAATGTTATAAAATTCAAATTTTGGTTAATACTATTCATAACGGCTAGTTCATAATATTATAATAATATATCATTGTTTAGTGAAACTCAGTATTCCGTACAACACAAGCTATCGAGGAAGGTTTCTCTTGTGTGTAATGAAAGCCAAGCCAGTGTTCTTTGTAGTGAAATATTTACTTGGTTTTGTGAATAACATAAGACATTAAAAAAATATTTCTCATAAAATCTCAGGGTGTTACGTGAACCATTAATGATTTGTAATGTGGTATTCACAAAATATGGTGGGGGAGGAATTGAATCCACCCATTTAGTGTAAGCTATCTTTTCCGGTTGAACATGTGCATGTCATTCTTCCATAGCTTCCAATAAATCCACTATTTCCTCAATTGTGTTCATAAGAATTTGGGGAAAATTTGGATGAGCTGGAACTTGTGCAGGTATAGCAATATCATCTTGAGCTGATGCAACAACTGGAAAATTATCTGATGGTGGTGCTAATATCTGCCTTGGATAACCCACGGGAACATGCCTATTTAGATGTGTTTGATCATTCCTTGATTGTGTTCCCATTGGTGGGAATTAATTATCCACATCTGTAGTTAATACAAATCAGCTATGCTTAGGAGATCCTATAGGATTGGCATGTGGAGGACCTGTCTGGGCAGTACGTTTGGAGGAAATACTGTTTTGAAGTAACTCTATATTGATTATTTTCAATTCCTTCATTTACTCTAATTACTGTGAAAATACATCTTCAAGAAAAATAGATTGAAATTATCTAGTGTAAAAGTGAGATGCAATCTAACTTTTGCCTGTCCTCTTGTTAAATGACCTTCGGAGAGGGGGGAGTTAGTTATTTGATGGCATACCTTGATTCTGGGTAAGCCTCTGATTTCTGGTGCGCACACCTTCATTTTCTTCGGTATGTACCGTATTATGGACAGGAACATCATATTCTGATTCCCCTGAACTGGACTTATTTTTTGGAGGATCTTCTACAATGGTGTTAATGACATTTACTAACACATAATGAAATGATGACTTCTTGTCAGTATTTTTGCGAGATCGTTTTCCTTTGTTTCTTTCATGAGACTTCCTTATCCTATATGTTGAATTCCCTAGAACTGCTTGGCGGATAGTAACCCAAAGTGAGTCCTCTAATATTTCATTTGTACGCATTCTATGTGGATTTTTCCCTAATCGGGAGAAAACTGAGTACCGTTGGGGAGGGGATTGCAGATGTGAAAAAGCCCCAAGCTATGCAAGCTAGGGTTGTTCCTATTCTTCTTCTTTAAACCTTTTAACTTTGTTGAATGAAATTGAAGGTTTAATGAAGTGATACCCCATCCTTGAAAGCTAAGGTGATTCTTGAACTATTATGGCTGAAATTTGTGCAACTTCTCGTCTGATTTTCTAGATTTTGGTTCAGACATTAGCTAGATGCATTATCTGACAACCATTTAAATAACTTATTTGGGAAGATCATCATTCTATTTCAGACATTTGCATTCTTTTACTTCTAATATCCTCTAAGAATGATTTCTACTCAAGATTCTCAGATGCTTGATGTAAAAGTAACTCAACACCTTCTTTTATTTATGCCCGATTCTAATGAGAACGGGTTGCGGCCTATTCTTGAGCATACATATGATAACATACAAAATCTATTGATTCTATCTAACTGTGGAAATAACATTGCATGAGACCTCTTTTGAGAGACATTGCTGATTTGGGAGTGTAGTGAAATGAAATGCTCTATAAGCACCCCATCCATTGATACGAACACTAGATGGGGAATTAGAAATTAACTGGTGTAGTCTCTTTAGATAATTAATACATGCACAGGGAAGGGTTATATACTTTTTTTCAACTATTGGATGTTGGGAAATTGAACGAGTGGAAGAGTAAATTTGGTGTTGCAACCCTTCTATTACCTTTACATGATTTTGATATTCATCATATGGTAATAATTTGTTTATAAAATGATGAAGAGTTTTCCATAAGTTGATATGGTTGTCATGAATTCAATCTTCGTTCGTCATTTTAGAATGTTATACTGAGAATTTTTGAAAAGAAAAAACAAGACTGGTATTTCTCCTTTAGCTAATTGTTTCCTCATATTTGACACTTCTTCATCATCATTCACTAGAGGTTTCTCCAACTGGTCTGACCAATGTGGATGTTCTAAATTAGAGACAAATGACTTAAGGGAGGTTCGTAGAAAGATCATCCCCTTAAGATTTCTTCTAGTTTAGAATGTGTTTCACCTGTAAATGATAAGGCATCAGACATGACTGGCCTTGTGTGTTCAAGTTTCTAGAGATATGAGGGATTTCTCATCGCTACATTGTCAATTATAAAACTATCTTGAAAATGTGAAATACAATTACAAAGAGGACTTTCGCAACAAATGCCATTCTAGGGAGGTTCACCATGATGGATTATAGCAAGGGATAAATATTATTGCTCCTTGGTCTTCTGGCCATACATATGGTTGTTGTGGCTCTCATCCATAGATAGACACTCTATATTGAATAAATTTTCATGAATCAAGCCTTCATGATGAAGTGTCTGACAAGGAACATCAGAATTACAACTACCACTCCCATAATTTGGTAATGAGATGGTAGACTCTTGATCTGCAATAGATAAACATATGAGGGATTCATGAACCCCATCATTAAGAGGATCCCAATTGCAGCTTGAATATTTATTTTACAACAATTCTAGGCGAGACTTCTTTTTTTAAGTTATCTTATACTTAGTTGGGGCCAATTTCTAGGAAAAGTGGTTATCAGGGGAAATTGTATGTGCCTACCTTGGATTGGTTACCAGAATGAACTGATTACCTGTAATGGGAAAGGGTGTATGTTCCCAATCTATTTTTCCATATGATATGGGGAAATATGCCCCATAACCTTCTTAAACTGGTACGGGAGTATGTATCTACTCCAGATTTCCATGTCGATATGTCATACCATTTGTATGAAAATATTAATGTGTTTGTTCCCCTGATACTACTAAAGTAGTTGTTAAAATATCCTAGCATGCTTCCAGAATATGTTCAAGGATATGTGTTTTCCCTTTCATCGTTGATAAGATGTGTTTGGGGACTTCAGTGGCTGAAACGAGAATATACGTCCATTCTATATCTGAAGTAGGTGTATGTGTTTACTCTTATCCTCATTTTCCTATTAATGGATATTGACAGTACTCATGCATGGGGACAAATATTTGGTTCTGCCCAAAATTTATCGTCGGAGCATTCCGACTAACTTCTTTGGGTGCTACCAAATGAGACTGTTGGAAGGTTTGATGAAAATTGGAAGGTGTATGTGTCTGCTGGCTGTTTTTCATCAAGTGTAGTTGAAGGACTTCCTTTAATACTGAAAGCAAAGAATTATAACAGAATTTATGATTGTAACCATGTGTATGTTCCTGTTTACCAGTTTCCACCACATTAGATTGGCGGGCTTCTTTAAATGCTGTCAAACAAGCCTGCTAACCGACTAATGATATGTAAGAAGGTGTATGTGCTTGTTCATGGTTCTCAACTGAGTTAATCTGGTGTGATTTTTGGGTTTCTATTAGATGAGTCTTGTGAGTAGAAAAGTTAGGGTGGATTGTTTTACATTCTTGGTAGTTGTTTTCCATTAAGTTAAATTGATGGACTTCTCTAGAGGGGGTAGAGGTTAGAACCTGCTCCCTGTTGACCGGACATTGTTCATGGCAGTTCGTCTTGAGTTCTCGGGTCTGAGAGACCTAGTCCAATGGTCCAGAGGCAACACCCCCATAATTTTGAGTGTAAACTACCACACAATAATGGCGGAAACTGTTGGTGGGAGTCCTCAAGAAGTAATATGGAATTCTTGAATTGAGGGTTTCAATAAACTCTTGATCTACCACCCTATAGTATGAGAGGGATTTATTATTGTGTTCTGGGGAAAAGGACCCAAAATAGTTAGAAATAGTGGTTGTCACTACTTGCTTCCTGATCATTGGTAATCATTGGCCAGATGATCGATGATTGTTATTGACCTGGAGGGCATGTATATCTGCCTCTAATGTCAGGATTGTACCGTGATGGTGATATTACTTTACTAGCACATTAGAGACCTAGCGTTGAAGATACTGAGTTGGTGATGATTTCCTTCCCATGGATGGAGATTCAACTTGAGTATCGGTCAGGAATTTCATAGATGTGGTCTAGGAGAAATCCATTTTGGGAATGAAGGAAATTCTATGAAGAAAAACTGAGAGAAAACAACAAACTCCATTAAAGATAAATCCTTTTAGATGGAAACATGCGTGATTGATTACTTTGTACGACCTTCCATTATAGATTTATTGGGGCATAATAGTTGGTTAACATTATTAACTTCATTAAGGATTCACGTTGGGTTCACCATATTTGTTTCGTAGTTCCTTGAACCATGTGATCTAATTTTGAGAATCACGATTTCCTGGAAGTTTCCATTGGATTTAATTATAGAACCGGAAACTTCCAATAGTTATTCATCCAAAGGGTACTATCTTTCCAAAGTTCGGTGTTCGTTATGTTTGAAATTTATGATTCTTAAGAATGTTTATTGATCGATAGGATGGGAGGTCCGACTCATCACATCATTTTGGGGGAATGTATTGTATATTCCAAGAATCTCTTTGTAATTTTAATATATTTTCATGAATCCTTATTAATTCTACAATTATATCATAAGTATCCCTTGAAATTTATAATCACTTATTAACATGTGTTAAATTTCGAATCATCAGTATGCATTAAAGGTTCTTCATTAATGGAAATATCCATATGTATTCGATGTATTTCATCAATGGTATCATCTAAGATACTGATTAGAGATTCTTTTAATAATCATTGTGATGGTAATGGTTTATAATCCACTCTGTTGGTCATTCTGGAATTTATTTTCATCCAGGGAGATGAAGGTTTGTTTTGATCATGGGAATGTTCCCTTAAAATAGGCTACCTACGTATACTGGTGAAATGAATCAGAACCCTCATAGTTCAATGATACTTAATAAGACACATCATACCTTTTATTTTCATGCGATAAGAACCTCTAAAATAAAAATTCATGGTCAAAACATAGTGCGGGACTTATGTTGATGTACCCCAATGAACATGGAAAAGATATGAGTTTCCAAGTAAAATCGGACTCTATTGAGAATATATCCCAATGAGAACAGGGTTGATTGGAAGTGATGGATTTGGAACTCAAGGAAGCTTCCTACATATCCCATTTGGAAAGGGAATCAATTCCCATGTAGTTCAATAAGACTCATTAGAGAGTATAGTTCTTAGAGAGAAATGAGTTTGGGTTTACTTCCTGAAAATGATGCCTTGATGATTTGTTGTTTAATTTGGGGCTTATTCATAAGGAGGATGCCCAAATTAAATGAATTAGGGTTGGATTCTTGAAGAGGTTTTCTAGTGAGATTGATCCCTGAAAAAGGCTTCCTATTTATCCTGGTTAGTATAGGAATCAGAGTTCTCATATTTCATTGTCCCATGGGTGTTTGTGAACATGTTGTAACCATGACAAATCTCTATGCCCATGCGATCCATGCTCAGTTTGAGAAACAAGAGGATGTAAAATATTCAACGACGGAACACACATTTTCAAATCATTCACCCTACACTGATAAAAGAGGGCGCGTCGACTATGGAAGAGGGCGAGGTAACCCATGAAGAGGGTGAGGTGACAAGCCTTCCCTCTGTTCTCTTTACATTAGTCAAGGGTCCAAATGGAAGGAAGAAAAAATAAAAAATTGGGGCTAACACCATGATGGATTCACATGGTGACAAAGAAAAACTGGAGATGGAAAGGGTAACAAGAGTCCCTGTGCCCATCCCCCTTTGGTCTTTAGCATTGAGAAATAGAGGAGGAGAAATTATACCACCTCCTACAAGAAAATCTAGGGGCTTACGCCAAGATGGTTGCATTAAAATTGATCCTGTTAGGGAAGGGAGACTTTTCTTATGATTTCACCGAAAAGTATGTGTGAAATATACCTTGCCTACCAGAGCCCTGAGGTTTCGGGTCATCCATTTGAGAAGGGAGAGGCCAGGACCCAACCTTCATCCAAACCAGGAACTTCCCAAAACTATTTCTGGGAGAGAGGTCCATGTGACTTTGGATATACAAGCCCACAAACACTCCATGAATCTGAACCCCATTGTAAAAAAAATATTGGAAACCTCTAACTGTGGAAATACAAACCCAAATAAGATACAAGCTAATGTTCCTTTCCCAAAGGTTTGACAAGTCAGGTGGTATGGGGGGATATTCAACACAGTTCCTTTCAAATAAGGTAACCAAGAAAGGAGATAACCTTCCATGAATGGATTTTTAAAAGGGTACTTGAGTTGGTTTCATAGGTCCCCCATGAATGTTTTCCGCGTAGGTACCCTCTGTTGATGTATCGCATAGGTATAACGCATAGGTATAGCATGTAGGTAAGCCGTGAAGGTATGAATGATGATTGAAGAATGCGTTTTACAAAGGATGACTAAACCTATGTAAAATTTGTAAAGACTTTAGAAACATGATTATCCTATTTAATTATCTCTTCTTTTGTGGTTTAGAGAGCTACCTGAGACAATTTGAGGGATCATGGTGAAAAAGCTACGTAATGGGAGCTTCAAAGAGTCTTTAAAATTTTTTTAGTCTTTGAAATGAGGAGTCCAAGGGTCCTATTTATAGGAATGGGGGGACCTGGTTGAAGGGATGTTTTCCGCACAGGTCTCCGCGTAGGTTCTCCGCATATGGGTGTTGAAATTATTCTTCCTTCCTGGTCCTCCGCTTAGGTCCACCACATGGGTCCCTCACGTAGGTCCTTTTGTGAAATTTTATCCATCTTGTGAGTTCCATAACATTTGACTTGTAAGTTATTTTGGGGTCCACGATTAGTCAAATTGAATGTATTAAAGATATCAATATTTCTTGAGATAGAAAATACACCAATTATTCTTAGATGAAACTCAGAAATTTAATTTAATGTGATGGATATTTTTAAACGTCGATCATGGAACTCTACTACATAATTTTGAATGGGGAATGATTCCTCTTATTCATTGGTATGAAGTTTTATTTTTGCACATTTAAATCCAACTTTCATATTCCTCCTTGGTGAAAACATCTTTACTCATACATGACATTTTTTTGCCTATCTGGGAATCATATCATCACTCTACAGAAAATTGCCTGGAACACATTTCATGGTGTCTTTTTTTATTCCTCCCATCTAAAAGAATATTTGGGGTATTTCACTAAAAAAATGTAGTAATTTTTTGAATCCTTATAAATTAATGGGTTATACCTCAAGGTGAAAAATGTATATAGGGTTATACCACTAGGTAAAAAAGGTAACTCTATAATTACTTATAATCAGGTTAATAGTATAATTCAATAGTAAAATATTGTGAATACTAATATCCTTGAGGATTATAAGATATTGAAAGTAGAAATAGAATCTTGAGATATGAACCTCTATTAAAAATCTCATGTTTTATTTTTTTTCTATTGCAACATTTAACATTAATATTACTTTAATAAATTTTTATTTCTAATATTAAATCAAAAAGGAATATTCACTCCCCATGTAGTCACTACATCTATACCAAGATCACTAAAATGAACCCCTGTATAACCCCATATTAAAAATATATTACTTGTTAAAAACAAAAGTGTGAAAAAAATTGTATTTTTTTGAATATAATACTATAAATGTAATACACTAATGCAAGTGGCTTACAAAGGCTATAATTTCATCTGAAAGATGATTCTGGTTAAAAATTATTATCCAACGAAATTATGACAAGTGTTTGGGTAATTTTATATATATATAATATTATTTTTACCCTTAAATACCCGATTCACATTTAACCGTGTTAATAAAAACATTTCTAATGTTACGATTCATATTGTCCAAGAATAAAACAGATTTATTTCCATAATTTTTAACTTCTAATTTCAATTATGGAATTCATTTTCCCTAAATTCAAATCATATAAATTTTCAAAATTAATTAAAAATTAATCTTTTATATGGAATAAGAATTGGTTTTCTATAGTAAAAAACATTCAAAAGTTATCAGCATTTTTATATCCAATTTAAATGTGAAATTGATTCTAATGAACTATATTAGATAAAATGAAAAAATTGATTTAATTATAAAATAAGACTGATAAAAATTTTAATTTAAAACTATAAATAAATATGATGAAGAATAATTCTTCAATTAAAATGCAGTATCTTTTACTATTCAAAAAAAAAACAAAACTTATCAAAAAAATTAAAAAAATTCAAAAAAAGTAAATTTCTATATTTAAATTAAAATTAAGAACCATATTTTTTCAAATATATTTTATAAAATTGAAAAACTAGATTTAAAAAAAGACATCCATCAAAAGGCTGTAAAAATGAATTTTTAGACAAATACTTTGGTTTGGTTATTATATAAAGTCTAGAAAAAAAAATTTATTTTTAAATATTATAATGAATATTATATATGTATATATATATATTTCATTAATAAAATCCAAAAATAGCACTTTTTTATTTATTGATATAAAACACACTTTTTAACATTTAAATAATTTTTTACAGAAAAAAAATTCATTTTATATAAAAATAATTAGTCACTACATTATATTATATATATACTTGTGTAAACTTTATTTTAATTATTAAGTTAATATTTTTCATTCCCACAATTCTTAGGGCTAGGTTATAAAGGTCACATTTAAATAATAATATTTTTTTATTCATTTAAGTTCGATGTGGTTTATCATATATGCTATCAAAAATGTATTTCTTTTTAAAACAATTCAGGATGTTACATTATGCCCCATATTTATAAATTTTTTCCTCAAAATTTGATCTCTGAATAGAAAATTAGGGGTTTACCTTTTCAAAATATATTTTTCGAAATCCCACATAGGAAAAAAGATTAATATAACTTAGACTTTGAAGTAAATAAATGGATGTATGATGGTCACATGAGATAACACGTACGTGGGTTCCCTGTATAAAAACATGGATATGGGAGAAAATACATTCTATAATATTCTACTGGATATTGATAGAGAACATGGTCATGAAAAATTTAATAATTGAAAAACCATACATCTATCTAGGGTTAGAAGGTCATTGATTTCATTATAAGAAAATTAAACTGAAAACTTTTTTATTTTATGATCCTTTTCCAAATTTTGATGAATTATTTTAAAACATGGATTATGAATATAAGGAATATACTTACATAACCTGTATAGTTTTATCTTTTAATCAATTTCCCCAACATACTCATATTTTTTTCCAAACGATGATTATTAATGATGAATTATGCACACCCAAAGCACTATATCAACTTCTAGAGAATTACATAATCCATAGAATATTAACTTTATATTTCTATTATAATGAAAAATATAGCAAAAACAAAAAAATATTATAACATAATATAATTCTTAAAATTATTAAATTATTAAAAGAAGAAAACTACTTTTAATCACCAAAATCCAACAGTAATACCCAAAGTTCACCAAATATGATTATATAAATTACTAACATAATATTCCTCAAAAATATTTTATACTATGAATGAAACCCAGGAATCTGAATGATTTTATCACATTGTCATCCAATATAAATTTTAACATTTCTCTCTAAATGAAAACAATCACTCTTAATGTCTCATACAAAAAATATAATTTCTTAATTTACATAATTCCAGTAAAAGGATAACTATTCCTTGAATCACTATAAGTCCATAATTAAAAATTAGATTTTTAAAATATATTATTCAACCATTATTACTTTAAGAAATCTCATTGTATTACATTTACCTTAATCATATAGCATTGAAAAATAGTTAAAGTCTTCTGATATAACATTAATCACTTAATTACCAAATAATTTTTGAATCCCATGGTTATCCATTCGATAAAATCTATTTAACGTAAATGAATTTATTCTTCATTCATAAAATAATTTAACTAAAAAGAAAAATTTATACTATCTTTGACTTCACGTAGGCCAGTAGTTAGTGATGTACCCTTATTGCCCTTAGGTTGTGGGTTCAGAACTTATTGCCTTTCCAGAAATCCCGGGTTTTCACTCATCCTAATGTTTTTCCTTTTTCAAAAACTATATAATTTTTATAATATTCCAAAAATATTTTAAAATCCTAAAAAACAACAATAACACACTTTAACCTCAATGATTAAATTATACCTTTAATTTTGATTCCCAAAATTTAATAACACAAATTTACTACCAAAATAATTATTTATATAAACCCTAATGTTTATCCATACATTTATAATTGTGTACAAAAATTTAAATATAATTCTTCCCAAAATGAAATTTTCCCATATAAATCAAAAGGTTTATATATAATAAAAACATAAAAAATTCAAAAGAACTCCCCTAATCAAAAGAGTATTAATACTTTTAAACATTTCATCATCATACAATTGACCATACCTCTTAGACCCATTATATATAAACAATTTAATAATTCAATGTTCTTCACAATCCTTTAACCATGATTTTTTTACGTATTATTTAATACCTATTTCCGACAATCAAAAACATGAATCATACCCAATAATGTAAAAATGGGAACCAAGAAATAATCCACACCTTTCGTATGTCATTTGCAGTTTACTCATCTTTAATTGTAATCGGATTGGGTATTTGTAAATGATCCCATTTATGAGCCTTCTTCCTAACATATTGATTTTCATAATTATCATACTCCTGACATTTAAAACATTCATTTAATAACCTAGGAAGAACATGTTTCCCTTTCGAAGAGTCAACTGAATTGTTATTTTTTTCTTTAGTATATGATAAATTTATAACCTACTTTACAACATTTATATCATCTTCAAATCCCTTTAATACATTTTCTTATGGGTTTCCATCCACTTACTTTCCAAATATAGTTTTTAATTTCATTATCTTTCTGATCACTAATACCTAAACATCCGCAAGGATTTATTTTTCAAGTATATGATGCATTATTAATATCAAAAAGGTTAAAGTGGTTAATCATTACTCTTGAGAGTTAGTTTATAATAACCACAATATTTGTCGTTATAGCTCCCATTTACTTGGGATACTCATTTTTAAAACCATTTCATTTTCCTCCACATATATTGTTACATTTGTTCATACTATATTCATCCATTTAGTAAAACCAAAATGGTTAGTGTGATCAAATCAATAAAATCAGTATATATCATCACATAAGGAAGATAAACACTAAGATATCCTTATTCATGTTATCAAAAACTAATTCCATTTATCTAAAATAACTATGACACTTCCTAAATTTCTAACCATTGTGGTTATAGATTACTTGTAACTTATTATTAAGTAACATCATATATTATAATTTTAACTAAATCATCCTTTGATTATAACTATAATTACTCTACTCTAAACATTTTATAATCTTGAGATTTAGTCAACTAATTTATTTCTTTAACATTGAGGATATTTTCAGGTTTAGAGTTTTAGATAATACTTCATCATACATACATAATATTTTACTTTTATACAAATTGGATACTTCTAAAATATTATACGTTTCTTTCATAATATAAATATTTTAAAATAAAATGGGATTTTCTCTTCATGAAAAATCGTTATAAATTTCAACTTTCATTCCTTATTTCTCTTACCCATATTTATACCATGTGTAAAACATTTTAGAATTTTGTATGAGCATAAAAATATTAGTAACAGATATAAAAATGAAGAAAGAAACTGGTAATCCATGATTACTTCAAAACCCATGAATTTGTTTTCACAAAGTGCTACATTACACCCATAAAACATTAGCTCTATAGATTACCTTGTGAAATAAGAGGTTTGTTGTAAAACTCACTATAAAACATAAATCATAATGGTAAATTTTATCATCACTTACATATCACTCTTATAGTATCTTTCATAGCTATATGGGTAGTAATATTCTTGGTTATATTTGGAATACCCACCATTGTATATTCCCTTAAACTCTGTAGGTAAACCCAACCGATTAACTCTATCTGATTACACAATGTATTAGAGATCTTTCATGGTCTCACTCACCCTCATTTTATCATAGAATCACCAGTACTCATAAACTATTACCAATAACCATAACAAAATTAAATAAAATAAAATAAGGATAAAGGAAAAATAATATTTCCACTTTCTATTCACATTTCGTTATTACAAAGTCATACACTAATAAATGAAAACACATTAATTGAATGTAAAAATGTAAACATATAAATAAAAAATCAAAACCATAATTCAATATGAAAGGGAGAACTTTATTTCATGACATATTTGTTAAAAGGAATTCCTATTAGCATTTTCAAAATATTTGAACGAGTATCATTATAAGTGGTTCTGAAAAGAACATCCCTTACATAAAACCAAGAAAAGAGTACTTTATGAAAACATTTGAGAAAAAATAGAAGAAAATATTAATAAAAAATTATTTTCTATATAAATATACTAACAAAAACTATTTTAAATTAATCTATATGAAAGATAAAGATCTAGAAGAATAAATCATTAAAACATTTAAAATGACATTTTAGTTATTGAGTCCCTTACCTTAATTCTAACTCGTCACATACTATATTTATATTCATAAATAATAAACATAATAAAATTATTTTCCTCTTTTAAAACATTTTTAATGTTTATTATTCCTTTTATATCACTTATTATCATGTTATAATAATTACTTAATTATTTATGATCATGTTGGATGATTTATCGATATTCTGTTCGTATGTCCAAAATGAATTTGGTATGATGTCAATAGTCAAAGATGTCATAATTACATCATTTAAAGAATAATATTCATCAAATAATAATTACTTTTATATATCAAAAATAATTTTAAATCAAACCATTCATGTATGGTTATGAAAAATAAACAACTTTATAATCAAGGAGATGGTAGGTCATACATACACATTAATGATATTTTCCATTTTGAAATGATCATTATGGAAAGAAGATTAATATTATTTTAACATTATATAATGATAAAAATATCATATATATATATATAAAATATAATTTCTTAAAATATACTTATATAATCTACATGTGATATGGTGATAAATAATGAATCACATCGATTCATGGAGGTTATAGGTCACACGTATGCATGAACGATGTAATCATTTTTCCTTACATGGAATGGTATGAATGTAAATCATATATTATATTTTATTGAAGATAAATATTTCATTAATATCATATATAAACATTATTTCCATCATTATCACTAGTTTTGAGATATGTTGACTAAAAATGAATTATATCAGTTCATAAGGCATTAGTTCACTACAAAAACAAACGATAATTGTTTTCCCATTTGATGAAAGTGGCTATGGATTTAAGTGATTATAATAAAAAATAAAATATCAGTATTTTTAGGATTCTAGAGTTATTATTTCATCATGGTTGAATAATATTTGAAGGAATTGGAAGAAGAAATAAAATATAAACACTTAATTAAAAACAATACCAATTTTCAAACAATTTCCTTTGATTAAAACATTAATACCTTTAATGAGGGTGGTTTACATTAACTAAGGTCTACAGATTATTGCAAAGGGTTTATTGTAATGGATATAGTCTGATCATAGATGAATTAAAATGGTTTTTAAGTGTATTTAAATGAGAATAATTGGTGCCATTTTTATAGGAGAGCGGAGGGGCACTCTTTGGAATCTTCATAATATTAAATTAATATAAATTACTTTTCTATTTAAAATAGGTCAAAAGTGATTAATTTAGAATATAATATGAATTTGGGTTGACATATAGGCATCCAATTGAAATTATACAAGTATTGATTATTTTTTTAATCCCTACCCATTTTTATAACTATTTTAACTCTTATAGTAATATCATGTATTCTATACCTTGTGGGTCAATATAATTACCTTAAAATTTCAAATGATTAATAAATAATTTATTTATGAAATTTAACGACTTATCCAAATTATTTGGTTGAATTTCATATTTTTATAAATTTTATACAATTGAATAAAATATTATTTATATTAAAATATCACAAATGAAAATTTTAACACTATTCATTAATTGACATTTTAGAAATATCATAACAGCAAAATAAATTCTAAATAACTTATAAAACATCACTAAAATATTAAATTAATCTAAAAATTCAGGTATTACTTTAATATTATAAAATAATATTTATTTTAGTATTTTTATCATCATTTAATTGATATTTCCTTTAATTAAATAAATACTACATCATCATTGTATAAACCATTAATTTAATTATTTATTTCATAAAAATCAAAAATAAAATATCAACATAAAAATTAACATTTTCTCTTTCAAAATAATATTTATAGTGGAATAGATACCCTAAATAACGCCCATACTAAAAATATTATACGTGTTAAAAATAAAAATCTATGAAAATGTACTTTTCTTTTGTATATAATATTATAAATGTCCTACTATCATCCAAGTGGCTTAATAGGGATATAATTTTTACACAAGGATTATTTTTGTGGAAACAAACCCATCCAATGAGATTAATAGAAGACTTAGTGTTAGTTTATAATATTTATAATATTATTTTTACCCCTAATTACCTAATTTACCTTTTAACTATGTTAATAAAAAATTAATAAAGTTACTATTTATATTATCCAAAATTAAAAGGTAACTATTTAAATAATTTTCATGTTATTATTCCAAATATGAAATCCATTTTTTCAAAATTAAATACACTGCAGTTGTAAAACTAAGAAAAATTAATCTCATTGGTGGAATGAGAAAAAATGTTTTTAAAGTATAAACATTTAAAATATCACAAAATTTTAATATTCAATTTCAATGTGAAATTTATTAGATTGAAATAAATTTGATTAAATAAAAAAATTATTTAATTATACATAAAACCATTCAAATTTATAATTTTACTCTTTATATAAATTTGGGTAAAAGCGGTCTGCAATTAAAATGTTGTATTTTTCCACTAATAATCAAAACACAAAAATTATCAAAAAAATATAAAAAATTTAACCAATGTAAATTTTGATATTGCAATTTCAAATAAGAAATTTATTTTTCAAATATAATTTAAAAAAGTAATAAAAACTAGATTTAAAACAAGTGTTCCATCAGAAAGTGAAAAAATACATTTTTAGAAAAATTCTTCATTTATGAATAAATTTGGATTTTTTCTTATATAAAGTCTATATAAAAATTTAATTTATTTTAAAAATTATATACAATATTATAAATATATTTCAATAATATAATCCAACTATATTTATTTTTTTATATTTTTGTATAAAACATAAATGTTCAGATTTATATAGATCTTTTTTAGAAAAATATATCCCTTTATTTATAAATAAATGATCCCAAAATAATTAATTATATAACATGTGTAAACCATCTTTTTATAATTCAGTTAATAGTGTTCAGTCTCATCATTATAGCAGCTAGGTTATAAAGGTATGATTTAAATAATATTATTATTTTGTTTGTGTAAGCTTTTTATAGTGTAAAATGTATGCCAAAACATGGGTTGATGCATAAAAATTTCATTTAGATTAATATACTAACCATTTAAAAAACATTTCATTTCATTAAATAATATTAGGATAGTTATATATAATTTCACCATCTAGTTATATGGCAAAACCCAATTTAGGATGATTTAACCACATTGGTTAACCAAACATATTTCATAACTATATCTTGGAATGCAATGGCATTATAAGATACTACAATAAAACATGAAAATAATCACACAATAACAGTATAGAGATAAATTTGATAAATAATAACACATACATGGTTTACAGATAAGCATTATCATGACATTTGAATCCTATGGGCATGAAATGATGCATGAAAACACCCCTTCTCCTTCTATATCTTCCCAATATATAAAACCCATAAATAAGTAACCATTAGAAATTAATAAATCACTAATGGTGAAATACTAAACTATAATAATCGAATGGTATTAAAAATAGTCTCATCCCTTGAAGCATGATATTTCCCTCATGTGTGGGTTGACTATTCCTAGAAATGATCTATTTACCAAATTTTGACACATATTTACAATTATATCTATTATCCCCTGATAGTAAAAAAATGGAAAAAATAAATTCATGTGAGAAATTTTTTTTACGTTTCAACTTGATTCACACTATAATCTGTAATTTGAGCTCTTGGTAACAAGGAATCAAGTGAACCTCCATATACACTAGGGTATTCCACCTACCAGTGAGAGTCTAAGGCTGGTATAGTGGGTAGACTATACCCTCTACATTGGAACTAAATATAGTGGAGTAATAATTGAATAATATAGAACTAGAATGATAATAATACTGATAATCAACAATAAACTCATATCATATAAATTTTGATAAAATTTACCATTCATGGACATGATATAAAGTAAATAAAATAAGACAAAATACATCATGGAAGACTTATAATATTACTATATAGACAATGGAAATAAAAAATACACAACACCTATAGATATCTGGAGTAAATGTTCAGACCCCAGTTCCAAGTCAAGTGCAAGTACATAATTTTATTTGATCGAAGAGTAACAAAATGGATATAATAGGTGGTGAATTACAGTTTATAAAACATAAAATAAACAACCATTCCATATTTTATCAAATTTAATATATATATTTTTTATAGACATTATATTTGATAAATCAAAAACGTTTTTCATCTAAGTTTCTATGTTTTGAAATGATTATAATCTGGAAAAAAATTATATACAATCACATAGTGGAAAATGAAACTTTTAAAAAAAATAAAATTTTTACATTAAAAATTTATAAACCAAATCATATAGAACATTATAACGTAATAGTATATTCTTTAACATTTAGCATTAATGAAGTATATACCATATACATTAGATGTCTATTGTTTAATGAAAACATTAAGGGTTTGTTTTCCTTAATTAATGAAACCATAGATACTATGATTGGAAGAAATATACATCCCTATCCAAAAATTAATTAACCATAATAATCTAATAAACCTCAGTCTTCCTAAACTTATAATCCATTGATCAAAATTCATCAGATAATGAATTAGAAGACATAAAAGTTCTTAAGGAAATAAAAAAATATCCTCTCATGTGTTCCATAAGAAAAAGTGTCTCAAAATGTTAAAATAAATATATATCAATGTAACAATATGTTACAAACACTTTACATCATCTCTTTCTAGTAAAATATGAAAAATATTCCCCTTAATTGATCACTCCTATCTATATGAAAAGTTTCTATGGTCATATTTTTTGGATCTTTGAGGTGGTTGAAACATCTTCAGAACATAATTATTCTTGAAAGTTCTTCATGTTCATTGGATGATCAAAATATTATTCAGCATCATAGTATAAAAATATTTCATATTGTTTAATGATTTTTTTATTCCAAGAAAATCTTATATCATCATCTTGAATTATAATGATATTTTCATCTGAAAAACATATCTATATTCATCTGGAATTTTTCCCCAAAAATTCATAATATAAAATAATGAGTAATTTTTTTGTCTTTTGACTTTGGCACTTTTTAAAATCTCCATCCAAAAAAATGTGATCTTATGTTTGAACATTATAATAGGACCATCCAAACATAATAATTTATTCTGAAAAATAAACTGTTATTCCTCAATCTGAATAAAACGATTTCTTATAAAAACATTCTTAAATCAAGGGAATTATAAAATTAATATAACAATTTCTTTAATGAAATGTATTTAGATTTTTGAAAAATAGGATAGGCACTATTTAAATAAATTTCATCTCAGAAATCTCTCCCATTTTGGAAATAATGAAACATGAATTTTAAATGATAAAAAGTATCAAAGAGAAAAAATCACTCCACCTATTTCATAAAACATAGCTTTTGTCTTTTTATAGAATTCTTATTTTCTCCCTCTAGGTTTTTCTTCATCACTTATCTCCCACATTTTATTTTTGAAGTTACAACTTCTTACTATTTCTTCACAAATTATATAAATTTCTCTTCAAAAAAATTTAAATGATTTCTTCCAATATTACTTTTCAAAAATAAGGGTTTTGTAGAATATAGAAATATTAAGTAAAATATAAGGGATATTAATTTTTCAAAAATAAATAATATACAAAAAAATAATTTTCATTGAAAAGTAATTAAATGATATAACTAAAAAAAAATTGAATCTTAATTGAAATACATTATAAAGAGTATCCATTCAAAAATATATACATATGTTCACAAAATAATTTTGAGTTATTATTAAAATAAATTCACAATATTTTAGAGAAATAATATATTGTTTTTTATTCATAAGTATATTGATTATAATATTCATCTTGTTTACATTATTTTGGTATTTATATGACTAAACTAAAGTTGATTTCATCCTTGCAACATCATATTTAAGAACATGTATCTTCATCTCTGTATCTGTCGAAGCTATGATATATTTATCTATATATTGTAATTTTTATCTTTTGGGTTGATCCTTTTGAAGAATTGAAATGGATTTCTTAAAACATTCACTTTGTTCCTTTAGTGTATAAACATTGTAAATTTCATCTTGATTTACTACTTCAACTCTAGATACTTATCTCAACAATCCAAATGTTTCTATAAGAATATAAAACTATTTTATAAGCCTTACAAACTCATCATCTTGATTCTTCTCCAGAAAATTCAAACTCTTAATAGGTAGCATAGATTTTAAAACCATTCCATACATAGTTATTACTTCATTTGATGTATTTGTAGAGACCCAAACATTTTCAATTATATCATCATAAACTTCATTAACATTTTCATGTCTGTTAATCATTCCAATTATTTATTGAAACTTAATTATTTGAAAATTAACTCTCACTCTAAAATCAATGTATTCACATTAATTTCAAATAACTAAATTTCCTTGGTTATTTATTGATTTTTAAGTTTCTATAATATCAAACATTCTTTCTATATAGTTACATATTGCATACATGTCCATAAAAATTTCTATAATATCATCCAATATTTGAATAACCTCATTGTAATAAGTGAGTTTCTTATCCATTTTATTCAAAGTATTGGAAGGATCAGAATTCATTAAATTAGATGAAACAATTTAATGTTAAAACATTGGAGGTTTATAAGTTTTAACTCAATTAAAAATTTATTGAATACTAAAATTATCTGAAAGTATCATCAATTATTTTTTATATTCCTGAACATAATTTTTACCTTCACTATGATCTTTAGCATTATCACCATCCTTTACAAGAATAGAATCATCATAATCATCATCATGAAGACCAGACTGATGTTTATCTCAAACATTAACTCTATGATGATGGTTAATTTCTATAGAGGAATTTATATCCAAAATATTTAAATAAATAATTTCCAATGACTTCACAACTGAAGAAAGAAATTTTGACTTTGATAATTTATCATGATTTAAATTTTCTTTGGAATATATAAAAATTTGATATTTTTTATTAGCCTCTTCTTCCTTGGGAATTTTTTTAAAGGAATCTGTTCGCACCATTCCATATCTTTTTTATATTTTTATTATGAAATAACCAATGAAAATGCCTTATATTTATCCATATCCTTAAGATTAATTGAAAAAATTATAGACTTTAATTTTGGAATTTTGAAGCAATGACTTCTACAAATTCAGACATATGAGATTTACCTTTCATAACAGATTTCAACTTTTCTTAAATAGATCCAGATCCATTAAGAAAATATTTATAAAACATTTCATATTTTTATTTTTATATTTTGTCTCTCTTATTTTCTTATATCCTTAGATTTTGAAAAGTGTTTTCCTTTAACACTAAAACTATTTCGTTACCCTACCCAAAATTTGTATCATATGGATTCGTATCCTCTTTATTTTTTATAAAGTATTTGACAGCCACATCTAAAATTTTATTTAGACTTTTTTATGTAATTAGAGAATAATTCTAAACTTATTTCATATTATCAAACATATCTTATGTATTTTCTATTATTAAATCTAATGTAAGACTTTTTATTTTTCCACAGTCATATTCTGAGTAGAGCTATACTTTAATTTCTTCTTAAAAATATCATCTTCACCAATTAAATATATCGTATCACTTAAATTAGTTAAAAAATTATTAATTTTTATTTTAATCCTAGAGTTTACCAACAAATTATTGATAAAAACTAGATACAGATAAAATTATACAGTTAGTGATCATATCTTCACTACTTTAATCATATTAAAAAAATATGTTACCAAATTAAAATTAATCATATTGAAAAGAAAATCCATCACTTACATATCATGGAATTTTAGGGTGTCCTAATAAAATTTACTTCGGATCAAGAAATTTTTTATTCAAATTTATATAATTATGTTTTCTAGATTCTAGTGAAAATCATCCTAATCATTTTCATTTGAAGTACTCAAAGGAGCTTCAACCTTTTCCTTTTGAAAAGTTTTAAACATTTCGGAAATGTATATGTAACTACATTTTCTTCACCATCCATTACAATATAAACTAATTTGTATTTCTTATTTATATTCAATTTTTAATTATTACAAAAAATTAAAAAATTTAAACATTCAATCCATATTCATCCTAAAAATAAAAAGAAAAATAAAAATTATATACCAACTGTATTTAGTGCAAGTCAAACACTTTATTCTAAACAAAAAAAGATTCACTGGGATTAAAAATAAAAACTCTCTTTAAATTTGAATCATACATATCAATCCATATATTTTTTATCCTTTCTTTTACTAGAATGCAACTAAATAAATCACTGGTAGAATCCATGCATTATAAAAAAACCAGAAAAATCACCAAAGATCTAAATGTGGTGAATTAGAGAGATTAGGGATGGTGGTAGGAAGAAGAAGGGAGGCATAAGAGATAACCACACCACAATATATATATATATATCCTTTTTAGAGAGTTGTTTCATCTACTATATATCTAATGGTTGAGATTCAAACTATTATTTTTATCAATGGATCACAAAATTTGATAAAACATATTTATGAAATAATAATATTTATTATCTTTGTTATATATACTATATCAGAAATATATTTTTTGTGAAAAAATATATACTTAAAAAATTAAAAGTATTACACACTGTATAAAAATTATAAAACAGATAGATGTAAAAATTGAATACATAGAAACATACCTTCTATAGATAAATTAATACAAATTATATAAAAATATTATTTTTTAAAATAATATTCTTATAAAGTGAAAAGAATTTACAAAATAATAAATGATAATTGTTGAAAAACAAAATTTTATGAAAATGTTTGTAACAAAATATTTGTTGTAAAAAATATATAACAATAAATATAGGTGAACATTTTGTAACAAATATTTTACCTTTAAATTTTTTCTTAAAAAACTTATTGAATAATATTTTCTTCAAAAGGTTTTTGTGGAATTTTTTTAACAAAAATTTTATACAAAAAAATAACAATACATTTTCCTAAATTTTTCATATAATACATTTTTCCAAAAAAATCAGTATGATTGTTTTGTAGTAAATTTTTTAATGATATTTTTATCAAATAGAAATTTTTGAAAACCAGAAATTATATACTCCCACACCGTATGGAGATTGTTACTATAAGGTGAGGGTTTAAAAAATAATTTTATATAAATTATAAATTTTTATTAACCATTCCTACCTTCAGTTTAATGTTTTCAAATCTATCGGAATTAATGGATTTTGTATAAATATCAACAAGTTATTCTTAAAAACTGATGAATTTTAAAATTATATCTACTATTTTTTGTGTGATACCGAAGGAAATAGTGTATTATATATATATATATATGTATATATCGGTGTGTGTGTGTGTGTGTGTGTGTGTTTAGACCATAAGTGATGTGTTGGGTTTTTAGATAATAAAATGGAAATAGTTTTATCACCCAAAATTTGAGTCTTATTAATTGTGGCCATGATCAGTGAGTATGTGTTATATCCCCAACAATTGAGAAAAATAAATTCCTATTTTCCTATATTCAACTTCAGTAATGGACAGTGAAAATTAGTGTTATTTCTTACAAGATTAACGAAAAATATTTCTCTTATGAAATGATAAGTTCCAGATGTACATTCTCCATCCATTTTACATCCACAAAAGTCATCATTAGAAAAAAAACAAATTAGTTCAAAATCAATTTTATATGAATATAATAATCCAAGACCCATGGTTACCTTATGGTAGTGAAAAATTCATTTAACTAAATTAATATGGGAATGGTTGTATTTTCTTGATATATTGCACATACGAATATAGAAAACATAAAGTTAGAATAACTAGTTGTATGATATATTAATCAACGAATAATTCCTTTATATTTATTTTTATGAACTAGTTTCCCATATTAATTAATATCTAACGTATTTTAGGTTCTCGTAAAAGTAATTATTATTTTAGTATTTTAATAACAAATATTTTTATGAATATCATTTAAATTCTTATTATGATATATAAAAGTTAATCAAATTTTTTTCAAAATTTAAAAACAATAAAGAATATATGTTTGCACGTCATGCTCTTATCCAACTCAAATTTCATTGGATCCTTGAAGAAATATATATGGTATTTTTTATTTTATCCAAATATAATGTCATGAACAAAAATATTAACAATGATGGTGTTTTTAAAATAAATTTTAATAATAAGTTCTCGATACAAATATCTTTTAACAACAATCTTATGTTTAAAAAAAATAGTCAGTCTATCATACCTGGATTTAGGGGCATGTTTAAGTCCATATGTAGATTTATTATATCTAAATACATGATCTAGAGATTTTATATTTTCAAAACTATGGGTTTTATAACACAGTTATCCTCCTTTTCATTTCCATTAAGTAATGCACATTTCACATAAATTTGAAAATGATTAAAATTTAGAAATACTACCTAATATTAATGTATATAGATATCTTCAAGACTGGATATAAGCAAATAATTTTCACCATTGTAAATTCCTTATTTTTCATTATAATATTTTTCAACAATTATATCTTTAGTTCTAATTATGATTCCATTTTCATCACATTTATTTCAAAAAACCCATTTTAGAAAAATTAAAAATGGATCATTAGGTCATTCAACTAGTGTCAAAAATATGATTTATTTTATATTCATTGATTTAAAAATGAATATATTTTAAACAATATCCATCACTTAAAGACTCTACAGGAGTATTTGGTTTAAATTGACATAAGAATGCATAATATTCACTATTATTTGTTAGGTAATTTCTATTTCTAGATGGTTGATCAACATAACCAATTGTATTATCACTAAGATGATACCTATGGATTAACTAATTTCTTGGGTTCTAAAACACTATTTTTCATCAAATAAGATGAATTTATTTTTGAGTGAAAATTTAGAAATATTTTATTCTTTTGTTCTCCCATAATAAAAAAATTCCAACATGGTTTGAAAATAAGTTTTAGAAATTATATCTGAAGATGTGGGTTTAAGTGGTTTAAATAAAGGACCAGTTTCATCAAATTTAACATGAACTAATTCCCAAATATTAATTTTGATTTTATTCAAGACCCTATAAGATGTAAAAGTTATGGAATAACCTAAAAATATTTATTCATTAGGTTTTTTTGGAAAATCTATGTATATTATAAACATTATTTAGAATTAATATTTTGAATCCAATAAATGTAAAGTAAAAGAGTTTTGGCTTTCTTCCAGTCCACAATTTTTGAGGATTTTTATTAATTAAAATCATTATTATAATACTATTTACTGTATAGTAAGTAGTAATAAATTCTTCATCCCAAAAGGTTTATAAATTGAATATTCACTCACCATGGTTATAATAATATTCTGATGACTTCTATTTCTTATATCAAATAAAAAAAATTTAAATGGATTTAGTGGTGTTGAGAAGTTATGTATTATATATTTTATTACAAAAATATTCAAAATAAAAATTAAAAAATTATCCACTATGATCAATATGAACAGTACCAAAGGTATATTTTAATCTTTTTATCATGGGATTCAAAAGTTTTAATACAGAAAAAGGATTCTAAATTTTTTTTCTAGAAAATACTCCCATATATATATAGGGTAGTCATCAACTAGAATGTACACATAACATTTCCATCCAATGCATCCAGTTTGTGTAGGACAAAAGAAATCCTTGTGCACTGATAGAAAATCATAAAAAGTTGAAAACATGTTTCCTTCTAAAGTTTCAAAGATAAAAAATAGTAGAATAATTAAACCTAAACCCTGATAAATCACTAAAAAATATTTTATTAGAGAGTTTAGAAAAATTCCTATCATTAATTTTCCCTGGCATTATATACCAAAACCAATATTGATCTTCTATTTCACTATGTTATAGTCTATTTTTACCACTACAATCTTCTAAATTCAATGTGTAAGCACTCTCATGCCTATTGATTGAATGAAAAAACATATATTATGAACCATGAACAATACATTTATCATTAATGAATTTTACAAGATTACCATCATCATATAAATGAATTAGTATAATAAAATTTTCTTTAATAATGATGAAAAATAATACATTTAAAATTTCAATAATAATAGTATTACCAATAACAGTAATTTAAACTTGATCATTATTTCCAAAAGGGTCTTTTTACACCTTTCATTTTAATAATATTCTTGTTGAAATCCATATTTATAAACATATGTTTAGAATAAAAACTATCTATTTACCATATGTTATTATTTTTGTTACACTTCTTATTTTCATAAAAGTACCAATATCAGTGTTTTGGAACCCAAAGCCTCTTTGGTCCAAAATTGTTACAAAATAATATTTTTGAAATCCATAATAGTAAAACTACTTTTTGTTTAGTATTTACACCTATTTTGAAATTTATTCATTGTGAAATCCTTAATATTTCACTTTATTTACAGAATATATTTTTTCTATTTTCCACTGCTTTAACATTGAGTACAAAAATGTGAACGTTTTAGAAAAATTAAGTATTTTGGAAATTTGTTTTAGTATTTGAAAAACCAATTCCCAATATCTTATTTTGTTGTTTAATTTTTTTGTGCAATTTATCTAAATTTTATTTCCCTTTAGTAAATTTTGATATTATATTTTTCATAATTGATTTTTAAATGTATAGTTTCACAAAATAAAGAATTTATCCCCAATATATGTAGTACTTGAATTATATTTTTCTACCTCTTCCAATAAATAAGCTTTATATGTATTATATTTATCTAATTATTTGGAATAATTAAAAAATCATTAATGAGTGTATATATTATCCAAATATATTTTTTAATTTTCTCCTCAATAGTGTCATGTTTTTTAGAAAAATTTCATTTTTTATAAATATTCCTAAAAATGGGAAACTTCTTCAAAAATAGGGAATGCATTATTATCCTCTGATGTAGAATATTTTTCATTTTCAAATAGAGAATTATTTTAAATTTTTAAATTAATATAATTAGCATTCAATGTAAGGTTTTTTAATGATATAGAAGATACCATACCCCTAATGAAGTTGTTTTTATTTGTAATTTCTTATATATATCCAATAATCTTATGATATTCACATTTACTATCTAAATAATTTCCTGAAGAACAATCACCTACACTTGTACTCCAAGTTTTAGAAGCTTTCAAACTTTTATTAATCATAGGTCTGTAAAACGTCATTGAATTCCTCTTATAAATTCATTCCTTCTTCTCTTTACAATTCATCTTGGAACAATTTGTTGTTATATGACCATGTTTCTTACACCCATAACCAATCATTATTGAAGAATAATTATTTCAACTTTTTCCCTTAAAATATTCATATATTTTTATTTGAAATATTTTTTCCATACAATCTTATTCATTATTTTGTAAATATTAGATAATAATTCTTAGAATATTCAGAATATCTACTCTATATTAGAATAGTAATGTTATTTTTCTATAGAGAATTGGAAACATTCTCAACAAATCTCTCTTTTATTGAAATGGTTAAATTCAAATAATAATCTAATATTTTTTTTTCAGCATGCCTCTTCAATCTTCCCTCTTATTGTGTGAGATTTAATATAAAATCATCTATAATCAACTTATAAATATACTTTTTTAATCAAGAGTTTCTCTCTCGTATTCAACATCTCCTAAAAAAATATCACTGATCCTTTAATCAAATATATGATAAATAATATTTTTATCACGCATAGTCTATAAAATATCATTTTTATGAATCCATAATTTGTCTAAACAACAGATTCTCTAGGAATGAAATCAGATGAATGATTGTTATCTCAATGAATAATAAATATAGTATCAATAACTTTATAAGTACAAAAATGGAGAATTTACAACTTCATACAAATACTATTTTCTGCTTCACATGATGAAATAATCTTAATATAAAAAAATAAAAAACTAGAATGCTAATTAGTAGAACCAGCTCATATAAAAAATATAGGATCGAAGAGTATTGAAATAACTAAATGAGTGGGAGAATTGTAGTTTTGAAAACATAAAATAACAAAAATAACCAAACCATTTTTTATGAAATATTATATAGTATATCCATCTAAACTTTAGAGTTTTTAAATTTGATAGGTAGTTCACCAGAATTTCAGTGTTTAAAAATGTTTGGAATAATTGAAACAATTCTATAAAATTTCATAGTGGAAAATGTAACTCTTTAAAACAAGTAAAATAAGACTTTATAAAGTAATAAATAAAAACTCATAGAACCTTAAAAAATAATGATCTATTATTTAACCTTTATCATTAAGGATGTATATAACAAAAACATTTGGTATCCATAATATTTAAAAACAATTAATGCTCATTTTTCCTCAAGTAATAAATCCCTAGATACTATGATCAAAATTACTTTATTTCCTTAGCCACAGGAATGATTGGTCATCATGGTAAGATATACCTCTATATTTATAACCCAATTTTACCTTAATCAAAATCAATCAGACATAAATTTAAAAAAAATTATTAACACACTAAAAAATAATAATCTCATAGATTCTTTAAAAAAAGAATGTCTAAATTTAACAAATAAATCTATCTCTATGTAACAACAAGATATAAAATCTTTACATAAACTCATGATAGTATATGATGAAAAATATTCCACCCCTTTATTACTACTAATATTCATAAGAAAAGTTTTAATGGTCATATTTAATAGCTCTCATAGGTGGTTGCAATAGCCTCGGATGAAACTCTTTCTTGACAGCTCAATAGGTTCTTTATATTCTCATAAGATTATACACTATTATAGTGTAAAATTAATTTATATAGTGGGAATAATTTGTTCATGAATAATTTTTTATTATCTTTGTATCAAATATTAAATGACAATTTCATTTTGAAAATATGGTTGTAAGTATCTAGAAAATAATTCTACAAAAGTCTAAATATAACATTTACAATATAGGCTAAGTATTATTATGAATTTATAACATTTATAAATCATTATCCCTAAATATTTTATCATAAATCCCAATATTAGAAAAAGTTATTATGAAAAGAGTAATTTATTCAATTTGATAAATTGATATTCCACTGTCCAAAAAATAAATAGATTTCCTACAAAAACATTCATAATGCAATGAAATTATAATATTTAGTAAAACATATTCTTTAATGAAATGAATTTTTATTTTCAAAAACATGTTATAATGAATTTAAATACATTTTTAATCAAAAAAATGATAAGAAATAATACACAATGTAGGGTCTGAACCTAAATTGTTTAGATCTTTTTGGGTTCAAAATGGTGGCCCGAATAGGGTGTGAGTAACACAATGTAGGAAAACACCAATGATATCTAATGAAATCTTGTATATAAATATAAAATTAATTATTTTGAAATTATATTAATAAGTATTTGTATTGAAATTAATAAATGTAAACATATTTGAACTCGATTTCCTCATTTATGCCTAACTAACTATACCTACTTCATCCTTATTCAAATGTCTCTGAAAATATGACCACTAATTAGTAAAATAACAAAGGGTCATAGTCACGATCATAAATTCATAATAGTAACATATTATCCATCAGTAAACCAATGATTCCTTAATTTTAGGAGGCAAGTCTAACTCATAATAAAGAAACAGTCTGGACCTAAAGGTCATAATATAGTCTAAGGGGTGAATCATTTCCCTTTTTTCTAGTAATATCAACTGATCCTAAGTAAATACTCTAGGTAAAAATAGGGTAACTATTCTAAGCCATATGTTATAAAGAATTCATATTATAAATAAGGCGCATCTTCTAAATAATTAAAACTACGGATATAGAATTCCACATTTAACAAGCCCACTCAATTATGTGTAGCATCATGTCTAACTTTCTAACTGATATAAGAAGAAGCATAATGTCTAACAATTAAAAAGAAATTTTGAGTATACTCATGTTGAAAATCATAATAAATGATTAGGGGAATCGTATATATCATCCCGAACCATTGGTGTGTGAATCATATTTCCCACAATACTTAACCAAGGTCCAACAGTAATAATAAACTATTATATTCAATAGTAATACATAAATCAAGTGGAATATCCATCTCGTTTTACATTTAAAAAGTATACAATTTACATGGGATGATATCCATGTGAAAATATGGAACATCATGATCATTTTATTTTTCAATTTAATCCAAAATTATAAGAAGTTCCATTAAAATATACACTCCATAATACCATTTGATTTATCCACTTTGGTTGTTCTATTGTGATATTGAATCATAAAGTTAGTGATCAAAGACCGAAAGAGATTATCCAACGCACATAAAATTTCATATCATTCTATTTATCATTTCACTTACGATTGAAAAGGAATCAATAATTACATTTTATAATTTAGATATGGGACAATTTTAATTCCTTTACATTAAACAATTCATCCTATTAAAATTTTTTAGTTTCCTTTTTAAGAGTCATTCCAAATACCCTAAGATGTGTTTTGGTTAATTGTTCCCATTTTGCATCATGTTTATATAACATAAATCCCCCAAGGGGTGGTTAATTATGAGGTGTCAATATTATACAATGTTAAAGGGTCCTATAGAGGGTCTAAGTAATTATGTATATGATTACATAAAATGGTTAAAAAATTTAGTAGAAACCCATGGAAAATCTAGAACATGGTACACTATTTCATTTTACAAAAGAAAATGATTTAAGGTAAAAACATTTAAACCAAATTTCTTATACATGATAAGCTTTTCTCTTCCGTTAATTTTATTTAATTTGATCCAAAAAATTGTGAAAATTAATAACCGAGTGAATACACTAAAAATTGGAAATATTAGCTCACACAAAGATAACCCATATGAGATAAATAAAATCCCAAATAAAAATAGGTAATAAGAGTCCTAGAATTTATTATAGTCTTCCAAAAAATATTAAAACATTCAATTTAGTCCAAAAATGAGGTAGAACTATCCTGTCCAAGATGAGAAGGAGTAGGATCATATAGGGAGATACTGGGTATGAAATAGTTTGGAAAAGTGGTAAACCACCATTCAAGGATGGAAGGGAAAATTGCAATTTTTAATCTTCTAAATAGGTTTATGTTTAGGAAACATTGTTACAAAAATCATTAACCAACCATGAAATGCCACTATTTAAGGATATACCCTTCCACATGGTTTCCTCATATGGTTTACCAATCATGTGGAGATACTTCCCAAGAACACACCTATACATATCGTATGGTTAGACAAACCATGATTCAACTATTGAATTTCTTATATTCTTCTACATAAATCCCTACATCCTTATGGATCCCTCAAAGAGTTTAAAAAAATTATGACCATTTAAAAAAATTATGTATGGTTGACCTACATGGTTAGCAAAAACCTTGGGCCAATTTTCTACTCAAGTCGTCCTCTCCTAAAAAGTTTCTTTTAAGGACCATTGTTCCCAAAACTCTTTTGGGTCTCTAACAAAACTCACCAGACCCAAACCCAATCAAAAAAAAAATTATTGAGTTCCAAATCTCATAATTCTAGTATAATTGTTAGTTTTGGATTTTTTTTTTCACCAAACAAAAATTCAATTTCTTTTAGAATTTCAAACCATATCAAAAAATGATATCTTATAATTTAGGTTTACTTAACCTCAAATAATTGGTTGTTTATCATTTGTGTAAGGTGCCTCCTTTTTTGTTATCATTTCTCTTTTTAAGATGTGTGGTTACCTCTTATATGAATTTTTTTTAAATTACTTTGGAAATATCAGAAAATGTTTGAGTTTTTATTTTTTTATAAATATAAACTTACATATAAATCCCTTGTTGGGGTTTTATATATTTTTTATACTTTTTACAATTATAGTAAAGGTATTTAATCAGTCTTATAGTTTTTAGCTACTAAAGAATATTTTATATCAATTCCATGAATTTATATAATTTCCTAAAACTCTATTTCAAATGAATTTTATGTTGAAAGAGGTGTCTGAAACCATTTGGTTTCGAAAGAGTAATGTTATTTTTTCAAAGTATTCTTTTAACTAAAATTGTTTTTTATTATCAATTCGTTTTCATGGAAGGAAATTATTGATATCAAATTAATGTTTTCCTTTCGATATTGAATAAATTTATTATTTTAAAATGATTTCTAATGGTTTTTTCTATGCTTGGGTTTTCAATGGATTATAAATTACATGAAATTACAATTAATTATAATGAATGATTGTTTTTTTAATTTATAAAAGATTTTTAATTGATGCATGAGATACCCCCAGTTTTATCTAATGGATTCATTAAGTATAGTATATACTTTCCTCCAATTTTTGGTGTATTTAATTGTTATTATATAATTAATAGATGAATGTGTAAGGATATATTTCCAGATATGGTGTTAGAGGTGATATGAGGTTTGCAATTTATTATTTATTGTTGACTTGAATGATTTTCATATTTGTTTTAGATTATTTGATTCCACATTGACTATGTCATGGGAACCCTATGTTACTATGTTATAGGTCTCTCATCTTTTATAGTTTCAAGACATGATGACCATGCTGTCTCACCAATACTGTATATAGGTGATGTGTAAGGTCACAGATCTTAGTATACTGACCCTTTGTGTGTTTTTGAGGTTAATGGTTCCCATCGTAGGCCTGAAGTAATCTTGGAATAGTTTGACTTTTAAATTTATGGAACAAAGAGATTACACACTATGTAATTAATACATTCTTTGTGATAAAGTTTCATGACTTATGTGGGATGAGTCACATTATTAAAATATTTAGGGTTAAATAATAAAAAAACATGTTTTTCAGTGGAATAAGACCCCAAACATTTAATAAAAGTTTAAACTATATGCACACCATGTAAATACCATATGCGTCAAATCATTAAAGGGTTGAAGCCGCTCGAGTTTTTAACAAACCCGACATCTACAATTCCTCCCTATCGCATTCCAGGTGACCAGTTCTTATCTCCATTATCATTTTAGATCTTATCAACCAGGGAGAGATTCTTGGCTTCGGTCTTCGGTCTGTAGTGATCCAAGTTGATTTTGACCTCTATTTAGAGTTTTTATCGTGGTTTGATCTTTTTTTCATCATATTACCTCCTTCCATGTAGTGGAGGATGATATTCTGTGTTTTTAATGGAATGTTTTGTGTTTTTTGGTGCAGTTTTTTCATAGAATCCTTGGATGGATGTAGTTATTACTGGAGAGGTGATCAGAGAACCAAAATGTTTTTTGTTCTCATGAAAAAAATATTTACAGGTTTTTAGGTATGTGATTCATTTCATCTATTTTTTATTTACATGAAAAACATAAAGTGTTCATTCATTGTCTCTTTGGATAGAAATGAAATTTACTTAATAAGTAATAGATTGGATAAAACAAATTGGATACAAATCACATGTTTGTGATGTTTTTTCTTTATATGATGATAGTGTATTGCCTTTTTTACTAGACTATGTGATATCAACATTGTAATATTTTTTATCATTTTTTTATTCTTATATTTTCATGTTTTAATTGATAAGGATACTAAACCTAGAATATATTGATAATAAACTATATTGAGATATTAAAGAAGAGTAATGTCTGAAATCGAGTTTTTTATGTAATTGTTTGATAATAAAATTGATGCAATGTGAATGTTTAGTTAAAATTAATCTTCCATGTGTTTAATGGTATTTATAGATAAGGTAAATCATTTTTACTCATGATGATAATAATTGAAAAATATTTTTATTTTATAATGGTACTTCTCTAGTTTTTTGACAAAAAAAAATTTAAGATCATTTTTTTCTTAATAGCGTAATATAGAATGATTCATAGGTCTCCTATAGTTAGATTATATTAATAAATGAATTGGGAAATTCAATATGGAGTAAGAACCAGTTTCGTGATAAATATAATTAGCTATGGACCAGGTTTCTTATTTTCTTGAGAATGATGAGTGCCTTGTTTTAAAGACATGAGAGTGCACCTTCATGAGAAGGTTGAATGCCTTATTTTTATAGACCAATTCTATTCATGTTTATTTTTGATGTGTTTTGGATATGGGCCCTATGATATGAGACTAACACAACTTAGCATGGAGAATCAATTTTTGATACGGGATGGGGACGCCTAGATGTGATGTTATCTTAGGATCGCTAAGCCAGGGATGGCCATTTAGATATGTGGGAAAGGAGGCCAAAATAATGTTGTAGGAAATAATTCCAATGTTGTAATGTTGCATAATTATATGCATGGGGATTTCAAGGATGGAACCATAGGTCATGGACCGGTTTAAATCAAGGATTACCCATTAATGAGATGTTGAGAGCCAGTATTCTCTCTTATGAACCAGTTTAATTAATGATGTCTGAGTTGCTTGTTTTATCAGTATTACTTTTCGAACATCTTGAGGTAGTTGGATGTGATTGATTGCATGTTTTCTATTAGTGTTATCTTAGGGTGTTTTTATAGAGTGCATGTATATGGAATAATTCTTAAAATTAATAAATAAATGTTGAACCCTGGGGGTTGGTTGATGTTGGAATAAAAGTTCTAAAAAGATATTAATCCACATAATCCATGGACTTGGTTTTTATTATTGATGGAGGGAATGTGATTTAATCTAATTGTTTTTTATAATTAATAGACTCTGGAATAGTATTAATGGTTAATTAATTAATAATTAACTAATTAAAATAAGAATGTGATAAAAAGGAATAAATTTAATGAATCTATTTTAAATTATTGTGAGCTTATAGTATATCTAGTCTAAAAATTGGAAGTTAGGACTCTGAGTAATTTTATCTAGAGTTAGGTCTAACAATATTTTGTACATATATTGTAGTTCTGATCTATTTTATATCTTGTATATTCTACGATTTCATACACTTCTCCACCAATTTTGATTATGGAGAATAACACCTAGTGGAATCTTGAAGGGTGTTTTCCTTAATATCATGGTCAGAGGATGGATGGATGACTACCCCCTCTTGCCCCACTTTTTTGTCTTGGTAGTTACATGTGTTAGTATGCACAGTGGTTAGTTTTCACTTATTTTTTATAGACATATGTGTTTGAATGTTGTGTTTCACACACATGTATTACTGGATATTTTATCTAGAGGATTATTTTAGGTATGATTGATATAGTTTGTGATGTAATGAGGTACTTACTTAGTGTATGGAAAATAATAGCTTGAGGTATAATATTAGAAGTTTGATATACATTATAAAAGATGTGGTATCTTGCAAAAACTACTTTGTGAATATCTATGCATATGCGATATGGGATGGTTTTGTTATGTGATTAAATAGGTGCATGTTGTGAAACCTTTCCCAACTGTGTATGGGATGGATTACTTTTAGATATATATTGATCAGGACGTGTGATGTTGGGGAATAACAGCAAACTAGTGAGGAAGTAGTAGCATAGTACCCTTGCTAATTTATTATTATATTACAATATCGATTGTATGAAATAATTTGTGATAGTTATCCATGGTGATTCTAGGAACATAGTATACATGTTTATGATATGAGATAGATTCAATTTTATGAATTGTGATTTACCATGAATTCATTAAATTTTTCATGGGAGGCTCTGGGGAGGATCCTCTTAAGTATACTGTTATGTTCACCCTACATGTATATAAATTGTTTTTAATTTCATATAGAGTATTTTGGTGATTGGTCATGATATTACAAGCTCATTTTTTTGTATGATATCATTGGGATTTAGGGTATCTTTCAGATTTACCTTTTGGGTACATGTAGTTCTCTTCAAAGTTTTTAGTATTGTATGATAATTCATGTTTGATCTTGGGTTTTCTTATATAATTATATTTGTGGTTGTGTGTGTGTTCGTATGTGTGTGTGTGTGTGTCTAAGAATGTGTTGGTTATTGTATCCTTCATATGTATATCTTACAAATGTTTCTATTATAGGGTAGTGCCTCACAAATGCATGTTGATTATACCATTTATGCTAGTACCAAACCTAAGTCCAACTAGAGGTGGGGCTTCGGTAGTCACCATCTCTCTCTCTCCACATTTTGGTATCTCTGTGGGGTGGAGGTCATGATAGAGTGGTGTTGAAGGTTAAGTTTAAGGGATAGGATAGAGTTTGTTGTTTGGCATGGGTGAGGTTTCATGGGATGGTAGGGAAATTTTGTCGGATAAGTTTAGTAAGCGATGTAAGCATAAGATACCAGTAAAGACATGACTATTTATGGCACCCTCTGATCTGATGCATAGACATTCATGTTTACTGAGCCTATAAATTATGTTATAATTGATTTAGGGTAGAACCTGGGAAAGGGTCAAACATCATTTACCATTTCACCTATGTTTGAAATTTACCTTGATTCTGATTAAAACCATGAAAATATAATAAAATAATTCATTAATGTTAAGTATTCATGTTTTTAGGTTTAAAATCTAAAATATTTTTTTATTCTTGTAGGTATTTCTCTAGGTCAATGTCCTTGTCTGGTTCATTCAGATTATGTTCAGCAAAATGTGTCAGTAAATCATTTTAGAGTACATGTCGATGATAATGACACTTGTAGCAGTAAGCATAGAGAGTTTTAGTGATAGATTCTGAATAATTATGGGGGCTCCATTTTAGATAAAAACACAGAGGACTAGTTCAAGGTGTTTGAGATAGATTTCTCTTCAATCTATTCTCGATAAGATAAATGTGTTTCATTGGATGTGATGATTCTACATGGATCAATGAGGTAGTCATGGTTCTTATTCCTCAAGGATCATGAATATTCTGCAGTCTTGTGGTTAAATTTATGATAGATTTTTTCAGTATAGTGTCTTTCTTATATTGTGATGGCGTGAAATCATTGGGAGTTTCTTACCATTTAGTAAGGGAGACGATGTGAGTGAGGGCTTCAGATCTGTTGTAGGACCCTTCTATGATATGATTCAGAAATATTTCTATATGAGGATTCTAGGTTGAGGGTTTCAATGAGGCTTTTCATCTAGAGATCCAATTCCATGTCACATCATTTATTATTAAAACATATCTTACGATATTCTCAATATAAGATGTCATCAAGGGGATGATGTCCTGGATCGGGTCATCTATCTGGGGGATTTGATAGGATTCCTCCTTAAACAAAGCGATTGTTAAGGGTTCCTAGTTTCCAGGACATATGAGTTTTTGATAATTTGGTGGTAATTCATATACCTCATCATATCTTTTTTAGGGGAGAAATCTCTCAGACTAATGGTAGGGTATACTAAGAATTTTTTTATGTTTAGGCTAGGGTAATCACTGGAAGGGGTGTCTAACCATTTTGAGTAGTCCACATCTGTCTGGTGGTACACTTCATGTTCCTTCATTGAGGCAGTTTCAACTTATGTAGCAATATCATGTTGATTCGGTATGTGATTAGTAGAGAATATATGTGAATGGTATTAGATAGACCTGAGACACTCCTCATCCTCAGAGAGAAGAGTGCATCCATAGATTTGGTTCTTAGTTGGGTCATAGAGGCTATAAAGTAGGTCTTAGTAAAATTTAGGCTTTTTCTTTTCTAGCATGTAGGGAGCAATAAATACTTCAAGGTAACGTTTAATTGTTTTTTTCATGGGTGCAAGCTTTTTTTGACTCATGATAGATGCACTCCTTTATATCACCCACCCTTTTCCATGCTTTAGGACTTGAGTTAGAGGTTCTCTTAATTCCATTTTCAATGACTATGCTTGTTGTCCGTCCAGATGACTTGTATGAAGAATGTAGAGATTTTGATTTGGTGATGGGGAACATGTCTTTTGAGTATATTTTATAGATTTATAGTTATATCCATATGATATCATCCTCAATATAGATTATTTGTATTTAGTTTAGGTTGTTGTAGATATCTTCATAAGTAGGGTAGTGTTATGTGATGCTAATGGAGAGGTAACAGAGTTCTCTAGTGAGAGAAAAACCCAACAATGGGCCAGAGGCATGTTCCTTCCTTGTCATCATTGATTTCTCAGTTTTTGTTGAGTTCATCGAAGGTTCAGTAGGTTTTGTTTCCTAGGTTTTGGGAAGAGTACCCCAATGTCTTTTCAAAAGAGCTTGTAGCATTACTCACTTGATAGGATATAAAGTATGGGATTAGGCTACAACCATGAATGAATCCCATCTTGATGAATCCATATTAGATGGAACCTTCGGAGTTGCGAGAGATTCAAGTAATGCTTGATGATCTATTATAGCATGATTTTTTTTCCGGTCGAGTGTGCCACTATGTGGTCCACTAGTATTTGTCATGATGAATTTCAATGGAAGTTTGCATCTTTTAATTGATTATCATCACATAAATCTAGTGATAGTGAAGAACAAGTATCCTCTACTATGTAATTATTTTTTTATACAATCTACTTAAAGTAACAATTTTTTTCTTGAAGATTTATTTGTGGTCTAGATATCTGCATATGTAGGTGAAGGGTAAGGATATTCATAAAACTACATTCCATCATCTTCATGTATATTATGAATTTTTTTGATTTCATTCGGTGTGTATAATGCTCATGCATTGTTCACGGGGTTTATTAATTAAGTGTTCAATGAGTTTTTGTATAAGTTCATATAGGTTTTCATCGATGACATCCACATGTACTCCACATCAAAGGAGGATCATGTGGTGTATTTGCGTGCCATTTTGGGAGTTCATTATCATGATAACATACTCAAGAAGTAGTGAAATTGTTAGTTATGAGATCTCGAAGTATTCTTCATGGGGCATGTGGTGTCCCATCATGGATTATATATGGATCCATAGACGATAGATTCAATTTTCTCTTGGGAAGTCACTTTGATAGTGATATAGGTGTAGTGTTTCCTTGGTCTTATAGGATATTACATGAGGTTCATTTTCTATTTCTCTGATGTTCTAAATACTATAAAGTCTTTGACCAGAAAAGATCAGGTATTCTTGTGGAATGAGCAGTTCAAGGAACATTTTGAGTACTTGAAGGAGACGATGGTAAGTGCTCCAATTTGTTGTTTTCTAGATGAGTGACTTCATTTTGAGTTTTTCTGTGATGATTCCATTCTTGTATTTGGTTGTTTTTAGATTCATCAGATATTTTTTGTTTCTTATGGTTTTTGGAAGTTATATTCCCAAGAGAGTAACTATGTTACCCATGATCTTGAGTTGGCGGTATGGGTTTTTGTTTTGAATTTTTGGAAACATTACCTCATCAGTAATAAATTTTTGGACTTTACTAACCATAAGAGCCTAGGGTATGTCTTCTTCTAGTGTTACATGAACATTACACATCATATACGGAGGGAATTATTACAGGATTTTGAATTTGATATTTAATTTCTTCCAGGAAATGGAAATTTTATAGTCGATGTTTTGGGAAAGATGTTTCATAGTGGTGCCATGTGGAAATCTAGATATATATGGATAGTGATGGAATATATCTCAGTGATGAATGTACATATATTAGAGGTTCGATTTAAATGTTTTCATTTCTAGTTGAAAATGAACCCATCTTTGGTGATTTATGTAGAGGAGTCCCAGCTGGGTGATTATAATATGGAGCACTATAGAGAATGAGTTGTTTTGGGTGATGATCCTTATGGGTTTTCTAAGGATGTACAACAATAGTTTTTGTTTTTAGGAAGGTTATTAATTCCTTCAGTGATTCTAGAGATGGTTTTTTAAAGTTAAATATTTTTCCTTTGGTGTTTCATTCCTGCATGAAGAATATGTACTGAGCATTGTGAGTTCAGTTTTGGTGTCTTGGGTTGAAGTGTGCGATCGCAGAGTTTGTTTTACAATGTTTGGTCGAGAAGAAAGTGATGTGTATGCACTGTGTTTCCAATGGTTTTCTACATCAATTATATGGTACCTAGTGGAAGTGGGAGTATATATATATATGGACTTGATTATTAGTTTAACATGAGGTAGGGAGGCTACGATTCTATATGTGTGATAGTGGATATTTTGAATAAATAATCATACTTTATCGATATTAGGGAGTCTATATTAGTGCATATTTTGTTGAGGTAGTATCTATTGTAGGTGGTAAAAATCCATAGAGTCCATAGTATGATAATCTCTAATCAGGATCCCCATTTTACCACCTAGGTTTTGTGAGATCTCCATCATTATTTTTTATCGTAGTCATGCCTTATAACTTATTTTCATCCATAGAAGGACAATCAGACAGAGTGGACCGTCAAGACTCTTGAATTAATTTTACGCTCTAATGTTCATGATTTTCGAGGTTCATGGATGATTCACCTTCTCATGGTTGAGTTATATTACCATAATAGTTTCTATTCCACCATTGGTATAAGTCATTTTGATGATTTGTACAGCCGGACTTTACATTCTCTATTGTGCTATATTATGGTCATAAGTAGTAATTCTCATGTCCAAAATGGTATATAATATTATAGATATGTTTCTAGTAATTCATGAAAAATGTAACCTAGCATAGGATCATCATAAATGTTATGAGGATCCTAAGAGGGGACCTCTAGAGTTACACATTGGACATCATGTATTCATGAAGGTTACTCCTCATTGTTGGTAACCAAGGTTTTGTTATGGGAGTAATATTTCTCCCCAGTTTGTAGAGGCTTTTGAGGTGTTGGAACATGTTACAGATTTAGAATATAAAATAGAACTTTCCACATGGATTATTAGGAAACACAATGTTTTCATGTGTCTCAAATCAATTTTCATCTTCGTGATGGCTCTCGTGTCATCAATTAGGGCGAGATCAATGTTGATGATGATGTGACCTTTGAGGATCGACCAGATAAGATCTATGGACTCTATGAGAAGGTGTTGTGTGAAAGTTATTTTCCATTTTTTTCATGTCTTGAGGAGGCATGATGGTGTTGAGAAGAGTACATGAAAATGTGAGTCAGAAATTCATGATCAGTACCCTAAGTTGTGTGATGTTTTTCTCTTCCCTTATAATACTATTATTTTTTTGATGTTGTTCATTCTGTTTTATGAGATGGTTTCCTCTTCATAATTTTTTTATATTTACTATATTTTGAGAGTTATCTCCCCTAGGAGATTATTTAGGAGATGGTTTGGTTTTTTCATGGTTTTGTTCTTATGCCTCTTAGTTTGGTGGATGAGCTTCTAATATGGAAAGACCCTTGAGGGATATAAAGTGGGAGACAGGTTATATGACCCCATTTTCATTTACTCTCTAATTTTAGTTTGAATACATGAGTATAATAAGGTTTTATAGGTATCTAGTGTATGGTCTTGGATTAGAGTAGATTAACCCTTTATGTGTTTCTAAGGATCTTGGTTCTTGAAGGATCTGTGGAGTAAGTATGGAAGAGTTTTGATTTTACTATTGGGAACAAAGAGATTACATGTCGTGTAATTGATACATGACATGTAATTGAGTGTGATGACTTCTGTAGGTCCAATTCATGGTTTGGAAATATTTAGGATTAAATAACAAAAATACGATATGTTTTTGTGGAAAATGACCCCAAATATTTGCATAAAGTGTAAATGGTTTATATGTCATGTACACCTTCTATGTATCAAATCATTAAAGGGGTATAGTAACTTAGGTGTTCCACAAAACGTATGGTTTCATAACCTTCATATGTCATTCTAGGTTATCAGAAGCTCCCTTCATCATCATTTTGAGTTCCCTTGAACTAGGGATCGTTTCTTGACTTCTATCTTCGATCTATGGGGATCAAAGTTCAGTTATACCTCCATTTCAAGAAGTTTCTCCCATTTTTATCTTATTTTTATACCATTTCTTTCTAAAATGTGATTGGGTGTGATCTTACATGGTTCTGATGGGGTTATTTGTGGTTATTTTTTGTGCGGTGGTGTTGTCAAATCCATGGATTTATGCATATCTTGGGGGACGGGTGATCAAAAAAATTCAACATGGTTCGTTCTCGTGAAAATAATATTGTATGATTTTAAGGTAGTGGATTCCTTTCATCAGTTATTTTTATTTCTATGAAAATCATAAATTATTCATTCTTTATACCTTCATATGGAATTGAAATTGAACTAATAATTATTTAACTACATTAAAAAAACTGGATATCAATCATATGTTGGAAATGTTGTTTCATTATACAATGAGACTGGTTTGCCTATAATTTTATAGATAGTGTGATATCGATGTTGTAGGATTTTTTTTCATGTTTTTATAATTGTATTAGAATGTTATAATTGATATATAACATAAACTAATAATTTATTGATAATTAATTTTTTTGATAAATTAAAGAAGAAGTGTTTATGTAATCTAATGGTTAATGTAATTTGTTAATAATCGTCTTGATAAAATCTACATGTTTAATTCTAAGTGATGTTCCTTGTGTTTAATTTAACAGATAGATAATGTGAATCATCTTTATGAATGATGATAAAAATTTAAAAGTCATGTTAACTGATAATGGAACTTCTCTAGGTTTGGTGAAACCTTAATAAATACAAACAAAATTTGTTTCCTTGATAGATTTTTATAGATATATGACATAGGATTCCTATAGTTTTAAAGTTTTAATAAATGGATCGGTTAATTATAGATGGACTAACAACTAGTTTTGTGATAAAGATAATTTTCCATAGTTTGAGTAGACCATTTTCTTGATAATGTTGAGTGCCTTTTTTTGGATCCATGAGAGAAACATTTCACGAGGAGGTTGAATGCCTAATTTTGAGGACCTTGTGCCATGTTGATTAATTTCCCATTCTTATTGCTCTGTGATGTGCTCTAGATATGAGCCTTGTTATATGATCCGGATACAGATTATCATGTAGGGATAATGTGTGATATCGAGAAGGGAGGCCCAGATGTGATGTGAGCCTGGGATGGCTATTTTGATATGTTGTAAGGGAGGAAAAGATGATGTTGTTGTAGATGATGCATGTTTTGGAAAGATGCATTGGTATATTCATGGGGGTATCAGGGATGGAACCATAGGTGATGGAATGGGCTAAAGCTGGTCTTACAAGTTGATGAGATGATGGGAGATGGTATGATAGCTTATGAATCGGTTTAATTACCAATATCCCAGTGTCTTGTTTTATCTATATTTTTTCTCCACTGCATGAGGAAATTTGAGGTTATTGATTTTATGTTTCCCCTTGTTTGAGGTTTAAAATATGAATATTTAATATCTATTCTTCATGGAAATAATCATCACAGTTACTAAACAATGGAGTTTGTGATTCAAGATAAGAAGAACACTAAGATAAACTTGTTATTTGAAATTAAAGGTAGTTTCATCCAAATTAATTAAACATTCAATGAAGATATTCATTCATTATATAGTGGAATTTATTAATAAAATATGTGGATTTCACTAATTTTTTATGAAGGAACGATGTATAGTATTTTGAAAAAATAAATAGTAGGGTATTTGAATATGATTTCATGGAAATTAAAGCCTACAAATATTTACCAACTTTAATGAGAAAATCAGGATTCTGTAATTCAAGAAAAAATTACTTATTTTAATAAATAAATATTGTTCATGTGATAATGGAAATATAAAAGAGAATAATTAGTAAGTGTCATTATAGTTGTGAACTGATTTTTTATTCCAAGAGATAATATTTATTGTATCATAAATTGGGAATCTGATTCTTTTATGTCATTAATACATTTTTTGTATCAATGAGAAAATTTTCTAATAAAATTCACGATGAATAACCAGTGCACAGAGGAATAAAAATGATAAGCATGATACACAACATTTCCTATGGTGTATTTGTATCATACAAGTAGATTGAAAAATAATATTAATTTTGAGAGGGGTAGAGACAAATATATATCAATGTTTCTCATATCTAGTGTCTAAACATTCATATTGAAGAGCAACTAGATTATTGGAGATCACTGTTACTCAATTGGAATAGAATCATATGATTGAATTATGAATAAGATTTAAAGTTTTGATATTTACAGAGGTTAGGTTTCATTAAGTATAGTAGAATATCCATAGTTAGTCAAATACACTATTTATTAAAATGATCCCATATATTAATTAAATGATATTTTGGATAACAAATCATATCTTGTTCCCGAGTGTTCGAGAAAGAAATTGTAACTATCAGAAATATGTTGTGTATGAAATGAGATATTGGATATAATTTATATCATAATGAGATTCCATGTTAGTTGAGATAAAATATGTGGTATAAAAGATACAAACGACAAAAACAATTATAATATAATGTTAAATTAGTGTCTTTAGATAATAAGAAAACACAACAAACAGTATGTTTCCCATGAAGGGGGAAACCTTATAAAAAATATACTTTACATTTCTCATTGTATGTTATTATTGTTTTTTGGGTAAGATATATACATATTCATTTATATCCTAATATATAATAAGAGACTGGATATTGAGATGGGTATTTTAAAAGATTGAAAGATAATGTGGATAAAAATTTGGTAAACACATCATCACACTTGATTCATCCCCGTATGATTCCAGACAATACCTTAGGAATTTTACTTATTCTAAAAATATATGAGGAGAATTATATTTCAATAAATAAATTTTCAATATTTTTTACACTAGTATTGTAAAATTATTGGAACCCTGAATTTAAGAAAACACAAAAAAATAATCAAGTTATTGAATTGATGATAATGAGGAATTTTTTCATGATAAGAAGATAAATCTAATAAAAAACATTCATTCAAAAGAAGTGTTGGTTTTAGAAGATGATTCGGTAATTATTGGTTAATTATAAATACCTTTTTCATTTCTTCTAAGTATAAGAAATTAGGTGGAGGTTTATAATATCACTATAGAATAATGAAAGAATGTTTAGACTAGTAGAACACTAGGGACAACAACACATACTTTATTATAGTCTCATGTTAAACTAAGAGATTTTATATAAGATTTAGATAATTAAGAGTGGATTGATTCAATTAATCAAGATTCATATTAGATTTAAAATAATGACACTCTTGAGTTTATATCCAATCCAAAAAATAATAATGTTATTAGAACAAATTGGTTGTTTCATAATAAGAGAATGAACAAGGATAAGTTGTAAGAAACATGGGTTGACTTGTGTGAAAATGGTAATCATGAGTTAAAGGAATTAATTTTGATTATCCATTCACACATGTTTCTTTTCTTGATAATATTTTTATATTTATAGTCATTAATACATAAAGGAAACATTAGATTTTTAAAATGGATATCTAGTATTCCTTCCTTAATAAAGAATTTGAAGAAGATGTGTACATTGAGAAACCTGATAGATTGTTTCTCAGTTAGGAAGAAGGATATGTTTATAGGTAATACAAGGATCAATGTTTGTTAAAAAATTCCCTAATTTCATGATATTAAATGTTATAACCATTCTAAATGTTGTTAAAATTCAAAAAGTTAAAAGCCTAAAACAATTTCTTCATTAGAGATGATAAAGTGGTATCACATTTTATTATTTCATATGTTGATGATGTCATATTTACTGTAAATAAAGAAGTGTGTGTAGAAGATTACTTTTTAAATGAATATGATGATTGAGATGTCCATACATTGAGAAATAAGGATTTTCCTATGCCTAAAATTTTTTCCAGAGGAATAGAAAATCATTCTTTCCAAATTAAATTATTCTCATCAACTTCTAAATTAGTTTTTAATAAAAGATTTAAATCCTATTTATACCCTAGTTTTAATACGGACCATGAATTAAATGGATGAAAAATTAATGGATGTTGATTTGAGATAATTTTAGAATCTTTCTAATAGTTTGGATTACATAATTTCTTGATCACTGAATATAGTCTATGATGATACATTATGTGCAGAGTATCAAAATTCATTAAAAAAGTCTTATTTTACTGCTGGAATGAGGATACCGTGGTATATTAAAGGTGTGATTCACTATGGAAAAAAATATGTTAGTGGCGGAAAGCTTGATCATTTTGGATATAATAATGAAAATTTGGATAGAACCTTTGATGATAGAAGACTAATATATGGTGAAATTTCCATTTTAGGTGTGAATATTGTTTGTTGGAAGATAATTAAACAAACCACAATAACCTTGATTGATACTGAATTTGAATTTTCTATATCAACTCAATATTCTACCATATTAATGTGGATGAGGACTCAATTGGGAGATACCAAAGTGTATATGATGTTAATGTTTTTTATTGGATGTGATAATCTAATAGAAGAATTTTTTTTAAAAATACGTATCATCATCCAGGATAAAATAACATTTATATAAAATTTCACTTCATCATGGATCATATTGAACAAGATATAACAAATTCATAATTTTTTCTAACAAATTAAAAATAGAAGATATTTTCATTTAACCATTTCCAATGGATTTATTTTATATATTACGGTTCTTCATGGGAGTTTAATATCATTCCACTCAGGGATAAGGTATAGTGAATGTGTCCCCTCTCTCAATTTTTATTTATATTATTATTTTCAATATAGAATAAAGAAAATATAAATCAGATTAAATTTATAATTTTTTTTATTTATTGAGGGTGATATCATCAATAAATTAATAGAATCCAAATATACGTGTTTTAGCTAATAGGGTAGAAATACCTAATTTAGTGTGGAATTTATTTTGATACAGTTTTCAAAAGTGATAATCTATGAATTCATCATGTTTATGTGATTTATAAACTATTATAACATGTTTGGTGATAATTTATATAGGAACTTGTCAGACTTGTTTTCAAAGAATACTTTTACAAAGTGGATGAAATTTTTAGTTATTCTTGGTTCGTATGAAGTTTTATAAAAACATGTAATGAAGTTTATTTAAGCCACTTTAATGCAAAATATAATATTATGGTTCTATATTATTGTTTCCCACGCTACTAAATAATAAGTAAATTCGGTATGTGTTGAGTTTAAAATGTGATTTATGTACAATTGTTTCTAATAAAATTTAAAGGGGTAGATTGTTGATCCCACGATGTAGTCATATTTTAGGGATCTAAAGATGTTTAATTAAGAAATTTTTCAAGTGTATATGGTTGTTTTTATCCGTTTTTTATGTATAAATAATGTTAAAACTCAATGTTTTCAATGTGTTTTATTTGTATTCAATTTAATTCCACAATGACGGAGTGATAGAAATATCAAGGGAAATTGTTTGATGTTTAAGAGAGTTATTTGAAGTGAAGGTAATGGCAGCTCAGTTTAGTCATAAATAAATATCATAGAAGAGTTCTTTATATTATATTCATAGAATGAGAATATGGGCCAATCAATGAAGTTTAAAGTCACATCATTAAAAAAGGAATATATAAATAAAATCTTCTGATTTGGGAGTTCTTGATTTCATTATGTGAAGTCATAATTCTGATAAGTTTTATACAAACTAGGTCAAATAACCTAATTGTTGGGTGAACTAGGAAATGATAGATTAAACAATTTCCACTTAATATCTTATTTCATCATAAAACAAAACACTCTTCTATCCCTTTATTGTTGATATTTATGAGCATAAATGAAAGAATGCGTGAGATGTTCTAATTTTACATGGTTCACCTACACTGAGATAAATCCAAGGAGAATACATAGGCATTATTTCTATCTACAAAATCTACTAATGTTTAATACTATTACCATATTTATAGAGGACTCAATATCCCTCTTGGTTTAAAACTAATAAAAATTTGAAAAATCACAGCTCTCTCAACTAATGTGTGTGAACTGATCCTTCAAATTATACTTTCAATGTACTAAAATGCCTTAGAAAAGTATCACACGTCAATGTATCATGAAGCACCATTTTCTCATTTATGTTGAATTACACATTACCATATCATGATTGAATTGAAAAGAGACCATATAAAAACTTTTTTTATTTCAATGTGAACTTGGTTAATCCCTTATAAAAAACATTTCACCATGTACGGAAATTACATCATGATCCAATTTTACTTTGAGGACTACAGTTCCCCAAAAACGTCATTCTAAAAACTGATATTCTCTTGCGGATGACCTCATTTAAGAACTATCATTCTCTATATACCATCATAAGTACCTTTTTAGTTCTTTTCACTGTATATCAGGAGTTCTTTGTAGAATTCAAGTACTTCGCGTAATTTGTTTCCATCATGAATGAATAAAAGAACATGATCCCATTTTTCATTTCAATCTATATAACTCCACAAACATACCTAAGTAAACTACTTTCATACACTGCTGAATTCTCACATCAATTATTTTTTATAATAAAATTCACTCTACCTAAACATGTTATTTGGGGTCCTTTGTAATGTCAATGATACCCAAAAAAGTTGCTAATCATTATTATGATTAACCCCTTTTCATATTGACCTCTACTATGAACTATAATTAATAATATATTTTCATATTGCCTGATTCCCCTATCAGTGGCCTCTGAAACACCAACTTCAACCAAAAATGTAAACACCCTTTTTGGGGACTTCAACCATACCACATTATCTTGAAAATGAAGATCCCCTTTTTTTCTCATAAAATAATTATGAAAAAAATATGTGATTTTTTAATATTTCATTTTAGTTATGAATACTTTCTATGTGGTTCTCATATAAATCACTTCTATAAGATCTCCCACTTGGATCTATGTGGTCCATCCATTTTTAAAATGGGATTCCTTCATTTTCCAAAAAAACATGGTTTTGAGGCATAAAAATATAGAAAACACTAGGAAATTTTTAACCTTCAAAATCACCATGATTTAGCCGCAACCATGATTGAATTTAGTTAATTGTATTTATCAAAAAATATAACACCCCAAAACATTGAAAATTTACCTTAAGGTATTTTTTCCCAATAATCTCCCCCTTTGAGTTGTTTATCAACTAAACACCATTTTATACAAATTTAATATTCTTCAATATTATACCAAAATTATCCTCTTATGATTCTAGATAGAAATCAATGATCTAATCAACACACACTCTAATCCCTCATGATCTAGGATTAGTGTAAGAAATATCAATAACATGAGAATTTCATCAATGAATCACTCTATTCTAGAAATAGTGAAATTATTTCATTATGAACCCCATCTTTCATGATTTATAACATTTGATTTATTATCCTTAGCATAATTATATTTAAAAAATTTCCTACATTTATAATCTCACAAACTACATCTCCCAATTTATTTATTAATACATTTTATCCCCTTTATTAAATGAACCCAATGTTCATTTTTTTGTGGCTGTATCAATTTAATGAAAACATATTTGTAAATAAGGGGAAAATACCTCTAGAAGAGGGGTCCCATATCCACACTTATTCAAGTGTGGGGAGTCGAATGAACTCCTTGATTTGGTTGATGACATTCAAATCATTTATTGGGTAAAGATTTTATTAGAATATCTACAGCTTATAGTTCAATAGTCTTGTACTCAAACATCACAAGCCCATGCACCACCTTCTCATTTATAAAATGTTATAAGATATCAATGTGCATCATCCATGAGTGATGCACATGATTTTTATTGAGATTTATAGAACACAAATTATCATAATGGATTCTGATCAGAGTCTTCAACTGCCATATCAATAAGTTTCTGCTTCATCCAAAATAATTGCTTGGAATATTGAGTACCTACAATATATTCAACTTCCGTGGTTCTCAATGAAACAAAATCTTTTTTATTTAATAGATGAGATACACAAAACACAAAGATAGAATGTACCACCTAATGTTTATTTTCAATCATCTATTTAACCATACCAATCTACATATGTATAGCCTAAAAAAACATGCTTATATTTCTCATTTTATAGAAAACTGAAATCCATTATTCCATTGATATACTAAATTATGACTTTTTACTTCAAAATAGTGGTATAATATCGGATTTATTTTATACAATGCTGCTTAGAATTAAAAAAACAATATTGTGTGTTTTCGTTATTAAGTATTACCGACTACCAAATATTTTCCTATATTCAAGGACATTAACATACTTTCCTTCATCATCTCATGAAATTTTCATCTAGGTAGCCACTGGAGTTTTGATTTACTTGTTATTATACATTTAAAATATTATAAGGACATCAAATTCATTTTTTTTGAAATAAATATTCCATATCTACCTTACATCACATGCAAACAGAAGAAAAATTATAGTTCTCCAATATTTGACATTTTGAACTCACTTTTTAAGAATTATACAAAATGTTTACACTATGCTTCATCTGATCAACATAATATTATGTATTCAATATAAATCATCACCATAATTATTTTATTACTATAATTATTTACATAGGGATTGTAATCAACTCCACCACACTGAAAACAGAGAATCATCAATATTTGATCAAGTCTTGAATAGAACACTCTTGGTGCTTCTTGAAATTAATATAGTACCTTCCTCAATAAAAACGCTTTTATAATCATCATGAATAAGAAAAACACTTATCCTCTCAATATTAACTTCTTCTTACAAAACCCTATTCATAAATGTTGAATTTATGTACAACTAAAAAGAATTGATCTTCAGAGGCACTGTTATGGCTTGGAATAGATGAATAGTATCGAACTTTACAATAGATGAAAATGTCTCATCAATATTAATTCCCCTAATTTGGGAGAATCCCTTGCACAGTAGTCCTGATTTGTTTTAAATTACCAATCCATCATCATTGAAGTTTTTTGGAAGACCCTTTGGTTTCAATGAAATTATTATCTATCAGTCTCAAAATAATCTCCCTAGTCTGGTTCTTCTCAATTTGGTTAAGCTCTTCATTATTATCATGAACCTAGTTATCACCTACAGTTTATTATTAAAAATATTTTGGCTATACTATAAATATGAAGGATTCTTACTGTAATGAATTCATCTCTATGTTTGAACTGGAACTTTCAGATCACCAATGATGTGTTTCCTTTAAATTTTAGCTCTACTCATTTTCATTTTTATAGAGAGATATTTTACTTTCCCCGACTCATCATCAATAGATTATTCTAAAACAGTATTTTCCAATTATATTACCCATAAGTTACTTACCACATATTAACTATCATCAAGGAATTTTCATTTTTTTGGGATGATTTTTTCCATTTTTTTCTATAGTGATATCATTAATTTCAACCACTTTTCCCATCCACTTTTTGATAACTTATTTAATTTTATTTTTCATATGTATTCAAGGAGTAACCCCTCGTATCCTTGTAACTCAAAATTTATATGTTTCTTAATATTGAGAATAAAACAATTACTTCCAAATATTGGAAAGTATTTAAATGTTGGATTCTTTCTATACCATAGCTCGTACAGAGTGTTTTCTTATTTAGACATAAGAATATCCTATTGAATATGTAGACCAATCTAAATATTTCTTTCTTCCATAATTTATCTAGTAGGTCCTTTTCAATGATAATTGTTCTAGTTATCTTTTTTACGATTTGATTTATACTCTGAACCACTCCATTTTGTTGAGAATTTCTCACTATCGAAACATGATTACATATCCCATGTCTCTCAATATAATATTCCTCTTGTATGTTTATGAATTTTGTAGCATTATCATTTTCAAGAATCCAAATATTTTTCCCAATCATCCATTAATCTTTCATATGATATAGTTTTGTTAAACTAAACACATCATACTTTTTGGAAATAAAAAATATGCATGCCATCCTATTAAATAATAAATGAAAAGAAAATAATTCATCATCCCTTTAAGGGATATTAGTGATATAGATCCACACACATATACCTACAATAAATTAAGAAAATTTGTTGACATTTTTTGTATTTCCATTTACATATTTCTGAAAATATATTCTTGTTGATAAGAATTGTATATGTGATTGTGATCATGTGATAGCTCCATGATATATTGAGAGGCATCACATTTGACCAGATATTCCAATGATGGTTGGCATAAACGGCCAAGACATTTATAAAAAATATATTTTCCTCTTATCTAGATAGAATTCACATATCTTATTCTCCACTCACATAGTATAAAAGTCCATTCATGTGATTTAGATATAAACATATTGTACCATATTTTCCCTTGAAGATGAAAAACTTCTTGGAAAATATTATACCATGACTCAAGTTACACAACTGACTAGCACATAGAAATTTGTGACTGAGTCCTTCAACAACTAATACCTCTACACATCTCATATCGTTTCCGCAAAATTTTGTTTTCCCAATCTAATAATCATCAGGCCATCATAATTTCCATATTTAAAAAAAATTCCTTGTCCTATTTGACTCCTCTAACAATATACCTATTTAATGTTATCTTGGATGTGAATCCAATGTCAAGAATCCATACACCAGCATGGTCTATTGTTTTAAGGTAAATTTATGGAATCAATACCAATTAATCACTTTTCTTTTTGATCAAAATCATTTAATTCATGCATTTTGTGGATTAATATTCATGATATTCCTTATATTATAATGGATTAAATTCATCTTGATGTGATTCAAAATGATTTTCAGTTTTTGTCTCATTTGATGATTCTTTGAGAATATTCTTATGTCCAATATGGGTCTTCTTCAAAACATTACTTTTCATTATTGATGGGAAATATTTGTCCATGTGTTTGAGTCCACACAAGAAACAATGACCATCAAAATGATTCTTGTAATATTGAACTCTATGTGACCATCATTACATATCATGTTCCCTTTAATACCTTTTTTCATTAAAACAAACATTTTGAAAATTTCTCATCAATCCACAATAAATACACATGATATAAAGTGAATTATAATGATTCATTGTTGTAGGAACAGTTATTCAATGGTTTCTATGAACCTTTTGGACCTCTATTCCACTCTTTTAATTTTTTTACTTGAGTGATCTTCTTCAAAATGTCATACTTAGAGACAAGAATCTCTCTTAATATTCAAATTTTCTTCATATTACGACAACTTATTTTCAATTTATTCAATGTGGTTATGTTGATATTTGTCTATCTTAGTAAAACAATCAATCACCCTTTTCTATTCTTTAAAATTGATCTTGTAATCAATGAAATTTTATTGAGTTCTATGGAAATGAAAATGTAATACTTTCAATTTCACCCTTTATCTTAAAATTCTATTACACCATCTATTGTATATAGATATTAAAATCATGAACCACTCTATTAAATTTATTCCTTTTGGATATCTAAATATCTATCTCTGGAATAGTGGCTTCTAATTAATAATATAAAAGGGAAATTACTTTGAATTCTTCATTGTTTTGTATTTTCTCCCTTATCTGATAGTTACCTACAACTTTTATCATAGAATTTTCTCCTCATTCCTTGTAGATATCAAAATCTACAACATCAAATTCTTATAAACATTAATTTTTTTTAACGAATAAGCTTCTTATTTTTGAATAAGTTTCTCTTAAAAATTTAATAGGTTTCACATAGGATGAATACTTATTCATGGAAATTTTGACTTCATCTTCTTCATCTTGAAACTTCTTGAGGAACCTTTATATCATATGTCTAGACTTTCCACATCAAAATAATGCAAGTGAATGTTTCCAATTAAACATTCATATTTCACTTTAAAAATTTTAGGAAAGGAATAAAATGACATGATATATCTCTTCTTCTTCCTGGATAACTTCAATAGTGATCTACTTTATGGCCTTGAATTCCACCTTTTTATACATCCCTTTTTTCACATAATCATTATCATCATTTCTCATATCGTATGAGACAATAGTACTATGAAAACTATCCAATGATAGATCCTTTGGATATCCATCGTCCAATGTAGAAATTTTTAGATTTAACCAAGGGGGAAGTCTTCTCAAAATGTTTTAACAATATTTATATCTTCAATAATTTCTCCAAGAGCACACATTTATTCCATAATAATACTCACCTAATCATTTAATGCGTCTATAGAAACATTGGGGTGTATTATTAGGTCCGCATATTTTTTTCATATAACCTGAAATTTTTATTCTCTAAATTTTCAATCTAATTCATATATATTTAATATCATTTCCCATATGGAATTGATAAACATACATGAAATCATTTTTTGTGTAGATTTTGTTAGATAAATATCTTCTTAATGAATTATTTCCTTTCTAACCAGAATTAAATTCCTTTCATTGTTTTTCTAATAGGAATCCACTATCTGCAGTTATAGAAATATAATACATTGTAGTTATAAAGACATACATGCATAAAGATCGGAAGTAGTGTTGCATCTGATTCTTCCAAAACTGAAAGAAAGCATTAAATATTAGAATACCGTTGTGATTGATAACCTCTATTGAAACCACTGGGATATAAATGATGATTTTAACCATTCCCCTAGATACATATTTTTTGACCAATTAGGATAAATACCACAAGAGTGGTTGCGAATCAAGGTATGATAGATTAAAACAACAACCCCTTTAATCTAAAGTAATCATTAAAAAACAAAATTATATATCTTTATCATAAACCTATATTAGAATAAATGAAATCATACATTAGACAAATAAATTTGACATGGTTCACCCCCACTAGGATGCGTCCATGGATTATATATAGTAAATACACCTATGTATCAAATATACTAAGGAGAAATACTATTATAATGTATAGAGTAGACTCACCATCCCACTTGGTTTACAACCAATCATAATTTGAAAGATCTCTACTCTCTCAACTAGAGTGTGTTCACATATCCATCAATAGATACTTCCTTTGTTCTAAAATGCCTTAGAATATTTTAACACATGACTGTGTGTTTGCTATAGAATATAGGTTGCCTGATGATTGATTTTAGGGGGTAAGTTGTGTGCAATAAATCACATCATGTTCAATATTTCTGAACAATTTACATTTTTTTCATGGAACTGAAAACACATAATGGTTCAACATCTATTAGGGACCTACATTTCAAACGTCGGTTCTAATTGGGAGATTTTCAATGATGATTATGAACTGAAATTCCTTTGGAGGATGCAATTTTGGGATCATCACACCATTATGGGGAAGATTTATTCCTACTTTGAGACTCCCTTAAAGATTTTAGATATATTCATGAATCCTTTATTAATTAAAATGTATGATGTGGATCACCCTTTAAATAACAATCAATTTTTATCATGTATGGATCATAGAATAATCTATATGTATCTGAGGTTCTTCATCAATGGAGAAATTTGTATGTATATGAGGTTCTACATTATTGGTATACTCTTATGTACTACATAGAGATTATCTAGCAATTATTATAATGATTCTTGTATTCAAGATACACAGTGGGGCACTCCAGAGTGTATCGTCATCTTGGGAGATGGGAGTTGTTTAAATGTTTGGATTGATCCAAAAGATGGGCTTCCTAAGGATCCTTTTAAAAGTTATTCGTACCCATCTAGTTCAGTTCCTATTAATAGGGAAGATCATAACTTTTAAGGTCATGTGATAAGGGCCAAACCAAGAATTTTAGCCTCATGTTTTATAGATTTCAAGGTGAATGTTTCCTAGTCAATGCTTAGTGTTTGACTTATGGAGAACAAACATATGGAACCTAGAAAGTATATGAATTTCCATGTTGAATTAGACCCTTCTAAAAATGTTTCCCATAAATAATATTGTTGATTTTGGATAATTGGATTTGTAAATAAGGTGGGTCTTATAAATATCCCATTTGTACGGGAAACAAAACCACATAGTTCGATGGTAAGAATCTACACCTATGGAGGGCCTTATTAGATTCATCTTGGAGTAAATTATGACACTTGGAGTGGATTATGTTAGGAATTATTTCTAAAAAGGATGAACTAGAAAGGTTACATGAGGAATTTCTCAACTAATGGGGATTCTAAATATTGTTTTGAGTCTTATCCCTGATGAGGATTCCCAGCTCAAGGGAAATATTATTGGGGTTTACTACTCAGGAGGATGGATGTTGGGGCTGGGCCATAGGTGAGCAACCTACATATAATTATTGTAATAGGAATTATTGTTCTCATAGTTATATATTAGGCATGGATTAGAGCTGGGCCATTTTGTTGGTTCTACCAAGAATAAGAGTCATGATATGTGGGTTTTAGAGTTTTGTGAGGGTTTTATCAACTCAAGGTACTTTAGGAATCCAAAATTAGAATCTAAACTCATAACATGTTAAAGGAACCATGTGGATTATATCGAATCAAAGAATTTAAGGGAGTGTAGAGGAGTATCTCAAATCAAGGTACTCTAGGGATTGATGTAAAGATCATATAAGGTGTAACCTAATAATATCCTCAACCCATCCTGAAATATTAATGGTGATACTGTCCATTTTGCCTTGTGATAAGTGGTGGTAACAAATGGACCATCTTAGGGGGTCGAGATCGCAGCCCGACTCTGATCATGAGTGGGGATGTGGGGGAACATGCCCAACGGTATAGACCAGCCAGATCGTCTAGTAGGGAATCCTGGGTGGGTCACACAAGTGGGTCTCTGTTCTATAGTTCACCCAGGTATGGGTCACCCACCTGTGGGTCACCATGGTGTGGGTCACCCTTGTGTGGTTTGCCCAGGTGTGGGCTTCCTAGTTGGTTCACCTAACTGTTTCTCCTAGGTATGGATCTCTCAGGTATGTGTCGCCCTAGTACTAGATTTGGGACCTCTCCCTATTGAGGGAGGGTAATGGTAGACCACACATGTATGTATTTACTAACTGGGTGATGTAGCTACATGACTAGAGACCTCCCCTTTCTTCATTGCGTGTGTGTTTGGCCTCCATCTAGAAATTTTAGTTAGAGGGGGATATTTATGGACCCCCATGTGGGGCTGTATCAATGGATCTATGAATTGGGTCCTATATATACCTATTTATATTACCTACAAGGATATACATGTGTTGATGGATTTCATGAGTGGCCCTACGCAGATGGAATGTGTTGTCACAGACATTCCATTTAAAAAACATCTTCTGATTTCTATAAATTTTTATTCATATGTATATTTGAGATTGATAACCAATCAAATCAACGACTTAAATTACATATAACATTATAAATTTGAATAATACACCAATATTTTATGAATTAAATGAGAAATTTAATTTAAATTCATTGAAACCATTTTATCATCGATCATGGAAATTGATGTTCTACTCTTAGAGAGTGGGTTATTTCCACTCAAGCCTCAATTTGGAGTAGTATTTTTGCTCAATGAATTATATAATGCATCTTATTTTGGTATTGATACACATTTATACTCAAAATATTTAATATATGCGAGGATCACATTATGAATTGTGTGGCAAAGTGCATGAAACACATTTTGCAGTGTCAACAAGCCCCCCCTAGAATTTATTTCATTTGAAATGAAAATAATATGGCTCCAAGGTAACTCTAAGGAACAATGATGCATTCTAAAATCATTTGTTGGGCTTTAGAGATACCTCAATTATGGGAGGATACCCTATTTTTTCCCTAATCCATGGGGCATAGCGATCATTGTGTGATCGTTTCTAGGTCCATATTCAGAACCCTACAAACGTTTCACCTTTTATGAAATCACCCAAATTTTTACCTATTCTCAATATGAATGAGACTTAACTAGAGATAGTTGTATTTTTATTAGGATTCTCTTTTTTGGGGTGTTTATTCTATCAATTTTTGAAAATTTTATCTTTTTATCAGTTCATATTTTTTCTAAACCATGCAGATCATAGGTCTAGCGAGCAGAGACTCAACTATTGTACAAAGTTCCCTCTATTGGTTTTAAATCTGGTGAGTATCATGTCTCTTCTTATGGCCCATTTAAATTCATGGATGTCAGACTAATAAAGATGGTGTTTTAAGTCAAACAATTTTGGCCATAATTTTTTGAAATAATAATGTCAACAAGGTTTAATGGACATGATTGTTTTGAAATTCTTTAAAAAATCCAGAGGGGAATCCTAAGCCACAATTTTATGGTTTCAAAATATAAAATGTGATATGTGGGAATAAAGGGGGTCTATCCTGAGAACTAAGATACAACTTGATGAAAACCTTGTTATAATGGTTATTTTATAGAAGGTTGGTTAGGGTGCATACTACATAGTCAAGTAGCAGTATCCTTAGGCCGATAGACCTGTTTTGTGGGTAACTTATCTAAATCTAACATGGGGATGTTATAAAATAGTCATTTGAAAGAGATCTTAGGAATGCAGACATTCTATTTCTCATGGAAGAAGGATGTTTATGAATATTCGAGTTTCTCAAGACATGGAGGGGTTGTTTTCCTGATGGAGAGGTTTGAGAATGAAGATAATATATATATCAGTGTGATCCATGAATGGGAAACCACTCCTACCAACATTTATCTCGAGTGAAAGAGGGTGCATTTTTTATTAATGTCTGATGTCATAGGGAATGCCCCTTTCTAAAAATGGTAAAAGTATCATTCTGTTTAATTTCATGTGATGAGGAAATTGATAGCATTGTTTAGCATTTTATAGGGGTACATTATGCCATGAAGTTTAAATTCATTCATTGAGGAAATTATTCTATGAAATTTAATTTCGTGCAACATGGACATTTGTCTATGTAGTTTAAAGTGTTACAAAATGGAAATTAGGGGTCAATAATTTAAGTTCTTTAACATCAACCAAATTGTTTATTCTTTCCCATTCATCGTAATTTTCCCAGAAATGTGCTACCACATTCAGGTTTGTGAGGATAATGTTGTAATCTCTAACCTAGGGAAAATTTGTATATGAAAAAGATATTATAGCGTTATAAGAGGACTCTCTTGATAATGATGTTTCCAGTGATTTAAAACCCCAATTTTTTAGGGTTATTTTTTGAAAGGACAACTAGTGTGCATACTTCATAATTAATTAGTGGATTCCTTTGGGTGACATACCCAATTTGTGGGCAACATATGTAACTCTAATAGGGGAGTGTTACAAAATAGATAGTAAAATATGTTCTCAATAATTCTGATATTCTATATCTAAATTATGATGGAGGTTTTTTGGATATTTGTTTCTCCCCACGAATAGAGTTTAGTTTGAGGGAGGAATGATTCTGAATACAAAAGAAGCACATCAATTCAAAATCTCAAATTAATTGGGGGAATAATATTCCTACACCAGTCTAATCCAAGCATAGGGAATATGAGGCCTATAGTTTTACATCACATGAATTGGACTCAATCATCTTTTAAACAATAGGTAATATGTGGCCTATTAGACTAATGTCATTCTGATATGATTTGGGTGTGAGAGAGTAAATTGTAAACCATTATATTTAGGTTTCTCGGATAAATAGAAAGGGTAAGAGGAAAATAAGTTATGGAGGACCAACAAATGTTGCAAATCATGTGTTTCAAGATATTTTCATCCAATTCTCATAGGGTCAAAATAGGCTTCCCTCAAGGGTGATGTTACTGCGGGTTGACATACTTATTATGAGGGTTGTTTTATTCAAGGCCAAGTAGGGAATGTACTGCATAGTCAAACAGTGGAATAATTTGGAGGGAATACCTGTTTTGTGGTCTATTTTATGAAAAATAACCTGGGGTGTATTATAATATAGTCATAAAAGAGAGCTCTTAGGTATCAATAATTCTACCACTCGAAGCCGAGTAAATATTATGATGATCTGAAATTGTTCAAGATTAGTAGTATGACGTGTAGAAGATATATTAATGAGAATAAAAGAATTATTTGGACCAATACTGGTCATGAGTTTCATGTCCCTTGTATAGATCAAATTTATATATTGAAGGGGGGCATCTCATTTTCTTACTGTGACCCCTAATAAGGGTTCCCAAAATAAAAGGTTCTTGCATATATTTTTGTTGTATGCATGCGAGGGGGAATTTTTCTTTTACCCTGTGAATTGGAATAAGACCGAAATCCCTGACATCACTATTTTTCTCAATGGGATGGGAATCAAGCCATATGCAGTTTTAGTAATAAATATCCCTCATACTGAATTAATTTATGTGCATAGGATTATGGTTTTTTTAATACGGGTTAATACATAGGGTGTGAACCCATATTGGATCCTCACATAAATATTGGGATCATACATGGAAGAGTGTATTCATTTATCAGATTTTTTTGTGGCAGATACCATGATTTAATATTTGGACATCACTATATATCTCATAAGGGTGAGAATCAATCCACATGTAGTTCTTGATGAACTGTGCAGTTCATCATCATGTGATAAGGATATAGGTGTGTCTAATATGAAAAGGAATATTATGTCTAGACTATGGTGTATGACTCAAGAATCAATACATATATTTTTTCGGAAAGAATCAAGACACATGTAGTTCTTAGATAGATCATGCAGTTATTTATCATTCGATGAGGACATCTAATGTGCCTTTTAGGGTATTGAAACTAGGACCAAAATATCCTCAATTTTAATTGATATACCTTACTAATGTGGAAAAATCATTTAAAAACCCATAATCCCATTTAATATATTGTTAGTGTAAAAAACAAGGAGTTTAATGATTTAATTAACATTATAAGGGAAGCACAAGTAAAGGATTGTGACATTTGGATTCTATGGTGGCTGGGATAGGAGATATAATCCAAGAGTATCTACATATCTCATTAAGATGAGAATAAATCCATTTATAGTTCTTGAAATACCATGAAGTTTGACATCATTTAAGGATGAAAATGAATTGATGTGTAAGTACAATCATGTTTCAATAAGACCCTAATATGAAAATTCGGGTGTCATTTAATATCTCAAAGGAATGAGAATCAAACCACACATAGTTATTAAAAAATAGGGGTCCCAACATTACATAGTATTTGAAATGGGGTATGGAGCTTTAATATTTTTTAGAGTATTGATTGGTCCCAATACTTATGATCCTAGCATCACTATGAATATTATTTTAATGATAATTTTTCCATACATAGTTCTAGAAAATGTTCTATGGGAAGGTCTAATCCTTACACATAGGGTGTGACAAGGCCTTTCGTATAATTTTCACTGGACCTGGAATAAGAGATTTAGGTGTCACTTTGTATCTTAACGGGGTAATAATCAAGACACATATAGATCTTGAGGGACGGTTTCATACATCAGTATGATTCGTACACAAGGAAAATGTGATTTATTTCATTGGGGTTGGACCTGGGATAGATGATCCAAAAGTCATTATGTATCTCATTATAATGAGAATCAATACACACGTAATTATTGAACTAATCATGTAGTTTTATCATCATGAAATAAGGACAAGATAATTTTTGGGTTTAATACCTACAAAATGGTACCATGTTTACTATGGAGTAGAAATGATGTGAATGGAGCTTATGCATGAGAGTTTCCTATCTTTTCCCTCTCATGTCTAGCCAAGATGGTGTCTTGACCTTCTAAGGGGTCATATAGATGTAATTGGGAACAATATGTATGATGGAGTCCCATTCTTAGGTAACCATGAAGAATGTCTCAACTCATGGTACTTCGGGAGGTTTCTTAATGTAAAATGAGATGGATGCTAACCATATAGTTTAACATCTTATGGTGAGGATGAGAGGTATCTTGCAGTTTTAAGTCATATGAAAAGGGCATTATGTCATGTAGTTTATTGTCGTGTGACAATGATGATGATGTAATGTAGTTTAATGTCATGCAGAGTGGATGTTATGTTTTCTCTTTTAAGGTAACATGATAAAGACACGCTATGTAGTTTAACATCTCATAGTTTGGACATATGTGGTGCTACAAAATTTAATATCCTACGGTATGGACAAAAAAAAGAAAAGATGACAAATCCCCCAACCCTATGGGATGAGGTTTCCTTAGTTCACCATTTATTTTGAAAATGAAATTGGCGGTCTTCTCTTGATGCTTCCATATGTGACTTTTAGTAGGATTCATTTTCATAGGAAGGATTATGTTCATTCTCATTGTTTTCCAAATGATTTGAGTTATGGGATTCTTTGGATGGTGCAAGATAAGTCTAATGACATGATGAATTAGAGTGGGAGAGTGTGTGTTCATGCCCTCCATGTGCCACAAGGTTTGAACAACAATATTCTTTGGATGCTATCCGGTGTGTCTGTTGGTAGGATGAATTAGTGTATATTGGTGTATGTTACTATTCATATTATGCCACTTGATTGGAACATTCAGATTCTTTGGATGATGTTAGGTGTAACTATTGGCAGGTTGAATTAGTTAAGGTAGGTGTATATTCCTACTCAATGTTTTCCACCAGATTGGAGTGGGTGTCTTATTTGGATTCAACCATATGTGTCTTCTAGAATTTTTCATTAGAGTGGTAAGGTGTATGTTCCTAATCGCTATGTGTTATCAGATTTGAATGGAAGGCTTCTTTGGAAGATGAAAAGCAATTATGCTGGCTGGATAAATTAGTGCATACAGTTTTATGTTCATGCTCATAGTGTTACACAAGATTTTAATGGAGGGATTATTTGGATGCTCTTAGGTGAGTCTTCTGGTAGGCTAAATTAGTGCAGGTAGGTGTATGTTCTTGCACATAGTTTTCCACCAGATTTGGAATGTGGGATTATTTGGATAATTCTACATGAGGCTTCTAGTATTCATAGATGGGGATGGTAGTTGTATGTTCATATTCCCAATGTTCCAATGAATGAAATTGACAGGCTTCTCTTGATAGGGAATAGGTGTGGCCCTACTGGTATTTGTCGTGGATATCCTATAGGTACTGGCCTATAAAGATACACCTATCCCTGTTCTGGTTATATAACCAATAGAGAGAACTAATAATATTCTTTTTTGGTATCTAGGAATATTCTTGGTTGGTATCACATGTCGATAATATGTTCCAGATCTACATCATTTATTTTGGAAAATTCACTTTACCCAGGTACAATATTTGGTAGTTCAAGTTGAGGATTTTCTTGTAAAATATATCCAACATGAATTCTACCACAGAGATGTTTTAAATATTATTTCATTAATTAAATCATCTCTTCCACTTGAAATGTAAATCATTCCTCCATTGAAACATTCTTAGCCACTATAAAAGGTATGTGAGACATGCTTAGACTCTTAACTTTTTTCTTTTTTTAGGATGTAAAGGAGTATTGTTCAAGGGAGTTCCCAACTTCAAAAAAGGTTTTAGATCCAATTAAGCACACATCCATCATTTATTCTGATGTGGACAACACTGTGAACTATATATTCTTATTCTAACTCCTCTGAATTGGACTAGTGTTCTTCAAAATTAGTGAGTGCAGAATTGATTAAATTTGCAGATGTATAATGCATTCCATGAAATGTATCTATTACTTTGTGATACTGACTTCTTATATTTCCTACATGAGGCATTTTCCTCTCCTTTTCTGAATTTCATGAGGGTTAGGTAAAAAATTCCCCTATCCTAGTGGGCACGGGTTTCCCATGAACTTCTATGGCTGTCACTACCGTGTCTAATCTTCTGATTATATTGAGTTGTGTTTGAATGTGGGATGGGTACGTCATTTTGAACACACTTAAATCAGCTTTCTCTAAGATAAATTATTCTATTTGTGACATATATTTTATCAAATGATGAATTTCTCCCAAGTAGGAGGATTGTTCTATATTCTCATATACATGATGCAATATTATTTCAATAGTCTTCTCTCTTCTAGCCCTACATTAGTGAGATTCATTCAACACCTATTTTTGTTGAACATGTCTATGATTGTGAAGATATTATATTTTTTTAATCCATTTTGAGGCTATAAAATTGCATGCTATATCATTTTAAAGACAATTATAGTTATAGATTTTGGAAAAGTATAATGCCACATGACCACCCCATCCTTTGATAAGAACACCCGATGGTGTATCATAGATCAGCTGTCAGAATCTCATCAATAAGTTGAGACTTGAACACTGAAGGGATTCTTGTTTTTTCTTGATATTTGGTTTTCATGAAGTCAGGACAGTTACCTAGTCAATTTGGAATTTCAACGCATCTATTACAATGACATGACTATGATACTCATCATAAATTAATTATTATTTTTTTAAGTATTGAATATTTATCCATGTATTGAGAAAGATTTTGTGTACACAATTGTCTAAAAGTGCATATGGACTGCTATATTTAGTTGTGGATATTGTCTACTACATGATAATTTTTTCATCCTTATCCATTTGTTTATTCATTTTTCGTAGATCTTCTTCATCTTCCACTAGAGACTCTTCTTCATTTTCTTACCAATGTAGGAATTTTTCAGCTACCTTATCATAAGTATCAAGATTGATAAGGACTTATTCTATTGTATTGAAAGGTATGTGGACTCAGTGTGGTTTGTAGAATGATCATAACCTTGGGTTGTCTTCTTGTTGAGAAATGATTTCTCCTACTGGGTGAAATTCATTAGACATGACTGGCCTTGTTTTTGAAAGTTCCTCACGATGGGAAGGATTTCTCATCATTACATTTCCAATCATATAATTATCTTCAAAACATGAAACAGTAATATATATATGACTTTCATAGAGAACACCGACATTGTGAGGAACCCCATGGTGGATTACATTAAGGGGAGGACCCTATTTCTCCATGTTCTTTTAGCCACACTAAAGATTGGTTTGGGTCTCATCATGAAATAGACTCTCAATATCGACCAGATTGTATTCATTAAGAAATACTTCTTGGTGAAGTGAATAAAAAGGTCCTATATAATTATTAATACCACAACTAAAATTTTTTAATGGGAGATTAAGTTTTTTATCTTCCATAGATAACAATTTAAGGGATTCAAGAACACCACCATTAAGCAGTGATAGATCATAGACCGGATGTTGATTTTGTAATCATTTTTTATAAGGATTATTCATGGATGCCTTCTTGTGAGCGATTGGGGAAACTTTATAAGAGATGTGGTTGTCATGGGAAGGTTCTTGTTCATTCCTGGGAGTGGCCTTTGGGATAGGATGATTTCCTCTGATAAGAGTGCGTGTAATTTCCCAATACAAGTTTTCAATATAGTATGGGGGATTCTCCTCCATTACCCTACAATATGGGAGAAGAGGTGTGTATCTTCTCTGGGGTGACAAGATGATGAGTCACCCCACTTGAAGGGATATATTGTTATTTCCTTACCTCAAGCACTACTGTCATCACTATTATGGTGTATTGGAAAATCTATATGATGTGGATACGGATTTTCCTCTTCCCTTTAAGAATTTCTAGGATATTCTTGGTGACTTAAAAAATTAAAATGGATATATATTCCCATTCCATATATAGATTAGTTTAAAATGATTTCAATTGTCTTTAATTTCTTGTTAGTGGATACTGACGTTACTCGCGTGGGGGGAAAATAGTTGAGTCTTCCCCTTACTTTTCACCAGGACTTTACAAACAACTTCTCTGGGTGCAACCAAATGAGGCTTCAAGAAGGCATGATGAATGTAGGGTGGTGTCTTCACCTACTCACTAATTTCCACCAAACATGGTAGGTGGTCATTTTTGAGTGATTCCAGATGAGTCTACTGGCACGTATAAAGGGTTCAGGAAGTTGTATATTCTTGATTGTAGTATGCCACCATATTTGAATGGTGGGATTCCTTTAATTACACTAGATGAGTTTATTGGATAGATTAAATAAGGTTGATGCATGTATATTTCTTCCATCAATGATCCACTAAAATGAGTTATTGGGATTCTCAATAGGTGATAGGGGTGTGGACATACTCTCTGGTGAACGTTCTGTTCCCCTATAGGGTCATATTTCATGCCTATGTCTGAAAGACCCGGGCTGGACCACCAAGGATATGACCCTCGTCATGTTGAGGTCTCACTACCTTGTGGTGTTCATAGTGGAAATTTCTGGAAGGATCCCTTGAGAAGCACCTTTGAATCATTGGGGTGAGGTAGTTTATGACCTCTTGATCTACCTCCCTGAAATAAGGGTTATACTGGTTGTTTCATTTTGTGGATATGCTCCCAAAATGGTTCAAGACGATAGATGGTGTTATCTGTGTTAGGACCACTGATCATCTTTGATCGGATGATCGATAGGACATCGTGAGTAGGAGGGCCTATCCAAAAGCCTCCAGGGTCAGGATTGTATCATTTTGATGGTACTCTTAGAACAGTGGGTTTGAGACCCAACATTGAAGATTATCAGTTGCTGAGGGAATCCTTTTCTTGGATAATGATTTGGCCTAAGTAGTAACCAGGTTATTCGTTGGTGAAATCTGGAATGATGTTATTGGATTTAAGGGATCTCTGAGAGTAAGTTCCTAGATATATGGAAAACACAAACAGGAAAAACTCATCAAATAAGAATCTCATTTGATTGAACACAATGATTATTTATTATATTTTATGGACTTATTTTATAAAAATAAATGGTCCAAACATGTATAATACGCCATCACCTTGGTTAGGGATTCCTGTCTGGTTCACTAGTTTTTGGATTCCCTTGTAATATCATTCGTCCAATGATTAATTGTAGGGGTTATTTGTGTGAAATCATTCACATCAGGTTTACTATTTATGAATATTTTTTTTCAGGGAATCAGAAACACACAATAGTTTTATATCAATAAAGGGCCTTATTTCCAAAGATCGGTGCTCGTTGGAGAATTTTTCTGAGGATTCTTAAGAAATATGATTGGAAGAGAGGATGGGAGTTCAGGATCATCACCCCCTTTTGAGGGGAATTATTTCCTACTCCGAAACTCAATTTAATATTTAATATATGTTTATAAATACTTTATTAATTCCCATGTATGATGTGGGTCATCCTTCAATTAACAACCAATTATTAGAATGTATGGAGATTGGAATTATTTGTATGTATCTGAGGTTCATTATCATTGGAGGAATCTGTATGTATCTGAGGTTCTCCATTAATGGTATCATCTTATGTACTATATTGATATTCTTTTTCAATTATTATGATGATGCTAGTTTTCTATCCACACAGTGTGACACTTTGGAGTGTATCATCATTAAAATAGATATGCGTTGTTTTGGGGTTGAGATCGGACCCATGTGTGGGATTCCTATATATCCTTGTGAATGTAATCATAACCCATGTAGTTTGATTCCTTTTAATCGGGAACATCGTACCTTTTATGGTCATATGATAAAGAGAAACCCATTTAGTTAGTCATCATGTGTTAAGGATGTATGTGTGAAAGGTACCTAGTCAATGTTTAGTGTGGAAAAAATACTGAAGCATCCCAAGGAACCTAGAAAGGATATGTATTTCCAAGATGAATTATATCCAACTAGGAATGATTCCCAGAAAGTATTGGGTTGATCTTGGATAAATTGGTTTGGACCTTAGGGGTGATTCCTACCTATCCAATTTGGATGGGAATCAAATCCCACATAGTTTGGTGGTAATGACCTATACCTATGGGGTCCCTAAGATGATTTGTATCACATGGGAGTATGGACCTGTAACTATATTAAGTTGGGGTTTAATACTGAAAAGGATTCCCAGTAAAGTGAACAAGTGGAATGCCCCAACTCATGGAGATTTGGAGGATTGTTTTGGGTCTTACTCTTGAGGAGGATGCCCGAATTTAGGGAATTATTATTGGGGATTACTCCTCAGGATGATTCCAATTGAGCTCAGGACCTATGTGGGAATCCTACGTATCCTGATTTTAGCTGGAATCAGAGTTCTTATAGTATAATAGTTTGAATGTATTTTGTGTATTTTGTTACCACCACTAACCTTGAATATCATGTGAGTCATCATCAGTGTGAAAAACAAGAGAATGTGGAAGATTTGAAAAAACACACAATCTAATTTTTTTCCACAAGTGGACATGCTGAGAAATCCCAAAGTGATAGAGATGGGGTGTTATGTGTCTTGAACTCCTCTTACCACTCTGCTACTAATGGAAGTGGTTAAGGCTACAACTATTCTCTCCCTTCACCTTACCCTGTAATGGGTCTAGGGTATGGAGAATGATGAAGGAAGGGAACAAGAGGAGGAGGAGAGGACATTGGTGCACATCACTTCTCTGACCCAATTTCCAGGTGACAAAGAGGATCAAGGGTTCAAACTCCTACAAGAAATGTCGACGGTTTACTCTAGGAGGGATTCCCTGAAATTGTTTGGGGATTTTTCCAAAGGAGGATTCCCTTATACTAGTTTGGGATTATTTTTAAGGAGCAGGCCCGTTTGAGGTTAGTTTGGAGATTACTCTTAAAGAGGATGTCCATTGTGTGGGTTCAACATGGAATAAGAGTTAGATGATTAGGTTTTATGAGTTTCTTGGGGAGACTATTATCTCAAGTTACTTGAGGAATCTAATAAGAGAATCTCAAATCATAACATGGGAAAGGAACTAACATTAGCATGTCGAATTAAGGAATTTTTGGGGGTGCAAAAGAGTATTTCAAATTAGGGTACTCTACGGGTAATAATAAAGGATATATAAGAACAGACACAAAATATCCTCAACCCAGCCCAAAAATTTAATAGTTTGACTCTCCATTTTTCATGGGGTCAATGACAGTAGAGAAGTGATCAGTTGAGAGGTTTGAGACTGTAGCCTGGCACTAACCCTGAGCGGGGGTGCGGGGGTGTAGGCCCTTTATTATAGTCTAGTGGGATTATCTATGTGGCTTTCTTAGGTGGGTCAGGTAGGTTTTGGTTTCCCAGGTATGGGTTTCCCAGGTATGGGTCTTCTAGGTGTTGATCACCTAGGTGGGTCACCTAGGTGGTTCTCTGAGGTATGGGTCACCCAGTAATGCATCAACTAAGGTTATGGTGGGGGATTAATCCAAGCGAGGGTGGTATATGGCAGGACATCCAAGTAGGGATATACTACTTGGGAGAATGATCTGTATGGCCAAATCTCCCACCACCTTTGGTTCTTCATATTCGAGTTCGGCTTCCGTCGAAAAATTCGAGGCGGACACATCTATTTATAGACGCCCAACTGAGCCTACACAAATGGACCTACATGGAGGGGCCTATGTGGATTGGCCTACATTGATGGCCTATGTGAGTGGGCATAAGCGGATGGACTATACAGTGATATATATTCATATAAAAAACATTTTTATCTTCCATGTTCTATAAATTCTGATACATATGTCTTTTTGAGCTCCACAACTAGCAAAATAGATGATTTTGAAGATATATTTTCTTATAAAATTTTAAAATAAATCATGTGTTTTCAAAATAAACAACGAAATTTCATTTTATTTTGTCGACCTATTTTTATCATTTATCATGGAAGTCCACATCGTACTATTAGAGGGGGGTTCTTTCCACTTTGTCCTAATTGTGGTGTAGTATTTTGGAACATTGAAATACATCTTGTATATTTTTCTAATATGGAGACACATATATTCTCAAACCCAAAATTTGTTGTTTATGGAGGATAAAATCATGGATTTTTGTGGAAAAGTGTATTTAACACATTTTTCACTGTCAACAATGTTCCTTGAAGCTCCATTTTCAGCTGATATATAAAGTACACTTCACTGTGTGGTGATTTACTTATAAAGATACCTTTCATGGATTTTTTTTCTTCCACCATAAACAAATTTAAACACTTCTTGAAAGTCCTCGAACTATGTAGCATGATTTCTACCCAAGCACATTCTTCGTTTCACACTATAGTTCCTTACAAACACCTTTTGTAAATCAGGAGTTCTTTGCAGACATACTCCTTCATGAGATAAACATTTCCCAAATACATTGGTAATTACCTTCATGAACATCCTTTCATTACATAGTGAGATGGATTTATAGATTTTTAGTGCTTCATGAAATTATTTAACGTTGAGGATGAATGATTCCATGTCATTCCCTTTTCCTTTGTGAGCTATAACGCCCTAAAAACAAACCACTACAAACTACTTTTGGTATATATTGAGTTCTCTCGGTGAATGTTTTTTATAATGATATTTTATCTTCCAAAAAAAATTATTATGGGTCATTTATATAGGCAATGATACATGAAAATCTTTTCTAATTACAGTTACAATTAACACCTTTCCATGTTTTCCTTGACTGTGAACTGTACTCACTATGTGATTCACATAGTGCATGATTCCCTCTTGTAGTGTCCTATGAAACAGCACATTAAACCACAAAAAACACCTATTGTAGAAGCATTAATTACACCTCATTATCTCTCAAAAAAAATATCCCTTTTGGTCATAACATAATAGCTATTCAGAAATATTTCTTTTTCATATTTTCATTCATGGTTCTATATACTTTCTATAGAGTTTATATGGAAAGAGCTCATATACGATCTCCCTTTAGGTGTTATGTGGTCCACCCATTTTATACATAAGATTCCAAACCTTTATATAAATCAAATCCCAATTTTAAGTCCTATAATATGAAAAAAAAACTATGAAGATATGCCACCTTAGAAAACACCTCACTACGGAAACCATCATGTTGAAATTTTGTCGAACGGCTTTGTTGAAAATTATAAACAACCAAAAAACACTAAAAAGTTGCCTTGAGGAATATTTTTCCAATAGTTGTACTATTTTTAAGTTAATATATTTTTCCTGTTTTTACGCATGGTGTCACTCCATGAAATAAAAATATATATAAAAAGGAAAGAAAGTGTTGGTTAGGTAGGAGATTGGCATGCTGTAACGAGAAGCCATGATTATTATAATTTTTAATGTTTTTAAAGTGTGCTAGAATAACACTTATTGATCCAGTTCTAGAATTATAAAATAAAAACTTTTTTTGATACTAAGTGTATTGACAAAGGCAGGGCATGTATATATTTTACACAATTTCCATTATTTCAACATTTTATCTCAAAAATTCACATAATCGCAAAACCCAAATGAATATCATCTTTAATGTTTAGATACATGTTCTTATTATTTTAAAATTATTCTTTAACATTTCACAAAAATATTTTTTTAATGGGGTAAAATATTATATGCATAATAAATAGTATTCATCATCATAACATTTATTCTCGACTTCCAAGAAATCATTTTAACCTCTTTAATGAATTATCTCCTTCTCAAAAGAGGATACCTCATAATGATTGATTTAGAAATCCTTCATAAAACTATAATCTAATAAACGTCATAAATGGAATTATGTGAGGGAAATTTTATAGGTATTCAAAAGAGTTTCAATGTAAAATATAGTTTGTAATGGGAAGATGAGGGGTCATTTATAGGGTAGTTTTTAGTGGCATTTACAATTTTTTTTCACTCCTTGATGTGTATGGTTATCATTTTAAAATGAAATTAGATAAAAAACTTAAAAAATATTTTACTAGGTGTAACATTTAGAATTTAAATCCTTATTTTACTCTCTATGAGATATGTTTTTATGGTATTTTAAGTAATTACTTCTTAATAAAACCTTTTTATCCCATTTTACATTTACTTTGGTAACTCAATTTTTACCTTGGGACTTACTTTTATTCCTAAAAATGAAATTGATTTCATTACCTATTCATAAAATGATGATTAATTTTTTTAATCCATTATATATAATTAAAATTTTAAATATGGTTAATTTAGTTTTTAAATGTAAATATAAAATATATAAAATCCCATTTTATTGAAAAATAATTTGTTAAAAATCATGAGTTCTTAATAATATTTCATATAAATTAATAATTAAATGTGTTTTAATATATTGTTTTACACATTGAAACATTTTATTATATAAATAATTTAAAAGTGATAAATTCAATTTTTTAATACAAAAATACACAATACTAAAAAGATATCATTTTGAAAATATCACATTTCTTATTAAATAATAATATTCACATAACCATAAAACTATTTATCTATCTTCTAAATATTTAATTTTATCAATCCATTATAATATTTCTTTTGATTTTATAGATATATAAATTTATTCTTTAAAAAAAATAAAATATAACATAGAATATTAAATTTTTATAATAAAAAATTATTTTAAATTATAACTTTTTTCCATTATTTATCACTTGTGAATTATATTATTTTCATTTTTTATTAAAATTTTACCATATTTAATATGTTGGATTGAAATAATAGTGTCGATGATCAAAATAAAAGAGGTGGGTGAATTTTATCCTTTAAAAATTCCTTTGCAACTTTTAAAGTTGATATAAAACATTTTATTTTTTAACGAAGTTAAAGAATGTAAATTCACAAGACCTCTTAGTTATGAAAACATGCTAGATTCTGGAAATACGGTTCTTGAAATGAACCATAAGAAAAGTATACAAGTGTGAAGATTCTACCTTAAATTATATAGAAACATACTAATCAGAGTGCAAGTACAATAAATTATAAGATAGTTATACATTCATTATTAATCAAAATGCAGTGGAATATAAACTTGAAACGACACATGTAACAAGTATAGAAATTTTTAACCTAAAGTGTAGGGTATAAAACAACCTTGGATAATGGTCCCTTGATTTATAATTTTAAGAATGACTATCTTTCCCTCACTAGGGTAAGACCTCGATTGAAATATCATAGTTTGTCTTTCTATACCCACAATCCCTTGAACTTCAATGTAGTCGGCACCTCTTTTTTCCTTATGAAGGAAGTCGTTGAACTTTACGGTAGTCGACACCTCTGTCTTCCTATCCCCAAAATCCATTGATTGTACACAGTAATAATCCGAGTCACATGAATCAATCTTAATAAGATGTTTATTATGATCAAAGCATGATAGTCTTTCTCTCTAGAAATCACTTCAACAACATGTAATCTCTTGAGTTGTAGAATAGTGTTGATCTCATTCAAATGAGTTTCTTTTTATATGAATTTATTCAACGATTGGCTCCCTCCTCCAACAGTCATATTGTTTACTGAATTTCAGAGGGACCTGTACACGTTTCACTCAAACAACGGTTAGTTAGAAATTTAATGCATGACAACGTTTTATAACTATAACAAGGGTAAGTAAATATATTTTCTCAACCAAATAAATTTTTTGGAGTCTAATGAATTCAGAATCAGAATTATATAGACTTTGGAGTTGGAATTCTAAGGAATTCAGAACCTGAATTCTAAGGAATTCAGAAACTGAATTCTAAGGAATTTGAATTCTGAATTCTATGGAATTCAAATCCTGAATTATAAGGAATTCAGAACATGAATTCTAAGGAATTCGGAGTTGGAATTTTAAGGAATTCAGAATCGGAATTTCAAAGAATTCAGAATCTGAATTTCAAAGAATTAGGAATCATAATTTCAGATAATTAAAATCTGATTTTCAGAGTATTCAGAATCTGAATTTCAGAGCCTGAAAACTGAATACTTTTTATCTATGAATTTATAGGATTTCGAGGTAATAAGAGTGAGTCTGAATTTTACACTAATAAATAAAATGTGTTAGATTTAGTGAAACTAAATAAATAACAATGAAAACAAAGATAGGATAAAATTTTCTTGGGGAAGAAAAAGTTTCCTTATTAATAAAACAATTCAGGGAAATAAAATTTTCCTCAAGATAGAGTGTTTTTGATTTTCAAAACATAAATGAATGTAAAAGTCATAAGGAAACCTTATTGACTCAATAATCTCCCCATTTATGGAAACCAAAAACATCTTTTCTCAAAATAATCTAAAGATATTGAAAAACATATCTCCCTTAACTTATGTATCGTAGTGAATACGACTAACTCCTCCTCAAGCTTTGGAATCACTAAGGATCATATTCTTGATTTCCTGAATGAGATTTTTCATTGTCTTGCATAAGAAAGTATTCATTGATAAGAACATTCCACTAGATTAACTCCCCCTTACTTAGGAAAATCTCTTCTTTACTTTGTATTCTTTTTATCATTCCTTTCTCCCCATTTGTGATTCTCCAAAAGGAATAAATGGAATGGGAAACATATTTGGCACCAGAAAAATTAGTACTAAACAACCACAAACAAAATACATGAAGGACAACCAATATATCATTAATAATTAAAAGAATTTTTTAAGTATAGAAAAATATCAGAATAGAAAAATATTATCCTTCTTTCTCCTTCTATATCATCTTCTTCACAATAGTTTTAGCATTTTGAGCTCCTACTGATCCTCTTCTACTCACTTAAGCAACTGATCCTGGTCTTCACTTTTCTTCTCAGAGGTGTGAATTTTCACTTATTGAGCCTGAAGAATGTATGTATGAGATTTCAAAAGTTCTTATTTCTTAGTAATCTTGTCATCAATCTCCATTCTAAGATCTATTTCAATCTTCAAATTCAAGTCCACATAGTTAATCTAGCCATTCAAATCCTTAACTTCCTACTTCCTAGTAGTCTCTTCAACACATAACTTTTCCTTAAAACAATTTTTAGGATCTTTGATCTTGGAATATTTTGTATCAAATGCATCCTTGAAATTATCAAGGAATTCATCAATTATTCTTATTTATTCAATCATTTTCTCTGATCATCTTATCATCTTCTTTCACGATATTTTATGAGCCTCATAACCAATGAAGAAGGTCTTGAAATATACATCTAGTGAAACACATTTGTCCATTACCATGAAAATAGAATATGACTTCTGGTTTATGGTATGCTGAAGCATTTGTCATCTTGAATCTATTCATAGAAATAAAGGAATAGTACCAACCAGATTCTTCAATGACTGGACAACAAAATCATTTCTATGGAAGATGATTCTAAATCCAAATGTTTGGTTGGTGAGGATTCTTTTTCTATATCCTCATCTTTCCTCTTTGATAAAGCACCGACATATTTATTCTTCATCGTGTATTTACTTGGTGTATCTACAACCACCTTCTTTCCCTCATCTAGTCCCAGAATGATTTCTTGTTCTTTAGGAAGTTCATTATCACTATCACATAGCTGAAAAACCTTATCTTCATCAACTTCTTCTTTCTCTACATCAGCCACTAGGTCTAATGGATGAAAAAAAATCATGATTACTACTTTCATTATCTGTTGGATTTTTCACTTCTTCTTCACCCTTTTCATCTTTTCCTAGTGTAGCAATTTTAGAGGATTCAGCTTGGGATGTCCAGATTGATAATTTAACAGGTGGAATTTCCTTCCCATGGTATTCTTCAACTTTCTTTATAAAATCATCAATTTCATTTCCATCTTTTTTTTCATCATCTTCTTATTCTATTTACTCTTCCTATTTCTGAGAAATGACTTCTTATTGATGAAATTCTGGAAACACCACTTTCATTCCCGGAGTAGCTGTTAATGGTTCTATCCAAAAAGATTCTGGTAATGGAATTTTCACAGAGGCTCTTTCAGTAGCCTTGAGAAGAGATTGAACGACTTCAGCTTCTGAAAATTTCTTCTTTTTCTTCTTTTATTTTTATTCCTTTTTAAGATTCTTAATATCCTTTTCCTTCAATTCTTATACATCAGCAGGGTCCAAGCCAAACATAGGCTCCCCTTCTGTCTAGTTCTTCTTAGCTACTATCCACTTAGCCACTACTTCACCAGGATATTCTATTCTCTTATTTGTATTTGGAGGTTCCAACTGAGTTTTCTTGGCCACATGAGTTTTTTATTTCTCTTCTGGATCCTTAGCATTTTTCTTCCTTCCAGCCTTCCTTAGATGTTTTAGCAACTTCTGGCTTCTTTGACAAAGATTATAATTCATCTTCTGAAAGATCATAGAATTTTCTGGTTTCAATGGAAAATCCTATTTTTATTCTCCTTAATGTGTCATCACTCAACAACATAACTTTGTAATTTATCAACTTTGAACTACATGGGATTTTGAATGACTGATGGAAAATAACAATAATATTTGAAATAATACCCAGATACATAATAATCTGAGACTTCATATTTCTATTCTTGATATTTAAATAGATACGAAGATATACCTAACCTAGTTTATCTTCATTAGAATCACCATGAAATCTAAAATATTGATGTCACTCTTCTTTATAGTATCATTATCACCTTTCATTGGAATTATAAATCCTTGAACCCACAGTTCAAGAATCCTCAAATTCGTAGAGCAGTGAATGATATTTGGAGTCTTCACTCCATTCAATCCAAGACACTCTATTACGTTCTCTTATTAAAAGATCCTGATTCATCATGTAATTTGTTAGTACAGAACTCTTCTTCCCCTTCGTAAAAATACCTATCAGACTCGTTTCCTTGATTTATGAAAGAGTGTAGGTCTTTCCATAACACTTGAAAGAAAATTTATCTTTCCCTACTTAATTTAAAAATCTAACTGTTTCATAATAGTCCACCATCAACTCTAGATATACTAGATAATGTGCCTTCAGCTTCAAAATACAAAGGCTCTCCCAAACGTTCAACTTAATATTTTTCGAAACAATAGAATCATACTTTTCAAAGAATTTCTAATCAACAATCCTCTCTCGGTATATCTTCCAATCATATATTTCTTTAATAGTTGACATTTAATTCTAAGGAGAATCTTTAGCAAACATCTAAAACTGAGGAAACATTGAGGATTCACAACGGGCATAAAATACAGAGGCAAAGATTCAGCACACAAAATCTTGAAAAACCGATGCGGGACAACCATTAGGGGGAGTTATATACGCGATTTAGGTGATAGTTCAACTTCTATGGTTGATCTAATAGTTGTAAAACATTTGATCAAATCTACCGGTTGAGATGATAACCAAATAAAGAATTTGATAGGTTCTATTATTATGTGGTTTTTTAATGAAAAACACCCGGATTGATGAAAAAGAAATGAATCTAAAAAATAAATTACAAACAAGTAAAATATTATTACAAAAAATTAGAAAAGAATATATATCTTTTGGAATTCTAGGAATATTATTTGTAATGAGGAAAAATTATATTCTGGAAGAATTTGAGATTCCAAAAAATTTTGATAATGGGAAAAAATTTGGCTACAAAAGATTTTTGACTATGAAAAGAAATTTGACAATGAAAAATTTGACTATGAAAAAAATGGCTACGAAAAATTTAATTATGAACAATTTGACGATGAAAAATTTAAATACGAAAAACTTGACTAATAAGAAAATATAATCCTCATATGAAAAAGAGTTTCTTATTGTAAGGGGATAGGTTTGAACAAGAATTTAGTAAGGAATATTACCTTACTGTTATCATTCCTGTCTTCTATTTAATATATTCAAATCTATCGGAGGGTAATGATTTTTTGAAAATATTAGCATGTTGATTTTTCATTCTGATAAATTGAAGAATGATATCCTCTTTTTGTGTTTGATCACTAAGAATGTGATTCCTAATACTTATTTGTTTTTCATGAGAGTTATGTGAAGGGTATTTACCTGAGGAAATGGCACTAGTATTGTCACACAATATTTTTGTTTTGGTAATACTCATACCATAATCGGTGAGTGTGTGTTGTATCAAAAATACCTAAGCACAACAACATCCAGCTGCTACATATTCATCTTTAGAAGTGGAATGTCCTACTGAGTGTTGCTTTTTGGATGACCAAAAAACTAATGAATCTATTAAGAAATGACAATTTCCAAATGTGCTTTTCCCATCCATTCTACATCCTCTAATGTTAGCATCCAAAATATTTCTTAGAACAAAATCATTTCCAGAAGAATAAAAGAGTTCGTAAATCCCTGATTCCCTTTAAGTAGCAAAAAATCATTTTCAGTGACTTTAAATTACATTCCTTAGGATCGGATTGATATTTTTCACATAATCATACTAAAAACATTATGTTTGGATGGCTAGCTGTTAAGTAACGTAAGCTTCATATCATAACCCTAAATGATGTTTGAACTACTGGTTTACCACCTTCATAATGATCAATTTAATTTGAGGTACCAATGGGAGTACATATACTCTTAGTGTTTTCATATCCATAAATTTTAAGAATATATTTAACATACATATTTTGGGATATATAGATTCCTTCTGTTTTTTTAGAAATTTTAAAACCAAGGAAAAATGTTAACTCACCCATCATACTCATTTCAAACTCAGAGTTCATTAGATCTGCAAAGGAATCTGTTAGAAATTTCTGATTTGAACCAAATATAATGTCATCAAAATAACTCTGAACAAAATAAACATTATTCTTATATTTCTTTATAAAAAGTGTTGGATCAACATTTCCTTTAATGTAATTGTTTTGTAGAAAAAAACCCTGTAATCCTATCATACCATGCTCTATGGGATTTTTTATGTCCATATAAAGCATTGGTACGTTTGGAAACATGTTCCGGATGTTTTGAGTCTTGAAAACTAGGAGTTTGTATAACATAAACATCCTCTTGAACCTAACTATTAAAGAAATCACATTTAACATCCATTTGTAAAAATTTGATGTTTAAAGAATACTGAAAAGGCAAGTAGAATAAGAATATATTCATGTATCGCTAATGGAGCATTGGTTTCATCATAGTATATTGCTTCTTATTGATTATAACCATTAGAAACTAGTCTATCTTTATTTCTTACTATGATTCCATTTTCAGCAAACCTAATTCTGAAGACCCATTTTACACCAAAAATAGATGTTTATTCAGGTCTTTCAACTATGATCCAGACATTATTTATTTCAAATTCATTTAGCTCATCTTTTATATATTTAATCCAATCATCATAACCTAAAGCTTCATCAGTTCATTTTGGTTCTAATTGGGAAAGTAATTCCAGATATTGTACTTCATTTCTTAAGGAACTTCTAGTCCTTAAAGGTTGATTTACATCACCAATGATACTATCACTAGGATGATTCTTAAGAAACAACTGATTTGGGTTTTTTAAAACATGTTCATCAACATATGGTAGGAAATATCCTAGGGTAAATGCTTCATAAATATCTTCTTGAAAATTTTCCTTATCAGAAGGATCTTCTATCAAGGGTTGATAATCAGTTTATGAAAACACATCTGAAGATGTAGATTGAGGATTTTTAAAAACAAAGGGATTAGTTTCATCAAATATAACATGTATTTTTTCTTCAACAGTACATGTATTTTTATTAATAACTCTATATGTCATAGAAGTTTTTAAGTAGCCTAAGAAGACTCCTTCATCATATTTGGGAGCTAATTTATGTAAATTATCATTAGTTTTAAGAATGAATACTTTTCATCCAAAAACCTTGAAGTAGGAAATTCTATGTTTTCTACCATTCCATAACTCATAAAACAATTTATTAAGAAAATTAAAAATCAAAACATGATTTATAGTATAACAAGTAGTACTTACAGCTTCAGCCCAAAAAAGTTTGGCTATGGAATATTCACTCAACATGGCTCTTGTTATCTTTTGAAGAATTCTATTTATTCTTTCAACAACACCATTTTATTGAGGAGTTCATGGTGTTCAGAAGTTATGAGTAATGTATTTTCTACTAAAAAATGTTTCAAAATCATAATTTTGAAATTCTCTTCCATGATCACTATGAATAGTTATCAAAATATGATTTTTCTCATTTTTTTCTTGGTCTCTAAAACTTTTGATATAATAAAAAGCTTCATATTTTATTTCTAAAAATAGACCCATATAAATCTAGTGTAATCATCAACGAAGACAATTACATAATATTATCCACCAATGCTTCCAGTTTGTGTTCGACCAAAATGATCCATATGCAACAACTGTAATTAATTTGTGGTTGAGACTTCACTGACTAATTTAAAACATGATTTATGTCAATTGAAAAATTTAGAAGGATTAAAAACTATTGAAGAATAAATATAAGATCTGTTATATCCTTAACTATTCTTTTCTTAGAGAGTTTTCATAGGTTTGTAAGGTTATTGTGTCTTAACCTTATATTCCATAACTAATAATGATCTTCCATTGCACTAAGGCAATGTCTGACTTGGTTCCTAAGGTCTTCTATGTTTAGTGTGTATATATTTTCTTTTCTATTGGTAGAAAGAAAACATTATTTCTTGGAATTGTGTACAAAAAAATATTCATTCATAAAATTCAGAAGGTAACCTTCATCACATAATTGACTTATGTTTATAAGGTTGTGCTTAAGACCCTTAACATATCAAACATTTGAAATCAATGATTTTCGAAGAAGACCAATATTACTTAAACCATCATTTACTCTCTTGGTTTTATCTCTTAAAGTTACTTTTCCTCCCTTCGTCTTGGTAATATTTTCAAAGATCTTTTTGTTACCATTCATATGTTGGGAACATCTACTATCTATGTACCATGTATTGTTGTTAGAACTATATTTACTTTTTTGAAAATAAGAGTGTAAGAATTTCTGAACCCAAACATTATTGGATCCGAAAACTTTTGAAATAAATATCTTAGGAAACCACATTTTCTATGAAAAATAAGATTTAGGAGAACCTAATGACTGAGTTTTGTTTTAAGGAACAATTTTTTTCCAATTCCCACCACACTGACACTTAGTGTAGAATGGAGCACTTTGAGGAACAAAATTATTATTACTAAAGACTAGTTTTGATTGAGTATAACCAAATCCAGAGATTTTCATTAGAGTTGAATTTGGGAACACATCTTGTCAAAATTTTCCTTACCCAAGGTATGTTTTGACAAGCACTTCTTCAAGGAAAATATTTCTGACTTCAGTCTAATAACAATGTTCCCCCCCAAACATTAGTTTTAGCACTAGAGTACATATTTCTTAGAAATTACTTATTCTAGATCCTTATAATGTTTATCCTTCTCATAATTAACTTCCCTAAGGATTTTTTACAGACTTTTAAAATCATAAATTTTGTTTCTATGATCTTTAGAAAGATCTTATACTTCTTTAGTAAGAATAGAAATTATATAATTTTCCTTCTCAAGGTTTTTGGTTACTTTTGAATTTTCATTCTCAAAGAGCATAGAAAACCTAGAACTTCTTCAAAAGTAGGTAAAGTATCATCTTCATTAGAAGAAGATTATTCATCCAAAGATTCATAATATTTACTATCACTATAATTAGCTTTCAAGGATACCTTGGTTATGGATTCAACATTGTGTACCTTGTCCATTAAATAATTATTTTCCATTGGTAAATTGGAAAGTAAACAATAATTCTTCTAACATGAAAATTCATTCTCTGAGGATTCATCATAATAGTCTCCACTATGAGCACTTCATGTGTCATTAGCTTTCAAAACATTTTTAGCTTTATCTTTTAAGTACTTGTTTCTATTCCTCTTAGAATGCTTTTTATTTTTTATCTGTTATCTTAAACATAAGACAATCTAAACTTATATGCCCTGATCTTTCGCATTCATAACAAGTGACATCAGAGCCTTTCTTTTTTTTTTATCTCTTTCATAATATATCTATACTGAAAGTATTTTTTCCCAACTATTTGGTTCATCCTTTAAGAACGATTAGGTTTCTCATTATCAGAATGTTCACTTTCACTTGATTCATATTGAATAACAACCTTCTTTTATTTAGATCTTGTATCTCTCTCAGGAGAATTGGATTTTTTTTAGAAAAGGAAAAAATTACATTTCCATTCTTCTTATTCATATTTTCAGCATCTCTCTTCAACCCAGTTTCATGTTGAAAAATACATCCAAACAGCACATCAAGTATAATATGGGAAACTATTCTATTTTCATTATTAATTTCCCTCTTGGATTCACATTCGTCAGGCATGATGTGTATAATCTTATCTACAAGGGCTTCATCATCCAAACCATTCTCAACCATAGATTTGGAACTATTCACAATGTTCATACATCACTGTTGTTCCTTACATATGGGTTCTCTATAACAAAAGTAGAAACCATGATATTCAACTCTAAGCACGAATCTTCTAGTTTCTATAACAATGGATGTACCAAAATGGGTAACCTCTAATTTCTTCCAAATAAAATTTGCAGATTCACCAAAAGAAATCTGGCTATATATATTCTTGGTCATGGAACACAACAATGTATAGAGTAACTTGTATTTTGGCATATATTATGACTTTTCTTGATTACTAAAATTTTTAACATCCTTATCTGGAATCTTGTAATCTCCAGTAAGCATAACAATGTTTTCTACTCCAGTGTTATTAACAATAGTCATCAGACGATCTCCCTAGTATTCATAATCAATCACATCAAATATAGGTGGACTAGTAGGATTAAGATTGTCAATCTAACCAACATTCATTCCTACCATCTTAAAGAAAATATCCTTCCACAAAAATTTGTTAATTGAAAAAGTTTGTAAAAATGGATAAGAATACTAAGCAAGAAAAATATAGAATGATGAAAATTGAGAAAGAAAACTTATATGTAAATATAATTATTTCATATAACTCCTTTAATAAAAATAATATGATCAAAATAATGATTTATATGGTCAAAATACAAGAGGGGGGGGCATAAATTGTATCCTTTAATAAATCCTTTGGATCTTTTAAAGATGATATAAAACATTATATTGTTTATCAAAGTTAAAAAATCTAAATTCACAAGACCTATTAGTTCTAAAAACATGCTAGATTCTAGAAATTTGGTTTTGGAAATGAAACGTATGAAAAGTTTACAAGGGAAAAGATTTTACCTTAAATCGTATAGAATCTTACTAATTAGAGTACAAGTACAAGAATGTATAAGATAGTTATACTTTCTTTATTAATCAAAATTCAGTGCAAAATAAACTTGAAATGGAAAAAGTAACAAGAATATAATCTTTTAACCCATAGCATAGTGTACCCAATAACCATGGATAAAGGTCCCTTTATTTATACATTCAAGAAAGAATATTTTTCACACACCATGGTAAGCCCTCGATAAGAATATTAGAGTCTATCTTACTAGACCCACAATCCCTCAAACTTCACGGTAGTCTGCACCTATGTCTTCCTTTTCACGGAATTCCTTGAACTTTAAGGTAGTTGGAACCATTGTCTTGTAATCGCTGGAACCCCTCGATTGTAAACAGCAATAATCATAGTTGCATGAAGAAATCTGAACAAGATGTTCTATATGCACAAATCATGAGAGTCATTCTCTCTAGAAATAACTTCAATATCATGTAATCTTGAGAGTTGTAGAATAGTGTTGAGATCGTTCAAATGATCTCATATTTATAGGAATTTCTTCAATGGTCGGTCCCTCATCCAATGGAAATATTTTTCCTTGAATTTCATAGGGACCTATAAACATGTCACTCAAACAAAAGTTAGATAGAAACAGAATGCACGACATCATATTATAACTATAAAAAGGGTAAGTAAATATGGTTTCTCAACCAAATCTATTTTTCTAAGTCTAAGGAGAAAGATAATGTTTTGAGTATATGAGAAGAAACATTTAGGGTCTATATTACAAGGATATTATGATTTCGTTTTTCAAGGAATTAGGAATCTGAATTCTATGGAATTCCAAACCTAAATTTTAGGGAATTTGAGTCTAAATTTTAAGTAATTCAGAACCTGAAATTTAACGAATTCGGAACTCGAATTCTATGGAATTCAAAATCAGAATTTCAGAGAATTTGGAATCTGAATTTCAAAGAATTAGGAATATGAATTTCATAGAATTTGGAATCTGAATTTCAATGAATTCAGAATCTGAATTTCAGAGAATTTGGAATCAGAATTTCAGAGAATTCAGAATCTGAAATTAATAACCTAAAAACTAAATACTTTATATCTAAGTATTTATAGGATTCCATGTTTATATAAGTGAGACTAAATTTTACACTTAGAAATAAAAGGAGTTAAATTTAGTGAAACTAAATCATGAACAATAAAAATAAAGATAAGAGAAATTTTCCTTGGGGAAAGAAACTCTTTTCATATTAAAGAAAAATATTCAGGAAAATAAAATTTTCCTTGAGATAGAGAGTATGTTATTTTCAAAACATAAAAGTATGGAAATGTCATAAGGAAACCTTGTTGACTCAACATAATATTCATATTGGTTACATGAATAGCCAATTAAAATATATTCAATGACCATATTTATAATGGTCATATTTTTAGTGGCTTATATCTAATGACCATATATATGACTATTATATTTCATTCCTAATTATATCCTTTCAAAAAACACTTGTATAATTCATCCAATTTACTTCACTCTCAACATATATATTATATATATAATTCATTTCCTTATCACTATAGTTGAAATTAGTTTGATGATCTTTCTGGAAAAAATGATGATAATGATTCCCTATTTGTGGTAATTTTTTACTTTTGGAATTATTCATCTTAAATTTACATAATAATGATTGATATTTTATTATCGTAATGATTTAATGTTCATCATTCCTTATAATATTTTTTCTAAAAAATGTATCATAATTTTATTTAGTTTCTGTTACATGTGAAATAATAAATTATATGTAATAAGAATATATTTTAGTACGAATTTACCTTTAAATGAATATTATATTGAATTTCTTGTTTCACATGCAACACCAATAAAATACTAAGGAAAAAAATAAGAGTTTTGTTCAATGAAAAAAATTATGTTTTCATAATTTTAATTATTTGTCACTAATAAAAATAGAAAATGGTATTTAAAAGGTATAAAACAATCAATATATAATTTCCATTTAGATATAAACATTACTATCATAGGTAAAAATAAGAAATTCAATATTTCCTTTATGGTATGAATTTAACAAAAATTACGTTTCTCCCAAACCATTTTAAATAAATACACTTAATTATTTGGTATTAATACCCATATAATAAATTTAATTTCCATATGGAGTTCATAACTAGCCTTTTAAGGATAGATTATCATAGGTTTATTTGGGATATGAAATAAAATTTCATTATTCTGATAATTGGTATGGTTGTTATGTATAGAGAGATAATACAAGCCTCAAATCACATCATATTCAACCAAAGGGAGAGTTTTAAGATTTATTTGAATGATATTCCCACAAAATTCAACTATAGATTAATTATTGACTTAAATTTCATTAATCAAACCACTATGAGTTATCCATTATAGTTTACATCCTTCTATTGGGATAGTAGATTTATGATTATATAAAACATTCAAAATTTGTAATAGTGGGTAGGTGTTAGAAAAAAAATGAAATTTTTATTTCTATAGTAAAGGATGAGTGTACCTTACACCACTTCATTTTCATGACATATTTAAACAGTTGTGATTTTATATTTGTTCCCTTTTTTCCTTCTCTTAGTAGGTCACTGATGTTGATTTTCATCATCAACCCTTTTATTGGTGCACTGGTATTCATGGTCCCCAAATTTCTAACATTTAATTCAATGAATAATTTGTTTTAATCTAGTAAGAATATTATTTTACTCTATTATATAGACTAAAATAATTTTTTGTACTTGGTATGTTTTTTTCTGAATTCCTTTTTTACGACACACAAAAAAAATTTGAGTACCTTTGATATATTACCATGGGTAATTCTTCCCAAATTTTTTATATTTATAATGTTAAATAGTTTTCAAATATGCTCTATTTCACTTTAATATCTATATAAATCAATTTTCTATTATTTTATATGTTTTGGAGATCTACATGTTTTATGGTTTTAAATATAAATAATATAGTTGGGTTAGCATAACAATAAGATTTTCAACACCAAAACCCATTTTATCTGTTTTCTAATTTTCAAAATAAAAAAAATTTCAATGGTACTTGTTCTTAAATAAGTTACTCCTAATTCCATCCAATAACTAAAACCAAATTTTTAGTGGCTGTGTTGTGAAACAATAATACCATTAAGTAATTATAGGATAAGATAAATAAATACTAAAATTTTCATAATTCAAAAACAAAAATTTAATCCTATAAAATTTTAGATTTATTCTCTATCACTTTTCTTTCATTTTAATATATTAAAGGTTCGAACCTACTATGTATAATATCAAAATCCTAAATAATAACTAATCTCTAGTCTGATTCCAAATAAGGCACCCCAGAACATCACCCCTACTTCTGGTGCTAGAAATAAATACATTACAAATATGCTTTGATACTAATTTATATGAATAAATCCTTACACACATATATTTTACATCATTTATACAATTTGAAAAAATTTCTCTTAAATTCAAATAATTCAAAAAACCAAAAGTTTCGTTGCTAAAAAGATTAGTAATTTGATAGTACTAATTTAAAAAATGTCATAAATAATTAAAACAAATAACATTCTCTTCTACTATCATTTTAGAAACATCATAAATATTAATCTTCTATATAAACTATAATATTGAATTATATTAATCTTCTCTATCCACCTTTATGAATTCTCTTCTTCTCAAAATGGGATTCATCGGATCAATGGATTTAGGCTCCCTTATTTGGATCAAGAGATACCAAATGTCTAAGAGTGACTTTATAGAGGAAAATAAATTGGGGTTCAAGAGTTTTTGAAAGGACGATTCATGATTTGAATTTCTAGAAGAGGGGTTCTTTTGTATGTGTGGTTTGAGTGGAATTTGTGCAAATATCCATTACTTAATGTAAAAGTTTTTTATTTTAAAAGGCACATGTATACAAAGTGGAAAAATAATGGATTTGGGAAACAATATATTATATAATTACCTTATCCATTCATTTAATGATAATATTTCATGATATTTTTAGTCTCCAATACTTATTTAAACCTTTCTTTACAACAATTTACTTTTATTGTGGTAACTAAATTTTTATCACAGTAACTTATTTTTAAGCCTTAAAATTAAATTAAACTCCAAACCAAATTTTGATTTCATGATTATAAATTTGGACTCTATTTAATATAATTATATTTCTATATATGATAAATTTAACTCCGAAACGAAAAAATAAAAAATATATATAATTCAATTTTTATTAAATAATGGCTTTTTGAAATTTATGTGTCCTTAATCCTAGTTCATATTAATTACTAATTAAATGAGTGATAATATATTTGTATAGATTTTGAAATTTTTTATGAAAGTAATCCTTTAAAAGTGACCAATCTTTATTTCATAACATAAAAATACACCACACTTTAAAAAAATCCATTAAAAATGCCCTCATTTATTATTGAATAATTTTAATCTATTTAAACTAAAATTATTTATTTTTCTACTAACCATTCACTATTTTCAATCCATTATAATATTTCTAGAATTTTATAAACACATAAAATCATTATTTAATAATTATTACAATTATTATATGGAAATCATAATAATATATTTTTTATAATAATGTTTTTCAAATTCAATTTTCTAGTTTTTAATTATTTATCAATATAGAAATAGATGATTTTCTACTTTTTATAAAAAAACATCATAATTATACAGATTGTATAAATTCATACCCAACAACCATACAACCAATGACCATATATCTAAAGGTCATATTTTCAATGTCCATATTTCAAAAGACCATATATATGATGATCATATTTCATTCCTATAAATATCCTAAAAAACACAACTAAAATCATTAATCCTTTTTAATTATATCTAAAAATGTCAAATATTTGTTAATTACTTTCCTTTTTTCTGTAGATTAAATTGAGTTGATGATATTTATATACAATCATGATGATACAGATTTTGATTCCGTTTTCATTTTATTTACTTATTTAATTATTCGGCTTATAATTTTCTTAATGATGATTCATATTTTATTCCCAAATGTATTAATTTTTTATCATTAATTTTAATATTTTATATCAAAAAAATGTATCATGGTTCACTTTATTTTGGAATTGTGTGTAAAAAAAGTAATTCAATGTAATATAAATTTTAAAAAAATGATACTAAAATATAGGGGTGATACAATATTTACGTGATTAAATGTATCACTCCATTATGTGTGGTGTCATGTCTTGATGTAAATACATGTAAAAATGAATATAATTGTTTTTCGGGAAAGAGTTTGTCACATATTAAAAAGAATATGTTTTAATAAGTATTTATTGGAAACAAATTTTTCATGTCATGATGAACTCTATCATACTATAAATTATGTTTATGTCCACCTAGATAAATTTAAAATAATGGAGAAGAATTCGGAAAAGTTAAAAAAAATAGTTAAAAAATGTTGTTAGTATGAATTTTATTTTCACAAAAATCAAATTCAAACATGGAGACCTATTCCTTCATTGTAAAAGAAAAATTTCTATAGACGTTTTGAATACATGTAAGATTATGAAGTTATTAAATAGAGATATAGAGAGAAAATAAAATAAAGAGGTTAATAATTTTTTTGGAATCTAGTAGTCGAATAAAAATAATATTAAGAAGAAGAATCATTATAACGACACAATGAACGAAAGATCCTATTTAAGACTCACTTATTGTTGAAAAAAATTTAATATATTCATTAGTGTGGGAGAACATTATTTTTTCATAATTTCATTTATGTAACAAGATTTCCTGTATAAAATCTAATCATTTAAGATGAAAAATGGTCATTCTGGTAAAGTGTATGGTTTCAGATGATTCTAGATCCTTTCATGGATCAAGTACTTATTCTGAGTAGTGAAACATGTAAAAATATAGTGTTCCTTATATGTGTGTGACAAAAAAATTATTAATCACAGTAATATATGGTAATGGTTTTTACTAAAGAAACATATAAATGTAATTGAATTCATTAATCTAGTTCCTTCCCCAACTTATCTCATCAAATTCCCACTAGTTTTATAGGTCCTTGTCACATTTCATATACATTGTTGCATAATTAGGGGACTCAAGACACAATTCCCACCATTATTGTGTTTTACATACCCATAAACACATACATAATATTACATAAGGGATTCATGATGATTTGTATGTTTTACATCCTATCACCACAATACAATTCCTAATATTATATTATGATCTTCAACATATAGAAAATATATCATCTAAACAATGTTTACTTTTTAAATATCGACTCTAAATATTGGAAAACTACAAAAAATATGGATATTATAAAAATACACATTTTTTGGAAAAAAATTAAATAATATTGCACCTTTGAATTTTTTAAGGGATACAAAGTAAATTAAAAACTATGGAGGAGGTGGAGAATATGGATATAAAAGCTAAATCTATCTCCGCATATCATCAACCACAGACGAAAGAAATGATAAAATCTCATTATCTATCAAGTCAATTAAATTAGAAACATTATATATTAAATAATTTATTTCACCCATGTAAGACTCATCCATATATGATCTATACAAATGAAAAAACAAGGTTATTGAAGATACACCTCCCTTATATCCTCATATCTGTCTTGAGGGTTGTTTCATTCCTAGTAGAGTCATAGAAATATCCTTCCTCCCCTAAATATGAAGGACCTCTATGTGATATAGTACTAAATAGAATACATAAAATAATATCTGAAAATTGTATTATAGTTAGAATCATCAATGTGTCATGAATAACACAACATTTTTTATTCAATATTATCATCTATAGACTTTAAATCCTTATAATGATATTTTCTGTTTTTCGTAATCCATGCCATTTTGCACTTTTCATGGAACACTAGGGGAGGGTGTAAATATCATTAGATTGTGGAGAATAAACTCTAAAATTATCAAAATTTTCACCAATGAATTTCTCTAAGAGAAAAGACCCACATCCCCAATATAAATTATAAGGGAATATTATTTATTATTTATATCCTATTGAGATCTCCATAGTTTTAATTATTTAACAAAATATAAATCATTAATAAGTTTTTTTAAATAATTATATAGAAGTTCAATTTAAATTATTGACATTTCACAAATAAAAAATATTTCTTATGGTCTATTTTCAATAATCTTATTTCATGAATCTTTATTTAAAATCTCATTACATTTTCATGGATTTTCATTTGTTCCCTTCCTAGAAAATTAAATTAAAAATAAATATTAATTTAAAATACTACTATTTATTTGTTGTAAAAATAATGCATCACTTCTTATATTCTATTGTATTAGGTGAATCAAATTTCTACTAAATGTGTTAAAAATAAAATTTAATGGTAAATAATTTCCAAATAATAATAATAATAATAATAAAATACTTTACTATTATAGTATCCCATAACTGATCTCATGTCATTATTGAAAACCCCTACAATTATAATGTAAAATTATTTTTTCACCAATATTGAAAATATAAAATAATGAAAATTTAACTCATTTTTGGACCAACATGATTACTATTGTCATCAAAATCAATATGTTTCCTTTAATCCTTTACATAAGAAAGTGATACCCCGGGTAAATATGAACTACCACATTTAGTAAATGTGGAAGTCTTCTCTTGTCCTGTAGAGGCATGAGGTTCTTAAATAGAATAATAGGGAGACTCCAAAATAAATCGATGTAGAGGAACCTTTCTAAAATATTTATATGACTTAATATATGTATTAAAAAAGTTCCTAAAAATAAAATTAAGAAAAACTATGTAAAAAATGACATTAAAAAAGTTATATAAACCTTTTGACATTTAAAATAAAATAATAAATATAAGAAATAAAACTATCGAAATTAAAGTTATAAAAAATTAGTCATCAACATATTAATAATTTATAGTCCACAAAAAATAGTTATAAATCATAATATGGTATATATAAAGCAAAATAAAATGTATATCATACTAAAATTGATATAAAGTATTGAAATAAAATTACTCCCTATATATAATTTTATTCAATATAATCACAATAGACTAATTATAAAATAATGAAATAAATTTTGATAAAACTATTTATATATGAAATGTTATGGGAAACTGAAAACTAAAATTAAGTAATATTAATAATTATTTAAAAATAAAAAATAAATATATCTTTATATGTAAAAAAGATTACAATTTTGATAATGAATATTTTGTATATTTATTAAAATACATCACATAAAAAATAGTAATAAAAAAATTATAATTCAAATTTAACAAAATTTTTGTAGTAAAACCAAAAACAATGTTATTATATCTACACTATTATGAAATTATACATTGTTTGTTTTCACATATTACATTTTCATGATTATTCTATGTAGCATGAACCATGTCTATTCCATGGTTCTCAGTATCCTCTGATAATATTTTCATAGATATAGGAATATCATCTATGTCATGGATACCATCAATATTATCACAAAAAAAATAAAAAATTTCCATGAAAAAGGTGTTAAAATACTAATTATTTAATGAATTTACAATATATAAAATTTATTTCTCATGTGTCTCTATGATAATAGGCCCATATATGTACATTAATATATTTTTATCTAAAAGTATAATTCTAAATTGAACATGTTTTTTCCATAAAACCATTTACATTTGATCATAGTTTCATGAAATGTCATGTAATAAATCTCGTATATATCATTAATAATTCCACAATATGAACATTATATAGAGATTGTGTTTTTATCTTTTGTGAGAGAAAAGTGAATTGTTTCAGTCAATACTACTACCTTTTGATTCTAAACTACATTATTAGTGTTCTTATCTTTTGTATAAAAATATAGAAATTAATGTTATAACAAAACCATGTTATCATATTTAAAAAGTTCTGCACACTACTCATCACATTATAAAAAAAACTAGACCCCTAGTCACATAATCCTAAAACCATATAGAAAATTCATTTTTATTGTCAATCATCACCCATATATATTTCTTCTTAAGATAATTTTTTCAATTAATTAATATGTGATGTGATATATGAGAAATCTCCATATATGTTATTCAAGATGTAAAAATGTTATTTCATTTTTTATATGTTAGGGAAATTATTATTTTTTCATAAATCTACATCCCCCAATACAAATGCTCTCAGCGTGAGATATAGGAAAATATACATGCTCAAAAAATTATTTTATACAAAACTCAATTTTCTCATTAAAAATATACATTACAATAATAGAATCCTTTGAACAATGTTAATTCATAACATACCAATTCAATAAATCATTTATAATTAAAAAGGATACATAAAATAAAAGAATTACAATCTATATAAATACCTTTTTCACACTAAATAAACCATCTAATATACTATTATGTTACAAAAAATCTAGTAGAATTTATATTTCCAAATGAAAATTATATAAACTAAATTGTTATCTAATTTTTTAGTGAATTTGAATCCATCACTTTACTAATAATTTAGTTGAATAAATAACACACTCTGATGATAATCACTATAACATGGATTAGTGGAATTTCATATAGTGCAATTGAAAGCATTTGTTTCATCAAAACATATCAATCCTGTGATTTAATGCCTATTAAATTTATATATTTTAATAAAAAAATACAATGAAATTATATCCCTGAGGAACCTAAATTCCATGTTGACACTAATATAATTGATATTATCACTTGTGGATATCGTATGGAATGTTATAGGAAAGTATGTTCCTTTTCCATTACGAGTGAAAGATAACTAAAACCTCATTACTATTAATTTTATGTCCTTTCATTCATTTAAATCATCCTTAGTATTTCCATTAATATCTATCATTATTATAATAAATCTATAAAACAATATTGTCAGTATTGATCACATTAATGTTGTGATTTTTTTCAATATATCATTAAAATGAAATTTGAAAAATTATTGATCTTTTCTTCCATATATTTCTATCATTAATTGGTATTTATGTTCTCTCAAATTTGAGATATATTTTTTCACCAAATCAAAATATTGATAAGAAAATATATAATTTTAAAAAAATTAAATTCTTATAATCCATTGAAGGAATTTTTTTAATCATAGATAAGGGTTATACATACATAACAACCATCAATGAACCGTGTTTGTGTGGATTTCCTATCATAATGTAGTTGATAAAATGAATTCCATTATTCAAAATTTAGACATGTTTTATACCACTTAAAAGTATATTTGACAAACTTATATTGAAGGAAGTTATTTATATTAAAACTAATAATATATTTAAATTAAAAATAATCCATTTTATAAAAATAAAACACTTTTATACCTTACTCTAAAAATATTTTAAAATAATAAATAAATATCCACTTGTAAACATCAATATAATTTCTAAGCTATTTTAGTATAAATATCATTTAAATCAGTACAATATATTTTTGATTCATATAATTTACTAGGTATAAGATATAAATTACCCACATAGAAGAACATGGACTATGATTTCTATTGAGGCTCATAAATGGACTCATTCCATATATGCACATTCTAAGTTAGATATTTCAAATATTATTTCTAAATATCAAAAATTGATGAACAATTTGATTCCATTTTGGTTGATAAAATAGGGGTAATAATTTTCTGTTATATATTCATTCATCTTCATAGAATATTATCTTTCTACAACATTTGAATTTACAAATAAAAATTTAAAATGATAAATTATAGAAAAGTTGAAAATTAGTTTATAAGGAATTTAGGTACTCAATATAATAGATGAATAAACATGTGATATTAATTTAAACTTATACTTTGATATCCAATATTTAGAAAACACTATCAATTTTTCGTAGTACTTTCTATACAAAGCATGGTCACTATAAAAATAATGCATATTTTTATACATATATTTTATTAAAAAAAAGATTTCATTTCATTATAATTTGAATTTTTTAGAATGTTGGCTTATGGTATTTTTTCATTAAATATCTCTACAAATTCTGTAAAACTCTTATTCAAATATCCATTCTTATCATTCAATGTATCCTATCTCAATAATATGGATAAAAACATAAATGTTATGTAACCTAGATACCATGGTTATTTAACATCACTATATAATGGATCAGTCATCAGTGTTATCTCAATTACATCCACATTTTTATTATAAATAACTTCCCTAATTTGATTTGGTTTTTCATTTTAAAAATTTATACAATGACTAAATCTAGAAATTGGATCTATTTCCCCAAGTCACATTCAATTATTATTACTTATACTATAACCATTTCAATGTAAATGATATTTAATGTCCATATATCCCAGCTAACTTATATTTAGACACATCATGTATGTGTAGTAAATAAAGTCCTTGTTTTTATAATTTAATTTATTACATTCCATGAATTCAATAACCACTTTCCCATATTCTACATTTGTTCTTCAAGTAAAATTCCAACTATGATTCATTATCACCTATAAGAATTATCAAATAAATAAAATATTTTATAGCATTCTGTAAATGTAATCATACTATTAAATATAAAATGAACAACATAATAAAAAAAAATCGTTTAATGAAAAATAGAAATAATAATAATAATCATCATAATAACAACAATAATAATAATAACATAATCTATACATGAATAAAATATAAAATATTTTATGAAATATATGAATCCTTATGCTAATAAATTAGTTAGTTCATTAATTAATATTATATATATAATAAAAATATAAAAACATTAATATATTATATTATAACATACATTATAAAATAATTCAATTATATATTTTCCTATATATGTTATAAAATGTTTAAATTTTAAAAAATATTTTATATTTTTTCAAAAGAAAACAAAAATATTAATGGCAATATTAACACATTTTAATTCATAAATATATATATTTAACAGAAATAAATTAAGTAATTATATCATTTAAAATTATAATATTAACATTAATCAAAATTTTAAAAATAAGTTTTTAAAATCAAACATATTATAAATAAATAATACTCAATTATTTCATTTAAAAACGACTCCAAAAAAATAAGCATTAGTCATATATGAAACAATAAGAAACAAAACTACCCAAAAATAAGAAATTTTCATATGATACATAAAATAATAATTTTTTTTATTAAAACTGATAATATCATATCAATCAGTAAAAAACAAATATTTCAGTATAGGATTACAATAACTAAGATATAATCATGTTTATAAAAAAAAATATAAAAACTAAAATTTTATCTTGGGTTTGCTATAATAAAACCTATATATGAGGATATTTTTAATGGAATAATCTAACACCCCATGCTTCGCTAGTACGTTTCCCTTTGAATAATGCAATAGCTTGTGTTGTATGTAACTTGGAGTTTTAACACACCACGACCAATCAAACTAGTGGCTATGAATATTAATACCCAATTTTTGAAACATTATAAATTTTATTTTTAAAAATTTACTTCATTTTCTTTTTTGGAATATCAAAATTAGCTTTAGGTGAATTTTTGGTATTTTTATAAAAACATTCAATTTTTGATTAACAGTGAAAAACACTGCATTATTGTTTAAAACCATCCTTTTATTTAAATGATTAATTATTTTATTTAAAATTATATTTGGAAAAATATTGATACATAATACCTATATATGTTCAATTTAAATCATTGTAGTAATTATATAATAATATATGTTATATAAAATTTTATTGAACTTTTTACCGTCTTTTACCCACCTTCTAGGCGCATTTTCAAATTTTCATAAAAAGTAATTTTACCGCTTTAGTGAATTGAATTTCAAAAATCAGAGAGACACGATTTATATCAGTAATTAAAATGTGTTTCAATTTGATTAAAATATATTTTGGTGAATAGTAACTTTTGACTTTTATTTACCACGGTTAAGAATAAATACATTGATTAAAGGTAAAAATGAAACTATAATTACCCTAACCCGTGTCCTAATTCAAGTGGATAAGTGTTTTTCGAAAAAAATAAACCTCAGGAATAAAATATGATTTTTTTGATCCACTTGGATTAGATTTGGACATTTATTAGGATTTTATTTAAAGAAGAGTTAAAAGTGTTAAATTCAAATTTTCATACCTAAAAATAATTTAATATAGGGTTACAAAAAAAGATAAATCCGACTATAAATATTCATTATAAATTCAAAAATATTTTCTACATAATGGTATTTTATTTATTATTTTTAGACATTTAATATTTAAAATTATTTATGACACAATGATGATGCAGTAATTACATAATTAATGAAATACGAAAATAATTGATATTATAAATATCAAAATTAATATAAATTGATCCTTTTGATGAATTCCACAAATTTCTCTGTTAATATGTCATTTTATGGTCGATTAAATATATTTTTTTGGAATTTATAATGTTTTTATGACTTTTACAAAAACCAAATACCAAATAATGTCAAAATTGACACAGGTGAGTTTTTAAAGCAAATACTATATTATTAATTGATATAATATTTAAAAAAATATAAGGTTCTGCGAAAGGACTTAGTTATGGTTAGATGTATTAATAATGAACCACTATGTGTTCTATTGGCTTTTTATAGTATGTTTATTAACCATTTATTATAGTAATTCAAGAATACATTGTAAAAGTTTAACTATTTAACTAAGAGTTAAATCTCAAATATAAGGTTAATATAGTAACCTAAACATGTCTAAAACTTATTGTTTGAGAGGGTTTCGACACATATCTACAATCTCCAATATATAAATCTTTTTGGAGCCATTATAAAGGAAATATAATTGTATAATAAAATAATACTTCAAGCTTCTCCTAAAGTAACTCCCACCTCTCTTATAAAAGGGTACTTCACCTTCTCTCAAAATAACACATCCAATGCCATTTTGATTGGAAAAAACTAACTAAAATATCCTCCAAACCACCCTCAATTCAACATAGAGGCGTTAATTTGATCATAAATCAAACCTATAGAGCCCTTTTGATCAACTGAAAAAGAAAACTCCCGAACAAGAGATAATAATTTCACCACGTCTTTCAAATTTCTTTTCATCTTCCACTTCCTATTTATTTGTTGTATCCATACCCAAATTTTAATCACATTACCATATATATATTGTGATGTTATTATTAATATGGTACAACCTTATTCATTATTCTATCCATCTTATGAATGACAAGTCACCATACATGCGTACGTAAGGCTTACCGTCTCCACGTCATGGTGGAGTTTGTCATTCAAACACTTCATTATTTTGATGGGGATAATAATAAGTATAACTAATGTAAATAATAAATATAACATGTAATTGATTATTTATATATGATATACAATCCAATTACATACGATATCACCATCAATATAATGATATTTTTGCCTGTGTATACGTACATATTATCATCTTCGTGAACGCGATGATATTCATTTCCCATCGATATCATTCAAGAATACTTTTAATTTTATGATTAAAAATAATGTTCAATAACTTATAATAATTCTCGATATTAATCAAATAAATATTATCCCTAACAAACATGGCTTACATAACCATGCATATAAAGGAAAAGGAATTAGTTAACACTCGAAACAATGATACTACTGAAATATTATTTACAAATAAATATTAAATGATCATATATGATATAATATTTATGTATGTGGTTCTTTTATAATTTAATAACAATGATTTATATATTATATAGTTGGTTAACATACTCTTGATCAAGGAAAATTACAAGGTATGTGTTAATTTTACAATCTCTTTATTATCCGAGGTTGTTTATACGTGATTATCTACTGGAACCTCTTTATCATCCACATATGTGTTTCTTTAAAATTTATTTCAAAACATTTTTAATATTTCCTATACTATTGGTTAAAGTAATTTATTCACTTGTTTTAATTTTTATAATAAGTTTATAAAGGAATCATTCAGTCATTTTCCAAATAAGGTCTTTATGACTTTTTCGACAAAATTGTAGAATTTTTTTTAACATATACAATGGGTGCAACTATTTTCTGTTGTTATAACACCATATAAAGTTCCCTTACATGATTATAAGAATATTTTCAAAATAAATGTTTTCTTTTATAAATATGTGACTTTTAAATGATTTAAAAATAGAAAGATATATTTCTTTTAAATAGTTTTTATTTCATCTATATCAACATCCTTTGATGGATTTTACACTTGTTTGAAGTAGATCTATTAGGATACAAATATTACAATATTGTATTGATGGTGTTGTGATATGTTTTAAGGTGGATGTGTTATTTTTATACAATTCGTGTTTTATTGATAAAGTATTGACATTTTGTATACTAGTTTTAATACGAATGCTTATGTTTTGTTTAAACCATTTAATATGAGGAATGCATTGGACATAGTAAGTGATGGGTACAGCCCGCTATAACTCCTTAATGCAACGGTAGGTCTCATGATACAAACTAGTGTCTTGGTACAAGGCTTTGAAAAAATAATTATTTGTAGTCTGGTTACAAGGCCTTGGCTATATAGTTATGATGTCTGGCATTATGCATTAAATCATTATGATATTGGCTATTGATGTTGCATGTGATTATTCGACTTATATAATATCCATGTGAATAAGAAAATTGCATTATTGAATTTATTATCTCCATATTATTCTGAAGTTTATGTTTAAAAGGGTTGTGTTTTAGTCTTATACATTTCTTTAAATGTTTATGATTATTTACGAATGTTTCCGCTATATTGATATCCTTACTATGCATCTTAGCTCACCCCTTTCTTATGTAGTATTTTTTCTAAGATGTGAAGAAGTATATTACGATTAACCTACAGAAACATGATAAGGGATATAAGAGTGTTCAAAGGGGAGATAATGTTTTATTTATGATTCAATGTAAAACTTATGTATATATCTATTCCTTCTAAGACTACTAAACTTATCGGTATTTCGGGACATGATTCTTTGTATTAAGACAATGTTATGTAATAATGCATTGACTCTGGGTAACTGGGATCCAGACATTACAATTGGTATCATAACAAGTTTAGTAAAAACCTTTGATGATAGATTTATTAAAACTTTTATTAGAGAACATTACACTAATATAGACATTTAGGATTTGTATATATAAAATTTCTATAATTTTGGTAATGTAGATATTTTGTGTATTTTCTAAGAAATACATCTATGTCTTGATACGAGTAGGTAGAGGTGGCCCTAGCACAGATGTACCTAAGAGTGAATACTCTGACAAGGAGATTCGGGATTGACCTAGGGTATCCTAGTACATGATAATGGGCCTTGCTGCACTCTTTATTACGACACTCCCAGGGGTATTTTCATACGATAATTCACTTTTCATTACAAACCATTATGAAATATTTATGAGTGAATAGTTCCCTAACGAAAACAATTTTTATGATTACGGATTTTATGAATAAATTATTCAATTTAGGTAAAGTATTTTACATGTTTGGAATCATGTATTGTGGTTCATAAACTAATATAGTGTATGCCATTGTTTAGAAATGGAACCTAGTGGAAGGGATGGAAACAATATCAATGAACATAATCCATGTAGGGATTGTCTTACTAATCAATATAATTATAGTAAAGGTGGTGATGCAACTGGTTCTGATCAACTTATCACCCTACTGGGAAAACTCAGTCTAGTTATTAATAATAACCTTACTCATATAGAGCTCCCTGATCCAAAATGTCGAAGATCAATTTTAGATCGCTTCATGAGTCAACAACCACCAACATTCAATGGGAGTGAAAATCCATTTGTAGCTGAGAAATGGATAAGTTCCATAGAGAAAATATTTCATTCTTTGGAGAGTAGTGAAAGGGAAAAAGTTGTCCTCGTAGTTTATCACCTAATGAGAGATGCAGATCAAGGGTGGTCATTAATTCAAAACATGAAGGAGGATGAAGAAGTATCAAATATTTAATGGAGGGATTTTAAAGAACCATTAATTGAAACATACTTTCCTTGGGACCATCGAGCGGATATGGAATGAAAATTTCTGTGTTTGAGGAAAAAGGAGGATGAGAATGTCACAAAGTATGAGGCTAACATTACAAGTTTATCAAGGCATGCATCAAATTATATATGTTACTGAAGGAGTAAGTTTGACTGATTTTTTGATGGGTTTGTTATCTATAATGATTCTTCAAAAAAAGGACTTAGTTGTCTCCTTAGGTAGAAAGATATAGTCGTTTCCTATTTATCATGATAGCTAGAAATTTACGAAAAAATTATCCTATCATGATATTGAGTTAGTGGCTGAAATATTTTCATTAGAGATATGAGGAAACTATCTCTATGGTTTAAAATGTGAGATATATAATGATCACAAGAGTTTGAAGTATATTTTTTCATAGAAAGAACTCAACATGAGGCAAGGAGATGGCTCGAACTACTCATGGATTATCATTTAACTATACACTACAACTAGGGGGAAGAAAATAAGGTGGAAGATTCTTTGAGAATAAATGATCATGGTGTTCTGAACAAGAGTTGAAAGGGATAATATGTTCATGGATCTAGTAAAAATGAATATGGGAATAATCATGGAAGGTGAAACATCAATACTTTTTCAAATGGTTTCCAAAACATCTTTACTGGAACGGAAAAAAAGATCTCAGACCCATGATGAGGAGTTTCAAAAATAAAATAAAACTATGAACGATGGGTGAATGATCGACTTTGTATATAATGATGAAATTTTGAAATTTTGGAAGAGACATTGTGTTCCCAATATACCTGATCTAAAAATATAATTGTTGGATGATGCTCATAGATCCAATTTCTTTATACAACCTAGTACCACTAAGATGCATATATACTTGAAGGAACATTATTAGTGGGACAACATGAAGATATATATTGTTGATTAGGTGTCCATATGTATGGGTTTTCAATAAGTTAAAGTTGAAAGACAACATCCTAGAGAAGTCATGCATTCTCTTCCCATACCTGAGTAGAAATGTGATGATATTGATATGGACTTTATCATGGGACTACCAAAGACTCCTAGAAGGAATAATGAAATATGGGTCATTGTTGATCGTCTTTCCAAGTCAGCACATTTTGTTGGAATAAGAGATGATTTACCCCCTTGAACATTTAGAAATACTATACATTAATAAATTGGTAAGATTCATGAAGTTCCCCTACCGATTTTTTCTGATCATGATCCTCGTTTTACATCAAGATTCAGGAAAAGCCTTCACAAGTCCCTGGATACTGAATTTCGTTTGAGCACTGCCTACCACCCCCAAACTGACAGACAATCAGAACAAACTATTCAAACCTTAGAAAACATGTTAAGATCATGCTCACTTTACTTTCAAGTTATGTGAGATCAATATTTACCTCTGGTATAATGTTTCTATAACAATATCTACCATTCTAGTATTCATATGGCACCATATGAAGCGTTATATGGAAACCGATATCACACACCAACTTGTTGGGCTGATGTTGGTGAATGAAAACTCATAGGCCCACAACTTGTTTAGGAAACAATATAAAAGTTGGAGGTTATCCAAACCCACTTCAAATCATCTCAAAGTAGGAAAAAGAGTTGTGCTGATAGCCAAAGGAATGATCTAGAATTTCAAGTATGAGATCATGTTTTCTTGAAGGTATCTCCATGGAACGATGTTATACGTTTGGGTAAGAAGGGTAAATTAAGTCCCGAGTATATAAGACCTTTCAAAATTATTGAACGAATTGGAGTTATAGCTTATCGTTTGGCAATGTTTCCATGTATCTCCAAAGTTCATGAAGTGTTCCACATGTCACTGTTGAGAAAATTCATGCCTGACCCAACACGTGTAATCACCTCTGATAAAATAGAACTGGAACCCGATCTGTCTTATTGTGAAGAGCCTATCAATATTTTTGATACTAGTGAAAAAATGTTGAGAAACCGGATGACTTTTCTATGGAATTTTCTATGGAGAAACCATAATATGGAAGAGGCAACGTGGGAACCTAAGGAATTTATGATGAAGAACCACCCGAATCATTTTATGATGTAATATTTCAGAAATTTCTAGGAAGAAATTATTTGAAGGAGGGTAGAATGTGACACCCCAAACATCCAAGGTATGTTTCCCTTTGAATAATGCAATAGCTTGAGTTGTACGCTACATGGAGTTTTAACACACCACAACCAATCCAACTAGTCATTATGAATAGTAGTACCCGATTTTTGAAAATTTATAAATTTTATTTTTCAAAATGGACAACATTTTGGGATACAGAAGATCAAAATTATCTTAGGGTGAATTTTTGGTATTTTTCTAAAAACTATCAATTTTTTATGAATAGTGGAAAATATTATGTTATTGTTTAAAATTGCTTTTTTATTTAAAAAATTAGCTATTTTATTTAAATTTATAATTAGTAAAAATAGATAAATAATATGTATATTTGTTCAATGTAATTCATTGGAGTCATTTTATAATAATATTAGATATATAAAATTTTATTAAACTTTTTAGTATCTTTTACCTACCTTCTAGGTGCGTTTGCAAAATGGAAAAAAAAAATTTACCGCTTCTGAGAATTGAATTTCTAAAATCTAAGAGACATGGTTGAAATCATTGAGTAAAATTTGGTTAAATAAGATAAAAATATTTTTTGATGAATAGTAACTTTTGACTTTTATTCACCACGGTTAAAAGAAAATTGGGTAATTAAAGGTAAAAATGATATTATAATTACCCGAACGCATGTCATAATTCTATTGGATAAGTTTTTGTAGACCAAATTCTAACTTAATAATAAAATATTATCGTTTTGGTCTACATGGATTATATTAGAACATTTATTTTTATTTTATTTAAAGAAGAGTTAAAAGTGTTAAATTCAAATGTAAATAACTATAACATTTTTAATATAGAGTTTCACAGAAGATAAATTATACTATAAATATTCATTATAAAGATAAGAATATTTTCTACATAATCGTATTTTTTTTATAATTTTTATACATTAAATAATATAATTTATTTATGACATAATAATGATACAGTAATTACGTTATTAATGAAAGATTAAAATAATTGATACTATAAGAATCCAAATAAATATGAATTGAGACTTTTAATAAAAGAAACTAATTTAATAGGTTTATATTACTTGATAGTGTTGATTAAATAATTTTTTTAATGATATAAACATTTTATGACTTTCATAAAAACAAAATACCAAATAGTGTCAGTATTGACATAAAAATGTTTAAAAAATACTATATTATTAATTGATATAATATTTCTAAAAATATAAGGATCAGAAAAAGTACATAGATAAGGTTATATATATTAAATATGAAACATTTGGTGTTATCTTGTCTTTTAATAGTAGTTTTATTAACCATTTATTATAATAATACCAGAATACATGGTAAAAGTTAAACTATATAACTAATAGTTAAATCTAAAAGATAAGGTTAATATGGTGACCTAAACCTAAATCAAACCTTTTGGTTGAGATTTGTTCGACCCATACACACCTTATCTTTAAAATAAATCGTTTTAGAGCCATTTTAAACCGAATATGATAGTATAATAAAATAATATTTCAAACTTTTCCAAAAGTAACCAACACCTCTATTATAAAATGGTACTTCCCATTCATTCAAAATCACTCCTCCAAAGCACTTTTTCGTGGCCAAACCCTACTCAAATATCCTCCCAACTACCATCACACCTACATAGATTCCTTACTTTGATCATAAATCCAACCTAAATATCCCTTTTGATCAACTCAAATGGAAACACCCGATTAAGATGTAATAATTTCACCACCTCTTTCCAAGTTATTTTCTTCTTCCACATCTGTTTTCTTTGTTGTTTCCATTCCAAAATAATAAATTCAGAAAATTATACATATTTTGATGTTATTACAATTATGGTTCAACCATTTTCATTATTCTATCCATCCTATGAATGACAAGTCACCATACGTGCGTACGTACGGCTTACCGTCTCCACGTCATGGTGTAGTTTAATATTCAAACACTTCATTATTTGGATGGGCATAATAATGAGTATAACTGATGTAAATAAAAAATATAACATGGTAATGATTCTCTATATATTATATACAATCCCATTACAAACTATTTCAACATCAATAGAATGATATTTCCACTGGTGTGCACATACGAATTACTGTCTCCACAAACGTGATGAGATTCATTCCCCATCGCGATCATTAAAGAATAATTTTCATTAAATTATTAAAAAATAATGTTTAATAACTTAATATAATTATGTATGTGAATCAAATATATCTTATCCATAAAAAATGCCTTATGTAACCAATAATATAAAGAAAAATGAATCATTTACCACCCAAAATAATGATACTAATGAAATATTATTAACACATCAATATTAAATGATCATATATGATATAATATTTATATATATGTTTCTTGAATAATTCAATAAACATTATTTAAATATTATATATGAAGCTAATGTACACTCAATAAAGGAAAATTACAAGGTAAGGGTTAATTTTAAAATCGTTTTATTATCTGATGTTGTTTATACGTGAGTATCTACTTGGAACTCTTTATCATCCACATCCGTGTTTCTTAAAAATGTATTTCAAAACATTTTTAATATTTCCTAGTCTCTGGTATAAAGTAATTTATACAATTTTTTGACTTTTTCTAATAATTTTATAAAGGAATCATTCTTTTGTTTTACAAATATGGTCTTTTATGACATTTTTAACAAAATTAAGGAAAGAATGTTTTTTACACATATACGGTGGGTGCGGATACATTCCGCCCTTATAATAGCTTTTAATAATTCCCTAAAATAATATACTAATATTTTAAAAATAAAGGATTACATTTATAATTATGTGACTTTTAAGTTATTTCAAAATAGAAAGAGATATTTCTTTCAAATACTTTTCATTTCATCTATGTAAAAATCATTTGATTAATTTTACACTTGTTTAATGTTGATTTATTATGATACAAATCTTCCATATTGTATTGAAATTTTTGTGAAATGTTTTACTATGGATGTGTTATTTTTATAGCATTCATGTTTTATGGATAAAGTATTGACATTTTGTATGCTATTTTTAATTTGAATGTTTATGTTATGCTTAAACCATTTCATATGGGGAATACATTGGACCTAGTAAGTGACAGGTGGAGCTCACTATAGCTCCTTGATGTATCAATAGGTATCATGAGACAAAATAGTGTCTTGGAACAAGGCCTTCAGAAAATATTTATTTTTAGTCTTGGTATAGGAACTTGACTATGTGGTTATGATGTCCGACATTATGCATTCCATCATTATGAAATTGGATATTGATGTTTCATGTGATTATTTGAATAGTATAATATCCATTTGAATATGTAAATTAAATTATTTGATTTATTTTTGCCAAATTATGATGAAGATTATGTTTAAAAGGATCGTGTTTTAGTCATAAACATTGCCTAAAATGTTTATTATTATTTATGAAAGATTCTTCTATATTGTTATCCTTACAAATCATCTGAGCTCAACCCTTTATTATTTTTTATTTTTCCCAAGATGAAGAGAAATATATTACGATTAACCTGTTGGAATAGGCTGAGGGATATAAGAGTCTTCAAAGGGGAAACAATGTTGTTGTTTTTTATTTCATGATGTAATGTAAAACATATGTATGTATATAGTACTTCCAATACTACATAATAGATCGGTCTTTCGGGACCTGATTTCTTGTTTTAGGACAATGTTATGTAATAATGCACCGAATCTAGTTAATTGGGGTCATGGAATTAGAGTTGATATCAGAGGAAATGTAGTACAACCCATGGAAGCAAGATTTAGAGAAACTCTGATTAGAGAACATTACTCTAAGATAGATATTGAGAATTAGTGCAGAAGATCATCCTATAATTTTGGTAATGTTGATATTTTGTGTATTTTCAATTAAATACATCCATGTATAGATATGAGAAGGTAGGGGTGACTTTGCCACAAATATACCTAGGAGTGAAAACTCCAACACATTTTTTAGGGATTGACCTGAGGTATCCAAGTACTCGACAACGGGCCTTGCTGTACTTTTGGTTACGACACTCCAAGGGGATATGCTTAGTATAATTCACTTTTCCTTACAAAAATTTATGAAAGATTTAGGAGCAAATACTTCCCCAAAGAAAACATTTATTTATTATTATGGATTATATTCATAAACTATTCAATTTATTTTATGTATTTTATATGGTCGGAATCATGTATTTAGATTCATAAACTAGTATAGTGTATACCATTGTTTAGAAAAGACACATAGTGGAAGGAACATAAACTGCATCCATGCACATAATCCATGTAGGGATTTCCATCCTACTCAAGATAATTATAGTGGATTTGGTGATGCAATTGGTGCTGATTATCTTATCACCATACTGTGACAACTCACTCAGATTAAGAATAATAACTTTACCTATATGGAGCACCCTGATCCACAACGTGGAAGATCAATGTTAGACCGCTTCATGAGGAAACAACCACCAATATTCAATGGGAGTACTAATATATTTGAATATTATCAATGTATATGTTCGATAGAAAAAATCTTTCATTCGTTGAGGAGTAGAGAAAAGGAAAAAGTTGTCATGGAAGTTTATCACCTCATGGGAGATGCAGATCAATGAAAGTCATTAAATAAAAACACAATGGAGGTTGAGGAAGTATCAAATATTTCATTGAGGGAGTCTAAAGAACTTTTCTTATAAAAAAACTTTCCTCGTGACCATCGAGTGTATATTGAAGTCAATTTCTACGTCTGGGGTAAAAGGATGATGAGAATGTCGCAAAGTATGTGGCTAACTTCACAAGGATAGAAAGGCATGCATTAGATTATATACGTAACCCAATGAGTAATATTGATTGATTATTTGATGAGTTTGTAATTTATAGTTATTCTGAAAAGAAATGTCTTGGTTGTGTCTTTATGCAGAGTGATAGAGTTTTTTCCTATGCATCACAACAGATAAAAATTTTTGAAAAAAGACTATCCCACACATGATATTGAGTTAGCAGCTGTAATCTTTTCTTTAAAGATATTGAGACACTAACTCTATGGTGAAAATGTGATATATGTACTAATAACCAGAGTTTGAAGTATATTTTATCACATAAATGACTCAATAAGAGGAAAAGGAGATTTCTTGAACTACTCAAGGATTATGATTTCACTATACACTACTACTCAAGGAAGGAAAATAAGGTGGAAGATGCTTTGAGCAGAAAGGATCATGATGTTTTGAACAATATGAGAGTTTAAAGGTATCCTATGTTCATGGATCTAGTAAAAATGGATATGGGAATAATCATGGAAGGTGAAACGTCAATACATTTACAAATGGCTTCCAAACCATCTTTACTAAATAGGATAAAAAGTTCTCAGACCCATCATGAAGAGTTTTAAAATAAAATTTAAGCTATAAACAATTGGATATTGATCAAATTCGTATATGAAGATAGAATTTTGAAATTTTGGAAGAGACTTCCAGTTCCTAATATACCTAATATAAAAAGAGAAATTTTGGATGATGCTCATAGCTCTAATTTCTCTATACTCCCTAGTAGCACTATGATGTATTGAGATTTAAAGGAACATTTTTTGTGGGACAACATGAAGAGATATATTTATGATTATGTGTCATGATGTATGGTTTTTCAACAAGTGAAATCTAGTGGTAAAAATTCTAGAAGAGTAATTCCACCTCTCCCCATACCTGATTGGAAATGGGATGATATTACATTGGAATTTTTCATGGGACTACCAAAGACTCTTAGAAGGAATGATGCAATATGGGTCATTGTTGATCTTCTTATTAAGTCAGAACATTTTCTTGTTATAAGATAAGATTTATCACTTGACCTTTTAGAAAGACTATATATTAATGAATTTGTAAGACTTCATGGATTACCCCAATCAATTGTTTCTGATTGTGATCCCCATTTTGCATCATGATTCAGGAAAAGTCTTCAGAAGGCCCTAGATACAGAACATCATTTGAGCACTGCCTACCACCCTAAAACTGATGGACAATCAGAAAGGACTATTAAAACATTAGAATACACGTTGACATCTTGTTCACTTGAGTTTCAAGGTATGTGGGATCAATATTTACCCCTAGTGGAATTTTCCTACAACAATAGCTTCCATTCAAATAGTCATATGGCACCATATGATGCATTATATGGAAAGAGATGTCGCACACCGACTTGTTGGGATGATGTTTCTAAAAGAAATCTCGTTGGACCAAAACATTTTGAGGAAGCAATAGAAAAGGTGAAGATTATACAAACCCACATCAAAACAGCTCAAAGTAGGAAAAAGTGGTATGTCGGTAACTGAAAGACATATTTGGAATTTCAAGTAGATGATCATGTTTTCCTGAAGGTATCTCCATGTAAGGGTGTTATACATTTCAGTAAGAATGGTAAATTATGTTCTAGGTACAAAGGACCTTTCAAAATTCATGAATGAATAAGAGTTGCAGCTTATCATTTGGAAAGGTTGTGAAGTCTCTCAAATGTTCATGATGTGTTCCACTTCTCATTGTTGAGAAAATACATCCTGGCCTAACACATGTACTCACCTATGATGAAATAGAACCGCAACCTAATCTGTCTTATTGTGAAGAGCATGATAGGATTCTTGATACCAGAGAATAAGTGTCGAGAAACCGGATGACTCTTCTAGTGAAAGTTCTATGGAGAAACCATAAGATGGAAGAGGCAACATGGGAACCTAAGGAACATATAATGAAGAACCACCCGAATATTTTTATGCAGTAATATTCTAGATATTTTGAGGAAGAAATTATTTGAAGGATAAAAGAATGTATCACCCCATGCTTCCACAGTACAATTCCCTTTGAATAATGCAATAACATGCATTGTATGCAACATAGAGTTTTAACACACCATGACCAATCAAACTAGACATAATGAATAGTAATACCCACTTTTTGAAATTTTATATATTTTATTTTTCAAAATAGACATCATTTTTGGATTTGGAATATCAAAATTAGCTTAGGGTCTGTTTTTGGTATTTTACAGAAAACATTCAATTTTTGATGTATAGTGAAAAACACTACGTTATTGTTTAAAACCAACTTTTTATTTAATTAATTTTTTATTTTATTTAAATTTATATTAGGTAAAAATATTTACAAAATACCTATATATTTCCAATGTAATTAATTGGATTAATTTTATAATTATATTAGATCAATAAAATTTTATTGAACTTTTCACCGTATTTTACCCACCTTTTAGGCGCATTAGCAAATATGCATAAAATGTAATTTTATAGCTTCATTGAATTGAATATCTGAAATCAAAGAGACATGGTTTAAATCAGTAAGTAAAATGTATATTAATTAGGAGAAAATAAATTTTTATGAATAGTAACTTATGATTTTTATTTACCACTATTAAAAGTGAATAGGGTATTTAAAGGTAAAAATGAAATTATAATTACGCTAAAATAGGTCCTAATTCTATTTGATAAGTGTTTTCTGACTAAAATCAACCTTATGAATAAAATATGATCTTTTTGGTCCACTTAGACTAGATTAGGAAATTAATTATAATTTTATTTAAAGAAGAGATAAAAGTGTACAATTAAAAATTTTATAACTAAAACATTTTTAATATAGGGTTACACATAAGATAAACTTGACTATAAATATTCACAAGTTAAAAATATTTCTTACATAATGGTATTTTATTTATAAATTTTAGACATTATATAATTGAATTTATTTAAGAATCAATGATGATGTGGTAATTACCTTATTAATGAAAGATTAAAATAAGTTATATTATAAATATTCAAATAAATATAAATTGAAACTTTTTATGAATTAAAATAATTTAATAGGTTAATATGATATGTTAGGGATGATGAAATAAATTTTTTCAATGTTATAATGTATTTATGACTTTCACAATAACAAAATACCAAAGAGTGTCAAAATTGACATAAATGAGTTGTTAAAACAAATACTATATTATTAAATGATTGAATATTCCAAAAAATATAAGGATCATCCAAAGGACTTATATATGGTTAGATATATTAATAATTAAACACTTGGGGTTCTCTTGTATTTTATAGTAAGTTTATTAATAATTTATTATATTAATACAAAAATACATGGAAAACGTTAATCTATTTAACTAAGAGTGAAATCTAAATGATAAGGTTAATATGGTTAGATAAACCTATCTAAAATCTATTTTTTGAGTTTCTTTCGACCCATCCCCACCTTATCCTAGAAATAAATAATTTTGGAGCCATTAAAAACCGAATATGATTGTATAATAAAAATATATTTCACGTTTTTTCTAAAGTAACCCTCACCTCTCTTATAAAAGGATACATACCCTTCCCTCAAAATCACACCTCCAAATCCATTTGCCTCACCCAAACCCTGCTAAAATTATCTCCCAACTACCCTCACTTAGATCTAGAGGCCTTACATTGATCATAAATCCATCATAAATAGCCCTTCTGATCAACGCAAAAGGATACACTGTAAGAATATGTAATAATTTCATCACCTCTTTCAGAGTTCTTTTCATCATCCACATCCTATTTGTTTTTATTACCATAGAAAAATAATAAATCCATTAACTCATACATACTGTTATGTTATTATAAATATGGTACAACCATATTCATTATTCAATCAATCCTATGAATGACAAGTCACCATACGTGCGTACATACGGGTTACCGTCTCCACATCGTAGTGTAGTTTGTTATTCAGGTTCTTCATTATTTGTATGGGTATAATAATGAGTATAACTGAGGTAAATAATAAATATAACATGTGAATTATTTTTTATATATGATATATCATCCAATTACATAATATTTCACTATCAATGGAATGATATTGTCGCTCATGTGTACGTACGAATTACCATATTCACAAACGTGATGAGATTCATTTTCCATCATTATCATTCAAGAATAATTTTCATTATTTGATTAAAAATAAGGTTTAATAACTTAATATCATTATAGATATGAAACAAATATATCATATCCATAAAAAACATGTCTTACGTAACCAAGCATATAAAGCCAAATGTATTAGTTAACACCCGAAACAATGATACTACTGAAATGTTATCAACAAATCAATATTAAAAGATCAAATATGATATAATATTTATGTATGTGGTTCCTATATAATTTAATAACAATGATTTAAATATTATAAAGGATTTTATTGTACCCTTTATCAATTAAAATTACAAGGTAAGGTTTAAGTTTACATTCTCTTTATTATACGACGTTGTTTATACATGAGTATCTACTAGGACCTCGTTATCATCCACATCTGTGTTCCATAAAAATTTATTTCAAAATATTTTTACTATTTTATAGACTATGGGTTAAAGTCATTTATACCCTATTTTGAATTCTTTTACGATGTTTATAATGGAATCTTTCTGTTGTTTTCCAAACAAGGTCATTTAAGACATTTTTGACAAAAATAAGGAAAAATTGTTTTTTAACTTATACGGAAGGTGCGACTATTTTCTGCCACTATAACACATTCAAAGAGTCCCTTACAATATTATAAGAATATTTTCAAAATAAATGTTTAATTTTATAATTATGTGACTTTTAAATTATGTTAAAATAGAAAGAGGTATTTATTTCATATAGTTTTTATTTCATCTATGTCAACATCCATTGATAGATTTTACACTTATTTGAATTTGATTTGTTATGATACAAATCGTCCATATTGTATTCAAGGTTTTGTCATATTTTTGACTATGGAATTGTTAATTTTATACCATTCATGGTTTGTGGACAAAGTATTGACATTTCATATGCTAGTTTTAATATGAATTTTTATGTTATGTTTAAATCTTTTCCTATAAGGAATGCATTGGACTTAGTAAGTGACAGGTGGTTCCTGATATATTGATGCATCGGTAGGTCTCATGAGAGAAAATAATGTCTTGGAATAAGGCGTTGAAAAAATATTCATTTTTAGTCTTGGAATGAGGCCTTGACTATCTTTTTATCATGTTCGGCATTATACATTCCATCATTATGGAATTGGAAAGTGATGTTGCATGTGATTATTCAACCAGTAGAATATCCATGTGAATAAATAAATCGTATTATTTGATTTTTTTCCATATTATAAATAATTTTACATTTAAAAGTCCTGTGTTTTAGTCTTATACATTTCCTTAAATGATTGTTCTTATTTATAAATGTTTCCTTTATATTGTTATCCTTACTGAGAATCTGAGTTCACCCCTTTCTTATGTTTTATTTTTTATTGGATGTGAAGAGGTATATTATTATTAACCTACACGAATAGGATATGTGATATATGAGTGTTCAAAGGGGAAAAAAATTTGTTTTTTTATTTCATGATCTAATGTAAAACGTATGTTTATATCTAGTACTTCAGAGGATACTAAAATGATTGGTATTTCCGGACATCATTCCACGTATCATGCCAATGATATGTAATAATGCACTAACTCTGGGTAACTGGGATTGGGGCATTACAAATAATCAGTGAAGATTCAACTATAATGGAATTATAATATAAAAGAGTGTTGATGGCCTGGTGATCTTTCTTAAATGAGAGTGCTTAGTGGTATGGTCTAAAAATACTAAAGATAGGTTTTAACTACATGGGGGGGGGGAGAAATTGTTTAATGGGTAAGATACAAATAAAGTAATTTCTCAATTTATTCAATGTAAATTTTTAATATATATAGTAATATAAAAAAATTATATCATTTATAATATAATTAATGTGAAAAAATCATTTATTTTCAATATCAATTATATTATAACCAATGTAAAAATATTTTTGTAAAATTAATTATATTATAACTAACACGAAATATATGATGATTTAAATATTCTCTACACTAGTGAATCATACTTATCCTCAGCCATGAAAAATTATTTATTAATCTCATCAAAATAATGATTATTAATTTCAAGTTTAGTTGATAAAATAGAATATACCAATTCAGCCTAAGCCATAGAACATATAACATATTTCTTATTTTATTACTCAACCTTAGAGTTGAAATGATATATATCATTTGAGTTCTCGAAATAACTATAGTTATCATTCATTACAGTAATTCCTTTTTTTTTTGATATTTTATCTTTTATGAGATTTCAGGCCTAATGTATTCATATTTTTATGTCTAGGGAAACTAGGTTTCATATTCCCCATCTTTCTCTATACATAGTATCTGACTTCTTTTGAATTTCCATCATTTGGTTTGAACTTATAATGAATATTCTCAATATCTATCTTCAATTGTGATTATTTTTAATCTTCATTACAACTAATTAAGTTCGTCACTAAAATTATAACTAAAAAATTTTGCTTCATCATATGGTCAAAAAATTATTTCTTTTTCCTTTTTTAATCATCTGAAACAAAATATTTATGAGATGCATTATTAATCTTGATTATTTTATGATCATCAAGTTATGTTTTACATTATCATCCTATATAATTTAAATAAACTATCTAATAGTAGTTGAGATTCTACTCCATCTAGAAATAATTAATCTTAAAATTACAATTCTTTATCAGATTCATATATTGTAATTCCAAATTAAACAATATTATTGATACATTTAGTATTTCTACAATTTGATTGAATAATAATTCTTTCATCAAATAATTTCAATTTTATAAAAATTAATTTGGATGTATGGTATCTATGTTGACTCTAATTATCAATTTATTCATTAATATATGAATTTTTTCCACATTTCATTAATTACATTAGATTTAATAACTTTTTAAAATTTATCAATATCAAATTCATTTATAATAGAATATTTTGTTCTAAAATTTAGATCAAATTTAACTTCCTATTCACTACTCCCAATATCTTGTTCAATGATATAGATCTTTTCTGGATTCACTACATTCATATACACATTCAATATTAAATTTTATAAAAAAAATTCCATCCTTATTTTCTAATAACTATAGTTGTATCAATTGAAATATGGTGTTTTAACCTTTAAAAACCCTTCCTTAAGATCAACCATTGTAATAATAAGTGCTAGTTCATTAAACATAAACTTTAAAATATATTGGACTCAAATGTTTTTCTCTAATATCAAATTCATTCCTAGATATGTTAGTTATGATGAATTAATATGAGTGAATTTAGTTATTTAATTTCACATATTTATATATTCATCTTCTTTTAAATGAATATATTTAAATTTTTTATCTCAATTTTACTTAAATATATAGATAACAATAAAAAACTAAATTATATAGAACACCAATGTTTTTATTACGGTTCTAGTTTTATAAGATAAATATCTAATCCACTCCACTAAAATCCAATGAAAACATGGGGAATTAATTATGATTTCTTTTCTAGGGATATTCAAAACTAAGTTTAACCAATTTTCAATTAGAATCTTTACAAACACTAAAATATTTCATTGGGACATTTATACCAATACATCCATCTACATGAAAAATAATATTATTACAAGAAGTGTCCACTAAACAAATATAGAAATAATTTAAATTTTGTATATATGTTTTTCAAAACATTCTCAATTGGGATTCTGATGCGACTCCCCAGTCCCACCTCTAATAGTGTAGGGAATGCTGACTAGCACTGAGAGGGAATATCACTAAAATAGAAGGCCATAACCTATGTACTTGTACACACGAACACATCTACATAGCTTAACAATGATGAAATGTAAAAACAACTAAACCACCATGAATGAATACATCTAATTACATATCTAGAGTATTATATGATGTAATGGAAACTAAAAAGGTCCAAATACAATCCCACCATAAATAGTATGAAAAAAAGTCCCACCTGAAATTAAACTGGGGATTGTTATCAAAATACCACAAGAGCACACCATGGTATTTCGGGTCTCACCTAGTATCTTTAATTTTCGACCATCTAGGACTCTATCAAAATGTTCGTCATCTACAAAAGAAACAACACCTTAAAGAAAAACTCATCTAGGGGTGAGTATAAGAAAACCTATTAGGAAACCCCAATACCCTAAAGCATACAACAAAAGAAAACATCCATATCTACATAGGTATATATCTACATCAAAAATTGTAGGAATATATAGATATACTCAACAAATACACACAGTATAATGTTAATTCACAACCATAATACCAACCAAGGATTCCATCTCCAAGGTTCCATATAGAACTCAACTCGGAGGACACACTCCATGAGTCTGATTAAACTAATGACTTTTGTCTGATGGGTAATGGTCATCGAGTATCACTATAGGAAGTACATGATGAAGGTATTAGGAGTTACAATACATAGATGAGGATAACATCCAAGGCCATGGGTTATTCCAACAACTCAGTGTGAGTTAACCTGTGAAGTAGAGGATTAGCACCTACATAATATTGGTCATGAAAATCCCTAGAGCTCTAACTAGAGCATGAATATGAATAGAGGATCTCACTATGGGACTCACATAGGTATTCCAAAAACTCTATCTGAGAAGTCATGTTTAAGGGATCAATGTCATCTGTGTTGTAGGTCATTCTATACTAATCCTCAGGGAATGGGTATGGGTAACACACCACAGTGAATCATTTCCATGATATAGAGGATAAGGTCTCTAAGATAACATTAAGGGAGTGCACGAAGTGTAGTAGGGTTACAAATCAGGTCCCTTCGACCCTGGGTCCTACCTATGTAAATGACATATATATGTGTCATTGTGAAAGTACATGACATGTTGTTTCCTATGTACTTCACCCTGTGTCCCGATACACGACATAGCCTTTGTATTCCCAAAATAGATGTGTCCACATGGGAGTACAAAGAGTGCATGTTCCCATGTACTTCAGCTCATGTCTGTGTACACTTAGAGGTACACACCAAGATCTCTAAATGGGACCACACGCCATGGAATATGGGCACATGTCATGTAATACTTATCAACTTCCTAAAACCCTAGACTCCACTATTTGGGGCCCAAATAGAATATGGATCTGAGATACACATTGTGTACTGTGTAGTTTTCATGATTTCTAGATTTGGTTTCTGCATCACAAGCTATTCTTTAGGCCACCATTCTGGCCTCACATTTCTCAAGAATAATGGGAGATCATCATATGAACATCATTGTGGTTGAACAATGGGATTAAACCCTTTTATCCATTTGGAAAGCAGATTTATACTTTGTTCTTTATTGTGCTATGGAGAAAATGAAATCAATTTTAAAAAAAATGCCTATTTCTCCATCACTTACATCATCAAAACACCATTTTGTGGTGTCGATCACAGATCTAAAATATCATATTGTTGTTCCAATAAATGGGTGTGTAATGATTGATTCCCCACTGAATGTCCAACCATGGTCCAAATGAACAACACCCATGATGACTGAAGAAAAAGAAGAGAAATGAACAACCAAAAACACAAGGAATGAACCTCATCCAATGTTTGGGATGGTCTAAACTTGTGTCTATTAGAAATAACACTGAAGAACCAAATAACACAAATAAATTCTCCCAAAATAACCCTGAAAATAAACCCATCCCACAAGATGATCAAACCACAGATAAATCTTTTGTTTGACTGATTCACGTTCATTATTGAAATTAAAAATGAAGAATGAATAAAAACTATCCAACCCTGATTTGTATCAATCACTAATAAATAATAATGTGGCAACATTTTCATTTGCGAGATTATTCTACTTCATTTTACATTAATCATTCATCCATGACACGGTTGAAGTTTTCCTATGTGGGATCCACCAATGCTCTATAAAAGGTGTATCTAGTAACTATAGGGTTATGTATATAGCCCTGGAATTTCATCATAACATTATATATAAAGAAACGTGTTAGGCCCCCTAGGTTAGATGCCCTAAGAGGGGGGTGAATAAGGGTATGACAGATTAAAAAAACTGCCCCTATTGATCTTGTCATATTGTTAAGAAAGACACTATTCTCTCTCATTTCCTACAGAAAATTATAAACAAGAACTAAAGTATACACATGACACGAAGATTTTTACTTGGTTCACCCTCACTGGGCTACGTCCAAGGAGAATACACCGAAAATGTGCCGATGAACCATATCGACTAAAAGCGCACTACTGTTTAAAAAGTTTGGGATAGATCACTTCTTTTCCTAGACCCAATGCTTTTAAAAAGTTTAGGGTCAGCTCACTGCTTTCCTAAGGGTCACTCCCTATTTCTCTTTCTCTGGCTCACTATTGGTAGAAATAATTACCTTCTTCCTCTTCCTTAGCTCACTACACTTAGAACGGATCCACTCACAGTTTATAGACCTGTATTTCTCTTCATTATCACTAATGAATGCATCCTCCACTATATGTAGATGCTCTATTGAAGTGAAAAGTTAATACATTGATGAAGACCCATTTTCCCCTGAACACTGGGAAATCTCTTTGGAAAAACCGTCGTAAAGCACCCTACTTCGCAAGGCTCCCAATTTCACGAAGCTCAAACATGCCTTCGATAAGCTCCTGATTTCTCACGATGCACTCTTGTGAAACACTATCACGAAGAATTCTCGTGAAGCTCAAGTCATTACAGAGTGACTTACCTCGCGAAGCTCACTGAACCAACACAGAGCTCGCAACATTTTTGGAGCTATATTAGCCACTGCTAAGCTCTTCTTTCACAAAGCACACTACCTTTGTGAACCACCTTCATGGACCGAGAGAAAAGGAGTTTCTTTGAAATCACTCTCTTCTCTTATGCTTCTCTTGAAGGGGTCGAGGCCTATTTATAGGTGATTTCACTGACCCTTAAACATTCGCGTGAATTAAATTCTGCATCATCTCAAATCATGAAGCTCTGAAATTCCCACCGTAGTTCTTTCAAAATCGAGAAGCTCCATGGAAATTTTTCGATCATGGAGCTCGACATAATCGCAGAGCATCATTGTCAATCCCTTCACGCATTCGCTATGATGCTCCCTCGGAAATCCCTTCACCGTCGTGATTTACTTCAACATCTATCATTCGCGAGGCTTGACGTAATTGTGATGTATAACTATCGACATTCTTCTGGTCTTTGCGAATTCCAAACCGTGAAGAATATCTTCGTGAAATTAATTCCCTTTCTATATTTAAATATGATCTTCAAGGATATCCACTTTTGGCGATGCTCACCAACCTCCAAATTTTGGACCCCAAAAATTTGGCAAACACAAGAAAATGGCGCCGCCTTGTACTTATCTTTTGCACTGCCTCCAGATCGACTGTTTCTTTGTCATCGTTCTTTTTCAAAATGGATTGTCAACAACTTCTCTAGAACACAACAATTCACCATGGAAAACCTACTTTGTTAACAAACAAAATCAAAACAATAATGCATCGATGTTTACTTTAGGTATTTTTTCCCAACACGTCTGTCATTGCATCAACTAAATAAAAATAAAATAAAATAATTATTTATTTTATTCATTTTACACCCATGATGACTTTTCTACAAAATCCCCACGCAGAATAAGGTTATGTTGTTCCTACGATAAACCCTGCATTATGAACTCAATGATACCCTCATATCTCGAATCCAATCCCATCATTATAGGTTACTCTACTTTTTTTAGGAAAAGTACCCATGTGTTCTATTTAATATATTTAATATATTTCAAAAATTTATTCTAAGTACACCGGACTGTGGAATTTCATGATGCCTCTGCATCTAGTCTAAAAAAAATCCATTCAATATCTTAAAATAACATAGGGAAAATATGAGTGATTTAATTATCCCCACGTTAGGGAATTATGTCTCAAAAATCCAAAATACAGGATACATTTTGTGATTTGGGTATTGATTAGGAATATGAGCCTCCTAATACCATGTGCTCTCTTGAAGATTATGGTCCTTCCACCTGACATACACTAAAAGAATCTGTCTCCCATGTAGGATCCTCCCCTGTGGGTCTTCAATATCTACTGAGTACTCAGAAATTGTAGATCCATCCTCAATGTCCATCACACTCTATTCAATAACGTGTAATGGGTCATGCACGTGCCTCTTAAACTGTGACAAGTGGAAGTCATCATCTATCTGGTCTATCTACGAAGGTAGATCTAATCGTACACTGACTCTCCAAATCTATACATTATCTGTAAAGGGAAAATGAAACTTAGAGATATACTTATGCCCAGAAAAAATATTTTTAATTCATATCAAGGTGAAACCCATAGGAACACATGGTCTCCATCCTCAAACTCAAGAGGCCTATGTTAAATGTCCTAAAAAGTATTCTGATATCTTCGTGTATTATCCATCCACTCTTAGATGATAAGTACCTTCTCAGTAGTATCTCACACTAAATATGGTCTAATGAGTCCTGACACTTGTATGTTAGTTGTGAAAATTTGTGTTTTGTAGGATTTGTCGTACAAAGATTCAAATAGTTCCATACCAATGGTGGAATGATATATTTATTTGAATGAAAACTCAACCAGTTCTTATTGATCCTCCCAACTATAGCCAATGCCCAACTTTAAAGCATGTAGGATTTCCTCCATAACCTAAATGGCCCACTCAGTTTATCCATCATTTTCGAGGTGAAATTTTGTTCTCAAGCATAACTGAGTCTTGAAATCAACATTTAATACATTTTACAACTTGGATGTGATGTGATCATCATGGTCAGAGACAATAATTGACGAAACTTCATGTAGTTAGTTTATCTCCTGCATATAGACGCATCCCAGACTCTCTTCTAAACATTGCTCCCAAATAGCTATGAAGTATCATGACTTGGTTATTCATTATTTGATCACCTAGATGGATAATTTCCCCTAGATATACATGGTATGGGTGTCACAAATTCCATGGATATCCTATCCCAATGAATATTTGGAACATTATGTTCTTGATCTAAACCCGTTGTAACTTGGTTCTCAAACGTCACTTGTAAAAAATTAAGGCATAGAGAGGAAATATTTGTAACTAGATTCTTCATCCATGTCCACCAACTCTTATGTAGGTGGTCCCAATACATATTTTCCCTACATGGATGTACTACCAAAGGAAATATATATATATATATATATATATTAATCTCACTTATAAATTCCTCCCACAATGTCACTAGTACCATTGGGAATCCACTAATATGAACGCCATGCTCCAAAACATCAAAACATTCATCAAAACCATGTACAATAGGTATCTGAGTTTGTAGGGTCTCACAATTTTCATCCCCAAGTTGTGTCCCCCTGAATTGCTATATGATAAGAGGGTTAAAAACAATGTATCGGAGGTCAGATTCTCCATATTTATCCACCAAGGATAAGTGTAATGATTCCAAATACTCAAAAACCTCATTCAACAATTGTGATCAATATATTCTACTAAGAAGATCTACTACCATGTTCTCCTTCCCAAATGTATAGACAATCATGATGTCATAATCATGGAGGAACTCGATACATCTACACTATCTCAGGTTATTATCTTAATGAGATAAGATATACTTGAGACTCTTTTGATCAAAATAGATTATAAACCACTCACCCATCAGGTGGTGACACTATATATTTAGTGTGAAGACTACTATTGGTAACTCAAGATCATGGGTTTCATAGTTCTTCTCATGTGGTATCAACTTTCATAAACCAAGGGAAATCACTACCTATATCTACATCAAAGAACGACCAAGCCCGGTCTCTATTGCATCACAGAACAGAATGTACTCGAAACCTCCTCTTGAAATCTCAAGATATGAGCACATGAAAATCACATTCACAAATGATGGAAAACCTATTGGAACCTATCCATATACATGAATAGATACCCTTTTCAGGTAAAATATTTCATGTATGTTGATATCCTAGAGAAATCAGATATGAATATGTGGTAATATCCTTCCAAACAAACAAAAAATCTCTGCACCTCCATCATGTTCATGGTAGCTTCCAAGCTAACACTACCTTGACCTTGGCTGGGTCTACTTCCACTCCATCGGCTGAGATTATGTGTACAATAAATTAGAACTCTAAAATATTGAATTGACACTTCAAGAAAATTACATAAAACCAGTGCTCTCATGGTATGTCTAGGACCATCCTAAAGTTCCCCAAGTTCTCCTCCTCATATGTGGAGAACACAAGAATATCATCGATGAAGACTATAATGAATCAGTTTAAGAAAGGGTGTAAGATCTGGTTCTTGATTCCCATGAACAATTTCTTGGAGTTTTACATTTAAACGGGAATCACCATGTACTCACAGTGACTTTAGCGACCTATGAATGTAATTTTTGGTATATCATCATCCCATACTCACAACTATTGAGAGCTTAAACTGAGGTCAACCTTCGAGAACCACAGAGCCCCTCTTAACTAATCAACGAGGTAATTGATCTTCGGTAGTGGATAGATATTATTCATAGTTAACTATTTTATGTGATGATAGTTTTCAAATAACCTTAAGATCCCATCCACCTTCTTGGAGAACAAAACTGAGGCTTCCCTGGGCGAAACATTGCATCTAAAAATTCACTTCCTCTAAAAGTCCTCCAACTGAACCCTCAGATCATAAAGCTCTATAGGGGCCAGCAAATATGTTAAAATAGATATATTTGTTATCCTGGGTAGTAGATAAATTCATGAATCTATCTCATAGTAGGGAGGAAAGCCTAAAATATCATCAGGTAAAACATCCTCATTCTCTTACACCACTGTAGGAAACTGGAAACTCATAACATCTACTACCCCAATGGTAATGTAAGTTAACTTGTGAGTAATTGGATTCACCCTCCTACGAATGAGTCCATACTATGATTCCATGGTTTCCTTTTCACTGATAAAGGATAAACTATTTCTTTCATAGTAGACACTCGGTATCCTTCACCTAAAATAGTCAATCTGGGCATGAACTATAGATAACTTGTCCATACCTAATATGATTTCATAATTACCCATCTCCTCCACAAAGAGGTCCCAATAAAAAATCCCACCTTTATGAGTTATGTCACATTATCAGTACAATTTTGTTATCACTAATTCATCTCTAGTATGAGTATTCTAGTGTAAGGGTCGATCCAAGGGTTTATTCGGAATCTATAAGTCTCATATAAAATATCTGGAAAGAAATGAATTTATAAAACATATTTCTATCAGTACTTTAGATATGGTATAAAAGAGATAGATTGTATCTTGAATCATTTTTTGGAGCCTCTTGGTTGTAAATTTCGATCACCTACAGTTGTCCCCACCCCATTCCTCCAGCTCCCTGAGCCTTGCGTGGACTACATAGGGGTGGGGTTGGTAACAAGTAAAATTGTCCACCACCTCTTACTGCTCTCCCAGGTCCTCTTCCACATCCTCCTCCCTTTGAACCTATCTTCTCTTACCACTACCTCTTCCTCGGTGTCCCAACCATGGTTTCACTATCAACCATACAAGAGGATGGTAAATATCCGAAAATATTTCTCCTATCATCAGATGAGTAGTACTACCTATCTTGAGGCTGACTAAACCCATCTTGTGATCCCTGAACAATAGACACTTTTTCCTGGAATCTCTAATTGAAATTTCTTCCATGTCTAGGTCCCTAAGACTGAAGTCAGCTCCCTAATGCCAAGGTATTTTCTTATTCATTCCCACTACAGGAAACCACCAATTGTTTCTACTAATCTAAGAAACTCTCTACCACTAAAGATCTCTTTATAACCTCATCTGTTACACTTGGAAGTTTTTATGAAACATTTTCTTTAAATAATTTTAATTCTTTAATTTCTTTCATTTCACACAATAATGATTTTAAACAAACCATGAGACACCCTTAGTATAAAATGACCATTTTATACTAGTTTATAGGTTAGTAGGAATAAATATAATTAACAAATGAAATTTTATGGTGAATTCATTGGCTACCAATTATTTATGAAAAATATAAATAAATTTAATATTATTATTTTTATATAAATAAATTTAGTGAATTATTATTATTAAATGAAATTAATGAAATAAAATTTTTATATAATTAATAAAATATTTTATATATTCATCCAATATATAATTTGGTCATTGGGTATGAATACACCCTATTTAGTTATAAAACCCTATATTTTTTCAAAGGGTATTTTTGCAGGTTTTTAACAGAGAACCCTTTTTAATGTAAAATTTTGACACATTAATAATTTTTATATGGAAACATAAAATAATTATTTAATAGTGGGATACAAAAATTTACATTGGATGAATTTTTGATATTTTTCTAATAACTTTCATGATTTTATGAATAGTAAAAATACACTAAATTTTAACTGAAAACAAAATATTTTCCTAGAAATAATATATATGAATAAATTATCTTATTGAATAGTTTAAAAAGTATAAATACAATAAATTGTTATCATTAAATATAATTTCTTTCATTATCATTAATTTTACATTGAATTAAAACCTAAAAACAAATCAATATGTTTCAATGTTTTCACTTTTAAACCATGTTCTCTCTTTCAAAAAATGGGGTTAATTTTAAATTAATTATTATAAAATATTTGATTTAAATTTTGAAAAAAATATTCTATATTTGAAATATGTAATTAAAAATTATATAAATAGATTACTTTTATTTTAGGACATTATGAATAGTAACTTTGGGGATTTTTTTATTAATACGGTAAAGGGGTAAATTAGATAATAAGGTATAATAATAATGTTATTAAATTACCCTAACACTTGTAATAATATAATTTTATGACTGTTTTTCAACCTAAGTCATCCTTGGGTCGAAAAGGATTCTTTTGGTAACCACTTTAATGAGATTATTACTTTTAATTTATTTTATTTCAAGAAAAGTTAAATATGTCTTACTCAAATTTTAATTACTATATAATTATTAATATAAGGTTATACAGAATATAAAATCATCATTTTAAATCCGTAAATTGTTTCATTGTCATCATAATTTCATTTTAATTTTTAGGAAAAAAAATTACCTTAAAGACATATACTTTGTTGATTCGTAAATTATTTAATTAATGAAGAATCAATAAAATAATTATTATTAAAGTTCTATTAAAAGTTAAAAATCCAAAAAAATTGAACAAATCTTTTTGGTTGAGTATATCTTGACTATAAAAATGCATGGGTCTAGTTATTATACATTTGGATCCTTATAGAAGAAATTATATGACACTTATATTTCATTATTTAAAATGATGATAAACTTCTCACATTCACATTTTAATATGTATAAAAGTTTTAGTGATGGATTATATAGAATATATATTATATTACAAGTATTATTATGAAATATTTGGGACTTATATTTTTCATAGTATTTTATTTTTAATTTTTATTTAGAAATAAATCATATTAAATAATTTCACAAAACTGTTGTAGTAATTAATTTATTAAGGTAAATATCAAATAAATATTATGAAAATATTAAAATAAATATAATTTAGGATAATTAATAAGTATTATTAATTTAATATATTAATTTTACCTATTAGAAATATAATAAAATAATTTTTTCAATGATAACTTGTTATTTTAATATTTTTATAAATTTTTTCATTGAATAGTGTCAAAAATGACACTATTTTTTGTTTATCAAAAAACTTTTTTATGAAATTATTTAAAAATAAAAAAAATTAAAAAATATATCATAATTAAAATATGGGAACAAATTTTATAAGTTAATTATTTATGGTCTAATTGACATCAAATAAGTAAATATTACACCCTTTTAATATTGAAATATTTGTTTCCCTTGTTAAAAATTAAATAGCATAACTATGTGTTGATTAAATTGATAAGGATTAAATTGATATAAAAATGTGTATAAAATTTATTTTATTATGAGATTAAAATACTATATCGTATAATATTTTAAATTGGGACATTTGGGGGTATTTTATGGGGTTTGAGTTTATTATAAATTAATATTTGTGGAGATCCCAAAACTGCCCCTTGCCTCAATTATAATAGGGACCTCCTCCCTCACCTCTTTACATCAATTTGACCCATCAAGATCGTCAATAACATTTACTTTTACCTTATAAACTACCCTAGTAACATCATAGTGGGTTTTCTTCTTCTTTAAATACCATCTCTAGTGCTTTAAGATGGGATTTAGAGGGAGCATGTCGAAGAAGTGGTATTCTACTCTACTGATTATTTCCATCTTCTTTCGTCATCTACTTCATCTTCATGAGTTATTTCATTATAAATGAAAAAATAAAGTATCAAATATATACTAAGATGTTATTATTTTTCTGAAACAACAATATTCCACCTTCTATCCATCCTACAATAAATGAAATCATTACGCGTGTGTACATACATCTTATTATCTACATGTAGTGGTGTTATCATTTTTTCATCACCAAATTACATGGATGGGTATAATGATGGAAATAATAAATATATACGATTATTATAACATGATATTGATTATTAAATATTATACACCGTCCAATTCAATACCATTCAACAATTATGGGAATGATATTGCCGCTCGTGTGTACGTACGACCTACCGTCTGCACGTTGTGATGTGATTCATTATACATGATCTTCATTAAAGAATTATTATACAAATGAATTGAATTAATAAATATGATATATATTATAATAATATAATTATTTAAATTATATAACTATAACCTAAGAAGGGGAATTACAACTTATCTGACAGAACATGCGTAAGAAAATAAAGAAGTTAATACCTGATGGATGAGTAATAATGTTACCAACAAACATATAATAATATGATCATATATAATATCATAAAAATTATTATTATTATGTAATAATTTAATGAAATTATTTAAATCATCATACATGAGTTTTGAATACATACAAAAAAAATCAGACCTATAGTAAGGGATTATTTCACAATCTCATTATTATCTAATATTTTTTATATGTAAGTATTTACTGAGGAATATTTATAATACATGTCCATGTTTCTTAATTATGTATTCAAAAATATTATTTCTATTTTTATACAATTTCTTACAGTCAACATTACACAATGATTATTTTTTATTAAATGTTATGAAATGAATATTTGGTCATATTTTATAGAATGTACTTTTTGACTTTTCTAGAAAAGGTATAAGGAGAATGTTTTTAAAATTATACATCTTGAAAGGATTTTTACATTTTTATAATTCCATAATTACATTAATCTAAATCTACATGATTTAAATTTTATTTTCAAATAAATTATTTTATTTTAAAATTGTATGGCATTTTGTGAAAATAAAACATTTTTTAAGAAAAAAAGGATATTTTATTGAAGAATTAATATCAAGTATGATATAAAATTTATTATTCATATAACATGAAATTATTTAATAGGATTATATTTCAAGTATAATATACTTTTTTTCCAATGATTTATTGTGTTTATGATGGAATTTTATTTATGAAATCCAATTCTTTTAAATGAATTATGTTATGGTTAAATGATGTTTAATGAAACCCATTTTATTACTTGGGTTACGATGAATGATTTATGTTATTGTGGAACATGTAATAATTATTTAATTATTAGATTGGTGAGATCTATATATCCCTCCAATTCATTGGGTAAATATTTATATATCATGAGAGAGACATGGTTGGAAGGGAAAATGATCTCGATTAAGTAGTACAAGGATGGGACAAGAAGTAAACTCAGTTCAGTAATGGAATTTGTATACTATGGTGGTCTTTGAAATGACCCTTAACTAATATAAAATAATTTCATATTCTGATTTCTATGCCACAAAATTTTGTGTCTTATGTTATGGATTTTGGGATTACATTCCTTGATTATTGTGAAAATTTATGATTTATCTGATGAAATGATATCACGATCATTTATATATAGGATAATATTTTAAAATGTTATGTTATTACATATTATGATTATTATATGATTGATATCTCCCTTATCTACGGTTACTGATCATCTAAGATCACCATTTTATATTTTCTTTTCCCCAGGTCTTGAAGAAGCATAATAAGTAATATATGTAAAAAAATTGGTCTAGTTATGAAGAAATAAGTGGGAGAAAATGAATATATCTTATGAATCGGTTTTTTTTATTTCCTAGTTTCTCAAGACATTATATTAATACAGTCCTATCATGGATTTGTTATATTTTGTAAGGAATATCATCTAATAGTGAATTAACATAAATCTATGTAAAGTATCGGTCATTATAGTTGGTATCAGAGGAAATGTATAGATAACCTCTGGAAACGTGGATGAGAAAGTAAAAGAAATAACCCTAAGGATACGCTGAAGAATAGTTTTCAATCCTAACATTTTAGAAAAAATCTTTAATAACCTAGGATAAAACATATAATGCCCTAAATTGGAAATTTATTCTTTATTATGTGGTTTTCCCACTATGATTAGTGTTTCTCATACAATAATTCTTGGTTTTAGTCAATGGATGGAACTCAGAGGAAGTGCCTTAATGGTGATGTTGATGGGAAATGAAATTATTTTACTCTAGAGAAACCAAATGTTAAGGGATCTAGATTGAAATAATATTGTATCTATTCTCACACAAGATTCTCAATCTATGAATCATGTAGAACTTCCAAAAAATATAATTAAGGAACAACATTCTATTGAGTCCATCATGAGGTAGCATCCACATTCCTTCCACGGGTCTTCTAATCCACTAGTGGTTAAACAATGTGTTGACCTCACCTGTTTTGATAATCCCAATTATGCTTTCACATACATTGATAATCACAAATAATGTTTATCTATATATTAATTCTTTCAATCTATTACATTCTATTATCATGTTGATAATAATATCAAAATAATATTTGAAATTTGTTAATCAATTTTTATCTATGTTTATATGATCTTTGAAATAATTCTAACACAAACGGCATATGTGGTGCACAGAACAGATAAGTGTTAATTCCACTGGTATGGACATAGCTACTAATACCGACACACAGAGACCTAGTGGTACTTAGTCTACCGATAGACAAAGGATACCGATAGACTAAATAGAATTTCACTGAAATAAAACAGATCTACTGGTATGTATAAGACTATAGGTAAGCTTGTCACTGATAGATCAAGTCTACCGATAGAAGCGGAGCTACCGATAGAAGCAATGCTACCGATACAAAGTCTATCGATAACTATAGTTACTGATACAGACAGTCAGTGATACACCATGCTACAAATACAAATGAGTTACTGATAGACAAAACGAGCTACCGATAGATCAATTCTACCGATAGAAGGTGTCACCGGTATATAGAGCTACTGATACATGGAGTAATTGCTACTAATACAAGGAGCTACTTATACAAGAAGAAACAGCTACCAATAAGAGCTCACTGCTATAAAAAGTCCATCGTTACATATCTATCGACATAAGCCTACTAATGAAAGACTTACCATTCACTTCTACTTAAACTCTATATTCTCAATATTATTTATTTATTAAGAAATGGTCATATATGAAGATTTTAATTTAATTAATGTGTTATAATGATATTTTTTTGGCATGTCAGGGAATCGTACCTCATACCTGTAAAAAGATACTCATTCCCATTAACAGAGCTGAAAGACTATAATAGCAAGGACAAAGGTCGTGCAAAAGAAGCGTGATATAATGTATGAAGATCGATTAAAAGTGGTGAATACACAAAAAAGAAAGGCTAAATCCATACTGGAAGAAAACTGGACATACATGAAGCCACTCATTATAGAGGAGAACACAAGTTTCACCTTAGTCAAGATGTGAATATCTATAACGAGATCTTTATACACTCAAGCTGATCAAACTGAACATGAAGAAATTGACCCTCTGTTTTTCGGACAAAAACTAGAGAAGGACATAGAATAATTCATGATCAATCATATAAGTCCACAGATTCACTTCACATCACTAGATCATTCTAAAACTCATATCTACACTCTCAGTGATTCATTTATTTTTATTTTGAGCAGTATGGATACTCTGTATATTTTACACACACACTGTATCATGTGCTAAACATAAGGGTTTATAAATCCTCACACAAACCTTCTATAACTCTTTTGTATCCCACTGTGGATAGTGGTAGAGGAAAAGTAGGACCTGGAAAGCCAGTGTGATGTTGTTATGTTTTCCCATGTAGAACTGTGGTAGAGGTCTAAGTACCTGGACAGTCTATGTACTGTTGTTTACCCTGATCCACGATGTGGATAAAATTTATATAAATTGTTTGAAAGGACTAAGTCTCATCTTGAGACTGAACCTCTTTTTTTAAAACAGTTGTGCTTACTTATTTTGGTTTTAGCTTATACTGAATATTTTGCTGATATTTACCTTGAAATATAATTTGTTTTAGAGTTACTTTGATAGTTAATCTAGTAAGTGTTTGTAGCTATTGTAAATCAGTATGTTAGTTTCAAAATCTTATTTAATATTCTGATTAAATTAACTGAGACCTAATAAATCTTTTGAGAACCTAATCAAACCCTTACAGTTTGGCAAATTCTCTACAGTTTAACATAGTTCTTAATTGGGGGATTTTAATAAACATATTTTAACAGAATTTTTTATTTGGATCTCAATTCACCCCCTCTTGAGTATCAACTCCGACCAACATTTGGTATCATAGGATTGTTTATTATTTAATGTTTTTGAAACATTCTATTTTTCAACTGTGATTTTAGTTGTATCTTAAAGATCTTAAATTTTTGTTAGTTCTAAATTTTATCTCTTTAAATATATATTTTCTAAATTCTGATTACGGATAATAGATTAGAAGGTGATGCTACCAACAATACACAATTTCTTAATGGTAAAAATTATGATCAGTGGAAGCTTAAAATGAAAATTCATTTAGAGAGTATGAGATTTGATATCTGGACTACTATAGAAACTCAATATAATATTCCAGAAATTGAAATAACTACTTGGGATGAAACTACTAAAACTGTATACCACAATAACTATAAAGAAATTAATGCCATGTACTGTGCTCTAAGATGTGAAGAATTTAATCGCATATCTTCTTGTAAAACTGCTTATGAAATTTGGGACACATTGGTTATTTCCCATTAAGTAACAACTAATGTTAAGGAAATAAGATTGAATACATATACTATTAAGTATGATAATTTTAAAATGAAGCCTGACGAACCTATTTCTGACATGTATCTCAGGTTCAATGAGATTTTCAACACTATTAGCTCACATGGAAAAGTTGTTCTTGCAAAAGAGATGATCATGAAAATATTAAGATTTCTTATAGACAGATGGAGAGGCACATCAGTTTTAATTAGAGAATAATGTGATATTGGTGCTTTACCTATTAAAGAATTAATTGGTAAGCTTATGATGTATGAAGAAGATTTGAAGGTAAACAAGGAAGAAGATGATGAACTAAGGAAGAAGTCAGTAGCCTTTAAGAAATATGCTTCAAAGAGAAAGGATAAAAAGAAAGTTCACATACCTACTGAAAGCTCAACAAGTGAACGTTCAGATTATGACAGTGATCCAAAGATGGCTCAAAAAGCCATGAGATTTAAGAAGTTCTATAGGAATAATAAATTCTTCAGAAAATAAAATTATAAAGGAATGTGTGACAATAAAAGTCATTGGAAGAAGGACGGGAAAAAGTCTAATACGGGTGATGATGTTTTCTACTATAAAATGCAAATGAAAAGGTCACATTAAAGCAAACTTCATGAAATTAAAGTTCAAGAAGAAATATGACTACAAGGAAAATAAGTATAAGAAATCTATGAAAGTAACTTGGAGTGCTTCAGAAGATAGTTCATGTTATTCCGATTCTACTCAGGATGAAAAATCTCAAAAAGCTAACATTTGTTTTATGGAAAACACATCAGAGGTAACATTGTACACTCCTACTTTAAATTCACATTACTATGGAGTTGATTCTGATTATTAATCTGAAAATATTTCTAGTGAACATCTATTTTAATATTTTAATATTCTAGAAGAAACCTGTAATGATTTAAAGGACAGGTATAATGCTTTAAAGAAACAACATTCTTTAAACAGTTCTGTTAAATCCACCCTTGATATAGAAAAGGAAAAGAATGCTCAATTACTAAAGGAAAATACTGAATTGAAATTGTCTAATGAGAAAGTAAAGAAGGACATCGATATATTCACAAATGGAAAAGATGAAATTAAACAAATGTTAGTAAAACAAGTGGCACCAAAATATACCACTGGAATTGGCTATCAGCCTGGAATGAGACAGTTTAATAAAACTAGATTTATTCCAAAATCTAGACAGAATGATGCTAGTTCTAGTTCTGGAAATTTATATTCTTCAACAATTTATTCACATGGTTATAGATCAAATAAATTTTATCTTTCAAAATATATAGATTTATTAGATTATTTGAGACCCATAAGACAAATCTGGGTACCTAAAGATTTGATTTCTAACATGTCTGGACCCAAGAAAATCTAGGTACCAAAATCATTTTCTGTTTAAACCTGTTTTGTAGGAGACGTGCTTGAAATGTTCACATAAAAATGTATGATACTTGTACATTAAATGTTCAAGGAATATGTCTAGAGATTACTCATGCTTCAAAAGTTTAATAAATGTTGATGAAGGTCATGTCACCTTTGGTGATAATTATGATGGAATGATAATCAGCCTAGGCCAGATTGGTAAAACTAATTAAGTTTTAATTTCAAAAGTTTTTTTTGTTGATGGACTTAATTGAAACCTGTTATGTATTTATCAATTGTGTGATAATGGTTTCAATGTCAAACTTGAAAATTATTCATGTAATGTTTTTAATTATAAATATGATTTATTATTTACTACCTTGAGAAATGAAAATTTATATGCTGTAGATTTAAATTCTCTATCCCAACAAAAATTTACTTGTTTAAATTCTTTTCATAAAGAGTCTTGGTTATGGAACATAGGATTAGGACACTGCAACATACACTCACTCATAAAACTGACTAGGAAGAACTTAGTTAGAGACCTACCCAAATTAAAATTCCCTTCAGACAAAGTTTGTAATCCATATCAAAATGGAAAGCAAAATAATGTTTATTATAAATAAATGAAAGAAGTTTAAACTTCTTAACCTCTCGAGTTGGTTCACATGGACTTGTTTGGACCTTCTAGAGTTTATAGTTTAAATGGGAAGCACTATGTCTATGTATTAGTAGATGACTTTTCTATATACACTTAGGTATACTTCTTAGCTCACAAAAGTGAAGCTTGTTCTTATTTTGTAAAATACTCAATGTCGGTAGAGAACCTTAGTGGAGTTAAGATTAAGACCCTAAGAAGTAATCAGGGTCGTGAGTTTGAAAATCATGATTTTGAATCTTACTGCTCACATAATGGCTATATTCACAACTTTTCTTCCCCTCAGACACCTCATCATAATGGTGTAGTAGAAAGAAGATATAGAACCCTTCAAGAAATTACCAGAACTATGCTAAATGAATATGATCTTCCTATTTATTTTTGGGCTTAAGCTATAAATACATCTTGTTATATTATTAATAGAGTCTTGATCAGAACTATTCTAAAGAAGACCCCTTATGAGTTGTGGAACCATATGAAACCTAAGGTTAATTACTTCAGAGTTCTTGGATGCAATGTTTTTATTATCAGTACAAATGATAATCTTGAGAAGTTTGCTTCTAAGAGTGATGAAGGAATCAATTTCGGATATTCAATTTCTAGAAAATCCTATAGAGTGTTTAATAAGAGAACCAAGTGTGTGGAAGAATCTGTTCACATCAAATTTGATGAAACAATTCCACATGAACCTAAAGCTCCTCTTGAATTTCTTGAAGAAGATTTGTCTGTTCTGAACCTCGGTGATAAAATCAGTGAACCTACTATAAAGACAACTAGTTCTGGAAATATTCTAGATTCTACTCTTGGTGAATCGGAACCTAGAGAAGAACATGATATTTCTGGTCCCACCTTTACTAGATAAACTACGATTCTAAAGAATCATCTTTTAGATGCTGTTGTTGGTAATATTGATAGTGGGAAACAGACTAGTGCTTCTCTACGAAACCAGGTTGAACATCAAGCATTTATTTCACTGCTAGAATTTAAAAATATCTATGATGCAATAAATGATGAATTTTGGGTAATGGATATGAAATTAGAGTTAAATAAAATTGAACGAAACAAAGTCTTGGAATTATTTGAGTGACCTAAAGAAACCTTGACCATAGGCACTAAATGGGTTTTTTGAAATAAAGTTGATGAATCAGGAAATATAGTTAGAAACAAAGAAAGGTTAGTTGCACAAGGATATATTCATGAGGAAGGAATAGACTATGAGGAAACCTTTGCCTCTATAGCTATATTAGAAAATATTAGGATTCTACATGCCTATGTTGCTCATCTGAATTTCCAGTTATATCAAATGGATGTTAAAAGTTCTTTTCTAAATGGATTTATAATTGAAGATGTTTTTGTTGAACAAACACCTGGATATACTAATCCACATTTTAAAAATATTGTTTTTAAGCTATCTAAAGCTTTATATGTTATAAAACAAGCTCCACAAGCTTGGTATGATAGAATTAGCAATTTTTTTATTTCAAAAAGTTTTACAAAAGGAATTGTTGATCCAAATATCTTAATTAAAAGAATTTATAAATATGTATTGATAGTAAAAATTTATTTTAATGATATTATTTTTGGATCTTCTAAAAATACCTCATGTATTGACTTTTCAAAGAGTATGAAAAATAAATTTGAAATGAGTTTAATGGGAATACTCAAATATTTTCATGGATTTCATGTTTTTTGAAATGAAAATGGTATTATTTTGAATCAAAATAAATATAAAAATGATCTTTTAAAAGGTTTTGGTTTGGATAGAATTAAGGAAAGTGATAAACCAATGAGTACTGTCTATAAATTGGATGCAGATAAAACTGGGAAACCATTGGATCAAACAAATTACAGAGGTATGATTTGAAGCTTACATTACCTTACTGCTAGTCAACCGGATATTATGTTTAGTGTGTGTATGTGTGAAAGATTTCAAGCTAATCTTAAAGAATCACATTTTCATTCTATTAAAATAATTTTCAAATATCTTAAACATACTACAAATTTGGGTTTGTTTTACCAAAAAGGATAACCTTTTGAATTAATGAGTTATTCAGATTTTGACATTACTGGTTACAATTTGGATAGAAAAAGAACATCGGGAACATGTCATTTATTGGATATATCCTTAGAATCTTGGTGTAGTAAGAAGAAAAATTTGGTTGCATTGTCTACTGCTGAAGTAGAATATATAGCTGCTGGTAGTTGCTGTGCACAAAATCTGTGGATGAAACACACTCTTTTGTACTATGGATATCAATTTAGACATGTATCTTTGAATTGTGATAACATGAGTGAAATTTTCATTTCAATGAACCCTGCATATCACTCTTGGACCAAACATATTGATGTAACGCACCACTTTTTAAGAGATCATTACCAAAAAGATGATATTACTCTTGAAATTATAGGTACTGAACATCAATTAGCGGATATTTTCACAAATCCTTTCAGTTTGGATAGGTTAAATTACGTTAGACATGAGTTGGGAATGATAGATCACTGATATACCTCACTGGTATGAAACTTCACCATTATACCCCACTGGTATGAAACCTCACTGATATACCTCACTGATTAGTGGACCTCACCGTTAAAAATTCTCACCAGTATACCATACCGTTAAGTATGCGTTGTTTTAAACTTCTAACTAGCCTCCAGAATCTGTTTTATTTATACATTACTTATTATATTTTAATTATTTTTATTATGATTCCTAAATTATAAAACGAAGTCCTAGTTACTTCTCAATCCACCGAAATTTTCCTTTACCATCAATCCTTAGCTCCCAAATTTCTTGAAAACCCAATGATCCTCAAACCAGAGATGAAAAGAACCAAACTCCCTACTATTAGAGATGACAATGATGAGCCGAATGCGAAGAAGTAGAAAACAGAGCTAGAAGAAAGTAGTAGTGTTAGTAGAACAAGGTCAGGAGGCGACCAGTGAACCCGTATTTACAAAATAGAGATATTGTTATCAAAAAAGAGCTATGCGTGGAATGGTTGTTGTCTAGTAAATCATTAGTTGTAGAGGTGATGTAAGATTAGAAGTGGGTAGAATGCTTTTCGAATAACAATGGACCCTACTATCCGAATCTAGTAAAATAGTTCTATGAGTTTGAGAGTTTTGAGAAATCCGATGAAGAAAATAGAATGGTTTCATAGGTAAATGGTAAGGAAATAGCCTTTTCATCTGTTGAGTGGGACGAGTACCAGAGTGTACCACATGAAGGATTTTTTGGATATTCATCTAAGACAGTACCACATACATGTGACATATTTGATTATGAGAGTGCCTTAGAGGATCTCACTAGTACTGGAAAGTAGAGAAAGGTGGGGGCTGCTGAAATGGCTGGAGAAAATAGACTGTTGTTCAAATTTGTACAACACGTGCTATGTCCAAGAAGAGGGGACTTTGAAAACTTAAGATATCAAGATATCTATCTACTACATCTCTTGAGACATGGTCTGAAGGTGAATCTGTGCATGCTGGTAATGATTCAAATGGAGGATATGACTAGGCCAAAGTCAATGAACAATGCATTATTCTTTTATAAGTTGATTTCGGTTATGATCAAAGTAAAAGGAGTGGATGAGTCTCAGGATGAGACAGTAGTGGTAAGAAACTACTTTTGTATCACAAGAACAATGTGTAAGTACATAAAGATTAACTGGAACCCATGGATAGGAGAGTGGGTTACTGACGATAAGAAGTTTTATGATAAGTTCAATCTTGAGGATCATCCTTCTCGGACTATGAATGTGTGGGATCTAGGTCTAGGAACTTATGAAGAAGAGCCATAGTATAGTGATAATTCAAAGGAGGAATATTCCTCTACAGCAAATGGAGGAGATACTGACATGCCTCCTAGCCCAACTCCTGATGTTGTATCGTAAGAAAAGGAAAGTGATTATTTGAACCTACATAGTACATAAACTATTTTGGGTGTAAGTAATGAAGAGGAAACTATGGATGAGGAAGACCAGCAGAAATCATATCAGGAAGAGGCTGGTCGAGAAAATGAAGAATAAGTTTATGCAAGTGAAGCATCTGTTTCTGTCAGCTTGAGCCTTAGTCCACTGATTGGACATTCCCTAATGCCTGCTAAGGAATTTGATGAAGTTGATAGACCTGTACCTATTATTAAGGAACCTCCTTCTGTTTTAGAAATGGAGATGGTTGTGGAAGATTATTCTACGGATGAAAGAGTTGTTGAGGATGCCTTTGATATATAGGAGAATGCACCATTTTAGGGGGAGAATCCAACCAGGTTTGGTAGTGTTTCAGTGGCTGTTGAGATTGATGACTGGGCAGAGGACCCAGGGTTTGTAGTTTGTTGATTGGATTACCCAGATTCTGATAATGATACATCCATTCAATGACCAAAAGTCAATTATGATATTCAATCTGAGATATTACCTTAAGATGTGGTAATAATACATGATATGGATAAGCTAATGTCTGATCATAAAGCCCGTTTTTTGGAATAAGTAAGGAGAACATAAGCTTCATTGGTGTCCTCTATTCAGACTATTATGGATGACTATGTGGCCATTATAGTATCTGAAAGAGCACCTATTATTGTGCCTGCTAATATAGTCCCCCGGGATGACTTAGAATCTTTGAAGGCTGTGATGAATGAGTTTCTGAGTGCTTCTGTTTCCAAGTTAAATAATCAATTTTTTGAAGAGATGCGCAATTTGGAAAATTATTTTGAACTCTATCTTGGTTGTAATGTGTCAACCTTTGTGGCAGAGATTGTATATTAAGTAACAACATTCTAGAATAAGATGTCTATCTTGGAAGAGTATTTTTATGTTCTAAATAAATCAGTTGTCTCTCTAGAATCCTATATGAGTTTAAAATATCAAAAAGACAAGGATTTGGCCTACGTGAAGACTATAGTGAGCTAGATGGTTTTGGTTTTTGAGGGAATTAAAATGTCTGTAGAGAATCATGTATGTGCCAATGATTCTGCATTGAAAAATCATATTTGTGGGCTAACTAAGAGTTTCAACGAAATTGTAACTTTTTCTATTGGTTCTCTTGCTTCGATACCTTCAATAGAATTGGATCAAATTAGAGCTTTCATGAAGGAGGATCTTGGTTGACCTTCAACCAGTACCTCTACGGACTCATCTTCCATGACCCAAGTGGTGTCTACCACAAGAGATATAATGAAAATTGTTCAATATTATATGAGAGAAGCTTCTAATTCTCAGAAAGAAGTAAAAGAAAAGGTAGATTACTATTTACAAAGGTTTTACACCAAGCATCGGATCAATACTCATTTCAAAAATATTTTAGAAAACATGATGTTACCTCCTGTCAATCAAGCCTTCAGAGAAAAAATCAGCAAGCATAGAGAGTTTACCCCTGCACTGGACAAATTCATGGAAAAAAATGATGATTTCATTTCTTCCATGGAAAGATGGGGATGAATTATTATGGATTTCAGAAATCTCTTATTTCCCTTCTTGCATGTTGATGCTCGACCAGTGATTATACCTCTAGCTTTACTTGCCTCTACCACTTCGACTTCTCCTACTTAGATGACTTCAGCCCAAGCCATCTGAAGCCTTACTCCTATGATCACTCAGAGAGCTATACAGTACAGGCCATGAATAGTTTCAGTATCTCAGCCTCCTCTATTCTTCTCTTGTGTTACTAAGCCTCCATCTGCATCCACCACACCTGAATCCTCTTCTAATCATTAGGGGAAATCTCATTCTGAGGATGTGGATTGATCAGTGGCTAGGATTTTTGATAGTAATCACCTGTCTTTCTTTTTGTTTCATTAATGTATTTCTTTATATCTAGTTGCTCAAAGATATATATGCGATTTTACTTTCTTTTACTCTCTGTTACTTCTATTCTCCTCTATTTCCTTTTTTCCATCTTTTTTCTAATCACAAAAGAGGAGAAATACTATCTAATGGAAACATATCTAGGGGAGATATAATATCTTTTATGACAAAGGGGGAGAAATACTATCTTTTATGAGCTTAATTCATTCCCCTCTGGTACATTTGTTTTATATTTTACCTTTACTACATGTTTTTTATAATATATTGTTTTCTCTGATACAATTGGATTTAATCAATATCCGCTGATGCATTACTGATTATTTTGGGATTATTATATCATAACTTGTGAATATCAAAAAGGTGGAGATTTTTGACCTCACCTGTATTGATAATCCCAATTATTCTTTCACATACTTTGATAATCCCAAATAATGTTTATCTATATATTAATTATTTGAATTTTCAAAATCCCATTATCAAGCTGATAATAATATCAAAATAATCATTGGAATATGTTAATCAATGTTTATATATGTTTATATGAACTTTGAAATAATTCTAACTCAATAGACATATGTGTTTCATAGAAAATATAAGTGTTAAGTCCACTCGTATGCAAATAGCTACTGATACAGACAAACAGAGACCTACTGGTACTTAGTCTACCGATAGAAAAATGTTATCGATAGACTGAATAGACAGTCGCTGAAACAGAATAGAGCTACTGGTATGTATAAGTCCACTGGTAAGCACGTCACTAATAGATCATGTCTACCGATAGAAGCGGAGCTACAGATAGAAGCAAAGCTATGGATAAAAATTCTACCGATAAGTATAGTTACCGATACAGACAATCACTGATACACCAAGCTACTAATACAAGCAAGTTACTGATAGAAAAAATGTGCTACCGATAGAACAAAGCTACCGATAAAAGGAGTCACCGGTACATAGAACTACTGATACACAGTGTAATTTCTACTAATACAAGGAGATACTGGTACAAGAACAAATAGATACTGATAAGAGCTCACAACTATAAAAATCCCACCGTTACATATCTACCGACAGAAGGCTACTAATTAAAGACTTACAAGTCACTGTTACTTAATGTCTATATTCTCAATATTTTTTATTTATTAAGAAAAGGTTATATTTGATGATTTTAATGAAATTAATGTTATTTAATGATAGTTTTTGGCATGTCAAGGAACCGTACCTCGTACCAGTAAAAATTTAATCATTCCCATTACCAGATATGAAAGAATATAAAAGTGAAGACAAAGGCTGTGCAAAAGAAGTGAGACATAAGGGCTGAAGAGTGCTGAAAAGTGGTTCATTCACACAGAAAAGAAAGGATAAATCCATACTGGAAGAACACTGGACATACACGAAGCCATTCATTCTATAGGATAACACAAGCTGCACCTTCGTCAAGAAGTAATGAACTACAACAAGCTTTTCATACACTCAAGCTGATCAAACCGAACTTGATGAAAATGACCCTCTGTTTTCAGACAAAAACCAGAGAAGGACTCAGAACCATTACTGATCAATCAATGAAGTCCAGAGCTGCACATCACATCACCAGAGCATTATAAAACTCATATCTACTCTCTCAGTGATTCTTTTATTAACATTTTGAGTATTGTGGATACTCTATATATTTTACAGAGACACTATATCTTGTGCTAAACTGAAGGATTTCTAAATACTCACACAAACCTTCTATAACTCTCTTGTATCCCACTGTGGATAGCAGTAGAGGACAAGTAAGTCCTGGATAGCCGGTGTGCTGTTGTTCTATTTTCCCACGTAGAAATGTGGTAGAGGTCTCAGTACCTGGACAGTATTTGTACTGTTGTTTACCCCAATCCAGGGTTTGAATCGAATTTATATAAATTATTTGAGAGGACTAAGTCTCATCTTGAGACAGAACCTCTTGTTTTAAAACTGTTGTTCTTACTTATTTTTGATTTAGCTAATACTGAATATTCCTCTACTAATTACATTGAAATAAAATTTGTTTTAATGTTTCTTTGATAGTTAATGTAGAAAGTGTTTGTAACTGTTGTAAATCAGTAGGATAGTTTCAAAATATTATTCAATATTATGATTAAATTAACTGAGACCTAATCAATCTTTTGAGAACCTAATCGAACCCTTACAGTTTTACAAATTCACTACAGTTTAACTTAGTTCTTAATTGGGATATTTTAATAAACATATTATAACAGAAATTTTTATTTTGAACTCAATTCACCCCCCTCTTGAGTATCCACTCCGACCAACACAATAGATCAATACAACTGAAAAGATGGTTTCAGTTCCCCAATGTTCGGAACATGATAAAGTCATCTTGGAAGAATATCGTTTGAAATTTGAATCTTATCAATAGTGGAATCTTATCAATAATATAAGGAAAAGAGATGAAATTTAATCTATGGAATGAGATGAGTTCAAAAACATATTTTTCAACAAGTAATTTCCTCGTATTCTTGGAACAGATATGGAGAAGTAATTCATTGATCTTAAGAAAAATGAAGATGAATCCATTGGCACCTAAGAGGAAAATTTTATCAGACTTTCATGGTATGTTTTTGAAATTAGTATCCAATCTAAGAGTAAAATTGATTGATTTTTTAGTGGCTTAAAACCAATTCTCTAAAGGAAATTATCCATAAAGGACTTCAATAGCTGTGAGGAAATAATTCTATATTCTCTCATGGTTTTGATGGATATTGGATCCCATCAGTCCTATGTGTATAATAATAAGTGAAAATTGGAAATCAGGAGAAATTCTAAAGACCACATTGAAAAGAAGATTATTTTTCCATTATGCTCAAATTTTGGAAAGAAAAATGGAGAAATTTGTATTAAAGGGACTATGAAATGTTTTAGTGTGGGGGGAAGGTAATTAGGTATTTGAATGCTGATGTTTTGGGGAAAAATAAATAATTATACAAATAAAGAACACTCTACAAAAAATGTACCTCTTACACTTCAATGTTACAAGTGAAAGGAAGTGGGGAATTATTCTTATCAATTCCCTATTCCAAGATTTATTGATAATGATCCACATCAGAAAAATATTAAGGCCAAAGAAAAAGGCATGTCACATGTGATCAATATCAGAAATGTAGAGTATGATAATAAAGTAGTGAAAAGTACACTTACCATCCACTGTAAAGTAGAAATCTTTTTATTTGATTTTGGATCCACCCACTCTTTTTCTTCTGAATAATTTTATATTGTTATCTCCACATTACCTCAATAATTATTTGTTGATTTAGTTATGACAACTCCAAATAGAACAATAGTCTCATAAAATGTATATAATTACTCTTCTGTTGAAGTTTGATGGAAAGTGATTCCTAAAAATCTTGTGATCTTTCCTATAGTGGAATTTTATGAGATTCATGACATGGATTGTGTGTATCTATTTGGAGATCATAATAATTTACAAGGGAAGTCACATTTCATATTCCGGATCAATCCATGATTATCAATTGATGCAAGGATGAATATTACCTTCCATTAAAATTGCATCCATCTTATGGATATTTATTCCTATAATCGAAGGTTATCTATCTAAATGGTTGTGGGGGAAATAAAAATTAAGATTACACCCATTGAATAGGTGTTTGATGATGTATTTACAAAAGAATTTACAGCTCTTCCAACAAATCATGAGTTGAGATTTCAATATATTTCATAATGTGAGCTATGCCTATTTCAAAAAACCTTATAGAATGGGTCCAATTGAGTTGTTGGATTGGAAGAAGAAACACTAAGAGAATATTGAAAATTGATTCATACACCCTAGTGTATAACCTTGGGGAGAAAATATTCTATTTGTTATAAAGAAATCTGGATCCCTCAGAATATGAATTTATTATCGAGAACTTAGCAATATCACTATCAAGAACAATTATCATCTTCCCAAAATTGATAACTTATTTGAGAAACTACATGGATCTCAATAATTTTCCAATATAGATATTTATTTTGTATATCATCAAATAAGGGTTCAAAAATAGGATATAGCAAAGACGACATTCCATTAAAATTATGGACACTATGAATATATAGTGATGCCTTTTGGTCTTACTAATTCCCCCTCTATCATCATAGATATAATGAATAGTCTTTAGAGACTATTGGTGATTAATGTGTGGTAGTATTTATAGATAATATTATTAACTTTTCGAAGAGAAATGTAGAACATGAAGATCACATGAGAAGTTTACTAAAGACCCTGATAAAGGATAATGTTTATCCAAAATTTACCATGTATAAATTTTTTCTATAGAAATTTTTATTTTTTTGTCACATAATCTCAAGAGAGGGGACGTTTGTGGATCTTGAAAAAATAGAAGTTATTCAAAGTTTTCTGATACCAACAATAGTAAATGATAACAGAATTTTTCTTAGTTTGGATGTATATTATTGATGTTTTGAGAAATAATTTTTAGTATAATATAATCTACTCACCCTGTTGAATTAGAAAAGATTTATGTTCGTGTAAATAGAGAAATGTGAAAATAATTTCAAAGAGTTAAAAAGAAGGTTATCTAGTGAAACTGTGCTCACACTACCTTGTACTGGAGAAAGGTTTGTGAAATATTGTGATTTCATAGGAAGGGGATGTGTTGTGTTATTATGAAAAATTATATGGTAATATATTATGCCACACGAAAATTGAAAACCATGAGAAAAATTACCCAAAGAATGATTTGAATTTAACTGTGATAATATTTTCACTGAATATATATAGGCATTATCCCTATGGTGAATGGTGTGATGTTTATACTGATCATAATATTTGAAGTACATTTTCCCACAAAAAAATAGATTAATATTCATCAAAGAATATGGTTTGGGTTGATTTAATATTTCTAAAACTCAATACATTACCACTATAGGAAGGTGAACAAGGTGGTAGATGCTTTGAGTTGAAAAGACCATACTATCTTATCCATGATTAGGATCACAAAATATCCAATATTTATAGATTTTATAAATGATTGATCTAGAAATTTTAAAGGAAGGGGAGAAATATTATCTTTTTCAAATTAATGTTAAAATATCTAAACAAGTTATGATTAATGAGGAATAGAAGTAATATGAAGAGATATAAAATAAGGCAAGAAATGTTCTAGAATTAATCCATGAATTTGAAGGAATAAAAAGGTTAAGAAATTGGGTTTTTATTCCTCTCATAATATAATTAAAGAATTATGTTTTCGATGAGGCTCGTAATTAATCAATCTATATTCCTCCCAGAAGCACAGAGATGTACATGGGAATAAAAGAGTATTTATGATGGGATGGAATGAAAATATATGTTTTCGAATATGTCTCTCGGTGCTTGGTTGGTCAGTAACTTAAGTCTTAGAGACTGAAGTCTGAGGGGATGTTACAACAATTACCCATACCAAAATGGAAATGGAAAATATCACTATGTACTTTGCCTACGGACTTTCCAAAACATCTAAAGGTCATAATTCTATATGGGTAATATTTGATCACCATAAGAAATAATTACACATCATTTTTGTAAGAGATGATTTCTCTCATGATCATCTTGATAATATATATGTAACGGAAGTTGTAATATTGCATGGATTACCACTTTCCATTTTGTAAAATTATGTTCTTAGGTTTACCGTATAGTCCTGGTTAAGTCTTCAGAAGGCTCTGGATAGAGTGCTAGGTTTCAACACTTCTTATCATCCTAAAATACATGGTTGTTCTGAGAGGACAATTGAAAATCTAGATGACATAATGAGATATTGCTCTATGGATTTCAAAGGTGGTTGGGATTAAAACCTACCGTTGGTGGAATTTTATTACAACAATAGCTTTTAATCCCGAATTAAGATAGCTGCTTATTAATCTCTCTATACAAATAAGTGCAGAAATCAAACTTTCTAGGATGATGTTGGGGAAATAATTCTATTAGGAAATTATGTTATTTATTAAATACCAGAAAAGGTATGATTTATTCAACAACACATAATAGAATCTCAGAGTAAAAAAAGGTTATGCTAACAACTATTGAAAATACATCGAGTATGAAGTGGGTGAAAAGGTATTTCTATGAATATCTCCCTATAATATAGTAATGAGATCTGGAAAGATGGTCAAGACAATTCATAGGTATATTGGTCATTTTGAAATTCTAGATTGTGTTTGGAAGGTAGCTTATCGATCATAACTTACATCGAATCTGTTAGAAGTTCATGATGTGTTCCATGGATCTCTCCTGAAATAGTGCATACCTGATCCTTCAGATGTACTAAACACATAAGTTTAACCTCTATAGAAATATATTTCTTTGAAGAAAAACCAATATAGATTTTGGAACATAGTGAAAAAATTTCAACGAAACAAGACCACTCGATTGGTTAAAGTTTTATTGTAGAACCACCAATTTTAAGAGGTTATGGGGGGACATGAGTGTGTGATAGGGTAGAGGTACCGTCACCTATTTTTATCCAAGTGATTAATTTCAAGGGAGAAATTCCGTTTAATTGGGCTAGAATGTAACACCAGGATGTTTTTAAAAAATAATTTCTTTAAATAATTTTAATTCTGCAATAGCTTTAATTTCACGCAATCATGAGTTTAAAAAAACCATGATACTCTCTTAGTATAAAATGACCATTTTATCCTAGATGTTATGTTAGCTTAAATAAATATAAACAACTAATGAAAATTTTTGGTGAATTCATTGGCTACCAATTATTTACAAAAAATATAAATAAGTTTTATTTTTTGTATTTTTGTATTAATAAAATTAGTGTATTTGTAGTAGTAAATGAAATTCATGAAATATATATGTTATATAATTAGTAAAATATTTTTTATATTCATTCAATATATTTTTTATTAGGTATGAATAACCGTTATTTTATGTATAAAAACATATATTTATCAAAAAGGTAATTTTACCACCTTTAAATGGTGAACCCTTTCTAAAGTAAAATTTTAAAACATTAATAATTCTTATTTGAAAAATTAAAACTCTAATTTAGAAGTGGGACATAAAAATTTAATTTGGATTAATGTTTGATATTTTTCTATTAACTTTCACGTTTTGATTAATAGTAAAAATAAACTAAATTTTAATTAAAATTATCTTTTTCATCAAAATAATTTATATGATTAAATTATTTTATTGAATGGTTTTAATGTATAAATAGAATATATTTTAATCATTTGATATAGTTTATTTCATTAGCATTAATTTTATATTAAACTCAAATATAATAACATTTCAATATTTTGCAATGTTTTAACATTTGAAACTCATTCTCTTTTTCTGTAAACAAGGTTAATATTAAATTAGTTACTAAAACCTTTGTGATTTGAATTTATAAAAATGGAATCCATATTTGTAATTTTTAATCAAATAGTATGTAAATATCTTACTTTTAATTTTGAGCATTATGAATAGTTACTTCGGTGATTTTTTTTATTAATATAGTAAAAGGGTAAATCAAGTAATTAAGGGTAATAAAATGTTATGAAATTAGACTAACAATTGAATTAATATAATTGGATGAGTTTCTTTCGACCTAAATCATCCTTGGGATGAAATGGTGTCCTTTTGAAGCTACTTGGATTAGCTCAGGACGTTTAATTAATTTTTTTTAAAGAAAAGTTAAATATGTCTTACTCAAATTTTAATAACTATATCATTTTTAATATAACTTTATAAAAAATATCAATTTGGATATAAATAATCATTTCAAAGATAATTTTTTTGTCATTATCATGATAATTTATTTTTAATTTTTTGGGAAATAAATAATTACTTTAATCCTTATACATTAATGTTGGAGGAATTATTTAATTGATGAGAAATCAATAAAATAATTTTTATTAAAGCTCTAATAACCATTAAAAGATCCAAACACTTTAAGAAATCTTATTTTTAGAGTATATATCTACCATAACCATCTGAGGGTCATGTTATTGATAACTTACATACATATAGAAGATATTATGGCACTTTAATTATTTTGTTTAAATAGATGATAAACATGTCACATTCATGTTTTAATAAGTATAATATTTTAAATGATGGAATCTATAGACGATATATTTGATTATAAATATTCTTATTAAATCTATAGTATTTATATTTTACATGTTTTTTATTATTAATTTTTATTCAGAAGTTAAGCACATTAAAGAATTAGACAAAATTGTTGTGGTGATTTTTTTTATTAAGGAAAATATCAAATAAATATAATTAAAAATACTAAAATAAATATAATTTTGGATAATTAATATGTCCAATGAATTTTTATGATGACATTGAACTATTAAAAATATAATAAAATAATATTTTCAAAATTACCCTATTATTATATATTTATTATAAATCAACAAACTGAATAGTGTCTAAATTGACATTATTGTTTATATATCAAAATAATATTTTATTAAATTATCTAAAAATCATATAACATTTTTAAAAATATATAATAATTATTATGTGGTCTAAAATGTAAAACTTTATTTATTTGTGGTCAAAATGACATCATATAGTTGAATATTTAATTTTTTTAATATTAAAATATTTGTCCCCCTATTTAAAAATTAAATAGAATAAGTAGGTGTTAATTAAAATGATAATGTTTAAATTGATAGAAAAACTAATCTTAAATTTATTTATTGATGAGATTAAAACCGTATCTCATATCATATTATAAATTGGCTCATTTTGGAGGTTTTTTTGGATGGGGTTTGATTTTATTATAAATTAATATATTTTGTGATCCCAAAACTGCCCCTCACCTCTATTATAAAACGGAACCTCCTCCCTCGCCTCCTCACTTAACATTGATCCCTGAAGCTCAGAAATCCCCAAAAATTTTCATTTATCAACTTATATATTAACATTCAATATGTTCTTGTCATCTTAAAAGAACAACTCTAGTGCTTCAAGAGGATATTTAGAGGTTATGACCATGGTTGAGTCGTCTCATTGTAAGACTGGGCCACTAACCCCCACCATCATCCTAATAAGACATGGAGAAGGATCACTGTTAGGACCACCATCAATTCTTATGGATTCCTAACCATTTGAAAAACTTGGGTAACCATATCAAGCTAGTCCTCATCTTCTAATGGGTGGGGATCACCTCGAAACGTGAGGGGTTTATGTCCCTGAAACTCATGATGTACACTCAGCATGCACACCATATCTCTTATTACTGCTGGTACCATTTTCTACTCTTCATGTAGTGGTATAGTGGGTTAACCACCTATTAGTATCACCTATGGAACTAGTCCCTCCATCAATGCATCATCACTGTGTGGATCATCCTTGGGATCGTGATGCTTAACCCTAGCTGGCATATGTCACAAAGGCATCCTAAAATAAAAAATATGTACCACGATCAATGAGTATATATTAAGAGATAAATAATGAAGTAAATTAAAACTAAAAGTCATTAATATATGATAAAAGTTCCATTTTCCATGTAACTAATGAAATCATGTACCGAGTTGAAATGCATGTGATCAGATTCATGGGGTATGGATACGTCGGCCGCTACACCAACACTGGAGTCTCTAGCCAAAAAGTCAAACTCGAAACACTTAAATTTTTTTCCCCAAACCAATATCACATACTCTGGTCCAAATTTATAACCAAATCCGCTAATACCACTCTGCCAGGACCTGTCCTAATGGGGTCTTTCCCAAGTCTCCCAAAGCCCTACCTCCAATTGTCTAGGGGATTGCGATGTAAGAACCTGGTTCTTCTTTGAGGTATGGATCAGGATTTTTCCATATATAACTCACTTAATTTCTTAAATATGTCATAATGTGGACACCTGTTGTGGTGTTATAGGACTATGGGGTGTTCAGGGATGGTCCAAAGCATGGAATTAAGGTTTTCAGTGACAAAAATAGGTCGCACGATTAGTGAAAACCATGCTGATTAGGGTGCCCAGTTGTGTGGTCATGTCTATAGTTTTATCAGAATTTATAGAGGTTTTTTCATGATTACCGCGCAGTTAGTAAAAATGTGTGGGGTAACCATGTGATGATTCCCAGACTTCCAGTGACTTCATCACTGTTTCCATACAATTTGGCAAACTGTGGATAGAAACCATTTGACCCGATTATTTTTTTGGGTAAAAATGAAATTTTTCCTTGAAATGTTTTTAAGATAAAATTATTTATCCCTCATTGTTCCAAATCATCCTCATCGTATTTTTTCTCTTTTCCGAGGAGAATAACACAGAATTTTCTCTTGATTCTCTGTCTATTTTAGGATTTGACCGTCATTCATCTCCAAGGATCTACAAAGGTAATCCCTGAATTCCATTTTATTCATATTTGATTATTATACTTATTGATTGCGCTGTTTATATTTAGGCTTATATTCACTAATATCCCATGATTAATAAGTTATTCATGTTTCTCCAAAAACAAGTTGAATCAAATCTTTCTACTATACGAGCTATCTATCACGAGTCTAAGGTAGGTGGTCTCATGCCTTTCGTTGATTGTCTAAGTTGTTTATATAAGTCGGAGTGTGGAGCACCCATTGTTGGGATGTGGCTTTAATTTATAATTCATCCATGTTGTTGAAGTTCATTTTATAGGTATTTAATTTGGTGTCTCAAAGCATGTATGAAGTTTTATATACGGATTTAGGGCCGCCCCTTGGATGAGTTCCCATTTTGACCATTTTATGGTCGTTTGGCCAAGGATACCTATGTGGTATTCCTTGAATCCCTTTTGTGGGTTGATTAAAATGGAATTGTTTATCTATATTCTTTTCCATGTTGTTATATGGATATATAATTTTCTAGGGTGTTTGGTAGATGAATTTCCCTATTGACCCATGTTATGCCTATGTTTGGTAAAGCATGTTTGGACTGATTACTTCCAACTATGAACATTCCCATGTGAGTTAGGGTATGATAATGACTTATAATGATTTATATTTCACAATAATATTGTGATGTTACATGTTCATATGTAAGTAATATTTGTCCTAGACATTCAGTTTCGTCCAATTTTAGACAACCTTAGAGGAAAAATGAATGATAGATGCTTTTGATGTTGACCCTAGGAAGTCTAATGAAATTATTAAATGAACCAGTTATGGTTAAATGGTAAATAGATTTGGTTGAATCATGGATTCTTATGGAATTTCATGGATGGTCTTATATGTCTAATTTACCTTTTTCCCTTGATTGAAACTTGGATTATATTGAATTACTTGGACGGGCTAAGTGGGTTAGTTGATTATTTTAAGTCATGAGTGAACCATGGATGCCATGCATGGGCATTCTAGGTTAATTAATGTCAAGTGAATCATGGATCCTTAAAAGTATACCATGATGGGATCACAATTCATTGTTTATGTCATGAGTGATACTTGAGATCTCTATAGGACCACTAAGGATGGGCTCATTGACATTGGTAATACCACATCTAGAGTGATGATTGATTTTACACATTGAAGTTTTCTAGGGATGGGCTCGTAGGGTGTTGGTGGATATGCACTTTGAGTGACACTGGAAATCCACTATAGGAATGTCAAGGATGGGATTGAGGTTATTTGTATATTCGAGGTTTTATGAAACATAAACCAAGCCAAAGCACAATCTTGATTTATATCATTACCTTTTGTTTTTTACATGGCCTTTTGAAGCATCAGTGGTGCTTATAACTATACAGGGGATCATCAGGACTATGCCAGATCTTGGGAGTTATAATGTTCAATGTGTTGAACTGTAATTAAATGGAAATGAATTTTAAACATATCCAAGTTCTTGTAGAACAGTTTAATTTTTATTACTTCCAAACTTACAACTTCACTATTATACATTGTTTGTTGTACATTTTCACTGAAATATTGGAATTGACCTTGGGTGGTTGCCTTCTGGGATTTAGTCTCACACCCTATTTGGGTCATTCTTTTGGCCCAAACAGATTATATGATTGTAGGTGTTGATAAGGTAAATCTCCCTCCATGAAGTACATGATATGATATTTAGGAGAAAAATAGTGTGGGACCAAGACAAGGCTTGTGATACATCTAATATACATTAGTTATTTTTTGTACCTTTTGGATGATCTACTATATATGATATCCTTTTTAATTTTTTGGATATTTTCATAGAAACATGGGACATGAATAATTTTGTATATGATATGACAACTATTTGTTTGTATTATCATTCTTACACTATTTACTTCTCTTGCAAGGTATTATAGTTTCTTATATCTATTTCCGATTTCCACTGTGTTACAATCTTCTAAGGAAATAATATCCTCCCCACTATCAAACCTATGAACACACTGCTAGTTAGTAGCCTCTAGAATTTGAGGATATGTGCCTGAGTCCATGTGGCCAACTGGGCTCGAAGCACTGTCTAGTGGCACTTGGACTCGGGACATTACAAAGTGGTATCAGAGGAGGTTTTTTTCTATATTTCATTTTTTTGGCACTGATAGACTGGGATAGGAAGGAATTGGTATTCGTTAATAAGATATGTAGGGAGTATCTACTCCATTTATAGGTAAAATCCAAATTTCCTCGAATTGAATAGTTAATTTTGGATTTTGACTTATTACAGTTGACTCGATTTCACCATAGGGTGATACACATGTGGCGTTATATTATCATTGATATGACTATGGCTCTATTTTGAGGAAAACCGAAGAGATGAGGGAAAGTCATATCATGAAAGATATAGTAACTTGTTAGAAATCACAATCCATGAATTATTATCATGAAATTTAAAAGCATCATTGATTACTAGTTGTTGTGATATGTACGGTGATAGATATTCCTGCTGTTGTGATATGTGTATTGGTATGTTCAATGGTTCGAATTGGATTGACACCAAGCATTGTTCCTTGAGCTTTATGGTCCCTCTTGGATCAAAATTTGGAAGTTCATGTTTCAGCATGATATTGAATTGTGTTACTATGTTCTATACTTGGATTCCATCCTTTGAATCATGAGAGAATGGGACCCCACATGTCATAATTCAGAAAACCATTGGTTACCATTTGATAATGAAATTTGATAATGTTTAAATGAGTTCTAATTATAGTGTTTAATGTGCACTAAACTTAAAACATGGGATGAATGTGAAAATCAAGTGAACTGAAATTGCATTGATAGAGGTTTGGACTAGACCTAAACTTGGTAGTGGCATTTTGGTACCGTCTAGTTGTTTTACACCTAGACCCATCCCATGGGGTAGGCAGAGGGGTGTGTGTTTATAGGATGGTTTCTGAACTCTCTTATTTGTTCTATGATTTTGAGATGTGACTTTTTTTTGATCTAGAACTAAGGTGTGTGCATGAACTTGTAGAGACATGTCACCAAAAAACCTACATCTATACACTATGAGGGTGCTGAAAATCATACCTCAAAGGTGGTAGGCCATGGGCTACAAGTGGATCCTCCAACCATTCCAGTTGTGGAACTAGCTATTATACCGAATGCAGGTATTGATGCATAGTTTTGTGAAGGATTTATGAGGTTCATGAAAACCTTTTAGGGAGCACCACAACCTGCCATGTCTATGGATGAGCTAACAAGGGTATTCTAGTGGTTGAATCTATCCACATTTTCTAGTAATGGTGGGCCACAAGCTAAAGATTCTTGGATAGAGGCCATGTTGTCGACCTTTGAGTGCCTAAAGACACCTCCAGATAGGAGGGTAAATTTCATGAATTATATGATACGTAATTCTGCAAACAGATGTTGAGACATTGCTGATAAAGAAACCTACTCCAGATGCTTAAACTCCTGATCCTTATCATCCCTCAGCATTTCGGGATAGTAGTAGTCATAAAAGGCTATTTGGAAATATACCCAAGCCAAATCCTGATGAAAATCCATCTGAGTAGTCAGAATATTTCTTCTGGTATCCAGGTAAGAGGATACCAGTGTAGTTGGCTAGGGCATATGAGGCAATAGTGTCTATAGGACCATGTCGAGTGCCGATATTACAGTAAGATGGGCCATCATCACCACTTCTATATGATGTTTCTACCAGAAACTAGTTATAAATGTTCAACAACATCTCCACCTTCAGGATTGGGATCTGTAGCTTCTCATCAGTTGGGGAATTAGAATGCATTGAGCTTTCCAGAATGAGGTGGTGGTTGTTGTTGTGGTAGTCAGACCCCAAGTTCATAGAGACATCAGGGAGTATCAACTCAAGGTATCTAGATAGTGTCTTAGGGATGTGGTGTAGGCAAGACTTATGAAGTGCAATAGAACCAGTATGATCAGGATCCAAGACCTTCTTCTATCAGAGGTATGATTCTAGTAGCCTCTGTTTTATCTTCTGTAGTTTTTGATCCAGGTGATTCACATAGTTTCATATATTTTCGCATTATGGAGAGCCATGGGCTTGGTTTCTTTACATATTATTACTTCATAATTCTAGACACTCTGTTAGCTATTATAACAATTGGTGTGCGTCAATACAAGGAGTTCCACTTGGAAGTTTTTGGGTGTCACATATCAAGGGACCTCTATGTCCTAAAAATGATAGGTTTTTATTTTATTCTAGGGATGGACTGGATAGTTTCCTTTCAATCCTTTACTGATTTCTATCGTCACAGGGTTAGTTTCACATCACCAAAAAGTGGATAATTTCTACAAAAAACTGAATGGGATGTACAAGAGAGTCAAACTAGACCCAAGCAACATGGGTTGGGAAGGATGACATCCCAGATTGAGAGTTTGTATCGAGATGACAAAATAATATGTAAGATGTATTTACCTCTACTAGTTCATCATTTTAGGTATGTTTTCCTATATGTGTTTTCTAGTTTTCCTTCAATGAGTGAGGTGTAGTTCTTTATCGATCTAGTTCCAGGAGCTATACTGGTATCCATTCATAGTTATAGGATGGATATAATGGAATTTCAAGAGGTCAATGGGCAGTTAGAGGACTTGGAGGCTAAGGGTTTCATCCAACCCAGTACTTCTCCATGGGTTTCTTCAGACCTTTTTTCGAAAAAGGTGGATTTGTCCCTCACGATATGCCTGGATTATAGGAAATTGAACTAGTTGACAATTAAAAATTGATATCTTCTATAATGAATAAGTGTTGTATTTGACTAGCTCTGTGGTGCTCGTATTTTTTCAGAGATTGATCTATGATCCTGTTATCATTAATTATATGTTAGATCATTAAAAATATCCTACACAACCTTACGAAATATGTATGGTCTGTATGATTTTCTTGTTATGTCATTATATCTCACAAATTTGACAGCAGCTTTCATGGAATTGAAGTACCATGTGTTCCATCCTTATCTTGACTCATTTTTCATGGTTTTATTGGATGATATCTTGGTGTAATATCATAATCTACATGCCCATTACACACATATTGATATAGTTATGAGTATTCTTAGAGGGAAAAAGTTATAGGCTATGTTTAGAAATTGTATCATCTAGATGGATCTGATTCACTTCTTCGATCATGTCTTCTTAGAGATAAGTGTATTAGTAGAACTAGAGAAGGTGAGAGTTTTAGTTTCCTGGGAGCATCCCAAGAACGTCTTGGAGGTCTAGAGTTTCTTATGGCGGGATGGTTATTATAGGTGGCTCATAAAGGACTTCTCACATTTAGCATCACCACTAATGGGCAAGACTGAAGAGGGTGTTGAGTATGTATGGATAGACTCCTATGTGACAACCTTTCAAGAGCTTAATGAGAGATTTAATTTATCACTGATATTGTTTCCTCTATAGCTAGGTATGAGTAACATTGTGTACTGTAATGAATTAGGTATCGAGCTAGGAGAAGTTCTTATATAGGGGTTCGAATCATCTTGTACAGGTCTTTGTATTTGAGGCCACATGAGAGGAATTATCCAACGCACAATCTCAAGTTAGTTAATAATTTTTATGCTTTATGTTGTTGGAAACATTACTTATCGGGAGAGTGTTTTTTGGTTTTTATAGACCAAAAAATCCTCAAGTATATATTTAGATAGTCTGATCTAAATTTGAGACAATAAAGGTGGGTTGAATAACTATACTCTTTTTAATTTTATATTTTCTACACTAATGTTAAAATAAATGTAGTGGTTGATGCTTTGAGAAAGATAAATCAGATGTAGGTAGTGTTGGAGGACAATTGTGAGTGGAATATTATGTCCTTGTTCTTTTAGATGCATTTGGAGATTCACAATAGTCAGGGATAGATTTTTTTTCATCTTTGGCTATTACCTTTACCCTACTAGACAGATTAAGGTTGAGGATGCTATCTCATTTTGATGTCCTAGTATTATGGGAATGTCTATTAGGTGAGGAACCTCTTCCTGGTTGGACTGTAGCTGAGGATGAGGTTCAACTTTTAAATTGTCATGTGTGGGTTTATGCAGACATACACATGGAGATGATGTGGGACTTTTGTACCTATAAAAGGGAAGTGTATCCTATAATCACCAAGATTTTTCATGATTTACATTGTTAGTATTGGGGGCCAGGTAGGGAAAGAGATATAGCTAGTTTTTTCTTGAGGTTCTCTACCTGTCAACTGGTAAAGGTGGAACACTAGCGAAAACCTAGGATTTTACAATAGATACCCATTACTGAATGGAAATGGAATGATGTCATGTATAATTTATTTATAGTTTTACCTAGGTCTCCTCAAGGTAATGATTTAATTAGGTTTATTTTTTACAAGCTCACAAAGGTTGTTAATTTCATGTTGATAAAGAAAACCTTCATTGTTAAAGATATTAGGATGTTGTACATCTAGAAGATAGTACATTTTTGAGGGGTTATGAATTTTATCATTTCAGATAGTAATTCTAGATTTACTTATTGTTTCTTGAAAGGGATATATAGGGCTCTAGGTACATAGGTGCTTCTGAGCTAGGATTACCACCATCAGACAGATGGTTAGTTAGAGAATATAATTCAGGTGCTTGAGGACATGCATCATGCATGTTTCATTGATTTTAGGGGTCCTTGGGAGACACACATACCACTGGTATATTACACCACTAATAATATATTTCATGATATTATTCAGATGGCATCGTATAGGTATTTATATGGTAGTCCATGTTAATCACCCCTTTATTGGATAGAGGTCGGAGAGGAAACTATGTTGGGTCCTCATCTTTTCTAGGAGACCATTGAGTAGGTTCAATTGATTGGGAAGCAGATGGAAACAACATAGTCTTGTAAGAAATCATACGTCGATCGCCACATATGGCCTTTGGGGTTTTTCGTCAGGGATTAGGATTTCGTACATGTTGAAATGTGTTTTGGACATAATAGGATCAAGAGACAGGGTAAGCCTTCACCAAGATACTTTGGGCCATTTGAGATTCTAGAGAGAGTGAGGTCGGTTGTCTATCAGTTGTAGTCACCTCATAAGTATTGAGTTATCCATGACATATTAAATGTTTCTCACTTGCAGCATTACTATTCAGACCCATATCATGATTTTTATCCTAAATAGTTTGAGTTACCACTAGTTGGCTCCTTTTAGGAGCATACTATATGAATTGTGGATCATATCATGAAGGTTCTCCAGGGCTGGTCCTTTCCTTTTGTATGGTTTTTATAGCAGCACGAATGATTGGAGTATGAGAACTAGGAGAGGGAGGCTAGTGATTTATCAATGTGGGTATAATTATTATTAGATACTTATAAACCATCCTTGGAAGAACAATTCTAGGACGAATGGATTTAAGGGGTGATGCCTGTAAAAACATGGTTCTTCATTGAGGTATCGATCTTGAGTTTTCCATATATTACTCATTTAATTTATTAAATATGGCCTTATATGGATGAATTTTGGTTTCGTAGAGTGTTTTGGGGGTGTTCAGGGCTGGTCTAGATCCCTGAAACCATAATTTTTTGTGAAAAAAATAGGCTTCACAGATAGGGTAAACTGTGCAAATTAGTGTGCATGAATATTCAGACATGTCTGCAGTTTTAAAAGACTTTACATTTGTGTCCCCACAATTACCGCACGTTTAATCAAATTGTGTGGGGTTACCCTGTGATGTTCCCTAAACATCCAACAATCTGAGCAGGGTTTCTACATTGTTAGGAAAACGATGCACATGAACCATGTGACCCTGATATTTTTTGGGTAAGGTTACCCTTTTTCATCAATATGATTTTATGTTAAAATTATTTTTCCTCCTTCATTCTACTGCATCCCCTCTTGTTTTTTTCTCCCCTTTGGGGTGACTTACATAGGATTTGATCCTGGTTCTACATCTATTGTCTGTTTCCAACATCGTTCATCTCCAAGGATCCATAATGGTAATGAATCGATTCCTTTTCAGACACATTTGATTCTTCTGATTATTAATTTCTCTATTTGAATTTAGGATCATATGTCCTAATATCTCATTCTTCATCAATTCATATAATTTCTCCCAAACTAAGGAGAATCACAGATTAATACTGGATGATCTATTCAGCACGATTCTTAGGTAGTTGGTCTCGTGCCACTTGCTGATTCTCAAGATGTTTAAATATGTCTGAGGGTCGCACACCCATTTTTTGGTTCATCGCTTTGATTTATAAATCATAACATTTGTTTCCTATCATCATTTAGGTTTTTAATCTGGGTTTTCAAAGCATGTATTAGATTGAATAAATAGATTTAGGGCCACCCATTGGGTGAGTGCCCATTTTTCCACTTTATGGACGTTTGGCCAAGGATACCTATGTGTGATGCCTTGAATCCCTTTTATGGGTTAATTAAAATGTAGTTTATTATCTAGATGTTTGTAACATGTTGTTAGATGGTATTAATAATTGATAGTTTGTGAGATAGATTAATTTCTATTTTGACCCATGTTATACCTATGCTGGGTAAAACATGATTGTACTATTTAGTTCCAAATAAGAACCTTCCCATGTGAGTTAGGTTATGTAAATGCCTTGTAATGGTTTACATTTAATGATAGGATTGTGTTGTTAAATGTGAAAATGTGAGTAATGTTTGGAATAATCATTGAGTTTGGTCATAGTTGAGACACCATTAGTTGTAAAATGAATGTTAGATATTTCTGGTGTTAACCATTTAATGTCTAATGGAATTGTCAAATGTATCTGAAATTGATAAATAGTAAGTAGATTTGGGTGAATCAGGGATTATGATGTAATTCCATGGATGGGTTTATAGGTATATTTTACCATGGACCCTATAGTGAACCTAGGATTTTCTGAAATCCCTAGGATGGGATCAATGTGATTGTTAATTAATGTTAAGTCTTGAGTGAAACAAGGATGCCATGGACATGCTCACAAAAGATACATAATGTGAAGTGAATCATGGATCCTTATAAGGATACCATGGACCAGCTCAACAGTAATAGTTTATATCATGAGTGATACTTAGGTTCCCTATAGGACTACTATGTATGGGGTCAATGAAATCGGTAATACAACACCTATAGTGATATCATATTTTCATATTTTAGGTTCTACATGGATGGGCTCATAGGGTGTTGGTGGATTTGAACCTAGACTGACACATAAATTACACTTTAGAAATATCATGGATGAGATCAAGGGTATTCGGATGGTGAATGGTTTATGAAACCACTACCAAGACCAAGAACAAGCTTACTTTTGATCATTGCCAATGCTTTCCTATATGGCCTTCTCAGACATCTATGGTGTTTACTACTATATGGGGGATCGTCAGGCCTAGGCCAGATCTCTTATCTTATAACATTAAATGTGTTTAACTATAATTAAGTGGAAATGAAATGTAAACGGAACCTAGTGCCTATATGACTATTTACTTTTGAGAAATTCCTAGATTACTGCTTCATAATTATACATTGTATGTTATATATATTCACAGACAGATTTGTGCATACATTGGGTAGTTGCTTGATGGGATTTAGTCTAGCACCATGATTGAGTCAATATTTGGACTCAAAAATATTATATGATTGTAAGTGTCAATAAGTTCAAGAACCCTTCTTCGTGTACATGATATGTTGTTTAGGAGCAGGAGGGTGTGCGACCAATCTGTGGCTTGTGATGATTTTTGGGACACTTTTTTTTACCTTTTGGATATTGTACTGTATATGATATCCTTGTGAATTTTTTGAATGTTTTCTCAGAAACAAGTTACATGCATCATTTTGTATATCATATGACACCTGGTTGTTTGTATTACTAGTCTACCTCTGTTTAATTCTTTTTCATGGTATTACTACTTTCACTATCTGTTTATTATTTCTACTATGTTACCCTATCATAAGGGTGAATAGTCTCCCCACTATCACACTTAGGCACTCACTGCTAGTCAGTAGCCTCTAGATTTTGGGGAGATACACTAGAGGCCATGTGGCCAACAAGGATTGAAGCAGTCTCAAGTGGAACATGAACCTGGGATGTTACAAGCGACTAACACCAACTTGAAATATTACTAACATGGGACGCCTTAGACTATGTACATGTACACATCCACACAACTCCATGCTTAGACAATGATGAAATGTATGAACAATTGAACAACCATGCAAGAATACATGTAAATCCCATAACTAAATTACAATGGGATGTTTGGGAAAGTAAATATGGCCTAATACAAGCCCAACAAAAAGAGATTGAATACATGTCAACCCAAAAAGTAAACTAGATACTATAGTAAAAATACAATAGGGACACACCTCTTTCTGTATGGCCTCACTAAGTACATACAGTTCTTGGTCCATCCATGACTCTGTGAAAAGGGAAATCATCTCCAAAAGACCTAAAATGTGTGGGAAATCCAATGTTGGGGTGAGTATAACCATACCCAATAGGAAACCCTGAAACCACAAAGCATAGAACTGTATAATATAGTCATCTCTACATAGGTATAAGTCTATAACACAAATATCAAGAATAACCATATATAATCAAAAATGACACATAGTCTAATATTACATCAAAACCATAATACCAGTGAAATATTCCATCTTAAAGGTTCCACATAGCACTAATCTATGAGAACAAACTCCTTGTGTGTGATAACACTAATGGAATCCATTAGATAGGTAATTCTCATCGGGTCACCCAATAGGAAGTACACAATGAAAGTCCAAAGCGTTATGATATAAGATAAGGATTACACCCATGGTCATAGGGTATGCCAGCAACTCTATCAAGTTTAGTCTTCTATATATAGGATCGATTCCCATGTAGTGTTGGTCATGGATATATGAGGAACTACACCTAGGGAATGAAGATGAATACAAGATCTCACTCCATGCCTCATGGAGATATTCCGACAACTCTATCAAATATGTTCTGTAGAATAGATCTCTGCGCTATATGTAAGAGAATATTCCATACTAACCCTTAGGGAATGGATCATGGGGAAGACATCCTAAATAAACATGTACAAGATACATATGAAAAGGGATCCAATCTAACATTAAGGGAGTACACAACATGTAGTTGGGTTACATGCCATGCCCCTTCTACCCCATGTCATGGCTATGTAAATAGCATGTCTCCATGTTCATGTGAAATTACATGGTTTTCAACTTCGCATGTACATTACCTTATGTCCTAGTACAAGGATTAACTCTTATATGCTCAGTTTTGCAGTGTCCATGTGGGAGTACACGATGTGCCTATGCTGATGTACTCTAGAAAATTTACATGTAATCTTTAGTGTACTTGTAGAGAAGACCAAAGGGTTCCATATTTCATATGAAAATGTCATTTATCGTGTGATACTTTTCTACTTCTAAAAACCCTTGCATACACTAATATGGGACCACACTACATGTGGATATGAGTCATATTCCATGCAGTGTAATATTTTCTAAGTTTCCATATATGGTTTCTGTGTCATTGACCACTCATTCGACCACCATTTAGGCCTAGCCCTTTGTCAGAATTTGGGGAGATAGTTTCCTGAATCTCATTATTGTCGAACATCATAATTATTCCTTTAAATCCATTCAGAAAATGGATAAATACTTCATTATTAATTTTTCTCTAAAGAACACAAAATATGGGAACTAAAAATATCTAGTTCATTGCCTCTTCCATCATCGCACCACGATCATGTCATGTTGAACCCAGGTTTACAATATCGTATTGTTTCATGAAGAAATGTGTGCTCAATTATCAATTTCCTGAAGGATGTTGAACCATGTGATAAATTAAGAATGATCCTAATGAATGAATAAAAAGGATCGAAATGCATAATAAAAAACATAATAAATGAACCTCATCAAATGATTGTGTAGGAATTGATCCGTCGTCGTTAGAACTAAAAGTGAAGATCCAAACATAACAAAACATTATCCCAAAATAACCCCGCAATGACTGAACATGGGATTAATATATTGGTTGATTGATTCACAGTTATCGTGGAAGTTATAAATAGGGAAATAATCCAAACAAAAAATCCCCCCTACCACAATTTGTATTGACTACTGAAGAAGGAAAATGTGGCGGCATATTCATTGGAGAGATTCTTTGATTTTGTGGTACATTGATTGTTGATCCATGATTCGGTTCACATTTTCCTAGGTGAGATCCTCTACTGGTCTCTCTATTTTTTTGTCAAATGGATCCATGGTTATGCATTCCACCAGGGAATTCCATCATAACTATCTACTTAATGACATGTCACTCACTTTATCAATGAAATAAAAAAATTTATTTAATTAATTATTTTATTCATTTTATGCTCGCGACAAAGTTTCTTCAGATTCCTCATGATGACAAAGGTTATGTCATTCCTAGGATAAACCGTACTTATAAACTAAATATTGGACTTGAATTTCTGATCTGGTCCAGCATTTAGAAGTTATTACACCTTTTTCACTAAAAAGACATGTTTTTGCTATTTAATATATTTTATATATTTTATAAATTTATTCTGGTCAAACTGAGCTTCATAATCGCACACCATCACATGTTCTTGTCTCAAAAATAATCCAGACAATATCTAAAAATGATACATGGGAAATCCGAGTCATTACACAAGTAGAACATAAATTTATTGAACCTGAACTGCTAGAATATGATTTCATTAAAAATATCTTCCCTGGTAATAGTATTCAAATTTTCTAAATATTTATAATGATCTAAATGAATATAAAATAAGAACAATAATAAAATCAATAATATATCTTTCCATTTATTATTCATTTTTATATTATTAATAATGAATATCAAAATCATATTTTTTTTGAATAACATAACAATATTGTTTTGAGATTGTTTGAAAATACAATAAGTAGATAGTATCTATTATAATAATATTAAAATATTTTCTTATGTATTCACTATAATGATTTTATTCTTTAGAAACAATTCAAATATGACAAAGTGAAAGGTTTTCCTTAATCTTATCCTTAAAAACTGGTATCTTCATAAATATTAGAAATTGTTTTTGTACTCAATAATAATTAATAAAAAAATCATTCAAGATTCGTCTAAAATATTTACAATTTTTTAAAAATGATTTAAATGTTGAAAATTTGTTTGTAATTTAAATCAAGAACCAAAAAAATATTATTAAAAATATCATAAATTTCAAACCATTTATGAATAAACTCTTTTTACTCTTTCATGTAAGATAATTTTTGAAAAATATAATCTATGCAAGAATAACCCCATCTTCGTTGATTCTATATCAGAATGAAAACATATTTTTTCTTTTGTAAGAATAAATTATCATTCATGGAATATTAATATTTAAAAATAAATTGTTTTGGAAATAGTACTTTATAGAATAACAACCATGTGATAATTAACTGAAACATTAAAATATCATGTATGAATAATATCATATAAGGAAATATATTTAACTTAGTTAATTTTATTCATTTTAGAATAAAAATATGATTACACAGATTATTTATTAATAAATTTTGAATAAATAAGTTTTTTTAGTTTGAAAAATACATTATGTAATAATAAAATCATAATTTATACATATAATATATGAATACATCCACTTCAACATATCATTCTATACTTGAAATGTTTCCCAAAAACATCAATAATGAAAATATAAATATAAATAAATATTAATAAACTCTTAATATTTAAAAAGATAACCTATCAATCACTCAAATTTGAGTCCTTAGTAAAACAATGATTTTATTTTTTAACAATTTAAAATTCAGATATGTTGGAGCAAAAAACATTCTTAACAAAGACCATTATAAAAATAAGCATTAGAATAGTAACTTATCTATAGGAATAAAAAATATTCTATTATGATAATTAAAAATAAAAATATATATATTAATACTTAAACAATATAAATAAATATTTAAATTATTAAGAATAACTCAAACAAAGTAGTAATAAATCTGGTAATTTATTTTAACTTTAGTTATAAAACATTTTTTTTTAAATTCAACATAAATATTGAATTTACCAATATTAAATATTTTTTGATAAAATATATTTTAAATTAAGAATTAGTATGCAAAACTTACTAAAAATTGAAATTTTAATAATTTCTTAAATATTTGAATTTAAAACTGAATGTATAGATATAGTATTTAATATACATAATGATAATTTAAAATAATAAAAATTTCACTTATCAATTAAATAAAATAAATAAATGAAAATTTTTATGTATAAAATCCAAAATATAATTTCTTAATACTAAAATTATTATTTTAAAAAATTTATAAAATTTTTTACTCAAAAAAATTGAATTTTAATGTATTAATAGATTTTTTAAATTGAATTTATGGTAGTTAATAATTTATTTTCAATAAATATATTCCAAATTAGGAGTCAATACATTTTAATTATTTTATGGTGAAATCTTGATATATTTTACATAAAATATTAATTAAGAAATTAGTAAGTGGGTTAATAGAATATAATAATGATGTATTGATGATGTCATTATGAAAAAATACCATCCTCTATATAAGAACGAAATTTTTAGTCCAAAAGATAATGAAATGAAATTAATTTTTATATAGAATAGAACTATTGAATGTTTTTGTCATTAATTAATTTTTTATTCATTATTCTACCCCAACGTACCCCTCCACTTCAAGTATAAATACCTCAACCTAACCGATTAATGAATCACAAAAAAAACATTTATTGGAAAATATATACCAATATTCCTCAAATTAATATGTTTACATGTATTGGGAATGTTTTTATCCCACTCCATCCAAATATTTCAAGGAATTAGTCCCTTAATAGAGTATTAATCTTTAAGGTTGAGGTAACAACTCCAATGAATTATTTTCCATTTTCATTTTATCCATTACTATTATTCATATTTTTATCTAAATAATTACTTTATAAATATAATATAGATGTTATAATATTGTATTAATATTTATTTTAGTTATTATAACATTCTCTTACATCTCTTTCAACAACTCTAGTTAATAGTTGGTTTTACCAACTATAAGGGAACTTTAAATTCATTAATTAACACTTCCATCACAAATAGTTAGAACATTATGAATAATATATATAAATAATTTTAATAAAGTTTATGCTACTTTAATGGTGTAACTAATATTATATTATATATTTTATAATTTTGTTTATGGTTGGTTAAACTTCATTAAAGTGGTCAAGACATGAGAAAAAATGAAATGTGAATATCTAATAGATAATTGAAAAATATAACAAATAAAATGATAAATAATTGTAATGGTTAATCTAGAATAATATCCTAATAAAAAATTAAATTTATAGAATGGTTAAATCCTAATGATGAAAAATGATACATTTTTTTTTAAAAGGTTGGGGCCGAAGCCTCATTTTTATTAATAAAGCAAAGCAAAGACCTCTTTTAACTGGGTAGAGGGAGACCCATGAAAAATGATACATTAAGTAAAGAGTTCCTCAATCAATTGTTTCTCTCTAATGTTAAAATTATTTCTTTTTACCAATTATTATTTTATGGAAAATGTTCTAACATATTAATGTCTATTATTGTATTTATACACTTTTTGGGATATTATACTTTTTTATATCTCATTAATGTTGATTATGATGTTTTACAGAGACTTTATGTTTCCCATTATTTAAACCGTATTCTCTTCAAATATCTTCTATTATAAAAATTACATGAAATTTTATATTTCTTATCATTTTTATTATTATTTGTTTATAGGAATCTACATGTATTTATCATAATTTAAACTTTATTTATTATCACATTTAATATTAAAGTACATTTGAGAGTATTTTTACCATGTCTTCTATAGATTTATTCTCACTTAATCTTTTGAATAAATTTATTTTATTTGGTTTAAAGTATTATTTAAAAAACATGAAATACCCTTAATGTCACTCCCATTATTTCATGGTAACTTTTATATATTTTATCCATTTTCTATATGATTGATGGTAAGAAAAAATGTATATGATTTGTATTCAATTTCTATAATTTTCCACACAGGTTAGTCATGTTATTGTTACCTATTTATTTATAGTCATTGTATCCATATATTCTATAGGGAGAATATGATTTTAAATATAAAATGATGTAATAGGTTGACTTGGGAATTATATATACCAATAATACATTAGAAAAATAATTCATCTAAGGATATATTATGTATGGTAAAAGGGTAGAGATCCTAGCCCAACTATGTTATATTTTTTTTCTAGTAATCAATGTTGTATAATTCAAATTTTTCATGATAATAGATGTTCCATATTAAATGTCTCATTTAGATGATTTTATCTTTTTATAATGATTTTACCTTCATTATATTTAGATAATGAACATTATGATCATTCATCAACACATGTTAATATATATTAAAATTTAAATTAAATTATTCCACACCTACTAGAAATTTTACTCTTCCTTTATTTTTTATGTCCTTAGATGAACATATGTATAATATCCCAACCTTTATAGAGGCATTTTTTACTCATTTTTAGTTATTATTTTACCCTTATTCTAATGATACATTGGTTGAGCCTTTCCTATGGGTCATTTCTAGTGAATTTTGAGAATTTTGGAAGCTTGTGTGGCTATTCATGTTTGTCACATGGTTTGGGAAAACCATGTGGTTTTCCATATAAAATAGTGCAACCTGTGTTTCTCCATTAGGAGGGGGTTGGTTTGTCCAAATAGTGTGGCCACCCCCCCCCCCCCAATCATTCACCCTTGGACATAGGTATGATTTTTTTGTTGGATCATGATTAACGTAACTATGTAACCAAACCATGAACACCAAATAAAAGCATTGTATAGAGAACACAGTCGCAGTGCATGGTTACTCTAAACCATGTGGACTCTCTAGAAAAACAATTTCACGTGTATTCAATGATCCGAAAAATTATTCAAAATTTCCCAAAACCACATTTTATGTCTCAAATCACCCCAAATCATCTTAATAAGGTTTCCATGGATTTTAGAGGCTTAAAAGAGGATTCATTGGATCCTAAAAATAATTACTTTTCAAATCAAATATTCTATGGAAAAAAGTACACCTCTCTTCGGTATGTGATCACTTACTTGATTAGGTTTTTCTATCTCCTGCCTTTCTCTTCCCTTGTAAGGGATTAATTATTAAATTATTGATTGTATAGCTCTAGTTTTTAATGGAACTTGTTTTTTTGGATTCATATAATAGTTATTGATCATTAATCTTCTTCAAATTTATGATTTTAGCTATTCTAACATGAATTAAGGACTAATATTAGGAGAGGGTTCATAAATGACCCTATGGTGGGTGATATATATTCTAATTCCCACAATATATATAATGATCTTAGGTTTCTAGTTGTATAATTGAATTCCCATATTGTGCTATTTATTTTTAGTTATAAAAGTGAAATAAATCACCATGAATTTGAGATACCCTTCTTATATTCAAATGGATCATTTGGGGATTGTGAGATTACGAATAATGTCAACCCCTGGGTTGTACAATTTTCCATGAAATGCTATCTATTTAATTAAAAGGTAGAATTATAGGGTTTATAAAATTAAACCATTAGATAATGTGTTTGTAATGTTAAATTATTATAAATGAATGTTTGTCATAACATGGATGTGTTAATGAAAAGTGAGATGATTAATAGAAATTTGGTTAAATGGATAAATAATAATTTTTAATGTTTCTAAAGTGTTGGAATGATATTAAATGTTTTTTTTTTGATAAATTAAATGATGCACCAAATTGAGAATGGTTGTTCAAAATAGTAATTCATGTTTACGTTTGATATATATATGTTAACAATGATTTATGGGGCTTGGACTAATTCTCCTCAATTGTGGGTGGCCAGAGTAATTCTCTAGGCCCTTGATATATGCATGTGAATTAGTGATGTACTAATAATCTAATTAATAGTGATTTTGTATCGATATGGATTCTATAATTTCCAGATATATTGGTTATCAATTAATGCTCCCTGTACCTGAGATAAGTATACTAGAGTGGCTGTCCAATCATATGGGATAATGGTACTTGGATTGATGATCTGGTTTAGTGAAATAAAATTAAAATTTATTTGAATAATTAAATCCCATGAATGAATAATTTTAAAATACATATGTTCTATGCTTCCGAATCCATCATAGTCCATGTCATGTATGATTATCTTTGGTTTTATTAAGAACCTGATTCCAATGTTGTTGACTAAAGAATAATAAATGTGAAACCTATTTACTATTTTAATTTTTGTATTTTATTCATTTTATAACTACATGAATGGATATAAAATGGATATTTATTTAGAAACCCTAGGTGGTGTCCTACTGATTTTACTCACAACCAACTCAAGTCATCGATTGGTACTTTATTGGACTTCTAGTTTTTAATATATGATAATGGAAAGAGACATATGCTATATGGATGAGTTGGGAATCCGGATGGAGGATGGATGAGGGAACCAACCATGATGTTAGGACCATCTTGGTAGTTGTTGCTTTCCCTTATCTTGGGTTTCCATTCTAAACATGAAACTTATATATAGTGACATATCTATTTTTTCTATTTATTGCCATTTTACTTGTTTTGGGATTATTCTTGGGATGCTTGTCCTTTTTTGGTTATTGATTATTGTATTATCTTAATTATTGTTTATAATGTTAACCATTATGTGCACACTTTGATAAATAGGGTATAGTCTCCCCATTATCTATAATATACCCTCACTGCTAGTTTTCAACCTCTAGCATATGGGGAGGAGTTTTTGATGCCACATAACAAACTGGCTTGGGCAATTGGTATGTGGCTCCCAGGTTGGGATGTTACAAAGAGGTATGAGCATGAGTTTTTCACCCCAAAACCTATGGGTTATGGGTCCATGATAGGGATGGAGAGGGTGATGATTTTGTTATAGTTTTCATGGTGGTAAATTGTATGTGGGATAATGGTTTTTGAATTTATGTTAATATATCTTGTGAAAAATTGTAATTTATGTGTTTGAATCATAATACATGTCCTTGGAATTGTAGAGAAATTCCTCTTGAAGTTTCCTTGTTAGGATTCAAGTATCTCTGAGAGGGGTAGGGTTGAATCAGTGATATCTTTTCCTTTTAAATTTCTTTACTTATAAAACAACCTTCTCCTCCTGTTAAATATTTTCCCCTACTAGACATAATACAAATGAACATCCACATAAACACATGAATATTAAAGGTTCAGTACTCAAAAATAGTATCTATATCCTTTGTATGGTTTGGAAACAATCTAATACCGCACAATCCAATAGAAATTAATTATTTTTGTGTGGAATACATTGAGTAGGGTATGTATTTTCACTTGTGTATAACTTTGAAAACTATTCAATTGTTTGTGTGCATATTTTAGAAAAAAATGATGAATTTGTTTTTGGTTCCTCTTAATCAGTTTTCACAAATTTGATCTTTCAGAACAATTGGTCTCTTTCCTACCCAGAAACTGGTAGGAACTTCCTTCATTCCTCTGTGAACTATCATGCTTCCTCTATGAATTACATGTGTTCTTCGTGAACTAAGATGCATTGCATGGCATGAGCTCTTCATGAAACACTTATTCCTCTATAGACATCCCCTACATCATGAACTATCTTTACTTCTGAAAACCATCCCTACTTCATGGATGACCTTCCTTCCATGGATCATCTCTACTATATGGAGAACCTTCTCTTCAGTAGACCAATGATGTATCACAAATAGCTGGTTCCTCCACAGGTCACCTCACCTATACGACATATTTTTATTTACAGCATACAGTTCCCTGAAAAATTCTTCAATTTTCATTCCCTACAAACCATCTAAATCTCAGAAATGATCCCACATAAACTGCTTCATCATTTAAATAAACTATCCTCTGTGAACAAATTCTCTTCGTGTATTCTCTTTCATGGAATACTTCGTACTTCACTAAATTTCTCCCGATAGTGATGATTTATTCTTATGAAATCCACTCACACTTAAATAAGAGATTAGGGTTAATTATATAGGGAAATATATCCAAAAAGTTCTCAAATATGATTTACCTAAATTTTCAATGTGGTAGATCCTTCACCACAGACTATGCTTCTTCAGTGAACCATTTTTCCCTTCATTGTCTTGTATTGCCTTTATTACTTCATGGTGGCCAATTCCATTTGTAAATGGATCACCCCCTCTATTCCACAAGTGACAGTCTTCACTGAAAACTTAAAGCCTTATGAGAACTACAGTTCTCCTGCGAATAGTTTCTCTTACATAGTCTGCATACTTCGATTCACAGTCTGTATAGCACTGCTATAAGGTATCCTTTCTTTATTGATTTTTTCGCCACTTAAAATACCTTTTATGTAGTCTATGAACTATAATTCACATTCCAATAACTTTCATTAATGGTATACAAACTGTGATTCCCAAACATCGTCACGAAAACATCTTACTTTACCATAATGAAAACTTCCAATTTTGAGGCCCCAAAATTTGGAAAACAATGGGAAATAGAGAAACCATAAAAATATATTTTTCCAATAACACTCATTCTTCACTATTAACATATGGATTATTCTAAAATCTTCTAGTTTCATAAATAACCTTATCTATCATGATATATAGTCTTTGATTGAGGACCTTTGGCATCAATTGATTTTCAAATAAAGGTATTGTAACTTCCTGATCATCCAGCAACATATTTCTTTCTAATAAATCTTGAATATGATTGGAAACACTTCTTCTCTATATTTCCTTCATAATTCTTGAATCACATGTTCTCCAAACAAGTTATGATAATTTTTAATTTCAAATTATAAAAGCATCGTTGTATTTCTTAATGCTTTTACAAAGTGAATTGATTTATCCTTTTTAACTACATAAGACAACACTCATTAAATAAACTATTCTTACTTCCTTCCCCATCCAACTTGGTTCCAACACCCCCAATGTTACATTTTTTCATAGGAAGATAGGAGTAATATTGTAGAAATTCACCACTAACAATGGGAAAAGAGGCCCTAATAGTACTAGGTGAATAGGTGGAAGAGAAATTCCATAATAACTCTTATCACTAAATGTAGTTAATTAAATGATACTCAAGGAGGGCTATAAAGAACATGTATGATATAATCTGAGAGTTCTAGTTGTATTAACCTCTAATTTTTACCTAGAATGGTGAACCAAAGATATGAGAGGGTAGTAGAGTTTATGAAGTTAAACTAGGGAATAATATCATTGATGTACTATGATGGTCTCTTCCCCAACCTACAATTCTTTGTTCCATCATTGGTAGGAGATGACACAAATGTAGATATACATTTTTAGTATAAAATTAATTGTGAGATAATGTACCTGTTAATATCTTCCAAGTATGTATGTTTTTTAAAGTAGTGAATTAGGATCTAATTTCTAAGGGGTGGTTGGAGGAGGATTATAGTGTAGGATAGGTGGTTTCTATTGGATGACTATGAGGTATGTATTTTGAAGGTGGAAACCTCTTCATGTGAAAATTAACCATTGAAGTAGAATAAAATTGTATGTGGGGAATGATCAGTTACTCAAGGTAGTAATTGAGTTTTTTTGCATTAGTGAAGTAAGGAGAGTCACTTTTATAGTCATTGTCCCCAACGATGGATGGAGTGTTGAGATGGTGGAAGGATGAGACACTTATAGTAGTATTATAGGATCCTTTGATATATGGGATGTGATGGAGGACCTAATTTAACACATAAAAATGGATGGGGGAATTCTACCCCATAACATTTTAGTATTTAGAGTTCTACTAGTCATCTTGTTCAGAGTGGCAGACAAGGTCCTTTTTTGAAATAACACCCGTATTTTCATAGTAGTTCAGTACAGGTATCTTGGGATGGAACACATGGTATAGAGGTATGTTTGTTTGATTAAGTTCAGACTACAATTGTTGATAGTGAGGTAGTTCCATTAATAGTAATATGTACAATTATTATATCTTATATTATTTCTATTTATATATTTGATACAATAGACTCACATTATTTTATATCTTCTCAACATGTGAACATTTTGAGTCTTTTAGAGGAGTTTTTGTGTGGGGTTATGATGATCGACACCACACATGGTGTACAATCAAATGAAATATATCTATACAAATGATGTTCCCTCGATGTTGGTGAGTAAAATTTCCTTTGGGATCAGTACGTACTTGAGATTTTAGATTTTGACTTGATTTTGGGTATAGATTATCTGGTATCATTCCAATCCCACATCGATTGTTATCATAGGAGAATAATTTTCACATCTTTTGAGGTTGACTGGTATGTTCATCGTGGGGAATGAGATATTTGGGTAGGTCGTGTGAGGCGAGTTCATCAGCAACTGGGGGATAACACCACCAAAGTTATAAGTAATATTTTGGAATATGGGGTTGTGAATCATAATTTCTCCCAACTTATAGTGGATTGGTTTCATTAAGTGCTTCCTGAGGACTTCTCTAGTTATCCTCTTGGGAGGGATGTTTAGTTTATAATTTATTTTAGACATGGACCTGAACTAGTTTCTATTTCTCCTTATCAAATGGAATGAACATAGATTTGATATATTAAGATACATTAGGATGAATTTATGGATAAGGTATTTTTCTATTATAATACATCCCAATGGGGTTCCCTAATCTCGTTTTCCAAGAATGTTAATGGAATATTACTCCTATGCATCAATTACATGATGTCAATTTGTTTGATAGTTAATAACTAATATCCTCATCCATGTATTGAAAATTGTATTGATTAGCTGAGGGGTTATTTTTTATTCTCCAATATCGATATAAGATTAGAGTATCATTGTTTGAGGGTGAGACCATTTGATATAGCATACACTACTTTTAGAAAAATATATGGCCTATATGAGTTCATCATGATGTAGTTTGAATTAGGAAACACTCCTTCTATGTTTATGGACTTAATGAAATTATTATTCTACTTGTAATTTGATTATTTTTTGGTTGTTTTAATCGATGACTTCTTAGTGTACTCCTAAACTCATGATTATTATGCCAGAGCTCTTAACATTTTCTTCAGTACACAGGGATATTATAAACTATATTCCAATCTATCTAGTTTTCAATTCTAGATCAACATGGTTCATTTATTGAGTCACATCATCTCTGAGGAAGGTGTGTCAGTGGTCCTATAAAATTTCCAAGTAGTTGTTTATTCTGAGTATCCTAAAAATGTTTTTTATATTCAAAGCCTTTTTGGTTAAGCTGGGTATTATCAAGGATTCAAAAAATATTTTTCCATCTTGGTGCACCAGTTTTGGGATTAAACAAAAATGTTATCATGTTTAAATGGTTTGGATAATGTGATAATTCCTTCTAGGAGTTATAGATGAATTTTACCAAGAACTCAATTTTTATCCAAACCATGTTGGGTGAAGATTATAAAAAATTTTATGATGCATCTAGGATTAGACATAGAATAATGTTGATACAAACAAATAGATTCATGGAAGGTAGATCGTGATAGTTGAGGCCATACGAATGGAATTATACTACATAAGATCTTGAGTTTTTCATTTTGGTTTATTCCCTAAATTTTGGGTGTTGATAATTTTTCGATGAAAGTTTTAGTTTTTATACAAGGCACAAATGATTAATGTAAATATTATCATAGTGATATTTGAATCTCTAGAAGTGGATATGATTTGAGTATTTTCAATCATTTTATATTAAATTATCCAATAAACCAAAGAAATGAAATAATCATTCTGAATCATTAAGCCAAAATACATAGAATTATGAAATCTAGAAGTCCAGTTCTGAGTAGAATATAATTAGCTTGAAAGCTAATATGCACATAGTTGTTCAAGTGGAGAGATAATAGATAACCCTTGTGTCCTTATCTTATGATCATACACTTCTATGAATGATAAATGAGAAGCGGTATAAAGGTGTGGAGTGTTTGGCCTTTAGGTAAATCCTAGAAGGTGGGGATTCACCTTCTGATTTAGATATCGATTATGATGATATCTTCTATGTTTGTGTTCATGTTATTTTTTCTATGTATATGCTAGAGTATTATATATATGATATTCTTGCTATGAAGTAGGTGATGCACCGCAGTTTTACCAAGATATACCACGATCTTTAGAGATAGTATTGGTCGCCCAGAATGAAAAGGGATATTACAAGTTTTCTAAAATAAGGCTTCACCTATTAGTAGGTGGATGATGAGTATCAAAAAAAATTTGAGATTCTTTAAATTTTTCCTATTACAGAGTGTAAATGTGATGATGTCACTGGGGTCTTTTGGTAGGTCTTCATTGGACCCCTCAAAATAGTGACGTGATATAGGTGATTGTAGAATGGTAGGATAAAGTGTCCAATTTATTTATAATCTAGGAAGATTTTATAGTTCATCAATTGGGTTATATATATGAATATGATATAGTCTATTTTCAAGGGGTTCTATGAATTATATTTTCATATTGGGATTTTTGGATTAAATATCACTTCTGGAAAGGATTGGGGAATGCCCTTGGTATATATCTTTTTTAGTATATATTTTCAACTATATGTGGATTGGTAATAAGAGCTCACAATTCATGTGTTGGATGATAATTTGTGGGAATGCATCCTAGATTTTTATGTGTTTTGGGAGAAACAAATTGCATTCGATGAGTTTGAATATAACAACCGTTATTAGGAAACTATTTAGATATAACTATATGAGGCACATTATGGTAGGCCATGTAGATCAGCTTTATGTTTGATGAAGGATGGTTAGTCAGAGTTGTTGGGATTGAGTCTTTTTTATGTGAAATCAGAATAGGTTTAGTTGATTTGAAACTATATGACTATATATCAAATTAGTCATAAGTATTATAATAATCTAAATCATCAATATCTTGAGTTTAAGGGGGGGTAATCATGTGTTCCTTGGAGTGTCACCTATATTGGGTCACTACATGATGCATAAGTAGGGAAATTTGGTTCCCCTATTTGTTGGACCATTTGAGATTGTGGAATGGATTAGAACAGTGTCATATCAATTGGATCTTCCACATATTTATTATTATATAAATGATTTCCTCATGTGTTATAGGTTTAGAGTGTCACCCTGATCCTTCTCAAATAATAGATATTCATTATGTTGTACATGATGCTATGCATCCATTGGGTAGAATCTAATTCATGTAGTGGATCAAAATGAGAATTTTTTTCTAGGAAAGATCATGTTGTTACTCTGAGAATTGTGTTCACATGGTCATGTTTAAAATACATTAGAAATAGAAGATGATTTGTGGGACCATTGGTATGGCCCTTTCACCTCATAGTATTAGTGATTCTTGGGATTAAAACATGAGGAGTATTTTTTATAATGTAGGGATATTTTAATATCATGAAATTTCATTAGACATCTCAAACTATTTTTTAGGTAGTCTGTCACCATTATTTCGTTCATACTTTGGTCAAGACATACATAAGGATCAATTTAGGTGAATTTTGATAATTTTGGAAGACAATAGATATGTCCAAGGTTTGGTCATGATTTGGGGAATCCATTCATTTTTTTTTCTAAAAACCATGTTCTTCATGTTGATCCATTGGGAGGGGTTCATGGTTTATCTAAACCATGTAGCCACCCCCCCCCCAATAGTGAAAACTTGGTCAGAGGGGTGAGGCATAGTTGGAAAAAATTTAAATTAACAGTGCATCCAAACCATGAACCCCATATATAATCTCTTTATAGGGTGCACAATTACTCTTGAATGTGAGACCTCTCCATCAAACCATGTGTGTAGGTATTAAAAGCTCCAGAAAATTAAATAAAATATACCAAACCCCCAATTTATATCTCTTATCACTCCTACTCATACTAATATGTTTTCCTTGTATTTTGGAGGCTCCATAAAGGATTTATAATCTCATCAAAATCCTTCTATTTCAAGTCGTAGATCTATTATAATAAATCAACATATCTTTAGTATGAAATCTCTTATATTATCCGGTTTTATTATATAACATAATTCTATTACTTTGGAGAGTTATTAATTCTCCCATTGTCGGTGGTATAGTTCTACGTTCTGATTGATCTTATTTCATTGAATCCAGATCCTTTGTTGTCATCCTAGATCTTTTTTTTGTTCTGATTCCATCCATTCTACATCGAATTAAGGTCTATGTTTGGGCTATCATTTAATGAAGACCCAAAGTACATGTTTTATATGATAATTATCATATTCATAATAATTATATTATGTTTTTAATTATATAGTTTCATTTCATGTTGTTCACTTTCTTTTTAATGAGAAAAGTGAATGGAATCCTTAGGAATTTGAGAGGCCCTTCTCAAATCCTACCGAATCAATTGAAAATTATGATACTCAGAATAATGGAACCCCATGGGGTGTTCTATTTTCCTTAAAATGATAAATATGGAATAAAAAGGTGGAATTATAGATTTTATGCATTTTAACCATTAGTGAATTTTTTATCTTGTTAACTTGTTATAAATTAATGTTTATATTAACACGGATGTGTTACTAAGACGTGAGGTGATTAATGATGATTGATTTAAATGGTAAAATAATACTTTTTAATGTTTCTAAATCTTGGAATGATGTTAATGGTTTTATTTAACTAATTAATTGGTGAATCATGTTTAGAAACTTCGATAAAATATTTTTTCATGATCAACCTTGATATGTATATATTAAAAATTAATTCTAGGTGTTTAACTTATTTTCCTCATCTGTAAGAGGCTAGACTAATTTTTTACTCCCCTGATTCATTCTTGTGAATTTGTGCTAGACTGATGCTCCATTTACCCATGATTTCTATAATAGATTGATTCTCTAAGTACCTTTGATATTGGTGTTAAATCGACACTCCATATACCCAAGATAATGATGTTGGACTGTTGTTGCCTATATCTATAATAATGGTACCTAGACCAATTCTCAAATGTACAAATAGAAAATTGAAATTAATTTGAATATTAAAACCCCAAGAAAGAATAAATTTAAAATACCTATGTTTAATACTTTATACTCTCAAATATACCAAGGTAGGTATTATTGAAATTTCTGTCACCATGAACCCATGGAAAATGTGTTTGACTAAATAATAATGAATGGTAATCCGGCATAATTTTCTAGTGTTTTATATATTATTTATACAACAACATGAACTAATTTAGACTATATTTTAATTTAGAAATTATTATTGGTGGTCCACATAGTTGTAATCACACTCCACATCTGATGCTGATTGGTACACGAATAGACTTCATGTTGGCAGGATAAGATAAGGGAAGTACATCTATGTTAGATGGATGAGTTAGGATTCATCATGGAGCATGGATGATGGAACAAGAAATTATGTTGGAACCCACTTAGGAGTGTTTAGTGTGTCTTTATATTGGGGTTTCATTTTACTCATGTCACATACATAGAATGATATACCTACTACTTTTTTATGGACATTTTCTTAATATTGGGATTCTTAATGTGTTGTTTGGTTTATGTTGAATATTGATTATTTTATTATCTTGGTTATAGTTTATATTTTTTTGATGTGGTCACAAATTGATCAAGAGGGAATAGTCTCCCCCTAATCCTTAAAAGACCATCACTACCAGTTGGCATCATATAGAATATGGGCGGATTGAGTTCATGTAACAAACCATCTTGGGGCATCGGTATGTGGCACCTAGGATGGGATGTTACAATATATATTAAGACGTTCATTATTATACTATAGGGAGACTATAAATAAGATATTAAATAAACATAAAAAAATTATATATTAATGTTGTATTAGAATATTTCTAAATATCATTAAACCTATAAATTTTGGGATTTGTAATATTATATAAATATTATTTAATAATTACATATCTGATATATGGGTTGTGATGGGAAAAATATTCATGGTTTTAAGGATTTTAAGAAGGAAATATCGGGAGATAAAACCATTTCTCTTCGATTATAAGATAGATTTAGATAATAGTTTCATGATGGTTTGAAAAATTCAAATAATTACATGGTGTGACATGAAATGTGATGGTCATGGAGAAGAAAATGTAAAATATTATTCCTAAATCATGAAAATAAGGAAAATATGTTAATGGTTACGGAATCTATATACTCAGATTTAGGGATATATTAAAAGCATATTAAACTAACATTAAAAATGGAGGATTAGGATAAGATCATAAAGAATATATATAAATATATTGATCTCTATTAAATGGACTAAAATAAATTTTATAGATAATGGAATATAAAAACTTAAATATGGGATATTTTTTAAAAAATATAAAAAATTTAAGTCATACATGTTCTTCTAAAAGAGAAATTTTTTTATTTTAAAGAAAATGAAGAGTTATATCATCAAAAAAGTATAAAGAATATAAAAAATGTTATTTCACATTATATGTATTATTGTAATAATTCTATTATTTTAAGAGGCTATATAATTATAATAGAATAAGCATAATTATATGTATGAAGTAATCTCGTGGGTAGGGAGATGATCCTTGAGGGATGATTTATTATCTCTAATTTTTTTAATTAATTCATGATTATATGGATTGGATAATATAGTATTGAGCCTTTATTTATCCATGTAAATAGTTTCCAAACCTGGGTTAACCCAATATAATTATGTGTTATCTACTTTAAATTTTTTTATATAAATGAATATAGTGATAGGAAATGTTTATGATCCACATGATCTAAATAACTATATGAATAAGATTGAAAAGGAAATAAGTCAAAAAATAAATTTTTTTGAATAACCTAATTCACACATACTCTTAGGGAATTCCATTATTGGCCTAATAATTGGTATAATATCCTCAAATTTTAGCCTTTAAAGTATTTCCCTATCAAATTACAAATCATTAAAATCTAGTTAATCAAAATTTTAATCCATTCATTGATATTAAAAACATCCAATAATAGAATAACCAAAAAAAATTTTATCAAATATCTTGAAATATTATTGTTTGTTAAATGGATGTATTAGAAAAACTTTAAAGGAATGACTAGTGGATAAATTTTAGAAAACGATCACATATATATATATATATATATGTGGATATTAAAGGGTTAAATTATCTAGGGGGAGTACATTCTAATACAATTGAAACAAAAATTATGTCATAAAAATAGAAAAAGGAAAAGTGGGATAAATTATTGAATATTTAATCCATGTTATCCCATATAGTTGGGTATATCACTAATAGAGAGGGTGAATTGTAGTCACAAATAAAACAAAAAAATCCCATATAAATATTAACTATATTCAAACATATTATTTTTGATCAAATTAATTAAATAAAATTATATATCAAACTAATGTTATTCTGGCATAATGGAAATTAAAATAATCCAAAAGTAAATTCTCTCTGATAAAAGGTATAATACAAAAAAAAATGAATAATGAAATGTAAAAATAATGCTTGGAGTTCCTGATAAAAATATTGATACCCTAAAGGATATTTTTACCAATCTAATTCTTGTCTAAGGAATAATTCACTTTTATCTAAAACCATATGAGGATTGATGGACCTTAACCTAGGTATCCTTATTCCAAACATGGATCTTCATTGATTGTAAACATGTCAGAAGGTATCAAGATCCAATCTTGGAACTTCTTCTGCTTTTCACAAATCATAAGGTATCAAACTCCAATATCATAACTTCTTCAGGTATATAACATTCAATAGGTATCATAAATATCTATTATCATGCCCTCTTTAATCAAATGATCAATAGAAATTCAAAATACAATCAATTTGAAAAAAATAATGTTTAGAAGATAAAAATTTCAAATTCATAATATCATAGATTAGATCGATTAGAATAAACAGAATATTTAATCAAATAAAAAAAATAAAAATTAAAAAAACCAATACAATTTATAATACGCGATAAATTAAAATTTTATTAAAATAAGTGCACAATAAGTGAAGATTAAAATAAAATATTCTCAATTCATCATGATAATGAGAACATAAAAATGATTGTAATAAATCTTTAAAACTTTCACATATTCCATTCCTTAAATACTTTCATCCAATTAATATCCATTTAAAAAAATTCCAATGGATAAATTTCAAAATATTTGGTGTTATTGGAACTAAATCAGAATCAACACTCCATATTTGGATGGATGTAGTATTTAACACTATTATCTAATAATAAGTCCATAAATGTGATCATTGACCAGTACAAGTAGGTATACATGGATTAAAAATGTTCTTTGGAATTAAGCTCATCAGTTAAATTCTCTAGTAATTAATAAATTGGAAGTTAAGTATTCAAAACACAAGTCTTAAAAATTTTCTAGTTATAATAAGAAATATAAGAGTGTGTTATGATTCATAAAACTAAATTTGTATGAATGAAGTTATTTTAAAACTATCCACAACATTCTATCTTGTTTTTATAATAACAACCACACAACAAATATAATAAAATGTCTTTCCATTATTATTCATTAAAATATATATAAAAAGATTCAAAGAAATTTTTCCATGTAAATTCTATCATTTGGAATGAATTAATAGAAGATAAAAATATATATCTTATTATACTATATTTTTTGGATGTTTCTCCACAGAACTTCAAAAATAACTACCTCTCTAAAACAAGAGATTAATCTTTTAAAAATGATGTATTTTTCAAATTAGTTCTAGTTTCCTCTCAATAAGACCTTATAAAGAAAAAATAATAAAGTTTCAGTTTTCCCCTACTGTAAATCTTAATTGATATTCCCATGGGTATAATATACTGTGGATATAGTCACCCATTAATTTAAAATCCTCTTGTATATTTATTGAAACATTATAAATACAAAAAATTATCTCTCAATTTCGGGATTAATTATAGCATAATAAAATAAGAAAAATAACCAAGAAATTTAATTATTAAAATTAAGATATCTTTTAAGGAGTTACCTTACAATACCTAAAGATAATGTTTTTATAATGAATATGATTCTATGAATATTATTGGAAGAATTTTCTAAACACCCATTAAAACTTTTATAAATCAAGAATATCTAGGTGATAGTTATCAAAACATTTTACATTTTTCAATGAGTTAGTTAGATTAAATATCTAAATAGCATAAGAGTAATTTCATAATTAATATTCATATAGGGGATTTTCGTGAGTGAAATATATAATTTTAAATATACCTTATATAATTTTAATTATCATTAAATTTAATTTCCAGTACTATAGTTTTAAAGATAAATAATGATCATTGGATTCAACTCAAAAATATTTATCAGATTTTTAGAATTTATGAATTATTTTCATGAAAATTTAACATAGTACTAAAAAACTAATATTATTCCCTATGCTCAAGGATTTATAAAATATCAAGATATTATAAAATATAACATGTAAATTGATCAATTTATATTAATCATACCCAAATTATATTTTATGTGTTCAAATCTATCATAATTTAGTGGCTTAGGGAAAATATCATCAAATTGATAATATGTTCTAATAAATTGATGATTAATATCTCCATTTAACATGTGATTCCAAAAAAAATAGTATATTATGTCTATGAATGTTTTTGGTAAGTGATGTCTTGAGTCCTTATATAAATAAATATCATTTGTGAAATCATAATGAATCAAGACTTGAGTTAATCTGAAAACAAAATTGGTGTTTGTGTGTGTGGTGCATCAATGACTCTTTGGTGAAAAAACACCATAATTATATATATTCAGCCTCAGTAGTGGAAAATGAAACTGAATGATTCATTTATGTTGACCATGAAACTAAAATATCACCCATAAAGTGTTATGTTACTAAAATTATCTTCTAATATGATTTGGAACCACCAATTCAACATCTGAATAACTCATAAGAATGAATGTTTTTATATAAGAGTAAAATAAAACAACTTTTGAGGTTCCTTTGAGATATTGAATTATACATTTATCAAATTTAATATGGGATTCCTTAATAATTTTTTTAATCTTACACAATGGAAGAAAAAGAACATAATATTAGATTAATTAGTTTTTAGATAAAGTAAAATAATGGTTATCCATCAAACAACATTTGATCGACATGTTTCTAATATTTATTAAGAACATCTTTATAGGAGGTACCGACTAATATACTTATTCTAGATTCATTTTCAAAACAAAATCATTTAGTTGTATCATTAATAAACATATATTGTGATAAAATAATTATTTCTTGTTTCTGATTTATTTTCAAACTAATGAAATAATTAATTTTAACCATCATAATCATATAAAGATCACTCTATATGAGTTTTAACGAAATAGTTATGAGATTATTCTCAGTTAAGCTAAAAATAAATCCATCTACATAAATTTAAAAATTGAAAGTTCCCTTAAAATATTTCATGATAATGAGAGTATGATATCTTATTAATTTAACAAAATTATTCTAATAGTTGAAAAATATAGATAAATTATCATACTAGGGACTCAGATCTTTTTTATGACTGTATAGTTGTTTGGTATTTTCCAAAACATGTTCTAGTGAATTAATATATTCAAACAAATGGGGATGTTCAATATAAACCTTTTATTTAACATATAAATTAGGTAAATAACTTTTTATATCTATTTGGGATAATGTAAAATAAAAATTTGCTATGATGTTTTATAATATATGAATGGATTCATGTATATATACCAAAGAAAAAATCCTTACCATAATATATGACTAATTATTTATTAGAACTATCTGCATGAGGTCTAGCCTTATATATAACCATTTTTCAATTTTTATTATGCTTATTTTAGAAGACCAATTTAAACCATAAACTAGAAGATCCTTTAGTTATTCAACCAAGATCCAAACTTTATTCCTTTTGAACTAATTATTCTCTTCTTACATTTCAAAATTCATCACCCAAACCATAAACCATAATTTTATATTTTAATTGAAATAAGAATACAATATTCTCACATTCCATGTGTAGAGGATACCAAGTTTTGAGTACTTAATATATATCATCTATGATATTATCAGTGGGGTGATTCCTTAAAATAGACTAGTTTCTAGGTAAATTGAATAAAAAACCCCAATTATCATATGTATAGATTCTATTAAACTAGCTATTTAAATAAATGTTTTATTAATATTTTGTCTGAATATGTAATAATATATTGTTTGTGTTTAATTTTTTATAATAAATAAGAAGAATTTATAATAAAACTTATTCAAATGATAACTTCAACAAAAAATAAAAATATATAAGGGTTTATCTCATCAAACATTCCATGTACTGTTTCCTCAATGGAATTTGAATTTTTTATTGAAACATAATAAGCCTTACATGTTATAAAATAATCCTAGAAAATACCTTCATTAAACAATAGATCGAATTTTTCAATATAATATGTAACCATAAAAATCAAAACATTATATTCAAAGACTCTAAAATAAGTACATGTTAGTTTTCTATTGTTTTAAAACTCAAAATAAGTTTTTTAAAAAGGAGGCAATAAAATACAATTCATACTGTAAAAAGAAGTATTCATGGATTTATCCTAAAAAAATTATCTCTCATGTATTCACATAAAATGGTTTGATTAATTTACTAAATATTTTTATTTTTAATTAAACCATATCATTCTAAAGTGGGACACTATTTGATGAAAAATTATGATTAAATCCTTTATCACCAAAAAATGTTTCAAAATCCTAATTTTTAAACACACCACCATGATCTTTGTGGACATTAATCAGGGGAAGGTTTTCCACATTTTAAACAAAAGTGTAATACATTTTAAAAAAATAGAGTTATTCTGATTTTAGAACTATAAAATATATCCAAATAAACCTACAATAGTCATCAATAGAGAAATACATGTAGTGTTTTCCTCTAATTGCATTAGTTTATGTCGGTCTACAAAGATCCGCACCCACTAAATATAATGTCTTGAATGTTAAGTATTTACATTTAGATCTAAGGTTTAACTTATGTTTCTTACCATATAGGAAATAATAACAAAAACTACAAGAGTTAAACATATGTTCTTATATATCCCTCACTAGTCCATTCCTAGAAAAAATTCCTAAGGTCTAAAAATTACAATTTCATAACCATGTATTCAAAATACAAGAATAATATTTAACAAAACTATGGTGTTGAGATGTTTTACTCACCTTTTTATTTATTTTTAAAATCATAATATGCTTCATACGAAAATGTTATAACTCATGTTTTTATTTTAACTTATTATATTGTTTAACAAATTTTAGATTTATGAAATACAAAAACATCAAATAAATTATGAAAGTGTAGTAATCTAAAGTTACAATGTCAGAATATTTAGATTAGATTTTGAAGTATATTAGAAATTCTAAACCAAACAATCATTCGATTAAGAACCATCCAAAGTCAATTTGAATAAGTTTTTGTTCATGTTGTTATAACTAATTGTGAGTTTTTTGGAATCAGACTGTTGGATCTTATTAAAATATTTTATATAAATAAGTCCACACCTAAATAATCATAACTATATATTAAATGTATCATGAGTATTGATATTTATTATACATTTTAAATCATTATAATTTCTTTTTTTCTTTGAGTGATTTCGATCAGTGAAATTTTAATTTCTAATTGTTTTTTTCTAAGTGATATAATTATGTGAGGTTATTCTTTTGAATATCTTAGTTTTTATTTTTTAATCATTATATTTTTTTCATACTACATGACAAGGGGCTTCCAGAGATAGGAAGACATAAGAAAATATGACCATACGATCAAGGGCCTCCAAGTCTAGGAAGATAGATCTTAAGAACCTTAGATTATTGGATGATTATATATAAGATATTTCCAACTAGTATAGTTTAGGGATTCCAAGGATAGTAATACATAAATATTTATAGATATTAAATTGGGAATACCTAACAATATGTTGAATTTCATGGATACCTCGGATCAGGTGTATATATACCTTCCATGTTGGTTTGAAAGTTAGGTTTCATTAAAAATTATTTGAATGTGTATCTTTTTTTCGTTGAATTAAATCATTATTTTCTAACTTAATAGGTTATATTAATTTTTTTTGGTAATTTTACCTTATTTAATTTAGATAGTTTAATGTTTTCTATTTTAATAGTTTCATTGATAACATAAAATAAAGATCTTTTAATTTCCACTGTGAAAATAGTATTTAATACAGTACTTATTTTATTTACTCTGGTTTTTATCAGTAATATCATTAGTAATTTATATAACTAATCAATATTTGATTCCATTAGTAATAAAAAATTGGATCATCATAATACTTTAATTGGATGAAAATTTTTATTTTGTTTTAATTTGACAACTCATCCCCCCCCCCCCACCCCGCTCTTATATATTATTCATCGTTAAACCCACAATTAATTGGTATCATATCCATATTTTCTATAATTATTAAATTTAGTTTTAGAAAACACTATATTTTATTTCTGTTATTTTATCATAATTTAATTTTAGTTTCATTATAATATCCATGTTGGTAGAGGAATGATCTTTTATAATGGATTGAGTATGAGTTTGACCACTTGAAAATTTAAATATAACCATATAAACTGTTTTTTATGAAGGTGATTATAATTAATAGTGTGATACTTTTAAATCATATACCATTAATAATGGATTCAACAAATTTATCAAGTAGATAAAAAGAATAAACAGCTATAGAGAAAGATGTAGTTAAATTTTCTTCTAAATAAAAAAATATCATATAAACCCTAATGTTTTTAATACATTACTATGTTATATGTCCAAGAAAATAAACATAAAAATGTCTTTATATGATAGATTATAAAATTTTTAAATAATTTATAAATAAAACATTTTATAACTACCAATGTTTTTAAAATTCATAATGTTAATATTAGAGCTTATTATCAATCATTTTATTCTCTTCATGGAGAAATAAGAACACAAATACATCAAATATTTATCCAAATTGTTGACATATTAAGATCATTGACTGAAAATAATTATTTAAAGATCCAATCATTAAATTATTATTAATATTATTCCTAAATAATGTAATTCCTAGAATAAACAATTGATTATTCTCATAATTTTATAAAGTTTTGTATCAATGGATTAATTAGAACTATAATTATATTTGAAATAAAACTATAAAGAGATGTTTTTTCTTCTCATTCAGGTAATTCTAATTGTATTAATTTTAATTCAATTTGTATGAATTCAAATTCATTTATTTCTAATATAAAATGAAATAATTTAGATCCAAGTGATTCAAAAAAACTACTTACTGAAATTTTAAATTGTATTATTAAACTTTTTGAAAATTAAAAATTAGAAAATTATAATAAAAAATAAAGTAAATAATAAAAATATATGAAAGATAAGTTTTTTCTTATGTTATATGATATGAATATAATAATGAACGACATATAAGACCATACTATCCTAAACTAATGAATAAAAATATAATGATAAGATGTTATTCTCAAAGAAAATAAAATAATTTCATGAAAGATTTAGATACGTTGAGTGTCAGTGAAAGAGATACATCTTTATAAATTTCATCATAAGATTGTGGAATATAATGATTAAAAATAGTTAGATTCAATTCATAAATTATGAGGAATAAAAAACTATTCCTGGTAAAGGTAACTACATAATGCCGTGAAAATTGATGTATTGATTCAAATATTACATATAATATTGAAGATCATCATTCAAACTCATATTATGATGAAACTAATATCTATTTGAATTTAAAAAGATGATTTATCATATGTTTAATAATCCTTATCATCTATAGTAGAAATTTCTACTTATGTTACTCTTATAAATCAATATCATAATAAACTCAAAAATAATTTATGTTCATTGAAGCTATGATTATTAAAACCAATAAAATAATTCTGAAATTAAAAAAAATTCAAAACAATCAATTAAACATTATTAAAAAATTAATTATACTAATAAATAATTATCTAATAAAAATTCAGATGATCAAAACACAAATGATTGAAATTAAATTTATTATAATATTGTTGATCAGAATTTGGTTGATCAAAAATCTGATGAAGACAATCAGAATATGTTTTTTCAACATAATCCCAGTGTTTTTTGTTTAATTAGAATTTTATCTAACTTTACTTCTGGAAAATAATTTTTTTATATAATTTTCAAACAAATAAAACCCTCTAGAACTTCTAATGGAATGGGTTTTAGTTATGATAAATCATATTTTCAATAAAAAAATTCCATTCCTAAATGTGAACCATTTTGTACTCAATTTATAATAGGCGTCACTAGAGTACATATTTTTCATTAAATAAATTTCAACATTTTTCCATAAATTCAAAATAACTAGAATATTTATAATATAAAATAGTTAGATAGATGTGAGTTCCCAAAATTTCATTTTCTAACACAACAAGACGCAAACATATGTTGGTATAAAGAACTTAATTTTATCTATTTTAGGAAAAGGTAATGAGTACGAGAAGAAGAAAAAATAGTAAATTGATAGTGATTTTTCCTGACAAGTATATCATGAAATTTTAAAAGTCCAAAATTTTAGATGTTTTAATAGAGGAAAAGTCAATTTTAGAGATAATTCACATGATCAAATAGGTATAATTTGTTGTATTTATTTTCTTGAAAAATATATTATTTTACATATTTTATATGTATTATGTTGTAAGAAAAACCATATCATCATAAGTTAGTTATGTGATGAGGGGTATCTTATGAACTTTAGGAATTAAAAAATTCACTATTTAAAGGTCAGAATGTAATTTCGTCTCATCTATTGAAAGTCATGAAAATATTTGCACACTCAAGTTAGAAGAACTAAGAAGTCATAATTTACCTTGTTTAAGTACATATGAAGACATATATTGGTTACAAAATTGGATTCTATAACACTATAACTTATATATTTTAAATAAACTTTCTAGGAAAGGACATGTTAGGGACTAACCAAAACATAAGATTAATTTAACCAAGGTATGTGATCTATTTCAACATGGTACGAAACATAAGTCATGTTTTTGGTATAAAATTGATGTCTCAACAATAAAATCTTTACAGTCAGTGTATATGGATATTTTTGTCCTACAAAAACTGGAATTATTAGTTGAAAATACTATGTATCTGTCTAGGTGAATGAGTACACAATATTTTCTTGGATTAATTTCTCTCTAAAAATCCAATCACTTTAAACATTTTGTTGTTTTTATTTTTTCTCTAAAAATTGAGAAAAAAACATTGGTTACTATCTAGAGTGATCATGGTGGTGAGTTTATTAATTCATATTTTGATCCATTTTGTATTTAAATGGGTATTACTCAGAAATTTTATATACCAAGAACATCGCAAAAAAATTGCACAGTTGAAATAAGAAATAGAATTTTTCAGAAGATTACTTAAAATTTTTTAGTGAGTTTTTTATTTCAATGTGTTTTTCTAATGAGGTTATATGTACGTTATATTATACTATAAATCAATTTTTACTCAAATATTCTCTTAATAAACTTCTTATGGTTTTTGAACTGGAATAAAGATAAAACATTCTTAATTAAAATATTTTTTATGTAAATTATTCATCTTGAATACAAAAGATCAGTTACTTAAATTTTATTACAGAACTAATGATGGAATTTTTATAGTTTATTATACCACTAGTAAATCTTATAGAGTTTTTTTAACACCCCAAGCTTCCATGGTGTGCTTCTCTCTGAATAATACATTAGCGTGTGTTGTACACAACTTCAAGTTCGAACACACCACAACCAATCAAACCAGCCTCCATGAATAGTAATACCTACTTTTTGAAATTTTATACATTTTATCTTTCAAAATGGACATCATTTTTGGATTTGTAATATCAAAATTATCCTAGGGTGAAATTTTAGTACTTTTCGGATAACTTTCTTATTTTGATGAATAGTGAAAGTTACTAAATTTTAATTAAAAACAACTTTTTTAATCGAAATACCTAATAGTGATAAATTATTAATTTTAGTCGTTTTAAAGTATATTTATAATATATTTTTACCATTTAATAAAATATTGGTCATTGGATGTAATTTCACATTTAAACCAGACATAAACAAGTGTCAATTTTTTGATAGTTATTATCTCTTAAAAACATGATATTTATTTTGACGAAGAGAATTAATTTTTAAATTAATTAATTAAAATGATATGTTTTGAATTTGGTAAAATAGACATCATTTTTTAATTCATAATATCAAATATAGTTAGGCCTAATTTTTGGTATTTTTCTGGAAACTTTCATTTTTTGATGAATAGTGAAAGCACTAAGTGGTAGTTAAAAAACTGAATTTTTCATAAAACATAATTTTACCGCTTCTTTGAGTGGAATTTTGAAACTTCGAGAGAAAAGGTTAATATAAAGGAGTAAAATGTGGTTCAATGAGATGAAAATAATTTTTTGTGAATAGTAACTTTTTACTTTTATTTACCACGGTTAAAAGTAAATAGGGTAATTGAGGGTAAAAATGATATTAATATTATCCTAAAAATTTCCTAATTCTATTGTACAAGTTTATCTAGACCAAAAACAACCTTAGCTGTAAAATATTATCATTTAGGTCCAGTTTTATTAGATTAGGACATTTATTATTATTTAATTCAAAGAAGAGTTAAAAGAGTTAAAATCAACGTTTATTTAGTAAAACATTTTTAATATAAAGATATACATAAGATAAATTCGATTATAAATTTTCATTAGAAATATAAAACGATTTCCTACATAATTCTAATTTATTTATAATTTTTACACATTAAAAAATTTAATTTATTTATGACACAATAGTGATGCAGTAATTAGCTAATTAATGAAATATTAAAATAATTGATATTATAAATAACAAAATAAATATAATTTGATACTTTTTATGAATTAAACTAATTTTATAGGTTAATATGACATGTTAGGAGTTATTTAATTAACATTATTCTAAGTAATAATTCTGTTATGATTTTTAAAAAAAATCAATTATTGAATAGTGTCAAAATTGACATAAAAGAGTTGTTAATACAAATATTATATTATTTATTTATATTCAATTCCTAAAAATCTACAGTTAGGCAAAGAGACTTATATCATGATATTTGTATCATTAATGGACCAATTGGGGGTCTCGTGGAAGTATATAGTAGGTTTATTGACCATATAATATAAAAGTAAAAAGAGACATTGTAAAAGTGAAACTAATTAACTAAGAGTTAATAATTAATGATAAGATTAATATAATGACCCAAACCTGTCTAAGTTCTATTGGTTGAGTGTTTTTAGACCCCTTCCCACATTAACCTTTAAATAACACACTTTGGAGCCATTAAAATTCGAATATGAGTTTATTATAAAATAATATTTCTAGCTTTTCCAAAGGTGCCCCTCACCCCTCTTATAAAAGGGCAATCCCCTTTCTACTAATTCACACCTTAAAAGCCTTTTCGTTTGGCTAGCCCCTTCCCAAATACTCTCTCAGCTTACCTCACTTCATCCTAGAGGAATTACTTTAATTAGAAAGCCAACATAAGGAGCGCTTTTTATCAAATCAAAAGGAAGAACCCAAAGAAGAGGTAATGATTTCACCACCCTTTTTCAAGTTCCTTTCTTCTTCCACTTCTTATTTCTTTGTTATTACCATCTTAAATAATAACACCAGTATATTATATATACATTGAGGTTATTATAAACATTTTACAACCATATTTCATTATTCTATCCATCCTTTGAGTAACATGTCACCATACGTCCGTACGTACGGCTTACCGTCTCCACGTCGTGGTGTAATTGTTATTCAATAAATTATTATTTGGATGGGTATAATAATGATGTGTAATTCATGTAAATAATAAATATAACATGATAATTATTCTGTCTATATGATATACCATACAATTATATATTATTTTAACATCAAATCAATTATATTGTCGCTCATGCGTACATACGGACTACCGTCTCCACGAAAGCGATGAGATTCATTATTCATCATATCCATTCAAGTATAATTATCATTTGATGATTTAAAAATAATTTTTGAGGACTTGATATAATTCAGGATATGAAGAAGATACAACCTATCCATAACAAACACAGCTTACGTAACAAAGAATATAAAGGAAAATGAGTAAGTTAACACCCAAAATGACGATAATACTAAGATATTATTAACAAATCAATGTTAAAAGATCATATATGATATCATAATAATGGAAATTATTATTTTATAATTAAATAAAAATTATTTCACCATTATACATGAGGTTAACCTACCGTCGACCAAGGAAAAAGTACAAAGTAAGGGGTTTCTTATGTCACTCTTAATTCCGTGAGAATTCCATTGTTCGCCACTTATTTATTGCATGTGGTGTGTGTACTGCCCATTATTGTATTAATTGTGTAATACAAATTAATTTATGGATATTTAAATCATCATTGTATTATCCTACTTTCATGGGTGTATTTTTCATATGTTACTAAATCGATAAGGGAATTTGAAATTTCAATTTCCATTTATTCGGCTTTACGCAAACTTCATTGATTATTTTACTCCGAGATTATGTGTCGAATACCTATTCATTTGATTATGTCATAAATTCCACTCCGATTTTCTGTGGATGTACTTTGGATACACATAATCACTCCATTGATAATTTCTCAATTCATCGATATGAATTTGATAAGAGTAATTTTAACTCATTCTCCATTTGTTGAGTTAAACGTCTAATTCATTGCTGTTGTTTCTATAAGATTATGTGTGAATTTCGTTTGATTGTTTTACACTGAATATCCAATAATATTTAGTTTATTTATATTTTTCACACATAACTATGTCGTTGATTTATCCATAAATTAAGGATATGGCCTTTATGAGAGATTTCATCTCAATTTACATTCCAATGAGACTTCTTTGTTGTTATACGCCAAATCACTTCTATGTGGTGTATATAATGTACTTTGACATAGTATATCATGAATCCCTTTATTCTCATGATATTACAATGTTTTTATTACCTCAATTATTTGTATTCAAATGTCTCTCTTTTGGTTAAAAACTCTAACTAAAATACAATTTTTAAATGTTTTAAAGACTTATTCTTCTAAATCTTTCTCATTAATGACCATGTTCTTAAAAAATTGTTTTAAGGATTTATTTATATGGTAATTAAAGTTTTAAAATTAAAACTCCTTTTAAATGTTTCAAAGTGGTATGGGACACTTTGATTCAAAAATCTATTTTTAAATGGCCTCTTGACAAATAGTGTGACTTTTAAATGATTTCAAGAAAAAGGGGGATATTTCTCTCAAATAGTTTTGATGATTATTTTCATCTATGTCAATATCCTTCATTATTCTCAATTGAGGTTAATATGATACAATACAATCTTCTATATTGTATCGAATGAGTTATGTTTGACTGTGGATGTGCTATTTTTAACCCATTCATGGTTTATGGATAAAGTATTGACATTTCTTATGCTAGTTTTAATATGAATGTTTATGTTATGTTTAAAACTTTTCATATGAGGAATGAATTGGACTTAGTAAGTGACGGGTGGAGCCCGTTATAGCTCTTCGATGCATCGATAGGTCTCATGAGACAAACAAGTGTCTTGGCACAATGTAACACCCCAGGTAAATAAAGAATATGACATTTTCATATTTATCCATATTTGTGAATAAAATATTGATATGACTTTAAAGGGGACGCTATGCTCGATGGCATACCCAACACTCAACAACGAGTTTCTTGGAAATCTTACGTTGCACTCTAATAATAAAATAATATTATTTTAAATGGTAGTTAACATGTAGCCGTTTTAATGGCAGGAATGGATAGAAATAACTAAAATATGATTATATATGTTTTAAATGTTTTTACATGTATCCAATAAAGGATAGAGGCATAAAATACGGAAAAAATGAAATTTTAGGCGTAAATGCCCTAGTTTTCACTAAAGGTTCACTTATCACCTTTTGATGTTGAACCATCATTAAATACAGTTTTGTTCACTCTTAAACATTATTTTGGACCAAATAAAACTCTTATTAATAATCGGGACATCAAAATTTACTTTGTGTAAATTTTTGGTATCTTTCCGATAAAGTTCATTTTTTTAATGAATAGTGTAAAATGTTGTATTTTAATTCAAAAACTCTTTTCAATCTAATTTATTTATATGATTTGATTATATTTCGAATTGGTTATAAAGTGAAATTAGAATATATTTTTACCATTAAGTCCAATAGTGGTCGTTGGAATTAATTTCACTTTGAAATCAGACTTAAACCAGTGTCAATCTTTTGATACTTATTGTTTCATAAAAACACGATATTTGCTCTGACAGCGGGAATTAATTATTAAATTAATTAATGTGACTTATATGTTTTGAATTTTTATAAATAGACTTAATTTCTGAATTAGGAATATCAAATATAGATTAGGGTGGATTTTTAGGATTTTTCTGAAAAACATCAATTTTTGATGAATAGTGACACCACTAAGTGGTACTTATAAAAACTGATTTTTCCGTTTAAATGAAATTTTGCCATCTTTGTGTTTTGAATTTCAAAAATCCAACATACTTGGTTTTCATTAAGAAGTAAAATGTGGTTCAATGGGATAAAAATAATTTTTTGGTGAATAGTAACTTCTTATGTTTTTAATCACGATTAGAGGTAATTAGTGTAGTTTAAGGTAAAAATAATGTTTTAATAATATGAAATTAACTTGAAACATGTCCTAACCTCATTGGATGTGTAATGGCCGACCAAGACAAGCCATGGGTAAACTTGGGGATCCCATGGAGCCACTTTGGTTGGGAAATGACATAAATAACTTTTTATTTAATGTAAAAGTAAAAATGACACAAACATGATATGTTTTACTAAAACAATTTTTACGTGGGGTTATACACGTCAGATATTTTATTATAAATAGTCATTGGAAATATAAAAAGATTTCCTACATCCTTGTAATTTTTTTTATAATTTTTAGACATTAAATAAATTAAATTATTTATGACATCATAATGATGCAGCGATGACATCATTATCTGACGATATAAATAAAATGAGAAGATAATGTAAACTCTATGACCTAAACATGTACAAAACATATTGGATGAGTGGATTTCGAACCCTTATCACCTTATCCACGAATTATATCAATGTGGGACCTTTTAAAACCGAAACACATTTTCAAATAATGTAATATTTCTTACTTTCCAAAAGTGCCCCTCCTCTTCTCTTATAAAAGGCCCCCACCTCTACCTCATTTCACACACTCCTCAAGCCTTTGGCTCGGCCAACCACCGCCCATTTACTCTCTCCACATCCCTCCCCTCATCCTAGTGGATTCCCTTTTGGCAGAATCCTTTCAAAGGAAGCCTTTAGGCTCAAATCAAAAGGAGTTACACTTTTAAAGGTAATTCATTTTCTCATGTTCATTTGTTTTATTTTACTTCTCCAACCCCCTAAAATCTTTTTATTTACTTCTTTTGTAACAAAACCAGTATCTTAAATATACTAGGATGTTGTTATAAGATTTATTCGAGCTACACTCTCGCACAACTACATCAAATGGTTAAAGAACATACGGTTTCCGTGGATGGTGAAATTCTGCCTCCCGAAACGATGATTGTTCAATACTCATTTAACAACTTCAAAGGTGGCCATTATGATGTCACTATTTTTATATATGATATATAATGTGTTTATTTTTTCCTTAAACTTCTGTGTTTTTTAATTTTGGGCATACCTTTATGGTTTCCATTATGGGTAAACTTGATATCTTCATTTAAGGAAGTGCGGACTACCGCCCCCTCAAAGTGATTTGATTCGTTAAATACCATATCTGGGACGTATAAAGGATGGAACTATGATATTATATATGATATTTTACTTTAGTTATAATATACCTTTATATCATTATTATTCCATTCTATAAAATACGAAATAGAAATGAAAGTAGCGTTCATGCGTACGTACGGCTTACCGTCTCCATGAACGATGCATTTCATTTCTTACCTCTAAATGATTATGTAATGTTATAAATGCATGAATGTACTGGATATATATGTAATATTTGATATATACATCATGAATAAAATTCTGGATATAATAAACATTTGTCCACATGAACAACATGTAATTGTAAGAAGTCCACTTTCGACTTAAGAACCAAATATCGACAAAACAAATAATATTAACTTAAATGATTACATAATGTTTATGAAATGTTAATAAGTGATATAAAAGGTATAATGAACTTAAAAGAGGTTATTAAGGAAGTATAAATTAACTCAATTTTATTATTCAGGAGATTAAAGAATGATCGAGACAAGTCGGACCCGAGGTAAGGGATCCTACTCCTCTCTTTCTTTTTAAGTACACACTTTTATGTCATTCCTTTTAAAGCTCATATTTCTTGTTATTGGGATGATCTTTTATATTACACTTACTGTAATTTTTATTTTCATGTGATTAGAGGACCTATTCTCTCTCATCAATCCATTTTGGAAGTTTTGAGTGGTGCCGTTAGGCTGCCGAACATTCGTAAGAGATCTAACCTCTCTCTTTATTTTTAAGAACCCTCCGTTTTGTAACTTCATTTAAGATCCTCTTTGTAATGTTGGGCGATGTTCTGTTATATTACTCTTGCTTTAGATTTTATTGTAATGTGATGAGAGACCCTATTTGATCTCATCAATCCATATTCGGAAGTTTTATGCGGCGCCATTAGGCTGCCGAGTTTTCGTAAGGGATTTTTCTTCTCACTTTTATTCCCGTGAGATTTATGCTACATTTGCCACAAATTCCATTGAGTGGTTTATGTACTGCCCATTATTCTACTCTTTGTGTAATATACTTTCGTTTAGGATTATTTACATCAATGATCTATTGTCCTTCTTTCATGGGGTGTTTGTTTTGAAAGATACCCAAGTCGGTAAGGGAACCTTTCACCCTCCACTTTTTTTTAAAAAAAGGCTTCTTTTGTTGGTTCTTTTAATTTACATATTGTTATGTTGGGATATGTTCTCATATATCCTTATTGATGTAAATTTTATGTCCATGTGATGAGATACACTTTTTATCTCTCATCAACTCATTTTGATGTGATGTCGTTAGGCTATCAAGGGAACTTTTTAACCCAATTTCGATTTCTTTGGGTTCAACATGTAGTCATTGAATATGTCATGCATTGAATATGTTTGAATGACATTTTATTGTTTTACACTTAATATCCACTTATATTGGGTGTATTTATATTTTTCACACATATTTTTGAGATTGATTTGTCCTTAATTTAAGGATACCTTCTTTGTAAGGGATTTCATCATATTTGACATTTCTATTGAGGGTTCATTGTTGTTATGCACCAATTCACTATTATATGGTGTATATACTGTTTTTTGGAGTATTATATCATGAATCCATTTATTCTCATGATATTATAAAGTTCTGAATAAATGTTATTCCTCAATTATTGTATTTAAGTGTCTATAATTTTGGTAAAACCCCTTTAACCAAAATATCGTTTTAAATGTTTTAATTATTTGTTCGTTTTAATATCCATGTTTTCAAAATGGTTTTAAGTATTTATTTATATGGATATTAATGGTTTAAAATTTTAAGATTCAAGGTGGTATGGGACACTTTGATTCAAAAATCTCTTTATTAAATGTTTTAAATTGTTTTGGAAATGGTTTCTTTTTGAATGGACTCATTATTTAAATATACTAAAATGTTATATTGTGATTGAAATGTGGAAATGTTATGTTTCCTTTATGCATGTTTTATGTGGTACATTTATGTTATGGTTCTTGGGCATTGTTATGAAAATGGGTGGTTCCGTGATAAACTAAGGGCGGGTGAGCCCGATATAGCTCTCCAATGCATTGGGTAACGCGAAGGAGTGAAACGTCAAGGTTTCTCCGAAGAGATTTAGGGAATATACTGTGATGGGTATTCCAAACGTAACCAAGAGGGTTACTCCCTACGTAAGAATGTTATTAATGCCTCAAGTTACCTTTATGTCTTATGATTTCTATGATTTATTCATGGTTTGATGAGGTGTGTTAAAGTGCCTATGTTTTATGGGTAAAGTATGATTTCATTCTTATGTATATATGAACTCATGTTTCCTTTCCATATTTTTATAACCCTTACTGAGATTTTTATGCCCATCCCAAGTTTTTGAAATGTTTTTTACAGGTCAAGGGAAAGGTACATGATGTGATGATAGTGTCAAGTATGTGTCAAGAAAGAATCCATGTTTTATTTTAAATATGTTTCCATTGATGGGAAGAATGAATACTGTCTTTTATGTAGCCACTTTGTTTAAAATGTGGAATGTAATGCAAGTTTCATGAGCTAATTCCCTAAAACTCTAAACCTGAAAATATCCTCAATGTGTAATCTTATAATAACTCAAGATTAAGTTCGGTTTAAGGCTGGGGCCTTATAGTTGGTATCAAAGGTCGGTTTAGATAACTTTAGAGGTTAGGGTATTCTTTAAGAATAAGTGACATTACCATAATGGTTAGGATTTCAGAAGGAGTCCTAGTTTTAGATAAAGTGAATGAGTAAGTATATCTTAGTGTTTATCTTACTCATTAGTACATGATGTTTTTGTTGATATACTCACGCTGACCTTTTTGGTTTTAGTAAATGGCTGGATCTAGCAGGCACCAAAGTAACAATGGATGTGAAGGAAACTGTGATATTTTTTTGAGCAAGAAACTGAATGATATGGGAGCTGCAATGAGAAATCTTGTGATTATCCTCAAACAACTATCTGGAGTCATGATTGACCACATAAACCTTGGAGATTTCTCTAAGGCATCATATATGCAAGAAACAAATCCCTACGGAAGTATAGGTAATAATCATAAAGGTAAGTGTGTTCAAAAACCTATGTGTCCAAGATGTGGAAAGAAACACCTAGGAAAATGTTTCAAAGGGACAGAAATATGCTATAGATGTGGAAATGAAGGTCATACAGCAAGAACATGCCATGGAAAAAGGAAGCATCCAGTTGACTCGAGGAAAGGGAAAAAGTTCTTTCTGAGGGATCAATTGAATGTTTTAAATGTGGTGTGCATGGTCATTATGCAAACACATGTCCTATGAAGAAGTTTCGTGAATGGGGTCACCAAGAGCGTACCAATATTCGTTTACCAATACCTAATGACATTCCGATTGATGATGAAGAAACTGACAATGACCAATCAAAGGTATGTACTATTTCATGACTATTGTTTTCCTATTTTGGAATCTTAGGATATGATTCATGATTTTGTTTGTAGGAAAGAGGTATTTCAGAATATGTTGTAAAGGAATGGATAATGGATCATGAAGAATGTTGAATGAGTAAGATGTCAACATATAAGGGCTTCAAGAGTTATGGTGAAATTCTTAAGAGTATTAAGTCTCTTTTGATGATGGGGTTACATTAGAAGACTTTTTATATTATGTGTAACCCTGATGTTTAATATAGGAAAATTTTATTCAATTAATAGTTATCTTTTCTTTTGTGGACATAGTTATAAAGAACCATTTGGGTTTATATGATCTTTACTTTTGAGGTAATTATGGGTTACTATATGTTATAATTGAAGTGAAAGGCATGAGATAAAATTGAGGTTAGATTATGTTATGGTTATTTTTGATGATTTTATCCCTTTTTGGGGAATGATTTGAGAATTATATAGTTTTGGAAAAAGGACAACACGCAGACCATGTGACTACCCGTCGCGTCAGACAAAGCTGCGGGAATCGAACCCACAATCAAAGTGCAACTGGTATTTATCGCCTACCACTGGACTACGTGAAGTCTCTGGTTAGTTTGACTTATTCTTTTTTTAAGAGTAAGTTGATTTTGGGTTATTTAATAAAATGATTAACCTATCATAGAGGATATGTGATTAGGTTAATTACTTTTTAATACGAGACTTTAGGAGCAACTGATGTTGTTTGGAGATAAATGTTTCGATTTAACTTGGAAGACTATGTAACTAAATCCTTCAAATATTTGGGTTTCAATCTTATATTGGTTTACTCTGAAGAATTTTATGGACAAATTGTTTATCATATGATCCTCGTTGAGCTTTGGGTTTTGTTGGACAAATTTTGGAGATTAAGCACAGATTTTCTTTTTAAAGGGTTATCCTTTTCTGGATTATCTGACCTTGTACTAAAATTTTTTTGGTTTTGGTTAAGGTATAATGATATGGGATGTATATAGTTCTCTTTGGTGGATTAGGTGATTCTCTAGAAGTTTATTATAGTACTCTTAATGCGAACAAGTCTCCCTAAATATCCGTCTTTTGGAAAAATATGAGTTTGATTAAGGAATCTAGTAAAAGTTGAAAGTCAAAATGATAAGTGATTATGTTTCCTTATGAATAAATTCCTCAATAAAAAGTAACTTAAAACAAAAATGTTGTCTATTAACTTTTCCTACTGGGGAACCCAACACCGTTTAACCCATCACAAGTTTGTGATTTTCTTATTGTTAAATTTCTCCTAAACATGTTTTCTATCACTCTCCATCAGAACATGACCCTATGCTTTCTCCTCCATGTCCATATTTCTCTACATAGAATCCTAGTATGGGTTAACTCGGGTGACCTTTGTACTTATCTTTCTTTATTTTAAAGTGGTTGTTTTACCGACTCTTGTTCCGATGTGGGACTTTCAAGGATGATTCCAAGCTCAATTTTAAAAATTGCGGGGACACAATTCCCAAAAGGGGGGAAGGATTTAACACCCCAGGTAAATAAAGAATATGACATTTTTATATTTATCCATATTTCTGAATAAAATATTGATATGACTTTAAAGGGGACGCTATGCTCGATGGCGTACCCAACACGCAACAATGAGTTTCTTGGGAATCTTACATTACACTCTAATAATAAAATAATATTATTTTAAATGGTAGTTAACATGTAGCCGTTGTAATGGCGGGAATGGATAGAAATAACTAAAATATGATTATATATGTTTTTAAATGTTTTTACATTTATCCAATAAGGGATAGAGGCATAAAATACGGAAAGAATTCAATTTTAGGTGTAAATGCCCTAGTTTTCACTAAAGGTTCACTTATCACCTTTTGATGTTGAACCATCATTAAATATAGTTTTGTTCACTCTTAAACATTATTTTGGACCAAATAAAACTCTTATTATGAATCTGGACATCAAAATTTACTTTGTGTAAATTTTTGGTATCTTTCCGATAAAGTTCATTTTTAATGAATATTGTAAAATGTTGTATTTTAATTCAAACCCTCTATTTAATATAATTTATTTATATGATTATATTATATTTTGAATTGGTTTTAAAGTGAAATTAGAATATATTTTTACCATTAAGTCCAATAGTGGTCATTGGAATTAATTTCACTTTGAAATCAGATTTGAACCAGTGTCAATCTTTTGATACTTATTGTTTCATAAAAACACGCTATTTGCTCTGACAGCAGGAATTAATTATTAAATTAATTAATGTGACTTATATGTTTTGAATTTTGTAAAATAGACTTCATTTTTGAATTTGGAATATCAAATATAGCTTAGGGTGAGTTTTTGGGATTTTTCTGAAAAACATCAATTTTTGATGAATAGTGACACCACTAAGTGGTACTTATAAAAACTGATTTTTCCATTTAAATGAAAATTTTCCATCTTTGTGTTTTGAATTTCAAAAATCTGACATACATGGTTTTCATTATGAAGTAAAATGTGGTTCAATGGGATAAAAATAATTTTTTGGTGAATAGTAACTTATTAAGCTTTTAATCGCGATTAGAGGTAATTAGTGTAGTTTAAGGTAAAAATAATGTTTTAATAATATGAAATGAACTTGAAACATGTCCTAACCTCATTGGATGTGTAATGGCCGACCCAGACAATCCATGGGTCAACTTGGGGACCCCATGGAGCCACTTTGGTTGGGAAATGACATAAATAACTTTTTATTTAATGTAAAAGTAAAAATGACACAAACATGTTATGTTTTACTAAAACAATTTTTAAGTGGGGTTATACAAGTCAGATATTTTATTATAAATAGTAATTGTAATGATAAACAGATTTCCTACATCATAGTAATTTTTTTATAATTTTTAGACATTATATAAATTAAATTATTTATGACATCATGATGATGCAGCGATGACATCATTATCAGACGATTTAAATAAAATGAGAAGATAATGTAAACTCTATGACCTACACATGTTTAAAACTTATTGGATGGGTGGATTTCGAACCCTTATCACCTTATCCACGAATTATATCAATGTGGGAACTTTTAAAACCGAAACACATTTTCAAATAAAGTAATATTTCTTACTTTCCAAGAGTGCCCCTCCTCTCCTCTAATAAAAGGCCCCCACCTCTACCTCATTTCACACACTCCTTAAGCCTTTGGCTCGGCCAACCACCGCCCATTTACTCTCTCCACATCCCTATCCTCATCCTAGAGGATTCCATTTGGGCAAAATCCTTTCAAATGAATCCTTTAGGCTCAAATCAAAAGGAGTTACACTTTTAAAGGTAATTCATTCTCTCATGTTCATTTGTTTTATTTTGCTTCTCCAACCCCCTAAACTCTTTTTATTTACTTATTTTGTAACAACACCAGTATCTTCAATATACTAGGATGTTGTTATAAGATTTATTCGAGCTACACTCTCACACAACTACATCAAATGGTTAAAGAACATACGGTTTCCGTGGATGGTGAAATTCTGCCTCCCGAAACGATGATTGTTCAATACTCATTTAAAACCTTCAAAGGTGGCCATTATGATGTCACTATTTTTATATATGATATATAATGTGTTTATTTTTTCCTTGAGCTTCTGTTTTTTTTTCATTTTGGGCATACCTTTATGGTTTCCATTATGGGTAAACGCGATATCTTCATTTAAGGAAGTGCGGACTACCGCCCCCTCAATGTGATTTGATTCGTTAAATACCATATGTGGGACGTATAAAGGATGGAACTATGATATTATATATTATATTATACTTTAATTATAATATACCTTTATATCATTATTATTCCATTCTATAAAATACGAAATAGAAATGAAAGTAGCGTTCAGGCGTACATACGGCTTACCGTCTCCATGAACGGTGCATTTCATTTCTTACCTCTAAATGATTATGTAATGTTATAAATGAATGAATTTACTAGATATATATGACATATATGATATCTAAATCATGAATAAAATTCTGGATATAATAAAGATTTTTCCACACGAACAACCTGTAATTGTAAGAAGTCCACTTTCGACTTAAGAACCAAATATCGGCAAAACAAATATTATTATCTTAAATGATTACATAATGTATATGACATGGTAATAAGTGATATAAAAGGAATAATGAACTAGAAATAGGTTCTTATGGATGTAGAAATTAACTCAAGTTTATTATTCATGAGATTAAAGAACGATCGAGTCAAGTCGGACCCGAGGTAAGGGATCCTACTCCTCTCTTTCTTTTTAAGTACACACTTTTATGTCATTCCTTTTAAAGCTCATCTTTCTTGTTATTGGGTTGATCTTTTATATTACACTTACTTTAATTTTTATGTTCATGTGATGAGAGACCCTATTCTCTCTCATCAATCCATTTTTTATGTTTTGAGTGGTGCCGTTAGGCTGCCGAACTTTCGTAAGAGATCTAACCTCTCTCTTTATTTTTAAGAACCCTCCTTTATGTCACTTCTTTTAAGCTCCTCATTGTAATGTTGGGGGATGTTCTGTTATATTACTCTTTCTGTACATTTTATTGTAATGTTATGAGATACCCTATTTGATCTCATCAATCCATATTCGGATGTTTTATGTGGCGCCGTTAGGCTGCCGAGTTTTCGTAAGGGATTTTTCATCTCACTTTTATTCCCATGAGATTTATGCTACATTTGCAAGAAATTCCATTTAGTGGTTTATGTACTGACCATTATTCTAATCTTTGTGTAATATAATTTCGTTTATGATTATTTACATCAATGATCTATTATCCTTCTTTCATGGGGTGTTTGTTTTGAAAGATACCCAAGTCGGTAAGGGAACCTTTCACCCTCCTCTTTTTTTAAAAAAAGACTTCCTTTGTTGGGTCTTTTAATTTACATATTGTTATGTTGGGATATGTTCTCATATATCCTTATTGATGTAAATTTTATGTCCAAGTGATGAGATACACTTTTTATCTCTCATCTACTCATTTTGATGTGTTGCTATTAGGCTGTCAAGGGAACTTTTTAACCCAATTTCGATTTCTTTGGGTTCAACATGTAGTCATTGAATATGTCATGCATTGAATATGTGTGAATGACCTTTTATTGTTTTACACATAATATCCACTTATATTGGGTGTATTTATATTTGTCACACTTATTTTTGAGATTGATTTGTTCTTAATTTAAGGATACCTTCTTTGTAAGGGATTTCATCACATTTGACATTTCTATTGAGGGTTCATTGTTGTTATGCACCAATTCACTCTTATATGGTGTATATACTGTCCTTTGGAGTATTATATCATGAATCCATTTATTCTCATGATATTATAAAGTTCTGACTAAATGTTATTCCTCAATTATTGTATTCAAGTGTCTAAAATTTTGGTAAAACCCCTTTAACCAAAATATCGTTTTAAATGTTTTAATTATTTGTTCTTATTAATATCCATGTTTTCAAAATGGTTTTAAGGATTTATTTATATGGATATTAATGGTTTAAAATTTTAAGATTCAAGGTGGTATGGGACACTTTGATTCAAAAATCTCTTTATTAAATGTTTTAAATGGTTTTGGAAATGGTTTCTTTTTGAATGGATTCATTATTTCAATATACTAAAATGTTATATTGTGATTGAAATGTGGAAATGTTATGTTTCCTTTATGCATGTTTTATGTGATACATTTATGTTATGGTTCATGGGCATTGTTATGAAAACGAGTGGTTCCGTGATAAACTAAGGGCGGGTGAGCCCGATATAGCTCTCCAATGCATTGGGTAACGCGAAGGAGTGAAACGTTAAGGTTTCTCCGAAGAGATTTAGGGAATATACTGTGATGGGTATTCCAAACGTAACCAAGAGGGTTACTCCCTACATAAGAATGTTATGAATGCCTCAAGTTACCTTTATGTCTTATGATTTTTATGATTTATTTATGGTTTGATGAGGTGTGTTAAAGTTCCTATGTTTTATGGGTAAAGTATGATTTCATTCTTATGTATATATGACCTCATGTTTCCTTTCCATATTTTTATAACCCTTACTGAGCTTTTTATGCTCATCCCAAGTTTTTGAAATGTTTTTCACAGGTCAAGGGAAAGGTACATGATGTGATGATAGTGTCAAGGATGTGTCAAGAAAGAATCCATGTTTTATTTTCAATATGTTTCCATTGATGGGAAGAATGAATACTGTTTTTTATGTAGCCACTTTGTTTAAAATGTGGAATGTAATGCAAGTTTCATGATCTAATTCTCTAAAACTCTAAACCTGAAAAGATCTTCAATGTGTAAACTTGTAATAACTCAAGATTAATTAAGGTTTAAGGCTGTGGCCTTATACACAAGGCATTGGCAACATATTATTTTTAGTCATGGCACGAGGCCATGGCTATGTGGTTATGATAGTCTGACATTATGCATTCCATCATTATGAAAGTGGTTATTGATATTGCATGTGATTGTTCAACTAGTATAATATCCATGTGAATAAGTAAATGGAATTATTTCATTTTATCTTTTCCATATTATGTTGAAGTTCAAGTTTAAAAGGCTTTTGTTTTAGTAATAAATTACTTTAAGTGTTTATGCTTATCTATGAAAACTTCTGCTATATTGTTATCCTTACTACGAATCTGAGCTCACCCCTTTCAATGTTTTCTTTTTCCTAGGATGTGAAGAAGTAATTTATGAATGACCTGCAAGGATAGTATGAGGGGATATGAAGACAAGATGTTGTTGTAGTTTTGTTACCTTATGATGTAATGTAAGATTTATGAATATATCTAGTGTTTCCAGGACTACTAAACCAATCGGTCTTTAGAGACTTGATCCTTTGTGATCATGATAATGTTATGTAATAATGTACCGAATCTGGGTATCTAGGGTCGGGGCGTTACAGTTGGTATCAGAGAAAGTTTATTACAAACCCTGGATGCTAGATTTAGATAAACTCTGATTAGAGCACGTAGACCTAAGATTAACTTTGAGGATTAGTATAGAATAACATCCTAGAATTTTTGTATTGTAGAGATTTTGTGAGTTTTCCGAGCAATACATCCCTATCTAGATACGACCAGGTAGAGGCGGCTCTGGCACAGATGTACCTAGGGTTAAAACTCGAAAACACCGCTTTGAGCTAGACTCGAACGGGAACTGGTGCACGACAATGGGCCTTGCGGCACTCTTGGTTACGACACTCCCAGGGGATATGCTTAGGATAATTTACATTTTCTTTACTAACTGATTTGAAGTATTAAATATATAAGATGAGAGTAAATGACCCTGGTTAATACTAATGTGTTTCAAATTGATTATATGGTGACATGTTAATCTTTAAATGATTTTATGACTACTGTTACTCACACAATGCTTTCTGGTTTAAGTCAATGGAAGGATTCCAAGGAAGTCATAGTGACTTTGAGAATGATGTACAAGGTGGCAACGATGGTGGAAATGAGAAACAAAATGGAATGTTGATAGGTATAAAAGATATCGTCTTTATGACAAATCAATTTTCCAAAAATATGATCAAAAATATATATATTAACCCATTTCCGAACTCAATAAAGAAGAGAAAGGTGATGAATGATAAGAGCTCCAGTAGTGGAGACCATGGAGAAAGGAATCCTCAATTTCCATCATGCAGGAAATGTGGAACGAGACACCCAGGAAAGTGTCTCAGTGGGACAAAGAAATTCTTTATGTGATGGAGGGAAGGACATAGAGTGAAGAATTTCCGAAGAAAAATGAAGAGTACTATAGAAGAAGATAAAAATGGTCCGAAGAATCTATTTACATTCATTTTCCGTAAATGTAGGGTACCTGGCCATTACCCGAGTGAATTCCCTATTCTATAGGATATTTTCATGGACAATGAAGAAAGTATGTGGAAATAAATGGTTGGAGACATGTTTAAAAATTATTAGTGCACCTTGTTGATGGGTTTACAATGGAATAATTTTCTCTTGTATTTGGAACCCTACAGTTTGCCATGTGAGAATGATATTTTATGAAGAATTATCTTTTCTCTTGGGGATAAAGTTATAAATAACCATTTGGTTTTATATGATCATTGGGTTTGAGGCAATTACATGTTATTATAATTTGGGATGAAAATTCAAGGTATGAGATAACATTTGTGGTTAAATTATGTTATGGTTATTTTGAGGAATTTATCTCATTTTGGTAATGTTGCAAAATATAGTTTTTGAAAAAGGACTACACGCAGATGGTGTGACAACCCGTTGCGTCGGACAAAGCTGTGGGAATCGAACCCACAACCAAAGTGTGATTGGTATTTATCACCTACCACTAGACTACGTGAAGTCCCTGGTTAGTGTAATATTATTTTTAGTTAAATGATTTTATTTATCATTAATAATTTGATTTGGGATCTTATATCTTATCAAATAAATACCCTAAGTATAGGAAAATGATTTGGTAATTAAGTGATAAATGTTATTTTGGAATTTGTTCGCTTTGTTCTATGGAAAATAGAATAGTATGGGATTTCATTTGAGGAGTAATAGTGGATGTTTTCTATGTTTTTATTGTGGATTTATAGTGATTTGGGTTGTTTATGGAAATGATTATGTTAATTACTTCTAAGTATGTGACTTTAAGATTAATTAATGTCATTTAGAGATACAATTTAACGTGGAAGAATTCATTCTTATAAATTTTGAGTTTCAATATAAGTTTGGATTATATTGAAGGATTTTAAGGACAATTGAATATTTAATGGTATTTATTTAACTTTGGGGTATTGATGGTTTAATTTAAGAAATTAAGATTAGTGTTTTTTTCTCTAATGGAATATCCATTTGGGGGGTCATGAGATATTATACTAACCATTTTGGTTTTGATTAATCTATAAAGACAAGGTAAATATATAGTTTATCCTACGTGGATCATGTATTTCTATAGTTTTTTATTCCATCTCTTCCATTGTGACCAAGTCTTCTTGAATACTCATTGTTCAAAAAAATGAGTTAGTGGTAAAAATTTATTATAGAATGAAACTCTACATAAAAAGTAAGTATATATCTTTATGTTCTTATTAAATATCATAAATGAATTCCTTGTCCTTATTTAATGTAACTTAAAACAAAAAATGTTGTCTGTTTACTTTTCCTACTGGGAGACTAATGACTGTTTGTCCCAACACAAGTTTGTGATTTTATTATTGTTAACTTTCTCCTGATCATGTTTTATCTCCCTCTCCATCATAACATAACACTTAGTTTATCGTCCATATACATGTTTTCCTACATGGAATCCTAGTATGGGTTATCTCGGGTGACCTTGGTACATCTCTTTCTTTCTTTTAAAGTGATAATTTTATTGACTCTTTTTCCGATGTTGGACTTTCCATTATATTCCCAAGACCAATTTTAAAAATTGAGAGGATGAAATTTATTTAAGGAGGGGAGAATGTAACACCCCATGCTTCCAAAGTATGCTTCTCTCTGAATAATACAGTAGCGTGTGTTGTACACAACTTCAAGTTCTAACACACCACAACCAATCAAACCAGCCGTTATGAATAGTAATATCTACTTTTTGAAATTTTATACATTTTATCGTTCAAAATGGACTTCATTTTTGGATTCATAATATCAAAATTAGCCTAGGGTGAAATTTTGGTACTTTTCGGATAACTTTCATATTTAGATGAATAGTGAAAATTACTAAATTTTAATTAAAAACAACTTTTTTAATCGAAATAACTAATAGTGATAAATTATTAATATGAGTGGTTTTAAAGTATATTTAGAATATATTTTTACCATTTAATACAATGTTGGTCATTGGATGTAATTTCACATTTAAACCAGACATAAACAAATGTCAATCTTTTGATAGTTATTATCTCTTAAAAACACGCTATTTGTTTTGATGACGGGAATTAATTTTTTAATTAATTAATTCAACTAATATGGTTTGAATTTGGTAAAATATAAATCATTGTTGAATTCATAATATCAAATATAGCTTAGGCCTAATTTTTGGTATTTTCGGGAAACGTTCATTTTTCGATGAATAGTAAAACCACTAAGTGGTAGTTAAAAACTGAATTTTTCATAAAACTTAATTCTACCGCTTCTGTGAGTGGAATTTCGAAAATCCTAGAGACATGGTTAATATCAAATAGTAAAATTTGGTTCAATGAGAGAAAATAATTTTTGGTGAATAGTAACTTTTTACTTTTATTTACCATGGTTAAAAGTAAATAGGGTAATTGAGGGTAAAAATGATATTAATATTATCCTAACACTTGTACTAATTCAATTGGACAAGTTTATCTCGACCAAAAACAATCTTAGGAGTAAAATATTATCATTCAGGTCCACTTGTATTAGATTAGGAAATTTTTTATTATTTAATTCAAAGAAAAGTTAAAAGAGTTAAAATCAATGTTTATTTACTAAAACATTTTTAATATAGGGTTATAAATAAGATAAATTCGATTGTAAATATTCATTAGAAATATAAACCGATTTCCTACATAATGGTGTTTTATTTATAATTTTTAGACATTATATAATTTAATTTATTTATGACACAATGGTGATGAAGTAATTACCTAATTAATGAAATATTAAAATAAATGATATTATAAATATCAAAATAAATGTAATTTGATACTTTTTATGAATTACGCGAATTTTATAGGTTAATATGACATGATAGGATTGATTTAAGTAACTTTATTCGAAGTAATAATTCTGTTATGTGTTTTAAAAAAATCAATTTTTGAATAGTGTCAAAATTGACAAAAAAGAGTTTTCAAAACAAATATTATATTATTAATTTATATTCAATTCATAAAAATCTTATGATCGCCCAAGAGACTTATATCATGATAGTTGTATCATTAATGGACCAATTGAGGGTATCTTGTATTTATATAGTAATTTTATTAACCATATAATATAAAAATACAAAGAGACATTTTAAAAGTGAAACTAATTAACTAAGATTTAATACTTAAATATAAGATTAATATAATGACCCAAACCTGTCTAAGTTATATTGGTAGAGTGGTTTTCAACCCATCCCCACCTTATCCTTTAAATAATACACTTTTGAGCTATTAGAAACTGAATATGAATTTATTATAAAATAACATTTTTAGATTTTCCAAAGGTGCCCCTCACCCCTCTATTAAAAGGGAACTCCCCTTTCTAATAATTCACACCTTCAAAGCCTTTCGGTTAGGCCAAACCCTGCCAAAATACACTCTCAACTTCCCTCACTTAATCATAGAGTCCTTCATTTAGTCAGAAATCCTACTTAAGGAGCCCTTTTGATCAAATCAAAAGGAAGAACCCAAAGAAGAGGTAATGATTTCAACATCATTTTTCAAGTTCCTTTCTTCTTCCACTTCATCTTTCTTTGTTATTACCATCCTAAAATAATAACTCCTGTATATTATATATAATGTTATGTTATTATAAACATTTTACAACCATATTTCAGTATTATATACATCATTTGAGTAACATGTCACCATACGTGCGTACGTACGGCTTACAGTCTCCACGTCGTGGTGTAATTGTTATTCAATAAATTATTATTTGGATGGCTATAATAATGATGTGTAATTAATGTAAATAATAAATATAACATGATAATTATTCTGTCTATATGATATACCATAAAATTATATATTATTTTAACATCAAAGGAATGATATTGCCGCTCGTGCGTACGTACGGACTACCGTCTCCATGAAAGCGATGAGATTCATTCTTCACCGTGTCCCTTCAATTATATTTATCATTTGATGATTTAAAAATAATGTTTAAGGACTTGATATAATTCTTGAGATGAATAATATACAACCTATCCATAATGAACACGGCTTACGTAACGAAGAACATAAAGGAAAACGAGTAAGTTAACACCCGAAATGACGAGAATACTAAGATATTATTAACAAATCAATGTTAAAAGATCATATATGATATCATAATAATGTAAATGATTCTTGTATAATTATATAACAATTATTTCACCATTATACAGGAGGTTAACCTACCATCGACCGAGGAAAATGTACAAAGTAAGGGGTTTCTTATCTCACTCTTAATTCCGTGAGAATTCCATTGTTCACCACTTATTTATTGCATGTGGTGTGTGTACAACCCATGATTGTATTCATTGTGTAATATTCTTTAATTTATGGATATTTACATCATCATTGTATTATCCTTATTTCATGGGTGTATGTTTTGTAAGTTACCAAATCGATAAGGGAATTTGAAATTTCAATTTCCATTTATTCGGCTTTACGCAAACTTCATTGATTATTTTACTCCGAGATTATGTGTGGAATCACTATTCGTTTTCTTATTTCATAATTTCTACTCCCCTTTTCTGTGGATATACTTTGGATACACATAATCACTCCATTGATAATTTCTCAAGTCATCAATATGAATTTGATAAGAGTAATTTTAACACATTCTCCATTTTTTGAGTTAAACATCCAATTCATTGGTGTTGTTTTTATAAGATTATGTGTGAATATCATTTGATTTTTTTAAACTGAATATCTAATCATATTTAGTGTATTTATATTTGTCACACATAAATATGTCGTTGATTTATCCTTAACCTAAGGATATGGCCTTTATGAGAGATTTCATCTCAATTTACATTCCATTGAGACTTAATTATTTTTATACACCAAATCACTTATATGTGATGTATATAATGTACTTTGACATAGTAAATCATGAATCCCTTTATTCTCATGATATTACAATGTTTTTATTACCTAAATTATTTTTATTCTAGTGTCTCTCTTTTGGTTAGAAACTCTAACTAAAATACCATTTTTAAATGTTTTAAAGACTTATTCTTCTAAATCATGCTCATTAATCTCCATGTTTTAAAAAATGGTTTTAAGGATTTATTTATATGTACATTAAAATTTTAAAATTAAAAATCCTTTTAAAAGTTTCAAAGTGGTATGGGACACATTGATTCAAAAATGTATTTTTAAATGGCTTATTGACAAATAGTGTGACTTTTAATTGATTTCAAGAAAAAGGGGGATATTTCTCTCAAATTGTTTTGATGATTATTTTCATCTATGTCAATATCCTTCATTATTCTCGATTGAGGTTTATATGATACAATAAAATCTTTCATATTGTATAGAATGAGTTATGTTTGACTGTGGATGTGATATTTTTATACCATTCATGGTTTGTGGATAATGTATTAACATTTCGTATGCTAGTTTTAATACGAATGTTTATGTTATGTCTATAACTTTTCATATGAGGAATGCATTAGACTTAGTAAGTGATGGGTGGAGCCCGCTATAGCTCCTTGATGCATCGGTAGGTCTCATGAGACAAACTAGTGTCTTGGCACAAGGTCTCGGAAAAATCTTATTTGTAGTCTTGGCACGAGGCCTTTGCTATGTGGTTATGATAGTCTGTAATTATGCATTCCATCATTATAAAAGTGGTTATTGATATTTAATGTGATTGTTCGACTAGTCGAATATCCATGTGAATAAGTAAATGGAATTATTTCATTTTATATTTTCCATATTATGCTGATGTTCAAGTTTAAAAGGCTTTTGTTTTAGTTATAAATTGATTTAAGTGTTTATGATTATCTATGAAAGCTTCAGGTATATTGTTATCCTTACATAGCATCTGAGCTCATCCCTTTCAATGTTTTATTTTTCCCAGGATGTGAAAAAGTAATTTATGAATTACCTGCAGGGATAGTATGAGGGGATATGAAGACAATATGTTGTCGTAGTTTTTTTACCTTATGATGTAATGTAATATTTATCAATATATTTAGTGTTTCCAAGACTACTAAACTAATCGGTATTTTGAGACTTAATCCTTTGTGATCATTCCAATTTTATGTAATAATACACTGAATCTGGGTATCTAGGGTCGAGGCATTACAGGTTTTAATAAAATAAATAATATTTTTAAGTAAGTATTTCATATAATGTAAGAAAAAAATAATCCTTTTTTATCAAACCATCATAATTTTAAACTACCATTTATGTTTTTAATATTTCTTCTGTTTCCTTACAAATATCTAATCTTGAACTACTTATTATTAATACACCAGAAGATAGTAAAATATATTTTAAAGGTATTTAATATATTTTACTAGAATATATAAATCCAATAATTGAATATGATCTTATAAATTAACTAAAAATCAGTTGATCTTAAGGATTTATCCTTTCGATTACATAATTATAGAAGTAATTCAATTGGTTGAAACTATAATTTCCTTGAGAAATTAATGTGACAATTAGTCTTTCCTATATCAATTTTTTGATAAAATGTTATATTATTCTTTAGTTTATGAATGTTAGATAAGGTTAATGTAATAATAGATAAATCATTTTGTACAGAGTTATGTTTCGAACATAGTTGAATGTTTTACAGTTCAATCAATAATTAGGGTAAAATGTTTTTTTAAAAACAAGTGTGTTGAAAATTTAATCATTATTAAAAATAAATATTGAACTATTTCTAAATGTCTTTTTCAAGGAGATGTATTACATTATGTTAAAATATTTTTTCTAGTAGATAGATTATAATTTAAAATATTATTTATATCCTTTACATAACATCTAAATTTTACATTTTTTCAAATGTCTATAGAAATTAAATATTCAAGAGAAATATTATATTGAAAAACCACCAAGTTTGGAGATGAAATCTTTTTGAACAATGTATTTAAACTTACTAAAGAGCTCTATAGACTTAATAAATCCCCTACATCTTATAGTGGAAGACTTTATGAATATTTACTACCAAATAATTTTGTTAAAGGAAGTGTTGATCAAAAAAATTTCATAAATAAAATTTTCAAAAACACCATTTTTGTTCAAATTTATTTTGAAGACAGACATTTTTTCTGACTCATAAATCTCTTTTAGTAAACCTCTCTAAACTTATGAAAAGTAATTTTTTAATGAGATTGACAGGAGAACATAAAATTATATATGGTTTCTATCTTCACTAAAACCGAGAAGGAAATATTTTAAGTCATCATAAATATATTAAATATTTTATCAAACGTTTTGGTTTTGAAAATTCATCAAATATTAGTACTCCTATTTAATCTTCTATAAACATGAACTTTATGAAACCAGTTAATTGGTTGATGAAAAACTCCATAGAAGTATGATTTGAATTTTACTACATCTTAGAACCATTTGAAAAGATATAATGTTTTATATATGCTTCATTGTAGGATTTTATGCTAATATAAAATAATATCATCTAAAAATTGTAAAATATATTTTCATGTATGTTAAAGGTACTTAAAAACATTAATTGTTCTATTCTCCTTGAAATTATTTCATTTTATAAAGGTTCACTGATGATAACTTAGGAGGATGTGGATTAGATACTAAATATACTTTAGTAATATTTCATTTCTTAGGAAATGAATTGGTATCTTGGTCTAGAAAGAAACAACATTATTTAGCACATTACACTATTGGAGAATAATATATAGTAGCTAGAAGTTGTTGTTCTCAATCATTGTGAATGCAACACATTCTCTTGAAATTTGGTTTTATTATTACTCATACTAAAATCCTTTGGTATTGTACTAGTCCCATTTCGTTATCTAGTAACCCAAAACATAACTCATGAGATTACCACATAGATATAAAACACCATTTCTTTAAGGATAACACACTAAAATTAGATATCTCTTTTCACATTATGAGAAACAAATATCATTTAAGTATTTTTACCAAAACTCTTACTTGTGATATATTAAAAATTAGTAAACATAAATTTTTATTGAAAAAAATCATGGATTATTAAATTTTATACATACTTCGTCCATATCCTTACATTAAAAACATCTCTTGTAATGTTGGGATAAAATTTTCTAGATCTAATATTTTTCATTTTTTCAGAATTCCATTCTTCAAAAATTTTCTATTTTTAAAGCTTATATTTCATTCAAATTATCTTTATTTTAAATCTAATTTTAAAAAATTTATGATTTATCATTATCATTATTTAAAAGATGTATATTTATTTTTTGAAATATTCATGAACCATCCATGAAAGTGTAAGGTCGTCCACCATTACTAGATGATAACTTCAAGAATGTTTAATCTATTTACATATATATTTTGGTGTTCGATTATATTTATTGTTTAATATAGGGGATTTTTAAAAAAAATTATAAAAAAAAATTTAGAAATTATTTTACGGAGGTTTCCTATAATTTTCAATAGGTAAATTTCTTATATTAATATTTTAACCATCAAATAGAATATATTTGACATATTCTTTTGGAATTTTCACATGTATAAAAATTTTCCTTAATATTAATAATATGAAATTGGTTTCTTATAAACCAATAAAAAAATATGTTCATGTATAATTTATGGTGTTTGTTTTGTAAAAACCCAAATCCAAAAATACTAATCAAATCATTTTTGGTGTCTGTTTTTAAAAACACTGACGCAAAAAGGTAATAAAATATTTTCACATCGGTTTAATAAAAAACTGGTGCAAAAAATGTTAAAAAAATATTTTTTTCATCTATTTTTTAGAAAACCCAATTACAATAATTATATTTCAATTACAAACTTTTAAACCATTTCCTAATATTCGATTTGAATAATTTTGGATGTAAAACAAAGTTATGGATTAAAAGTTATGGATGTCAAAAGTGGAACGTCTCTAAGATAATTTTTAAAGAAGTCCAAATTTAGAAGGCTATAACTTTTAATCAGTAACTCCATTTTTTCTCCACAACCATTCAAATCAATGATTACGAATTTATCTAAATCACCATAAAAAAATTTTACTTATCATTGTCATTTTTTGATAAAACCGATGCTAATAATATTTTGAAAAATAAATATATTCAGTTTTTTTAAAAACAGACAAAATATGTTATTTACTTTTTAGCATCAATGTTTTTAAAAACTGATTCCAAAAATGATGTTAATGGGGATTATTTTCATCAATTTTGTAAGAAATAGATAAAAAAACTAATTGAAAACAACTTTCACATTCGTTTTAAATGAAATGAATTCCAAAAATTATCTACAAATTCATGGGATTGGTATTTAAATTTTTTTCATACTGTGCTTTTCACTTTTTAAAATACAACCTAAATTTTAATTTCAACGCCATTGAAATTTTTTTTTTTACTATATATAAATCTATTTTCAATTTTTTTCATCATTTTCAACCAGTTATATTCAATCATGTTTTGAAGGAGGCTTCAATCGATGATTTGAACACAATAATTCCCCTACCCCAGTTACCCAAAGTTAGTCAAATATTACATAACATTGGCAAGATACAAGGAATCATGTCCCAAAAGACCGATCCATTTAGTAGCCTTGGAAGTACGAGATACATACATAAGCTTTACATTAAATCATGAAACAAAAAAATAAAATTGTGTCCCCTTTGAACAGTCTTATATCCCTTATCCAATTCCTATAGGTTAATTGAAATATATTTCTTCGTATCTTGGGAAAAATAAAACTAATGAAAGGGGTGAGCTCATATGATCAAAAAGGATAACAATATAGCAGAAACATTCATAAATAATCATAAACATTTGAGGAAATGTATAAGAATAAAACATAGGCCTTTTAAATTTATAATTCATCATAATATGGAAAAAATTTATCCAATAATTCCATTTACTTATTCACATAGATATTCTACTAGTTGAATAATCACATGAAACATCAATATCCAATTACATAATGATGGAATGCATAATGTGGGACATCATAAACACATATTCAAGTCCTCATTCAAAGAATGCAAATTAAAATTTTATCAAGGCCTTGTTCTAAGACACTAGTTTGTCTCGTGAGACCTACTGATGCATTGAGGATCTATAGCGGGCACCACCCTTCAATTACTAAGTCCAATGAAATCCTCATATAAAAATGATTAAACATAACATAAACATTTGTATTAAAACTAGCATACAAAATGTCAATAAATTATCCATAAACCATGAATGGTATAAAAATAACACATCCATAGTCAAATATATCACAAAAACTTCAATAAAATATAGAAGAATTGTATCATAATAAATAAACTTCAAACATGTGTAAAATCCATCAAAGTATGTTGACATAGATGAAATGAGAACTATTTAAAAGAAATACCTCTTTCTATTTTGAAATCATTTAAAAGTAATATAATTATAAAAGAAAAAAAATATTTTGAAAATATTATTATAATCTTTTATAAGATGCATAGAAGGTGTTATAACGAAAAAAATAGCCACACCCACCATCTAAGTTAAAAAACATTATTTCCTTAATTTTTCCGAAAAGGCTGTAAAGGACCTTGTTTGGAAAACAACAGAAAGATTCCTTTATAAAAATCTTATAAAAAGTAAAAAAATTGAATAAATGACTTTAACTCGTAGTTTAGTAAAAAATAAAAATGTCTTGAAATGCATTTTTATGAAACATGATTGTGGATGATAAAGAGGTCCTAGTAGATACTCATGTATAAACAACATCAGGTAATGAAGAGATTGTAGAATTAACCCTTAACTTGTACTTTTTTATGGTCGAGGGTACGTTAAACTACTGTATAATATTTAAATTATAGTTAGTAAATTATACAAGAACCACGTATAAAAAATGATATCATTTATTATCTTCTAATATTGGTTGGCTAATAATATTTCTGTAGTATCATTGTTTTGGGTGTTAACTTATTTGTTTTCTTGTATATGATAGGTTACATAAGCCATGTTTGTTTTGGGTAGGATATAATTTATTCATATCCAAAATGATATTATGTTATTAAGAATTATTTTTAATCATAAAATAAAATTTATTCTTTAATGGTTATGATGGGGAATGAATTTCATCGTGTTCGTGGAGACGGTAATCAGTACATATGCACCACTACTGGAAAATAGCCACATACCCATGTTTTTTGAAAACCATAGGTATAGGGGTAATATGGGAACCTATACCCATGGTTTTGGGAAAAACCATGCGCATATTTTTTTGAAGACCTATTCCCACTATTTTTGAAAATCGTGGGTATAGAAAATTTTCTCAAGACCTATACCCATGGTTTTTCGAAAACCATGGGTATAATATTTTTTTCCCAAAGAACTATACCCACAGTTTTATAAAACCGTGGGTATAGCATTCCCGCGTTATGGTGGGTAAAAGAATTCCGCGGGACACTAAATTTATTTGGTGGGAGAACCATTCCCCATGGTTTTTCCTCCTATACCCACGGTTCAGATTAATATATTTAGGTAGATAAAAATTCATAAACATAAAGTCTCTATAGTTGAGTTTGTGAGGCGTTGTGCAATGTTCGTTGTGGTTATATGTTCGAAACCCGCATGGCACTTTTTTCCTCATATAGGTAGAAATATTAATATATTGAAATAAATAAAGATATATTAATATAAATCTGAGCTGGGTCAGTTGGTTAGGCGCTGGATGCACGAAAGTAAAGATGCAGGTTCGAAACCCACGGGATGTATTTTTTGAAATAGCGACATTAATTAATATATTTATCTAAATATTGATATATATACCTATAAGTTACGTAGATGGATAGGTGAGGCATGGTGAGTTAGAAATTCAGTTCTTGGTTTCAACACCTACTGCTCGTTTTTTTAAAATATATACCCATGGTTTTAAAACCGTGGGTGTAAGGTTTTGACAGCGTGTAAATAGGGTTGGCTGCTTTAACATGATGGAAAAAAATATATGCTTGTGATTTTCCAAACTGTGAGAATAGGTTGGGGACCTATCATGACACCTCGGTTTTCCATAGTTCCCAAAACCGTGGGTATAGCCTATACCCACGGTTTTGGAGGCTATACCCATGGTTTTGAATCGTGTGTATAGGTGATATTTCCAGTAGTTCATGACCAACAATATCATTCTATTGATGTTGAAATAATATTTAATTAGATGGTATATCATATATAAAAAGTCATTAACATGTTATATTTATTATTTAGATTAGTTATACTCATTATTATACCCATCCAAATATTGATATGTCTAAATAAAAAACTACACCACAGCGTGGAGATGGTAAGTCGTACATACAAACGTATGGTGACTTCTCATTCAAAGGATAAATAGAATAATGAATATTGTTGTACCATATTTATAATAACATCAAAATATGTATAAGGTACTAGAGTTATTATATTGGTATGAAAACAAAAAATAAAATTAAGTGTAAGAAGAAAAGAACATTGAAAGAGGTGGTGAAATTATTACCTCTTCTTTGGGTGTTGTCTTTTGAGTTGATCAATAAGGTTATTTAGTTTGGATTTATGATAAATGTAAGGCCTATAGTTATAATTGAGGGTATTTGGGAGGATATTGAGTAGAATTTGGATGAACCAAATGGATTTGGAGGTGTGATTTTGAGAAAATGGGAAGTACCCTTTTATAAGAGTGGTGGGGGTTACTTTAGGAAAATCATGAAATATTATTTAATTATACAATCATATCCAGATTATAATGCCTAAAAAATAATTTATTTCGATGGTAATGTGGTTATGGGTCTACAATCACTCAACCAAAAGGTTTTAGACAGGTTTAGGTCACCATATTAACCTTATCATTTAGATTTAACTCTTAGTTAAATAGTTTAACTTTTACCATGTATTCTTGTATTTTTATAATAAATGGTTAATAAACATACTATTAAAATCCAAGAGAAACCTAATTGGTTAATTATTAATATATATAACCTTATCTATACCCTTTGGATGGACCTTATATTTTTAGGAATATTATATCAATTTATAATTTTGTATTTGTTTTAAAAACTCATTTATGTCAATTTTAACAGTATTTTGTATTTTGTTTTTTTGAAATTTATAAAAAATTTATAACATAATTTTTTTTAAATCAACCCTAACATGTCATATTAAATTATAAAATTATTTTAATTTATCAAAAGTCTCAATTTATATATATATTTATATTTATAATATCAATTATTTTAATCATTCATTAACAAGGTAATTACAGCATCATCATTGTGTCTTAAATAATTTTAATTATTTAATGTCTAAAAATATTAAATAAAATACCATTATGTAGGAAATAGTTTTATATTTATAATGAATATTTATAGTCAAATTTATCTTATGTGTAACCCTCTAGGAAAAAATTTTATTTATGAAATTTGAATTGAACACTTTTATCTCTTCATTAAATAAAATAATAATATATGTCCTAATCTAATAAAAGTGGACTTAAAGGATAATATTTTATTTTATAAGGTTCTTTTTTTTCTAAATACACTTATCCAATAGAATTGAGAAATGTGTTAGGGTAATAATAATACCATTTTTACCTTTAATTATGCTATTTACTTTTAACTGTTGTAAATAAAAGTCAAAAGTATATATTTACCAAAAATTATTTCCATCTTATCAAACCAAATTTTACTTACAGATATCTACCGTGTCACTCGGATTTTTTAAATTCAATTCATAGAAGCGATAAAATTACATTTTATTCAAATTTTCCCACGTGCCCAGAAGGTGGGTAAAAGATGGTAAAATGTTCAATAAAATTTAATATATCTAATATTATTATAAAATGAATCCAATGAATTACATTGAACATATATAGGTTTTATGTATATATTTTTACCATAATAAATTTAAATAAAATAACTAATTTTTTAAATAAAAATTCAGTTTTAAACAATAACGCAGTGTTTTCACTATTCATCAAAAATTGAAAGTTTTCAGAAAAATTCCAAAAATTCATCCTAAGATAATTTTGATACTCTGAATCCAAAAATGAAGTCCATTTTGAAAAATAAATTTTATAAAATTTCAAAAAGTGTGTATTAATATTCATAACGACTAATTTTATTGGTCATGGTGTGTTAAAACTCCATATTGTGTAAAATGAAAGCTATTGCATTATTCAAAGGGAAGAGTGTCGTGGAATCTTGGGGTGTTACATTTTTTCCTCTTTCAAATAATTTCATCATTGAAATTTCTAGAATAATACAGTACAAAATGATCAAGGTGGATCTTCATCTTAAGTTCCTCAGGTTCCCATGTTTCCTCTTCAATCTTATGGGTTCTCCATAGAACAATCACTAGATGAGTCATCAGGTTTCTCAATACTTTTTCTCTGGTATCAAGATTTCTGATAGGCTCCTTGCAATAAGACTGGTTAGGATTCAGTTCTACTTCTTCTTAGGTGAGTACATGTGTTTTGTAAAGTATGTATTTTCTCAATAGTGATTTGTGGAACACACTATGAATTTTGATAGAGTTGGTGGCATTTCCAAATGATAAGCTACGACTCCAATTCTTTCTTGAATTTCGAAATGTCAGATGTACCTGGGACTCAATTTACCATTCTTACAAAATTTTATAACACCCGTCGATGGATATGCCTTTAAGAAAAAATGATTAGCTACTTGAAACTCATAATCCTTCCTTCAGTTATTGGCATAACTCTTTTTCTTACATTGAGATTTTTTGACGTGGGTTTGGAAAATCTTCACCTTTTCTATTGTTACCTCAACAGGTTTTCAGCCTATGAGTTTTCTTTCACCATCAACATCCCAACATGTTGGTGTGAGACATCTCTTTCCATATAACTCTTCATATGATTCCACATGAATAATTGAATTGAATCCATTGTTATAGGAAAATTCTACAATAGATAAATATTGATCCCACATTCATTGAAAGTCACATGAGCGAGATCTCAACATGTCTTCTATGGTTTGAATAGTAAATTATGATTGTCCATCAGTTTGATGGTGGTAGGCACTGCTCAATCAAAGTTCGGTATCCAAGTCCTTCTGAAGACTTTTCTAAAATATTGATGTAAAACAGGGATCAAAATAAGAAACAATCGATAGGGGTAATCTATGACGTCTGAAAACATCATTAACATATAGTCTTACTAGACGTTCATATGGTAAATCTTCTCTTATAGCAAGAAAATATTCCGACTTGGTATGACGATCAACAATGACCCATATTTCATCATTCCTTCTAGGAGTATTTTGTGGTCCCATGATGAAATACATTATAATATCATCCCATTTCCACTCAGATATGAGTTGAGGTTTCATGAATCCTCTTGGATGTTGTCTTCCAGCCTTCATCTATTGAAAAACCATACATCTTAACACATAATCAGCAATCTCCCTCTTCATTTTGTCCCACAAAAAAATTTCCTTCAAACCTCTATACATCTTAGTTCTACTAGGGTGTATAAATAAATTGGATCTATGAGCATCATCAGAAAATTACCTTTTTAGATCAGGTATTTCTAGAACACAAAGACTCTTCCCAAAATTGAAAATTCAGTCTTCATATATAATTTCTATAAATATTCCATCATTCACAGCTTTAATTTTCTTGTGAAACCCCTCATCATCGGTGTGATAAATTTATATACATTCTAATAAAGATGATTTAGTATCCATTTGAAAATGTGCTGATGTTTCATCATCCATGATTATTCCCATATCCATATTTTCTATATCCATGAACATAGGATCCTTTTTTACTCTCATATTTTTAACAACTCCAGGATCATTTCTACTAAATGCATTTTTCTCCTTATTTTTCTCCCCCAGGTGGTAGTGTATAGAGCAATCATAATCCTAGGGTATTTTTAGCCATCGTCTTTGCCTCATGTTTTGTTATTTTTGTGAGAAAATATACTTCAAACTCTTGTGATCAGTATATTTCTCACATTTTTCACCATAGAGATAGTGTCTCTATATCTTCAATGGAAATATTACAACTTCTAACTCAAGATAATAAGTGAGATAGTTTTTTTCATTAATTTTTGGTTGTCGTGATGAATATTAAATAACCCTATCATTTTGCATAATGACACAACCAAGTCCTTTCATTGAAGCATCACTATAAATACCAAACCCATCATTCCCCAATGGTTGAGTCAAGATTAGATCATTGACTAATCTCTAATTCAGTTCTTTAAAAAACTCTTCACACTATTTTTTTGAAACAAATTTAACCCCTTTACGTGTGAGATTGTTTAATGGGTTATCCAATCAGGAAACATTATGGGCAAAACACCGATAATAACCTGCTAAACAAATAAAACGGTGTACCTCAGTTATACTCATCATTGCTGGTAATTCTTGTATTTCTCTTGTATTAGAAAGATTTACATAGATTCCATCCTAAGAGACAATAGATACAAGAAAATAAATTTTATAAAGCCGGAATTCAATAATTTTTAATCATCCCATTAAATTAATTTCTTCATAGGGTTTTCAAAATAGTGCACATGTGATTTTCATGATCTTCATTTATTTTTGAGTATACCAAGATATTATCAATAAATAACACTAAAAATTCATCAAGATATTCCTTGAAAACTCGATTCATTAGATCCATGAAAACAGAGGTTGCGTTAGTCAGCCCAAAATTCATTACTATAAATTCATAATGCCCGTACCTGGTTCGAAATACTATTTTCATAATGTCTTCCTTCTTCACACACAACTGATGATATCCTGGTCAAATTTCAATATTTGAAAAATATTGAGCTCCATTAAGTTGTTTGAATAAATCATCAATGTGAGGTAGGGAATACTTGTGATTTATTGTTATAGCATTGATCTCCCTGTAGTCAATGCACAACCTCGTAGATCCATATTTATTCTTAAAAAAACAACACGGTCTTCCCTTTGAGAAACACTAGGGTCCATAAATCCTTTATTACTCAATTCCTCTATTAGTTTCTTTAGATCCACTAATTATACAGTGACCATTCTATAAGGGGTATTCGATATAGGCCCTGAAGCTGGAATTAAATCAATGGAAAACTCAATTTATCATTCTGTAGGATCTACAGGTAAATCCTCTAAAAACACATCATTTTATCCTTTTCCAATAAGTACATCCTCTATTTGAACATTCTTTTCCTCACCCATAGTTATTTTATTTTATTGATCCCCAATAATTGAATTTAGTTGATCTGTTGGGGGTGGAACTAGATAAGAATCTGGTGGTGACATGTCTTCTCTAAAGATAAGGTACACATTATCAACATCAAAAATTGTAACCTCCGTCTTCTTATAATAAATTTTCGCATCATGGTCTGAAATACAACACATACCCTGGATTATATCAGATTCAATCATGGGTATGATGACGAGATTAGTAGATAAATAACATTTATATTCCTTAATGGGGACTTAATCATAATACTTTGTTGTAATGATATTTCCATTAGTATTTTTGAATAAAAACTTAGTTGTTAAATCAAATTGATAATATCTAATTTTTTATCAAACTGGGAAGATATGAAATAATGAAATGATCCAGAATCAAATAAATCATTGGCCAAATTTGGGGAAACCATTAAATTACCTTCCACCACATCTTTCAAAGCATCAACCTTAGCAGTAGTGATCACATAAGCTTGTCTTTACTCCCTTGGCCTTTTTTGACGTAAGTTCCATTATCTCTTAATACATTTTTTTTTTCATAATTCCTCTTTTCTCAACAATGTTATCATTTAATATTGATAGCCTCTTACTTTCCCTTTCAATCACGAGCTTGGTGGCCTTTTTAACCACACATGTAACAGACTCTCATTCCTTTCAGGAAAGTACTGGGGTGTATATTCCCACAATTACAGCAGGATGTAAATTAAAATTTTCGTTCTTCCCCTTATTTCCATTTCTAGAGTGTTTAGCATATCTATTCTTCTCTTGCATTTCTTTAAAATCCTAAGACTTAGATATTTTCTTTTCTGTCTTGATAGCACATGAGACAATATCTTCTTACAATGAGGATGATTTTGAGGATATTTCTCGATAAATAAATGGTTTTATCCCAACCAGTAATCTATCGATCTTAATCCTTAGGTTATGTAAACAATATGTTTCATGCCTTGATAACCTTGTAAAGTTAGCCTCATACTTTTTTCACATTCTCATCCTCCTTTTACCTTAGACACTGAAATTGTTTTTCTATATCTTCTCGATGGTCACATATAAAAGTATTTTTCTAAGACAAGTTCTTTAAACTCCATCCATTCCATATTTGATACTTCTTCATCAACCTTTTTTTTGAATTAATTACCACCATTGACCTACATCTCCAATGAGGTGATAAACATCCATGAAGACTTTTTCCCTTTCGCTTCCTCCCAAAGCATGAAATATTTTCTCTATGTAACTTATCCATTTCCCAGATACAAATGGATTTATACTCCCATTTAATATTGGTGGTTGTTGCCTCATGAGGTGGTCTAACATTGATCCTCCAAATTGTAGATTAGGGTGCTCCATATGTGTGAGGTTATTATTCATAACCTAAGTTATTTATCCGAGTATGGTGATAAGCTTATCAGCACCAGTTGCATCACCAACTCCACTATAATTATATTGGGTAAGAGGGAAATACCTACATGGATTACATGCATCGATACAACTTTTGTTCCTTCCACTAGGTGCCATTTCTAAATAATGGTATACACTATATTAGTTTATGAATCACAATACATGATTCCAAACGTGTAAAATACATAACATAAATTGAATAGTTTATTCATATAATCAATAATCATAAAAAACATTCATTATTTGGGTAAGTATTTACTCATAAATCCTTCAAAATGAATGTAAAGAAAAGTAAATTATCCTACGAGTATCCCCCAGGAGTGTCATATCCAAAAGTGTAGCAAAGCTCATTGTCATGTACCAGGATACCCCAGTTCATGCCCAGAACTCCTTTTACGAATTTTCACTCATAGGTACATCTATGCCAGAGTTGCCTCTACCTGCTCGTATCCAGATATGGATGTATTTCTTAGAAAATACACAAAATCTCTACATTACCAAAATTCTACAAAATTCATCTATACTAATCCTCAAAGTCTATCTTAGGGTAATTTTCTTTAATCAAAGTTTTTTAAATATAACTTCCATGGTGTGTACTAAACTTACTCTGATCCCAACTATACCGCCTCGACCCCAGTTAACAAGAGTCAGTGCATTATTACAAAACATTTCCATGATACAAGGAATCATGTCTAGAAATACCGATCCGTTTAGTAGCCTTGTAAGTACTAGATACATACATAGGTTTTACATTACATTATGAAATAAAAAAACAACATTTTTTCCCTTTGAACACTCTTATATCCCTTAGACTATTCCTATAGGTTAATTGTAATATACTTCCTCACATCTTGGAAAAAATAAGGGTGATCTCAGATGCTCGGTAAGGATAACAATATAGCGGAAACATTCATAAATAATCATAATCATTTAAGGAAATGTATAAGACTAAAATGTAATCATTTTAAACATAAAATTCTGAATAATATGGAAAAAATAAATCAAATAATTCCATTTACTTATTCACATGGATATTCTACTAGTCGAATAATCACATGCAACATCAATAACAAATTTCATAATGATGGAATGCATAATGTGGGACATTATAACCACATAGTCAAGGCCTCATGCCAAGAATAATAATAAAGATTTTGTTAATGCCTTTTCTGAAGACACTAGTTTGTCTCATGAGACCTACTGATGCATTGAGGATCTATAGATGGATCCACCTATCGCTTACTAATTCCAATGCATTCCTCGTATGAAAAGGTGTAAACAAAAAATTAGAACTCATATTAAAACCAGCATACAAAATGTCAATAATTTATCCATAAACCATGAATGGTATAAAAATAACATATCCAGAATCAAACATATCACAAAACATTCAATACAATATGGAATATTTGTATCATAATAAATCAACATGAAATAAGTGTTTAATCTATCAAAGGATATTAACATAGATGAAATCAAAAATATTATAAAGAAGTAACTATTTAATTTTGAAATCATTTAAAAGTCACATAATTATAAAAGAAAACATTTATTTATAAAATATTATAATTATCTTGTAAGGAATTATTCAAAGGTGTTATAATGGAAGAAAATATCCTCACCTGCCATATAAGTTGAAAAAACATTCTTTCCTTAATTATGTTGAAAAGGTCTTAAAGGACCTTGTTTGGAAAATGATAGAATGATTATTTTATAAACATCATATAAGAAGTAAAAAAATTGTATAAATGACTTCAACCTATATTCTAGGAAATAGTAAAAATGTTTTGAAATAAAATTTTAAGAAACACGAATGTGGATGATAAAGAGGTCCTAGTAGATATTCACGTATAAACAACCTGCGATAATGAAGAGATTGTAGAATTAACCCATACATTGTACATTTCCATTTCAAGGGTATAATAACCTATTTTATAATAGATAAATCAATATTATTAAATAATTCAACAACCATATACATATATATGATATCATATATGATCTTCTAATATTTATTTGTTAATAATATTTCAGTAGTATCATTGTTTCGGGAGTTAACTGATTCGTTTTCCTTTATATGCTTGGTTATGTAAGACATATTTGTTATGGATATGAAGTAATTTATTCATATACATAATGATATTAAGTTCCTAAAAGTTATTTTAAATCATAAAATGAAAATTATTCTTGAATGGTTATGATGGGGAATGAATTTCATCGTGTTCGTGGAGATGATAATCTGTACGTACACACGAGAGAAAATATCATTCTATTGATGGTAAAATCCTATGTAATTTGATGTTGTATAACATATCAAGAATAAATGACATCTTATGTTTATTTTTTACATCAGTTAAACTCATTCTTATACCAATAAAAATATTGAAGTGTTTGAATAACAAACTACACCACGACGTGGAGATGGTAAGCCGTATGTATGCATGTATGGTGACTTTTCATTCATTGAATGGATAGAATAAAGAATATGGTTGTACCCTATTTATAATAACATAATAGTATATATAAGTTATTGGATATATTATCTTGGTATGTAAACAACAATGAAAGTGGAAGTTGAAGAAGAAAAGAACTTTGAATGAGGTGGTGAAATTATTACCTCTTCTTCGGGTGTTTCCTTTTGAGTTGATCAAAAGGGATCTTTCAGTTGGATTTATGAGCAATTTAAGGACTATAGGTATATGTGAGGGCAGTTGGAGGATATTTTATTAGGGTTTTACCAAGAAAAATGGCTTCTGAATTTTGATTTTGAGAGAATCAGAAGTACCATTTTATAAGGGAGGCGAGGGTCACTTTAGGAAAATCTTGAAAAATTATTTTATTATACAATAATATTATATTTATAATGGCTCAAAAATAATTTTCCTCTAGTATATGGTTGGTATGGGTCAAAAAACACTAAAAAAAGGTTTTATTCAGGATTAGGTCATCTTATTAAACGTATATTTTAGATTTAACTCCTAGTTAAATAGTTTAACTTTTACAATGTATTCTTATATTATTATAATAAATGGTAAATAAAATTACTATAAAAAGACAAGAGAGCCCCAAGTGGTTTATTATTAATATATATAACCACATATATGTATTTTTTTCAAATCATTCTTTTAGGAATATTATATCAATTAATAATACAATATTTATTTTAAAAACTCATTTATGTCAATTTTGACACAATTTGGTATTTTCTGTTTCTGAAAGTCATAAAAACTTTATAACTTTAAAAAAATTATTTATTCAACCCTATCATGTCATATTAACCATTAAAATTAGTGTAATTCATCAATAATCTCAATTTATATTTATTTTGATATTTATAATATCAGATATTTTAATCTTTAATTAATAAGGTAATTACTACATCATCATTGTGCCATAAATAAATTTAATTATTTAATATTAAAAAATTCTAAATAAAATACCATTATGTATGAAATATATTTATATTTCTAATTAATATTTATATTTTAATTTATTTTATGTGTATCCCTATGTTAAAAATAATTTAGTTATGAAATATTTAATCTAACACTTTTAACTCGTCTTTAAATAAAATAATAATCAATGTCCTAATCTAAACAATGTGGTCCAAAAGAATCATAGTTTATTCCTAAGGGTATTTATGGTAGAAATACACTATTCCAATAGAATAATCATATGTGATAGGGTAATAATAATGTCATATTTAACATTAATTACCATATTTACATTTAACCGTGGTAAATAAAAGTCAAAAGTTACTATTCACCAAAAGTTATTTTAATCTTATTGAACCAAATTTTACTTACTGATATCAATCATATGTATTGGATTTCTGAAATTAAATTCACAGAATAGGTAAAATTAGGTTTTATGAACATTTTCTAAAGTTCCTAGATGGTGGGTAAAAGACGGTAAAAAGTTCAATAAAATTTAATATATCTAATATTATTATAAAATGACTCCAATGAATTAAATTAAAAACATGTAGGTATTATGTATATATTTTTACCTAATATAAATTTAAATAATATAACTAATTATTTAAATAAAAAATTCAATTTAAAACAGTAATGCAATGTTTTACACTATTCATCAAAAATGGAATGTTCTCATAAAAATACCAAAAATTCACCCTATGAAAATTTTGATATTCCAAATCCAAAATTTAAGTCCATTTTAAAAAATAAAATTTATAAAATTTCAAAAAACGCATATTAATATTCATAACATATTGTTTGATTGGTCATGGTCTGTTAAAACTCCATGTTGCGTACAATGCAAGCTAATGCATATTTAAAGGGAAGTGTATCGTGGATTATTATGGTGTTAAAAAAACTATATCTATTATATGAAATTAATTTCATTATTTTAATTTTCCTTCATTTCTAAAAATCTCGGTAATCATTTTCATAATGATGATTTATTCTTTTGATCAAGTTACAAATATAAATCATCCGGATGAATTTACCAACTGATGTGATATATTCATTTTGATCACCATTTTCATTGTCACATGAGTTCTGTCATAAAACTAAGAGATATAAGGATAAACAACATATAATTTTGATAGAAACTCTTAAAATAATTAAGATTTTTTTGAAGCCTTAATATTCTTTTATTTTATATTATTTGGTATATGTAATTTTTATTCATGTTTCTCATGTTTTCATTGAAAAAGATTTATCTATCAAAATTTTGAGATTTTCATCTTCTAATGGTCATAAATTTTGAATCATAACTCTTTTTCAATTGAACAACCACTCAAATAGAATATTAGGAAACAATATAAAATATATAATAAAAATATTCATTATCAGCGTTAGGTTTTTGAAAAATTGGTGAAAAAAACATTTTTTACATTTTGTCGTCATTTTTTTAAAAACAAGTCGGAAAAAATAATTTCATTTAACATTTTGGAATCAGTTTATTTAAAAAATAAATTCAAAAAATGATACTGATGGGTATTTTTGGAACTGGTTTTGTAAAAAACCAATTCCATAAAATAGATGTGAATAATTTTTGGCATAGTTTTACAAAAACTGATGTCAAAAGTCATATTTTTTACGTCAGTGCATTAAACATTGGTTATAACCCAATGTTACAGAACATTTTTCTTCCAGTGTTTATTTTATATGAATTAAATGAAATAGTCATACCAAAAAAGTCATTCTTTGGATGTTATGAAGTTCTAATTATTATATAAGGACTTCTATTCTTATGAAATTTATCTTAGTTATCTTTCTATATTTGAAATGTTTCTCATCATAAGTATCTTTCAGGAGAAGATCAGAAAAACATCCATGAAACTTAAAGTATCCTGTTCTATAGTAAAAAAATAGTATTAATCTAAATAAATTTCTCTCTGTATTAATGATTAAATATAATTTCAAAGTCAAGTAATATAAATTTATATCTTATATTATGTGGATATTCTTGATACGGTTCATATAAATGGTGGATAAAATGAGGTTTAATATGATCTCACTTTATAAGAACTTGTCAGATAATAATTAATGGTTGAATAATAAATGATCTAAAAAAATTTGATTATGTAAACCATGCTAAAAGTAATTCTCATAAATATATGAAGAGTTTAAAATGGTTTAAATGCATCCAAACATATGATCTGTGAAATTCTGAAACAAAATTAAATTTATAATTTTTTATAATATTTTTATATCGTTTTCTTATTTCTTCGATATTACATTTTGAAAATAAAAATGGGAGAGAAAATTAAGAAAAAATATTAAGAAAAACATTCTAGAAAATTTGTTGTTATTATTATTAGATTATATTCATTATTTAATTTCAAAATGTGGTGAAAATTTTTAAATGGGGGTAGAGTGTTTTAATATTTCTCTATTTATATTCTAAATAAAGAGAAATCATTTTATCATTTTACTCAATAAATACTATATATTTTTGTATATTTTTTAGGGAGATTGTTTTAAATTATAATATTTTTCTAATCAAGAATTTTAGTATCTATTTCAATGAAAGAGGAACAAACCTAATGATAAAATTCATTTCCTAAAGTCAATAATATGTTCTTAATTCCTAAAGACCAATAGATCTTCTTTAATTTCAGTTCCTTGAAATTTTATTTCATGTTTTGTTATTTATAAATATGAGGATATTATTAAGGTGTTTTACTAACATATTTCTTTATTTTGTATGTCATAATTCAATTCAGATGACATTTTTATAACACATGCCTCTATATAAGTTCTTATGTTTTTTAGAATAAATATTAGATATATGAAATACCATAATTTCAACTAATTTATGAAAAATCAATAATCTAATGTTACAATGTCAACGTCCCAATATCAGATTTCTAATCACTATAGTGGTGTTGAACCACCCCATCAGAAGATAAAGAGACATACTGGGACTTTTATGAAGAAGTTATTTCTGATGACATTGTAAATGATCCTATGTTTTTTGGAATATGATCATTGGAGTTTATTATAATTGTTTCAATAAATAGAGATGTTCCTTGGGCATTATAAATAGATATTCCAACTATCCAAAATTCTAAAAAAAATTGTTTTGATTATTTTCAATTTCTTATTTCTTTGAGTGCTTCAGATTAGTGTAATTTTACTCTCTATGTGATTTTATCTAATAACTTTGGTTGGGTGAGGATTTACTTATAAACCTATTTTTTTCATAATAATTATATATTCCAATCCTACGTGATCAAAATATTCATAGGATAAGAATACTGAGGAAATTTTGATCATCTGATGGAGGGGTTTTGAGGGTAGGAAGGCAGAGCTCAAAATTTTTTGGTGATTATAAGATTAGCTATGAGATACTACCAACAAGTATAGTAGAGGTCTTCCACATATAAAAATATATACCATCTGATAGGTATAAAATTTTTGATACGTTTTGAATGGTTTAAATTCATGGATACCTTAGATCGAGATTACAAATATACCTTACATTTTGCTTTAAAAGTGATTTCTATTAAATATGATTTTATGGAGTATTTGGTTTTGTATCCAATACACTAAATTTTGTGTTTAAACATCCTCTATTATATTATTTTCTTAATTTTAGTTTATATAATTCAGATATTTTAATTTTCTTTTTTTAACTCTTTCATTACTAATAAAAAAATTCATTTAATTCCCACTATAAAAATTATATTTCAAACTGTAATTATTTAATTTACTATAATTTTTAGATATTTGATCTCCTCGCAAATTTGAAAAGTCAATCAATTTTCATTTCATAGGTAATGTCAGAATCTGATTATCATAATACTTAAAGTGGATTAAAATTATAATTTTTTAAAAACAGTACAATTCCCCCCCCCCCCCGTAGTTATATTGTTCACCATCACATCCATAAATATAAGGAAAAGTATGTTTTGATGACTTTGGTATTTTAAATTGAACTTGTAAACATTATCAAGCCTATAAATATGTAACACATGCACTTATTCCAATCCTCAAATAGTAAATTTCTTATTCAAAATGTTCCCAGAGTAACCCTCATCACATAATTGAAATATTGTTATAGGATTATTATTAAATCTCATACTATATTAGAGTTCTAATTAGATCCATAAGGTTCATCTTTATAAGACTCTTCATTTCATATATTTTTTTCTCTAATATTCCCATCGTTTAAGAAAAATATTTATAATTTTCTAACCTTACAAATTATCTATTATTACTTTTTCAGCATTAGATTATAGAATATTAACTATAGTCATAAAATCATGATATATTATATTATTTATATATGATAAAGGGAAATAAAAACATTTATAATATTCTCACAACACCACCCATCTAGTCTCAAGCACCATGGAAGTTCTAAAAGAGAGATTTAGATATTTTTCTATATTTTTTTAGTATTTTTTATGATTAAATATGAATAAAAACATTTATATTCATTGATAAAATAAATGTATCCATGAAATTATAATTATCATTATACTTTAAATTTTCCTTCGGAGTAAACCCAAAAAAAAATTCTCTGTAATTTTATAATGTTCAGTCACCATAGGAAAATGATCCTATTCATTTTTTATCACAAAAATTTTCAACCGATCACACCAAAATTAATAATTAAATACATAAAATATAAATAATATTCTCATATTAAAATGATTGATAATTCTATTATGACTTCCTATAATATCCAAAAAACAAACCTTTCCCTAAAACTATATTTTTGTAATGAAACTGAGATAAATTATGATAAATAAACAAAATATAAAATCAATATCTGAATTGAGCATTGATATATGATATGATTCTAAATGTTTCAAAAACAATCTAGAGATAGGATCTAATGCCAAATGCTATCCCAAATAGCTATGCAAGGTAGCACTACAAGTGGGGGTGTGAAATTTAGTCCTAAATTAGATATATAATATTATTTCTACTACAATATTATGATAAAAAGAAATTATAAATAATGATAAAATCAAAGAAATCTAATTATATATCATACTAATATAGTATAGAAATTGTGGAAGCTAAAGTGATCAGAATTTAAACACTACCTGATAAATGTAACAGCACGATTTTTCACGACCCACCTCCCTGGGCCATGACCATTGTCAGCTTACCCCTTGGGTCTCTTGTAATACCTTGGTTTCCTTCCCAGCACACCATAGGCTATTACCAAATATGGTTGCTTATCAGATTACTGACTGTCCCCACAGGCCAACACATGTTCTTTCAGTGTGTTCTGTCCCAACTCACAGTCACCTTGGAAAACTTCCCATAAGATCATCCATCCTGATTACTACTCTAGACCAAGCATGACTAACTATGGATTTTTAATCAGACAGGCTTCCGAAAATAAAAGTTCACCTTATTGACAAGGGTATTAAAATTTAGCTTTTTATGTCTCACTATTTCCAAAGTTGTTACATTATCCACCCCATTAAATCAAAACACCCTCCTTTTAGACCCCAAGAATCAAACCTAGGAAGTGTCTAAGCACTTCCGACAGGGTATTTTCTCTGATACCATTTGTCAGGACCCACCTCCCCGGGCCATGAACCTTGTCATCTAACCCCATGGGTCTCCTGTAATACCTTGGTTTCCTTACTAGCACACCATAGGATATTACTCAATAGGGTCTCTTATCAGACTAATGATTGTCCCCACATGCCAACACATGTTCTTTCTATGTGTTTTTTCCTCACTCACACACACCCTGGGAAACATCCCAGAAGGTCACCCATGCGGATTACTAATCTAGACCAAGCAATCTTAACTATGGAGTTCTAATCAGATAGGCTCAAGAAAAGAAAGATGAAACTTGTTGACATGGGTAGTAACATTTATCCTTTTATGTCTCACTTTTTCCAGGGGTGTTACTCGATGGATATTAAAATAATCAATGTCATATAAAAACAATGCTCAATGTTCTAAATAACAATCCTAAAACCCATAAAAGATATTATTACCAATCTGATTCTAGTAAAAGAAATAATTCATTATCTAAAGTGTAATGAGAATATTTATATAAGATCCTAGGTATCACAATTCCAAACACGGAACATCCCCAATTGTAAACAAATCAAAAGGTATCAAGCTAAAAACCCAAAACTTTTGTCAACTATCGACCTTTATGAAGGTAATAATCTTCAAACATGGATTTTATTCAACCATAGAATTAGTTATTTTCTGTTAGTGTTAGGACACTTTATCCATTCTAGCGTATGACCCATGAAATAATAAAACATAACGAAACATCAAATATCATTATAATAAATAAATTCATGATATATCATGTCAAAGGGGAGTTATACATGTAACAACCCAAGAATTTACAATAGTTTTATTTTAAATAAATATATTATATTATATATCTTACAATTCATGTAGCACTAATTTAGATTGTGTTACACACAAGGGATGATTTTCTTGATAGCTTGTGTTGCACGCAAGACCGAGTTTTACCAAACAACAATATATTATCAAAATATTATTATTTAATATAATAATATATAACCTAGAAATTATATAAATGTTAATGATTAGTATTAATTGACTTATGGAAATATATAAATATAATATTAATTTATTAGTTACAAATTAATTAAAAATAAAAATATAAACTAAATGAATATAATGAAAAAATATTTAATTTTATGCTACAAAATTAATTTTTTATTAATAAATAAAATCAATTAAAATTAGTAAATTATATTAGGGATATACATATTTTATATACTCAATCAAATATTTTTAATATTAATCCAATATATTTTATAAGAAAAATATAAGATCAAACACACTTTTATAAATAAGAACATATATTTTCCTAAAGGTAGTTTTACCCACTTTTAATGGAGAAGCGATTTGAAATCCAATTTTGACACTTTTATATATAATAATTGACAAAATAAACATATTATTTGTAATTATAATAAAAAAATTCATTCGTTGAATTTTGGGTATTTTTTTTATAAGTTTCATGTTTTGATGAATAATCTAAATTGCAAAATTACAATTGAAAAAAAATTTTTTCATCAAAATAATTTATAGTGTTTAATTATATTATTGAATTTTTTTAAAGTATAAATAGATTATGTTTTTATAATTTAATATAATATATTTCACTAGAATCAATTTTATATTGAATTTTAATACAAAAATGTTTTCATCTTTTGCATGTTTTAAACATTAATAACCAATTTTTCACCCCATCAAAAAGATTAATTTTAAATTAATTAGTATAACTTGTATGTTTTCAATTTTGAAAAATAGATTGCATATTTTTAATCAGTGACTCCAAATTATATAGATATATTTTGTTTATTTTTGGGCATTATTAATAGTAACATTAGTAAAACATTGTTAACACGGTGAAAGGTTAATCATGTAATTAAGGAAAAATAATAATAATATAAATAGTATAAAATTACCCTAAAACATGTCCTAAATTCATTGAATGAGTGAATTTCAACCAAAATAATCCTTCGTCTGAGATTATAACCAGTTTTAAGAATATTTCTAAGTTTGGAATTTATTATATTTTATTTAACGATGTGTTAAAGATGTCATACTCATATTTTAATAACTAAACCATTTTTAATACGGTGATATAAAAAAGATAAATTCAACTATAAACATTAATTTTAAATCTAATTATTTTTTATTTAACATTAAATTTTATATAAATTTTTAGGAAATGAATAATTACCATAATAGCTTATACAATGACGATGTTGTAATTGTTCAATTAATGGAAATATCAAAAAATTATATTAAAAATATAAAAGTAAATATAGTTTGACATAATTAATGTCATCCAATAATTTTATGTATGAATTTGACATGTTAGGGATGATTTAATATATTTTTTTCAAAATATCATGTTGTTATGATATTTTTAAGAAGACAAATATTGAATAATGTTTAAGTTCACACTAATGATATTTTATCATCTTGATATTTTATTAAAATAATTAAAAATTATAAAACATATTAAAAAATATTAATTTTTATTTGGTCTAAAATATTATAAATTATTTATTTATGGTATAATTTACATCAAATAAGTAAAAATTATTATCTTTTAACATTGAAAAATTTGTTATCCTAATTAAAATTAAAATAGGTTACCTAAGGGTTAATAAAAATGAAAATGTTTAAAACAATACCAAAATATGTATTAAATATATTAGTTTGTGAGAATAAAATTGTATCTCATATTATATTAGAATATCTAACATTTTTTTGATATTTTAATTGAGGTTTAATTTGTTATAAATTTATATGTTTAGAAATTCAAAAAGAGCTCCTCACCTCAATTATAGAAGGCACCTCATACCTCATCTCATTTCATCACATTGATCCTTCATGACAAACCATCCACTACCCTTGTATCTTATAATATTCTACATACACATCCTATAGGTTCTCGTATTCTCAAAATACCAACCCTTGTATCCTTTAGAGGATATCTAAAGGAGGTTCACCAAGGAATAGGAAATCATCTTTACTGGCTCCTTAAAGATTATTTCTTCTTATACATAATATTTATGTGTTTTTTCTTTTATAATTTAATATATACATTATCATATATATTCTGAGATGTTTTTATGATTGTGGGAGAAACATATTCATCCTTTTATCCATCTTATGAAAAATTAAGTTACCAGGTGTGCGTACATACGACCTACCATCTCCATGACATGGTGTAATCTATTTTTCATCCCATACTTTATTTGGATTGATATAATGATGGAAATAATGAATATAAATAATAAATATTAAATAAGAAATTTTATTGATGTTTTATAATTAATACATCATCAAATTCCTTAACCTTTCATCATTGAGGGAATGATATTGTCACTAATGTGTACATATGGCATACCACCTCCATGATGAAATGTGATTCATTTTCCTTTCTAACCATTAAATAATGATTATAAAGTTGAATATAAATAGTACATATAATATATATTAACCTAATACCATTATGGATTTGATATAATTATATTTTATGCATAATAAACATGACTTACATGATAAAACATACATAGAAAAATGAAGTAGGTAACACCTAAAACAATGGTAATAACAAAATATTATTATCAAACAGGTGATAATATAATATAATAGGATCATATATGATAACATAAATAAGTATATGGTTATGTTATAAATTAATAACATGTTTTAAACCATTATACATTAGGTTAAATAACATCCAACTAAAAGTAAAGTTCAAGGTAAGGGTTAATTTCATTATCTCATTATTATTTGAGGTTGTCTATATATAAGTATATACTCGAGAACATTCACAATCCATGACCATGTTTCTTATAAATTTTTCCAAATTATCTTTTCTATTATCATATTAATTTTTAAAGTCTTTTTTACCCATGTTTTACTTTTTATAAAATGGTTAGAAATGAATCATTTTTCCATTTTCCAAAATAGGTACTTTTGTGACTTATTCAACTGAAGAATGTTTTTTAACTAATAAAGTGTGAGAGGATTTTTCCACCATTAGTATTCCTTAAAATTTTTAAGATTCATTTAAATTTTTACAAGATTATTTTAAAGGAATATGTTTTCGTTTAACTTAGAGAATATAAAAATTAAAAATTTCAAAGTAAAAAGGTGTATTTATCTTAAGAAATTTTAATAATTTTATTAAACTATTTTCATATATCCCAAAATAAGTTGTTGTATTTTATGATTAATTGAAATTTATATCTTATTATACTATCTACCATATTTTATTAAATGTTTTATGATCATTCTTACTGTGAATGTTCTATGTTATTACTATTGATGATTTATGGTAAAATTATTCACATTTCATATACTAGTTTTTTAATAGGAATGTGTATGTAGTTTATGATTCACCCATTTCAAATGAGGAATGAATTGGACCTGGTAAGTAATAGGAGAGGCCTTTAATTTCCCCTGAATTTATTAGTAGTTCTCATGAGAAAAAGTAGTTTGGTTATGGGCTGATGTCTTTCTCGTTTACATGTGGTGTCTTGGATGTAGCATTGGCGTTATGATTATGATGTCCGGAATTATGCATTCCCTCATTGTGATATTAGTTATTTATATTCCATGTGATTATTATATAGTATAATATCCTTAGTTATGTTTTATATATTACTAGATTATCTTATATGTTATTATTTATTCCTTCCATATTATTCTCAAGACTATGTTTAAATGGATTGTGTTTCAGTTATTTAGTTTTCCTTAATATTTATTCTTTTTTATAATATCTTCCATTATGCACTTACCCTTTATGAGCATCTGAGCTTTCCCCATTCTAATTTTTTATTTTTTCCAAGATGCCAAGATGTGTACTATGACAGATATGTAGGGATAATCTAAGAGATAATGGTGTTATTAAAGGTGTCATTATGTTATATTTTATATTTTATATTTTAATATAAGATTAATCTATGTAATCTAGTTTGAAAAAATTCTATAATAATTTTATTTTGGGATTCCAAATTTATATCTATGTAAATGTGATAAATTGAGGCACGGGTTCCAAGCTATTAGGGTCGGGTTCATTAACATTGGTATTAGACCAAGGTTAATAGAAACATTGGGAACTAGATTTAGAAAGCAAAAATTATGGAACATTACCATAAGATATATTTTGAGGATAATCATATAAAAAATCCTTTGCTTTTGGTAAGTTAGAAATTATTTGGGGCCTCCTAGAAATACATCTGTATATATTAAATACGAGTGGACATGTTTCTGGAATTGATGTACATAGGGGTAAAAACATTGACAAGGTGCATCGGGCCTGACTTGTCATAACCTAATACATGATAATGGGCATTACTACCCACCTGGTTTTACAATGTCATGGGATATTCTTTGGATAATTCACATTTTTATTACAAACAATTTTAGAGGATTTAAAATTAAATATTCCCCTAAAGATAACATGTTTATTATTATGATACTATCTATACATCAATATTCAATTTATGTTAAGTGTTTTACTAGTTAGAAATTATGAATTATTATTCATACCTAATCTAGTGTATTCCATTCATTAGAAATGGATGATAGTGGAAGGAATGGAAACAATATCAATCAACGTAATACCTGTAGGGATTACCCTCCTATGCAAGATAATGTTATTGGAGCTAGATCTGTAACTAGTGTCGAGTAACTTACAAGAATAATTGACTCGAGTTATGAACAATAACATTACTTGTATAGAGAAACATAATCCAAAATATTGGGGGACAATGTTAAATCACTTCATGAGACAACAAACATCATCATTCAATGGGACTACAAATTAATTTATAGCTGAACAATAGATATGTTCTTAAGAGAAGATATTTATTTCTTTGGGAAGCAATGAAAGGGATTTGTTTTTCATGGAAATTTATCATCTCTCGAGAGATGCATTTTAATGGGGGTTACAGATTAATAAAACTAAGGAGGAGGAAGAAATAGAAAATGTGGAATGGAATGATTTTATGGAACTTTTCATGGAAAAATAACCCCCCCCCCACCCCCACCATGAAAATTGATTGGATATTAAGAGACAACTCTTGAATCTAAGGGAAAATAAGGTTAATAATTTTTCTCAATATAATGTCGAAATTACAAGGTTATCAAGGCATGCAATAGACTAAATATATGACCCATTTAGTAATACTGATCATTATATTGAAGGGTTAAATCAATACCTATGAAATTAATTGGTCTCCAAAACATTATCATCATATAAAGATGTAGTCCCATGTGCTACAAGACAAAAAAAATCTCTAATAATTATGACTTCAAGGAAAAGAAAGAGAAGAAGAGAATGGTGGAGCAAGATACATATTAAGGGGAAATGGGGAAAAAGGATTTTCGTACATGTGATAATTTTGGAAAGAAACACCCTGGTACATGCCATAAGGAATGTGTTTTTTTTACATTTTTGGAGAAAGAGTTCCCCATGTTCATGATTTTAAGGGAAATAAAGTAGCTATCAATGTGAAAATTTTCAACTGTAAGAAGATGGGGCACAACGCAAATGAATTTCCCATGAATTAAGGAAACATAAATTAGATAAATAAAATGGACCAAGGTTAAGCTTATATTGTTACTAAATTTGAGGTGGAATAATTAAAATAATTTTTGTTTTATGATTCATGAATTATGTTATGATATTATGGTTATAAGAATTATGTAATAAATAAGGATTTTACAGGTGCAAATATTCTATATGAATTTAGAAGAACAAAAGGTTTCATTATGTTTTTAATGGTGATCAAGGTATTAATTTTTTTGGTTTTACATAAAAAGATATCTTCTTCATGTTTTTTAATGAATAATGATAAGTTCATTTTTGGAAAAGTTAACCACTTATAAAATGGATTAAATTGATATTTGGAAAATATTTTAGAGGTTAATGTATTTATTCCCCCTATGATGAAAATTGTACTAAGAAATGAATTATAAATTGTTCAAGGCACAACCAAAGGATAATATTGTGTTTGTAAAAATGCATGAAGTATGTATATTTACTTACATACTTATAGAGTGAAATAATTCCTCAAACCTACAAAAAAAATATAAAAATCCATTTTTTTAGAATCGATTTTATTTTAAATCATTATAGATTTATAAATTTTAGGACCTCAACTTTCCATTTCTCATTCACTTGTTTGTGAGTGATGACCTCAATAACTCCCTATAAATATTTATGTTTTTACTCCATGCACATATCTCTACTTTCCACTAATGTTCTCTTATTCGAAATCCTAGTTTTGTGGTGGTATTCACATTCTGATATCCTACTTATTAATAATTTTTTTTATTAACCCTATTTAAGATTTGTTTTCATCAATAATAGTAGTTTCAAATATCAAGCTCTTGATTACTGAGATCATGTTTAAATTGTGAGGATGTAATTTAATTAATGTGGGGAGAATGTAACACCCCAAAATTTATAATTTTTTTTAATAAATTTAATATATTCTATATCCTGTAATTCAAACACTGTGTTCTCTTACGTTACACGCAACAGAAACTTCCTCAATAGGTTATGTTATATCCTAGACCGAGTTTTACTAAAAAAAATATATTATTAAAATTTTGTTATTTAATATAATATGATATAACCTATCCATTAAATTAGCAGTTCTGAATAGAATTAACTAACTTTTGAATATATATAACTATAATATTAGGTTGTTTCATACTAATTATTAGAAATTAAAATATAAACCAATTGAATATAACAGATATATTTTCCATTTTATGCCCCCAAAGGTGTTTTTTTAAATTAAATTAATTAAAATTACTAAATTATATTACGAAATATATATTTTTTATATTTAATCAATTATTTTTCATATTCATCAAATAGATTTTATAAGCATAAAATAAGAACATACCCAGTTTTAAGTCTAAAAACCTATAATTTTCTAAAATATGTTTTACCACATTTTAATGGTGATTCTATTTTAAATATAATATTTGAATATTTTTTATATTTTATTTTACAAAATATACTATTTCTTTTAAATATAAATATAATGATTTATTTGGTTTAATTTTGGTATTTTTTTGATAAGATTTATTTTTTAAAAAATAGATTCTGTATTTGGAATGACTGTGTCTAAATTATGAAAAATATATTTATTTTATTTGGGAATTATGAATATTAACATAAGTGAAATTTTATTCACATGATAAAAGTTTAATCGGGTATTTAAGAGTACAAAATAATATTATATAAATTATAAAATTTCCCTAAATCTTGTCCAAATTTCATTCGATGAGGGTGTTATGACTAAAATAATCTTTGGGCCAATATTATAACTCTTTTTATGTCACTTTTGTGTGAATATGATATTTAAATTACTTTATTTAAAAAATAGTTAAAGATACCTTACTCATATTTTAATAACTAAACCATTTTTAATATAGGTTCATATAGAAGATAAATTGGATGATAAATAGTAATTTTAAAGATGACATGTTTTTCTTAATCATGGAAGTTTACATATAATTTTTAAGAAATATATGGATACCTTAATGTCTTATAAAATGATGATGTTGTAATTGCTTAATTAATATAAATATTAAATAAATGATATTAAAAATATTAAAGTAAATATAATTTGATTTAATTAATATTATCCATAAATTTTATAGAAGAAATTTAAATTTTAGGGATGGGTTAATTGTGTTGGTTAGAACATATCATGTTTTATTGATATTTATAAAAACAAAAATAATGAAGAGTGTCAAAATTCGTGATATTTTTATCAAATTAATATTTCATTAAATTATTTAAAATCATAAAACCTATTTTAAAATAAAAAAAATTATCATGTTGTATATAATTTTATAAAATTTTTATTTATGGTCTAATTTAAATCATATGAGTAAACATTACAACCTTTTAATATTGAAAAACTTGTTACCTTAGTTAAAATTAAAATTATTGAACTGAGGGTTAATTAAAATGGTAATGTTCAAAAAATTACCAAAACATGTTAAAATATATTTTTTTACGGGATTAAAACCTTATATCATTTTTTCTTATAATACATGACATTTTGGTAGAATTTTTATTTATATATAATTTATAATAATTTAATATTTTTAGAAATTCCAAAAGATCCCCTCACCTAAATTATAAATATCAACCTCCTCCCTCATCACATTTAATCACCTTGATCCTTATAGATTGACCAAAACCTACCCATTTATCTTATAACGTATCCTAAAAACAGCCTAGAGGTTATTTTGTTCTCAAAAGTCCAACCCTAGTGTCCCTTTGAGGAGATCCGAAGGAGTATATCTAAAGAAGAGGTAATCATCTTTACCGAATCCTTTAGGGTTATTTATTCTTCTACTAACTCATTTTGTGTAGTTTATATTATAAAGTAATAAACATAGTATCATATATATGATAATATTTCATTATATATATGGTAAAACCTTATTCTACCATTTATCCATCCTACAAAAAATAAAATCATCAAGCAAGCGTACGTACAACATATCAAATCCACACCATTGTATACTCTGTTTTTCATCACTGCTTTATTTAGATGGGTATATTAATGGATATACATGATATAAATAATAAATATGGAATGATATTTATTCTTTATAATTAATAAACTACCAAATTCATTACCCTTTCACAATTAAATTAATGAGACAGTCATTCGTGTGTACGTACGACCTACTATCTCCATGATAATATCTGGTTCATTTTCTATTTTAGAAATTAAAGAATGATTATAAATATATATATATATATAATGAGTAAATATAACATCTATAAATTTAATATCATTATGGATATGAAATAATTATATCTTATTCATAGTATTTAGGACTTACATGAAAAAACATGCATAGAAAAATGAGGTTGTTAACACCCGAAACAATGGTAATAAAAAAATATTATTAAAAATATGTGATAAGATAATATAATAGGATAATATATGGTATCATAAATGTGGATATGGTTAGGGTATAAACTAATAATGTGTTTTAAACCATTATAAATTAGGTTTAATCACATCAAACTAAATTAAATTATAAGGTAAGGGTTAATTTCACAATCTCATTATTATTCGAGGTTGTTTATATATAAGTATCTACTATGGAACCTTCATCATACTAGTCCATTATTCATATTATTTTTTCCATAATATTTTAACTATTATCATATTAATTTTTAATTTCCATTTTACCCATGTTTTTTATTTTATAAAATCGTTAGAAATGATCTTTTTTCATATTCCAAACGAGGTACTTTGTTACTTTTTATATGGATGGAATTTTTTTTAACATATGTGCTGTGAGTGAATTTTTCCACCATCACAATGACTTAAAATATTAAATATTCCATTAAAATTTTAAAATATTCTTTTCAATGAAATTTTTTTCTTTTATAACTTCTTATCTTATAAAATAATTTATTTTAAAGTAAAAAAAGGGGTATCTCTCTTAAGAAGATTTAATTATTTTAATAAACTATTTTCATATATGCCAAAATCATTTGTTGGATTTTATCATTAATTTATGTTGATATCTTATGATATCATACCATATTTTATTGATGTTTTTCTGCTAAATTTGACTATGAATGTTTTATGTTATTACCATTTATGTTTTATGGTTAAAGTATTCACATTTTAGATGCTAGGTTTTCAATAAAAATGTGTATGTTTTTTATGTTTCAAACAATTCATATGAGGAATGAATTTTACTTAAAAAGTGATGGTAATGGGCCTCTATATCCCCTTGGTTCATTGTTAGGTCTCATGGGAAAAACTAGTTTGGGTATTGGATTATGTATTTCCCATTTACATACAGTGTCTTGGCCAAATCCTTGATAGTATATTTATGATGCTGGAAATTAGGAATTCCATAATTATGAAATTAATTATTGATATTACATGTGATTATTTTACTAGTAAAATATACATGTTTATGTTTTATAGTTCTTTTGATTATCTTATATGGTATTATTTTCACTTTCTATATTATGCTCAATATTATGTTTAAATGGCTTGTGTTTCATCAATTCACTTTTCCTTAGTATTTATTCTTATTTATGATTAATTACAATACACACTTTCCCTTCCTGAGCATCTAAGATCACCCATTTCTTATGTTTTATTTTTTAAATGACATCGTTATGTGTATTATGGTTGATATTAAGGGATAATATAATAGAGTAATGGTTTTTATAAAGGACTCATTATGTTATATTTTATATTTTTGATTGTAATGTAAGGTTCATGTATGTATTCTAGTTACAGAAATTGATAAAATAATCAGTAATATGGGATAAAAATATTGTATCTATTCAAATTTAATAAAGTGAGGAAATATATCTAGGCTACTAGGTTTGGATTTTTTACAATATACACCTCAAAAAATAATTTTGCTGTATAACATCAAAATGTGCCTCAATGAAGGGAAATTGAGATGAAGACCGTTACAAAGATCATATCATTAATCAAATGAATCAATTATGTTTATCCACTTTCCAAAAATATAAAAAAATATGAAATAAAATAATAGTTTAAAAAAATTCTTTTTACACATAACCTTGTCATGACATAATTTATTAAATAGAAGTTTAACCCAACGAATAAAAATTGAGTTGAAAAATCCATTACCTTGCACTTATACTTTAATTGAACATTATTTATCCTATTATATAATTCCCTAAATCATGTTATTAATTTATAGAAGAACCATATTCATAATTTATATATCATATATAATCCTCTAATTTCAACTTGTCACTCATTTTTAAAAAATATTTTATCATTACCCTTATTTTGGGTGTTAACTACTTCATTTTACTATGAATGTTTTTTCATGTATTTATTGGTTATTGTGCATAAGATATAGTTACATAACATAAATATTTATATTAAGGTTATGTATATCATATTTATTTATTATATATATTTTTATAATCATTTTTTATGTTAAACATGGAAAATTAAATACATCATGTCGTGGAGATGGTAAGTCATAAGTATGAATGACTAATGATATCATTCAATTAAAGGGTGAAATGGTAAGGAAATGGGTGATATAATAATTTTTGCAGAATCAATTTCATATCATAAGTACCGTATATATTCATTATTTCCATAATTATAACAATCCATGTAAAGTTGATATGAAAAAAATTACATCATTACGTTGAGAAGGAAAGTTGTATGTATGCACGTGTGGAACATTCATTTATCATAGGATGGATAAAAGGTAGAATACGGCTTATTAAGAATAATAATAACATATCAGTATATATATTATATTGTATTTATTATTCTAGTATGTAAATAACACCTAAAGAGGATGTGGAAGAAGATATAAACTTGAAAGAGTGGATAAAGATGATTACCTATTATTCAGATAACTTCATTTATATATATTCTTAGGGAAAGTATATTTGGTCTTTTGTGAATAGAAGAACCTCTATAACATAGAGATATAAGTTTTTAATATAAATAGGTAGGTTTCCGTCGATCTCGTCGGATCAATTTAGTATAAAAATTGAAGGAAGGGGTGCCCTATTTTAATTAAGGTAAGGGGAAATTTCAGAATTTTATAAACTATTAATTTAATATAAATAAATTTTCAATTCCAAATGGTTCAAAACATTTTAATTTCAAATTTAAGATCATTATTGTATCCAATTACCTCATATAATAAAATTTAAATAAATTTAAACTAATTTTTTACCCTTATCTTTTGGTTTTAACCTTTATTTAACATCTTTAACTCTTAGTGTGACAACATAGATTTCCACTCTTTGTGGGTAAATATATTTAATATAAAATTTAAAAATACCCATAAATGAATCATAGATGAAATTTAAAATATTCTTCCAGTCATTTTGATGAATTTAATATTTTCATAATTTTATATCTTTTAATAAAATATTATTTATTTTAAAATATCATTAATGTCAATTTCGATACTTTTCATTATATTGACTTTGAAAAATATAAAAAAAATTTTAAATTTGAAAAAACAATTTTATAATATCCTTAAAATTTCATGTCAAACTAATTAAATCTTATATTACTTTAAATACCTCAAATTATAATACTTTTAATATTATTAATATATTTTATTTTATTTAAATGTTAATTGAAAAATTATTGCATCAATGTTGTGTAAGAATTTATGAAAATTATGTATTTAGTAAAAGATAAATAAATTACCATGATTATGATAAATTTATTAAATTTTATAAGCCTATTTATAGTCAAACATATCATCTCGATAACCCTGTATTAAAAATGATATAGTTATTAAAAGCATGAAAGGTGCATCATAGACATTTCATTAAATAAAATATTATAAAAGTTATAATCTCATATATGTGGCCCCAAAATTCATAAATAAATTTATATCGTGAAAAAAGTTTATTAGTTTAAAAATGGATACTTATATTCATTCATAAAACACTTTTTCCCCATGTGGATACATAAGAGATATTTAAGACAATGAAAGAGACAATTTGGGACTTTATTTGATTTAAATAATATATATGGAATTTTCATAGACAAATTTCCAATAAAATCATAATTTATAACCTTAGGTATTAAAGGTAAAATTAAATTCCACCAATAATAAATTTGATAGAAAATTATTTCCTTTCCATTTATTGTTCATCTATATTAACATGTATTACCCTTTACCGAGGTAATAAATTTTACCACAATTAACATTAATATTGACTAAAAAAGGGAAATAATTACCAAAGTTGAACCTCCTGATTAAAAATATGTGATTAATTTTATATAATTCAATACCTATAAATGTGAAAAAATAATTTTAAAGTAATTGTGAAAATTTTGAAAAAAACTTATTCTTTGGAATAATAAATTTTTACGCATAACAATAGATTTATTCTCATCATAAGATTATAAAAATATTTTTTGAATGTTTAAAGCATTTGATCAAGTAAATAATATATAAATTTAATTAAAATAATTTAATGTATTGATATAAAATTAATTACATACATAAAACAAGTTTTCAAAAAATATAACTCTAATTTTAAAATATTTTTTGTTTTAAATTCAAATCATTTTATAACTAATTAATTCATTTTATAATGTAAAAACCATTATTTCATTATTTAGTTATTACTATTCATACCCACCATGGTAATGAATGGAGGATAACCTAAACATAATAATGATTTATATTTTGTTTAAACTTATTGTTGCGTGAATCACTAGTTATCAAAGAAGTTAAATATATTTGAAGTAAAAATTTCATAAAATATCATGGTGATAAAATAAACAATTATAATGAAAAATAATATCGTTTATTATAACCCTCACAATATATAATAACTTAGTTTAAACACCTAAAAATAAAATGATATAACTAAATGATCTCAAATCATCGATATGATGCAAAATTCAAAAAAACTACAAAAAACCAAACCCTATATTAATAAAATTCACATAATACATTCTTCAAATCCCTTAGTTAAATTTATATCCTTCATTATAACGAAATACATCAATCAAATTATAATATATTCAGCATTCATGGATATGAATCCAATGTTTCACTTTATGTTCTAAAGGATATAGGCTTCTAGTTAACCATTTTATCAATACACTATCAATGAAGTCATTTTCCACTTGAAATAGTATAGAGCTACATAAGAATTTTCTTTATGAATTAATATCATTAATTGAATTCTCTAGAAATTAATCAATTGGATGTTAAGTATATAAAAATAAATTCATAACAACACTTCAAGTTATTAACAATTAGAGGGGTGTATTTTGGTTTATTAAAAGAATAATTCATAAAGTAGTAATTGAAAAAATATCCATAATATTTATGATATTAAAAAGTCATGGAACCTAATCTGGTAGTTATTTTGGAAAAAAATAATACTAAAACACTATAAATTTTTTATGATGGGTCATTTTTTTATATATTTTAGTCACAATTACATATTTTTAATGGGAATCCATCATAAATTTTCAACTGATGAAAACCGCATCATAATTATTATTGTTTTAAACTGACCATCACTATTAATCTAATATGTGTTATTATTTACAATGGTGATGCCAATCTATAACAAATAGTATTTTCAACGAGAAAGTAAATTTGTCACAAATATATTCCTCCCTATTATTTGTGACTAACATTACGATCTATTGAAAATACTATTTATGATGGATTAAAAATTTCATCCCAAATAATATGGAGGAAATTATTTATGAAGGAATTACTGGTTTATCACTTATAATTGTAAAAAAATTAAAATACAGTAAAAAATTAGAACTATATAAAAACATTTTAAATAACATTAAAATGTATATAAAAAAATAAATTCATACAGATCTAATACTTGTCATTTTAGTTTGAATATATTTCAAGAAATTTTTATTAATTTTATTGTTTACTTTTCAATTTTTATTAACTATTATAATTACCAAAAATTGATTTTTAAACATTATTATGATTTTTTTAAATTATAATAATTCATACAAATGTATAATAATGAATATATATTGTTATAAATTTTTTATTAAATTATATGCATTTTATTTTTTTTCATAACTTGAACTAAAAATTATTATTTGTACAAAATAGATATTAATTTATTTATTCATTCTAAAAATCTAATTTTTTTTTTTGATAACTTTTTTGTTTTTGAAATAAATTATTATATAATAAAAATAATTGTCTGTAATATTTTAAGTCAATATACAATAATTTTTCATAATCTACTATAATATTTATATTTTTCTAACTAAATTAATACCTTAATTATAATTAGTGGTTATATGTTTTTAGTTTTATTTACTTCACTGGTTAGTATTGAATTATTATAATTAATTTTCCCATTATTGGTTATGTATTTTAAAGTATTTTTTATAAATAAATATCTATTAAAATATAATAGTTTTTAAAATTAAATTTCATATATAATTTAAAAATGTAATTTTTTATATTAACATTAATTAAATATAAGAAAATTAATTTATAATAATATTACTATAAATTAAATAAAAATAAGTTTATTAATTATTAATGCTTATAATTTAAATTATAATAATGTTTTATTTTTTCACATTATGAACTCAAATAAATTAAAAATTTTACTACATACCACTTATAAAAAACAACTAATAGTAGGAAAAACAGATATATTTATTTAAAATTAATTTAATCTAAAAATAATTAACTCAATAAAAATATTCCAAAATTATATAATATTAAAAAAATGAAAATCATAGAGTATAATTACCATTAGAGGATTACCTTTTAAGTAAATTATATGAATAAAACTTTAGATCATAAATGATGGATTTTAATATTAAGAAAAAAATCCAGATAAAATAAGAGATTTGAGAGAGAATGAGTTTAGAATTTTGAAGGAGAGTGGGTGGGGTGTTATATTATATTATATTTTTTATGACTAATATCTTAAATGGATCAATATATCCTAAAAATACCAATGCCTTATTATTTAAAATGATCATTTGTGATGAACAATGTCATTTTGTGATGAGTATTGGCGATGGAAGAAAGATCTATAAAAAATAATAGCCACTAGGTATTTTTTTGTGCGTTTTAGAAAATGATTTATGATGAATAGAATTATTCCCAAATAATATGTGGTTAGAAATTTTATGATGTAAATTTATAATGAAATGTTTTATTCACGATGTGTATTTGTGGGAGACAAAAATTTTTTTTCAAATAGTAACCCTTTTAAATAATTTTATGATTGATTTTAAAAATGTATTTATGTTATATATATTTCATCATAAAAAATATATTATAATAGTTTTAATATTCACCAAATGTGATTCTAGGTCATATATTGAGCCATGAGGACATTGTTCCTTAAGGCCATCAATATACGGAATTTTAAATATACTTTAGAATCCTCAGGATGATTGAAAATATAAGTAGAATTCATTGGGTGGATCTAACCAAACTCAAGATTTATCAGTAAAAAGAAAATATGCCACTAGGTTTAGGCCCCGTACAACTTTGCATGACTCAAGGACAAGCCATCCACATCATCAGACGATGATCGAGGTGTAAAAAATTTAAAATTTTGGGGAGGATGTGTTTCGGTATTGTCAGTTACAATGTGTAAGGGCTTTGTACTCAAGTATTTTTATTCATGTATTATGGGAATTTAGATCATTTAATGGTTTCTTCTTTACCAAGATTAAAATGGGTATTATTATAAAATATAAAAAATATATAATTGTGTTGTGACCGAATTAAACATCTCATTAGAACAAAAATCATCAGGATTTTTTTGACCTAATTTTTTATTCCATCTCAAAAAAGAGTCTGGAACAAAATGGTTTGTTATAAAAATAAATATTTAATCATAAATTGTTGTTTCTAGATACAAAAAAACATTTCTTCCAAAAACTTTTAGAATTTAACTTCAATTCCATTTCCAAAAATCATCACTGATAACATTATTAGTGACATATTACATTTTTTATTATCAAAAGGTTCCTTATGAATATATTTTTATGATGAACATATGTTCCATCATAAAAAATATAAATTTTATTATTTAATGATGAGCTTTAACAAATTTTTCTTGTGTTAAATTATTTTGATAAATTAAAATAACCATTATTTAATGTTTTATTTTAACTTAATATAATTTTTTTTGTTTAGATGTATTTATTTTAATTTAAAGGAAAATAATAATTACTATTTTCATAATGAATTATTGGTTATATTTTTTAGGTTCATTAAAAAAAATGGGCCAACTCTGACCAGCCCATGTGCCAGTCTCTCAACAACATTGGGGGACCCGGAGGTCAACCCCTTGGGAGAGAAGCTAGAGGACCATCATTGGAAGTATGAGAGAAAATCATGTATAGCCCGGAATGTGTGTGGATGGGCCCATGTATAATACCTACAGAACATAGCCCAATAGTGTTTGGGTTGGGTCTTATTTTCTGGTGGGTCGAGGAATAGTTGAGTGAATAGGGGTGTGAGGGTGTTGATCCCCCGTAAAAAACTCAAAGCGCTAATAGAAGGGATTCCATGATTTACTATAGGACAGTACTTGGGGGGGCATTGATGTGGGAAGGTTTTGAACATAGAACTATTGATCCAGCTTAACTTATACAAACATAATTTCATCTATCTGATCTAATGTATATGGAATTTTTGATCGAGCCTGCATTCATCTTCTACCTCCAGCATCACCGGAGCCTCACCGGAGAGGTCGAGATCACAGAAGTTATCAGTCTCACCTCAAATGATTGATTTGATGCTAACATTGGTGTTATCTATTCAATTTTATGAAGTGATGATGTAGAGATTCTTCATGGATATAATATATGACTTCCAAGCATGCGGTATGTCGAAGAAGAAAATGTGTCCAAATGAAAATATCCTTATAGATGGATATTCTTTTTATATGGGTTTATGTATTTTCCTAGAATCAATATCCATATAATGATGATGACCCCTACAATGATCCAATTTGGAACACCATGTAAGCATACAAACAATAAAACATAAATAGTGCTTCGTCTCCTATAAGGGATCTCATCTAACATGAATGAAAATTACATTTTTCTATGCATGTGAATCTACCATAGACACTGTGATGTCCTCAAAATTTACCAAGAGCAAGAGACTCTAACATTATATGAAACAGTAATTTTACTTACTGTATTGATTCCACTCTACCTACCATGTGGGTAATAAGTTACCGTGAGTTCAGTTTTTTCTTTCCACAAGATGGAAAGAATACGTATCATGAGCCCTTAGCCACCCTACCACTTTAGGTACTTACTAAAAATGAATTTATTATTATTATTACCGCACATAAGCATAGAGTTGACATACTAACCACACATGGTAATTATATTGACTACACGATATCACATGGTTAGTAGGTCACACAGTCAGTTGTTTACTTTTCATATTTTGTGAAAAATTTTATTACTATAAAATACTATATTTCAAGACTTATATTTATAGAATTATTTAATAAATGTTTTATAAATTGTATTTAATTTTTATTTTTATTTTTAAAATACATATATATTATAACCTTTTTGTTGAATACTAGATTTTACAAAATTTCAAGGAAATAATAAGTTCCATATCTTTTATTTCATATTTTGTTTTAAGAATATCATTATCTATCAATTCCCTATAGGGTTTTTAAAATGTTATTTTATTGTTAAATTCGGATTTTAAAATTATCATCAACATTAATGATATTTTTTAAAGTGCTTCAAATATATTTCATGGAAAAATAAATAGGCATGAATAATCTCTATATATGAGAGTGTTAATTCAAATTAAGGTAAAATATATATTTAAGAGTTTATTATTTTTCTAACTTGTCTTTATATATTATCCAATGTTATGCTCCATGATTTTTGGAGTTAATGACATATGTATCTATTAATATGTGAATCAATTTTTTTATAAAACTATCTTGACGCTGATCATTCATAGTGATTGAGTTAGATAATTGAGATAGTTATAGAGAAATATAAATGGAACCCTCATGAGAACATTGAGATGTTAAAAATCTGGACTATGGACACTATTACATTTCCTCTATCATGAGTTTATTAATTGTTTTCATCATAAACTTTTGAATTGATCAATGAACTTGAGCTACATCATATTTCTACTTCATCTTCTCTATTACTATTTTAATTAATCATTTATTTCATCATTGTATTACATTTTATCCTCTATTTATTCTCAGAATTTTGGTTTACACTTTTCTCATCCAAAATCTATCATTTTCAGTTTTCCTCTCATCTAAATGGATTTTCAGGTTATTCATATTAATAAAAATGAATGAATTATTAAATATCAACCTCATCATCATTAGGATGATATTAAAGAGTGTACTAAGATCTTAGTGATATGAACCACTCTAAAAATATCATGTGTTGTTTTTTTATTTCCAAGGAACATTTAACACTCTTGTGACTATGATAATTATAATTTAATATATTAATTTTCAATTGACTACCAATCCCCACAAGACAATATTTCAAAGTTCTTGGACATTAAAATTTGTATCGGAGCATGTTTCCTTTTAATGTATTGGTTTTAACTATTTCATTAATTTCATTGAAGTGGCAATTATCCTAGATATAATAGTACATGGAAAATATCCACTACATTGTTTTGAAATTTCAGGAATTTGAGATTTTGAATCCTAACAGACCACTAAACATTAGTGGGAGTGATTATGTTTAATGTAAGGAATAAATTGATGTATTTCTAAAAAAATATGCCTTGATTTTTGGGCTATTATGTCTAAATATTATAAATTTTATGTTGTTTGTTTAGATACCATAACTGATAATGATGATGTAAAATTTATTTTAAACTATAAATTTATCAATTATTTGTATTTTTATTAAGTGGAAATCTAAATATCCATATTTTCCCCTATAAAACTACTTGTGGTATCTGGAAGACTTCAAAATCCACACATCGAGGAACTGAAAAGTTATAGAGAATCATTATTGGTATTCACATAGCTGAATTTCAATAATTTAGGATGACTGATCAAGATTGAATCAATGAGATGTAAAATAGATTCTATAATATAGTGAATACAATCATCTCACTTGGGTAGAACATGAATAATGATTCACGTATTGAAATATTACATCGATCTCGACACAGAATATAAATTCAAAGAAATTTTCTACTGAAGAGAGTGGTGATTCTACTGAATATTCAATGGATGATCTTATAGGATCACTTCTTTAGTATGAGATAGAAATGAAGAATGATAATACTGATGATCATGAAAAAATAATGGTATATAATTCAAATATAATATAAATTTTATTGCTAATTCTTATGATTTTGAGTTACAGTAATGTGAAATGGATGAAATTAAATATTTCACTAAAGTAGTCAGCATATACATGAAAGGAATAAGAGGCTTGAGGAAGTTTCCTAGAAGAGATCATCCAAATGATAATAGAAATGGTTGTAAAAGAAGTTAAAAGTAATAAATTTGATGTTTCACAATTAATCCTTAATGAATGTTGGAAAAATTGACATATAAAGTCAAACTGTCCTAAATTTTAATAATAAGGAAAAGACAAGCAGCACAATGAAGGAGTTAAAAAGATAATATAATACTAGATGGATCTGTACAGAAGATACAAACTCTAATAGTGATTGTTCTAACAGTGATAATGAATTTTATAATAATTCTTTGATGTAAACACTAAATAATGAGATAAACATTGATTGTGATTATATTTCTTATTATGACCTTGATAATAATACCGAAATTAATGATCTAACTAAAAAAATGAAAATTTTCAAAGTGATTGTTTGAGAATGGATTAACTCAATAGAAAACTACAAAGTAAAAATAAGAATATTATAGAAGTGAAAAGGATACGTATTTTTAACTGATAAAAATAAAACATGAGAATGAAATAAGGAAATATTTCTTATAAAAAATGGATAATGATCAAGATAGGGTATTTCTTTTGGTTTGGTATTATTTGAATAAAATTGAAATGGAATGTAAGAATATTATACGTGAAAATAATAAATTAATAAATATAGGATCTTGTTCAGCTTTTAGAATTTTGATTATCTGAAAGATGTTAAAAAATATATTGAAAATATTAAAATGAAAATAACTAAGTTAAATAAAATCTTTTTTTAGTTCATGGAAAAAAAATCTAATTATATGATGTATTTTTTAAAAAATAATAAATGAAAAACTAGTTCTGGGTATAATAGATAGATTCTTAGTATGCACATACATACTTTTGTAAAAATTAGTAAAGGAAATATTTCAATTATTATGTGTTTTAGAGGAAATCTCAAAGTGAATTATGAAAATGAATATTCCTTTATATTTTCTCAACTATAAGGTCATACTAAGACTTTTATTTGTAAGAATATTTCTATTATATTACCCTATAATAAATATATTTATTAAACATGGGTTCTTAAATGTTTTATTACTAATCTAGTTGGACACAAAATTGATTTGGTACTAAAACAATTATATAATTAATATATTTTAAAGGAAGCCTGCCTAAAGAGTTATAAAGATACATGGAACATGGACAGATGGTTCCCTTGGAACATGACTGGGGAAATATCTAACTTCATATCATTTAATTCATGTGTTGTAGGTACTAAAACGTTTTATGGAAACTGTAAAGGCATAGAGAATGTTTTTTAAAAGTATTAATAAAAAAATATATTATAATTTTTTAAGAAAAATATGTAGTGGGATTAAAACATTATTTAATTATCATGGAATAACTTTGTGATCAAGGTATTATTGTTTGGTTTGAAAATAATAAATGTCTATTTTTAATGATAACATTATTTTAATTTATTATAATAGAGGATAAAATATCAATTATATAGATTTTTTTAGAACTAACCTAGAAAAATTTAAAGTGATTAAGTAATGTAGAAACAAATCACATTCATTGACACAAACGGTTGCGACATATTCATTTTCGAAAATTTTACATATTATAAAAACATTGATAGGTTCTGGAACTTCCATATTTTAAATCATTTTTATTTTTTTATATTTTCTTCATTTGATGAGGATAATAAGTACAAATATTAATTTAGATATGTTAATATGGTTAAAACATATAGATTCTTAGAAATGATTCATTTGGGTTTCTTTAGACTCATGGGAACATTCAAATTAGGTTGTAACTGATATATGTTTGTAATTATAGATTATTTTAGTAGATTAACATTGACTATTTTCATATCCTATAAAAGTGAACCATTATACAATTTTATTAGATTTGGTAAAATTTTAAAAATTAAAAAGGTCATTGAATTTCATTAATTATAATATATAAAGGGGTAAAAAAATTTGTTTATAATTTGATAAATTCTGTGAAGATCATCGATATTACTATTATTTATTATCCTCTACAACACTATAATAAAATGGTGTTGTATAGAGGAAAAACAGAACTATTCATTAAATGGAAATACTAATATATATTTAATTTAAATTACTAAAATATTTTTGGGTTTAATTAGTGAAAATTTCATGATATATCATAAATTGGGTTTACATTACACCGTTGTAAAAGAAAAACCCTTATGAACTATTTAATGAAAAGAAACATGTGATTAGTTACTTTAAGGTATTCATCTTTAGATTTTATATTCTAAATTATAATGATATTATGGAAAACATTTATTATAAAATTGATGAAGGTATCTTTATAGGATAATAATGTAACAATAAAGAATATAGGGTATATGACAAGAGAACTATATCAATGGAAAAAAATTTCCATTTAAAGTTCATTGAAAATACCATCAAACATATTACATATTATATTGATTATAGTGATTAATATAAATAATTCAATTTTTATACAAGAAAATCTTAGCAATATAATTCATCAGTTAAGGGGGATAATATATATTATCAATATAATTCTATGAATTAGAAAAATCACTAAGATCATTAATTATTGAATTTAATTGGAATTGTGGAATCTGGAATTAGGATAAGAAATAATTTTTGGATTTTTGATTTAATTCTACATTTATTGATGATTTTTTCAATTTATTTTCAAGAAGAATTGAAAGTCTCAAACTGGTTAACTTCAATTCATGATGAACATAACCAGATTGAGAGGAAAAAAATTTAGAATCTTGTTATGATTTCTAAATATTAATAGTCTATAAGAACTAAATGGGATTTCTAAAATAAAATTGATGATTCTAGAAAGATGGTTAGAAATTTGGATTGATTAGTTTCCCAAGGTTTTTTAAAAGATGAATTCATTGATTTTGAAGTTTCAGTTTCACCAGTTTACATATTATAATCCATTATAATTTTATTATATGTTGCATGTTTTTAAAATTTCAAACTATTTTAAATAAATGTAAAAAAAGTTGTTTTTTAGATAATGTTATTACAAAAAAAGGTATTTGGTAATCAACCATCTTGTTTTAAAAATGATTATTTTTCACAACAGGTTTTCAAACTATCTAAATGTTTATATGGTCTAATGAAATTTTCCAAGAACATGGTGTGATAGATTAACTGATTTTTTAATGAAAAATGATTTTAATAATTCAAAGGTTGTTCCAACATTATTTATAAAGAACATTTCTACTGATATTTTAATTTTACAGATATATGTTGATGATTTTTTATTTTTTATGCACTTAGTAATGATTTATTAAAATTATTTTCCAATGAATTTGATATGATCCTAATGGGGTATTAATATTTTTCTATTGGTCTTCAAATTTTACAAAAAATATACTATTTTTATAAATAAAAAATAATTCGCTAATGATTTAGTTAATAAATTCAATCTAGATTCATGTGTAAATATGAAAAATCTAATTTAGACTCATTAAGAACTCTATATAGAAGAATCTCTAATGTCTGTAAGTGATAATTTGTATAATCATATTATAAGAATCTTGTTGTATCTAAGTGGATCAATGCTAGACATTAGGTTTTTTTCCTATATGTTTTTTAAATATCTATCTAAACCTAAAGAGAGTAATTAAACGGATGTTAAAAGAATAATTATTTATTTTAAAGGCCCTCTTAACACCTTACTCCAATCAAAACTGTTTTAATATGTTATTATTTTCTATTTCTGAATTTGGAGGGTGTAGACATGAAAGGTAGAGTGTATTAAGTATTTATATCTTTTTACTTAAATTCTTAATTTCATTGAGTTCTAAAAATAAATTATCAGTTTAATTTTCCATAGATGAGGTTGATTACAGTTTTTCTACTAATTTATGTTCCTAAATCATTTTGATAAAACAAACACTATTTTATTTCAATGTTTATTTAGATATAATTCATATATTTTGTAATAACAATTCTGCTATTTCAATATCTAAAACTTTATTATAACATTCTATTACCAATCAAAAGATGTTATACTTCACTTTTTAAGAGATAATGTCAATAAATGGTACATCCTTATAAAAAAATTCCTATAGAAATCCAATTGGATAAATTTTTACTAAATCTCAAGAGTTTGTGAGATTTGAAAAGATATATCATGATCTACGAATAATGAATGTTCAATTTTTTATATCATGTAAAACTATGTATTATTATTTTTACTAATATATTTTTCATAATTTCGTAAACTCAGGGGAAGTTGTCCAATATTTATTTTTTCTTAACTACTAATTCATACTATTTTTTCTTATCTAATACTTTTTGAAAAATTTCCAAAAGATGGAGAAACTTTGGAATTAATATTGGGAGAAGCTGGGGAGAAAATTAGGGACATCATATTTTTTATTTCTTAAAATTATAAATTTAGTTTTGGGTTTTTAGTTTTCCAAAATTGGAAGATTGTTTGCACTATGTTTTATTGTGTTTAATTTGTTTTATAAATTGAAATTTTTACTATTTAATGATATAATTGAAATTAAATATAAATACATTTTATTTATATTTATTTCATTTAATATTAAATTAAAATAATTTTTATTAATTGTATTCCGGAATTTATATTTATCTTTTTTAACTGGCCTTTATAAAACAATTTGACACATGATCATACCACGATTCACTGTTTTATTTCACCCTTATACCAATGCATTAAATTGGTTTTGTATTGAAAATTTCATGTGTAATAAAAAATTTCACTCCATGTTTGATTCAATTATTTTTTATTTAAAACTGTTATAAATTGAAATGTTACTTTTTATGATAATTATATTGTAGTTGGAGGTGATTTCGAGGATCCATGATAAAGTCCAAGAAAATGGGACAATCTGCATATGATCCAAGAACACTAGTGGACTGAAACAAACTTTTCTACTAAATAGTGAATTAAATGGGATGAAACCTTTTGGGATGGTCTGGAATTTAATTAGATCCATTTCATCTGATGGAATAGATTCCCAATTCATCCATTAAAAGGCCCATAGAAACTGATTTGTCCAATAAAGTGGATCTACATCGGGTCATAACATTGCCTATGTATTTTGGAAATATCTCTTATTATATTACATATATAGCCACCAAATATTATATAGAGGTATACAAGGTGTCAGGAAACAACTTTTTAGTTTTTTACAAAGTGATGTATTACTGGCTTACTGGCCAAAACCATGGACCAAACGGATTTGTGAAATCAGTGTTCCCAAAACCACTTCCAACTTTGCATATAAATTGGCACCTTGGGCACCCCACTTTGATTATCAACCATAAGACATGGTGCTGCCATTTTGGAGACCAAAATATGTCTCCCCACCATTCTTATAAGTTATGTAGGCTATTTTATGTGCTACTTAAACATCTTCTTCTTCCTCCCCTCCCAGGGGTTTCTAAACCCCTTGTGATCACCCGGTGAGAACGTGATGTAATCCTGATCCTCATTCATGTATTATTTTGAATGATCATTTTAATTCCAGGATGTATGTTTTTTTCATTATCCCTTGTTTTTATTTAATTGTGTTATATATTAGTATGTTATACTCAACTCAAATGATCTTGTTTGGGTGTACCCTCTCATGTGATCTTTCACATAGAGTTCTTCCTTTTTTCCTCCCTCATTCAATTGCGGTGTTTGTGTGGTTCATATTGGTAAATTGAACTCACACAAGAAAATTCAAGGCCATGTAAATTTATGACATGGTATCACAATGTTATAACATACAATCTTGGACAGCACATCATGTTCTTTGTGTGTTTCCTTGGCGAGATTCAGTTATGATGTCGAACACAAATCACATAATCATTAGCGGTGTCTGGTGAATCATTGTGTGTTTTTTTCTAAACCCTAGGAGGTATCCTAGTATAAACATAGTAAAATTATGGTAATAGGTGTTACAAAGTAGGTATTAAAATATCTATACCATTTATTTTTAATCGATTAAGGTTGAGCATCTCGATAATCCCCTCAGTTTATTATGTTTAATTACTCTTGTTCATTTCTACTTTGTTTTATCACTTTAGTTATTCGATTGTAATATTTAATCAGTCAACACCATGTTTTATTAAATATCATTCCCCTTCTATCTTTGTAATCAAAAACCTCTTTTTTAATTAATGATATAAGTCTTCATCGATAGACGACCTAGGGTTTCTTCTATACTGCATAAATTTATGTAAAAACTAAATAACAAATTTGATATGCTCGACAACGTGATCAGTAAAACCTTGACCAGTCCATGGGCCAATACCTCAACCACATTGGAGAACACAAAAGTCAACCTAATGGGAGAGAATTCTGAGTACCATCCTAGGTGGTAGAAGATAAGAACTTGTACATGCCTAAACATGAGTGGGGTCCTTTTAAGACACAAATAATCACACTCAAGAGCGCATAGGTTGGGTCATATATGTCGGTGGGACAAGGAATAGGTTAGTAGATAAGGTGTGTAGTAATTAATCCTCCACTGATTTCTCAAATAACTGATGGTACAGATTGAATGATATATGATAGGATAGAACATGTGGACAACCTATGTGGAATGATATGATGTGTGGTATTGTAGCTCCATATAAAATGATTCAAACATAACATTATCCATTTGATCTGATGCATCTTGACTGTAAAATCGAGCCAAAGTTCAGCTACTACCCCTAGCATCACTTGAGCCTCTTTGTAGAGTTCAATATCACTTATGTAATCATTGGACATCCAATTATCAAACTGGCGGTGACATGGGAGTTCTATATTAAATTTTATAAATTGATGAGGCTGATAACCTTCATTTATAAAATATATAACTTTTATTCATGCGGTATGTTGAAGAATATAATTTATAATAATAAAAAAATCTTATATATGGTTTTTCTTTCTAGATGAGTATGGAGATTCTCTTACCATAAATCATCATGTGATGACAAAAACACCAGAGAATATCCATGCAGAACACCAGTGAAGCATTCAAAAAATTTAACATATATAGTTCTTCATATTCTATAAGATATCTCATCCAACACGACACATGATTTCAACTTACCTTTTGAGCGAACCTTTCATGGTTAGTGTGAATTCATCTAAATTTACCATGAGCTGCAGACTTCAACTTCCCATGACATGGTAAGTGTGCATACAATGGATCTTTCAATCTTCCCACTTTGTGGGTAATAGTTTGTCAGGATTTCAATTTGTTCTTATCATGAGATATTAGGAATACATATTAGAAAGCCTCCATCCAACCTACCAATTTAAGTACCCACTAAACATGAATTTATTATTATTGTATACCACATATATGTATGGTTAGTATACCAATTGAACATGGAAAATATAATTATTTTACGCTATCACATGGCCAGTATGTCACATGGTCAGCAATTTCCATAGATTATTTTATGAGAAATTATATTCTTATTGAATATTGTATTTCAATTGTATCTTTTATTGAATGGTTTGCTACAAGTTTCAAAAATGTGTTTTAATTATTATTTTTCATTGTTAAATACTTAGGTATTACAACATCAATTCTCTATACTAGATGTTATAAAATTCGATGTAAATAACAAGTTTCATATTCATTATTTCAAAATTATTTATGAAAATTTTGAACCGTCAAATCCTGAAAGGTTTTTCAAATTTTTTTTCTATTTTTATATTAAATTTCAATAATTATATGTTATGATAATGATATACTTCCATGATAATTGATGTTATTTCATGCAAAAATAAATCTGCATGAAAACTCTATAAGTATCATTGGGTTAATTTAAATTAGGGTAAAAGAAAAAATTTATGTGTTTATTATTTTACTAATGGATCTTTCAATGATTGCCCAAAAATTTACTCCAAGATTTTTGGAGTTAATGACACAAGTAGTAAATGCCAAGTGAATAAAAAATGATAAAAATATCTTGATAAAGATCATTTACAAGTATTGACTATGATAATTGAGATAATTATATATTCATAAAAATATAAACATCATATGATATTTTCATAATATTGCATCTAGAATATGACTAATATTACATTTCCTTGATCATGAAAGACTTCTTCTTTTTCATCCTCTACTACTGAAGTGATCAAAGAACTTGAGCTACATAAAATTACCACATCATTTGCTCCACTAATGATTTAATTCTTTATTTTTATCATCATTGTAGTAATTTTTATCCTTTATTCGTTCTCTGGAGTTTGGTTAACAGTTTTATTATCCAAAATATGTCATTTTGGGTTATTCCTCTCATCTAAAATAAAGGTTGGGTTATTCATACCATATAAAAGGAACTAGTAAATATCTATCTCCACCCCAGGAAGAGGATATTGAAGAGTGGAGTAAGATCATGTTGATTTGAACCATTATAACAAAATTTTGTGTTATTTTTCTTTAATTCTACTACACATTTGACACTATTATATCTCTGATAATTATAATTCTACAAAATAATTTTAAAAGGACTATCCACTACCCCCCCCCACCATAATACTTATTTACATACACTAGGACCTAATAAGATTCCACCCATAAATTATATTTTTATATTCATTAATTATATGATTGATGTTATAGGGGATATGCATTACTTAGGTGAGGTTATTGAAGATTTTATCATAATCAAGATGAGACTATATATATTACCATTATATTATAATCACATTATCTTTTTCATTAAAATAATGGATCTCAAAACAAAATTATTTGATTTCTTTTAAATAAAAGTTATCATATATGAGATTAAGATAAATGTTAGTGGTATTTTTCTATATAAAAATAAAAAGGATATGGCGTTTAAATTTATATGAAACCCAGTCATGGAAGAAGATATAGAGGTTGGGCAACTTGATACAATACAATAATTTATCTCCTCTAGTATCATATGTGGTCTAGAAAAATACAAATTAAAACTTTTACCGACATGTTTTTTTGTGAAAAAATTAATATAATTTGATAGTAATTTCCTAAAAAAGATATAAGAAAATAAAGAAGATTGAAAATATCCAGAGATATATTTCCAAATAAAAATTAGACGGCAAAATTTCATAAAGGATATTATAAAAGTAAAAGCTTTATCTCCAATTATGATGTATATATTAATAACATAGAAAAAAATTATATTAATGATTATAAATATTTATACATTGTTTTATTTATTTTACAATCTCAAAATAATATGACTCATAATGAATAAAAAAATTAATTTGGTATATTTATTTGACCTAAATGATGAACTTGAAACAATATTATATGAGATTTATGTCCAAAGAGAATGTAAAAAATTAGGATAATTGAATTTTTTGATATTTTTATGCTTATATGAATCAATGTAAAGAGATAATGGATTGAAATAACTAGATAAAACTCTTATATCTAAAACTTATAAAAATTATAAGAAATTGATTGAGCTTAATCTCAATGTTAAAGAACATTCACGATTTATTGAAGTGTTTACAATTATTTTCAATGTTAATATTGAATGTATTATATAACTAAATGATATAATTTTATTAGGTTTAAAGATAAATTGAATATCTAATGATATTCTCACAACTAAGTATATCATCAAGTAAAACTGTAAAATTTGAAATTAATTTAAATGAGAAGGAAAAATATAAAAATGAAGAATTTTAATAAGGATTGATGAATTACAAAAAAACAATGATCACATATTTAAGGTAAAGAAGGTTTATATTTTGATCCATACTAAGAAGAGATGAATATTCAACTGATGAATCAAGATGACACACACAAAAAAAATATTAATTTGGGTAAAGTTTAAGAAAAGATAACTACAAAAAGAATGATTAATCAGATACATTAAGAGTAAAAAAATTTATAAAATCATGGAAATTCAATGAATTGTTTCCCAATTACTAAGATGATAAAGGAAGATGAATCATCTCAAAGAAAAAAATGATGGTTTATGGTATTATATTTTTTAAGAAAATATTGAAAATTCATTTCAGTATAGAAACAATGAATGTGACATGATGTCACGACCCGACCCTACCCGGGCTCGAGCCGCAACTACCCCAAGACCACCTCCATAGGCCAGGGGATGGCGACCAGCGTCGAAGGCACAACAACTCGGGGAGGCCTTTTCCTAAGCACCTGTACACACGCACACGCAGCAAACTCAATGAAAAAGTGAAGAGAAAAAGGAAAGACGAGTAAAGAAAAGGGAAACTGCTATAAATATAACCCACAAAGTGCATCTACATATATACAGTACAAGGTAAAAACTGAAAAGAAATGGGGAAAAACATGCGCCCAACCAAAAAGTGCCACAACCCGGCAACAGCTAAACAAAAGAAACTGCTGACGGGTCTCCCACCTCGAACCCGGCCACGACCACCGCACGCGGTCCAAGCTCCCAAGCAACTATGCTCCACTGACGTCACGCTCCACCTGTCCATCTTCTGCAAGGGAATACTAAGTGCGGGAAAATCCCAAGCAGGGGTGAGTATAAAAATACTCAGTAGGATACCCCGAAGTCTCGAGGGAGAAAAAAAAGGAGGTACCGAAGGGTGAGCGGTAGAGCAAACAGAAAAGTAAAGGAGTACAACAAGGAGTGCAGTAAAGAGTCCAGCTCAACCCAACAAGAGGAAAGAAGGTAGACTCATCCAGACACAAGGAGATGGAAACGGTGAGAAGATGAACTTCTCGTCGAGTCTTCGCTACCTATAGTAGGAGAGTAGAATCGTCCAACTAGGAGAAGCTATACACGGAAAGCACGTGGCATACCCCACACGTCTTCGCCTCCCCTGGAAGGAGAGTAGCCAAACCCAAGAAGTGGGTACCAGAAACAAGGTATATACATGTCCGTATGCTCAAAAAGAAGCCCGAACAAACTCTTAAGGGGATCTCTATCCCATACCTCAGCCCAAGAAAGAGTAGCCCACAGTCCCAGAAGTAACACCATCGATGCCCAGCATCCCGCACGTCTGCCCCGAACCGCATGCCAAGGGGATCAATCACCACACCTCGACACTATCTGCTTTGGGCGGCACTGACTCGCCCGCACGGTTTTAGGTCGCGTCCCAAGGACGCGTCTCAGTGGGGGAAAGTGCTCCCCGTACTTGAGAGTTCTGGGGGAACGTCAACAACAACTCGTCACTGCCCCGCATTCGAGAGGTCTTCTCAAAGTCGACAGGCGACCCCCTGCCCAGCCCCGCTGGAGGATCCCTGGAAGTCAACGGGTTCCCACTACAGGGATACCCGGAAAGTCGATGGGTGCCTCACTGCCCAGTCCCGTAACAGGGTAATCCACTGGAGGGCGACCCGGATAATGTCAGCGACGGGACCACTGCCCAGCCCAGCTGGAGGTAACCTGGCATCGGGGGCCACTACCCAGCCCAGCTGGAGGCAAGCCCGGCATCGGGGACCACTGCCCAGCCCAGCTGGAGGTAAGCCCGGCATCGGGGACCACTACCCAGCCCAGCTGGAGGTAAGCCCGGCATCGGGGACCACTGCCCAGCCCAGCTGGAGGTAATACTGGCATCAGGGACCACTGCCCAGCCTAGCTGGAGGTAAGCCCGTCATCGGGGACCACTGCTATGGCCATCCCTGCTGGATGGTACTGCTCGGTAAACACCACTGTACTGGTCATCCCTGCTCATTGGTAACCCACTGGCGAGCCCCGCTCGAAACAACCTCAGCTCTTCTGGAACAACCTCAGCCCTGCTGGAACAACCTCAGCCCTTCTGGAACAACCTCATCCCTGCTGAAACAACCTCAGCCTTGCTGGAACAACCTCCTGGGTAGAGGATCGGTGCCCGCGTAAAGTTTTGGTAACACAGAAACCACAAGCTCTACCAGGGAACACGGAGAAACGGGAGATACTCCCTAGGCCTCACAAGGCAATCCCGCTCCAATACGCTTATTCACTGTCGAATCAGACCGAGACACCTCATCCCAGAAAGTGGGGAAAACACCCATGCTGCACGGAAACCCGTAGTCGCAGACGGTGTCGCAGTCCGGTGAAAGGGCACAGTAATGAAACCCCTAATAGCCAAAGAAGCGGAGGAACCAAAACATCTCTGTAGGCCATACCATCGAGCACAAGACCATGGGGAGACCGCTCGACCCTGCTGGTCAGACAAAAGAGCACCAGGCCAGGGGAAACTCTACCCTGCAGGTTAAACAAACGAGCGAAGAGCCAGGGGAAAACTCCTCCATGCTGGCCAAACAAATGACCACAAAGCCAGGGTAAAACTCCACCCTTCTGGTCAAACAAACGAGCGCAGAGGGACCCTCTATGTCGCGAGAGGTCAAGTACGCAAAGCAGATCTTGACACGCACGTGGGGCCTACACGACGTGTGGCCCCAAGTCAACCCCAACTGAGCGCACAAACATTCTCAGATACAATCAACCACACGTACCTCCAAGCACTGTCGTATACTCCCGGAGTATACCTCATTCCATCCCAAAAGGCTATCATGCACACGGCACCCAGCGTCAACGCGAAGGCGTGATGTAACAACTCCACTCAAAGTGTCCGCTACAACAAGGTAGGGCTAACCACCACTGGAGCACCTTCCACATTCCACATTCAACAAGATCACGCAAGAGGCTTCGCACAACCCAACGGATCACACTATTGTAATCCTCGCGGAAAAACACGCGAGATCGAATACTTACTCGCCTCAAACGGATATCCGATGAAAAAGTCACCAACACCGCCTCACACCCCGAACGGCGTCCCGTGATCCCGAGCCTCGACCCCGAAAACAGTCGGGCACATCACACCATTGCGATCCCCTCGGGAAAACACGTCAAAAGCACTACTCACTTGAGTGCAACAGATATTCGGAGAAAAAGGTGCATCCCGGCGCACTGCACACGAGCAGTGCCACGTGGGACCCACATCCCGGTCCCCAAACTCAACAAACGGATTGCACCGTTGCGATCCTCTCAAAAAAGTACACGAAATGGACTATTAACTTGTCCAAAACGGTCACCCGGTGATAAAGCTGGAAATCACCATCAACTCCCGAAACAGCCCTCGTGGGGTCCGCACCATCGTGCATAATTACAGCGGGCAGACTGCGCCAATGCGTTGCCCTTGGAAAAACACCCAACATCGACTGCTCGCACGCCCTGAACGGACATCCGAGGAAAAGGTCGTTACTAGCTCCACGCAGCTCAAAAGACGGGTCGTGTGGACCATGCATCATCTTCGGCCTCGACGCCTGAAACCACCCTGGAAACCTCCGCCTCGATACCAGGGTCCCAACACCACTGACGGCGCTCAAAACGGATGTCGGACGCGTCTACGCCGTCCAAAATAAGAATCTTGGGGATTACGCTCACCCACTTAGGGACAGGTCGCGCCTCCGCGACCCCTCATTTCAGGAATTAAAAATTCCTGAAACCATATCAACAAGACCGTCTCGTCAATACGGTTCCACCGCCGTAGACGGCGCGTCAATCGGACGCGTCGTTTAAGAGTTACGGCATTTTAATGTCGTCGGACGCAGGTGGGGATGGACCGGACCGGTCCGGCCGGTCCACACCCCTTAGGTCGGCTCAAGCCGGCCGAACCACCGCGGCCGCGGTTCACCAGCGTGGACCGCGCGCCTCTAAGCCGACCAGCCACGTGGCCGGTCCCTTCTCCACGCGGAGACCCACGTTCAGCGGGTCTCTGCCTCCCGAGCGGGGTCGCGCACCGCGACCCCAGACCCCGCGTCAACCGGCCGGCTACGCCGCCCGGTGCTTCTGCTCCGCCGCGGAGAACCTCCGCCGGGCACCACCGCCGGATGCCGCTCGGCCTCCGCGAGCCCCGGCCGGTGCTGAGGAACCCGCCGCCTGCCAAGGTGAAGCCACCGCCGCCTACAGGAGCCGCGCTGCCGCATATGCCCGCCAGAACCCGCCGGGAATCACCCAGAAATTCCAGCAAACTCCGGCAATCATCTGTGAGCAGCTCGGGACTCGGAATTGAAATCCGAAAGCTGTGTCAGAAAGATAATTTACTCTACTACGCATTCATGGGTTTCCTTCGAAAATCCGAGAGAGTTTCAATAAAATTAATCGAGTTCAAAGTAGGTGCGGTGAATGAAAACTCAAACGACAAATCCTACCTCGCGGGGCTTCGCCCGAAGCTTCGCGACGATCCGCCGGCCACCACGCCTCGCCGGAGCTGTCTCGCCGGAGTCTCACTGGAGATGGAGGAGGAGGAGGGAGAAGAGGGGCTGCCAGGGGAAAGGGGAATGAGCGGAGGGAGGAGGGTGTGTTAAGCGTTTAAATAGAAAACGCTTAACCACACGCCCGTCGGCCCGGACCCGAACTCCCAGCAGGGTCAAGGTTAAGCCTCCCCTAGGGTAAAAACAACCTCCCAAGAACAACGGCGGTCTCATAATTTTAATCCGAGATCCCATTCAAATGTTATAAAATTTAATGTCTGAAGCCGCTAAATTACGGAAACGCCCCTGGGGCCATTTTTCACAAACGGCCCGCGCCCGTGAAACATATACCCTTCATAGGGTAAACAGCACGCTCTGAACTCAACGGTGCCCTCTGTTTTCCAATAAGAGCCACCGTTTAAGAGATACCTGTGTTTCACCATTAAACGAATTAATTTAATTTATTTATCCGTTTAATGTTCCGGGAGCGGGCGAGGGGTCCAAACATCCCGCGCCGACATGTTTTATGTCACTCCTAGGGTAAACAACCCATTCCGGACCCATCCGTACACTTGTATCCCTGATCCGGATCACCGTTTTGGAGTTATCTCATTTATTTATCATTTCCAGTGTGAACGCACTGAAAATTTAATTTCGGCCACTACGGGGCTCGGAATCGCACGTCGTCTGAAGGCGCTGCTCTGTAATATCATCAAGAATATGCCAAAGTCATTCACAGCAAAAACTAGGATCTTACATCATTCCCTCCTTCAAGATTATTGTCCTCGAAAAGCAAAACCTAGGGAAGAACACTGGGTACTAAGCCTACACCTGGATTTCTCATACCCAGAAGAACCCACGCACAGCTATGTGCCTCCACACACAGACCAAAGGATTGATCTGTTCACGCGAGGTCAGCCCTTGCTGACGTCGTGCACCCATTCCAGACTTTGGGGTTAGGGAAAGGTGGTAGGGTACCTCAACATCCCTTCGCACGGTCTCAACCGGCCCGAAGGCCCTCGGGGGTAGCTCACCTCCCCGGCCAAACCTCTACGTCGCACGCCGTGACTGGAATCACCACCCACACCTGAAACAAGGCCCGGTAATTCCCTCCTTCAGAATATCCATATAGTGAAGCACCCAAGGATATCTGGTCACGCAAGATTTCACAGTCGATGCTCTCTTACACGCTCAAAAGGCGAAAGAGTCAACACCATTGACTAAAGGAAAAGGTCTCACGCCTTTTTCCTTACCAACACAGGGTCACACCCGACTCCCTGCGTCACCCTGGTAACACATCAAACAAGGAGCATGGAGGAAATTAGATCACACACAGAGTCTATCAATTCTACTGCCCAAAGGTAGAAGAGCTGTAGAGAATACCTCTTATCTCCTCATTCTCTGCAGGATCGTAGACATCCAAAGCTCGCGGCTGCCCGCGGTCCCAACTGTCAGCTACCAGAACCTGACGTGGACCCCCTAGTGGTGATGGGAAGACCTCGTAACGTCGTCCCCCACTACCAGCTCCTTCCACTCCTCTGCTAGCACCACCTCTCTGGGTACTACTCTGATCACAGCGCTGCCTCTGTCGTGGTGGTGCACATGCTGCCTGCCCGAAGCTCCCAGCAACTCGGGTCGGGTAGTCTCGTGCCAAGTGACCTCGCCCGTCACAATCATAGCACTGACTCTCTCTGGGCTGCACTGGTGCCCTCCGGCGCCACTATGGTGTATGACCACACCCCTGAGTCTGGTTGTCAGAAATACACCTGCGCCGAGGTCCTGCTTGTCGACGCCCACTAGCTGTGGCAGACGTCTCGGCTCCAACGTGCCTGCTGCCACCACCAACACTAGAACGCGACAGGAATCCCTCTGTCACCGTCTCCTGCTCTAGCACCCCGACATATGTGGAAATTCCCAAAGGTACTATGACAGAACGAATTTCTCGGCGGAGACCCTACTCAGACATCCGCGCTCTGAGGTTGTCATCACGGACAATGTTCAGGTAAAAGCGTGCACGGTCTGCAAAACTAGCCGTGTACTCGGCCACCGTCATCCCTCCCTGCTGAAACTGCAGGAGCTCCTGAATCTGAACGGAGCGCAAGCAGGAGGGGAAAAACTCCTCAAGAAACAAAAACTGATAGTCGTCCCATGAAAGTGACGACTCTTCAAGACACTGAGTCACCAGACTCCACCAACGCCAAGCTGCTCCACGAAAAAGGGTGGCCGCTAAAGCCACTCTCTGATCTGTCGGCGTCTGCACAAGCCTGAAAAGGCGAACCACTACCTCGAGCCAAACCTCTGCTTCCTGAGGGTCTGGCTCACCACTGAACCTCAGCGGTCTCTGCCGCTGGAACTCACGAAGCGCGCTCAACCTGCGCTCCAGCTCAGCCTGCTCTACTGAAACTTCCTGCTGCTCAACAGGTGGGGGTGCTGCTACCGGCCCACCCGGAGAAAGGGGCTCGCATGATGGGTCCTAGACTGTGGCCTCGTAGCTCACTGGGTCGTCGTCATGAACCAAAGCTGCTATCTTGGCTGGCTGTCCTTGCGGAGACATCCTGAAAATTATCAAGGAGTGCCGCAGTCAGATGAGCATATATTTATAAACCAAAAACAACAACGATGGGGAGCTGACTCAAGAAGGACAGTCAAAACTCAGTCCTATGTGATTCACAAACAAATTTCCCTACAAAAAGTGTCTCAGCATGCCGAGTTGACATGCGGGTTATCAAGGTCTGGGTGAATGGATACGTCGGCCGCCGCACCATCACTAGACTCCCTGGCCTGAGAGCCTCTCTCGAGACACATTAACATAGTTTCCCTATATCCCAACCAATTCCTCTTTTAGGGACGTCCGCACAATGTCCCATGGAACGAACCACCTCTGATACCACTTTCTCATGACCCAACCCTACCCGGGCTCGAGCCGCAACGACCCCAAGCCCAACTCCATAGGCCAGGGGCTAGCGACCAGCGCCTAAGGCACAACAACTCGGGGAGGCCTTTTCCTAAGCACCTGTACACACGCACACATAGCAAACTCTATGAAAAAGTGCAGAGAAAAAGGAAAGACGAGTCTAGAAAAGGGCAACTGCTATAAATATAACCCACAAAGTGCATCGACCTCTATACAGTACAAGTTACAAAATGAAATGAAAAGGGGGAAAACACGTGCCCAACCAAAAAGTGCCACAACCCGACAACCGGTAAACAAAAGAAACTGCTGATGGGTCTCCCACCTGGAACCCGGCCACGACCACCGCACGCGGTCCAAGCTCCCAAGCTCCTATGCTCCACTAAAGTCACGCTCCACCTGTCAGTCGTCTGCAAGGGCACACCAAGTGCGGGAAAATCCCAAGAAGGGGTGAGTATCAAAATACTCAGTAGCATACCCTGAAGGCTCGAGGGAGAAACAAAAGGAGGTACCGAAGGGTGAGCAGTAGAGCGAACAAAAAAGTAAAGGAGTTCAACAATGAGTGTAGTAAAGAGTCCATCTCAACCCAACAAGAGGAAAGAAGGTAGACTCATCCAGACACAAGGAGCTGGAAATGGTGAGAAGATGAACTTCTCGTCGAGTCTTCGCTACCTATATTAGGAGAGTAGACTCGACCATCCAGGAGAAGCTAGACACAGAAATCACGTGGCATACCCCGCGCGTCTTCGCCTCCCCTTGAAATAAAGTACCCAAACCCAAGAAGTGGGTACCAGAAACACGGAATATACATGTCCATATTCTCAAAAAGAAGCCCGAACAAACTCGTAAGGGGATCTCCGTCCCATAGCTCGGCCCAAGAAAGAGTATCCCACAGTCCCAAGAAGTAACACCATCGATGCCCAGCATCCCACACGTCTGCCCCGAACCGCAAGCCAAGGGGCTCAATCACCACACCTCGACACTATCCACTTTGGGCGGCACTGACTCGCCCGCACGGTTTTAGGTCGCGTCCCAAGGACGCATTTCGGTGGGGGAAAGTGCTCCCCGTACTTGAGAGTTCTGGGGGAATGTCAACCACAACTCGTCACTCCCCCGCAGTTGAGAGGTCTGCTCAAAGTCGACAGGCGACTCCCTGGCCAACCCCGCTGGAGGATCCCTGGAAGTCAACGGGTTCCCACTACAGGGATACCCGGAAAGTTGACGGGTGCCTCACTGCCCAGTCCCGTAACAGGGTAAACCACTAGAGGGAGACCTGGCTAAATTCGGCGATGGGACCACTGCCCAGCCCAGCTGGAGGTAACCCGACATCGAGGACCACTACCCAGCCCAGCTGAAGGTAAGCCCGGCATCGCAGACCACTGCCCAGCCCAGCTGGAGGTAAGCCCGGCATCGGGGACCACTGCCCAGCCCAGCTGGAGGTAATACTGGCATCGGGGACCACTGCCCAGCCCCGCTGGAGGTAAGCCCGGCATCGGGGACCACTGCCCAGCCCCACTGGAGGTAAGCCCAGAACTACTCTGGCCATCCCTGCTGGATGGTACTGCTTGGTAAACACCACTGTACTTGCCATCCCTGCTGGATGGTAACCCACTGGCGAGCCCCGCTCGAAACAACCTCAGCTCTACTGGAACAACCTCAGCCCTGCTAGAACAACCTCAGCCCTGCTGGAAAAACCTCAGCCCCGCTGAAACAACCTCAAGCCTACTGGAACAACCTCTTGGGTAGAGGATCGGTGCCCGCGTAAAGTGTTGGTCACACCGAAACCACAAGCTCTACCAGGGTACACGGAGAAACGGGAGAAACTCCCCTTGCCTCACAAGGTGATCCCACTCCAATCCACTGAATCACTGTCGAAGTGGACCGAGACACCTCATCCCAGAAAGTGGGGAAAACACCCACACTGCACGGACACCCGTAGTCGCAGATGGTGTCGCAGTCCGGTGAAAGGGAACAGTACTGAAACCCCTCAGAGCCAAAGAAGCAGAGGAACCAAACCATCTCTGCCGGCCAAACCATCGAGAACAAGACCAGGGGGAGACCGATCAACCCTGCTGGTCAGACAAAAGAGCACCAGGCTAGGGGAAACTCCACCCTGCTGGTCAAACAAACGAGCGCAGATCCAGGGGAAAACTCCTCCCTACTGGCCAAACAAACGACCACACAGCCAAAGGAAAACTCCACCCTGCTGGTCAAACAAACGAGCGCAGAGGGACCCTCTACGTCGCGAGAGGTCAAGTACGAAAAGCAGATCTTGGCACGCATGTGGGGCCCACATGACGTGTGGCCCCAAGTCAACCCCAACCGAGCGCACAAACATTCTCAGATACAATCAACTACACGTACCTCCAAGCGCTCTCGTATACTCCCAAAGTATACCTCATTCCAGCCCAAAAGGCTATCATGCACACAACACCCAGTGTCAACGCGAAGGCATGACGTAACAACTCCACTCAAAGGCCCAGGCACGACCAACCACATCTCGTGAACCATTTGTATCACTCTCCCAAGAGTGAGCGATCACACGCCAAGGGTCCGCTACAACAAGGTAGGGCGAACCACCACTAGAGCACCTTCCACATTCCACAATCAACAAGATCGCGCAAGAGGCTCCTCAAAACCCAATGGATCTCACTGTTGTAATCCTTGCAAAAAAACACGCGAGATCGACTACTTACTCGCCTCAAACGGATATCCGAAGAAAAAGTCACGAACACCGCCTCACGACCGAACGGCGTCCCGTGATCCCAAGCCTCAGCGCCGAAAAAAGTCGGGCGCATCGCACCATTGCGATCCCCTCAGGAAAACACGTCAAAAGCACTACTCACTTGAATGCAACGGATATCCGGAGAAAAAGGTGCATCCCGGCGCACCGCACACGAGCGGTGCCATGTGGGACCCACATCCAGGTCCCTAAACTCAACGAACGGATCGCACCGTTGCGATCCTCTTGAAAAAGTACACGAAATGGACTATTCACTTGTCCAAAACGGTCACCCGGTGATAAAGCTGGAAATCACCATCAACTCCCGAAACGGCCCTCGCGGGGCCCGCACCATCATGCGGAATTACAGCGGGCAGACTGCGCCAACACGTTTCCCTCGGAAAAACACCCAACATCGACTGCTCGCACGCCCCGAACGGACGTCCGAGGAAAAATTTGCTACTAGTTGCACGCAGCTCAAAAGACGGGCCGCGGGGCCCGCGCCTCATCTTCGGCCTCACTGCCTGAAACCACCCTGGTAACCTCCACCTCGATACCCGGTTCCCAACGCCACTGACAACACTCAAAACAGACGTCGTACGCATCTGCGCCATCCAAAACAAGAATCTCGGTGATTACGCTCACCCACATAAGGACAAGTCGCGCCTCCGTGACCCCTCGTTTCGGGAATTAAAAATTCCTGAAACCATCTCAACAAGACCGCCTCGTCAATATGGTTCCACCGCCGTAGACGGCGCGTCAATCGGACGCGCCGTTTAAGAGTTACGACATTTTAATGTCGTCGGACGCAGGTGGGGGTGGACCAGACCGGTCCGCCGGTCCACACCCCTTGGGCCGGCTCAAGCCGGCCGAACCGATGCGGTCGCGGTTCACCCACGCGGACCGCGCGCCTCCAAGCCGACCGGCCACAAGTCTGGTTGCTTCTCCATGCGGAGACCCGTGTTCAGCGGGTCTCTACCTCCCGAGCGGGGTCGCGCACCGCGACCCCAGACCGAGTCAACAGGCCGGCTGCGCCGGCCGGTGCTTCTGCTCCGCCACAGAGCACCTCCGCCGGGCGCCACCGCCGGACTCCGATCGGCCTCCGCGAGCCCCAGCCGGTGCAGAGGAACCCGCCGCCGGCCAAGGTGAAGCTGCCGCCGCCAAAGCCCGCCGGACCGCCGGAACCCGCCGGGAAACACCCAGAAATTCCCGCAAACTTCGGCGATCATCCGTGAGCAGCTCGGGACTCGAAATTGAAATATGAAAGGTGCGTTTGAAAGAGAATTTACTCTAAAATGAATTAATGGGCTTCGTTCGAAAATCCAACAGATTTTCAATATAATTAATCGAGTTCGAAGTAGGTGTGGTGAATGAAAACTCAAACGACAAATCCTACCAAGCGGGGCTTCGCCCGAAGCTTCGCGACGATCCACTGGCCACCACGCCTTGCCAGAGCTGTCCCGCCAGAGTCTCGCTAGAGATGGAGGAGGAGGAGGGAGAAGAGGGGCTGCTAGGGGAAAGGGGAATGAGAGGAGGGAGGAGGGTGTGTTATGCGTTTAAATAGAAAACGCTTAACCACCCGCCTGTCAGCCCGGACCCGAACTCTCAGCAGGGTCGAGATTAAGCCTCCCCTAGGGTAAAAACCACCTCCCGAGGACAACGGAGGTCTTGGAATTTTAATCCGAGATCCCGTTCAAAAGTTATAAAATTTAACGTCTGAAGCCGCTAAATTACGGAAACGCCCCTGGGGCCATTTTTCACAAACGGCCCGCGCCCGCGAAACTTATACCCTTCCTAGGGTAAATGGCACACTCCAAACTCAACGGTGCCCTTAGTTTTCCAATCAGAGCCACCATTTAAGAGATACCTGCATTTCTCCATTAAACGAATTAATTAAATTTATTTATCCGTTTAATGTTCCGGGAGCGGGCGAGGGGTCCAAACATCCCGCGCCGACAAGTTTTATGTCGCTCTTAGGGTAAAAACCCCATCCGGACCCATCCGTACACTCGGATCCCTGATCTAGATCACTGTTTAGGAGTTATCTCATTTATTTAGCATTTCCAGTGTGAACGCACTGAAAATTTAATTCCGGCCACTATGGGGCTTAGAATCGCACGCCGTCTGAAGTCTCTGCTCTGGAATATCATCAAGAATATTCCAAAGTCTTTCACAGCAAAAACCGGGTTCTTACATAAGATATAAAAAATAAAAATAAAAATGTTAACATGTCTCTAAAGTCATGAAAACCCTAAAAACAAGAAAAATTCACCCCACCACACCATAATATTTTTCTATGTTAAATGAAAATAAAATAAAATTTTTATAAAGAAGGAACCACTCAGAATTGTATCATTTGAGATCCCAAATTATGATCCTCTATTCAAATCCATATCATCTGACCACTTCTATATCTTAATAAATAGACTTATAAAATTATTACATCCCAAATTAAAATAAATCATTTCATAAAAAATCACTCATGATGACCTATATATAGTTCATATATAAATGTCATGTAAAAAAGGCCACTAGGTGATACATGAACACATCCATAACACAATACCTAAGAGCAACACCTTGTAGAAAATAAGGATGAAAATAATAAGATAAATATCTACCCATACCAAGGTTATTGACTTGATGATGATAATTTAGTATAATTATACACATTGAGTGTAAATTTAATAATCTAATAAAAATATGACACTTAATGCGTTAAAAAATTGAATTCCATCCTAGATAAAAAAAGAAATACTGTAATTTATGATTGAATAAAAAAATCACCAAATTTCATCAAGGATCCATTACCTCTTCCATGTTTCTATAAAAGAAGGTTATGTAATTTAAAATTCCAAAATCTGTAAAGGGGATATTCTAAAAAATTAATGAAGAATTATAGATAATAAATATAAATTTAGTGTCTAAAAACCACACACACTCTCTAAATATTTCTATTTGGTTCCTATAAGTGGGGGGAAGTAAGATGATGATCCAATTTGAAGAAGAGTTTTTTAATGAAGAAAATTTTTACCAAATTCATATCAAGTTTTATCATAGTGTCATTCAGTATTAATTTTTCCAATTAAATGTGTACATACGCAAAATAATCATACAAACCCCAAAAAACAATAATACCTGAGGAGAGACACATGGAATCAAGAAATGATAAAAGAAAAAGTCTACTACCTACATGACCTAAAAACATAGTAAAATATGATCCTCCTAAATGATAATAGATAAGTCATTTTTTCCAAATCCAAAATATTTCTATCCAATAAGATACATATGTACATTTATATAATAAAACCATCATTAAACTTGATCTCTCATTTAATTTACCAATAGAAAAATAAGAAACATGTATTATAATGGGTGAAACAATGAAAAAATAATGGGGGTAAAAAAATTCTATATCAAGACTAAATAGGATCTTAATAAAAATATTGGGACCCCAAATCTTTTTTCATTTACAATATTATAAAAGAAAAAGAAGCACCATTACAAATAAGTTATTCAGCACCACAACCTTTGTAATAAGTGTCTGTATATCACTATAAACCAATCATAGAAGATAAAAAATATAAATAACACTCTAAGAAATCAATATTCATAATGAAAAAATTAATGATTCTCAAATATAAATAATGAAAATTTATTCATAAGAACTCAATGAAAAAAAAAGCAAGACACCAATTTTGATTTTATACTATAAATACCAGAGAGGAAATAATAGTAACCAAAAACATGAATAAATTATTTAATATTACCATAACATTATTTAATGAAATAAAAAAAACTATCCCTAGACCATTAATTTGATAAAAAATAGATTTTACAGACTAATGAACACAAAATGAGAGATTTATTTCTTAAAAACACCATAATCAATCATAAAAATATATACATCATCAAATTTGACGACCACTATCAATATTGGAATGAAATTATTGTATATTATAAATAACCATTTACAAGTAAAATAAAATCTATAGATCCTATAAAAAATCCTACACTAAAATAGTTATTTTCAAACTCAGAAATTATCCTTTAATAGATATTTTACCATAAATGTGATGTAATGGTATGATATAAACAAATTGGAAATCACCAAAAAAATATCCCTCAAAACTAAAAAACCTGAAAAATGAACCCATTATCATTTATATTGAGTTTTCATAAATAAAGGATACAATGGAGACCTCAACACTAACATCATAAAAACATTCAATGTTAATGGGAATGGATTTAATAACAATTAGAAGTAAAACAATTACCTTGGGATGTTATCCATGATGATATATCAATTAATAACCAAAATAAGATATAAAGAATCCCAATATAGATGATCATTCTATACATAATCAATGAACCCAAATCATGCAACCCTGATTCATAGACACTCGATAACTATTCTACTAAAAAATAAGGATATATCTATAATGATATTCCAACCAATCCATGAAAATAGTTTTATATAATTGTTTCAAATCAAAATAAACCAAATATATATATTAACCAGAGCACTATGAGAAACTTTCACTTCTTAAATGAAGTAGAAAATCCAAGAAAAAATTTAAAAAACAATCATAACATTGTAACTATTGAAAATAATATATTAATAATGACATATATCATTATTCAATATGTTTAATAAAATAATCTATAAAATTATGTGAACCTTATTGAAGAAGAAACATAAAACACTTTTTGGAACAACAAACTAATGTTTCTTTAATGGATGAAGATAATCCCTTTTCATATGGTGGACAAGATATTATTATAATTCCTTCACCATTGGATCAAATTACATAGTATGATAAATACTTAAAAGGAAAAATTGGTTCAAAAATATAGTAATGGAATTGAATTATTAACTATCAAAACTGTATGATCATCCTAAATGATAGTAAATAGGAACATGTCAAAAAAAATCAATTAATTGGATTATGATTTTGTTTCTTTCATAAATGATATATATTTACACATAAATATAATATAGAAGGGAAAAATGTTGGCTAGTTATTTTGGAAAACTAATATACTTTATATTTCATGTTTGAGGCATAATTTGTTAACCATGATTTAGCTTTGTGAGTTTAATAATCAAATTTACATCACTTAAAGTACATACATTATTTAGTAAAGATATGAATATTTTATTATAATAGAAATAAAAATATGTACAAATACTAATATATTCAATAATTAAGAAGATTTATTCTTTTTATTAAAATATAATGAAAATATGTTATCACATCAATAACTTGTCAACATTAATAAACTCTTTGTGGAGATAATATTATATTGTGGTTCTGAAAAAGATGTAACCATGGGGAAATGAGATAAATACCACCATTTTAGTTATTTCTAAGATGGTAAAATCACAAATCGGACATATAAATCTAACAAAATAAATTAACGTATTTTTTAGTAGTAACATATGTATATTTATGTGTTCTAATAAAAACAAAATCTTATAAAATTCATAGGTATTATATTTTATTCATCAATAACTAGAGAAAACAAGTTAGGTTCTCTTAGATTTTTTATGAATGAACAATTTTAGATTATATAAAAATGTAAAATAATTTTTGAGATCATGGGTGGTAAAAATATAATCACTTTGAGATTCGATAACGGTTTTGAATTTTTAAATCATAAGGTTAAAAATAATCATGATAAAAATTATTTTTTTTAATATTATATTATGATAACACCCTACCAAAATATGTTTTTTTTATTGAATAAATAGGACAATAAATAATATATAAATAATAGGGTTGATAAAAAAGATATTAAAAATATTCAATAAGGAAGTTACTATGAAAACAATATATATAAAAAATAGTTCATTATTGAGTTGTAAAAAAATAATACTCCTTAGAATATGTAGATTAAATAAAATATTTTGAGGAAAACGTTAATATTTTTTAAGTGATTGTTATAGCTTGAATAAATGAGATTAAAATTCATGTTCGCGAGTAAGAGAGATGAAGTTATTTTTATTGTCTATTAATTCTAATTAAAAGAATATATATATTAAAAAAATAGTAAAATACATTTTAATATCAATATGTCACTATCATTTAATATGAATTTTTTATTTGATCAAATATTAAGGAAATTTATGATGATGATGAAAAAAAGCGTTATCCTAAAATTTAATGTAATGAGATGAAATTTTATAAATAAACATTCCCATTCGTTTTAATTTATTATCTTATAGATATAGAAAGCACATAAACTTTTTTTGTTTTATCTAATTGGATTTTAAATTATCATTAATTATCTTTACCATTTTCTATATAGTCATTGAACAGTGATCACATGACTATTATAAATATATGGTTTTAAGAAATATTTTTGGAATGGAAATAGGAGGTGATTGCCTCACCCAGCAGGATTATACATTATGAAGTCCATTTATCAGAGCTTTCGAGGGAGATAGAATTTTTTGTATTTTACCTATACCAAACCCAATCCAAGATCAAAACCCATAAGCATGAGAGAAACCCTTTACAAGATAAGTTCAAGATCATCGAGATCACATCTCAACCCATGTTTAGAAAACGACCCCATGAAATCCCCACCATCGTGCACCTTACACTTATGGAATATGCTGGTGTAATAAATATATGTGTATCAAGACCCCAGAAATTGGAATATGTATATAATTTTTGTATATAATATCGAATATAATTTTTTCTCTATTAATGTTACCTTTTATGTGATTTTGAAAGCACAAATAGTATTTTTGATTAATATTCAAATTCAATTGAGAAATATATTTTTGATGAATTAATAGATTTTTGAAATAAAATATATTTTAAAAAATATATTTTTATTAAATCACTTTTTAAAATATAAATGGTCATATAATTTTTAATGAATGCAAAGGTAATTCTTTTTAGTGCTCGAAATACTCTTATTTGTGAAAAACCCATCATCTTTAAAAAATATCAGTTTTTAATTTAAAAGTGAGAAAAAAATATTTATAAAATAATTTGGATAAAATTAGTTTCATTTTGGGAATCGGGATGTAAAAATTATCCAATGGTTATTTTTTCATAATTTTCTAATATAGTTGAAATTTTGGGTAAAAAATTAATACTGTATAAACATACAGTGTGTTTTATGACATCATATTTTCCCAATAGTTATGTAATAAATAATATAGAAATTATCTTAATTCATATATGTGTTTTTCCTTCAAAATAATTTTATTTTAATTTTATTTTATTTATTTTATAAATCCTTAGTAAATCCTCCAAGTTTAATAATATATTTTATGATTTTAAAATCATTTCTTTGAAAGTATGACTCACCTCCACATGAGTAAGGGAAATATTTTATTATATTTTCCCATTGTCCTTATAAAATAATTTAATCAACTCCCATTTTTTAGAAAACGTGTGGAAAACCATTGTATGGTTTTCGGTTTTGAATATTTTATTATGTAGTGTCCAAAAACAAAATATTGAAGAAATTCCACTCCATTTCTATCTAAAATCACCCAAGTTTCACTTTATCTTCACTAAAACGTCATTAATTTTGTCCAAAATCTTCACTATACTCCCTAGAGTCTTAAAAAGGTTCCCCCAATCTCCCAAGAAGACTCTTCTAAGCCTTTGAAGTCACACATCCAGGTAATGGATTTCTCTCCTTCCATTTGAAACCAAGAACCTTATTTGAGATTAGTTCTACTAATTTCAATTTATTATGTTGAAATTAATTTATAATAATTACCTTAATATACAATTGATGTTATTTTTATGTTTTATCATTTATTCCCCCTCATTAGGACCCTTAACTATGCAGCTACTATGCCAAAATTACGTAAGGGATTCTCTCCCTCTTCTTTTTATAAATCACATCATTTATGATATGACCTTTTATTTCCATTTTATTATGTTGGGATACATTATTACCAATCAAACATACTTTAAATTTTGTTCTTAAATTATTATATACCCTTTCACTCTAATTTATCCTTCTTATGAACCCTTTTCTACACCCATTACTGTGTCAAATTATTTTAAGGAATCTTCCACCCTCATTTTTATCAAGCATTAATATTATGTTATCTCTTATAATTTCATTTTTCCTATATTGGTATATGTTACCAAATATCACTATTACTATAAATTTCATGTATAAATTATGAGAGACCCTTTTCTCTCTCATTACCCCATTTTATGACTTTCTATAAGACGTCGTTATGGTGTCGAAATTACACAACGATTTCCCATGCCAAAACCATCATGTAGTGAATACCATACCCATTCATCTAGGAAGGGTATTCACCTTTATTCATGTATAATTATTTTTTTGGGACTTATATGTATGTATTAAAAATTATTATATCATGGATTAAATTTTGATGTGGCATGAATCCATGTTATATGATCTATGTGTCACACTTAGACATGAGAATGAAATGATTATGAATGGTCCATCATACTAGCTCTCCAATGAATTGGGTAAAATTTAGTATCATGACTTGTCATGAGAAATGTACCATGGTCATGATCCTCCATGTGAAATGGGCCTTGACGCATACTCCTCCATGTGCCATGATCCTTGGCTCATGATTTTCCATGGGAAATGAGCCTTGACAGATGCTTATGTCATGTAGTATGTTGTTTCCACATTTCCCAAGTTATAATTATCATGAAATATAAATCTTTATTTTTCATGTTCTTTTTATTATACATTGTTATTCATATTTTCTAACATTTATTTTATTCCTAGGGTTATGACTTATTTATTCCCTTATTGGGATTTATATCTGACCCCTTTCTTATGTATTCCCTCAGGTTATCCCATGTAGTGTTGAGTACAATTTAATTTTTGGGTCATTTTAAAATGTTTTAAATAATTATGATTCTTTTCATGTTTTATATTGTTATATAATGTACCTAATTTCACAAATATACTAGACTTCTTGATATTCTGAGTTATATTAAGTGTAATTTTATGTAATAAATCATGTTTAAATGCCATATAATGTGTAGGGTTGTTATATTATGTCAACCAATATTGATTATTTTAAGACTATAATAATATTATTGATGTTTTAATACCCAAAAAACAGAAAAAACACAAATTTGAGGTAAAATTTATAAAGATACTATTGTTAGATAAAAAACTAATCAAATTTAAACAATATGGGTGAATAATGTTATGCTAATGACACTCATATTCCTTATTAAGCCAATAAATTTTGAAGAAAGTTCAAATGATAATATTTTGTTCAAATTTTTGAATTAAAAACTTAACTAAATTTATAAATATAACATGTGTGAGATAGGTATATGTTCTATATAAAAAATATCATTATAACAAATTGGGTTTTTTAGAAATAAACTAACTAAATGAAGAAAAGTATTTGGATAAAAATAATGGAATATTTAAAAAACGAATTCCAAAATTAAAGGACTTGATATTGATAAGGATTATTTCTTGATATAAAGGTTAAAATAAATAATTTACTTTTTATAAAATTATGTTCAATATATTTTCATAATATTATAATTGGGTGACAATTTTTATTCTCACATAGTGTAATTAGAATAATAATTTTACATTTAAAAAAATTCTAGTTCTATGCAATGAAATTATAAAATATTACTATTCAAAATAAAAATGGTGTAATACAGATTGAATAAAGTACCAAGAGCATGGTATTCATGAATTAATTTATTCTTGAAGATGTTGGTGTTAAAATATATACAATATTATTAAAACCACTTGGTGATGAAGAGTCACAAATATTAACTTAAAATTTTATTCTATGTCAATTAAATTAAATATGCTACATAAAAGGAAGAAATCTTCTAGGAAATTTTTGATATTGTGAAAATTAATATAAAATTTTTATGATTGGAAGAATTAAATTTTTTTCATAGATTATTTTATAATTAAAATACTTTTTATATATTTATCTATCAATTAAATTATGAAAAAATGTGTTTAATATTATGTACAATGTGGGTAGGAAGCCTATGTTAACACCTTGTCAAATAAGTATATAACTATCAAGAGTGAACGGTGAAAAATTTGGGAATGTCACATAGTATTGACAAATTATAAAAAGAATAATATATTTTATAGACATCTAATTGTTTATTTGTTTCCCATGTGTAAAGAATAAATATTCCAATGTTATCCTTACAAAATATATTTACCAATTTTTCAAATAAACCATTTCTATAAAAAAACATACAGTTTATAATGGCGTGTTTTATATCATAATAGGAAAGTAGGAGTTAATGTATTTTCTATTGTATATTGGGTGGTTCAATGGATGATAATAAATCAACATTTTTAGAGAATTTCAAACAAATAACTAAGTTTACGTAATTTATAATAATGAATAATGATTCCACATCATTAACCAAAACAAAAGTCAAATACGTAGATTTAACACAATCATGTACTCAATTGATTGAGATGGTTCTCCAATTAGAGGACATTAGGGAAGAGTTTTTTTCTCCCATCATAATAATTTATGAAAATACAATGTGACATATATGATAAATATTATGTTGAAGTAATTTCGAGTAAAATTTATCGATAGTAGGTATCATTTAATTATGAAATAAGTGGAGTAAGGAGTCATAAATATGGTTTATTTACCCCTGATATGTAACATATTATAAGTAATTTACAAATCAATCCAACTATAGGTGTTTAAGAAATATAGGTTTAATCATAGAGTTTATGAATCCCCTTATATTTGATAAAATATAAAAAAACCCATCTTCCTAAAAGATTTTAATGTATTAATAACTTTTATGTTTTGTGTGTTATATATTAAAGGATTATATCAAATTAGATAATAAATTCATTGGGTTTTTTTAAATAAAGAGAAATTTCAAAAAATAGTATTACATAAATATATAGATAATCATATAGGGGAATCTCAATTTAGAGAGTGATCCATATGGGGGTTAAAAAATGTTTGTTTATCATTAAATACCAATCTATATCATTCATTAGGTAAATGATTTTTGAAATGATTTTCATACACATGTTAATCACATCAATGTTTTCACATGTGATCCTATAGTGAATAAATATTAATAATTAATTTAATTATTTCTTTATAATAGTCAATGGTTTTATAAGTAATTATATTGTTAACATACATAAATTATGAGATTATTGATACAAAAATATATTTTAGTTTTTTTATAGTGATAATTGGGAAAAAAATTATTAAACATAATGATTAAATATATCAATGTGGGGGTAATAGTGTGTTTAAACATATTTTTAATGTTTCATAAAAAAAATTGGTTAAGGAATTAAAATTCGTATCAAAATAGGGTATAAAAATACTATAGAAATATGTAAAATAAATAAACTTAAGTAAAGTTGATAAAATAATGTTGAAATTTAATTTTATATAATTTTTTCTAATGATGAACTATTTTTATGATCGTGAATATGATCACTTAAAGGTAATTTGGTTAGACACAATATGTATACAATGAAAAATATAATAGAAAATGACTATTTTATTATGTATGGTTTAGAGGATTGGTAAACAAAATTGTACATTGATTGAAGGGAGGTGGTAGTATAATAATTCATTGAAATTTTTATGGAAATAAATATACCAAACGAATATTAACCATTAGAAGAAAAAACATCAGTGGTGATAAAGGATTAAAAAATTAAAAAATGAAGAGATATAACCTTTATTGAAAATTTTTTGTGGATTTCTGCAAGATTTTCCTAATGGTCTTACTAAGAAAAACCGCACCATAGGGTTTCATTAAAAATAATGTTATGTTCTAATAATATTTAAAATTTCATTTCATATCTCATTCAAATAAATATACTTTGAAATATTAAATGTATCTAACTAATAAAATTTAAGACTTAATGTTAATTGTTTTAGCTAATATTACAAGAGTATAAATAGGAAATAAATATTTGAGATAAAATATGAATATATAGATCTCTATTTAAGGGGTTAAGATAAGTTTTATGTATATAGAAAGAGATTAGAAAAAAACAAAGGATAATTATTTATTAAGATAAAAGCAAGATGTTTTGAATATTCTCAAATAGGAGAAAGGTATTATCATGATAATTAATGGGAGGATTTATTCAATCAATAATGAATAAAATAAATAAGGATCTTTGTTTCACCTTATATATAAAGTCAGAATCATTATTTATTGGTTAAAGCATTTTTCATTACAATAGTAGTTAACTAATCATATATGAGAAGAAATTCCATGTTTATGGAGGTGATCCTTGTAGGATAATGATTCTGATATAAAACATTTACAACCAAGTGTTGACTATATTGATTTGGTTAAGATAAAGATGAATCATTATTTCTACTTGGACATATTCTTTGCATTGAGAGTGAAGACAATAAATTTTTATATGATATATTTGATTCATTTACTTTTATATGATGGAGTGATAGTGAATGAGGGAGATATACATTTATAATTAACAATAAGAAAAAGTTTAAAAAATGGGGATAAAGGAAAATATATTTTCTTAAATATCTTTATTATCATTCTTTTTATTGTATCAGCTTATGGAATTAAATTTCACATAATGTGATCTTATATCTATTATCTTCACCAACATCTAAAATAGTGATGGGTGGATTGTACTAATTACAAATATAACATTTTCTAGAATTCAAAAAAATAAAAAGAAAATTCATTTATTTGTCTCTTAGATGCATAACCAATTAAAAATACTAACATTCATATAAAGGAGAAAATGGATTATTTTGTTAGTGTGGAGGCACAATCTGTTACAAAAAATATTACTATTTTAATATGAATATTAAACAAATATAAACTTAAATAAAATTTGGATTTCAAAAATCAAATTAAAATAATAAAAAAATAGATCATAACCTTGTAGCATGTTGATTTTATTCAAGAATATATGAATACATTAAAATAATATAGAGATTCTTAATTATTTACCATATCATTATCATTATAACTTAATCTTAATTTTTACACTTTTATCTATAAATGTTCATTATTCCCTAATCATTATGTAGTATCATTATTTTATTTTTCATACTTAAATTCCTTTATGATTTTGGTGCTTGGTCCACATAGGTGATACGGTGGAATGGTCGAGATGGGTAAATTCACCACTATATAAATTTAAAAAAAATCAGAGTTAATTAAATTTTTAGTGGAAAATAAAATAGTAAAAAAAGTATTTTTATAGTAGTTCAGATCAATGTGATCATATATCTACTCTTTATACACTATGCATAATATTAAATTATACAATATTTATGAAGGATGTGGTCGTAACATTAGTGAGACAGGGATTTCTTAGAATATATGATAACTCTATTTAAATTATAATTAATCCCTAATTGATTAATAAAATTATTTATCCAATAAAATTTACTTTATTTCATTTTATATACCGATGTATTCATCTTTTTTATAGAATAAATCATAGTAGTATTATTAGATTACATTTAGATAACAGTTCCAATATTATAGAATATTACTAACCCATATTGAAATCTTGAATCATATATGTTATTTGGGAATCTAACATCATTGTAACCTCTTAAATTGATCTATTTCTCATGTCCAATGTTAAAAAAATGCATCATTAGTCATACTTAAATACATAATAATATTATTAACTACAACTCAAAAACATTCATCATGATTCAATTGATATATACATGTCATACTATAAGCATGATAAATAAAATATAAAATTATGAATAAATTAGTACATGTGTTTTTTATACCATAATAAACGGGTGTTAAGATTTTTTAAAACTCATAAAATGAATCATTGGTAAAGAACCCTTTTTTAGATATATCATTTACAAAAAATAATAATATTACACATTCCATGAAAACTCTTTTAAATATATATATAGATCATCATACCATGTATTTAATAAAGTTCACTCATGTCTTTAATCTAGAATCATTTTTTCTCTCATTTATTTCATCAAAAATCATTTTCCTAACAATGAATATATAAACAAAATACATTATTTTATTTTTAATGAGTAGTATATTATCTATATACAATGAAATAAATGTTCTAGTTCACCCAATGTATTATGTGATTATACAATAGTGATCTCCACTATTTTTGAAACCAAAATATTAGATTCTATCATCAAAATAACCATTTTAACTCCAAGATTATTCCTTAAAATAATAATTATATTATCATTACTAACATTTAATAATAATTTTATTAGGGTCCATAAAACCATTAACTAGTTCTATATAAAATTATTCAAATAATATTACATTAATAAATATGACTATGTGTAGGGTCCTGAAAAATCCGCAAAGGAGATTCTACCCAAATCCCCCAAAGAATTGGGGAAAATAATCAAAGAATGGACACAAATAGGACCGGTCTGCGAACTGGTCCCATGGAAACGCATTGTGGCCAGGCCCCACGAAGCACCCCCTCCGCGAACCATCGTCATTCGCGAAACGGAGGCGAAGATCCTCCGTGGTCGTGAGGAAGGATGGTCACCAGTCCGGTTCACCATCATGAATCGCCCCAACCATGTACAGCGTTGACCAGTTCAAGCCGCACCCGCTGTCGTTTGCAGAATAGAGATGGAACCCTCCGCAGCCGCGGAGCACTCCCTCAGTTCGATTCGCGGAGGGGGGGGGGCAGCATCCAATACCCAGCGTGAATTACGGATTAACCAAGTCAGCTGTAAACCGGGTATTTGGTTATGGGCCTCCGCAAAATGTGTCCGGTATCCATAGATACATCCCTTTCCCCACTCTATAAAAGGAGACCAAGGGGGAAAGAAAAGGGGGTCAGAGAACAGGAATCAGATTCGGAGGGATTAGAGATTCCGAAGGAGATCGGTTGAAGGAAGGCTTAAGATTTCTCAAACAGTGAAATTTCCATCCGCGAACCATAGTAGGTATACGAATTAACAAGGAATTGGAAAACACATAGTAACTTGGTGAACCGCGAACCTAAAATAAAAAAAACAAGGAAAACTGCGAACCATACCCCCTCCGTGGATGAATTCCCTACGGACCAGGGAGTTTATGCCTCTTTTCCCATCCATCGCACCGTGTATCACTCTCCTACACGGACGAAGCCTAGACTGATGAACCACCGACCAGCGCTGCCCTTGGCTGCCGTTGCCCGCCTGGAACCCTCCGCGAAACACCCTGGCTCGCAGATTGAACCTGAAGCCTCAGACCACCATGGTTTGTGGGACACCAATTAGTCCGCAGATCACCCTGGTTCGCGGAGGGCTTCTCCATCTGCGTTTCACTTCCCCACGCGAAGGGCGCCACCACCCATACCACTCAGTGGCTCGCCAAATACTTCGATGTTCTCATTTCCCGAGACAAAAAAAATCTTTCTGATCCAGCCAAGCCCTCCACGGCTCCCTTATTGTCCTACTCATCGCCCCTGAGCCAAGGCCTCCACCAGAGCCACCAGATTCGCGTGGTGTAACATTCAGGCACATCAGTGTTCCATTTTGAGTTCACATACCCATGGTATGTAGAGGCGAAGGGGTTGCCCTGACCCTTGAGCAGATTCGTAAAGCATTTCTGGGTTCACATTCCCATGGTAATGTGGAGTCTAAGCTCAGGAATCCCCTTTCTTCCCATCCACTTGTTGGGGGTTCCTTGGAGATGTTAAAATAGACATCAAAAGGAATCCCTCATGCACTGCAAGAGAGGAGATGGGCACAAGAGCACCCCCTTTCCCTCTCCCGCTGGGCTTTGTCGCCATGGGGCTCCTCGGAGTTTAAGCCCCAATCCATCACCATGGGCCTCCTCGGAGTGTAAGACCCAATCCATCACTATGGGCTTCCTCAGAGTGTAAGCCCCAATCCATCACCTTGAGAATCCTTCTAGGAGTAATACCAATCCTCATGGGCCGCCCTCATGCGTAAGCCCCACTCCACTTCTCACGGACGCACCTTTCGCGATGTGATCCTCTGGTCTCTACTGTCTCTTGTTTCTCACACCGAGCATGACTCATGTGGGCTTAGAGTAATCATCGACCATCACATCCCCTTATGGGCCTCCTCAGAGTGTAAGCCCCAATCCATCATTCCAGGCTTCCCTAGAGCATAAGTCCCAAACCAATCCGAACAATGTGGACTTTGATCCATGCCTCCTAGACAGGGTACGTAGGAAGCCTCCATGAGGTTCAATAACATCACCCAACGGACCCTCGGGTCCTCCTTCATGTCGGTTATCTGATGCTCTCCAATTCAAACTATGTGGAATTTGATCCATGCCTCCTAGGCAGGGTACGGAGGATGCCTCCAAGAGGTTCAAGCCCAATAACCGGTCGATCCGATTATCCTCACATCCGTTCATCGGGCCACTCCTAGTGCTGCCTCAAGCGAGTTCCAACTCTTCGGGGTCATTAGTCCAACGAGGGATGGTAAACCATGGGAATAAATGATTCTGAACCCCTGTGTCTAGTTGACCATTTCCCACCAAGGTTAAATCCTTTCAAACTATTTTTGGGTATAAACCAAACATTTGCGAACATATAAATACGTCTTAAATCTATAAGAGAGTCCCAGAAAAGGCAATAATTTCCCCCAAAAAAGGGTGTGATGAGCCCAAATTCCCATCCTCTCGACCAATGTGAGTTATTAAGAGTCACTGGTCAGACCATCCGGCGAATGCATGCCTTTGGAAATCTGGTCCATCAATCACTTGATACGGATCCGTTGGGTGGTTCGTGGCCCAAAAACTGGAAACCGAATGAAACAAAAATAGTTAAATCGGAGTGAATCTTTAACCAAGCATGACAGATTTAACTTAATCCCACCCTGTGCCCCCCTCATGCCCTAAAATAGGGCCAAGAAAGGTAATTTATTATGCATGGGATTATGAGATGCTGCTTTGATGGGTTTGCTGCTTGTATTTGCTAAAATGTTTTGCAGGTACCACTTTTAGAACTTCCTTCGATCCAATGCCATCACAAAGAAACTCACAAGTGCGTGCTTCCAAAAACACAAGGACTGGACATCCTCACCTATGGAGGACCCCGTCACCCAGTCAGCATCTTCAGCGCTGGGTCTCAGACGTGCTGATCTGATAGTACCACATGAACGGTACACTCCCAATGGTTGAGGTGACCATGCACGCCCTCCAGTCTACCAAAACTCCCTGGTCGCCTTCCCAGCAGTGGCCACAAAGGCAGGTCCAGACGGCCCCTGTCGCCATCTCAAGCCGTTTTGGGAGTGTATCCCCAGAACGGGGCAATGCGTACATCCCTTATCTTAGGGAGGTGGATGAGGTCAACGTTGAGGACTTCATCCCCACCAAACAAGGGTTCCTCTCCAAGTCCCTCGCCGGCGGACATCATCGTGGTCCCGCCGCGACCCAACATCCTCACGCCAAGGAGGACGTTTCCCTGAGAATTCAGGCCCACGCTCTCCAAGCTCCGGCCCCTCGGACCGCCTGACAAGAGCAGAAGACGTACAATCAGGGACCGATCATCACCCTGGTCCTTGATGAGGAGCTCCCCTTCCCAACCATGGAGATGTACCATGAACATCTACCTACACATGTTCGCTCCTCTCGAGCCCGCCATCCAGACATGGCAGCATCGTACGAGCCGGTGTGCATCCCCGCCAAGCTCCATCAAGCCCACCACTCATGCAGGACGACACTTTTTGGCAGGAACCTCTCCCTACCCAGGGTCGTGAAGCCCACCAACCTGACGTGGTGGCGACCCGACACCTGCAGGACCATCTTTTAGTAGTTTCTCCGGACACCCGCCATCCTAATATGGCGGCAATCAGGAAATCCCGCCACCCAGATGTAGTAGAAAATCATAAGCGGGCACGTCTCCCGACCAACAAAGGACACCGACTCAATATGGTGGGAAACCAATATATATAGGGTCAGCTCCCTGCGGATGCATCTAATGTCCGCCAACCGATGTGGTGGAAAACAGATATGTAAACCGGCGTATCCTGGAACAGGGTCAAATTCATTCACCTGCCCCGACACAGGAGAATTGTCAGTACCCACTGACCACTGGAGGACCGGAGTAGGATCTTCCTAATCTGATACCGGAATTGGCCTTCATACCCGTTCCAACCAAATATGTCTCTCTACATATCTTGGCAATGATGGAGGAGTAGGTATCGATCCTAGATCATATCTTGCAGAATTTCTAGAATGTAATTGAATCAGCGGAAACAACAAGGACTCGGGCCTGTGAGCCAGTCTCCCCAATTGAGGCGACTCATCTAAGAGACAAGATAGCTACCTCGGAGCAGATCTGCATCCCTGCTTCTGCCAAGGAGGGTCGCCAGCCATATTCCGTGATGCAAGGGTAACCGCATCGAGCAGATTCACTCGTTCCAACTGGGGGGAAACCCATCCATCACGGTGGATGCTCCAGAGTAGGCACATATCCCTGTTAAAAGTCAAGATGTTGGTTGGCGTATCCCGAAAACATCAAAGAACCCAATTAGATAGGGACCCAGAGGTGAAGGCCATTGTTAACAGCAGACGGTCCCCGCTGCCCGTAAAATAGCGCCCTGAACGCGCCAAAGGTAGACGGAAAATAAAGAGGGAGTTCATGACTCCGCTCTGCTGGAATCTGGGGTTCCCAACTCCACTAAGCATACATCAAAGGCTCAAAACCATGCCCACCCATTACCATATTATGGGAGCGGCAGTAGCAGTTGTAAATTTCCTCCCTCTGATGTCGCTACCAGTAGCTCTGAAGGTCCTCCCTAGAGCACCAGTGGGGGCTTCCCCGGCAGCAATATAATGATTGGTCATGAGAGATTCTCTCTTGATGCGAATCACGGAAACCCTCCCCGTGACCAAAAGGTCGAGCAGCAAGAAGGTCCTCCACTTACTGCGGTCCACCCTGAAGTCCTCCCCAGGGTATATGCTGCAATCACTCTCCATGCAGTGATACCACAGATTATGATGGTAGTCCTCGCTATCATAGTCACAACTACGGAGGCCCTCCCCGTAGCGACATCTCATCATGACAAGAAGGCCCTCCCCTTGTCGTGGCCTGCACTGAAGGTCCTCCATAGGGGATACGCTGCAATGAAACTCCACATAGGCGGACATCAAATCATGGTGGTATTCCTCACCACCCTAATAACGGAGGTCCTCCCCGTAGATATTTCAAGCAATGAGAGGTCCCTCCTCTCGTTGCGGTACATTCTGGAGGCCCTCCCCAGGATGTATCCTGCGAATACTCTCTCTATGGTAGAATTAATGGTAGTCCTTGCCATTGACACAACTGTAATGGTAGTCCTCGCCATTATGGTTTCCATTGTGAAGGTCCTCCTCGCATTCTCCCCAAGAAACAAGAAGGTCCTCCCCTTGTCGTAGTGTGTCCTAAAGGTCCACCCCAGGATGCAGGTCGAACGTCAAGCCATGATGATCATCTTCACCATGATGGAAGTTTTTGCGAAGGTCCTCCCTGTAACGACACTACACAGCCAGAAGGTCCTCCCCTTGCTGCGACACCCCTTGGAGGTCTTCCCCAGGGTGTGCACTGAAAAAGTCCTCTATGTATTGAAGCATCAAGCAGTAATGGTAGTCCTCACCATTAAGACCACCATTGTGGAGGTCCTCCCCGCGATGACATATTATTTCAACAGGAAGGCACTCCCCCTTCCAAAGAAAGAACCAAAAGGCCCTCGTTTTCCGAGGCACTCAGTAGGATGGGATCGAGCACGTCCGATTCCTAGATTGTCTCTAGCGATTCCCTTCTTCGATCAGGAGCCATTCCAGGGCCGCGTTCATCTTCAGAACCACATAAAAATCACCCACAAGACAATTAAATACCTATCGGTCCCACTTCATCCGACTACAATGAGCGTCTCTATTGGGCCGACCAGGTAGAGGAATCACTGGTGGAGGATTATGCCGATATGCTCCACCTGAGGAAATTACTGGCCAGGAATGATATAATGGTTATGTTTTGGCCCACAACCACCTCTCATTTCGACATACTGAGGGAGTTGTTGGAAGAATGCATGCACGACATCCTTCATAATATATGGACGACCCTACGCCTGCTGAAATCGAGCTTCCTGCCCTATGACGGGTATGTAGGCCATGTCAAGACGATAGGGGACCTCCTGTGTCACATCGACCTGGAGGCCCTTTCCTCGACGAGACAACAACTCCCCGAGAGGCGCAAAGGGAATACGGAGGCAGCTTGCCTCTGTGCACTGCACGAGCTGCGCCGCCTCATCGGTGACGCTCCAATGGGAGTCCATATCATGGGATGGGGGGAACATGGAGCTCTGCATTTCACTCCGCTCCCCGCCCAGAAAAAACCCGTTCGACATGGTATCTTTCAACGTTGTCACATCGAGATGGCAATCGAGTGGTCCCCCTGTTCAGGAATGGCAACACACCCAACAGAGTCGGGCCTTGAGTAAATCCCAGAAGCTTCAAACCCAATGGGAAAAAGCCATTCAAAAAATCCTGAATCTGGCCACCGAGAGCATCTAGAAAGCCTCTCACCTAAGAGAGGCGAATCAGCGATCTTTGCCGGCCTCCCCAGAAGGGACTGATCCATAGGTGAATTTGGCACCAGATCCGGTTCACCCCCAGATGGGGGCACGTGTGATCTGGCACGTCGCGATAGCCGCAGCCACTGCTTCAATCCAGGGTCAACCCCAGCCTATAGGACTGGGGGAATTTTTAACAACAAATTCCTATAAGAACAATAAAACCGGGAAGGGACTCAATGACCAAGGAACAAGGCCAACCCCAGCCCTCAGGGTAGTTGAATTATTACACCCTCAACAACAACCTCCCCCACGAGAATCAGTATTCTCTCATCTAGGTAGGATAGTCAGCAGATGAGGTTCTCGTACTATCCCATAATTTGAATCATCATCCCCTCCGAGAGGAAGGTGAACTGTAAGGTCGCATCAAAGAACTCTCTGCATCACCCTTCGTCAGGAAGTCCAAAGGAAATCACTGGTCATGAAAGGGAATGCCAGAAGAAGACGCAGGATATCCTTTTCCTATTTGGAAGATGACGTCCCCTCCACACTGAAATATGCGTTCATCAACCCCATAGAGGCTAACCCCGTGGGTGACACCGGGGAAAATGAAAATATGAACGAATCAGGAGACGACAGTTCCAGTCAGGATGTGAATCACAATGAACCCCCAGGTGTGCACACCCGGAACCAGAGGGCCGCTTTAAATATAGCTTCCCCTTCAGCTAACCTCCCACCGCCTACCCAGCGAGCTTCCAACAAGGATAAGAATAAAGGAATGGTTACCCTTAATTCATCCCCTTCTATCGATAAAAACGAGCCACTCATGCTCGAAGAGAGTTTCGCTCGACAGGAAGAAGAGATGAAAGAATTGCGGCGGATTAACGCCAAGATGCTTCAGAGGAACCGCCTTATTGAAAGTGCGTTCCAAGAAGAGACATGCCATGCACTCCCAGCAATTGCACCACAAAGTATAAGGCTTTCCCCGACAAATGAAGCATGATCAGGGCCCCTGCCCAGTGAGGCACTTGGTTCGTCTAACTACCTAAACGTGGATGATGAATACCAGGATTTCCCTCCACTTAGGAGGCAACTGGAGCAAGTATGCCCAAACCCTCCGAGGGTACCTCCAACGGAAGATGCACCCTTGGTGTCGGCCAATCCGGATCCTCAAGCAGTACCTCAGGCTATGCCTGCCTAGGACCGAGCCTAACAGGATGTAAACCCGGGACTCACTAACACCAACGTGGCACTGTTAGCTCGATTGGAAGTGATGGGAGGTCGAAACACTCCGATACAGCTAGAGCAGAAGCCCTACCCATATTGGGTGACCAACACACCACCTCCACCCAATTTTGGGAGCCCTGTATTCCCCATTATCTATGGATCAGGTGATCCAGAGCAGCATTTGATGCACTACACATCCTATTGTGACCCTATGATGGGGACTCTAGAACAACAAGAAGTAGTGAAACTTAGATGCTTCGTACAGACCTTGCAAGGATCTGCCTTCGTCTCGTACACAAGTCTGCTGGCCCAGTTGATAAAGTGCTGGGAGGACCTCCAACAGCAGTTCCTGTTCAACTTCAGCTCAACGCTGCATTAGAAAACGGTCGGTGATCTCATGAAATGCAAGGAGAGGGAGAACGAGAGGGTCTCAGATTTCATCACCAGATGGAATTCTCTAACATATTCTCTGAACAGACCAATGCCTCAAGATGAGATGCTAGCCATATGCATCGATAATCTTAGAGATGATCTGCGAACACTGCTCATACCGGTGGAGTACACCACTAGCTTCCACCATCTCTCGACCATTGCCCAGAGAATTGAGGACTCCCTGCAGCGGACTAATTCAATGTCCCTAATAGCCTCACAGGATCCGGTGAAAAGAGCTCCTAGAGCTGAAGCGTCCGCTGTCACAGTCAAGTCGGCCCCTGTTCCCGCTCCACCGCATTGGCCTCCACCAAAACGTTAAGGGCCCGCTGCATATCAGCGGCCGCCCTCGCCTAATAGGGATGATCAGAGAGGACCAAAGAGAAACCAGTTTGAGGAACAAAGACATAAAGTATACTTGTTCCATTAATATCAAGTCTGTGGCTACTTCATTGCCGCCATGAAATGCAACTTGCTCCGCCTCCCGGAGCCAAGGAAGCCTGAATAAGTCGGCCGTAGTGATAGGCCAGATTAATTCCCCTACCATCGGATGTTGGGGCAGAGTATATGAGAATGCTTTGTCTTTAAAGACCTCCTATAGAGGATGGTAGATTATAGAGACATCGAGCAGGGCCCACCCCCAGAACATGTGGCATGTATCTCTACCACCGACTCCGACAAAGAGTATGGGTGGAAAAAATTCACCAGCAAACAAGGGAAGAAATTTGACAACTGGATAACTCGGAAGACTATCAACCAATCCTAGGACATACTCTGAGCTCAACCACAGTAGCCAGTGTTGCCACCAACAGTCCCTATGGCTGTAGAGCTGACAGTATCGACTGCACAAACCTCCATGATCCGGTCATCCAGGCGTAATCGAAGGAGGAAACAATCACAAGAGGAGAAGTCTGTGACGAGGCCAAAGTTAGTCCCAACCCTAGAAGATTTCATGCCCTCGAACATGGCACCACGGGCACCGACCCTCCAAATGGGACCATCAGAGACAACTGACTAGGTTAACCTATCAGAGGATGAAGATCCAATCTTTTGTTCTATCAATGTCATACATCTCATGGAATCATTCCCTGATGAAGGGTATGGTTACGAACCTGAGTTCCCTACATGAGGATCCGGATGGAGGAATCACAGAGGTAGAGGATACCAGGGAAGGCGCAGCCACAACTGAAACCAACCCTATGCCTAGACCACATCCAAAACCATTAATATCGTGGAAACCCATGGGAGACCCCTTCAATGGACTCAGCAGGAGAAGGAATGCCCCTCCACTTCCACAAGAAGTCACTCTTTCCCTGTTGCTCTATGATACCCACCAGAGGAGGAGCAAGTATCTGGTCACCTAGCGTGCACAAACAGACCGGCTGGGCCAAGTCCTCAAAATGAGGGAACACCATCGACATCTGTCCCCACAGCCGGTCCCTCCCCGTCAAATGCTCCAGCTCCCAAAGAACCTGCTAAGACTCTACCGACAACAGAGAAGCGTCGTCCGTTGGAGCAGAAATACGATATCCTTAAGCAGCTAGCATCGGTACTAGCCAAGCTGTCAATCCTCGAAGCCCTATGTTTGTCAGCAGACCTTAGGGAGGCGATTATAGAAGCTTTGATCAGCCCCCAGGAATTTCAAGCTGAGTTAGCTGCCGCTGAGATTTACCAGATGGAGACTGGCCCAGCTGAATGCAATGTGGTGATTTCATTCACCGATCAGGATGAATATTCCATCATGCAAGGACACATCGGACCGCTATATCTGTCTCGCATGCTGAATGGTATTGAGATCCGGAAATTCTTTATAGACAATGGCTCTGGAGTTAACCTCCTTCCCCTATGGACACTCTGTAAGATGAGCTATAGTAAGGATGATCTAATTACCTCAGCAACAACTCTGTTGAGTTACGACAAGAGTGGGCAGAAACCAATGGGAAAAATCAATCTAAAGACCCATTTTGGTGACCTGGTAGCCTACATGGAATTACTGGTGGTCCGGTAGAGCACAACAATCAATGCCCTACTAGGAAGGCCATGTCTCCATAAGCACATGGTAATTCCTTCATCCTACCACCCGTGTATCAAGTACCACGTCAATGGACAAAGTGTAACATTTCATGCCCAAAAGGCCCCTTTTGAGCTCTCCGAGTCATATTACATTAACGTCGGGTTCTAAGAGAAAAAGAAAATGAAGCCTTTGGTTGATGGTGTCGAATGGATCCCCGCTCCAAATGCCCTAGAAATGGTTCCTGATGACCCCCTCAGGTGGCTTAGTAGAGATTATGCGCTACCCATCATCGATGTTGAGAGTAGGAGTTCAAGTCCGAACATGCACTCGGATGTCCTCATGACATCAGCCAGAAAGGCCAAGTTTGACAATGTGGGAACGTCCGCTGACCCTCAACCAGGGGGGGGGGGGTATCTCAAGCAAGGACACCCACGACACCTCACTTTCGGACTTCCAAGAACTCGTGATAGGATCTCCCTCCTCATAAGACCAAGAATATGAGGATTTGGGAGAACAAGAGGGGGAAGATATCAGGGATGCACCTCTCGTATTTGAGGAAGGTATCTCCACCACTGTGGATGAACTCAGGGAAATACACCTGGGTAACAAAGAAGACATGATGCCCACTCTCATTAGTGCGGCCATGTCTCCCAAGGAACAAGAAGTATATACCTCTTTCATAAGGAAACACCAGTATGTATTCACCTAGAATTAGAAATAAATTCCAGGACTCGATCTCGAGGTAGAGACGCATCACCTGGGTCTTCCAAAAGACCACCGGGGCTACAAACAGGCCACTAGATGGACACACCCCTCACATGATTCCAAGATAGAGGCTGAAGTCGATAAGCTCATTAAATAAGGCTTCATCAGGGAGGTCCAATACCCCATTTGGTTGGCCAATATCATCCCCTTCAAGAAAAAGAACGGACAAATTCGTGTCTGCATTGACGTCAAATACCTTAATCGGAATTTTCCTCAAGGTGACATCCTGGTTCCAATCACCGAGTTGTTAATTGATGCAATGGCCGAGTATGAGGCTCTATCCTTCATGGACGGCTTACTAGATGTAATCAAATTAGGATGGCCTGATAAGACGAAGAATCCAGTGCTTTCTGATCCCCTTAATGGGTATTATGTTACAGGGTCATGCCCTTTGGTCTCAAGAATGCTGGTGCCACATATCAGCGTTCCATGCATCAGATCATTAAACAATTCCTGGGGAAATTCATTGAATGTTACGTGGATTACCTAGTGATCAAGTCCAGACAACGCTCGGATCACCTATCGGACCTTGATACCATCTTCAACAAGCTCCGACAACATAGCCTAAAGATGAACCCCTTGAAATTTACCTTTTGGGGTTACCTCAGGGAAATTCCTTGGCTTCATCATACGCCATCACAGCATCGAAGTCGACCATAAGAAGACAAAGGCTATCCTTGGACTGCCACCTCCCCGAAATATCATTGAGCTGAGGGGATTCCAAGGACACCTAGACTATATTAGGCGGTCCAGAGCCAACCTGGAAGGAAAATGTTTTCCTTTCATCAGGTTAGTGATGAAAGGGGTCACGTACCAATGGACAGACGACTACCAAGAGGCGTTCGACAACTTGATGATGTACCTCTTAATCCCACTAGTGATCATTCCCCCGTTCAAAGGAAGACCTCTCATTATATATGTGACGGCACTAGAATGGTCACTGAGAGCCTTCCTCACACAGAAGAATGATGTCGGCTGCATAAACAGTCTCTATTACCTCAGTTGAACCATGATTGATGCTGAGACTTGATACTCAAATATCTATAAGAGCTGCCTAGCCTTGGTCTTCACGGTTCAAAAGCTGCGACATTATCTGCAGCATCATGAAGTCCATTTGATCTCACAGAGTAACCTGCTCAAGTACATCCTCATTCACCCGATGCTAACCGGACGCCTATACCGATGGGCAGTCATCCTCCAACAGTTCAACATCCGGTTTGTGCCTCAGAAATATATCAAGGTTCAGGCATTAGTAGACATTCTGGCAGACCACCCTTCGATAGGGACCACTGCACCGTACACCGAGCTACCTGATGAAGATATCTTCTCGGTTCAAGAGGAGTTCCCAGCATAGGAAATGTACTTTGACGGTGCATCCCGAAGCCCAACCGGGAAGAGGATGGAGGATCCTAGATTGAACAAAGTGGGTCTGGGGATAATACTTGGGTCCCCAAAAAGACAGTTTTTCCATATCCCTTCCTCCTATCAGAGGGATGTATGAACAATGAAGAAGAATATCAACCCCTCATTACAGGTCTGGAACTCGCACTCCAGGCACAGGTACAACACTATAAGGTAAAAGGTGACTCGGAGCTGGACATTAAGAAAGTCAGGGGTGACTATGTTATTAAAAAGAAGGAGCTGATCCCCCTGTTTGACAATGTACGAGGATAATGGGTGAGTTCTCCACAGAAACAATATTGACATATATTCCCTGGTCTCAGAACACCCAGGCTGATGCATTAGCCAACGCGGCCACATCCCTCGCCGACCCAGACTGAGATGAAACGGTCATCAGCATTGCTCACCGTCAAATGGTATTGCCATTTGTTCAATGTAAGATGGAATAAATCCATGAGGTCAGTCCTGTACCCGATCTATATGCTCTTGGCACCGGCTAGATGATCCCCATCGCGAACTACCTTCAATGGGGAGAGATTCTATCATACAGGGATGAACGAGAAAAAAATACGGAGATGGACAATCAATTTTGTCTAATATGGCAGTGCGGGTCAGCAAGAGGTCCTTTATAAACGAGGGCTCGCTGGAGTGCTTCTCAGATGCATTGACGGAGATGAAACCACTACCGTCATGACTGAAGTACATGTAGGAGCATGTTGAGCACATCAACCAGGGACCAAGATTTCCCATCAGGTTCGAAGGCATGGTTACTACTAGCCCACAGTGGCACGAGATTGCGAGCATTTTACAGAAAAATTCCACTCATTACAGATTCATGCCAACTTCATACACCAACCCCTAGAGTTACTTCATTAGGCTAAGTACTCCTGGCTGTTTTTCGTCTAGGGGATGGACGTCGTTGGACCATACCCTCCCTCCATGTCCAAACAGGTGAAGTATATCCTCATGGGAACCGAATTATTTTCCAAATGGGCATAAGCCATATCCTTCAAGGAATATGGGGCATGAAATATTGATAGCTTCATGAATACCAATATCATCACCATATTTGGTGTCCCTTATACCATACTGATGAACAACGGAACCAATTGCTGCTCTGCATAGTTGGAAAAGCTATACCACGAGTATGGTATCAAGGCTAACCACTCATCTCGCTACCATGCAGCGGCCAACGGATAGATAGAAGCTTTAAATAATACCATATCCAACATCTTCCAGAAAATGGTGCACAAATACAAGAAGTCATGGCCGGATAAACTACTCCATGCATTGTGGGGTTATCAAACCACAATCCGCACCGCTACTCAGTCTACCCCATACTCATTGGTGTACGGCACAGAGGCGGTCTTGCCCATTGAACTACAACTTCCCTCACTCCATGTTTCTAGCTTTGATCAATTATATGATGATGAGCAGTCAGAAAAGTGGCTCGGAGAATTTGAAAAGCTATACGAGAAGCGGCTGCACACTCTACACCAACTGGAAGTGTACTAGAACTGGATCGCACGAGCCTTCAACAAAAATGTTCTCCTCCGGTCTTTCTTAGAAGGAGAATTACTGTTGGTCCTCCGGACCCCAATGATACCTAGAAAAAAGCCTTCAAAGATGGAGCCCAAGTTGTAGGGACCATATGTTGTACATAAGGTCTACTAAAATGGAGCATATGCCCTGATCTCCATGGACGGGAAATTCACCACGGATCCTACCAATACGAGTTTCCTGAAGAAGTATTTCGCATAGAGACCAAGAAGTATTAATCGTCCTTACCGCACGATGATAAACTGCACGGACGAGAAAAAATGAGATGTATCCCTCGTCCGAGGTGTATAATGTTAAAATACCAAGCACCCAACGGTCCAAAATCTATGACCTTAAACTAATATTATTTCATCCTCACCGCATGACGCTAAACTGCACAGACAAGATGATATAAAAAATTCCCTCTTCCCCTGTATATGCACCAGACCTGGACGAGGTGTATCGTATTTCAAAGAACTACGTGAGGCTTGATTCCTGCCCTCGCAGGATACGTTGAGACGCTAGAATTCAACACCCTGGCCTAGCCACCTCAAAAAGAAAAACAAAAATTTTCATTACCCCATGTACGGACTAGACTTGCACGGGGTGTATTCACGTCCCCACATCATGATGTTAAACTGCATGGAGTTCTTCCTTATCGCACGATGGTAAACTACACGGACTAAAAAAAAGAGATGTATCCCACGTCCGAGCGGCATGACGTTAAACTGCTAAGCACCCAATAGTCCAAACTCAATGACCTTAAACTAAGAGTATTTCGTCCTCACCGCATGACGTTAAACTGCACGGACAAGATGATTTAAAAATACCCTCTTCCATTGTGTACGGTCCAGACCTGCACAGGGTGTATCGTATTTCAAATAACTACATAAGGCTTGATTCCTTTCCTCGCAGGATATGTAGCGATGCTATAATTCCACACCCTTAGTCCAACCACCTCAAAAAGAAAAGAAAAAATTCCCATTTCCCCGTGTACAGACTAGACTTTCACTGGGTGTATTCACTTCCTAACTGCATGACATTAAAATGCATGGAGTCTGTCCTTACTGCACGATGCTAAATTGCACGGATAATGAGAGTCAAGAATGCTCCCTCCCTCCTCCCGTGTACGGGCCTGACTTGAACGGGGTGTATTCATTGTCCGAACTTGATGACATTAAACTGCCAAGAACCCAATGGTCCGAATTCTGTGACCTTAATCTATGAGTATCATGTCCTCACCGCATGCCATTAAACTGCATAGAATCTAATAATACCCCTAATCCAAACCACATGACATTAAACTGGATGGACTTCTTCCTCACCGCATGACTTTAAACTGCACTGATTTTAGAGAACTACATACTGCTTGATTTCTGCCCTCGCAGGATACGTAGCGACTCCAAGATCCCCAGTCCTAGCCCAACCCCCTGAATAAAAGATAAAAAAATTCCTTCTTTCCCCCATGTATAGACCAGACCTCCATGGGGTGTACTTCTTCCAGAGAACTACGTACGTCTTGATTCCTTTCCTCGAAGGATACATAGCGACGCCAGGATCCCTAGTCCTAGCACAGCCCTCTGAATAAACAAAAAAATGTCCTTTCCCCCCTGTGCGAACCAGACCGGAACAGATTGTTTGTCTCCGTCCTTTCCACATGACGTTAAACTGCATGGTCAATAATGTTAAAAATTCCCCTTCCCCCATGTACGGACCAAACCTGCACGGGGTATATAATTCGTCCATACCGCATGACGTTAAACTACATGGAATTCATCCTCACTGCATGACATTAAACTGCATGGAATTCGTCGTGACCCACCCAAGACACATGGCAATATGAGATGGAGATAATCCTTTCACATTTGGATGAATCCTCTCCATACATCAGACTCCACGACCCGAATAATTATTGATCATTATAACCACTCATGGCCATCAGAATTGGAAATTCATCGAACCGTGGACACCTTTGCATGACTATGCATACCATGCCTCCAGCGGCTCTGCATAATGATATCCCCTGGCTCGTCTACCAAAGGCAAGATTTCCACAGGAGACACTCTTCCTAGCTCCATACACTTACCGGCCTCAGATCCCCCATACCATACCTCCTGATCCAGAAGTTTATGGCGAAGTGGTTCAGAAGTTCATTACCCTTTTCACATCCAGGTGTTTCCAGGGTAACCCTATCTGGCTAGCCTATGTGTCTGTCAGTGGTTCACAAAGCGACATGCATCAATAAACGTCAAGCCAGGACTAGGATACATTGACTCAATGGAAAATTGAAGTGAAGATGTTTCTTGTATACTCGGACACCATTATCCCCACGTACCGAACACTGCACTGTGAGCAATCAAATATTCTCATAATCATTCATGGTCTTCGGAAGTGGATAGTTATTGACTCGGGGACACCTTTGTATGACTATTCATACCATGCCCTTAGTGACTCTACATAATTATATCCCATTCCTAATCCATCAAAGGCAATATTTCCTCGTGCGGTACTCTTCATTGCTTCGTATGCCTATCGGCCTCAGAGTCCCCACACCACACCTCTTGATCCGGGAAAACTCAAAGTTGCAGTTTACAACCTTCATCCCCTACCTTGTTTCAAGTATATCAGAACATGTTGACTCATTTATCCTTCGAGTGACTACATCGATAGTCACCAAATGTTTTGAGGTCTATGACCGATAAACTAGGAGTACATCATACTTACAGCATGACGTTGAACTGCATGGAATAAAGGCACACCCCCGTTCACAAAAAAAAAAGAAAAAAAAGAAAAAATCAGCGCAGGGGGATCTTTGAAACTCAACAAGAAACCGGGGATGGATATCCCCGACATGTCCAGACATTCTCCTACCAAATGACAGACTTCGTGGCCCAGATAATTGCAGATCCTCATAACCATTCATGGCCCTCGGAAGTGGAATGTTATCGACCCGTGGACAACTTTTCATGACTATACATACCATGCCCCCAGCGGCTCTGCATAATGATATCCCCAGGCTCATCTACCAAAGGCAGGATTTCCACAGGCGATGCTCTTCCTAGCTCCGTACGCTTACCAGCCTCAGAGCCCCCATATCACCTCTCCTGATCCAAGAAGCCATGTAACCATAATTGACACCAATCACCCTCCCCCACGTCTGGGGATTTTCACGGTATTCAAGCCCAGTTATATTCTGATGAAGAGCGGCCTTTACAACTACGTCCTCGCCGCATGACATTAAGTTGTACGGGATATCCTGGCCGCCTATCACAAAACAACAAAGGTCATTAACCGTCCAGGGAAACGCCTCTAACCGCCATCATTTTTACTAGCTTAAAAAAATGTATCTCGTCCTCGCTGCATGACGTTAAACTATACATCATCCTTAAAAAAGGCCCTTGGTTCTTACCGAATGGTGCTAAACTACAGGGAATATGTCCCAACCACATGATGATAAACTACACGGTCATAGTCGTCATGGGTTCAGTGAGAAACAAAGGATTTTCTCTATCCTTCAGTGCACGGGTCATACCTGCACAAACCACCGCCTCACACCAGTGTGAGAGAGAGTTACTTCACCCATTCTCAGGAAGTTTATTCTAGATATTTCCCCCGTATTCAGACACCCTCTCATCATAATCCATACTATGTACTCAAAAAAAGCCGAACTATCATAAGCAACCCCTGGTGGTCCCAAATCTCAACTTCCCTAAAGTTTCTCAGCTATCGGAAGTGGATAGTATTTGACTTAAGAACACATTTGTACGACTGTGCATACCATGCCATTAGTGTCACTGCGTATTTTTCTCCCCTGGCCCGTCTACCAAAGGCAAAATTTCCTTAGGCAATGCTTCTCTCCATATGCCTTCTGGCCTCTGAGCCCCCATTGCTATCCTGAGATTCGGAAACCCTCTGATATACAGTTTACCAACATCTTCCACAATCCTACCTGAATGCGGCGGAATGACTTTGAAAACATTATGGAGAACCAGGAGAAGTTGTTCCATTTCAGTTGATGTCCTAGCTGCATGACGTTAAACTGCGCCAAGCCCCAACCTTCCTTTACGCTAGATAAATGCATAGTACGAGGACCTTTATTCCACCCTCTCGATTGATACAGATGTTCTCAAAACCTTTCAGACATCACATACCATTTCTGAGCCACCTCCGGTGGTTTTCATTTTTTATCAAACCCCCCATCATGGTTTTCATGATATGGGCTTCCATAAAGTGCCCTAGCCATCAGAAATGGATAAGTCTTTGACTTAGGGACACCTTTGTATGACTATGAATACCATGCCCTCAGCAGCTCTGCATATTGGTCTCCCATGTCCCATCTACCAAAGGCAAATTTTCCTTAGGCAACGCTCTTCCTACCTTTGTACGCCGACACCACTCCTATATCTTGAGACATTCCCTACATTCCGTTCAAATTTAAACATGCCCCCCACATGTGTCGGAAGACTATTAAGACATCTTTTAATCTGTTGAACCCCATTGGGGCCCTTGGCACCCATATTTGGTCAATGTTGTTCGACCTAATACATCAGTAGTGATAGTCTTGACGGTGGGACTTTAAACCTCTCACAAAAGAAAGAGGCGCAAAGCCTGTTAGGCCGAAAACTCGAAAAGGGAGACCTAAACAATAGTTGGGATATACCCGCTAGGTCCACACCAAATGGGCCCAAGAAAAATCAGGTCATTAAAAGAAAAAAATAGACAAAAGGTTTGTAGGGGTTTTCTAAAAAACTCTAGCAGTAGTCAAACTATGCTCGCTGGACCCCATGGTCTAGGAAAAAGCTAGATCTTGTTTTCCTGAGTTATGATTAATTCTGATTCAGTGAATTGTTATTTTCAGAACAATTATTCTAAGTAACTATCAAATTTCAAAGCAACTAGTGATTGATAGATACTGTGTTTCGTTCGAAAAAAAAGGGAAGGACGTCCACAAGTTGGGGTCTCTCCCTCAAACAAAAGAAAATGGGAAGAGGGGTAAGTAAAACAGAGGATACAAAAGTGGTTATGATAGTTACAAAGGAGCCCGACCCACTCTCTCCGCAGGATCAACGACCGCACAGTGAAGGTCGTTGCAGGCCTGTTCCAACACTGCCTTCTCATTGGATTCAACCTCAGCCACCAGATGGATATGCTCTACTGTGGTTTGGAGGTCATTAATCCCTTTTCTGGTAGCTTCAAGACGACCAGTCATAGCTGATAACTAATCCCTCAGCACCGAGGCTCGTTTATCGCATTCATGCAACTTAGAGGATAGGAGCACCGCCTAATCTCGAGAGATCGACTCCTGTGCTATCAGTTGATGGATATTTGTTGTGGTTTCTTCCAAGGTCGGGGCCCCACAATGAGAGGCATCGATGTGAGCAAGATTTCATTCATTATTGACAGCTTCCTCACAGGCCAAGAAAACATGGAATGCAAGAGAATGGAACTACCGATTGTCAAAGCCACCTAACCCCAAACCCAGGAAGAGCTGACGAAGACATTCGGTTTTAGTTGAATTTTCGGAAAAAGGGGTTTCAGTGATGATTGCATAGATTCGAGGCCAACCCACCTGTGCACTTCCCAATGGTCCACCATGATATGAGGATCTTTGTTATCCTTACTGGATGATAGGAGAATGAAGTCTGGCATGGCAGCCCGCACAAACATGTTCTCACTAGAATTTTTGACTCCAAAACTAGAACTTCTGTAGCATCCAACCCTGGTTCAGGCTTGGGGACCAAGTTGTTAAGCCCGGTATTGACAGGAGGAACTTCCGGGATGGTCTCGCTAGGACCCAAAACCATAGGGTCATCCTCATCCACGAACAAGAAGGATGAATTTGTCTAAACTGTGGCCACCGTAGGGTGGGGAGATGAAAGTTCTCTAAGTCGCTTTGATCGATGATCCATTAGTCGATCCTTCCTTCAAGCTGATGAGGAAGGTGTGGTCGATGTAGAGGTCACCATACCTCCTGATTTGGGAACCTGCCGGACAGCCTTCCCTAGGATCCCATCAGGATAGTATTATACCCATGTTTTTTCATACTCCATGGAAAGTCCGACAGCCACCCCTGTGTCAGGCAGGGGAATGCTTACGCCACATCCCTCCCACGTCAACATTAGCCACCACTGAAAATGTATGGCCAAATGAAGTACTTGAGACCAAGAAGGGGGAAGGGAAACTTGGACTTTCATGCACCGAAACTGGCTAGAAAAGCGATACGTGACATACAAATCATATAGAGAAACCTCGTCGATCCGTGTGGACAGAAACTCGTCCTGTAGAGAGATCATGTAAGAGCGCTTCTCCAGGCTCCCCCGTCAGTTGTCAACTAAGACGCTATAAGGGGTGGGGTAGGGAGTGATGATGAACTGGGATAAGTCTCTCAGAAGCTCGAGGACTTCACTAGAGTTGAGGGACTTCAAGCGAACTATGGAAATATCTGGTAGGGTATGCCGAAAGGTAGGGAGCAGGATGGCCGTGTTGTGACGATACTCATAATAGCGACAATGATCCACCACTCATCCATATAGAAATTGAAATGGCCCACTTAGATGGTAGGGTGACCCGCCCACTTGCATATGGCTCAGTAGCTCATAGATACTGGACAAAGTGGCCACGACTAAATTCACCAGGTGGCCCTTTGCTAACTCAGCCGCCATTATCAAAGTGCAGGCTCAGACACCTTGGTTAACATCCCATAAAGGAAATATCCAACCACTCAAGAACATAGAAAATAGACCGGCCAATTGGAGCATAGGAGACACACCAGGGCGCACCTCGTAACCCCATGAAAGGTAGTCGCCCGCCTCCAGAACCTCCCAGTAGGAACCTGTGGAGGTTCATGACTTCTGAGAAGGATGTGTCCTGGGGCGATTGATCTTCGGCACAGGACCAATAGTGTTCATAAATAACCCTATCTTGGTACCATAGGGAATAAGAGAGAGGGCACGCAACACCTCACCCAATGACTTCTCTGCTGTAACCAAAAACTCCTTCGACAATAAAGGCACCTGTTCGACGTTGTCCCATGCATCGAAAGTGGGAAAAATTTGTCATACATCTCGCAAGTAATCGGCAGTACTCCTATCTGGTAGATGTCCCACAGACTAATGTCTACTTCACCATCGAAAAGGTAGAAAGTATTAGTACTTGAACAATGGTGGCTGAACAGGTCGGGAAGGATCAGAGATGGTGGGTAAACAACAAATTGGGAAGCCCACACTACGGAGTATAGGTTGACCACTTCCAGTGAATCAGGAGACTCCCAACAATGATTATGGACCCCGAAAGCCCATGCCCAATCATTTGAGAAGATCCCGTCGAACCAAAGATCCCACCTGGGAACCCACCCCGCATCAGGATCCCTTCGAGCAAGGTTGATAATAGAAGGGTAGTCCTTAATGACAGCTTTCTGAGAAAAGTCTTAAGTGCACTGATCACTTTGGGTCTAGATAGATCCCCTTAGAATAAACGTGTTTTTTGGACCAGAATTAGAGATTATATCCCTGGATTGGGTAAGGTTTTCCTGAATTCATTTTGACGGCGCTTCCAGGAAAGGTGAAGGGAGACCTGGGAAAGTAGGGGGGATGGGGATGTCATCGTGAAGACCGAAGACGTAGAGAGGGAGTTGATTTGATAATGGATAACTCATAAGCTCCAGAGAGATCAGGTTCTTCAATACACCATCATCAAGAATGATGGATTGACTAGGATCTTCTTTGAGGCCCTCCGCTCTATGAATCATAGCTAAACGTCTCTCTAAGCCAGTTGAGATGGGCTCTGCAGCAGGCCTCAGCGCAGAATGAGGGGGAACCATATTTTCTCCCTGCACAATGAGAGCCAACAATTTGTTTAGTCCGAAATAAAAATCTGGACAAAAATCTCCAGATATATGGCTAAGGAGCCTTCATAATCAAAGCCCACAAGGAGGCCTCAGAGGATGGTTCGTGATTACATCATCCCACGAACCAGCCCTTCGCGAAATCAGTCCGTAAAACCCTGGCCCGCTAGGCATTGTCCAGGATACCGCGAACCAAGTTGTTCTGCGGAATTTCAATACTGAGTTTAAGTGATTAAGTTCAGGAGACTCTAAAACTTTTAAAGTTCATGAAATTTTAGTCCCCAGAGCATCGAAACTGCGGAGTGTCAAAACCGTGAAGAAAGTTCCTCCATAGCCCGTCATCACTTTATTTTTAATTAATTAAGAGTAACGGTTCATGGTTGAGATGTTAATCAGCGGGTGAAGGTGACCGCAAAGAAGGAATGGTTCACGGAGGTCACTGTCGGTTCGCGGACGAGGCACTTAATGAAGGAGCGAGCACGTGGAGGCGAAGGAGCTCTGGTTTTGCGAAGAATTCGGTAAAGGAAAAAATGAAGGGCTCCCCGTATTTATAGGTGTGGTCCCATACTGCGTCCACCCTTCCACTACCAACCTTCTCAGTTTCAGGACCACTCTGCATCGGAATGGCCTCCTCTTTGTTCTGATCAGACCCCATTCCGATGGGGGCATCTGTAGGGTCTTGAAAAATCCGAAAAGGAAATTCTATACAAATCACCCAAAGAATTGAGGAAAATAATCAAAGAAAGGACACAAATAGGACCGGTCTGCGAACCGGTCCCATGGAAACACAACATGGCCAGGCCCCACAATGTGCCCCCTTTCGCGAACCATTGTTGTTCGCGAACCAGAGGCGGTGATCCTCCGCAGTCACAAGGCGGGATGGGCGCCAATCCTGTTCACCATCATGAACCACCCCAACCACGGACCGCGTCGACCGGTTCAAGCCACACCCGCTGTCATTCGTGGAATAGAGGTGGAACCCTCCGCAGCTGCAGAGAACTCCCTGAGTTCGATTCTCGGAGGGGGGGGGGTGTCCAATACCCACCGCGAATCGTGGATTGACCAAGTCAGCTGTAAACCAGGTATTTGGTTATGGGACTCCACAAAAGGTGCCATGTAGCCGTAGATCCAACCCTTTCCCCACTGTATAAAAGGAGACCAAGGGGGAAACAAAAGGAGGTCAGAGAACTCGAATCAGATTTAGAGGGATTGGAGATTCAGAAGGAGATCGGTTGAAGGAAGGATTTGGATTTTGAAAATAGAAAAATTTCCATCTGCGAACCACATTAGGTATAAAAATTAACAAGGAATTGGAAAACGCATAGTAACATGGTGAACCGCGAACCTAAAATAACAAAAACAATGAAAACTGTGAACCATACCCCCTCTGCAGAAGAATTCCCCGTGGACCAGGGAGTTTATGCCTCTTTTCTCATCCGTCATAGCGTGTAGCACTCTCCTATGTGGATGAATCCCAGACTAACGATCCTTCGACTGACGCCGCCCTTGGCTTCCACTGCCTACCTAGAACCCTCTACGATCCACCCTGGCTCGCAGATTGAACTCGAGGCCACAGACCACCCTGGTTCACAGACAGCTTCTCTATCTGCGTGGCACTTCCCCACACGAAGGGCGCCACCACCCATACCTCTCGGTGGCTCACCAAATACTTTGGTATTCTCATTTCCCTAGCCAGATAAAATACTTCCGATCTAGCCACATCCTCCACGGCTCCCTCATTGGCCTACTCATCGGCCCCGAGCCGAGGCCTCCACCAGAGCCACCAGATTCACGTGGTGTAACATTCAGGCGCATCAGTGCACCATTTTCAGTTCACATACCGATGGTAAGTAGAGGCGAAGGGGTTGCCCCGACCCTTGAGCATATTCCCAAAGCATTCGTGGGTTCACATTCCCACGGTAATGTGAAGCCTGAGCTCGGGAATTCCCTTTCTTCCCCTCCACTTGTTGGGGTTCCTCGGAAATGGTAAAATAGCCATCAGAAGGAAGCCCTCATGCACTGAAAGAGTGGAGATGGCGACAGGAGCACCCCCTTTCCCTCTCCTGTGGGGCTTTATCGCCCTGGGCCTCCTCAGAGTGTAGGCCCCAATCCATCACCATGGGACTCCTTAGAGTGTAAGCCCCAATCCATCACCATGGGATTCCTCTGTGTTTAATCCCCAATCCATCTCTATGGGAATCCATCTAGGAGTAATCCCCGACCTCATGGGCCGCCCTCATGCGTAAGCCCCACTCCACTTCTCACGGACGCACTTTTCGCGACGTGATCCTCTGCTCCCTGCTGCCTCTTGTTTCTCACACCGAGCATAAATCCCATGCTCTTAGAGTAAGCATCGACCATGAAATCCCCTTATGGGCCTCCTGAGAGTGTAAGCCCCAATCCATCATCTCGGGTTTCCCCAGAGCATAAGTCCCAAACCAATCCAAACTACGTGGACTTTGAACCCTGCCTCCTAGACAGGGTACGTAGGAAGCCTCCATTAGGTTCAAGCCCATCACCCAACGGACCCCAGGGTCCACCTTCACGTCGGTTCTCCAATGCACTCCAATTAAAACTACGTGGACTTTGATCCTTGCCTCTTAGGCAGCATACATAAGAATCCACCAAGAGGTTCAAGCCCAACAATCCATCGATCAGATTATCCTCACATTGGATCACCACGCCACTCCTAGTGTCGCCTCAAGCGAGTTCCGACTCTTTGGGGTCATTAGTCTAACGAGGTATGGTAAACCTCGGGTATAAATGATTCTGAACCCCTGCGTCCAGTTGACCATTTCCCACCAAGGTTAAATCTGTGGATACAATGTTTGTGTATAAACCAATGATTCGCGAACATATGAATACGTCTTAAATATATAAGAGAGTCCCGGAACAGGCAATAATTTCAACCCAAAAAGGCTGCGATGAGCCCGACTTCCCATCCTCTTGACCGATGTGAGTTCTTAAGAGTCACTGGTCATACCATCTGGTGAATGACTGCCTTTGGAAAGCAGGTCCATCAATCACTGGATATGGAGCCGTTGGGTGATTCGAGGCCCGAAAACCAGAAACCGAATGAAACAATATGTTCAATATATTATATCTCATATTCCTAGGAACATTCTATGGAAAGTGGAATAAATATTGATTTTATCATGGATACTGGTGAAAATTATATTTCATAATCACTAAATTGAATATTTTTAGAGCTTTTCATAAGTGAAAATCCTTATAATATGATTATATACCGTCTAAAAAAGTTTTATTTTAAAAAATACACATGTTCACTATAGATTTATTCCTTTGTGTGGGTCAATTATGTTACAAACTTAATTAGTGTACCTAGATTACATATTAAACTTCATGGTATCCAACCATTTATTAGGATTATATTTCTCAACATCCTCTAGATAAGAAGTAGGTTCATACTTTATAAATTTAAATGTGTTTTTTATAAGATAAATTTGTATCTCTTATATTCTTTTTGTATTATTATAGACATCTGAGTTTCACTATAAATATATGACTATAATCTGCATACATTTTTTAGAAATGGTATAAAATAATATCATCCTATTTCATTATAATGTTAGTAAAATAAAAATTTATTATATATATGATCGGTTTTGTTATAAAAAACATTTTATAGGTTCTTTTTAACAATAAATATTTTATAAGATAATTTAAAAAATTCTCAGCACATATCTCATCTTGTTTCATTTCAATTTCCATTTATGAACTGCAATAATGTTAAGAAAAGATTTAGTTTTTAATGTATAACCACATAATACAAGAATGTTTTTAAAATCACCAATAATAGAATGAGTTATATCTAAAATGTTATGTTTCCCATTTTAGGGACACTAATATATTGTGGTGTTCCAAGAGGAGTGACTTATAAAATGATTGTATACCCCCCTTTAATTATAAATAAACTCTTAGATTGATTAGATTATCCTAAAACGTTTACAAATTTAATTATGTATATATATTTTCAACACCTTAATTATTTAAAAATTTATATCTTTATTCCAAATAAAGCATAAAAAAACCATCAAAGGCCATGAATAAAAGTTATGAATTATTTATAACAAAACATTAAAATATAATAATTGGAAGATATTATGATGACTCATACCATATAAAGTAGGAAAAAAATCAGTTAGAAATTGAATTTCTGGATTGGGAATGTGGCTAATCAATAATTTGATATTCAAATTCGGATTTAAATCATTAAAAATATCTATGATATTTATTTACTAGATTATGATGTCTATTAAAAGGATTATGGTTGTTATAGAGATTTGGGATCCAAATAGTGAGATAAAAGTTGAATGTAGAATACTTTATTGGCCACCGGGTACTTGTTTATAGTTTATGAGATACTTTGTGATTTTCAATGGGTTTGAAGAAAACTACAAACACCATCGAGTAATTGGTGATGGAGTACTAGATATTTAGTTGGGTGTAATGTGGTTTAGCCATCCTATAAAAGTTATTAGATACCTAGTGTGTGTATACTTGGTGCCTAGTGAGATTTGTTTGAGTTTCTATTCCTTCCACTTTGACTCCTTCGTACTAGAGTGGTTTAGGTTCATTTCCCCATGTTAAATTGATCACTTTTTCACTTTTTTATTCCTTACCTGATTTTAATTGGATATATCAAGGGATTTGATGATGTTTTTACCTAGTCTTGGTGGAATCATCATATTATGATGGGACTTTTAGGTGAAGTGGCATACAGATGCCTTAATAGAGGAAAATTTCCCCCCATTTTTCACTATTTAGATAAAGGTCTATCACCTGGTAGATTTTACAAGGGTTTTATCAAAATTATATTCATATAGGAATCTGTTTGATCATTATTTCTTGGTTATTTTTTTATAATAGTTCAAGAGGAAATCCATGAGTCTTCGGTGGGGCTTTTCTTGAGGATTCAGTAATGGGAGACCATTTTATGAGTTTCTAGTAATTATGCCTTCATGATTTTAATTGTATAATTAATTATAAATTTCTAATATTAATTTATTAGGTTGTGGGGTTAGATATTTTACCTCATAAGTATGAATGATATTGGTTTGATAGTAAAATTTGATAAAATTACATTATTGGACTGATAACATTAATATTAATATGAGTGGTCAATTTAATAATTAACCATAATAATGTTTCAACGTTTATTGTATGTGTGTTCCTCAGGTTTTGGTTTTAGAAATAATTTAATAGGACATGTGATTCTATTATTATAGGATATACATGGGTTTAAAAAAATTTCTTGATTGAGTGTTTCTTTCATGTATTAGGAAATTCATGAGTCGCCTGATGGAAATTCATACAAGGGAAAAAATATCAAGAATTGATTAAGGGGACCTAAAGTGGTTTTTGAATATTGACTAAAATAAATAATTCCTAGGTTGAGATCAAGTGAGGTAACTTTTTACCTTTGGTGTAACAACCCCATATTCATTAACCCTGTGTCAATGTGTACATTAAAATATTATTATAATATACATGAGATATCATCCCAAAGGACTCGTCTATTTTGTAGTCTTAATAAAAAATATACATATATGATTTTCATTTTACATTAGAAATAAAATAGAAAATAAAAATTGTTTGTTAGTCCTTGAAAATCATTCAAACATTTCTTCTTCATAACCTGGGGGAAGGAAAAAAATAAGTGTGATATCAAATTCTCAGTAATGATTAATTATAATTGAATATATTATTATTAAATAAGGAATAACCAATATGGAATGAAAAATAACTAATAATACATCCATTTAATCAACCCATGAGTGCAATGAGTATCCATGGAATATATCAACATAGAAAATAAATGGATAATAATAACTGGATTATAAATAATTAAAAATCATAATGTTTTAAAACATGATATCATTACCACCAAGGCCTTGTACAATGACTGTTTAAATTATGGGTAGGCATACGCAAATAACCCCATTATAAAAGGCTATCCAACTGGTTTATCTCAGGTGATTTGATGATAAATCAAGGGGATATATAATTCAGGGGCCCACCCATCACAACATGTCCAATTATTTCTTCAAATATTTATTGATCAATTTAATTCATGAATAATATTTCTTATCAAAAAATGTCTACATTGAGTAAAGAATATAGAATACTAATATTCTTTATAAAAACAAATAACTTTCAAATTAAAGCATTGTATATAGAATTGGTATATATTTTAGAAAATAATAATATCCATGATACAATTAATAAGAATATTTATGATAATTTTAATTCAATTTATCATAATAAATATAATGCTTCAAGAGAAACTAAAATACCATAAAATTAATAATAAAGAAAATATTACCATAAGTTCATCAAAAATTAAGGTTTTGTAAAGTAATATGGTCATTTAAAGAAATAAAGAAAATGGAAGTAAAATATTAAAATAATATTTTATTAAATAGTTTACATTTAAAAACAAATTAAAACTTGTAAAAGAACATAATTAGTGTCAAATGGTTATAGTGGAAGAAGAAAAATTTAATGTTGTATACATTAGAAAGAACATTGCTTTTGATTTATTTGTAAAAGAATATTGAAAATGACCCTTAGGAAAAACATTATAGGATTCTTTTAAAACCATGTAAAAATAAAGTATAACATAAAATTTCCTTATTAAATCATTTTAGTAAATGAAATGGTCTTTTGTAAATGTATTTTTGAAAAAATATAGATGTGGAAGAAAAATATACTCAATCAAAAAGAGAAATAAGATTAGATTTTATTTGTGATATTACTTTTCTTGATTCAAGTTCCAAAGAGAGGAAATTTTGGAATAAAATATTGAAGCACCATAAATATAAAAAGGATAAAAAAGATATATGGATTTTATTAAGAATAGATTATAATATTTCTTTAATTAAAACAAGAGCGCTCAAAAAAATTAGATTATAAAATAAATTCTTACCTATTTTGTAAAATTCAAGTTGTAAAACCTTGTAAGAATTAACATTAATCAAAACATTAATCATCATGAATATATATATATTCACATTAAATACATCAAAGTGAATAAATATACATCATATAGAATTAAATAGTTTCATAATACAAAATATATCTGAATTAAGTGGAAATTGAGACTAAATCACTTACCTCACATTTAACCTTATTTAAACATGATTTATCGAATAATATATTGGTTATAAATATGTTATTATTTTATAGCAAAAAGATATTAATATTTTTAATATCTTGTTTGATTCTATTACAACATCTTATCTCCCATTAATTTACAATATTTCGTCAAAATCATCGTTTTGGTTGTTAACTACAATATTTTCACATACATGTTTTCACAAAAGTTTTAGTCACTATAATTTAATTATGGTTCCATAATATCAATAAATTTAATACTGGTTAAAATATTATATATATATATTAATTAAATTAATCATTATTACCATCCATATAATTAAAAAATTAATAATATATCTCATTTCAATGTGGATGTGGTACTCAACATGTACGCACAATTGAGGTTATCGGTTTCCAATTTATTGGATGGTAATAATTTGGATGTGATTTTCTAATTGAAAAATCATAATTATTTCACAAATATCATATATATTCACTATTTGTATATTTATAATCATCCATCTAAAATAGTGATGAAAAAATGAATTCCACCGCTATGTGGAGATAGTAATCTGTACGTATCCACGAGCGATGTTTTTTTATTTCCATGAGATGGGAAAGAGGTTTAAAATGGTTGTACCATAATAATATTAACATATCAATGTATATATGACACTGGATTCATTATTTTATAATGGATATAATTGATTTAGAGGAAATATAAAGTGAAATATATATGAAAGAGTAGATAAATATGATTACATCTTATTTGGAATAATTTCTTTAGATATCCTATTAAGGTACCAGGGTTTGGTCTTATGGAAATAAAATAACCACAAAAACCTGTATAACAATGTTTATAAGAGAAATGGTTAGGTTTTAACCAAGCTATGTTGTCCAATACGGTGTAAATAAAAGAGACGAGGTTTTTCCTTTTATTAATTAAGGGAGGGACACTCTTTGAGTTACCTAAAGTATAAAATTAATATAATTTAACAAACTTTGAAAATGGGTCCAAATTGATATAATTATAATATAAATAATTACGAGTGAAAAACCTCTCATACTATTGAAATTAGACTCTTTTGGTTATGTTGTCACTCTTATCTCTTAGTTTTAACTCCACGTTATAAAAGTTTTCTACATTTTATGTGTAATGAATGTTACCATAAAAGTAAAAGAGTCCTATAAATAGATCATTTATTATATTTTCAACCATAAAACGTTTACATGAAAAAATATTAGATTTCAATAAATTTTAAAACATTTAATAAATTATTATCTATTATAATATATCATTAATTTCATTTTTGGTACTATTCATTTAATTTGACTTTAAAAGACATATGATATAAAATTAATTTTAATATAAACCTTTGATATATCTCTAATATGTTATATTTATTTGAAACGTTCATGTGACACTATAATTTCCTCAAACAAATTAATTTTAGAGTTTTTAAAATCATTTATTTATTTTTCTACTACTTGAACAAACACTGTCAATATTCAATAAACATTTTGGATAAATATTATAAAAATAAAAAATAAAAATAAATTTTTATGATAAAAAAATTAATTCATATTTTAAATATAAATCTAAAACAGAACATAGCCTCCCATTATCCTTATGTTAAAATATTATTGACATTAATTTTAAGAGTATGACAACTTGTATTTATTCTATTAATAAAATAATAAAATGGATAATATCAAATATAAACTGAACCAAGTGGAAATTGTATATAAAATTGATTCATAATGATCTAAATAAACTCAAAAAATATGATTACTAAATGTGTTATATATTTTTTAAATCATTATTCCCAATATTTAACCTTGTTTTACCCATTTTACCCATATGAAAGTGATAAATTTTAACACGATTACTACTCATAATACCTTACAATAAAAGGGGCCTATTTACCAAATATTAACCTCTAAATTCCAAATTGGGTATCCATTTTTAAATATTCATTTTTTGTAATTGGTATAAATTATATTTTATATAAAACCATAAAATGCAATGTAAAATAGTTTTGTTATTGAGAAATGTTTTTTAAGTATAACCTTTATCTTATATCAAAATCATGGGAATTGAAGATTAGATTTTTGTACATAAAATGGATCATATTTAAATTTAAAGACAAAATCCTTGATATAATATGGATTTAATATTAATTAATTTAACGTAAATAAATGGCAATATTTAAAAATAGTGTTTTCACTATTCATTGAAAAATTAATTATTTCGTAAAAATTGAAAACATTTAACATCAGTAATTTTTGATTTAATAATTTCAAAATAAAATTAATTTTATAGAATACAATTTATTATATTGGAGAATTTATTTTTGAATCAAATTCTTCAATAAAACATTGTATATTGGGTTATTATTTCATTAAAAAGAAAATTATTTCTTTTATTGATGCTTAGATGTTAAATTTAAGATAGTGATAACCATATATAGAGGTACAAGTTGGTGTGAGTACTTAGGAATTGTGTGGTAAGGGATATGTGGGTATCCATGGAATCATATAAAACATTCATTTAGAGGAGTTTCATTATGATACTGATCCGAGTGATCAATGGAAATTTATGATGCTTGGGATGTTCATTATTAGATGGTGGAGTGGTTAACCACTACCTTTAGGGTTTCTTAGTTGAACTTTTCGATTGTTATTTCAGTTATGGTATTCTCTGAGTAAAGAAATGCCATGGGAGTGGGTTTTACGAACCATATGGTAATATATATCAATTTGTAATCCATGTGATGTTTGGATAATGATGGGAAGGGGATTGAGCATCTGGGAGGACACCTCTTAGTGTGGTTGAATACTATTTATGTGCTAGGGTTTGGAGTGGATATTGGTATTTTTATGGGATCTATGGGGTAGTGCATGTCATAACTGAGAAGATTAATTTTCAGTGTGTTTAGGTATGACCTAGAGGCTATGACTATAAATCAAGAAAGGTGAATGGGGCAGGAATGATTGTGAGTATTTTATAGTTGTAGTTTAAGAATTGAAGGTTGAAGAAGGGGTTGTTCAGTTTATGTGAGGTTGAGATATATATTATATTTTCTGGTAGAGATCGATATGGGGATTTTTATTCTATTATCTAAGGGATAGAATACGGTACATTCGGCTATATTTTTATTATATCAGGATCATTCCCATATAACTAATTCAAGGTTTTTCATGAGACCTCACCTTGATTAAGAGGGTAAAGATGTTGAGAATGTATGAGACTTCAACCTAAGTGAGAGGTTGTAGGTGTGTTATTTGTTGATGGGGTCTCACCATGAGTGAGAGGGTGATGGAGTGATTCACGGTATGAGGAATCACCAACAGTGATAGGTTGGTGTAAGGATATGTAGAATGAGATGTGGTATAAAATCTCACACCGAGTGAGAGGGTGGTGGTGTGATGCTTAAAATGAGATTGAGACTCTGTATAAGACCTTACCCTAAGTGAGGAGGTTGTATCTAAGTATTTTTAATAATTCCCTTAACTAAGATATATGTACTAGATATGGGTTTCATTTATGGATGACATTTTCACTGATATTGGTCCACGAAGGTAACATTTGGTATCATAGTGCTCTTGTTATCAGATGATTATCTAACGTAGATTCTTGCTTGTTATATATCGTTGCTTGATTTATTTTTTAAATGCTTGAATACAATATATATTATGGAATATATAAGGTATGTTTTGGTGGTTCCCTATATAAATTTATACTCACACCCTGTATGGGAACCTTGGTGTGTGTACGGATCTTATGTTTGACTTTTAGATCATATATTATATGGGGGACCCGACTACAATAGTTGGGAGGTTATCAAAAGAAAGGACTGAACGTAGAATTGGGTTCATGGGAATTTCTCCATTGATATATTTTAGGTGTTTATTTATATTTTACTTGGTCATCCCTATGGGAGACCCTTGGTATATGTATGTATACTTATCGGCATAGGATGCATATTCATACAATATATTTATATTATCTGTTATTGATTGTCAAATATTAGCTATAATTCATTTCATTCCTCTGATTTTAAATGATATTCTTGTTATTCATATATTATTATATGTGATGATATTGATTGTACGGTCCTCCCAAAGATGGTTATATATTTTTACTACAATTTGCTATCCTTTGGCATATAAGGAGTAGAAAATAATGTCTTATGGTGCTCTACCCAAGTTGTTATTAGATATGTTTTTAGGGGCAATACAAAATGTTACCAGAGAAATTTTTAAGTTGATGTACTATTTTCATATGTTAATTGAATGTAAGATTTTTTAAATTTTTTAGATGAACCATATGTCAGGTTGTATCTAACCCGTGTATAGGAAAAGCCTAATCTACAAGTTATGGGATTTTTGTCCATTATTTTCGGCTGTTATGATTGCGATATTGTATAAGTATAATATTATTATGTGAGAGTGTGATTTATAATTTTTACTCTTGGATCAATGTTCCATGAGTTCATGAGTTTTAGAAAAATCTTAGGTGTATAGGTATCCTTAACATTTTCATTATTTATTATAGATATGAAATGGTTATAAAAAAATAAATTGATTTTATAAAACAATTAGAAATAAAATGTTTTCTAAAAAATGATTTGATAAAATTTATTCCCATTAATTATAGTATCAATAATAACATATTCACCATTTTAGTAAATGAATTACTACTGCCTTAGTTGATTTAGATGACTATGGTAATTTAATGTGATTTTGTTTTGATATTGTTTTCTTTTTAGTATTTCTTGTGATATATGAGAAAATATTAGTGGGTAGATCTTGGTAAGAGGTTCTTTATGATGTGCTTTATGTATATGTGTTTGTATGAGATTTTTTGGTTGTTTAGAGTCCCTAGGGTGGATTTATATGGCTGGTGTTTTTTTCTTGAGTTGATATTGTACACCTCTTGATTATGTGACAATAATGGTTATGTTTTTTATATAGATTGGTTATAGTTGGATATTATGGGTTTTGTAGACTCCCATTAACTTGGTGCGACATTGATTAGACCTTATGTATTATGTAAGGTGTATCGGATAATGAATTATATTTTGAGAGGAGTGGGGGTAGATTATCCATGTGTATATAAATGCTCAATCATTATGGGGTTATGATTAGGATTTGGCCTGCTTATGTTGGGAGTGAAGGCACCATGGGTGATTTTTGAGTGGAAGGATGTCCTTATAGAATCGATGGGATTGAGTCCATCTCATAGATTTAGTTGGGAAACTAAAGTTGAGTTTTGGATCATGTTGTAAAAGTTAATTTAGAATAGATAATGTCAACCCTTATAATACATGGTTTCTTGAGGTGTAAGAAGATGTAGAATTCATGGAAAACCATGTTTTTGAATGATAATGGGTTTTGGATATGAGTACTTCATGGAACCTTCAGATCATGGATAGTTGATATTCTAATGTGTGAATTGATGGGAAAATATAAATAACTATCATATTTGGTGGGTTTGTGTTCATGGGAAATAACTAAGAAAAATTTTCCTCTGAAATATCAAGAGTGGTTGGGGAACATATTTTATGGTTATTTTTTTGTGAAATTACCATGGGAGTGGGCATATTATAAATCTTTAAAACATCTGGTCTCTTGGAAATATATTTATTACTTTGGTAGATTACATAATTTTTATGGTTAGTTGGTATTGTATTTTTTGATTGAGTTTATTTCACTCATATAAAAAATGATAGTCACATAGTCTGGTTGAATGTTTTATTAATATTCTCATGAAATGAAGTGCAATATGTTAAAGATGTATAAAGATAATGTCTTTAATAATGAAATATGACACATTATATGAGTGGGTAAGATTTTCCATGAGAGAGATGATGTATATCACAATGTGTTCTGAGGAAAACTATGAGATAACGATAGGGGGATTTTGGGATCCAAACATATTGGGTTTGTGGAAAAGTTTTTAATTCCCACATGTATAGGTGTTTAGGGTGGCTGGATATTTTGATCAATGTTTGGTCGGGTAAAAGGAGAGTTGGATGGGAAAAACATGAGATTAATTGACCTATGATTAAATCATTGGGGTCATGGTTTTCATTTTTTGGTGACCAAGAGTAATGTGAGGAAGGTCTTAGTGCGCTGTTGGTGTTTTGGAATGGTTTCCGTAGTAGATTAATGATTTGGAGAAACCCATGGTGGGGAGAATCCCTCATATATTTGGTGATTTACCCTCATGTTTGAGTGATTTATAATTTATAGAGATGATTATATTGAATGTTAGGTTAGTGATTCGAGTATTGTGTTGAGAGATAAATATGATGTCCCATATATAGTTTTTAGAACATGACAAGATAAATGTTATTTTTATGGGGGTTGGTTCCATTAGGGTGTTTGGAACGTGGTGAGTGGTATGTTAAGGTGAATTATTTAGCTTTAGATCATGTATTCAAATATGTCATCTAGGTTGAGGCATTTCCATGTGGATGTTGAGATAGTATCATGGTATATTGGTGAATATTTTGAGTAATTTAGTGCGCAATAGAACTGAAGGGTACTGATTCATGTAAATGGATATTGGAAAGTGGTTTTTTTATTGATAATTTCAATCGAAAAATTATTTATTCACATTTAGTATTTTTCTTATTGTTTTTTATAAAACATTGTTTGTTTAAATTAGGCATGTGAATGGTGGAGTTATAACTACTTCAAATCAATAATAGGTAGTTTCATTAGATTTCTATAGTTAATTGAAAATTAATTAAATGTTATATATTATCATTAGGGATAGTAAGAAATATATTGGAGAGTTTTTAATGACCTATATTGTTATAAAATAGTTATATTCAACTGGAATTTTTATTTTTATCTCTAGAGATGGAGGTGATTAGTGATTTTATATTCATATTTCAATTTCAGATTTCAATACATTTTCAAAAGCTATTTTTTATATTATGGATGTTTTATTAAGGGAAGAAGTGGTTGCTGGGCTAGAGATTAGGATGGTAGTTAGCTATTGAAGATTGAATTGGCCACAGAATACAAAATTAGAGGGAACTGGGTACTCAGTTATATATATTTGTGTCTGTATATAACTATAGATGCTACCAAGTATATAGAGGATGGGTAATGATTACCTGATTGGGTTTCCAGTGGGGTGTCCTTACATTAGAGACATCAGTTAATTGGTAGTGGTTGAGTAGATATTTTGTAATACTAGATTGTGTTTTTCAATGAGGGTATAATGATCATTTATTACATATCCTATTAGCCCCTCCCATTCTAGTATATTCTCCCTATAGTTCCAAATAAAAGGTTTGGGGCCCATATCTCCTCCATTATCCCTCCCCTCTACCTCTATAGATCCAAAATGGTTTGGGTTCATTCCATCACGAAAAAACATGCTAGGTTTCTTCTTTTTTCCTCCTTTCTTATCATTTTTATTTCTTCTCTACTTTTGGTTAACTAAACATAAAAATTTAATGATGATTCCCCTTGAGTATGGTGGTATTCTCCTAGTATTATGGAGATTTAGGGTGTTATGGCCTGAGGATTCCTAAAGAGGTGAAATGTTGCATCTTTCTTTCTAATTCAATAAATGTTTATCTGTAATTGTAATTTTAGAGGTATTTTTTCAAAATTTTCTTTTTTGAATAGTTATATTTTTGATTTTTTATATTCTTTTTGTTTATATGAGTGAAAAAGGCATTGTACGGTCCCTTACTGTGTTTTTTCTCAATATTTTATCCCTGAGAGAACATTTGGCGTGTTTTTACTTATTATGATTTATTGAATTTATATGAATAATTATTTTCAAATGTTTATAATTAATTTTTTATGATATATGGTTTGATAAAGTAACTATTATGTATGATGGGGCTTGGTATCAGATTATATGGTGATGAAATGTTTTCACGGGATGTTATATTCAATATCATGGTAGGCAGTCCCTTTAATTCTTTAGAATATATGTTTCTATAGGTATATTTCATGAATGTAATTCATGGTTTGGATCAAGAATTCTGTAAAAGGGTTGTGTAAATCTATAATTGTTGAATTGGATTGGGTTGAGCCTTGTGATAATTATTGTGTGTCCCACACATGAGACGAATATTTAAAACCTCCTCACAAAAGATACTTCAAGGGGTGAAATTTTATGATTATATTAATGGGTCCCAAAGTTGTATTGATCGGTTGAATAAATTATTAATGGCCAATGTTGATGATGATTGAGATGTTTTTTGTCTTATGTGATTGTGAGGAACTTAAGTCAAATTCCCAAATTATGTCACGTCTTGGTAATTGTGAATTAAAGGCTAAGGGGAAGCCTTGGAACCATGATACTCTTTGAGTAAGAAGACTGAAATTTTGACAATGAGCATAGATATCTAGGTAAAATAGTGGGTCTTGGTATGATCATGATTAGATGGAAGAGTGGGTAACCACTCTCTTTAGGAGGTGCCTTTTGAAATTAGTGATTATAAAGTGGGGATTATGCTTCTTTAAGTATAGAACTCATATTGGTGTTGATTTTGAGTTTGATTTACATATGGATAACTTTAGAAATTTTTAATATGATTATATAGTTATGGGAAGGGGTAGAGTATCTAGGGTGAACAATTAGTGCGCGGTTATTACTAGCCATGTTCATGGGTTGAGAGTTGATGTTGGTATGTGTTTTAGTGGGGCCTCATAGGGTACTGTGAGACCCGAGTGTGAGGATTAATGTTCAGCGAGTCCAGGTATAACCTATGGGTCATTACTACGAGATGAGAATTTTTTATGCTCCTAAACTGATTGTGAGTTCTAGATATTTATGATACTGTGAAGGAAGTGGATGACAGTTCAAATTAATTCAAGTGAGACTATGTTATATGTTCCACTCTCAAGAAGAGGGAAGGTAGTATATATGTGTATTGTGAGCCTAGGGATAGGTTATAGGATAATCTACAATGTTAATGGTATATCATTTCCATGATTATTGGTTATTTAAGATACATCTCCCTGAAAGAGAGTATTCAAGTGAGATATTTTATGATGGGGTATCACACAAAGTGATAGGGTGTTGGCATGAGAAGTGGTATGAGACCTCACCCTGAGTGAGAGGGTGGCAGTATGAGAACCCTGATGTTTTTTCAGATCTTATGTTTTCTTTTTAGATCAAAGGTTATACAGGGAACCAACTAGAGTAGTTGGGAGGTAGTTCAGAGATAAGATCAAGGTGAGACTCCCATTCATCAAAATGTCCCCACTAGTATTTTTTGGTCTTTATTTATTTTTTACATGGATGGGTTGATGTGAGACACATGATATATGAATTTTATCATGTTTTCATAGGAAAAATATGGATATAACATATATATATATATATATATATTTATTATCTTTTATTGATTGTAATAGGTTATACAGGGACTTGGTTAGAGTAGTTGGGAGGTTTTTGGATGATAAGATTTTTGGGACAATAACGTTCCTTAGCATGTCTCCATATATATGATTTAGCTCTATATTTATTTTTACATGGTTAGACTAATAGGATTCCCTTGATGTATGTGTGTATTCATGTTTACATGGTATAAATTTAGATAAAACTTATAAATAGATTTTTTTTTATTTTAAAATATTCATTGTAATTCATTGCACTACTCTGATGTTATATGATATTTCTATTATTCATTTACTATTGTATGTGATTATATAATAAGTATAATCTCATAATTTATGTATATATACTCTTATCGCTAGTGAATATCCTCTAGATTGTGGAGAGTTGTTCCCAGGTTTTCATGTAATCTAGATAGGTTTTTATTATGGAGATTAATGTTTGATAATTACATGTATATATCAATATATACTAAGACCAATTAATCACTTGATCTTTCTCATTTTCTATTAAAATTTGACTTAGTTATCTTACTAAATAATAAATATTCACATCTATAAAATGATTAATAATAAAATACTAAAGAAATTCCATTCTTTTCGAGTATTTTGGACTTTTTTCTACTTTATATGGTAAAGGGGACAATTCAAAAAATACGTATTATTAGATTAATTAATAATAAACTAATTTTTATGAAGGATATAGAATTTATTATTTATGTATATGATATATGAAACATTAAATGTATTCCTAATTACATGAACAATATTAATTTGTTTTTGTATTAAATGGAATAAATTATTGATGACCATCTTTAAAGATAGGATGTGACCACTTAAAGGAAAGAAATTGGGGGGAATACACAAAAACAATTATTCATCCAGGATTTAATAATAATACCAAACAATAAGAACCAACTTACTCCCAATAAATCATTACTTTATAATAAATAATATCCTTTTTTGAAAAAAAAATGCGGATAATAGATTAGACTTTGGTACATTTCCAAATGATCAGTTGTAAAAAAAAAGGATGAGAAAAGATATATATATTCATTCCTCCCACCCTACCTGAAAATATACTATATCAAAATAAAGAATCATGAACATGAAACCATCATTATTTTAATTCATTAAATGTAACATGTATTTTTTAGCACTATAAAGGATTTAAGTAACTATATCTTATAATCATAATGAAACAAATTTTTTGTTATGAAAAGGTTCTCTTGTATTTTTAATTAGAGGAATATTTGATTTATCAACTGACTATTTTGCCACGACCCTTTTTAATTATAGATTAATCTGTACACTATTTGTGATTCTTATATATCACAAGGATGAATCCATATTCATCAATGATTCTTCTATTTCATCTATACCAATTTTATAGACGGTTAAGTGATCATTATCAAATTAATCATGAATTATATGCATGTATCATCTTCTACACCTTACATTACTGTAGTTTAGTTAACTATAATTCTTACTACAATCAAATCACTAATGGAACCCTCTAAAGATACACTATTCACTGTTTCCTAATATTTTGATTAAATAGTCATAATTGGTTTAGTAGTAGGAATAAAATATTTTGGAAGTTATAGAAGGCCTTAATAATCCAATTTATATGAATTAAATTCTATGTTAGTTCCCCCAAAAGCATTTTTTGATCATAAAAGTAAACAAGAGGGGGAAGATACTCTTGAAAATAATAATCTATTTCCCCCTTGTAGTTGAAACACTAGGATGACATTACATGATCCATTTACCATAAATAATTCCATAGAAAATTTTATTTCTCATTGGTTTAATGATTGTAATATCCATAACATATCTATTAAATCTAATATGATATATTTTTCTAATACCTATTGAAGGAAAGACCAAAATTGACCCATTTGATTATTAATTGGCTATGAGGGAAAGATTTGTTTTACTATGTATGCATATAAAATGTAATCCACCTAACTATACTTTATATTAAGAATTTTTATATCCTTATTCAATGATGAAAAAATATTCAATGCCGAGGACGTTACAGTATCATATTTCTTAGGATAAACATATTTAGGTATTTGATCATACTAACATATTTGCACAGTTTTTTTTTCAATGAAAATTAATACATGAGTGGACTTTGAAGATGTAATAGACATAGAAAATGGAAAATGATTCCAATTATTAATCTCTCTTCACATTCCATCACAAACCAATCAAATTTTGGAAGGGTCTTTAAAAGACCAACCTCAACAATCATATTATCATGATGAATAAATTTACTAGTATCACTAATAAAATTAATATTAAGAAAATTTATAATATAATTTCCATGAAAGATGATAATATCATGAATATTTAGTGTAAATGTTTTTCTTAGAATCCTAATACAGATAGCATCCATGGTTGAGACACTTATTTCATGATCCTCGCATGTCTAATAAAAGAGAATAAATTTTCAATATTGGAATAGAATAATATAGGGGAAAGTATTATTTATTTGAAAATTGAATATTAATTTAGAGTGGGTTAAGTATCATGATAATGGACCTCTCCTTTAAACCCTAATTCAAATTCACATACTCGTTGAAAGAATGTATAATTTTATTTCATTTTTCAAACCTATAAACGAGGGTAGGGCAATAATTTGATAAAACATCATCAAGATCTAATAAGTGAAAATCCAGAATCAAAATGAAATTATCTCAATAAAGTACCTTAAAAAGATTTTGTTTAACTAGAATTAGATAAAAATATGAATCAATTGGAATATTATAACTAGGTTTAAACCGAGATTCCATAATGGTAATTTCAATAATAATAAGTGGTTTATGTATTTAAAATTGTCTTGAAACGGTAAATAAATATGAGCTCTTTCATGGTCCTAATTATTATCCCATAATAATAAAACTCTAACTATTTTAATCTCATATATAGTCTATATAAAATGTTGGAGGACACTTCAAACTCGTGTCTTGGTCAATGGTGATGGTGAGAGGTGATCATCAAGGCAATGTCATTGTGTCTTAGGGTTTTATAGTGGGAGGAAGTCATTCACACCACTATGTTGGAGAAAACTTTTACATCCATCATATTATCTATTTAAATATTTTAGATTCATATGATTGAAAGGCCACAAATCCTTAAAAATGTTATTTTGAACAAAATGACTTGTTATAACTGAATGATTCAATTTAATTGAGTCAATGAAATTTATACTGTCTATTAGAGGGATTTTTGTTATCCATATATTGACATGGTGGTAAGATATTGATCAAATAACATTAGGAAATCAATGTGAATTTATGGTCCTAATACTTTTTTAATGGGTGGGGAAACACAAATTTAACCAAATTAAAATTTAACTCATGAGACATGATTAGGTGGTGCAACAAGTGGTGTGGGGTAGTATAGGGGTTTGGTTTGTTTTATACAAAGAAATATATATCTATGTATCTATACATATAATAAAATGTTTATTTTCCTTTATATTACATATGGTGTAGGTTGGTGTTTTATATATGGATCTATAATGTTAGAGTTAATACACATGAACAATCCTTGTCGTAAACTTTTTTATTACTATACAATATACTCTATTAATAAATATTATATTATTATCACACATTTATATTACTTATTCAATCCTTATGTGATAACATACTTAGATAATTCATTGTATAAATATGTCATAGTATTTTTAATTTATAATTATAATTAGGATATGTGATGAAAATATTTTTATAAAATATATCCTATAGTATGGATACATAAATTTAATAGCACACAAGTGATGTTTGGCTATCCTGTGGTGGGGTCATAATAATTGAGAATTTTTCTCATTAATTGCATTCATTAAGATCTCCAATACGGGAATTCGAAATTATATGTCTTCCAATAATAACACCAACTAATTAATATTATATTTGACATTCCTATATAAAATAATGTGTATACATCCTTAGAATTATGATCATAATTAGTAAATATCCTAATTCATTTACATTGGGGAAGGGGGAAAACCATTTTGTATTTAATTGTGGTGAATAATATTGTATTAGGTTAATCATGGTAGGTGTGGAATTGATTGAATTTTCAGTATATATTTTTTCCTTTATGGGTTATGTAAGAAGATATGTCAAGCCCTTTAATCGAGATAGAAGTTGTTGGCCTTAAATCCATGGACATGGTAGTTCATAAAAAATTTAGAATGTTTAATTAAAATAATGATAACTCAATTAGTAAGGATAATGACACATTTATTCATCCTTCATGATGAAATATTAGTTTAAAAATGGATTATAGTGTATATTATAATTTAAAGGATTGTTAAAAGTTTCATTTCATTGTCTAATCATTTTCTCTAATGGGGACATGATGTGCTTCTATAAATATTTATTTTTTTATGTGTTAGGTTTATTTTAATTATGAAAGGATCCCAAAAGGTATAACACAATTTATTAATAGAGGCTAATATTCATTTAAAATTTTGTTTTAAAAATTAATCAATTTTTCATATTTTTGTGATATTTATTCAAGCTATATCGATTATAAAATTTAATCACAGGTTTTTATATTCATGAATAATATTTTATTATTTCATCTGTTATTTATTACAAATACGAGTGTACATCATATATATTAATTAATTTTATAAGTTTGAATATTTATTTTATTAATCAAATAAAATAATTTTATCATTTATTATTCAATCAAATTTTATAAGAGAACTCATATTGAGTTTTTAAGAACCCAAAATATATTTCTATTATAAGAAAAAAATGGAAATATGGTTAGCAATGACTAATTTATTTTTAATCCCATAAAAATAATTTTATATTTCAAAAGAACATTACACATCATGAAATAATATTGAATATAATATCTAGAAATAATTTAGGGAGACAAATAAAAATTAATAATTCACAGACTCATATAAACTCCATATACTTCAATTATATGATGAATATTGCTCCTATTATAAAAATAGTATAGAAATAAATGATTTGTAAATATGATAAAAATATAAAGGATATTTTATAACCATTTTAAGTAGAGTAGTGAATTTTTAGATATGATAATGGAAGAGTATATATAGGTTATAAAGGAAAAGGTGACTATGAGGCTCTAATTGTTACCTAACCCCTATTCAATGTGACTATTTGGGATTACTTCCATTAATAATAATTTTATTTTTAAAATTTTAGTTTATAAAATATAATGATCTAATGAAATTGATGAAGTACAGATAAATCATGTCCTCAAAAAATAATATCATTCCATTTAAAATCCATTTATCTGAACATGGGATGGAGGTAGTTTTATTGGGGATCTCGCTTAACCCGTCCCATGAAGAACTTTAACAAGTAAGGTTCTAAGGGAATTGAATTTTGAAGAATTCTAGGATATTGGAAATCACCAATAGATCAATGTTAGATGAGGCACCCCATGAAAGTCCCATTATTACACACCTTACCCTTAGGGCGTATGTTGGATTAATAAGGGGTTATGGAAATAGTATTTAGTATTATGAAATTGTAATTTTATTAATAGAAATGAAATATGGGATTCTTAAATCACATTATCATTATTATTTTATTTAAAAAATACTTATGAATACAAGATGAAAAAGATAAATATATTCTGGGATACAATGATATCATAATTGTTTTTAACATATAAATTCAATTACTATTTTAAATAAAATTTAATTGAAAACATAAATCATATAAAAATTGTATTAAAATATAAATGATAATATAATTTTATATTTTACTAGGTAATTTATATAAGGGTTGAAAAGTATATTATGTCAAAGAGAATTTTATTTTTTAGAAAAAAAAATTATTTTATGTTTACAATTTTGATATTTAGAGAAATATTTTGATAAAATAAATTTTATATTTAAAATTAGAACTTTGAAATTTTGTTATGATAAAATTTTGATAATTTTTCTAAAATACATTATTTTTTATCGAATAGTAAAAAATGTATTGTGTTTTCAGAATGTTTTATGACATTAAAAAGATGTTATAATGATTTAATAATTAAATTAAGTTAATACAATCACAAAACATAGTTTTTTATTAAAAAAATATATTTTAATGAATTAAAAATAATTTCTTAACTAATAAATATATTTCTATTGTATAAAAATGAAATTAATGTTTTAAAAACATTATTTTGTAGAAAATTTACTTTCCCAAGTAAACAATAATATATTAAATGGTGTTATACTCTCAAACTAAAATATGTTAAAAACCACCTTATTTATTTTACAAACCATGTTCCAAATTCATGAGTGGCCCATGGAAAAATAATTTCCCAAAATCTAGAATTCTAATATCTATTTTTGATAAATAATAAACAATTCTCCTCACTTTTCTATAAATACCTCTTCTAAACCCCCATTTTATTCACTGAAAATCTAATTATATCATCCCTACCTCACTTATTTACTTAATAATATATATTTTTAATTTTTTAACATCTCATGGAATCACTCGTTCATGTTTAGTAAGTGGTACTCAAGGTATGGGATTATCTTCCTCTCCCACATATTCCATGTATATCCTTTAGAATTACTCTTCTAATTTATATATTATTATGTTATCATGAAGTTATAATAATTTTATTACTTTATAAATGTAATTATATCAATGAGATACTTCAATTATCTCTCATTAATGTCATTTTATAAACCAATTTTCATGCCTATTATGCTGTTGAAATCATCCGTTGATTTTCCAAACCACTTTTTTATGTTTTAAATATTCAACCCTATTTTTATTCAAGGGTATTTATATGTATGTAATTATACTTCATTGATTTAGTATTTATATGTATTAAACCCATATTCCCTTCTTTTGGGTTAAAAAAGATTCTAAATTTTATATATTTAAACAAATATATACTCGATGATTTTATATGAAGCACACTCATTTTCTCCATGAGTTATTTATAAAATGATTCATTATGATATATAATATTTGTGGTATACATGAATTACGATATATTAAGGTTTCACCTTAATATAAATAAAATAAATTATGTAATAAATTAATCTTTAGAGATAACATATATTATAATACCTTGGTGAATAACCTTGGTAATATGTTTTATGACATGTTAGAATTAAACATTGGTGATATTATTATAAGTGTCTTATTTTTATATTATAGAAACATTTTCATGTTATGTATCATATACTTATGAATATCCTGTCATTTTATGCCTAATTTATTTTCCATGGTGATCCATCATGTTCCATTTCATTTTTTAATCTCTTATTAGGATTTACTATCACACTTTTATATTTTGGAATGTCCCTACGAAGTCACTTGTATTGAGGTGACCTATGGTGAAATATTGAAGAGTTATTTCAATATGATTAAATAATGTTTATATTTACATTTTTCTTATTTTCATCATTTATTATTTTCCTATTTTCCAACACATTAAACATAGATTTTTCCTTCAATGTTATTCACGTAATATTTTCTTAATGAATTATGTTTAAAATGTAGGAAAAATTTGGGTCCCCATGGTTGGTATCAATATAAATATTTTGTTATTTTTTTCCTTAAAACTAGAAAAAAATTATTAGAACCCTATGGAGAATTCCAAAAATATCAAAACATCCAATAATTTAGGTAATGTAATGAGTGAGTGTTATTTATGAAATTAAATCCATGTATGAATACTAAAACTCGATGTGGCTCTTGCAGAGATGTTACTAGGAGTGTTAACCCCAAAAGGGATTGTTTGGTATTAAATTAAATACTATTTGGTGAATTAAAATTTGACATTATGTACACTGGGTTTCACACTCTGTGGGTATATTATTTTGTTAATCAATTTATTTTTTTCGAACCATTATAAACGATACATGGATAATGAATGATTTTTAATGATTAGATTTTTACATCCAAAAATAATGTTATTAGAAAATTTTAGGTTTAACTATTCCTTATAAATTATTAATATAATATTTATCATAATAAAATATTTCCATATATTTTTTCTTTTTCAAAAAAATTGGATGTTTATAGAAGGTATCATGTAAATGACTTATGCGTTGGACACAAAACAATGAAATTCACAATATGGGGGGTGATAGCATTAAAAGATTTACTATTCCAATGAATTTTTTATATTTAGTTATTAATAATATCCTAATACAAGTGGAGCATCAATATTCACCAATGAATGAACAACTATAAGTTAAATCAGCATGTTTTAATGACTAAATATCATTTTTGGAACCTTTGACCAACTGGTCACATAACAATTGATCTATACTACAAAAAATATATTTTATATAATCTATTATTTAGTGAAGGAGAAAGTTACTATAGTAGTATATTCCTTAGAGGGGGAAGTTTATAAGTGGTAGAATAAAATCAAGAACATTAAGATTAATTATGAATTTGAATCTATGAAATTTGGAGATTTCTAAAATTTCTTTTCTAATATGTATTTTCTTTGAAACCTTAAAATGAAAATAGATAGAGAATTACATTAATTAAAACAAAAGGAAAATAAATCTATGTGGATTAACTTTATAAGGATTTATGGTATGATTCAATCCTTTTCATTAATTATGATTGGAATATTGATATATTATTTTGCAGTATAATACCCCATCTATGGAAAGATACTACAATCAAAGACATTGGGAGTTATGAGGAGATAGTGCGGGGTACACTCAATGAAGAACCATAATTTGGATATAAATAGTGTCTAATGGAGTTAATGATAATTAGAGGATAATGGGGTAAAATTTTGGAAAGAATTTTAATCATTATACATAATGATTTTAGGGATTCCCCTATTATCTTTGTTGAGTACAATCTCTCTATAACTCTTATTTTCATTCTTATAGTGGAATTTGAATAAATACTAGTGGTGTATTTGATGTCAAAGTATAATTCCAATATCACCTATATAATTATCTAATTTTTAGTTTTCTAGAAAACAAAACATCTAATTATATTCAATGGATAGATATCATAGCTAGAATCATATCATGAACCGCCTCATATTTCCATTATTTTGGTAATTAATGGTAAAGAAGGTAACGAAAATGAAAGTGTAGAGATAGAAAATCGGCCTATTATTTTGGAATAAATTGATATATTTCCTGAAGAATTAAATAGAACTCCACTAGATAAGGAGGTAGAGTTATAAATTGACATCATATTTGAATTTAAGTAAATATTAAAAACCGCATATAGAATAGCACATATGGAGTTATATGAATTAAAGAGGAAATATCATGATCTTTTGGAGAAGAATTTTATTCAACTGGGTTTCTTCTTTGTAGATAACCAATTATATTTGTGAAAAAATTAGGGTATATCAATAAATTTATGCACTGATTATATAGAACATAATGGAAGTATAGTGAAGAAAAAATATGTTATTCCAAGGATTAATGATTTATAATACCGTATTTGTGGGGGAAAACATTCTCTAAGATTGGCCTCTGGTCAGGGTATCATCTATAAAAACCCATACTTCATAAAAAAATATTACATCTTATTATATGAATATTCAATACATGTCATTATAATCCTCTCCAGAACCATAAAGTTATATTTTTTGTTTAAACTAGATATAAAATCATGTAATTGCACGAATGATATTGAATATATCCTAAAAAGATATTCAAAAATATTACTCTTCTTATACATACCCTATATAAAACAATATCTACATAACATAGAGAAAGGAAACATAATAAAGTGTGAGATTAGATTCTCAGTAAGGGTAAAGAAAATATATATCAATGTTCACTTAATAATAACTTATGAATAAGGGTATGATAATGTGATATTATCATTTCAAAACCATACCCAAATAATCAAAGATTAAAATACCGATTCATGAAAAAAATGATTGGATGTTCCTAATACATGAATCATAAAGGAATAAAATAACTTGAGCAATTATAGGTTAACATTAGAATAAAACCCAAGTTTTGGTCCACATAAGCATATAAAATCATTTCCTTATTCACGGATCACATGAAAAACTACCATGGTGGATTAGGTTTACTCTATAATACATGATATCCTTAGTCAAGGATTAAAACCAAGACTATGATAGTAGATTGGGTTCAATATCCATTACATTATATCCTTAGTCAAGGTTCACTGCCAAGACTAACATACTAGAATGATTCCCTTACTATGTAAGCTTCAATCCTCTATCCAATCCGTAATATCTTCTAAGATATCCATATTTACACAATTTTTTGAAAAGATATATAATTCTAGTACCAGCGATAATCTAATCGTAATCCATTCATATTTGTGTCAAAATATCATAAAACATTCATCATATATCATAACTCATAGAAAGGATAAATGTTACATAATCATTTCGACTTTTAATAATGACATAACATGTGGAAAATAAATGGGTTTCATAAACATATCATCATAATAACCATAAACCATCCACATAAATAATAATTATGGTATCTTTGGATCATATATATAATGAAGAATAATTAACATCAAAGGATGTCATCATAAATGGAAATTTTATTATAAATATATCAAGAATATTTCTTGAAGAAAACACTCTTATAATTATGAAATCACTTATTTAGAACATAAAAGTTTCCAAAAATATTATTGAAGTAACTCTCTTTGAAAATAAATTTAATTTTAAAGGATGCTTCAAACCGTTGAGCAGCTAATACAGTGGGTAATTCTATTCATGATGAGTAGCTAAAAACAAAGATTACTTTTACATTTTCAGTAAAATTCAAAATTATCTCATTCATAAAATGAAAATGATATTCAATTTTAACAATTTTTTAGAAAATTAAAAATGGTTAAAAATGACTTTATAAAATAAGTTGATATTATTAAAAACATTCCTGAATTATTTTTCGAAAAAAAGGATATGGTAGAAAAAGGATTTCACACTAAATATTAAATAAATCTATTTTTGTTAAAAATAATGTGTTAATGATTTTAATTACCAAAGAGAGGAAATGGTAATAATAAATTAAAATTACATGGATAACTATAGGAGAGTTAAAATAAATATTTTTCAGATAAATATTATATATTTTTGATCGATGTCGATTCTAGAATAAACAATTGCAATTAAAATGTGATTGAAAAATAAATCTATTACCTCAACTTCATATTTTTTTGAATGTTCCCCAACCACAAATAAAATAAAATAAAATTTAATGTTATATTCTAGAATAATTTACTTACTTATATTTTTATATATGTTACACTTATAACATTTTAACATCCATTTATTAATGATTATAAATTACCTTTTTTATTTTGAAAACTCATTTATTGTAAATTGAGAAACCCTGAACAAAATAAAAAGATTCAAATATTGTAAGAGGTATTTGTACCATTGAAATCTAATTTAATTATGTTATATTATTTATTAATAAATTTCTTCTAATAAAGATCATTTACCTCTAATTTTGTATCATCCTTGATAAGGTCTTCAAACCAGTAATATATCTTATCCCATATCTAGATGTATGATTTAATTTTTATCTTATCTACATTGAATCCTCTTATTAAGATACGATATTTCTTATCGATACACTCCTAATTCACCTTATTAGTGTCAACAAGTAGTAATCTCTCAGACATCTTATACACATCCTATTTCGAGGCATTAATCAGAAATTATTCTTCCAAAATTTATTCCTTAGCTTGAATAATAATTTCCAAGGGCTCCCCATTTCCATCAGTGTCAGATCAGTTAGTGTCCACACTATTAGGGAAACCATTTATTTATAATTCTTTATGAAATAATTATTTCTAGGTTCTAACTATTTCATTTGTCATATATGTTTTAGTTTGAAAATTCTATTACTCATACTTTGATCATGGATCCATCAACTCTCAAGTTTTATACATGATATAAATATCATATATATTCATTATACACATATTAATAATCATCCATTATAGGTAATGATAAAAACATATTTACACCATTCATGTAGATGGTAAGTCATACATATGAATAAAAATTGTTTTTATTTTATATTTAACTGAAGCAAAGAAATATAAATATTATTTTATCATTAAAGAACCATAATTAAGTCATAAATTAAATATATATACATTGAATATATCATTATCAACATCCATGTAAAATTAAAATGAAAATAAAATCACATCGCTTCGTGGAGGTGTTATTACACACGTACGATTGAGCGACGTTATGATTTTCCAAAAATACTAGAAGGTTAAAAGGTAGATAATATATTATAATTCTAAAAAATAAATATTTCAAAAATATAATTAATTAAAATTAAACCCATCATAAAAACAATCTATTAAATATGATGAAGGAAAATAGATTATATCAATATGTGGAGGTGGTAGTCCACACCTACACACGAGTGATACTTTCACATCCCATTTGATGGAAAAGAATGTGTTTGTTAGTGGTTCTATAATCATAATAAAAAAATTTTATACTTAAGATTATTAATTATTTATTTTATAATAATTAAAATAATATTATAGTAGGTATAATAAAAAATAAATTAAACGATGTCTGGTAGAATGATTGCCTCTTCTTTAGAAGGGCTACTTTAGATCCATTTTAAGTACCCTTATAATTGTCTTTTAAGAAGATGAAAAACCTATAATTCTTGTATAAGGAATTCTATATGTGAATTTGGTTATATTTTTTAAATCTATACATCAAAATATGGTGCAAATAAGATAAAACATGTGAATCTTTTTATAAGTGCAGGAGATGACACACATGAAATTTTCTAACAGATTATTATATGATAAGGTCATAATAAAGAAAAATGATTCACAATGGAAATATATTAAAAATTAATATTTTTTATAGATTATTATTTCTATAAAAAGTAATTAGACAATTTTAATGGGCACACTTATCATTATTCCTTGGTTTGACCTCTTTGTAAACTAGTCTTAAACTTTATCATAGTAATGAATTTTTTCCTCAATTTCAATTAGTAATGGAAAAAATATATGTTGGATTTGTTACATAATTTTTATTATGTTGATTCTGAATATGGAATTCATTTTATAAAATTTAATTCACAAAATTGGTATAATTTAATTAAAAATTAATCTCGCAAAGTACGATAAAAATAGTTTTCCAGAAAAAATGTTTTCCATTGTATAAAATGTCTTTAAACAAAAATACAACATAAAATATATTTCAAATTCATTTATTGGATTATTATTCATATAAATGATCTAATTTTTCTTTCAAATTATTTTGAAACAATATGTATCTTTTTAAATTCTTCAAACAGAAATTTACTCTTCAATAAAAATTAGTATTTTTCACCATTCATTGAAAAATAAATATTTTCATAAAGATGTAAAAATTTCAATCTAAGGTAATTTTGAAATTATAATTTAAAAAATAAATAAATATTTTAAAAATAAAATGGTATTAATTCTATTTTTTTCTCAAAAAATCAATAAAAATTATTTTTTGAGGAAACATGTATTTTTAAAGCATATAATGACCCTACTAAAAAATGAGAAATTATTTATAATTATATTTGATTTATTTAAAATCATTATAAATATATATTTTTGACAACTTCATATTCATATCTCTATTTAACTGGTTGGTTCTAATGGTATTATATAATACAGCTCATTGATACTCTGGTTTGTTTGTAAATAACACTATCAAAGAAATTTATTTGAAGAGAAATATATCATAAAACTAGATGTTTTACAACATATGTTGGTGGTGAATAAACAATATATTCCAAATACTACATTCTAAATAGTATAAGGAAATTATAAGTTGTTGTTATTCTTTTTGGATTTACCAATGGTCCTGCTATATTTTTGGATTCAATGAATAGATTATTCATGGACTCCCATATAAATTAATGGAGGTATTTATTTATGATATTAAAATATATTCCAAAATCCAAGAGGAGTATGAGAATCATCTAAGTGTTATGTTTCAAGCTCTAAATAAGATGAATCCCTTTATTAAATTCTATAAATTTGAGTTATGGTTATAATAAGTATAATTATTGTGAAATATTTTGACTGATAAAAGAACCATAATTGATACAATAAAAAAATTCATATAGGAGTGGACTAAACCTATAAAATTGACCGGTATTCATAGTTTCTATGTTCTATAAAGATACTATAAAAGGTTTGTGAAAAAAAATTCATAACATTCTAATACACTAACTTTGTTAACTCGAAAGGGAGTTATGTTTATATAGATAAAGAGTGTGAATAAAGTTTCCCAGAACTAAAGAAGAGGTCCATTAGTGAACCTATTCATTAGCCTATATAGATGAATTATTTATCATTTATAGTGATGATTTATTGAATTTTACTGGTTGTGTACTCATACAGAATGATAAGGTGGTTGTATATACATCTTGACAGTTGAATCTTTGTGAACATAATTAAAAAACCCATGTTTTTTAGTGATATATGTTTATAATTACATTAGAGATTTATATATTATTTATTTATTATCGGAAGTGTGATATATACCCCAACCACTTTTCTATGAACTATATATTCACCTAAAAGAAACATAACATGAGACAAAAGAAATGGTTTGAGATTCTTATAAAGTATGATTTTTTATTCATTGTCACCCTATAAAATATAAACAAATCACTAATGTGTTGAGTAAGAAAAACCTCATCATTCTTATATTGATGGGGATTTAAGGAGACCCATTCATCAAGGACATAGTAAATATCTACATGGAATTCCTAATGGAAGGGACACCATCAATCCTATAACAAATTATTTCCCAACCACATTTAGCATAGAAGATCCTGAAAGCACCTAGAGATGGTTCTAAATTACAAAATAAAATACAATCTTTAAAAAATGGAAATTTTATCGAGTTTAATGTTGATTAAGAGGGAGTAATATGGATTGGTATTGAGCTATGTATCTTATCTATTATAAATTTAAAGAAACATATTATCGATGAAGAAAATATCTCTTTGTTCTTAATAAATCCTAAAAGCACCAAAATGTATATAAATATATGTGATAATTATTTTTGGGATAACATGAAAATGATATTTTAGTGTATACAAAAAAATGGTATATTGTTAAGTGAGGTAAAATTGAAAACTACTAAAAGGTGTATCAGAACCTCTATCCATACATATTTTAATGTGGGAAAACATAACAATGGAATTTGTTATTGAACTTCATTAGAAATCCAATGAAAATAAAGCTATATAGATAATCATTAATAGATTAAAAAATTATATCAATTTTATCAAAATAAGAGAATAATTCACCCTTGAGCTCCTCCCTCAACTGTATGTTCAAGATGTTTTGATACTTCATGGGGCACCACTATGAATTGATTCAGACCAAGATTCAATTTTTCCTTCCATGTTCTGTTTTAGAATTAAAAATGCTATAAATACAAAAATAAACTATTTCATCACCCATAATCTAAAAACAATTGGGTATTATTAGATGAATATTGAAACATTGGAAGATATATTGAGTGATATATCACTTGATTTTCAATAGAGTTTAGAACAACATCTTTCACTTCTTAAATTCTCTCTTAATAATAGATTTATATAAATTATTCAAATTAATCCTTAAGAATCACTCTACGGGATTATTTTTATAAATCCAACATGTTGGAATTATGTTTGAGAAGGAATACTATTAGACCAAAAATTGTGAAAGACACAACATAGAAGATACATGTGAACCAAAAATATATCAAGGCTACTCAAAATAAACAAGTGTTATGTTAAAAATTGAAGAAAATAATTATAATTTCATAATTGGGATTATGTATTCCTCAAGTTATCACAACATAAAGTATCCACGATAATTTGAAATAAAGGAAAACTACGGCCATTTTTTGTTGGACCATTTTAGATTCTAGAGCCTGTCGGAGTAGTTTTATAACTGTTTATACTACCTCCAAATAATTCCAATGTCCATGAAGACTTCTTCATCTCCCTATTAATAAATTATATGTCATAACCAACATATTTACATGAAAAAAAGGATTGGAATTGGAACCTATACTTTCATTTGAATAAGAACATATCCATATTCTTGATAAAAGGGAAAAATTCTCGAGGCAAAATTTTACCCACCTTGTGAATTTCTTGTGTAGAAATAACAAGTTTAAAGAAAGAATGTATGAGGATAAATAATTTAATGAGTGAAAATTATATCATTTATTATTTGGAAGTGCTCAAATTTATACGGAAAAAATAATTATGGGGTGGATATAAAAACTCTAAATATCATTCTCTTATTAGTAAAATAAATCATATTTCAAAATGACTAATTAATTATGAATCCCCTGGAGAAAATTGATAAACCTTATAAAAACTCATGGGCGTAGCCTATGGCGTCATCCAATTCACCCTGCCCTACACCCTGGCTAGGGGAGGCAGTGGTTGGGTCCTCCCCGCGGCTTCCCTCTTCTCCTTCTTCTATTACAGAACATGTTCCTCTCTTTCCAGAGATTGATGTATACCCTAAAGTCCCGCTCTGTGAGAATGGTGTGCCTTCATTCCAGATCTCTTCTCGGGAGTTCTCTATGGCCTCTGCCCATCTGGATCTCACACTGATGGCCCTATTTGGAAGGATTCGACCCTCTATGGATGATTTTAACAGGTTTTTCAATTCTTATTGGAATTTTCATGATCAAGTGGTTGTAGGTTTGTTAGATGATCGGATCTTTCAGATTTTCTTTAGGAATGAATATGATATTTTCTCTGTCTGGGCTTTTATTCCTCGAGCTATTGATGGAATTCAGATTTATTTATTATGCTGGAATTTTAATTTTCACCTGCATCGTGATCCCCCGATTGTGGCTCTATAGATTACCCTTCCTGGTCTTGCCCTGCCCTTCCAAAATCTAGCCATCCTCCACATCATTGGTAACCTCATTGGTAGATTTCTGTGTATGGATGCTCGGACAAGTGCTTCTAGCCACCCAGTAGCATCGAGGATTTGTGTTGAGGTAGATCTGTCCAAAGTTCTGATTAATATTGTCTCCGTTGAGATCGAAGGTTAGCTAAGGAGGCATCATGATGTATAATTTGAATCCTGGGTGCCTTTTTACTTGTCCTGTCAAAGACTGGGTCACTATGCCTCTTCTTGTAGGAGTGATTTCTCAGTCATGTCTGCTCCATCTGATGGTTCTCTAGCAATTGTTCCTCCTTTGGAGGAATCTGGATTGCACAATGAGGGTATCCTCACTAGAATAGTTAATCCACCTATGGCCAAGGAGAAGGAGGTTTTTGTGGATTGGGATGTTCTGATGTAGGTTGTTCGACAGCCCCTCTCCATCCCAAGGATCTGTGATGTTTTTGATAAGCTGAAAAATGATCTTTGAACAGTGGAAAGCATGGGTGTGGTGAAACCTGTGGAAGGAGTCATGGTGCTGCCTAGATCTTTTCCTGGATGTCTGAAGGTGGTTGGGGTCTCTGGTGAACCTTTTTCAGTTAATGAGGGAGATGAGGGTGTCCCCTTGTGCAATATGTTTGATGTCTTGGATTCGGAAGAGTGCATTCAAGAGCATCACACTGTCCATGTAATGTTTGTAGGTGATTTTGATGAACAAGATGAGAATAATACATGCCTTGGGCCTCAGGGAGTTGTTTGTGAGGTATGTGCAAGGGGTTGCAGGTGGTTGTGCCACCCGCTGGTAATGAGGAGGCGTCTGCTGGTGAAATTGATGATCTAGATGGGTAGAATACCTACCTTGGGCCTCAAGAAGCTGCTTGTGAGGATATGGGCAAGGGGGTGCAGTTGGTGGTGCCTCCCGTTGGTAATGAGAAGGCATTCACAGGCCTTGTTGTGCATATCCTCTTTCTCATCCGTGACTCTAGTGACAGTGTTGATAATTATGGACATGTCGCAGCAGAAGGGGAGGTAGCAGCATGAGGGTCAGTTGGGGAGGATGGCCTTGAAGGTCTGGATGGTTGCTGGTCCACGAGACTGGTTTCGAATGCATCTGAGGCAGGGGTTGATAGGTCTGCTAGTGCTGCTTCCTATCATGTGACTGAGCAGGGGGAGGTGGAGGTGCAGGTGCTAGAGAATAAGTTGAAGGAGGTGGCTGGGTAATGGACAATCGACAACATGGAGGGGGCAGCTTCTCAAGGGAGCACACTTGGAGTAGGGTTGGTGTGCTTGCATGGGGAGGAACATGGGATGGGGGATTCCCCTGAACACACGGGTGCTGCTGCGCAGGAGGTGGTCCCAAGGGAGGGGGGTCTTTTGCAGCTGGCTGACAAGCCTGGCTACTCAGCTAGGCATGATGATGACTGGATGGTCCGACCTGGGGAGGATGGGAAAAGGCCTCCGGTGGCTATCGCTGGGAGTGCATAAAATCATTCCTTAAGGGATCTAAGCTTGCCTCAGGATAATGATTTTGTTGAGTTCCCCCTAAATCAAGAAGCCCCCTCTATCTTGGATCAAGTTGATTGAATGGAGGTGGAGGAGCGCTCATTTGATACCGAAAATGTGAAAGGGGTGGATGATGGTCCCACCTCGAACTCCTCAAAGTGGTGGAGGAAGCGGGATTACTTTACTCTCCCCAGACCCATGGTTACTTCGGCGTCTTCAAAGGCAGTTAAGCAGAAATTCATGGTTAATAATCGGGAGCAGCAACATTCCCCGGAACAAAGAAAATGCATGGAAGAGTTTATGACGCTCCTCAAACTTAATGAGGATTATGAGTCAGGATGGGATGACTCTAACTCCTGGTTTGATGATGCGGCCTCTGGATATGGTGCGAATAGTGACCCTTATGGTGTGGCTTCTGTTTCGGATTTTAGTGGTGATGTTGACTGATATGTTTTTTTTCCTTCTTTGTTTTCCTTTTGATCTTTCTTTTTTTAGGTCTTTGGGGTGGTGTTGTAAAGGTTTTTTGGGTGTGGGTCCTTTGACCTCTCCCCTCCCTTGTTTGCTGTGTCTTTTCTTTAATAAATTTGGGGGGGTGTGAATAGCCTGACCCTCGAATCTTCCTTCCCCTTGCCATGGAATAAAATTTAAATTTCATAAGAACGATTCACATCCTGGAATAATATTGACAATAAGAGTTAGAAATAATATAGGGAGATATACTAAAAATAATATTTCACGTAGTAATATAAAATACATAGGCATGAATTATCAAATGAAGATAACTCCTATTATAAAAATAGTAAAAAAAGGAGTTCAGAATATCGTAGAAATTATCAAGGAAATAATAGAATATTTGTCATTACTGTACTGAATGTTGAGGTATGAGAATATTAGAGTAAATATAGGGTATAAAGGGCATATTGATCAATATGATCTTACTATTACCTAGCCATTGTTGAATATAACTATTTATCAATATGATTATCGGTAAATATGACCTTTGGGAATTACAATAGTTGGTAATAATGTTACTGTTAGAATTATTGTATATAAAATTTTATAATAAGATATAATTGATGAAGAAGGTATAATTTTTTTCTCAATATATAGGAATATTCCTTATTAATACCATTTATTAAAAATTTAGATAAATGTAGAGTGATTGGTGTTCTCCCATGATAAAGGCCATGGAGAGATTCAAAAAATAAGTCTCAAGTGGAATCGACTATATAAGAAGTTCGGGTTATTAAAGATCACCACTATATCAATGCTTTCTAATCCACCCCATGAATGTTTCATCACCTCACAGCATACCTTAAGGCATATTCTAGTGTAACAAGTATTTATGTGTCTAGACCTTGGTAGTGTAAAAGTTTATTTTTATTTTTATAAATGAAATAGTTATTTCATCAATCCCATTTTTATTATTATTTTATTTTAAAAAATAAAATTGAATTTAAGATAAATATGATAAAAATATTTTTTGATAAAAAGAAAAAATAATAATAACATTAGAAAATATAAAATTTCATTTAAAGTTTTAAATAAATTTTATTTTTATGAAATAGTCTTATAAAAACTATTTATTTAAATATAAATGATAATATGATTTTATAATATCCTGGGTTATTTTTATAAGGTTCAGAAATTTTATTACGTCATAAAAAAGTTGTTTCATAATAAATAAGGTTTTTTATTTAATATTTAAATTTCAAATATTTAAAAATTATTTTTGATGAAACAAATATAATATTTTAAATCATAAAATTCAAATTATATTTGAATGAAATTTTGAGAATTTACTAGAATACATTAATTTTCAAAGAAAATTAAAAATACAGTTTTTTGATTTCAATATTTTTTAATACTTCCAAAATAATTAATAATTATGTAATAATTATAATATTTCATTACAATACCTATACAAAGTTATTTATTAATATAATGTATTTTAATTAAATAAAATGAATTTCCAAACCTATAAATAACATTCCAAAGTCTAAAATGGAAATTAATTTTTACACACATTATTTTGAAGAAAACTTTATTTACATTTAAAATAGTAACATAAAAAATGATGTTCAGTTATTTAAGAAATATATTTTAATAAACATTATTTATTTAATAAATCATGATCCAATACCATGTGTGGACATGTAGATATTTATTTGAACACCTAGAATTTAATGGTCTATATTTTAAATAAATAATGAAAATTTCTCCTCACTTTGCTATAAATAACCAGATATCTATCCAAATTCATTCACTCCCAATCTCATTATCACATTCATCACTTCGTTATTATTTTACTATGACCTTTGTTGAAGCTCTAAATCTCTCAAGTAATCCCTTGTTCATGATTAGGAAGTAATACTCAAGGAAAGATACTCTTCCTCTCCAATTTTATCGCAGGGTTTCATTTGTATTAAGTCTTATAATTTCAAATTCATTATGTTCTCATGCACTTATGACCATTCCATTACTATAAAAAATCCCTATTTATGATAAACTTCTATTATCTCTTATCATATTTTTTTATTTACCACTTTTTATACCATTTATGCTTCTGAAATCATCCTTTGATTTTCCATACCCACCCCCCTTATGTTATGAATACCTGTACTATTTTTGTTTGAGGGTATTCATATATATGTAATTATAATTTATTTATAGATAATTTTTATGTACGAAACCCAAATTCCCTTCTTGTGGGTTATAAATGATGAAAATTAATTGTATTTTAACCGTTCTGTAGTAAAATATTTTATATTAAACCCATTATTTATTCGTTATAGGTTATAGAAGAAATTAATTATTATGATATTAGATATTTATGGAAAATATTATTTAATAGATATTAATATTGCACCCTGATATCTCTTGAATTCATTGGATAAGGAATCAATCTCTAAATATGGCATGTTTTTTGATACCTTAGTGATAATCTTAGTATTATGTTTTATGACACCTTAGTGATATGCATATAAATGCATCATTTTTATATTGTAGCCAAATTTCAATTATATATAACATATACCTAAGATTATGATCTCATGTGATGCCTCATGTATTGTCTATGATGATTTCTCATGTTCTATTACTCTTTTTTATCCATTACATAGATTTATTCTCACCATTTTCTATTAATGTATGTCTCTAGGAAATCACATGTAGGGTGGTAGAAAGGAATGGAATAATAAAGGAGTAATTAAAGTGGATTAGAATAAGTTTATATTTTTTCATATATACTTAATATATCATGTACCTAGTTTCTAAGACATTAAATCACAAAATATCCTTTTATTTTATTAATGTAATATTTTGTTAAGGAATTATGATAATAACCATGTCCAAAAATTGAGAGTCGTCATAGACTAAAGGAAATAAAGATACATTTCAATATAATATAATATTGCTTGTCACTTAATATAATGTGAATAAATAAATATTATATTTATAGTTTATATGGGGTCTATATTTAGATTACAATAATGTAAAATGGAATTTGTGTAATTCATTTATGTTTTAATCTAAATATAAATACATAAATATGTCTCTCTCATTATATACTATATTCAATTGATATTATAATCTTTTGAATCCCTATGGATACTAATAATAACATTAAATGTTATCAAGATCATGTGTGGATATCTTTAGAGCAATCCACATTTGGATTCTTCGAGTAACAACAATGTCATGATGAAATTTGATTAGATCAATGAAATCAACAAAGAGAAATAATAAAATCCTAAATAAATAACTGAAGGTAATTGTTTTATTTAAGTAATTTATTGTAAATTCCATGGAATGATATTATTAAAGGATTTGGTATAATTTTATTGGGTTTAAATTACAAAAATTAATCAAAAAGTTCACCCTACAACTTTTGTTGTTCCTTGATCCATCTATTGGTATCATAGTGCTCACACCTAATTTATGTTCATAATTTTAAATTTAATTTTATTATATTCATATTTAGTAATATTTTATATTTCCAATGTTTTAGACTGTATATTAACTACATTACAGATGGTCATGAACACGGAAACAAGGTAAAAATGATTCACTAGAGAATGGGTCTTTTATTTTTATTAATTAATTAATTTTATATTGATAAAATGATATAATTAAAATAATGTAAAATAATATAAAATTAAAATGTGTTTTTTTGACATGGGCCAAATAAAGGTTTTAATATTACATTAATATAGATATTTATTTATTTATTTTTTCCCAAAGGAAGAAATTATTGATAATATACGTCATACAAGTTATCAAGAGGATATTATAGAAGTGGATCCCTAACAGAGGCCTGAGGATGACTCCTTTGAATTGGATTCATTACTTTTTTAATAGATTGATAGGGATCTTTGATACTTGTAGATGAAACCATTGAAGTAAGGGTCAAAAAATCAATTATTGATGTCACCATTAAGTTAATAGAGGTTGTATCGTTATGGATGATTTTTATTTCTAAGAGGATATTTGTTGTATGTTGAGCAATTAGAGGATATATTATTATGGAGGATTTTTCTCGCCCATAGATAATCATTTCTAATAAATATTTCATTATGTTAGATCACCCATAGGATCTAAGATGCTTTTTGGGTCAATAATATCCTTATAGGTCACGAGTTTTGCTAGAAATTTATAAATTAAGGATAAATTCAGTAAAATATAGGGATTTAACCTCCACCTCTTGGATACCATGCACAATCCATTTTACACAGGAAAAAAATATAAATAATACGTTTTTTTAATAAATATTAAAGGCTATTTTTAATGTTGTAATTAAAATTTAAAATCAACTACTAAGAGGAATCAAACCTAGAACATTAAGAAGTATAATAAATACTTTTAACATTAGGCCATGAACACTTTTGCCTGAATTTCTTATTTTTTTATTTACTTTATTTTATTTTAAAATTATATAAGTATATAAAATAATTTAAAAAATAAAATTATTTAAAATGGGTAAGCATGTTATCCCCCCTACCACATGTGGTGGGTGATTTTTTAATAAAATAACAGATGTAGTTGAGGTGGTATATTAGTGAGACCCAATAGATAGTATACTACCACTAAGATGGGAGGTGAATAAGTGGTTTTTATAAAAATATCTTCAACCATATTATTTTCATCACCAATAAGTTTTAGTTTATCTTGATACAGATGATGTGATGAAGTGGGAAGGAGTAATAACCCACAAACAAAGAAACAATGGTTTTTAAAATTTGAACAAACTTTTATTTTAATGTGTCTATTCCATTGTGTGCATTGGTTGTCATCCTCTCTATGTTTGAATTTATTACCAAAGTAAACAGGAATAGAGAAAGTGTATTCCCTTAATATCTAATTAAAATATAAACTATGGGTGTCGAAAAGTCAAAAGATCTATGATTTATATATAAAAAATGCATCTGTAATTTGGATTCTTTGTTCACCATTGTTATTTTTCTCAATTTCCTACTGAATGCATATTATAATTCTTCATATAATGGGTGACCATGCCTCATAATGTTTCATTTTTTCATCAAACACAAATCTATATAGTTCATCGCTGATTTAAATACCGAAGGCATGTTATAGTGTGATGCCACTGGTAGTAGAATGGTTCTCATATATGAACGATATTTAATGAAAAACCCTAAAAATATCATAGTATATTTTGTTGTATTTTTTGCAGGTTAAGTAGGTTGTTGCATCACTAGTTCAAAATTTATATAATTAGTAACCTGGTGTAAGTTTTCATCTAGACACAATACAGTGAATTCAACACCCTTGTGGTGTGATCCCTTTGAATTTATATTCTTGTAAGACTCTAAATTCTCATTACATTGGCACTATGGAAGGATCAATTTCAGTTTGTAATAGATTGATTCATTTTGGAGTTATTCTATTTAACACTTAATCTAGTGAAATGTTAATTTCTCCTATATTGGTCTTCAAGAAATAATCGAATCCTCAAAAATTCCTTATATCCAATACAACTATGGCATGACTCATCATTTGTCATAGAATATCCTTTGTCATAAAATAGTAACCCAATATAGAAATCCTCATAAATATGACCAAACCATTCTTATATTATAATCATCATAGTTTTAATGAAGTTCCAGACATTCTCCTCCTAAAATGAAGTAAAATATTTCTTCTATAATATTATCTTAAGACTTTTATTTCATGAGAACTATCATTCACATCATTTTTTCATCAAAATATGAAATTTTTTATTCCTTTTCAAATCCAATAAACTCAACAGATCTTACAACTCATCCATGAATATTATTTCAATGAATATAGCATGAAAACATACTAAAATAATAAATTAATTTCCTTAGTAAAAATACATAACATTCCACCAATATAAAGGTAATCTAAACCCCACCCTATAGAATAGAATAGTGATTGTGAGAGTACTCCAACCCTTGGTTTAAGATCATATATCAATTGAGAACAATATAGAACCCCATTTTTTACTTCCCTTCAGGATGATTCTTTAGCCGTCCAATTGTCTCTTTAATCTCTCCTTTTATATTTGGTTTAAATATACCATTCATCACATGGGAACATATTCATACTCTAGTTTACATTATCTTAACCCTCCCCCCTTATTAATACCTTTAAAATAATAAAGATTATCTCCTTCTTTGAAATAATATATCGTTTTATATTTATTAAATTTTAAAATAAATTTTATAAAATGAAAGAGGACAAATAACCAAGAAAACATACATGGATTTTAGGAAAAATTGACTCCCTAAATTCTAAAAATGATATATGGAATCATTTAATAGTGGATTCATCAAGATATCCAAAATATGTTCCTTTTTAACATATACTAATAAACTCTCATAATGATCCAACTTCTCCTTGATAATGTGAGGATTGATTTCTAAATGATTCAGTCTCGAATATTGCACCCGATGCATTAAAATAGTTGACTGTACTTTGATTTTTACACCTAACAACCAATGTGAATAAAAACTCATCCCTCTAGTCTTTATTCTATAACTTCATCTATATCATTTTATTTGTTTCTTGTATTTCCACAACATATTAAAATACCATTGAACTTGGAATGACATAAATTTTCTTCTTGGAGTAATATGTAATATATCTTCCTCTAATAATGATATCACCTCTTTAAGTTGACATTCTATTTCTAATACCACCTTTTCAATGTTAATTAGTACTGAAAAAAATCTAAAAATATGTACCATTATCACATCTTAATCTGTAATGAATATTTTCATATATATTTTGCAAGATCCATTTTTCAGCCATATGATGTGACTTATTTGGGTTTATTTAGAATCATGTAAAATGAGTAATTGAAAACATAATATCTGATATCAATGATTTTAAATAAATTAGGGTATTAATAATTTTTAAAAATATACTTAATCCATGTTATTTTTTATTTATACAAGGAAAACATAGTCCCATTTATTATATGAGTGTGAATTTATCTTAATGCCAATAGTCTAAACATTTTATGTATCTCATGAGTATAATTATCTAGATAAATAAAGATAGAACATGTTATATTCTTAACTTTCAAACCCAATAAAAATGTCATCTCACCAACTATTAACATCTATAAGTGGTTCCTTATATAGTTAGAAAATTAATCATTGGTTTTCTATTTATTTCTAAAAAAAATTATCGATATATACAATCAGAATAGTCATGCTGATTTTATCTCCCATGGAATAATGATTTGAATCAAAATTTCCCTTATTTAATAGAATTGTCCATAAAATACCATCTATCTGTGAATACCATGAATGGGGATAGGTTTTAAAAAACATTTAACGCCTTTTTAGCTTCCAAACTCATAAATAATCCACATCGAGTAACAACCCCTCAGGTTTTCAATGTAGAATTCATTGTCAAGTTCCATTTTAATAAATATTGACAAAAATACCATTTAGAAGACTATGTAACTCCTTTATGAAAACATCACAAGTAATATTTTTATCATTTAAATCATTGAGACTCTATAAAAGGTCTTTTCATAATCAATGCCAAAAATTACAGAGTATACTTTACAAGAAATTTGAGCTTTATTCTATGCTAATTTTCATATTTTCATTGGTTTATTTTTAAAAACTAACTTTGTACTAGTCACATTATTATCTATGGGACATGGTACCAATTCCCTAGTATCATTCTTCACAATTTGTTTTATTCCTTCTTTCATCACTACAACCCAATTCTCATTTTGTACGGCTTCATCAACATTATTTGGTTCAACCTATGATAGAAAGCTGATATGATTAGAAATTTTTATGATTCATTGGGTTCGTACCCACTTCTATCTATAATAATATTTTCCAGGTCAATATGTTTTTTATGTCATTGGAACTTAAAACTTCCTCTATTGAGACCTTCCACATTGATTGAAATTTAAGAAGCATCTTCGGAGTTATGAAAATTTGGTCAATCATCCAGACTACTTGCATTTTTTCCATCATATCATGCTTCTTAAATTTTATTATCTACAATAAATTATTCTTGTGGAATATTTTTATTCTCTAATGAAATTACATTAAATATTTCTTCAATGTTACTTATATTCTTATTGTAGAACTGGTAACTCATAACATCATGTGTGTACCTAAGAAATATTCCTTCTTCAAATCTATAATTATATTTTCACAAATTTTCTCCATTCATTTTTATATACCATTGGCTACCAAAATCCTTTAATCTCTTTAATCATTTCTTCTTCTTGAACCATAGATCATATGGTTTATTTGTAACACCATGATATTTCAATATATATTTCTCCATAAATATTTTGACCCCAACTGAAACTATAGAAATAATGAAAATAAATATGAATATAATAAAAATTATGAGATAAAATCAAATGAATAAATTTTTGTAATGTATGTAAGTTAATATGTAGGAATGTGATATGACAATTATATATTTGGTCGTTGGACATATAATTGTTGTGTGTATATATAGTCATTATATATAGAAATTATATATATAGTCATTATATATATAGTCATTATATATATATATATATTAATTAGGTATATTTAATTCAAATTTGAATATAATATTCAGGAAATTAATTAAAAATAATATAATTTTCAGCAATGATATAATTATTTAAAATATATTAAAATTGGGTTTTTTGTATACTTTAAACAAAATAAATTTATAAATATTATAATTTTAATTTTAAAACAATTATTTCATTTTTGGTTTCATCATATAAAAATAATCTTTTTTTAAATTTATTGGAATTTCCAAAAATAGATGATTTTGTAATGAATAGTAAAAAATGAGGATTTTTTAGAAACAAACTTTTTTTAATTAAATAAATTAACATAAAATTCCCATTATTATATGGATTTATTATTATATAAACATAATAAACCTCTAATTACAAATAATATAATTAATTAAAAATTAATAATCAACATTTTTATGTTTGGTCTCATCTTATTTTTAGTATTAAAAACATATTTTGTAAAAATAACTATTGTTTGTTGCCTTTTATGAATATATTATTTAATTGATTTATTTCACCAATTGAAGATAAATATTGAAAATTAGATTCTTTATTTTGAATTATTAGGTTAACATTTAGTGAATATGGTCTTTTAATATTTTTTTTAATATTAATATTGACTTGAGTAAAAATGGTGTCACCGTAGTAAGGGAAAATCGGTGAAAAATTATTTAAAAAAATATGATAATGCCTAAAAATATCCATAAAACATTTCATTATTGTATTTTATGAGTTTTTTTAACCATAACCATCCAATATTGTAATATTTGGAATTTTACTACCAATTTACTAATATTATAAACTTTATATTATTTTTAAATAAAGGATACTTATATAAATGTCACTCTCTAACTTTTAATTTCTCTTATATGTTGTATTTGGGATAAAAAGACTTTAAAAATTAATATAAATGATTATTTTAAATACATATATGTAATTATTATTGTGTTAATTTATTTTTAAATTTTAGTGATAATATGATTACCACAAATGACTACACAATGTTGATACAGTGTTTGTGTGTGTAGAAGAAAAATATAGGTAAATGATTTTAAATTCAATAAATTAAATAGTTATTGGATGAATTTCTGTATAAAAATAATTTAATATGTAATTATGAATTATAATTAATGGTAAATGCATTTATATTTGAGTAACATTTATTTCTAGATGTCGTTGAAGTCAAATTAAATGAATAGTTCCAAAAACGACTTTAATGATCTTTTATGATAAACTATAATTTTATAACAGATATAAAAATAACAAATATTTAAACAAGAAAATTTGGATGGTAAATGGTTTAATATTTCTTAAAAGGTCCATTTTTTCAACTAAACACCTTATAAATAAATGTATCACCCTAAAAGGGTGAAAAATTTGTTTCTACGGTAAAAGTTAAAAAGGTATAATGAGGGGGTTAATCCAAAATTAATGTTTAAAATGACAACTAAACACGTCAAATTTTATTGGTTGAATTTATTTTTACCTGATCATGTCCTAATTTTTAAATTATGTCCATTTGTTTCCACTTTTCATTATTATGATATTTATAATATTTTGTAGTTCTTAATATTTATAATTGTGCCACTCCCCTAACTTATAAAAGGCCACCCATATACCCTCTCTCTCACACACACATTTTTAGTAATTTATATCAACAAATAACTACCCAAATACCATAGAAAACATTATCCACATGACTTATAGTCTTTGGCCTCGCCAAAATACCATCATTGAAGGATTATTATGCAATCCAAATGCGGTTACTAAAGAAGAGGTATAAATCTTAACCGAGATCTATCATTTTATTTATTCTTCTAAATCCGTAAATTATATAATATCCATGATTATATAATAACATTATTTTATAAAATATACATATACACTTTTATTTCTATTGTATAACAATGAGCAATATCCATTTTCATTGTATGGGAGTGAAACATCGCTCATACATACATGTGGACTACCACCTCCATGAAGCGACATGTTTCATTTTTCATCACCACCTCACAATGATGGTTATTATTAAGGAATTAATGTTTAGATAAGATATTTATCAAATATTTATTAATCAGTAATTATAATATTTTATCAAACTTATTACCTTCCTATCAATTGGAAAATGATAATGGTGTTCATGTGTAAATGTAGACTACCACCTGCAATAAGCGATGTGACTTGTTTTTCATTTATGATTTACACGTATTAATAAGAAAATATTCAATGAATATATATTATATTAATGATATAATTATTATTATATAAATTTTATTATTATTTACCTTTCTTTCACTCCTTCCGTGAAAAACTGGAAACATCACTCACGTATATGTATGGACTACCATCTCCATGAATTGATGTAATTCATTATTCATCACCAAATTATTAGTACGATTATAAAATTGTACATGATAAATAAATATGATTTTTATTACATTATTTTTATTATTTAGATGATAAAAAATACCATGGTGAAAGGATCAAAACATTTAATCACAAACATACATGGGAAACAAATTATTTTTCACCTAAAAATGATTTTAATGGATAATTGGTAATAAGAAGATAATAAGAAATTATAAGGTAATAGTATATATTAATACATATATACATATATATATATATATATATTATTTTAATTAATTCATAATAAATTTATGCTTTTTATACATTAGGTTTAAATTCTTATGAAGCAATATAAGACTTGAGGTAAGGGTTTCTCATCTCACTTTTGATTTGATGAGACATATTTCATATTCACCACTTGTTTTTTCATGTTTTGTATATACTTTCACATTGATATGATATATCATAAGCAATTTATATTCAAGGTATTTAATGATTCACTTGAATATATTTCTTTCATGAGGGTTATGATTCAAAAGTTATCAAAGCGATAAGGGGTTTAAGTTTTAATATAATTTTAATCTATATCATTTATGGTTGAATATACATTGAGGAAAATTATAAGATCCATATATAATAAACCCCACTTATATTTTTCTCCTCTAGTTATTTTTAAAATCTTGAAGTTTTATGTACCATCTTTCTCACTTTTTCACTCGATATGTTTCAAAAAATATTTAATAAAATATGAATTTATTTCTCTATATAGTTGCGAATATTTTCACTTCTATATTCATTTATTAGTAATTGTTTTCAATAATGTTTTTACTAATATATGAGGATTTTTTAAATTATTTTTAACAATGATTTAATTGGTATAAATTTTTTAAAATTTAAACTTCTTTTCATTTATCAAATGAAGCAATTTTGACTTTTTACTGAAGGTGTGAAAGAATTTTTTTTAACATATACCTCATGAATGACTTTTACCTACATCAGCACTACTATTTTCTTTGAAATTTCCATTAAAAGTATCCATGGTTCATTTAAAAGGAATTTTTTTCCCAATATTCGATATATTTTTATATTTTATATATGCAGTTTTAAAAGAAATGGGGTTTTTTTCCTCAATAAATTTTCTAGTGATCTTTTAAAGTTACTTTTATCAATGATAACATCCATTGATGTTACTTTGTATTTTTAACAGACCAAGAATTTGTGAAATATTTTCTCTAATTAATTGAATCTTTTTTATATTTTTAATTTTCCAAAACACATAAAATATTATATTTCATATTAATTCATTATGTCTAGCTTGTGTTACACCTAACACCAAGTTAATCATGCACTACACACACAATAATGTTTATCTCGCTCTACAAGGAACATCAAGGTTAACTTTTGTTAAATGAAACAATAGTTTCCTCAATGGATTTATTAACACAAAATACTAATTATGAATAATATATAAAAATCTGATAATATATGGTTTAGAAAAATATTATATGAATTAATAGGTTGCCAATTAATTATATGTGAATATGATAACCAATTGAATATAAAGAAAACTATTATTATTTTTATGGTTAAAAAATTGTTTTGCCTTAATAAATTTAATTAATTATGTAATAAAAATTTTATATATTCAATAATATATTTTTGATATTCATCTAATATATATCATTGATATAATTTAAGAATGAACCCAATTTTTTTCTTAAAACCTATATCTTTTTATAAAGGTATATTTGTTGCCTTTTAATGGAGAAACCATATTAAATATAATTTTTTAACTTTTATAGATTTAATATGTAAAAATTTGCTTAATATTTGAAATAGAAACATAAAAATTATGTAAGGTTAAATTTTTGGTATTTTTATGTGATGTTTCATATGTTTAATAAATACTGAAAAATACTAAATTTTAGTTCAAAACTGTGTATTCATATAATTTATTTATAAGGTAATATTATATTATAAATTTATTTAAAAGTATAATTATATAATAATTATATTAATAAACCGAAATTGTATCATTTTATTCACTTTTATGGTGAAATTTAATATAAAAACATAGAAAACTTTTAAACGTTTTTACATTCAAAACCTACATTGTCGACCCAACTACGGGATTAAATTTAAAATAATTTATTCCACTTCTGTTATTTTAATTTAGAAAAATGGATTAAATATTTTTAATAAGAATAATATATAATTTATAATAATTTCAACTTATTTTTTGACCAAATTTATTAGTGAAATTAATAAAAATTAATTACATCAATTAAGCTGAAATAAAGAATAACGAATAACTAAACCTTAAACTTATGGGCCTAAATAACCTATAAACTTGTTGAATATCTATTTTATGGATATATTTAGAACCTATATTCACTTTTATAAAATATTTACCGTTAATGAAACCACTCTCCCTGAATACAATGAGGGTGGAATTCAATTTCCCAAAATTTACAAGAGTGCCACTCCTTCTCCACTATAAAAAGGCCTCCTCTCCTACCACTTCTTTGCACATCCTATGAAACCTTGGATTGACCTAGATGTACCCAAATAGATCCTAAAAATATTTAACATAAGTCTATACTCATAACCTTGGGAATAAATCTATCCAAGGCATCCCTTTACTGCAAACCAAAAGGAGTTACCCAAATAAGAGGTAACATTCTTCCTCAAGTTCTTTTATTTTATTTTCATTCTTCACCACCACAAATCTTCTCATTCCATGATTTAATAACACAAAAATTATCCGAAATATACTATTATTTTTTTTCTATGTTTTCTACCTACACTTAACCACACAACCATCTAATGGGTAACAAACATACTGCTTATGTGTACAGCGAACTACCACCTCACAAAATGATGATTGTTTGATTTTACTTTACCACCTATAATTTTTGGAATTATGATGGAAGATATATTTATATTTGATATATATTATATTTTTAATGTATTTAATATTATTTTATTATATTACAACACATATCATTATACGTTCCATTTTGTGTAAAAATGACAATTTTGTTTTGAGAAAGTGTGGACTACTGCACCATCAAAGTGATGTGATTTGTTCACACCATGCATGGAATTTATTAAGGATATGTTTAGTGAAATTATATGATATATATTATAAAATTATTAGAATATAATATTAATATATAAATATATATATATATGATTATGGTTCATTCCTTCAATACAACAATAAAAATAGAAAAAATGTGCATGTGTACATACGACATACCGTCTCCATGAATGGTTTCTTCTATTTCATACATATATATTATAAATATTATTATAATAAACATATAATTAAAATAAATTATATTTATATCATGTTTTATATTCTATAAATTGTGATATATGTATAAGGACCAAAGATATAAAAAATTAAGACACAAGTGAAAACAGAGAAAATATTACCTACAGCCTACCCTAAACATGAAATTATTAATAAAAGGGTAATATAAATTAAAAATAAAAAACATATATAGTATTATATATAATAATATTACTCTATTATCGATTAATTATAAACTTATATTTATTATATATGATGTTTGTATGAATATGATGAGAGTCAAGACATAAGGTAAGGGGATTTCATCTCCCTTTTTATTTTGGTGAGATATATGCTCTATTCACGACCCATTCCTTTTATTTGGTATGTATAATTCCCATGACTGTATTAAATTATTATTATAATTCAATTTATGGGTTTTTTCATATCCATTATATGATATATATTTCATGTGGTAAATATTTCAAAATCTACCAAATCAGTCAAATAGATATGACTCAATTTGCCTTCAGTGAGACCCATGTTTTATTATGAACCAAAATTATTTTTCCTGGTGTATATAATTAATTTTTATATTTCATATCATGAATATAATTATTTTAATGATGTTTTAATATTCATTTAATTTCCTTTTTTACATGTATATTATGATCCCAACTTACCAAGTGGTGAGAGTTTGTTGAAACAATCTCAACACTTTTCAAGATTGTCAATTATTATGATTAATTTGAGGAACTATTATGATATATTTCTCAATAAAACTCATGAATTTAACTCTTATATTAATATTATTTACATATTCATTTACTTGTAACATTTTTTTCACTATTTGGTACAAAATATTGTTAATAATGTTTTTTAAGAAAGAAAAAATTTACCCTCTCTTTGGTTGGAAATATGTGTTGTTCAAAACCATGTTTTTGAAAAATAAATGATTCCAAAAATATTATATTATTATACAATGATCATTAAAATACATTTCTACCAATTTTATATCTTTTAAATAATTATTCTCTTTTAAATAAATGAATTTTCTTGTCATTTCCTACTCTATGAAATTTTCTAACCCTTTTACGCTATAAAAGGAATGCTGAGTATATATAGATTTACTTGTAGTCATGAACGAAATTCCCTTGAAGTGTACATTAAAATATTTCAAGAGCTATTATTTTTAACAAAAACATTTTTCATAATATTCGGCATATTCATTATTTTTAAAGAGGTTTTCAATGAAAAATTTTTTTGAATTTATTTTTTATTTTTTAATAAGTATGTTAAAAATTTTCAAGATTTTTGTATAAGTTTTAAAAGTATTTTCAATGGAATGGATTTCAAAATGTTTCCAAATTTTCTTTAAAATTTTCAAATTATTTTCAATGGACTGTCTTTCAAAATGTTTTCAATCTTTATTTATAATTTTTCAAAATATTTTTAATGGAATGGTTTGCAATATCCTTTAAAGCTTTATTTATAAGTTTTCAATATTAATTTAATGAAAATAATTTTAAAAAAGTTTTATGTTTTAAAAATCATTTTCTAAATAAGAAAGGATATTTTCCTCAAGAAATGTTACAAAATAGATTTCAAAATTATTTCCCATCTAAGATGACATCTATTGGTGTTACTCAATACTTTCAATGGAAATGATTCAATGCTTCCATTCATATTATTTAATTGGATTTATTATTATTTTATTGAATCTTTTTGAGAAAATCATTTTTCTTTTAACTAGTTATATTCTTTTGAAACCCACTTCTTTTCATGGGTTATGATTTTGATGAAATTATTATGAAAACTATATATTTTTTCACATGTAATTATATGATTACATGTTTATGATACCCATTTTATTTCATGGGTTATTATATTATTGTTTATGAATTTGTGGAAATTGTTTATCTGATTTCATTATTAGATGGCTGGGACCTATATCTACTTCTAATATACTGGGTTAATATTTATTTCTCATGAGATAGATTTGGCTGGAATTAAAATTGAAATCAGTTCAATATTAATTGGATAGAATGAGTAGTGAACTCGATTCTGTAATAGAAGGATAGAATGAGGAGTGAACCTGATTCAGTAATATAGGGATGGAACAGAAATTGAACCTGGTTCAGTAAAGGACTTTGTATATTAATATATCCTTGGTAGCGATGCCTTAACTAATATAGAAATCATAATATATTCTTGTGTGATTTCCATAATTTTATGTCTTATACCAATGTTATTCTTTCAAGGATTATGTAACTTATTTTCTTATTATCTATTTCTTATTAACTTCCATTATTTATTTCATGATTATTTTTTATGGTCTTTGATGTGTAGGGTATGATCCACTAATGTTATGATCATTTTTCATATACCCCTATGATCGTGTTTATATATATATTTCTTTATTTTTTACCCTTACTGAGCATCTGAGCTTAGCCCATTTTATGTTTCCCTCCTTAATTTATGAATATATGTAATACGTATGATGTGTCTAAGATGGGTTATAGTCATAAAGAATCAAGTGGGAGATAATGTATCTCAATTATACATCATTTTTTATGTTTCCATGTTTCCAAAGGCACTAAACTAATACAATATTTGGTTGTTTGTTTTATAATGTTTTAAGTATTCCAAAAAAAGAGATGCAATGTTAATGTATGTCAAGTCTAGATCTTTATAGTTGGAATCAAAGAAAATGTTTAGTTACCCTTTGGAAACTAAGATGAGAACATTTTGATGATATCTATAGGTATATTTCCAAATAAATGTCTAGGTATGTACCTTAGAATAAGTATAAAGATGAGTAAACATATTGGAACGTTTCCTCGAATTTTAGTAAAGGATAGAGTTAGGGGTTTCCTAGAAATAAATCACTTCATAAATAGTAAAAGTTGATGTAGCTCTAGTATAAATTCACCTATAATTAACAAATATGACAAGATGTATCTGGATTATCATTGGGAAATCTGGTGCATGACAAGAGGCCTTGCTGCACACTTGGTTTGACACTCCCGGGGGATATTCTTAAGAAATTTACAAACTCTTCGCAAACCATCGGAAGGATTTAAATAGAATTTTTCAATAAATAAACTATGATAAACCTATGTTTTTCTATATTAATGAATTAAGATCCATGATTTAGTTATAAATTATATTATTTTTCATAATTATGTGGTTATCTATTTAGATAAAAATTTCTCGTACTATGATTATGGTTTTACTCAATGGCTAGAACCATAAGGAACGAGGTTAATTTCGAATGGGATGGATAATTTTCTGATAATAATTCAAATGGTATGATCACTATAGTGAATAATTCGGTGATCATGCCAAATAAGTTTTCATGGAACATGATTAGGAATGTATACCATAACCAACTCTCAACCTCACCAAAGAAGAGAATGAAGGTGTTCATTGAGAGTTTGTGTAACATCGACCATGGAGAAAAGTATATTTTGTGTCATTTATGTTAATAATGTGGTACAAATCACCCAAGTGAATATATGATAATAACAAGAAGATGTTTTGACTATGGAAAATAAGGTCTGAAAGAGAGTCACTGCAAAGGGAAAATGAAAAAAGAAATTAAATAAATTGATGGGAATGTTGGCCTCCTTAAAGTATTATCAATTGATGATGGATTTAAATTTAGAAATTATGAGAACTATGAAAACACATTTTCAATGTGTAAATATCATGAATATGATCATTGAGGTGGTAAAAGTAATGGTTTTGTTGATGATATTGAAGAGACCACAAATGACATGTGAAAGGTATGTGATGTTCTTATCATATTGATTACATTAAATATAAGAAGCATGATTAGATCAAATTTGAGGAACATTAAGGCTTGATTCATATTTCATATTCCAAGAAAGGGGTATTAAATAATAAGTTGATGAATCATGTGTTAGGGTTTAAGAATAAAGTTGTATGAATAAAGTATTTATGTCTTGGAATTCAAAGATTATGTTATATGAATCATGAAATAAATAATAATTTTCAGTATAACAGTTTATTAAGTATTGAAAAGGATATGTGAATGGTTATGGAGACATATAAAATTAATTTCATTGAAGATTTATATGTTTATTAGGGGAAGTTAACCATTAATTAATTCTTTATGTTGAGATAATAATGTTTGGATAAAGATATGTTGGATATTAATGAGTAAATTATTTGGTATATATTACCCTGGAACTAATCATTGAAAAAGTATGTCATAATTTATGAAGTTTAAAACTTCTTTTATTTAAAAAATGTATTTAGTAATCATTGAAATAAGGAATTATGCATGTTTTCCAAAAGGAATTAGGGTAATTTAGGTTATTACCATGTTCTAAGGGAGTATGTAATAAGGGTATTCACATGTTGGGATTGTGTTAACCAAGTGATAATTTGTGATATATGGGGGTTCAATGTTAATATTATTTCATTAAATTTATTCTAATGTTTAATATTTTCATCTTTTTGAATTTATATAAGGTTAACAATTCAAGAAAATTTTAAGTTAAACAAGGAGGAAGTATTCTTGTATTGAGATTGTATTGAAAACCTTGGTTAAAATTATATTTAGTGATTAAAAATATTTCAATGATTTACATCATATTTATTTTGGAAATTATATTCGTTTGGTTTTAGAAAATGGCATCATGTATTCTGAGTAACAACCAATCACTTTCGGTAAGGCCACAGGTCTTGAACCCATGACTGAAGGATGATAAGGGTTGCATCCCTACCACCGACCTACATAATTTCCTTGTTAATGTATAATTTTCTTATGAATAAATACTAATGATGAAATAATATAGTTAATTTTTATGTTTATATATTAAATTATTAACCATATTGATTTTGAAGAATAATCAGAGATAAATATTTATGTTTTGATTCTTTTATGAGCCTTAAGATCTGCTAAAACTGAATTTTCATGCTTCAAGAATTTAATTTAATTTCCAGACTTCCATTTATTGAGTTAATGGAGGAATCAGAAATAGATAACTTTAAAACTAAATAATGAAATGTTGTTTATTTAAATATATCAATTAATTATATTTCCTTATATTCATGGTCAATAAAATATTTATTCAATGTTCGAATAATGATCAAAAAAATGTGTTGTCCCATTACCTTATTTTTTGTTGACCATATTTCCTTTTAAATCATCAATTATTATGTAATTCAAGCCCATAAAATTTTCGTTGATCACACACTTGTTTATGATGATGACCTCAATCACTCCGTATAAATATTTTTGTTTTTTCACCATGTCCAATCTTCACTCCCAACAGATGTTCTTCTATGTGGACACCTAGTTATATGTTAATTTGGGTGACTATTATGGTCCCAAAATTTCATTTTTAAGGGAACATTTATTATTCATTTTTACGATGTGGGTTTCTATGAATGAAACTTTAAAGTATTAAAGCATTGAAAACATGGACAAATTTCGAGGGTGAAATTCATTTTAATGGGGTAGAATGTAACACCTTGAGATTTTTTTATTGTTTATTTGAATTAATATAATATTTCCGAGATCTTTCATTTCATGAAACACTAAAAATATATTATTTTCAATTAAATATATATTTTTGTCTTGGTTTATATGCAAAACCATGGTAATCATTCACTACATGCAGTTTAAATTTTAGTTTGTTCTACACGGAACACCGAGGTTAGCTTGTCTGACATGCAACATTGAATTTCTTCAATGGAATCCATTACATGAAATACTGGTTATGAATAAGATATAACCTAGCCTATAATATATTTTTTACACAGATATAAGATAAATTCATAGGTTACAAATTAAATAGAAATGAATATGAAAACTGATTGAATATAAAGGAAAATGTTAATATTTTTATGGTCACAATGATATTTTACCCTAATGAATTAAATTCCATACATAATATATATGTTATTAATTCAATAAAATATTTTTTATATTCATACAATATATTTAGTAGAAATAATATAAGAACAAACCCAATTTTATGGTTAAAACCATATATATTTTTTATAAAGGTATTTTTACCGCCATTTAGGGGGGAAACCTTTTTAAATCCAATTTTATTCTATTTTATAGATTTAATATGTAACAATAAAATCTTTATTTCAAATATAAACAAAAAAATAGGTTGTGGTAAATTTTTGTAATTTTTCTGTGAAGTTCTATTTTAAATGAATAGTGAAAAATACTGAATTTTAGTTCCGATCTTTTTTTTCATATAATTTATTTGTAATGATCAATTAAATTTTAAATATGTTTAAAAGTTTAATTTTATCATATTTTTCTCAGTAATACTAATTTATATAGTTTTAATCACTTACACATTGAAATTGAATATAAAAACATAGCAAACATTTGAACGTTTTTACTTTAAAAACCCGCATTGTCGATCAGATTATAGGCTTAAATTTAAATTAATTTCTATCAATTATTTGAATTGAATTTGGAAAACTATATTCCATACATGTAATCATCATAATTTATAATTTATAATAATATTAACATAGTTTTTGACCAAAAATATTTGTGAAATTAATTAAATATAATTACATAGATTAAGGTGAAATTAAGCATAACTAAGTACTAAAACCTAAACATAAGGGACTAAATGATCTATAAACTTGTCCAAAATATACTAGGTGGCCATATTTTGACCCTATAATTACTTTTATATAGTGTTTACTATTATTGGATCCACTTTACATGGGAAAATGGTGTGTGGAATTCCCTTTCCCAAAATATTCTGGAGTGTCACTCCTCCTCTATAAAAAGTTCTCATCTCCTCCAACATATTCACACATATCATGAAAACTTTTCACGACCAAGATATTCCTAAATAGATCCTAAAAATACATACTATCATATTATAATCCTTTACTTTGGAAGAAATCAATCTAAGTAATCCCTTTGGTGCAAACTAAAAGGAGTTACCCAAATAAGAGGTAACATTCTCCCTCAAGTTCTATTATTTTATTTCCATTCTCAATCCCATTATCAATTCTTATTATATGATTGTATAAAAACTAGTATAATCAATATAATATTATTTTTTATGATAATATTTCAATATACACTTACACACACATCCATATAATGGGTAACGAACATACTACTTATGTGTGCGGAAAACTACTACCTCATAAAATTATGATTGTATGTTTTTCCTTTACCACCTCTCCTAGTGAGAATAATGATGGAAACTATATTTATATTTTATATATATGATATTTATAATTTATTTAATCTTATTTATTTATTTTATAGAACATCTCTCTATACTTTCAATTTTGTTAAAACGATAATTTTGTTGGAGGAAGTGTGGACTACCTCCCCCTTAAAGCGATGTGATTTGTTCACACCATACATGGAATGTATTAACAATGAATTTAGTAAAATTATATAATATATATTAAATAATAATTATTTTAGAATATTAATATATAAATATACACATATATGTATTTTCCTTTCTTTCTTTCATTACAATAATAGAAATGGAAATAGCATTCATGTGTTTTTACGGCTTATCATCTCCAAGAACAGTGTATTCAATTTCATACTTATATATTATATAAATTATTATAAGACACATATAATGAATATAAATGTTATTTATATCATTTTATAAATTATATAAATCATTATATTAGTATAAGTGTGAAAGATATAACAAATTAAGACACAATAAAAAAACTAAGTGAATATTACCCAAAGTGTAGCCTTAACATGAAATTGTTAAAAGGAGGGTAATATAAAGTTTTAACAAAACAATATATGATATTAGATATAGTAATATGGTTATTTTATTGATTAATAATTAACTTATATTTATTATACATGTGGTTTTAGGAGTACGAAGAGAGTCAAGACACAAGGTAAGGAGATTTCATCTCTCTTTTTATTTCCATGAGATACATGCTTTTTTCACCACCCATTCCATTTGTGTAGTTAATATACTGAAAATGGATATATTAAATGATTGTAATACTTATTTTTTTGGTAATTTATATATCCATTATATTATACTTATTTTATGGGGTTAATATTTCAAAATCTACCAAATTGGTAAGACAATTTTGCCTTAATTTTCCTTCTATGAGACAAATTTTTTATTATGCACCTAAATTATTTTTCACGGTGTATGTAAATCCATTTGACTTGTTATATAAATAACCTAATTATTTTAATTTTATTTTAAGCCTCATTAAATTTCATTTTCTTAAATGGAATGTATGATCTCATGTTACCATATGGTAAGTGTTTATTGAAACAATCTCATCACTTTTCATGATTATTAATGATTATTATTAATTAGAAAATATAATACAATAAATATCTCAATAACACTAATGAATTTTATTATACTATGGTTATTAATGATATATTAATTTTTTGGTACCATTCTTCCACTCTTTTGTACATATGATTTTTAACGAAGTGTTTCCAAGAAAATCAGAATTTACCATCACTTCAATTGGAAATTCGTATTCTTTCAGACCATATTTTCCAAAATATAAATATTTCCAAAAATTTTATATTATTACCTTATAATCATTTTAAGGAATTTATAACCATTTTTTTCCTTTTAAACAAAAAAATTATTTTAAAAAAGAATCTACTTTTATTTTTCCAGTCAAAGCACATTTCGAACTTTTTTATGGTACGAACGAAATGTTTGGCATGTACGGATTTACCCGCTATCATGGAAAACATGACAATAAAGCTAACATTACATGATTTAAATAGATATTATTTTAAAAAGAAAATTTTTAACTAATATTATGGATATTCATTATTTTTAAAGTGGTTTTCAAGGATACTGTTTTTAGAAAATGTTTTATGTTTTAAAAACCATTTTAAACATTTTCCAGCTTTATATATAAGTTTTAAAAGCATTTTCAATAGAATGGTTTTCATAATTATTTCAAGATATATTTATAAAAAATAAAATTATTTTCAATGTAATTGTTTTGAAAAAAAATTCAAGCTTTATTTATATGTTTTTAATTTTTTTTCAATGGATTGGTTTTCATAACATATTAAATATTTCATTCTATTTTTTCAAGTTTATTTTCTTGAAAATGGTTCTCAAAAGGGTTTATGTTTTAAAAAGAATTATAAAAATAAAAAAGGATAATTTACTCAAGAAATGGTTTCAAAATAGATTTCAAAATCATTTCCCATATATGGTGACATCTATTAGTGTTACTCATGCCTTTCTAGAAAAATGATTCAATGCTTCCATTCATATTATTTCTTTGAATGGTTTATGTTTTGATGGAATGAATTTTAAGAAACACATTTCTCTTTTCAATAGTTATATACTTTTTAAATCTTCATATTTTTCATGGGTTATGCTTTTCATGTAATGATTATGAAATCTGTATCTTTTTTCTTAGGTAATGATATAATTATATGTTTATGATACCCATTGCATGTCAAAAGAAATGATATGATTTCTTAAAATTGTCACATGTATGTATGGTTTTATTATGAGATGGATGGGAACAATATATCCCTCCAATGAATTGGGTAAATATTTATATCTCATTAAATAGACATGGATGGAATAAAAAATTAAATTGATTTAGTATTACATGGCTAAAATGAGGAGTGGACTCAGTTCAATAATACAAGGCTAGAATGGAAAGTGAACTCGGTTCAGTAATACCGAGCTGGAACAGGGTGTGAACCCGGTTTAGTAAAGGTATTTCTCCACTAATATGTACATGGAAGCGATTCCCTGACTAATATGAAAATAATTATATATTCTTATGTGATTGACCCAATTCAATGTCTTATACTTATGTTATGTTTTAATGGATTATGTTCTTTATTTCCTTATTATTCATTTCTTATGAACATCGAAGATTTATAAAAGGATTCTTTTTTATGATCTTTGATATGCACGTTATGTTCTTATAATGTTATTATCATGTTCTCATACCCATATTCTCATTTTTATGCTTACATGTCTCTATTTTTTACCGTTACTATGAAACTGGTCTCACCTGTTTTTATGATTCATTCCTCAGGTTATGAACATATTAAATAAGTATGGTTTGTATTTGAGAGTTTCTATTCATGAAGAACCTAGTGGTATATATTGTAGCTTGCTTATATAACAGTGTTTATGTTTCTAAGTTTCCAAAGGCACTAAAATAATATGGTCTTCGGGAGTCTATTTATTTAATGTTTTAAGTATTGTGTAAAATTTATGTAATGTTAATTTAAATAAAGAATGGGTCACTCTATGATTCACTAGGTAGATGATTCAATGATACATAATTATTATTTCCCTGGATGGTTCTTAATTATGATGATGAAATCTTGACAAAACCTATTTTTTCATGGGTTAATCTATGATAAAATGGTAACAGTTTTTAGGATCTTGTGTTATAAATATGAATAGATTATGATTATGTGATGGGTGGGTCTATTATATCCATACAATGCATTGGTAATGTGATATAGATATCCCATTAGATGATGATGATACACATGTACATGACTGGGAAGATTTATTCACAAATTTTAATGTGTGAGTATGATTGATTCTAGTTATGCTCACAATATTATGTGTGAACATGATTGTAAATAGTTATGTTCAAATTTTTGAGACTGTGTATTATTTCTTCTAGTTATTCTCACAAGATTATGTATGGACATTATTGAAAATAATAATATACATAAGATTATGTTTTCATGCGCTTATGATGCCACATGTCTAATTTACGACCCTTTAAAGATGATTTCTACTATAAAACCACTATTAATAATCCCTTTTTATATGATATGATTTCGGAGTTTATGATCCCAAAATTAATAGGTGTAAATATTTTCTGTTTATAAATTTCTCTTTATTATGTTATTGTACCCTTATGATCATCTTATATTCACTTATGATTGATATCTCTCATGTTCACCCTTATAGTGCATTTAAACTCACCATTTCTTCTGTATCTATTTTTCCTAGGTTTCGAAGAATGATACAATATAATATTGGTCTGAAAGGTTATCTTGTGTGGATAATTTTATAAGAGATGTTTAAGCCTTCTTATATAATAAAAAATATATTTTTATAACGAGGAAATTAACCATTTATGAAAAATTAAATGTTTTTTTTAAATAATTCGGTTTTCTTAATTATTTAAAACTATAAACCAATATATTATTTGGAATATCTATAACTCAATTATGGTTATTTATATTGTAATTATGTATGGTAAAAATTTGTAAAATTTTATTGGTATCAAAGTGAGTATGAAATGATAATGTTTTAAAACCAAACCTCAGTCTACGGGTTTGGTGTTGTCTTAGTTGGTATCATAGTAGGGTTTAAATAGTTTTATAGGATGAAAATTTTTCAAGTAAAGATAAATTAGTATTTTTAGATACCATCATTGTTTAATAAGTTAATGAAAGATAATATGATTAATGTAATTAATAATTTTGTAAAGCATTATGTGATAAGATTACCTCAGTGGAATTTATTGAGTATTAATAGATGTTTTACGTATATTCATCCCTTAAGTGTAACTTTTTTGTAGTGAAAAGGTAGTTTCAGAATTGATTATTTTATGTCATAGACATAAGATGAATGGTATTTAAAACTATTTAGGGTCAATATGATCTTTGATATTGTGATAATTATGCCTAATTAGATAAATGGGTTATTACATATTTCTAACATATGTTTTATCATACATATAATAATTGGATTATAAAGTGATCTTTGAAAAAACATATTTATGTTCTTCTTGATGAGGTTTTCGATAATGATAATATTAAATGATTAACCTAAATGTAAATATTTTGGCTATGATGTGATTTTATTTGAAGAATAAATTTTGAGATATTTTTTGAAACCATATATGATTTTATTGTGGATTTAGGGTGATTTAGGTTATTTATGGGAATATTAACAGATTTTAGAGATTATATGACAAGGTATAAAGATTTTTTGTAAGTGAAATAAAGAGGGGTTAATGTTATTTGGGGAAAATGTTAAATTTATCAGAAAAGTATATTTCTTAAATTATTTCTAATTTATGGGTTTTGAACATTTTAAGGAATATATATGAATATTTTTACGGCGAGTTACATTAAGAATTATTTAAGTAAAACATTGGTGTTCATTTTTGAGGCTTTAGAGATTAATTTAGTATTTATTAATATATATTTTTATCCTTATTGGTAATCATTTTATATTGATCTAACCATTTTAGTTTTATATAGGAGAAATAATGTTTCATCCTTTAATGGATCTTATAGTCAATAAAATATTAAATTTAGTCATTCATGCGTGAAACATTAATCTTGAATATTCATTTCTTAAAGTGAGAGGTGAGATAGAAGTGAAAAATGATTGAACTAGAAACAAATGATGAAATTTAATATATATAGTGGAAACAAATAAATTTATATATTCTTAAAAATTTATTTTGATGTAAAAATAGTTTCTCAAATCTATCATGTCTTATTCGGAATATAAAACTAAACAATCAAAGAATGGTTTTAGAAACTCAGCTTCTAGTATAATTCTTATAGACATACATTATTCAATGAAATATTAAGTTTATTGATATTTACCCTAAAAATAAATTGTATACTAGAATCTATATTTTATTTTATTACTTTGATAAATTCACTTTTGTTGAGAACAAATTCAAATTATGTGGATGTAATTTTTGTTAGAGTGGTGGATATAACACCCTGATTTTTCAATATATATTTATCCTTTAAATAAATATAATGCTTGATAGATTATGAAATATAAAACATCAAACTAAAATGAATCATGATTATTTTATTGAAATAAAATATTACGATGAATGATAAACACTAATACATCATGAGATTGCAATATGAAACAATATGAAGAAAAGTAAAAATATAGTAAATACACATATTTATAAAAATTCAAGAGACATAAATTTTTATCATCATGTTATTCTACCAATATTATTACCCTAAATATATATATTAAAAATATAAAATAAATAGTAATATAATACGTTTTATTATAGATAATTAAATAAATAAATTTTATTGAATCATGTAAGGTTGTATGTAAGAATGTAATATGACTATTATATATATGGTCATTGTACACATAATATTTGTACATATAGTGAGTTGTTGTATATATTAGTTAGGTATATAAAATTAAAATTGGTTTATAATTTTATTATAAAAAATTAAAATATATATAATTCACAACACTCATATAAATATATAAAATAGATTTGGAGCACTTAAAGTTCTAAAATGTCTTGTTTCAAAAAAATTGGTTTTTCTATATATATTATTTTAAAAAATAAATTTTAGAAATACAATTTGATAAAATAGGATTTAATTTCTAGTTTTATTATATAAAAACTATCTAATGGTAAAATTTGGGGATTTTTTAGAAATAGTTGATTTTTCAATGAATAGTAGAAAATAGTGATTTTTTAAAACTATTTTTTTATCATGTAATTTAAAATTAAAATTATTTTTGGGATTTTATATCAAATTAAAATTATTAAAATTTAATTTTATATAATATAATTAATTAAAAATATTATAATCATATTTAATTTTGGTATAAATTCATTTTAGGCTTAAAAAATCATTTTGTTAAAAGCCGTTTTTCATTTTGTTTTACCAAATTATATTAAAATTGATTTCTTACAATGATATATATTTATTATTGAAAATGGATTCTCTATTTTTAATTATGACAATTAAATTGGGTAAATAGGTCCATTTTATTCTTTCATTACGAATAATAAACTCGGTAAAATGTTTTCACTATGTAAGGGTAAATAGTTAATACTTGGATAAAGCTATGGGATAAGGACTAATGTATCAATAAAACTTGTATTTATTTTATTTTAGGAATTTTTTTCAACCATAACCGAACAATATTAAAAATTTTGAAAATTTCCCACAATTTTCTTTTGATTATAACCGTTATATTATTTTAAGTAAAGGATAATTATAAAAATTTCACTCTCTTACTTTGAATTTCTATTAATTGTCATCATTGGAATAAAAGGATATTATTCATGAAACTAAATAGTTTATTTTGAACATAAACAAGTTTTTTATGATGGTAATTTATTTTATTTTTTATTGGAGATATAATTTTCTTAAATTCTTATGCAACACTTATACAGTTCTAGTTCAAGTAGTAGAAAAATCAAGGAAAAATATTTTAAGAACAAAACATTAATATTTTTTGGATTAATTATTGTATAAAATGAATATAATATATAACTATAAAGTACTTTTAATGGTAAATGTTTTTATATTCGAATTTAATTTCCATCATAATGTCATTATAGTCAAATTTAATGAATATTCCCAAAAATGACTTTAATGTTATTTTATGATCAAAAATATTTTATTAAATGATTTTTAAATCAAAAAATATTTGCAGGGAAAAAGTGGGATTTAAATTGAAAAAAATTTCATCCATGGACCATTTTGAGACACTTTTCACCTTATAAGTAAATATATAACTCTTAAATGGTGAAAAACGTGTTTTCATGGTTAAAGTTAATGGGGGTTGATGAGGGAGTTAAACAAAAAGATAAAATTTAAATTGAAACTTAAACATGTCAAAATTTTATTGGGTAATTATATTTTAACCTTAATGAGTTTTAACATCAATGATATGTCCATCTAGGGCCACTTGACATTAATATTAAATTTATTATATTTTATAGTTCTTAATATTTACAATTGTGTCACTCATATCACTTATAAAAGGGAACCCTTTTTCCTCTCATCCTCACAATTTTGTAGCCATCTAGTGTAAATATCCACCTCATTATTGTTTGTAAATATTAGATAGAATTTGAATTATCCAATTATTGGACATTCTATTTTGAGAACGAGTGTTCAGGCTGGAAATATGAACCTTTGAGCATTTTAGGAAAAATATGTTCAATGTGGTTTGACACTCTAGTGTATGTTAGGTTCTTAAGTGATAAACAGAGGAGGGAATAAGGTGGTTAGGGATACTTTAGCAACATCGGCTGGTTGGTGGGATGAGAAATAGAACAACACCCCAACTAGGATCATCGGTTAACCAGTGGCACCCACTGACCATCCAATGGGGATATTATAGGATAATTTAATGGTGGGAATTTTTTATTTTACTGATTTTTTGGGTCTTTGTATTTTTATAGTAATGTGACATAACAACGGCCATTTATTCACTGAATCTCCCACCCCATGCATTGTTTGTCCCCCTTTCAAAATAGAATGATTTGGATTGTTTTTTATGGGTAGTAACGCAAATTTCTTATTGTTTCTTCCATTTTTTATCTTCATTGTGCTCTGTTTTGTAGTGATTTTGTTTAGGGATTGGGTGAAGATTTCACAAGGTCATGGTTAAATCAGCCAAGCTTGTTGGGGCATTTCTCTTTTCTTGAAAAGAGGGAATCTTAAGACATTTTCAGCACGTCGTCGAAAGAAATTCCCGTTGAGGTATTTTTATAAATTAATTTTTCTGAGAAAATTAATTTTATTTAATTCAATAAATCAAATAATAAGTGTTTATTGATATGGATTATGCCTGGGATGGTTTTTGGGAGTTTTGATGGACCTTCTACGGGTGGTGGGATGTAGTTTCAGTGAAACAGTGATGCCTAATGATTATTATAAAAATAATTCTACATAAGATTTTATTAATAAATGATTAATAATTTATTTATAAATAATAGAGTTAATCATGTAGAAATATATATTCCTTATAAAATAGATTGTGGTTAGTTGTCTTGGACAATGCATAGTGGTGCTCAAATAGGGTTTAACTCTTTTCTGGTGGTAGGTTAATCCTAAAATAAAAATGAAAATGTTTTATATTCTTGATGGTGCATTAAAAAATAAATTAATGCATTTAGGATAGGTAATAATGGTTGGTGTAGTCCTTAGGTGAGGTAAAGGGGCTTATTAGACCACCTAGAATGAGGCCAAGATCTATTTAGTTGTTTTTAATTTTTTATTTCCCTAACAACGTTGTCACTAAGGGGAGAGGGTAATGTTGGGATGTAGAAAAATATTGATAAGGTCTCATGGTTTGTGTTGAGAAGAAAATATCCTAGGTTTGTTTTATATAGAGATAGTGGTTAGGAATGGGAGGTTTGGGGACATATGGACATGTGCAAGACTGTCGTATGTCTCCAGGGTGATGGAAAATCCCTCCTGGGTTTGTAGGTGAGTCTTGTTGTATGAGGTGGAGAGGAATTTTTCCTTTGGGTATTAGGGTTGGATTATGGGGAGGGTTTCCTATTGATGATGGGTTAAAGGATCTCCCTTGGGAGGCGTGAGATGAGGCCCGGGTTAGGGATCATGATTTATTTAGGACATGGATTTTGAACATCAAGGGTGATTTTATTGGGATCTATAGTATAATAATGAGTTCAAGGTTCGATAAGACATGATTTCATGGGATGGTCACTGGGTAAAAGGAGTAGGAGTACTGAGGGACTTTTGTGACTTTGGTTTGAACCTTGATTTCTAGTTTTGGGTAAGCCTTCGGGCAATGATGTCATTGGTGGGTGATGGGTTTTTTGTTGTATTGATGACTAGTGTAACATCTTGGGTAAATAATGAAATAACACATTTTAATTTGAATTAATATTTTTTGAATTAACATTTAATTTTACTTTAAAGGGGTTTCTATGTTCGATGGTGTGCCCGATACGCAACAATGGGTTTCTTTGAAATCTTACGTTGCGTACAAATAATAAAATAATATTATTTTAAATTGTAGTTAACACCTAGCCATTGTATTGGAATGAATGAATAGAACTAACTAAAATATAATTATATATGTTTGTTAAATGTTTTTACATTTCTCCAATAAAATTTAGAGGCTTAAAATGTGAATTAATATAATTTTAAGCATAAATACTCTAATATTCTTTAAAAGGTTGATTTACCACCTTTTAATGGTGAACCCTTTTTAAATATAGTTTTGGTCACTTTTATATTTTCTATTTAATAAAATAAAATTCTTCTTTAGAATAGGCACATCGAAATTTACTTTGGGTAAAATTTTGGTATCTTTCTGATATTATTCATTTTTTGATGAATAGTGAAAAATAATGTATTTAATTCAAAACTACCTTTTAATATAATTTTATTATATGGATAGATTATATTTTTTATTGGTTTTAATTTGTAATTATATTATACTATTACCATTTAATCCAATGATGGTCATTGAGATTAATATCACTTTGAAATTGAACATAAACAAGTGTCTATCTTTTGATAGTTAATATTTCTTAAAAACGGGATTTTTATTTTGACAACAAGAATTAATTTTAAATTAATTAATCCAACTTATATTTTTTTAATTTTGTAAGATAGAAATTATTTTTTGAACTGTAATATCAAATATATCATAGGAGGAATTGTTTGTAGTTTTCTGAATAACATTAATTTTTGATAAATAGTGAAACCCCTAAGTATTAGTTAAAAACTATATTTTTCATTTAAATGATATTTTATGAATTTTTTGGATTTAATTTTGAAAATCCAACATACATTTTTGTTATTAGTAATTAAAATGTGGTTCAATATGATGAAAATAAATTTTGGTGAATAGTAACTTTTGACTTTTATTTACCGCAGTTAAAGGTAAATAGGGTAATTCAAGGTAAAAAGAAAATCATAATAATACAAAATAACCTTAACACTTGTGATAACCTTATTGGATGAGTCATGGATGACCACAGGCATCCTTGGGTCTATTTGGGGACCCCATTGTCCCACTTAAGAGTGATAATGACACTTTATATTAAATAATTAAAAGTAAAGACAAAAACTATATAAACAAATATCATTTAGTAAATTAATTTTTACAAGGGGTTATGTAAGTTACCTTTTTGATGATAATTATTAATTGAAAAATTAAAAACATTTCCTACATCATGGTATTTTTTCATATTTTTTAGACAACATATAAATAAAATTATTTATGACATAATAATGAAGAATTATTTACCTCATTAATAAATGATTTAAATATATATTATTAGAAAAATTAAAATAACTTCTAAAACATGTCCAGTTCTTATTTTATGATTATATATAGACCATGAATTATCTTAGCTTTGACGATAATAATTTTTGGAACTTTGTAACCCAAATATCATTATATAATTAAATAATATTTCCACACTTTCCTAAAGAGCCCCTCCTCTCCCTTATAAAAAGCTGTCATCTCTATCCCACTCCTCACACCTCTCATGCCCCTTGGATATTCCAGACCCTTCCCAAATAATGTCTCAATATCCCTCTCTTCCAATTAGAAGCCTTAACATAGTCATAAGTCACTTCAATAAGTACCTTTGGTTCAAACCAAAGGAAGTTACCCGAATTAAAGGTAACTGTTTCTCTTAAATTAGTTTATTTTATTTTACTTTTCGAACCCCTAAACTCTTTTTATTCTTTTATTTTAAAACAAAACAAGTATCCTAGATATACTAGTATTTTTTATGGGAAGTATTTAAACTACACCTTCACACACCTCTATCTAATGGGTAAAGAACATATTTTTTCTATGGATGGAAAACTAACACCTCAAAAAACGAAGATTGTTCAATTATCTCCCACCACCTCTTATAGTGGCCATTATGATAGAAGTATATTTATATACGATATATATTATATTTATATTTTATCCATGAATCTATATTATTCATTTATATCATACCTTTATTGTTTCCATTATGGGTGAACGCGATAATTTCATTTTAGAAAGTGCGGACTACTGCCCCTCAAAGTGATATGCCTCATTAATGCCATATGTGGGATGTGTAAAGGATATATTTAATGATATTATATAAGATATTAAACTGGAATTATAATATACCTATGTATTATTATGTTTTAATTCAAATAAAATAATAAATATAAATGAAACTAGCGTTCACGCGTACGTACGACTTACTGTCTCCATGAACAGTGCATTTCATTTCTTACCAACAAAGGTTAGATACTAATATAAATATATCTATATACTAGAAATATATAATATATATGATATCTAAATCTTGAATATCATTCTGGATGTAATGATATTTTGACCAGATAGAAAAATTTTAAATATAAAAAGTTCATTTTTGACTCTAGTATCAAATATCAACAAAATGACCGTTATTAACTTAAATGATTATATATTGTTTATAATAGGGTAATATGTTATATAAAAGGAATAATAAATTTGAAAAATGTTCTTTATAAAGTATAAATTAACTTTAGTTTGTTATTCTAGATATTAAAGAACAAACGGGTTAAGTCGTACAAGAGGTAAGGGGCTTCATCTCAAACTCCTTTCATTAAGGCATATTTTTTTTATACACAACATTCTTTTATACAGTGTATAAAACCATTTTAATTTTCCTTTTATTCAAAGGGAATCTTTTTCTATGAAGTGTTTTACTAAACAAAAAAAAAGGAATGTTTCTTTTTGACGTAACCGGTGACAATGACCCTTTCCGACACTGTGAGTATTTTTTGATCTATGGCTTCCTTAACATACAGTAATTTTTTTAAAACGAAAATAAATACGATATAATCTTTTACATATTTTGGTATTGAAAATAGTTTTTTTAATCGATTTTTTATGTCAATATATTTAAATGATATACTATGATTGAAATATGTAAATGTTGTATTTCCTTTTTGTTTGTTTTATGTGTTATGAATATGTTGTGGTTCTTGGGAATTTATTACATATATAGGTGGTTCCGTGATAAACCTAGTGTGGGTGAGCCCAAGATAGCTCTCCAATTCATTGGGTAACATAACGGAGATGAAAATGAATGTTTCTTCTCAAATATTTAGTGAGTATTCTGTGATGGTTATTCCAAATGTAACTCCATACGTAGCTGTGATAGCTACAATGTAAGTATGATAAGGATTCCACAAGTTACTTTTATGATTTATGTTTTCTACATTTTATTCATAAATCTTATTATTTCATGAGGTATGTTAAAGTGAATATGTTCTGTATGCAATGATGAACTAATTTTTTCTTTCATTGTTTTATAACCCTTACTGAGATTTTTATGCTCATCCCATGTTTTGAAAAAAATTTCACAGGACCTAAATATGAATAGGGTCAATGATGGGATCAAGTAAAAGTCATGTTTTCTAAAACATGGGACTAGACAGGACTATTTCTTTCAAGAGTTTTTATTACATGAAAAAATTGAAACTGAGTTGAAGTGTCTACCTTGTAATTTTTGAGATGTAATCTAATAGTTATGGCATAATTCTCTGAAACTATAAACCTGAAACGATCCTTAATGTGAATTATTCATTTAATTCAAGATTATGTAATGATTAAGGTCGGGCCCTTATAGTTGGTATCAGAGGTCGGTTTAGATAAATTTAGGTGTTAGGGTAATGTTAAATTAAAATCCATAAATTACTTTATGTTAATATTGAAATAATATATCATTTACAAATTACCATGTTGCTTCGACTAAAATATATTTGTGTTCAAAATGGTTTTCCATAGAGAAAATAGGGATGCTATGTTGGGATGACATCAGGAGGAAGACAACCAGCCAAATCAACAACCTGGGATGGTCGGAATCGGAACTGAAAAGTTTGTTGCAGTGATGGAACAATTGACTCAGGCTATAAATTGTGGTGGTATCCATGCACGAGATCATCCAGATCAACCATAGAGGAACCTTTCAATTGTAGAGTATTAAATGAGGTAGCACCCCCATAATTCGGAGGATCATCTGACCTTTTCTATATGAAGGGTGGATTAAAGCACTGGAGAAAATTTCCGATGACATGGGGTGTTTAGAACATCAGAAGTTTAGTCTCTTTGTTTACCATTTTAAAGGTGAAGCTGATCAGTGGTGGTCAGCGGGGAAAAATACCAGGGATACTGGGGAGATTTATGCCCTCGATATGGGGGAATTTAAAGGTATCGTATTTGAGAAATATTATCCTAAGGTGGTTAATCTTATGATGGAAAAAGATTCTTGGAATTGATACAGGAGGATGACTTAGTGGTTGCTTATGAAGCAAAATTCACTCGACTAGAAAGGTATGCTCAAAATTTTAGACGATTTCTTAATAGTAAAATCAACTAATTTTACTAAGGATTAAAGGCAACGTATCGATGGGATTTGGATTCATGTGAGTTCAAAAGTTATGAAAAACTTTTTTGATGTGCAGAGAAGGTTGAAATGGAGTTTTTCAATGATCATGTGTTCTTTGAAAAACAACAGACTATGAGGTCATGGTGGCAGGTGAAAGTGAAGAACTCTTCAAAAACGTTTAATGGTAATAAAATCAAGTTTACAGTTTTTGAAAAATATTGGTAAAATTAATGTTGGGGAATATCTTTTTAATTCTACTAAATGATACCGATGTGGTAAAATTGGACATAAATCTAGAAATTGCACTAAAAAAATCAGAGTAATGGTAATAAAAATCTGATTAAAAATCAGTAAAATGTTTTAAGTGAAATGAAATGGGTTATTATGCAAATGATTGTCCAATGAAGAACTCAACTGATTGAAAGTAGCCAGACTACAACTAGAAAGGGGTGGTTAAGTCCTTTTCAACTACTTCAGCAGATGTTGGGCCATCAAATGAAGTAGTATCGGGTTCATTGTTTGTTTGTTCAGATTATTCCAATGTGTTGTTTCATTCAGGGTCTACAAATTCATTTATTTATGAGAAGTTTTCTAGTAAATTGGGAATTCCATATCAAGATATGGATCTAGAACATATGGTAAAAACACCTAGTGGAAATATTGAAACAAAAAGAAATTATAAGAACCTTCATTTCCTTATGTGTGGAAAGAATCTACCTGCAAACCTTATTGTTTTTATTCTAGTAGAGTTTGATTTTATTTCATGTATGGATTAGCTTTCAGTTTTTCATGTTAAGATTGACTGTAGAGATAAATAGGTTTCTTTTCAGAAAGATTATTATTTTGTGTACAAGAATGATCCCTTACTTTTGATAACATATCAGGAAGCTGAGAAACTAGTAAAAGATGGAAATGAATGGTACAATGCACATATTATTGAAAACAAAGGAACTATTCAGATTAATGATGTGCCAGTGTTAAAAGAGTACCTTGATGTTTTTCCTGATGTGTTGCAAGGTATTATACCTGATCAAGAAGTTTAATTTATTGTTGACTTAGTTCCGGATGCAAATCCAATTTCAATACCCCCATATCTAGAGGATCAAATTGAACTTTTAGAGTTAAATAAGCTATTGTAGGAGTTATTAGATAATGGTTTCATTCGAACTAGCACATCACCATGGAGTGCTCCTGTATTGTTTGTTAAAAAGAAATATGGTTCAATTATACATTGCATTGATTATATAGAAATGAATAACATCACTGTTAAGAACAAGTATCCTTTACCTCATATCGATGATTTTTTTATCAGCTCCAGGGTGCTTAGTATTTTTCGAAAGATTTACCTGAGGTTGGGGTACCATCAGTTGAAAGTAAATGAAGCTAACATTCCGAAGACCATGTTTCGTACTAGATATGCCCGATATTAATTTTTAGTTATGCCTTTTGGTTTAACCAATACACCTATTGTATTCATGGATCTTCTGAATAGAATTTTTCTTGATTTCTTGGAAAATATTGTGGTTGTGTTCATTGATGATATTTTGGTTTATTCTAAAAGTAAATAGGAGTATTAAAGTCATTTAAGGGTTATCTTGAATACCTTAAAAGAAAAGATACTATTTGGGAAATTCAGAAAGTGTGAGTTTTGGTTACAGAAATTTTCTTTCCTTGGTCACATTGTTTCAAAATATGGAATATCTATTGATCCTAGGAAAACAAATGTTGTTGAAGAATGGCTAAGACCCACAAATATAACCGAGATAAATAGTTTTTTTGGTTCGTAAGGTTATTACAAGAGGTTTATTGAAAATTTTTCATGGTTATCTATTCCACTGACTAAGTTAACTCAAAAGGTGTTAAGTTCGTTTGGACAAAAGAATGTGATGATTTTATTTAGGAATTCAAAAAAAATTGGTGAATGCTCCAATTTTGGCACTGAATTTTAGAAATGGTGTGTTTTTTATTTAAAGAGATGCTTCGTTGAAAGGAAATGGATGTGTACTTATGAAAAATGATCAGGATATTGCTTATGATTCACATCAGTTGAATCCTCAGGAGATAAATTACCTGACACATGATTTGGAATTATATGTTGTTGATTTTTTATTTAAAAATATGGAAGCATCATTTGTATGGAGTAAAATGTAAAATATATATTGACCAGAAAAGTTTGAAGTATATATTAACTCAGAAAGAATTGAACATGAGATAGAGGAGATGGTTGGAATTAATCAAGGATTATGATTACATGGTCCAAAACCATATGGGAAAATAAAATAAAGTGACTGATGCTTTGAGTTGAAAAAGTAATGCTTCATTAACCATGCTACATTTGGAACGATATCCTATTTTTATTTGATGATTTTTTTATAGAAGTTTTTGGTGTAGTAAATTATTTTGTTTTCTTTTAGGTGTCAGTGAAATCATCTCTATTAGATAAAATAAAGCAAGCATATAAGGAAGACAGTGAGTTTTAGAAAAAGTTAAAGTTGGTTCAGAAGGGTAAGTTTCATGAATTTAACGTTGACAATGAATGTGTTTTGAGGTTTAGAAAAAGATTATGGATGCCTTGTGATTCACAGTTGAAGAAAGAGTTTTTATGTGAAGCACATAGTTCTTCGTTTTCAGTTCATCCTGGAAGTACTATGATTTATTGATATCTTCAAGAGTATTACTGGTGAGATGGAATGAAATGAGATATTGCGGTGTTTGAATTGTCAGCAGGATAAAGCAGAGTGATAGTTACTGAAAGGGATGCTTCAGTATTTACTGATTCCCAAGTGCAAATGGGAAAATATATCCACGGACATCATTGTGGGATTACCGAAGACATCTTGAGGTAATAATGCAATCTGGGTTATTGTTGACTGGATGAATAAATTTTCTCATTTTCTTCTTATTTGAGATACTTTGTCTCCATATCAGCTTTCTTAGTTGTATGTTAATGAGATAGTTAGGTTTCATGGTCTTCGCCTCTCTAGTGTATCATACCGTGATCCCATGTTTACTTCTAACATTTGGAAAGGCCTTCAGAAATTGTTGTGTGCTGAATTAAAATTTAGTATAGCTTTTCATTCGCAATCAGAGGGGCAGTCAGAACAAACAATTCAGATCTTGGAAGATATGCTACGTGCTGACTCACTGGATTACCAGTGACTTTGGGTCCAACATATTTCTTTGTTTGAATTTTTTTACTATAACAGCTTTCATTCCAGTATATAGATGGATTCATTTGAGGCATTATATGGGAATCGGTGTTGAACTCCAGCTTTTTGGGACGAAGTAGGTGAAAGGAAGCTCTTGGGACCAGAACTGGTATAAGAGATGGTAGAAAAGGTTCAGCTAATTCAAAATAACATGAGAACAGCTTAGGGAAGGCAAAAAAGTTATGTGCATAACCAGAGGAATGGTCATTCATTTGAGGTAGGTGATCATGTCTTTCTCAAAGTTTCTCCATGGAAAAGGGTGATGTGTTTTGGTATGAAAGGAAAGTTGAGTTTGAGGTTCATTGGACCATATGAAATCTTGGATAAAGCCGAATCAGTTGCGTACAGTGTGGCTTTACCTCCATGTTTGTCTTAGGTGCACAAGGTATTTCATTTTTCAATGTTGAGAAAGTATAAGCCAGATCCATCTCATGTTTTAATTCCATAGGTAGTTCAGTTGGAAGAGAATATATCTTATGAGGAACAAGCAGTCCATATTCTTGACCATATAGAGAATGTGTTGTGGAATAAGGTGATTCATCAGGTAAAGGATTTTTGGAAAAACTATATGGTTGAAGAGGCAACATGGGAATCTGAAAATGATATAATGGATAAATACCCTCATTTATTTGATAAGTGAATACAATTTTGAGGAAGAAATTTGAAAATGTGAGGAAGGATGTAACATCCCAGGTAAATAAAGAAATAATAAATTTTCATTTTAATTAATATTTTGTTAATTAAATATTAATTTTATTTTAAAGGGGTTTCTATGTTCGATGGCATACCCGATATGCAACAAGAGGTTTCTTTGAAATCTTACATTGCCCACAAATAATATAATAATATTATTTTAAATTATAGTTAACGCCTAGCCGTTGTATTGGTGAGAATGAATAGAACTAGAAAAAATATATTTATACATTTTTTAAATGTTTTTACATCTATCAAATAAAATTTGGAGGCTTAAAATGTTAATTAATCTAATTTTAAGCATAAATACTATAAAATTCTTTAAAAGGTCGATTTATCTCCTTTTGATGGTGAACCATATTTAAATCTAGTTTGGTAACTTTTATATGTTCTATTTAATAAAATATAATTCTTCGTTATAATCAAGACTTCAAAATTCACTTTGGGTAAAATTTTGTTATTTTCTGATAAAATTCCTTTTTTGATGAATTGTGAAAAATACCATATTTTAATTCTAAAACTACAATTTAATATAATATATTTATATGGATATATTGTCTTCTTAATTTTTTTTAAAGTGTAATTATATTATATTTTTACCATTTAATACAATTTTTGTCATTGAGATTAATATCACTTTGAAATTGGACATAAAAAGTGTCAATCTTTTGGTAGTTAAATTTCTTAAAAACATGCTTTCTGTTTTGACAACAGGAATAAATTTTAAATTAATTAATAAAACTTATATGTTTTTAATTTGGTAAAATAGACATATTTTTTGAATTCAGAATAATAAATATTACTTAGGAGGATTTTTTGGTATTTTTCTAAAATACTTCAATTTTTTAAGAATAATGAAACCACTATGTAATAGTTAAAAACTGACTTTTTCATTTAAATAAAATTTTCCCACTTCAGTGGATTGAATTTTGAAAATTCAACATACATGTTTTTTATTAGTTTGTAAAATTTGGTTTAATAATATTAAAATAATTTCTGGTGAATAGTAACTTTTGACTTTTATTTACCGCGGTTAAAGGTAAATACGGTAATTCAAGGTAAAAAGAATATAATAATAATACAAAATTAACATAAAACTCTTCATAACCTTATTTTATAAGTCATGGTGGACCACGTGCATCCTTGGGTATATTTTGGGACCCCATGGAGCAACTTAAAAGTGATAATGACACTTTATATTAATCAATTTAAAGTAAAGACAAAAATGATATAAACAAATATCTTTTAGTAAATTAAATTTTACAAGGGGTTATATAGGTTATATTTTATACTATAAACATTAATTGGAAATCTAAACATATTTCCTACATCATATTATTTTTTTATAATTTTTAGACATCAAATAAATAAAATTATTTATGACATAATAATGATGCAGTGTTTACCTCATTAATAAATGATTTAAATAAATAATATTACAAAGATTAAAATAACATCTAAAACTTATCTAATTATAATTGGATGATTTTATTTCGACCTTGAGTCATCTTAGATTAAACCTTAATAAGTTTAGGACCTTTATAAACCAAAAACCATTATATAATAAAATATTACTTCCACGCTTTCCTAAATAGCCCCTCCTCTCCCTTATTAAACTCCATCACCTCTATCCCATTCCTCACACCTATCAAGCCCCTTGTCTCGTCCAAAACCTACCCAAATAAGCTCTCAAGATACATATCTTCCACCTAGAAGCCTTAACCTAGGCAGATGGCACTTCAAGTAGTCCTTTTGGTTCTAACCAAAGGGAGTTACCCGAATTAATGGTAATCGTTTCTCTTAAATTGATTTCGTTTATTTTACTTATCCTATCCCTAAAATCATTTTATTATTTTCTTTTATAACATCACCAGTATCCTCAATATATTAGGATGTTTTATGAGAAGTATTTGAACTACACTTTCACACACCTCTATCTAATGGGTAAAGAACAAATTTTTTATGTGGATGGAAAACTAACGCCCCACGAAACAATGATTGTTCAATTATCTCCTACCACCTCCTGTGGATCCTATTATGATAGAACTATATTTATATATGATATATATTATATTTATATTGTTTCTATGCTTTTATATTTTTCATTTATAGCAAAACTTTATGGTTTCCATTATGGGTAAACTCAATAATTTCATTTTAGGAAGTGCAGACTACCACCCCCTCAAAGGGATAGGACTTGTTAATTACCTATGTGGGACATATAAAGGATGGATTTAATGATATTATATATGATATAATACTTTAATTATAATATAACTATGTGTCATTTTGTTTTAATTCTATTAAAATGAGAAACATAAATGAAAGTAGCGTTCATGCGTACGTACAACTTTCGGTCTCCATGAATGGTGCATTGCATTTCTTACCACCAAATGATATGTACTATTATAAATACATTTATATACTGGATATATATATGATATATAAGATATCTAAGTCATTAATATCATTCTGGATATAAATAACTTTTGACCACATTGACAACTTGTAAATATTAGAAGTTCATTTTTGACTCAAGTATCAAATATCGACAAGATGACCTCTATTACCTTAAAAGATTACATAATGTTTATAACTTGGTAATTTCTGAATAAAAATGAATAATAAATTTTAAAAAGGTTTTTAAGATAGTAAAAATTAACTTTATTTTATTATTCAATATATTAAAGAACAAACGGGTCATGTCGAACACAAGGTATGAGACTTCGTCTCAATATCCTTTCATTGAGACATATTTTTTTATACACGACTTTCTTTTATATGGTGTATAAACCCCTTTGACTTTTCATTTCAATCAAAGGGAATATTTTTCAGTGAAGTGTTTTATTAAAAGACAAAAAGGAATGTTTCTTTTTAACATTAGATGTGACAACGACCCTTTCCACAGCCGTGAGTATTATTTGATCTATGGATTCCATAAAAAGCCGTAATTATTTTAAAAGGAAAATAAATACCATATACTATTTTACATATTTTTTTATTGAAAATAGTTTTTATAAAAGATTTTTTAGGTCAATATATTTAAATTATATATTATCATTGAAATGTGTAAATTTTATCTTTCCATTATGTTTGTTTTATGTGTTATGAATATGTAATGGTTCTTCGGAATTGATTATGTACATGGTTGGTTCCCTGAAAAACCTAGGGCGATTGAGCCTAAGATAGCTCTCCAATGAATTGGGTAACATGATAGAGGTAAATGTTAATGTTTCTCCTAATATATTTAGGGAATAAACTACGATGGGTATTCCAAATGTAACTCCCTATGTAGCTGTGATAGCTACAATGTAAGTATGATATGGATGCCACAAGTTACCTTTATGATTAATGTTTTCTAAGTGTTATTCATAAATCTTATGATTTCATGAGGTGTGTTAAATATCTTTTGTTATGTATGCAATGATGAACTAATGTTTTCATTCATTGTTTTATAACCCTTGTTGAGCTTTTTATACTCATCCCAAGTTTTAAAATGTTTTTTACAGGACCTAATGATGAATAGGGTAAAAGATGGGATCATGGAAAACTCATGCTGTCTAAAACATGGGACTATACATGCCTTTTTTTCAAGATTTATTATTCTATGAAAAAATGGGAACATTGTAGAAGTGTCTACCTTGTAATTATTGAGATGTAATTTAATAGTTATGGCCTAATTCTTTAAAACTCTAATCCTAAAAATATCTTCAATATGAATTATTCATTTAATTTGAGATTATGTAATGTTTAAGGTCGAGTCCTTATAAGTAGATACTATTATGAGACTAAAGGTTATAGTGGAAACCCTTTCAATCAAGTTGAGACTTGTTATAATGATGGGATATGTCTTGAGAAACTATCTCTTTGGTATTAGCATGTGAGTAGTGTAATGGGATATGGCTCTATGTTCTTGTGTTTGAGGGAATTTCCATTTGTTTTATTTTTTTAGGATTATTTAGGTTACCTCCCTAGAGTCGGTATGGTTGGTTCATGTTGTTAATGGACCTCCCCAATGTATGTGGTGATGGGTCAGTGTGCATTGTAACCATTCCACAATGTCTTGGGTTATTTGATGATCATGCCACATTCCATTTATTATCGAGTCTAGGAACTATCCATGTGTTGTTTGGGATGGTTTGATAGCCTCCCTAGAGTATAAATGTTTGGGTTAATGTGATGGAACTCTCCAGTGTCTTTGGGAATGGGTTTGTGGATGAACAAGTCATAATTCTTGGGTATTGGGTCAATGACCTATCTGGAAGGGGGTCGGATTGGATTGACTGTGTTAGACCTTTTCATGTGGTGTATTGGGTCGAGGACTGCTTTGGGGAATAGGTTGTGGTACAATATATAACTGATGGACCTCTCTAGAGAGATTAGTGATATGTTGAGGCTTTTAGACATATGATTGTGCCCAATTTGTTTGGGTATCAAGTCGAGGTTTTTGACACCACACTACCCTAAGTCTTTGGTTATGGGATGGCCATTGTTATTTTTTCATGAGAATATAGGTGGATTTCAATATGATTTATATTTAGTTATGGTTAGGTTTTGGGTGGAAAAGTTAGTACATGATGACCAAATGGGTGTGTGTAACTTATCAGGTGTTGTGGTGGTTTGGTTAGCACATGGTGATTCAACAGTAATTATTATTATATTTGTTTTACTCAAGAATATAAATGAATATTAAAGTATATATTATGGGTTCTTGGTGAGACCCTACTGAATTGTATTCTCACAATCATCACATGAATTTCATTTCATGTACAGACATAATGTCAGTATTTCAAGCCATGGTGCAACACATACTAAGGATTAGGATGGGTAAGAATGATGGGGTTATAGATACAGGGGGTTTGAGACCCAGGGATGGTATTATGGCCAGTTTGGGTGTGTTTTACTTTTGTTTTATTTTTTATTTTTGATTTTTCTGGTGGGAAATCAGTGTATAGATGTTTTTTATGAAAACATCATATATTCTATTTATTTTTTTTAACTTTTTTCGTACTCTGTCATAATTTGGGTGATTTTTAGTTATTTCCATTATTGTATGACTCTAATTTAATTGAATATCCTACCCATTATATGGATTAGGACCTCATCGCTAGTTATCACCATCTAGCATATGATGATGTCTGTTTGAGGCCTTGTGATGCTCCATGTTGTATCAGTTATATGATTTAGGTGTTAAAAAATGTTATCACAGATTAGTTTTGTTTTATGATATGAGGAGATTGTAGAAATGTGGTCTAGGGATGTGTTAGATTATGTAATTCATTTCATATTGGTGTGTCGAGAACACCTATTTTAGTAGGAGGTCCAGGTTACCAAAGAATATGACTGTTGTTCTTGGGTTATAATTTTATTGTTTTATGATTTCACATTGTGTGATGCACATGTATTTTGAGATTTATGGTTTAGAGTGGTTTTGGCTTTTGGTCTATTGGTAGGAGGAATGCGTTTCAATATTGGCCTGATAGATAGGGGTCATTTATATGCATAATAGTAGGAAAATACGATTCACAAGAAATACATTTCCTTTTTAATATTTTATACCGATGAAAGGCCCAGATTGTTCAATGTGCCAACAACAATGTATACAATGTTTCCACATATAACTTATTGGGGAAATTTTACTAAGTTTTTCACAGATATATTCTTCTATGGATGTTCACGTGGATCTTATAGTGGGAGGTTTTCTAATAATGTAATTGTATTCCCCTAAATGGGGGATGTGTGGAGACTCTTTGAGTGTCATTTAAGGCTTTTGACACCGTGATGACGACTTAAGGAAGGCAGGGATGTCTAATATATTCCCCAATAATGGGGATGAGTTTCCAGAAGGATGTGGAAGCCCTGAGTGGGTTGTGGAATGGTGTGTTTCATTCCTTGTGGTATCAAGGATGGTTTCAAAGGGTATGATAGGCTGGTATCCTAGACTGATGGTTTTGGATGTGATTTTGACTAGCACGGTGGGAGCATAGATAGACACTCATAGTTATAGAGTGATTCCTGTGTTGTGGTTGGTCATGTGTTATCACTTGGAAACGGGTAGATTTATTTATTTCTAAGAGTAGTTTCAAGGGTACTTTTGGATTGGATAACTCTAACATACATATGGGGAATTTTTAGTGGGATAGGTGTGTTTCCCTAGATTAGAAATATGGGACTCATGTGAGTGTGAGTTGGGTTGTGTAATCTAGATTCCTGAGATCAAAAAGCATTTAGATTCAAATGATATCATGTTATATAGTTAGTAAGAACCTGTGAGAGAGTTATAAGTGGTTCACTCTGCCTTGTGGGAAGATATTTTCATTGGTGTGGCCTTTTGGGAATGGTCTCTATGTGCAGGGATCGGTGTGTTCCGGTGACTCGTGGTGCTTTTGGTTTTGTATATTGGTGAACAATCCATGTAAAATTTATTTTAGGAATGGTTCGGGTTGTGGATGAACCCAAGTAGTGTGGATTTATTAGTGTTGTGGTGGTTTTGGTTTGGGGAATCTCTAGGGGTGAGTTAACTGGTGTGGTGTATGAGAAGCATTTGGGAATGGTGGCTTGAGGATTTTTGAAATAAATGTTAGATGTACCTTCAAAGTCAGAGGTGACTTCGATAATAGGATGGTGTACCATGATATCATCAATTGATGTTTGGTCCTTAAAAATAGTTATCAATGATGGGACAGTAGGACTTGAGATGAAGGATACACATGTAGTTCAGGGTCTCATTTAGGTTCAATTCATATGGAGTGGTATAAGGGAAGCCATATGGTGGGGAGTGAACCATTCACTAGTTTTAGGGTATGACCCTAATTTTTATTGAGTGTGGGCTATTTCTAGAATTTCAAGTATGTTAATTAGGTTCATGAGGGGGTTGGAGTTCTAATTTGGATATTTTTTATGAACAATGTTTTCATGAGAAATCATTTTATATGGTGATAGGAAGTAAATAGTCCATGGGAATCAGTGTTTGGTTTGATAGATGATGATAAAGATACTTCTATGTTGTTGATTATTGTATTAGTGACGGGTGCATGGAACTTGTATCAGAAGGGTTATGGTGGGGAGACCAGTCATGGAATTTTATAGTGGAATCAGGATACTAATACATGGGTGAGACTAAGTAAACTTGGTTCCATAATAAATACAATAACCTAAGCTCCAAGACATTTTTAGTTGGAGTTAGTGTATTGGAATAATGATCGGTGTGGTTTTTTTGTGATCCAAAAATGTGTCGGGTCATAGGTTCATTGATGCTTTAGGTGAGAGTGTGATGATAATATATAGTTATTGAAAATAAAATATGGAGTTACATTGGGATTCATGTTCATACTTCAGCGTTTATGTGTGGAAAAAGTTACGATGCCTCAAGGTGTTGGGAATTTTGATCAATCTTTAGGTTTTGTGATCATCAGCATGAGTGGTTGAGAGTTTTGGGAAATCTAGGTTGGAGATATGATTTGTGAACCTATTCAGTTTTAGATATGGTGAACTTAGAACCATGTCAATAAATTCATAATGGATATGATGGGTGTGGTTTGGTAATTGGGATAGGGCTTTTCGGAGGTAATTTGGTGTGTTTTAGGACAATATTGGAGCTGCATAGAAGAAGTGAGTAGGGTACTTAGTGATGAAAAATGACGAGTTCTTGGTGTTTTTATGATCAATTTAGGAAACTAAATGTGGTTTGGAGGTTACTAAATATTATTAATGATTATAATGGTTACGGTGGGGAGTTTTTAAGAACCCCAGTCATAATGTGTTGTAAATTAATGACGTATTTTGAATTTCCACATTGGGTGATGGTCTGTTGTGAGAACTGTTGTTTAAGATAGAAATATGAACCATTTAGAATCTTAGGATTTATATTTTTTATGTTTTCAAACTATTGGTTGGTGTATGGGAGATTGGGAGATCAATGGAGGGGGTTTGAAGGTGGTCGGGACTACTATATCAGCATCAGCTAGTTGTTGGGTGGAGATTATTTTTTCACCCTAGATGGGCACAATTCCTATCTAGTGAGGCTGATATAGGGGTATTTAAATAGGGTAAATTTCATATTATTTTATATTTGGTGGTTAAAGGATTTATCTAGGTAGTGGCATCATTAATGACCATTTATTGTCTGAATTTCCTTCCACATGCTTCTTCTTGATCCCCTTTTTAAATGGAATGATTACGAATGTAGTTTTATTTCCATTAAAGGTAAGGTTATCTCATTACTTCTGTTTATTTTCCCCCTTCATTGGGTCTTATTTTTTTGGTCATTTTGGTTAGGGTTTGTGTAATTATTTCATTAGATCATGGTAAAATCGTATGAGCATAACATGTGTTTTTTCTCATCTTGTGAAGAGGGCCTATCGAGACATTGTCTGCACACCATCATAAATGGTTTTATTTAAGGATTATTTCTTGATGAATTTATTTGATAAATTAAAATTCATTAAATTTAATTGATGATGGTATTGGTTTCCCATGATATTTATTTCTCCCATGATAGTTTTATCGGCCTTCCATAGGTGTATGATGAAGGTTTTAGTGAAACGGTGATGCTCGGTGAGTTTTCCAATGATTATTCGACATTGGTTTTAATTATTTAGTAACTTATATATTGTTAATTATTAATTATGGGTGTTTTTAGTGAAAAATAAATGCAATGGATCATGGATGGTGCTCGGTTGGCATGGATGAGGCTCGATGGATCTCAACAAGGGGTTAACTCCATGTTTGAGGAAGGTGACCACTATAATAAAAATGCATATGTGTTCTATGTTTGTGTGTGAATTACTACAGAAATTAATGGGTGTGAGAATATAAATATTGTAAAATGTGTTCCTTATGTGAGTTTATTAAGAATCTTGGGCCTCTCAAAATGAGGCCAATTTCTCTTTAGCCATTGGGTAATTTGGGATCGTCATTCTGACTTGGGAGAGAGGGTATCGTTGAGTTGGTGTGAGACCTTGGGAAGATCTCAAAGAGTGTAATGATATATTAATATCCTAGGTTGGGCTACCTAGAGACAATGGGAAAGCATGGGTGTCTTAGGGATGTATGGAGATGGGGGAGACCTTCATATGTCTTATGGGTGATAGGAACTCCCTCATGAGTTCATAGGTGACTCTAGGAATGTGAGGTAACTGGGATAAACCCTTCGGGGATTATAATTCAATGACATTGTGGTTTTCCTCTGAATTATGGGTTTAAGGATCATTTATGTTATATGTTATATGAGACCTTGTTTTAGATCTTTAGAGTTATTCAGGACCAGGCATTGGCATTACAAGGTGGGTTTTCATGGGATTTAGACCCCACCTATGAGGTCAGTGTCATGTAGGACATAATATCTTGGGATGGACCATGGGTAGAAATATTTTTAGTGATAAAGGAATTTGGAAATTTTGGGATGGACCTCTTGGTTTAGGATAGTGTGAGCCTTCATGAAGTGATGTCACAGGAAGGTGATGGGGTTAATGTAGTTTTGATGAGCAAAGACTACGACAGGTCTGGAGGACCCATCAGATTCCATGTTAGGTGAGTTAAGATGTGTTTTAAATAAAGTATCAGTATGGAGTGAATAGAACACTGGGATTATATGGTTAGATTAGTGATGGTCTAAGGCCCTATTTTCCTTTGTTTTAGTGGAATTTATTTGATGAGAGATGGGTTTGGATGCTTTAGGTGGCCTCCATAGAGTCTGGATGGATGGTTTTGGGTTCCAGTGGACCTCCCTAGTGTCTAAAGTGATATGTTGTTTTAATAATTTATTTTTCCTTATAGTCTTCATTTAATGGATTAATATTCACTCTTCCAACTGGTATTAGGTCTATGAGATTTTTAGTCATGGATTTGGTCAGTTTTGTGGCCTCCCTAGAGTCTTTGGTGATGATCAAACATAATAAAACTCCCCAGCGTCTTTGTGGGTGGTTTAGTGGGTGAATGTGCCCTCACACTCATGTATAAGATTATGTACATTTCAATATAGGTCTTTGGTTAGCGTGTTTGAATTTAACCATTCCATGTAGAGGATTATGTTTACAACTTAATGGTGGGATTGATTTTAGAATGAAGGATATCTGATGGGCCTTAGAGATTGGTTGAGGATTTTGGATGTATAACTAAACCCAGTTTCTATGGGTAATGGGTCAAGGTTTTGGATATTTCCGTAACCTAATTATATGGATATAGTTTGGGAATCATTATGTTGGAATTATGTGATTTTTTTATATTTCCATGGTGCTGAAGTAGGTATAGTCATTTTTGGGGTGGCCTTGTTAGTACCCAATGACCAGATGGGCGTGTGTATCTCATCAGGTGTTGTGGTATCCTACTTAGTTAATGGTGACTCTATGATAATTTTTATAATATTTATTTTACTTATTCATGCACAATAATGTTATGGCATATATTAGGGGTTCATAGTTTGACTCTATAGAGTTTTATTATCACACCGTTAACGGGGATCTCAATGCATGAGAAAACTCTTTGTCTATATTTCATGTCAGGGAATATGACATGATAATGATCAGGATGGGGAAGCAAGATAGTTTTTTGAAGATATTAATTATGAGTCCCAAAGGAATGGATAGGGTGTGTGTTCTTTATTTTTATTTTATTTTTTATTTTGTATCAGCCCAGTGGGAAATTAGTGTATGGATGTTTTGTATGACATCATCATGTATATCTTTTCTTGTATTTATCTCTTTTGTGTATGATAATATGATGTTGATGTTTTTTTTTCAATTTTCTTAATATTATTTGAAATTATATTATCCTCATTATATGTAATAGGACCTCATTTCCAGTTGGAAGCCTCTGGAATACAGGGGGTGCATTTGAGGTCATGTGATGCTTTGAATTGGATGTGTTTTGGGACCAGTGAATTATATTTATCTAGACAAATATCTACCAACATTCCTTCCTAACCATCCTACCCATGACCTACATGATATTTTCTCTCTAAAATACCAACCTCTAACTCTAAAATTTTATGTCATTGGAGTTTTCCCAAGGAAAAGTTATAACTCGTAACTGAGTTCCTTCATTTTATTTATTATTCTACCTACTTCAAATATATCAGAAACATGTTGATATAATATCATTTATACCTCCACTATACTGAAATGTTATATATATATTTTATAAACCTTATTCATATCCTTTTACATCCTATGGTAAATGAAAACATCACTCGTGCATACGTGTGGACAACACATCCATGAAGAGATGTGTTTTTTCCATCACCAACTCACAATACTAGTTATTATGATGTAATTAATGTTTATATAATATAATTATGACATAATTTTTATTATATAAGTATAATATTGTATCTACCTTCTTACCATCCCATCTATTTGAAAACAATAACATCGTTCATGCGTACGTGTGGATTACCACCTTCACTAAGCAATGTGCCTTGTTTTTCATTTATTCTTCATATAGATGGTAATAATTATATATTTAATGAATATATATAAAATTTATGATATAATTATTACTATATAATGGTTAATTATTATTTATATTTCATTTATTCCATCAATCAAAAATTAATGACATCACTTGTGTATGTATAAGCACTACTATCTCTACGAAGGAATGTAATTCATTTTTAATCACCACATTTTATGGATGAATATAAAATTGTAAATAATGAATAAATATAATAATTTTTAAATGATTTTGATTTCAGATATTATAAAACAATGAACATGGTTCAAGGAATAGAACCTTATAACAGAAACATGCATGGAAAATGAACCATTTTTCACCCGAAAAATGGTTTTTGTCACGAATTGTTAATAACATGATGTTTGGAAATTATAATGGAATAATATATAGAAATATATATTTGTGTGTGAATGTATTTGAATATTATTCTATAATGAATGAATAATAAATTTATATTTTTTATACAGTGTTTTTGAATGATTATGAAGCACTAAAAGACTTGAGGTGAGGGTTTTTCATTTAACTTTTGTATCATTGAGACATAATCCATATTCACCAATTTTTTATTTCATGTGGTGTATATAATACCCATTTCATATGGTATAACATGAATATATTTATGTTCAGGTTATTTGATATTTTATTTGAAGTTATTTATTTCATAGGTGTTATGATTCAAAAGTTACCAAAGCAGAAAGATATTTATGTTACAATATATTTTAATCAAGACTAGTTATACATGAATTTTAATTAAGGGAAATTATATGATCCATATCTATTAAACCCCTTATATATCTTAACCTCTTTTTATTTCCTTATTTTTAATGTTTTAGTACAATATTACTCTTTTTGGTACTTGAAAGGGTCTAAAAATGTTTTTATGAAAAGAAGAGTTTAATTCTATCTTCGGCCATGAATATTTTATCTTCAATATTCATGTTTTCCAAAAAAATTCAATAATGTCTTAAAAATCTCTAATTATAATTTAATGTAATTTTTACCTATTTATGTATTTATATAAAAAAAATTAAAAGGAATCTTCTTATAATTTTTTGAATGAAGTACTTTTTAATATTTCCAAAAGGTGTGAAAGTAATCTTAATTTTATAATTTATAGTAGGAATTGATTTTCCAACCATCATGAGTAATATTTTATTTGAATATTCCTTTATATTTTTTCATGTTTCTTTTCCAAGGAATTTTTTTCCAAATATTCTGAAAAAATAAATTTTATATAATACAGTTTAAATAATAATGGTATTTCCCTATATAAAGGATCTAATGATATTTTAATGGTATTTTTATAAATGAAAATTTAAATTGATTTTTCTTATGATTAATTGGTGATATTATTCAATGATTCCATCCTTATTCTTTATCTAGATGGTTATTGATTATAATGATGAAATCTTGATGAAACCCATTTCCTTTTCAATGGATTACATTAGGATGAACTAATAAATGTTATCATGATCTTATGGCATACGTATAAATAGATTAGGATTATGTGATGGGTGGGTCTATTACATCACTAAAATGCATTGGTTAATGAGATATGGATATCTCAGGTGATAATTATTATATGTGAGGTCATTATTTCAAATAGTTATGTTTATATATTTATGTGTTAGTGTGATTGCGTCTAGTTATGCTCAAAATATTATGTGTCGAAATGATTTTGAATAACTATGTTCACATTTTTATGTGTGAGTATGATTTCATATAGTTATACTCAAATTATTATGCATGTAAAATACTATTAATATAAATGTTCACAATATTATGATTTTTATTCTTATTATTTCACATGCCTGTATTATGAATCTAGAATGATGACTTCTGATTTTACACCCTTAATAATTATGCTTCTAGCTATGAAATGATTTTTGAGTTTATGATATAATAATTTATGTGTATGCATACTTAACATTGATAACATGCACTTGATTATGTTATCATACCTTTATGGTCATCTTATATTCACTTTTGATTGATATGTCCCATTTTCACCCTTTCTGAGTATCTAATCCCACCCTTTCTTTTATTTCCATTTTCCTAGGTTATGTAGAATTATTCTAAATATTATTGGTCTACAACGGTATAAATTTTGATGAATTTTGTATGATATATTGAAATATTCTTATGATAAAATAAAATATGGGTATAATGGGAAAAAGATCAGTTTATGGAGAACAACATGGGATTTGTCATTTAAATTATATTTCCTAATTATTTAAAACTCTAAACCTAAAATGTCTAGGGTATGTAAGTGACTCAAAAAATGTTATTAATATTTTAATTATAAATAGTTAAAATTTGGTAAATTTAATTGGTATTAAATCTATTATATGAAGAAAATTGTTTAGAATTAGGTTTAGGTGTATGGGTCTAAGGTTGTCTTAGTATTAATAGAATTGAGTCATATTAAGAACTAATTCAAAATAAATACACCCATGATTGTTCCTTTTCTTTAAATTAATTTTGATGCTCTAAGAACTGATATCACTATACTTATCATGTATAAAGGACTCTGATTCTTTTGATCAACTAATTCATGTTTTAGGGTGTGTGTTGATATGTATATTCATGTATTCTCCTATTCTTTTAAAGATATTCCCAAATTATTTATTCATGTATTTAGATCAACTATTAAATAGAAATATTTTGATCATATACACTATTTTATTCTGATTATTACATCTAAAGGGATTAGATTTATCAATATCTTCAAATTTAATCAATAAAAAGTATCCATAAGTCATATGACTAAAATTTTCAACAAATGTTATGAAATACTTATCTTTATTGGTTGACTTAAATTCCATAAATCTTCACACATCCTAGTGTACTAACAATAAAGGTTTATTTATTTTTATTTCCACTAACTTATGACACATTGTCACCATAATTCCCATGGTACATATAACACATTTGTTGAGTCTTTGGTCTTACTTTAGGGGCACAAGTCGTGGTTTAGTTCTCTTTTTACATCACTTATATTATTTTTCCTTGGATAAATGTTTATTCTTTCCATAGATTAATAACCTTACATATTGGTCCCCCAATATGTAAATTTTCTAATTTACATTTCCAAGCAAGAAATATTATACTTTTCTTCCCAAAGGTCATTGATAACCATTTCTTTCAATAATATTATTAATGAAATATATATAACGGGAAAAAAATTAAATCAGAATCAAAGTTTACCAACAAAAATTATGCATAAAATTATATCTTTTAGTCTTTAAAATTATAAATTTATTATATTTTACATAGCATCATTCTTTACAATATTAGATATATTTTTATAACGCAAATGGCCAAATTTTTTATGTCAATGCTGGTTTTACTCCTTTCTTCTCATGCAACTATAATTTTAATCATTATAACCTGAAAAAAAATCGTTTTTTTATTTACCATTGAAAATAATTTTTCAATCATTGAATCTTTTTATGAAACATATATTATTTTTAATGATCAAATCATTCCCATTATCAAACAGTTAATAAACACTAAGGAGATTGTGCCTCAACCCATCGATAAATAGAACTTTTTGTATTTATTCTTTACAATATTAGTGTATTAAACTCCTTGAAAATTGTGTTAAACGCTATTTACAATATTGAAATTCAATCCTTTTTTGATTTTTTTTCTTTAATGATACTTTTTTCATGAGTCGCATCTAATGAGTGGACATTATCATGTATACATGAATTCTCTACTTTTACTACCTTGTAAAAAATCACAACCACTATTGAATTATATTTATTATTCAACCTATGGATATATTTGAAATTTTATTTTTGAATTTTGATATTCCAATAGTATGGTAATACATTTTTGGTGGCATGTCCAGGTTGATCATACCTCCCATGATTATCCTAAATATAAATAATGAAATTTTTAATTTCACCTTTTAATTTGGATGTTGTCTTAGTATTTATATATGATCTTCAGTACCTATCCCCATTGATCCATTTCTAATATTAAATTTGGGAGGTGAATATTTATTGAATAAAAAATATTATTTTTTCCCACACACTCTACAACGCCAACACCATCCTACAAAGAGAAATATCATCAAGTGGATAAAAGGATTTTCATAAAAATTTCATCTTGTTTCCCTATAATTTTATATAAAATAATTATTTTAAATCCCCCCAAACATATTATCATTTTAAATTACTATTACCTTTCTCTTAGACATAGCTTCGGTATTCTTCACACACCACATCTCTTTTTCTTTATAATTTCTAGAACTTTTATCAAACTTAGTTGAGGGTGTATTCTCTTTATCAGGTGATGTAATCATTTTCATCATTACCTTTTCAATACTACCACATCTAGAATTTAAATCATGATTGTCTAATAAATATTTTATTCATACCCTAAAAAACTAATCAGTCTTAATAATATTTTGATTCTTTCACAAACTATGGATACAATATTTATAAACTCTACATCTTCAGATTTACTCAAATTATTTTCAGTTTACACTAGAATTTTCTCAAGAGACATAAACTCCTTATTCTTGGAAATTTTATTTACATTGAAAATATCAATAATATTTTATCTTTATTAAATAATATCATATATATCTTCCATGTATCACTTGAAATCAAATTATACATCCATAATGTCTTTAATGTTTTTACTCATCAATATATTTTCTTAGTGAATAATTCATTTCCATCAATTCATTATTTTATATTTCAAGTCTTTTATTTTCATTCAACCACACCTATGATCCAATATAATTTGAATATATTTTTTTATTCTCATCCTCATTTTTTTATTCTTCACTACTCCTTGCTTCTTCATTTCTACTAGAATAATCATTGGTAAAATTTTATTTTTTCGGGAAATTTGTTCATCATTTATTTTATATGTTGTTTTACTCTATTTCACCTTTATTATAACTATATTATTAATTATTTAATTAGATAATATTCCTTTTAATTTTTTTAATGATATTTTATTTTATTTTGAAGAAACTCACACTAGTGTGACCACTAGATATCATTCTCTTCCTAAATGATATTTTAGGTTTTCCATCATTCTCCTATTATTCTTGTATCTCCAGAAAGCCTACCTAAAATTATATATTATTTAAAAATACAAAAAAAATTCTGTCCTCAAGAGTTACCTCTACAACTTTATATTCTAATTTAGAATAAATATATGAAATATTTAAAATACATGGTATTATCTTCGGCAGAAATTTATTCCTTATAAGGATTTTTTAAGTCTAAATGATTTAATACTTTTAAAAAATTGAATGTGGTGTCCCTATTTGTTTTAAATTTTCTAATTAAGGTAGAAGATCATATCATATAATAAGATATCAAAAAATTTATGATTTTTTCAATATCCCACTCATCCAAGTCATGATCCTCAAGGGATGAAATGTCTATATCAAATTTATTCAGTAGGATTATCATCAGCTTCTTCACCATAGTGCAATCTTCAATAATTTATCCATAACATTAAATTAAATTTTTTACTCAAATAAATAAATAATTTCCCAATTCATCTTCTCCCTTTGTGATATCTTCAAATAGAGACCAATAGTTCCATAGTTGAAACTCCTCAACCTTTTTAACTCCTTTATGTATATTATGAAGTCTTTTAAAAATTTAATGTTCTATCTTTATTACCATGACTTATGTTAACTCCTTCGCGGAGAGTAATGAGAGTAAAAAATTGTGTACTCTCCTATTGGATTTAATATTCTTTTTATTCTAAAAATTTTAGTTTTTCCTAACTTTGATAAAATTAATATCATTCTCAGTGATATCAAGAATTTTCATAACATTTGATAGAATATATAAATGTATCCTCTATCTCAATAAATATAATCCATTAAAATCAAACATGGGGTCCTATATTATTACTGATATTTAATAACTCCAAAGATCTCATTTATCAATGATATAAGAAATTTAAATAAACTATGATCTATGGGAATCGTACTTGGACCATCTTGAGGATTTCTCTTATATCAAATATGAGGTCCAAGAGTGAGTGAACCATTACTGATAGGGGTGAATCAAAGGTTACGAAGAATACTAACTCCCCCAAACCATATAATTCATATGATTATCAAAATAAAAATGAATTGAGAAATAATATTTTCTAAAAATCCAATTATAGGATGAATGAAATGTTTCAACAAGTTGAGTGATCATTGATTCTCATACCCCAAAATTTGGATTCCAACTTCCCTTTTTTTCTTATCCCTGATTCCCTACCAAATACATCTTAGAATACTTCTTATAACATGTGGTTATTTCTCAAAAAGTATCTATTTTTATATTACAGATAACTCAAAGAGGATCCACACTTATTCGAACACATATCCTATATTTCCGAATGATTCCCCCTACTATAGCATGAAGCATGTATTTAAAAGATATAGAAGGAAAAATCCCAATGATCATTGACTAGTGACAAGAAAAGTATTTTGTATTAAAATAGGTTCTATATTTACAATATCAAAAACTGAGTAAACATTTATAATTAAACTCTTTTGGGGTGTCCATATCTCTTATTATGTGAGTCGTTCGAATTAACATTTCAATGAGACATGAAATCATCATAGAATAGGAGCTGTGAGAGGATCCATTTCATTATATTGTGGATTGTTTCATTATAAAACAATACCATTTGACTCTTATTCCAACACAACACCAACTTCCCCTTAGTTGGTAAACATTTCATGAATTCCTTAGATAATGTTTAATGGTATATCCTATCCAACTACTATGTGACTCTTCATACATCAGATTAGCTCTGTTCTCTTATAAGAGTAACCTAATGGTGTAATACTCTTATATAAGGGTAAAAAATTATTCTATTAACATCATCATGAAATAATTGAAATTATATTGTGTGTTCGTTCTCATTTATGATAAATTATTTCCAATATAAGTGTAGCTAAATCCATTTATGTTGTGATCAACACCATTCATTCCTTGGATTAATCATCCTAAAAAACATCATTCTATTACATATCCAATGTATCCCAAAGAGATTTTAACTCATTCAAGCACATGAATTCAATGATTACAACACAAAAACATCATAAAATCCTGATTGAATTACTTACATAGGTAATTCATAGTCTGAATACAATATGAAATTTATTTAAACACCCTTCTAAAGGATATAATGGTGTTTTTGAGACTAATCCAATCCTATCTGAAGGATAAATTCAATGTTAAACATGTCTCAGGTGAGATCAACTCAATTATACGTCTTCCAATTCACTTCATTAAGACTATTTAGTCTTTGGAGATGTTCTTGACCATCTACCTCTCATTTTATTTTATTTTAAATAAAATATGTAATAAATTTTATTATTAATATATATTACTTATTATTGATATATATTAACATGTATACATGTATACATACATACATACATACATACATACAAATATATATAAATACATGTACATACAAACACAAACATATATAGAGTTAAAAACATTATTAATTTTAGAATATCATTAGAGGCCTCAAGAACCATATGTGTAATTGGGAAAATAATTTTAAATAATCCATTAATTTTAAATTATTTAATGGATAATGAGGTGTATTTTTTATAAGTTTTGGTTATTGAAAATTATCATTTCCTTATGAATGATCATGATCTACACAGTCCTGTTTATGTTTGGATTTTTTTATTTAATTTAATTTAATTGTTTCATGACTATAATTTTTATTAATTATTGTTAAATTAATATTTTCAATCTCTGTATCATTCTACATTATTTAAATTGTATAAGGGCTTGTGTTTCTATATTTATTTGTTAAATTAAATTCATATTTATTTATATCAACTCACATATGTAAGAGTATAAATTTGTAATTATATATATTACCTAATGAGGTAGTTAAAGGGGTATGATGAAGTTAAATCCCAATAATGGTAAAGTATAGGATAATTGAATATGTTTCAATTGGAGTCTAGCTAGACACCAGAAAATATTCCCCCTAAATTCTAGGTTCATTTTTTATCTATCAACAAAATATTCATTAGTTTAAATCACATGATCATGTTCCATATATTTATCTTTTTATTATTAATTATTTTATTCTATTATGACCACATAGATTATAGTAGTTAAAATAATAATAATATGAAAATTTACTATTACATATAAGAAATCTTTAATAATTCATCTTTAAATATTTATGTTTGAATTAATTCATAATAATTAACAAGTATCATAAGTAAATCTAGATTTCATATAAAAATTAAATTAAAATTATTCAAAAACATACCAAGGCATTAAACACCTTACATTTCTTGAATTTAAATACAACTATAGTTTTAAGTAATTTTTTATCCATAGTCATGATTGATTCTAACCATAATGGAGTTCTAATTATAGTGATGGGTTAACAAAAGAAAATTATAATTAGGTGATGTACCCATATCCTTCTTGTTTCAATATGAAGATAATAATTTAATAAAATTGATTATAGGATTTATGGATTGTGGAGTCCACTCAATAGATTATAGATCTATGAGTTAATGTATTTATAAAGATTAATACCTACCTGAAAACCTTTGAGTAGTATAAAAAATATATATTTTAACATTAGATGTGGAATTTCAATCCATACTACAAGAATATCCCAATGAATGGATGTTTTGAATCCAAGAATACTGGATATTAGGATTTGATAAAATGGTTGACATAGAAATGATTCAATAATGAATTTTTCTTAATCAATATAAAGTATCAAAATACTATTTTATTTTTTGTAGACAATGTAACAAAAAATTACGAAATCCCAATCATTATGATCTATATAAATTAAGATAATGTCATTATCCAATAAAATTTATAGGTGTGGTTTTTATGCTTGTATAGATTACTACACTAAAAGAGAATACTTTATGTGCAAGAGTCCCATATACATAATAAGAGCCTATAGAGTCTAGTAAAGTTGAGAAGGAATTCTAAAGGAGGAACATGAATCTTGCAAGTTATTTTCATCACATCATAAATTCATTAATATATGTTGATATGAAAAAACAATTTATATGCATTAATAGATATATTATTTTATCACATATCCCTGAAAACTACCTTAACAATGTAATAAAAAATAAGTAAATTAGATTTTTAATGAACTATTTGTTAGTAAATTATAATAATTAATCCATGTTTGTCCTTATATACTGAAAATGAATATTTATATATAATTATTATCATAATTAGATTTATATTTTTATAAATATATATATATTCATCATATTATTTTATCATTATCACCTAGTTTATTGTATTTTATTAACAACTATCAAATAAACCAAATTAACATGATGATTTCATATAATTTGATAATAGTTATTAAAACTGATAATGACATGAATAAATACATATCCTTACATATTATGATAGAAAATAAGGAAGGTAAGGTAAAATGTTTAATGTAAGGATCAAATCCAAATATATCTAATAAATTTTATCATTAGTAGATAGATATTAATAGGGAGGAAATTGAGAAGGTTTCTATTTGAATTTCATATAGAAACAAAGGTTATTAGAAATGAGATTTTAATTAAGTAAATATAAAGTAAGGGTTGATTCTAATTAATAATTATTCATAATTTTTTAATATTTTCATATATTTTGGGAATGAGATATAGATTATTGTTCACAAATATTTATTCAAATATATGAACCTATAAGATTAGGAGTCTTTCTTGGGAAAGAGTTGAACATCTGGATGTTAGTAGAGAAATTCATTTTAATTATAAAGAGGAGATTAATATTTAAATTTTTAAATGGATTTATTCTTGTTTTGGATAACAATTATTTTCAATATAACATTATAAAATAATTATTATTTCATGTTAAGATACAGATGGTTTTATTTTATGGAATAAAACATTTAAATAATTTTTCTATATATAAATACTCAAATTAGTAGTTTCTATATTGAAAATTTGTAATGAATAAAAAAATCACATGATTCATATCATGTCCTATAGTCATGTTTTTTATAAAGTTAAATAAAGAATGAAATATTTATTAATAAAGGATAATGAACTGTAATGATTTATAAATTAGTCTAATATAGAACATTGTACTACAAAAATATGGGTAAATTCTCATAGTTTATTAATTTTAATTATATCATCAGTAAATGTATATATAGATAATTTCTGGAGGATGAATCAAATTATATTAAAAGATTTATGGAATATAAAATTAAATTATAGAATCAAATTAGAAATAAGATAATGATGTCTTCAATATTTAACCCATCGGGCCCTCATGGCTAGTGATGGGAAAAGTGAGACACCCCAAGACCAACTCTAATAGGAAAAGGGATGGAGATAAGTTCTGAGTTGGAAATTATGAAATGGGATTACATATCCTAAGTATATGTACACATGCACACATACATCTCTATAAAATAGTGCATATATATAATATGAAACAAAAAATTGACATTGTTAACCATGTATGCAACAACCTCTAGAAAAATATAAATATATAGTAGCATAGTAAAAAATTAAACGGGTAAAAATGCATACCCAAGATAAAATGATGTCCCAAACTAATAAAAACTGGTAAATGGGAATGACTAAAGAGATCTCGATTCACTATCTCCAAGGCAGGCCACTGAAAATGGTCAGCATCAACAACCTCTATGCTCCCCTAAAACAAATTCCATAAAGATCACCACTGAGATACATGACTACAACATAATTCACAACATGTGTTGGAATATCCTATGTAGGGGTGAGTATATACATACCAATTAAGTTCCCTAAAATCACAAAACATAAAGCATCAAGAAGATATTAGATAGATCAATGCCATGAAGGAATGTTAATTAGCACATGAGAGAAGAACATAATGACCCAAATATAGTCAAAAGAGACCAATGATAATAGATAAAGGGGATATTTATATAAAAATCCTATTTAATAATGATGATTCATTTTGTAGCTCCAAATATCCATGTCTGATTCCCAGCACCACATGCAACTTAACCATAATCTGTGTGGAGGGCATGCACCTTGCCACATTACTCTATAGACAAAGGGGAAATACCTTTAGTGGAGGATTTTCATAACCTCATATGATATATATTGGAGTTATTTGTCCATTACACTATTCATCATAGCCAAGGGGGTGTTATATTTAGTCTATACATCTCACATAACCCCTCAAAAATGGGATTAGAGAACCCTCACCTCACTACTATACTCCACAATTGAGGGGATCTATCTCTAGTCCATGAATCACATGTAACCTCTTATTAATTAGTGAGGAGGACCTAAAACTCACTAATGTGATCCACATTTAAGGGGGAACAATCTCTAGTGGAGGACTTACTCCCCACCGATGCTCACAAATGGAGGTGTCACCACATAGATTGAGGACTAGTACCCTGTGTATTATAAGGGTTATTGACCATGCCTGTGTAAAGGATATGGGGGAATCTAACCAAGGAAAGACATAGTAGTAATGAACCCACATATAATTTACTCATTCCATATGAACTAAAGGTGGGTTCTGATTCTACTTGTGTAAATTTTATGGGGGAATCATGCCCTTATGTGACAGTGGGGTTTCCAACCTCATTAACACTCAATTGTTTAGACCCAATCATTATCACCAACTAAGTATTGTTGAAAGAATATTCACACTATAATGACCTCAAATTGTATCTTTTCTATCAAAAAAAAATTACAACGTCTTGTTATATATAGAAAATCAATTATGATAGGTAGCTCATGGGCCCAAATCTAAATAAAGAAGAGGGAAATATGTACGGTGGTAGTTATTAATGAAACTGCATGGCCTGTAAATATGGTCACACAGTGTTTGAATCATCCTAGACTCCAAGAAATTTCATTATTAGTGCATGGTTTTTATGTTCATTTCCATCTAAATGACATGTACATTAAGTTCCTGGCATGTATTGGTAGCTTAGGGTGTGCCCATGTCCTCCCGACTGATGTTGGTGTACTCCATCTCATGTCTATGAACTTTTTCATGTTCCTATATACGTGGTCATATCCATACCCCAGTCCACCTTGTGTCTGGTTGTATACTACCACATGGCCATATCCCCCTTACAAGGGTTTTCTACCCATGCACAAGGTTGTATGGACATGTACGGCTATATATAAAGTACTTGGTGTACGTGGAATTTAGTCTATTAAACTCTTTATTTCCTAAATTGAATGAGTTCATATCATGTTCTCCTGCACTACACACCGTGTGATGAGGATATCTGAACAGAAAATCCATAAAAACATCCCAAAACACATATTTTTGTGATTAATCATAGATCAACCCCAAGGGGATCAATAGTAATCATAAAAGGCCTTTAAAACTATTAATCAACAAATATATAATGATAGTAAATTAAAGATAAAAATATTCCTACCTGATCATGAAAACGTCAAAGATTGCATTCCAAATCCATGCCTAGAATCTACTATACCATGATCCAATCCTGATCACCATTAAGGATGAATCCCAGTGGAACCTCTTTCCCTTTTTATTTTTCTGTCAAATGTGGTAGAAATATCTCCCTTCTTCCACACATGGGAATCCAAATGGGAGGATATGTGTATTTGAATTGTTTAAATTAATAAATTACTCCAAAATTATTTATCATGACCAATAATTTTTTCCTTCCACTAATTTCCTGATGCCACCCAACTTTATGTAATACCTTAGGTAATCATTGAGCTTTGAAAACAATTTTGGTTCCATATTTTCAATCCAAAGTCCCGATCAATGAGAAAACAATTATACTAAAATGATCCATGTGTTTGCTTAATTATATTAATATCATTATTATATAAATTTTGGGGCCCTGTGACACCTAAAATATAATTCCAACCATGAGAAAAAATAAAGATATATATACAAGAATATCCAAAGGAATAAACTGAAAAAAATAGAGTCATTACATTCTCTCCCCCACAATAATTTTTTCAACCCTGAAAAGATCAATATATAGAAAAAACATGGGTATTGAGCTGGTATCAAGATCTCATGCTCCTATGATCTCTCTTATATGCTCCCATGATTCCAAAGAACTCAAACCAAAGGGATATCCCATCCATGTAGGATTATATATTACTAATCCTTGATTTCCACTAGGTACTAAGAGAATGGAACTATATCCTCAATCTCCATCTTTCCTTGGTCAATAGTGTACTATGAGTTGATAATATATCCACTTAGCTAACACTTTGAGGTTGTTTTGTACTTGGTATCACTATGTGGTAAGGCGAAGTGGTAAGAAACCTCACTGACCTCATATGGTAACTCGCATGACCCAAGGAAATTTGAGGAAGAGCTCACTCCCTGTCTGAAACTTCACAAAACACATCGTGGAGTGAATCCTATAAAAATAAGGTCTCTCTATTCAAAATCCAATGGCCTACTAAATCAATCTATGTAGGACCAATGGTTTAATTAGAAAATCCACATACACTCGCAAATCACCAAATCCATCCCTATTATTGCATATACCTACTCTACTATAGAAAAAGATGTCTCGTGAATCTCATTATAACATAAGGTTGAGCTTTAGGGTCTCCAATATAATACACTCAAAGGTTTCATGAAAATATTATAGTACAATATGATCTAGTAATAAAACTCTTCAATTTGGTAAGTGATCCTCCCAACTCTTGTTGAAGTCCATCACACAAGCTCTCAATATAACATTCAACAATTGGATGGTTTACTCAGTATTCCCATCTATCTAGGTGTGAAACATTGTTCTCATCTGTAATCTGGTCTTAGAATCCTTAAGAAAACCACTATAGAACGATTAAATAAACTAATAATCATAGTTAGAGATGATCATCATGGGTATCTCCATAAATCATAATGATCTCCCACACAGAAGACTACCCCAAAACTCTCTCTTGAATACTTATCACTAATGGAATGAAAGTGAGTCGAATTGGTAAGTCATTCAAATAATCTCTGAGATATCATCTTGTCCTCTTGTTGTATGTGAAATCACTATCACAAATGAAATTGATAAGTCGTCAACCTTCCATTATGAAATCGCAAGAGGTAGATTAAATCTTATTAGAACCTATTTTTTAGTCTCTACCATCTGGCTTGTGAGAAACTGAGGGAAAAACTCAACAAGGCCCCACCTCATACCATCCCACCAAAAACAATCTGTGAAGTTTCTTAAACATCTTATCCACCCAAATATTTATGTAAAAGTGGGATTTATGAAACTCTCTCAAAACCTACTAATTCAATATGAACCATACCACCATCTATACCTAAAAATGATGATGTGCTCCTATCTTTAAAAAAAATATCTGGTTTATCTCTTGATTAAAAATGGTCAAGTATAACCTCATAGTATAGGTCTCTTAACTGAGTTTCTCTAACAAGACCTAGAAGTGATGGAGTCACCACCATCTAATAAAGTTATTTTTCACCCTTATCCTTCCCTAGGGTCATCTTCAAATAATCCAACTACTCATACGCCTCCTCTACTAAGTGTAAATGGAACTTCCAGCTAAGGGAATCTGCCACCACGTCTCCCTTCCCTAGATTATAGACTATCTCAAATTCATAGTTTGATAGGAAAGAAAACCCACACCTATTTATCATGTTAATATCAATCTAAATTAATAGACAACCATGAATATGGTTTTCTAATTAAAAAAATATCACTCAGGAGATAACACCTATATATATCCAAGGTGATGTCTTCAACTACTAAAATTGAGTCAATTAAATAATAATACTCATGGGAATCAACTATAACGACCCCTATGAAAACAAAATAGGCCTTCATTTGAACACTCATATAATCCTATTTCTAAATTCATTGTGAATCACTACTCACTTGACACACTCCTCTAGAAGTCTCAATTCAGGAGTACAAGTCATCCCTAGACACAACTCCTCAAAGGATCTAGAGAACTCCTTAGACTAGGTAAATGGATGTCCTTTCCATGTCATGGTAGTAATGTGGGATTTTATCCTTGAAAATTCTTCCACAAACCAACTATATCACCCCTTAAAACCAATAAAACTTTAAACCTCTTACGCGGTCTTGGGTGGTTCTCAATAAATCATTGAATCAACCATTATTAAGTACATGATCACACCCATACCTTTGAATAAATATCCTAAGAGGTGGAACACTATAATCCATAACTAACACTTCATGATAATTCCCATACTGATAGTAATATCCGATTAGGTCCATAATGAACCACAATTGTCTCACATACTCTACCTATGACATAAAGTGCACAAGGAAATCATTGATTGTCAAGGGTAGACACATATTCTAGAGTCACCAGTTTTAGGTTATGTTAGTAAATGCTTAACATAAATATCTTATATACCTTAAAGATGAACAGAAATGGGATTCCCTTGAGAAAACATTGTATATAACAAAGCCCACGGTTTTCAGATTATCTAACCACAACTTCATCTCTCACATCTAAAGGGGTCATTTGATATACTAGAAAAGATATCAGGTCATCCTCAGTGAAAGTCTATGAAGAAAAATACTTTTTGTGGGTAGGTAATAATGGAATATCCTTAGTGAATATGATCTCATGCTCCAACAACATTTTATGAAACTGAATGCTCAAATCATCAAATGCTCCATGTGTCATACTAGTAAAATGGAAAAATCAGTTGTATCCTCTAATACATTACATCATCCTAATCCAAATAGGATTCCTTATCACTAAATAAGTAAAATTCCATCCCACTAATGCATGCATACTTCCACCCTTACTAGTTACAGAACATCTAGGAATAGATATTAGGAATCATTTACATACTATGGAAAACATCTTAGGATCTCACCTCATATTATATAATGATTCCATGTAAGGCTTTATCTCTACTCAGAATCATGTCACGCTATTGGTAAAAGTGTGTGATCACTGATCCTCCTCTATAGAAGCCTCCAAACAAAAATATCAATAGAAATGGCTCCACTTTCACCACTAGTTTTAAGAAATAGGATTAACATAGATAAATTCTTGTTTCCATGTACTAAAACATTAACTGGGGGAAGGGAAGCTTGGGTTCATACCTCAAAACACACCTAGAGCCTCTGGGTCATAAGCCCCTGCTACCCGAATCTATCCTTCCATATATAGACTCATTCTTTATAACTAGGTCTTGATCAAACACCATAATAGATCAAACAAACCCAAACATAAAAGTCAATGGAATGCACCCATCACACATTGACATAATCCAATTTGAGAGGCATTGACTTGCCCTCATGCTTTGAAATTTCATTATGATAATTTTTCTCTATAGTGGGAAGTTTCAATCTTCAATTAGTGTCTGAATCCACAACAAACATCAACAAGGCTCTGATGATGACATGCATTTTCTTATAGAATTCTCACTATAAGAACCAATATAAATAGAGGAACTAACGAAGAAATAAACATGCACCACAGGATCAGGAAAGACCCCTAATTCCTAATTGGGCCTATCCAACCATACAACATGGGATATCTCTATCACTAAAACCTATTATGTTCCCCTGGAACAAGTGCATCATCTTCATGTACCACCAAAACCAACTTCTACTCCATAAAGAATACTAGTTGTGAGCACAACCATCTAATCTATTTGGGTTAAAAGACTAGAAAACCCAAACCACTACCCCATGACAATCCTCTACTTCTTGAGGGTCTAACTCTCTATGAAATCTCAATAGTCTCTCTCTCTAAAATCCACATCACAAACTAAACCAATATTTATCATAACCTTGACTTTTTGAGGTCGTAATATTCCTATAAATCCATCAATCATCCACATGGTCTAGTATAGTTGAATCTATTCACTACTCTATAGGATGTATCACCACTCTATTTCCACCTGGATGAAACACCTCATGAATGTGTCCCTGAACTATGTCATCATCGCTCAACTAGTCATAGTCATGATACTATTAGGAAATAATATCTGGATATTGTCACAAAGTATTCTTGAATGTTATCTAGATGTATCATGGTCAGAGAGTATGTCTCAAGAGGTGACTCAAGAAGGACATGAAATTAAAGATATTCTGATCCTATATGATTCTGGTATAATTAGTTCCCTATAACTGATTCACTTATATATCGAGTCAACATGTAGGTTATCAGAGTGTATGTGTATGAATATGTTAGCTGCCCCACCAACACTGGGTTCCCTGGCCCGAGAGCTAAACTCATGACACTCCTACATCATTTCCCTAATTTCCTAAACCAATCCTCTCAAAATGGTCCACATATAAAATCCAACCTAGGGTAAATACCACCTTTGATACCACTCTATCACAACATGACCCCCAAGGCCTTCCAAGCTAGTGGTAATCTGAGAGAGACACCCTAATCCAATCTCTAATATTCCAAGGGCTGTCGACAAGCACTGAGTAGATAATGTTGAAATGGGTATACTTATCTTATCTAATTGTACACATGCACAAATCGATCTCTATATAACAGTGCATAGATATAAAAATTGGCTTACCATCTATAGTGTAAACCACGTATGCAATAACCTCTGGGAAATCATCAATGTGTAGTAGTATAGTACAAAAGTAAAAGGGGAAAATGAACACTCAACTAGAAATGAGGCTCCATCATGAAAAAACTAGTACATTGGAAAGATTAATGATTTCCCAGCTCACAATCTTCAAGAATGACTACTGAACATAGTCAGTGTCAAGAGCCACTATTCTCCCCCAAAAATTGGTCCACCAAGATCATCATTGATCTGCATGTTTTCTACATAAAAAATAGCACACAAAAATCCTATATAGGGATGAGTATATTCAAACCCACTAGGAACCCTAAAATCTAAATACACAAAGAATCAAAGAGGGTGTAGTCATCTCAACACTATGAAGGCATGTCCATAAAGATATGATACAAAAACATAATAAACCAGATATGCTGAAAAGAAATCCAAGATAAGAGATAAAGGTTATCTCTATATCCACATCCAATATAAGAATGATTACTCATCTTTCATCTCAAATGGTCCATGTATTATTCTCATCCCCACATGAAACTATTCTGATGTCCATGTGGGGGGCCTACACATCAACATTATTCTTTATAACTGAGGGGTAACTATCTTCAGTTGAGGACCCTTGTAACCATATATGATACAGGGTGTAGGGATTGGACCTTTCCACTATGTTCAACATACTAGGGGGTGATATTTTTAGTCCATTCATATTTTGTAACATCTCAAAAATGAGTGTAGTGGACCCTCATAATTTTGTTGTCCCCCGCAGTTTAGGGGGAACTTTCTCTAGTCCATGCATCTTGATTAACCACTAAAGAATTAGTATGGAGGACTAGTACCTCACCAATATAATCCACAATCATGGGGGAATAATATATGTTATAGTAAAAACCCCCCATTGTAGATCAGTGATGGGGGTTCCACCCTGTAGATAGAGGAACTACACCTTGTGTGGTATAGAGTGTGTTAACACAACCTATGTAAAGGATATATGGGACGTATAACCTATTGTTTTGATGTGTTTTGACCCTGATGTGGGATTGGATCTAATGTTATTAATTTATTAATAACTTTTTATTTACTCCCTTTACTTATTTTCTATGAAATGTGAATAATTGGGGTGAAATAATAATTTTTTAATATTAAATATTATTTTTTATCATTATTTAAATTAATCCAAATTCGAGTCAGTTTAATGTTTTAATTATAACTCTCATCATACTAATAAAAATTCTTTGATTCATTTTTTAGGACTCCTTATTCAATTTCCAACATATCATTATTATTTATCCTTATCCAATTTGTCCATTTGGAGGGTCATATTATCCACACAAGAAGGCCCAAATAATCTGTAATGAAATTGCACCATACATGAAGATTGAATTTCTAGTATCAATACAGAAGTCAAAATCATTTAGTTCTCCACAAAAATTCAGGGTCCCATAAATTGAATCTTGGATAACAAAATTCAAGGCTCAAATCCACGAAAAAGGGTGAAAATTGAATTTTTTTAGTCTAGCCCACCATTATGTCATGTAATTGGAATTGGAACACCATTATTTATTTTTATCCTGAAATAGAATTCCATCAGAGCTGATATTTTTTTGTGTGAAATATAAGATACAGGTAACCAAATTTTTAGAATAATTTTTTATGATTTGAGGGCATCTTTCTATTCCAAAATCCATTCAAATTCCATCATGTAAGAACGTGATGATAAAAATGGAAATATTAGAATTGTTTGTTCAAACCGCTATAACTTTGGATCCTTATGTCCATTGAACTCCAAATTTTCATACTAGATAGAAAAATGTATATATATGAATTTTTAGAAGAATATATTTAAATATTCTACTATTTAGATGGCCAATATTCAAGCTAATTAGAGGGAGATATTTGGAATGAAAACAGTCCAAATCCTTAGGCTATAAATACATCTCCCTCCTCTCCTTGAAAGGAGGTGGGATTTCAGCACTTAAGTATGCCGTTATTCATAAATAGATCCTTGAAAAGGTTTTGAGAGGACTTGACTTGATCTTGTTTAAATAAGAGATACCTCTCCTCCAATTTTATTTTTGTGTTCATTTAAAGTTGTTTTCAATTGTATTCACGTAAACTATTTTCAATTTCATTTCAATTTTAATGAAATTTTCTTATTCATATTATCATTTAATAATTCAACATATGTTCTTAAATATTAATTATCTTAACCTAGTTTAAATCAATTTGAAACTCATTCCCTTCTTTCGCTTTCTCATTCAATCAAAAGTTTGATTTTACCTCTCTTCACATTTCATGTGTGTGTTCGCCCTACTACTTATAACTCTTCTTGTTCTTTTTATTTAATTTTAAACCCATCACCATAAAAATTCAAACCATATTAATAACCATCTAAATGTATGAGTAAATCCAACATTGGATTGATTCATAATTTCTGTCTTTTTCTCGTTGAGTATTCTTTAGGTTAACATTGGGTATCTTGAACATAAGATTTTATGGATTATTGACATGTTTTTTTTAACATGTCGATTCCATGGATTATTGGAACCATAAATAAACTACCATAAAAAATTTAATTGATATTTTAACCCTATATAGGTTAATACTTGGAATAAATCCTTAACCCTTGGGTATTCCGATCAAAATTATCTTGTGAGTGGGTGATCATTTAATGAAATATAAAGAAAATCTCAATGATATCACAATGTTAAATCCAAAATAATGAACTCACAACAATATTTATAAAATTGATAAATCAATTTAAATAAATCAATCATTTCATTTTATCTCTGTAAATACCCCCCCCCCATTAAAAATACAAATCACCAAAACAATCAACTATTAAAAAATATTATCACTGAGGATTCACCCCGAGTACCTCTATACACATTAGCATATCACTATACCCTTGAAGGGTTGATATGAGAAAAGATGTTGCACTTCAAGACCCCCTTGATGGTTTCATTTAAGGTATTTTAAGTCTTTGTTCAATCTCATGCATTGGGTTTACCATTTATTACCCCATCCCTAGGAATTCCCAATGGTTCCCTCATCCATAGCAGGGTATGGACCTACTTTCCAATGGTCAGTGGTCTTTTGGGTTTTCCTTCCCATAGACTATTGGGGACTCACATTAGACAATTGGATGGGATTATGGGATCATCAAACCCTTTTTTGGGGTAATTATTTCCTACTATGGGACACTCTTATAGATTTAAGATATGTTCGTGAATCTCTTCCTCATCCCAATAAGGGACCGATTAACCTAACGAAACAACTATATGTTAATTCTCTATCATATGAAAAAGAATGGGATCTCTTTAGTGAATATATCTCTATTTATTTTAGTTTCGTCATCATTTTTTAGTAATGGGTTGTTTCTTATATACTGAATCCATATAACCAAGTGCCTCAGATCATGTTTCCATTTAAGGAGGATGTTAATATTATAAGGAGGGGATTGATCCATTATGATGTGTTCTACGTATCATGATTATTCTAGGAATAAAGATCCATGTAGTTCATTAATGTTATGAATTTTAATGTCATGTAGTGGGGAAATATGTTCAAGCACTTAAAATCAATAAATTTGAGTTCAAAACCCTAATGGGATATCTTATGTATCTCGAGTATAGTGATAATAACTGTTTTCATAGTTCCCATGTATTGGGGTCTACCGTGTCATTATGGTGACTCATAGTGCAGACGATATTATTATCACAAATCCCTAAGCTCACATGAGTCATGATTGGTGTAAGAAACAAGGGATGGAAAATGATCATTTAATTTATTGTGATGCAGGGATTATGTTATGGGACTACATTGAGATGGTTTATTATGGGACTCTAGTCTTGGAGAGATGTCTAACATATCATGGTTATGGAAGGAGTCAGAGTCACCATATCTTGGTGGGTATCTCAGTCCGCTGATGGATGACATAGGGTGATCATCTCCTGTGAATAATTGAGTCCTTCTAGTTGAGACGTCAAAGTTGTGGAAGGAATTGTACCTAAAGGTGTGTTTTATTTGATCTTGGGCTTTAGGAAGGCATTCTATGTATCTTGTTATAGCATGAATCAGATTCATCATAGTTTGGTTGATGTTAGGGATTACACATTTATACTTTCCTATACTATATTTTGGGTTTATAGTGCATATGATATTAACATTTTTACTCCTTAATCCCACTTGATCCATGCTTGTTGGGAGAAACAATGGATTGAAAATAATCAATTTCATTTCCTTGAATAAGAGACTTAGATGCTAGGATTTCCCTAGATTATTATTATAGTGCTCGAACCTCGATGATAGGTAGCCTGCATATCATGGATATGGTAAGAATTAGATTCATCATAGTTCCTTTTATATTAGGTCTTACACACTGAGGTTTCCCTATATTCTGAGCGTACACACTAAGGACAGACAATGTCATCATGTCCTAGGAATCCCTATTGACATGTCCTTTTATTTGGAGTGTGTTGTATGACCTAGTTTCCATGTTTTGGGATCCATCGCATGACCTATATTGATAAATATATAGGGTGTCACAAGATTAATTGTGGAATAGTCAAAGGGGTTTCACGTATCATGGATGACACCTTGTGGAGACATCGTGATACGTGGTTGACATGTCTAGAGGGCATCACAAGTCCCAACTGACATGACCAGAGGGTGTCTTGGGAATTTGGTTATCATATCCAAATTATTTTTTGATACTCTTAAAACATGAGAAAACTACATTATATGAGTCAGACAATGAGTCTGAAGGATATCACAAGTCCTGTGTGACATATCTAGAGTTTTTCAAAAGATCAAAGTGGTGTTTGTAGGGGGGGACCATGTGGCTTGATCTAACATGTCTGGAGTATTCCTCATGTCCCATAGGACATGTTGGAAAAGTGTTTCAAGATATAGAAAACTTTTCCTGGTGATTTCATGTGTCTTTGGGTGACTAGCGTGAAGCGCATGAGGACCAACAATCATATCTTTTGCTTAAGTCTTCCAATTTTATCTCATTTCTAGCCCTTTCATTATGAAGTCCATGGTTTTATTCAGTACAATATCCTTTATGTCTCACGTGATCTAGAAGACATGCGGTGTGTTCTTATCAAGTATTTCCATAAGTCCTTCATGTGATATATGAATGATCACGTGAAGAACCTTATGTGTGGAATATGAATACATTGGCTATCTGTTGGTGTATTACCTGACAGATAGTTCTAGGTCACCTGATCAGTTTCTCTAAGAAATATGCATAGGTTGGGAGTCGAATTGTCCATATTTCAAGAATATAGAGTCCTAGAGTCTGACAATCCCACCTTTTTCCATGTTGGAGTGGGGAATATATAGGAATTTCCACTCTTATTGTCTGGCTCTTTGTGTAGTGTATCTAGCATGACTCCAGGATGGAGTCACTGAAGGGGTATAGAACTATGCATCTTCTCGAGTCTCTATCGTGGACCGCTCTGAGTGTGCCACCTGATTTTTAGTGATCTTGGGTCTCTTCCATCAATTATCCCTTTATAGGATTATATTCAATTAATGGGTAATTGTTTTATCATGTGGTCATATCGAAGGACTTCAATGTCGTTATGATTACATGTCTAAGGGGCTTCGCAACATTCAGGTGCCTATTAGAAGACACATGTGAGAACTTGTGTGAATTTTCTTGGGGTCTCATGAGATAAGGATTGTTTTTAAGTGGTCGTGTATGACCATGAAGTAGTTTCACTGGGTACACCACATGCATTTCATAAATCCCAAACACCTCTTACATCCTCTCTTTCAATCCCCATTGTTTTATGTGCAATGGTTGGGAGTCATTTGAGATTTTATGTGTGTTTTTATGGTATTTATTCTATTTTTTGTGATGTGTCAGGTGACAGTTATATGTCACATGGGGGGACATGAGCATTCGATGGAAAAATCGATTCATTCATCCTTAGAGCACTGTGAAGTTACCTGGGGTGCTTTGAATAGTGAGGATGACAAGCCAAAGGGCTCTCGCGAGGAAAGGTGGATGTATTTTTGAGGACTTGTGGTGTCTTGTGAATAATCAAGGTCATGTATCATATCCATTAGTGACTTCCAACACCTAACACCTCCTCCTTATCTATCTCCTTTGTTTTATTTTACAAATTTCATAGATTATAGGAGTTTTCATGAGAAATGTCTAATATTTTTAATCTATTTTTCAGTGATGTATTGCATGACCAGTATAGGTCATATGGAGAATGTGCAAGAATGTAATGGATAAGACTATTTGCCTATCCTTATAGGGACAAAGTGGTTTCTGGGACATTGTTGAGTAATTCTGTGTGTTGAGGCTGACTAGCCAAAGGGTTGCTGCGATATGAGTTGGACATTTCTCTAAGGTCTCATGATATCTCATGGGCTACCGGGGGACCATGCCGAATGTCCTTTAGTGGCCATAAACACTTCTCTCCATGTCTCCGTTATCTCCCTTGATTTATCCTGCAATGTTTTAGGGTTCTTGTTCGTTTTCTTGGATATCACCAATGGATTTTATTCCTCTATATGATGATATTCTGCATGAGCTTCATGGCCACTGGGGGCCTACACCTTTGAAAATCATACCTCTATCTTTTAAAAAGAGAATGGGTGGTTCATCAGGAACATTCCAATGACAGACCATGTGGCCAGGGGTAACTCATTCAGTTGAATGGGGATCCATTGTGAGAGTATACTGGTTTGTCAATGGGGGATCCATGGGACTTCATGTGGGTTATTCGCCATGCGTGGAACCTTTACGTGAAATTGAAATGGTCACGTTGTTGCAAGACCATTAAAGGATCACATGATATGCATATCTTGACCATCCTATTTTACCTTTTCATTTTCAAGTAAAATAATACCCATATTCAGTTATTTATTCTTTTTTTTATTTTTCCAATGCTTATTTGGTGGGTGTCAACAAATTCCCCCCTCAAGAACGACATTTGTGGGGACAAGGACTCAGTTCTATGGAAAACTTTTTCCTTCTAGAGTCTTCAGCGGTGTCATGAACAGATGCTTCAGGTGATGTTTGGTCTACCCGGTGTTGCATGGAATTCCATGAAATGGCCTATATATACGGTTTGGAGATTAATTCATTCCATCGGCTACCTCTTTTTTTAGAGTGTTCTTACTTTTGCTTCTAACACAAGAACCTTTCATGAACACAGATCATGGGAATTTTCCACAAGACTTTTCCATGAGTTTGTTTAGTCAAATACCTTGCAAGAGGCTACTTCCTACTTGGGTTCTCATCCTATCTAGTTTCAAACTAATAATTTCTAATTTATTAAACTTTCTATATGAGGGATATAGTTACCTTGAGGGATTCATGATATCCATCAACTTGATAATTTGATCACTTGTGACTCACATGACCATGTTCAGGTCATGTGATCGCAAGTATTCTGGAGGGTCATGTGATTCACATGATTTGTTATGGGGTTTATGAACCTCATGAGTGCTCTTCATTTCATTAAATCCATGAACTCTTCATGTGGTCTGTGAACCTTTTTTATAGTCATGCGATGTGCCTGATGCCACTAGAACATTCTTTCCTCTGTTTTCGACAAGATTTTATGTTCTTTTTTTATGACTTGTTCCACTTAATAATTTTCATATCGACTCTGATTGTCATCAAGTATCCTTATCTAGAATGAACAAAAGATCCATGATCTCCATGAATCAAAATGTTGATACCATCTATCATGTATACACTGATAAAGAGACCCTAAAGGGTATCCTGCCATCCAACATTTAGGATTATCCATTATCAAAATGACTTCCTTTGTATGGGTTTATTCTACTAAATGAAACCACCATACCTCACATAGAATTTAATATTCCATATCATTAGATGTATGGTTCTCTTGACTGTGTTTAGGTGATGATTACCTAAGATAGTTGGGTAATTACATCCCAGTCTCAAGGTTTGTATTATGTGTTGGAAAACTCTCCATTAGGTTTGGATGGTAATGAATTTTCCCAAAAACATATTCCTAAGATATATTCAAGTACATTTTTCTCTTCTTTATACCCTTCTAGTGATAGATGGTATTCAAAGTGGGATCTTTGTCTTGGCGGCAATTTCTCTAATGAGTGGGTTTGGCCTTTCTGGGTCCAACAAAGCTTTTCGGAGTTCGCTAATGACCTATATAGTGTTTTCCATTATGAATCCATATGTATCTATCAATTAATAATTTATCATATTTATGGCCTTCTCTGGGAGATGATTATTCATTGTTTTCCTGGGACTAACACATCCCAGATTCCTCAGGGCGAGGTAGGCATTAGTTTAAGGGTTATTCATCAATTGAGTGGTATTCCTCCCCTTGGGGAGATATACGTTGAGTTCCTATCTATTTTGGATGTTTGGTACAATCCTTTATAGACTCCAATTTTGGAGAGGGAGATGATTTTTATTGTGAAGAATAAATTATAGAGAGATCTGATAGTGTGCTTGATTATTTCCTTCTTAGACTATATCAATATTTTTTATGTCACCTAGGGTTAGACCAAATGTTTTTTCCCCCATCAGTGCCCTCACCCACAATTATATGATATAGTTGGCTCATATTGGGCCTTTTTGAAAGTTAGGTAATACACCTCATGGGTTTATCAGTTGAACCCAAAGTTTTCTTCATATCTTAGGTTAGCGGGTATTCATTCTATGTTCCAAAATGAGTGGCTTTTTCTAACTAGGGATGTGTACTCATGAATCTATGTTAGAATTTGGGTAATGGATGTGTGACTTGTGGAAGGGGGATGTATTATTTTGGTAGTACCAATAATCATGAACCTCTACCAAATTTTGGGACACATATAATAAGGAATCACCCCTTACTAGATCAAATGTTCTCTCCAGTTCCTTTTTGGATGGATAGGGGAGTACTTCCACTATTTTGATTACTAAAATAATTCTATGATCCCAAATACCCCCCATACCAGATTGATGAATATCTCTGGGTTTGGGGCTATTTCCCTAAACCCAACTATGTTCAGAGGTGTGTTGTGCCAATCTGATAGTTTTTCCTTTACTACCTTCAGTGCACTGAGTGGTCCAATTGTAGATGATGGAAGCAGTTCCCTTGATAAAAGATGTTATATGGTCCCCCTTTAGGATGAGTTCCTTGAAGATAGGGTGGATGATATGATCATCTACGATCCATATACATCATACCAATTTTCTCTATAGTTTGGCTATATTTAGAGACTTTCTCCCATTCCATTGTTAAGTGCCCGAGGGTAGTGACATATTGGGATTTTCCACCAATTATGAAATATGTTTTCATGTAGAGATAATGGGGTTGATATTATGATTCTAAACACTATTTATTCTTCTTTCCTTACCCAGGTTTATTACCAGCATTGGGTGATGGGTCATTCTAATTGTGTATTTGGCCCGTTCATCCGTCATGTGAACATGCCTCTTGCGTCACCAACACCATTATCTATGGTGTTGAGAGATTTGATTGAAGACCTTTGAGGGGTGTCAAAGAAGCTACCTCACTATGATTACGATCATTCAGATAGTGTATTGTATTCTATTTACAATATTAGTCCTCCGTCATAAGCTACGGGTGATATCCCTATTGAGAGTGAGGCATATGGAGCTTTTTCTCCAATTTCAACATTGATTCAACTATTTATTCATACTTCCACAACTCCTACCTAATTGGATGTAGAGGCTGAATCACATCAAAAAATGATCTGTAAATTCATTCTTGTCATTATTAATGAGACCCCCATAGAAATATTCTGCAACCAAGGGGATCACCTTCGTTGGTTATTTCACTACATGGGAGAAGATAGATTCGATTGGAATCCCTTATATGAAATTATGTAGTAGATCATATTTTATAGACGAGACTAGATCATGAATGAAATTACCCTACATGATTTTTTGAATGAATATTCCCTTGATAAGAAAATTAGGGAGACAGTGGAGGCACTAGAGTGGGGTTGTTGGCAGTTGTCTAAACTGCAGGCTTGGATGGATTCATAGATGGTGAAGGTGTGGAGATATAAGGAGATGATTTGTCAATTTAGGTCCAAAATTTTTGAATCTTCAACCTCATTGGACACTACTAAAATGACTTTTTAAGAGTTAACTACTTTCTTAGAATCTCACTGTCATGAGGAAAAAATAGAAGAGGTCGGGAGAGCATCACTCCAATGCTCCATTGATGCCACTTTGCAGACCCTTGATGATATTTCCAGCACTAATGCCCATATTTTTCATGACTCACCTATTATATTTCACTCAATTATTTTATGAGTATTCTTATATACTCCTAAATTTATATATTACTCCCCCTTTTTTCATACTATGAAAGGGTGAGTTTTCATAAATTTTTACAATATTATCTATTTTTCATTCCCTCTTGATGTGTTTGATATCTTACTACTACATCATTTTGGAAGTCTCTATCACTACATATCCCTTTAATTATGTTTAATTAACATGAATTCCTAGAATTGAATTTCTAAATTATGATAAATTACCTTTTTTAGATCCTCACAGATTCCTACTCACATGATATTCTGTATAGGTAATCTATTTTGAATATCTTCAGATTACATGATCTGTAGAGGGATCATATAGGTAGGGGATATATCCTAGAGAGAGAGTTCTATTTCTCTTTCCAAATATGATAATCTTGGTGATCATATCCTTGTATTCAGGTCCATATAGCAGGCATCTAAATCTTTTGAAAACTAAATTACTATCGTGCTTTAGTTTAGGGTGTTTTAGCTTGTCCCTTCTGCTGCTTTAGTTTAGGGTATTTTATCTCAGACCTAATATTTTATTAGTTTAGGGTATTTTATCTCAAAACAGGTATCACATTAGTTTAGGATCTTTTAGATCAGACCTAATATCACGTTTTGTTTATGGCCTTTCATCTTGGACCTAATATCACTTTTGTTTAGGGACTTTTAGCTCGGACCAAATATCGCTTTAATTTAGGAACTTTTAGCTCGGATCTCATATTTCTTTAGTTTAGAGATATTTGTAACATACCTAATATTTCATTATTTTAGGGTGATTTAGCTTTGACCTAATATTTCATTACTTTAGGGTCTTTTAGATTAAACCTAATATTGCTTTAGTTTAGGGTATTTTAGATCTGACTAAATATTTCTGTAGTTTAAGGTCTTTTAGATCGGACCTAATATATGATCCTGGAATATTGTGTATAGATTCTAGGAATTAGTTAAATCCCCTTGGGGGTTGAGTTATGTCTTGGTGTTGTAAATGCTCGTGAGGATCAGAATTCCCTTTTTTAGAGTGACGCATTTGGTTGATGTACATAGGAATATATGAAAAGGCAATGGGAATGTATTCATAATCAATCAAAGGGTCTTTTGAAGATCGGTATCTTTTCTACAGATTATTGACAATTTATGGATGTAATATGGATGGGGTTGGAATACTAGGGATACTAGGCCCTACTAGGTTGTTGGGGTTTGGATGATGTAAATCGTAACTCGAAATTTTGAGTCCATGAATATGATATGGTTTAGACATGTTAGGTATGTCCCATGAAATTATGGAATTCTAGGATTCCTCATGGTGTTGTTATAGCTCACAAGGATTGAATCTCGTTAATGGAAAGCAGAAGATACCTTCAGTTGGGGGTTCATGGACCATATGTATCGGTAACATGCCAAGTGAAGGAAAATCTTCACTTCTTTCTAAGTGCTATGAAAAATATTTGAAGACTCAAATTTCTAGATGATGAAGTTAGATATGGGGAGAAATCTACCTAGGAAGGGTTCTGGAACCCTATAGTAGTTTAGATATTAATGAAAATCTTGTTGTTTATGTCCTATGTTTTGGAATCATGAATTGTGGGTCATCAAATGTTAGGAAACAAAGTGTTGAAATCCTTCCTTGATAAAGGGTAAAACATGGTGATGTAATGAAAATGATATTGAATTTTCATGGATAGTTTGTTCTGGGGATTTTAAATCCTGACTGTTTTGTAGTTCCTTGAAACATGTATTCTAGGTTTAATAATCACTACTTCAAGGTGGTTTCCATTGGATTTATTTATGGAACCAGAAACTTCCAACAGTTCTTCATCCAATGGGGACCAGCTTTCTAATGGAAGGTTTTTTGTTAATTTTGAACTTCACGATACTTAAGAACGTGCATTGCTAGAGAGGATGGGAGGTCGGACTCATTACACCCTTTGGGGGGAATTTTTTTCTACTCTGGGAATTTCTTTATAATTTATGATATTTTTGTGAATCCTTATTAATTCAACAAGCATATCATAAGTATCCCTTGGAATTTTCAATCACTTATTTTGCATGTGAAAAGTTTAAAATCATTTGTATGTATTTGAGGTTCTTTATTAATGGAGATATCCGTATGTATTCGAGGTTCTCCCTCAATGGAATCCTCTCATATACTAGTTAGATATTCTATTAAATGTAGGTATGATGATACTAGTTTTTAATATACTCAGTGGGGAACTCTAGAATTTATTATCATCCAGGGAGATGAATGATTGGTTGGATCTTAGGATCATGCCCATAAAATAGGCTACCTACGTATCCTTGTAAAATAAATCAAAACCCTAATAGTTCGGTGCCACTAAATGGTACACATCATACCATTTAAGTTCATGAGATAAGGACCAATCCGTATAGTATAATGTCATGTGGAATGGATATCTAAGCGGGAGGTGCATTGACAAAACATAGTGTGGGACTTATGTTGAAGCAGCCTAAGGAACTTGGAAAGGATATGGGTTTCCAAGTAGGATTAGAACCTGTAGGGAATATAGCCCAATGAGAACAGAAATGATTTAAGGTATTGGGTTTATACCTCATGGAGACATCCTATGTATCCCATATAGATGGGAATCAAATCCCACATAGTTCGATAAGTCTCCAAAGAGAGTATAGTCCTTTGCAATAAAAGAGTTTGGGTTTACTTCTTAAAAAGGATTCGTTTGTGATTTGAGGATTTAATTTGGAGGTTATTCTTAAGAAGGATGCCCAAATTAGTGGAATTAGGGTTTTATTTTTAATGAGTACATACAGTGAGCTCAGGCCCAGAGAAGGCTTCCTACGTATCCTAATTATGGTGGGAAGTAGAGTTCTCGTATTTAATTCAATTGTGAAATTTTTTTGACCATGACAAATATCCAATCCCACATGAGTCAGGAACAGTGTGAGAAAGAAGATAGCGTCAAAGATTGAACAAAAGAATCAGCATTTTTCTTCTTTTAATGATGGAAGAGGGTGCACCTATGTAGGTGAGAGTGGATGAGGGATAGGAAACCATGGAAAAGGGTGAGGCACCGAGCCTTCCCTCTATTCTATTTACATTGGACAAGGGTCTAATGTAAGAGGAAGGGATGAGGGTTAGGGGCTTAGACAAGAAGGGATGACCATGGTGACAAAGCCCAACGGGAGAGGGAAAGGGCAAAAAAAGTTCATGTGCCCATATCCCCTCTGATATTTGGCATTAAAGAATATATGAGGAGCAATGATGCTACCTCTTGCAAGAAAATATAGGGGCTTACGCTGGGATGGTTTCCCTAAAATTGATCCTAGTAGGGGAGAGAGGCTTCTCCATTGCTTAAATGGAAAAAAAGTGTAAACCCTACCTTCCCTACTAGATACCTGTGGTTTCGGGTTGTCTCTTTGATAAGGGAGAGGTTAAGACCCAAACCATGCTCCAAACCGAAAACATCCCAACATTGTTCATGGGAGAAAGGTCCATGGTATTGTAGATATACAAACCCATAGACAATCCATATTTCCTAACTTCCTTATAAAAAAATATGGGAAACCTATTAATGTGGAAATACAAACCCAAATAATAGAAATGATGATGTGCCCTTCCCAATGGTTTGATATATCCGGAGGTTTTGGTGGTGGTCTCCACAGAATCTCTTACAAATAGGGTATCCAAGGAAGAAAAAGCCTTACCATGAAAGGCTTTGATGAAGGCTTGATGGATTTTAAAATGAAGAGAGTAAGGGAATCAAGAAGGGGATCCCAAGTACAGAAGGTCTTGGAAGTAGGGGTGTTAAAGTACACTTGAGAGACTTGATATTCACATAAGCAATGAACAACCTGTATGGTAATACTTGGTCAAGACTTGTCTCATGACTTTAAAAGTATTCACAGGTAATCCCAGAAGGGGGTGCTCAAGTTCCAATGAAAATAATGGGTGTGAGACAACTGTTTCTGCTTTATGGAGGTTGGGATCTTTAGGCGCACTAGTTTTATGGTTTTCAAACATTAAAATGACTTAATTCCAATGATCCTCATTTACATCCCCCACTCAAGGTGTTGAATAACTACCTTGAATGTTCAAGGAGACTTGGGTGAAGAACTAGGGAAACCAAAGTATCAATTGGGCTTGAAGGAATTTCATCCATCCAAATGAAGTCCCCAACGGTCTATTTATAGGCAAATATGAGACCTAGGGTGAAAGGAATTTGGGCTCTCAAGGAGGTTGTGTGACATTTAAGGGCACAAAAATAGGATACATGCTGACACTCTTTTGGTCTGACTAAGACTACACAAAACTCATGCCTTAGAGAATCTTGATTTTCGTCATGTAGTTTCCCCTTTTCTTCTTAAACGGATTCCCTTTGTCATTTTATTGACTCTTTGATGAAATGGTGTGTTAATAAAATCCCCCCTTAGAATTGGATCCGAAATGAAAATAGGATCCTATACGAAGGTAAAGTAATGGAGTTGAAAGATAAGAGTATTGGGGCACACATGTGTTATGCGCGTTGAGTGTGATGGGACTCGACTTTTGTTCAGAGTGCCCTTTGCAGTTTCTCAATCTAGTGATTACCACGTCTCTTCTTGTTGGTTATTTAGATTCATGCATGTTGGACTATAAAGGGATAGTATTTAAGGTTGAATAGGTTTGACCATAAATTTTTAAATTCTAAACCAAACAAGACTTCATGGATAAGAATTTATTTAATATTATTTAAATATTTCCAAGGGGAATCTTGAGTCATGATTTTTATGGTCACCATATCTAAAACATGTATCTATATAAGGGTAGTCCCCTCCAAGAACAATGTTACAATTATTTTGACAAACCCGTTATTTATGTTGTATTATGCAGGTACAACTAGGGAATATGCTGCATAGCTAAATAGTGAAATCTTCTAACTGATAGGCCAGTTATATAGGAAACTTATGCAAGGCCACCTAAGGGAATGTACTGCATAGTCATGAAAAGGATCTCTTTATGAATTTAATATTTTTCTGCTAATAGATATGCGAAAATAATATTTGGATGACTGAAGACCACAGTGGTTGGTTTTACCAAGGAAAGGAATTTTAATAACGAAAGGGATATTTTTTACCGACATATGTCATGAATATGAACACCATTTCTATACAAATTCGGTGTATGAGGAATGGTTAAAATTTATCATAAAGGGGAATTTATGATATCATATTGTGAAATTTTAAGTCATGCAGTGAGGAAATTGGTACTGTGCAGTTTTAAGTCATGTAGTGAGGACATTTTTATTGTTCAGTTTTTAGTCATGCAGTGAGTACATTGGTACTGAGCAGTTTTGAGTCAGTTAGTGAGGACATTGTCTGGCTTTAATTTAAGGTCTTTAGCTTTTACCAAAGGTATCAGACTCTCCCAATTTCTTGGTAATTGGTTTTTAAATATACTACCATATCTAGGTATGTAATGGAAAATCATAAACTGTTATTTAAGAATATCCAAATCCAAAGGATGATATGGGAAAAGGGATAAAATCATTAATGGAAGTCTTTTTTTCCATGAACAAAGTTACCATTATTTGAAAAACCCATTATGAGGGTTGTATTATGTAGGGAAAATTGGTTCATATTATGCATAACCAAATAGTGACATCTTTTTACTGACATACCTATTATGTAGGTAACTTAGGCAAAGAAACCAAAGTTCATGTGCTTCATAGTGTAGTAAAATAGATCTCAAAAATATGACATTCTACTGCTAAAATCCATTGAAATTTTATGGAGATTCAGATTTTCTAAAGCACAGAGTTTGGTTTATGGAGAAAGGTACCTGAATATGGAAAGGGTATTTCTAACCAAGATTTCCAAAGAATTGAGGGAATATTACTTCTATGAAGGTGTGACCCAAACGTAGGAGGTGTGGTGTCTATAGTTTTAGGTCATACAACTAGGACCAGAAATGGAAACAATATTTGATATGTAGACAAGTGGTTCCAAGGTAATTTCGTATTGAATTGAACACATGGAGAGAAAAATGTGTAAACCATAGTCTTGGAGACTTTTATATCAAGATAATGATAATGGTACAAATATATTGGAATGACTAATTTAATAAATATTCCTATATATTTCAATCAAAGATTGAATGGGACAAAGACACTATAACCAAGAATAAAATTACCATTATTTGAAAAACCTATTATGGGGGTTGTATTATGTAAGTCCAGCAGGTGAATATACTGCGTAGCCAAATACTAGCATCTTTTGACTGACATGCCCATTATGTTGGCAACTTATGAAAGGCCACCAAAGGGCACATACTGCATAGACTGGCGGAAGAGTTCTTAAATATTAGAAACTCTGTCACCAGACACTATAAGAATGATTATGAAGATCTGTAAATATTCAGGATTAAGAGTGTGAAATGTGGAAGGAGTTTTTTCTCAATGCACATGTGAAATATTTTAATCAATATTGACCATGAGTTTGACATCCATTACATAGATCTGACTCATATCTAAAATGGAGACTTTTTGTCTTTCATTTGAATTAATATTATGATGTGCAGTTTTAAGTCATGTAGCGAGAAAATTTTCATCCCCATAAGGAGTTGAAACACCTCAATTTTATGAATAAGCCTTTTACCCAATTACTAAGCCCACATTATGTATGCTAGGTGTGAGGAACAAGGAGTAGTAAGGGTTTCTTCTATAATACAAAGTTGACAATGGTGAAGAATGGGGGTGTAAAATTTCCATGCAGTTTTAACGTCATGTAGTAATGAAGAAGATGTACTGATGTGAAAAAGAAATACATATTGTAACTAGACAAGGGATAAGACCAAAGTGTCATTATGTGTCTTTCTGAAGGAGAGAATCAAGTAATAGATAGTTCTTACAACATTACCTATGAAGGTTTGATTCTTATACATAGAATAAACAGTTTGTTATCATGGCTGGGGCCAATATTGAGGATCTAGGCATCTCTAAGTATCTCAAATAGATGAGAATAAAACCATATGTAATTCTTTAAACAATCATTCCTCATGCCAATCGAGTTTGACATAAATAATGGGGGCTTTTTACATGTTCTGAGAGAATGGTAAATCCTGGTAGATAAAATAATATAAGGACCAAATCATATATCATAAGGAAAATCTTTGTATAGATCTGATTCACATACTGGATGAGAAAATAAAATAAGATGATTTTGTGATTATGGTTGGGCCCAAAATTGGATATTTATGCATCTCTACACTTCTCATTGAAAATGAGAATCAATCCATACATAGTTCATGAAATAACGTCTCTAAGTAGATCTGACTCAGATATCGAAAAGAGAGGGTTTCATTTTATACTAAGGAGTAGTGATGATGTCAATGATGTTTTCTTATGGAAGCTTCTATCATCAAATAAAGAAAACGTTAGTCGTATAGTTTAATTTCATGTAATGAGGATAAATGATTCCATGCAATTTAACATCATTCGACAAGGAAGATGATGTTGCACATTTTAACGTCATGCATCATGGATTCTTATGGTTGTTAAGAAGTTTAATTTCATTCAACTAGGACGTTGAACTGTGCATTTTCTGTCGTGCAATGGGGACATGAGGTTTGTGCAGTTTTTAGTCTTGTAGCAAGGACATGAGGGTTGTGTAGTTTTTAGTCTTGCAGCAAGGACATGGGGGCTGTGTAATTTTTAGTCTTGCAGCCAGGACATTTTTTTGTTCAGTTTTAGTTCTTTCAGTAAGGATGATATTTACAACTACACAAAGTATTTCTTTGAGAATCTCTCATTGTTTGGAGTTTATATAAGCTCATCGTCCATTGAGATTAAGTCATAAGATCCATTTGAATATACCTTATGTATAGAATAAGGTTCTTCCCACATTGGCTCAAGATTTGGAGGATTATTTTGTACTATCATTGGAGTCCTAAGGACCAATACCAATTCTCCATGAAGAAATGAACATAGGTGAACTTTCTTGTTAAACGCTCATGCTATTATATTTTTAATGACTTCTAAATGATGAAATGTATGTAATATTTTCACATCTAATCATTCAAACTAATTAAACCATTCTTGAGACCTCTCACCTATAGGCAACTGATCTCATATTGCAAATCTGAGTGAAGGCAATTGCATTTCAATTGGAAAAACTACTTCAGTTCCATATACCAATGAATAAGTACATGCTTGGGTGGCAGTATGAGTAGTTTTCTAATAAGACTAAAAAGAATTCAAACATTTATCAACCCATGATTTCTTATCTTCATCCCCCATCTTCGGGATTATATTTGATAGGGTCTTGTTAAAGGCATCTATCTGTCCATTAGCCATTGCATGATAGAAAGATGAATGGTTGGAGTTGATATTATTCTCTTGATAGAACTTCTTTATCCCACTCAAAAAAAATTCGGTGCCATTGACCATGAATATAGTATGAGGGACACCAAATCTGGTGATGATGTTAGTTTTGAAAAAACTAATAATGATTTCAGATCCAAATTCTTTGAGAGGTATTACCTCATCCCATTTAGAAAATGAAGTCAGTAGCAGTAAGGATATAATTATACTGCACAGCTTTAGTGGAAGGATAAGGCCCTACTACATCCATTCCCTCAGTGGAAAATGGTCAGGAGTATTTAACTATAGGTAGAAACTCTGGGGGTTGCGGAATGAAGTTGTAATTCACTTGGAAGGGATGACATTTCATAGTGAAATCTATGCAGTCATGTGTTATTGATGTCCAAAATTATCCAAGCCTTCGGATCTGATCAGAGAGTTTGTTCCTAGACTGGTGGGCACCACAGGATCCTAAATATACTTCTTTCATGATAATTGCGATCTCTTCTCCATCAATAAATCTAAAGAGTATTCCATCAAATCCTCTCTTGTAGAGGATCTTTTGGTTGTCTGGACTCTCATAATGAGTAAAATTGGCTTCTCATCGTCGGATCTTTTCTTTTTCATCCCTATTTGGTGGAAGTAATCCATTTTGAAGATATTCCATGAGGGATTTTCTCCATCCTGTGGTATGACCATATGGCTTAGAAATAGGACTAATTTCATTAATATCCACTATTCTAGTTTGAAAAAACCTGAGACCACACAATGATGGTCTATGCAAATGATTTTCTCATCCTGATTTGGATCTGCCAATGTTGTATATGAATTAGCCAGTGCATCTTCTTGGGAATTTTGTGATTGCAGGACATAAGACAATGTTGGATCCAATGAGAATTCATCCATTAACCCTCTGGCGTAATCACACAAAGGGATGAACTTTTCTTTTCTGATATAATATTTTCCCTTGATTTACTTGTTTACCAATTCTGAATCACCTTTACCTTCAATTGATTCATTTTCACCTGAAGTGCTAATTCCAAACCTGCAATGAGAGCTTAATACTCCGCCTCACTATCGGTTCTACATTCCGATAATAGGAAGGAATGAGACAATTCTACCTTTTCGAGGGAGATAAGCACAATTCCTAACCCAAATCTGTTCAGTGTAGCTTTTTCCAATCTCATTCATGTTGGAATTTTGGAAGCACCATCAAAGTACATTCCCCATGTTGGGGAATTATACTGAATAGAGAAGACCTCTTCATCAGGAAGCTCACTATTTAATGATGTATATTCTACATATGGATTCTCAGAAAAGAATTCATCCAGAGCCTATCCTTTTATTGCCTTTTGAGGCACAACGTGTATATCAAACTGATGCTAAATAACTTCCCACCATGTCGGATACCCTATAAGAATAGGACAACTAAGAATAAATTTGAGCGAGTTATTATAAGATACCAATTGGATCCCATGATGTTGCAGGTAGTGCCTCAATTTCTGAACGTCAAATATTAATTCTACGTAGCACTTTTCAATACTTGAATATCGGGCTTCTGCATCAAGCATATTTAGACTAAGATAGTAGAGGTTGTTTTCATTCCAAGCATCGTTCTTTTGAACAAGGAAGGCACCTAGTGATCACTCTAAAGCTGTCACATAATGAATAATTGGACCTCCTTTAATAGGTGGAATTTATAGTGGTGGACTCAAGAGATCTTTCTTGAGGGTATCAAATGCTTCTTTAAAGTCTTCAGTCCATTGGTAGATGACTCCCTTCTTCATTAATCTCGTGAAGGGTAAACACTTGCCTTCCAAATTGGAAATAAAGCGCCATATATAGATCAGGTGTACTTAGAGTCCTCTTAATTCATTAAAATTTCAAGGAGGTGACATTCCAAGTATTGATTTTGTTTTCTCAGGATCAACTTTGATACCACGAAGGAATACAATGAAGCCAATAACTTTCCTGAGGTTTCCCCGAAAGCAAATTTCAAGGGGTTCATATTTAAATTGTGTTGCCAAAGTTTATAGAATATGGTATAAAAATTAGCGAAGTGATTTCAATGTTGTCTTGATTTGACCACCAAATCATCCACATAACATTCAACAAATTTCCCTAAGAAGGGTTTGATGATATGATGTATGGAACGTTGGTATGTTTTTCCTACATTCTTTAATCCAAATGACATTACTTGATAGAAAAACATGCCTTGATGGGCTCTGAAGGTTGTAGATTCTTCATCCTCTATAGCCATATGGATTTTATTATACCCAGAGTAACCATCCATGATGGAAAGAGCTTCATAGCATGTCATTGAATCAATTAAAAGCTCTATAATTGGAACTAGAAAATCATATTTTTGGAAAATTCTTGTTAAGATCTCTGAAATCAATGCAAAATCTAATTTTCCTGTTTTTATTTTTCACTAGTACAATGTTTTCTAGACATTTTGGATATTGAACTTCCCTGAAAAAGTTACCCTTTCTAATCTAATCAACTTCATCTTCAATTTTGGAGGCATAATTTGGGTGTGTTTTTCTTGCTCTTGCTTGAATCCACGACGTTATTCTGGAAAACCCAAATGATGGTAGGCTACATCAAGATTAAGTCATGGAATTTCTGTATAATTCCAAGAAAAATATATCTCAATGTTTCTTTAAAAATGAAGTATACACCTCTTCCTCTTTAGAGGTCTTGGTCATATTAATTATAGTGGGGTGTGGATGTTCTAATGTACCTAGATTTATTTTCATGAGCTCATCCATGGTGGCAGAGACACCTTCCTTAAATGATGGAGGAGCATCCCCAAGATCATCCTCTTCTTCTTCATGATGTGTTTCCTCTTCAGTTTCCACTTTCATAGTAGAATATGATGAAAAACTCCTAGAGTTAGAAGGGGAGTTAGTATTTGCACATCCTGAAGAAGAGGCCAGCATATCTGACCCTAATAATGATGAAAGGTCTTCCTGTGGTAATAAAGAGGAGATGCTGGATTGAGAATAAGCATCATTGTCTTCCTCTAGAATTTCTAATAATTTTTCTACTCTGATTGAATAAGTGGAGTCTTGTTGTAGTTCAGCAGATGAAATTAGAACATCTCTATTTAGGCTTCCATCCCTAATTGGTGAATCACTAATCTCTCCCATTCGTTCAAGATCAGTTTCCACAATTAACATTATGGAAGTTATTGGATGAGTTCATGGATTTGGTTTTACCATTTCAATTCAATTTATGGGTATCACATAATTTGTACTCAAATGTATGAATGGATTTGTTGGGATCGTTTCTAGTCTATTCGGAGCATTAAATCTAGTTATTTATTTTTTCATGGACATCATTCCTTCTGTGTGATAAAACTTCGCCTCAATGTATTATTATTAACATGTTTTTAATGGAGTATTTTTGTAGCACCCCATGATTTCATAGTATGTTACCTCTTCGAAATAATTAAATAAATTGCGCTACATGAAACACCGAGTTCGAGCGCACCACGACTTACCAAACTAGCCATTAAAAAAGATGTTATGAATAATATTAAATGAATTTTTTATTTTATATACTCTATATAATTTAGGAATACATATTATGTGTTTCTTATACATAATATATGATTAAATTCATTTTTTGAAATAAAAAAAGTATTTTTAAAAAAATGAAATTGTACAGCCTTTTAACAGTGAACCTTTTTTTAAAACCAATATTTGACACTTTTATATATTCAAATTCATGAAATTAAATTATTCTTTATAAGAAATATATAAAAAAATTTGGATAAATTTTTGGTACTTTTATGATAACTTTCATATTTTGATGAATAATGGAAAATACTAAATTTTAAATAAAAAAAACTTTTTTAATTGAAATCATTTATTGTGTTAAATTATGAATTTGAATGGTTTAGAAGTATAATTAGATTATATTACTACCATTTAACACAATTTAGGTCATTATATGTAATTTTATTTTTAAATTTGGCATAAACAGATGTCAATCTTTTGATAGTTTTTACTCTTTAAAAACTCATTTTTGGTTTTGACAACAGAAATTAATTTTAAATTAATTAATGGATTTTATATGTTTGAAATTTGGTAAAATAGAATCCATTTTTAAATTCAGATTATCAAAATTATCATAGAGTGAATGTTCAGTATTTTTCTGAAAACATTTATTTTTTGTTGAATAGTGAAAACACTGTGTTATTTTTGAAACCAACTTTTTGTTTAAATAATTATTTATTTTATTTAACCTTTTTAAGTCAGAATAGATATATAATATCTATATAATTTCAGTGTAATTAATTGGAGTAATTTTAAAATAAAATCAGATTTATAAATGTTTATTGAACTTTTTAACGTTTTTTACCCACCTTCTATGCACATTTAAAAATTTGACAATAACGTAATTTTACCACATCTGTGAATTGAATTTCAAATATCTGAGAGTAAAGGTCGAAATTAGTAAGTAAAATGTGGTTTAATAACATGAAAATAATTTATGGTGAATAATAACTTTTGACTTTTATTTATCACGGTTGAAAGATAAAAGGGTAATTAATGGTAAAAATGATATTTTAATTACTCTAAAACATGTTATATTTCTATTGGAAAAGTTTATTTAAAAAAACCAACCTTATGAATAAAATATGATCCTTTTGTTCCATTAGGATTAGATTATGACATTTACTATTGTTTTATTTAAAGAAGAGTTAAAAGTGTAAGATTCTATGATTAATAACTAAACTATTTTTAATATAGGGTTATATAAAAGATAAATTCGACTATAAATATTAATTACAAAAATAAATCGATTTCATACATAATGGTATTTTAATTATAATTTTTAGAGACAAAATAAGTAAATTTTTTTATAACACAATGATGATGTAGTAATTACTTTGTCAATGAATGATTAAAATAATTGATATTATAAATATAAAAATAATTTTAAATTGAGGCTTTTGATGTCATCCATGAATTTTATCAGTTAATATGACATGTTAGGATTGATTATCTAAATTTTTTTGAAGTGATAATGTCTTTATGACTTTAACAAAAATAAAATACCAAATAGTGTTAAAATTGACATAAATGAGTTTTTGAAAACAAATACTATATTATTAAAGGATATAATAATAATAATATATCATTTTGAAAAAAGACTTATATAATGATATATATTTCATTAATAAACCACTTGTGATTCTATTGGTAGTTTATAGTAATTTTATTAAACATATAATATAGAAATACCAGGAGACATAGTAAATGATAAACTATTTAACTAAGAGTTAAATCTAACAGATATGTTAATATAGTGACCTAAACCTATCTAAAAGATATTGATTGAGAATATTTCGACCCATACCCACCATAGCCTCAAAATAACTCCATTTATATCCATTATAAACTTAGAATGATTATATAATAAAATAATATTTCAAGCTTTTCCTAAAGTGACCCTCACCTCTCTTATAAAAGGGTAGTTCCCCTTCTCTCACAATCACACCTCCAAAGCCATTTGGCTCGGCCAAACCCTACTCAAATATCCTAACAACTTCCCTAAATCAAATATAGAGTCCTTCCATTCATTAAAAAGCCAACCTAAGGATCCCATTTGATGAAATCAAAAGGAAACACCCAAAGAAGAGGTAATTATTTTATCACCTCTTTCAAAGTTCTTTTCTTCTTCCACTTTCTCTTTATTTGTTATTTCCATTCCAAAATAATAACTCCAGTACCTTCTACATACTATTATGTTGTAATAAATATGGTATAACCATACTCATTATTCTATCCATCATAAGAATGATAATGTCACTATGCGTGCGTACGTATGGATTACCGTCTCCACGTCGTGGTGTAATTTGTTATTCAACACTATGTTATTTGGATGGATATAATGATGTGTAATATATATATAAATAATGAAAATATCATGAAAATTTATCTTAATAACAAATATAACCTCCAATTCCACATCTTTTAATCGTTTAGAAAATGATATTGTTGCTCGTGTGTACGTACGGCTTACCATCTCCATGACGTGATGATATTCATTTCCAGGTTCACCATTCAACGATGATTATATAAATATATATTAATAATAAGTATGTAATATATGACATAATAATTCTATTGGATATATATATATATATATGTTTGTGTGTGTGTACTTACATATATCTTATTCACTTCGGTTCAATACGATATAAAAACAGAAACATTGTTTATGCGTACATATGGGCTACCATCCCCGTAAACAATGTTTTCCATTTCATATATATTTCTATTATACATATTTATATTCTAAATATATATTATATATAAAACGCTATTTATATTCTAGAATTATTTGAATCATAATCTAAATGATACGATCAAGAATAACAAGTTAAAACACACACGATAACGAAAGTGATTATTACCTGAAATGTTAATTTAACATGGAAATCATTATTAAATGGGTAGTATAAAGTCATAAATGAATAATTTATGATATAATTAATATGAATATGGTTTTCTATAGTTTAATAACATACTATGGTGATTATACATGACGTTAAATGTACCCTAGTCCAAAGGGATGTACGAGGTAATGGTTAATTTTTCAATCTCATTATTATCCGAGATTGTTTATTTATAAGTATTTTCTGGAACATATTTATTATCCAGGTTCATGTTTCATAAAATAATTTTTCCAAATTATTCTTTTATTGTAATCTTTAACAAAAACATCATTTAAATGTTTTAAATGTTTATTCTTCTAAATCCTTCTCATTAATGTCCATGTTTTTAAAATAGTTTTAAGGTTTTATTTAAATAGACATAATTGTTTTAAAATATTAATTCCTTTCAAAAGTTTCAAAGTGGTATGAGAAACTATGACTCAGAAATATATTTTAAATTACTTCTTTTATAAATTTTGACTTTTAAATGACTTCACAAAATGGATATTTCTCTCAAAATGTTTTATTGATCATTTTAAACTATGTCAACATCCTTTATTGGATATTATACTTGATTGAGGTTGATTTATTATAATACAATCTTCAATATTGTATTTAATGAGTTATGATATGTTTGAATGTGGATGTGATATTTGTATACCCTTCATGGTTTATGGATGAATTATTGAAATTTCATATGCTAAATAAAATATGAATGTTTATGTTATGTTTCAAAACAAATTTATAAGGAATGCATTGGACTAAGTAGGTGACAGATGGATCCCGGTATATCTCCACAATGCATTTGATGGTTTCTTGAGACAAATTAGTGTCTTGTAACAAGTCCTTGACAAAATTTTTAATTGTAATATTGGACCGAGGCCTTGACTATTTGGTAATAATGTCTGGTGTTAGCATTCCCTCAATATGAAATTAGTTATTACATGTGATTATTCGACTAGTAGAATATCCATGTACATTTTTATATGGTGATGTTTAATTTATTTTTTCCATATTATGTTCAAGAATATGTTTAAAAAGGCTGTTTTTTTATTACACATCTTGCCATAAAATTTTATAGCTTCCGCTAAATTATTTACCCTTACTGAGCATCTAAGCTCACCCCTTTATTATGTTTTGTTTTCCCAGGATTCCAAAGAGTGTATTATGTTTGATATTCAGGGGTATACTAGGAGAATAATGGAAGTCTCAATGGATTATTTAGGTTGTGTTTTATTTTTGAATGTGTAATGTAACATTTTTGTATGTAATATATTTTCCATGACTACTAAACTGATGGGTCCTTCTGGACTAGATTCCTTATAATCATGCCAAAGTATTATAATAATACACCGGCTCCTGGCTTCTGGGGCCGGGGAGTTACAGTTGGTATTAGAATAAGTTTAGTACAAACCATGGAAACTAGATTTAGAAAAACATTGATTAGAGAATGTTACCCTAAAATAGACTTTGAGTATTAGTATAGATGAACATCCAAGAATTTTGGTAATGTAGATATTTTGTGTATTTTCCATGCAATATATCCCTGTCTAGATACGAGTAGGTAGAGGCGGCTTTGGCACAGATGTACCTAGGAGTGAAAACTCTGAAATAGAGTTTTGATCTTGACTTGGGGTATCATAGTACTCATAAACGGGCCTTGCTAAACTCTCGGTTACGACACTCCTAGGAGGTATTATTATAATAATTCACATTTTATTAACAATACATTATGAAGGATTTAGGAGTAAATACTTATTAATTTTTTTTATTATAGATTATATGCATAGTCTTTTCAATTTACGTTAGATATTTTACAAGTTTAGAATTATTCATTGTGATTCATTAACTAACCTAGTGTATGCCATTTTTTAGAAATGGCACCCAGTAGAAGGAATGATAACTTCAGTAATACGCATGATCCAAAGAGTAAAAAGGATCGTATCATTCATGGTATTAATCCAAAATTTAGAAGGTAAATAGACTTCCACATATTATCATCATATGATGAAATAGTATCATGTGTAAATATGATATGTAAATAATTATCCGAGTCTTATATCTTTTAAGGGAAGCATGAGAAGAAAAGGATGGTAGAGATACTGATGGATAAAGGGAAGAGGGTAAAGAAGGATTTTCCCATATGTGATAAATGTGGAAAGAATCACCTAGATAAATTCTTAAAGGGAATGAGAGTTTGTTATAAGTGTGGAGAAAAAGGACACCATGTACATTATTTCAAGGCTAAGAAAAAGGTTTAAAATGTACAATACTTCATCTGCGAGGAGTTGGGACACTACATGAATCAATATCCAAATCATTAGAGTATGACCCAAATGATGATATTGGATAATAATCAACTTATGATACTACCAAAGATGAAGAGGAATGACTAGTGTTCTTATGTTTTTATTAAATAATAATTTCATTTGATTATTATATCAAAGAAATTTTCGTTATATGTATTTTGGAAATAAATAAGGATTGTACTAAAGTACTATTTCATTGAGTATTTGAGATTATATGATTCTATGAAAAGTCACTCAATAGCAAGTGATACTTTTGGGAAAATATATGGTTGAAGGAAATATAAACATTAATATGGTTCTGATACTAAGGTAGTGATTTTGGAATAAGATGTCAGTGGTTTGGAAAAAATTTATTTGATATTATTGACTACTTTGAAACTAATTAATTGTTTATTTATTCCATTATTGTTGGAGTGCACAAAATTTTTGAATATAAGTATTATATCTAGTATTCTATAATGAATAATGGAGAATTAGTGTAATCAATATAGTTTTATGGTAATTTAGGGTGTTACCATGTTTTAAAAGAATACAAGATGAATGTTTTCACATGTTATTACGTGGAAAAAAGATCTTTATTGTTTTTACCTTCCTTATAAATTTGGGACTGTGAGTTTGGACAGAAGTATTTTGGATAAGTCTAATGGTTGGAATATATTATGTTTTACATTGGATACTAATGTTATTTATAAATAATTTCATAATATTATTTTTGGATTGTTATAAAAAGGAAAACCTGGAGGTCGGATGATAAACCGTCGCTTCCGGAAAGGCCGTGAGACTTGAACCCACAACCAAAGGGCGACAAGGGTGCATCACCTACCACTGGCCTTCGTGATTTCCTATTTTGTATGATGTATTTTTTTTAAATAGTTTGACAAATGAATTTAAAATTCATTATTTTTTGGTACCATATACGATTAGGATAAAGAGAATATTTTTATATTTTATTATCTTTTGGAGTGATAGATAATTTTGTGGTAGGAATTAGTTGAAGGAAGAAACTATACTTGTCAAGTATATTTTTTACTCTTATTCAATGAATAAATAAATTCTTAAAATTTATGTAAGTGATCTTAAAACCAAAAATTTTAAGTCTTAATACCTTATGTTTTGTTGAACTGATGATATTTTATATCATCCTAGATTTATGGCTTTGAGGCCCTAAATTTTACACCTGTTTGTGATTGATGACCTCAATCACTCCCAATAAATATTTATGTTTTTCCTCGAATTATGTGTCTCTAATTTCCGGAAATGTTCTACTAATCAAGATCATAATTTTTTGGTGAATTTTTCATTTTCCTTTCCTTATTATTAAGACTAAATTTTATTAACCAAAATTTTGATGTGGGTTTTCCACAAAGGCATTTTCCTATTTTAACCTTTTATTTTAGAAGAAACAATTCAAATTGCGAGGATGCAATTTATTGAAGGAGGGTAGAATGTAACACCCCAAGATTTTATAGTATGTTATCTCATCAAAGTAATTCAACTACTTGTTCTACACACAACACCGAGTTTGAGCGCACCACAACATACCAAACTAGCCATTCAAAAAACAATAATTAATAATATTAACTAAAATTTGAATTCTATATAATTTATATAATTTTAGAATCCATATTATGTCTTTCTTATACATAATATAAGAACAAATTCATTTTCTTCAGATAAATGAAGTATTTTTAAAAAAAATGCAATTTTACCACCTTTTAATAGAGAACCTTTTTTTCAATCCAATATTTGACAATTTTACATATTCAATTTAATGAAATTGTATTATTCAATATAAGTGAGACATAAAATTTTATTTTCGATAAATTTTTGGTACTTTTCTGATAACTTTCATATTTTGATGAATAGTGAAAAATTCTATGTTTTAATTGAAAACTACTTTTTTAATCAAAATAATTTATAGTATTAAATAGAAAATTTTAATGGTTTTGAAGTATAATTATATTATATTTTTATCATTTAATACAATTTAGTTTGTTATAAGTAAATTTACTTTTAAATTTGACTTAAACACATGTCAATCTTTTGATAGTTTCTACTCTTTAAAAACCTGATTTTTGGTTTTGACAACAGGAATTAGTTTTAAATTAATTAATTAAACTTATATGATTGAATTTGGTAAAATATAATTCATTTTTGAATTCATAATAACAAAATTATATTAGCGTGTATTTTTGGTATATATCTGAAAACATAGAAAATTTTATGAATAGGGAAAAACACTACGTTATTGTTTAAAACCAACTTTTTATTTAAATAATTATTTATTTTATTTAAATTTATTTTAAGTAAAAATACATATATAATACCTATATAAATTCAATTTAATTAATTGGATTCATTTTATAATAAAATTAGAATTATAATATTTTATTGAACTTTTTAACGTCTTTTACCCGCCTTCTAGGAAAATTTGCAAATTTGCATAAAACGTAATTTTACCACATCTATGAATTGAATTTCAAAAATATGAGAGACATGGTTGGCATTAGTAAGTAAAATTTAGTACAATAAGATGAAATTAAAAATGGGTTAATAGTAACATTTGACTTTTATTTACCACGGTTAAAAGTAAATAGGGTAATTAAAGGAACAAATGATATTATAATTACCCTAAAACATGTACTAATTATATTGGATAAGTGAATTTAGACCACAAAAAACCTTATGAATAAAATATGATCCTTTTGGTCTATATTAATTAGATTAGGACATTAATTATTATTTTATTTAATGACGAGTTAAAATTGTTAAATTCAATGTTTAATAACTATACCATTTTTTAATATAGAGTTAAAGATAAGATAAATTCGACAATTAATATTCATTATAAAGATAAAAAAAATTCATACATAATGGTATTTTATTTATAATATTTAGAGATTATATAATTAATTTTATATAAGACACAATGATGATGCAGTAATAACTTTATCAATGAAAGATTAAAATAATTGATTTTATAAATATAAAAATAAATGTATATTGAGAATTTTGATGTCATCCATGATTTTTTTAGGTTAATATGTCATGATAGGGTTGGTTAAATAATATTTCATAAGTGATAAAGTTTTTATGACTTTAACGAAAAAAATACAAAATAGTGTCAAAATTGACATAAATGAGTTTTTAAAACAAATACTATATTATTAATTGATATAATAATCATAAAAACATATGGTTCTGCCAAAGGACATGTATAATTATAGATATATCAATAATGAACAAATTTTGGTTCTCATGGTAGTTTATAGTATGTTTCTCAACCATATAATATAAAAATACAAAGAGACATGGTAAATGTTAAACTATTTAACTAAGAGTTAAATCTTAAATATAAGGTTCATATAGTGATCTAAACTTGTCTAAAAGCTATTGGTTGAGAATATTTCGACACATACCCACCTTTTCCTCGAAATAAAACCATTTTGTGCCATTAGAAACCGAAAATTATTTTATAATAAAATAAATTTTCATGATTTTCATGAAGTGACCATCACCTCACTTATAAAAGGGTACTTCACCTTCTCTAAAAATCACACCACCAAAGCCATTTTCCTCAGACAAAATCCGCTAAAATATCCTCTAATCTTCCCTAACATCAACCTAGAGTCCTTATCTTGAGAAAAAAGACAAATTAAGGAGCCATTTTTTTCAAATCAAAAGGAACCAGCCAAATAATAGGTGATTATTTTATCACCTCTTTCAAAGTATTTTTTTCTTCCACTTTCTCTTTCTTTTATATTTCCATACCAAAAATAATAACTCCAATAACTCATACATACTGTGATTTTATTATAAATATGTTATAATCATACTTATTATTCTATCCATCCAATGAATGATAATGTCACAATTCCTGCATACGTACGGCTTACCGTCTCCACGTCTTGGTGTAATTTGTTATTCAACACTATGTTATTTGGATGGGTAGAATGATGTGTAATATTTATATAAATAATGAAAAAAACATGTTAATTTCTCATTATAATTAATATATAATCCAATTACACACCTTTTAATCATTAAGGAAATGATATCATCGCTCATGTGTACGTACGGCTTACCGTCTCCACGACGAGATGATATTCATTTCTAGGTTCCACATTCAACGATGATTATAAAAATATATACTATTAATAAGTATGTAATATATGAAATAATAATGATACTGGATATATATATTTATATGTATATATATGTATGTATGTATGTATGTATGTATGAATGAATGTATGTACTTACATATATCTTATTCACTTACTTCCGTTCAATATGATATGAAAACGGAAACAACGTTTATGCGTACGTACGACCTACCGTCTCCATAAATAGTGTTTTCCATTTTCTATATCTATCTATTATACATATTTATATTCTAAATTTATATTATATATAAATCATGTTTTATATTCTAGTATTATTTAAATAATGATCTAAATGATACGATTAAGAATAACAAGTTAAAACATGTTCGATAAAAAAGAAATTATTAAACAAAATGTTGATTTGACATGGAAATCATTGTTAAAGGGGTATTATAAAGACATAAATGAATCATTTATGATATAATAAATTTTAATAGTGTTCTGTTGTAATTTAATAACATACTATGGTCATTATACAAGTGGTTAAACGTACCCTCGACCAAAGGGAAGTACAAGGTAAGGGATAATTAATCAATCACATTATTAACTGAGAATGTTTATGTGTAAGTATTTTTTGGGGAAATAATTACTATCCATGTACATGTTTCATAAAATAATTTTTCAAAATGATTCTTTTATGGTACTCTTTATCTAAAACATCATTTTATATGTTTTAAATATTTATTATTCTAAATCCTTCTCATTAGGGTCTAGGTATTGAAAATTGTTTTAAGGAATTATTTATATTGACATGATTGTTGTAAAATGTTAATTCCTTTTAAAAATTTCAAAGTGGTATGAGAAAAATTTATTCTAAAATATATTTTAAATTAATTTCTTTTTAAATGTGTGACTTTTAAATGATTTCACAAAAATGGATATTTCTCTCAAAAAGTTTTACTAATCATTTTCAACTATGTCAGCATCCTTTTCTGGATATTATTCTTGATTGGGGTTTATTTATTATAATAAAAACTTATATATTGTATTTAATTAGTTATGATATGTTTTTATATGGATGTTCTATTTATATACCCTTCAAGTTTTATGGATGAAGTATTGAAATTTCATATGCTAGTTTTAATACAAATGTTTATGTTATGTTTCAATATTATTATATGAGGAATGCGGTGGACCTAGTAAGTGACGGGTGGATCCCTATATAGCTCCATGATGCATCAGTAGGTCTCATGAGACAAATTAGTGTCTTGGTAGAAGGCCGTGACAAAATTTATAATTGTATTCTCAGCACGAGGACTTGAATATGTCGTAATGATTTCTGTCGTTAGGCATTCCCTAAATATGAAATTAGTTATTACATGTGATTATTTGACTAATAGAATATCCATGCAAATTTTTATATGATGATTTTTGATTTATTTTTTCCATATTATGTTCAATATTATGTTTAAAAAGGTTGTTTTTTTTATTACACATCTTTCTTTAAAAGTTTATAGTTTCGTCTAAATTATTAACCCTTATTGATAAACTAAGCTCACCCATTTCCTATGTTTTTTTTAGGATTCCAACCAATATATTATGTTTGATATACAGGGTTAATATATAAGAATAATGGAATTCTCAATAGATTATTTATGTTTTGTTTTATGTTTGAATGTTTAATGTAATGTTCATGTATGTAATATATTTTCCAAGACTACTAAATCGATCGGTCCTTCAAGACTTTATACCTTATAATCATGTCAATGTATAAAAATAATGCACCGAATTAGGGATTATGGGGTTTGGGAGTCACACTTGTCACCATAAAATGTCCAAATTTGACCATTAAAGCAGTACTTAAGACATTTCCGGTATGAAGAAGGTATGGTTGCATGTTGATGCAGCCAAGGCTTTCCAATCAAAATATTGAAGGTTGTGTCCTGAAAAACAACCTTGAAATCTGAATTAGACACAAGATCTCAAAACTGAGTTCTAATTGTAATATCGCCTAAAGGATCTTATTCATTCTTGTCATATCCTTAAAACATTAAATTTGAATGAGATAAGTTAGATTTAGTTAATCCTAGTCGAAAAAGTGTCAAAACAGGAATGAGGTTGACTCTGAAACCAGTATCAATGAAAGCTCGTCGGATGTCTACATCATTGGATTTTATAAAAAAAATACAAGGGTATAATATGTCCATGTAAAACATCATCTTCATCTTCATCTGTAAAAGATATGACTACATGACATTCTTCAAGACCATTGTCAATATGGTAAACCTCAGTAGCAACAACTTCATTTTCAAACTCTTAAAGACATGAAAAAGCCTCAATGAGTGCTTCTTTAAGATCTTTTGACAGATTCAAGGAATCCATAATTGATAACTTAGCTGATACTTGTGCCAATAAATTCATGAAATCATACTTTTGGTACAATGGTATGCATTTTTCAGCATTAAGATGCAGTTTTGAAGGTGTTTCAGATGTTGATGCTTCAGATGTAGATGTACCCTATGTCGGAGTAGACGCTAGAAATACTCCTAGATTTGGTAGATTATACTAACTAGGTCAATTCACTTACTGAGAGGAAGATGGTGTGACTTCTAATCAGTCCTCGAAAATTATCATTTCAGAACCGAACCTATCTTACATCGAATAAACTCATTGTTCTTATTGATCCTGCAGAAGGGCTCTCTCACACGTTTTTGTAGTATATATAGTTTGAGCAGGGGTAGAGTTAAAATATTGGTTTCTAGAATTCCCAAATCCTCCCCTATATCCTCAACCTAGGTCTCTTCCTCTGGTTCCCCAATTAGGTAAAATGAATTCTGACTCATTATAATCAGAATGACTAATTTTATAAGAAATCGTTAAATGGAAAACATTGAAAGAACCAAAGATTAATTCTTCTTCTGATAGAGATTCTTCCTGACAGGTTAATTCTGATTATTCCATTTAGTCGGGCGATTCCCGCACTTTTGAGAAAGAGGGCATGAAATCTTATAGGGTTACGGAAAACTTTGGCCTTAACAAGAGCTCATATTTTTATAACTTCTCTTTGTCCTTATGATCACTTAACTTCTTTGAGGAATAAACTTTTGATGAAGGTTGTGTTTCTATAGAAGGAATTTCAGAAGACAGAATCAGTTGTTTCAACTATGTTTGTAAAATGGCATGAGTCTGGTTGATCATTTTCTTGATCATCCAATCATCCTCTCTTTGCACATTTTTACTTTTGACTTCCTTCTATTCGCCTTCTTCCTCTGGATCAGCAGTGGTAACACATGCCACTTGAGCTGACTAAATTTTCAGTTTCACTTGTCTAGAACCTATCATCTTTTGCAATAGGTCCTTAAAAACCAAACATTTATAGACAGGATTCCCTAACATCTGGTGAAAGGGACAATAATTCAAGAGATATTCATCTCCTTAATTAATTGGATTCTTTGGCCTTGGCCACTGAACCAAATTGTTTTCCAGAGCTGAGATGAAGTAACCATAAACTTTTTCATTCCAGAAAGAATAAACATTGTTCTTTAATTCCACAAACTATTTCCTCCTTTGATCTCTTTGATCATCTTGACAAGGCAGTCGTTGTTGCTGATGCTCAGGAGGTGGAGCCCTTCGGTATGATGAAGGTCTTGAAGTATAAGTAGGTATAGGCACCTACTTGAGTGTCATTGTAGCATCTTTTTCCTTTCTTATACACATACTTGGAGCTGATGGAATTAAATGAGTTTTACCCTAAGTTTCTATAATAGAGTCTTCTATATGTTGAGCGATTGAAGTAAGGTCTTGAAACCCTCTTGTGTATTTCACAGGGATAAATGGTGTGTGTAACTCATCACATATATTTTCCACACCAATTGGCACCAATTCTTCTTAAGGGAGTTATAGAATTAAAAAATATGTTAATCCTTTCCATCATGCAATTAAATCTGAAACTGAATCATTATCCCTTTGTTTAAAATTTGTAAGATAAAAAAAGTCACATTAAGTAGCGCTTAGCTAAATTGAAGAAGGAATTTCTGATGGAGATCTTCCCATTCAGTAATTGATCGAGACTATAAACATGTATATCAGAAAAAAGTTGTTCCCTGTAATGACTACACAAACAACTAAGATTTGCTGCTTCTTGTTGTTGAAGAGTTCCCAACATGGGATCAAAATGAGAAAAAAAATGTGTTAAGTGTTTTTACGGATCTCTCAAACCATAAAATATAGGGAATTTGTTATTCACAAAATTTGGTGGGGAGGAATTGCATCCACCCATTAAGTTTAAGCTCTCTTTTTCAGCTAAACCAGTGCACATCGTTCCTCCATAGCTTCCAATCTAGTTGTTAATTCCTCCATTATGTTCATAAGAATTTGGGGAATATATGGATGAGCTAGAACCTGTGCGGGTATAGAAAATGAAGCGTGAGCTAGTGGAATGACCAGAAAAACCAATGATGGTGGTTGTAATATTTACCATGGATAACCCATGGGAACATGCCTATCAGGATGTGTCTGATCCTACATTGATTGTGTAACCAGTGGAGGGAATTCATTATCCGCATTTGTAGTTACTAAAAATTCTCTTTGCTCGTGATATCATATAGGATTTACAGAGGACCTGCCTGGGGAATACATCTAGCAGAAATGCTGCTTCGTAGTAACTCTATATTGAGTCTTTTTAACTACGTCATTTCCTCTTCTTTCCATGCAAATATTTCTCCGAGCAAAAAAACATTGACCATCCCTAGTGGAAAAGTGAGATGCAATATGGATTTTTTTCATTACACTTATTAGATTCCTTTTGGATGGGAGGGAGTTGGTTATTTGAAGGCATACCTAGATTCTGGGTAGGCCTCTGATCCCGGGTATGCATGCCTTCTTCATTTTCCTTAGTGTGTATTTTATTATAAAAAAGAACATCATATTCTTGTTCCCCTAAACTAGAATAGTTTTTTGAACAATCATCTATAGTGGTTTTAATGAAATTCATATACTCATAATGAATTGATGGAATTCTATTAGTATTTTTGTAAGATTGGAACCCTCAATATCTTCCCAGAGACTCTGTTATCCATTATGATGTATTCTCAAGAACTATTTTTTTGATAGTAACCCAAATGGAATCCTTGAATAGTTCAATTGTACGCTCTCCTTGTGGCTTCTTCCCAAATCGGGAGAAAACTGACGTCGGTTGAGGAGGGGATTGCAGATGTGAAAAATCCCCCCGACCCTGCAAGCTGGGGTTGTTCCTATTCTTCTTCATCAAATCTTTGAAATTTTTATAATGAATTTGAAGGTTGTATTAAATGATCCCCCATCCTTGCAAGCTGGGGTTATTCATGAACAACTATGGCAGAAATTTTTGCAACTTCTCGTCTGATTGTGTGATTTTTGGTTCGGACATTAGCTGCCTGCATTATCTAACAACCCCTCAAATAACCTATTTCGGAAGATTTTATTTCTATTTCCGTAATCTTCATTATCTAATGACTAACATACCTTAAGGGGGAATCCTGCTCAAGATTCTCAGATGCATGATGTAAAAGTAACTCAAAAACTTCTTTTCATTGGGCCTAAGTCTGTTGAGAGATGGTTGAGGCCTGTTCTTGAGCGTACATTCGTTTACATATAAAATCTATTGGTTGTGGATGATTGTGGGAAATAACATTGCATGAGAACACTTTTGATGGACTTTTTTGATTTTGTAGTGCAGTGAAATTCAATGCTTCATGTGCACCCCATCCTTAGATACGAAAAATAGATGGGGAATCTGAAATTAACTGGTGTAAGAACTTTAGAGTGTTGAGGCTTGCACACTGATGGATTCTCAGCTGTTTTTAATCCTTTCGATGTAGGTAAACAAATAGAGACACCAAGTCAATTTGGTATTGCAACCCTTCTGTTACCTTTACAAGATTTTGATATTCATCATATGGTAATACTTTGGTTTTCAAATGACGAAGAGTCTTCCATAGGTTGTGGTAGATATCATGAATGTAATCTTCTGCAATCAATCCTGGAATGTTATATTGATAATTTTCCAAAGTCCAGAACATGACAGGTACATCTCTATTAGCCAATTGTTTCCTCATGTTTAACACATCTTCATCATCTTTCACTAAAGGTTTCTACGCTTGGTCTGACCAAAGGGGATGCTCTGTATTATAAGACAAATAAACCAAGGTAGGTTCATATAATGACCATTCCCTTAAGATGTCTTCTGTTTGAGAAAGTGTTTCACCTACCAATGACAAGGCATCAGACATGAATGACCTTGTGTTTTCAAGTGCCTCAAGATAGGATGGATTTCTCATCACTACATTATCAATTATGGAATTGTCTTGAAAATGTGAAATACTACTGTGGAAATTACTTTCACAGCGAATGCTATCATGGTGAGGATCACCATGGTCGATTATAGCAAGGGATAAATCTTTTTGATCCACAGTCTTCTGGCCACACTGAGGGTTTTCGTGGCTCTCATCAAGAGATAAGCACTTTGTATTGACCAAATTTTCAGGAATCAAGCCTTCATTATGAAGTGTCTGATGAGGAACTTCATAATTAAAACTACCACTCCTATAATTTTGTAATGAGAGGATATGATCTTGAGCTGAAATAGATAAATATATAAGGTCATCATGAACTCTATCATTAAGTGGAGTTAAATCATATCTTGACTCTTAATTTTACAATAGTTCTTAGTGAGTCTTCTTCATGGATGTTCTCTTATACTTAGTTTGGGACACTTGCTGGGAAAAGTGGTTATCATGGGTAGGTATATGTTCCTACCTTGGATTGGTTACCGGAATAGACCGATCACCTTCAATTGAAAAGGGTGTATGATCCCAATCACATTGTCTGTATGATATAGGGATGTATTCCCCGTGACCCTCCTGGACTAGAATAGAGGTGTGTATCTATTCTGAGATGGCATTCTGATGTTTCATCCCATGTGTGGAAATTGATTTATGTGTTTGTTTACCTGGTACTACTGAAGTGGTTATTATAATATGATGGCATGCTTTCAGAATATCGCTAGGGATTTGTGTTTTCCCTTTCACAATTGATAAGATGTGTATTGTAAATTTAGTGGTTGGAACTGGAATATACATCCAATACGTATCAAGAGTAGTTTTATGTTCATGATCAGGTCCTCCTTTTCCATTCAATATGTATTGACAATACTCATGTTTGGGGGCAGCGAGTTGGGTATCCACAAAATTTGTCATCGGAGCTTTTCGAACAACTTCTCCAGGTGCTACCAAATTATACTATTGGAAGACTTGATAAAAAATGGCAGGTTTATGTTCCTACTAGATATTTCCCTTCAGGTATGGTTGAGGGACTTCCTTCAATACTGACAGATGAGGCTACTACTAGAATTGGTGATTGTAAACAGGTACATGTTCCCATTTACCAATTTCCACCGCATTTGATTAGAGGGTATATTTAAATGAAGTCATACGAGCCATCCAACTGGATGATAACTTGTAAGAAGGTGTATGTACATGTTCACAGTACTCCACTAGATTTATATGGGGGGATTGGTAGGTTACTGCTAGATGAGTCTTGTGGACAGAAAATTAGGACGGACGGGTGTATGTGCATGTTTTTTGTTTTCCATCAAGTTAGGTTTCTGGGATTCTCTAAAAGGGGTAGATGTAAGAACCTACTCCCTGTTGACTAGAATGTTTCCTAGGAATTTCTTCTTGCATTCCCGGGTCTGAGAGACCGGGTCCGAATGTGCAGAGGCAACACCCCCATCATGTTCGGGGTTCACTACTACACGATTCTCTTAGCAGTGATTACTGGTGGGATTCCTCAGGAAGGACTCCTGTATTCTTTAATTGAGTCCTTAAGTGGCCTCTTGACCCACCTCCCTATAGTGCAGGAGGGATTGATTGTAGCGTTTTTGGGACAAGGACCTAAAACGGTTGAAGATGGTCGTTAGCACCGTCTTATTCTCGATCATTGGTCATTGTTGGACGGATGATCAAGGATTGTTATTGACCAGGAGGGCCTGCCAAGAAGCCTCCCAAGTCGATATTTTACAATTTCGAAAATATTCCTTTACAATCACATTAGAGACCCATTGTTGAAGATGCGGGGTTGGTGATGATTTCATTCCCATGGATGGGGATCCAACTTTAGCAGTGGTCATAAAGTTAAAAGATGTTTTCTTGAATAAATCCATTTTGGAGTGAAGGTAATTCTAAGAAAAACTAGAAACAACAACAAACTCCATTAAAGAAACATCTTTTTAGATGGATACATGCATGATTGATTCCTTTTTTTTCCTTCCTTTATCAATTGATAGGGGCCTAACAGGTGGGTAACATTATTAACATGGTTAAGGATTTATGTCAGGTTCACCATTTTTTGTTTTGTATTTCCTTGAAACATGTATTCTAGTTTTAAGAATCACTACTTCTAGACGGTTTCCATTGTATTTATTTATGGAACTAAAACTTCAAACATTTCTTTATCCAAAGGGGACCTACTTACAAAAGGCAATCAATATTTATTTTTGAACTTCATGATACTTAAGAACATACATTGGTTGAGAGGATGGGAGGTTAGACTCATCACACCCTTTTGGGGGGGAATTATTGTATACTCCGAGACTCTCTTTATAATTTAGTTTATTTACATGAATCCTTATTAATACACCAAGTATATCATAAGTATCGCTTGAAATATTCAATCACTTATTTATCATGTGAAATGTTTAAAATCATCCGTATATATTCTAGGTTCTTCATTAAATTAGATATTTGTATGTATTCAAGATTCTCCATCAATGGTTCCTCTCATATAATACATATATATTCTTTTAATCAACACTATTACGATACTAGTTTTTGATCCACTCAATGGGGCACTCTGGAATTTATTATCATCTAGGGAGACGAAGGTTTGGTTTGATCTTGGGATCATTCCCATAAAATGGGCTACCTATATATCCTTATAAAAGGAATCAAAACCCTCGTAGTTTATTTCCACTACATGGGACACATCATACCTTTTAAGGTCATGTGATAAGGACCTAGCCATATAATTTAATGTCATGTGCTATAGAAATATAAGTGGAAGGTGCTTAGTCATAACATAGTGTGGGACCTATGATGAAGCAGCCCAAGGAACTAGGAAAGTATATTGTGTTTTAAGTAGGAATAGACCCTATTGGGAATATAGACAAAGGAGGACTGGGTTGATTTAAGGTATTGGTCTTGAACCATAAAGAGACTTCCTACGTATCCCATATTGATGGGTATAAAATCCCACATGGTTCGATTAGTCTCATAAGAGAGTATATTCTTACGAGAGAAATCAGTTTGGGATTACCTTCTTAAAATGATGACTTGGTGATTTGAGAATTTTATTTGGGGATTATTCCTAAGGAGGATTCCCAAATTAGGTGCATTAGGGGTGGATTATTGAAGAGGAAATCCAGTGAGCTTGGGCCCTAAGAAGGCTTCCTACATATCCTAATTATGGTGGGAATCAGAGTTCTCATAGTTCATTCAATTTTGAAAATTTTATGACCATGAAAAATCTCTAAGCCCACATGAGTCATGCTCGGTGTAAAAAACAAGATAATGTCAAACATGCAACAAAGGCATCCACACTTTTCATCTTATGCTGATGGGAGAGGGAACACATATGGCAGTGAGAGTGGACGAGGGCTAGGTGACCATGGAAGAGGGTCAGGGGATGAGCCTTCCCTCTATTCTCTTTATAGTGGACAAGGGTCCAATGTAAGGAGGAAGGGATGAAGGTTATGAGCGTACACCAAGATGGATTTCCATGGTGACAAATCCCAACGGGAGAGGGAAAGGGAAACAAAAGTCCTTGTTCCCATCTCCAATCTGATAGTTCGAACTGAAGAAGAAAGGAGGAGTAATGATTCTACCTCCTACAAGAAAATATAGGGGATTATGCCGGGATGGTTTCCCTAAAATTGATCCTCGTAGTTGAGGGAGACATCTCCTTTTCATAAATGGAAAATCAAGTGTGAACCATACCTTCCCTACCAAACACCTGAGATTATGGGTCATCTATTTGAGAAGGGAGATATTAGGACCCAAACCTTCCTCCAATCTGGGAACTTCCCAACCTTGTTCCTGGGAGAAAGGTCTATGTGATTGTGGATATACAAACCCATAGAAATTCAATATATCCTACCTCCCTTATAAAATAAATGTGGGAATACTCTGACTATGGAAACATAAAACCAAATAGAAGACTAGTTGATGTACCTTTCCCAAAGGTTTGATAAGTTTGGAGGTTTTGGTGGAGGTCTCAACAGAATCCCATTCAAAAAAGGTATCCATGGAAGAATAATACTTTCAATGAATGTCTTATATGAGGGCTTGATGGCTGGTAAACTAATAAGAGTAAGTGAATCAAAAAGGGGTGCTCAAGTAGATAAGGGTGTGTTAGTATGGGCACTCATGTATACATGAGAGGCATGATATTCACTTAACTGATGAACAACCTATATGGTAATACTTGGGTGATACTTGGCTCAAGCCTTTAGGAGTATTCATAGGTAATCCCAAAAGTGGGGTGCTCAAGTTCCAATGAAAGGAATAGGTGGAACACAAGTATTTTTGATTTATGGAGGTTGGGCACTTTAGTCACGCAAGGGTTATGTTTTCAAGAATTAAAATGACTTAAGTACAATGATCCTCATTTAAATCCTCCACTCAATGTGTTGAAGAACTACCTTGATTGTTTAGGAAGACATGGCTGAAGTGCTAGGGTGACCAAAGTTGAAATTCAGCTTCAAGTAATATGTCCATCCAAATTAAGTCCACAAGGGTCTATTTATAGAAAAATATAGAACATTGGGTGAAATTAATTTGGGTGGGCAAGTAAGTTGCACGACATTTTCGGGCTCACAAGTAGGCATCGCGCCGATGCCCATTTGGTCTAACTAAGACGACCCAAAACTGATGCCTTTGAAAATCATGATTTTCTTCATGAATTTTACCCTTTTCATTCTAAGGGGATTTCCTTTTTCATTTTTTTGTGTCTTTGATTCAATGGAGTGTCAATAAAGACCCAGAGTGCTCGAGCCAAGGGAAATATATGGGGTACTCATGCAGGGAGTGGTTCAGAAACACTGGTTTGTTGAGTACTACCACAGTGATGTTAGGGATCATGAGGATTGGACTGTCCTTTTTAAAAGTAACACACTTGGTTTATGGCCAGAGGCACATATGAAGGATTCATGGTCATGTATGCATATTCCAACGAAGTTACTTTGAGGCCAGGTTTCCTTTACAAGGGTTATATAAGGCAATTGTAATTTAAGACACCCCAATTCATGATGTGTGATTTGTGTAAATTATAAAATCCAATGAGGGTTCGAGTAGCCTAAAAGTTTTTTTCACCACCTAATAAACACATTCTCATGGTGAGGAGATGTGATAAATGTTTCTATAACATTTTACAGACCAGTGGGTCTAGTGATCATAGCATAGATTTTAATATGGCTAGAATGTAGGCCCTAGGAGCATTATGAATTTTATGTTTGTGCCATAATTGTTTTCCCAAACATTGAGGATGAAGATTTTAGCGGGCTGAGACTTGACTTTTTCGTAGGTCTCCCTTTATGTTCTTTCAACCTGAAAAGTTTTCAGTCTCATTAATTATAAGTTTAAGGTCTTGTGATTTGGACCATTATTTTATAGAGTTTTAGGTTGTATAGAACTGACCAAAATGTAACTCGTTTAAGGTCATGAATGACATGGACTTAATATCTAGGATGATATATAAAAACTTAATTAGGATGTCCAGGGTTAAGAGTACTCAAAATTATTATCAATCTTGGGGTATGGATGTTGAAAAACATGACTCGTGTTTCTCTGATCATGATTAAAGATATGGGAAAATCATATAGGGAGTGGTTCAGACATGCTGAGGTGTTGAGTGTTGCAGCAATGATGCCAGGGCTCACAAGAATTAGAATTTCCTTTTTCAGAGTGATGAATTTGGTTAATGACCACAGGCGAATATGTAAGAGACATAAAAATTTATGCATAGTTAAACAATAGGTCCTTGAAGTTGGATATACTTTACATCGTCTATAAATGATTATGGTGACTTCATATGAATGAGACATGATGTTTGGTATATGGATTCTAGGTTATCTTGAAAGACGGTGGAAGAACCCCATACTCTGGTTGACTGAGATAGGTATCTTATGGCTCCTTGATGAAGGATGGAAAATGGGAGATGGTCTGCAAAGTTTATTTTCATGTAGTGGATATTTTTTTCTATGTAGTTTAACGTCACATGGTAAGGAAATTTGTCGTGTAGTTTATCATCATGCAGTAAAGACGTACTTCCATGAATTTTAACATCATGCGGTAAGGATACATGGGATGATGTGAATGTGTGTGTATATTGTGGATATGACCAAATATGGAGACTTGGGGATCTCTACATATCTCATTTGTATGATAATCAATACCCACGTAGTTCTTGAATAAAAAATAATCTATAAAGATATTACCTATATGTAAAGGTGAAAATCATTTCCATTATCAAATGTAGTTAAGCCTAGGATTAGAGATCCAAGCATCATTAGATTTCTTATAATGACATGAATCAGGATACACATTGTTCTTGAGGTTCCATATAGTATAACTCCATGCAATAAGGATGAAGGTGAGCCGTCGTGAATTGACGGGAACATTGTGGTTGGGCCCAATGGTGGAAGTCTAGGCATCAATACATATCTCACAAGAATGAGAATCAAACCACATGTAGTTCTGAAAATTCCATGTAGTTTAAAATCTTTCGGTGAGGACCATGGTGGACCGAAGTGAATAAATAAATATATTGTATTTGGCCCCAATGATCGAGACTGAGAGTCACTACATATCTCAGGAGAATGAGAATCAAACTGTTTGTAGTTCTGGATAGCCATGCACTTTAGCATTTTGCGGTGAGGACTAGAGCCTATTGAGGCCATTACGGCTTGTTACATTGGGGATTCCTTTACCTAAATTCCTAATCCCATGTGAACCATGTTCGGAATGAAAAACAAGGAGAGATAAGGGCCCCATGTAGGATAGGGGTATTGTGCATCATGTAGTGGCTGGGCCCAGATAAGGATCGAGGCATCCCTACATATCTCATCAGAAATGAGAATCAATCCCTACAAAGTTCTAAAAGAATTGTGTGGTTTAACATCATGCGGAAAGGATTTAGGTGACTCGATGTGAATGGGGATGAATATCATGGATCCATGTAGTTTTATGTCGTGCGATGAGGACATTGGGCCACCTGTCATGAAGGGGGAGTTCAAGGTCCATGTAGTTTAATGTCGTATGGTAAGGACACTAGATAAACCATCATGATAGGAATAAAATCCTATATCTAGACAAAAAAAATAGAGATCTGGATGTCACTACATGTCCTATAATGACAGGAATCAATCCACATGTAGTTCTTAGTAAACCATGTATTTTAACATCTTGTGGTAAATATGGACTCTTTACAGTTTAACTTCATGTGGTTGGAATGAAGTTATACAATTTAACATCAATTATTTAGGATGAATAATGGGTCTTACAAAAAATTTGAATCCCTCATGGTGAAAACTATGAAAAGTATTTATTGATAAATCTTATATTGTTAGGTGGTGTGACACACTCCCCATCCATTGTGGCCAATGAGTAGGCTCCATTATGATTGACCTTATGTAAGGTTTAAGGTCCTTCCAACAAGGGCTAGAGTATCATGGGATTCAATCATAATATCATTGGTGTTCTAAGAGACAACACATGTTCCCTTTTAACAAATGAACATAGGTTAACCTTTTCATTAAAGTCTCGTGCAATATGGTTCTGATGAATTTCCAAATTTTGCAATGTGCCAAACATTTTCTCAACTAGAAATTCCAACTCATCCATCCTAGTTTGAATTCTTCACCATCAAATATTTTTCTGCAAATGGATATTTAGAGTGACAGAATTTGGACCTTTATGGGTAACACTACCGCAGTCCTGTACACTAAGGAGTATGACGTTTCTTATGTAGCAGTATGAATGGTGGTATGGTTTTCCCACTAAGCGTGGAGGGGTTTATCTAGCCAAGACTTATTATACTTTTTCACCATCTTCTAGAGTATATTTTATAGAGTCTTATTAAAGGCCTCTATTATTTCATTTTTCATTGCATGGTAGTGGAATGAGTGATTGGACTCTATGTTGTACTCAGGGTATAGATTCTTCAACTCCATGGAAAAGAATTTGGTGTTGTTTTCCATCAATATTTTATGAGGGACTCCAAACCTGGTGATGATATGGGACTTCAAAAAGTGGATGAAATTATTCATCTCGACTTATTTGAGTTGTATTGACTCAACTCATTTGGAAAAGAAGTAAGTAGAACTTAGGATATACTTGAACTGCATAGTTATAGTTGAGGTAAATGGCCCCACAACATCCATCCCCCAAACAGAAAATGTCCAATAATATTTAGTTTTATTTAGTAATTACATGGGATGATGGATGAATTTTTCATGAATTTGGCATGCATGAAATTTCCTGGTGAATTCCATGCAGTCCTATATCATTGTTTTCTAGTAGTATAACAAACTTTTGATCTGGTTGGAGAGACTGGTTCCATATTGATGGGAACCATTGGAACCATCATGGAATTCTTCCATGATGGTGAGAAATTCGACTTTTACTATGCACCTGAGGATAAATCCATCAAATCCTCTCTTGTAGATAGTTTTTTTTAGTTTGGACCATCTTGTTGAGTGAAGTTCACTGCCCAACACCAAATATGTTCTCTTTCGGATTGATCTTTCGAGAGAATCTCATCTCAAAGATGATAAATTATAGGATCCATCCTTCTAGGAGTTTTCATTGTTTCATTACATTATAGGGTGGTTTTGGCATAATTTATCTCTTCCATATCACATACGATGATTGGGGAGACCATTATTTAATGTGTGATATGGAATTTTTCTTCCTCCTAATTAGCGTCGGCGAGGATGGAGGTTGTGTTAGCTAGAGAATCAACATGAGAATTCTGTGATTTGGGAACATGATGGATGGTGGGATCGAAGGGGAACTCTACAATCAGTCCCCTAATGTAGCTATCGAGGGGGGGAACTTTTCCTTTTTAATGGCATGTTCACAATTGATTTGAGTTATCACTAGTTATGAGTCACATTTGATATTCAGGTAGGATATGTGTAGTTATAAATCTAGTTCCAATCCATTGATGAGGTCTTGGTACTTGACCTCATTTTTTTGTAATCGACAGATACTGAGAATGAGTATACAAAACTACATTGTCTGATGAGACGAACACAATCCCTAGACCAGCCAAATTGAGCTTCGAGTTCCTCATTCATATGCTGATATAACTCTAGGAGGCACCATCAAAGTATATCTCCCATTTTTTGGGAGTGTCATGGGCATAAAATACCTCTTCATCTTGGAGATTGGTGTATTCTAATTTATTTTTTGGAGCGGGATATACTGCGATAAAATCAATTAGGGCTTCTCATTTTACCTAATTCAAAGATATGGACTGAATGTCATATTGCTGCAAAATGACCACCCATCAAGCCAAGTGCCTAGTCAACATGGGGAATACAAGGATGTACTTGAGTGGGTCAACACAAGAGACCAAGTGAATTTCATGGTTCATCATGTAATGCCTTAGATTTTTTACTACAAAAATGATTTCAAGGAAGTTCTTTTTGACAATAGAATATCATGTCTCAGTATGTAGAATGGTATAGCAAAGGTAGTAGAGACTATCTTGCTTCATACATCATTTTTCTACATGATGAGGGAATACAATGAGCATTCCATAGAGGCCACAAATAAGATGACTTGCCCCCTTACAAAGGAGGCATCAAAACTAGTGGGTGTATAAAGTATTGCATGAGACTTTTGAAGGATTTATGGAAATTATTTCCCCATTGGAAGTTGACTCCCTTCCTCATTATCCTGGTGAAGGGGAGATATTTTTCAGCCATGTTGACTATGAATCACCAAATGTAGGCAAGGTTCCCTTGGATTCCCCTAGGTTATTTATGATTTTTGTGGGTTGGCATGGCTAAAATAGCACTCGTCTTCTCTAGTTCAACTTCAATGACCTGTTTCCATACCACAAATCCGATGAAATTTCTTGATGTTACCCAGAAATTTCACATTAGTAGATTTATCTTTAGACTATGTTTTCATTGCTTGTCAAAGATTGTTTAGTGATCCATGAAGTGATCACATCGCTATCGGGATTTCATGGCCAGGTCATTGACATAACACTCGACTATACTTCCCAATAATGGCTTAAAGATGTGATGCATGGTCCGCTAATATGTGGAACCATAATTATTTAATCTAAAGGTAATTTATTGATAATAGAATATCCCTTAAAGAGCTCCTAAGGTATTATATTATTCATCCTCGGGGGCCATCATGATTTGATTGTACCCCAAGTACCTATTCATGAAGGAAAGGTCTTGGAAGATAGAAGTCGTATCGATCAATATTGACGTGATCAGAAATGGGAAGTTTTCTTTGGGGAAATTTTGATTAAGGTATTTGAATTTGATGAAGAATCCAATATTCCAATTCATATTCTTTATCATAACTATATTGGAAATACACCTGGGGTATTTCACTTCTCTAAAAAAGTTGTCTTTGATCAATTTATCAATATATACCTCTACATTGGGGGAATGATAGAGGTGAATTCTCCTAGATGACTTCTTAAGGCCTCACTGTTCATCAGGCAATCTAAGATGGTGTATTTCCACATCCGGATTCATTCTAGACATTTATATATTATTATAGAAAAACACATATTGGTTCTTCTTTAAAAATTCAATGTAAATATCCTAATCATCGAGGGGCACGATGACACTAATTAGAGTAGGTCATGGGTCTTATTCTCTTCCTAGATTTATTAGCCTGATCTCTTCTATAGTGGTAGAGACATCTTCATCGAATGATAGAGGTGAATTCCATGAGATCATCCTCATCCATTTATGAGTCTTTGGAGACATATTTAGGTGAAGATGTTGATATTGGATACTCTCCATCAGTATTTGGGTGAGGAATTCTATTAGAAGATACATCATCATCCCTTTCTATCTAAGTCATTACAGAGAGTTTTCAGATATGGTTTTTGTTTCTAAAGATAGAAGTGGCTTGGACCTATGGGATTAGGTCTTCTACTTAAACCATGTTGATGGGGATCACATAATCACCATAAACCATGCTCTTGGGATTCAGAATATTGATCCCTAATCCATTGGGATCTGAAAACTATATATCACCATATTTTATTTGTTTCATACCTTCCCTCTTATAGAAATTTTCTTCGGCTTATATGGATTCACAATTCTCAAACGGGGAATTGTCTACATGTTGTTTGTTGACCTTTCCATTGATGGGGAACCTCATACATTGATGGAATGTCGATGGTACCACCAAGTAACTATGGAGCTAGGGAACTTTGAGCAGGACATTATATGTGGTTTCCTGATAGATTACCCTGAACTCATCCTCAGATGTGAGTTTCCCATATTGTTCCTCAAGCTTGATCTTCCCAAAAGGCCTTTTCTCACACTTTACATATCCATGAATGATAAGTTTTGTTGGAGATAATCCCCCATTAATGTACCCTAAATATCAGAGAGTCTGAACATGGATGAGATTGATCCTAGTTCCATTATCAATTAGCACCCTTTGAACAATGACATTATTGAGTCTTCCTAAAATTTATAAGGGCATGATATTCCCTTATATGTCCTCCGCTTGATCTTGATCAGTAAATGAGATGGAAACGTGACATCCAAAGGACATGGTCTCGAATCGATAAACATCAATGGATGAGACTTCTGTCTTAAATTAATATGGGATATGAAGGGATTCAATATTTAAATACAAGGGTTATTTTGAATGATGAAGTGCAGTGAGTATTGAGAGATTGGATGATATTACATCTAGCTATTTCAGAACATAGTATTTTTTCACAAGAGGTCATCACTTCTGGGTATTGGGATGCTCTTGGGAATGCGGTTCAGGAGATCAAGAATCTGAGGGGGGGTGTATAGTGCCTATATGGAGTTTAAGGGAAAATATTCTACTGGTGGTGCAGGTCATGCGGGAATTCCCCATTTCTTGGGCTGATCTGATTAAACCCCCAATAAGAGTTCATGTAAGACAATCAGATATGGGAGACTTCTGGAGGGATTTGAGACACCTCCTTACCTCTATATGGAATGCTGGATCACTTTCAAATGAGTCTTAAATGTATATATATCCTCTATGTGGATATGAGTAGAATATTGAGTCTAACCATGCTCGCACTATCCAATGTATCCTTGACTCTGACACATACAGCCTCCTATTCCTCAGTTATATGTAGGGAAACCATATTTGTGATCATACTCATTGTCAAAGTAGGTGTCTTTCAAGTGTATTTTGTTGAAAGAACCAAAGTTGATCTCCTCATTTTATGAGGATTCCATTTTGTGGGGCGTAACCCATGATTCATATGTTGCGGGGAAGAAATCTACAAGAGTTAGGGATTACATTGGAGTAGAATATGTTTCTTCCTCCTATTTCTCTTTCACCTTCTGGTGGTCACTCACACCTATGGAAAGAACATATGATGCATCCTTCTTAGGTGATGGATCTATTTGGATTTAGGAAACTATGCTTCTAGATAGTTGTCAGCTCGATAAACATTTTCCCAAGTCATCCAACTGTCAGGGTTTTTCCCTTGCCTATCCAAAAAATTCTTCCAACCATCCTCTTCTTCTGATCGGGCGATGGTTATGGAAGCCATATGCTCTAGGGAGTTGTCTAATGTCACCTATCTAAAGTCTAACAATCCTTGAAGTATGTCCTTAATTATGAAACAATTCTAGATATTATGACCCAGACTTGTATGGAAAGGGCAGTAATCATGATAGTCAGTGAGGTTGACTTCATTAGGCCTCCAAGTCTGTGGTAGTGTGAGCATATTATTATCCATGTATGATAAGAAATAACCCAGTAATTTTTCATTTTTGAAGGTGTATAATTTGTTCATATGTTACTCAAATATCAGGAAACCATGTTTTCTCTACACTTTCGACCGAGGGTGATTCTATGCTCTCCGCCACTCAATAGGGAATGTTGGGTAGTTCAGAGCTTTCTTGGGTTCTTGGATGGGCACCACTGTGGGCTTGAGAGAGAAATTCATGGATTATGCTCTTCTTGAATTCTTCCCTTTTGTTGTGGGAATGAGTTGAGACATGGATCAGGTTCAATGAATAGCCTCTTCAAGATGTTGTGTTGTTTTAGAAAACTCTCAGAACCCTCCTGGATATTTCATGGGGATTAAGGGTGTCTGCAACTCATCACTAATATTTTTTATCACAAAGTTATAGAAATTACTCTTATGAGAGGGGGATAATGAGTGAATATGTTAAACCCCTCCACCTTTATGTGAAATCACACTGCCTCTCTTTCTCAAACTTCTTTCAGTTTGTCAGGTTGATGATTTTCATTTTCCCCAATATTGAACTGAACTGATAAAAGAACTGACAAAAAAGGTCTTTCCATTCTACAATAGATCCTACTGGGATACAGTTTTACCAAAAAAAGGCTAGAACTGTCAGAGTCTGTGTGAAACACCTCATTTTTTTTCAACTTATTGATCTTGATGACCTATCATCAACTCACATCAGGGTAAAAGTGTGTGAGATATTTTTCAAGGTCGCATGCACCATCAAAGTTGAAAAGGTGAGGTTTCTAAAGTTGGGTGGATGTAGAGTAGCATCCCCCCATTGGAAATATGTATTCTTTTCAAGATGCATTGGTCTGTGTCATCCTTCTATGGCTTCCATTCATGTAGCCATAGATTCCATGGTAGTAAGTAACTCTAGGGGAACTACTGACTAAGCTGCCTCTCATACACAAGGAGTGAGTGGGGGCCAATGAGGTGGTTCTACTTTCATCTCACATTGATCCTCGATTGGTCCTATGACCAAATGATTACCCTAGAGAGGAAGAGGTTACAGCCACAACTAAGGGACGTTCTGATCATTTTCGGCTTCAGATTTATATAGAATGGATGTCCAGATACATGGCCAATATGATTCTTATATACCAATCTTATTGGATAATCAACTATCAGAGGATGAATATCCATCTCTAGATGGAGATGATACTATGATGGAATATTTCCCTTGAGTAACTCCTAATTTTGTTTCTGGAGACATTGTATTTTACTCTCATATTGTGACAACTATTCTTTTGTGGATGGAAACTGAGATGTAGTCACATCCCTTTCTTTTTAATTTCTAGTATTTTACTAAGGATGTGACAACTCATTGTTCGGTGGTGCCAAGTTTTGAAGCTTCTTTGTTCGAGGTGAACACAACCTTATTTGATGCATCCAAATCACCCATCTCCTAGGGTACATGTTCTATGTTGTGACCCTCTTTATTTGTATCTTGATCAATTTCTATCATGTTGATAGTGACGACATTCACAGAGGAATATCGAGCAATGGTGGTTGTTACATTTCTTTCTACACAGTAGGTTGATTTTTCAGAGTTTCCTTTAGATTCATTATTTAAAAGCTTTAACTTGTTGTACCATTTTGGATTCCAACCCCGGTAAGGTCTGATTGCCTTTTTCATAATCTCATCCTGTTCAGGCCAATGAATAGTGACTATGTGGGAGTTTTTGGTTGTGATTGTTGAGTGAGACCTGACCATTAGATGTTTTTTATGGGGTGATAGGAATATGTGGGATGTCTACTATTGGATTCTTCATCCCAATACAGAGATGATGGATTCCCTCTTTGGTAATGATGATGATTAAAATGCCACTATTCCATTGGGGTGGGGTTCTTTGGGGTCTTCATTGTCATTAAATGATCTAATTGTTGAGGATCTCATGTCTCCAGTTGGGGGGCTTGGTGAATCCTAGGATGGACATGAAGATATAAATTCCCCCAACCCGGTGGGGTGGGGTGATCTAGATTCATCAATGATGTATCTCAGGTCCTCTCATGGGATAATGAACTTGGTGACGATGATTGAGATATAAATGTCCCCATCCTAGTGAGGTGGGATTCACCAGCATCTATAGAGGGTATGTCATGAATCCTATTAGGGATCGATCACCTAAGGTGTGGAGGTAGTGGTAGATATTATCCTAGCACAAAGGGGTAGAGTCTGCTCATGGATGACTATTATGGCAGCTATTATGGCATTTTGGGTGATGTGGCCCAGTTGTGCTCATGTGGGAGCGGGGTGTGATAGCAACCCATGGTGAGAATGAATATTTACAGGATGTTTTTTGGGTGATAAAAACTTCAATTTATATTTTATTAATGTCCTTATATTATCTTTAGGGTCCCAGTTTGAAGTAATTTCAGTTATCCTCTCTCCTTGTCTGTGGTTTCTCTACACCGTTAAAGCGGGGTCATTCTGCTGTAGGGACCAACTATCCCAGATATTTCCTAGTCCTCTAATTTTGTTTGAAGGATATAGAATTTCTAGATTCTCTGTCTTATGTTCTATTTTGTTCCAGGGATGTGGAAAAGTGTGATGATCTATATTATTCCCATCATAGAATATGGATTCTTGACATAGATTTAGAGATCAGCTGCTGAGGTTTCACAATGAAATGGTGACATGTATGTTGCAAATTTTCATTGTGCTTTTTTGGTTTTAGATCCCGAGCCATGAATATAGAAGCTAGGTCAAGATGAAAAAATGGTATCTTGATCGTATGAAGGTGAAACTCAAATCCTAGATAAGGGAGATATCGATTCTCTAGTCACTGATGAGTAGCCCATATATTTTTGCACAGATAAGAAATGCACTCCTTCTCAAGATAATCTTGGATATCATAGTTGGAATTAGAGTGGGGACAGAACAAAATGGGGAGGATTGTGTTTGGATAACTCTCTTTATATATTAATGTTCGCCTCATCCTCATTATACATACACACCTCCATCTGGCCATTCCATAGAATATGGCTCTGAAGGTCACATGCAGATGGGGTTGGAGTGTTTCTATAAGATGATGGGGAAGCATATATAGATTACCCCAGTGTTTCGATAACCTCTCTATATCATTGTGTCAGGTATTAGTTCACCTATCTATATGGAAGTGTTTTTAAAAAAGGGAGGAATTCATTTCCCATGCGAGATATCCTCCGGGTGAGGTAGACTATGGGGGATGTTAGGAGTAGAGTCCATGTGATCCATATTCACACTACCACAAGGAGTAATATTGTTGTAATGAATTCATTCTGCACCTGCTTTAATAGAAGAATCTATAGACCCTTTGGTGTTGGTAATGTGTTTTGAACAAATTTAAGGACAATAACATTGAAAATATTTGTAGAATGGGTCATGATCTGCATCATTATTATAATATTACAACCTACATTTTTTATTGTTAAAGGATTTTAGGGTCTTGTGTGATGGTTTCTGAAACTTATATTTTACCATTAGATGTTGTATGAATATGAGTCCACTGATGAGTAGCTATTGGAATATTCAAATAATTTGTCTCATTATCGATAGGGATATTATCCCATCCCGAGGCATGTCCCATTCTCACATGGTGTGCCTCAGTCAAGGCGTTAGTATGAGCCTAATCTTGAGCCTTCGGGATATGCCACTAGTATTTCATGGCTGGGGTATGAGCCTACCCTGAGGCGTGTGCTACTCTCATATGGTGAGCCTTGTTTATAACTATAATATGATCCTAGAATGAATATTAATTTTCCAATGTAATATGATTACGGACCTTTGGAATGGTGGATGTTATATGGGCCTCCTCTTTTATTTCCTTGGAATGATACTGGTGCAGTTGTTCATTGGTTGAAGTAGGAATTTTAACCTTACATCCATGATTTTTTGGGGTTTTCCATGAATATTCACTGATAGTAATATGAGTTTGAACCAAAAAATTATTCCATTCTCACATGGTTTGAATTGGCTAGAATTAGGATATTTTCCCGATTCTGGCATTTTAGAGTATGATGTTATACTTCTTCGATAGGGATATGAGTGTTTCCCAAGGCTTTTTCCCCTCTCACATGATGAGCCCCAGACAGAGTGGGGGTTTGAGTTGATCCTGGGCCTTTGGAATATATAGCCAGACTTTTTTGACAGGCATGTGCCACTCTCACCTAGTGAGACATGTTTGGAATAGGAATATGATCCCAATCTGATACCTCTCCATTTATCGGTGTATGTTGATAATCCTCCTTGGTAGGAGAAAGAATGTGTGCTTTCTCCGGTATAACTGTAACATCCTAGGTAATTAAAGAATAAATAATTTTCATATTTATTAATATTTACGAATTAAATATTAATTTTAATTAAAAGTGGTTTCTATGTTCGATAGCGTACTCGATACGCAACGATGAGTTTCTTTGAAAACTTACGTTGCACACAAGTAATAAAATAATTTTATTTTAAAATTTAGTTAACAAGTAGCCGTTGTACTGGTGGGAATGGATAGAAATAACTAAAATATTATTATATATGTTTTTAAATGTTTTTACATTTACCCAATAAAAGATAAAGGCTTAAAATACGGAAAGAGTTCAATTTTAGGCATTTATACCCTAATTTTCACTAAGGGTTCACTTATCACCTTTTGACGGCGAACTGTCATTAAATATAGTTTTGATCAATCTTATAAATTCTATTGGACCAAAAATATCTCTTCTTTAGAATCGGGACATCAAAATTTACTTTGTGTAAATTTTTGGTACCTTTCCGATAAAGTTCATTTTTTAATGAATAGTGTAAAATGTTGTATTTTAATTCAAAACCTCTTTTTAATCTAATTTATTTATATGATTATATTACCTTTTGAATTGGTTTTAAAGTGAAATTAGAAATTATTTTTACCATTAAATCTAATAGTGGTCGTTGGAATTAATTTCACTTTGAAATCGGACTTAAACTAGTGTCAATCTTTTGATACTTATTGTTTCATAAAAACACGCTATTTTCTCTGACAGCGGGAATTAATTATTAAATTAATTAATGTGACTTATATGTTTTTAATTTTATAAAATAGAATTCATTTTTGAATTCGTAATATCAAATATATCTTAGGGTAAATTTTTGGTAATTTTCTGAAAAACTTCAATTTTTGATGAATAGTGAAACCACTAAGTGGTACTTATAAAAACTGATTTTCCGTTTAAATGAAATTTTGCAATCATTGTGTTTTGATTTTCAAAAATCCAACATACATGGTTGTCATTAAGAAGTAAAATGTGGTTCAATGAGATTAAAATAATTTTTTGGTGAATAGTAACTTATTAAGTTTTTAATCGGGATTAGAGGTAATTAGTGTAGTTTAAGGTAAAAATAATGTTTTAATAAAATGAGATGAGCTTGACACATTTCCTAACCCTATTGGTTGTGTCATGGCCGACCAATACAACCCATGGGTCGATTTAGGGGACCCCATGGAGCCATTTGGGTGAGATAATGACTTTAAAGCCTTTTTTTAAATAAAAGTAAAAATGACACAAACATAATATGTTTTACGAAAAAAAATTGACATGGGGTTATAAAGATCATATTTTTGATTATAAATAGTCATTGGAAAGCTAAAAATATTTCCTACATCATAGTATTTTTTTTTATAATTTTTAGACTTTAAATAAAATAAATTATTTATGACATCATTATGATGCAGCGATGACTTCATTATTTAACGATTTAAATAAAATGGAAATATAATGTAATATATAAAACCTAAACATGTCCAAAACTTATTGGATGGGAATATTTCAAAGCCTTATCATCTTATATTCGAAATATATCAATGTGGGACCTTATAAATTCAAAACATGTTTGAAAATAAAATAATAGTTTCATGATTTCCAAAAGTGCCCCCCCCCCCTTTCCTCTTATAAAAGGCCCCCACCTCTACCTCATTCCACACACTCCTCAAGCCTTTGGCTCGGCCATACCCTGCCAATTTACTCTCTCCACATCCCTCTCCTCATCCTAGAGGATTCCCTTTGGGCAGAATCCTTTCAAAGGAAGCCTTTAGGCTCAAATCAAAAGGAGTTACACTTTTAAAGGTAATTCATTCTCTCTTGTTCATTTGTTTTATTTTGCTTCTCCAACCCCCTAAACTCTTTTTATTTAGTTCTTTTGGAACAACACCAGTATCTTCAATATACTAGGATGTTGTTATAAGATTTATTCGAGCTACACTCTCACACAACTACATCAAATGGTTAAAGAACATACGGTTTCTGTGGATGGTGAAATTCTGCCACCCGAAATGATGATTGTTCAATACTCATTTAACACCTTCAAAGGTGGCCATTATGATGTCACTATTTTTATATATGATATATAATATGTTTCTGTTTTCCTTAAACTTCTGTTTTTTTTTAATTTTGGGCATACCTTTATGGTTTCCATTATGGGTAAATGTGATATCTTCATTTAAGGAAGTGCGGACTACCGCCCCCTCAATGTGATTTGATTCGTTAAATACCATATGTGGGACGTATAAAGGATGGAACTATGATATTATATATGATATTATAATTGAATTATAATAAACTCTTATATCATTATGATTCCATTCTATAAAATACGAAATAGAAATGAAAGTAGTGTTCATGCGTACGTACGGCTTACCGTCTCCATGAACGGTGCATTTCATTTATTACCTCTAAATGATTATGTAATATTATAAATACATGTATATGCTGGATATATATGATATATATGATATCCAAATCAGGAATTTCATTCTGGATATAAAGAACTTTTGACCACACGAACAACATGTAATTGTAAGAAGTCCACTTTCGACTTAAGAACCAAATATTGACAAAACAAACATTATTTACTTAAATGGTTACATAATGTTTATAACATGGAAATAAGTGATATAAAAGGAATAATGAACTTTAAAAAGGTTATTACTCAATTATAAATTAACTCAAGTTTATTATTTAGGACGTTTTAGAACGATAGAGTCAAGTCGGACCTGAGGTAAGGGACTTCGTCTCAATCTACTTTCATTGAGGCATATTTCATTTTATAGACAACTTAATTTTATACGGTGTATAAAACCCTTTTACTTTTACTTTTATACAAAAGGAATCTTTTTCTAGGAAGCGTTTTACTAAACGACAAAAAGGAATTTTTTTAACGTACGCGGTGACAATGACCTTTTCCGCCACCGCGAGTATTATTTGGTCTTTGGCTTCCTCAACAAGCCGTAATGTTTTTAAAATAAAATAAATACCATATACTCTTTTATGTAATTGGTATGGAAAATGGTTTTGATAAAGGATTCTATTATGTCAATATATTTATGATATATTGTGATTGAAATGTGGAAATGTTATCATTCCTTTATATTGGTTTTATGTTTTATTATTTTATATTAGTACTTGGACATTTTAACGGGTGGTTATGTTATAAACCATATGACGGGTGGTGCTGTGAATACCAGGATGGGTGGTTACGTTATAACCTCCAATGCATTGGGTATGGAAGTCGTCCGTATGTCTATTCCATTAAGTATGTATGGAAATTGGCCATATGGCTATTCCATTAAGTGATATGTGTGGAAGTCGACCGTATGGTTATTCCACTTAAGTATGTTTATGTCCCAAGTTAACTTTATAATGTTATGTGTTCTTTATATGGGTTTTATGGTAATCCTTTGGTTACAAAAAGGTAATTAATGATACTTTATTCAGTGAAGAGTTTTTACTACTTCATGAAGGTGATGGTATTACTTTGATAGAGTATACATGGTTTACTTGATTTTGAAAAACTAACAGTTTTCATTCTTTTTGTATCCCTTACTGAGCTTTTTATGCTCACCCCAAGTTTTTTTTGAAATGTTTTTCACAGGACTTAATGTGGAATAAGGTCAAGGATGGGATCAAGGGAATGTCATTCTATATAAAACATGGAACTAGACATGTTTATTTTAAGAGTTTTTTTGTTATTTATGGAAACTTAGTAGAAGTGACTACATTGTAATATTTTGAGATGTAATAGTTATGTTCTAATTCTCTAAAACTCTAAACTTGAAAAGATCCTCAACGTGAATTATTCATTTAATTCAATATTAAGTAAGGTTTAAGGCCGGGGCCTTATAGTAGGTATAAAAGGTCGGTTTAGACAACTTTAGGAGTTAGAAAAGTGTTAAATTATAATATGATTGAAATGATATATCATTTACGGATTACCATGTTGCTTCTCCTAAGATATTTTTGTGTTCAGAATGGGTTTCCACAGAGGAAACAAAGCAACTATGTTGGGACGACATCAGGAGGAAGACAACCTTCCAAATCAGAAACCTGAGATGGTCGGAATCGGAACTGAACAGTTTGTTGCAGGGATGGCACAGTTGACTTAGGCTATAAATGGTGGTGGTATCAATGCACGAGATCAGCCAGATCAGCCGCAGAGGAACATGTCAGTGGTTGAACATTTCATGAGGCAACATCCCCCATCATTCAGAGGATCATCTGACCCTGTGCAAGGTGAAGGGTGGATTAAAGCAATGGAGAAGATTTTTTATGTCATGGGGTGTTCAGAACATCAAAAAGATAGTCTTGTTGTTTACCGTTTTGAAGGTGAAGCTGATCAGTGGTGGTCGATGGTGAAAAATATCAGGTATAGTGATGAGATTGAGGATCATAACTGGGACGAATTCAAAGGTATGTTTCTTGAGAAATATTTTCCTAAGGTGGTTCATCTTAGGATGGAAAAACAGTTCCTAGAATTGAGGCAGGAGGATGATTCAGTGGCTGCTTATGAAGCAAAGTTCACTCGATTGGCAAGGTATGCTCCAAACTTCATACGAGATCTTGATTGTAAAATAAACCGTTTTTACTCAGGTTTAAATCCAAAGTATCGAAGGGATTTAGCTTTTCGTTAGTTCAAAAGTTATGAAAAACTTGTTCGATGTGCGGAGAAGGTGGAAATGGAGTTTGCTGATGATCAGGTGTTCTATGACAAACAACAGAATAAGAAGTCTAGTTGGCAGGAAAAGGTGAAGAATTCATCAAAGAATCAAGGAGGTAAGAAAACCAAATATCCATCCTGTGAGAAGTGTGGTAAAATGCATCCTGGAAAATGTTTATCCAAGTCTGGAAAGTGCTACCGATGTGGTAAGATGGGACATAAGGCTCGTGATTGCACTGAAAAGGATCAAGGTGAAGGTAAGACCAAATTTGATTTACAGTTAGTGAAATGTTTTAAGTGCAATGAGATGGGTCACTATGAAAACGAGTGTCCGGCAAAGAGCTTGAGTGATGGGAAGTAGTTAAACTACAAGTAGAAAGGGGTGGTGAAATCCTTTGTTAATACTTCAGCAGATGTTGGGCCATCGAATTAAGTAGTATCAGGAGTTAAAATGAAGATTGGTGAATGCTCCGGTTTTGGAACTTCCTTCCAGGAATGGTGAGTTTGTTATATACAGTGATTCTTCGTTGAAGGGACTTGGTTGTGTCCTTATGCAGAATGATCAAGTAATTCCTTATGCTTCACGACAGTTGAAAACTCGTGAGGTAAATTACCCTACAAATGATTTGGAATTAGCTGCAGTTGTCTTTGCTTTAAAAATTTGGAGGCATCATTTGTATGGAGTAAAGTGTGAAATATATACTGATCACAAAAGTTTAAAGTATATATTCACTCAGAAAGAATTGAACATGAGACAGAGGAGATGGCTGGAATTAATCAAGGATTATGATTGTACAATTCATTACCATCCGGGAAAAGAAAATAAAGTGGCTGATGCTTTGAGTCGAAAAAAGTAATGCTTCATTAGCAATGTTGCATTTGGAATGTGATCCTTTGGTTACAGATTTGATGAACTTTGGCATAGAAGTTGTTGGTATAGGATGTTCTTCTGTTTTGTTTCAGGTATCAGTGAAATCTTCTCTATTAGACAGAATCAAGCAAGCACAGAAGCGAGACAGTGAGTTGAAGAAAAAGGTAGAGCTGGTTCAGAAAGGTAAGTTGCCTGAATTCAAAATTGATAATGATTGTGTTTTGAGGTTTGGGAAGAGATTATGTGTGCCTTGTGATTCACAGTTGAAGAATGAGTTGTTATGTGAGGCTCATAGTTCCCCGTTTTTAGTTCATCCTGGAAGTACTAAGATGTACAGAGATCTGTAGGAGTATTACTGGTGGGATGGAATGAAAAGAGATATTGCTGATTTTACTGTGAAGTGTTTGACATGTCAATAGGTTAAAGAAGAGTGGCAGTTACCGAAAGGGATGCTTCAGCCTTTACCAGTGCCATAGTGTAAATGGGAAAACATATCCATGGACTTTGTTGTGGGATTACCGAGGACATCTCGAGGTAATAACGAAATCTGGGTTATTGTTGATCGCTTGACTAAATCTGCTCATTTCCTTGCTATACGAGATACTTTTTCCCTAGATCAACATTCTCATTTGTATCTTAAAGAGATAGTCAGGTTACATGGAGTTCCCCTCTTCATTGTATCTGATTGTGATCCCATGTTCACATCTAACTTTTGGAAAGGCCTTCAGAAGTCATTGGGTACTAAATTAAATTTTAGTACAGCTTTTCATCCTCAATCAGATGGGAAGTTAGAACAAACAATTCAGACCTTGGAGGATATTCTACGAGCATGTTCGATGGATTATCAGGGAAGTTGGGACCAACATCTATCTTTGGTTGAGTTTTCTTATAATAAAAGCTTTTATTCCAGTATACAGATGGCACCATTTGAGGCATTATATGGGAAGCGGTGTCGAACTCCATCATTTTGGGATGAAGTGGGTGAAAGGAAGCTGATGGGACCAGAATTGGTAGATGAGATGGCAGAAAAAGTTCAGTTGATTCAGAAGCACATGAGAACAGCTCAGAGCAGGCAGAAGAGTTATGCGGATAACCGGAGGAAGGATATATCTTTCGAGGTAGGTGATCATGTTTTTCTCAAGGTTTCTCCTTGGAAAAGTGTGATGAGATTTGGTAAGAAAGGAAAGCTGAGTCCAAGGTTTATTTGACCATATGAAATTATGGAGAAAGTTGGATCAGTTTCTTACCGAGTGGTTTTACCTCCGAGTTTATCTCAGGTACATAATGTTTTTCATGTTTCAATGTTGAGGAAGTATATGCCAGATCCATCTCATGTTTTGAGTCCAGAGGTAGTTCAGCTGGAGGAGAACCTATCTTATGAAGAACAACCAGTACAGATTCTTGACCACAGGGATCAGGTGTTACGGAATAAGGTGATTCATCATGTAAAGGTTTTGTGGAAAAACCATGTGATTGAAGAGGCAACGTGGGAATCTGAAAATTCTATGAGGGATAAATACCCCCACTTATTTTGATTAGTGAATAAAATTGCGAGGACGCAATTCCCAAAAGGGGGGAAGGATGTAACTTCCCAGGTAATTAAAGAATAAATAATTTTCATATTTATTAATATTTACGAATTAAATATTAATTTTAATTAAAATGGGTTTCTACGTTCGATAGCGTACTCGATACGCAACGATGAGTTTCTTTGAAAACTTACGTTGCACACAATGAATATAATAATATTATTTTAAAAGTTAGTTAACAAGTAGCCATTGTACTGGTGGGAATGGATAGAAATAACTAAAATATGATTATATATTTTTTTAAATGTTTTTACATTTACCCAATAAAAGATAAAGTCTTAAAATACGGAAAGAGTTCAATTTTAGGCATTTATACCCTAATTTTCACTAAGGGTTCACTTATCACCTTTTGACGACGAACCGTCATTAAATATAGTTTTGATCAATCTTATAAATTCTATTGGACCAAAAATATCTCTTCTTTAGAATTGGGACATCAAAATTTACTTTGTGTAAATTTTTGGTACCTTTCCGATAAAGTTCATTTTTTTAATGAATAGTGTAAAATGTTGTATTTTAATTCAAAACCTCTTTTTAATCTAATTTATTTATATTATTATATTATCTTTTGAATTTTTTTTAAAGTGAAATTAGAAAATATTTTTACCATTAAATCCAATAGTGGTCGTTGGAATTAATTTCACTTTGAAATCAGACTTAAACTAGTGTCAATCTTTTGATACTTATTGTTTCATAAAAACACGCTATTTGCTCTGACAGCGGGAATCAATTATTAAATTAATTAATGTGACTTAAATGTTTTGAATTTTGTAAAATAGACTTCATTTTTGAATTCGTAATATCAAATATAGCTTAGGGTGGATTTTTGGTAATTTTCTGAAAAACGTCAATTTTTGATGAATAGTGAAACCACTAAGTGGTAGTTATAAAAACCGATTTTCCGTTTAAATGAAATTTTGACATCATTGTGTTTTGATTTTCAAAAATCCGACATACATGGTTGTCATTAATAAGTAAAATGTGGTTCAATGAGATTAAAATAATTTTTTGGTGAATAGTAACTTATTATGTTTTTAATCGCGATTAGAGGTAATTAGTGTAGTTTAAGGTAAAAACAATGCTTTAATAAAATGAGATGAGCTTGACACATGTCCTAACACTATTGGTTGTGTCATGGCCGACCAAGACAACCCATGGGTCGATTTATGGGACCCCATGGAGCCACTTGGGTGAGATAATGACTTTAATGACTTTTTTTAAATAAAAGTAAAAATGACACAAACATAATATGTTTTACGAAAACAATTTTTACATGGGGTTATAAAGATCATATTTTTGATTATAAATAGTCATTGGAAAGATACAAAGATTTCCTACATCATAGTATTTTTTTTTATAATTTTTAGACTTTAAATAAATTAAATTATTTATGACATCATTATGATGCAGCGATGACTTCATTATTTAACGATTTAAATAAAATGGAAAGATATTGTAATATCTAAAACCTAAACCTGTCCAAAACCTATTGGATTGGAATATTTCGAAGACTTATCATCTTATATTCGAAATATATCAATGTGGGACCTTAGAAATTCGAAACACGTTTGAAAATAAAATAATAGTTTCATGATTTCCAAAAGTGTCCCTCCTTTCCTCTTATAAAAGGCCCCCAACTCTACCTCATTTCACACACTCCTCAAGACTTTGGCTCGGCCATCCCCTGCCAATTTTATCTCTCCACATCCCTCTCCTCATCCTAGAGGATTCCATTTCGGAAGAATCTTTTCAAAGGAAGCCTTTAGGCTCAAATCAAAAGGAGTTACACTTTTAAAGGTAATTCATTCTCTCTTGTTCATTTGTTTTATTTTGCTTCTCCAACACCCTAAACTCTTTTTATTTACTTCTTTGGTAACAAAAACAGTATCTTAAATATACTAGGATGTTGTTATAAGATTTATTCGAGCTACACTCTCACACAACTACATCAAATGGTTAACGAACATATGGTTTCCGTGGATGGCGAAATTCTGCCACCCGAAACGATGATTGTTCAATACTAATTTAACACCTTTAAAGGTGGCCATTAAGATGTAACTATTTTTATATATGATATATAATATGTTTATGTTTTCCTTAAGCTTCTTTTTATTCATTTAGGGCATACCTTTATGGTTTCCATTATGGGTAAACGTGATATCTTCATTTAAGGAAGTGCGGACTACCGCCCCCTCAAAGTGATTTGATTTGTTAAATACCATATATGGGACGTATAAAGGATGGAACTATGATATTATATATGATATTATAATTGAATTATAATAAACTCTTATATCATTATGATTCCATTCTATAAAATACGAAATAGAAATGAAAGTAGTGTTCATGCGTACGTACGGCTTACCGTCTCCATGAATGGTGCATTTCATTTCTTACCTCTAAATGATTATGTAATATTATAAATACATGTATATTCTGGATATATATGATATATATGATATCCAAATCCGGAATGTCATTCTGGATATAAAGAACTTTTGACCACACGAACAACATGTAATTGTAAGAAGTCCACTTTCGACTTAAGAACCAAATATTGAAAAAAAAACATTATTAACTTAAATGGTTACATAATGTTTATAAAATGGAAATAAGTGATATAAAAGGAATAATGAACTTTAAAAAGGTTCTTAATCAAGTATAAATTAACTCAAGTTTATTATCCAAGACGTTAAAGAACGATCGAGTCAAGTCGGACCCGAGGTAAGGGACTTCGTCTCAATCTCCTTTCATTGAGGCATATTTCATTTTATACACAACTTTATTTTATACGGTGTATAAACCCCTTTGACATTAACTTTTATACAAAAGGAATCTTTTTCTACGAAGCGTTTTACTAAACGACAAAAAGGAATGTTTTTTTAACGTACTCGGTGACAATGACCTTTTCCGCCGACGCGAGTATTATTTGGTCTTTGGCTTCCTCAACAAGCCGTAATGTTTTTAAAATAAAATAAATACCATATACTCTTTTATGTATTTTGGTATTGAAAATTGTTTTGATAAAGTATTCTATTATATCAATATATTTATGATATAATGTGATTGAAATGTGGAAATGTTATCATTCCTTTATATTGGTTTTATGTTTTATGATTTTATATTGGTACTTGGACATTTTAACGGGTGGTTACGTTATAAACCATATGACAGGTGGTTCCGTGAATACCAGGACGGGTGGTTATGTTATAACCTCCAATGCTTTTGGTATGGAAGTCGGCCGTATGGCTATTCCATTAAGTATGTATGGAAATTGGCCATATGGCTATTCCATTAAGTGATATGTGTGGAAGTCGACCGTATGGTTATTCCACTTAAGTATGTTTATGTCCCAAGTTACCTTTATATATGTTATGTGTTCTTTATATGGGTTTTATAGTAATCCTTTAGTTACAAAAAAGTTAAGTAATGATACTTTATTCAGTGAAGAGTTTTTACTACTTCATGAAGGTGATGGTAGTACTTTGATAGAGTATAAATGGTTTACTTGATTTTGAAAAACTAACAGCTTTCTTTCTTTGTGTATCCCTTACTGAGCTTTTTATGCTCACCCCATGTTTTTTTTGAAATGTTTTTCACAGGACTTAATGTGGAATAAGGTCAAGGATGGGATGAAGGGAATGTCATGCTATATAAAACATGGAACATGACATGTTTCTTTTAAGAGTTTTTTTGTTATTTATGGAAACTTAGTAGAAGTGACTACTTTGTAATCTTTTGAGATGTAATAGTTATGTTCTAATTCTCTAAAACTCTAAACCTGAAAAGATCCTCAACGTGAATTATTCATTTAATTCAATATTAAGTAAGGTTTAAGGCCGAGGCCTTATAATAACAACTTGGTTTCAATGATCATAGTGTTGTGTTGTCCAGGATGTAGGGATATGAGTATACATTTGTCTCTTTATCTATAATAGTTATAGAATATGCTGGAATATCTCTTTATCAGTAACTAAAATAAATTATCAATTTAGAAATGTGTCTGTATGGATATAAGCTTGCACAATATCCATCTCCATTATATGTTAACATATATCTTTGATCAAAGTGGGGATATGTTCCTACTTGTTTCCTCCTTGTTCCATTAGAGTATGTCTATGGGCTTCATGCATGGGGGTGGGAGTATGAGCCTCCCCCATGTTTATTATGGAAATATGCTCGTAGAATTGTTCTGAGCATGTAGGGTTATGAGCCTACTTCTCGGTTCCTGCCATTGTACATCGATATACATCATCATATGGAGTGGGGATATAATCCCTCTCCCAGATATCCAAAATCTTCCTCCTCTGATAGATCTTCCTTTCAGCTCATGCATGGGTATCATAGGCGAATGTGTGTCAGATGGTACCCTCATTAGGTGACTAATGGGTATCAGCAGGATAGTGTTGGTGATGGAAGTTGATAGGTTCACTCATCAGTGGAACCTAAATTGAATTGGAGATGTATCCAGATTCATAATCCACCATAACCATATATAGAAGGTGGAAGTTTCCATGATCCATAGATAATCTCCCTAAGTGGTTGGTCATAGCAGTGAGGTCTATTGACTTACAAGCTTCCTTTTTCGGGTGATGTAGATTCACCAACAATCGTGATTAGTGAATCTCATGGGACGATTCCGTGGTCAAGATTGTACCATGTCGTTGGTACTTTTAAACCATTGTATTCTCTACCCACCATTATATCTATCGAACATGAGGGACTTCCTTGTAAACATTAAGGGTCATAGCAACAGATGAGTTACTGGAGCGAATTTTATATGATGAATACATTTCCTCAGGTTGGGATTCTGTCAATGAGAGTTTTATCTTCAATCATTCAAATAACAAGGAACAAGGGTACCAATCATTCCTATATTATGGGTATGAAAATTCTCAATCAGATATTCCAGGTCAACCCTATTTTCTAGAATTCTCTTTCCATCCATTCTATTTGAGTGGACTTTTTAGTGCGAAGATGGAAGAATCCCATTTTATGCTTATCTTACTACTTTGTTTGTATATATATTTGTAAAAAAGTTTCCTAAGAGATATATGTCGAGCCTATTAATGTTGTTTTGATATGAGAAGCAAGCAACATGGCTCGATAGATTATAACTAAATCGTTCGTTATTGGAGAGATTTGCGTCGGGTTCACCATTTTTGTTTCATTGGGTTTCGACACTAATGTAGGATGGGCTTCCCTTAATGATTTGACTGAGGTATATTTGAAGACCTTGTTCAATCACATGCATCAGTTTTACAATATTTTCCATCTTCAAAAGAAACTCTTGATGGTTCTGCCATCCATAGTTAGGTATGGACATTCTTTCCAAAGGTTGGAGGTTATCTAGGTTTTCAGACCCATCAACTCTTGGGGACTCACATTGGTTGAGAGTATGGTAGTTCAAAATCATCAAACACTATACGATGGAATTATTTCCTACTCCATGAATCTTATAGATTTATGATATGTTCATTAATCTCTTCCTAATCAAGATACATGACTGATTACCCTAAAGAAACGACTATAGGTTAATTATCCTTTTTATGAAATAGAATGGGATCTCTTTAGTGAATCCATATATATTTATATATATCCAAGGTTATTAATCATTTTATGTAATGGGAATCTTCTTATATACTGAGGCCATATAACCAAGTGTTTCGTAGCATGCTTCCACGTATGAAGGTGGTTAATATTCCAAGGAGTCGATTAAGCCATTGTGAGACATCCTATATATCCTGATTATTTTAGGAATCAAAACTAACATAGTTTGTTTTTCCCATGTATTTTAATTTCCTGTGGCGAGGAAATATTTTCAGGTACTGGCATACCAAATATTTGATCTCGAACCCCTTAAGGGGTGACCTATGTATCTCGAGTATAGAAAGAATTATATTTTTTATATTTCTCATGTATTGGGGTTTTTGGCATCATTATAGAGACCCAAAGTGCATATGACATGATTATGTGATTCCCTAAGCTCATGTGATCCATTATTGGTGTTATAAACAAGGGATGTAAAATTATCATTTAATTTATTATGATGTAGGGATTATGAATTGGGACTACCTTGAGATGATTTATTATGGGACTCGGGTCTTACAGATACGTCTAATATATCCTGGTTATGGATGGAATCAGATTCATCGTTGCTTGGTGGGTTTCTCAGTCAACTAATGGATGAGATAGGGTGATCATATCTTGGGACTAATTGAGTCTCACTAATTGAGGCGTTAGAGTTTGGGAATTACTTATACTGAAAGGGGTGTTTTATTTTATCTCAGGCCTTAGGAAGGAATCTTACACATCCTGGTTAATGTAGGAATCAAAGCCATAATAGTTCAGTTGATATCTGGACACACACACTAATGATTCACTATACCTTTGTAGGGGTTTATAGTTCATATGATATGATCTTTTCTAATCCCTAATCCCACATGATCCATACTCATTTTGAGAAAAAATGGATAGAAAATAATCAATTTCATTTCATTGAATAAGGGACTTAGAATCTAGGATCTACCCAAATGATTAATATAGGGATCGAATCTCAGAGTGAGGTGGCCTATGTATCCAAGATATGGCAGGAATCAGAGTCATCATAGTTCCCTTTATGTTAGGGCTTATACACTGAGGTTTATTTATATTTGGGGATTAGACATCGAGGAATAACAATGTCAAAAAGTCTTAAGACACCCTTTTGACATGGAATTCTAATCTGGAGGGTGTCATATGACCTAGTTGTCATGTCCTTGGATCCATCGCATGACCCATCTAAACACATGTGGAGGTCATTGCGAGATTCATTTTGGAATATTCCAAGGGGTGTCGTGTATCTTGGCTGACACCTCTGTGACACATAGTGAGACATGACCGACATGTCTTGAGGGAGTCACAAGTCCTAGCTGACTTGACCATAGAGTGTTGTGGGAGTATGGTTATCATGGACAGATGATTTTACGAGACTCATATGACATGATCAAACACCGTTATATGAGTTAGGTGATGTGTTCGAAGGATTTTGCAAGCCCTCGGTGACAGATCTAGAGGGTTTCATGATATCATTGTGGTGACTGTGGGGGGAACCATGTGTCTTTCTCTGACATGTCTGAAGTATTCTGCATGTCCCCAAGGGAATGTTGGAGGTGTGTCATGAGATCTAAGTTACATGTCCTGGTGTTGTCACATTTTTTTGGGTGACTCACATGAAGTACATGAGGGATAGAGATCATGTTTATATTTATGATGGGATGATATTTATAAAACATATTTCTTTCCCATGATTTATGTCGTGATGATGTTTTTTTTAAATTCATTTATTTTTATTTTTCTTAATATTTTTAATGATTAATATCATTTTAGAATACATATGTATGGTTTTCATTATGTGATGGGTGGGACCTATATATCCATCCAATTCATTGGGTAATGATTTATTTCTTATCATTTAATGATGAGAAAAAAGTCAATGGTCGTGTTCTAGTAATGGAAAATGGGGAAACCTGATCCAATATGAGAAGATAGGGAAACCATATCACTTATAAGAAAAAAACTAAAACTGGGGATGCTGTTGATTCCTTCCCAATATATTTAGTCCCCATGAAGTTCCCTGATATGTTTATAAAATGTGCCTTGACTTATAGGTAATGATATTACATATTTATGTGTCTTCCACAATTCCATGTCTTATTTCAATGTTAGGATTTTTTTATGATTTTGACTGCCTTATGATTCATTTCTTTTTAAAATCCAATATTTATACCATGATTCACTTTTATGATCTTTGATTTTCAGGATATGATCTTTTAATGTTATTACCTTATTCTCAAACCCTTATGATCCTATTAATTCTTACATATCTCCCATATTTACCCATATTTTGTATATGATCTCAAACATTTTTTATGTTTCATTTACAAGGGTTATAGTGAAATATTTAAGTAGGCATAATCAATTGGAAGATCTTTATAAGATATTTTTATGATCATTCAAAAAATTTGAATAAATTTTTCCAGGTTTCCAAAGGTACAAAACTATTAGAGTCTTCAAGATTTTTTTATGTATTATAATGAATATTCATTTAAAAATATGTAATTTCCATGTAAACAATTCCAAGGACCTTATATGGATATATTATCATATATGGAAAAGTGGATTGATGGAAACTGGACTTCAATGGTTAGGAATAATTCTATCCCATTCACAAGTAAATTTTGGGTTTCCTGTGCAGTAGTACGTGTTGTGTTCTGGTACACTAAAAATTCATGAAAGAGATTACTAATTCCCAGCCATATCTAATGGGAGTAATCCATTTTGGAGGTATTATTTAATGGGTATAATCCACCCAGTGGTTGGACCATATGGTTCTTGAACATTCCTATTTTTATCAATATTTTATGTGCTAACATGAACAAAAGGTGTTACTCTTTAGCGATGCAAGTTGTTGATGACCATTTCATTATAGTATTGATCTATCTTGGACATAACTACATTTTATAATGAATCATCCTAGGAATTCTATTATCATGGCACATAAGTCAATATTTGTTATGAGGGGATATCTTACAATAACCCTCAAACATATTGAAGTAAGGGGATGAGTTCTTATCTTTTGATGGAACAATCCTTGATGATCTATTTGATTACCAACTATGAGGATCTATTCACCTCTAAATCACCTATAAATATTGTAGTTATAATTCTAATCCTAAAATGAGGGATTTATAATATCCCTCATTTTAGTACAACCTTCTATCTATATGAAGGAGTAAAGATAAATTTCTTCTATTAGAGTGATAAGTTGACTCCAAATCTGAATTTTTTGAGCTTGGGGTCTTCTATTATCTTTCCATTTTGGGATCCTGAATTTTCCATTGAAATAAATTTCCCACATTTGGGGTCCATCATGAATATAAAAGATATCTACATTTATAAATTTGTTATTAATGGTCATTTTTTCTAAAGATGGGTGTTCTGCAATAAAATATACCTAGAACTAGATTTTCAATATTTTCTAAGGTAAAAACTATATATCAAACTACTCCAAGATAATCACCAGACATGATAAAAATCATTTCAACCGTGAAAGTATAATGATATATTTGAGACGGTTATTAGGAGAGAGAAAATGGACCTCATGGTGCTGTAAGTAGTGAATCAGTTTTTGGACCACAAATATTGATGCCGGAGATCTTTTTTAAATATCTAAACAATGAGTATGAGTGTCAAAGATGGTTTGACAGAGATAATAAGGATTTTTTTCATAACCATAATAATTATTCTATTCATAGAATGTGCATAGTGATTTCTTTAGGTATGTCACATATAGAATGTGTTTCATTCCCCCAACGGGTGACATTATATCTAGTGGGATCAATATATATTTTTTGATGTTGTGAAATGATTGATGAGAGTCACTAGCCCATTGGTATGTGCCCCCCCTTCTTCAACAACCTGATGAAAGGAATAGAAATACCTATAATATTTTATATAATGATTCAGATTTAGGAAATATTTCCATGATGTCCTCTCAACTCTTTGAGGATTCGAGGATTTGACATGCTAAGGATATCCTTTGTCTTCTCAGGGTAGACATCGATTGTCTCAGTTTTATATAGAGAAGCCAGGAAACATTCCGAAGGATATTCTAAGGGAACATTTTAGGGGTTCTATATTCATGCTAATATATCATTGTTTTTTGAAGATGGTCTCAAGATAATCTAGGTTGTCAAAATTCAATCAAGACTCAACCATAAGATCATCATCTTAGAATTCAAATAATTTTCTTAGGAAGTGTTTGAAGATGCTATGAACGACACATTGGTATGTCACACATGCATTCATCAAGTAAAAGGGAATTACCCAATAGAAAAATAATCCCCTATAGGCCCTATAGAAAGTGTATCCCATATCTTTTGTGGCCATAATTTATTTTTTATCCTTTAATAGTAATCTAAGAAAGAGTGGGATTGATAACCAGTAGTTTCTTCAATCATTTGTTCTATTAATGGGACTAGGAAGTCATCTTTCAATAAATGCCACTCAAGATCTCCAAAGTCAATTCAGTCCTCAAAATCCCCATTCTACATTTTCTGGGATGTTGTTGGCCATCTAGTTTGGATACTGAACTACTTATATTTTTTTTTTGAATTGAATGTATTCTCCAAATCACCCTTAATTTTGGAGGGATGGGTCAGGTGTCTCCTTCTAAATGCCTTTTTGTATCCCTAGTGGCCTTCAGATAATCCCATGTGATGAGTGGAAACCTCGATATCAAGGCCTAAAATTTATTTTTAATTATTGGATACCATTTCTCCATTTTACTTCATAAAGGATGTGTATACCTTCTTCCATTCATAATTCATCGCCACACAGATCAAAGTGGGCGGTGGATCTTCAGATGAAAATTTTTTTATTTCTCTATGTTAATCAAAAATGGTAGAGATATCTTCCTTAAATTACATAGGGGTGTCTCTGAGGTCCTCATCATCTTCCATTTCGTCTGGAGTTTCCTCGTCTACTTCTACATTAATCTTAGGGTAATTAGATATTGATGGAAATTTCTAAGAGCACGATGAGGAGTAAATATTTTAAAATTAGAAGACAAATCGAGTACCTCTAACCCTGATGATGGGATTGTGGTTTGTTAAAATTTATGGTGTGGAATGAGTAAATTCAAACTCATGAATTTATCACTTTCTAGATATTTTATGACTTCTACATCCCTGTGGAGTTTAGTTTTCAGGATTGATCCCATAGAAATCGAGCAACATGCACTTGAACAGGGACCCAATCCTTTTATATTATTAATTAGTATCTCATACTCTCTATTAAGGTTCATGAAAGGATTACTAAGGGTCCTCTTGATGATATTTATGGAATTGATTTATTAAAAAATTTCTATCATGGGATGTTTCCCTTCCCTATTATATTATCATAAATTTATGTATTGTGATTCAATGGATTTAAACAAGGATTTTTCCCACACAATTTCCCAACAATATCATTAATTCAATTTTCAATGCATTGTTCGTATGATGAGGGAATATCCTCAAAATAATGTATCTAAGGTCTTCCTAGAACAATTTTTGAGGCCATATATAACCAATAAACTAGGAATTATATGTCTGGTATGAGATCCAAGAACATAGTCATAAATATGATTAATCTGAGAGGTCTCTACAAATTATTATCATAACCCTGAAGGATTATAGTGAAGTATGACAACTTGAAATTATTCTAATTTATTTGATAATGTTTCTAGACCCGAATGAGATTTTAACCTGATCTATTTTCTATAAACAATAATCAAATATCAATATCATTAATCTATCTAATTATATATAATGGTATGATGTGTACTTTTATATCAATTTATTTTTCTTATTCCATGAATGTGATTATCAGGTATTACTCTTCATAATATATCTATTTATGTTATAATTCTGTAAGAACAACTACTACATCAAATTATTGAGGGCCTTAAAAATCCTCTAAGAGTGCTTCCCTAAGGTCTATTAATAGTCTCAACACACCAAGGATTGACATCATAGATGACTTTAGGGATAAATAGTTTAAAATTTCATAATTTCGGTCTAAAGACCTACACAGTGTAGAAAGAGGGTGATTTTCTCCATGAACTTTTTGAATTGATGTACATGATGTAGGCAGGCAGGCCCTTGGATCATGAGTTGATGGTACTTTTGTCCTTGGTAGATTTGAACAACAAGGTCTACCTATATGCTAAGGAAAATTGAGATACGATGTCTCTTATATTAGATCTTCTAGAATAATGGAGTTTGGAAAAAATTTATCTTGTGTAGGGTAACATACATGCTTCAGCATAGCTCGCTAGAGGTCTCTCCCATGAGTTTTGACAAAGGATGTATGGGTGGGGACATGACAAGAGAATTGAATCCTATCATGAAAATATCTTCCTCGGTATCCTCATCTCTGGTATCCTCTTCCCCTAATTACCCAATCAAGTTTTGGAAATTCAATTTCATGATCTCACTCATCATCTGAAAATGTATCCATCAAGTGGATATAATTAATGCAATTGAAGATAATCTCTTCATCTGATGAGGACTATGCATGACATATCGGTAGTTATGGTATTTCTTGTGTGATGGTTCCCATGTTTTTGGGACTGAATTAATAAATTATGGAAGATTTATAGAAAACTTTTCCCATGGTATAAGTTAATATTACTATTTAGTCATCATTCTCTTCTATCCATATATTTTTATGGAAGACATTCTCTCTAAAGACTAAGATACTGATGGATTGGGTTGTTCCATTACAAAATAGTCTGAGATCACAATTTTCTATTTCAACTATGGTCAAAGGGTAGAATGGGTCTGATTGATAGTATTTATGCTATTCAATGAATTATATTTGAATCACCCTTTATTTTATATTTTCTTGATTTCACTCTTCTCCTATTGGTGGTAAAAACACATCCAACCCAAGTGGGTTGCTTTTCTAGCTTCACCTACCTAGATTACACTATTTTCTACATTATTTCCTTGAAAATGAATCATTTATAGATGTTGTTCTCCAATGCACAATGGAAGGATATTTTTTTCAGCAGATTTATGTCATCATACTTACTAGGATTATTTTGATTTGGAAACATGACCATATTATTCTCCAATGTTGAGATGAAGTAACCTTGGAATTAGTCAATTTGAAAATAATAAACATTTTTTTCATCTCTTGAAACTATTTTTTACTATGATCATTTTGATCATCCTTAAAAGGTGGGGCTTTTGCTGATGATCAGGAGGAATAACCCCATGATATGGTGTAGGTTTTTGTGAAGTAATGGTTACAGGGGCCTGCTTAAGTGTAGGAGTGGAAACCTCTACATTACCCATTATCATTCCTTTAGTTGGTGGAATTACTCATGAATTATCTTTGTTATATGAAATATAGTCTTTAACTCTTATAGAAATCACATAATATTCTTGAAAACCACTATTGTATTTCATAGAGATAGGTTTCATTCACAACTCATCGTGAATAGTCTCCATAAATATTGAAAACAAGTCTTCTTGAGGATTCATCATAATCATGGAATTTGTCAACCCTTTCAACAGAGTGATGAAATCTGATACCATCTCATTTTATTTTTGTTTTCAATTTGAGAGGGAGAGCAATATTTTATTCCATAGCATCAAGTTGGATTAGTTGAGAGACTTCTAATAAATATCTTGTCATCATTTAATAGAATGTTTTATAAAACTATTATACAATAAAATCGGGCCCCAATAGTTATTGCAAGAAGAAACATGGTTTCAATACATCCTATTGTTTAGGGGTCCCCATCATTAGATCATAGAGAAACAAAATGGTTCATGTGATGTTGTGAGTCTCCCATTCCATTATAAATTGGAAATGTAGGGTTACCAATGATTGAAAAGAGAATATTAGGATCTACCCATTCTGGTCAAGGATTTTTTGGATGTACATGTTCACACCATTCTTCTATGGCTTCCAATAGATCCGTTAACAACATAATATTCTTCTTGACCCCTCTAAGAGTGTATGGTTGAGTAGGATAATGACTAGTGATAGTAGTAGATAGATAAAACTATAGAGGCCTCAATGGTATCTTCAGTGGGTTACCTCTTGGGAAGGACTATAAGGTTGTGTATGTCCATGTTCTTGTAGTGTACCTAGTAGAGGGAGATCACAAAATTCTTCTTTGGGACCCAAATATATTGGTTATTAGTACCCCAAATTGACAAGATTTTAGTGCTCCATTTGAGTCACTACGGTGAACACTATTTAATGGGATATAAAAATTTGGTGTTCGATTTGAGGATATTTTTGGAGAACTTATCCATGATGAATTTTTCCTCATAATATTTATACATGTAGGCTTCCCAATTCCTTCAACTCCTCCTCTGACAGAGAAAAAATTTCATGTAGTGTAATGGATCTAACCTTTTCTAGGTGTAGGTGAGGTGAAAAGTAACGTTTTCTAGCATTGGTGTTGGTTTCACTTTGAGGAGGTAGTGGTGTAGTAATTGTGGGAATGAAAAAATTCAAGTAAAGGGTCCAATTATTGTTATTCACACCTAGTTGAATCATTTATATTTTTATTGGATTATGAATCAAAACCACATCCTCTAGCTCATATTTATTGGCCTCGGTCTTTGAAGGATCCTTATGGCCAGTGTAAATCACATTGACAATGAAAAATATATTAATTCATCTTCATTAGTACTTTTTTAGACTTCCTTTGTGTCCAACCTCCATGAGGCCTTATTCTATTCTATGATAATTCTCTTGAATCCATTTGATGGAAGGTGATAAAAAATGAATCTACAAATAGTTTAGTCTTGTGTGATCATAATAAGGAAAACTCAATCATGGAATTAGATGAATTAGGATGATTTGTTTAGTGAATTTTCCCCTTATTTGGAGGAGACTATCTATGTAGATTACGAGGATGATGAGTTGAATGAACCCCCGACCATGTGGGCTAGTGATATTCCTACTCCATTTACACAACCCTTCAAGTATGATATGCCATCCTAAAAAATTGTTTTGAAAAATACCCCAGCCTTATAGATTGAGGTTTCTCCAAGATGTTTATGGATACTAATGCTTATTTCACCCTTCTAATATTACAGATTCATGTTTTAACATTGGCTAGGTGCATCGTTCTATTTGAACATGAATCCCTTGAATCTATTGAACATTGTGAAATATCTAAAAAATTATTCTATTGGAAGATTTAATTCCCTTAAACATGAATCCTTGTTGATATTTTCAAATTCCTAGTGTAATATTATTTCAATGATTTTCTCTCTTCTAGCCTGAAGTTGGTTAGATTTAGTGGGGTCCTATATTATTGAGCATATTGTTATCTATGAAAAGAGTCAACTTCTAGAAGATGGCCTAAAGTAATGAAGTTTCTTGATTCCATCATTGGATATATTCTCTTATTAGGGAATGAGGTTAAATTATATTCTTTGAGTTCACCCCATATCCCAATTTTAACATTATCGGGGTATATGAGATCAACTAGCATAATACTTTTTTACGTGTTGAGGTATGCATGTTGAAGGGATCCTTTTTCCCAATTTTAAATGACGTGCAGTTAAGAGATCTACCAAGTTTATTTATAATTGTATCCCTTTTATTACATTGTCATTATTATGATACTCATCATAGGGTACAAATTTCTATCTCAAGTGATGAAGAGTATCAATATATTGATGCAGATTTCATGGAACCATTTTCTGAATATACTTCTCAAAGGCAGAACTGAGAAATGGATAATGACCTAAATATAGCAAGAAAAACTTCTTTAGCCAATTTTCATCTCATTTTAAATTTATCTTATTCTTAATTTTCCATAGGTTCCTCAACTTGGTCCCACCAATGTGTACACCTTCCCACTACATGATAATAAGTAGTGAATTGGCTGGAACTTCCTCTGTTTTGTTGGAAGACATGATTTATATGTGTTGTTTACGGAGTTTTCTTCTCGTTAGGTTTTCTTCGTACTGTTTGAGGATTTATACTATTAATGAAAAGGTACAAGACACAATAGACTTTGTTTTATTACTATCCTTATGATTGGGGGCTTTCTAATCAGTACATTTCTTAGTGGATGAACCTCTTCACTGAGTGAAACACTACTAAGGAGATAACATTAACAGGGAATTCCATCACTGGGAGGACTACCATAGTGTATTATAGAATGTTCAATACCCTCTTTGTATTTGATCTTTTGGCAAAATAGATTCCTTTTATGAGTCTGACAAGGAAATGGATTCTTGAGATAGATCATATCACAGAGATAAAGAAGGATTTCAAGTTGATTTGATTGGGGAGGAACATTAGAATTACTACTACTCTCCATATAATTTTATAATGGGAGATTTGGATCCTAACAATACATAGATAATCATATAAGGGATTAGAGAACACCATTATCAAGTAGATCATGATCAGAGACCAACTCTTCGGTGATTCTTCTTTCAGGATGACTTATTGGGAGTGACTGGGTCCATTTGGTGGGGAATGTAGTTTTTAGGTTGGGAAACCTAATTAACCCGGACCTACATGTCTACCAAATTTTTTCAAAAGGATTATAGATTTCTTTCCAAAGTCTTTTTCCTACTGTGTAGTGGCCATTGGAATAGGCTAGATACCTTCAGTTATAACGAGGTTATTGACCTGATCCAGTTGTATTTATATTGTGGGGGAGTTCATCCATGATCCTCTTACATGGGATCAGACATGTGAGTCTCCTCAAAGATGAATTGTTGATAAATCATCACATTCATGGGGAATAAATTTTTTTCCCACCCACCATATCTCATACACTACTAGTGGTGTCATTATTATATCTTGGTAGGCATGTAGGATGTGGGCATGGATATTCTTCTGCCCCTACTAATGTCAAGATGTTCTTGGTGAATTTAGTGATTCAATAATATATTTATGAAAATTCAATTTATATATTAACTATAATCACCTAAAACATTGTGACCATTTTTTATAGTGGATAACAATAGTAATCAGGTATTGGTGGAAATATTTAGGTCTCCCGCCCCCATTTGTCGCCAAGACATTCTAACCGACTTCTATCAGTGATGCCGACCGAGACAGCTGGAATGGATGATAATTGAAGATATGTGAGTACGTATGATAAATATTTGACACTAAATTTTACTCGTGGAAAGCACTGTACACCAAGAGATGAGGGTGCTTTTGGGTTTGACTGATGTGAAAAGGTGTTTTCACCTGCTCACTGTTTACAGCTGACATTGACTGGTGGGATTTTTTGGAATTGGAAGGTGTATGTTCATGATTAGTATTTTCCACTATATTTTTTTGTGGACATATATGAATTCTACTAGATTATTCAACTGTTTGGTTTATTATAGAAGGATAGTGTATTTTATTTCTCTATGTTTTCCACTGTAATTTAATTAGAAGGATTTTCTAGTGGGGGATGAGGTGTGGCCTCACTTTTTGTTGATCGTTTTCTTCCCATTAAAGGACATATTGTATTTTCAAGTGTTGATTTACTAGTACATACTATTTATGGAAGATCCCTCTTTATGTTTATAGTTTTTTACCACACTGTTTTGGCATCGACTCTTACTGGTAGGAGCCCTTTGGAAGGACCATTATGTTTTCAGGGTGAGGCTGTCGGTGGCCTCTTAGTATTCCTCCCTAAGATGGGGAAGGAGTTTATTATTTCATTTTAGGGATATTCTTATAAACTAATTGGTATATTAATCAAAACATCTAATTCTAGGCCAATGTATACCACTGAATACATGACTGGTGGGGCTTCATGGTATGGAGGACATAGATGAAATCCTCTAGGTTGTAGATAGTCCCATTCTGATAGTACTCATAGATCAGAGTTGGTGTGACCCATCATTGAATTTCTTTGGTTGGTGAATGCATCCAATGATTGTACGAGGACCCAAAATGAATCACTATAAGGGAATAAATAGGTGAGAGTTGGCATGAAAGAATTTATATTGAAAGGATATATTTTTTAGAAGTGCCTGAAATATGGGTGACAATCACAAAAAGGAAAATCACATCAAATAAGAATCTTAATAAATTAAAACATAAAGGATGGATTTTATTTTTCATCCCTCTTCCATTTTTAGTTAAATAAAAGTCTGATGGGTATGTAATACAATTATCATGTTTAAGGATTCACATCAAGTTTACCATTTTTTGTTTCCAAATGTCATGTTGGGTTGGAATGGTGTTTTGTGGAGTCGGTGGAACAACCTTCACATCAGACTCCTACACTGACTTCCCTTTTGGGTGATTTATAATGGGGTTTATTCATGGAAATGGAAATAACCAAAATTTATTATATTTTTGATTACTCATAAAACTACTTTCTAATGGCATAAGGTCTAAAGGAATAATATTCAATGATAATTAAGAACTCCCATTAGTAGGGATGATAGAGGTCGGGCTCACCTCACCCTTTGGGGGGGGATTTTTTCCAACTATCATACTCTTATAGATTTAATAAATATTTATGAATACTTTATTAATTCACAAGTATAACATAAGCCACAATGTGATTATTAATTTGTTATGTGAATGTTTAGAGATTAGGATCATCGGTATCTATTAGGGGTTCTTCATTAATAGAGATATAAGTATGTATATTAGGTTCAACATAAATGGTATCATTTAATGCATGGATTATAGATTTTTTGGGTTTTTTGTATAATGATTCATGTTTTAAGACACACATTGGGGTTCTCTAGAGTTTATCACCATTCAAGGATATTGAAGTTATTTTAATGTTAGGATGAAACCCATGAGATGGGATTTGTATGTGTCCTCATAAGAGGAATCAGAACCCACATAGTTTTTTGATGCTTAATGGGACACCTCAAACCTTTTATGGTATTATGATGAGGGTCAATACATTCATTTTAACATCATGTGGAGAGGGCATCTTGAAAAAAGGTTCCTAGTCAAAGTTGGGTGTGATGATTATGTTTAAGTATCCCATGGAACCTGAAAGGGATGTGGGATCCCATGTTGATAAAAGACAATATTATTATTGTTACCCAGAGTGAATTGGGTTGATTTGGGGTATCCGGATTAGAAATCAAAGAGTATTTCTATGTATCCCTTTTAGATGGGAATCAAATCCCACATAGGTTAGTTATGAGTACACATTCCTTTTAAAGGATTGAGTTGGAAATTATACTACATAGAAGAATTCCCATATGTCGTACTCTAACATGGTTAGGGATTATACTAAGTAAGAGTCTAATATGAAGGTTATATGGTGACATGGTTGGGTAATATTCTGAGTATAGTGCCCGTAATTCTTCATTGGGATCTTGAATATATCATGATCACCACCAACCACTTTGACCACATGATTAATTATTTGTGTGAGAAAAAATAAGATGTTATAGGTTTAGGAAACCACAAAATATTATTTGTCCATTGATGGATGAGACCCTGAAACAAAGGTAAAGGGAAATATAATTTTCTCTGGTTCCCATTCCTTCCATCATTTTACCCTCGACCCAAAGGGAGGGATAAAGGGATTTGAAGTGCCCATATCCTATCATATTTTTGTTACTAGGATAGCCACATTTGATGATCTATATGGATACAACCCATGGGTATGTAGAAGGAGGAAGGAATAAAATATGGGAGGTATGGAAAGAATATATTGGTTCTTAAAATATGAGGTATTACCTAAATCTTGTTCCCATGGAAGAGAGGAGGATCCCATTATATTAAAAAGTAAGCATAATCCTCACCCTCCCCACTAGGAACAGGAGTCCCCAGGTCATACAGATGATGCTGGAAGCACAAGGTTATAACCCTTATCTCAGAGGACCAAATATCCCTAACACATCCCTTTGGGTTATGGCCCTCTTGACCAAAGGGATGTGTATTCACATGCACTATGGTAACAGTACCCATTATGTAGGATAAGTGAAATAAATATCTGACTGATGGAATGCTTATAAAAATTGGGATGTTCCTTCTACCATGGTCTTATATGTCTAGAGGATTCGATGGAGGTTTTAATTCCCCCCCCCCCTCAAGAAAATAGATGCAAAGAAGTAACATCCAAACCAGTGGTGGATTAGAAAGGGTTTGGGAGGAGGATCATGTAGGATAGAGGCTCAGTAAGCCGAGGATGTATCATGCATGGTAGACATGGGAGGACTGTATGAACTTCACAAAGGTATTACTACATGATCTAAAGTTGTTTTGTTGATGTACCACCTAGAAAAAAACACATGGTAGATTATATTCTATAGGCCTTAAGTTACTCCCATGGTGTCCATAGATGGATCACATGTAGGCCCTTGTTTTGTGATAGGGCCTTAGTGCTTGTGATTTTCAAACAAGGGGAGGGTTTACACTACAGCTCTTATATATTTCAGAACTAGAATGGATTTGAATTTCACCAACCCAATTTTCCCACTTCTATATCTTATTATTGAGATGCCTAAAAGGTTTTCGTGGGGATATGTGAAGGCTTATTTCTAGTAGAGAATTAAGGTTTATATAGTATTTTCCACTGTTTAATGGGGATCTACAAGGTCTTATTTATATGAAAATATGGGACCCTGGGTGATTGTGTTGGTTCATGTATGTATATCACATAGGCCCGTCGCGCAGTCTAGTATGTAGGTACCCTGGAAATCATCATTGTTTTTGGGGACCTAGGGAGTGGTTCTTTAGGGAAGGGTGTAACCCTTGTAATTATGCACTTCTCTTATTTTCTTCTCCCTAATCTATTTAAAATTAATATATTTTCATCCATGGTAAAAAATTAAGTACCAACAACCATTTGAAAACATTAAAACAAAATATTCTTTCCAATATATATGAATTTTTTTTCATTATTCCATGAAACAATAAGAGAAAAAATTCTCAACAACTCATACAAAGATAATATTGAAATTATGAATTCAAAAATGAAATTAATATTTTGAAATAAATTTCCTTATAATTTATAAAATTAAATATAATATTCACAAATAAAAATAAAAAAATGGATTTCTTTTAGAGAAAACATATTTTTGAAAAATAAAATCCCTTCAATAAAATTTATGTTATTATTTTCTGATAATTTATCAATACATTTATATTGAGTATGAGATATTAAGTTATTTCATAAATCATTTATTTCTATTCATGCACACAAATTAATAGTCGGGTAATATGGGTCAAAGTTAAATAATAATAATCAGTTTTCCACTAAAGATCTATATTACCCATCTTATATGCTATAGAACATATTATTTCCCTATAATAATATATGATATTACAATTTCCTTGTGAAATATGGGTTGATTGGGTGTCATACCATCATATAAACATGAAGAGTTTTCATAACATGATTTATATAAATATATTTCAGCATAAGGTACCATTAATAATCCAATGTCTGCTTTGTGGTGAACATGTAAATCATACAATATAACTCACTAATTCAATAATTAACCCAAATTCCTAGCATAAAAAACCTCAAAATACAATTAAAAAATGAAATACATAAAAAATAACTACACTAAAATTAGAAAAGGTAATTTAAGGTACACATACCATCTTATTTGTATTTGTAGATGTATTGATTTATACATATTCTACGAAATATATTATGTATAAAAAATATCTAAGATATTTAAATCAACACATGGATGATATGAACACTAAAATTAGTATTTTAGGGTTATGATTACTATATTCCATGTTAATGTTAATAGGAATTAACCATCTATAAATCTTTTTATCCCTCCTATAGACAAATTTAACATGATTTTAGGGATTGATTTTGTTAGTCCACTTAAGGGAATAATTATCTATATTAATGAAAACACATTTATTATTAACCTACGATGTTTAATCATTGAAAGGGTAATAATAATAACCAACTACAAAAAATTGTGTAATGTAGTTCTTGATAATAAAATTACATTATATTCTTAGCCAAAATGGATTGAGAAAAACATAATAACTGGGAAAAGAATATTTTGTGTTAAGGGATATGTTTCTCACATTTTTTGGTTTATATCTCTTTATAATGTATATCACAAGTAATATATATAATTTATATTTCATTACCAATATTTTCTGGTGTGAAGTAATTATTTTAATGTGGATGAAATTTATATAATGGTGACTGTAATGTGTTAGGTTTATATATAGAAAAACGTTTTATAAATGAAATATTTGTAATAATATAAAATATATTATTCAATTTTTTTATGTGAATTGGAATTTATTTGTAAATAATTCATTAAATATAAAAATAATATAACTTTATTCATTTATAGGTTGAATTATAGAAGTAAATGAACTATACCTATGTATTACACACCATATATTTTTACAGTACATAGATAATATAAAACCATTAAAGGTTTAGAAATTAATAATGGGAAATAGTTAGATAATTAAAACCAATATGCCTTGAAAATCCCTAGAATTATCTTAAATACCAAGGATTACCAAAATCCCAAAAAACCTATAATGGGGATGGTCTCAATGAAAGAAGAAATTATTATTAAAAATCTAAAATATGGAATGAAGACTATTTAATGTGAAGTAAGAGTAGAGTTAAAAAATAAATATTTAAGTACATATAAATTATTATCAAAATTAATTAATTATTTAAATTTAATTTATATATTGAAAACAATGATGGAAAATGATAAAGTGGAACTAAAACAAGAATAATATATTAAGGTGTCTTGAAGTGGTGATTCCTTAGAGTGTCTCTTCAAACCTGATTCACCCCCTTAAGAGCTAAAAACATCTAATTTGGATAGTATGTAAATCCACCCTCGTGACCTTTGATGGATGAAAGATATTTTTCAACATTATTACATTCTCTCAAAATATAGAGAACCTCCATTTGGAGAGAAATTAGATTCATACACAATCCGATAATGTAACTAATATAGCATGGTGTTTCACAATTATTTTCCAGAATCCTTTGGAGAATTTGAGAAAATTTTATATGATGTCTTTATAAAATTAAAATATATATTTTTAATTTCAATATAGTTATAAATTTAAATTTTTTTAAAAAATAATTATTTTTAATTGTGTCGGTTATACTATATTTAGACTAGAAATTTTTTTCTTTCTTTTCAAATAACTATTTTTTATACTATTTTATATTTCACCCAATTCGATTAAATTGATTTGTTCTAAAAATATCATTATTTAATAAATAATATGTTCATATAATCAAAATTATAAATTGATATGGAAAAAATATTAATAACACATTTTATTTAAAAACATAATTTTTTTAGTAAAATAAGTTAATAATTAGTTTTTTTAAACTAGATTTATAAATTTTAGATTTTAAATTAGTCAAAAATTACTTCATTTTTTGACTTAAAACTTAAAAACATGGTTATTAATGATTTACGAGTTCTATTTTTCCTTTCAAAACTTGGATAAGTAAGACCTAGCTATAACCCTAAGTACATGTCTTAGAATATGTCTAGGGATGAAGAAAAGTATATGAAAAATGTCTTTGAATTTTAGTAAAGGATATAGTTAGTGGTTTCTTATAAATATATCCATGTATGGATACTAAAATAAGATGTGGCTAAAGAAAATCTGTACATATGGGGAATAAAACTAAAGTTACTATATTGATCTAGACTCATTTGGGAACTGGTTCCCAAGAATGGTCATTGCTATACAACTAGTTTGACAGTTCATGAGGATATTTTTTGGGAATTTAAAAACCATTTATGAAGCATCATGAAGGATTTAAATATAATTTGGATATATATAACGAGGATAATACTAATATACATTAGATGTCACACCCCAAATTTTAATTTATTTTTATTTTACTATTTTTTGGCTCTGGGTCTTCACAGCAAGGTCCGAGCTGGGTATCAGTTTAAAGTTATTTACTATTTAATAAAAATAGTGGATTTCAGAGCCATGCGTGGTCATTGCACATTAAGAGGTAGCTACAAGGTCATTCTAGGTGGCCACGCAACTGTCTAACGGTTGAAATAAAAAAAAATTATGTGAGTAAGATGAGTTAAATATTTTAAACGTAATAATCATGTTATTATTGTGGGTATAATAAATTGGCCATTCTTAGGAATTTTTTAATAATTCTTTTATTATTTAAAAAGAAAAAAATTATTTTTAATATAATTATTAATAAATTTTTAGTAAAATTCTTATTATTATTTTTATTATCTTAATTTTTTTTCATTAACATTATTATTATTATCATCATAATTATTATTATTTTAGTCATTATTTTTATTTTTATTATCATTATTAATTTATTTTTATTTTTATTATTTAAAAAAACTAATCTACCCATCCTATGTGATGGTTACATACCAATCCCCCCATTCATCCTCATGTTTGGCGCACCAGGCCCCCTTCGACCCTAGCATTGTGCTCTAGCCCCACCACTATCCACCCTCGCCTTGAGATCTCTCCCACTACCTTCACCCTTATAGCCTCCACTCTTAGGCCTCTGCCTTCGTCCCTCGTGCCACTTTCCTACCAGCGAAGCCCTGCAGACTTCACCCTTGTAGCCTCCTACTCTTGGACTTCACGTTCACCCATACTCAACGCACCTCTAGCCAGCCGCCTCGCCTCGCCATATTCCAACCTCCCGACACCAGCATTTCCCCCTTCCGTGCTCACCCTCTCCAGGCATTCCCTCGCCCTTCCACATCTTTGTCCACCTGAACCTTGTGAGTACTGAACCCCTCCTCTACTCCAGTATTTTTCATTTCATATTGTGGTGTTTTTATTTATGTTGACACCTCTTTGACACTCTTTTTAATCTTATTATAGATTTTTGAAATTATTTTGATTTGTGAAAAGTAGATTTTTAAGGTTACTTATGTGTAATTCCTAGAGTCTCAACACATAGGGTGTTTATTTTAAATTCTATTATTCCACTAAATGGAATTGGGGGGTTTCATGAAATGTTTAGCATTTATTAGGGTGTGATGGAAGTTGTCTATTTGTGAAATCGGTTTGGTGTGTTTGGTTTAGTAATTCTATGACTTGTTTAATGTGTAAAATATTTTGTAAATGGGTTTTATGGTTTCAAGGGGACGTTATTTATGTTATTCATGTTATTTGATTAGTTGGTTGTGGTTTTAAAGAAAGTGGTGGTTTTGTGAAAATATTTTTGGGTGTCCTTTTGTTGGTTGGGTGCTCCATTGGAAGTTGGAACATTAGTGGGTGCCCTAGGTGCAAACATTGATGTTCTTTCGAATGAAAATGACTGCTTTAAAATAGATTTTTCATAAAACATTGGTGTCTTGAATGGTCCGTCATTTCTAAAAGATGTTCATCCTTATTGGATAATTAATTAAATATTTTGTGGATCCTTGGTGGTACACGCACACGCATACATAGGTACATATGTTTACATGTATGTATATATCTTCCATGCCCATATTCTCTCATGGTGTGGGGAATATGTACATTGGATTAAGGGTATATTTATTTTTATGATAATTTATGTGTGTGTGTTGGTGTGAGAGGTTTTCATCAAAAGCCTCAACAACCGAAGTATCTCAGCTCAGTCCGCTTTCTTTTGAGGTAGGTCCACCGTGCCCATGCATTTAATTTGAATTCCATGATTTATTAATCATTTTTTAAAAAATTGTATTATATATTAAAGTGATACATATATATATGTAGATATGTATATGTGTTTGGTGAAATGGATTTCACCACATAGTGATTGGTTTCCCATTAAATTTTATAACTTGTTTAAGCTTGTTTACAAAGTGCATTAAATTATGAAGTCGTCAAAGTATTTTGAAATAGTATAGTGAAAGTTCCCTAGTTGTGATGTTTATATTTTTAAACTAAAAGGATACGGTTAAATATGTTGTTTAAAACATGACTTTTTTGGAACCTTGAAGCAGGGTTTGTTAATTCGATGACATAAAGGCATGTTTGGCACTTTTTAAGTATGTTGTATGTTTTTTACCCGAAATTGGAAATGAATTTAAGAAAGGAATTTTGTTTGGAATATATTTATGGTATATTTGATTGATGGTATTAAAGGCCCAGTTGGATCCTTATGTTACTTTGAAATATTGATTGCCCAGCTGAAAACTTAAAGTGCTTTGTGAAATGGTTTAATAGTTCATGTGACATGATGAACTGATTGGAACCTTGGTTGATATGATATGAAAATGATTATATATATATCTAGTGGGAACCTCTATAGGATGGATATCCCTTTATTGGTTATTGTATAGGGTTTTCATGTTTTGGTTATGCAAGTGCGGTGATGTAAAGTATGATGAGTCATGCATGTGACAGCCTCCTACTTACACAGTATTACTAACACCATGGGTTCCTTGGTGTCTTTTAAAGGGTCGAGTGACGGTTGTTGATCAATCCTGATTAGATGGGTTAGTACCCCTATGATTTGGTATTAGTCCAGGAAGGTTGTGCCACTTGTGTGGCGAGGTTATGTAAGCTAGTTGGTTATTGAATTAGAGGATTAACCATACTTCGACAGATGGTTCTGAATCGAGTACGTCTAGGGATCACTCTATAGATTTTTAAGAAATGCCCATAGTTTCATACTTCTATATTTCATCCTTCTTTTATGGCACTTTTGGTTATTTGATCTCATGCCACTTTTACCTTTATTTTTATAATATAGAACATGTTTTTATACTAGTTGGATTAACAAAGAATTCATTGGAATTACTTATATTCTTTAGTAATTAATTTTAGAAAATTGAAATAGAAAAAATGGTTTTTCTTAATTGAAAATTTTGTTACCTATTTTGTTAAAGGAATGGAATTCCATATTTTTGTACTAATACTATTTTCAAATTAGTAAGAATGGATTTCATTTTAGACGTGGGGAATCATGTGTGGTTTATTTTGGCATTCTTATTGAGCATCTCAGTGATCAATCCTACTCTATATTTTCAGTTTCAGGTTCTCAAATTTTCACATTGCTCTGGGAGAGAGCTTAGTCCTCAGCTGGGTGGTGACCTAATAGGTCACACAGAGGTATATAGAGTCTATTATTTTTTCTCCTTCTGCTGTTAGTTTAATTTTTTTGTCAGTTTCTTTTTTATTTACTTGTGTTTCATCTATGGTCCAAATCATTCCCACATGTTAGTTTTGATGCCTGACACTGGTTTCCAACCCATGGGGATCGGGAATTCCCTTTGGGCTATGCCACAGGCCAGCTCGGTTGACCAGTTAAAGGTCGACCCAGGTTGGTTCGTGAAAAAATGGTATCAAAGGAGGTTCTTTATATTTGGAATGCCTGGAAGATGGAGATTATGATTTTTAGTTATCAAGAGGTAGGATATGGTTTAGTTCCTAGTCATCACTGATCGTGATGAGACCGGAGTTTACAGGGGTAGTCTGAGTTTTGAGTCTTCGTATTCGGTTGTTTTGGAATGAGGGATGGAAATGGAGACGAATCAGTTTACATTGCGGGATCACATGGGGTGGAGACACATGTGATTCCCAAGTTCCCGACTCAAGGCCATCTTAGTGTTATGTCTTACTTGGGGTATGGATCACCACCATGTCACCGGGTTGAGGATGTGCACTAGTTCCTCATTCCAGTGGGTTATTGTTGTTTTTGTTTCATTTTGACCTTAGTTGATGAGAGTGTGTTAAAAATAAAATCAATTTTGATACGGAAAAGGTGTTGCATTTAAATTGTTTTGAAATTGGTGAAGTGGTTTTTTAAAGAGAAAGTGTATCGATTTGGAAAATTTTGTTGTGTTTTTAGATTTGATAAGGGAAAGAGATGTTTGAGCCTTGGAATTCTTTATTTAGGGTCACATGTGCTGGGGTATGTGTGGAGAGCATGTGGGAGAACTTGTTCACAGATGATTTAAGTAAGAATGAATGAATGCACCCGAAACAGTTTATAAGAAGAAATAGATGAGTTTTAATTATTTAAATGAAATGGAGGTTTTTGGAAAAGTAATTTTTACTTCTGTTTTTTTACGTTTGGCATGCCTGCCTGTTGCCCTTAGCTTGGGATGTTGGTTTGATAGTCCTTTGGGCCGATGCTGATCATAGTTATTTTTTATATGTTGTTCAGAAAATTCCGCCCAGAAATGTCTCGAGAGTTTTTGATATTTCATGCCTAGTTGTTGGTCATTCTTGGAAATTACATATCCATCACGATGAACATGGTCCATTAGAAGTAGAAATGTGTCTTGAAGAGGTTGAATGCATCTTCAGGGTATTGGGAACTACCAAAGCTATCATAGTGCAGACTATTTTGGGTTTGTTTGAAGGTATGGATTTCGACGAATGAGATTTTTTCACCCCATCATCACTATTGTAACACACCAATATTTCATAGTATATTCTTTCTTCAATGTAATTCAATAACTTTCACTACACGCAACACCGAGTTTTATCGCACCAAGACTTACCAAACTTGCCATTCAAAAGCGGTTATGAATAGTATTAACTGAATCTTTAACTTTATATAATCCTTATAATTTTAGAATCCAAATTATGAGTTTCTTAGACATAATGTAAGAACAAATACATTTTTTCAGATAAAAGAAGTATTTTTCAAAAAATGAAATTTTACCACCTTTTAATGGTGAAGACTTTTTAAATCAAATATTTGAATCTTTCATATATTCAATTTGTCAAAATAAACTTCTTCTTTAGGATCACGACAAAAGAATTTAGTTTCAATAAAGTTTTGGTGTTTTTTTTGATAACTTTCATATTTGAATGGTGAAAAATACCATATTTTAACTGAAAACAATTCTTTTAATAAAAATAATTAATAGTTTTAAATAAAATGATTTAATTGTTTTGATGTATAATTATATTTTATTTTTACCATTTAACCCAATTATGGTCGTTGTAAGTAATTTCACTTTGAAATTGGACAGAAACAAGTGTCAAACTTCTTATATCTATTATTTCTTAAAAATACGCCTTTTGGTTTTGACAGTGGGAATTAATTTCAAATTAATAAATGAAACTTATATGTTTTGAATTTGGTAAAATAGACTTCATTATTGAATTTATAATATCAAAATTATCTTAGGGTGAATTTTTGATATTTTTCAAAAAAAAATTAATTTATGATGAATAGTGAAAAACACAGATTTATAGTTTAAAAACGTTTTTTTATTTAAATAATTATTTATTTAATTTAAATTTATTTTCTGTCAAAATATATACATAATACCTATATAATTTTAATGTAATTAATTGGAGACAGTTTATAATAAATTTTGATATATAAAAATTTTATTGAACTTTTCACCATCTTTTACCCACCTCCTAGGAGAATTTGTAAATTCACATAAAACGTAATTTTACCACTTCTGTGAGTTGAATTTCGAAAATATGAGAGACATAGTTAATATCAAAGAGTAAAATGTGGCTCAAAAAGATAATTTTTTTGTGAATAGTAATTTTTTACATTTATTTACCACGGTTAAAAGTAAATAGGGTAATTAAGGGTAAATATAATACTATTATTACCCTAACACATGTCCTAATTCAATTTGATAAGTGTAATTCGACCAAAAACAACCTTGGGAATGAAATATGACCCTTTAGGTCCACTTGGATTAGATTACTAAATTTATTATTATTTAATTTAAAGAAGAGTTAAAAGTATTAAATTCAAAGTTAATTAACTAAACTGTTTTTAATATAGGGTTATACATAAAATAAATTCGACTATACATATTAATTACAAAAATAATAAAATTTCCTACATCATGGTATTTTATTTATAATTTTTAGACATTAAATAATTAAATATATTTATGACATAATGATGATGCAGTAATTACCTTATTAATGAATGAATCAACTAAATAGTGTTATAAATATTAAAATAAATATAATTTCAAAGTTTTAATGACATAGACAAATTTTCTAGGTGACTATGACATGTTAGGTCTTATTTAATGTATTGTTTTCGAAGTAATCAAGTTGTGATTACTTTCACAAAAACAAAATACCCAATAGTGTCAAAATTGACATAAATTAATATTTAAAACAAATACTATATTGTTGGTTGATATAATATTCATAAAAATTTAAGGATAGGCCAAAGGGAATAAATGATATTATATATGTCATTAATTATCCTCTTTAGGTTATCTTGGAATTTTGGAGTACGTTTATTAACCCTATATAGTAAGAATACAAGAAAACACGGTAAAAGTTAAGCTATTTAACTAAGAGGTAAATCTAAATGATAAGGATAAAATGTTAACCTAAACATGTCTAAAACCTTTTGTTTGAGCGTATTTCGACCCATAACCACCAAAGGATCGAAATAAATTCAGTTGTTACCATTATAAACCGAATATGATAGTATAATAAATTAATACTTTAATCCTTTCCTAAAGTGACCCTCACCCCTCTTATAAAAAGGGACTTCCTCTTCTTTCAAAATCACACCTCCAAAGCCATTTTTCTCGGCCAAACCCTGACCAAATATCCTCCCAACTTTATTCCCTTCAACCTAGTGGCTTTATATTGATCATAAATCCAACCTATGGAGCCCTTTTGATCAAATCAAAAGAAAGAACCCGAAGAAGAGGTAATGATTTCACCAACCTCTTTCAAGTTTCTTTCTTCTTCCACTTATTCTTTCATTGTTATTTCCATTATAAAATAAAAACTCTAGTATCTTCCATGAAATTTAATGTTGTTATAAATATTTCACAACTATATTCATTATTTTATCCATCTTATGAATGATAATGTCACCATGCGTGCGTACATAAGGCTTACCGTCTCCACATCGTGGTGTAATTTGTTATTCAACACTATGTTATTTAGATAGATATAATGATGAGTAATATGTATATAAATAATGAAAATAACATGATAATGTCTCCGTAAAGTTAATATACCATCCAATTCCACACTTTTAAGGTAATGATATTGTCTCTCGTGCGTACGTACAGATTACCATCTCCACGACTCGATTAGATTCATTTCCACATTCACCATTTATCGATGATTATAAAAAAAATATTACTAATATGTTTGTAATATATGACATAATAATTCTACTGGAGATATATATAGTTATATATATATACATGTACTTACATATATTTTATTCACTTAGTTCTATTCAATACATTATGAAAACAGAAACAGCGTTTATACGTACGTACGGACTACCGTCTCCATAAACGGTGTTTTCCATTTCATATATATGTTAATTATATATATATATTCTAAATATGTATGATATATAAATCATGTTTTTTATTCCGGAAGTATTTAAATCATGGTCTAGTTGATACAATCATGAGTAACAAGTTAAAATACGTACGATAAAGAAAGCGATTATTACCTGAAATTTTAATTTAACTTTGAAATTATTATTAAATGGGTAGCATAAAGTCATAAATTAATAATGTATGATATCGTAAATATTAATATGGTTCTGGTATAATTTAATAACATACTACGGTATTCATACAAGAGGTTAAACATACCCTATACTAAAAGAAAAGTGCATGGTAATGGGTTTTCATCTCACTCCTTATTCCCGTGAGATTCGTGTCATATTACCACTATTACCTTTTTGTGGTGTATGTACTACCCATAATTTTATTATTTGTGTAATAAACTTTAATTTATGTTTATTTACATATTCATTTTATGATACCTCTTTCATGGGGTGTATGTTTAGTAAGTAACCAAATTGGTAAGGGTTAATTTTAGAATCTCTTTATTATCCGAGGTTGTTTTTACATAAGTATCTAATGGGGCATATTTACTATCCATGTCCTTGTTTCATGAAAGAGTTTTCAAAGGGATTATTTTAAGGAAATGTTTTACAAAAAAATCATTTCAAATGTTTAAAAAATTTATTCTTCTAAATCATTCTCATTAATGTCCATGTCTCAAAATGGTTTTTATGGATTTATTTATATGGACATGAATGTTTTTAAAATGATAATTCCTTTAAAAAGTTTCAATGTGCTATGGGAAAATTTTATTCAAAAATTTCTTTAAATGTCTTCCTTCCTAAATTTTATGACTTTTAAATGTTTTCATGAAAAAGGGATATTTATCTCAAATATTTTTACAAATAATTTTCATCTATGTGAACATCCTTTGATTGATTTTAAACTTGATTGAAGATGATTTATTATGATACAAATCTTCCATATTGTATTGAAGGTTTTGTGATATGTTTGACTATGGATGTGTTATTTTTATACCATTCTTGGTTTATGGATAAAGTGTTTTCATTTCGTATACTAGTTTTAATACGAAAGGTTATGTTATGTTTAAACCTTTTCATATGAGGAATGCATTGGACTTACTAAGTGATGAGTGGAGCCCGCTATAGCTCCTCGATGCATCGGAAGGTCTCATGTGACAAACTAGTGTCTTGGAACAAGGCCTTGACAAAATCTTATTTGTAGTCTTGGCACAAGGCCTTGAATATGTGGTCATGATAGTCTGGCATTATGCATTCAATCAATATGAAAGTGGTTAGTGATATTGCATGTTATTGTTCGACTAGTATAATATCCACGTTAATAAGTAAATGAAATTTCTTCATTTTATTTTGGTCATATTATGGTGAATTTCAAGTTTAAAAGGCTTCTGTTTTAGTTATACATTGCCTTAAATGTTTATGCTTATTTATGAAAGTTTCTGCTGTATTGTTATCCTTACTGAGCATCTAAGATCACCCATTTCTATGTTTTATTTTTCCCAGGATTCCAAGAAGTGTATTGTGATTGATATGCAGGGTTAAGCCAAAGAAATAATGGCGTTCATAAAGGATTCTTTATGTTGTTTTGTATGTTATAAAGTGTAATGTAACATTCATGTATGTAATCTATTTTCCAAGACTATTAAAATTATCGGTCCTTCGAGAATTGGTTCCTTGTAATCATACCAATGTATTAAAATAATGCACCGACTCTGGGTAACTGGGGTCGGGGTGTTACAATTGGTATTAGAGGAAGTTTAGAAATAACCTTGGAAGCTAGATTTAGATAAACTCTGATTAGAGAACATAAACCTAAGATAGACTTTGAGGATTAGTGTAGAAGAAATTCCTAGAATTTTGATAATGTAGAGATTTTGTAAGTTTTCCAAGAAAATACATCCCTGTATAGACACGAGTAGGTAGAGGCAGCTCTGGCACAGATGTACCTAGGGGTAAAACCCGAAAACCCCGCTTTAAGCTAGACTTGAACATGAACTGGTGCACGATAATGGGCCTTGCTGCACACTTGGTTATGACACTCCCGGGGGATATGATAAGGAAAATTATCATTTTCATTACAAATTATTATAAAGGGTTTATGATTATATAATTCCTCAATGAAAAAATCATTATGATTATGGATTATATCCATAAACTATTCAATTTACGTTAGGTATTTTACAAGTTTAGAATTATTGCAATTTATAAACTGACCTTGTTTATTCTATTGTATAGAAATGGTGCCCAATAAAAGGAATGTGAACTCCAGAAATATGTATGTTCCAAAGAGTAAGAAATATCATATCTTTCACGGTATTAAGCCAACATTTAGAAGAGAAATAGTCTCCCATTTATTCTCAACATATGAAGAAATAGTATCATGTGTTAATAAGATAAGTAAAGAACTCTCTGAGTCCTATGTCTTTGAAGGGATGCAAGAGAAGAATAGGATGGAAGAGAGAAAGATGGATAAAGGGAATATGGAAAAGAAGAATTTCCCCATATGTGATAACTGTGGGAAGAAACACCCTAGAACTTTCATGAAGGGAATGAGAGTTTGTTATAAGTGTGGAGAAAAATGACACCATGTACATGGCTACAATGGTAAGAAAAAGGTTTCAAATGTACAATGCTTCATCTGCAAGGAGTTGGGACACTATGCGAACTAATGTCCAAATCATCATAGTTTTCCCCAAATGATGATATTGGATAATATTCAAGTTATGATACTACCACAGATGAGGAGGAATGATTAGAGTTCTTATGTTGTTATTAGATAATTATGTCATTTGAGTGTTGTATCAACAATGTACTGGTTATAATAATAATAAAGTATATAAGGATTGTGTTGTAGTGCTATTTCATTGAGGACTTGAGATTGTGTGGAACCAAGAAAAGTGACTCAATTGCAGGTTAAATTTTTGGAAAATAAATGGTTTATAGAAAGATAAACCATACTATAGTTCTGATACCGAGGGAGTGATTTTGCAGTAATAAATGATTAATTTGGATAAATTATATTTGATATTCTTTACTACCTTGAAACTGATTAATGATTTGTATATTCCATCATTGTTTATGTTTATAACACTTTTTGGTAGAAGGAGTATATCCAGTATTATATAAGTAATAAGGGGTCATGAATGTAATCAATAAGGTTTTATGGTAATTCAGGATGTTTCAGTGGTTTAAAAGAATGAATGATGAAGGTGTTCAAATGTTATTACGCGGAAAAAAGGATCTTCATTGCGTTTACCTTCCTCATAAATTTTGGATTGTGAGTTTGGACAGAATTATTTTGGATAATTCTAGTTTGAGATTATTTTTGGATTGACATAAAAGGATAACCCAGAGGTCGGGTGGGAACCCGTCTCATCCGGCAAGGCCTTGAGACTTGAACCCGCAACCGAAGGGCAATAAGGGTGTATCCCCTACCCCTGGCCCACGTGATGTCCTGGATTGAATAATGTAGTCTTTTGTATAAAAATTCTGGTAGATGAATTATACATTCAATTTTTTTAACCTTATACGAATAGAATAAATAGAATATTATTTTTATGTTCTATTATATTTTAGAGTGAAAGATGAGTTTGTGGTATAAATTATTTAAAGGATGGGAATCTACTTGTTGAGTATATATTTTTCTCCTTCTCTTATTTGATGAAGAAATTAATTCTTATACTTTAGTGAAGAGATCTTAAAACAAAAAATTTGTTATCCTAATACCATATGTTTTGTTGAACCGATGGTATTTTAAATCATCATAGATTGATGAATTTAAGGCCCTTAATTTTAAACTTCATTGTGATTTATGACCTCAACCAATACCTATAAATATTTATGTTTTCCCTCCAATTATACGTCTTTAATTTCCACCAATGTTCTATTAATCGAGATTATAATTTGGTGGTGATCTTTTCATTTCCCTTTTCCTCTTATTAAGACTAAATTTTATTAACCTAATTTCCGATGTAGGCTTTCCCAAAGGTATTCTCTATTTTCATCCTTTTATTTTTGAAAAATAATTTCAAATTGCGAGGACACATTTTATTGAGGGAAGAATTTAACAACCAAAGATTTCATAGTCCGTTACTTCTTCAAAGTAATTTAATAATTTGCACTACACGCAACACCGAGTTTTAGCACAATATGAATTACCAAACTAGTCATTCCAATGCTGTTATGAATAGTATTAACTAAATTTTGAACATTATACAATCCTTATAATTTTAGAATCCATATTACGAGTTTCTTAGACATAATGTATGAACAAATACATTTTTTCAGATAAGAGATGTATTTTTCAAAAAATGCAATTCTACCACCTTTTAATGGAGAATCCTTTTTAAATCCAATATTTTAAACTTTTATATATTCAATTTGACAAAATAAACTTTTTATTTAGAATAGGGACATAAAAATTTAGTTTCAATAATTTTTTGTTGTTTTTCTGATAACATTCATATTTGAATAGTGAAATATACTATATTTTAACTAAAAACAACTTTTTTAATCAAAATAATTTATAGTGTTAAATTAAAATTTTAATGGTTTCGAAGTATAAATAGAATATATTTTTACCATTTAATCCAATGATGGCCAATGTAAGTAATTTCACTTTGAAATTGGAATAAACAAGTGTCAAACTTTTGATAGTTATTATTTCATAAAAATACACCTTTTGGTTTTGACAGCGGGAATTAATTATAAATTAATAAATGCAACTTATATGTTTTGAATTTGGTAAAATAGACTTCATTATTGAATTTAGAATATCAAAATTTTCTTAAGGGGAATTTTTGGTATTTTTCTAAAAACATTTAATTTTGGATGAATAGTGAAAAACACTAAGTTATAGTTTAAAACCGAATTTTTATTTAAACAATTATTTATTTTATTTAAATTTATTTTATGTAAAAATAGATAAATAATACCTATATAAGTTTAATTTAATTTACTAGGGCCAGTTTATAATAAATTTAGATATATAAAAATTTCATTGAACTTTTCACCGTCTTTTACCCACTTCCTGGGAGAATTTGTAAATTCACATAAAACAAAATTTTAACGCTTCTGTGAGTCTAATTTCGAAAATCCGAGAGACAAGGTTAATATCAAGTAGTATAATTTGGTTCAAAAAGATAAAAAATAATTTTTTTGAATAGTAACTTTCTACATTTATTTCCCACGGTTAAAAGTAAATAGGGTAATTAAGGGTAAAAATGATATTATTATTACCCAAACGCATGTCATAATTCTATTGGATAAATTTAATTCGACCAAAACAACCTTGGGAATAATATATGACCCTTTAGGTCCACATGAATTAGATTAGGACATTTATTATTATTTAATTTAAAGAAGAGTTAAAATTGTTAAATTCAACGTTTATTAACTAAACCATTTTTAATATAAGGCTATACAAAAGACAAATTCCACTATAAATATTCATTAGAAAGATAAAAATATTTCCTAAATTATGGTACTTTATTTATAATCTTTATACATTAAATAATTAAATTTATTAATGACACAATGATGATACATTAATTACCTTATTAATGAACGAATCAAATAAATGGTATTATAAATATAAAAATAAATATAATTTCAAAGTTTTTTTGACATAAAAGAATTTTCTAGGTGACTATGAAATCTTAGGTCTGATTCAATTTATCTTTTTCAACTTAATCAAGTTGTGATGACTTTCAAAAAAAACAAAATACCCAATCGTGTCAAAATTGACATAAATTAATATTTAAAATAAATGATATATTATTGGATGATATAATATTCCAAAAATGTAAGGTTAGAAAAAGGGATTAAATAATATTATATATGTCATTAATGATCCACTTGATGTTCTATTGGAAGTCTAGAGTATGTTTATTAACCATATATAGTAAGAATACAAGAAGACTCGGTAAAATTTAAAATATTTAACTTAGAGTTAAATCTAAATGATATGGTTAAAATTTTAACCTAAAATTATCTAAAACCTATTGGATGAGATTATGTAGACCCATAACCACCTAAGGATATAAATAAATTAATTTGTAACCATTATAAACTGAATATAATTGTATAATAAATTAACACTTTACTCTTTTCCTAAAGTGACCCCCACCCCTCTTATAAAAGGGAACTTCCCCTTCTCTCAAAATCACACCTCCAAAAAAATTTGGCTTGGAAAAACCCTACACAAATATCCTCAAAACTTCCTTCACATAAACCTAGATTCATTATATTGATCATAAATCCTACCTATGGAGCCCTTTTGATCAAATCAAAAGAATGAACCCGAAGAAGAGGTAATGATTTCACCACCCTATTTTAAGTTCCTTTCCTCTTCCACATCTTCTTTATTTGTTATTTCCATTCTAAAATAATAAATCCAGTATCTTCTATATACTTTAATTTTATTATAAATATTTCACAACTATATTCCATATTCTATCCATCTTATGAATGATAATGTCACCATGTGTGTGTACGTACGGCTTACCATCTCCACGCCGTGGTGTAATTTGTTATTCAACACTGTTATTTGGATGGATATAATTATGAGTAATATGTATATAAATAATTAAAATAACTTGATAATTTCTCTGTAAAATTAATATACCATCCAAATCAACACCTTTAAGGAAATGATATTGTCACTCGTGCGTACGTACGGATTACCGTCTCCACCATGCGATGAGATTCATTTCCACATTCACCATTCATCGACGATTTTAAAAAATATATATATTATTATATATGTTTGTAATATATGACACAATAATGCTACTGGAGATATATATATTTATATATATATGTACTTACATATATTTTATTCACTTAGTTCTGTTCAATACGTTATGAAAACGGAAACAACGTTTATGCGTATGTACGGACTACCGTCTCCATAAACGGTGTTTTCCATTTCATATATTTGTCTATTATACATATATATATATATTCTAAATATATATGATATATAAATCATTTTTTATATTCTTTAAGTATTTAAATCATTATCTAGGTGATACAATCATGATTAACAAGTTAAAACATGTACGATAAAGAAAGCGATTATTACCTGAAATGTTAATTTAACATGGAAATTATTATTAAATGGGTAGTATATAGTGATAAATGAATAATTTATGATATCATATATATTAATATGGTTCTTTTATAATATAATATCATATTACGGTCTTCATCTATGAGGTTAAACGTACCCTCGACTAAAGGGAAGTGCAAGGTAAGGGGTTTTCATCTCACTCCGTATTCCCGTGAGATTTGTGCCATATTACCACTATTACCTTTTGTGTGGGGTATGTACTTCTTTTAATTTTATTATTTATGTAATACACTTCAATTTATGTGTATTTACATTTTCATTGTATGATAACTCTTTCATGGGGTGTATGTTTCGTATGTTACCAAATTGGTCATGGTTAATTTCACAATCTCTTTATTATCCGAGATTGTTTTTACGTAAGTATCTAATGGGACATATTTATTATCCATTTCCATGTTTCATGAAAGAGTTTTCAAAGGGATTGTTTTAAGGAACTTTTTACAAAAACATCATTTCAAATGTTTTAAATAGTTATTCTTCTAAATCATTCCCATTAATGTAGATGTCTTCAAAATGGTATTTAAGGATTTTCTTATATGGACATGAATGTTTTTAAAATGATAATTCCTTTAAAAAGTTTAGATGTGGTATGGAAGAATTTGATTCAAAATATTCTTTAAATTTCTTCCTTTCTAAATTGTTTTAATTTTAAATGTTTTCATGAAAAATGGATATTTCTCTCAAAGAGTTTTACAAATCATTTTCATCTATGTCAACATCCTTTAATGGATTTTAAACTTGTTTGAAGATGATATATTATGATACAAATCATCCATATTATATTGAAGGTCTTGTGATATGTTTGACTATAGATGTGTTATTTTTATACCATTCAAGGTTTAGGGATAAAGTATTGACATTTCGTATGCTAGTTTTAATACGAAAGATTATGTTATGTTTAAACCATTTTATATAAGGAATGCATTGGACTTAATAAGTGATGGGTGGATCCCACTGTAGCTCCTAGATGAATCAGTAAGTCTCATGAGACAAACTAGTGTCTTGGAACAAGGAAATGAAAAAATCTTATTTGTAGTCTTGGCACAAGGCCTTGACTATGTGGTTATGATAGTCTGGAATTATGCATTCCATCAATATGAAAGTGGTTAGTCTGACTGAAAGATACCATTATTATTGAAATAAAAGTCATAGTACAAAATAACCACAAAAACACATCAACATGGTCGAAAGTAGTGCAAAACCATAGAATCATTGGCCACAAATATCATCCCCTCCTTAGAAAACACACCCAAGAAAAAGAAAAAAATTGCCCTCTAATCTGAGGAATCCATAGAAGCCAGATAATCCACCACCATATTCCCCTCCTTCCATGTGTGAGAAAGAGTCATATTGTTTCCCCTAAAGACGTTGCATTTTCTAATGGTGTATGAGATATGCCAAGGAATATTACCCTTTCCAAGAATTTCATTATAGTGCAGCAAAGAGTCAGACTCCACCATATGAACCTCGAGCAGTCTTTGACTACACATTTCCAACCCCGTGGCCCTGGCCAGAGCCTCTACCTGCAACACATCACCCCACCCAAAGAAATCCGCAAACACTGCAATAATAGAACATCTAATATCTCTTACAAACCCACCCCCACGCATCTCCCCCCAAATTAGAGATCTCTCCATGTTGAGTTTTAGACCATGTTGTGGGGGAATCCAACGTACCCAGGCACCCTATTCTGGACATCCAGACCAAGAAGATGTTGGAAGAAAAGGAGCAACTGGACTCGATGAAGGAGCATGGTGATAGTTCATATAGAGGCAAAGAAGATCGAGCAGGATATTATTTATCTTGAAGTGAATGCTTACTTGAGATCCATGTGCATCATTGTCTCGTGCCTCATTCTTGTCCTTCCAGAGCGTCCAGCAGCCTGCAATCAGAATAATAGATCGGGTCTTCCAAGAAGTGTATTGTGATTGATATTCAGGGTCATTCCAAAAAAATAATGGAATTCATAATGGATTAATTATGTTTTTTATGTTATAAAGTGTAATGTAACATTCATGTATGTAATCTGTTTTCCAAGAATGCTAAACTAATCGGTCCTTTGGGAATTGATTCCTTGTAATCATGCCAATGTATTAAAATAATGTACCGACTCTAGGTAACTGGGGTCGGGGTTTTACAACTACAAGTTGGGATGACATGGGATATCAGTAAATCGGTAATCGTCTGATGGTTTATAACTAAAGAGGTGAAGACGAAGGAAAGGTAAGAACTCATTCATATTCATAAAGGACTACATACTGTGATGAATTATATTTTCCATTTCACGGAGCTTGTGTCCTTTTTTCCAGAGGTAGAATCATAGGATTTAATGAAGACTTCCCTCTTCATCATGGGTCTTAGTCCAGAGATCAGGTAGCAGGTCCTCCCTTCTAGGGACCATAATTTTGATAAGCTAGTGGATGAGGTTTTCTTACCTGAATTGGTCTTTGGAGAACAGGTGCTTAGAAATCCAGCATATTTAGTCACTCATTAAAATTCCCTATATGGATAGAATGGTGTACCCGAGGGTCATATTCTTAAAGAGACCTCTATAGTGGTTTTGGATTTCAGTTCGTCGGACTATTCAGTGGTGTACCACCAGTGTGGTCGGTTTGGGCACATGAAGCCGTTATGTTGCATCAATCCGAAGATGTGTCATCATTGCAGATGTCTGGGTCCTCAAGAAACATTTTTCATGAAGCATCACCTAAATAAGATGTTGTGAATAGAGTATTCCAGTGCCTGACTACGACTCAGGAGATGCTTCATCCATCAGAGCCCCAACCTTAGGTCTTGGGGTGAAGCTTCCACGCTGTCAGAAGTTTCTTGGGGGTGTGAATCCTTGGTCTGAGTTTTGCATTCCATGTTGGGAGTGGAACATTTAATGTCCTTTCATTCTCAATTTTCCACTGTTAACATTTTGACATCATTTTAAGTTCATTTTTTTATCATGGAGTTATGATAAACATGTTCTATTGTAACCAAATAGTTTGTTTTTCTTATCGTGGTTTTCTGAGTTGTGTGTTTTAATTAATGGTGTGTTTGGCCCTTGTATGGATTGATATCAGTTTTTCAATGTTTGTTTGGAGATCTAAGAGCCTCTTGAAGAATAAATGTTTGTGGTTATGATCGGGTTCACTTTTTGTGTTATGTTCTGCTTAGAGGGTTTTCTCTAGTGTTTTGGGATTTTGGTTTGGGTTTAGAGTTCAATGTTTTCATTGAGGTGTTGTTCGCACGTGTTATAGAATTTAGTTTGGATCGGATGGGAGTTCATGCGTTTCCCCATTCCCAAAGTGATATGTTTGGGTGTTAAATTTCCATACTAGTTGAGTTCTTGTGGTGGAGAGAACCATTTCATATTCTCTTGTTTTCTTGTGTTGTTGCTTCATTCAGTTTCAATCGGATAAGGATTCTTTTTTTATTTATTATTCGGATGAGTGAATTTTTGTGGGAAGAAAGTGTATGTGGTGGGGAAAAATTTCACACCCCAACTATTGATTTATTTTTATTTTACTATTTTTTGGCTTCCGGTCCTCACACCAAGGTTTGGGCTGGCTCTTGGTTTAAATTTTTTTATTGTTTAATAATAATAGTGAATATCGGACCTGTGTGCGATCACCGCACAATGGGTGGTAGTCGCAAGGTTAGCCCAAGTGGCCATTCAAGTGTCTAACGGTTGAAATAAATAAATTTTAATGTTAGCAAGATGAGTTAAAAATTTAAAAGGTAATAATCATGTGATTATTGTGTGGATAATAATATGGTTGTTATTAATAATTGTTCAATAAGATTTTTATTATTTTAAAATAAAAAATTGTTATTAATATAATTATTAATAAATTGTTAGAAAAATTATTTTTATTATTATTTCTATTTTAATTATTATTTTCATTAACATTAATATTTTTATCAATATTATTATAATTATTTTAATTTTAATTATTATTTTTATTATCATTATAACTTTATTGTTATTATTATTTTTATTAAAAAAACCTAATCTGCCCATCCAATGCATTGCACGCATACCAGTCCCACCCTGCATCCTTCTATTCATCACACAAGTCCCCCTTCAACTCATGCTCCGCACTTCTGCCCCGCCTCTATCTGCCCTCACCTCAAGATCTCTCCCAATGCCTTCACCCTTACAACCTCTATGCTTAGGCCTCCGCCGTTGTCCCTCACGCCTCCAGCCTGCCTGCCAAGCCCCGCCACCTTTACCCTTGCAGCCACTTACTCTTGACCATCACGCTCTCCCCTACTCAACGTGCCTCCAGCCATCCACCTCACCCCGTCGCGCTCTGACCTCCTGACACCGGAATCGCCCCCTTTCGCGCTCACCCTCGCCTTTCCAAATCTTCAGCCACCAGACCCTTGTGCGTGCCAAACCCCTCCTCTTCTTCGGTATATTTCTTTTCATCTTGTGGTGTTTTTATTTATGTTGGAACCACTTTTACACCATTGTTGATCTTATTATAGAATTTTGAAATTGTTTTGGTTTGTGAAAACTATATTTTTAAGGTTACTTATGTTCAATTACTAGAGTCCTAGGACATAGGGTGTTTATTTTAAATTCTATTATTGGACTAAATGGAATCTTTGGTTTTCAAGGAATGTTTATAGTTAATTATATTGTGATAGAAGTTGTATATTTTTGAACTTGGTTTGGTGTGTTTGTCTTACTAATGCTATGACTTTTTTAATGTGTAAAATATTTTGGAAATGGGTTTTATGGTTTCAAGGGGTATTTGTTATGTTCATAGAATTATGTGAGTAGTTGTTTGTGGTTTTAAAGCAAGCGGTGATTTTGTAAAAATAGCTTTGTGTGTCCTTTTGGCGGTTCAGTGTTCTATTGGAAGTTGGAAGATTCGTGGGTGCACTAGGTACACACATGGATGTTCCATGGAATTAAAATGACACCTTTAAAATAGTGTTTTCATAAAACCTTGGTTTCTTGAATGGTCTATTGTTTCTGAATGATGTTGGTCTTTGTAGGTTAATTAATTTAATATTTAGTGGCTACATGGTGGTGTGCACACACACATACGTAGGTATGTATGTGTACATGTATATATATATATATATTCCTTGACCACTTTATCTCATGGAATAGGGAATATGTACATCATATTAAGGGTATATATATATATATGTATGAAAAATTATTTTTTCATGCTGGTGTGGGTGATTTTCGTCAAAAGCTTCAAGAGACAAAGTATCTCGGCTTGATCCTCTTTCCTTTGACATAGGTCCTCCGTGCCCACACCTTTAATTTGAATTCTATTATTGCATAATCAGTTTTAATAAAAGTGTGTTATATATTCATGTGATACTTATATATTTTAATATGTACATGTGTTTGGTGTAATGGATTTCACCTCTTGGAGATTTTTTCCCACTAATTTTTCTACCTTGTTTAATCTTGAATAAAAAGTGATTTAAATTATGAAGGAGTCCTAGTATTTAAAAATAGTTTACTGAAATTTCACTAGTTTTGAACTGTATATTGTGAAACTAAATGGATATGATTAAATGTGTCGTTTAAAACATGACTTCATTGGCACCTTGAAGCGTGGTGTGATAATTCAATGACATGAAGGCCCACTTTTCACTTTTATGTATGTTTTGTGTTTTTAACCTAGAATGAGAAATGAATTTGTCAAATTTATTTTGTTTGGAATATTTTTATGGTATATTGGAATGATAGTATTAAAGGCCTAGTTGGAACCTTATGTTAATTTGAAAGTGTGAACACCCGGTTGGCAACTTAAATTACTTTGTGAAATGGTTTAGAAGTTCGTGTGACGTGATGACCTGATTGGAACATTGGTTGATATAAGATGAACATGTTTAGAAACACACACACACAGAGATATATAAATATATATAGATATCTAATGGGAACCTTTATAGGAGGGATATAACTTTAGGGTTTATTGTATAAGTGTCCATGTTTGGGGTAAGCAAGTATGGTGACAACAAGTATGATGAGTCCCACATGTGAGGGCCTCCTACTTACACAATATTGGCACCACAATGGGTTCTTAGGCGTCTTTTAGAGGTTCGAGTGATGGTTACTAATCAACCTCGATTAGACAGGTTGGTACCCCCTGGATTTGCAGTTAGGCTATGCAGGCTATGCCCCTAAAAATTCTAGGTTAGGGAAGCTAGTTGGTTATTGACATAGGGGTTTCACCATACGCCAGTAGGTGGTTCCGAACCGAGTATGTCCATGGATCGCTCTAGGGATGTTTTGGAAATTTACATGGTTGCATACTTGTATGTTTCTGCATTCTTTTATGACACATTTTGTTATTTGATCTCATGAAACTTTTACCATTCTTTTTGATAATATAGAATATGTTTTGGTACTACTTGGATTTATAAATAATTCATTGTAATGAGTTATATGTTTTGTTAATTAATTTTATAAAAATGAAATGGAAAAAGGGGGTTTTCTTAAAAGTAAAATCATGTTACTTGTTTTGTTAAAGGAATGTAAAACCATATTTTTATAAAAATCCTATTTTCAAATTAGTAAGAATGGACTTCATTTTAGAGGTGGGGCATCAGGCGTGGTTTATTTTGGAATTCCTAATGAGAATCTCAGTGATCAAACCGACTCTATATTTTCAGTTTTAGTTTCTCAAAGTGCCACATCGCTATTAGGGCGAGCCTATTCCTCAGCTAGGTGGTGTCCTAATAGATCACATAGAGGAATGTGTAGACTATTCTTTTTTCTATTTTTGCGGCTAGTTTCTTTTTTATTGTTAGTTTCTTTTATAATTACATGTGTATCAAATACGGGACAAATCATTCCCACATGTTAGTTTTGATGCCCAACACTGGTTACCATCCCATGGGAATCGGGAATGCCCTTCGGGCCATACTACAGACAGGCTCAGATGACCGGTTCAGGATCGACCCAGGTTGGTTTGTGACAATAGATTAATGACGTTATCGTTATTTATATATCGTATATTTGGTTTTTTATAATTATGTTGTTCCCCACTAGGTTAATTATTTCTGACTATGATTTTTGGATTTCATCTATAGAGGAAACCTAATGAACCATGTTAATGGGTAATGAAACATAAAATACAATAATTGTACTCTTTTGAAACTGAATTCAATCGGTGGTGAAAAGAAAAATCATTCTTATATACTCACCCGAATTTCTCAAGCTATTAATATCTTCAGAATTATGAATGAGTAGAGGGAAAAACAATATTTTTATTTAATTTTGAGTAAACATACAACCTCTTTAAGATGGTATCCAGATCCACATATTTTTTTTACAATAGGTCAGTGTCACTAATAATAATTTTTTCCACCTTCAAGTGTTTGAAATCGGAAAAATATTTTCTCGATGTTTATCAATTAGAAGAGGGAGTAAGATAGTGGTGGTCTCAAATCAATAATATGACGAATAAATATGAAATTGAATCAATAGATTGGGAGGAGTTCAAGAATATATTTTTCAATAAGTACTTTCCTCCTACTCTTCATATAAAAATGGAAAATGATTCCTTCATATAATGAAAAAGCGTGTCGAATAAATCAATTCAAATGAGGTTAATTATACCAGACATGCATGGTACAATACAAGTATTATCATCCAACCATAATATAAGGTCAGATAATTATTCCTTGGCCTAAATACAAGACTCAGAAGGGAGTTATCCATAATAGTTTTTAATAGTTGTGAAGAGATTGTGTTTTCTGTGATCATTTATGAAATTGAGGTTGTTGTTACGTATCGATCTCATGGTTTTAACAAGAAATGGAAGATGGATTAAAATGTAAAATCTGAAAACCATAAAGAAAGAAAGTTTAGAAATACTTTATTCTCTATGTCTATAATGAATGTAACACCTTGAGGTTTCATGGAGTATTTTTTTCAAATTAATTTAATACTTTCAATATTTTACATTTCACACAACACTAACTATAGTTTTTTTATATCAAAGCAATATGTTTGGATTTCATTACAGGTGGAACCATATTAATGTTGTGTTACATGAAAAACATTAATTAAATTTTCTTACTAGAAACACTATGATTCTCTTATGTTACACAAAAAGTCAAGTTACTTAGATATCTTGTGTTATATAAAAGACTTGGTTTTACCAAACTATAATGTTCTTTTATAAATATTATTAAAATATTATTATTACCTCATTGATGTTGGAATGGGAGTTAGCAACAAGATTTATTAGATTATGAATATATGGTTTTAACATGAATATAAAACGAATTATTTTCTAAATAATTAACTATAAATGACAACAAATCCCTTTTTAAAATATTTTTAATCTTTTCTGAAAAAAAAAATATTTATGAAATCAATAGTTTTTTCCTTAATAAATTAATTAAAAGACATTTTATAAATGTTTTTAATGATATATATATATAAAATTCAGTAAACTAGTTAATATTCATATTTTTTCGTTCTATCCCAAAGATGAGATTAAATATAATTTAATGAATAAAAAGATGTATTTTTCTAAATGGTAATTTCACTACCTCTTAATGGGGAAACTATTTTAAATATAATTTATGAACAGTTAATAATTTTTATTTTATAAATTAAAATTCATTTTTGAATTTTTAATATAATAATTTACCTTGTGTGATGTTTTGATATTTCACTATGATGTTTCATTTTCTAATGAATATTGAAAACAATGAATTTTAATTCAAAACCAGGTTTTCATTTAATTTATTTATATATATGAAATTTATTTTAAATTGTAATTATATAAAATATAAATGAATTTAGGAAATTTATTTTATTAGAATAAATTTCCCATTGAAATTAGATATACAATTATTTCTATCATTTGGAAATTTTCTCTTTCAAAATCGGAAGTCTAGTTCAGTCTACAAGATTAATTATAAATTAATTTCCTCCACTTATACGATTATAATTTAGAAAAATGGATTCAATTTTTTTAATATGGAAAATTTATAATTTCCAATAAATTCAATTTTTTTTTGAAATGAAATATTAAGGAATGTATTTAAAATTAATCACAATGATTTAGGAAAAAATATGATTACTTAATGTTTAAATGTTAATCATAATAAGAAAAATGACCTAGAAACATGCCCTAAATACATTGGATAGAAATATATAAATAAATTAAACACTTTTATAGAATAATGAAAATTATTTTTTCACATGATGCATTAGAGATATCTCAATAGTGTTTAACTTTTAATATATTCGTGAATTCCACTCCTACTCTGATATAAAATGACACTCAATGCCTCACTTGTTCACTCCACTCAATCCATTTGGCTTGGAAATACCATGAAATAATATCCTCAAAACTTTAATCTTTTCATACTATAATAATATCTTCGTGAATAAATCAATCCAAGGAATCCCATAGCTGAAAACCAGGAGGAGTTACCCAAACAAGATGGAACATCCTTCCACAAGATCTTTTGTTTTATTTTTTTTATCCACAAAATAAAATATACTTATTATCTTATTATATAATATCATATAAATAATATGTATTATTATATTTATTTATTATATTTTTTGTACCTACAACACACACTTCTATCAAAAGTGTAATGAAAATATTTTTTGTGTGTACGGAGGACTACCACCTCACGAAACAATGTAGTTTTATATTCAATATAAACTATCGTGGTTGGGAATTATGATTGAAATACAATTTTTGGATTTTATTTATGATATATAAGATATATTTATGCTTCTTGATTTATTATATAACACATATCTTCACTCTTTTCATTTTTCGTATATACAATAACTTTGTTTGTGGACATGTTGACTACCACCTCCACAATATGATGTGATACGTTGACACTTTTCATAGAATGTATTAAGGATTGGTTAATTAAAAATATATGATAAAATGTAAAATTTATTTTTACATTAATTATATTACATATATTTATAAATATAATTTACTTTCCTTCTTTCAAAAATATAATTAAATGAAAATGGTGTTCATGCGTACGTATGGCCTACCATCTCCATAAATAGTGTATTTTGTTTTCTATTTACAACTAATATAAATAACTATAAATATTTATATAATGAAAATATATGATATTTAAATAATTTCTGAAAATGATTAAATAATTAAATCATTATATATGTAACATGATCGACAATAATAATTCAAAACATATACGAAAAACATAATGGAGTTTACCCAAAACGCACTATTAAGATTGATTTGATAATAAATAGGTAATATAAGGTAAAAATAAAATATTTTATGGTATTTTATATATGAATATGGTTCTTTGGTAGATTAATAATACACTTATATTTATTATACTATAGGTTTGAATGCGTATGAATATAGTCAAGACATATGGTAATGGTTTTATCATCTCAAATTTATTTCTATGAAATGTTTTCTTATTCACCTATTATTTATTTTGTGTGGTGAAAATAATTCCCAAGAATATATTATGTTATAATTATTTATAAATATATGGGTATTTATATATCCAGTTTATTATCTCTCTTTCATGGGGTTTATGGGTCAATGGTTACCAAATCAGTGAAGTAATTTTGTCTAATTTTTTCTTATTTGAGTCACATGCCATGGTATGAACCTATATTATTGTATGAGGTATATAAAATTACCTTTGAAATATTCTATCAGGAATCTAATTATTTTCAGGATATTTTAAATATCATGTAATGTAATTTTCTTACATGGGGTGTATGATTCAACATAACCAAGTAATATGTTTTTTATTATTATAATATCATAATTTACAAGCTTATTTAGGATTATTATTCCATTGATGAAGTAATATGATCCATATATCTACAAATATCATGAATTTTGTTTTCCTATATTTATTTATTATATCTTCATGTAATGGTACCATTTTTATACCCATTGGTATTTAAGATAATTAATTATGCGTTGTTAGGAAAATTAGACTTTATCTTTCCCTTCCATTGGAAATTTATGTTCCTTAAAAACTATGTTTTCAAAAAATGTTTCCAAAACATTTTCTATTATTATTTTATGATCATTAAAAGGAATTTATAACCATGTTTTAACTTTTAAAATAATCATTTGTAAAAAGGAAACTTTTTGTCATTTTTTTATTAAGGAACATTTTTAATATTTTTAATTTTTAAAAAGAATGTTTGGAATGTATGGATTAATATGAAGTCATGACCATGATTTTTTTGAATATTTAATTTTAATTTAATTTTTTATGAAATTGTTTACCCTAATATTTTGGGCATTCATATTTTTTTATTGGTTTTCTATATAAATGATTTTCAAAAATGTTTTATGTTCAACAAGTGTTTTAAATGATATTAAAATCATCCTTTAGATGTTTTCAAAGATATTTTCAAAGAAATGGATTTTAATTTTTTTTTCTAATTTTTTTTAATTTTTATTCAGTATTATGTTATAATTTTTCAAGGAAAAATGATTTAAAAATTTCGTCAGGCTTCCTTTATAAGTTATCAATGAAAAATAGTTTCAAAATGTTTGCATGACTCCATTCAATGCTTTTAGAGAAAAAGGTTTTGAAAAAGTTTTTAATCATCCATAATATGTTTTCATAGAAAAAAGTTTTTTAAAAATGTTTTCATGCTTCATTTATATATCTATGAGAAAAAAGATTTCAATATATTTTCAATATTTCTTAATATATTTTTATAGAAAATGTTTTTTAGAAATTTTTCATGATTCATTTATATTTTTTAAAAGAAAAAAGTTTCAAAAAAGTTTTGAGATTATTTTTTATGATTTCAAATAAGAAGTATTCTAAATGTATTTTAAGATTCCATTATTATTTAGCATGTTTAATTGAAATAAAAATGGTATAAATATTTTTTTATGACATATCAATTATTTTTTCCAATAATAAAGAATATTTTCTATAAGAAATAAATATAAAAAATTTCTAAAAAATTTTGTTCCATGTAATATGACATATGTTGTTGTTACTCATGTCATTCTATGATTTGATCCAAGGATTCAATTCATTTTCATTATCCTAATAGTTCCTGTTTTGATGGAGTGTAATTTATGAAACCAGCTTGGTTTTCAAGGGTTATTTGCTTATGAAACCTGTTTCTCATTCGTGGGTTATATGAATATGAAACCAATTTATCATTCATGGGATATATGTTTATGAAACCCTTTTTAGCTTTATGGAATAAATTCTTATGAAACATTCTTCTTAACATTGGTTAGGGTATGACTAAACCACTATGAAACCTCCCCCTTTTCCTTATGTTATGATATGATTACATGTTTATGATACATATTTTATTTCAGGTGTTACGATATAATGAATGTTTATGGTATATTAGAGAACATATGTATGATTTAATTTTTGGATGGGCGGGACCTATATCTCTGAAAGATTCATTGGGTAATATTTATATATCATGCGATATAAATGGCTAGAATTGGGATTAAACTCAGTTCGGTAAAGTCAGTTTCCCACTGTGGTGTTCTGGGGAGTGATCCTTGACTACTAACATGGTTATGGAAGTGAACCATGAATACCAAGATGGTATGGGGAGATAAACCATACTACTAAAATATCTTTGGAAATAATCCTTGAATACTATAAAAATAATTTTATATGATTATTTTTCTATCACACATCCATTTTCATAATCCTATATTATGGTTTCGTGGATTATTATTTGGATTATATTATCATTGATGTCTTATGAATTGCCAATATTTAAGCAATAATTCCACATTATTATCTTAGATATTTAGGGTAGGAAATTATAATGATATGATCACGTTCTCATACCATTATTCACATGATATTCTTACATATCTCTCTAGTTTACCCTTTCTGAGCTTATAAGATCAACTTTTTCTTATGTTTCCTTTCACCAGGTTATGATGAATGGTTTTAAATAGGCCGACTAAAAGTGTATGATCATTAAGAAATATTTTTATCATCTTTCAAAAAGATAGAATATGATGTTTCCAGTTTTTAATGACACTAAACTATTATATTCCTTGATCCTTCACTTAAGTAATCTGCTGAATATGTTTCTTAATTTATGTAATATCAATGTATGATAAGTGTAGGATGTTATTATTGGGGTCAAAGGAATGGCTCAGTCAACCATTGGAAACTAGGATTAAGAAGATTTAGTGATATCCCTAAGAATATTTTTAGGGATATTTCTAGGGGTTCTTCTAAGGACAGGACTAAGGTGTCATAGATTTAAAAGTTGGTTTCCTAATTTAGAAACCATAGTACATGTTTATCTTGATTATGTTGTTTTACTCTATGATAAGTTATTACTATGATATAATTTATGGTTTTAGTGAATTATGGAACTAGAAGGAATTGGGTTTCTATTGAATGTGGTTGAAAATTTTCTAATGAGAAGTGAAAAGAGATGATCATTAGAGTGAAGGATGGTGTGGTAATGACTAATTAGTTTTCACCAAACATGATTAACAATGTGTACCTTAACTAACACTTAGACTCACAATAGAATATAATTAACGAGTTCACTAAGATTTTGGGTAATGGAGATCTTATAGGAAAGAATATTCATTTTCATTTGTGACAACAATGTGAAAAGAATCACCTAAGTGAATGTTCTAGAGTAACAAAAAGATATTTTGAAAGTTAAAAATATGGACACAAATAATATGTGTAACAGAAGAATGAAGATGTCAGTTAATGTAATGGATGCGAATTATAGCCTCCCTATGATATCATCTATGGTTGAATTATTTATGTGTGTAATGAATGTTTATTATTTAAATCTGTATTCTAAGTAGAAATTTCCTGAATAGAATCATAATGGTGGTGCATGTAATGGTTATATTTCTGATGATGATGAGACTACACATGAAATGTTAAATTAAGGAGGTAATATTTCATGTTAAGAGTTATTATTCTTAATTTATTAATGATGATATTTAATAGTAATGTTTTTTATGTTTTTTCATTCACAAATTATGTTATATGAGTTGTTAAAAATATAAGGATTGTTCAGTTTATGTTTTTTTGCAAAGGATTTACAAGAATATGTTGGCTGGTTCGAATGGGCCAAAAAAGTGTTTTAATTGCAATGTGGAATTGTGAAAATATAAAGAAACCCCTTAATATGGTCCAAAAGTTTATATAATAATGTTTGGATAATGTTATGTAGGATATGAATAAATAAATTTTATTTTACAAATTACCAAAGATATGATAAAATATTTTTTGAAAAGTAGTTTTTAATATCATGGATGAATTTGAAAACATTATAGATTTGAGGAATGGATCCAACAATATTTGTAATAATAAATCATGAATGTTTTCAACAAGTATTTATGGTAATTCTGGTAATTACCATATTTCATGTGAATATAGATGATGGAATTCAATGTTTGGCATGTGAGAAATAAGAAATACTTTATGATATATAGGGGATAAATTCTAAGGTATTTTTGGGAAATTTATTGGCCTTATTTATAATTTTTTTGAATTTATTATTTTTTATGTGTACAATGGTTAACCATTTATGGAATTGTTTATGAGATAATTACGATATGGTTTTAGATATTTAAGTATTATTTATCTATATGAGGATTTTTGGGTGTTGGATAACTTGTTCTAACATTTGTATTATGATTTTAACTAAAGATATTTGGAATGAATTATAATTCTACCACATAATATATTTGTACTCCAAGAATGAAAAATTTATCTTTTATATAATGTATTAAAAGAATAATTGTAAATTAATCAATGATAAATAAAGGGTGAGGTTTTCTTAATATCATGTAAGTATATCGTTTCATGTAATTTCATCGTCATGTAGGTATGGGATTGAAAATAAATTGGTGTCCCGTCATCATATGTTTTTATGAAATCAATGACATTTTTCAAGCCTCTCTAGGTTATTTATTTATGATCATTAAATTAATCATTTCTATATTCTCTGTCACTCTCTGTAAGAACTTGATTGTTAGCTTTCTATTTCACGAACATGTTTTCACTTCCACCTATGTTATCTTACGTAGAAACCTAGTTATGAGTAACTTTAGGTAACTATTATGGTTTAAACTATTACTTTTTAAGGAAGTTTTCATTTTCATTTTTATGATGTGGGATTATATGAAAGGAACTTTCAAGTATTAAACCTTTGATAAACCATAAAAAAATTTGACAGGGAAATTTATTTTAAATGGGATAGAACATAACAACACAAGATTTTTTGGAATATTATTTTTCAAATTAATTTAATCTTTTAAATATTCTGCATTTCACACAACACATAATATATATTTTATTCAATTAATTCACTACATTTTTTATTTCATTATATGAAATACCATTTAATGTTTATGATACATGTAACAACTAGATTATATTTTCGTGAATGCCACCATATGTTTGGATTATTTTACACACAATTCTGAGTTCGTTTAATAGATTACATTACATGAAATTAGTAGTTTTTCCAAACTACAATGTTCAATTAATAATATTCTTAAATTATTATTATTGTTATCACTTAGCCGTAGGAATGGATGTAATGAATAATATTAATTAAATTAAGAAAACAAGGGATGAAAATGTATATAAGATAAATTATTTTGGGACCGGTTAAATAGAAATGAAAATAAAACCATTTTCAAAATATATGAAATATTTTGGTGGAAAACTATATTTATATAATCAAACAATATTTTATTAATAAATTCATTAAAACAATTCTAACCATTGGTTTTAATGATATATATAAATATATATCATATTCATTAAACTATTTAACACTAATATTATGTTCTTTCTAGATAAAAGATGAGAATAAATCCAATTTCATGAATAATAAGATACATTTTTCTTAATGACAATTTTTCAACATTTTAATGGAGAACCTATTTTAAATATAAATTTTGTCACTTTTAATTTTTTTTTTGTCAAAATAAACTCCATTTTTGAAATTTGAATATCAAAATTTAACTTGGGTGATTTTTTTGTGTTATTTTGAGAAGTTTCATTTTTTGATAAATAGTAAAAACACTACGTTTTATTTCACAAGTACATTCTCATCTAATTTTTTAAAATTTTTAAAATATTTTTTAATCTGGTTTTAAAGTATATTTAGATAAAAAATACTTCAATTAATCCAACTTAATTAATTGTTTCAATTTCAAAATGAAATTGGATATAATAATATTACAATCTTTTAGACAATTTCACACTAAAAATTCATTATCTCATTCCGTCTGTGAGATTAATGTTAAATTAATTTATGCCTCATATGTGATTAGAATTTGGAAAAATAGAATCCATTTTTTGAATCTATATAATTTATAATTTATAATAAGGTCAACATATTATTTGACCACAAAATATTAGTGAATGTAATTAAAATTAATTACAACAATTAATGTAAAAACAATATTACTTCATGGATAAACAATAATCTTAAGTTAAAAAATGACCTAGAAACATGTAAATAAGACATTTTATGGACATATTTATACCAATTAATATATTTAATCTAAAATGGACAAATATTATAGTCACATGATGTATGGTAGACCTCTCAATAGTGTTGACCTTTTTTATATTTACTAGAATGCCACTCATCCTCTACTATAAAAGGGAACTCAACCCCCTCACTTATTCAGACCTATAAAACCTTTTGGATACGGAAAACCCTTCCTAAAATTCTCCAAAACATCTCTAACTTCATCATAGAAGTCTCAATTTGAGTATAAAACCAACCAAAGAATCCCTTTCGTTAAAAACAATATGTGTTACTAAAAGTGCAGGTAACATCATTCCACAAGATCTTTTTATTTATTTTCATTATCCACCCACTAAACTCATATTATTAATTGTTTATATAATAACCTCATTAAATCAAATTGTATTATATTTTTTATTTATAAGGTTTCAACCTACTCATTCAAACACATCCATCAAATGGGTAACAAAATTACCTTTCTTGTGTATGGTGGGTGACCGCCCAGTGAAATAATGTATTTCGTCTTCATTTACAACATATCATGGTTGGGAATTAATGTGTATATAATGTTTTTAAAATTTATATATGATATTTATGATGTATTTATTATTTTTTAAATTTTATAAAACTGATAACATCATGGTTTACATCATATGTAAATTCTATAACTTCGTTTGGGGACATGTGGACTACCGCCTCCTCAAAGCGATGTGATTCCTTCACACTTTGCAAGAAATTTATTAATGATGTGATTAATAAATTTATATAATAAATATAAAATAATAAATAATATGGATTATATTATATATTCATATATATATATATATTTAATTTTCATTTTTTCTTAAAAAACGATAATTAAATGGAAATATCATTCATGTGTACATATGACCTACCATCCCAATTAACAATGTATTGCCTTTCATATTTATTACGTTGGTAGAATATTTTAATTATTTATATACCTAATATATATGATATTTATATCATGTTTTAAATTTTTTAAATAACTAAATCAGGACCGATGTAAACGGATAATGAATTATAAGTCAAAACATATACGAAAAACAAAGTGCATATTACCGAAAAGGTAACATTAATTTAAATTTGGTAATAAATTGGTAAAAAATAGTCATAAAAATTCATATAAAATATTATATAATATAATATGGTTCTTTTTTAGATCTATAATAACATTTTATTTATTATAATTTAGTATTGAATGAGTACGAAGAGAGTCAAGACATACGGTAAGGTTTTTCTCTCCTCACTTTTATTTATGTGATATTTACACCACATTCACCACTCATTTATTTTTTGTATTACATATACATACCATGAATATATTATATTATTATTATCCTTAAATTTATGGTCATTTACATATCCATATTATTAACTCACTTTCATAGGGTTTATGGTTCAAAAGATACCATATCAATAAAGTAATTTTGTCTCAATTTTCCTTTGAGAAAATTCCATATTATAGACCTATAATATTCTACGAGATGAATACACTAGCCTTTGAAATGTTATATAATTAATAAACTTAATTTCATGACTTTTAATCTTCTTGAAATTTCATTTTCTTACACGGGGAGTATGATTTAATGTTACCAAGTGGTAAATTTTGTTACTACAACCTCATCTTTTATCAGGATTGGTTATGATTATGATTCAATTGATGGAATATTATGATCCATATTTCATGAAATATCATAAATATTTATACTACTATGGTTATTCAATATATCTTCATGTAATGGTACCATTATTCTGCTCTTTTATATTTAAGATAATAAAGAAAGTGTTTTTAGGAAAATGCAACTTCATCTCTCTCTTCAGTTTAAAATATGTATACTTTCAGAACAACATTTTATTATAATTAATTCAAAAGAATTTATACTATTCTATTATGGTCATAAAAGTACATTTATTACCTTTTTTACCTTCTAAAAAATGGATTTAAAATAGGAATCCTCTTGTTATTTTTGTTCGATGATCTTTTCTAAAATTTTTACAATGTAAAAGGATTATTTCACATGTATGTATTTATCTACTACCATGGACGTAATTAATTTCAAGATTCATTTAAAATTTAAGAATATATATATTTTATAAGTAAAAAGTTTCATAATATTATAAATATTCATTATATTTATAGTGGTTTCAAAATAAAATGGATTTTGAAATTGTTTTAAGTTCATGAAATGTTATAGATTAAATTCAAAGTATCCTTCAATTGTTTTTGATGTTATTTTCAAATAAAATGTTTTTGCAAATTTCTTTATGTTTAAAAATTGTTTAAAATTATTTTCATGCTTCAATTATAATTTTTCAAGAAAAAATGTTTTCAAAATGTTTTTAACCTTCACTTATAATTTATTAACGAAAAATGTTTTATAATTTTTTTCAAGACTCCCATATGTGTTTTCCTAGAAAATGGTTTTCAATCAATTTCCATGGTTCCTTTATATGTTTTCAAGGAACAAGTTTATAAAAATATTTTTAATATTCTATTATATAATTTCATGGAATATGCTTTCTAAAAAATATTTTCAAGAATCATTTATAGGTTTTAAAAGAAAAATGTTTTTAAAAATGATTTGAATCTTATTTTATAAGTTTTAAATGAAAAATATTTTAAAAAATATTTTCATGATTATTTGATATGTTTTAAGGAATTTTTTCAATATTTATTTAATATTACTTTATATTTTTTCAAGGTTATTTCCCAAAAAAATAATTTTTTTCATATTTAAAAAATTTTTTTTTTCAAAAAATAAATGATATTATCTTCATCATATTATTTTAAAATGTTTTTCAAACATTTTGTTCCATCGAAGATGACATCCATTACTGTTACATAGGCCTTAAAAGAATTTGATCCAGGGGTTCCATTCATAATATTTCTCTGAATTGTTTGTGTATTTTGGGAATGGAATTTATGAATCCACTTTATCATTCAATGGTTATATATTTATGAAACACTAATCTCTTTCATGGGTTATATGTTTATGAAACCTGTTTCTATTTTATGGGACAAATGTTTATGAAATATAATTCACATTAATGGTTTATATACATATCAATCCCACTTTTTTTCATGAGTATTGATTTAATTAAATAGTTATGAAGACATTAACTTTCATATAGGTAGAATGATATAAATAAATGATTATGATACATATTTCATTTAATGGGTTATGATATGATGAGTGTTCATGATCCAGTGGAACACAATTGTATGATTTAATTATGAGAGGTGTGGGACCTATATCTAACTCCAATGGATTAGGTAAAACATTATATCTCATGAGATATACATGGAAAGAAAAATGAGTGATCTCGATTTAATAATGGAATTTATCCTATTAGACTTTCTTGGGAATAATCCTTAACGAATAATATGGTCATTGGAGTGAACTATGAATACCTAGATTGTATGGGGTGTGAACCCATAATAATAATATGTGTATTGAAATATTTCATGACTAATATGTAAATCATTTTATATTCTTATGTGTGTGTCACAAAATATATAACTTGTTTATATGTTATTATTTCGTAGATTATCCTCTTGATTCCATTATGATTTATGTCTTATGAAAAAACAACATGTATAATATGACTCTTTATTGTGACATTTGATATGTAGGGTATTGTCATATAATTCTATGATCATGTTTCTATACAATTATGATCATTTTATACATACATATCTCCTTGAATTACACTTACTGAGCATATGAGCTCACCCCTTTCTTATGTTTCCTTTAACTAGGTTATAAATAAAGGTTTCAAGAAGGGGTCATAAAATTGGATGATAATTAAGGGATATGTCAAATATCATTCACCAATTTAGATGATTATCTTTCCATATTTCTAAATACACAAAACTATTTTGGTCCTCATGCATGTTCTTTGGTAATTTGTTGAATATTACTAAAAATTTATATAATATTCATAAATGTTAATCATGGTTTACAATAAATAAGCATTCATGAAATTATATTATAAGGTATGATAAATGACTTAAATTTGTAAGGGAAGGCCATCTGGAAACTGATTACCGAACTGATGAGAACTAGTTGGAAAATGATTCGATTAGAGGGAAAACTATAAAGAATTCACCTCCCACATATTAGTGTTTCATATGTGTAGAGAATAGAAATTATACTAACCAGTTCCCAAACATGAGGGTTTTTGATAAATATCTATGCCAATAGCCTCTTAAGCCAAGGGGAAAGGGGAAATCTCATGTGATCACTAATTCTGATGATGGGTGTTATTATGACATGGAGAAAGGTACACTTACAATCCACTCTATAACTGTAAATGTCTTATTTGATTCTATATCTACACACTGTTTCATGTCTAAATAATTTTTTATGGTTATTAATATTCCCATAAAATGATTAAATATGGAATTAGGATTGCGAACCCATAATGGTACTATGATTTGATCTCAATTAAATGATTTCTCTCTAGTTAATATTTTTCGAAATGTGCTTCTTGAATATATTTTCATTATCAATTTGGTTACATTTTATTTTAAATTACGCATGGATCATATTTCTCTGCCTAAATCCCTCATCAATATTTGGGGAATTATTGTTATATTTAATATTATTGACCAAAAAAATTATCATATATAAATGTTATGATAAGTATGGACTTAGAATGGAGATTACATCCTTTGTATCGGTCTTAATTAACATTTAGAATACATGATTATTTAAATGAATGGGGGGAAATTTATATCGATGATATTCCAATTGTTTGGAAATTTTTTGTTGTCTTTTTGGAAAGAGATTTTTAGTCTTCCACCAAAACATGACATTGAGTTCTGGGTTTAACTCATAGCCAATTACAGACCAATTTCAAAGAATCCCTATATAATGTACCCAATTTAGTTAGATGAATTAAAAAACATCTCCAATAAAACAATGATAATGGATTCAATTGGCCAGTTGTTTAAACTCATGGGGAACATATTATTTTTTTGGTAAAAAAGAAAGATGTATAAATGATACGCCACGTCAATTATCTGGATTTAGACAAGATCATAACAAATAATCTGTATCCAATTCCCATTATTGATGACTATCTTGATATACTTCATAGAGATCAATATTTTTCTCTTATTGATCTCCATTCTATATATCATAAATGTAAGGTTATGAAGGAGGATATACCAAATATGACATTCTTTACAATGTATAGGAACAATGAATATATATATTTATTTCTTTTGGTTTTACTAATTTCCCATCTATCTTTATGGATTTGAATAATAGTGTCCTTGGATATTACCTTGATCAGTTTGTGGTAGTATTTATAGATTTTATTATTATATATTAAAAAATAATAAAGAAAATTAATACAACATGATAACATTACTAATGACTATAGGGAAGGGGAAAATTTAGGATAAATTTACAAAGAGTGAATTTTAGATGGAAAATGTTTCATTTTTGGGAGATATAATATCATTAGAGGGTATAATAGTAGATCCATATATAATGTAGAATATTGAATATTGTACTAGACCAAGCATGGTAATTTTGATCTATATTTTTATTTTTTTAGCCAAATATTATTGACATTTTATTGATATTTTCTCATGACTTTCCAATCCTCTAACCAGGTTAATTCGAAAGGGTGAAAATGTTTTTTTGGGAAATGATTGTGATGAAAATTTGAAGGAATCAAATAGAGGTTTAGTTAAATCCCATATTACTAAATTACATTATAGTAGATATGGGTTTATAATTTATATTGATGCATCCAAGAAAGGACCAGGTTGCGTTCTTTTTCAAAATAACATGACTATATCTTATGCCGCAAGAGAATTGATGATTCGTGAGAAAAAATACCCAACTCATGAGTTGGAGTTAGCTATCATAATTTTTGAATTAATGATATATAGGAATTATCATTATGGATAAAAGTGTGATATAGATACTTATCTATATATTTTTATGTATATATTCACGCGTAAGGAGTTTAACAAGCTCTAAAGAAAATGGTTAAAACTAATAAGGGATTTTGACTTCTCAATACATTACCACCACAAAAAAGTGAACGAGGTGGACGATAATTTATGTTAAACGTATCATGATAGATTATCTATGATGAGAATAACAATAGATCCAATATTTCTGTATTTTCAAAGGATATACCTAAAAATTCTGAAAGAAGGGGATAAATCCTATCTTGCTCAATTGAATTTTAAAACCTCTATCAAAGTACTGATTAATAAAGTGTGGAAGGAATATGTAGAGATATAAGAAAAGTTTAAAAGTTTTTTTGAGTTTAATCATGATAAAAATGGAATGATTTAGTTTAGTAACTAGGTATGTGTTCCATCGATACTAGATTTAATGATGGAACTATAAGAAGAATCTCATAACACTTCATTACCAACTCCTCATGGATGAATGGATATGTATAGATACATGGAATTATACTTATGGTGGGATTTCATCAAGAGGGATATCACATAATTTGTACATCAATGCTTTTTATGCTAGTATGTTATGTCAAAAGGGAAAAAGTTAATTGGGGACGTTGCATCCATTACCCATACCAAGATGGAAAATTGGAGAAACTCACAATGTATTTTGTCATTGGGAACCCAAAAACATCTAAAGGAATTAATTATATATGGGGTTTAGTCAGTATCTTTATAAATTCTGTACATTTTATTGATATCATAAAATAATTCTCTAAATATCACATTTCAAGCATATACATTAAGAAAGTTGTAAGGTCTCATGGAGTACCACTTTCCATTAAATCTGACTAGGTTTCAAGGTTTACCTCAAAGGTATAAAAAATTCCTCATAAATAATGTGATACAGAATTTAGTTTTAGTACTTCTTATCACCCTTATATGGATAGTTATTTTGAATAAATAATTCAAACACTAGAATATATATTGATATCTTGTTTCTAGATTACAAATTTGGTTGGGATCGTCACCTTCCTATTTTTTATTTTCCTTACAATAATATATTTTACTACAGAAATCATATGGCACCTTATAGCGACCTCTATGGGAATAAATCTATAGCTCCAACATTTTAGTTTGATGTTAGAGAAAAAATCTATTTAGACTTGAGATCACTGATTAAATGGATGAAAAGATTATAACCATTCTGCATCATATCAATATAGCTCATAGTAGAAGGAAAATTTATATTTATAACCATTGAAATGAAATAAAATTTTACGTTTTTGAGAATGTGTTTCTATGAATATATCCCTAGAAGAAAGTTATGAGATTCATGAATAATGGGAAAATAAGAAGAAGGTATATTATTCCCTTTGAAATTATTGATCATATTGATGTGCCCAGATCAGTGTGAATCATTGAGAGGGGGAGGGGGTGAATCAGTGATCCCTTAAAACTTTTTACTAATTGATTCTTATCAATTTAACCTCTATGGCTGGTTAAAGCCTCGATCCACTCTTCTTGTATCTCTCAACCTTTCCCGAATGATGCAGTAATTAAAAGGCACAGGACACAAGGATTTACAAGGATCGGCACCAAAGGCCTACATCCTTGCCATGCTCTCCCAGCATGGATTCTCCATTATAACCTGTTAAAATTACAATGGTCTATACAGAGTCCCACTGTATCTCTCCTGAGTCCCACAGGAGGGTCTTTATATTGCGTCCCACAGTGTTACCAGAGTCCCACTGGCCTGCTCCAGAATCCCACTGAAGACTTCTTCTCCCTGAGTCCCACAGGGTCTTCTCCTGGCTCCTCGAGTCACACGAGTAGCTCTTCTTCACTTTAAGCTTCTTCAAGTATCCTCAGCAGCCTTGGATAAAGGCTGCTGGCCTTGCTCTTCTTCTGATCACTTGTGGTGAACAGGTCTTCTCATCTTGCTCGGGCTTTATCACCTTCTTCTAAGGATGCCCCGGCCTTCACTCTTCAACTACTGAATACTCAGACAACTGATATCTTTAACTTCAGTCTGGTCCAGTCTCACTTCAACTCTACTTCATGCACTGAGTGCATGGCCTTCTCAAATCTCTTCAAGATCTTCAAGTCTTGGACTCCTCAGATGCACACCACTGATTTAGCACTGTTCACGTGTGCACGTGCATGCATGCATGCATGCACTCCCCTTCTTCTCTTCTAGGTGCAGTAAACCCACAAAGGGTGTAATCAATTATAGCACACACCTTCTCACTTGTACTTCACACGTTTAGTTCCTTTTGATTACACACATAGAAGTGTGTTATACTTTGTGTGAATCTTCTTCTTCTTCTAAGTGTGTCTACTCCTCTTAGAGCACACACATAGGTTCGGCCTTCTTTGTCACTTGTTCATGTACACATAAATTGTTCTTTGTTTTTCACACACTTGACTTTGGCCTCTTCCCTCTTCTTGTTGCACACCCTTAACCCGTAGGTTGTTCTTCAATTTTGTACACACAAAATGTGTCTTCACTTGGTGCACAACCCTCGGCCTCTTCAAATGCACACACGGCCAAGTGTGCTCTTCCTCTTCACTTAGCACACACAAATAATATTCTTTAATTTGTTCTTCAATGTGTGCACCCACATAAGGGGTACGGCCTTCCTTGTTCACTTTGCACACAAGGCACTAAAGGCCTCGGGTCTTCTTCTTTGTTTTGCACACACACAAATGTGGTGGCCTTCCACTCCTTGCACACACACAAAGTGTTCTTCTCCACTTATGCACACACACCGCCCACGGGTGTTCTTGGTGTAGCAAGCACACAGGGTGCGAGGTGCAAGGGCCTCCTCCTCTTCTTTCCCACTATCGGGCAAGTCCTCAAGCACTTGAGTGCAAGGAGGCTCGGGTGCGCAAGTGCCACTGCCCAGAGGCGCGCAAGACCTCCTACCCGCGGGGCGCGCAAGTGCAACACCCGCGGGATCTTCCTCCTGCCGCGCAAGGGTACGGGCAGAGAGGGAATAAGAGACTCGAGCGCGCAAATATGCGGCTCGGCTCCTTCCTGTCGCGCAAGAGAGGCGCGCAGGGGATCTTCGAAGCCTTGGGTGGCTCCGGAACCTTCAGCCGCGCAAGTTCTTTGCGCGGGGCTTCAAACCTTCGCGAGGCAGAGAGATGCGCTCACGGGACTTCAAAAATTCAGCGCATCAGCAGCGTCTTCTCGAGGGCTAGGCCTCATTTATATAGGCAGAGGAGAGGCGGTTCTATCCGCGTGAAATAACTTCAAACACCTGAGATCTTCGGATCTTCAAGATTTCCAAAATCTTGTTTCTCCTCTGTTTCACGCGGCTTCCCTTATTTTTCGGCCTTCTTCACGTGCATGCGACTTAGAACGCATGCACGGCCTTCCTTCGATCCAAACCATGCAGAGAATCAACACCGAATGGCCTCGCACCTTCGGTTTGCTTCGGCCTTCATCGAAATCTCCCAAACATTGCATGCATGTGTATTTTTAAGCATGGATCGGTTCGGTGTGGAGAGACGAGCTCAATGGAGCCTTCGGCTTCGAGAGAGATGGCCGAAATCTCAAAAACATCACTCGGGAGGCGCCTGGTTTGAAGGAGGCTGCGGGTGGCTTCGGGTCGAGCTCGAGGAAGGAGACGAGCTCTCGGCCGTCGGATGCAATGTTTAGCGGCCAGGATTAGATCATCGTCGCGGCGGATCAGATGAGCGGCTCGGATCGAGCGCGCGATGAGATGGACGTCCAGGATCTCTTCCGCGGGAAAATCCCACGTCCCACATCGAAACGAAGCCCGGTTTATCCGCGGCTTATTACCCTGGCGCTGCCTCAACACGCCAGTTGAACTTCTCCCCTCCCGGTGCCGCCCCGCACCGGGTTCTCTCTGCGGGCGCGCTCTGCGCCCGCTCACTGCTCCTGCGGGCGCGCTCCTAGCGCCCACTATGCTCTCCGGGTGCGCGGGTTTCACCACCGCGTGCCCTCGGGGGCTTACACACGGCCCCCTATCGCGCTCCTCCGGGCGTGCCCCAGCGCCTCTGTGGTGTCTGCGGGTGCGCCCCTGCCGCCCTGAGCTCGCCCCACGGGTTCCCCCTTGGGCGTGGCGCCTTAGGCCCACATGAGCCTTGGGGTTGAACCCACAAGGTGCTCACGGGCTGGCCATATTTTTTGGCAAAGTATAGAATAAGACTTTGTCAAAAACAAAGTCCTCCATGAGTATAAGACAAATGCCAAGCCACTCCAAGCCTTCTTCCTCTCTTCTTCTTCATTTGAAATTCCTCCATTATCTTCAACGTATATTCATTACTTAGGAATGGAATTCCAAACGGTTCATCATCAATTATCTTCTTCATCTCCTCTTCCATATGTGTTCAATACTTAGGAGGGACTTCTTTAACTGAATCTCATGAATCACATATAAATCTTCAATGAATCTTCATTGATCTAATCAGAGATCAATTGGAACATCTTCTGATTCACATGCACTAAGTGATAGTGCATGGACTTCATTCAATCCACTTCTCCTCATGCATTGTCAATACAATGCATGGTCTTCAAACAATGTTGTGACATTGTATCATCAGGATACAAGTTCTATGAACTTAAAGAACAGCTCAACAATCGTCTGATTTCTCATGGAGAATGTTTCAACCATAATCTCCTATGCCACTTAGTGAATATCCTAAGTGGCATGCATCTTTATGTTCCATGGTCATTCTCCATTCATCACCATCAATTTCACAACCTTTGTCATTCACATCTTGACATTCCTTGACTTCCATTCATTCCAAGACAACTTCATGCCTCATTGACAACAAATGCAACACAATGCACTTCAATCTCCCCCTTTGTATTTGTTGTCAATACACTCCTTCAGCACATATGAATGGGTCAATATGTGTGCCAATATTTTCTCCCCCTTATTGGCAATCAAATGCCAAGGTGTGGTGTGGTTCTCTTTCAAAAATCACTTCCTCCCTTTGAATAGTATCTTCTTGAAAAACACTAGGAGAGGGATGATGTCACATGTTCTTCTGTAGCAAAGAACCTTTAGTTGATCAACTCTAAGTCTACTTGGGCTAACCCGGTGTAGAAAACAAGAGTGATATATAACCAAGGAACTCAATGTTGTCCAACATTCACAATACATGTGAGATCATGCTTAGGGGTTGAATTTTTCAGATATTCAATGAATTTCTGAATCCTTCTCTTTTCTCAAGATGGTATTAATCTCAGAATCCCATCTTCTTCAGATTGGCTCCCCCTCAAGGGGTGCACTCCATTCTGTCCAAACCATCCTCCAGATGAGAATGATCATCATCTTCAATTCCCTGCAATGTTAGCACATGTATATACCAAGAGTATAGGGGAATAAGATGGAACCTCCTTGGTTCATCAATGTGAACAACAAGGTTGAGAAGATTCTCTCAACCTAGATGTCCCATTTTCACCATTCTTCACACTTGCACATTTGATCTTCAATGATGTTGGTGCTGGTGTGGATCTCAAGACATCTTCATGTGAAATTTTCTTCTTCCCTTTTTCTTTAGCAAATGCCAGAGCTTCATCTTCAGCTCTTTGTAGTTCTCTGGAAAGTTGCAACTGATGTGGCCATATGACAAGTAAATAATTTGGAAGAGTGGCCTCAGTTTTGGAAATTCCACATGGTTCTTTGGATGCTGCTAAGCTACCTCTCTTAGGCAACTTATTTTCAATCAATCCCTTCTTCTTCTGGATTGATTGTCTTTTTGAGTCCAGTCTGCCTCTATTGAATTCCATGGCTTCTTTACAAAGATCCATGGTATGGCCTTTCTTTCCACAGTAGAAGCATGTCTTCTTGGTGGTCCTACTGGATGACTCACCCTTCTTGGACTTAGACTCCAAGGTCTTCTCTTCCTTTTTCATAATCTTCTTGGGAGCATCTTCTACTTTCTTCTTGCTTCCCAAGGAATCTTTTTGAGCCAGGTTCTGTGATCTTTTCTTATTTTGAGCTCTGGATACAGTTGGAGACTGACATGTATATTTTTGACCACTTTTGCAACCATCCCAGATGTTGTCATGTAATCCAAATCTATTTTCAGTAAACAGATGTCTCTGGACCTGTGTATGTTGCTTATTTCCTTCTGGCTTGCTCCCCCTCGGCATGGGCTTCCTCTGTGCTTTGGCATTCACTGGATTGTACCAACAATCCTTTGCACAATGCCCATACTTGTTACAACACCAACATTGACCCATAAATCTTGACCTCTTGTGTACTTCTGATTGCTGGGTACTTTTCTTGACAAGTTGTGTTGTTTCAGGAGAGCCCTGCTTCTTCACTGTCTTCATCCATATTTGTTTGGAATTATTCTTCCATCCTGCACTTTTTGTGGAAACACAATTAGAAGCATCAGTACAAGATGGTATGGATGGTACCTTCTTTCTAGAAGATGTTGCACTTTTATTAGAGGATGTATTTCTCTTAGAATCATCCTGCTCAAAGCTCACTTGAGTGGCAACATTTCTTCTACCAGCTGACTGGGAGGTTTTGGCTTTGGGTGATTGATGATTTTTCAATATCACCTCTAGTTCTAAGCATTTCATGTTAAGTGAGTTCTTCTCATCTTCAACAATTCTTAGCTTTCCTTCCCAATCTTCTTTCAGTTCCTTCATCTGGTCTTCATGCACCTTCTTCATTTATTGCAATGAATTGTCAAGCTCCTTCACCCTTTTATCTTTGTCTTCAAGTTGAGCATCTTTGACAACCATTGAAAATCTGTGTCTCTTTTCCAGTGCATGGAAAACATCTTTGATCATTATCAAAAATATTTCTTTCTCAGAAGAGCTCCTTTGCAATTCTTCACAGGTATCTTCATATCTTTTATTGCAAAGGGAAACAGTTTCATCTTTGGCATTCACCAGCCTTCTGAGAGTGTTGGTTATGCCAACCATTTTAGCCAGCTGATCTTCCATAGCGTTGGCTTCTTCTTCTAACTGTGATTTTTCTTCTTGAAGATCATGGATGCCTGTAGCTATACACTTTGCCACTTCCATGGGAACTGTCTTCTGAAGATATTTGAGTGCACTCTGAAGATCATTCATTGTTTCAACTTCATCACAGCTAGGACAGGCTTTCTTCATCATCTTGGCCTGTTTCTTCTTTCTATTTTTCTGAGTCTTGGCAGATATCTCCATTTGAGGCTGGTCGCTTGTTTCCTCAAATCTGCACTTCATGTAGACTCCCTTGGATATTTTAGAGGGAACCTCCCTCTGATACCAATTGAAGTGCCCAGATCAGTGTGAATCACTGAGAGGGGGAGGGGGTGAATCAGTGATCCCTTAAAACTTTTTACTAATTGATTCTTATCAATTAAACATCTATGGCTGGTTAAAGCCTCGATCCACTCTTCTTGTATCTCTCAACCTTTCCCGAATGATGCAGTAATGAAAAGGCACAGGACACAAGGATTTACAAGGTTCGGCACCAAAGGCCTACATCCTTGCCATGCTCTCCCAGCATGGATTCTCCATTATAACCTATTAAAATTACAATGGTCGATACAGAGTCCCACTGTATCTCTCCTAAGTCCCACAGGAGGGTCTTTATACTGCGTCCCACAGTGTTACCAGAGTCCCACTGGCCTGCTCCAGAATCCCACTGAAGACTTCTTCTCCCTGAGTCCCACAGGGTCTTCTCCTGGCTCCTCGAGTCACACGAGTAGCTCTTCTTTACTTTAAGCTTCTTCAAGTATCCTCAGCAGCCTGGGATAAAGGCTGCTGGCCTTGCTCTTCTTCTGATCACTTGTGGTGAACAGGTCTTCTCATCTTGCTCAGGCTTTATCACCTTCTTCTAAGGATGCCCCGGCCTTCACTCTTCAACTACTGAATACTCAGACAACTGATATCTTTAACTTCAGTCTGGTCCAGTCTCACTTCAACTCTACTTCATGCACTTAGTGCATGGCCTTCTCAAATCTCTTCAAGATCTTCAAGTCTTGGACTCCTCAGATGCGCACCACTGATTTAGCACTGTTCACGTGTGCACGTGCATGCATGCATGCATGCACTCCCCTTCTTCTCTTCTAGGTGCAGTAAACCCACAAAGGGTGTAATCAATTATAGCACACACCTTCTCACTTGTACTTCACACGTTTAGTTCCTTTTGATTACACACATAGAAGTGTGTTATACTTTGTGTGAATCTTCTTCTTCTTCTAAGTGTGTCTACTCCTCTTAGAGCACACACATAGGTTCGGCCTTCTTTGTCACTTGTTCATGTACACATAAATTGTTCTTTGTTTTGCACACACTTGACTTTGGCCTCTTCCCTCTTCTTGTTGCACACCCTTAACCCGTAGGTTGTTCTTCAATTTTGTACACACAAAATGTGTCTTCACTTGGTGCACAACCCTCGGCCTCTTCAAATGCACACACGGCCAAGTGTGCTCTTCCTCTTCACTTAGCACACACAAATAATATTCTTTAATTTGTTCTTCAATGTGTGCACCCACATAAGGGGTACGGCCTTCCTTGTTCACTTTGCACACAAGGAACTAAAGGCCTCAGGTCTTCTTCTTTGTTTTGCACACACACAAATGTGGTGGCCTTCCACTCCTTGCACACACACAAAGTGTTCTTCTCCAATTATGCACACACACCACCCACGGGTGTTCTTGGTGTAGCAAGCACACAGGGTGCGAGGTGCAAGGGCCTCCTCCTCTTCTTTCCAACTATCGGGCAAGTCCTCAAGCACTTGAGTGCAAGGAGGCTCGGGTGCGCAAGTGCCACTGCCCAGAGGCGCGCAAGACCTCCTACCCGCGGGGCGCGCAAGTGCAACACCCGCGGGATCTTCCTCCTGCCGCGCAAGGGTGCGGGCAGAGAGGTAACAAGAGACTCGAGTGCGCAAATATGCGGCTCGGCTCCTTCCTGTCGCGCAAGAGAGGCGCGCAGGGGATCTTCGAAGCCTCGGGTGGCTCCGGAACCTTCAGCCGCGCAAGTTCTTTGCGCGGGGCTTCAAACCTTCGCGAGGCAGAGAGATGCGCTCACGGGACTTCAAAAATTCAGCGCATCAGCAGCGTCTTCTCGAGGGCTAGGCCTCATTTATATAGGCAGAGGAGAGGCGGTTCTATCCGCGTGAAATAACTTCAAACACCCGAGATCTTCGGATCTTCAAGATTTCCAAAATCTTGTTTCTCCTCTGTTTAACGCGGCTTCCCTTATTTTTCGGCCTTCTTCACGTGCATGCGACTTAGAACGCATGCACGGCCTTCCTTCGATCCAAACCATGCAGATCATCAACACCGAATGGCCTCGCACCTTCGGTTTTCTTCGGCCTTCATCGAAATCTCCCAAACATTGCATGCATGTGTATTTTTAAGCATGGATCGGTTCGGTGTGGAGATACGAGCTCAATGGAGCCTTCGGCTTCGAGAGAGATGGCCGGAATCTCAAAAACATCACTCGGGAGGCGGCTGGTTTGAAGGAGGCTGCGGGTGGCTTCGGGTCGAGCTCGAGGAAGGAGACGAGCTCTCGGCCGTCAGATGCAATGTTTAGCGGCCAGGATTAGATCATCGTCGCGGCGGATCAGATGAGCGGCTCGGATCGAGCGCGCGATGAGATGGACGGCCAGGATCTCTTCCGCGGGAAAATCCCGCGTCCCACATCGAAACGAAGCCCGGTTTATCCACGGCTTATTACCCTGGCGCTGCCTCAACACGCCAGTTGAACTTCTACCCTCCCGGTGTCGCCCCGCACCGGGTTCTCTCTGCGGGCGCGCTCTGCGCCCACTCACTGCTCCTGCGGACGCGCTCCTAGCGCCCACTATGCTCTCCGGGTGCGCGGGTTTCACCACCGCCTGCCCTCGGGGGCTTACACACGGCCCCCTATCGCGCTCCTCCGGGCGTGCCCCAGCGCCTCTGTGGTGTCTGCGGGTGCGCCCCTGCCGCCCTGAGTTCGCCCCACGGGTTCCCCCTTGGGCGTGGCGCCTTAGGCCCACATGAGCCTTGGGGTTTAACCCACAAGGTGCTCACGGGCTGGCCATATTTTTTGGCAAAGTATAGAATAAGACTTTGTCAAAAACAAAGTCCTCCATGAGTATAAGCCAAATGCCAAGCCACTCCAAGCCTTCTTCCTCTCTTCTTCTTCATTTGAAATTCCTCCATTATCTTCAACGTATATTCATTACTTAGGAATGAAATTCCAAACGGTTCATCATCAATTATCTTCTACATCTCCTCTTCCATATGTGTTCAATACTTAGGAGGGACTTCTTTAACTGAATCTCATGAATCACATATAAATCTTCAATGAATCTTTATTGATCTAATCAGAGATCAATTGGAACATCTTCTGATTCACATGCACTAAGTGATAGTGCATGGACTTCATTCAATCCACTTCTCCTCATGCATTGTCAATACAATGCATGGTCTTCAAACAATGTTGTGACATTGTATCATCAGGATACAAGTTCTATGAACTTAAAGAACAGCTCAACAATCGTCTGATTTCTCATGGAGAATGTTTCAACCATAATCTCCTATGCCACTTAGTGAATCTCCTAAGTGACATGCATCTTTATGTTCCATAGTCATTCTCCATTCATCACCATCAATTTCACAACCTTTGTCATTCACATCTTGAAATTCCTTGACTTCCATTCATTCCAAGACAACTTCATGCCTCATTGACAACAAATGCAACACAATGCACTTCACATATCATGATGGTAGACTACATATTTTCACTTCTTTTAAATATCTATCAATTTCATGATGTTTTCTATGTATCTCTCCTGAGAAAGTACAAACCTATATATTCACATGTACCGAACATAGAGTTCATATTTTTGTTGAAGGATCCTTATTATGAGGAACAGCCATTTGAAATTAGATGTTGTATATTTTTAAAATCGAGACCACTCAACTGGTATATTTTATATAGAGAAACAAAACGTTAGAGGAAGCTATGTGTTATCTTGATGATTTTATGAGGATCAAGTATCCTTATTCTTTCTTATAGAAATTACAAATTTCGAGGTCAAAATTCATTTTAAGTGGGTACAATGTAACACCATGAGTTTTTCGAAACTTTTTTTCAAAATAAATTAATATTCATTGATGTATTTATTTTCACACAAAACCATGATAAATTGTTTTATACACTACACCAATATAATCTTCTTTTACACACAATACTGACATGGCTTGCGTTGTATACAACACAAATTTCTACAAAACACCATTTTGTAATTATTTAAATTATATAGTTATAATATATTTTTTAAACATAGTAATATTAATAAGAAATATCTTATTTTTAAAAGTTTATTACAGTGGTTTCATATAAATAAAACATTTTTTTATAAATAATATAATTTTTGGTAATACCTTTATATGATTTAAAATACTATTTTCTCAAATAAACTCATATCTTTTGTACTTAATTGAACAATAATTAAATTCATTTGTGAAACATTTAAAAATTTAATTTGATAAAATAAACACTATTTTTTAATTCAGAATGTCAACATTATCTTAGGTTTATTTTTATTTATTTATATAAAAAAACTTCATTTTTTGATGAATATTGAAAATAATGATTTTTAATTCATAATTTCATTTTAGTAATGTATATTTATAAAGATAAATTATATTTTAATTTTGTTCTGATGTATAATTAAATAAATTATAAGTAAATCAATAAAATATATTTTATTCCAACCAACATCACATTGAAATTTGATATAAAAACATTTCAATCTTTTGGACTTCTCTACTTTAAAAATCAGTCATCTCATCCCACATATAGGATTAATTTTAAATTAATTTTCTACCAATTATATGATTATAATTTGTAAAAATAGTTTCCATATTAGAGATATACATAATATAAAATATCTAATAATTTAAACATAGTTTATTACAAAAAATATTATTCAATCTAATTAAAATTAATTTTAGCGATTAAGGTGAAAATAAGATTACCAAGTGATTACACATTAATTAATGTGTCCAAATAAGCTAGAATCATGTCCACAATCCATTATTTTGAAATATTTCTAATATTTATCCTCTTTGATTCAATATGAAAAATTATTTGATGAACATTACATAATTGATACCTCTCAATAGTTTTTACTTTTTTAAATTTATAAGAATGCCACTCCACCTCCACTACAAATAGGTAACCCACCCCATAACTTCTACACACCTCTCATGCAATTTATATAAAAAAATACAACCCAAATATCCTCTAATCATATAACCCATCTTCCATGAATCCCAACTTGAGTAATAAATCATCCAACTAATCCCTTTAGTGAAACACAAACGGAGTTACCCAAAGAAGAGATAATATCCTTCCACAAGATCTTTTGTTTTTCTTAATTATCCACCGACTAAAAACTAATTATTACATGATTATTTAATATCATAAGTATCTTAAATACATATAGATGTATTTATTTTATAGTTTTCACATACACAAACACAATATTCCATCAAATGAGATACACAATCATCGTTTGTGTGTTTTGAGGACTACCTCCTCATGAACTGATGCCATTCTTTCTTACATTATAACCATTAGAGGTTTGTAATAGTGATGAAATTTTTATTTTAAATAATTTTTATGATATTTTTTATTTATTTATGATTCTATAATTATTACCTAACACACACCATCATTCCTTTCATTTTGTGTAAGTATGATAAATTTGTTTGTGGACATGTCGACTACAACCTCCTCAAATTGATGTGATTAAATCACACAATACATGGAATTAATTAAGGATGGGTTTTGTAAAGATACGTGATATAAAAGGAATAATAATTCTACTGAAATGATATTATATATATATATATATATTCTATTTAATTTATTTCCTTCACTATGACAAGAAAATGGAAACAATGTTCATGCGCACGTACGACCTATCATCTCCATGAATGGTGTATTAAATTTTATATTTATATATTTTATATATTATAATTTATATATATTTTGTATATATATATGATATTTATATCATGATTAACATTTTTTGATGCATAAATCATTATATATGTAATAGAACAACAAATAGGACAAATCAAAACAAATGAAAAAAGTAGTTATTATCCAAAAATAAACATTAACATGAAATTATTAAAAAAAAATAACAGAAGGTCATAAGAAAATAATTTATGGTATGATATAATTGTATATTTTTCTATAACATATGTATAATAAACTTATGTTTGTTATGCTAGATGACTGAATGATTACAAAGATAGTCAAGAAATAAGGTAAAGAGATTTGTTGTCTCACTATTATTTTTCTGAGACATAAAAATTATTAATATCCTTAAATTTATGGGTATTTACATTTAAATTTTATTTTCACTATTTCATGGGTTTCACGGTTCAAATGTTATCAAATAATAAGGTAATTTTTTGCCTTAATTTTTTGTATTTGAGACACATGTAATGTTAGGCACCTACATTCATTTACGATGTGTAAATATTGACCATTTACATGTTATATCCTGAATCTCCTTTATTCATGATATTTTATGTTCCATGTAATGTTACTGTCTCACATATATTTTGATTCAATGTTACCAATGATTTAATTGTTTATTACTACAAGCTCATTTTTTGTCAGTATTGTTTATTATTATGCTCCCATTGATGAAATATTAGGATCTATTTCTCAAGAAAACATATAAATTTTCTTCTACTTTAGTTATTCGTGGTATCCTCATTAATTTTACAATTTTTACACTCTATGATACTTAATATAATTAATGAAATTTCATAAAGAAAACATGACCTTTTTTCACTCTTCATTCGAAAATTTGTTGGATTAGAAAAACATGTTTTCTAAAAAAAATTAAAAAATGTTTTTAAGTGGCCCTTTAATCATTTTTTTGAAAGAAAAGTATTTGAATGTTTTTAAATATTATATTATATGATTTCAAATATATTTTTAATAAAATTATTATTAAATTTGTTTCAAGTTCCATTATATGGTTTTAAGGTTATCGTTAATAAAAATTGGGTTTCAAAGGGTTCTATTTTTCAAAATTCAATTTTCAAATAAGAATGGATATTTTCCAAATGATGTTTTTAAATGATTATTCCAAATTATTATTCATCTAAGATGAAATCTATTGGTGTAACATGTTCCTTTCTAGAAAAATAATCTTAAGGTTCCATTCATAATCATTCTCTAAATGGTATATGTTTTGATGGCATGATGTTTATAACCCCATTTATCTTTGACATGATATATGTTTTTGAAACATATTTATCTTACATAATATATTTTCTTCTGAAAAATAATTTTTTCATTGTTTATTAATTGATTAAATGACAATAAATGATATATCTTTTCCATATGTTATAATATGATCACATGTTTTTTATACCCATTTCATTTCAAGGGTTATGATATGATGTTTATGAAATCCATCTCTTTTTATGGGTCATCATATGATGATTGTTTATGATCTTAGTTAACATGTATATATAATTTTATTATGTAATGGGTGGGACCTATATCTCCACAAACATCAATGGGTAAAGATTTATATATCATGAGATAATGATAGAGAATAATTCTACTAGATTTATCCACTTTGGGAATAATGATAAACCTGATCCACTATAGGAAAATGAAAAAACTTGATCCCTTGTAAGGAATGGACTATTTCTATGGATGGTTCTATTTCCCACCCAGTAGGCGTAGTCCCCATGATTTTCTGATAAGTGTATTTCATGCATACCTTTTGGAGTGTTTTAATGAAAATATTTTGAAATTAATTGATTATTCTTTCAAGTTTGTGTGTCACTTTACATGTTTTATGTTTTATGGAAGGATTAAATGAATATTTTGAAAATTAATGAAATGATATGCAAATATGGGCTTGAAGAAACTATGCCCAACTTTGCTTTTCTCAAGGCGTGACAGCAAATTTTTATGGAATAATGAAGCATGAAATTATAGAGCATAATGATTACAAACTGTGTAATACAATTACACGTTCTGACTATTCCAAAAGAAATTAACTGCACAAGACAATTCATGAATTAAATATACACTGGGAAAGACAATTACACATCATGTAACTATATTACACAACATGAATTTTTTCAAGACACTTTTTTGTGACAATTACACTAGGATTTGTGATGATTGAGATTTGAGGTATTACACGTACTGTAACCCAATTACATTCTGTGACGAAATTTAAATGAAAAAAGTAAATGAAAAGTGATAGACAATTTAATGAATTTTCCTATAAATCGGGACCCTAGGATGCACCTTGATGACATTATAGGATGGTAGGAGTTGGAGCGAAACCAATGGATGAATGCTATATGAGTTAGTGATGATCTGAAGCCCAGATTCACCCCCTTTCATCGCAACCTTTCTTATTTGAGTACCTATGGTGCTCGTTCTCATTGTTCCTAGAATGAGTGAGTAGTTTTACTAGTATCAGGTTCTGTGATTATGAGGGTAGTGATGCTAGGGATTATTTTAATTTTTTATAAATGTTTTGAATGGATGAAACTTATTATATTAATTCTTATTAATTATCCTTCTACAATATAATGACCATTGCTTGCATTCTAAGGTTGTTTGTTTTGGGTTTCCTATTTCCATGATTGATCCTAGTCAATGACCATTCCAAAGGTGAAATCATTGGATTTGGATCGAATATTAAGACCAAGGAACCCTGCTGACCTAATTCTAAATCAAAATATGAATAAATAAATATCTATCAAATTCATAGAACATGAACCTGAAATTCCTTAAACCTACCATGCCTCATCTCCTTATTCAAAACACAATATTTCTAATTCTATTTATTTCTTTCAAAAAAATGAAAAAATTTAAGTTTTAGTTTCATTAATTAATTCTGAACATATGATCTGTCCCTATGGGTTCGACACATAGACTTTCAAAGTAATTCCTTTTTAGTAAGTTTGTATTAGATTAATAAATAATAAATTTTTATCCCTGTAGGAATTTAATTATTCCCTTCATGTAGTTATGTTCCCTAATAAGTATTGGAAATTATCCTCGACTTATATGGAATTTTATTACATTTTTACGTTTCTACAAAAAATACATGTCATATTAAAATGTTATCCATTAATGGATCATAACAATTATTCCCTAATGATTCACATCTTATGAACTAAAAATCATTATTCCTTGATTCAGGTTAATGATAATTTATCTGAAGGTTCTGATATTATAATGTTGTTATCATGTTCTCATACTGTTATGTTCATGATTATTCTTATATACATCCCTTGTTTTCCCATACTGAGCATTTTAGATTACTCATATTTATGTTTCCTTTACCTAGGTCATGAAAAAATATATTAGTTATTATGTGTCTAAGAAGGGTGAAAGTCATGATAATCCTAGTGGGAGATAATTATGCTCACTTATGTACTACTGTTTATGTTTCAATGTTTCTAAGGGAACTAAACTAATATGGTATTTGGGAATCTATTTGTGTGATGTATTACGTATTCAAAAAATATATATATTGACTCTTCATTAGAAGTGAGTGTCAATATATGTGGTTAATTCTGCATTGATTCACCAAGATATGTGCGGTTTTTTAGGCTAGGGTTCATGGTTTAGGTGACTTATTAGTAACCATGAACCAAAGAAAAAGGGTCAAAATACCTCTGATTTCCCTCCATACTGTCTGGTTCATGGAAAAAAATCACGAGACATCATTGGATGACTAATTTACACATATAACTATATGTTAGAGATACAAAAAATGAGATTTTATCCTAAATTCAATTTTTAGTGTGCTTTTAATTATTAAAATTCCATATGCACATAACTTTATCAAAACCCCCACACCTGAATGGTTTTTTATTGAAAAAAATCATAGACTATCATCTCAAAGGGACCATCAGGTAATTGTGTATAAATTTCAATGATTATAAAAACTAAATGAATGTAAATTTTGGATGAATAACTGTTGAATGTATTACATGAATTCTTCAAGAATCACCAACCATTGATGGTTTCCAAAAAATTAGGCTAAATTCAAAATATCCAATGAGTTATTACTATTTCATTATTTAATTAAAAAAGAAAATTTTCTTCTTAATTTAAATTATATTCCCATTTTTCACTTCCATATCATCACACAATTAAGTATGATAGGAAAATATCTCATCAAAACCAATTGGTGGGATATCACTTTTATATGTCACACTATCTCATTGAATTACAGCATTGAGAATTGGTGAAGGGTTATCAAAATCTTAAGAATTCGTTTTCACATCTTGAATTATATTCATTAGGGTGAGAGACTGGTATTTAAATTTTGGTTCTTTATTTTTCCATGTATTATCTTGATGAATTTTGAAAAAAATCAAGATCTCATGAAATTAAGACCGTGTAATAGACACTAGTATGATATCAACAATTACAATGATTTAATTAACCTTATGAATAAGTTGACATACATTTTAAAGGTTTATTTAATTTAAAAATCTCCATTAAAATGTTCATTTATAAATATATTTTTATGAATTAATATCTACAGGATTACTTTCTAGTTTTCCAATGTTTATTCACATTCCAAAATAGTCATATCAATAGAGGAATACGAGGAATTAAAAAATCGTTCTCTATAATACCATTATATTTAGCTAATATAAATGTTTGATAACTATAAATGAATTTTATAGACCTTATAAGAAACAAAGATCATCCTCTTAAAATTTTTTTGTCAATGAAAAAATGGGGAACCTAAGGTAATTTCACTCCCAAAAAAATAAAACTGGGCACAGTTCCTGATGAAAATTGTTGTTTGGAGAAGGGTAGGAAAGAAAACCCATATAAGGGGTGGGAGAAAGAAAATATACAATGAATGAGAAAAGAATAAGAAAAAAACTACGTAAGATAATGGTTTCAGAATGTTTGAGAGTTTACATGAAATACCCCGATGAGAGGAACAGTATCTCCATGCCAAGGTAATCATACACCTTTTATGATATAAAAAATCTATAAAATGTTAAGAAATAATATATTTTTAGAATTTTGGGAAATAAATATGAGCACACATTCACACCATAAAATAAAAACACAACAAACATCCATAGATTTATTCAAGCTCATGCATATACACAAAGAAAGTAAAGAAGAAAGAGTTTGGCACTCAAAAATACATTTTCATCCTATGGGAGGATCGATTCCAAATGGATCATAGAATTGAGAAAAGGAATCCTCATACCATGATAGATTTTTTGTGTCCTATTTTGAGTCGTTACTATGATTTGGTAAATTAGTGGGTTGCATTCCCTCTCCATGAGGTGTTATTGGTTGGCCTTATCCTAGATATGCGGCCCATGAAAGAGACAGGTGGGACAAAGAATACCCACACATATACTGAGATAGAGGATTTTCATGAAGGGTTTTTTAGAGGGTTAGATGAGAAAGGCATTGTATTATGAGACCCACTATCTAATGATGTGAAAATTCCACCCGCCAGTCATCCAAAACGTAGAAGTATTGATCCATTTCCCACTATGAATCTAGATATCCATAAAGAATTCATGGAAGGTCGGGGTGGGAGGTGTAAAATGAATAAGGTTTTGGGGAATGGATGGGAGAGGATAGATTTTTGTTACTCCTCCACATGTGGGATTGAATGGTGGAGAGAAGAAAATATAGGGAATACATTTTGGGATTCATATGGTGCATCATCCCAGGATTCTCAGAATCAGTAGTGATGTCCATAAAACTCAATAATTCACATATTTCTATCCATGGTGATGTTGAATGTGACATGTTTGTGATCTGTTGTGAAGGAATGTATATTAAACTGAATTCCATGGTGTTCATATAGGAGAGTGATGTAGGGGATGCTAAACATGTCTTCTTTATGTATACTGAACATGTGTAGGAATTATTGGGTGGGGACATAAGTGATGTTGATGGGTGTCTCGATAATCCTAGAATGTATAATAATTGATTCATGGGGGATGAAATTTTCTAACAATATTACTGGGGAGTTAATCACATGGTTGTGATTTAGTAATGTAAATGATGGGTGGAGTTAAAGAGATGATAAGTTTTACTATATTGAGGTACATAAGTCAGATAGGATGGGAAATAGTTCCCAAAATTATCTAGTTATTTTAGGGTACTAATTTCAAGAGAACTTTACATAACTCATGTCTATAAAAAAATATTATCATAGATTTTGACCAAAATGAAGAACTCACCCATCTTAAAATGATACTGATGCTTGAGAATGAAGAATTTGACTTCACCAGATGACTAAATCGAATATCTCTATTCATTATTGTAATAAATGCTCCTACATTAGAAGGTGAGAAAAAACTCATGTATGAAGTCCTTAAAGTATGGTTTATGAATGGATAGTTCTCTGGTGAGGAAATTATGATCAATAATTCTATAAATATCTTCAGAGATTCCTAGTACCTGAAGGTGTTTGGGATGAAAATAGTGTTGTGAGATGACCTCTAGAGTGACTAAAACCTAATATCTATTAAACTTCTCATTATTTTAAAATTATAGGAAGGTAACTAGGTCATTATCAAAACCATATGTGTGGGAACATTAGGAAGAGGCCATGAGGTGTGGGTGGGTTTTGGGTGCCTTTGTAGAAAAAGTACAAAGATATGGAACAAATTATTATGTTATCAATATAAAATTGAATTTACATTATGGAATTCCTACCTATCCTATGATATCCGAGAAATTTTTGAAAATTTACTTAAATAATTATACGTTTTTGCATAAATATGTGTAAAAATGGGCCTATTCTGTGAATAGTGTAAATATTCAATGGCAAAAAAAGAAAGAAATTAACAAAAAATAAAAAAACTAAAATGGGATGGGGAAAATGGGGAGGTACTAACCTAAGAGATGGGTATGAAATAAAATGGAAAGGAGGAGGTTGAATAGGAATAGGGTTAAGATACAGAGAAGAATAATAAACATACCTTGTAGTTTCATCAGTAGGAAGAAGAATATTAAAGGGAAGCAGAGGTCAAGAAATATGGATGAGAAGAATGGTGAACACTATTTGGAGGGGGATTCACATGACATGGGGTTAAAAATTGTGGTTTTATTTTTTTAGGTTTTGAAAATGTGGGGAATTTTAATGTTTTTCAAAGTCACTATGCATAATTCGGTTAACTCTGTGTTATCCATCATCTATCCATAGGAATTACATCCCCCTTTTTGTTTTATTAATGTAAATGGGATGATGATACATGCATGTCATGTGGACTGATCTGTATAATGAGGTCGTACTATACACTTCAAATGTACATGTTTTGTAACCATGAAAAAACCATTCACGTGAGACACTTTTTTTATCTTTTGTTTTATTACAATTGAATGAAATTTATCACCTTAAAATTAGAAAATTTGTTAACCATCTATTTAAAATTTTAATTTCATGTTTCTATACGATATCTAAAGATTGAATAATAGAGATTCAATCATAAATCTCTCACATTATATGAAACCTATAACTAAAACACAAAAAATTAAAAACACACTGAACATTATCCTCTAAAAACCACATAAAATAGCAATTTTTTCAAATTTTTTTATTTTCAAGTCACCTTAGTAGGTTCCAGGTGCAGTAGAAGCATGCGATGAGTCATTCCAAACATTTTATTTTTCATATCAATGATCAATCCGAGATTTATACAACGATAAACATTTTGATCTATAAAATTGAATCAAAGAATATAGAAAAGGTTTAGAATGTCGGAACTGGAGAGAGGATCATCAAATATTGTTTATGATCAATTTATTTAATTAGATAACTTATTTATTGGAATTATTTATTTATTGATTTATCTAACAACAAAATAATGTTGTACAATCATTAGGTCATAGTAATCGAAGAAGAGTCCCTCTAGCGGTGATATACACGTGATCAACAAATCACTGAATATCATCGTATAAACCTTTAGGTGCTAGCATAGGAGATCATATCTATTGTGTGGCCCACCATTGATCGTATCAAAAATTTAATCTATAAAATTCTCCTAGATATCTATTTAGATTAGAGTGGTCTGTGGTAAAAGATCTCTCTTCTCTCTTAGGTGTGTTATTGGAGAAGGGACCTCTCTAGGTCAAGAAATGATTCTCGAAATCCATTGTTCAAACAAAAAAATAGATTGTAAATTTGGTATAAATAATATAATAGGGTCTATATACTACTATGGTTAAAATAAAATAAATTACACAAGATCCCCTTATTATTTATTTAATCCATGTATAACCCCATGTAAAATAATAATAATATTATTATTTCATGATATGCTCTTAACTTTCAAATTAAATTAAATGTTATACAATAAAATAATATTTATTATTTATTATTTTTTAATATACTATTTAACTTGAACCACAATTCCTTAATGAAATTTATTGGGCCTTGAATTAGGACTATTTATTTTTTAATTAAACATCACTGCATTATTCTTTAATAAATAAATTAATATTATATTCACTAAATAGAAAATAATTATTTATTAAATATTTTTCTCACATAATTGTTAAAGACCTATTTTTGATCCATAAAACAGGAATAATTAGTAAACAACACGTGGGAATAATATTTATTCAACTTGTTAAATAATTAATAATATTATATTATTTAACTCAGATTTTTGATACACATAGTCTGTGAACCTCTAGTCCTCTTTAATAGTGTCATTAAGATAAACAGTCTAAATTCCATTGTTAGAATCTATAAACACACCATGAAACGAATATAGAAATAATTTAATGCCACAATGATGCAATACCTCATACAGACACTTTGTAATATAATCAATTTTCCTGACATCTCAAATAAAATAGGTTGCATGCCAGTGCCATCAAACTATGTGCTCGATGTCTCTTTCTTTGACTTCCTAGAAATTTCAATATCTTATATAACACCATGGGAATGGATTTGTTACGTCCATATCATTTCCATCAAAAGGCCAAATATATCAACATACATTAATTAATTGAAGGGAAAAATTCTTTCTCGCATTTTTTATTAATGTATTATTACTCATGAAATTCCCAACATATCCTACCTCACCAAGAAAATTTATCATCATGGTTTTCATCAATACATCAATGTACATGACCCATAATACACATTATTATTAATATTAATTTCAAAAGATCTAACTAAACATCCACAAATAGGAACATCAAATGACACCTAAAAACCCTGTATTTCCTACTAGAGGGTATGGTTCTCATAATATCCTACACTAGACATTAAAAAGGAGTCCAAAATAAGATGGTTATTCAATGTCCTATAAGTCTCCAAACCTGAGAGAATATATAATTTGTGTATTTTGAAGGATATCATCCAACTATATAACATATGTTTAAGAATATATTCGTAGAACATCTGGGTTCTCGTCAAATTAGGGAACTTCTATGACATTTTAATGTGACAATTAGTATTAAGACATTATCACATACTATTTTACACAAAAGAACAATCATTATGTGATAAATAATTTATTAATATTCAAAACAATGAATATATGTTATCATAAAATATATAGAATGTGGTTCGAGGTCTCTAAATTAAACTGACCCCCACTTGCACTAGACCCAACGACTAACAACCTTTAGTACCCAGCTTTGACATAACACTCATTCTTTTGGGTGAGATAAGTCTTTATTCAATAGGTCCACCATGTTCTCTTCCATGGTTACTCTACCTAAATTTTCTTCACCCCTTTGATAAAAATCCCTCAAGAGGGGATACTTCTAGAGTATATGCTTTATCTATTGCTACGACCTTAGTTATTTTTTAAAAGAAATTGCTAACATAATATCACAATACAATGTGATAGGTTATATACTTCTATATTCCACATCCATCTCTTGGATGATGTTTTTAATCCAAATGTCTTACTTGGATGCTATAAAAGACACTATATACTCAGACTCCACTATAGAATCATCAATAAATTTGTTCTTTGTACCCTACCTGCTCATAAATCCTCTATTGAGACATAAAACATATCCTGACTTTCACTTCATATCATTATAACCTATATGAAAAAAATAATTATTATATTCATTAATGATTATCTCCTGGTCACCCATATACAACAATAATGTATCCTTATTTCTTCATAGATACATAAGGATAGAATTCACAATAGGACAATGTTTTTCTTCTGTATTGTATTGATATTTTCCTACCATGATCAGTTCATAGGAAACACCAATTCTATTACATAACATGGAATACATGATTGATCATATTGGTAAAGAGTATAATATTTTACTCATTACATCTATCACTTCTTGTACCTAAGGACACATTTTCTATAAAATATGTAAACCATGTGACACTGGAACCAATCCCCTCAAGGATTGTTCCATACTAAATATCGTTAATATCTGGTGAACACATGTGATTTAAATAATTCCAACCATACTCTTAGATCAATCACAAATGATCCTAATATAAATAATATATGATGCTTCACCCATATAATTTATGTAGAAACGATTGTTTAACCATTACTTAAAAGATAGTAGGACTGATATGTCATTTCAAATAAATAATATATCATCAATATACACTACTAGGATTACAACTACATTTCTACAAAACTACTTGTAAACTCATAAATCACATTAATTATTAATGAAAAAAAATTCTTTTATGAAATCATAAAATTGAATGCTCCATGACATAGATGCTTGCTTCATTCCATAAATAGATCTCTATAACTTGAAAATCATTTTTGAATCAACTTGAGTAAAAACACATTTATTTGATTCATATATACATCTTTTTAATGGTTCCCATTAAATAATTTCTTTTCATATAAATCTATGAAATCTCATATTCATGATACGATTATAAAGAAATTCAAATTCTAATAGATTTAAACAAGGAAAAAAGTGAAAAATTTTCTTCATATTCAATTCCATTATATTGTTTAAACCCTTTATCCACTGTACATTCTTTATAGGTATTTTGTTTACCATTCATGCCTAGTTACCTCTTGAATACCCATTTGGATCTTATTGGATTTATATTAACTCGTCAATCGACTAGAAGCCAAACATGGTTATGATATATGTAATCCATTTCACATTTCATTTCTTCTTTCAATATTGTATCTTTCGAGATATCTACTTTCTCCTTATAAGAGAGAGGTTCATCATTGTCAACTAATAATGATTTACTATATATAGTGACTATAAATCCTTATCACAATGGTTCTATTAACAATATTATGATCATACACAATTCTTATGTTTCATAAACTTCTTCTTTCATGGGGACTTATGAAATTTGTTCCTATAGAAACTCTTGTGTATCATCAACATCAACTCCATCAAAGCCAATAATTCTATAACTACCTATTTTGAGTTTGTTCCCCCTCAAAAGAAAGATGGTTTTTCCTGTAATAATCTCTTTCTTGTCTAAGGGGTTGTATAGGTAGTATAACATTGATTCCATGGGATACCCATAATGATACACTTTGTGCACCATGGTGGTAGTTTTTACCTGATAAGGCCTTAATAAATTACTCACAACCCCAAACACGTGTGTGCGACAAAACAATTTTTTTCCACTCCATAGCTCAAATGGAATTCCTTTTTCTATATTAGTTGATACTCGATTTAGTTTGTTTGTTGCATTTTATAATGCATATCCCCAAAAGGATAATTGAAGATCTGCATGACTCATTATTGATCTTACTATTTCTATCAATGTATGGTTCCTCATTTCACTAACACCATTCCACTATGGTACATATGGTGGATTGAGTTATGATAGAATAAAAACCTCCTTTAACATATTGATAAAGTATTTGTTAAGATATTCAGAAGCTCAATCCAATTGAATCTTCTTTATCATCTTTCCATGTTGATTCTCTACTTGAATTTTGAATTCATTGAATTTCTCAAAGGACTCAGACATATACCTTTTCAAGTAGACATAACCATAACTAATCATGTCATTAGTAAAAGTTATGAAGTTATAGTAGACACCTCAATATTCTACTAGAAATGATCCACACACATTAATGTGTATCAATACTAGAAGCTATGCAGACCTTCCACCCTGTCCACAAAATGGTGGTCTCGTCCATCTGCCTTGTAAAAAAGAATGAAATATTAGAAGTTGTTTTATCTTAGAAGAGTATAAGTAACAATCTTGATACATCATTATCAAAAAATTATCGTTTACATGATCCTGATGGTGAATCTGTGATTTAGTGTTATACAAGTCATGTGAACATGATTCATTGTCAATTTTCAATAAACAGTTTTCCTAATTTAAAACATAATGAAGGAAATTTAAAATTTTATTACTATAACATATTTTCTCCCTATAAAAAACAACTTGTAAATCTAAACATGAAAATAAACCCATCATCATCTATGCATTATACATAAAATTTATTCTTGGTAACCATCGGTACATAATAATAATATTATAAAACCAAAATAACTCATTGTTAGAAATGAAATGGGGTAATCAAAAATGGATATGTAATCAATCTTGGATCCACAAGAATCCATAAGATCCACTGATGCTCCTACAATCTTTCAAAATCGACTTTATTTCTACGTTTGGATACATATGTGATCACCACAAGCTACATCTAATACCCAATGTGTAGTTATTGATGAACTAATCTCGATAACAAACACCCCTTTAAACCCCCTTACTTCTAGGTATAGTTCCTATTCCATTGGACTGTATTACCACACATAAAACATACCGCCTCCTCTTCCTTACACTTCCTCTCAACATTCCTCTTCTAGGAAGATTGGTTATCTGGAGTTGTAGAATTGTTATGTGTCTTGGGCCCCATTTCCTTATAATTTATTTTATTCATTACAATATGGAAATTACGTTTATCATGAACCACTTCAATATCCAATGGACGAATCAATGTAATATGATCCTAAAGATAATTCTCATTACTAATCATATTGTAATTAAAAATAAAACTAGAGAAGGTCTTGGGCAGTGATGAAAGTAAGATATCTATATGTAACTCTTCTGATAATTTAATCCCTATGAAGTATATAAGTTAAATATAGCTAATAATCTTGACTACATGAGGCCTAGATGGTGTATACTCTAAATTTTTAGTTATAAAAAAAACATTTAAGATCTCATACATCACTTGTCTCACTTTCTATTGAGAGATATCCCGATGGTGAGACAACATGTTATATGGATCAATGTACTCATGTTGCTTCAAAATCTCACTGGTCATATATGATATCCTAAATTAATGAATATCTGTGGAATCATTCAAATTTTTTCTCATAGTGATAGAACATATCATAACATGACTCATTACCAGGAACATCAAAAATAGTTTCTTCCAGCACATACAATTTCCTTTCATTGGGAAGGATAACACATAGATGTCATTCTCTCTCTTGAAAATGTGTGCCAGTGAGAAGGTTATCCTTCTCAAGTATCGATCACATTGAATTTTTTTGATTCAATTTTATTTCAATTTCTAAAAATAGAATGATAAGATATTTTAATACATTATCTAAAAAATTTATACAAATAAATAAACTATATATTTATTATTCTACCACTATTTTATTGAAACCCAATATACCTCAACATTATCTTCTAAATATCCCATTTATTGGACATTCTATAGGAAAGGATCCACATTACCCTTCCCATTATGCAAATATTGGATGGTGAAGTAACTCAAATGGTTTTATATAATAATTCCAAATACCAACTGCATTAACACATAGTTCATTGATCTATTTAAGGGACTCCCCAATACTAAAATCCTTAAATTTTATTTTATCAAGCCTTGCCTCCCTATTACATCATGTACTACTTTGGAAATAAACCCTTGATGTGAAAAAAGTTATGTCAAACGAAAAATTAAATTTAGAATTCCCCATTAACTGAATGCACCCCAACATTGGTTGGTCAAGCACTTTGAACTATGGTTCGATTTTAACTGATATAGTTAAAGGCTACACTGAAATATTATATATAATCCAACGAATTTATCCTTTTATGAATTAACTTCATATTTTTGTCTTTATTACATTGTTATTAATTTTAATAATATTTAATTAAGTTATCAAACATTTCATATATAATCATTACATATAAACATATTTAATTTAGTTCTATCTTGCATGCTCATTAATGTTATTAATTCATGTGTTCGTGATAGAAATTCCATAATAAAATAACCACATAACATTACTAAAATAGAATAATAAAGTAGTATGATAATTAAATTTTACTAATGGGTAGTTTTTCTAGATGTTGATAATATAATCATTGAACTTGGAGAAAATCACCTTAAACCAATTAAGGTTCATGTTTACAATTTTCCAAATGTCCACCAATGTATCTTACTGGGATGGGATTCACCTCAACTCCAAAATTGAACCACCTCCACATTCTTGGGATATCCATCAATTAAATATCCTTTTACTCACAAACAAGTAATGGAAAAATAGGGTTTACATAAAAGAAACCATGGGAATAAAATCCATTACATAATAGAGGATAAAAGGCACACATGTGAACTGTTTAATTTAATAAAAAATGAATGAACCCAATTACATAAAATGGTCTGGTCTTTCATCACAACCATCCACATGTATATAATGAAATAATCATTTAATTAAACTTTCAATCAATTATTAATTTTTCTTATTTTATATAAATTTAAATACAATTAATTAATTATTATCATTAATTAATAAATTGTTTTCCTTAATTCTCATCCAAATTTCCAAGAGATTCTCATTTATTATAATTTTAAACAAATTAAAATAATTTTATTCAAAATTAAATCTGTACATAAATGTACCATAGTGGAAGCATGGTGAATACCCTTTCTAATCAACCCAATATGTAATATACTTGTATACTATTTCATCTTGTGATATATAACATACACCACTTACCAATTAATTTCATGACGTGTACTATCAACATAATGATTACATGGATTGCAAGTTTTTTGGGTTATGTGTTATTCTTCAATTCTCATATAGTAATAACTATAATATGACTCATACATGATATGCAGAACTGATCAATACACAGATATTAGTTAAATACACACACGCACACACCAATATATATATATATATATATTAAAACCTACCACATGGAAATCCTATAAACATAATGACCAAATTCCAGCAGATGTCAATAAGAATAATTCAATATAATTATTAAATTTTAAATATGTATAATTTTATTTATTAGTACACAGTTTGTAAAACTGATATACACAACATGTACATCTGTCATGGTGTATCCAAGGAACATGCCAAGGGACTCATCATGTAGATTTTTCCCTAAACAATTGAAGTAAAAAACATGTATAATGAACTACATAACGTGTGGTCTCTAGGATACATGTACACCAGTTAGGTATGCCATTATGGTAATACATGGCCCATCTATGACTCATAGGGGCTAAATGTTTTGTATGTGGGTTACACATCATGTACTATAGCTGGTGGTTTTTCATTTACATTGATACTCATGAATTTTCAGAAAATACCTCTTGGTATTCTATTATTCACATGTTCCCAAGCTATATTTTATGTTTATGTGCGCTTCCATGGCTCGGTCAACATGCATGATAAGAAATTAATGTACCGTGTGTCATTAATTCACACTATTTAAATATTTCTCTGAAATAATTCTTGATACATTGGACATAATTACATAACATGTAACTCAGAATACATAGTGTGTACTTCTATGTTACCTGGCTAGAATCCAAGACAACTTCACTTCTTTTCCTCAATTTTAGTTCATTCATGAAATTAACCATAATGATTAGATCTACAAGAAAAATTTTAGAAGTAGTAAATCTCCCAATTTGGATTAAAAACAACAATTAAAATTGAATTCAAAATTAAATTTAAATTGAATAAATAAATAAAATATATTTAAATAATTTTAATCAATTATTTCACCACTTTGTTTCCACTTGTAGGTTCAGAGCATAATAAAAGTTGGTGATGGGTAATGCCCTATGTTTCCATTTGTAATGATTGATGATCAATAAAATATTTAAAAAATGATAAATGTTGTGATCTATGAGATTGAATCAAATAACTTATAAAAGGGATAGAATGTCATATCTATAGAGAGGATCATCACATATTAATTATAATGAATTTAATTAACTAATGAATTACCTTTTTCGAAATATTTATTCTTTGATGGATATAAAAATACATCTATGTTTTATAGTCATTCCATTGTAGGAATCATAGTAGATTACCACAAGTGGTGATCCACAAATGATCAAAAAACTCTAAACATTATTATAGGAATCTTCAGATTCTTGCACGGAAGATCCCATCGCTTGCATCATTCTCCATTGATCACCTCAAGAACCTATTTCAAAGGGTTCTCCTAGATCTCTCTTAACATGAGAGTGGGAGTTGTAGGAATCAATATCATTCATAGGATCATTATTAGGGAAGGGAGCTCTCAAGTCCTGATAGGATTCTCCAAATCTATTGTCCACAAGAAAACAAATGAATTGGATCTTTCAGAAAAATAATATAATTGAGTTTATATAATTTTAGGGTTTAAATAAAATAATTTCACAAGTGCCATTTACTTTTTATTCAATCCTTGTGGAACACCATATCAAATAATAATATTATTATTATTTCTCACAATTTGATTAAGAATGTAAATGAGTTTAAATATTATTTTATACAATAATATTCAATGTTTATTATTTACCACTAGACCCATAAACTCGATCCGACTGTCATCCACAATATTTATCGGTCCCTAAATAATGAATGTTTACTTATTATGTAAAAATCGCCAAATTATTATCTAATAAATAAATAAATATTATATTCATTAAATAGAAAACAAATATTTATTAAATATTCTGCTCACATAACTACTGACCGAATATATTCAACAATGAAAACATGAATAATTATTAATCCATGTGTGGGAATAATATTTATTCACCATGTTAAATAATAAATTTATTTATATTTTTTAACTCTGATTCCAGATAGACATAATTTGTGACCCTCTAGGAATCATTCTTAGTGGCATTACGATAACAAGCCTATATTCCAAGATTATCATATAACAAAATCGAAGGGAACACATAAATAATGAAGATAATGTTGTAATGAGGTAATACCTCATACAAATAATTATTGTGTAATATAATCCCTTTATCACAAGATCTAAAATCAAGAATATTTCATGTTAGTGTCATCGAACTATTTTCCTGATGTGTCTTTCATTGACATCCCAAAAAATAAAAATTCATACAGAACACCATGGTCATGAATTTATTTATGATGTACCATTTTCATAAAAGAGCCTATGATATCAAATTATGTTAATGAATAGAAGGGGAAATCATTTATCACATTATCCATTAATGAAATATTACTCATGATGTACAAAACATAAACAACCTTTACAGAAACATTTGACATCATGGTTATCATTAATACACGAAAGTGTGCGGCTCATAATAACTATTAATATAAATATTAATGTATAGGGATAAATAAACATGTAAATAGATTGAAAAATCCAATGGTACATATAAATGTTGATTTTATACTTGTGGGTATCATTTTAATAATATCATACACAAGATATTACCAAAGTAGTACACTATGAGAAGGTTCCTCAATGTCATATGAGTCTCCAACCCTGATATTTTGTAACATCATTGTCCCTTAAATTATATCATATTAAAATAAAAAATATATATAAGAATAGTGTCATATCACTTTTGGGTTCACGTCATAATGGGGAATTGTTATGACCTTTTAGTGAAAAAATACTCTTAGGATATCATCGCATACAATATTACATAGATGAGAAATCTTGATGTGATAAAGAGTTTATTATTATTTGAAAATATAAAAACAAGTTTTCATAAAGTACAACAAATTTGGTTCTAGGTCACCAAATCTAACAACCACCTGATCAATGAAACATTTAATTTCTTGAGCTTGACATACCTGAGCCTCTTCATTACTCAAATAATAAGGTAGAGACCAATCTCACCATGTATTCCATTAGAAATTTGGGTTGAGATGTTATTTATTTAATTTTAATGTACATCCATATTCAACTACAATATCTACCAAACCATGGTGGAATAATTTGACCACTTTGAATGGACCCAACCTTTAGTACATTAATTTACATGTGAACAATCACATCCATGATTGGAATAATCGTAGCTAAATTTTTGGGTTTATGGATTTTTGAGAGATAATGAATTATTGAAAATACATTTTCCATCTCCGTATAGATATTGGCATTATTATACTTATATTTCTCAATCTTATCTAGCTTAGTTAATTTGAGATTCCACTCATACATAGAGGCTCCCAGATCATACTCCATCACCTTGATAACCCAATATGACTTGTTTCATGCTATACATGCATGTTACATGGATTTTCGTAGACAAAAAAGGATAAATTCTTAATGATGTTTTGAATGTAGTATTTATGTCTATATAGGATTTTGAGGATTTTTAGAACAATCTTTTTAGGTGTCTCCCACTATTTCATCAAAAACAATTGAACTCACAATTCAATACTTCTACCTGTCCACTAGATTAAGGATGGTATGGTGTCCATATGTTATAATTCACCCCAAATTCCATTAGAAAAATTATTATCATTATGTTATCAAAATGTGTCCCCCTATCAATAAAGAGGAATTAGGGTACTCCAAAACTGATGAATATGTTCTTTTTCAGAAACATAATGATAACATTTGTCTTGTTTTGAGATGTTTCATCAACTTCCACCCATTTAAAAACATATTAAATACATACAAGAATGTACATTGAACAATAATATAGAGGAAATGACCCCATGAAATCAATTTTCAACACATTTAATCATTCTAATTCATGTATGGGGTTTTGTGGAATTTCAGCTATGCGGCCAATATTACCAGTTAGATGGCCTTTTTCACACTATGTCACTACATGTAAAAAATATGTGAGAATTTTTGGATATAAAAAACTACCTTGTAGTATTTTTTAAACTATACATTTTGACCCACAATTCCCCCTATCAGTAGTATTGTGGAAACTCCAAAAAAAATATTTTCATAAATTTTTAATACACATAAAAATATTATTACATCACCACATGATCAAAAAAGTTGTGGTTTATCCCATAAATATTTTGTCACTTATAATTGAGAAGGTTTCCCCTAATAGTAAGAGTGATTAAGGTGGATCACACCCATGTACATGTAATTATAAATACATATGAACCATGGATGAGGCTCAAATGTTACTAATAAAATGTTATAATTTGGGAAGTCTTCCTTTATCTCCTTGTCTTATTCTTTTTCTAGATGAAGTAACTCAATGAGGGATAGATGATAAGGAATAAAATTATCACTCCCCATCTTATTAGAAATATCCAAATCAAATTAATGTATTAGAATAACCCATTTAATTAACCAAGGCTTAACATATTTCTTTTTTTAGTAAGTACATGAAATCTAAGTGATTAGTGTATATAATAACTTTCTACAACACCATGTATGATTGAATTCTATCAAATTAAAAAAACCACTACCAAAGTTGTTTCTTCATTTTTTGTATAATTTATTTTAAAATCATTTAAGTCCATGCTTTCATAATTCATCGGTCAAAATTTAAGATCGATCCACATCTTATGGAGTAACCCTACAACATAATCGTTATCATCACACATGAGCTCGAATTTATCAATAACATCTTGAGAAATCATGATTAGATCTTCAAAAACCCTTTTTATAATGAATTGAAAGGATCTAAAATAGTCTTAATGAAATTAAAATTCAGAATACATTGAGAGGATATTAGTCAATAGATGAGAAATATTGGATTATGCTCCCCTAAACCATCGATAAAAACACATGTGTCCAAGGAATATTTGTATCACTCGGAATGAACTTAGAAGGGGTGGTTTTATAATAACATCATTTTATGGGACCAAAATCAATATAATTTTTAAGATACATAGTGCCATAAGATGATAAACTTTTTTTAAATAAATTTAATTATTTCTAATTCAAATCTAAATTCATCTCCTCACACAATTGAAAAAACTGGTCCATTTTACACGGTCATGAATTGAATGAGTTTCTATATACATAGATTAATTTTAATGAATACATCCAAAATATGTTCCACCTTTTCACAGAATAAATTCAACATACACCATTTGAAAGTGGAATAAGAGATACACATTATGAAAGACAAGTGATAATATGAAAATTATCTATACAAGCAAGTGAATTGTTCTTTTCTCATGATCATCAGTAGCTATAAAAATATTCTTAAATCAGGAATAAACATTTAGATTGAAATATAATTCATTACCTACAAGAGTTGTGAATATTTTATCCATGAACTGATGTGGGATGTGTTATTTTCTTGTGGCATCATTTCATAATCATCTGTCAGCACACACTCTGCATAATTTTAGTGTTCAAGTAGGAATCAACTCAGTTTCCCTTTGTAAATCAAAATAATAATCCTATTTTTGGGTACCAATTTCAAAGGACCAACCCATGGACTATCCAAAATTAGATAAATAATTCCACTATCTAAAAATATGATTAGTTTACTTTTCATGGCCTCTTTCATTTGAGCGTTGATCAATTGTTTCAGCTGTCTAGACAGTTTTCCCTTAATCAATGTGTACATTATGGAGAAAAATGGTTGGACTGATTCCTTTAATGTTATCCACTATTCAACCAATATGATGATTCCTTTATTTGTTAACATTATAGAGTTTATCCTCTTTTTATTCAGGGATGGATGAGGTAACAATCCCAAAAAGTGTGTGATGTTCTACAAAAAATACATATTTTAGTGGTAATGGGAGCATATTCAACAATATGTGTGAAAATTTCTTGGATAAGGGAACCAATAGATCCATATTTTCTCATTGTAGAATATATTGAATAACTTCTCACTACAAATGTCTTTTTCCCAAACTAGAAACATATTTTATATATTATTGTTCATAATCTGGATGGATTTTTACAGTGCCAAACTAATATATCAACATAGAATTGCACATTTCATGTTCTTTCTAAACCACATAATTCCATAATGTGTATAAAGATCAGAAGACCTCATTCTCTACAAATTTTTCTTTCTAGATAGCTTTAGGATTTTGTAAACTACCTTTTCATCCCATACTCAAAATATTAATTTATGTTGATGAACATCAATCAGAACCTCTCTAGTAGCCAAGAAAGTTCTTCCTAAAGTCATTTCCACACCAATTTCCTCCATCCTTCATAATCACATCTTTTAAAACACCATTTGGAGAGTTGATGGAATAGTCATATAGTTTTAGTTCTACATGGTGGTATTTAATTTTTTAATCCCTTTATTCTTGAATACTCTTTATAGAATTAGATTGACAATATATCCCTAGTTAAAAGGGAATTATCAAATCACAATATCTAATTATGCATGTGATTGATAAAGTTCATTGGTCATGATGTTTGGGTGGGATTGATTTTCAAACCACTACAGAGAAATCCTTGTTAAGAGGATTAGTTCACAAATCCCACAGCATTATTTTGTTGAAGTTAATTTCACTCCTGAAATATTTATAATCCATCTTTTGGTTTAATTCCTCAGTAAAGGGGATGTTAATATGGAATTTTCAACGAACCTACATTAACATGAATGAATATTGATCCAACTCCCATTGCTTCATTCACTAAATGAAAGGAAAGGAAGGTAAATAATGTTTGATAACCTGTTTTTATATATCATAAGTAATTTCTTTCCCTTTTGATGAGTCTTTAAATGATGGAGAAATACATTATTCTTTTCATTTTAAACTAATTGGGCTGGTATGTCACTTTTCTAAGATTGCACTACATTCGTCGTTGTTGAAATTGACTGAGAGAGATCCTACCCACTTCATTCCATTTCTATGTTAACATCCCCTTTAAGATTCTTCATAGTATTACATGGAAGTGTAAATGGTTTCTTTTTAGATGTTTTATTGGTCAGCACCTCAATTTTCTGGTTTAGGATCCTCATGGGAACATCTTGACATTGAAACAAAATTACTTTTATTGTAATAAACATTTAAATCATATACTGTAATTTTTAAGGTCTTTCTTACTATGGTTGTTGTTGATTTACTGGATGAAACTATTTTTGGTATGGAGGTTGTGCTTCAAGAGGGTTTTTATTCCCATATTTCTGATATGAACCTTGTTGGTACTGATTTTATTGTTTCTCCCATGTGTATAGTTTTTTATATTATGCATGGATATACTAAGAAGGAATTTGAGGTCTTGGTTGAGGGTTTATTTCCCACTACCCCAACCTAAATTTTTATTATCATTCTACATAGTATTATGATATTGCGAAAAAAATTAGTCCTTTATTTTTGGCTATATAGATCCCTTATCTTGTACTGGGTTTGATACATGTCCTTGTACATTCACCCAGGACATGTCTGTCAGAACACTTGCTATAAGTTGGATGATAAATCACTTTAACTTTTGAAGTTGTGTAAAAATTAAGCTTGTCAATCTTCTTCGACATTGCATCAAGTTGGGAAGATATCATGGTGGTTTCATCAAAATTATATTTCCCCCTTTTTTATTTCCTCGCTCAAAATACAATTAGAACCTATTCATCGACATATATTCCAAATAATCAAACAATTTTTATGAATATTTCTCATGATATTTCCTTCTATATTTACATCCACTGCAGATTTAGTACATTTTTGAAGACCCCTATAGAATGAATGAACCATCATCCATATTGAGTTTCCATGGAAGATATAATTTCTTATTATTTCATTGAAATTTTTCCATGATACGTACAATGACTCTGACTCATGCTACTAGAATTTTTTAATTTTGTTATCCAATGTTACTATTTTTGAGGGGGATTTACTTTTCAATAAAATCATGTTCCAATAGATCCCATGTGATGTTGGAGGGATGGGGAAGTCACTTGATTAGGACATTTTCCATATCCCTTAGTATAAAGGTAAAAATATAGATCCCAATATAATCCTCTCACAGTCAGTATTTAAAATAATTTTTTCCCAATTATAATTTTTTATAGATGTTAATTGGGATCTTTACTTGGGAAACTCCAAAACGGGAATGTATTTTGGATGCAATGTATGATAGTCCACTTGATTTTAAATTTTAATGCTTGTAAAGATGGATCAACAAAACATGTATCCTCTTCATGAATTGAAGGAAATTCATAATTCATAATAGTATATAATGGTGGAATTTGATATTTAGGAGGTTGTGGAAAATAATTTTGCTCATGTGGGAAAGAAATTTATTTATTACGAGGCATATTCTTTTGCAAATTTTGTGGAATATAATTTAGCAGCTACTAATTTTCATATCCCAATACAATGTGAGCCAAATATCACGGGTGATTCAAGAAAATATAGTACCTATAATTGGTTTTTGGTTTCTGGATTTGTAATTTTTCAACTGAAATATATTGTCTTTGATTCCCATCAGTTAAAAATTTATATCCCACCACTTAGACAATAGTTAGTTCTTCCTATTCTACATTGTCTACTAAATCCTTCAGCATGTTCTCTCCAACAGGTTCTTGGTGTCACACTGATAATGTAACATCCCATGTAAGTAATGAATAATAGATAATTTTATCTATGTCTATTATTGAATTATATAGTGTTTTAGAGGCTTAAAATGAGAATAAATCCAATCTTAAGCATGGAATACACTAATATTTTTAAAAGATTGTTTTACTGCCTTTTGATAGAAAACAATTTTTAAATCTATCTTTTGACAATTTTATATGCTATATTTGTCAAAATAAACTTATTATTTATGACTGGGACATTGAAATTTACAATGGATAATTTTTTGGTATTTTTCTGACAATGTTCATTTTTAATGCATAGTGAAAAATACTACATTTTACATCCAAACTGATTTTTGATATAATTAAATTATATGGTTATATTTTCTTTTTAATTTGTTTTAATGTTCAATTAGAATATATTTTTACCATTTAATCCAATACTGGTCGTTGAATTAATTTAACATTGAAATTGGACTTAAACTACTGTCAATCTTTTGATACTTATTGTTTCATAAAAAACGCTATTTACTCTGACAGCGGGAATTAATTATTAAATTAATTAATGCAACTTATATGTTTTGAATTTATTAAAATAAATATCATTTTTGAATTCTGAATATAAAATATAGCTTAGGGTGATGTTTTGGTATTTTTCTGAAAAACTTCAATTTTTGATAAATAGTGAAACCACTAAGTGGTTCTTAGAAAACTGATTTTTCATTTAAATGAAATTTTACCACCTCTGTGTTTTGAATTTCAAAAATCTGACATACATGGTTTTCATTAAGAAGAGAAATTTTGTTCAATGGGATTAAAATAATTTTTTGATGAATAGTAACTTTTATGTTTTTAATCACGATTAGAGGTAATTAATGTAATTTAAGGTTAAAATAATGTTTTAATAATATGAAATGACCTAGAAACATGTAATAACATTATTGTATGTGTCATGGACGACCAAGACAATCCATGGGTCAACTTGGGGACCCCATGGAGCCACTTTGTATGTAAAATGACATTAATATCTTTTAATTTAATGTTAAAGTAAAAATGTCACAAACATGATTTATTTTACTAAAATAATTTTTACATTGGCTTATACAAGTCATATTTTTGATTATAAATAGTCACTAGAAAGCTAAAAAGAATTTCTACATCATAGTATTTTTTTTATAATTTTTAGACGTCAAATAAATTAAATTATTTATGACACCATGATGATGCAGCGATGACCCCATTATTGAATGATTTAAATAAATTGAAAAGATAATGTAAAATCTATGACCTAAACTTGTCAAAAATTTATTGGATGGGTTTATTTAGAACCCTTATCACCTTATCCTTGAAATAAATCAATGTGGGACCTTTAAAATCGGAATCTTATTTGAAAATAAACTAACATGTTGTAACTTTCCAAGAGTGCCCCTCCTCTCCTCTTATAAAAGGCCCCCACCTCTACCTCTTTACCCACACCTCTAAAGCCTTTGGATCGGCTAAACCCTGCTCATTTTGCCTCTACACATCCCTATCTTGCTCTTAGAAGCCTCACTTTGGGCATAAGTCTTCCCAAAGAAGCCTTTGAGCTCAAATCAAAAAGAGTTACCCGATTTAAAGGTAGTGTCTTATCTTGTGTTCTTATGTTTTATTTTGCTTCTCCAACCCCTAAACTCTTTTTATTCGTTTCTTTTGTAACTAAACAAGTATATTACCTATACTATGATGTTTTTATAAGATGGATTCGAGCTACACTTACACAAACCTACAACTAATGGTTAAAGAACATACAATTTCTGTGGATGGCGAATTTCTACCTCACGAAACGATGATTGTTCAACACTCATATAACACCTCTAAAGGTGGCCATTAACATGACACTATACTTATATATGATATATAATATGTTTATGTTTTAATTAAGCTTATGTATTTTTCATTAATGTCATACCTTTATTGTTTCCATTATGGGTATACGCGATATCTTTATTTTAGGAAGTGCGGACTACCGCCCCCTCAAGTGATTTGATTCATTAATGCCATATGTGGAACCTATAAATGATGGATTTAAAGTTATTATATATGATGTATGTTACATATAAATGATTAATATAATTAAGGAATTAAAATATACATACCTATAATTTAGTTTTAATTCCATTTATATGACATAGAAATGAAAGTAGCGTTCATGCGTACGTACGGCTTACCGTCTCCATGAACGGTGCATTTCATTTCTTACCTCTAAATGATTATGTAATATTATAAATACATTTATATGATGGATATATATGATATATATGATATCCAAATCATGAATATCATTCTGGATATAATTAACCTTTGACCACATGAACAACATGTAATTGTAAGAATTCCACTTTCGACTTAAGAACCAAATATCAACAAAGCAAACATTATTAACTTAAATGATTACATAATGTTTATAACATGGTAATAAGTGATATAAAATTAATAATGAAATTGAAAAAGGTTCTTAATCAAGTAGAAATTAACTCAAATTTATTATTCAGGAGGTTAAAGAACGATCAAGTCAAGTCGGACCCAAGGTATGGGACTTCATCTCAATCTCCTTACATTGAGACATATTTTGTTTTATACACAACCTTCTTTTATACGGTCTATAAACCCCTTTGACTTTTACATTTATTCAAAAGTAATCTTTTTTATACAAAGCATTTACTAAACGACAAAAGGGAATGTTTTTTTCATACGTATGCGGCAACAACGACTTCTCCGCCGCCATGACCATTATTTGAGTTTTGGCTTCCTCTACAAGCCATATATTTTTTTAAAAGAAAAATAAGTACCCTGTTTTAGTTTTCTTTTATTTTTCGTATTCAAAATGGTTTTCATAATGTTTTTATTATATCAATGTGTTGTATTGATATCTTGTGATTGAAATGTGGAAATGTTATGTTTCTATTATGCATGTTTTATGTGATACGATTTGGTTATGGTTCTTGGGCATTGTTTATGAAGACGGGTGGTTCCATGATAAACTAATGGAGGGTGATCCCGATATAGCTCTCCAATGCATTGGGTAACGTGATGGAGTTAAACGTTGAGGTTTCTCTGAAGATATTTGGGGAATATACTGTGATGGGTATTCCAAACGTAACCAAGAGGGTTACTCCATACATAAGAATGCTATGAATGCCTCAAGATACCTTTATGTCTTATAATTTCTATGATTTATTCATGATTTGATGAGATATGTTAAAGTGATTATGTTTTATGAGTAAATTATGATTTCATTGATTCTTATGTATACGTGTACTCATGTTTCCTTTCCATATTTTTATATCCCTTAATTAGCATGTTATGCTCATCCCAAGTTTTTGAAATGTTTTTTACAGGTCAAGAGAAAGGTACATGATATGATGATAGTGTCAAGGAGGTGTCAAGAAAGAATCTGAATACAATCTTTTATTGTAACCACTTTGTTTAAATGTGGGATGTAATGCAAGTTTTATGATATAATTCTGAAAAATTCAAAATCGGAAAAGATCCTCAAGGTGTATTCTTGAAATATCTCAAGATTAAGTAATGTTTAAGGCTGGGGCCTTATAGTTGGTATCAGAGGTTGGTTTAGATAACATTAGGAGTTAGAATTATATTAAAGGATTATCCAAAAATATTTTTTTATGGTCAAATTGAAATGATATAGAATTTTAAGATTACCATGTTGCTTCATCTAAGACATGTTTGTTAAGAATGGTTTTCCATAGAGGAAACAGAGCAGATTTTCTAGGAAGGCATACCGAGTATAATGACCTTTAGAATCAGAAACCAGAGATGGTCGGAATCAAAATTGGGTAGTTTTCTACACTAATGGCTCAATTGAATCAGGTGATAAATTGTGGTTGTGTTTATTAATGATATTTTGGTGTTTTATAAAAGTATAGAGGAGCATTAAAGACATTTAAGGGTTATTTTGAAAACCATAAAAGAAAATAATTTTTTTGGGAAATTTAGAATGTGTGAGTTTTGGTTGCAACAAATTTCTCTCCTTGGTCACATTATTTCTAAAGATGGGATAACCGTTGATCCTACAAAAATAAAGGTTATTGAAGAATGGACAAGACCTGCAAATGTAATAGAGATTCATAGTTTCCTTGGTTTGGCAGGCTATTACCAAAGTTTTGTTAAAAAAATTTCACATTTATCTAGTCCAATGACTAAGCTAACTCGGAAGGGTGTTATGTTTATCTGGACAAAATAATGTAAGGATTGTTTTTAGGAGTTGAGAAGAAGATTGGCGAATGCTCCAGTTTTGGAACTTCCTTCCAGGAATGGGGAGATTGTTATCTACAGTGATTCTTCATTGAAAGGACATGGTTGTGTCCTTGCAGAATGATCAGGTAATTTCTTATGCTTCACGTCAGTTGAAAACTCATGAAGTAAATTACCCTACACATGATTTGGAATTAGATGCTGTTGTTTTCACTTTAAAATTTTGGGGGCATCATTTGTTAGGAGTAAAGTGTGAAATATATACTGATCACAAAAGTTTAAAGTATATATTCACTCTGAAATAATTGAACATGAGACAGAGGAGATGGCTAGAATTAATCAAGGATTGTGATTGTACAATTCATTACCATTCGGGAAAATCAAATAAAGTGGTTGATGCTTTGAGTAGAAAAAGTATTGCATCATTAACAATGTTGCGTTTGGAACGTGATCCTTTGGTTAAGGATTTGATGAACTTTGTCATAGAAGTTGTTGGTGCAGGATGTCCTTCTATTTTGTTTCAGGTATCAGTGAAATCTTCTCTATCAGACAGAATCAAGAAAGCACAGAAGCAAGACAGTGAGTTGTAGAAAAAGGTAGAGCTGGTTTAGAAAGGTAAGTTTCCTGAATTCAACATTGATAATGATTGTGTTTTGAGATTTGGGAAGAGATTGTGTGTGCCTTGTGATTCAAAGTTGAAGAGAGAGTTGTTATGTGAAGTGCATAGTTCTCCGTTTTCAGTTCATCCTGGCAGTACTAAGATGTACAGAGATCTGCGGGAGTATTACTGGTGGGATGGAATGAAAAGAGATATAGATGATTTTACTGTGAAGTGATTGACATCTCAACAGGTTAAAGCAGAGCGGCAGTTACCGAAAGGGATGCTTCAGCCTTTACCAGTGTCAGAGTGGAAATGGGAAAATATATCCATGGACTTCATTGTGGGATTGCCGAAGACACCTCGAGGTAATAATACAATCTGGGTTATTGTTTATCGCTTGACTAAATCTGCTCATTTCCTTGCTATACGGGATACCTTTTCCCGAGATTAACTTTCCCGTTTATATCTTAAAGAGATAGTCATGTTAGATGGAGTTTCTCTCTCCATTGTATCTGACCGTGATCCCAGGTTCACTTCTAACTTTTGGAAAGGCCTTCAGAAGTCATTGGGCACTGAATTAAATTTTAGTACAAATTTTCATCCTCAATCAGATGGATAGTCAGAACGAACAATTCAGACATTAGAAGATATGCTACGTTCTTGTTTGATAGATTATCAAGGAAATTGGGACCAACATCTTTCTTTGGTTGAGTTTTCATATAATAACAGTTTTCATTTCAGTATACAGATGTCACCATTTGAGGCGTTATATGGGAAGCGGTGTCGAACTCCAGCTTTCTGGGATGAAGTGGGTGAAAGGAAGCTGATGGGACCAGAATTGGTAGAAGAGTTGGTAGAAAAAGTTCAGCTAATACAGAAACACATGAGAATAGCTTAGAGTAGGCAGAAGAGTTATGCAGATAACCAGAGGAAGGATCTATCTTTTGAGGTAGGTGATAATGTTTTTCTCAAAGTTTCACCGTGGAAAAGTGTTATGCGATTTGGTAAGAAAGGAAAGCCGAGTCCAAGGTTCATTGGACGATATGAAATTCTAGAGAGAGTTGGATCAGTTGCTTACCGAGTGGCTTTACCTCCGAGTTTATCTCAGGTACACAATGTTTTTCATGTTTCGATGTTAAGGAAGTACATGCCAGATCCATCTCATGTTTTGAGTCCAGAGGTTGTTCAGCGGGAAGAGAACCTATCTTATGAGGAACAACTGGTCCAGATTCTTGACCACAGGGTGCATGTGTTACGGAATAAGATGATTCATCAGGTATAGGTTTTTTGAAAAAACCTCATGATTGAAGAGGCAACATGGGAATCTGAAAATGCAATGAAGGCTAAATACCCCCACTTATTCGATAAGTAAATAAATTGCAGGGATGCAATTTTCTAAAGGGGGAAGGATGTAACATCCCAAGTAAGTAATTAATAATAAATAGTTTTATCTATGTCTATTAATTAATTATATGGTGTTCTAGAGGATTAAAATGAGAATAAATCCAATCTTAAGCATGGAATACGCTAATATTTTTAAAAGATTGTTTTACTGCCTTTTGATGGAAAACCATTTTTAAATATATCTTTTGAAAATTTTATAACCTATTTTTATCAAAATAAACTTACTATTTGTGATTGGTACATTGAAATTTGAAATGGATAATTTTTTGGTATTTTTCTGACAATGTTCATTTTTTAATGAATAGTGAAAAATACTACATTTTACATCAAAACTGCTTTTTCATATAATTTAATTATATGGATATATTATCATTTGAATTGGTATTAAAGTTCAATTAGAATATATTTTTACCATTTAATCCAATAGTGGACGTTGGAATTAATTTCACTTTGAAATTTAACTTAAACTAGTGTCAATCATTTGATTATTATTGTTTCATAAAAAACACGCTATTTTCTCTGACAGCGGGAATTAATTATTAAATTAATTAATTCAACTTATATGTTTTGAATTTTGTAAAATAGACATAATTTTTGAATTCAGAATATCAAATATATATTAGGGTGAAGTTTTTATATTTTTCTGAAAAAGTTCAATTTTTGATGAATAGTGAAACCACTAAGTGGTACTTAAAAAACTGATTTTTTGTTTAAATGAAATTTTAACACCTCTGTGTTTTGAATTTCAAAAATCCTACATACAAGGTTTTCATTGAGAAGAGAAATGTGTTTCAATAGAATTAAAATAATTTTTTGGTCAATAGTAACTTTTATGTTTTTAATCACGATTAGAGGTAACTAGTGTAATTTAAGGTAAAAATAATGTTTTAATAATATGAAATGACCTAGACACATGTCCTACCCTTATTTGATGTGTCATGGCCGACCAAGAAAATCCATGGGTCATCTTGTGGACCCCATTGAGCCACTTTGGAAGGAAAATGACATTAATATCTTTTAATTTAATGTTAAAGTAAAAATGTCACAAACATGAGTTATTTTACTAAAACAATTTTTTACATGGGGTTATACAAGTCATACTTTTGACTATAAATACTCATTGGAAAGATAAAAATATTTCCTACATCACAGTATTTCTTTTATAATTTTTAGACATTAAATAAATTAAATTATGTATGACACCATGATGATGCAGTGATGACCTCATTATTTAACGATTTTAATAAAATGGAAAGATAATGTAAACTCTAAGACCTAAACTTGTCAAAAACTTATTGTATGGGTGTATTGAGAACCCTTATCACCTTATCCTAGAAATACCTCAATGTGGTTCCATTAAAATCCGAAACTCATTTGAAAATAAAGTAACATTGTGTAACTTTCCAAGAGTGCCCCTCCTCTCCTCTTATAAAAGGCCCCCAACTCTACCTCTTTACCCACACCTCTCAAGCCTTTGGCTTGGACAACCCCTGATCATTATGTCTCTCCACATCCATCTCTTACTCTTATAAGCCTCAATATGGGCATAAGTCTTCCCAATGAATCCTTTTAGATCAAATCAAAAAGAGTTACCTGATTTAAAGGTTGTGTCTTCTCTTGTGTTCTTATGTTTTATCTTGCTTCTACAACCCCCTAAACTCTTTTTATTCATTTCTTTTGTAACAACACCAGTATCTTCCATATACTAGTATGTTTTTATAATAATTATTAGAGCTACACTTACACACACCTACACTTAATGGTTAAAGAACATACTATTTCTGTGGATGGTGAATTTCTGCCTCACAAAACGATGATTGTTCAACACTCATATATCTAAAGGAGGCCATTAAGAAGTAATTATACTTATATATGATATATAATATTTTTATGGTTTACTTATTCTTCTTTATTGTTCATTTATGGAATACCTTTATGGTTTCTATTATTGGTATACGCGATATCTTTATTTTAGGAAGTGCGGACTACCGCCCCCTCAAGTGATTTGATTCGTTAATGCCATATGTGGGACGTATAAATGATGGATTTAAAGTTATCATATATGATTTATGATACATATAAATGATGAATATAATTCTTTAATTAAAATATACTTACCTATCATTTAGTTTTAATTCCATTAATATGACATAGAAATGAATGTAGCGTTCATGCATACGTACGGCTTACCGTCTCCATGAACGGTGCATTTCATTTCTTGCCTCTAAATGATTATGTAATATTTTAAATACATGTATATGATGGATATATATGATATATATGATATACAAATCATTAATATCATTCTGGATATAATTAGCCTTTGACCACACGAACAACATGTAATTGTAAGAAGTCCACTTTCGACTTAAGAACTAAATATCGACAAAGCAATCATTATTAACTTAAAAGACTACATAATGTTTATAACATGGTAATAAGTGATATTAAATTATTAATGAAATTGAAAAAGGTTCTTAAGCAATTAGAAATTTACTCAAGTTTATTATTCAGGAGGTTAAAGAACGATCGAGTCAAGTTGGACCCGAGGTATGGGACTTCGTCTCAATCTCCTTTCATTGAGGCATATTTTGTTTTCTACACAACCTTCTTTTATATGGTGTATAAACCCCTTTTAATTTTACGTTTATTCAAAAGGAATATTTTTTATACGAAGCATTTACTAAACGACAAAAGGGAATGTTTTTGTCGTACGTATGCAGCGACAACGACTTCTCCGCCGTTGTAACCATTATTTGAGTTTCGGCTTCCTTTACAAGCCATAAATTTTTTTAAAAGAAAAATAAATACTCTGTTTTAATTTTCATCTATTTTGGTATTGAAAATGGTTTTCATAATGTTTTTATTATATCAATGTGTTGTATTGATATCTTTTGATTGAAATGTGGAAATTTTATGTTTCTATTATGCATGTATTATGTGATACGATTATGTTATGGTTCTTGGAAATTGTTTACGAAGACGGGTGGTTCCGTGATAAACTAAGGGCGGGTGAGCCCGATATAGCTCTCCAATGCATTGGGTAACGTGATGGAGTTAAACTTTGAGATTTCTCCGAAAATATTTAGGGAATATACTGTGATGGGTATTCCAAACGTAACCAAGAGGGGTACTCCCTACGTAAGAATGTTATGAATACCTCAAGTTACCTTTATGTCTTATGATTTCTATGATTTATTCATGATTTGATGAGGTATGTTAAAGTGATTATGTTTTATGAGTAAAGTATGATTTCATTGATTCTTGTGTATACATGTACTCATGTTTCCTTTCCATATTTTTATATCCCTTACTAAGATTTTTATGCTCATCCTTAGTTTTTGAAATGTTTTTTTCAGGTCAAGGGAAAGGTACATGATATGATGATAGTGTCAAGGATGTGTCAAGAAAGAATCTGAAAACTATCTTTTATTGTAACCACTTTGTTTAAATGTGGGATGTAATGCATGTTTTATGGTCTAATTATCAAAAACACTAAACCTGAAAAGATCCTCAAGGTGTATTCTTGAAATATCTCAAGATTAAGTAATGTTTAAGGCTGGGGCCTTATAGATAAGGTTATTTCTATTTTAGGATCAAATGAAAGTGTTCCTTATAACTCAATGATCATGGAATTAATGACCCTAGAGTACATGTACCTTTAGTCCTGCAAAACACCTAGAAACACACCAAGCATAAAATGGAAAAATAAAAAATATGAAAAAATGGGTTTATGTGTATAATTTTAAGGAATTTATTATTTTAATTTCCACATAATTATTCTAAACTAATATTGAGATAACACAATTTGAAATATCCCTGTCAAAAAATAAATAATGTTGTGTCATTATGAAAAAATAGTTACTTTTGGTTGGCTAAATTGAAATTTATAGACTTCCCAATGATTATAGTATATGTATGGGGTTGATCCATAGGGAGGTTTAAGGTGTTTTATAACATGAGTTCATAATTATTTTGACAAAATTTCTACTTAATTAATAGTTTTTGTTATGGTTGTAAAATTGGTTCAAGAACATTGATCATTTTACTCACTAATTTTTGAAAAGTTTATAAAACATAGAAAAATAAATAGAATATGTTCTCAAGAATTAGTAATAGATATTATTCAGGCCTGTCTATTATAATAAATATTATGAAAAATTTTATTTTATTTATTGTGATTCTTTTTTTATAATATATCCCATCACCAAGTTTCAATTTCGATGAAACATCCATGATTGGGTAAGTTCTATTTATGTCAATTCAAATCAATTTCTTATAATTAAAATTCATTATTAAAAAAAATTATAAATTAAACCTTTTTAGATGATGAATTCACCCAATGATATTGGGATTAATCATTTAAACTCCCCATGATATCCCAAGAGACACCGTTCTTTATCATTATTGGTGTGACTATAACGCAAAAATGAATACTAAGTTGAATTATTAGAAGTAAATGAATAAAAACCCACACCACAATGTAAAATCAATTAACCATTATTATTAATAATCCACAACTCCAATGCGTATGAAATATTAGTTACACATTGAATAATTGATGAAAAATAATCTCTCATTACATATTTTGTTCATTAAAAATGGGAAAGGTTGAAAAATACCATACCCCCATAAGAGATTTATCTCTTAAATTTTTTAGAATGTGATTCATGATCTCCAAATGCTAGGATGAATTTCTCCTTGATCAATATCCTCCCCAAAATAGTTATAGGGTCATTATTTAGTGGATCCCCATTTTATAGGAGTTGTTAATGGTCATAATATCAAGTCAAAGGGTGGTTAAGAAGGCTGAAAGGTGGTCACATGCTATCTATTGATCAGGGAATGATTATTTTAACTATTTTCCAACCATATTCATGGTTTTTTACTTTTCTATTTTTGGTGTACAGTATGCTATAAGTGTCTCATTGTTCAGTTAACCATGCATAGACAATTATCATGGTTCTTTTTTACACCAGTTCTAGCTCCCACGTCTTGTGGATGGGTCCACACGGATTAGTTAACCATGCAGACAAAATGAAAATCACCAATAACACCTCAGAATCTCACCTAGAATGGTTTTATGGTATATCTCTTCCGTTTGTTTAACTATTTGGATGGTTCTATCTTGAGGCTCTATGATGCATGTAGTTTCCTAAGATGGGGTGCACAGTTTAGAAGAATTAGTAGTAACTATGAACAAAAGAAAATGGTCCCAAATTCAATTGATTTTCCTCTAATATTCCCAGTTAAATCAAAAAATTCGTGTGTATTCATTGGATTACTAATTCCCATATATAAATATATGTTAAGGCTATAAAATTTTTTAAATTAATCCTTAAATTCATTCTCAATGTGTTTTTATGTATGAAAATTCCATATGCACATAAGTGCATCATATGACAGCAGAAAAATGGTGTGATGAAATGGTCTAATAAATTGAAAACCATACTCTACAAATAATAGAACAAAATCATGAGCCATGTCATTAATCATGGATGTTTAATAGACATTAATAAACAAGTAATCAAATAACATTATAAAATAGAGAATAATATATATATAATAAATAGAATTTTTGTATAAACATATGAATTTAAAATAATTTCCTTAGCAGTCAAGGATATTTAATAAGACTACCATGGTGGAATGAGTTCACTCCTCAAACCATCATAGTAGTCAAGGTTTATTCCCAAGACAATTACAGTGGATATAGTCACATACTAAATTTTATTAATTCACTATTCTAGTCCTCTTTATCTCATCAGATATTAATCATTACAAAATTATTTGGAGGGGGATAAATGTCTCACTAGTCACATAAAAAAATCATACATATGTGTGAAACAATATAATTAACAATCCAACGGGTTACAACTAATGAAAATAAATGGGATTTAAAAACATTTCCTCAAAAAATAACCTATATAAGAAGAAACATTTTAATATACATGAGGAAAATATAAACATAAAACATCCTAAGAATGACTAATGATGGAATCCATGGATGATATACCCATTAAATAAAATAAAACATTAACCGTTGTTATCCTTTATTAATAAAATCATCATTAAAACATTTATATGGAAAATTATATTTAATTTTTTAAACCACTTATTCAAAATATAAAAATTTCTGAAATACAATAGATAATATTTTAATTGAATATTACCAATCGAAAATCATAAGGAATCTTCAAAAAAAACAAGTGGAAAATATAGTGGTAAATTTCTTCCATATCATATAAGTTAAGAAAATTCATCCATACATTTTTCAAGAAAGGTTACAATGTAACTCAATTGGATAAAAATAAGAATATTCCATTAAAACCATTTTTTGAATGATAAATCAGGGGTAGAAATGAATATAAAAACCCTTAAGAGAATAGTAAAAATATTTTTGAAAACATTTATAGAAAACATGTATCTGGAAAAAATCTTTTTTTCTAACTGACGAGAGAAATAATGAAAATTTTCCATTAATATATATTTTCATCATCTTTAGTATATAAGGTTAAGGAAATTTAAAGAAAACTTGTCTACTAAATAAATAAAAAGTGTAGAATAAAAATGAAGAGTTTAATTATATATTTATTATAAGTTATTATAATTGGAAATATAATCCTTAATAATGATGATAAAAATTATATTATAACATAAAACCCTTTACCTCATGTCTGACAACCATTGTATATAAATGAAACTACTATGTAAATAATATAGGTTTATTATAAATATTATTCAATAAATTTAATCATATATATATATATATAACTATATATGATTTATTTTTAAACATTAATCATATGTTTTATAACAATTATTCTTTAAAAACATTATTTTGGGTGATAATTACATTGTTCTTCATGTATTTTTTGTTTTAATAGATTTGGTCCCTGAAATGTAATCATATTTACATCTCCTATATAATTTTACTCATGGTATAAATATAACTTATATTCCTTATATAATCATCAAATTCATTATCACTACAATCCATTTAAATTATAAATGAAAAATTAATCACTCTATTCTGTGGAGGTGGTAGTCTATATGTACATAATATAGATGCTATCATTTCAAAAAAGATTTGATAGTAAGATGTTATAAATTATTTTATAATTCTAAAAGCATAACTGAGTCATTTAAATATATATAAATATTAAACTCATCAAAATACCCATACATATAAGATAGTGATAAAAAATTATTTATATCACAATGTGGAGATGGTAAGCCATATGTATGCATGAGTGATACATTGGATTCCCATTTTATGGTAAAGAGGGTATATAATGGTGTTTTCAAAATAATAGTAATGTTTTAGTATATTTAGGAGGCTAAAGATATTATTTTACAATTAATATAACATATTTGTTGAAGATAAAAAAAATTAGAAGAAAGTGATCAGTAATTTTGTTTACCTCTTCAATGAAACCACTCATTTAGATCTCTTATAACTGGATTTGAGGATGATATTATTAGAATTAATATCTTGTATGATGTTTATAGTTAACTTTATTAAATAAATTTATTAATTTAACTAATTAAATAAATCTCAATGTGGATTGTAGTGGAGAAGGAATACTGCCCTTTTATAATTGAGGTAATGTTTAATATTTGAATATCATAAAATATTAAATTAATATAAATTACTTTTGATGTCCAAATGGATACACATTGATATATTGAAATATAATTTTAGGATTATTCAATATAAATTCATATGAAAAAATGATTCTACGTTTAGAAAAAAAATTCCTATATCATTTTATTTTTACCCTCAATAAATTTTTTGAAATTTTCTATAATATTAAAAGAATATAGTCCTTAAAGTGTATTAATGTTAGTTTAAAAACACAAAAGACCCATAAATTGACCATGGATGATTATTATAACCATATCCTAATCATTTGGATTAATCAAAATTTTATTATCTTCCTATCAATTAATAATTTGATATTTATAATAATATATCATAAATTCCATTTTTAAAATTATTCATTTAATTTAACATTAAATATATAAAAAAAGGTGAAATTTGAATATAATTCCTTATATTAACTTTAATATTTCATATAGATATATGAAACTCGTGATAAACATTAAATCATTAAAATTATAAAACTTGTAATTTGATTAAAATCATTAATTATATTCTTCTATAAAAATAGAGAAATACTCTATTAGTGTTGAATACGATACTATTGATATTATATAAGTAATTAAAATTAAAAATTAAATCCAATCATTAAATAATTTCATTAATATAAAAATAGATACTTATATTCATTCATATGTTTAATTTCTCCTTATATGGACACATATGAGTTATTAAAAACAAAGAGAGTGGCGTTTTGTAACATGCAATCAATTAAATATTACAAAGAACATTATTATGTTAAATAGTCCATTAATAAAAACTATTATTGCATATGATTATTATGGTCTAATTACCCTCATTTTAAAAAAATTATTTTGAAAAAATGTCGCAATACCAATTAATTTTAACTTAGATTATCACAATTTTTCCTTTCCCGAGGTCATAATATTTAACATGGTAACTATTCATAACTATCATAAATAAACGTAGAATATTTGACAAATTTAAAACTTATTAATATAAATATATAATTTATTTAATCAAATTAAATACCTATAAATATAAGAAATGAATTTTAAAACATGTACCCAAAATATGTCGATATGTTCTTTTTTGAAAAATAATTTCTTGTGCATAAAAATAGATTAATTATTATATTATGCATAGAAAATGTTAGATTATTACTAAAATAAATGATTTAATATATAATAAATTTAGTTTAACAAAATAACTCACCATTATTAATTCATTAAATATTTTATGATAACAATACATTGCACACATATAAACATTTTTTTAAAATATCTCTACTATTCACATGATATTTATTTTAAAATTTAAATTATTGGAATTTAATATATTCAATTTATAAATTGGTAAAACCAATATTTTCTTAATTTATATAGTCTTATTCATACCCTATAATCAAAATTCTATGTGATAATACTATTTTAATATTATATCACAGTTTGTATAAAATTTTTATTCTGTGTAATTCATGCTATCAATGACATAAAATTTATTTGAAAAAATATATTTCTCAAAATCCTACGGTATTAAAATATATCACCCACCAATTAAGTGGTTTATTATAATATCTTATGAGCTCAAATTCTTACCTGAGAGGATTTATCCTAATCCATAAGGTACATTGGAGGATATATCCAATGCCAACATGGTAGGCATGAGGATTTATTCCTAGACCAAGTGTACTTGGGAGGAATATCCAAATCCCATGAAGGTTAAAATATGGTCATATCAAGCCTTATAATTTATTAATGTATTTTGGTTATCGATGTTATATGGTTCACATGCTTATGTTTTTGCCACACTCTTGTGTAATAATATTTTGTCTATGAAAATGATCAATCACTCATGTTTACAAAATCATGATTTCGTACACCTTTTCCAGGGTGTATGGTTTTTTCCATTCAGATTAAATGTCCTTATATCATGAAATATTGATATCTCTAATTGTTTAATTTATTTTTGATATAAATTTATCCCATATAATGTTTTTCAAATACTTTTGATAAATCCCTTCATGACATGTTGATTTGTTTTCCATTACAAAATGTTTTTAATCACCTGATTGTAATATTCTCCATTCCCCAAGATATATAGATAATTAAAAATCATGAATCCTCTAAAAATGATTCTATAGGATTTCAAATGTAGGGATATTATTTTATATTATGATGTTTAAATTTCTAATATCCAAGACACTAAACGGTTTTTCCCTTGAGTTCTGTAACTAATTTTGAGATGTAGTAATTAAAACATGGTATCAATTTATTATATATATGTGTTTGGATTAGGTTTCGATAATAAATATTATAGTAATTAAACAATGTTTTACCATGAAATGTCTTTTTATGGATTTTTATGTGAATATAAATTAAATTTTTCCCAATGGTTACTATTAAATTATTTCATACAATGGATGTATAATTACCCATAGTGAGTCGGTGCAATAATTTATTACCTTTATGATTTAACAATGATGGGTTTAGGGAATGGAAAATTTTCCTAATGAATAATTTTGGGATGAGAATAGTTTTCCTTAAGGATATTAGATCAGCTACCTAATTCCTTAAATAATACTTATATTGTGTTTTCCAATATTTTTTCTTTGTTTAATTATACTAAAATAAACTAGATTTTCCTAAAAATACATATAATAAGGTATTTTAAGGGAATTTGAATTCCATGAGATTAATAAAGAGGGTATTTTAAAGGTTATTTTTCATATGATACATGGATTGGCTGATTCAAGGATCACTGTCAATGGCATAGTGGGAGAATAACTGCAGCAGAACATGGGGATTTTTTATTAATCATAATGAAAAGAGAAAAACTAGAAAAACGAGAGACATAGTGAAGGGTGTCTTAAAAAATGCTGACCCAGGGCGTCCACCCAAAGAAAAGCCACGCAGTCATGAGGTAATGAGCCCAATAGAGAATAAATAATAGAAGGAAAAAAGAGGTTTCATTGGGCAGCCTGGAAATCAGCATGAACATTACGCTCACACCATGAGTGGGTCAAGCGAGCTAGAACGATGGAGTTCAAGAATCTACTTATAATATAGACAATGGACCAAGGGGTCATTCTTTCCCTATAAGGAGTTGAAAATAAATGGGGAGTAGTTTCGATTTTGCTAAGGATCATATTCGTGTCATGGAAAAGCAGATTCCCATTAAGAATAACCTTAGCTTCATCCATAAGTGAGTCACCATGACCATAATAAATACTAAAAGTGATAATGATTGAGCTAAGGTAATCATGAACAATGCCTCCAACTCTCATGATAACAAGGATACAATATCCATAAATGTTGAGTTTGAGGCCATGTCTAGGGGGTTTCCATGAACCCATCGGCCTGGTGTAGGTATGTCCCTAAAATTTGGTGTGGATCTTTGACCATTCAATAACAACCTCATGCAAGGAGCAGCGTCCCAGCCTTTCAACGAAGACCCCAAGTCCACCGCTATGCTTCTCGAACAAGTAAACGATTCTAATCCCGAGCTTACCATATCATTAACTCAAACCTTATTCATGGAACACCAAATTTCATAGTAACTGGTCAAGATCAGGCTAGTTCTCATATTCCTCTCTACACTACTATTTATGATCTTGTGGAACTAGGTAAGAGGAAAATTCGCACTGTTAACATTTGAAATATCCATACCGACGATATTTCAAAAGCAAAACCACACCGCCTTCACCCAATCACCTTCAAAAAACAAGTTCGTGATCGGATCCACCTTGGAACCTTGATAGCAAAAACATTTAGACACCAAGAATACACCTCTTCATTGAATCAGTTCATCTGTCCGAATAACACGATTCTAGATATGGCATGAATGAAAATTATATTTGATCAGAACCTCCTTGCACCAATAAATCTGGCCTGCACCTACATTGGGTAAAATCTAAGTAGCCTGATGAATAGTCTTAATAAATAGGACTCCTGACGAATCACTAGTGAACACAAGCTAGTCAGGATCAAAAACGTTAGACGATATTGAAAATTTATAGGTAATGTGAGTCGAGTATGGTATGAATGAGCCTAGAAAAGGTACAAGATAGAGGAAAGGATATATCGAGGGCAGGGTAACCTGAGAATCCTAGGATCTCTCCTATTTAATTGTGGTGCCAACATATGATATCATCACATCCAACAAGCCATCTGGACTAGCATTGCAATTCTGGAATACGCCTGCGTAACATCTGCCACATAGAAGAAACATTCCCTCTAGGTTCACTTATGTTCTCTCCATACATTCCAGTCACAAATTTTCTACATAGGTAATTGCCTTCTAAATCACCCCAAGACATCTTAGCTTGAAAGCTATCCATAGTAACAATCACACTCCAAAGACCAGCACCGCCAAGGGCTACTGATTTGGCCATCCCAGCCCAGTACGGCCAGTGGCAATGACCCTCTCTGAGTGCATCCCAAACAAATGCCTCCATGGTGTTTACAATATTATGAATCAATGCTTTAGGTACTTTAAGGACTGAGATGAAATGCATCAGAATAGATGAAAGAACACAGTTAATTAGAGTAATACAACCCCCAAACGATAATAAATGACTATTCTAATTGTTGACGCGCCTTGTGATTTTTGTAGTCAGGCTATCAATGTATTGGATGCGAAGACCACCGGGGGAAATCGGGGCCCCCCGGATATTCCATTGAATAGGGTTTCTTGATGACCCTTAGTAAGTCTTCCATCGTTTTGACACATCTCTCAAAACATGATTTGGAGATATATAATCTTCTCTGCTCATCATTGATACGTTTTTCATTCCACTTGCAATATTCCCACAATACTTTGAACACCCCTAATTTGATATCTTTCTTATTTTAATGAAAACATTCATCTTGTCAGTAAATAGAAGGTGAGAGATGCCATTTAAATGAGACATTCATCTAAAAGGCAGTATATTTCTGTTATGAATGATATTGGATAAGTACTTTCTAGAGGAGTCTTGAGCCAAAACGAAAAGGACTGGGGAGAGAGGATCTCCAAGTCTTAATCCTCGTACAGATTTTAGAAAGCTACAGCTCCATCCATTGATCATAACCAAGAACCAGGGAGAGTTGAAGCACTGGAAGAATACGTCTGACACCCAATTGGAGAAACCCATGCAAGCGAGGACATTCAAAATGAAACCCCATTCAATCCTATCACAGGATTTTTCCATGTCAATTTTAATTACCATGTTGGATCTCATGGTTTTCCTGTCGATGTCTTCAACCATCTCTTGAGACAGAGAAATTTCCTCTTGAGCTCCTTCTAATAAAACGACGTTGTTCTTGTGTATTTGAAATTTTGGAGGTGAGGGCCAAGCCTCCTGTTGACGATACTAGTGAGAAATTTATAAGGGAAGTTTCACATTCTAATTGGAATATAATTATTGATAGAGGAGGGGTATTTCACCTTCAGAAAAAGAATTAAGGTTGTTGAACAAGACACACTAGGAAAGTTTCCCCTATGAATGATGTCATGAATAATGTTAAGAAAATTATTTTTAACCACCTCCCAATAATCCACATAAAACGAACCCAGAATTCCATTCGGCCAAGGAGATATTTCCTGATTAAAATATTTCACTACATCCCAAACCTCCTTCTCATCAGGGATCATTCCCATCTCATAATTAATACAATACTACACCACATTTGGAATAGCTTCACAAAAGGAAGACTGACCATGAGGATATCCCTCTAGCATCTTAGGATTACATCCTGCAAGTATGTATTTAAAATGACCTTCCACCATATCTCCTAATTCATCAATATTTCTTGGGTAAGAACCGTCATCCATGTGAATATTGGGGGGGGGGAGGCGACTCATTGTCTCTTTGATACAAGCTTGAAAAAATGTGGTGTTTTGGTTTCCAACCATAAGCCATTTCTGTTTGGATTTCTCACGAGAAGAAAGTTACTGTGTGAGTAGAAGATTCTCCAAATTCATATTGTTGTCAATGAAATCCCTGAACAAATAATCATACCAGTTTTCCTCAAGAGAGGATTCATCCTCCTCAAGTTCCCGCTCCAATGTATCCCACTATTGAAAGCAAGGGGGATGAATTCTAATCCAAGTAAGCAGATCCCCTTTAATACTTCTGTGTTTTTTTAGAATCCAAGACACAAAAGGAATAATTATACCCATGTGAAAGAAAAAATTGAGTATTTATTCTCTTTAGATATCTATGAATGGTGAGAGGAGCTGGATCAACTGTTTTGGAATGTGTTCATTTTTAGGTGATACGTGACTCATGGGACAAGAAATTGAGTTGTCCAGTCAAGTATACTAGATAATGAAACCTCTAGCATCATATGAGGTAGAGGAATATAGAAAGGGAGAACTTGCGAGAGGATTTTTAGTGGATAAATATTTAAATAAAAATAGATTTAGTGTTGGTGTATCCTTTTAGAAAATATTCATAGTGTAAAAGTCAAGTGGGTGGTACATATACACAGTTCCCTTTTTGATTTTGGATCGATTAATAGGTCATGTCCATTTCCATTTATATTTTTTGGGACTTATGTAAAACTATGGGATATTTTAAAGGTAAAAATGTGGTCTGATTAATTTTTCCATGATTACATGGGATTTTGGTTATATATATGTTTTTATAGGATTCAGTGAGTATGGATATGGTAGACCATCTCGTGTGTGACACAAGGATGTGTTTTTTTGATTCACTAATAGTAATATATGGGGTGTAATTTTATGGGATAAAACCATTTTCTATAAATGTGTTTGATACACATTGTAAGTGGGTTTTTGAATAGAAAGGATAGTGTTCCAAGTTAGAAAAAAAGTGAAGCGCTTGGTGTACTATGTTTGTACCTATGTATAAAATGAATGTCCATAAGTAGTGATTATGTTTGTAATTGAAAATTTAATTATCCATGATTAAAGTATTTTTAAGTTGGGAAATTATAATAGTACACATATGGTAGTGTTCATCATATTTATCATTGGGGTATGACTATTTTTCTATGGGGGTCCTCAATGTAGTGAGATTGGTAAGTGGATGGAAATAATAGAGCTGATATGTAAACATATCAAAAAGAATAAATGTGATCTCATATCAAAGTTAATTCAGTATTTGGATATGGTTTAGGGAGGTAAGATGAATGTTTATCAAGATTATGATAGTGTGGGAATCACTTGAGAGTGATTTAGAAGAGAGGTGATCCAGAGCACTAGGTGAGATCATATGGCAAGAGGGGCGGTCGCTGATCCATCGATTGAGTTTTTATTGTAGTCCATTTTGATTTTATAGTTGGAATTAAGGAAATAAAATATTGTATCTATTAATTTGATAATATTGTAAAATAATTTTTATGACACATTAGTGGGAGTGATAGATAATTTTTGGGTGATGATATCTTGATAAATATGGAATGATATTAATGAATGAAATTGTGGTGTGATGAGTTAGTCAAAACATCATGTTTTCTGATGGAACATGGGATTATATATTCCCCTATCATAGAAAACTTTATCTCATGGGGAGAAAAATGGATTAAAATCATCCTTTTTTAGTAGATTTTTATGGTGTGGTATACCATATGTGTGGGGAGGAGTTGGTTGAAGACACCATTTTATCCGAGGATTGATAGGTCCGGTGATAGATATCATAGATTCAATGTTGATAGTTAGTAGGTGGAAATTATTCTTGTGAATAATATTATTTTATTGGGTGTTGTTTAGTTGAATATTGTATGGATGTTATAAATTACATACGGTTGGGTGGTGGAGAATTGAAGAAGAAGGTAAATCAGGATTGATGGTGGAGGGACACCCAATGTTTTTTTAGGATGAGAAGAGTTATGAAATGGAGTTTATAATGATAAAAAGATTTCACATTCATTACATTTTAGTTAGAATTTGAATTTTGATGTTTAAGTATTTTATGTTGAGTCAATTGATGACTGAATCCAAATTTTAGTTGTTTGAATATCTTTAGGAGATAATTTTTGGATGCAGAATAAGGATCAGTTAGTTCTTCGAGGGATTTACTGAGTCTTGGTTTATGATAAAGAGGATTTTATGATATTATATTGATATATCATGATTTATCATACATCTCATTCCATTTTTGAACTCATATATCTTGTAAAAATTGTATATATTATGTAATTTCAGATTAGAACTGAGGTATTTATCGTAAAGTAGGATTTTCATGTTTCCAAATATGAATTAAATATTCAAATATTTATAACACTATGAGGTTTGTGGTCACACCTTAAACACAAACCATATGAATTAGTATGATTATCCTTATAATGTGGGTGTGCCCTGATCCATATGTCACAATAAGATGGTGGTTGAAATCAGTCTAATATTTAAACATGGAAACAGTTGTTCCATAATTCATGGTATTGTTGTGGAATTATCATGGAAAAGGGGTATGTTTCACCATTATCTTCTTAGTTGTAAAATTAATGACACATGGGTGACATTTTATATACTGTTTACTAATAATTTTGTGTCTCTTCACTTTATAATTGATTCATGGGGAGGTTCTGGTGGATAGCCTTTTCTGTTGGACCCACCCCTTTCTCAACCCCTTTTATACCCCTTGGGTATATGGGTTGGTTCATAGTTAATTTTTTCATTTGTTTTAGGTGTATACATACATTCATAAATTGTAAATATATCCAATTAATATCATTTTTATTTTCATTTGTGATTTTTGAAATATTTTTCTTATATATTCTACCAAAGAAACATAGAATCGGGAGAGGATAATGTATAATTTTCCTAGTATGGAAATAGAAGACCCCTAATGGATGAATACCTATGGTTTTGAGCAATGTAGTTAGGATGTTTATTACCTATTAGTCTTCAATAATTATTCATATTTGGTTTAATTTAAATATTAAAATATAATATAATATAATACATTATTTTTTATGCATGTCCTGAGAGTATACATTTTTCACCGGTAAGAGATGTGACACAGTTTAGACGGTCTTTTATAATAATTTTAAGATTATATAATGGATCGTAACAACATTTAAATAAAAATTACCCATTTATATATTTCCATATGGTTGTAATTCATGAGTTCATATCTGCAGATTAATTTCACTTGACTGGATAAAAGGTGTAGGGCTGATGAGTTCCTTATAAATATGGTGAAGGTTTTGTTGGGACTCCTAGGGTAAGAATAGGTTCTCATTACCACTTTTACCATATTTATATATTAAAATGACAATGTAAATAAGTTAATAGTCTTTACATTTTGAAAAATATACCTTGGGATGGAATCATGGGGAAAGATAAGATATAAGATGTCTATGATAATTTCCCTTTTCCGTATTTGGGAATACATGAGTGGCCTAAATGTAGAGATGATGGGTGAGAAATCAATAAATCTAATGTTAGTTATGTTACTCCTCCAATGGGTGAATTGAGGATGAGTATGCTCTCTGAGTGGGAAAATCCCTTAATGGATATATAAAGAGGTAAATAAAGGGGATTTCTAATAGTGTAGGATTTGAGGGATCTCCCTTGGGTTATGGGATATGAGACATAGTGTAGATTGAGATATTTATTGGATGTGTTATCATTGATTTTCAATTTTTTGAGAGAGAATTATCTTAGGCTAGTCTCATAGTAGTGAAAAATCACATGATGTGAGAATTGGGAAATGATTTATTCCCTCTAATTGACGACAAAGTAAGATTGAACCAATTTTTTTCTGTTCACTATTTGGTGGTGAATGTCAGATGATTCCAATGATGGGAGATATAGGTATAGGCACTAAGTGACTATATCTATTCATTAAGCTAATTAGGTGTTAGATAGGTTGTATTCCTATTATATATTCCACTCATGTGAATAGTAATTTTCTTGTAATATGTGATATATTTTGGTGTGTGGGATGTGGATCTCGAGGACTGGACCCACTTTTGTCATAAGGGACTTCATTGATTTCCCTGAGTAATATATATATCCAACGGTATGATTGGGGTTTTGGCTTACCATGGGTGATTAGGTGTGTATTGAGACCATTTGGACCCCCCTAACTGGAGAATGTGTTATTGGAGATCAATTTATGAGTAAAAAATAAATGGTCGGGAGAAATGATAGTCTTTAGTGAAATTTTTTTATTGAAATAATATGATGTGACTGGTGCATGATAGAATTTACCTTTAGTGAAAAATTAGTGGCCGTTACATGGATACAGATCCCTAAATTGAGTGACAAGGTATATGATGGGGTATGATATATTTCCATCCTTGAGTGACCATATTTTTCCCAAATATGGACCCATGAAGATATCCTATATCATTGGGTTGTGTTTTAGACTTTGTGACTCTCTGCCTGAGACATCATGCATGTTACATCCTGAGATTTTGTTATTTTCTTCAAATTAATTTATTATTTCTCATATTTTTCATTTCACACAAACATGAGTATAGTTTTTTTATAATAATTCACATTATTTTGGTTTTCACACACTATACCCAAGAACTTGATTATATTTTGGTGTAAAGAACACTATTTTTTGTTCTTTTAAACACAATTCCGAGTTCCTTTGATATATTTCATAACACACAAGGCTAGGTCTTTACAAAACTACATATATACTATTAATATTACTATTTATAAAATGATATATCTACCACCTATCCATTGGGATGGATTTTATGAATATGACTAACCGAGTTGTGAAAATATTATTTACACATTTATATAAAATAAATAATTTTTTTTTTCAATTAGAATAAGTAAATGTAATAAATATATGGAAATAAATAAATTACTTTCCTAAAAAACAATTTCTCTATGTTAAAACAAAATTTTATCTTAATAAATTAAAATAAAAAATTTCGATTTAAAATTTCTATAAAATTTATATAAAATATTTAAAATATTAATTTTTTATACTAATTTAATTTATTTTATGGGTATAAGATAAGAATAATTCCCTTTTTCTAAGTAAAAACATATATTCTTCTAAAACATAATTTTACCACCTTTTAATTTAGAACACATTTTAAATCCAAATTTTGGAACTTATACTGATTTTATATTTCAAAAATAAACATTACATTTTAAATATTAACATAAAAATTATATTTAGGAGAATGTTTTGTTTTTTCAGTGAAATTTTATTTTTTGGTGAATAATGGAAAATATTGAATTTTAATTCAAACCATCATTTTCATCTATTTTATTTTTAAGGATAAATTATACATTTAATTTGATAAATTTTTTGTTAAGATAAATATTACATGAATAATATTTCTTCCAGAAATTAAACACAGTTCCATCTAATGGTTAATGAACCTATCATTCTCATGTAGGCGAACTACTGCCTCACAAAACTATGTTGTTCATTTTTTGTTTACCACCTCTAATAGTTTTTAATTATGATGGAAAATGTATTTTTATTTATTATATATGATATTTATGATGTATTTCGATTTTTTAAATAATTATGCAACACATAACTTTTTGGATTTCATTTTTTGTAAGTATGATAATTTAATTTGGGGAAACATGGATTACTGCCTACTCAAAGTGATATAGTTCATTCAAACCATACATAGAATATATTAACGATATGATTAGTAAAATTATATAATATATTTTAAATAATAATTCTATTTGAATTTATATATATACATAAATATATGTCATTTACTTTAACTCATCCAATACAACAATAAAATAGAAACAACATTCATTCGTATGTACGACATACCGTCTCCATGAACAGTGTATTCTATTTCATACATACATCTTATGTATATTATTATAAATACATATTTAATAAATATATATGATATTTATAAAATTTTTTACATCATAGAAATAATTATATATTGATCTATGTATAAGGATCAACAACAATAAGTCAAAAAATATACAAAAAAATAAAATAGATATTACCCAAAACATAACATTAACTTGATATTTTTAATAAATGGGTAATATAAAATCATTAAAAAATCTCTATGGTATTATATATAATAATATAGTTTTTGGTTTATAAATAGTAAACATATATTTATTATATCGGTTTTTTGAACATGTATGAATAATGTCAAGACCAACAGTAAGGGTCTTCTCGTATCACTTTTATTTTTCGTGGACACAATCTATATACAGCACCTATTTCATATATGTGGTCTGTTTACTGACCATGGATGTATTATATGATTACTATAATTTAATTTATGGGTATTTAAATATACTTTTTCCGATATTTATTTCATGGGGTTTAGGTTTCAATAGTTACAAAATTGCTAAAGTAATATTGTAATAATTTTCCTTCTTTGAGACACATTCCAGATTATGTGTAACAGCCCGCCACATCCCATTGGGATGAGAGAGAGGAGGAGTACTTCTTGGACTTAAGCGATTTTCCAAGGGAAACAAATGCTAGAAATAAATTCCAAGGGATTCCGGAATCATTGTGGAAGGATTTTACCTTAAGATAAAATTAATCAATCAATAAATGTCATTACCAACAATGCTTCCTGATGCATTTCAATGAAACAACCAAACCCATACATTACCAATAGCCAACCGAATGACCAAACACATCCATACCAATACAAAAAACCAATCCAACCAAACCACAACAATACAAAAATCTGAGTACTAAGCAGAAGACTAAGAAAATTACATTAAAATAACGAGGGTACCATCCATAGCTCCACACCAAGCCCCATGCTCCAAGCACCCTAGCATCACCAAAGCATCATCCCTAAAAGCTTGCAAAATGAGATTCATTACTCTTACCTATGTCCCAGAAAACAACATCTGAAAAAGCACCAACGTTGGAAAGTGGGGGTCAGTAAAAATAATCAAAAGGTTTTTCCAAAATGACATCCCTACACACCCTACTAGAATGAAAACGTTAGCACATTTATATAAAATAGTTCATATAAAATATTAAATAGTCCAACAGTTACCAATAATCCAAACATACCCTCACCGAGATAGCTTTACCCAAACCATGTGACCCAATAAATATCCAAACCACCATGCCATACTCTATCTCACCATATTACATTAGCACAACAAATTTCATATTGAAAATAAACACACAACATGTCAACCTAAATGATGGAGATTCTGTCTAACCCGTTCCCTATGATTCAAACTAATGGTTCTTCCCAACTACTATCCCTAATGGTGGCTCTTCTGTCCACTTCCCATCACCTTTTATAGTGATACATCCCACCCACTTCCACTCAATCAACACAATCCATAACACTTAATCATCCAAAAATAACAAAGCATCAAGTCCAGACCAAGCACACCTTCTTAACCATCACATTCTAATTCACATCAATAAATCTCCCATTTATTGAATATACCCATTTCCGAACATTCCATTTCCAACCACATTTCAAAAAAAATATTGAAAACAATATTTCACAAAACGTTTTTCATAATCAACCGTTTTTTGTTTTAAAATCATCATTTTAAAATAACACAATAAGACCCTTTTATGAACAATATCCCATTTTCCCCAAAATCCTACAAATCATCAACAAATGAATTTCTGACAAGATTCTTACATCATTATCACAAATAATTTCAATAAAAATAAATTAATAGTAATAAAAACCAATAGTTCAAACCAAGCATAGTCGATAGAGAATCCACCTACCTTTAGGGTTCCTGCGAATTCAACCCACAAGAAATCACACTCCAATCTGGGAAAACGATAAACTAAGACCACTCTATATCTCATTCACTATCATAAAAAAGAATTAAAATCAACACCCAAGGAAAAAACCATGATCTACACAAAATGGGTGTATATATAGAAAATATAGAGAAAGGGAAGAGTAGATCTTGAGAAAACCACAAAGATCTAAGTGAAGATAATTACCAGAGAAGAATCAGCTCAACCATACCAGAAAAACCCGTTGATTTTCTTCCAAAATGAGTTGGATATCACCCCTAACCCTTGATAAGAAGAAATAATGATTGAGGATTGAATGGTATAATGTTTTGGTATCTTCAGGGAAATCCTGACAAATCTCATATTTTTAAAAACCCACTTTTACGGGCTGCATGGTTAGCTAGCACAATTAGAAAAACTGTGCACTAAATGTGTGCTTTCTGCTGCCTCAAAGGGAAATAATTGACTACCTCAATACATATTTAGACCTACCATATATAACCCATGCGTAGCCCCACTACCTACATGGTTTCATCTTGCATGGTTTCCCATAACCATGCTCAAACCGTGCATCCTTAAAAAGGATTCCAAAACCTTCAAAAACCCTTCATAAATCTGCCAACCTCTTCCCAAATATTCCTAAGTACTTTAAACACATTAAAATGCCTAAAAAATTCTACATAACTCAATCCAGGTTTGCTAAATTCTCTCCAACATCGTACTTTCCATCTTCGGAAAGTATAGAACCACCGCTTTGCTGAAAAAGCTTGTTCCATTGCTCAACTGTATCTTTCTCCCGCTCCCAAGTCTCCTCTTGAATATGACCATTCTGCCACAAAACCCTAACTAACTTGATTATTTTACCATGAAAGACATTTTCCTTCCTATCCATAATCCAAACAGGCATGTTACCCAAGGAAGCATCCAATTCTATGTTAACAAGATCCCAATGAATCACATGGTCACCATCCAGCTGATACATTTTCAATTAAGACACATGAAACACATTCTGCACCACACTAAACTGTGGTGGAAAAGAAAATAGATAAGTCACCACTCTAATAATCTCAAGTATTTCAAAATACCCAAATTACCTAAAATATTACTTACCATACTTTCTAAACTAATGATGTCCCATCCTTAGAGAGATTCTCAAAAACACATGATCACCCACCCTGAACAATTACGATCGTCGACAATGGTCCATATACAATTTTTTATCGCTTTGAGACATATCCATCCTCATTCTAATAAGCTTGATCTTATTCATAGTTTCTTGGAAAAGGCTCAGTCCAATCATCAAAGCCTCACATGTTTCCACCCAACATAGTCGAGAATGACATAGATTCCCATACAATTCCTCAAACAGAGCCATATGTATTAAATCCTGATCACTGTTATTATAGGAGAACTCCACAAATGGTATGTTATCTTCCCATTAACCACCTAAATCCTTCACACAATCTCTTATCATATCCTCTAAATTTTTTATCACCCTCTCGGATTGGACATCCATATGAGGATGATACGTCGTGCTCATTTCCAACTATGTCCAAAGGGTTTGCTGCAAGGATTTCCAAAAATGGGATATGAACCTCAGGTATCTATGTCATACAATAAATACTGTAACACCATCCCTTTTTACCACCTCCCAGATATAGATTTTTTACAAATCCTTCACTGAATGAGATTCAAGAATTGGGCTGAAATGGACCGACATTGTGAGCCAATCCCCAATCACCCATATGACAACGTGATTTAAGACCATTCATGGGATACCCATCAATAAATCCATTTATGTTTTATCCCATTTATACACTAGGATATGTAATTTTTGTATCATTCATGTGGTCCAATGATTCTTTTCCTTGACATGCTAACAAGTCAAGCATCATGAAGAAAATTAGGCCACATCCCTTTTCATCCAAGCCCACCAAAACTGCACTTTAAATGCCTTGTACATATTTTGAATTATAGGATGTAAAAACCACATGGAAATATGATAAGCATTAAGATGTTACTCCTGAAAATCCACTGGTACCACCATCCGATTCCAGAAACAAAATATTTAATTACTCTTTAGTTTCCAACTCTCAATGGTCTCCCCACCATTGAGTTTCAGCCTCATCTCCATACATTTAGACTCAGATGCATGTACCTCTTTTACCAAACTAACCATGTTATAAACCAATGAAACATAAAATAAGACCACTCTGTTACCCATGTCCTCATATTTTTACTACATTTCTGCTACGACTGACATCAATTACCACTGATCTGATGCATGTTTCACCACATGAGCATATGATTTCCTACTTAATGCATCTGCCACCGAATTTCTATTAACCGGTGTGTACATTATGTCTAAATCAAATATCTTAAGATATTACATCCATATCCTTTTCCTAAAGTTGAAATCTCTTTGTGAGAAATTATGATTTAAGCTCTTATAGTAAGTAAACAATTTGAATTTCTCACTAAAAAGAAAATGACACAAATTTTTTAATGCATGAACCACTACCACCAAATCCAAATCATGTTTTGGGTAGTTCTTCTCATGAAAAATCATCTTCTGTGAGCCATATGCAACCACCTGACCCCCAGCACGAGAACAAACCCCAACCCTGATTCTGATGAGTCACAATACACAACATACCCATTAACTTGTTCTGAAAAAACCATGATTGGTGCTGATGTAAGGTGGACCTTTAGCACTTAAAAGTAATCCTGACACTACTCATCCCACTAAAATGAGATATTATTTCTTGTTAAAGCTGCAATTAGGGAGTCCAATCACGAGAAATAAAAAATGAAACGTTGATAATACCCAGCTACACTAAGGAATCTCTGTATCATGAAAAAGTTATTTTTTTGGTTGTCATGAGATAACATCCTATGTCTTTTCTAGATCAACTGAAACACTTTTCTCAGAAATAACATGTCCACGAAATGAACCTCCTATATCCAAAAGTCGCACTTTAAAAATTTTTCATGCAACTGATGATCCCTCAAGATCCCCAACACTATCTCCACGTGCTGATCATGGTCTACCCTTGTCCTCGAATACAGTAGTATATCATCCAAAAATACCACAAAAAAGAATCCAAATATCTCTAAAATATCAGATTCCTCAATTCCATAAACATCACAGGTGAATTAGTTAGAACAAAGGGAATAACCACAGACTCTTAATGGTCATATCTAATTCTGATAGTTGTTTTTGGGATGTCCTCCTTCCTCACCCACAATTAATGATACCCTAACCTCAATTCAATCTTGGATAACTACTAAGTTCCCCTCAACTGTTCAATTAAATCATCAAAGCCTGGAAGTGGATATCATTTCATTATCATAACATGATTATTTCTTCTATAATCAACATAGAGCCATAGAGTTCCATCCATATTTTTAACAAAAAAAACTGGCACTGCCCACAGATACGTGCTAGGATAGATGAACCCATTGTTATCTAATTCCTCTAACTACACTTTTAATTCCCTCAATTCTGCTGGTTACATTCAGTAAGAAGGAATTAAGATATGATTGGTCCCTAGAAGGAGATCCATCATAAACTCCACTTTTCTCATGGGTGGAAACCCTAAGAATTATTTGGGAATGACATCCATAAATTGATCCACAACTGCTGGAAGAACACTCTTCTCAACACCTTCCACTGATTCCAACAACCAAGCCACTAAATAATAAAAAATCGTTCCAAACACTAGTGACAACAAATCTGTTTCACCCATATTTTCATTCTTATCCCCTCTAAAGAGATGTATAATTCCATACTCTACCACAAAACAAACCATTTTCACATAGTAATCGATATGGTCCTTAAACACCACCAATCAACCCATCACTAGGATTTTATCATAAGCATCAATCATAAGCATTGAGAAATCCCATATCAAATCAATTACATCAATAAATATATAATACACTCAACATGAGAAGGCTCGACACTCTTTTTGACCAAGAGGAGTTTGTATTTTGAAATCAGAAGGCATCATTTCCCCATGTAAACCCAAAAAATCAACAATGCGAGCAGTAATAAAAGAATGTAAAATACCAATATCAAACAAATTTTTCTTCAATTTTCAATTTAAAAGAACTATACGTCGCACCATGGATAGTCCTGAGTGATCATCCATCACAACTTATTCAACTCCAAACAACTACTTACTGGCCACACTTTTCTCTTTATTACCCTACTGAGGCATCATGGTATTTCTATAATCACCATGAACAACTTTACTCTTCTTTCGAGGGGTATTCTGTTGTCCTTGTCCAGTCGTGGCATAAAACCCCTATGACCTCTGAGGAGTGTCATAGAAACCCGACCTTGAGGCATTACAACAATACATATGTAGATCCCCCATCTTCTTAAAATTATGAAATTCTCAAGGTTGTTTTGTAAAATCCCTCTTGATGTGGCTTGTAGAGCCACACTAAAAACATCCTGACTTACTCTAAGGATTTGGAGGAATATTCACTGATCCATCTATTGAATTCTGAGCCATAATCCCACCGTATAAATAAGTGTCCCTCTTTCGCTTAATCCCAAAGTTGGAGTTAACACTATTTCCCCTGGGTACTAATATACTTCCCCATCCTATAGACCCCAAAGGATCTCACTCTTCCACTATATCTCTATTTACCATTTCTGTGTAATCATTTATACACAGCACAACTATCTTGGAATGAATTTCCTTTGTCAAACTAGCTTTAAATATTTGTGCCTTTAACGATGTACTACCCACCTACTAAGGTTAAAAGCACACCATGTTCATAAAAATTTGTGGATATTCTATTACATCCATGTTCCCTTACTTAAAAATAAAGAAATCCATTGTACACTAAATTATGAATTAATGAGGGTTGAATTGTTTGTTCAACAATTCCTCAAAACCCTCCCATGTCACACCATGGTTCGTCCCAGCTTAGACTACCAACTCCAACCATTTAAGGGAATGATATTCCAACATGTACATTGATAATTTAACATTCATCCCTACCAATGTTCCTAAAACTCGAATATCTTATTTATTTTATTCAGCCATGCTTCATCTCTTTCTGGCTCTAAATCACTCCTAAACATTGTTTGATTCTGCCTTTGAAATTGAACTCCTTGATTCACTTTCTTTGGTTCATATTCTTTATTCACACTTTCCACAGCTTGTACATCTTGCACTATACTTTTCACTAGCTACTGGTTCACCTGAGGCTCAGGTGAAACCACATTTTCAGCAGCTTCCTCAGGTTGGTCTCTACGATGCCTACCCATTTCCATTTCAATCAACACAAAACAACTATAAGTCCCACTACCTTATCAATAAAGGGTATACATTTTTAAAATTCAATTACAAAACAAATACCACAACCACGATTTCCACAAGTTATCATTTCTAATATTCCATTATTATGAAAAATCCACAATTATTTGAAAATCAACCCATTTTCAATATTCAACAAGTTTCAAGGTTTAAAATCTTCCATTTTGAAACCCAATTTATATTTTTCAAAATAAACACATTCCTATCAAATTGTATATCATTATAACCCTATGAAATATTCATTCTAGTGGGATTTATTTTATACAATGTAATCCATGCTAATCTCATTGGCTTAACCCACAACAATGAGATTTCCATTTTCATTAAGTGTCTCCAGAACACTTATGTACCCAACTCCCAAGTAACTTGGAGTTCAACATAAAATATTTAGCTATGTAATTTTATGTTATACAATCTCCATTCTAACAATCATATGCCTTGATACAATCCCAACTCATGGAATAGACCAACAATGAATGTCAACACCAAGACCAACACTCAACGTCGAAGGACTGAATAATTGCTCTCACTTGAATGCCATGAATTTAAAAAACATATACCACTTGTAACATCCAACCCTATGCCATTGGTTTGAGAGGGAATTGGAATTCTACGTGGCCTTATGCAACATTCCCAGGGCACCAATGGATGGAAATAATTGACAAGGGATTTAAGAATCGTTGGGAAATGATTTTACCTTAAGATAAAATCGACCAACAAAAAACCCCATTACCAACATGGATACATGATGAATGTCAGAAAAACAACCCAACCCATACATTTCCAAGAGAAAACCAAATTTCCAAACACATCCATACCATTACCAAAGACCAATCCCCCAAAACTAAAACAATACAATAATCGGTGTACCAAGCGGGAGACTAAACAACAAGAATCCAAAAGAACTGGGACACAATCTATAGCTCCATACCAAGCTCCATGCTCAAAGCACCCCAAAATCACCAAATAATCATACCTAACTGCTAGAAAAATGAGATGCATTACCCTTACCTGTGTCCTAGAAAACAACATCTGCAAAAAACACCAGAGTGAAAAATTATGGGGTGAGTACAAATACTCAGTAGGTTTTCCCTACATGACTTCCCTATACATGCCACTGGGACAAAACAATTAGAAAATTTATATAAAATAGTTCATGTAAAATATTAAATAGTTCAACAGCTACCAATAAGCCAAACACACCTTTATCAAGCAACATTTACCCAACCCATTAGTCCCAATCGAAAGCCAAACAACTATCTTATGTGCCATCTCACAATTTTACATTAGCACAAATAATTACATATTGAAAAAAAACACACAACAAGACAACCTAAATGATAGAGATTATGTCCAATACATTCCCTACATTTCTAACTAATGGTGATTCTCGAACACTATCCACAATGGTCAGTCTTACATCCACTATACATCACCTTTTATAGTGAGACTTCCCACCCACTTCCAAAAACTCAACACAGTCCATAATACTTAATAAATAAACAAGCACAAAGCACCAAGGCCACCCCAAGAACACCATCATTCCCATCACATGCCAATTCACTTCAATAAATCACCTATTTATTAAAAATACCCTCTTCCATCTTTCCATGCCCAACTATATTTCAATAAAATCCATATTTATTGAAAACCATATTTCACAAAAACAAATTCATAATCAACCACTGATGATTTAAAAATTAACATTTTTAATTCACACTACATGACCCTTTTAGAAACAACAACCCATTTTCAACAAAATCCCCCAAATCATTGCCAAATGGATTTCCAACAAGATTCACACATCATTATCAAATTAATTTGAAGCTTAAAAATTTAATTGTAACCAAAAACACTAGTTGTAACCAAGTGGAGTCGATAGAGAAGCCACCTACCTTTAGAGTTCCATATATTTCAACCCACTTGAAATCGTTCCCCAATTCGGGAAAATGCTCTAGTAAACCCACTATAGATCTACTTCCTTGTAACAAAAAAGCCATAAAATCAACACCCAAGAAAAAAACCACTAGATCTACACAAAATGGGTGTAGATCAAGAAAAAAAAGAGAGAAGGAAGAGTAGATCTAATGAACACTACAAAGAACTAAGAGAGGAGACTTACTAGAGAAGAATCAGATAAACCATACCATGAAAACCATCTGATTTTCTTCCAAAACGAGAGGGAGAGCATGCCTAACCCTTTAGAAGTTGATATCCTAAGTGAGTATCTAATGAGAGGATGTTTGGGTGTCTTTAGGGATATCCCAAATAATACCAGATTTTAAAAAACCTACATTATGGGTCACACTGTTAGAAAACCTGTGTGATAACAGTGTGCCTACTACTGCCTCAAAGGGGAATATTGCACAGCCTCCTCGTATGGTTAGAAAAATTGTACACAAGCTATTCTCAACCCCACCATTTGCATTGAATCATCTCTCATGGTTTCCCCTAACCATGATCCAACTATGCAGCCTTAAAAATGTTTCTAAAACTTTCCAAAACACTTTCAAACTCTCCCAACCTCTTCCCAACTCATCCTAATTAGTTTAAACACATCGAAAGGCATAAAAATCATACATACCTCAAACTGGGGTTCTAAATTATGAACATATATTCTTCTAAAAGTTTTATATACATCGATTAGACATGTTATATGATGATACTACTCAATTTAATTACATTTAATCTTAATTTGAATTATCTTTCTTACATGGGGCGTATAATTCAAAATTACCACGTTGTAATAGTTTACTGAAACAATATCATTATATTTCAAGTTAGTTTATGATTATGAAACCATTGAAGAAACATTATAATCAATATCTCAAAATAAATGTTAAATTTTAGTCTTCTCTGGTAATTCATGTAGTTCTATTTTATTAATATGATTTTTTCACATTATAGAACTCAATATAATTATAAAAATGTTCTTTGTAATGTCTGACTTTACCTGTCTTTTCGAACAAAAAATCTGCATTACTTCAAAACAATTTTTTTCTAAAAAAATACTTTCAGTAAATCTTCATATGTATTCAATGTATCATCAAGTAAAAAGGTTTTCAAAATATTTTTAATATTTTGTTATATGGTTTCAAATTATTTTCAATGAAATGGTTTTCAAATCCTTTTCCTGATTTCATTATATGTTTTGAATGTATTTTAAAGGAAAGAAGTTTTAAAAATGTTATCATGAATTATTTATGATTTTTCATTGTATTTTAAATGAAATGGTTTTCAAAAAAATAAGATTCCATTATAAATTTCCAAGGAATCTTTTTTCAAAATTTAATTATGCTACTTTTTTATGTTTTCAAGTTAAATGTGTTGAAAAATGTTTTTTGTTTTAAAAATTTATTTTCAATGAATAAATGATATTTTACTCTACAAATGTGTTTAAAGGATCTTTCCAATTTATTTTCCATATAATGTTACATTCGTTGGTGTTATTCATGGATTTTTGGGGAAATTAGCCAAAGGATCCATTTATATTCTTTCTATGAATGGTTTACGTTTTGATTCCATGATATTTATGAAACCCATTTCTATTTCATTTGTTATATGATTATAAAATATTTTTTTCTTTAAAAAATTATCTTCTTATATATATTGATTCTTTTCATGGGTTACGATTTCATGAAATGATTGTTATTCCTTTCACTATTCCATATGTTATATTATTATTACATGTTTATGATCCACATTTCATTTCATTTGTTATGATATGATTGTTTATGATCTTTTGGAAAATGTATTTTTAATTTAATTTATAGATGGGTGGGACATATATATTCCTCCAATTAATAGGGTAATGATTTATATATCAGCTGATAATGATGGGAATCAATTCTACGGGCTTGATCCATTGTGGAAATATGGGAAAACTCAATACACTATAAGAATATGGGAAACTCGATCCACTATGGAATGATCTCGAATCTAGATCTACTATAGGATCATGGGGAAACCTTATCCAATATGGGATGATGGAGAAACCTGACCAACTATATGAATATGGGGAAACCCTATACCTTAAAAGGAAAAGACTGTGAATGGGTTTAGTTGTAGATACCCAAAGCTTGACGTTCATGGATATCAAAGTACATTTTCGGAATACTTAATACATAATAATAATAGACACACAAGGACTGTAATATATTAGTTTCTTTGGAAACTAGGAATATAATTTTCTAATCGTGGTGAAAGATCCTCAACTTCTCCCATAAAGATCTTCCCTTTTCTATTTTCTTACCTAAAACCATTCTATAAATCCTGGGGATAAGAAAACATATAAAGGGTGAGCTCAAATGCTTAGTAAGGGTAAAAATGGAGAAAATAAAACAAATCATATACATTTGAACTTATAAAATTAACATAATGTTTAAACATCAAAATCTTGAGCAATGACATAAAACATGGCAGTACGTAAGGCATAGATCATAACGAAACATTAATCATGATAAAATATAATGGGAATAAAACATGTAATTGTGGAAACCATTAAGCACTTGATATGATTTCCATATTATCCAAGGCATTGCTTCCAAGACCATGTTAGTGGACAAAGTCCCTTTTTGAATCGAGTTCACTCCTTGTTCCAGTCCTGTACCACTGAACCGGATTAAATTACCGTTCCAACCATGTCTATCTCATGAGATATAAATATTTACCCAATTAATTGTAGGGAGATATAGTTCCCAGCCATCTCATAATGAAATAATTCTTATTTGTTCCACAATATTAACAAAAACCATTCATCATTACCCAAATTATAAAATGGGTTTCAAAAACATCATCCCATCATAACAAAATCTATAAAAAATTGGATATAATTTCATTATAAGAAAAGTGAAACCATGTAAATAATTTAGAAATTATACTTGAAACATACACATATGAAATAATTCCATCTTATATGGAAATTTTTTTTGATAAAACACTTGAAATGAATTCTTGAGGAAAATATTCTTTCTTCCTCAAAATTATTTTATTTTCACAAAATGCCATGAAATTTTAAAAGAAAAGGATTTTTTTGAAAATAGACATTAAATATTTTATATTAAGCTTCATGAAAATAAGGCGTTATGAAACCATAAAAATTTGTTCATGCCGTATAAGTTAAAAAAACATCCGTCTCGTACTTTTTCCGGAAAAGTCAAAAAGTACCTCGTATGGTAAACAAAAGAAAGATTACTTCCATATGATGTGTTAAAAGTAAAAAAAAAGGTAAAAATGACTTTAAACAAACATAGAAGATACGTATTGATTTTATGAAAACATTATGAGAATATATGGACATGGATAATAAACATGACCCCAGTAAATACGTACGAATAAACAATCTCGGATAAGAATGAGATTAGAATAATTATCCCTCACCTTAGATCTGATATGCTTCGTACATATCCGAACCTCCTGTATAATTATTTAAATAATGTCATTGAATTGTTATAGAATCGTATTCATTGTTATGATATCATATATTGTTCATTTATGCCTTTATATTACCTGTTCTTTTGTAAATTCCATGTTAAAGCAGCGTTTTGGGTAAAATCGTTTCATTTATCGTATGTGTTTCAATTTTTTGTTCCTGATATTATTACTCATATCCTGATTTACATAATTCCAGAATGTGAAACATGATTTATATATAATATATATTCAGTATAGAAACGGAATGAAATACACCGTTCATGGAGACGGTAGGTCGTGTGTACGCATGAACGATGTTTTCGTTTCCTTATAGAATAAAATATAATTAAGTAAATGAAACATATATATACATATATAAAGTATCATTATTATGTAATTTCTTTCATGATTATTTATTATATAAACTTTATAATCATACTTGAATGGTTAATCATGGAAAATGAATCTCATCGCGTTCGTGGAGACGGTAGTCTGTACGTACGCACTAGCGATGATATCATTCTCATGATCGTGGAATTGTATTGAAGTGTATGGAAAATGTATCCAAATAAATATAACTTTACAACAATCATATATAGTTTTTATTTACACCATTATACCCATCCAAGTAAGGTGGTGGTGGAAAACAGATTACACCACGGCGTGGAGACGGTATTCCATACGTACGCGCGCACAATGATTTTGTTTTTCGTAGGATGGATAGAAGATGAAATTGGGTTGTTTAATATTTATAATAATATATCAGTATATGAGTGATACTGATGTTATTAATTTATTATGAAAAAAATAAATAAGAATTAGTAGAAGAAGAAATAAATTGGAAGGAATTGGTAAAGGATATTCCCTCTTCTTTGACGCGCCTCTTCTTAACCTCCTCTTAAGGCACTAGGGTTTGTCTTTTGAGGATACCAGAACCTCTATAATGTTTATATGTAAGATGATAAGGGAAATGGTCTGGGTTTGGTCGAGCTTCATGGCTCAAAAGGGTTTGAAGAGAAGAGGGAATTGGTACCCTTTTTATAAGGGTGGAGAGGGGAACCGTTGGAAAAACATAAAATATTATTTTATAATAAAGTCATATTCGGTTTATAATAGCTCCAAATTGATTTATTTCCAATCTGAAGTGGGGATGGATCTAAATCCTCTCAACTAATAGGTTTTATACAAGTTTAGGTCACTATTTTAACCTTAACTTTTAGATTTAACTCTAAGTAAAATAATTTAACCTTTACCGTGTCTTCTTGTTTTCTTACACTATATGGTAAATAAACACACTATAACAAGACAAAAAAAACCCAAGTGGTTCATTATTAATATATATAACCTTATATATGTCATTTTAAAGAAGCATATATTTTTATAAATATAATAACAATTTATATTATAATATTTGTTTTAAATACTATTTTATGTCAATTTTGACACTATTTGGTAATTTTTTTTTGTGAAACTTATAACAGCATGATTAGTTCTAACAATGTTAATTGAATCAATAATAACATGTCATAATAACCTATAAGATTAGTGGGATTCATAAAAAGTCTCAAATTACATTTATTTGGGTATTTATAACATCAATTATGTTAATATTTTATTAATACGGTAATTTCTGCATCATCATTGTGTCATAAATAAATTAAATTATTTAAGTTTTAAATATTATAAATAAAATACCATTATATATTAAATCCATTTAGCGTTATAATGAATATTTATAGTCTAATTTATCTTATTTATAACACTATATTAAAATATTTTTAGTTATTAAACTTTGATTTTAAATATTTTAACTATTCGTTATATAAAATAATAATAAGTTTCATAATCTAATCCAAGTGGACCTAAAGGGTAATATTTTACTCCTAAGGTTGTTTTTGTCGAATTACACTTATCCAATAGAATTAGGACATGTGTTAGGGTAATAATAATATCATTTTTACCCTTAATTGCCCTATTTACTTTTAACCGTGGTAAATAAAAGTAAAAAGTAACTATTCACGAAAAATTATTATTATCTTATTGAACCAAATTTTACTCCTTGATATTAACTATGTCTCTAAGATTTTCGAAATTCCACTCATAGAAGCTGTAAAATTTAGTTTTATGTAGATTTTCAAATTCTCCTAGGAGGTGGGTAAAAGACGGTGAAAAGTTCAATAAAATTTTAATATGTCTAAAATTATTATAAAATGACTCAAATTAATTAAATTCAACATATATATGTATTATGTATCAGTTTTTGCCTAAAATAAATTTAAATTAAATAAATACTTATTTAAATAAAATGTCGGTTTTTAAAAAGTAACCTAGTGTTATCACTAATCATCAAAAATTGAATGTTTTCAGAAAAATACAAAAAATTCACCCTTGGCTAATTTCGATATTCCGAATCCGAAAATGAAGTCCATTTTGAAAGATAAAATTTATACAATTTCAAAAAGTGAGTATTAATACTCATAACGGCTAGTTCATAATAACATTATAATAATATATCATTTAGTGAAACTTGGTATTGTATACTACACACGCTATCGAAGAAGGTCTTCATTGCGTGTAATGCAAGCCAAGTCAGGGATGTGTGTAGTGAAATCTCTATTTTTTGTTGCATATAACATAATCAAAACATATTAAACCAAATCTATACTTAATGTTGCGTAAAATAATTTCCACAAAATCAACTTGAAATTGTGTGTAACACGAGCCAAGAATAGTGTTGCGTATACTTCAAGCTAATAAGGTGTTGCATATAGTACAAGATAATCCTGGTGTATTGTATAATAGAAGACATCAAAGAAATTAAAAATAATATATTTCATAAAATCTCGGGGTGTTACATTCTACCCCCCTTAAAATGAATTTTTCCCTCGAAATTCGTCGGGGTTATAAATCGTTTACTACTGGAAAGTTTCATTCATAGAAAACCACATCGTAAAAAGGAATACTAAATCATCATTTTAAAAAGTAAAGTTAGAAACAAAATGGATATCTAATATAACTCATCAATTGGGTTCCCACATAGGATTATATAGGTCAAAATATGTATATGGAAGAGAAATTTAACCGTCAAGTTATGATGGAGGGTGGTAGAGAACATGGCTATGAAAAAGACAACAATCGCAAAGCCGTAAATTTGTGATGATCTAAGGTACCATCTGATTCATCAGATATGAGAGTACTAGGACAACATTTTTTGTTTCCAAGATCATTTCCCTAACATTGATGAACTTTTACATAAGGATAAATACTTACTTGATTTCACTGTAGTGTCATCTTTGGTCATTCCATGAAAAATTTCCACTTCATCTACATTTAATGAAATATAGCTGAATTTTTCATTCATGAAGTGTTAGCAGATCATGTGATAGAATGATAAGTCATCCCATCTGTTTCTATCACAAAACGGTTAGCATAAGTTATTTAATATACATACGTCCATCTATGGTGAGATTAATCGTATATGATTCCAAAAATTGACTTATACTTCATCTATCATACCGCTTAATAAAATAAAACTAGTTCCTACTAACCAGGGAATTCTTGTAGGGTAGTGGTAGGTGATAATGTCCTATCTCACTTCGGTTTTGGGTTTGATTCCCACAGCCTTGTCCGACGAGACGGGTTGTCTTCCATCCTGTTGGTTGTCCTTTTTCTAAAACTCCATTATTATAACATCCCATCAATAATATCGAAAAAAAAGTTCTATACTTAAACAATAGTAACTTATGTCCAACATAATCCATTCCAATATTTAAGCTTATCTAAAATACTTTTGTTTAATTTCATAGTATATAGAAAATGATTAATAGAAAGGTCATATACCAAGCATGTGAATACCATCATTTATCTCTGATATATCATAAGATATATCTTGTTGGTCATATTCCAAACAATTGAATTCCTTAATCATGTATTCTTTTGAAACATGAATTACCATGGAACCTTACTAAAAACATGAATTCTTTCAAAAGTTAACTCATTACACATACCAAAATACCAAAATTTTTATATACTAAAATCATGATATCACTTTGTCCTTATATCATTCATGAGATCATGAATACTATCAAAATTTCATTTTCTCTTTATCCCTTCATTATGCGCATATCATCTTCATTCAAAAAATATCTGAAAAACCTTTCATGGTTACCAGTACCATTCAACATATATTTTCAAATACTTTAGGAAATACAATACTGTAACAATCCTTAGATGTTTCTTTATTCCATAGTACCATTAAATTACCTATACGACAAAACTCTTGATAAACATATAATTATTCCACTACCCTCATAAACCACTGACCAAGCTTCAACACTTCTTTAATCTCATATATCATTTGTAGTCTCTTCATCATCATCCACATAAATACTACCCATATGACCATGATGATTCTCTTCAGGAGATTTTCCCTTAGGGAATTTGTTTGAATAATGCCCATACATTCCACATTTAAAACATCTAATCATTGTTGTTGTCGTAGCAATACCATTATCATTCTCCATGGTGTTAACTGAACCTTTTCCTTTTCACTTACTAGATTTGTGTCCTTATTTTCCACACCTAAAGCATCTACTAGTTCATTTGAAACATTCTCCTTGATGCCTCTTCCCACATGATTTAAATAATAGAAATTGAACTTTCTTTCCTCTATGATCACCATGAAACTCCATCTTTCTCTTAATAGGTGAGTCGGGATACTTACTAAAGGTGAGATTATAGATAATATTATGAGATTGAGGATTAGGGATAATAACGATGTTGGGAATTCCAAATCCCATTTCATTTGGTTTCTCAGGAAGAATATCATTCCATTGTCCATCATATTCTCCATTATCATAAATCTTCCTGTTTCCAACCATATTTTAAAACCCAAAAAGAATAGTGTGAGGAGAAAAAATCATAAACAAAGGGGATTACCATCAATATCTAACATCTTATGTTAAATTATACGATCATTACCATAATTCTAGGACTATAACCTATACTTATACATAACCTTAGGGACATCCCTAGACATACCTTAGAAATATCTCTAGGGATTTTACTAAAGTTTTCGCATCATAGTTTAAAAAGGTTAACTAAACCTTTCCTATGATACCAACTGTAGATACCCAAATCATGACATTCATGGACATTACATTACTTTTTTGAAATACTTAAAAAATATAAAAAACAGACACACAAGGACCGTAATAGTTTAGTGTCTTTGGAAATCAGAATATAATCTTTTAATCGTGGTGAAAGTTCTTCAACATCTCCCATAAAGATCTTCCACTTTTTGTTTTCTAACCTAAAATCTTTATTTAAATCATGGGGAAAAGAAAACATATAAAGGGTGATCTCAAATGCTCAGTAAGGTTAAGCATGGAGAAAATAAAACAAATCATATATATTTGAACTTAAAAAAATGAACATAATGTTTAAACATCAAAATCTTGAGCAATGACATAAAACATGGTAGTACGTAAGGAATAGATTATAAAGAAACATTAGTAATGATAAAATAGAATAGGAATAAAACATGTAATTGTTGCAACCATTAAGGACATGATATTATTTCCATAGTAGCCAAGGCATTGCTGCCAAGACCAACTTAGTGGACAAAGTCCCTTTCTGAATCGAGTTCACTCCTCGTTCCAGTCCTATACCACTAAACCAGATTAACTTACCATTCCATACATGTCTATCTCATGAGATATAAATCTTTACCCAATTCATTGGAGGGAGATGTAGGTCCCACCCATCTCATAATGAAATAATTCTTACTTGTTCCACAATATGAACATAAACCATTCATCATTACCCAAAGTATAAAATGGGTTTCATAAACATCATCCCATCATAAAATAATCCATAAAAAATAAAATTGATATCATTTCATCATAAGAAAAGTGAAACCATGTAAATAATAGATGAATTATACTTGAAACATACACATATGACATCTTATATGGAAAATGGTTTTGATAAAACACTTGAAATGAATTCTTGAGGAAAATATCCTTTATTCTTCAAAATCATTTTATTTTCGCAAAATGCCATTAAATTTTAAAAGAAAAGGATTTTGTGGAAAATATTCATTAAATCTTTTAGAGTAAGCTTCATGAAAATAAGGCGTTATGAAACCATAAAAATCTATTCATGCCATTTATGTTAAAAAACATTATTCTCGTACTTTTTCCGAAAAGTCAAAAAGTACCTCGTATGGTAAACACAGGAATCATTCCTTAGATACGACGTGGTAAAAGTAAAAAAGGGTAAAAATGAATTTCAACATACAAGGAAGAAAAGTAAACATTTTATGAAAACATTTTGAGAACATACGGACATGGATAATAAATATAACCCCAGTAAATACGTATGAATAAAAAATCTAGGATAAGCATGAGATTGGAATAAATATCCCTTACCTTAGATATGATATGCTTAGTACGTATCTGAACCATCGGTATAATGATTTAAATAATGTCATTGAATTATTATAGAATCATATTCATTGTTATTATATCATATATGGTTCACTTATGACTATATATTACCTGTTCTTTTGTAAATTCCGTGTTAAAGCATCGTTTTGGGTAAAATTGTTTCATTTATCATACGTGTTTCGAATTTTTGTTCTTGATATTATTAATAATATCCTGATATAATTAATTCCAGAATTTAAAACATGATATATATATATAATATATATTCAGTATATAAATGGAATGAAATACACCGTTCATGGAGACGGTAGGTCGTCCGTACGCATGAACGCTGTTTTTGTTTCCTTATTGAATTAAATGGAATTAAGTAAATGAAACAAATATGTACATAAATCCAGTATAATTATTATGTAATATATTTCATCATTATTTATTATATATACTTTATATTAATACTTGAATAGTTAATCATGGAAAATGAATCTCTTCGTGTTCGTGGAAACTATAGTCTGTACGTACGCACGAGCGATGATATCATTCCCATGATCGTGGAATTGTATTGGAGAATATTTATAACATTTCAGAATCAATATAAATTTACAATAATTATATATAGTTATTTATTTACACCATTATATTCATCCATGTAAGGTGGTGGTGGAAAACAGATTACACCCCGGCATGGAGACAGTATTCCATACGTACGCACGCACGGTGATTTCATTTTCTGTAAGATGGATAGAAGACGAAATTGGGTTATTTAATATTTATAATAACATATCATTATATGAGTTATTCTGATGTTATTACTTTATTATGAAACAAATAATGAATAATAAGTAGAAGAAGAAATAAATTGGAAAGAATCGGTAATGGATATTACCTCTTCTTTGACACACCTCTTCTTAACCTCCCCTTAAGGCACTAGGGTTGGTATTTTGAGGAGACCCAAACCTCTATAATGTTTCTAGGGAAGATTATAAGGTAAATGTGCAGGGGTTTTCAATTATTCAATGCTAAAAAATGGCGTTAAGAGAAGAGGGAAGGGGTGCCCTTTTTATAAGGGAGGAGAGGGGAACCTTTGGAAAAACATAAAATCATATTTTAAAATAAAGTCATATTAGGTTTATAATAGCTCAAAATTGATTTATTTAGAAGCTAAAATGGGTATTGGTCTAAATCCTTTCAACCAATAGGTTTTAGACAAGTTTAGTTTACTATTTTAACCTTATCATTTAGATTTAACTCTAAGATAAATAATTTAACATTTACCGTGTCTTCTTGTTTTCTTACACTATATGGTTAATAAACATACTATAACAAGACAAAAGAACCCCAAGTGGTTTATTATTAATATATATATCCTTATATAAGTCATTTTTCCGAACCATAGATTTTTAAGAATATAATAAAAATTAATAATATAATATTTGTTTTAAAAAAATATTTTATGCCAATTTTGACACTATTTCGTAATTGATTTTTTTGAAACTCATAAAAGATAGATTAGTTGGAACAAAGTTAATTGAATCAATAATAAAATGTCTTATTAACCTATAAAATTAGTGTTATTCATAAAAAGTCTAAAATTACATTTATTTTGGTATTTATAACATCAATTATGTTAATATTTCTTTAATAAGTTAATTACTGCATCATCATTGTGTCATATATATATTAAATTATTTAATGTATAAAAATTATAAATAAAATAACATTATGTAGGAAATATATTTATATTTATAAATAATTTTTATAGTCAAATTTATCTTTTGAATAACCCTTTATTAAAAAAAATTAGTTATTAAACATTGATTTTAACTATTTTAACTCTTCTTTATATAAAATAATAATAAGTGTCCTAATCTATTCCAAGTGGACCAAAAATGTAATATTTTATTCCTAAGGTTTTTTTTATCTAATTAAACTTATCCAATAGAATTACGACATGTGTTATGGTAATTAAAATATCATTTTTACCCTTAATTAACCTATTTACTTTTAACCGTGGTAAATAAAAGTAAAAATATGTTATTCACCAAAAATTATTTTTATTTTATTAAACCACATCTTACTCCTTGATATTAACAGTGTCTCTCAGATTTTCAAAATTCCACTCACAGAAGCGGTAAAATTTAGTTTTATGTAGATTTTTAAATTCTCCTAGGAGATGGGTAAAAGACGATGAAAAGTTCAATAAAATTTTTATACGTCTAAAATTATTATAAAATGACTCAAATGAATTAAATTGAACATATATAGGTAATATGTATCAATTTTAACCTAAAATAAATTTAAATAAAATAAATAATTATTTAAATAAAAAGTTGGTTTTAAAATAGTAACCGAGTGTTTTCACTATTCATCAGAAATTGAATGTTTTCATAAAAATACCAAAAATTCACCGTAGGATAATTTCGAGATTTCGAATCCCAAAATGAAGTCCATTTTGAATGATAAAATTTATAAAATTTCAAAAAGTGGGTATTACTATTCATAACGGCTATTTCATAATAATATTATAATAATATCTCGTTTAGTGAAACATGGTATTTTGTACTAAACATGCTATTGAAGAAGGTCTTCATTGTGTGTAATGCAAGCCAAGTCAGGGTTTCCTATAGTGAAAGCTCTATTTGGTGTTGCGTATAACATAATCAAAACTATTTAAACAAAATCTATAATTAATGTTGCGTAAAATAATTTCCACAAAACAAAATTGAAATTGTGTGTAACACGAGCCAAGAATAGTGTTCCGTATACTACAAGCTAATGTGGTGTTGAATATAGTTCAAGCTAATCCTGGTGTAGTTTATAATAGAAGACATCAAAGAAATTAATCATAATATATCTCATAAAATCTCAGGGTGTTACTTTGGTGGTGTGTCTTTCCTAGTAGGTGTAGTCCCCATAAAGTTCACAGAAAATTTTATGAAAACAAGCCAAGATGTATCTAGAATGTTATAACATGTTTAAACATTTTCAATAATTTAAATGCCTTATGGCTATGATATTTTCACATGGTTCATATTCTTTATTATCTTATGATTCATGTCTTATAAACTATCAATCATTATCACATGACTTAGGTGTTTGATCCCTGATATACAAGGCATGATATTCAAATGTTATGCTCATGTTCTCGTACCCTTATGTTCATGTTATTATTTCATATTTTATTTATTTAACCTTAATTATAATTTGATCTAATCCCTTTCTTATGTTTATTTTCTATTGATAATGAAGAATGATTTTTATGTATAATTACTAAGGTAAAATATATTTATGGGAAACACTAAAGATCATCCACAGATTTATAATATATTTGTTCCAAGTTTCCAATGGCATTAAACAAATACAGTTTTTGGGGGTATGTTTTTGTAATGTATTAAGTATTCAATAAAAGTAATGTACTATCTATATATGTCAAGCATCAGTTGTTATAGTTGGTTTTAGAAGGTTTTTTCAACCTTTGGAATCTAGAATGATAAAACATTAGTGATATGTTTAGGAATATTTATATGTATATGTCTAGGGATGTCACTATGAATAAGTTTAATGATGAATAAATGTATAAGAAAATGTCCAGGAATTTTGGTATAGGATAGAGAAAATGGTTTATATTACTACATCCCTGTATGAATATTATAGGTTATTGTGCCTCTGGAATTGATGTACCTATGTTTAACAACTCCGAAAATATGTTTTTGGGGAGACTCGAATGTAATCTGGTACACGACAACATGCCTTATGACACACCTAGTTTGACACCCCCATGGGATATGCTTTCATAATTAAATATTCATTTTGAACTATCTCAATGGTTTTAATGATATGTTGATTTTTAATAACCAAGGATAAACCTAAAGTGTCATAGATTAAATTACTAGGATTCATTATTTACACTTCCTATGAGTATTTTTTTCATTATTATGTGGTTTTATTCTTTTATATGTATGTTTCTCACCATATTTTTTCATGTTTTTTCAATCAATATAACTATAATGATCTAAGTTAACATTTACTATTGAAATTTGGAAAGTATGGACAAAATGAAAAATTAATATTCTATAAGGAAATCACATGAAAACAATTAGGAAGATCCATGAGTATTCCCTATACTGCTAAAGATAAAGAGACCAAAAATAACATTTTAATGGTATAAAATGTAGTATTATTTACATTAAACATAAGAAGCATGATTGGAATGAGTTTGAAGAACCTTGAGACATTATTAATTTTTCATATTATATGAAAAGGGTATTAAGGGATAAAAAGATAAGACTTAAGCAATAGATTAATAATAAAGTTGAATGATTTAAGTGTCTATGTATATGAATTCAATCATTATGTTATATTAATCATGAAGTATATAATATCCCTAGAAGATTTTTAAAAAATATATCCAATAGTGATTATGAAACTAGAATGTTTATTTAATATAAAGGTGATATATTGGTCAAGGGAGGGTAACCATTAATGTCTCCCTAATGTTGAGGAAATTGTGTTTATCTTGGATAAATATATGAATGATATGGATAAAGTAAATTTGATAGTAATTATTACCCTACAAATATATATTGACTTGTAGAAATAGTGATGTATGTAATCATGGATGAAGATTAAAACTTATTTGATTTAAGTAATATATCTAATAATAATTTAAACAATTAAGGATTGAGTATTTCAAAAGGGATTTGTAATAATTCAGGTTACTACCATGTTTCAAGTGAATATAATATGAGGGTATTCATATTTCTTGAATTTGAAATTCAATAACTAATTTATAATATATTTGGAATCAATGTGGAAATTAATTTGTGACCTTACTGCAAAATTTTTGTATTTTCAACTTTCATAAGGGTTATAGGGTTAACCATTTATGGAATGTTTGACTTAACATTCAGATGATGTTTGTGAGATTAATGTATTATCTCACCACATTAGGATTTATGAATATTGGACAACATATTATAATAATAAAATTTATGGTAACTAATGAAAGATAAGATGGCTTATTATGTATCTTTCGATCTATTAGTTCTTTAGTAATGACAAATTCACCATCCTTTTTAGAGAAACAAGTGATGTGGAAATTGATAAAGGAACAAAAAAATGGTGATATTATACTAAATCAAGTAAGTAAAACGTGTCATTAAAATTATTCATCTCTAGGAAAATGACCTTGAAACTGAAAAGGTTATCTTAGTACTTTTCTTCCGATTAATCAAATGGCTCCTTAGATCATCTCAAATATTTGATGTTCTAATTTTTATCTTTCTCCTAACCTTAATTTGTATCTCTATCCATTAAAAAATTATGGTTGTACTTATAATTCATTTCCATGTTTCAGTTTCCACCTGTGTTCTCCCTTGTGGAAACCGAGTTATGAGTTATTTTGAGTGGCCATTTTGTTTCCCAATTTTTATTTTAAAAGGATGTGTTGTTATTCATTTTTACGATGAGGGGTTCATTGAATGAAACATTAAAGTTTTAAACATTTTATAACTAAGAAAAATTTATATGGAGAAAATAATTTTATGGTGGGTATAATGTAACACCCTGAGATTTTGTGAAATATATTTTTTTAATTAATTTAATCTATTTGATATTTTTCCTTTCATAAAACACTAAATTTGGTTTTTATATTAATGAACTATGTTTTAATTTTTTACACCTCACTAAAGAGATAGAATATATTTCATTGTATGCTAAATTTTGTTTTCCTTGTGGTTCACATAATTCTGAGTTCTATCGATAGCTTTCATAACAAGTAGGGTAGAGTTTCTACTGAACTACAATATACTATTTGTATTATTATTAAATTATTATTATGGATTACACCTATTTGTTGGAATGAAAGATAAAAATATTATATACTGAATTGGTAAAATATTATTTACACATTTATACAAAATTAATCATTTGGATATCAATTAGTAGATGTAATTGTAAGAACTATTTGAAAATAAATAAAAATTACTTGTCTAAGAAAACAATTTTCTATGTGCAATGATAATTTTATCTTGACAAATTAAACAACCAACTTTTGACTAATGTTTTCAGAAAAATTAATGTATAATATATTTAAAAACTGTTTTTGATATGTATCCTATATATCTTATAGGTATAAGATAAGAATAAATATAATTTTATGAATAAAAAGTTAAATTCTTCACGAAAGTAATTATTATGTCTTTTAATAGAGAACCGATTTTAAATTTATTTTTAGATAATTTATTGATTTTATATGTAAAAATGAAAATATTTTTTGAAATAAGAACATAAACATAAACTTTTTTTAATTTTTGGTATTTTCTATGATGTTTAATTTGTTGATAAATAGTGAAAAAATAATGGCTTTTAATTCCAAACACCATTTTCATTTAATTTATTTAAGAGGATTAATTATATTTCTAATGGTTTCAAAGATTAATTAGATAAAATTTAAGTCAATTAATATATTTTTTTCATTGGAATAAATTTCAATTTTAAATTTTATGTAAAAACATACAAAACATTTGAAAATTTGTATATATAAAAATTTGTTTTATTGTCCCATCTGCGAGATTAAATTTGAATTAATTTATGCCACTTATGTGCTTAGAATTTGGGAAAATGGATTCCATATTTGGAATGAGAATATTTTATAATTTAAAATAATTTATAAATTGTTTTTGAAAATATTATTCATGAATGTAATTAATAGTAATTACAAGGAATAAGAGAAAAATTAGCTTAACAATAAACTAAACCTTGCACTTAATAGACAAAATGACCTTTAAACGTTTCCAAAATCCATTATATGGCCATTTTTATACCCTATCATCCATTATATCTAACATTTTACATTATTTGAGTATGTTTTCATATGAATAATGTTTGTTGAATTCCCCTTCCAAAATTTATTAGAACTTCACTCTTCCTACTCTATAAAAAGGAAGTCACCTGTCCCACTTACTCACACATCTCAAGACCTCTATTTCCCCCAAAATATACTCAAATAAACTAAAAAAATAGCACCAATCCTACTTGAATCCTTTATTTAGGTACAAATCTAACTAATTAATAATTTTAATTCAATGAAAATTTACTTACCCAAAGAATAGGTAAAATCCTTCCACAAGTTCCTTTCTTTTATATTCTTTCACCACCTACTCAAATATTCTTATTCCAAGATTAGATAATAACACTAGTATCCTCAATATACTAAGATGATTTTATTATTATGGTTTGCCCTGGACTTACAAAAAAATTCATTCTAATTGGTAATGAACTTATTATTCATTTTTAAATAAAAATATTGTTTCATGAAACTATGTTGTTTCTTTTTCATTTACCACCTCTCATGGTTGGGAATTGTGATGAAAACTATATTTTTATGTGATATATATGATTTTATGATGTATTTACCTTCTAAAATTACAATATGACACATACCTTTATACTTTCCATTTTTTGTATGTACGATAATTTTTTTGTGGAAATGTGGACTACCGCCTCCACAAATGATATGATTCATTCCCACATTACGTGGAATATATTTAGGATGTGGTTAGTGAACATATATAGTATATATGAAATTATATTTCTATCCTAATTATAATATATATTTTTATTGATACATATATTTATAATATATATGATATTTATACAATATTTCACAATCTTGAAAAAAGTAAATCATGGTCTAACTAAGAGGATCAATAATAACAAGTCGAATCATATATGAAAAATAAATAGGATATTACATGAAATGTAACATTAACATAGAGCTGTTAATAAATGCGTAATATAAGATTATAAATAAATCATATATGATAGTAGATATAATAATATGGTTCTTTTGTAGATGTATAATAAACATATTTTAATTACATAATAGGTTTAAACATTTATAAAAAAGTAAAGACTTAAAGTAAGGGTTTTCTCATCTAAATTTTACTTTCCATGAGACAAACGCCATGTTCACTATATATTTCTTATATGTGGTGTGTTTAATACCCATGTATATATTCTATGATTCTTATACTTGATTTTATGGGTATTTAAATATCATTTTTATGATATCTCCATCATGACTATAACTCTATGACCCCAAAATCCCAGAGCCAGTGCATTATTTTAATATATTGGCATGATTACAAGGAATCGAGTATCAAAAGACCGATTAGTTTAGTAGCCTTGGAATTACTAGATACATACATATGTTTTTACATTACATCATGAAATAAAAAAACAACATTTTGTCCCATTTGAACACACTCATATCCCATAGTCTATCCCTGCAGGTCAATCGTAATATATTTCATAGAATCCGACAAAAAATAAAACATAAGAAAGGGGTGAGCTTAGATGCTTATTAACAGTAAATCATTTAGGAGAAGCTATAAACTTTTAAAGAAATATGTGTAATTAAAACAACATCCTTTTAAACATAAACTTAAACACAGTATGGAGAAAATAAATCAAATATTACTATATAAACATGCACATAAATATTTTATTGGTCAAATAATCACATGTAATAATTATTTTCATTTTGAGGGAATTCCTAACATCGGACATCATTACCACATAGCCAAGGCATCATTCCAAGACTACAAATATATTTTTTTTCAAGGCCATGTGCCAAGAAACTAGTTTGTCTCATGAGACCTACCGATGCATCAAGGGGCTATAACAGGCCCCACCCATTACATACTAAGACCATTTCATTCCTCATATGAAAATGTTGAAACATAACATAATCAATCGTATAAAAACATTCACACAAAATGTCAATACATTAATTATAAACCATGAATGGTATAAAAATGTTACACCACATTAAAACTTATCATAACTCATTCATTACAATATGGAAGATATTATTATAATAAATCAACCTCAATCAAGAATAATATCCAGTAGAGGATGTTTATATACTTGAAAATTACCAGTAAAACTTTTTGAGTGAAATCCCCCTATTCAAGAAATCATTTAAAAGTCACAAAATTTATAAAGGAAGAAAATTAAAAGATATTTTTGAATAAAAGTGTCCCATAAAACTTTGTAACTTTTGAATGGAATTAAAATTTTAAAACATTCGTGTCCCTACAAATAAATCTTTAAAACCATTTTGAAAACATGGACATTGATGAAAAATATTTATAATAATAAATATTTAAAAAATTTAAAATGAGGTTTTAGTTAAAGTGTACCTTAAAAATATTTATTTTGAAAAATATTTTATAAAACATGGACATGGATAATAAATATGTCTCGGTAAAAACATAAACATATAAAATCTCAGATAATAATGAGATTGAGGAATTAACCCTTACCTTGCACTTTGCTTCAGACGAGGGTATGTTTATCCTCCTGTATATTGACAATATTTTATTGTTAAATTATAAAAAACAGTATTCATATTTATTATATAATACAAGATTCATTTATTAATTTATACTATCCATTTAATAATTCTTTCCATGTTAGATTGACATTTCAGGTAATAATCGCTTTCTTTATCGTACGTGTTTTAACTTGTTAATATTGATCGTATCATTTTGATCATGATTTAAATACTTCTAAAATATAAAAAATTATTTTTATATAATATATTTTTAGAATATAAAATTGTATAATAGATATATGAAATGTAAAACACCATTTATGGATAAGGTAGGTCATACGTACGGAAAAAGGTTGTTTTTGTTTTTATATCGTTTTGAACAGAAGTAAGTGAATAAGATATATGTGAGTAGATGCATACACACACACACACACAGAGAGAGAGATATATATATATAACTGTAGTAGAATTATTATTTCATATATTATATACTTTCTAATAATATATATTTTTATAATCGTCGATGAATGGTGAACAAGGAGATTAATCTAATCGCGTCGTGGAGACGGTAAGTCGTACATACACACGAGTGACGATATCAGTTCCTTAATGATTAAAAGATGTGGAATTAGATGGTATATTAATTTTATATAGAAATTAGCATGTTTTCATTATTTATATACATATTACTCAACATTATATCCATCCAAATAACATGGTGTTGAATATCAAATTACACTATGACATGGAGACAGTAGTCCGTACGTGCACACGCATGGTGACGTTATCATTCATAGGATGGGTAGAATAATGAATATGGTTGTATCATATTTATAATAACATCACAATATTTATAAGGTACTGGATTTATTATTTTTGTATGTAAATAACAAATAAATAGAAAGTGGAAGAAGAAAATAACTTCGAAAGAGGAGATAAAATAATTACATCTTCTTTGGGTGTTTCCTTTTGATTTGAACAAAAGGGGTCCATTAGGATGGCTTTAAGCTCAAGGGAAGGAATATAGGTTTAAGTTAAGGAAGTTTGGAAGAGGATTTGGTAGGGTTTGTCAGATAGAGAAGGCTTTTAAGGTGTGAATTTAATGGAAGGGAAAGTACCCTTTTATAAGAGATGTGAGGGTCACTTTAGGAAAATATTGAAATATTATTTTATAATAAAATAATTTCGGTTTCTAATGGCTCCAAATTGATTTATTTCTAATATAAGGTGGTTATGGGTCTAAATACTCACAACCAATATATTTTATACATGTTTAGGTAACCATATTAATCATATCTTCTAGATTTTACTCTTTGTTAAATAGTTTAACTTTTTCCATGCCCTCTTGTATTATAATAATAAATTGTTAAAAATATTACTATAAAAATCAAATATAACCTAAAGTGGTTCATTATTGATATATCTAATGTTATCTAAGTACATTTCCTGAGCCTTAGATTTTCAGAAATGTCATATCAATTAATAATATAGTATTTGTTTTAAAAACTCATTTATGTCAATTTTGATACTATTTGGAATTTTGTTTTTGTTAGTCATAAAATCTTTATCACTTCAAAACAATTTATTTAATCAGCCCTAAAATTTAATATTATCCTAGAAAACACTTGGATTTCTAAAAACTCAATTTACATTTATTTTTATATTTATAATATAAATTATTTTAATCTTTCATTGATAAAGTAATTATTGCATCATCATTGTGTCATAAATAAATTTTATTATTTTCCCTATAAAAATTATAAATAAAATACCATTATGTATGAAATATTTTTATCTCTATAATGAATCATTATAGTTGAATTTATCTTATGTATAACCCAATATTTAATGTGGGATAGTTATTAAACATTGAATTTTACACTTTTAACTCATCATTAAGTAAAATACTAGTAAATGTAATAATCTAATCCATGTTGACCAAAAGGATCAAATTTTATTCTTAAGGTTGGTTTTGGTCTAAATACACTTATCCAATATAATTAGGACATGTGTTAGGGTAATTAAAATATCCTTTTTACCTTTAATTACTGTATTTACTTTTAAGCGTGTTAAATAAAAGTCAAACATTACTATTCACAAAAAAAATATTTTCATCTTATTGAACCAAATTTTACTTAATGATGTCAATTTTTTCTATCATATTTTTTAAATTCAATTCACAAAAGTGGTAAAATTACATTTTATGCAAATTTGAAAACGTGCCTAGAAGGACGGTAAAAGACGTTAAAAGGCTCAATAAAAATTTATACGTCTAATTTTATTATAAAATGACTCCAATTAATTACATTGAACTTATATATGTATTATATATCTATTTATACTTAAAATAAATTTAAATAAGATAAATAATTATTTAAATAAAAATTTGATTTTAAATAATAACGTAGTGATTTTCACAATTCATCAAAAATTTAATTTTTTTTTGAAAAATATCAAAAATCACCCTAAGATAATTTTGATAATCTAAATTAAAAAATGAATTATATTTTACCAAATTAAATTCACAGAATTTACATTAATTAATTTAAAATTAAATCCCTTTGTCAAAACCAAAAGGAGGGTTTTAAGAAAGTAAAAACTATCAAAAGATTGAGATGTGTTTAGGTTATATTTAAATGTGGAACTATATATGATAACCTAAATTGTATTAAATGATATAAATTTAATCTAATTATACTTCCAAACCATTCAAATGAATAATTTAATACTATAAATTATTTCTATTAAAAAGTTGTTTTCAATTAAAATTCTTGTAGTTTTCACTATTCATCAAAATATGAATGTTATCTGAAAAGTTCAAAAAATTTATCCAAACAACATTTTTATGTCCCAAATATAAAAAATAATTTAATTTCAATAAATTTAATTTATAAAAGTGTCAAATATTGGTTTTGAAAACGGTTCTCCATTAAAAGGTAGTAAAATTGCATTTGTTTTAAAAATACTTTTTTTATCTGAAAAAAAATGAATTTTTTATTATATATGCCTGTGAAATAAATAATATGGATTCTAAAATTATATGGAAAATATAAAATGAAAAATTCAGTTAATACTCTTCATAACCTCTTTTTGAATGGCTTATTGGGTAGACGTGGTGCGTTCGAAAGCGGTGTTGTGTGTAGTGAAATTTATTTAATTACTTTTAAGATATATCATAATATGAAATCTAGGGGTGTTAAATTATCCAATACTTCAATATTTTTCATCCTCGCATTTTGAATTTTTTTTGAAAATACTTGTTTAAAAAAATAAAAAAAAATATTATGGAAAACTAACATCAGAAATTGGGTTACTAAAATGTAGTCTTAATTAGAGGTAAGGGGAAATAAAAAAGTCACCAAAAAATTAGGATCTCGATAAAGCGAAAATTGGTGGAAATTAGAGAAACATAATTAGAGGGGAAAAAAATTTATAGGGAGTGACTGAGGTCATCAATCACAAATAATTGTATAATTGAGGGCCTCAAGGCGATACATCTATTATAATTTAAAATATCATCGGTTCACCTAAAATTAAGTTATTCAGATAATATATTTTTTGTTTTAATATCCCTTACCTAATGATTAAGAATTAATTTATTCATAGATTAAGAGGAATAAAATATACTTGAAAATTGGAGTTTCATCCTTCAACTAATTCCTACCACAAACTAATTTTTTACTCCAAAAGATAATAGAATTCCAAAATATTCTATTTCTCCTAATCGTATAGGGTTCCAAAAATAATGAATTCATAATTCATTTTTCAGAATATTTTAAAAAACTATACTATAGAAACTAGGACATCACATAGGCCGGTGGTTGGTGATGCACCCATGTCGCCATTCGGTTTCAGGTTCATGTCTCTCGGCCCTCCCAGACGCGATGGTTTGTCTCTTGACCTCTGGGTTGTTCTTTTTATAATAGTCCAAAAATAATCTTAAGAAATGATTTAACCTTATCAATAGTATCCAATGTCAAACATAATCCATTCTAACTTTTTGACTTATCCAGAATACTTCTGTCCAAATTCACAGTACAAAATTTATAAGGAAGGTAAACACAATGAATATATTTTTTCCACGTAATAACATGTGAATACCTTCATCATGTATTCATTTAAAACACAGTAACACCCTAAATTACCATAAAAACTTATTGATTACATTAATGCTCCCTTATTACTTATAGTATACTGGATATACTCCTTATATCCAAATATGTTGTAAACTCCAAAAATAATGGAATAAAAAAACAATTAATTAGTTTTATAGTAGTCAATAATATCAAATATAATTTATCCAAATCAATCATATATTATTCCAAAATCACTACCTCAGTATCATAACCATATTAAGGTGTTTCTTTCCTTCATCCATGTATTTTCAGAAAATTTTTACTTGCTATTGAGTCACTTTTCATAGAACCGTATAATCTCAAATCCTCAATGAAATAGTACTACAGTACAATACATATTTATTTCCATAATTCATATAACTAGTACATAATTGATACAACACTCAAATGAAATAATTATATAATGAAAACATAAGAACACTAGTCATTACTCTTCATCTTTAGTAGTATCATAACTTTATTATTATCAATCGTGTCATTTGGATCATACTATGATGATTTGGAAATTAATTCGCATAGTGTCCCAACTCCTTGCAGATGAAGCATTCTACATTTGAAACACTTTTCATACCCTTGAAATCACATTCTTGGTGTCCTTTTTATACACACATATAACAAACTCTCATTCTCTTCAATGATTTACCAAATATATTCTTTCTGCAGTTATCACATATGAGAAAATCCTAATTTCCCCTTTTCTGATTATCCATCTTTCTCTCTACCATCCTTTTCTTCTCTTGCTTCTCTTCAAAACCATATGACTCATAGAATTATTTACTTATCTTAATAAAAAATGATACTGTTTATTCATATGATGAGAATAGGTGGGAGACTATTTCCCTTCTAAATGTTGGCTTTATACCATGAAAGATATGATCCTTCTAAATCTTCGGATCATGTTTATTGTTAGAGTTCTCATTCCTTCTACTGGACGCTGTTTCTAAAAAATTGCATATAGTAGGTTAGTTTATGAATCACAATGCGTAATTCCAAACTTGTAAAATACCTAACATAAATTGAAAAGATTATGCATATAATCCATAATTACAGAAAAAAAATTTCTTTGAGAAAGTATTTACTTCAAAATCCTTCATAATGGCTTGTAATGAAAATGTTAATTATCCTAAGCATATCCCCCGAGAGTGTCATAACCAAGAGTGAAGCATTGATCATTGTCATGTACCCGGATTCCCCAGGTCAATCCCAAAACTCATTGTCAGATTTTCACTCCAAGGTACATCAGCGCCAGAGCCGCATCTACCTTCTTGTATCAAGATAGGGGTGTATTTCATGAAAAATACACAAAATCTCTACATTACCAAAATTATAGGAAGTTCTTATATACTAATACTGAAATTCTATCTGAGGGTAATGTTTTCTAATCAGAGTTTTTTTAATGATAGTTTCTAAAATTTGAACTAAACTTCCTCTAATACCAACTATAATGCCCTGACTCTAGAAGCCCGGAGCTGGTGCGTTATTTTAATATATTGGCATGATTAAAAGGAATCAAGTCCTGAAAGACTGATTAGTTTAGTATTCTTGGAAGTACAAGATACATACATAATATTTTACATTACATCATGAAATTAAAAAAACATTTTGTCCCCTTAGAACACACTCATATCCCATAGCCTATCCCTGTAGGTAAATCATAATACACTTCATGGAATAATGAAAAAAATAAAACTTAAGAAATGGGTGAGCTCAGATGCTCAGTAAGGGTAAATAATTCTACAGAATCTATAATCTTTTAAGGAAATATGTGTAATTATAAGAATAGCCTTTTAAACATAAACATGAACATAATATGGAGAAAATAAATCAAAAATTACTATATAAATATGCACGTGGATATTCTACTAGTCAAATAATCAAATGTAATAATTAATTTCATAATTAGGGAAATCCTAATGACGAACATCATTACTACATATTCAAGGCCTCATGCCAAGTCTAATTTGTTTTGTCAAGGGCTTGTTCCAAGACACTATTTTGTCTCATGAGACCTATTGATGCATCAAGGGTCTATATCAGGCCCCAACCAATACTTACTAAGTCCATTTCATTCATCACATGAAAATGTTGAAAAATAACATAAACATTTGTATTAAAAATAACTTAAGAAATGTCAATACTATATCCATAAACCATGAATGGTATAAAAATATCACACCAAATTGAAACATATCATAACTCATTCAATAAAATATAGATTATATTATTATAATAAATCAAACTCAGTTAAGAATAATATCTAGTAAATGATGTTGATATAGTTGAAAATGATCAGTAAAACTCTTTGAGTGAAATAACCCTTTTTCATGAATTTTTTTAAACGTGAAACAATTTATAAATGAGGAAATTTAAAAGATATTTTTTTATCAAAGTTTATCATACCACTTGGAAACTTTTGAAAGGAATTAAAATTTTAAAACATTCATGTCCATATAAATACATCTTTAAAACCATTTTGAAAACATAGACATTAATGAAAAAGATTTAGAATAATAAATATTTAAAACATTTAAAATGATGTTTTAGTTAAAGAGTAACTTAAAAAGAATCCTTCTCAATACACTTTTATGAAACATGGTCATGTATAATAAATACGTCCTAGTAAAAACATACACATAAACAATCTCAGATAATAATGAGATTGAGGTATTAACCCCTACATTTCACTTTTCTTTGGTCTAGGGTACATTTAACCTCCATTATAATTACCATATTATGTTATTAAATGATACCAGTACTATATAAAAATTTCTTATATAATACATGATTCATTTATGTCCTTATACTACTTATTTAATAATTATTTCCATGTTAAATTATAATTTTAGTTGATAACTGCATTCTGTATTGTACATGTTTTAACTTGTTATTCTTGATCATATCATTTAAATCATAATTTAAATAAATCCAGAAATAAAAATATGATTTAAATATAATATATATTTAGAATATAAATATTTTTCATTGATATATATATAAAATGTAAAACAACGTTTATGGAGACGGTAGGCCATACGTACGCATAAACGTTGTATCCATTTTTATATCATATTGAACGAATATAAGTGAATAAGATATATGTAATTACATACATACATAAATATATCTCTAGTAGAATTATTATGTCATATATTACATAATTATTTAAAATATATATTTTTAAAATCATTGTTGAATGGTGAACGTGGAAATGAATCCTATCACGGCGTGAAAATGGTAAGTCGTACGTACACAAGAGTGATGATATCATTTCCTTAATGATGAAAAGGTGTGGAGTTGGATGGTATATTAATTGTACATTGAAATTAGAATGTTATTTTAATTATTTATATACATATTGATCCTCATTATATCCATCCAAATAAAATATTGTTGAATAAAAAATTACATCACGACGTGGAGATGGCAACCCATACTCACACACGCACAGTGACGTTATCATTCATAGAATGGATAGAATAATTAATATGGTTATACCATATTTATAATAACATAAAAATATATATAATGTACTGGATTTATTATTTTTGGTATGGAAATAACAAAGAAATAGAATGTGTAAGAAGAAAAGAACTTTGAAAGAGGTGATAAAATAATATACTCTTCTTTGGGTGGTTTATTTTCATTTGAACAAAAGGGATCCTTAGGTTTTCTTTATGATCAAGAGAAGGACTCTTGGTTGAATTTACGGATGTTTGGAGGAGATTTGGGTAGGGTTTGGCATATCCCTATGTAACACCCGAAACGTTTATAAGAAATATTTTTTTTATGTTATATAAATTATAAAAGGAATCTTTCAGTACACACAACACTAGCTCGGATTTCTTTACACACAATCGTGACTTTCCTCGATAGCTTGTGTCGTACGCAATACCGAGTTTCACTAAACAATGATATGCTATTAAAATATTATTAAAACTAGCAGTTATGAATAGTAATACCCACTTTTTGAAATTTTAAAATTTTTATTTTTCAAAACAGACTTCATTTTTGGATTTGGGATATCAAAATTAGCCTAGGGTGAAATTTTGGTATTTTTCTGAAAATTTCAATTTTTGATGAATAATGAAAACACTGGGTTTCTATTTAAAAACCGAATTTTTATTTAAATAATTATTTATTTTATTTAAATTTATTTTAGGTCAAAATTGATACATAATACCTATATATGTTTAATGAAATTCATTGGAGTCATTTTACAATAATTTTAGATATATAAAAATTTTATTGAACTTTTCACCGTCTTTTACCCATCTACTAGGAGATTTTCTAAATTCACATAAAACCTAATTTTACCGCTTCTGTGAGTGTAATTTTGAAAATCTTTGAGACACGGTTAAGATGAAGGACCAAAATGTGGTTCAATGAGATGAAAATAATTTTTGGTGAATAGAAACTTTTTCTTTTTTTACCACGGTTACAAGTAAATAGGGTAATTAAGGGTAAAAATGATATTATTATTACCCTAAGACATGTCCTAATTCTATTAGATAAGTGTAATTCGACCCAAAACAACCTTAGGAATACAATATGACCATTTAGGCTCACATGTATTAGATTAGGACATTTAATATTAATTTATTTAAAGAAGGGTTAAAATAGTTAAAATCAAAGTTTAATAACTAAATCATTTTTTATATAGGGTTATACAAAAGATAAATTAGACTATAAATACTTATTAGAAATATGAAACGATTTCCAACATAATGGTATTTTATCTATAATTTTTATACATTATATAATTTATTTTATTTTTGACACAATGATGATGTAGTAATCATCTTATTAATGAAATATTGACATAATTAATGTTATAAATACCCAAATAAATGTAATTTGAGACTTTTGATGAATTAAAATAATTATCTATGTTAATATGACAAGTTAGTATTGATTTAATTAACTTATTTTGAACTAATATTTCGTTTTTTATTTTCACAAAAATCTGTTACCAAATAGTGTAAAAATTTACATAAAATAGTTTTTAAAACAAATACTATATTATTAAATATTATTTTATTCCTAAAAATTTACGGTTCATTAAAATGGATTATATAATGTTATATATATTAATAATAAACAAATTTGGGTTCGTTTGACTTGTTATAGTAAGTTTATTAACCTTATAGTGTAAGAAAACAAGAAGACACGGTAAAAGTTAAATTATCTAACTTAAAGTTAAATCTAAATGATAAGGTTAAAATAGAAACCTAAACTTGTATAAATTATATTGGATGAGAGTATTTCGACCCATCCCCACCTTATCTTCTAAATAAATAAATTTTGAGCTATTAAAAACCGAATATGACTTTATAATAAAATAATATTTTTAGTTTTTTCAAAGGTGCCCCTATCCTCCCTTTAAAAAAGGGAACCTCCTCCCTCTCTTCCTCACACCACATTGAGCCTTAAAGCTCGGCAAAACCCTGCCAAATTATCTTCTCCACTTATCTAGAAACAACCTAGAGGTCCTTTTCTTCTTCAAAGACCAATTTTAGTGCCCTAAGAGGAGGTCTCAAAGAGGCGCTTCAAAGAAGAGGTAATGTCCGTTATCGATTCTTTCAACTTTATTTCTTCTTCCACTTCTACTTCTTTAGTTGTTTAGTTATTAAGTAAAAACATAAATATAACTCATATACTGGTATTTTATTATAAGTATTAAACAACCCTATTTCACCATCTATCCATCCTACGGAAAACGAAATCATCGCGCGTGCGTACGTATGAAATACCGTCTCCATGCTGTGGTGTAATCTATTTTCCACCACCACCTCACATGGATGGGTATAATGGTGTAAATAATACCTATATATGATTATTTTCAAGTGATATTGATTCTGAAATAGTATTCATACACTCCAATACAATTCCACGATCATGGGAACGATATCATCTCTCGTGCGTACGTACGGAATACCGTCTCCACGATGTGATGCGACTCGTTCTACACAATCTTCATTTCACAATGATTATATAAATGAATTGAATGAATTAATATGACATATATTACACTAATACCATTCTTTAAATGAGGTATCTATAACCTAATGAGAACAATAAGAATTTATTTTACAAAACACGCATAAGAACAAAAAGTAATAAACACATGAATAACAAGTAGCAATGAAATATTACTAATAAGAAGCTAAGAAAATGGCCATATATGATATCATAACAATTAGTATGATTATTCAATAAGTCAATGACATTTTATAAATCATTATACATGAGTTTCGGACACTTACGAAGAAAATCGGACCTAAGGTAAGGGAAAATATTACAATCTCATTTTTATCCGAGATTGTTTATACTTTGCTATTTACTGGGGTGTATTTTATCATCCACATCCATGTTTCCACAATATGTAATATCATTTCCATCCAAATACAATTGTTTAAATCCATTTTTACCATTCGGTGAGTTTTTAGTAAAAGATATGAAAGGAATCTTTTTTCGTTTTTCGTACGAGGTACTTTTTGACTTTTCCAACAAAAGTATGAGAAGAATGTTTTTTAACTTATACGGAATGAATGGATTTTTAAAACATTATTTCCAAGAATCATCCTTTACAAGTTGTCAAGTTTATTTTTAATCAACTTCTTTCAGTTTAAAATTGTATGACATGTTAATAAAGAAAAATATTTTTGAAGTAGAAAGGATATTTTCCTCAAGAATGGAGTGCAAGTGTTTTATCAAAATTATATTCCATATAAGATAATATAGGGTTCTGTTTCTATCCCTATTATTACATTGATTTGATTATGTTGTGATGAAATTATTTTTATGAATTCCTTTATCTTATATGAATTGTTTTATGATGTCGTGATGTTTAAGAATCCCATTTTTATTACATGGGTTATGCTATGATGTATGATTTATGATTTTGTGGCACACATAAGAATGGTTTAATTATGAGATGGGTGGGACCTATATCTCCCTCCAATGAATTGGGTAATTATTTATATCTCATGAGATACACATGGCTGGAACGGCAGGTTAAATAGGTTCAGTGAAACAGGACTGAACGAGGAGTGAACTCGGTTCAGAAATGGACTTTGTCCGCTAAGATAGTCTTGGTAATGAGTCATGACTACTAAGAAATTATTCTCTATGACTATGTGTGTATGCCACAATGTTTCATGTTTTAATTTATGATAATTGGGATTACATTTCACTACAATGATTTATCCCATGTTATGAAATTCTGATCTCTTTTGCAGGTTAAGATTTCAAAAATGGTATGTTCTTATGTATATGATGTTATTTATATTTCTTTTGTTTACCCTTACTGAGAATTTGAGCTCACCCTTTTGTATGTTTTCTTTACCTAGGTCAGGAATAAGGTTATTAAGTAGGATATGCCAAAAGGGACTCTAGATATGATGAAATAAATGGGAGATAGTGTAGATGCTTTATGAACCAGCTGTTTATGTTTCCCAGTTTCCAAAGACAGTATACCTATACGGTAATTTTATTTTTTTGTTATATGTTGTAATAAGTATGCTTCAATTTTGAAGTATTAACAATGTATGTAAAGTATGAGTCGTTATATTTGGTATCAGAGGAAAGGTATAGTCAACCTTTGGAAACTAGGATGTGAAAGCCTTAGTATGAAACCTAAGGATATGACTAAGCATAGAACACAATCTTAGTGTTTTAGAAATGGCCATGAATAACCTATGATAAGAACTTAAGTGTAAAATTTTATTCTTGATTATGTGGTTTTCCTACTATAATTAGTGTTTCTCACACTATTATTCTTGGTTTTAGTCAATGGTCGGAACCCGAAGGAACCGTGTTAATGCGGAATGCGACGGGCAATGCAATGATTGTCCCCCTGAGCAACCAAACGTTATGGGAGCTGGAATGAAAAATCTTGTAGCTATGCTCACACAAATTTCTCAATCTATGAATCATATAGGACTTCCAAACGAGCAAAGGAAGGAGCAACATTTTATTGAATCCTTCATGAGGCAGTGTCCACCTTCATTCAGCGGGTCTTCTGATCCATTAGTGGCTAAACAATTGATCAATACCACTGAAAAGAAATTTTCAGTTCTTCAATGTTCTGAACATGATAAATTCATCTTAGCATTGTATCGTTTGGAAAGAGATGCTGATAAATGGTGGAATATTATCAAGAATACGAGGCAAAGAGATGAAATTGAGTCCATGGAATGGGACGAGTTCAAGAACTTATTTTTCAATAAGTACTTCTCTCGGATTCTTCGAAAAAAGATGGAGATGGGGTTTCTTGAACTAATGAAAAAGGATGATTAATCTGTTGGTACCTACGAAGAAAATTTTACAAGACTTTAGAGGTACGCTTCTGGTATTATTATCCAACCTGAGAGTAAGATCGATCGATTTTTTAGTGGCTTAAAACCAAGTCTTTGAAGGGCGTTAGACATAAGGGACTTCAATAGATATGAGGAAATCGTTTGATGTGCTCTCAATGTTGAGATGGAGATTGGAGTAACCCATCAGCCATATGGGTTTGATAAGAAGAGTAAAATGGAATTCAAAGGAAAATCTAAAGAGCACACTGAAAAGAAGATGAGTTTTCCCTTATGCTCAAAGTGTGGAAAAAACATGGAGGAAATTGTCTTAAGGAGACAAGAAAATGTTATAAGTGTGGAAAAGAAGGTCATCGGGCAATTGAATGTCGAAATAATGGGAAGAAAATGTCTAATGATGCAAACAAAGGAGGGGATACACAGAATGAACCTACTACACTTCAATGTTTCAAGTGAAAAGAGATGGGTCATTATTCCAATCAATGCCCAAATCCAAGGGTTGATGATTATGATTGACGTCAACAAACTCTTAAGACTAAAGACAAAGGAAAGTCACATGCAATTACTATAGGCGATGTGGAGTATGACAACGAAGTGGTGAGAGGTACACTTACCATCCACTCTAAAGTAGAAAATGGTTTATTTGATTCTGGATCCACCCACTCTTTTATTTCTAAATAATTTTCTAAGGGTATCGTCTTATTACCTCAACAATTAGATGTTGTGTTGGCTATGACAACTCCTAATGGTACAACGGTTACATCAAAAGTTTATAATTCTTCTCTGATTGAATTTTGTGGGAATGTGCTTCCTGAAAATCTTTTGATCCTTCCTATAGTGGAATTTTATGTGATTCTTGGCATTGATTGGCTTTCTCTATATGGAGCTCATATTAATTTCAAAAGAAGGGAAGTCACATTTCATATTCCAGATCAATCTATGATCGTCTATCGATGCAAGGATGAACATAACCTTCCAGTGGAAATTTCTTCCATCTTATGGGTCTTGATCCCACTAAATGAAGGTTATTTATCTCAAATGGTTGGAGAGACTCACGATTAAGAATATTCCCATTGTACGGGAGTTTTATGATGTTTTTCCAGAGGAATTACCAGGTCTTCCACCAAATCGTGAAGTTGAGTTTTCAATAGAAATCGTACTGGGTGCTTTACCTATTTTAAAGACACCTTATAGAATGGCCCCAATTGAGTTGCAGGAATTGAAGAAGAAACTCCAAGAGAATCCTGATAAAAGATTCATACGCCCAAGTGCATCACCTTGGGGAGAACCTATTCTGTTTGTTAAGAAGAAAGATGGATCAATGAGACTCTGCATTGATTATCAAGAACTTAACACGATCACTATCAAGAACAAATATCCTCTCCCACTCATTGATGACTTATTTAACCAACTATGTGGAGATCAATACTTTTCCAAGATTGATCTCCATTCAGGGTATCATCAATTAAGTGTCAAAAGAGAGGATATACTAAAGACGGCTTTCCGTACAAGGTATGGACACTATGAATTTATAGTGATGCCATTTGGTCTTACTAATGCCCCTAATATCTTCATGGATATGATGAATAGAGTCTTTAGAGACTACCTTGATTAGTTTGTGGTAGTATTTATAGACGATATTCTTGTATATTCAAAGATCAAGGAAGAACATGAAGATCACTTGAGAATTATATTGAAGACCTTGAGAAAGGAGAATTTTTATGCCAAATTTACCAAGTGTGAATTTTGGCTTCAAAAAGTTGCATTTTTGGGTCACATAATCTCAAAAGAGGGGATATCTGTGGATCCAGGAAAAACAGAGGTTATCAAAAGATGGTCAAGACCAACAATAGTAATTGAGATTTGAAGTTTTCTTGGTTTGGATGGATATTATCGACGTTTTGGGAAAGATGTTTCACGATTATCTAATCCACTCACCATGTTGACTCAGAAAGGAGTTAATTTTATTTGGATGGAGGAATGTGATGAGAATTTCAAGGAGTTGAAAAGAAGGTTATCCAGTGCACCTGTAATCACACTTTCTTGTAGTGGAGAAAGGTTTTTGATCTACAGTGATGCATCCAAGAAGGGGCCGGGGTGTGTTCTTATGCAAACTGATATGGTGATAGCTTATGCCTCACGATAGTTTAAAATCCATGAGAAAAATTACCCAAATCATGATTTGGAGTTAGCTGCGGTAATCTTTGCATTAAAGATTTGGGGGAATTATCTTTATGGAGAAAGGTGTGATATTTATACTCATCATAAAATTTTAAATTATATTTTCACACAAAAGGAGAAGAATATGCGTCAAAGAAGATGGTTGGATCTGATTAAGGATTACGAATGCTCAATTCATTACCACCCTGGGAAAGAAAACAAGGTGGAAGACACATTAAGTCGACAAGACCATGCTAGCTTATCCATGATGAGGATCACAAAAGATCCAATATTTATGGATTTACAAAGGATGGATCTTGGAATTATAATGGAAGGGGAAAATTGTATCTTTCTCAAATGAATGTTCAACCATCTATACATGTGTTGATTAAAGAGGCATAGAAAGAAGAGGTAGAGTTACAAAATAAGGTGAGAAATGTTCCTAAATTCAACCTTGATTGTGATGGGATAATAAAGTTCAGGAATCATGTTTTTGTTCCTCCCATCCCAAAATTAAAGAGGGAGCTGCTGGATGAGGCTCGTAGTTCTTCATCTCTATTCATCCTGGAAGCACAAAGATTTATAGTGGCCTGAAAGAGTACTTCTGGTGGGATGGCATGAAGAGAGATGATGCTGAATATGTTTCTCGATGCATGGTTTTTCAGCATGTTAAAGCTGAGAGATAGAAGTATAATGTGATGATACAACCATTACCCATTCTAGAATGGAAATGGGAAAACATCACTATGGACTTTGTCAATGGACTTCCTAAAACATCCAAAGGCAATAATGCTATCTGGGTCATAGTTGATCGTCTTACAAAGTCGACACACTTCATCTCTATTAGAGAGGATTTCTCTCTGGATTATCTTTCCATGATACATGTAAAGGAAGTGGTAAGATTACATGGAGTACCACTTTCCATTATATCTAATCAGGATCTGAGATTTACCTCGATGTTCTGGCGAAGTCTTCATCATACTCTGGATATTGAGTTGAGTTTCAGCACTGCTTATCATCCTCGGAGAGACGGTCAGTCTGAGAGGACAATTCAAACTCTAGATTATATTTTGAGATCTTGCTCTATAGATTTAAAAGGTGGTTGGGATCAACACATAACTTTGGTGGAATTTTATTATAATAATAGCTTTCACTCCAGTATTCATATGCCTCCTTTTGAAGCTCTATATAGAAATAAATGCAGGACTCCAACTTGCTGGGATGAAGTTGGGGAAAGAAAGCTATTAGGACCTGATCTTGTTGATGAAATGGCAGAAAAGGCCAGATCTATTCAACAACACATTAGAGCAGCTCAGAGTCGACAAAAACGTTATGCCGAAAACCAAAGAAAAGACCTAGTGTTTGAAGTGGGTGATAAAGTGTTCTTACGAATATCTCCTTGGAAGAAAGTAATGAGATTTGGAAAGAAGGGAAAGCTGAGCCCTAGATATATCGGTCCTTTCAAAATACTGGATCGTGTTGGGAAGGCAGCTTACCGATTTGCGCTTCCACCGAATCTCTCCCAAGTTCACTATTTCTTCCATGTATCTCTCCTGAGGATGTACATACCTAATCCTTCACATGTACTCAGCTCAGAAGTTGTACCGCTGGAGCAAGATCTTTCTTATAAAGAACAGCCGATAGAGATTCTGGATCGTAGCGAAAAAGTCCTACAGAACAATAACACTTGATTGGTGAAAGTTTTATGGAGGAACCACCAATTAGAAGAAGCTACATGTGGGCTTGAGGATACGATGAGGGAAAGGTATCCTCATCTGTTTGTTACAAAGTGAGGAATTTTGTGGGCGAAATTCATTTTAAGGGGGGTAGAATGTAACACCCGATACTTTTATGGGAAATATTTTATTTTTATGTTATATAAATCATCAAAGTAATCTTTAAATACACACAACAATATCTTGGCTTACATTACATGCAATCGTGACCTTCCTCGATAGATTGCGTCGTACGCAATACCGAGTTTCACTAAACAACGATATGCTATTAAAATATTATTAAAACTAGCCGTTAGGAATAGTAATAAATACTTTTTGAAATTTTGAAATTTTTATTTTTCATAACGGACATCATTTATGGATTCGGAATATCGAAATTAGCCTGGGGTGAAATTTTGGTATTTTTCTGAAAACATTCAATTTTTGATGAATAGTGAAAACAGTGGGTTACTATTTAAAAACTGACATTTTATTTAAATAATTATTTATTTATTTTAAATTTATTTTAGGTCAAAATTGATACATAATACCTATATAAGTTCAATGCAATTCATTGGAGTAAATTTATAATAATTATAAATATATAAAATGTTTATTTAACTTTTCACCGTCTTTTACCCACCTCCTAGGAGAATTTCCAAATTCACATAAAACCAAATTTTACCGCTTCTGTGAGTGGAATTTAGAAAATCCGAGAGACATGGTTAATATCAAGGACTCAAATGTGGTTCAATGAGATGAAAATTATTTTTGGTGAATAGTAACTTTTTACTATTTTTACCACGGTTAAAATTAAATAGGTCAATTAAGGGTAAAAATGATATTATTATTACCCTAACACATGTACTAATTCTATTGGATAAGTGTAATTAGACCAAAAACAACCTTAGGAATAAAATATGACCATTTTGGCCCACATGGATTAGATTAGGACTTTTAATATTAATTTTTTAAAGAAGGGTTAAAATAGTTAAAATCAATGTTTAATAACTAAATCATTTTTAATATAGGGTTATACAAAAGATAAATTCAACTATAAATACTCATTATAAATCTAAAAATATTTCCTACATAGTGGTATTTTATCTATAATTTTTAGACATTAAATAATTTAATTTTTTTTATGACACAATGATGATGCAGTAATTATATTATTAATGAAATATTGACATAATTGATGTTATAAATACCCAAATAAATGTAATTTGAGACTTTTTATGAATTAAAATAATTTTCTATGTTAATATTACATGTTATTATTTATTTAATTATCTTTTTTCTAACTTATAGTTCTATTTTTATTTTTACAAAAATCAATTACCAAATAGTGTCAAAATTGACATAAAATAGTTTTAAAAAAATACTATATTATTAATTGTTATTTTATTCCTAAAAATCTAAGGTTCAGAAAACTGACTTACAGAAGGTTATATATATTAATAATATACAACTTAGGGATCTTTTGGCTTGTTATAGTATGTTTATTAACCTTATAGTGTAAGAAAACAAGAAGACACGGTAAAAGTTAAATTATCTAACTTAAAGTTAAATCTAAATGATAAGGTTAAAACAGAAACCTAAACTTGTCTAAATTCTACTGGATGAGAGTATTGAGACCCATCCCCACCTTATCTTCAAAATAAATCAATTTGGAGCTATTAAAAACTGAATATGACTTTATAATAAAATAATATTTTTAGTTTTTCCAAAGGTGCCCCTCTACTCCCTTTTAAAAGGGAACCTCCTCCCTCTCTTCCTCACACCACTTTGATCCTTCAAGATCGGCCAAACCATGAAAAATTCTCTTCTACACTTCCCTAGAAACATCCTAGAGTTCCTGGTCTTCTTCAAAGTCCAATTTTAGTGCCCTAAGATGAGGTATCAACGAGGTACTTCAAAGAAGAGGTAATGTCCGTTACCGATTCTTTCAACTTTATTTCTTCTTCGACTTATTTTTCTTTAGTTGTTTCATTATGAAGTAATAACATCAGTATCACTCATATATTGGTTTGTTATTATATGTATGAAACAGCCCTATTTCACCATCTATCCATCCCACGGAAAACAAAATCACCGCGCGTGCGTACGTATGGAATACCGTCTCCACACCGTGTTGTAGTCTATTTTCCGCCACCACCTTACTTGGATGGGTATAGTGGTGTAAATAATAACTATATATGATTATTGTAAATTGATATTGATTCTGAAATAGTATTCATACACTCCAATACAATTCCACAATAATCGGAATGATATCATCGCCCGTGCGTACGTACGGAATACCGTCTCCACGATGTGATGCGACTCATTCTACATGATATTCACTACATAATGATTATATAAATAAATTGAATGAATTACTATGATATATATTACACTAATAGAATTCTTGAAATTATGTATCTAAAACCTAAAGAGAATAAAAAGAATTTATTCGACAAAACATGCATAAGAACAAAAAGTAATAAACACCTGAATAACAAGTAGCAATGAAATATTACTAATAAGGAGCTAAGAATATGGCCATATATGATATCATAACAATGAGTATGATTCTGTAATAAGTCAATGAAATTATTTAAATCATTATAAATGAGTTTCAGACACTTACAAATCAAATCGGACCTAAGGTAAGGGAAAATATAACAATCTCATTTTTATCCGAGATTGTTTATACTTTGGTATTTACTGGGGTGTATTTTATCATCCACATCCATGTTTCCTCAATATGTAATATCATTTACATCCACCTACAATTTTTTAAATCCAATTTTACCCTTCGGTGAGATTTTAGTAAAAGATATGAAATGAATCTTTTGTCGTTTTTTGTACGAGTTACTTTTTGACTTTTCTGACAAAATTACGAGAAGAATGTTTTTTAACTTATATAGAATGAATGGATTTTTAAAAAATTATTTCGAAGAAGATTCCTTTACAAGTTTTCAAGTTTATTTTTAATCAACTTCTTTCAGTTTGAAATTGTATGACATGTTAGGAAATAAAAATGTTTTTGAAGTAGAAAGGATATTTTCCTCAAGAATGGAGTTCAAGTGTTTTATCAAAATTATTTTCCATCTAAGATAATATAGGTTTCTGTTTCTATCACTATTATTAAATTTATTTGATTATGTTGTGATGGAATTATTTTTATGAATTCCTTTATCTTATATGAATTGTTTTATGATGTCATGAAGTTTAAGAATCCCATTTTTATTACATGGGTTATGCAATGATGTATGATTTATGATTTTGTGGCACACATAAGAATGGTTTAATTATGAGATGGGTGGGACCTATATCTCCCTCCAATGCATTGGGTAAAGATTAATATCTCATGATATAGACATGGATAAAATGGTAGGTTAAACCGGTTCAGTGAAACATGACTGAAACGAGGAGTGAACTCGGTTCAGAAATGGACTTTGTCCGCTAATATAGTCTTGGCAATGAGTCTTGACTACTAAGAAATAATTCTCTATGATTATGTGTGTATTACACAATGTTTCATGTTTTATGTTATTATTATTGGGATTACATTTTCCTATTATGATTTATCCCAAGTTATGAAATTATGATCTCTTTTGCAGGTTACGATTTCAGAAATGTTATGTTCTTATGAATATGATGTGATTGATATTTCTTTTGTTTACCCTTACTAGGAATTTGAGCTCACCCTTTTGTATGTTTTCTTTACCCAGGTCAGGAAGAATGTTATTAAGTAGGATATGCCAAAAGGGACTCTAGATATGATGAAATAAATGGGAGACAGTGTAGATGCTTTATGAACCAGTTGTTTATGTTTCCCAGTTTCCAAAGACACCATACATTTACGGTCCTTTCATGGTTTTGTTATATTTTGTAATAAGTATGATTCAATTTTGAATTATTAACAATGTATGTAATGTATGGGACATTATACCCAAAGGCTTTGGATTTTTAAATTTAAGAGAAGTGGAAGTATCCTTTTATAAGAGAGGTGAGGGTCACTTTTTGAAAATTTTGAAAAATTATCTTATTATAAAATCATTTTAGGTTCATAATGGCTCCAAATTGATTTATTTAGAAACTATGGTGGGTATGTGCTTAAATAGTTTCAATGAATAGGTTTTATACAAGTTTAGGTCACCACATAAACCCTATATTTTATATTTAACTCTTAGGTAAACAGTTTAACATTTACCATGTCATCTTATATTATTATCATAAATGGTTAATACACTTACTATAAAAATCCAAGAGAACCCCAAGTGTTTAATTATTGATATATATAACCTTATCTATGTACTTTTTCATAAAATTATATTTATAAATATATTATATCAATTAATAATATAGTATATGTTTTAAAAACTCATTTTTTTCAATTTGACACTATTTTGTATTTTGTTTTTGTTAAAGTCATAATAACATTATAACTTATTCATTTTATTTAATCGACCCTAAAATTCCATATTAACCTATAAAATTAGTGGATGGAATTAAAATCCTCAATTTACTTTTATTTTAATATTTATAATATCAATTATTTTAATCTTTCATTGAAAACGTAATTACTGCATCATCATTGTGTCACAAATTAATTAATTCATTTAATCTCAAAAAATTATAAATAAAATACAATTATTTAGGAAATATCATTATCACTATATTGAATATTTATAGTCAAATTTATTTTATGAATAACTCTATATTAAAAATGGTTTAGTTATTAAACGTTGAATTTTAAACTTTTAACTTTTCTCTAAGTAAAATAATAATACATGTAATAATAAAATCCAAGTGAAAAAAAAGAATCATATTTTATTCCTAATGTTGGTTTTGGTCTAAATACACTTATCCAATGGAATTATTACATGTGTTAGAGTAATTATAAAATCATTTTTACCTTTAATTATCCAATTTACTTTTAACCGTGGTAAATGAAATTCAAAATTTACTATTCACCGAAAATTATTTTCATCTTATTGAACCAAATATTAATTACTGATGTCAACCATGTGTCTCAGATTTTTGAAATTCAATTCACAGAAGCGGTGAAATTATGTTTTATGAAAATTTGCAAATGTGCCTGGAAGGTGGGTAAAAGAAGATAAAAAATTCAATAAAATATTAGACATCTAATTTTATTTTAAAATAACTCCAATTAATTTTATTTAACTTATATAGGTATTATATATCTATTTTACTTATAATATGTTTAAATAAAATAAATAATTATTTAAATAAAATGTCAGTTTTAAACCGTAACACAATTTTTTTCACTATTCATCAAAAATTTAAAGTTTTCAGAAAAATACCAAAAATTCACCATAAGATAATTTTGATATTCTGATTTAAAAAAATGAAATCTATTTTACCCAATTAAAAACACATAAGTTACATTAATTAATTGAAAATTAATTTCCATTGTCAAAACCGAAAAGAGGGGATTGAAAAAGTAAAAACTATCAATATATTAACATGTGTGCTTGTCAAATTTAAAAGTGAAATTATTTATAGTGACCTAAATTGTATTAAATGATAAAAATATAATTTAATTATACCTAAAAACAATTCAAATTAATAATTTAACACTATAAATTATCTTGATTAAAAAAGCTGTTTTCAATTAAAATTTTTGTATTTTTCAATATTCTTCAAAATTTGAATGTTATCCAAAAAGTACAAAAAATTTATCCAAACATTATTTTTATATCCTGATTCTAAAGAAGAATTTAATTTCATTAAATTGAATATATAAAAGTTTCAAATATTTGTTTTGAAAAGGGTTCTCTATTAAAAGGTGGTAAAATTGCATTTTTTTTAAACAATAATTCTTTTATCTGAAAAAATGAATTTGTTATTATATTATGTCTAATAAACACATAAAATGGATTCTAAAATTATATGGAGTATATAAAATTCAAAATTCAGTTAATACTATTCTTAAATTCCTTTTGAATGGCTAGTTTGGTAAGTTTTGGTGTGCTCAAACTCAGTGTTGCATGTAGCACAAGTTATTGAATTACATTGAAGAGATAACATACTATGAAATCTTTGGGTGTTACAATGATGTTTATTTTTCAAAAGATAAAAAATTGGTAATGTATGTTTTTCTCAATTTTTCTTCCCCAAGACACATGTCATGGTATAAACCTGTAATCTTTGACAAGATATATATAATTCCATTTGACCTGTTATATCATGAAAATGATCCTTTTAATAATATTTTATGCAACATGTAAATTAAATTTCTTACATGGGGATTGTGAATTGATGTTACCAAGTGGTAAGTGTTTATTGAAACAAGATCATTATTTATCCAGATTATTTTTCATTATGATTCCATTAATAAAATCTTACGATTCATATCTTAATATAACACATGAATATTCTACTCCTCTAGTTATTCATGATAACTAAATTTATTTTTTCAGTTTTCCCACTTTTTGGTACTTATAATAATTAAGAATATGTTTTTAAAAAAATTTGTTATGAAATCTCTCTTCTGTCCGAAATATGTTTCCTTTCAAAACAATGTTTTATAAAAATATATCTACAATTCCTCATATGTTTTAAATTTATTTTAAGGGGAAATGGTTTTCAAAATGTTCTCATTATTTTTTTATATCTTTTCAAAGTATTTATTAATTAAATTTTTTTCAATACATTTTTAATATTTCATTAAATGTTATCAAAGTAGTTTTAAGAAAAAATATTTTTTAAAATTTTATCAAGATTTCATTATATGTTGTAAAAGTTCATTAAGGGTAGTTATTTTTAAAAAATCAGGATTAATTTATAGTCTTTCAAGGAAAAATGTTTTCAAAATTTATTCAATTTTCTTCTAAATCTTTTAAAGAATAAGGTTTCAAAAGATGTTTTTTGTTTTAAATAGATCTATTAAGATAAGAAAGGATTTTATCTCCACGAAATGTTTTTAAGGTTCATTCTAATTTATTTTCCTAATAAGTTGAAATATGTTTTTTAACTCATCCATTTATAGAAAAATGGTCAATAGTTTACGTTCATATTCAATCTATAGATGTTTTATTTTTTGATTCCATGATATATATGAAACATGTTTCTCTTTCATGGTTTATTTGTTTATAAAACCCATTTCACATTCATAGTTTATATGATTTTCAAACCCAAATGATTTCAATGGTTATATATTAATTAATTAATTTTGAAACATGTTCCTAATCCACAGGTTATGTTATGATTATATTTTTATGATACCCATTTCACCTTTAGGGTAATGATATGATTGTTTATAATATTGTCTCAGATGTATGTATGATTTAATTATGAGATGGGAGGGCCCTATATCTCTGTCCAATTAATTAGGTAAAGATTTATATCTCATGAGATATTTATATAAATCATGTTGACGTGGTTGATTCACTATGAGAATATGGGGAAACCCAATCCCCAATGCCTAGATAGTGAATCCTGATCCACTATGGGAAAATGGTGAAACCAAACACACAATAGAAATATGGGGAAATATGATCCCGAATGAGAATGAAGGGAAACCCTATCCACTATCAGAATATGGGGAAACCCGGACCAATTTTGGAAGATGGGTAAAGATAATCCCTTATAAGGATAATACTTGGATTGTGGATTGTTGTGTGTCCGGCCTAATAGGTGTAGTCCCCATGATGTGCCCTGATAAGTTTTGGGTAATGATCCATGACTTATAGGGAAATATATTATATGTTTATGTATTTTACACAATTTATATGTCTTATGAACATGATATGATCACATGATTTATAATCTTGATAATCTTATGATTCATGTCTTACGAACTACCAATCTTTATTCCATGTCTCATGTTTCTAATATTTGATATCAATTGTATGATATTTAAATTCTTTTATCTTGTTCTAATACCCACATGTTCATGTTTTTATTATATATCTCATTTATTTACCCTTAATGGGAATTTGATCTCACCCCTTTATTATGTTTTCTTTCCCCAGGTAATGATGAAATGTTTTAAAGAATAATTATTAAGGGATAAGATCATTATCGTAATCACTAAAGATATTTCACAGAGTAAGATGATTTTTATTACATTTTTCTAAAGGTACCAAAATAGTATGGTCTTTAGGAGCCTCATTTTGTAGTGTTTTGAGTATTCCACAAAAAATAATGTAATGACTATGTACTCTTATTTATGGTTATTATATATAATATTCTAGGTTGTGGGTTTGGTAGTATGAGATGATGATAAGATTATAAAATTGTTCTAAATCATATATTATTTGGTTTCATGGTTCCATAGATCAATTCACATGGAGTTTTTTTATTTAACACATGATATCAGACATGAATGTGTTACATGTTTATTTTCCATATTCATACAGAAATATAATTTATTATATTTGGTTCACATTGTGAAATCTACAGAGATGAATTTCAAAAACCTTGAATGGGAACTCTAGTGTTTGTGTGTTTTAAAACAATACATATTCCTTTAGGACATATTTTATGATGTATAATTGATCTGGATGGAAAAAATCTACTGGAATTAGAATTTGAGATCATTAAGCCCTGGGTATAGAAGTAGGTTCACAATACAATTTTTTGTCATATTTACATGAATATGTTTTCATCATAGTGAGAATAATGTTTTGATGTATAAACAAAAAACTATGTCTGAATAAATTGTTAAAGATTTTTTTTATTGATCTCTCATAACTTAATGAATATTGTGGATAAAATTTTTTAGTTGTATTTACAATCAGTTTTAATTGGATTTTTTTGGAAAATTATATTTGTAATATGGACTAGTGTTTCCAAGATGGTATATATACTATATCCTATGGATGTAAATTATTGAGTCCATGTGGCCCTGATATCAAATATGTGTTCTTGAATATGGTGTTACATATCACACACCTCGTATTGTGGGAATGAGATTTCCTACTGTGTGATGTTTTACATTCAAGAAATTTATACATAAATGTATAAAGTAATACTCAATCCCACTCTAATAGTTATTCACCATACCATGGTAGTAATATATGTAATATAAGTATTTACTATTCATAGGAAGGAATATAATAAAATACATGTAATTATATAAGTGTATCTAGTACTATGTAAAAATCCCCATCAAGGGTAAATTTTACCTCTGAACCTATTTTTTTATTTAATAATGAATGGGTTTATAATACATTCTCTTGGCCACCCAACTTGGGAAGGAATTTTCATTATAAAAAACTAAAAATATTTTAAACAATTACATATCCCAAATATAATGTATAAAATTAGATAACTCCCATAATAACAATCCAATAATCAAAATCTCTATTGGTAACTCCAATATCAAACTAAAATCAATAAATAACTGTGAAAGAAGAAAATTATGTGTTATCTATAAATTATTATAATTTGATTCCATGGTTTTTCATATAAGGATAATACTTTAAATTTTAAATTTTCCATTTCTACTATAGATTTATATAAACATAACAAAAAAAATATGGGTCACCTTGAATTCAATTTGACCCTTTGAGGAAGTCTATTAATCATAGGGAATATGGTACTTTTTGATATGTGAAGTGGATTATAACTAGTAGGAGATCATGGTATGTGTGTACCTCAAATATATTGGTAAATATAACTTTATGTATAAGTGAATTCATTTTTAATATTTCCTTATGAGGGTGATATTTGGGATTTATCTTTTTTACTTTTTTTGCTTAGGAATGATTGTCATGGATTATTCTGTAAACCCCTTTTCTCTCCCAACATCATTTACATATCCTCATATTGAAATAATTAAGGATAAAATCAATGGGGGGATAAACCATTGTAGGATTCCAATGTTTTTTGGATCATTGAGAACATTGTTTTTAGAAAAACTAATAAATTTGAATCCATGATGGAAATAATTAATATGGGGAGGTATTATATGAATCCTTAGGAATAGATGTATTATTTTCAATGGGATACATATTTATAATCACCTCATGCATTCTATTAGAACAAGGGGAAATCATGGCTGAATTCAATTACATTTCATATACATGTCCTAGGTGGAAAAAATAGTTATCATGCCTTGATCATGTGAATCTAGGGGCTCTAGTGGGGTCCTAGATAGTAAGATTCCCTGGTAGGATACATATTTTAAGGGATTCTATATCATTGAAATTAGGAATTACATGGTAACCTAGTATTGGATTAGAATAAGGAGATCCTTCTATATCAAACAATGTAATGAGGTCCTCCCAGGTGTATGACATAGGTGATAATTCTTCCTAGTGAGAGTTGGATGAAGATATACCCTATTTTCTATGTTTGAAAAATGGTGTTTTTATGTTTATATAAGTTTAAATAGGTTAACACTAGTTTAGGCCACTCGATTTAGTTTTCCCTTACTGAGGAAGGGAGATGTGGTTCTCCCTAGTTGAGGTAGGTTGTAGTGGTTTCCTTAGTTTAGGGGAAGGGTGTCGGTTTTATCCCTAGTTTTCTGCTATCATAATGGTTTTTGGTGTGTTTCCCTCATTGTGGTTCTCCCAATAAGACATGGGTGTATTTAAAACTTGTATAATGACTATGGGGTCATATCATTATAGTTTAGTTGTACTAAGAAAGAATTTAACTTTCATAGATATCTTCTCTTTATATTAATCAATTACCACTAAATTAGGAACTTACCATTTTCTGTCATTCATAAACTATATGAGAGATAAAGGGTGAATTGGGTGATTAGTGATAGAGATTTCTTTTCATCATCATTATTCTAGTCCATGTGGGATTGAAGGGTCCTTATTATATAAAAATGGCACATTGATATATAGGTTATGGACACGAAATATGGTTTGTGATAGGTTATCTATGACTAAGGATAATAAACAAGGTTCAATGACCTATAAGTAAAGAAAAATGTGAGAGGACATGTGAAAAGACTTATGCATGCCTAAATTTGTGTTCGAACTAGGGTAATATGAAAAAGGAAGGATGGAATTTGGTCAAGGACCTAGGAATGAGGCCATGAGCCTAATTAAATGGATAAAAATATTCAAGAAAAGTTCTTCGGTTTCTTGGTGGGATGACATGATGAAAAGAAGAACCATATAGAATTACTTTTTCTATGTGTGAAGCTTGGATTACATAAACATGGACAGTGTTGCTGAATTCATGATTTCGTCATTATCATCAAAGAATAAACGTACATATCTATTGATGTAGGGGTCTTTCTTTCTCTACGAGAAGAAGAATTAAATCCTATTAAATAAATGGGAATATAAATTAATGTTTCACCCCATAATAGGTGAATTTTGAGGCTAGAAATAATTTATACTACAATCAAAAATGTGTTTTATATTTAAAAAAACCACTTAATTAGAAATTAATGATATATATGTATTAGTTCCTATAAGATGTTCTCACCACCACGTCACTATGGTAGGGATGTTTTTCAAAAATTCCATGCCGCAATTTTTGATTATTAATTAGGCTCATTGAGTTACCCTTTTACACGTTCATCAGTATAGAAATCATATTCTCTAGAAATTTAAGGGAAACCATTTTTACCAACCATATTTAAAATATAAATTGCCATCATTTAGGCACTTACATACCCCAGATATTTATTCTTAAATTTTAATATAATTTAAAAAATGTTTTTGTATCAAGATGAAGGTATTTCTCATTAAATAGGTATTTTTCTTACTATTAATTGACTTTATATTTCCAAATAAGTATTTAAAATATCCCTAAAAATTCAAAATAGAATATTTCTTCTAATAAACATTTTACAAAATACCATTTCTCCTAATTTAGGGAAATCGAAACATAATAATGGGTGAGGTCATATTCTCAGCCAGGAAAAAATTAGAGATATTAATCAATTTTCAAATGTATGAATTAGATAAATAATAGAAGGATAATGAAATATTAAATTATACCAATTTAGTCCTTGATCATAAATCATGTGACACGTCATAAGGGATTTATCCTAACAAAATATGTGTTTATAATAACAAATCCAAAAATAATTAGTAATGGAGCATAAAATGTGAACATTAAATAGGAATTTGGAACACACATATCCCAAGGAAATAAAATCTTTTTTAACTTGTATAAACCTCAATAGGTCTAATCACCATGTTAAGGACATGGAATCATTACTCATATAAAATCATTGACATTAAAATAGATACTCACATAAAATTATAGACTTTTGATAATATAAATATGTTTGTTATTTATGTTTTGAGAATTATATTATGTTCACACAAAACATAGTTATCTCTCAAGACATAGTTATTTAACTAATGTATTAGAGTGATATATAATTCATATCCCACACATGACATAATGAATACCATACATAAAAGTGGTTCATGATCCAAAAATACATTTATTACTTCATGAGATAACTATGTTTATAGAATTAGAGACTACATTTGGATAAGGTCTTATTCCTTTGGTAATCATACCTATATATAAACCACGTTTTCATATATAAATAATGAAGTTAATAAAATGTAACACCATAGTGTCATTGTAGTATTTATTTAATATTTCTTTATTCTACCATTGGAAAAATTATGTTTTAGAGATGTTTATAACTAAAAATATAAAATGTGTAGTTTTTTATTCTGTAAAAGGATTATATTAATTTTTTAGTTGAAATTTAATTTCTAAATTTAAATACGTAAATTTCCAATGGTTTTTATTTATAACATGGTCGGTCTGTATGGGTATAACATGGTCTATTATAAATATTTTGAGGCCTATGGGAAGCCATTTCTTTTATTTATTTATTTTGGGAATTACTACATGTATTGTTCATGTTTAGTAATCAATGTGACTTGCGTTAGAGTTTGATCTATAAATTTATTGCACAATTAAACAAAAAAATTCATCGTTAGTTACCCTATCTAGGATTCCAAAGAGAACCATTTGATGTTATTTTTTATATCAATTGGAAAACACATGGTTGGTAACCAATTTGAAAAACCAAGTGGACAATCCATGTGGCCAACCAATATTTCATTAAAATTATAAATTTCAATATTTTACCCTTTTTAAATCATGGTTGTCACCTATTTTATTCTCTATTATCATTCATCCAAGGGTGTGGCACACCATCAGAGATCACTGCCTCTATCCTTCTTGATTTCAATTTATATTTCACCAAATTTGGAAGGGATTATATGTTGAAAAAACACATTTCGACATGTTTTCCTCAATTATTTCATCCAATTCATTATCTCTAAATTTCTCTCACTCCCTTGGGCCCTAAGAAGTTATCAATATCAAATTAGGTTTATGTAGGTTTAAATAATCTAGATCTTGGTTATATAGTGTCAATAAGAATATATCATCGATCTGATGTATTTTTTTCCATTTAAGGGGTCGAGATTCACATATTTCCACTAGAAGTGAGGTAAGTGATTATATGGATTTCCTATATAATGATTTTTTTAAATTATTAAGTGATTTGGAATAATTTTTTATCATTATATATTCATTTTGAAATCCCATAGTAGGTAATATTTGACTCTCATATTGTTTTTTGATTAACACATATGTGAATTTTTCCAAGGACTTTTGAAAAAAACTAAATAGATTCCTTAAAAATGATGATAGTGTTTTGAAATGGGTTATTATGAAATTATTTTTTCTATAGAAATATTTTTGTGTTTTAAATGGAATGATAATGTTTTAAAGACCTAACATAGAAATAATTTTTATTTCTTGTAAATGTGAAAAATTCATATTGTAATTTCCAATGATATATAAATGTTTTTTAGGGTTATTTTACAAAAAACTTTAATGATTATTTTCATTATTGTAAAGCTATTTTTAAAAAAATTATTTGAATATATCTTAATTTTCTTAAAGGATATTTTTTATAATTACGTTTCATGTAGTTTTAAAATATAATTTATTTGGGAGGGATGAGTTTTGAAATGTAAGGGTGTTTTACCCTAATTGGATCTTATATTTTTAAAAAGGGTGAGTATCCTCTCAATTTAATATTTCTAGAATCATGTTCATTTTAATGATAGATTAAAAAAATTATTTAATAAATGATTTTTAATGTATATCTAAATTATGGTTTTCAAGTGGTGTAAAATGTGTTGGCTTAATGAGAACTTTTTTAAAGGCTTAATTGAAACAATATTTATAGTTTTATTTCATATTTACAATACCATCAATAAATATTAAAGTGAAATCTTTTATTCTGGATGTGTCATGATTTACATTAGGGGGTTTTACTTTAATTTTTCTTTGTATACCACTTATCCATGTATTCTAAATGAAGGAGGTTGTATCATTAGATGGTATAGGTTTCAGGGAATTTGTTGTTATCTAATAATTTATATTTAATATATGATGTTGTTTATTTTTTTACCACCATTTTATTTATCATTGGATTATTATAATTATAGTATAAGGCACATATGAATTTATGTCCCTGTTTATAGTAGTGGGAAATCAAGTTAGCTTTTCACAGTAATAACATATTTCATATGCATGGAGTTTAGTTTCTCCTTTGAGATAGAGAAATTATTTTTTGGAAGGTAGTTCTAGATCTTAGTGGACTTTTAATTCTATATAGTCCAAGGAGACTATCTGGTACATAGAGAGATTCATTAGTGTCATCCTATTTTCCTTGTTACCAATGTATGTGTTTATTACTATATAATATGAATGGTTCACATGATGATATTTACTATTATAAATGAATTATGGGATTTCATATCATTATTCTATTATATTACCCATTTCCATTGACAATTCAAACCACTATTTGGTTTTGTTCTCAGACTATGATTCTTTGATTCTGGGGTTCCATTCTTTAGTTTATATATCACTTTAAATTTATGATCATTTACATTCAAATTGGATTTTTATCAAATGATTTAATGTGTGGTTTAAATTATATTTATTTGGTTATTTCTTAAATACCTTATATGGCATAGTTTATCCTTGATGTTGGGTATGAATATATAGTTTTTAGGAATGTTGTTTAGAAAGTTATATTCATGGTTTTTCAGATTTTTTTCTATTTTTGAAATTACATTTTCATATTATGTATTTTTTTTATTAAATTCATAACAATTTTTTTTATTTATAAAATGGTTTTCCTTCATGAATGTGTATGTTCTATGTTAATTGATTTTTTCAATAATAATTTTAAAATGTATTTTATTATATTTTCTTGAATCATGAATCTTATAAATGGTATCAATATAGGGATTTTTATAGTCTCAGAAGGTGTTGAATAGATATATTTTTAGATCTTTCCTCTATATATTTTATGCTGGTTTCTATTACCCAAATTTTACTCATTTTATTGGATCAGGTTCATCCATGTATAAATAAGTGGGATGTGGGGGGTTTATGGGGGATTCTTATGGAGACTATAGAAGAACATTTAGAATTGTTTTTATTATTTCATTTTTTAGGATATTGTATTTACCTCTATAGTCTAGGATTTCTTTTCATCTACATTGGTCATGTATTTATTTTGGTTTTATAGTTTCCTTTATAGGATTTTTCATTCTGGTTAGATAATTTTTCATTTTATAAATTTTTTATAATTAAATCATTGCAAAAAAGAATTCCTAGTACATAATCATTAGTATTCATCCCATGGAGATATGGAATATGCTTTTTGGATCATGGAATGCTAAGTCGGGATCTAGTTCAGATAAAAGTATCTCGATGATTCATTACAAATGGTATCATTGATTAGGATTCTCTGTAAGGATATAAATTAATGAGCTAACTTCTTGTTATTAGATTTGTTATACTAATATTTAATTAGTATTATCATTTTGAAAATGTGTTTGGTTATGAGTGTGTTCCTGATGACCATTGGACATGATGATGCTGGAGTTATCATGTGCACTAGGGTAATGATATCTAAATTCAAAATTTTATTATATTTTTGTTCATTATGTGTTGATCCCTATTTTTATTGTGGTAGTTTATTGGGAGGTTGGATTGAGTTTTTGAGATAGGAGCCAATGTGGATATATTGTGTCATGTCATATTGAATAATATGATATAGTAGATAGCGACTAGATGCTTAATCATAAGAATATTATATGGATTATAATATGATTGGACCTTGGATCATAAACCCGCATGGTCAAGCTAAGAATAGTTTGACATCCCATATTTCATGTTATTTAGAGATAAAATAATAGATCTATAATATCATGGTGTCATGACCCCATCCCTCTAATGATACACCTTGTGGGATGAAAATTAAGAAATGGAGATAATGAACCCTGAGTACCACCTCTTGTAGGAATAGGGTTGGCTACTAGAACCAAGGGTGAAAAAATATCACAATATGGGAGGTATTACCCATTATAAGAAATATGTTCGGTAGATAGATTGAAGCAGATACAAAAAAATACAATAAATAATATCAAAGATAAACACAAACCATTCCACATGAATGTATAAAATAAAACTAATACAAATACAATTCTATAAAGTAAATAACAAAACTAAATCTTAATTAGTGACATGAAAAACATCAGGGATTTGAGTTATAATGGTTTATAATGGCTTGAAAAATCCTACAAGAAACCTGAACACAGTTTTATATATATAGGGTGAGAATACAAGTAGACTAAATAGGAAAACCAATGTTTATCGTGCACATGTGAAAGAAGAACACTAGTGAACCTATGAGAAATAAATAGAAATAAAAAGATGTATACAAACCATCCTAACCTCACTAAGGTATGCTAAAAAAATAATACAAAAACATTATATTATATAAAGTAAAGCACATTGATGATAGGGTACTCTACACCACTCTCCCACTGATTATCCACTCTTTACCCAATAGAAAACGTCCCGGTGCTCCCATGACTTCTGAATATAAAACAAACCATATGCCCCCACACTACTATGCCTCACAACACATCCTGGAAACACAAACCTAGGTCTAAAAACACATCACAGCTCATCCCAAAGACAGCAAGGATACCATATAACAACTCATCAGAAAGACACCTAGGAGATCACATCATAACTAATCCTGAAAGAATGACTGATACTAAAACCACCACCAATTTCACTAAAAAACCTCTAACTATCACATCTTGTGATATGCCTACCTCTTATGGAAGATTGAGTAGGGAATAGTGGGTGTCTATCCATCCATCCTCCCACTGGGATATCGAGAAAGACACCCCTGCATGACAATGCGGGTGTTCAGCACACATTGCTCAATGAGGGTGGTGTGCATATAGATATAACAAGAATATTCTATTATAAATATAGTTCCAAAAACTCAATCCCAACCTATGGGTTATCAAACAAAAAACAAAATCATAACACCACTATCTATTTTACCACCTCTAAAAGCATAACAACAAACAGTAATCCATGAAAACCATTTCACAATTCCAAATAAAGACTTTTAACCATTATATTCTTTTCATTATTTAACATCAACCATGTTTAATCAAACAACCCATCATTCACCTTTCCATTAAAGAATTTCAGTCCCATTAACCAAACCATCCCACACCATTTCAAATATTATTAAAAAATAAATTATTCATTACATCACTACTTAGGAATCTAGAAAAAAGAAACAATATATCACATGTAGCTAGTCATCCCCAACAATCTCAACTCACCGCCCCATTAGAACGACTAAATAACCACCACCCCACCACCCAAAAGCATGGCCCAAAAACCATCATCCCCACAATCCCCAACCACACATCCTCGTCCAACAAGCATGACATCACATCGTAACACATCAAGATTAATTTATAAATTAACAAAGGGGATTTTATCACATTCCACTTTAATTTAGGGGCGTTAAAACACATACCAAAATCTTGGGGAAACCATTTCATTACCCAAGTATAATAAATTAACAAATTTTTATTTTTGGTGATATCACAACAATTACAAAAAATGTTGAAACCATGAAATATATATCAAGCATAACCAAAACCCCTAATGGAAACATTTTATTAGTGGGTTATCATTTCACGACAATAACAATATCACAAATAATATCAAATATATTGTGAAAAATCAAACCCCATTTCCCATTTAAATTCAATTTATTAACTCTTTATCTTTGATTAATTCAGAAGAATCATAATCCATTGGTAAAAAAAGAAAACCCCTCACACATGATGCACATATAAAGGGAAACAAGGGAATCCCTACCTTAACAAAGCTTTCCAACTCGCTGCACACTGCATGGTGAAGAAGATTTCTCATGAACCATAACTACACCATGAGAACAGTGGATCAACCATTACCAAACCAAGAATAAATTAATAAAAAACCAAAACACACCCCTAAACCAATGAAACACCACTGTAGTGAAACCCCAGATAAGAAAGGATGGCCACCAACCATAAAAGGGTGAATAACTCACCACAGATCAACCAAATATCACCAATGAACAAACACTAGGATCCTCATTTCAATTTGTGTAAAAGGGGTTTAAGAACACATTATGGATCCAAGGGTTTACCCAAAATTTTTGGAAGAAGAAACCATGACCTAATTCATGAGAGTTCCACTGAAAAATTAAAATCTACATTTTATTGGAGAATTAGAAGATTTGTAAACCCATTTCATGTCGTTCAGTCCTCAAGGATTAGTTTACGCCAAAAAATGCATCACCTATTAATTTTATTTTTCTAAACTCAATTTATTACACATCTCGAAACCAACTATTACTTCAGGTAATTATTCTACAGGGAATGAAACCCAATTTCACATCCTGAATGTTCCCTACTCCCATCTACAAGCACCCGAAATCCTCCAGAATTTTTTTCAGACTCCTCCAAACACCTCCAATAACCAAAATTGGAAGATTAATGGATTTTTAAGGAACATATCATTACCTAATATTCCTCTGAAATTATTCTCAACCTCGAGATTCTATAATCAAACCCAAAAGTGAAGGGGTCTAAACTACCACCCCCTGAGATACATCTCATGGATCTCATCATACCCCCAAACACTGCCACAAAACCACTGTAGTTCCACGTAAACCTCCACTTAGCCTAAAACAATAACCACTACAACCAACAAATCTCACTTCCACAAACACTCAAATTAGGGATTTTCTTCTTCCATGTAAAAATACTATCAACTTTGGCCAGCATTGACTCGCCGAAATAGGTTTAGTCACAACATAGTTAACGACAGTTTATTAGGAATCAAGTCCTCCCATTTTCATATGTATTTAATTTACCAAAATTCAAACCAAACACATCATAAATAAGGATAAAGAGATTATCTCATGAAACAACGTTCCAACATTACATTATAAAGAAAAACAGAGCAATGAAAAACTCAACAAACTACATGTACTGGGAACACATCTACATATCTCTTCCCAATTACTGTCAAATAAGACACCATGCCTCCAGAACATACGAATCAATGAAATGTTCCATCCACACAACACCTTATATTGGCGATCTTGGATTTCTACTAGATTCCCTATAAAAGTCGCATCATCATTGATATCCAAATATCCCCAATCAATAACTTGGGAATCATTGTGAAGATACCAATGAAGTTGTGAGATGTGGAAGATGTCATGGATCCTCTGCAATCATGGTGGAAACACCAACCAATGTGACACCCCACCTACTCCCCCCAACACCTCAATAGTCCCAAAAAACATATTGAGATAGATTTCTCTATCTGTCAAACCTCTGCTGCCCATGTTCAGGTGAAACCCTCAAGAGCACATGGTCACCAACCTTGAACTCCAAGGGCCACCTTATGTGATCTTCATAATACTTTTGTCGGCCATGTTCTACATTTATCCTCTCACAAACAAGATGATCATTTTCTATCATTCTCTTCACCACATCGAGACCATGAAAATTTTCCTCCCCAACCTCCATCCAACACAAAGGAGGACGAAAATGTCTCCCATACAAATCCTCAAATAGGGACATGCTAATATAATAGTGATTGGTATTATTATAAGAATACAATTAAAATGGATAGTGTTACATGAAATATCCACCAAATTCAAAGACACACACCTGTAACATTTCTTCCAACATTTGGATAGTCCGCTATGTGTGCTCATCTATATAAGGGTGGAAAGTAGTGCTAAGGTGTAACTGAGTTCCAAAAGCATGATTTATCCCCTACATACTTGTGAAGTATACATTCCATCCCATTACATGGAAATATACCTTGAAACTCCATGAAACTACAACACCTCATCCACACACCACTTAGGAAAAACATTCACTGCACCCAACTCCTTGATCACAAAGAAGTGAGCCAGTTTAATCAACTTATCCATGCCCACCTAGATGGCATCACAGCCTCCCAGATATCTAGGAAATACTATGATGAAATCTATATAAACATCATCCCATTTACACTAAACAACATTGAAGGTATGCAACAAACCGCAAGGAATTTGATGCTCAACCTTCACTTTCTAGAAAAACAAACACATTTATAAGAACTCTGCAACCGCCTCTTTCATCCTTGACCACCCAAACTAAAGCCTAATGTTGTAGTACATATTGAAAATAATCTTTTTTACCAAAAAAGGTGAGATATGGAACTCAAAAAGAACTCCCTTGTTTATTCCTACAAGAAAAAAATACCTTACTAAAAAAAAATTTGTTCTACCTATCCTATATGCATCCCCTAATGCATTACCATGGACAAGACAATCATGCATAACCATTAACTATGAGTCTCCCCACTAAGACTCCTCCACCTGTGGAATTATGGAAGACTTCACAATCATCTGGAACAAAAATCCACTACCACCATCAACCCTTTCATTTAAGTGAAGGGCTGCCAACTCCACCATCACTCTTCAAGAATCCATAGTTTCCAAACAACATAATTTTTTGACTTTCTACATAGATAATTAGAAAAATATTCCCATTTCATGAGGTTTAGGTGTTATCAAAATAATAATCCTTAAAAAATCCATCCACCTACACTATCAGAAGTTAAAATCATACTCAAAAAATTTATACCAAAAAATCATGTGATCCACGAACAAAACAAAGCGCTCTCCAACGAGGTAATGCCGCTACAAATTCTATGCAAAAACAACCATGGATATATTCAAATGGTGTGTGGCATAGTTATGCTCGTGGGGATGTAACTTTTTGGACCCGTAAGAGATCAATTCCCTATAATTCATCATCATTCATACCAATCATAGATGGGAAGATTCAAAATACACCTCAACAATCACCCCTTCAGTATGAAACTAGAGAACTACAATAATAACCAACAAACAATTAAGGTAACCAAATACTACCTGACATTGATCACTCTTCAAACATCTCTTCCCTTCCTTGTAAAAACTTTTAATGGGTATAAAACTCGATAGAAATTGGGTACAAACCAATGAAAATTACATATAAGACCGAGAAAACAACGAAACGCTTCCACATTCTTGGGTGTTTCCCAAGAAAAAAAATATACTTCAACATTCAATGGGTCTATCATCACACCCTGTCGAGACACCACATTCCAATGGAAATTAACCTATCATGTATATAATGTGGAATTGGGAAACATTCCATAGAGATGGTGTTGTCGAAGAACATGTAGGAATATACTGAGATTCTCGACAAGATCCTACTCTGAATTCAAGTAGATTATGATATGATTGATGAATATGATGAAAAAACAATCTAGGAACTCATAGAACATGCAGTTCATAAGACAAATGAACACGTATAGTGAGTTCATAACATTTAATGTAATGACTATAGAAATAATGTGCACATACCTACATATGATGGTAGTATTTAGAATAACTCCATCATTCACCATCAAGTGATGATATCCAAACCAAAGATAGATCTTAAAAAAAACTCGCCCCTCTCCTCAGGTTGAAAATATTTTCATTCATCAAAAAGGTTAAATGTTTTTTACCTTCACTTGATTTACACTTTGTTAGTCTATGTACAACTGCATAGCACTATCCGCCTTCATTGTGAAAAAACACTAAAGCAGCCCATAGTGATATGGTGGGATGTATAAAACCTATCTAAATTAGATAATCTATCTGAAACCTCAAGTCCCATAGACTATAAGGTTCCATTAGAAAATGATCCATCAGAATCAGGGAATCACTAGGTTGAAACTCTTTTACAAACTCAACATCACGTCGATGGGGTAACATCACAACCTTTTATAGGAAAACATCCAGAACCACCCCAATGATACTGGGAACCCCCATTGTTTCATAATATCTTCATTACCCTAATAAATAATCCAAAAATAAAAGAATATTCTCTACATTCCAACACACCACCTAAAAACCCCTATCACCAACAAAAACAACATGTTTTCCATCCATATAAAAAAACACTACTCTCATCTAGAAGCTGTTGATAATCGTGCATACATAATACAAATAGATAATACTGATGATAAAATCATATGCCTGAATATATAGGTATAAAATCTCCAAACAAGACTGATGGGGTCCCATAATCAGTCTACACCCAAAACACAAAACAAAAAAGATGGTATGGACTCTATGTAGCGCAGTCAACACCAAGGGAACGTGAAGCATCTCTATGTTTAGTTCAATAGCATTGTATAGAGTGGGTGGATCAAAGGAGTGTGAGGATATATAATTATACTAGGCACAAACAAGGTTAATAAACAAACTCATCATAACTCTAATGATATCTGGACCCTCTGGAACTTCTTCCACCACTACATGAAATAGAATACACTAAGCTCCTCTACCCCTCTACTGATGACCAAATCCATGAACATGATACGTTAGAACTCCTTGAACACAAGGAAAATTATGAGGCTGACCTCTACCATATCCATATCCCCTTGGAGGATAAAAATCATGATCCCCTACTACTGAAACAACTTAACTAGAAACGTTTGATGAGGACAATGATAAATCCATCTGCCTATACGAAACTAATCTCGAGAAACTACTCAACATTGTATCTGATGATGGCCAAAAAACACACAACCAAATAAGACTAGAACAAATATCCCTAGAAAATCATGAAGACCACTAGAAACAGACGCCTTGAATGGAATCTTATAAGGATGACTCCCTGGTGGTGAAAACCTCAATGGTCATAGTGCCAGAGAGATTACACTCACAACTTTTCTCCTCAATGAACTGTGCTATCTCCACTCTCAGGGAAAAACTAATCACAATTTCATTCTCTAGATAACTTCTTCCCTCTAATAATCATCCAGATATGTCAAAAATATAAAATGATTAAATGAAAACTAGATAGAAGGATGAGTTTTATTGTTAATACGTCTCCCGTGAGACTCCACATCTAGAAAAAGATCTTGGAAAAATGAATTAGGTACTGGAATTTGATTCCCATATTCCACACTGAAATACTCCTATAATGAAGAGAAATAAGCTCCAACTTCTTTACTGCCTTCATGGTTGAAAAAAGGAACTCTTCTCAGAACTCCTTCTAGAAGTCTACCCACAAAAAATCTTCCTCCTTCCACTCAACTAGATACATCATCCACCATTGACGCACAACTCTTCACATCTGAATAACTGCCAAAGAGAACCAATACATCATCAGGGACTGAATTAAAATGAAAGAAGTCTCAATATCCTCTAATGAGATCTCTATATCAACATAAAAAACACTTCTCTTGTACTTCCCCAAATCACACCACTAGAAAGAAGACAACATCCTCTTCTATTGATCATCCTCCTCCACTAGAACAACCTAATGGAGATCAATCGAATCAGCCTGTTAAACATACACAACCTAATCCACACACACACGATGACCAAGATCTATTCTTAAAGGAAAAAAAGGATTTCCTAAGCCTGAGTAGTATAGAATATTATTATGATTTATTTAAATTAATTTCACTTAATATATCCATTTTATTACTTCCAAAAAAACATAATTAAAACAAGAACACAAGTCATTATGATGAATATACATTTCTTAGGTATCTACCTTACAAATAGGCCCATCTCACATGGTCATTCAATAAGATTAGAGTCTATGAACTAGTTCACATGGGGGCCTAAAATCCCATGTCCTAGCCAATTTCTGTTGCCTATTTCACACACCATGGTCAACTATAACAATTTCCAAACTAACCCTTGTAATATTTTCTATGTCGAACACTAATCTATATCATATATCATAACTATTACCTTTGATAACACTCTATCATGACCCCCCTCCAATGATACCCTCCTAGGCAGGAAATAAAGAAATGAAAATAATCACCCAAGGGTCCTCCCTCTTGTAGGCCCCGAGTTTTCAACTTACAATAAGGGTGTAGAAATCTCACAATATGGGAGGAATTTCCCTGTATAAGAAAAAAATATTAGAAGATAAAATGAATAGTCCACAAATAAATCAATGAAATAATAAAAAATTGAAACCCAAACCATGTCACATGAATGTATAAAATAAAAATGATACAAATACAAGTCCCCAATGTAAATACCTGAAAGTAATGATAAAGACGCAACAAAGAATCTATCAAGTATCAGAGCTAGTAAGGTCTAGCATGATCCATGAAATCCTCTTGGAAACCAGAAAACAATTTTATATATGTAAGGTGATCATACAAGAATACTCAGTTGGAAATCCAAAGTCTCTCATGCACATGTGAAATAAGTATAGTAATGTACCCATGTGAAAATAAAAGTACCAAACACCACTTAAATTGGTATACTAACTACCCAAAACTAAACAATCCACACTAACTGAATAACACAAACCAAGTAGTATGATATAATGTAAATATCATTGACGATAGGGTACCCCAACCCAATATCCCACTGATTAGCCACTGTCAATATAATGAAAAATTTCATAGACCTCCCACATCCTACATGTAGACCATATAACATCTACCCACACACACATTGGCGACACAAAAAAATCCTAACTAATCCAAAAGACACCAAGGAAACCACAACAACCCTATGAGGATCTAAAAGACCTACGTCCATTACAACCCATGCAATACCAACCTCGCCTGGAAGAATAAGTAGGGAATAGTGGTGGAAATCCAACTATCCCCCCACCGAGATGTTGGGAAAGATACCCCACACGTGGCTATGGGGGTATTGAACAAATAGTGCTCAATGTTGGTGGGGTTTGTAAAGAAATCAAAATAATATACAACCATATATATATATATTATAAAACAATCAAGATTAACCTATGGGTTCTCAAACAAATAACCAACTCACAATAATATCACCATTTCTTTCTAATCTAAATTCATTACACCATACAATAAGCCACATAACCAATTTCGCATTTCTAACCAAACTCATTTAACCATTCCATTCTTTTTATTATTTACTATCAACCATGTTCAATCAAACAACCCATCATTTAACTTTCATCAAAAAATTTCCATCCAATTAAAAAAATTACAAACCACACTATTTCAATAATTAATGAACAATTATTTATTAATTAAATCACAACATGAGTATTTAGCAGAATGAAACCATATATTACAAGAAACTAGTCATAGCCAAAAATATCACCTCCCCACCCCACAAGAATGGACAAAAAACAAACACCTCACCACCCCATAAGCATGGACCACAATCCATCTACCTAACAAGACCCAACCACACATTACCACCCGAGAAGAATGAACTCAAATTATAACACATCATTAGCAATTTATAGATTTAAAAAGGTAATTTTATCACATTCCACATTAATTTGTGGGTGCTAACAAACAAACAAAATTCTTATGGAAACCATTTCATTAGCTAATTATAATTAGTAAACCAATTTCAAATTAAGGTGATATCAAAAAAAATCACAACCATTACAAAAATCGCAACAGATTTATCTAGTGTAAACAAAGCCCATGTCAACTACAATTTTCAATGGGGAAATCAAGTGAAAACAATCACAATATCAAAACTAATATCAAAGATGTAATGGAATGATAATCAAACCCCATTTACCCTTTAAATTAAAATGATATGCTATTTATCTTTTATTAACCAAGAACAAACATAATCCATATGTAATCAAATGAAAACACTCCCACATGATGCAAAAAAAGGGAAATAAGGGAATACCTACCTTAACAGAGCTTTCCAGCTCGTTGTACACCATTGGGAGAAGAAGAACACCCTCGAACCTGAACCGCAACATGAGAAATAAGGATAAACATATACCAGACCACGAATCCTTCAAAACAAAACCCAAATGCACCGTAAAACCAAAAAAATGATACTGTAGTGAAGCTCCAAGAAATAATGGAAGAAAACCAACCAATAAAGGGAGAAGAACTCACCATGGATCAAGCATGGACCGAAAATGAACAAATATAGAGATAAACATATCAAAGAGGTAGAAAAGGGTATTGAATAACACCTCAAGGAACCTTGGGTTCTCCCAAAATGTATGGAAGGATAATCCACAACAAAATGATAGTGAATTCAGCCGAAACGAAATTTAAATCTATTCTATATTAGGGAGTTTTAGGACATTATGTCCCCTTTCACATCGTGAAATCCTCAGGGATTAGTATCTACCGAAAAATGCTTCGCTTATTCATTTTATTTTATTTTTATAACATTTATATATTACATGTTGTGAATCCATATTCCATATCATGTAATTATTCTACATGATGTGAAACCCACTTTTACGTTGTGGAGCTTCACTGTACCCAACAATCAGCAACCAAATTCCTTAAGACATCCTCTGATCATCCTCTAAACATATGAAAAAACCAAAAATAGGAAATAAAAATACTATGAAGGCACAAATCGTTTCACAATGAATGATTCATGGTGGATTCTTGATTTATTAAACATTTATATTTGATTTTGTCTATAATTATAGAGTGAATTATTTCTGGTCTAGTGATTTTTTAAATGGGTTTATTATAAAAAGTTAGGATTTATTCAAATCTTATTTGGTTTTAAAACAATTATTTGGTCCATTTTATCATAAGATATCTGATTTCATGAAATAATTTATGTTTGGGGGTATGGTTTTTGGTTTGTTTAAAAATGGAATTATATTACGTAAATGTATTTGGAATTTATTTAAAAATAAAATGTTTTGGTTAAGGAATATGGAAAATGTTTTTGTATTGAAACTAATTGGTTTTTGGATTTTAACTGAACTTAAAAACACATAGGATTACTTATTTTCATTTTAAAAACATGTGTGATATATACTTAAAACTCATTCAACAAATTGAGATTTCAGAATAACTTGTTCACTTTATGTTTCATATTTAAATTGTAGGTTTATAAAACATGGTTGATGTATTTTAGAATTACATAAAGTAATTATGGTTTTAAATAAAATTTAAATTTTTATAATATAATGGTTTAGTTGAATTTTTTTTTGTTTTTTGGAAAACTGATTTTTTTCCAAGGCGATATTATGGGTTTTATGAAAATTAGATTTCGGGTATGTAGGTTTTCTTGTTTACATGGTGTTTTAGACCATATCCCTTTATGTAGGAAGTATAATGACCCAAACCCATGCTTCCAAATTCAGAAAATATAAATTATATATATTTTTTTAATAAAAGAAACTAAAAAAATACAAAACATTTATTACATACCAGGATCTTTTAAAAAATATTGGTTTAAAGGAATTAGATACTTTCAATACAACATAAGAAAACTATTCCAAATAAACTGAAATATATAAAAATAATCCACATTCTCTATCTCTTCAAAGAATATCTCATCACCAAGAATTTTTACTAATCAAATTGAAAAATAAATTCAAAACATAGGGTGAGAAATTATTTTTCCTAGTACGGTGGTTTTAGAAAATTTATTAAAAAGATTTAGAACATTCTTCTTATATTTTTTACAAAAATAATGATTGAAATATATTTTGAAAAAATTATTCAAAATAATTATGGCATAAGAATAATATAAATCATCTGAAAATTCATACACTTAAAAATTGATTTAATAATATTCCAGTGATTTTTATAGAACAACATGCATGATTCTGAAAGAAAAACTAAGGCCACATGATACATTAATGGTTATGATGGAATTACCCACATTTTGAGGGATTTTTTCACTCCCTTTTACCTACCATATGTACAATATTCAAATGCAAGATTTTATAAAAAAACTATTCATCATTCTTTATATATATATATGTATACATTTTCACTAGTTTTTTTGTTTTAAACACATAAACAAGCATTAAATACACATACACTTATATTTTTATATAAATTTATACATATAATTGTTCATGGAAAATCAATTTTCAGACTTGGCACAATCAAATATATTGCTTATTAGCCTTTTCATATTTATATGGATAGTTAATTAACATCCATTCATATAAAATTTCATTCATAATCTCATAAAAATCCATTTGTATATGATGTTGTAAAAAAAGAAAAAATAATTCAATGCACATGTTTGCATGTATATACATATACATATATATGTATTTAAATATATTATTGTATGAAATATCACAAAAAACCAATTAAATATACCCATAATTATGAATTATTAATGAAATTCATATGACATAAATTCCATTTAATACAATTAATAAATTATTAATATTTATTTCTCAAGTAACAAATATTCATTAATTATTTATTTATAAATAGTTATACAATTGAGATTGAACACTGAATAAAACAAATATATGAGATGTAGATAAATATAATACTCTTATAAAAATACATTATTAAATTTTTATGTAAATTAACCTAGAGTATGAAAAAGAAAATTTAAATATGTACATAAAAAATATACAAAAAATTAATTATGTATACATAAACCATGAATTTAAATTTTATATAATGGAACTTGAAGTGTCACACACACACACATATATATATATATATATGGAATGGAATTTATAATACTAACATTAGTAGAATAAATTCATTTTTGAAAAAAAACATTGATGGATAATAATAACTCTCTCAACAGAATCAAATACAAATATTGTTTTTATAAATGAAATATCATTCATTAGAATAAAATATATTTTAAAAAATATTGTAAAAACATAAATATAATTTTGTATGTATAAAAATTATTGTAGAGAAATTATTATTTATATACATATATATAAATATAAATATTTATATTTATATATTGTTAGTATGACCATAAACTCGTACAAAAAATTTAAACCCTTACATGATTTTACAAAATATTAAATAATATATCACATATAAAAATATAATTATAAAAATAGTAAAACATAATTAACCCTTTTGAGAATTATAAAAAAAATTAAATTTTAAATAAATAAATCCCTTACTAACATTAAACTTAATACCTATAGTGAAAATGTTAATTTTCATTCATAGGGTTTTTTAAAAATTAATAAGAATAACTTATAAGATAATAAAATCATATTAAAACATAACTTTTATAGGTTTAAAATAAATCTATTAAATTATTTTTCAAAAAAGAATATAAGAGATCCCCTTTTCTTTGAACTCACACAAACCCTCCATTCAGGATGACAGACTATTTTGCAATTTCATTTTCACAATGTTTTAAGGATTTTATATCCATCTCCACCGCTATGGAGAAATATATTCTTATATATAGAAAATTTAGGTACAAATAACCAACTAAGATTATCATATCTCAAAATAGCGACATATACATGATTGCTCCACAAGTGGGGCATTCATATGAAAGATGAAGAAAAATAGGTGCAAAACATTGATATATGATTCAAAGTTATCACTACAGAAACAACCGAGACTACATCTACAAATCAAAATCAAAGACATTAATTCATATTTCAAAATATGAACATTAATAAATCAAAAAAATTACATGAGGACAGTGATTGAGGAAGAACAAATGGAAAAGGATGACCATCAATCTGTAAGAAATTCAGAAACTGAAAATTTGAATAAACAAACACCTACTTGTGAGGTAGGTGGATGAAGAAAATCTATCACTACATTTGATTGAAACTTGAAACACATTACACATTTCAGTCACACTCCTCAAATCTATCAATCATGCTTAGATCCAACCTCGTCTGATTCATCCATGCTCAATCTAAGCCATGATCTGAGGTTGAACTCCCAAAATGAAGCCCTCAGATTCGTCTTCCTCCTGTGGTCGATCTCAATCGACCCCTCTCGGCTCAAAACCCTAGATCACCAAATACCTCACGCAATTCCCTTATTCCTATATTTACTTCTCTATTTTATTTTTTAAAACACATATACAGAATTTAAATTTTATAATATAATTATATGATTTCAAATTTTAGTAAAACAAATACCGTAGTGTTATAAATGTATAAATAATAATATTAAAAAAATTATTTAAAACAAAATATAGTAATAAATATGTTCATATGTCAAAATTATTTTTTGATAATTAAAAAATAATATTTCTTATCATTATTTTATAATAATTTATAATATATTTATTGGAAGAATAATTTATAATATAAAGATTACAAATTTCTTCATTATAATTATTTTATATAAATTTAACTATTCAAAATATATAAGATATATTTTAGTGTAAGTTTTTAAATTCTAATGATTTATAAAAATAAAAGATCATTTCACCATTCAAAAATATTAATAAACTTTAAAAGTTACTTTAATGTTCATAAATATTTTATTATTTTAAAACATTTTTATACTATTTTCAAAATAATTATTTCTAAAAAGTTTATAATGCTTTTCAATAAAAATCTATTCATTAATAAAATACAATAAATCTATTTATAAATATTAATATTTTAAATAAAACAAAACCACATTTTATTTTTTATAACATTAAATTAAAATCCAATAATCTTTAAACAAAAACATTTATAATATTTTTTATTTAATACCTTTCATATTTAATTATAAACAAGCTATTAACTAAAATTAATATTTAAATTTTTTATATGTTACATTTTCCCACTTAAATAGAATTGTGGCCTCGCAATGGTTTCATTAGACTAAATGTAATTTTGAATTTACATCTTCAAAAATAATGAAAAAACACTAGGACTGTTAAACCACTATATTATACCACCTAAATGAAAATATCTAATCTCCAAAATTGTCTATATCTTTTCCTTGATACTATCTATAATTCCTTGAAACCATTCTTTTGAGTTCAGAATAAATAAATTTTTTTATTTCTTAAATAAATAAAATGAACAAATACACAACTTTTATTATATACCAGGATAATTTACTAGTCGAGGTTTTGGAGAGTTAGATACCATCCATAAAAAATAACAAAAATATAAAAAATAAAATTAAATAAAAAAAATACATTTTGTGTGTTTTCTCCTAAATGAAACACACATCAATAATAATTTCAACTAAACCTATATAAAAATAAACGTAAAACATAGGGTGAACAATTATTTTTCCCAGTAAGGGTGTTTGAAACTCTTTTTTAAAAACATTTAAAATATTATTTTAAAAAAAATTCAAAAAAACATTTAGAAATATATTTTGAAAAATTTATTTAAATTAAATAATTCTAAATAAACAATAACACATCTAAAAATTATAATATTAAAAAATTGTTTTAAATAAATTACAATGATTTATTTTAAAAACCACTAACATGTTTGCAACAAAACACTGAATCCAATTGAATCTTTGAAAGTTGTAGTGGGACTACACACCTTCTAAGGCATAGGATCAATCCCATATTCCCAACAATATTTACAACTTTCAAGTTCCCAATTTTATAAGAACATTGTAATATAATTGACTTCAAACATAATTTATGATAAATAAAACCTATTATACACAAATAAATTAAATTTTACAAAAATAGTGTGAAAATATAAATTTAAATCCTTAAATCCACAAATTCAAACAGATAAATTGTTAATTATATATATATATTTGTAGTTTAAACAAAAAATGATAAAAATAAATTAAACCCTTACTTGGTTTTATAATATTTAAAATAGTGAAACACATATTAAAATATACTTATATATAAAATTTAAAACAAAAATAAAACATTCATGGAATATAAATTTTTAAATATTTTATATTAGGAAAGAACATTATAATATTAGATTTAATACATGTACCAAAAAATTTATTTTTTCATTCATAATTTTTATTAAACAAACTGAATAAAAATCACTTAGAACAAAATAAATTAAATTTAAAACATAACATTGATAGGTGTAAAATAAATCATTTAAATAATTTTTTAGAAAGAGTGCAAGAGATCCCCTTTGATTTGGACACACACACACCCTCCCTTCGAACTGACAGACTGATTTGCAATTTCATTTGAAAAATGTTTCAAGGTTTTAACAGTCATATCCACGATTATCAATAGATATATAAATACTTATAAATAATTGAATGAAAAAATGAAAAATGATATTATCAGATCACAAAATACAGACATGTAAAATAATAGTTTGAATGCTGGGTATACATATAAGTATTGAAGAAAAATAGGCACAAAAAATGAAAGATGATTAAGAATTATCACTATAAGAACAATCAAGACTACCTATGCCGACCAAAATGAAAGAATTCTATTCATATTCCAAATGAAAAACAATAATCGATGAACAAAAATATACAGTGACATCAATGTAGGAAGAAAAAATGGAAAAATATGAGCATTAATATAAAAGATATTTTAATACCTTGTAATTGAATAAATAGACAAATACATGAGAGGTAGGGGTATGAGGAACATCTAGAACATCATCTGATTGAAACTTAAAATACCTTCAACATATCAATCATGTACCAGAAAGCTCTCATTTGATCATAGATCCAACCTCAGTGGCTCTATCCTCACTCAATCTAAGCCTTCATCCATGGTCGACCTCCCGAAATTATGACCTCAGCTTTGGCTTCCCCATGTGCTAGACCTCGCTTGGTTACTCTATGATTGAAACCCTAGATCTCTTAATACCTTAATCGACTCCCTTATTCCCATATCAAACTCTCCCTTATTCTTTTTTAAACCTATATAATTTTTTTTTGTTATAATATAAATAAATGATTTCAAAATTTTGAAAACTATAAACAAACGATAAAGTCATATATTTATAATGAAGAAGAATAATAATGATAATAATTGTATTTATTTAAATCAAAACAAAATAATAGTTATGTTAAAAACATAAAATTACTATTTTATAATTAAAAAACAATGTATATTTTAAATATTTGATAATAATTTATATTATCTTTATTGAAAACATAATTTATAATATTATTATTTCAAATTTTATTCTTATAATAATTTAATATATATTTAATTATTTTAAAGATATTAATAATATTTTAGTGTCAAAATTTATATTCTCATGATCTATAGAAATAAAATATTATTTCCTCATTCAAAAATATTAATGAAATTTAAAATTTACTTTAATTTAAAAAAAAAATGTTTTACTATACTAACACATATTTCTAATATTTTCAAAATATGTATTTATAAACTTTTTAGAATCCATTTGAATAAATAAATAATTCATTAATAAAATTAAATAAATCAGTCTATATTAAAATATCATTTAAAAAAATAAGACAATTGTTGTAGTTTAAAATATAAATTAATATAAAATATTTTTTAAACAAAATAAATTTTAAAGGTTTTTATTTAAAACATTTGTTAGTTAATTATAAAAAATGATTAAATAAAATTACTAGTTAAAATTGAATAGATGTTAGAGGATGAGACTTCTTGATTTGATTTTGGATACAAGACAAAGTTGGTTCTATGATTCATCATATTTATTTTTTCCTTCTCCAACGGCCTCAATAAATGTTGATTGTTTACATTTAGGGGTAGGAATTCCATTTTTTAGTCTCATTATTAGACTCTATGTGGAGTAGAATTTTTTGTCTCCATTTTAACGATAAGGATGTGGGTTGGATATATATTTTTTGTAAAATAATGTATATGAGCCTTGGATAATTAGTAAGGTCAATTATCATAGACTGAAGTCTTTGTGATTTTGGTTGTGGTCATTTTTTAGGAATAATTCTCAAAGAATTTATATATTTTTATCCATGAGGTGGTTTTGTGTGTGTGATTATTGGGTTACATTGTACATAAATTATTTTTGTTGTGATTAATTTATTTAAGGTTACGTGTCAATACTCATTACTCCTTTTACGTCTCTGTTGGTGATGTTTTCAACATATTGTGATCCATTAATGTAATTTGGCTCATTTAATGGTTGTGGGTTGACCTTAGGGTATGTTATTTTGGTGACTAGGAGAGGCAAGGAACTAGTTGAGATAATGAACTATCTAGTGTCAGTTTAATTCGGGTTGGGTTCACCATGAGAGGGCACCAGGGTGTGAGGTTGTAGTCTGACCCATTTTTTGGTATGTCGTCAAAGCTAAGAGTAACATCATTTATTTTATTTAGAAATTTATTTATCATTTCAATATTTGAATCTTATGATATACAATGGTTTTTGGGTAAGCTACAAAAATAATTTTTTTAAATTTTTTGGATTGTTTATGGATTATTTTAAAAACCCAACCTTGTGACCATGGATGATATATAGATTTATTCCCTATCAAATTGTTTTATGGTTTGTGGTCCGTATTTATAAATGAGATCAATTGTGAATTTCAGTAGATTATGGATTATTGTTGTTTCATTTTTTCTTTTTTGGAATCCCATTTTTTCTTAGTGAAACGTATAAGATAGAGATATCATTTGATGCATCAACATTTAGATAAACACTTTATGTCGAGAGGACCTCACCCCCCCCCCCCCCCGCTTATAGAGTTCCCTAATAGAAGTGATGGTTATTTATATGTGAATTTGATTATGTTTATTTGAGTGTATTATAGTTTTCATGAGTGATGGGTTCGTGATTCGTTTTCTCATTGTCTTAAAACACCTTTAGTTACCTCTAATCTTTATATTTCTTTGAATTTTATAGTGGGATATCTTTATTTATTATTGTCATTATTTTGTTGAGGGTAATTATATAGGTAGAAAGAGTAATACTGGGGATAATTGTTATAACCACATGCAAAAAATAATTTATTATTTTATATTACCATGAGGTGTTTTATATTTATAATAAGATTTTGTCTAAAACATACAAAATCTTCAGTTTTTACCTATGCATATTGTTTTCACTCATGGTTAAAAAGAAAAAATTCATATTTCATTATATAAATACCTTTTTAATTGTTTTTATTCAGTATATGGATGGCTTGGAGGGATTATCTTGGGTTTGGGCTAAAATGAGTGAGTCCCTGGGAAAATCATGTAGGTCATCATTTTCCCATTGTATTAAAACATGACATTCACATAGTTCATTAAATGAGGTGTCTAGTGTGTGATTTGGATATGTAATTTCAACAATTCATTTAGCATTGTTTTCACATAGAAATTTAGATCATAAGGGGTTCCCTAAGGAACTATATGATTTTGGTTTTTCTTGGAAGATTCCACCTCATTATTAGTGCATGGATTGGTAAATAGTGAATCTAAACTATATGTGTTGAACTGATTTAATTAAAATTATAAATTTCCACTTTTACCCTTCTAATGTTTTATACATGGCCACTTTTATTATAATTTTAAATTCATCTATGTTTATTTTGGTCCACAATATATATCCTCCTCCCTCCCTCTCAATTCAATGAACATTTTCACTTGATTCTAACCTGATTACACATAATAATCCCCAACCCTTTTTTCTTCCCCTATTTTATATACTCATTATTTCATTCCATACACTCACTTTTTTCATTACAGAGAACCCAACCAATTAATTGGGTTTATATATGTGTTTGTATAGTTTTGAAGGATGGGTTCTTGTATTTTATTTGGTATAATAGGTTTTTTATTGGATCATATGTGTTTTCACCATCGATGGTCATTTTTATTTTTGGGTTTCGTATTATATTTTGTATTTTTTTCTATAAAATTTACGTATTTTAGATTTCATAAAATTATACCTATTTTGAAAATAATTCAAATGAATATAGAATCATTTTATAAACATGTAGGTAGATTTATGGGATTATAAATAATTATATTCTTGGAATGGATGATTCATAGGACAAGAACAATTTAAAATCATTGAATACTATCCTTAAATACGGTGAAACTATTTTGAAATGCTTCCTTATGGAATTAAGTTTTCATGGAAAACCCTAATTGGTTTTTAAATCACTTGAATAATTTTAAATAACTTGGAATATACCTATTTTCATGTATTATATTTTAGAAAAGGACACATGGAATTTCCAAAAATAATTAAAATTTTTTAAAGTTGATTGTGGGACTATTTTACCTTCAAATCATGCATGATAATTTTTAAATTTACATTTTTAAAATTGATGTAAATGGCACAAATTTTAATTTAATGTTTTTGGGACTATAGGGAATAATGATATATTAATATTTTATTTCAATTGGGGGGGTTTGAAATAAAATGGTTCTTCACACCTATTAGATTCATTATATTAAAAAACGATGTGTTTCAACACAAATTCATTTTAATGGGAAAACATGGATATCCATGTTGGATTTCGTGGAGTGGTTTTATAAATGGGTTTAAATGTATTTTTGAAAATTAATTATCAAATGGTGTGAAAAAGGAAAGGCAACCAGATTTCATTTGTAAAATCCATGTTGGAACTATATATAAAGTGGTTTTATAAAGGGGTGAAACCCTTATTAAACCCCATTGTGAAATATGTTATCCTTGATGTCTCATGAGTTCCATTAGGGTATATCTTATATTATTGTATACATATATGATTTTTTTTATGGACTATAAAATAAGTGGTTTGTTACTTTATATGGGATAAGGGGTTGGGAAAATGTTATTTTCTTGTGATTAATATTTTATATATGTGATTATGGATTTTATGATTACCTCAATTTTACTTTTCATGATAGAACTTGGAATGTAGTATAGGACCTATATGATACAAATTTTAAGATTAATGTAGTGGGATGTATAGATAATTTTTCATGAATATACACCATAGTTTAGTATAAGAGGATAACAAGTCATTTGAACTCTAAATAGTTTTTTTTACTAAAGGTGAAGGAGATCATGAGAAATTAAATCTCAAATAGTCTGATAAAAAAATTAGGGGGTATTTACAGGTTCATAAGTATACACCTATGTTCATTATTTATAGATATAGATATTAAAAATAGAGCCTAGGGAAATTTCCATACATTGTAGATCCTTTTTAGTAAGGATTAAAAGATTTAATTCCATGATTCTATTAAATTACTATTTTTCATTCAATATTAGAACTATTTCATGGTTTTGTGCTTCGATTTTGGCTCCTTGATGCATATGTGTATTTGTTTAATTTATGTATCACTTTGAATTTGTATTGGTTTATATTCAAAAGGGTTGTTTTTTAATTTTTCAAAAGTATGTTTTAATATAAAATGCATTAGTAATTTATTACTTTTGTTTAAATAAATGGATATTCTTAGAGGGTGATTATGAAAATGGTATTTTTAGGAGTGGTTTTTTAAGAGGGATACAACGTATTTTGGATTGTTTCCCATATATAAACAACCTTTTTACATTATATAAATTGTTTTTTTAAATACATTACCTTTTTTAAGGTGTCTGTCATTTTTATTATGTTATTTATTTATATTTAAAACCCATTTTTATCATATTTTGAAACATTAATTTATGAAATTTATTACTAAGGAAGTATCCATCGTATAAATGATCATTGACTTTCTTCCCATTATAGATCATGCTTATATAGAATTTTTTAGTGTTTATTGTACCCAGATTTGTTTTAGTTCTTTGGTTTGGGTTTATTTATTGATGGATTAGTGAGGTTTGAATAGTGAATGGGGTTAATAGTGCAGACTATTGGAGGTAATCGGGTTTATGATATATTTTTATTTTATTTTAAGATATTGTATCATCTTATATTTCTTTGTATATTTGTGTATATCTTTCCACATATAATTCTATTCATTTAATGGCTTCAAAGTTAAGATGACTTATTCTTTTTTGCTTCTTGTTAATTTTACATTTGTGACTAATAGAGAAATTTTTCATAGAAATAATTCATGAGACCCATGCACTAGTTTTCATCATTTGAGGATCAAGAATGATTCCTACGATAGTTGAATTTTTTTTAGATTTTAGTTCTAATGGAAGTATATGGATTGTTAGATATATAAATATATTATAAATACACTATTAAAATCAATATAAAAATTTCTTTTTATTTTTCAATATTATGAAAAAGAATACCTACAAAAATAGGTGTTAGATTTTCATTATGGATCATTTAGGACACTTAATGGATGATTCATGAAGAAGTAAGGACAATAAAGTAATAAAATCTATTAAATTGAAATTCATTAAATAAGAACATTCTTACATCACATTTGTATATTGTTATAATTTATGCTTAAGAAAATAATTTGAAAATATTCTTTTTAATAATTTACAAAAAAAATAATAAGATAAAAAATTACATTTAAAATATTTTTAGTTATTGATTTAGACTTCCATAAAATAGATTCAAGATTGTATTCATATAGGAGAATCGTTGAAAATGGGAAATGGGAAATAAATTCCACTTTTTTAGAAAACATTATCACTTTCATTTTATGATCCAAAGAGATTAAAATGAAAGAAAAAAATAAACAAAAATAATTATAAGGGAATAAAATATATATGGGTTTAATGTTAAGGATTATATTATTTCCAAAAATTGAAATTATATCATTTAATATCTCAAAAATAATTTAGATTGTGATAGAATCCCTTACCACTTTGGTAACATTTCAATCATAGAGATATTAAAAGAACTAAATTCAAATGATAATTTAAAAACCATGAATATTAAGTGAATCATGATATAAAATATACTGTTAGTATATAAACCATATAAACATAATCAATTTATAATAAGAAACATATCTCAGGAAGATAATATTGAGATGAAGAAAAATTACCTCAACTCATGACTTACGTAGTATGTGCTATTAAGAACCTGCAAAATAAATTTAGGTTTATCATAAAATAATAAATAAAATATTAATTTTTTTATAATATTTCATTCCTTTATAATTCTCAATTAAATATTTATCAACAATTTTTTATTAAAATTTACATTCAGTTTGTCAACTATTCTATTTCCAATGCATTTTTGGGTTCAATAGTTCATTTCCTTACAACATAGAGATGGTTTTATCATAAATATAATATTATTAATTTAATAATTATAATATGTATTAAATATGTATAATTATATATCAATTTTTATAATATAGTGATGAAAAATTAATTTCCTCAGTCCATAAAGGCCATAGTGTGAATATATGTGCGAGTAATATTTTTAATTTTAGATGGATGGAAAAAATAAAGGTAAATAATAATTATAATTTAATGAATCATAATTATATAAAGTATATAATATATTATCATATAATCCATCCTTATTAAAATCTATAAAATTAAGATATGGAAAACAAATAACACTATATATTGGAGGCAGTAGTCCACATATATGGATGAAGGACATTTTCATTTTCCAATAGACTAGAGGGAAAAAATGTAGATAGTATTTTACATTTAAAGAATCACAATTATTTTCATAAAATAATATATATATATATATAGTATATCTATCTAAATAACCATCAATCAAAAAATGTTAAGAATGATAAAATACATCTCTTTACTATCATGGTATTCCATTCTTACCAATGAGGGGTGTTTTTATTATCAAATTTATAGAATAGATATTGAAAATGATTTTATAATTTACATAATTTTTTAGTGAAGAAACTTATTTTATCTTTTTATGATGGATATAAATTATATATTGTAGGTTATTGAATAATAGAACTAGAAGTTGATCAATAAATAAAATTAGATCTTTTTCAAGTATTTTCCTTTTCGTTAAAACTGGAGTTTTCAAAAGAAGGTAGCTTGGTATGAATAATAATTCAATGTGGGGGGGTGATTGTGAAGGTATTTGTGTTGATCATTCTTAATTTGGGTGGATAAAGTGATTTGGTGTTTTGAAATGGTGGGGTTCCATTTTATATGTGAGGGTGGAGGAAAACATGAAATTACATGAAATATTACTATATAATTTATGTATTTATCATGTAAAGTGTCCCTAATGTGTTTTAAGATAGTGTTTTTTGTAATTTTAAACATTATATCCTAGTTCAAAACCTAATATTAACCCATTAATTCTATACCATTATAAAAAGAAACATAGAATTTAAGGGAAAGTATTATCATTCTAAAAGGATAATTTTTTCACAAGTTTAAAACTGTTAAAATGTTTGATAATTTATCATTCACATGACTGATAACAATATTATTTCAAAATATTTTACACTTCATTTCATTTTTATTTTTGACGAAATATTTAATAGTATGTGTTTTTAAATGTTAAATAATTTAATAGTTTACTATTTCTAAAAAATACTAATTTGTTTTTTTAGCTTGTAATCAATAAAATTTAATATTGTTCACATTGTTTTTATTTATTTATTTATTTATTTCCTTTTTAAATATTTAATTTCATTGAAACTATTTCAATCAATGTGTTTAGTAATTTAAAATTTCATTTTTGGGATAATGTTATTATTTAATTTATATAACAATATTTTAATATAAATTATATTTAGTTTAATATATTGTAATTTTAATTTTAAAATTATTATAAAGATATTTTTTATTTTAAATGGTGGAAATTGAATTTATTTTTATCTTTTATTTAGTTGATTTAATGTTTTTATTTCTAATTTTCATATTAAATAATTATATCAATTTCTTATTTATTTATATTCTCATGTTTTTTTTCCATTTATAGAATTGATTCTTTTTCATTGGTGTTATATTTTTATTATAATATAAATCATTCATGTATTCAGCTTTCATAGAATTCATGTATGCGATTTTAAAAGTAGCTTCCACGTAGCTAAAATTTTGGTCATTTCATTTCCATTTTTTCTGGATCTATAAATACCATTATTAAATAATAATCACATTGCTAATTTTATCCATATAGAAATTATCATGTAATCCATGTATCCTAATTACATCCATGTACCAGAATTTAAAAACTAAAATATCCCAATGGTTATGTGAATATATCTTCACCCGGACATCATAAACAAAATTATCATTCAATATATGTGAGAAGAGTACATTAAAAATCATATTGTTTGAAAATATTGAAGGCCAAACGTGATCCACAATAGTATAAGATGAATTGGATACCATATAATTAGGGTATAATGATGTTTTCTGAGTATGAAATCATACCATGTATATTCAACTCAATGAGTCTTAGATTTCTAAATATCAAAGGGATATCCAACTCATTATGATGAGGAAGATGAGTAAGGGTACTAGTATTGTATGGATGATGAAAATAGGTCAGAATATAGAACATGAGCTTAGCTGAATCAAAAAATAATACTGAGTATTCCATGAATGAAGAATTATAAAGCCATAACCATTTTTCGCATGCACCAATGTGACAGGTTATTGATGAATGCTGAGGAAGATGACTGACTATAGACATGACCTACATCTCTGGTAGAATAAGATTCAATGTGTATCACTTGATGAAGATTAAACATACTAATTATTTATATTTAGTAATATTTCAATTTTCTTAATTATTTAGTAGGTCCACCAAATTTGAAGATGCTAATTACAAATTAAACCAATGAAAAAATAAAACAAAACATATTTTCACAGCTTATATTGAGTGTATATTTGTTGAATTTGGTTTTTTTACATATGTTTCATGTATAGAGATATAAATATAATGGGGCTATGTGTTTCTCAAATGGTACCACATCGAGTGGGAATACTTGTGCCACTCATATATTCAGTCAAATGACATAATGAAGTTTCAAACATGAAAGGATAACCTATGATATATTTCATGTTTTTTATTTTTCACAGTGTTTTTTATTCACGAATGGGTTTTATAGCTTTATATAATGGTAAAAAAATTAAAAATTTAGTGTAGAGGATAGTGGAGTATTTGACACATGTCAACAAAAAATTGATTGTAAAATTTTAGGAAGCAAATCATTTCAAATAATTTATATCAATGGTATTTTAAAAAATTTATATTTATAGAATTCATTCTATGGGAAAAAATAATGAATATTTAGATGATTTTAATTAAATTTTATGAATAAAAATTGGAGAGACAATTGTTGGATATTTTTTTTGAGCAGATCCAAAGTAGAGATATTGTAGACGGGTTTTAGAAATTACAATCTTTAGAAGAGTTCATTTAAATGTAGAAGAATGAGTGAAGACCCCAAATATTTTCTTTCATTATTTCTGTTATATATCTCTATTTTATTTAATATTTATTTCATTATTATTTATTTATAAGTATTAAGTAATGAATATTTATGTTTAAGGATAATATCTTGTAACCATTGTTTCCGTGATCATTTTCAAACTAAAATTATCTTCAAGATTTTATCAATACAATGAGTTTTGTAAATTATGAAAAAAAAACACATTCATTTTTCACCAACATACTTGAATGAAATTTGTACTTCATGTTTTCAATTTATTTAAAATAATTATAATTTCCTAAAAAGAAAATACTTTAACTGATAAGTCTAAATTTCCCTCTCAAATTATTCTCTTCCAACCCCAATTCATTTGTTTCCATTCTATTATTGTTTTAATTATATATTAAAACCCTAATGTACTTTTTCCATATTTTTTAAAGAAAAAAAATGGAAATGGGTTTTTCATGTTAATTTTTTTAGTTTATTTTTTATTTTCATTCTTGTAATTCACACACCACTACATTTCCCAATGATTCCATTCCAAATTCCACTAATTCTTAGTAGTTTTTAGGATTGAAATTTTTTATATTCAATTAAATAAGTATCAAATTTTATAACCCTAACCAGCGAACATTTCCCAAATCTGAAAAAACAATTATTCAAACAATAATGAAAACAAATAAAATTTAAATAAATAATTCTACATCTAAATAATAAATTAAAAAAATAGTATAAAAAATCCATTAAAAATAAAAAATCATAACTTCTAATGAAAATTTCATTACTGAATACATAATCTTTAAAATCTAATCAAATATGGTACCTACAATATCAAATTGAAAAACATCATAGATCGCTAAGAAAATACCAAAAAAATCAAATTAAAATCCTAATAAAAATAAATATTGCTAAAAATGATTATATTTTTGAAGATATAATCATTCAAGGAAACCCTGAAAGGCCCATAATTAGTGTTTATTCAACTAAAAAGTATTTAAGTAATACATATTCAATTATATTTAAACCTAGAGCTCGTAAAAATAAGATAAAATATTATCACATTTCATGAATTCAAACATTCAATAGAATGATCAATGAAGAATTTTTATCTATCATTAGATCATTTTATAATATTCTAATAGGTTCCTCTATTATAAATCCATGAAGTTGATATTAGGATAACGGTCTATCCATTTTGGATTAATGGTTAGGAAAACAAAATGTTTTTATGACTAGATAACAAAAAAAAATTTCATTTGGAAACATGTTTATAACCCATTTCTCATGAAATATTATAATTTATATTAAATAGAGGTTATATGTTTTTAAAAAGATAATGGATAATATTTTCATGAGTCTTGGGATTAGTTTAGGTTTTTTTTGAGTTCTTTCACCATCAATTCTATTCTTACTTTTTCATGGGCATCTTTTATGAATGATTGTCCTATTTATCTGAAAACATTTTGAACTAATTATCTAAAACAAAATTCAATGATAAATCTTAGGAGGATTTCTTAAAAAATACAATAAAACATTTCCTTGATTTCACATCATAGAAAATATTTAACTATAAGAGTGAATATAAGAGGAAACCATTTTGGGTTGGTAATATATAAAAATTATTAAATGGATAAGTTAATGGAATGAAATCAATCAATAATGAACCAAAATTACGAAAAAAAACATGTTACTCATATATTATATAAAAATAGAACTAAAGTTATTGTTTAAATTTCTCGCAATGTGGTATGTTTGGCATTAATTTTAATTTTTACACAATCATTCTATTTCTATACACACAAAAAAAAATTATTCTATAGGATATTGTCCTACAATTCATGTTGGTGATGATCCCTTCCCTAAAAAATACATTTTTGGAAGTAGGAACCATCCCAATATCTCCCAAATAAGAATATAAATTCATATACATAATTATTTCCTTAGTTAAAAAAATATTTCTAGATAATAATTTCAACATCAGAAAAGTGATAAATCATCAAACTCCTAAAATAATTTCATGGGATAAATTCTTTCTATGATAGAACTGATGTGTAGAATATTGTACTCGCAAGAGAATAAATTTTATTTTCAAATTACTCAACATTATTTTGAGAAGGTGTACTGTAATTATAAAATTCATTACCATGAGTTACAAATGGTTCAGATAGAAATACATTTTACTATAAGAGTTACATTAAAACTGACAAGTACCACTAAAATCAATCATATGGAAACTTATATGGTTGTGGTAACAAAGAGTGATTTAAAAACTCAAAAATAGGTAATAGTTGTGGTAAATAGGTTCCAAATATATAATGTGGAAGAATCTTCACACTAAAATATGGGTAAAAAAGAATATGTAACATTAGAAATGACTCAATAAATTCAAGTAAATAATGTTACAACTAATGAGTATATAGAGGAAAAATAATCTAAAATGTAAATTAATAAAGGGAAAAATATTGATGAGGAAATTTAGGAAAGACTTTCTTATATTAGGAATACCATATCCATCTCTTTCCCTAAAAGGTTTAAATCAAAAAATTTGAAACCTAAACTTATTCAATTCCTTGGGGTATTCAACATGGCCAGTTTTAATATTATTTTCAATAATGATTTGATTTATATTCAATTATACCGAAAATTTTTCAATGAAATTGTTTCAAACAAGAAAACATTAGAAAATTTTTTCCACATACCGCCTCACTGAAGAGTGTGACACTATTATTGAAAATAAAATCACCCAATGGTTAATGATCTATATATTTTTTTCATTACCCGAACCATATGAAATAATGACTAAATGAATTGATATAGAGACCGTAGTGAAATCATAAATATTATTCTTTTGTAATTGTCTAAATAGTTGGAATTAAGTCAATTATATACCCTAATTTCGGTCATACAATTAGATGAATGATATTTAACACATCCCATATTATGAGTTTAGGGATTTCATGTAGGAGGTGGTAAGGTATAAAACATGATCTATTTCTTGTTCAAAAAATGTAGTGTGTCCACAAAGTTCATAAAATTCGTGGTTGGTTCATCTTTTCCACCTAATTATTGTGGGAAGTTGATTATTTTTATTTTTATTATTTGTGAGAAATATGAATTGTTTTTCATTCTGAATACTATATAATCAAAATTTGATGAAAAATGTTGAGGTATTAGATATTAAAAGTTGAGGATATATTAAATCATTTGGGAGTTTTTCATAAAAAAATGTGATATTCTTCTAAATTGGATAATTAGAATTTATTTTTCCAAATTCTAAAGGTGATAAAAATAAAAATGTTGATGTCCTTCCAAATCTAGGAAACATAGATATTCTAACTTTGTAGAGATTTCTATAAGATTATATTTCCATTCTAGAGCATATGAAACTTCTATATGAGCCTAAGGATGACATTAATACTTTAAAAATGATGAATATTTTTTCCTATAATGGAAAATATTTTCCAAAAATCTATGGAATATTATATAAAAAATATCATAAAATAGAATCTAGAAATATAGTGAAAGAGATTTTACACATTGGAGAGTTGTGAGGAAATGTGTTAATATGGTATAAAATATTGATATTGTTAAATATTCACTCTCACATTAAGAACCATGAATATTTACATAGATATTATGGGACTACGATTCTACCTTTCATTTATGAGGCACCATATATTGAAATTATAACATTTCTATCACACCTTGGATAAATAATTTTAGGTGAGAAAACTTCACTATTTGTAATCATTTCTACTTGAACTAATGGCATCCATTTGAAAAATACATTAGACATTTTTAATAGGTGAAAAATTATAATAGTGTAGAGAATTTCTCATACTAACAGAATTATTCATAAATTATGTATATATAGGATCCATATGAAACATTATCGTAAACTGAGTATTGAGGGTCAAATAAGTGTAAGTGAAAGAATTAATGAGGTTTAGATAGATTATGGACTAAAATATCTATATTCTAATATAATTTATTCTCTCTCAAAATGTTCTTAGTTCAGTTTAGTCCAAGTAGATCTTAAGAATTTATGTATCACTGTTTCTACAAATGATAAAAGTGGGAAAATAAATTTTTTTTAAAAACCAGGTGGAGAGTATTTATAGATTATATAAATTTGAATTCTAATACTAAAAAGGATAACATTTTAAGGGAATTTTTAGGGATAATAATTTTCAGGATATTTAAAATGTATTTTCCTATTTTGGGGATAGATATTTGGCTTATAACCAGATATATGTAGCCCCATAATATCAAGAAAATAATATAATCACATGATCCTTTGGGACATTTTCATAATAGAGAATTATCTTTGGATGAGGGTGTCCACTAAAAAAAATTATAATATTCAAGATGAAAGTAATTTCAAATATCATTTAGATGATCATTTTGGTTTTTATGGATGAATATTAAATTTTCAGGGAAATATTTTAGAGTTGTTTAGAAAAACAATATTTTATTTTAGAGAGGTTTCGAGAAACCCAATGTTTCCATAGATGTTAAATGTGTTAGTTTATATTTATTAGAGGTGTTTTCATGGTCATAATGTTTATAGGATGGGTATAAAGTTAATAATTCTTAGAATTATTTCATTTAAAACTTTCCTCATCTTTTGAATGTCAAGGGTTTCAAAATAATTCATGGGTATGCTCGTTTTTAATGAAGTTTCATGAATTATTTTTATAAAATAATTTTCCACATTTTCACTATTTGAAAAATATATACTATTATAATTTCATTATTCTTTTAAAAAATTTAATATTATAAAGGGAAAATAACTTTTAAACCCATTATTACTACACCTGATTGGAAAATTACTATTTTTACTAATGTAAAATTCTTGAGATGTGGACATTTGGAGAAATTTTGGTATATGTGAAAGATAAAGAATTTCATGAGGTACGATAGGATATATAATTTCTAGAAAATACTTAGTTAAAATATACCACAACAATTAATTAGTTATAGGATATTGTATATTCTCAATAAATGTTTGTGTAATACCAAATAGGTTCCAGAATATTATTTTTTAGGCCATTCTTCCATAAAATAATTACTATTAAAAATGTAGAAAAAATTCTTGATTAGATTGATAATTTTTATATAAAAATTTAATTTAAAAAAATATAATAATGTTGCTGAAAATGTAGTGGTAAGTCATTTTTCTAGTTGGTAGATTACTCAAACTGGTATTCCAAGGGAGACATATTCACGTTTCCTTGAAGAAATATTTCAAGCTATTTTGATCAATAAATCTTCTTATTATGATGATTATAATAATTTCATGGTTGTTGAGGTCATATGATAATATTATACCCATTAACAGATTAATATATTCATTTTTGAGATGGAATATTACCTTTGGGATAACCTACACTTATTAAAAATGTGTGATGATTTTATTCTTTGGAGGAGTGTACCTAAAGAAGATAAGTTTTACATTATTGAAAATTATCATTCATCTGTTTGGGTTGAACATAATGGAGGGGAAGGTATAACATATAAAGTATTACCAGTTGTGTTTGATTTTCATTTTTTATTCAAGGATTTTAGTATGCTACTTCTTGTTTGTGACATGTTCCACAGATTTTGGAATGTTGGTTGGAAATTGGAGCTCTCTCAAAAGGGGGTATTAGATATTAAGATACTTTAAGATTAGGGATTTAATTTTTTTAAATGTTCCATATTTTTATTTGATTATTATATGTTGGTTGTTGTATAATTTTTCAAAATAGGTTGAAGTAGCGGTGCTTATTAATAATCAAGTATATAGTGTGATATAATTTGGTAAGAAGAACATATTTTTAAGATATCTGGTGCAAAAATATTTTATCATTGATAATGGATTTCATTTAAAAAAATATTCAAATATTTCCATGAAAAATTTGGGTGTATTCTCAAAATTTGAACTATATATCATAAAAAATATTGAGAAAAAGATTAAATTTCAAAAAGAGAGTTGAAACAATTTTTAGATAAAACTGTGCATCCTTCTTGAAAATAAAGGGCTTTTAATCATGATTAAGAATTATAAAACTATTTAAATTCATTAATACCCCAATAAAAATATTTAACCACATATACATCTTATTAGTAAATATTATCAATTGATGATAGAGCTTAAATAGAAATATTTTTGGGCAATGAAGGCTTCGAATTTAAACGTTAAATTTACTGGTGATAAGTTATTTCTTGAGTTAAGTGAACATGATATTATGATAGATTCTAGTGAATATTTTATTATATACAATAAGATGACTATTTTTTTTCAAGATTCCCTAACAGAAAATAAAGATAATAAGGTCGGGATATTAGTAATTATTTTTGATTCCATACATAGACTTTTTACTAGGAAGCTAAAATCTAAGTGGGATGGACCTTTTACTATCCTTATAGTGTCGATGAATGGAGCTATTGAGTTTTTGAGAAAATTGAATCTTTCTTTCTTGGTGAATGCTTAAAGAATCCAAAATTAAATTGAGGTCCAACCAAATGACATGTCTTATATACATTTCTTTTATTATTTTGTATACATTTGGGTCTAGATAAAGAATATAATTATTTCATTATTTGGGTAGTAATCCATCTTTATGTTTCGATTTTATTGTGTTTTGAAAAATAAAAAATTATTATTATTTTTCTACCTTGGATTCACTTGTTTTCTTCTGTTATAAGGATGGAAAAAACATCTATACAATTATCTCCTTATAGAAATATTTCACACATAGAGTGAAATTAGAATAATATTCATTGATAATATATGATTAAAGTAAGATAATTATAAATTAAAAGTGCGTAATATATATCTCTAGTTATAATAATTCTTAAACATCAATTTTAGTACTATTATATTATTATTTTCTTTTTTTATGTGTTTAATTTTTTACTAGGGAGCTCTACAGAAATATATAAAGTGGAATATTTTCCTATATTTAAGTGAATTAATATTCATTATCAGGGGATTGGTATTTTTTATTGTTTTTTAATTTATTTTGTTCAATTATCTTATATAGATAACTAATAGTCTCATCTTGTTAAAATAAAAAGAAATAAAATTATGTGTAGGGGATTTCCCCTACAGTTTAGACCTCTTATGATTATTTTGTTGCTAAAGGACATGAGATCTAGTTTTGGATTTATTCTTTATTATGAAAAATAATTATAAACCATATTTAGTACTTGGTTTTAATAACCAAAATTATCAGATGATTTAATGAGTAAATTTTTAACACAATCTTTCTTAACCTTACTTGAACAATATCATGTCTATCAAAATGAAAAAATTAATTTTATTTATAAAATATATTTCAAAAAAATCTTTAAATTATGGAAATAGATTTTTTAATTTTATTGTGCCCCTTAAAAATTATTTTTATCTACTGTTTCTATAAACTCATTTTTAAAATATTTTCTTAATTTTTTCCACACATTAAAATTTAACTATTGGGAAAATTACGGTTTTTATGTCTGAGGGAGGATGTTTCTATTGTGTAATGTTGTACTTGCTACTATAAAAATAAAAAACACATATAATTTTTCATAATTTTTCGGTTTTCATACTTTGAGTTTATCTTTTAGTAGGTGAAAATATTTATTCCATTTGATGATTGTGATTATGCTATGAGGTTGTTAATCTCTATTACTCCACATATTTTGATGAATAATTTTTTTTGTTTTCTCTATGAAATAATTGTGTTTTGTTATATTTTTTTGGTAATTTTATATATTTATCCATGGATTTGACTAAAACACCTTGAGATTTTATGAATTATTTGTTTTTCAAATTAATTTATCTTTTTGATGTTTTTAATTTCATGTGACATTATAAATATTTTAATATATATATATATTAAAACAATAAGTCAACAAAACCTTTAATACAATAACAAATTGGATTGCGCTACATGAAATACCATATTTTATTTCGCTACATGCAATACATACTTTTCGTTCCCTACACACAATATTGACTTGGCTTCCACTATACGTAACACCAACAGTGCTTACATTACACAAAACACCATGTTTCTAGGGAGCATAATTTGTTAAAATAATTATAAAATTATATAATTATAATCTATAAATTAAAATTAGTTACTTTAATATTAATAACTACATATAAAATATTTTTTATTACGGTTTTATTGAAATAAAACATACTGATAATGAAAAAAATAATTTTCGGTAATGTCCTTTTATGTTTAAAAATATTTTTTTCTCAAATGAACATATTTTAATAATAAAATTAATTTTAGTACCATTTAAAATTTTAATTCTGTAAAATAAAATTCATTTTCATTTTTAAAATTTTTAAATTATCTTAGAGTAAATATATTGGATTTTTCTTAGAGATATCTTTTTTTATGAATAATGAAAAATAGTTCTTTTTAATTTAAAATTATTTTTTTTATGTAATTATTAATTTTGAATTATATTTTTCATTTTAAGGTAAAGTTAGATCAATTATACATCTATTAAAAAATCTTAGTTCATTATAATCAATTTCTCTTTGAAATAGAATAAAATACATAATGATCTTTCGAAGTTTCTTTACTTGAAAACCCCGTAATTTCGTCCCGTCGGTGGGATTAACATTAATGTTAATTTTTCCTCTTATGTGAATTAAATTCCAAAAAAACAAAATACATATTTTTTGTCAGTATAATATTTATATTCTTATATGATCAACATAATTTTTAACCAAAACTATTAGTAAAAGTGGTTAAAATTAATCACAATAATTGTGGTTAAATAAAGCTTAATTAGAAACTAAACCTTAATCTTAGGGGCCCAAATGACGTAAAAACATGTCCAAAAACCCATTTTTTGAAATATTTAGTTTATAAACCATACATTATTGATTTATTTTATTCATTATGAATTTATTTAGGTAACAACATGTGTACACCTAACATTATTTGAAAAATTCGAAGTGAGCCCTTTTCCTTCCCTATAAAGTGACACCAACTCTCTAACATATTCACACCTCTCAAGCCTTCTAAGCATAGAAAATACCATCCAGATAAAGTAACTAAAATCCTTACCTTCCTCCTATAATCCTTCCCCTTGAAATATGGTAATAAAAAGAATCATATTGGCACAAACCAAAAATAGATACCCGATTAAGAGGTAATGACTTCCCTCAAGATCATTTCTTTTATTTTCCTTATATACCCCTCAAATTTATTTTTTAATGATTTCATTACAAAACCAGTATCCTAAATATACTAGGATATTGTTATTCTATGGTTTTAACCTATATTTATACACACTTATATTTAATTTATAATGAACATACTATTTATGTGTACGGAGAACTACAACCGCACTAAACGATAACTGTTCAATTTTTTTTACTACATATCATAGTGAAAATTATTATGGAAATTATATGTATATATGTTATATGTTATATTTATTATTCCTTTAATATTCTTTATTTGTTTTTAAAATCATATATTTTTATATTTCATTTTTTGTTAATATGTTAATTTTGTTTAAGGAAGTGTGGACTACCACACCCTCAACGCAATATGATTCATTCAAAAACTACATGGATGGTATTAAACAAGGTTTTAGTTAATATATATGACATAAATGATATCATAAATCTAATATAATAATAATATATATACATATATATACATATATGTATAAATATCCTTCCATAAATGTTACATAATCATGAGTTAAGTCAAGAATTATACTCTATTTCACATTGAGGATATTTTCGAGTTTAGAGATTTAGAGAATGAGGCCATATGTCATACATAATAAACCCTCAGAAATAAAAAGTGTAAAATTACGTCTATATACATTTATTTCATAAAATTAGTCATTTTAATTTAATCTTTGTTTCATTTCATGTATAATCATCATAAATTTTCCTTGATCCCATAATTTAATATATTCTCCCTTAAATCTATTGAAAAAAATTAAAAAACGTGGGATGAGAACAAACATCTCAATAAGGTATACAAAAAGAAGTATAACTATAAGTCTTTCAAAAACATGTAAACAATGAACACTTTATCATAATTTAATAATTTTACATTAAAGATGTAGTAAATAATTTCCTTGGATTATAAGCTCATTGCTTACTTTTTTTTTTGAAATAAAAAGATTACCATAAATCTCATATAAATAACATATAAAAAATATATGTATCTTGGTACATAATTGAAAGTAAATGGAATAACCATATGGTTGTCATCCATACATGTCACTCTTACAATTGGAATAAACATAGAACTGATTTCAATACCCAATAAATTTGAGTTTATAACGTAACCACATGTCCTCAGTTTTTCATGGAACCACCCTTCATTGGTTTATCAAGTAACCACCCATAAACTTTCCATGTACCATTACACAATCATAACACATAAAATATTACAATTATCAATATTTCACTAATAATGTTTCATTTAGATTCACAAGAAATCATTTCACAAAATTTAAGTCATCAATCCATTATCAAAACCATATTCAATATCAAAATACCCAAAAAATGCAATAAGGGATTTATTTTAAATTTAAAAAATTTAGAGGCATGTAGAGGAATACAAATACCAAAAAACAGTTATAGAGGTGGAGAAGTTTTTGTCTCCATACACATTAAAAACATTAATTTAGCCATTTTTTAGAATAATTATTATAAAAATATTCCTTACCAAGACCTTTGAATGAAATTAATAGTAAAAGGGGTTGAGTTTATACACTATAAAATATGTTGTTTTTCATGACCCCCTCCCTCCATAGATGCCCCTATTGAGTAGGAAATTAAGGACGATAGATAATGACCCCCACATCCCGCCTCCAGTAGGCCTTGGGATACTAACTAGAACCAATGGTACAATGATCTCACAATATGGGAGGCATTACCCTTTATAAGAAAATAAAATAGGGTGATGATATGATTCATCCCCAAAATATCCATGACATATATATATAATAATGTTGAAACCATCCTACATGTAACTCCCATACCCTAGTTACTCAATGTCAATTCATTATTACCAAACATTGGCATGATACAAGGAATCATGTCTCAAAAGACCAATCAGTTTAGTAGCCTTGGAAGTACTAGATTCATTCATAAGTTTTACATTACTTCTAGAAATAAGAACATAAAAAATATTTATCCCCTTTTGAACACACTTATATCCTTAGGTTATCCCTATAGTTCAACCGTAAAATATCTTTTCACATCCTAGGAAAAATAAAACATAGAACGGGGTGAGCTCAGATTCTAAGTAAGGATAACAATATAGCATAATCTTTTATAAGTAAGTATAAACATTTATGGACATGTATAAGACTAAAACAAAAGCATTTTAAACATAAACTTCAAAATAATATGGAAAACATAAAATAAAAAAATGAAATTTACTTATTCACATGGATATTCCACTAGTCAATTAATCACATGCAATATCAATAACCACTTTCATAATAATGGAATGCATAATTCCAGACTTCATAACCACATAGTCAAGGCCTTGTTCCAAAACTAAAAATAAAATTTTGTCAACTCCTTGTATTAAGACACTTTTTTGTCTCATTAGACCTACCGATGCATTGAGGAGATATAGAGAGATTCGCCCGTCACTTACTAATTAAAATGCATTTCTCATATGAAAAGGTTTAAACATAACATAAAAAATTCGAATTAAAACAAGAATAAAAAATGTCAATAATTTATCCATAAACAATGACTCGTATAAAAATAACACATCCACAATAAAATATATCAGATAACCTTAAATATAATATGGATGATTTGTATCATAATAAATCAACATCAAACAAGCTTAAAATCCATTAAAGGATGTTGACATAGATGAAATCAAAACGTTTTGAGAGAAATATCTCTTTTTATTTTGAAATCATTAAAAAGTAATATAAATATAAAATAAAACATTTATTTTGAAAATATTCTTGTAATATTGTATGGGAAGCTTCAACAATGTTATAACGGCGGAAAATAGCTGCATCGGCTGTATAACTTTAAAAAAAGACATTCTTACCTTAATTTTGTCAAAAAGGTCATGAAGTACCTTGTTTGCAAAATGATGGAAATACTCCTTTCAAAACATATATGGTAAAATAAAGGTATTAATTACTTTAACCCATAATCTAGTATATAGTAAAAATGTTTTGAATTATATTATTACGAAAACACTAATGTGGATGATTAAGAGGCCCTAGTAAATACTTACGTATTAACAACCTCAGATAGGTAAAGAGGTTGTAGAACTAACAATAACCTTGTACTTTTCCTTAGTAGTTGGTACTCCTGTATAATAGTTAAAACATTATTATTAAATTATACATGAAATATATACATAAATATGATATCATATATGATCCTCTAATATTTCATTGTTAATAATATTTCTGTAGTATCATCATTTCGGTTGTTAACTGATTCATTTACCATTATATGATTTGATACATAAGACGTGTTTTTTAGGGATAGGATGTATATTATTCATATACATAATGATATTATGTTCATAAACATAATTTTTAACCATAAAATGAAAATTATTCTTGAATGATTACGATGGGGAATGAATCTCATTGCGTTCGTGGAGACGGCAATCCATACGTACGGATAAGCAACAATATCATTATATTGATGGTCAAATCGTATGTAATTGGATGGTATATCATATATACATAATTATTAACATGTTTTATTTATTATTTACATCAGTTATACTCATTATTATACCCATACAAATAATAATGTGTCTGAATAACAAACTACACCACAACATAGAGACTGTAAGTCATACGTACGCACGTATGGTGACTTTGTCATTCATATGTTGGATAGAATAATGAATATAGTTATAACATTTTTATAATAAAATTATAGTATACATAAGATATTGGTGGAAACAACCAAGAAAGAGGAAGTGGAAGAAGAAAAGAACATGAAATAGGTGATGAAATATTTACCTATTTTTTGGTTCTTCCTTTTGATTTGATCAAAAGGGCTCTTTAAGTTAGATTTATGAGAAAATTAAGAATTTAGGATGAAGGGAGGAATGTTGGGATGATATTTGGGTAGGGGTTGTCCAAGAAAAATTGCTTTGGAGGTGTAAAATTTGTTGACGCTCCTTTCCGTCATATAGTCTAACGACTGAAAAAAGGGGAAATGACTTTGCACAAATTGATCCATCCTTTTAAGAAAATATCAAAAATCGACAAAGGCATGAACAAGGGATCAAAAGCACCTATGCCACGCATGTTCTATCACTGTCGCACAAGTCCACATGCGCGACGCCTAGTGGTCGCGCAAGTGACTTGCGCGACCTAAGTGGTAACTGCTCGGGGTCTTCTCCTTCCTATAAATAGACCATGTGGGTCCCCCATTTGAAGAGGATTTTTTCCCAGAAATTCAGATTTGAGCTCCCAGCACCCTAGTCTCTTCTCAAAGCATCTGAAACACTTCTAAGGTAATTTCTTACCTAGAACGGAAGATCTAAAGAGGGGGAGGAAGGCCTAAGTGTTGAAACTCATCAACACTTGAGCGCCTGAGTGGCCATCCCTTAAGGGAAAAGGCCACACTTGGACGCCACCTTACTCTTTCAATAGAACTTGCACGCCCCTTTTCGCGAATAACCTCAATAGGATTATAAAAGATTTAATCAAGAGTCGCTCAAGTATTACCCTACTGGTTAACCGTCGCGCAAGTACACCATGTGTCACGCAGGAATACCTGCACGACCAGGACTTGCGCGCCCACGCAGTACTTGCGCGCCTTCCAGGACATGCGTGCCCCTGCCTTTTTGGGTGCCCTTCTTTCCCATTTAACCCATCATAAGCCATTCCACCTCCCCTATTCAATATTCGATCTTTGAGACACTCTTCAAAGCCATTTATGGCATGATTTCATGATTTTTGATTCCTTATCTGAAAGTAACTCTGTAGAATATCTCTCAAAACCTAGTGTTTTACACATATTTATGTCACTAAATATTGAGATTTCATTCATTCAACCTCATACTTTAAGATGAGATAACTCAATTGACATGGGCCTCCTTTTTAGGAGTAAGTCCCAGTCATAATTCTTAACTTGGGCATCCTTCTTTGGAGTAAGCCCCAATTCTTAAAGTCTCAAATCTGGGCATCCTCATTAGGAGTAAGCCCCAGTCCCCTAATGTCACGACCCGTCCTCGGGGCCCGTGCCGTGACTACCCCAAGCCCGCCTTCCATAGGCCAGGGGCTGGCGACTAGCACCAAGGCGTAAATCCCAAAAAAAAAAGGGAAGGCATTGCCTTTGAAAAGTAAACAAGCACCACAGAGTAAGCAAGCGGAAAAGTAAACACTAAGTAAAAACTATACAAGCTGTGCTGAAAGTAAAAGGGGCCGGAAATACAAGCCCAACTGTAAAGTACAACTGAAAGGAAAAACAGCAGAAAAAAGGTAAAACTGCAGCGTTGAGCCATCCTCTGGATGTTCCACCTGAAGGGTGGGTACAGATAGTCTCCACTACTCCTCGGGTCCACCTAACCGCTCCGAGTACATCTCGCCCAGTGGCCCACCTCTAGGTGTTGTCCTGCTCCGCACGCTTCCTCCACGATCAGCGTTGTCCGTCGTCTGCAACCAACACCACGAAGTGCGGGCATAGCCCGTGCAGGGGTGAGTATAAGCTACTCAGTAGGGACCCCGAGACCCCTGAAGGTCTCCCGAAATCCACAAAGGATAAGCCACGAAGGAGAGATACAATCACGAAATAACATCTGACACGGCTTAGGTATATGCCCATACATATACCTAAGTCATCAATTCCCCGATCGGCTCCAACGTCCGAGCCCTAGCACAACCCAGTCCACACAGGAAAGCAAAACGCATACCCACGCAGCATAGAACAACACAATCCACAAAGGAGAGTAAACAGTGAATCCGCATAGGATAGCTCAACACAATTCACAAAGGAGAGGAAAACGTAATCCAAACAGGAAAACTCAACAGATAACTCTCATAGGTATATGCCCATACATATATCGAAATTATCAGATAACCCATCTCAATCAAGAGGAAACACAAGGATCATTGACTCAGCTCAAACCAGGATTTTCATTATCAAAAATGTAACTGCTGAAGAGCCCCATCTCTGAAGTGTACAGTGGTCCTGTCACGACTCCGAGGTACTTCTCACTAACCTAAGACTGCTGAGGTACTCCTCCTGTCGAGTACCGCGGGTCTGCTGCCAACTACTGGGCGCTCCGTCCGCTGAGGGTCTACTGCCAAATACCGGGCGCTCACCCAAATAGCCTACAGAGGTACTCCTCCAGTCGAGTACCACGGGTCTGCTGCCAACTACCAGGCGCTCCGTCCGTCGTGGGTCTCCTGCCAAATACCGGGCAATCCGTCCACTGGGCTAGTCGACTCACTCCAAGTCGAGTCGGTCGAGCAGTCTTCAGGTCTCAGTCGGCTACACGGTCTCCGTACTCCATACGCTCGTCTCCAGTATCGCGGGTCTGCCGCTACAACCAAGCGCACCACCTCTATCGAGTAAAACAGAAGATTCAGCTCACACATGTATACTTCTTCGGATGACGATAAAGATGATCCCTAATCCATATAAGTCGTCAGACCCACGAAGGATCGATAGGTAACTAATCTCTGCAGTGACCCACACAGGATCGGACCCACACAGGATCGGGCCCACGCAGGACCTGAAGCCCTGATCCACGTAGGATCGCTGAGTGCAGTAGTCGTCGCAGTCCGCTGAGGATCTCTGCACAGTCGTCGCCACAGTCCACTGAGGATCTCTGCACGGTCGTCGTCGGAGTCCACGGAGGATCTCTGCACAGCCGTCGCTGCAGATGTAGCAGTCACAGCCAGCCTAGGGTTCCCGCACACAGCAAGCTCGTTCGGGAGGGTCCGCTCCACGAGCCGAGAGGCTGATACATCAACTGACACAAAGTCCGAAGTTGATGTATCCAAACGTTCCGTATTGTCAACAGGAACTCAACGTCGTAGACGGCGCGTCAATCGGACGCCCAGTCTCAGAGATATTGGCATTTTCGTCTCAGGGGCCCGGTTGGTTTTTTAAGGCAAAACCAACCCGACCGCAGTCCACCTGCGTCCGAACCTCGGGCGGAGTATGCCAAAATATCCTTCTCACTTAGAGGAATTCAACAAAGCTGACGGCACATCAATCGGACGTCCGTAGCTCAAGATATGAGTGTTTCCGCTCCGAGGGCCCGGTTGGTCTCGTGTACGAACCAACCTGGCCGAACTCAAAGTATTCCGAGACCTTGAGTGCGATATACAGAAACGACCGTCTCGATCCAAGGATCGCGTTGCCGCTGACGGCGAGTCTTTTGGAGGCCCGTAGCTCAAGATACAGCCATTTGAACGAAGATGTCCGAAGAAGGGGGGGTAGGGGCCCGGGCCGACCCGGCCCGACCCCCCCTGGGTCGGCACGAACCGGGTAGACCCGACCCGGTTCCAACCCGGTTGGCCCGGCTCGGCTGGCTCGGCTCGGCCGGCTCGGCTTGGCCGAGCGGCAGGCGCCGCGGGCGTTGACCCGCGGACTGAGGAAAACTGCGGCCCGCGTGCGGGCCGCGCTGTTGAACCGCGGACGTGGCTCTGCCGCGTCCCGCCTGGGTGAACCGGACCCGCGCGGCCGCGGGTCCATTGGCCACCGCCGCCGCGGCGGCCTCGTCCGACAGCGCGCCAGGGCGCCGCCGCCTCCGGCCGCCGTCAGTTTCCGCGGGCCGCCGGCGTCGCTCCGGTGGCCCGTTTTCCTTTTCGTCTATGCCGTTGCTCCTCCCGGGATCCGTTCTTTACTGCGGGATCGTCAAACATCCGATGCGGCACGATCCGTCGTCGTCCGTCAAATCCGCACAAAACGAAGAACGGCGGAGGGTCGTCGGGCCGTGTTCGTTTGGTCCGCACCCTCCGCGTTAGAGATAAACCACCGTGAGAAATTTATTCCACACAGGAAACAACAATTTCTTAATAAGATTAAAAATTGTTCACAAAAACGGTTCTTTAATTTCTTTAAAGAAACAAAGACGGGAAATAAACAAAGAGGGGTATTCCAAAATTATAAAATCCCTAACTCGTCGATCGTCGCGCGCGAGCGTTCGTCGCGGAAAAGATCGTCGTGGAAGAGAGGGATCGTCGCGTCGTCGCGAGGAGGCGTCGCATCGTCGCGGAATCCGGTGTTGAGTCGGCGAACTCAACGCACCATGAAACAGCAGATTTAATTTAATTAATTAAATCTTTGTTTTTGGTTAAGAACCACGAAGGAGATTAAGGAAGGTCCAAGACTCTTACCTCAAGAAGCCGATCGAAGATCCGTCGCGGAGGAAGAGACGTCGCAGAAGAACTTTGTCGGCGATGCGGATCAAGGCGTCGCGTCATCGATTTCCGGGTTCGGCGTTCTTCGCGTTCTTCGCATTCTTCGCGTTCTTCGCGAGGGAGAAGAAAAAACAAGTATCCTCTCAAATCTCTCAAGAGATTTTGGGTTGGTCTTATTTTATTAATATGCCAACACACGAAAAAAGGTTAAGAAACGATTGAATTAATTCGTTGAATTAATTCAACGAAAGAAACAGGCCATTTAATTCACGAAAGAAATAGCCCAATTAAATGGTCTGTTAAGAATTTAGAAAATGCGTCAGTTGACTTTCATTAAGATGGGTTTTCACGGGTGCGTTTCTTAGCGGAAAGAAACGGCGGGGCTCGTGCGGTCCCCACCTCACAAATATCCTACCAAGGGGGTAGGATATTTCTGGATAGCATCCTATCCAGTTCAAATCAGTTCAAGCCACCTTTATGTGGCTTCAAGTGGCTTCCAAGTGGCTTAAGTGAAATAAGATAAAGTTGTCGCAAAATTATTTTATTTCTTAACTTTAAGCCCGAAAATTAAAAACCACACCCGAGCAAACGCAACTCCGGAAGAGGCGTTTCTAAGCGAATACCGGCGCTGCGATTTCATTGGTTCCCTCAGAATTCGATTCCGGGCATCGGCTCAAAAGTTAGAAAAACCCGCTCGTCCGTTCACTGAACGTACCCGAGCCAAACTTCGGAAAATGATTCCGGGCACACCGGGCCTCGGAATCAGGTGCCGTCAGAAACTGCACTCTTGTAAAATTCCAAAGAAAATTAAGGAAAAAAAAAATTTCCTTGAAATTTACGGGTCTTTACATTACTCCCACCTCAGGACTTTACGTCCCCGTAAAGATACATCATAAACTAGGGGAAAAAATGTGGGTACTGAGCACGCATCTGAGCCTCCCGCTCCCAAGTGCTCTCCTGCAGGTTTCCGTGCTGCCATCTGATGCGCACAAGAGGGATCGATCACCCACGTAGGACCCGCTCCTATCGATCCTCTATCTCCACTGGGACCTCCGTAAAAGTCGCCCCATCATCCACGTCTAGCTCCCCATAGTCAAAGATGTGCGTCGGGTCGTGCACGTATCTCCTCAGCTAGGATACGTGGAAGACGTCGTGCACCCGGTGCAACTGAGGTGGCAGAGCCAGGCGATAAGCCACCTCGCGAGTCCTGCTGAGGACCTGGAAAGGCCCGATGAAGCGTGGAGACAACTTGCCGCCTCAGCCAAATCTCCGCAAACCATGTCGAGGTGAGACACGCAAGAAGACATGGTCGCCATCCTTGAACTCTAGTGGCCTCCGCCTCCTGTCAGCATATGACTTCTGCCGGCTCTGTGCTATCCTCATCCGCTCCTGGATGGCCTGGACCTTCTCTGACGTGGCCCAGACCATCTCTGGTCCCACAAGAGCTGCAAGATTTCTTCTTTGCCGATAAGAGAAACCTGGTCTCATCCCCTGGATGAACCACATTCTTTGCCTAAAATAGTCAATCCTAACATGGATGATACTAATCCATACCAAGGATGACGTCGTAAGGCCTCGACGCTACTACTAAGAGATCCAACCGTTACTCTCGCCTCCAAGGGTTGAGTCACACTGTCAGCATCAGTGTGTGGTAACTGGGTCTCCTCTAGTATATGTCTCACAAGTGAGGGTCAAGTCAACAGTCAAAACTGGAACCTCTTAGTAACATCATGAAAGAGGACAGGAACGAAAATATCACAAAGGTATGCGTCTTTTATTATTGCATCTCATAATACAAGACGCTACACAAAAGCAACAAGGAACCAGAAGTACAAAGGACGTATCCACTAGTTCTGCTCCTGTCCATCTGCTCCTAGAGCTCCATGATCGAAGGCCTCGGCTGCCTGAAGCTGAGCTCTCGCATGTTCACCTACTCCCTGTGGTCGGGGCGGACCTCCTGGTGGTGGTGGTGGCAGAGCCTCAAAGCGTCGCCCACCTCCTGCTGCGCGGCCAGATCCTCTGCCTCGTCCGCCTCCTCCCTGCGGACCGCCACGGTTGAACCTCTGCCTCTGCCTGGGAGGTTCTTCACTTAACTGCGGATCATCAGCATGGCGGGTTGGACAGTCACGAGCCATGTGACCAATCCCGCCACAGGAGTAACACTGCCCACTCTCGGCACGCCTGGCTCTGACTCCACCCCAGCTCCCCCGCACAACTGAGCCTGAGTCGTGCAGTCGGCCACCGGTAGGTCTGGGCTGCCTGGAACCCTGAGTCATCCGTCGGCTACATGATGCCGATGACTCCGCTATCTGCCGCCCTGCGGCAGGTCTCGCTGTGGACTCAGCCAGGAAGCTCTCGATCAGAAGGGCTCGCTCTAGCACTCCTGCCTGGGTCGGGATACTGAGAGAGATCAGAGATGCACTGATCTCATGTCTCAATCTATGCTCGAAGGTCCGGGCCCGAAAGAAGGGGTCTCGTACAATGTCTGTCGAGTACCGAGAAAGGTCGGTGAACCTCGCCGCGTACTGAGCGACCGTCAAGCTGCCCTGTCGCAGCTGAAGAAGCTCCTGGATGCGCACCGCACGGAGGGTGGCCGGGACGAACTCTGAACGGAAGAGGCTCTCGAAGTCCGTCCAGATGAGGGTGGCCTCATCGTGTACCTGGAGCATCAGGCTCCACCATCGTTCGGCTGCTGCGTGCAGTAGGCTCGCCGCGAGGATCACCATGAGGTCTGCTGGTGTCCTCACTAGCCTGAAAACTCGGACGACCGCCTCCAGCCAGTCCTCGGCTGCCTGGGGGTCCGACTCCCCACGGAACCTGGGTGGTCGCTGGCGCTGGAACTCGTGCAGAGCTCCGAGGCGTCGTGCGTTGTCAGCTACCAGTGCTGGAAGCATCGGGGGCTCGGCGGGTAAAGGTACCGCTGGTGCCTCTGCTGTCAACGGGCCCTGTACCGAGGCCTCGTCGCTCGGCGGGCTTTCATCGCGCTCTACTCTAGGAACCCTAGATGGCTGCTGTCGTCGTGCCATCCTGAAAAGGAAACAAGTATGCCACTGTAAGAACAGTATACCTGGTGAGCTGACACAAGTCATCACAGAGAAAACTTGAAACACACATGCAATCAATGTTTTCGTGCATTAAGTCGGAAATCAAAAGTCAGGGTCCTGGTGTATCAATACGTCGCCCGCCGCACCAACACTGGACTCCCTGGACTGATAATCACACTCAATACGCTAAATACTATTGCTTCACATAGAAGAAAGATCAGAGTCTGCGGTAGAACCGACCACCTCTGATACCAATTTGTCACGACCCGTCCTCGGGGCCCGTGCCGTGACTACCCCAAGCCCGCCTTCCATAGGCCAGGGGCTGGCGACTAGCACCAAGGCGTAAATCCCAACAAAAAGGGAAGGCATTGCCTTTGAAAAGTAAACAAGCACCACAGAGTAAGCAAGCGGAAAAGTAAACACTAAGTAAAAACTATACAAGCTGTGCTGAAAGTAAAAGGGGCCGGAAATACAAGCCCAACTGTAAAGTACAACTGAAAGGAAAAACAGCAACAAAAAGGTAAAACTGCAGCATTGAGCCGTCCTCTAGAAGTCCCACCTGAAGGGTGGGTACAGATAGCCTCCACTGCTCCTCGGGTCCACCTAACCGCTCCGAGTACGTCCCGCCCAGTGGTCCACCTCCAGGTACTGTCCTGCTCCGCACGCTTCCTCCACGATCAGCGTTGTCCGTCGTCTGCAACCAACACCACGAAGTGCGGGCATAGCCCGTGCAGGGGTGAGTATAAGCTACTCAGTAGGGACCCCGAGACCCCCGAAGGTCTCCCGAAATCCACAAAGGATAAGCCACGAAGGAGAGATACAATCACGAAATAACATCTGACACGACTTAGGTATATTCCCATACATATACCTAATTCATCAATTCCCCGATCGGCTCCAACGTCCGATCCCAAGCACAACCCAGTCCACACAGGAAAGCAAAACGCATACCCACGCAGGATAGAACAACACAATCCACAAAGGAGAGTAAACAGTAAATCCGCACAGGATAGCTCAACAAAATCCACAAAGAAGAGGAAAACGTAATCCAAAGAGGAAAACTCAATAGATAACTCTCATGGGTATATGCCCATACATATATCGAAATTATCAGATAACCCATCTCAATCAAGAGGAAACACAAGGATCATTGACTCATCTCAAACTAGGATTTTCATTATCAAAAACGTAACTGCTGAAGAGCCCCATCTCTGAAGTGTACAGTGGTCCTGTCACGACTCTGAGATACTTCTCACTAACCTAAGACTACTGAGGTACTCCTCCTGTCGAGTACCACGGGTCTGCTGCCAACTACTGGGCGCTCCGTCCGCTGAGGTTCTGCTGCCAAATACCGGGCGCTCACCCAAATAGCCTACAGAGGTACTCCTCCAGTCGAGTACCGCGGGTCTGCTGCCAACTACCAGGCGCTCCATCCGCCGTGGGTCTGCTGCCAAATACCGGGCGCTCTGTCCACTGGGCTAGTCGACTCACTCGAAGTCGAGTCGGTCGAGCAGTCTTCAGGTCTCAGCCGGCTACACGGTCTCCGTACTCCATACGCTCGTCTCCAGTATCGCGGGTCTGCCGCTACAACCAAGCGCACCACCTCTATCGAGTAAAACAGAAGATTCAGCTCACACATGTATACTTCTTCGGATGATGATAAAGATGATCTCTGATCCATATATGTCGTCGGACCCACGAAGGATCGATAGGTAACTAATCTCTACAGTGACCCACACAGGATCGGACCCACACAGGATCGGGCCCACGCAGGACCTGAAGCCCTGATCCACGTAGGATCGCTGAGTGCAGTAGTCGACGTAGTCCGCTGAGGATCTCTGCACAGTCGTCGCCGCAGTCCACTAAGGATCTATGCACGGTCGTCGTCGGAGTCCACGGAGGATCTCTGCACAGCCGTCGCTGCAGAAGTAGCAGTCGCAGCCAGCCTAGGGTTCCCGCACACAGCAAGCTCGTTCGGGAGGGTCCGCTCCACGAGCCGAGAGGCTGATACATCAACTGACACAAATTCCGAAGTTGATGTATCCAAATGTTCCGTATCGTCAACAGGAACTCAACGTCGCAGACGGCGCGTCAATCGGACGCCCGGTCTGAGAGATATTGGCATTTTCGTCCCAGGGGCCCGGTTGGTTTTTTAAGGAAAAACCAACCCGACTGCACTCCACCTGCGTCCGAACCTCGGGCGGAGTATTTCAAAAGATCCTTCTCACTTAGAGGAATTCAACAAAGCTGACGGCACGTCAATCGGACGTCCGTAGCTCAAGATATGAGTGTTTCCGCTCCGAGGGCCCGGTTGGTCTCGTGTACGAACCAACCTGGCCGAACTCAAAGTATTCCGAAACCTTGAGTGCGATATACCAAAACGACTGTCTCGATCCAAGGATCGTGTTTCCGCTGACGGCGAGTCGTTTGGAGGCCCGTAGCTCAATATACAGCCATTTTAATGAAGATGTACGAAGAAGGGGGCTACGGGCCCGGGCCGACCCGGCCCGACCCCCCCTGGGTCGGCCCGAACCGGGTCGACCCGACCCGGGTCCGACCCGGTTGGCCCGGCTCGGCCGGCTCGGCTCGGCCGGCTCGACTTGGCCGAGCGGCAGGCGCCGCGGGCATTGACCCGCGGCCTGAGGAAAATCGCGGCCCGCGTGCGGGCCGCGCTGGTGAACCGCGGACGCGGCTCTGCCGCGTCCCGCCTGGGCGAACCGGACCCGCGCGGCCGCGGGTCCATTGTCCGCCGCGGCGGCCTCGTCCGGCGGCACGCCGGGGCGCCGCCGCGCCGCAGGCAGTTTCCACGGGCCGCCGGCGTCGCTCCGGTGGCCCGTTTTCCTTCCCGTCTGTGCCGTTGCTCCTCCCGGGATCCGTTCTTTACTGCGGGATCGTCAAACATCCGCTGCGGCACGATCCGTTGTCGTCTGTCAAATCCGCACAAAACGAAGAACGGCGGAGGGTCTTTGGGCCGTGTTCGTTTGGCCCGCACCCTCCGCGTTAGAGATAAACCACCGGGAGAAATTTATTCCACACAGGAAACAACAATTTTTTAATAAGATTAAAAATTGTTCACAAAAATGGTTCTTTAATTTCTTTAAAGAAACAAAGACGGGAAATAAACAAAGAGGGGTATTCCAAAATTATAAAATCCCTACACTGTCGATCGTCGCGCGCGGGCGTTCTTCGCGGAAAAGATCGTCACGGAAGAGAGGGATCGTCGCGTCGTCGCGGGGAGGCATCGCGTCATCGCGGAATCCGGTGTTGAGTCGGCGAACTCAACGCACCATGAAACAGCAGATTTAATTTAATTAATTAAATCCGTTTTTTTGGTTAAGAACCACGAAGGAGATTAAGGAAGGTCCGAGACTCTTACATCAAGAAGCCGATCGAAAATCCGTCGCGGAGGAAGAGACGTCGCAGAGGAACGTTGTCGGCGATGCGGATCAAGGCGTCGCGTCGTCGATTTCCGGGTTCGGCGTTCTTCGCGTTCTTCGTGTTATTCGCGTTCTTCGCGAGGGAGAAGAAGAAACAAGGATCCTCTCAAATCTCTCAAAAGATTTTGGGTTGGTCTTATTTTATTAATATGCCAACACAGGAAAAAAGGTTAAGAAACGATTGAATTAATTCGTTGAATTAATTCAACGAAAGAAACATGCTATTTAATTCACGAAAGAAATAGCCCAATTAAATGGTCTGTTAAGAATTTAGAAAACGGGTCAGTTGACTTTCATTAAGACGGGTTTTCACGGGTGCGTTTCTTAGTGGAAAAAAACGGCGGGGCTCGTGTGGGCCCCACCTCACAAATATCCTACCAAGGGGGTAGGATATTTCTGGATAGCATCCTATCCAGTTCAAATCAGTTCAATCCGCCTTTAAGTGGCTTCAAGTGGCTTCCAAGTGGCTTAAGTGAAATAAGATAAAGTTGTTGCAAAATTATTTTATTTCTTAACTTTAAGCCCGAAAATTAAAAACCACACCCGAGCAAACGCAACTCCGGATGAGGCGTTTCTAAGCGAATACCGGCACATCGATTTCATTGGTGCCCTCAGAATTCGATTCCGGGCATCGACTCAAAAGTTAGAAAAACCCGCTCGTCCGTTCACTGAACGTACCCGAGCCAAACTTCGGAAAATGATTCCGGGCACACCGGGCCTCGGAATCAGGTGCCGTCAGAAACTGCGCTCTTGTAAAACTCCAAATAAAATTAAGGAAAAAAAATTTCCTTGAAATTTACGGGTCTTTACACCTAATTTGGGCATCCTCCTCAGGAGTAAGCCCCAAACCATAATTCCCTTAACCTAGGCCTCCTTTTCAAGAGTAAACCCCAGTCTTAATTTCTCTTAACCAACCCTAATTTATCACTGATCTAGGATTCATTTTTAGGAGTAAAATCCAATCATAAGTCTTCTCCTAATTTGGGCCTCCTTTTTAGGAGTAAGCCCCAAGTTAGAGTATTCAAAATCTCCATGAAGCACATATACCTTTATGGACCCTGCTCCTGGATTTCATCCCTAAAGTAAATCCAAACCTTCATTTGTTTGGGCAGTCATACATACATAAGCCCCACATTATTTCTTATGATTGCATCTTTCATGACACAGTTGTCTAATTTTTACCAATACCTCTTGTTTCTCACATCGATCATGACTCACGTGAGTATAGAGTGTAAAAGTAATTATGACATCCTTCTTTGAGCCATCAATCATAAACATCATATTCCCTTACTCGAACTACGTGGGTTCGAATTCCTTTACTAAACATAGGATTATAGGTAGCCCATCAGCAGGTTCGATCCCAACTCTGAAATAATCCATGTCCTCATGAATGACAATAAACTTCAAGTTCCCCACTGAGTGGCTTCAAAACCTGCATGGTCATCATAATGACCAAGAGACTTCTATATAAATGTGTCTAAAGGTACCATTGACCAAGAATCTCTAATAAATACAGATGATTCTCTATCAATGAAGAACCTCCAATACATATAAAAGATTCTCTAAATTTCCTACATATCGATCATTGATTGTCATATCTAAAAGAAACCTCATTTTATACTTGGTAATGTAATAAGGATTCACGAACATAACTTAAATCTATAAAGAGAGTCCCGGAGTAGACAATAATTCCCCTGAAAAAGGTGTGATGAGTCCGACCTCTCATTCTCTCGACCAATGAAAATTCCTAAGCCTCGTCAGTCCATAAAATAATAGGCGCCTACCTTTGGAAAGTAGGTCCGAATGGATGTGGAATCATTGGATGTTTCCGGTTCTACAAACAAACCCGTTAGAAACCGATCGGAATGTTTGAATCTCCCATCAAAAGGAGGTCATCTCCGGAATCTGATGGAAACCAAAAATGGTGAACCCGACGTGAGTCCTTAACCATGTTAAAATAATGTTGTACCCATTTGTTAGGCCCATATTTAAAACTCAATAAGAGGGCCAAAAAAAACAATCATTGACATATGTTCTCATCTAAAAGATGTAGTGGCTGAATTTATCTTGATTACGTCTGTTATATCAAATAGGCACTCTATTCCAAGATCTTATGCATTTCTAGAACGGCTACTCTCAAGTTCACACCTGTGAATACTGCTGCTGCAAATGCCACTGCTGCTACTCTTATTGGATCGTCATCCGCTCTAAGTACGATATCACCTACTCAGCGTCTTCAATGTTGGGTATCAAACGCACTGGTTAAGGAGTACCGTCAACACGGTACCATCCCAAATCTGGAGGCTTTCCGACAAGCCCTCCAAAAAAACAACTCACATTGGTTGTCCGGACAACGACGAACAGTGATCAGGAAGTAGGTGGTGCTGACTACCGTCTCCAACCGTTGCGGGTCGTTATCCCCAGAACGCAATCACCATTCGCTCCCTTATTTTAGGGAGGTGAATGAGTAGGTCCCTCAGGGCCTTAATTCAAACAGAAAGGAGTCCTTCCTGAGGGATCCCACCAAGAATCACTGCCAGACGCATGCGGCAGTGCACCCTCAATATGATGAGGGTACCGACTCCAGGCGTTCGGCTCAGGTTCCTCAAACCCGAGAAAGAAAGACGAACCACCAGAGGCGGAATCCGGTCAACAGTGAGCAGGTTCTCATCTCTACCATCTCCAAAGAAGTCCACCAACCTAAATTGGTGGCAAGCAACGAGTAGAAACATACTCCTGCCAGTTTTTATTCCGTTGTCCAACAGACTATTCTAGAAGCATCACGCCAATCCCGCCAAGAAATTCCCGCGGAGTACTATAGGCAGGAACATACACCTGTTTATACATCATTAGCTAGTTAGTAGGCTCGTCTGACTACATATGATGGATCTCGTCAACCACGTTTTGCGAAGTCTAATCAGCAGGCACATACACCTGCTAGTATTAATCAAGCCTACCAACAGTCTTGCTTGGTAGCATTCAGAGAAGTTAGTTAGAACGCCCCAAAAACAAATAGGAAGTAGACTCAACTCTCTGCCCCACACATGATTACTGTCAGGATTCACTGATAGGAAAATGAGGACACAAGCAGGCACATACACCTGCTCCAAGCCAAGAATGGAAGTATATTCCCGTTCCGGCAGCTGAAGTCACCAAGCGTATTCTATCAATGGTGAAAGAGTAGAAGCAAATCCATGTTCATATTCTGGATGCCTGCCAGGATATTATAACAACTTCAGCAGCATCTCAGGGAAAGACACATAAATCTATCCCTACCAGTGGAGTGACACATCAACAGTTCACTCCGGAATAGACACACACATATGTTCCAGTCCAAGAGGGTTGTGGGGAATACTCCCACATATCATACAGACAACCATGTCAGGCACCTAAACTGGATTTGAGTAGAGATCGTCAGCCTAACCTAGCCATCTTTCATGATCAGGCATATACATCTGCTCAGAGGAGCCACATTCATCAACATGTGGTTTCCAAGGCGAGTAAGAAGGCGTCTAAGAAAAAGACTTTCCCAGCACAGTCAGGAGATCAAGAGCCAATCTGTAACAAGGCCTTGCTCGATTCTGGAGTTCTTGAAACCCTCAGACAATTATCTGTTGAAATTCAAGATTCTACTCCCTCATTTCCCAATAGTGGGAACATTAATTTCGAAGGTCTTCAACAGAAACGTCCTCATGAAGGCTTGCTTCATGATAATTCTTTCAATTTTGATGTTTCATCTTCAGATGAGAGCCACAGGAACCCTCTGTGTGGTCAGAAGACCAAGGAGCAAGAGATCTCATCTTTTGTTGTAACACATTATGGTGGTCCTCCCCATGATGATGAATTTCTATGTGAAATTCCTCTCTGCAGTAGTGATGCACATTTCCCGGAAAATGCTCCAGTGGACAATGTAGTGCCGAGAAAGCCCTCTTATCATGAGGCACATGCAAATGTGAAACCCGTCATGTCTGCAGCTTCATCGCTAGCAAGTGAAATACTTTGTCAATCAGAAGATAACCCAGAGTGTAGGTCATTCTCCGAACCACCCCTAAGTCATGCATCTTCTAGTTTTATCAATGACTTCTCTAACAATCCTGTTGAATCTAATGAAGAAACCAGGAAACACCAACTATGGTCAAATCAGGCAGAAGAATTTTCATCAAATGATAAAGAGGAAATACTGAACAAGAGAAAACAACTGGAGAAAGGTGAAGTGCCAGTCATTTTTTGGCCTCTGGATGACTCTCAGTATGACATTCCAGAAATGTTGACGGAAGATGAAATTCATGATATTCGTCTCAACATATGGAAAACTCTCTGTCAGTTGAAAAAGAAAGTATTATATTATGATGAATATGAAAATCATCTTAAGATAATAGAAGGGTTACAACATCAGATTGATTTTGCATCTCTATCAGTATCTCAATATCCGAAGGCTGAAAAGCAGCAGAGAGCCCTTAAACGTTCATGCCTTGGCGCACTAAAAATATTATGTCAGTTAATTTCCAATACCCCATCTGGTATTCATGATAGAGGATGGGGTGTTCATGGATCACTGCATTTCACGGTGCTCTCCAGTCAGCAAAGTCCACCGAAAATGGTCTCCTGCAATGTTATTTCCCATGGCCGGCCACAGTCAATGGGCTTTGTTTGTAATCAAAAGCTTTCCCAAGAACAGGCTTCAACTTGTTCCTCTAAAAATCAAGAATACAGAGAACAATTTATTGAATTACTCTTGCATCAGAAAAATGAGAATATTAAACAGGCCTCTCGTTTGAAGCAAGCACGTCACCGAGTGACAGAAGTGTCAGAAATCATCCAACGGAATTTTGAACCGGGTGATAAAAGTGGATATAGGTTAATGCATCCTGCTAATTTCCGGACTAAGGTTTTCAAGATCAGGTGGACTTTCAAGGAAGTCTCAGACATCGCATGTCAAGAACCACCCCAACTCGCCAGACTGGGGACTCTATTAAACCAACCCTCGGAATCAACAAAAAGGATTCGGGGAGTTGAGAGAGAACAGCAGTAACAGCCCCAATCCACTAGAATGGGGACTTTTTCAAATCATCAATCCCCTCCTCAGAGAAAGTCGGTCTTTTCTTGATTGGGGAAGAAACCTCAAGAGAAACAAAGAGACAAATTATCAGGAGACTCCCTCCAAATTACCGTTTGTCAAGAAGTTCTTGAGGGATCGAATCAACAAAAGGCAATGTCTCATCAAATACATAGAAGAAGACAATATCACCGAAATTCTAATAAAAGGGATGCTATGAGTTATGCATTAATCAATGTCATCAATGCCATTGTTGTTGATCCACCAGATGAGGCTCACTCAGGATATTCAGATGAAGAGATTCCTACTCAAGAAGATGTACGCACCGGCATAAATGAAGAAGGTGTGTGTACACAAAGTCAAAGGAATACTCAAAACATAGGTAATCCTTAGAGTAACCCTTTTCCCCCTCTCTGAAAAGGATCCATCAAAGGGGAGGAAATGAACCAGGTTACATATCCTTCCCCTGGAGATGGTCAATCACTCTCACTACAGCAGAGGTTTGAACAATAGGAGGATGAAATGAAGGAATTTAGAAGGTTGAATGCAGAACTACTTCAGAGTAGTCTTCTTCATAAACATTATGGAGTCAGTCATTCAAAGGAATTTGTTGCAGCTACTGAGATGGATCAAGAATATCCTCATTTATCAGTACACCCTCACAGGTTTAATCCTATGGGTCAAGTGCAACAACAGTTGGTAGTTCTACCATCAGTTACAGCACCAATTGCCACATCTGTCCAAGCTCCAGTCATTTCACCTACCCAAGTCCATGTTCAACCGGATGTTTCTCAAAAGTTAATAACTACTATTGAGTCATTAACTGCTCGTTTAGAAACTATGGAAGGGAAGCGTGCGCAAGTTCAACCAGAAAATAAAGTTTACCCTGAATAGGTAGATTCAATTTCTCCTCCATCCTGTTTTGGGAACCCTGTATTCCCTATTTTCAATGTATCAGGTGATCCTGAACAGCATTTGACGCATTACGTGTTTTGTTACGATTCTATGATGGGAACTCCGGAGCATCTAGAAGCAGTGAAACTCAGATGATTCGTGCGAAACTTGCAAGGAACAGCTTTTGTTTGGTATACAAGCTTGCAATCTTGGTCAATTACCGGATGGGAGGATCTTCACCAAAAATTCATCCATCAGTTCAGCTCAACTTTTCCAAAGACAACAGTTTTCGATCTAACAAACTGTAAGAAAAGGGAGAATGAAATGGTCTCTGATTTCATTTCTTGATGGAAGGGATTAACATATTCCTTGAGTTTAGCACTCCCTCAAGAAGAATTGTTGCCAATCTTTGTGGAAAATATGTGTGAATAATTACGCACGCCATTAATCCCTGTGAAATACACAGGAGGGTTTCGAGACCGTACTTCAATCACTCAGCAGATTGAAGATTCCCTTATACAGGCTAAGGCTAAATCTCGTGTAATTCCATCAGCTCCAGGAAGGAGAATGGGTAAAGTAGAAACTACTACAATTATGCTTAAACAAGCACTAGTACCTATTTCTACCTCAAAACCTTAATCTTCTCGAAGGGATCCACCTTCTGAGCACCAACAACAAAGGACTTTTCATCCAGAAGATCAAAAAGATCAAAGGTGAAAACAATTTGAGGATCTGAAGAGAAAAACATACTCTTTCTGAAATGAACAAGTTCCTGGTTATTTCATTTAGGCTCTGGAAAAAAAATTGGTTCAATTTCCAATGCCCAAGAGGCCAAACAAGAAAGGAGATGAAGAACGTCCCAATTATTTCCCTTTTCATCAAATGTTGGGGCATCCCATCCAGGAGTGTTTTGTCTTCAAATACCTCCTGCAAAAGATGGTCGACTCGAGACAAGTCACATAGAAAGGCTCCTCAGCCCAGGTAGCATGTGTCACTACTACAGTTCCAGAGGATAAAGGTGAATGGAAAGAAGTCAAAAGAAAAAATTCACAGAAGTATGATAATTGAATGGTCATAAATACAATCAATCTAACTCATTCTATTTTGCGAACACAATTAAAGAAACCAATTTTGTCTTCTGCAATGAATGTTGCGGCAAAACCCTCTTCGTTAGAGGGAATGTCCTCAAAGAAACGACATGATTCAAAGAAAGAAAAAGAATCAGAAGAAGATGAGTATGTGTCAAAGCCTATGTTGTCTTTGACTTTGGCGAACTTCATGCCATCTACTTCAAATCCACGGGCACCACCCCACCAAACAGCATAGCCTAAACAAGCTAATCAGGAAGAGTCTTCATCAGACTAAGAGTTAATCTTTGGTTCTGTTAATATGATTCAATTAACATATCCATATGCCAGTCGCAGTTTTGATTTCAATGAGCCTGAATTGCCTGTATCAAATAGAGGAATCAGAGGAAGTTCTAGGGGATCAGGATATAGGGGAAGACGTGGATCTTTTAGAAGCCACTATTCCAATTCTACCCCTGCTAGAACTGTGTACGCAGCAGAAACTCATAGTAGAGCCCTTCAGCGAGCTCAGCAAGAACAAGCAAGTTCTTCTACCGATAGCAAATTCAGTCCTTGCATAGTTATTTTGGACGGCCTGTTGAAGGTACCATCTTCTTCCTCTCAGTAATTAAATGGATCTAATCGGTCTAATCTTCCAAAACCAGGAATATTGATAACTCCTTTCCCAATACAAGATGCATCAACATCCAAAGCATCTGCTTCCAAGGTACCTTCTAAACCATATATTCCTATTGGGAAACTCAGAACTCTGGATCAAAAGTATGATATATTGAAACACATGGCCCATGTACCAGCCAATTTATCAATTATGGATGCTCTGAATCCGTCAAAAGATCTTTGGGAAGCACTCATCGAGACTTTGTCAAGTCCTCAGGAGTTTGAAACTGAAATTGATGCAGCTGAAGTCTATCACATAAAGAATAATCCTGTAGAATTCCATGCAAAAATAACTTTTACTGATGAAGATGATGTTGTGCATGGACATATTAGACCATTATACTTTCCTGGAAAGGTCAATGGTGTGGATGTTCTAAGTGCTTTCATTGACAATGGTTCAGGAGTCAACCTCATGCCCATTCATACACTTTGTCGATTGGGCCTCACAGAATCTGATTTATCTCCTTCCACCATGCTGCTACAGGGATATGATAAAAATGAACAAGTACCACTGGGTAAAGTTACACTCAGAACTCAATTTGGAGATCTTGTATCCAATTCAGATTTCATGGTTTTTGATCAAGACTCAGTCTTCAACATCTTTCTTAGAAGACCCTGGCTACATCAACATGCGACTATCCCTTCATCATACCATCAATGTCTCAAATATTGTTTCGATGGTAAATTTGGGACATTTTATGGTGATAAGGCCCCGTTCAAGACATGTGAGTCTCAATACATTGAGGCATAATTCAATCACATGTAGCAAAGGGAGAAATCCATAACAAAGGAGATTATCAAAGTTAATGCTCCATATGGTTTGGAAAAAATTCCATTAAATCCATTTACACATGTGAGTATAGATTATGTGTTGCCTATCAGTAAAATTGACAAGATATACCCAAATCAAAATACTCTTATGGAAAGATCAATAATGTCAATTACGGAAATCGAGCCAGAAAACATGGGAGAAATTGGTAATCTACCAAGCAGTGATGAAAGCGCAAATGGTGACGTCTTCATTTCATCTGCTGAAATCCAACAAGTCTATGCTTCACCAATTAGTCCAAAATAAGTTATAGCAACATCAGAGGTGAACAATGATGTCGATTCTCAATCCATCATCTCCTCTTTATTACCCAAAGAAGACCCTTCATCATCAATCGGGTTGGAAATGGAAGCTTCTTCATCAAGATATGAAAATTTTGACATCTCTTCAGATCATGAGAATTATACTTTATCATCTACTATGCAAGTAGAAACGGAAGTAATAACACAAGAAGAAGAAGAAGAGGAAGATCTTAGAGATGCTCCTCCAGCATTTGAAGAGGGTATCTCTACCACTGTGGACGAACTCAGAGAAATAAATCTGAGTACAAAAGAAGATCCACGCCCCACTTTAATCAGTGCGGCCATGACTCTTGAAGAGTAAGAGATTTATATTTCTTGTATAAAGAAAAATAGATATATATTTTCCTAGAACTGTACAGAAATTCCCGGGCTTGATCCTGATGTTTCTACTCATCATTTGGGTTTACCTGAAGAACATCGAGGATTTAAGCAAGCCGCGAGAATAACACACCCAACTTATGCTTCCAAAATTGAAGCTAAAGTGGATAAGATTATCAAAGATAACTTTGTCAGAGAAGTTCAATATACCAAATTGTTGGCTAATATTGTCCCTGTAAAGAAAAATAACTGACAAATTAGAGTTTTGATCGATTTCAAAGATCCTAATCGGAATTGTGCTAAGGATGATTTCCCAGTTCCGATTACATAACTTCTAATTGATGCAACAACTGGCTATGAAGCACTTTCCTTAATTTATGGATATTCCAGATATAATCAGATCCAAATGGCCCCAGAAGATGAGGAATCTACAGCCTTCAGATCCCCTCAGGGTGTGTTTTTCTACCAAGCAATGCCCTTCGGCTTAAAGAATGCAGGTGCAACTTATCAGCGTGTCATGCATCGTATCTTCAAACCCTTCTTAGGAAGTTTGTTAAATTCTATGTAGACGATTTGGTAGTTAAATCCAAACAATGTTCTAATCACTTGTATGATTTGGAAGTCATATTCTGCAAGCTTCTACAACATAATTTGAAGATGAACCCCTTAAAATTTGCTTTTGGGGTAACCTCAGGAAAATTTATCAGCTTTGTTGTATGCCATCGTGGTATTGAATTAGATCGTGAGAAGACCAAGTCAATACTTGGTATTTAACCTCCTCAAAATTTGAACAAATTAAGAGGACTTCAAGGACACTTAGCCTATATTCGGCATTTCATCGCCAATTTAGCAGGAAAACGTTTACCCTTCACCAAATTGATGAAGAAGGGAGTCACTTACCAATGGACTGAAGAATGTCAAGAAGAATTTGATATTCTCAAGAAATACCTCTTGATTCCACCAGTACTCGTGCCACCTGTTGAATGAAGACCACTTATCCTCTATGTGACAGCTCTAGAGCGATCATTGTGTGGATTTATTGCTCAAAATAATGATTCTAGGAATGAAAACAGTCTCTACTATCTCAGTCGAACCATGCTTGAAGCAGAAACCCGATATTCAAGTATTGAGAAGTGCGGCCTGGCATTAATATTTGTAGTTCAGAAGTTGAGACACTACCTAAAACATCACGAGGTCCAATTTGAATCTCGCAATAACCCGCTCAAATTTATCCTAAGTCGTCCAATGCTTACAGGACATCTGGAAAGGTGGGCAGTTAGTTTGTAGTAATTCGACATTCAGTACATGTCTCAAAAGGCAATAAAGGGCCATGCTCTGGCTGATTTCCTAGCTGAACACCCTTCAGTGGAAGAAACATCTTCAGATATTGAACTCTCTGATGAGGAAGTATTCTCTATTCAAGAATGTCCTCAGGCATTGGAAATGTATTTTGATGGTGCTTCTAGAAGTCCAAGAGGGAGGAAAATGAAAAATCCTAAATTCAACAATGTTGTCTTAGGAATTGTTCTCATTTCTCCAGAAAAGGCAGTGTTACCTTATTCCTTATTATTGTGGTAATTTAGTACCAATAATGAAGCATAATACCAAGCTCTCATCATAGGTTTGGAATTAGCACTTCAAGCACAAGTGAATCACTTAAAGGTGAAAGGTGATTCAGACCTGGTAATGAAACAAGTCAATGGGGATTATGCCATCAGAAAAGAAGAACCAATCCCTTTGTATGATAATGTCAGAGAGTTAATGGAGGAATTTCCTTTGGAACCGACATTCTCTTATGTCCCAAGATCACAAAATGCTCAAGCTGATGCATTGGCTAATATAGCCACAGCTCTAGCAGATCCAAATCAAGATGAGACAACCATCAGTATTTCCCACCGTCGTGCAATTTCACCTTATGTTCGAATCATAACAGAGGAAATTAATGAAATTTGTCCCATTCCTGAACCATATGGTCATACTACAGTATGGATGTCACCTATCAAGGAATACCTTCAAAATGGAACACTTCCACCTGATAGAGCTGAGAAAGAACAAATCTGGCGACGTGTGGTTAATTTTACTCTTTATGATTGCCCATATCACTTAGAGAAAATTCTATAAAAATGTGGTTTTGATGGAGTTCTCTTCAGATGAATTGATGATGAAGAGACAATGGATGTCATGAAAGAAGTGCATGTAGGAGTCTGTGGTGCCCACCAGTCTGGACATAGACTGTGTGATCAGATTCGAAGGATTGGATACTTTTGTCCTTCAATGATATGAGATTGTGTCTATTTCACAAAGAAGTGTCATTCATGCCAAGTACATTCAAATTTCATTCATCAACTTCCAGAGTTGCTTCATACAGATAAATACTCATGGCTATTTTCCACATGGGGAATGGATGTGGTGGGACCTTACCCTTCGGCTACGGCCAAGCATTTTAAGTAAATTCTTACTTCTACTGACTTCTTTTCCAAATGGGCAGAGGAAATACCTCTCAAGGAATCCAGTTCTAAATGCGTTGTTAGTTTCATAAAGTCTAACATCATTACCAGATTTGGTGTCCCTCACACCATATTGAAGAACAATGGCACCAATTTCTGTTCATCTGAGGTGAAGAAGTTGTATCAAGAATACAACATCAAATCCAACCATTCATCTCGGTATCATGAAGCGGCCAATGGCCAGATATAAGCCTTTAACAAGACTCTTTCAAATATACTGCAAAAGATGGTGGATAAAGATAAGAGGTCATGGACTGATAAACTCTTTCATGCTTTATGGGATTATCGGACTACCACCCGCACTGCAACTCGGTAAACTCCATATTCATTGGTATATGGAACGGAAGCTGTCTTGCCCATTGAAGTTCAACTACCCTCACTCAGAGTTTCCATTTTTTATCAATTATCTACAAATGAACAATCTCAAAAGCGATTGAATGAATTGGAATGGTTATATGAGAAAAGATTGTGCACTTTTCACCACTTGGATTTCTATCAGAATCGAATAGCACGAGCTTTTAACAAAAAATTTCGTCTTCATTCATTCACTCAGGGAGAATTGGTATTAGTTCTCATAACTCCAATGATACTAGGAAAGAAACCTCCCAAGCTTGAGCCAAAATGGGAAGGACCTTATTCAATAAATAGTGTCTACTCTAATGGAGCTTATTCATTAATCTCAATGGATGGAGAACTCATCACTACTCTAACCAATGCCAGATTTTTGAAGAAGTATTTTGTGTAAACTGCAAAGTACATTTATCATCCTTGCTATATGACGTTAAACTATACAGCAACGGTCCATACATATGACCTTAAACTAATTGTACTTTCGTCCCACACGACGTTAAACTGTGAAAAAGTTCCCTAAATGGTCCAGTATGACCTTAAACTGTAACTAGGTCTTGTATAACCTTAAACTGCATCATCAACGGTCCATGCATATGACCCTAAACTATTTTCAAGTCCCTTACATCCAGCAAGACGTTAAACTGTGACGTCCTAACTACTTGACACTAACTATATAAAAGTCCCTTACGTCTGGAAAGACGTTAAACTAAATAATCATCAAAGGTCCTGTATGACCTTAAACTACACCACCGTCCAGCATGACATTAAACTGCACCATCCACAGTCCATGCATATGACCTTAAACTATTCTCACTTTCATCCAACATGACGCTAAACTATGAAAAAGTCCCTTTTTGGTCCAACTTGACGTTAAACTGTGAAAAAGTCCCTAATATGTCCAACATGACGTTAAATGGTGTACTCTTTTGTCCTCCCTACATGACATTAAACTGTATAGTCCCCCTTTCGTCCAACATGACGTTAAACTCTATTGTCACCATCTTCCTAACTACATGACGCTAAACTGTTCAGAAAATCTGTGATATGTCTTACATGACATTAAACTATATTTTGTCCCTGCTACATGACACTAAATTGTGCAGCACCAATAGTCCTAACTGTAAGAATTTAAACTGTATAATCCCTTTATATATCCTACATGACATTAAACAATTCATCGTTAATGTTGTTGTTACCTCTTGTTTCTCACACCGAGTATGACTCACATGATCGTAGAGAAAACCTCAACCATAACACTCTCTCTAGGCCGCTAACCATGTGTAAGTCCTAACATCATTTTTTAGGTCATTGTCCCTAAGAACAACATGATCATTAAATTCATTCTTTAATTTAACTACACGGACATTGATCCTTGCCTTCTAGGCTGGGTATGTAGGCAAACTCCCAAGGTTCAAGACTAAAACCAATCTCTTCACATCGGTTCATCTCCATCTCATACGATGTTAATTCGTGAAACCGCCCTTAGAATCAATATCTTTACATCGGTTCAATTTCATCCTTGTTATACGACATTAAACTATACAACACTTTTGTCCAGTATGACAATAAACTAAAAGTTTCTTTGATACCCTCACCTGAGAGGGAACCATTATTTTCATTGATTTTTCAATCATGTTTCATTTCAAAGACTACGTGCATACATGGAAATGCTCGAACCTTTTATCTTGGGTTAAACCATCATTGCACTAAATTCCCCTTTCACCCTTCACATGTACGAACCAAATTTGTACAGAGGGTATTTCTAGAACTATGTGGGCTTGATTCCCATCATTATGGGATACGTATGAACCTTCGAGTGTCCCTCGAATCCAGCCCCATGTCTTTGGGCCTAATCCCAAATTCCATTTTCAGTCCCTTGGCTGAAAAGTCCCCATGAAAACACACACTGTGTATTTCTTACAATGGTCCAAGCTCTATGACCCTAAACTTAAATCTCTAATCCTTTTGTCCCACACAACATTAAACTGTAGTTTAAGAACTATGTATGGCTTGATCCTCATCGTTATGGGATACGTAGTGAAGTCCAACATTTCAATTCAGGACCTAGCCACAACATGATTATGGTTAGCATTGATCTATGTATCTCTGTATACATTGAACAATACCCATCTTTATGTGTCATAATCCTAACCTTAAATATTTTCAGATCCTCATAACCCTTTTCATGACTTATAGTCGCAAAAATGTCAAACATCTGAGAGTTCTTTTGCCTGACTATGCAGCACGTGCCCATAGGCGGCCATGCATAAACAGTCTATATAACAGACATGTTAGCCAAAAGGTACTATTATTTGACTATGCAGCCAATACCCTTAGCTGTCCCTACATAATTCAACCTCCTAACAGGTTTGTCGGATATTGGTAACTACATTATTGGGAAGAATTCCTCTTTTGTCCTTATTTTTCATAAATGACAGTATGTAGGGATCCGCAAAAAATATCCATCCTTAACATATTTTTCCCATATCCTTTTTCCTAATCTGAAAGTATTCAAGTCTATGGTTTATATTTTTCTTCCCGGTGTTTGGGTCAAAACTTCGTAGGAGTGATATTCATCCAGTTCTTTGATAATCTTGTTTGGAAATATCTTCTCCATATTCATGTACCTCTTTCCATACAGAAAACTCTATATGTTGGAATATTTTAATCTCCATAAACATTCACTGGCTTTTAGCACTAGGAAAGTAAATTTCTGAGAGTTCTTTTGCCGGACTATGCAGCACGTGCCCATAGGCGGCCTTGCATAAACAGTCTACATAACAGACTTGTTAGCCAAAAGATACTTTTTTTCTTTAACTATGCAGCCAATGTGCTTAGGTGGCCCTGCATAATTCAACCCCCTAACGGTTTTGTTAAGTAATGGTAACTTCATTCTTGGAAACTACTTCTTCTAATTCCTGTTAGCTCTTTTTCATATCATTCCTCATATTCAAATATTCTTAAGTCATAGCTTACATATTTTCCCTCATACTTGAGTATGGTAATATACTTTCAGATGAATTTTCAAGGAATTGAGTCAATTTTAATCCATTTTCGGTCAAATCAATTTTGGCCTTAAACATTAGCCTTTGTATGTCCGACATGCATGACTTTAAACAGCCAGATTTCTTGTTTTTCTTTTCACCTCAGAGTCAAATCCTCTTTTCTGTCTGGATCCAACTCTGAGGGGGGACTTTTGTTGACGCTCCTTTCCATCATAGAGTCTAATGATTGAAAAAAAGGGGAAATGACTTAGCACAAATTGATCCATCCTTTGAAGAAAATATCAAAAATCGACAAAGGCATGAAAAAGGGATCAAAAGCACATGTGTCGCGCAAGTTCTATCATTGTCGTGCAAGTCCACTTGTGCAACGCCTTGTGGTCGCGCAAGTGTCTTGCACGGCCTAAGTGGTAACCGCCCAGGGTCTTCTCCTCCCTATAAATAGACCATGTGGTCCCCCCATTCGAAGAGGATTTTTTTCCAGAAACTCATATTTGAGCTCCCGGCGCCCTAGTCTCTTATCAATGCTTCCGAAACACTTCTAAGGAAATTTCTTACCTAGAACGGAAGATCTAAAGAGGGGGAGGAAGGCCTAAGTGTTGAAACTCATCAACACTTGCGCGCCTGAGTGGCCGGACCTTAAGGGAAAAGGCCACACTTGCACGCCGCCTTACTCCTTCAATAGAAATTGCGTGCCCCTTTTCTGGAAGAACCTCAAGAGGATTATAAAGGCTTTAATCAAGAGTCTCTCAAGTATTACCCTGCTGGTTAACCATCATGAAACTAAACCATTTGTAATGCAGGCGTACCTGTGCGACCAGGACATGCGCGCCCATGCAGTACCTGCGCGTCTTCTAAGACTTGTGTGCCCCTGCCTTTTTTGTGTGCCCTTCTTGACCATTTCACCCCTCTTAAGCCATTCCACCTCTCCTATTCAAGATTCAATCTTCAAGACACTCTTCAAAGACATTTGTGGCATGATTTATTGATTTTTGAATCCTTATCTGAAAGGAACTCTGTAGAATATCTCTCAAAACCTAGTGATTTACACATCTTTATGTCACTAATGATTGAGATTTCATTCATTCAACCTCATCCTTTAAGATGAGAGAACACAATAGACCTGGGCCTCCTTTTCAGGAGTATGTCCCAGTAATAATTCTTAACTTGGGCATCCTCCTTAGGAGTATGCCCCAATTCTTAAAGTCTCAAATCTTGGAATGTTCCTTAGGAGTAATCCCTAGTCCCCTAATTTGGGCATCCTCCTCAGGAGTAATCCCCAAACCATAATTCCCTTAACCTAGGCCTCCTTTTCAGGAGTAATCCCCAGTCATAATTTCTCTTAACCAGTCCTAATTTATCTTTGATCTGGGATTCCGTTTCAGGAGTAAAACCCAATCAAAAGTCTTCTCCTAATATGGGCATCCTTTTCAGGAGTAAGCCCCAAGTTAGAGTATTCAAAATCTCCATGAAGCACATATACCTTTATGGACCCTGCTCCTGGATTTCTTCCCTAAATTAAATCATAACCTTCATTTATTTGGGCAGTCATACATACATAAGCCCCACATTATTTCTTATGATTGCATCTTTCATGGCACAGTTGTCTAATTTTTACCAATACCTCTTGTTTATCACATCGAGAATGACTCACGTGAGCTAAGAGTGTAAAAGTAATTATTAAAACCTTCTTTGAGACATCAATCATAAACATCATATTCACTTACTCGAACTACGTGGGTTCTGATTCCTTTTCTAAACAATGGATACATAGGTAGCCCGTCTGTGGGTTTGATCCCAACTCTGAAATAATCCATGTCCTTCTAAATGTCAATAAAATTTAAGTGCCCCACTGAGTGGCTTTAAAACCAGCATGGTCATCATAATGACCAAGAGACTTCTATATAAATGTGTCGAAGGGTACCATTGACCAAGAATCTCTAATAAATACAGATGATTCTCTATCGATGAAGAACCTCGAATACATATAAAAGATTCTCTAAATTTCCTACATATCTATCATTAATTTTCAGATCTAAAGGAAAACTCATTTAATACTTGGTAATGTAAAAAGGATTCACGAACATAACTTAAATCTAAAAAGAGAGTCCCAGAGTAGACAATAATTCCCCTCAAAAAGGTGTGATGAGTCTGACCTCCCATCCTCTCAACCAATGAAAATTCCTAAGCCTCATCAGTCCACAAACTAATAGGCACCTACCTTTGGAATGTAGGTCCGAATGTATTTGGAATCATTGGATGTTTTCGGTTCTACGAAAAAACCCATTAGAAACCGATTAGAATGTTTGAATCTCCAATCAAAAGGAGGACATCTCCGGAATCCGAGGGAAACAAAATTAAGAGAAGAGGAAGCACACTTTTATAAGAGAGGTGTGGGTCAAAAAACTCCCAAAAATAGGTTTTAGATAGGTTTAGGTCACCATATTAACCTTATCTTTTAGATTTAACCCTTAGTTATATAGTTTGACATTTACCGTGACTCCTTATATCTTTATATTATATGGTTAATAAACATACAATAACAAGCAATGAGAACCCCATGTTGTTAATTATTCATATTTATAACCTTATCTATTTCCTTTTTCTAAACCTTATATTTTTAGGAATATTATATCATTTAATAATATAGTATTTGTTGTAAAAACTCAATTATGTCGATTTTGACACTATTTATTATATCATTTTTTTGAAAGCAATAAAAACATTATCACTTAGAATAAAATTTATTTAACCAACACTAAAATGAAAAATTTATCCTATAAAATTAGTGGAATTCATCACAAGTCTCAATTTACATTTATTTGGATATTTATAATATCAGTTATTTTAATATTTCATTAATAAGGTAACAACTTCATCATCATTGTGTCATAAATAAATTAAATTATTTAATATCCAAAAATTATAAATAAACTACCATTATGTTGGAAATATTTTTATCTTATTAATTAATATTTATAGTCTAATTTATATTGTGTGTAACTATATATTAAAAATGGTTTAGTTATTAAACAATGAATTTAAATCTTTTAACTCTTCTTTAAATAAAAAAATAATAAATGTTCTAATCTAATCCAAGTGGTCCCAAGGGGGTCATATTTTATTCCTAAGGCTATCTTTGGTCAAATTAAACTTATCCAAAAAAAATATAATATGTGATAGGGTAATTATAATATCATTTTTTCCCTTAATTTCCTTATTTACTTTTAACCATGGTAAATAAAAGTAAAAAGTTACTATTCACCAAAAATTATTTTCATCTTATTGAACCACATTTTACTTACTGATGTTAACCCTATCTCTTGGAATTTTTAAATTCAACTCAAAGAAGCGGTAAAATTATGTTTTATGCAAATTTGAAAATTCTCCTAGGAGGTGGGTAAAAGACGATAAAAAGTTCAATAAAATATTTATATATCAAAACATATTATAAAATGACTCCAATGTATTACATTGAACTTATATAGGTATTATGTATCTATTTTAAAATAAAATAAATTTAAATAAAATAAATAATTATTTAAATAAAAAGTCAATTTTAAATTATAACTCCATGTTTTTCACTATTCAACAAAAATTAAATGTTTTGAGAAAAAATACCAAAAAATAACCATAAACTAATTTCTATATTCCAAATCCAAAAATAAAGTCTATTTTGAAAGATAAAATTTATAAAATTTCAAAAAATGGGTATCAGTATTCCTAAAAGCTAGTTTGATTGGTCGTGGTGTGTTAAAATCTCGAAGTAACATACAATGTATGCTATTGAATTATTCAAAGGGAAACGTACCATGGAAGCTTGAGGAGTTATATTCTTCCCTCCTTAAAATAATATTTTCCTCAAAATTTTAATAATACTATCACACAAAAATATTTGGTTTGTTCTTTATCATAAGTTCCTCGGGATCCCACGTTTCCTTTTCCATCTTATGGTTTCTCCATAGAACTTTTACCATACGAGTCATCCAATTTCTCATCACCTATTCTCTTGTATCAAGAATCTTCACAGGCTCTTCACAATAAGACATATCATGTTATAGTTCAATTTCCTCATAGGTGTGTACATGTTTTGGGTCAGGCATGTATTTTCTCAATAGTGATACGTGGAATACATTGTGAACTTGGGAGTGACTTAGAGGCATTTCCAAACAATAAGCTACAACTCCAATTCTTTCTAAAATTTCGAAAGGTCTGATGTACCTAGGACTTAATTTACCCTTATTACTGAAATGTATAACACCCTTCCATCGAGATACCTTCAAGAAAACATGGTCTCCTAATTGAAATTCTAAATCCTTACTTTAGTTATCAACATATGTCTTTTTCCTACTTTGGGATGCTTTGATGTTGGTTTGGATAACATTAACCTTTTTCATTGTTTCCTCAACAAGTTTTGGTCCTACAAGTTTTCTTTCGCTAACATCATCCCAACAAGTTTGTGTGAGACATATCTTTATGTATAACGCTTTATATGGTGCCAACTGAATACTTTAATGGAAGCTATTGTTATAGGAAAATTCTACCAAAGGTAAATATTGATCCCACATACCTTTAAAGTCAAGAGAGGAATATCTCAACATGTCTTCTAAGGTTTGAATAGTCTCTTCTGAGTGTCTATCAATTTGAGGGTGGTAGGAAGTGCATATACGAAGTTCACTATCCAAAGACATTAGAAGACTTGCTCAGAATCTTGAATTAAAATGGGGATCACGATAAAAAACAATCGATATGGGTACTGCATGCAGTCTTACATCTTTATTAATATACAGTCTTGGTAAATGTTCAAGTTGTAAATCTTATCTTATAGCATGAAAATGTGCTGACATGTTAAGACGGTCAACAATGACCCATATTTCATCATTCCTTCTAAGATTCTTTGGTAGACCCATGAAAAAGTACATCGTAATATCATCCCATTTCCACTTAGGTATGGGAAGAGGTTGCATGACTCTTCTAGGATGTTTTCTTCCAACTTTCATTTGTTGACAAACCATACACCTTGACACAAAATCATCAATCTCTCTCTTCATATTTTCCCACCAAAAATGTTTTTTCAAATATCTATACATCTTAGTGCTACCATTGTGTATTGAGAAATTGGAGTTGTGAGCATCATCAAACAATTCCCTTTTTTTATTAGGTATTTTAAAAACACAAAGCCTCTTCCCAAATTTCAAAATTCCATCTTCATATTTTAAGTCACTCAATCTCCCAACATTCACATCTTCAATCTTCTTTTGAATCTCATCATCATCAGTTTGAAAACTCATTATACTTTCTAGTAAATATTTTTTAGAAACCATTAGAAATTTTTTTGATGTTTCACCTTCCATGGTTATTATCAAATCCATCTTTACTAGATCCTTGAAAATAGGATCCCTTTCAACTCTCACCTAGTTCAAAACTCCATGATCTTTTCTACTCAAACCATTTTACACCTTATTTTCCTTCCCTGGGTGGTAGTGTATAGTACAACCATAATCTGTGAGGAGTTCAATCCATCATCTTTTCCTCATGTTATGCTCTTTTTGTGAGAAAATATACTTCAAACTTTTGTGATCAGTATATATCTCACAATTTTCACCATAGTGATAGTGTCTCCATATCTTTAAAACAATGATTACAGTTGCTAACCCAAGATGATGAGTGCAATATTTTTGTTCATGGATTTTTAGCTGCCATGATTCATAGGCAATAACACTATCGTTCTACATAACGACACAACCATCTCCTTTATTTGAAGCATCACTATAAATAACAAACCCATAATTCCCTGATGGTAGTGTTGGGATATGAGAATTTACTAATCATCTCTTCCATTCTTCAAAACAGTATTCACACTCTTTTTTCCAAACAAATTTAACCCCTTTACATGTGAGCATGGTTAATGGGATAGCAAATTAGGAAAATGTTTGGACAAAACACAGATAAAAACCTGTTAACCCAATAAAATTGCATACCTCAGTTATACTCGTCAGTAATGGACATTCTTGGATTGCCTTGGTCTTTTAAGGAACAACAAGGAATCCATCCTTAGATATAATATATTCGAGAAAGAAATCTCCTGAAGCTAGAATTCACACTTGCTAAACTTCCCATATCATTCATTCCTTCTAAGAGTCCGTAGGATAATGTGCAAGTGATTTTAATGATATTTGTAGCTTTTGGAGTATACTAAGATTTCATCAATAAATACCAATACAAAGTCATCGTGATATTCCTTGAAAACATTGTTCATTAGATCCACGAAAATAGAAGGTGAATTAGTCATCCCAAAAGGCATTACTGTAAACTCGTAATGCCCGTACCTGGTTCGAAATGCTGTTTTTGAATGTCTTACATATTCACACACAATTGATGATATCCAGATCATAGGTCAATCATTGAAAAACATTGAGATCCATGTTGTTAGTCAATTAAATCATCAATGTGAGGTAGGGTATTCTTGTTCATTATTTTTATAGTAATGATCTCCCTGTAGTCAGTGCACAACCTCATAGATCCATCTTTCTTCTCAACAAAAATAACAAGGGATCCACATAGAGAAACACTTGGGAAAATAAATCCCTCATTACTAAATTCCTCTAGTTGTTTCTTTAGTTACACTAATTCCATAGTGTCTATTCTATAAGGGATCTTTGATATAGGCATCGAACCAGGAATTGAATCAATGGAAAACTTAGTTTCTCATTCTAGAGGATGTCCAGGTAAATCCTCTAGAAACACATCAACATATTCTCACACAATAGGTATTTCCTCTATACAAATATTCTTTTACTCACCCATTGTTATTTCATTCTCTTCCTCCCTAATAATTGAATTTCGTAGAGCTAAAAGGGTTGATCTAGACAAGAATCAGGTGGTGACATTTCTGCTCTAAAGATAAGTTACTTCTTATCATCATCAAAAATACTTTCCTCCTTCTTCTTACAATAAATTTTAGCATCATGGTCCGAAATCCAATCCATTCCGAGGATTATATAAAATTCAATCATGGGTATGATGATGAGATCATCAGATAATGAAAATTTATATGCCCTAATGGGAACTGATTCAGAACACTTTGTTGCGTTGATACTTCCCTTAGGTGCTTTTACGGACAACTCCCTTGTCATGTAAAATTGAATATATCTAATTTTCTTAGATAACTAGGAAGATATGAAATAATGTGATGATCCATAATCAAATAAATCATTGGATAAACTTGAGGAATCCCTTAAATTACCTGCCACCATGTCTTTCAGAGCTTCAACCTCTGCAGTAGTGAACACATAATCTTGGCCTTGATCCCTTGACCTTTTTTAGGTAAGTTACCTTGGAGCTTATGAAATTAATTTTCATAATCCCCTTTTCTCTAAAATTTTAGCATTCAACATTAACAACCTCTTTCTTCCCTTTGAAATCACGTTTTTGATGTTCTTTTTAACCATTCTTGTTACAGACTCTCATTCCCTTTTAGAAAATTACCGAGGTGTTTCCTCTAAAATTTAACATAGGATAGATATTAAACTTTTCTCTTATTCCCCTTATATCCATTTCCAGAGTGTTCAGAAGATATATTTTTATATTTCCTTTCTTTAAAGTCGTAAGACTTATAGATTTCCTTTTCTATCTTGATAGTGCATGAGTTTATATCTTTGTGTGATGAGATGGATTATGAGACTAATTATCGACGAATAAATGGTTTCAACCCATAAAATAATTGATAAATCTTAATCCTTGGTTTATGTATATAATCTTCTACAAGCCTTTCTAACCTTGTAAAGTTAGTTTCATAATTTGTGACATTTTCATCCTACTTTTGCCTCAAACTCAGAAATTGTCTTTCCATAACCCCTCGATGGTCATGAGAAAAGTATTTTTATAAGAAAAACTCTTTAAAATCCATCCATTACATGTTCAATACATCTTTTTATTTCTTCGTGATTTGGATTAATGACCACCATTGATCTGCATCTCCTGTGAGGTGATAAAATTCCATGACAATTTTTTCCCTTTCGCTACCCCAAAAAGCATGAAATATTTTCTCTATGGAATTTATCCATTTATCAGCTACTATTGTGTTTGTACTCCCATTTAATGTTTCTGGTTTTTTCCTCATGATTTGATCTAACATTAATCCTCTTCATTGTGGATATGGGTGCTCCATATAGGTAAGGTTATTATTCGTAACCTGAGTGAGTTTTCCCAGTATAGTGATAAGCTGGTCAACACCAGTTGCTTCACCAGCTCCACTATAATTATATTAATTAAGAGGTAAATCCTTTCATGGATAACATGGGTTGATACTGTTTCCATTCCTCCCACTATGTGTCATTTCTAAACAATGTCATAGCAGAGATTAGTTTATTAGTTGCTATACATAATTCCAAACATTTAAAACACTTAAAATAAATTGAAGAATTTATGGATATAATCCATAACCATAAAAATGTTTTCTTTGGGGAAGTATATACTCACTAACCCCTAATAATGGTTTGTAATGAAAATGAGAATTATCCAGAGCATATCCCCCAATATTTTCGTAACCAAGAGTGCAGCAAGGCCTATTGTCGTGCACCCGTTCCCATTCGAGTCTATCTCAAAGTTGTGTTTTCGGGTGTTACCCATAGGTACATTTGTGCCAGATCTGCCTCTACATGATCATATCCAGACATTGATTTATTGATTGGAAAACACACAAAATCTCTACATTACCCAAATTATAGGATGTTCTTCTATAATAATCATCAATGTCTATCTTAGGGTAATCTTCTCTAATCATATTTTTACTACATATATCTTTCAAGGTTTTTACTAAACATTCTATGATACCAACTATAATACACCGACCTCAGTTTCCCAGAGTTAGTGAATTATTAAATAACATTGGCATGATACAAGGAATCATGTCCCAAAACACTGATCAATTTAGTAGCTTTAAAAGTACTAGATACATTCATAATTTTTATATTTCATCATTAAATAAAAACATCAACAAAATTTTGTTCCCTTTTGAGCACACTTATATCCTTATCCAATCCCTACAGGTCAGCCATAAAATACTTCTTCACATCCTGGGAAAAATAAAACATAGATAGGGGTGACCTCATATGATTAGTAAGGATAACAATATAGCAGAAACTTTCATATGTAAGAATAAACATTTATGGAACTTTATAAGACTAAAAAAAATAATTTTAAACTTAAACATCAGCATAATATGAAAAGGATAAAATCAAATATTTCCATTGACTTATTCACATGGATATTCTGCTAGTTGAATAATCACATGCAATATCAATAACCACATTCATAATGACGGAATACATAATGGCATACTTCATGACCACATAGTAATGGCCTTGTACCAATACTACAAATAATATTTTTTCAAAGCCTTGTGCAAAGACACTAGTTTGTCTCATGAGACCTACTGATGCATCGAGGAGCTATAGCAGGCTCCACCCATCACTTACTAAGTCCAATGAATTCCTCATATGGAAAGGATTAAATATAACATAAACATTCGTATTAAAACTAGGATACTAAATGTCAATAATTTATCTATAAACCATGAATGGTATAAAAGTTACAAATCCACAATAAAATATATCAAAAAACATTCAATACAATATGTACGATTTGTGTCAAAATAAATCAACTTCAAAAAAGTTTAAAATACATCAAAAGATGATGACATTGATTAAATAAAAAACGTTTTGTATGGGAGGATTCAACGATTTTATAACAACGGAAAATAGTCACACCCGTCGTATAAGTTAAAAAAAGACACTCATACATTAATTTTGTCGAAAAGATCATAAAGTACCTTGTTTGGAAAACGATGGAAAGATTCATTTAAAAACATATATGGTCAAATAAGGGTATAAATGACTTTAACCCATAGTATAACAAATAGTAAAAATGTTTTGAATTATTTTTTTAACAAAACACGGATGTGGATGAAAAAGAGGTCCCAATAGATACTTACCTATTAACAACCTCAGATAAGTAAAGAGATTGTATAATTAACCCTTACCTTGTACATTTTTTAGTCTATGGTATGTTAACCACTTTTATAATAGTTAAAACATATTTATGAAATTATACATGAACTATATACATAAATATGATATCATATTTGATATTCTAGTATTGCTTTGTTAATAATATTTCAAGTATCCACATTTCGGGTGTTAACTGATTCATTTTCCTTTATATGATTGGTTACGTAATCCATGTTTTTTATGGATTGGAGGTATTTGATTCATATACAGAATGATATTATTTTCATAAAAATTATTTATTATCATAAAATGAAAATTATTCTTGAATGATTATGATGGGAATTAATTTCATCGTGTTCATGGAGACGATAATCCGTACGTACGCATGAGCGAAAAAAACATTATATTGATATTGAAGTCATATGTAATTGGATGATATATCATATATAAATAATAATTAGAATGTTATATTTTTTATTTTCATCAGTTATACTCATTATTATACCCATCCAAATAATGATGTGTTTGAATAACAAACTACACCACGACGTAGAGACGGTAAACCGTACGTACGCACATATGGTGACTTTGCCAGTCATATAATTAATAGAATAATGAATATGTTTGTATCATTTTTATAATGACATAAATGTATATAAAATATACTGGAGTTATTATTTTATAATGGAAACAACAAAGAAAGAGGAAGTGGAAGAAGAAAAGAACTTGAAAGAGGTGATGAAAGATTTGTCTCTTCTTCGGGTTCTTCCTTTTGATATGATAAATAGGGATCTATAGGCTTGCCTTCTGACTAAAGGAAGGCTCCTAGGATAAAGGGAGTAATGTTGGGAGGATATATGGGCAGGTTTTGGAATATCCAAATGGCTTTGGAGGTGTGAAATTAAGAGAAGGAGAAGTACCCTTTTATAAGTGAGGTGAGGGACACTTTAGGAAAAGATTGAAATATTATTTTATAATAAAATCATTTTCGGTTTCTAGTGGATGAAAAATGATTTATTTAGAGTCTAAGGTGGGTATGGGTGAAAAACCTCTCAACTAAAAGGTTTTATTCTATTTTAGTCACCATATTAACCATATCTTTTAGATTCAACTCTAAGTTAAATAGTTTGACATTTTCCATGTCTCGTTGTATTTTTATATTATTTGGTTAATAAACTTACTAAAAAAATCCAAAAAAACACAATATGGTTCATTATTAATAAATATATAACCTTAACTAAGTATTTTGGCCTAAACTTATATGTTTAGGAATATTATATCAATTAATAAAATTGTATGTGTTTTAAAAACTCAATTATGTAATTTTTGACACTACATAGTATTTGATTTTTTTGAAATCCATAAAAACATTATCTCATAGAATAAAATTTATTTAGAAACCAATAACATGTAATATTAACCTATAAAATTAGTTGAATTCATCAGAAGGCTCAATTTACATTTATTTGGATATTTATAAAATCAATTCTTTTAATATTTCATTAATTAGATAATTACTGCATCATGATTGTGTCATAAATAAATTAAAATATATAATGTCTTAAAATTATAAATAAAATAATATTAGGTAGGAAATATTTTTAGATTTATAATGAATATTTAGAGTTGAATTTATATTATGTGTATCCCAATATTAAAAATGTTTTAATTATTAAACTTTAAATTTTACTCTTTTAACTCTTCTTTAAATAAAATAACAATAAATGCCCTAATTTATTCCAAGTTGTCCAAAGGGGGTCATATTTTATTACTATGGTTTTTTCTAGTTGAATTAGACTTATCCAATAGAATTAGGACATGTTTTATGGTAATTATAATATAATTTTTACCCTTAATTACCCTATTTTCTTTTAACCGTGGTAAATAAAAGTAAAAAGTTAATATTCACTGAAAACTATTTTCATCTTGTTGAACCAAATGATACTTATTGATATTAACTGTTTCTCTCATATTTTTGAAATTTAGATCACAGAAGTGGTGAAATTAAGTTTTATTCAAATTTACAAATTCTCCTAAGTGGTGGGTAAAAGAATGTAAAAAGTTTAATAAACTTTTTATATATTTAAACATATTATAAAATGAATCCAATGAATAACATTGAACTTATATAGTTATTATGTATCTATTTTGACCTAAAATAGATTTAAATAAAATAAATAATTATTTATATAAAAAGGGTGTTTTAAACAATAAATCATTGTTTTTCATTATTCATCAAAATTTGAATGTTTTTGGAAAAATAACAAAAATATACCCTTAGCTAATTTCAACATTATGAATCAAAAAATGAAGTCCATTTTGAATGATTAAATTTATAAAATTTCAAAAAGTGGGTATTACTATTCATAAAGGCTAGTTTGATTGGTCGCAGTGTGTTAAAATCTCGAAGTTGCGTACAGTGCAAGCTATTACATTATTCAAAGGGAAATATACTATGGAAGAAGAAACATAAAAAATTTCCCAAATTCCAAGAAACTAATGCCCAACATGGTCTACATAGTCTTCCTTCTAACCTGAAAACAATGTTATATACATAGGGTGATCATACGTGTATACTTCATTAGAAAAAACCAAAGTCTGTGGTGCACAAGTAGAGAATCATTCTAATTCCCCTGGGAGAAAACATAAGTTCCCAGCATCACTTAACAAGGTATACTAACAATGAAATCCTTACTAAATAATTCTCACCAAATAAAGCAAGTCAAGTAAAGTAATATTATAAGAACATCGATGATTTGGGAACCCCACACCACATCCCACTTGTTAATTGCTGATACCCTAGCAAATAATGTTCTGGTTCTCTAACCTCTCCCACAAGCCCCATGATACAACCCACCCGTGAACACCTGGGAATCAGTGCTAGTCCCCTCAAATAGAAAAATATAGCACACCACATCCTGCCCGTATATACCTAGGCTACAACTACACCATATATCACCCACATACACATGATCCACAAAACACCCACATCCCAAAGACACCTGGGCATACATGACTCGCTAGTAGAAAACTGTGTCCCACAACCCACACAAAAAAACAATCAGAATAATCATCTTATACCACTTTTTATAAGTTGAAGCAGTGAAGAGAAAGTAAAAAACCATCCATCCGCTCACTGTGGTGTTGGGAAAGGACACCCTCCCTTATGAAAATGGGGGTTTTTGAAACATAGTTCTCATATAGGGTGGGGTGCATATGGAAATCCCAAGGAAAATACAATTAATAAATATACAGTAACAGAATGTTAATTCAAACCTATTTGTTCCCAACCAATAACCAACTTACAACATTTCCACCTTTGCTGCAAGGTCTGAATGCACAACTACACAAAAAAAATAGAACTCAATCATACCCCAGCCAAATAATTTATACAACTCTCATTATTTATTAAACATTTCATTATTCATTCCATCACTATAAGGGAAACTACTATATACAGCACACAACAAGTCACTCACCAAAGTTACAAAAAATAAGAATAACCACAGTAAAATTAACCCACATCATATCTCGGCTCTATTTAACACCAATTCACAATATAAAAAATGATGATATTGAGACATAGATTAAAGCATTGGGCATGTTACTCATGAGAAACTCTGGAAAAATTATGCATACCAACCACAACCATCATCATTCTAAAAATTCATTCTTCCCAATCCATCCTCTCAACAATGAAAACCCCTTACTCATAGCCAAATCCAAGAACACATCTCATCACAACTAAACCTATCAACCTCGATGCATAACCCCGTCACACCCATCAAACCCATAATAAAAGAAGCCACAACCCTTCTCTATAGCTTAGATGTATAACAACACCACACCCATCGACCCGGTTTATTTATTTTTCACAAGGGGTATATTGTTTAATTTCACATCTAAAAATTGATGGGGTGATAACAAAAGCCATAAGATCCTGAGGCATCAATTTAATTAATTGAATATATGTGGTTAATCTTTTTTATATAAACATTTGTTCAACTAAAGACTAAAAAAATGCATTCACAATTCATCACATCTGAGTACATAGAGACCAACAATGTCTATGATTATTAGTAGTAATATAGTCCATAGAGATCACAAAATAAACAGATAATAAATCAAGACCTATGTCACTTTTTTCTAGCCGTGTATGTGGATATTAAATCGATACAATTATCATTATTTATTTTTAATTTTAGTATATTAATGAGAGATACATTAAAAGGCCCACCCCAAATGAAAAAAATAAAAGACAGATGGATGGATCCATACCTTGAAGAACAGATTATCAACACTTCCTTGTTGTGAAAAAATAGGGGGCACACAAGCAGTGGAAAATTACTCCAAGAAAACATGATCTAAAGGTGAAACAAAAAACAAGAATCCTTTAGGAAAAAAGATTTTAGGTTCCTCTAATCAATATTAGAAAATTAAGACACACTAGTATGAAATGATCTATTCTTTAGAAAGGCCAAATCCTAAACAAACAAGAGAAACCATTTTTTTAAATCCATTAAAGCTAGATCTTGACCAAGACCATCAAGTTTCGGAGGTAATGGAAGATTAAAGTTTTAAAAAGATATATATTATTATAAATGGATCTTAAATTCATTAAATATGATATTTAACTCATTTCATGTCAAATAAAACATTAAAGGTGGTAAAAATAAAGTAAAATGGAAAAATATAGAAATTTGGAATTTAAACAAACTGTCATAAATGACTCATCGTTGGGTGAGTCACTGTGGGATGACTAACCATGAAGTGAACTACTATTGGTTGAATCACCATTGGAAAAGTCTCTATTTGAATACTCAACATTTTAATATTCTCTAACACAAAACACCATTAAATGAGTCACCGTTGTGAGTCACCACTAGATGAGTCACCATCGTGATTCACTGTTGGACGAGTCACCGTCACGAGTCACTGCAGGTGATTCACTATTGTGAGACACTGTTGGATGATTCAATATCGTGAGTCAACACCAAATGAGTCACCACTATGATTCAGTTCATTCTTACTACTATTATTGACTCATAGTCATGACTCGCCATTTTGAGCTACCAGTGGAAGAGTCACCATTGAACGTGTCACCATCGTGAGTCACTGATGGACGAGTCACCATCGTGACTCACCATTAGATGAGTAACCATTTCAAATCAATTCACTATCTAGAGTCACTACTGTAGAGTCACCATCATGAGTCACTCTTAGATGAGTCACCATCTTGAGTCACCTCTAGATGAGTCATCATCATGAGTTTCCACTAGTGACCTATAGTCAGCGACTCACTATTGCAACTCACTATTCTGATCTACTGTTGGAAGAACAAATTTTTTTAAAAAATCTTGAAATGAGTCACAATTTCATCCCATAACACCTCAAACAACTGACATTTAAAATGTAATGGATAAGGGATGTACAGGCCATTACAATTGTGTATAACTCTAAAATATACCTCAATAAAAGAATATTGTCACAAAATCCATTACAATGATCCCTTTATTGAAAAATTTGATAGAAATTAAAAATATCCAATATAAAAAAATTAATTTCCATATAAATAAATTTATAAAATCCATTTTTAATACGTGTATATAGAATAGAAATATTTATAATAATAACTCATCATAACATTAAAACACGTTTTTGAGTTAAAAAGACTCTTAACGTGATTCCGACTTGTCGCATATATTATTTATATTCCGGAATAATTTTTTTTTAATTTATACATTCTTGAGAACCATTTTCATCATTAATATTTCCTTTATATTATTTATTTCCATGTTATAATGGTTACATAATTATCTATGTTCATATCAGATGTTTTGTTGATATTCACTACTTGAGTGAAAAATGAACTTGTTATGATTTCAATAGTCCATGTGGTCATAATTCCATCATCTATAAAATAATATTCATGAAATAATAATCACTTCAATATATCTATTATAATTTTAAATCTACACAATAAATATGGACATGAAAAATGAACAGTGTTACAATCTTGTAGACGGTAAGCTGTATATACGCATGAGTAACAGTTTTATTTTTTTAGTGATCACTATGGAAAGTAGTTAATATTATTTTATCATTCCAGATTGATAATAATATAATTAACATAATATTAATCTATTAAATATATATATATATATATATATATATTATCCAAGTGATTTGGTGATTAAAAACATATCACATAGCTTCATGGAGGTGATAGTTCACACATAAACATGCACGATATTATCATTTTTATGTGCATAGAAAGTAAGAAATTAATTGATATTTAATTTTGTTATAATGATAAAAAGTTTACTAAAATCACATATGAAAATTAATTGCATCATTATTACCATTCTTGAGAGACAGTTATGGAAGACAAATTATATTGGTTCATAGAGGTGAGAGTTCACACGTACGCACGAACAATTAATTCCTTTCCCATTTGATGGAAGTGGTGATAAATTTTGGTGATTATAATAAAAAAATTACATCTCATAATTTTGAGTAAACTATAGTTATTATCACATTATGTTTTAAGGATATTTTAAGGAAGATAAAGAAGAAATGAAATAGAAACACTTAAATAAAGACATTAACTTTCCTTTAGATGACCACCTTTATTAACACATTAAAACATATAAGGAGTGTGTTATCCCAAAAATAAGGCTTCAAGAATGTGTAAATTTATTCTTGGAAGTGTTTTGGGTAGATCTTGGATCAAACAAATAGTTTTTGAAATGTGATTTATAGAGAGGAATGGTTGGCTTTTTTTAAGTGGGGGTGACCCTTGGAAACCCTGAAAAAACTAAATTATTATAAATTAATTTTTAACTAAAAATGATTCCAAAATCTATTAGTTTGATGCTAATATGATGATGGTTTTAAATTCCCTCAACTGATAATTTGTTTTGATATTTATTGGATTTATTTTAAAAGATATCTTTTTTTAACCCTTATTTATCCTTTTTTAATTATTAAAATTTTATAAATTAATTTACATATTTAAGGATAAAATAATTACAGTAACATGAAAAAAGTCTAGTTAATGAGGAAATAATTAAATTTGGAGACATTCCATAACTAGTTTGTTAAGTCTTGTATTTCAAGAAATTTTATATCATCTAACTAAATATTTTCTACTTTAAAATATTAATTATCAAAATTTTAAAAATATTTATTACTTGAAAATTTAAAAAATCATAGAAAATTTATTTATCATAAAACAATTCTTTAAATCATAACTAACATTTCATGTCCATCCATAAAATTTTTTGATGAAATAAAATATTACAAATTATATTTATTTTAGTATTAGTTATGTCACTTATTTGATTCTTCTTTTAATAAATCTATTATTGCATCGTCCTTGTTTCATAATTAAATTTAAATAATCAGTGTATAAGAATTATAAATAAATTATAATAATGTATATAATATGTTTAGCTTCATAATGATAATTTTATGTCAAAGATATATCTTATATAAATCTATTTTAATTTATTTAGTAATAAGAGACATGATTATGAAATATTTGTTTTTTACATTAAATAAAATGGTATAAATGTAATAATCACACCCAAGTGGCTAAAAAGGGAAAAAATTTGGCCAAAGTATTATATTGGTTGGTAATAAGTTATCCAACAATATTAGGACATGTTTTATGGTAGTTTAACATTATTATAATAGTATTTTTACCTTTAATTACTCGATTTACTTTCATCGTGGTAAATAAAATACTAAAGTAACTATTCACTAAAAATTATTTCTCCCATATTAGATATAAATTTTCATACTAATTATAACCATTTATGTAAATTTTTAAAAATTCCATTCAAATAAGTAAATAAAATTAATTTAAAATTATTTATGTTCATAGATTGTGGAAACAAATTTTTAAAGTAAAAACATTCAAAAGTTAAAAATAATTTTATATCCAATTTCAATGATAAATATATTACAAAAACCTAAATTTGATTTACTGATAAAAATTAATCCAGTTAAATTTTAAAAATAATTAAAATGATAACTTAAGAATAAAAATAAATTATACAAAAGAACACTTTTGAATTAAAATGTAGTATTTTCACTATTAAAAATAACATTTTTCATAAAAATACCTAAATTCCACCCAAAGTAAATTTTATATCCCGCTTTCTAATATGAATTTTATTTTGTGAAATTGAATTTCAAAAATTGAAAAAAAATTGGATTTAAAATATGTACTCTATCAAAAGGCATTAAAAATGCATTTTTTAAAAATACTCTTTTTATGTATAAAATTTAATTTCTTCTTATATATCATCTAGAATACATATAAAATGAATTTTAAACAGCATATTGAATTTATATTTCATTAATATAATCAAATATGATTGATTTAGTTTTTTTATAAACACAATTATTCTCAGTTAAATAGTTTTTCATAAAAACACCTTTTTATTTTCATTTGCCATTAATTTTATAGCTAGTGAATCATTAATAAATATGTGTATAAACTATTTTCATAATTTATTTAATATTATTCATTATCTCTATTCTAAATACTATGATATGACTACAACATAAAATAATAATATTAATAATATATTAGTTTTTGTTATAACTCAATCTTCTGTGAAACATATGATTTCAGAGAAACCCATTATTCTCTGTTGGGTACTTGATCAGACATAACTTCCCTTTTAATGAAAAATTACTATATAATTCCTAAATATTAAAAAATATTATTATTCTATAATTACCTGGGATGTTACATCCTTCCCCCATTTTGGAAATTGCATTCTCGCAATTTTAAATTTGGGCTCGGTAACTAAGGATTCACTTTTCAAAATAACATCATTGAAATAACATATCAGAAAAAGAGTCAATAAAACCTCCAAATTAAAATAAATAAATTGAGGTGAATGGGTAAAATGAGATACTAGGATTCCATGTAGGAAAACATAGATATGGGAAAAAATAACCATTATGTTTTTATGGAGAGTGATAGAAAACATTAGGAGGAGAAAGTTATAAATCAAAAAACCATAAATTTTTTGATTGGTTAAACAATCTTTTATTTAATATAAGAAAAAGTAAATGGATATCATTTTTGTTTTAAGATCATTTTTATCACCTTTTGGAATTATTTTACTACTTGTTCTAAGAACATAAAGAAATATACTTACTTGAAAAGTATCATTTCATCCTTTAATCAAATTCCACCAAAAAATCATATTTTTCTCCCAACGATGAGTATTTAAGATGATTTTTTCATGATTGAATCAATTTATAGATTATCACATAGTCCAAAAAATATTAACTATATATTTATTCTGTCATGAAACACAAACCAAAACCAAAATTGTTAGGATAAAATAAGATAATTCTCCAAAATTAACAAACCTTTATTTGATAAAAAAACTACATCAATATCCAAAATTCAACATTGATACCAAAGTTTAACATAGAAAATTATGAAAATAAATATTCGTAAAATTCCTTACAATTTTCAAAACTATGATTGAAAACCAAAATTTAGATAGATTTGATCCCATATTCTTCCAAGATAAATTTTTAAAATTAATCTCCAAATGAATACAATTACTCTGGAAGTATCACTAAAAATTGATTTTCCTAATAATCATCAAGACACACTAACCATTTTATTGAAAAACATTAATCCCCATATTTATATCATTGATTAATCCAAAATATAATTCATCCTTTATTTGAAAAATAAAATACTGTTTCATTTTATTTACATTGATCTTATAGTGTTCAAAAAATAGTGAACATCTTTTGAAATAATATTAATCACTTAATCATCAAATCATTTTGAAATATCAGGGATATCCATGTAATAAAACATGAATTCCAAAAAAATAAAATTATTCTTATTCCATAAACTAACTAAACTAAAAACTAAAAAGGTCATAATAACTACCAAATTCACGTAGGCCTTTAGTATGTGATAAAGAATTATTTCCCTTTGGTAGTGGGTTCTATTCATAAGACCTTTCCAGACGTGAAAATTTCTCACCCATCCTATGGGTTGTCATTTTTCTAAAACTATACCATTCTTATATTATTATTAAAATATGATAATTTTCTCAAAAATAAAATTAACATGTTTTATCCTGAAATGTTATCTGACCCCCTTCATTTTTCATCCCAAAATGTAATAACCCTTATTTAACTCAAAAAAATGAATATATGAATCCTAAAGGATATCCATTACTTTATAATTATGTCCACAAAAGGCAGTTCATCTGCAAATTACTTTTTCACATAAAACGGCAGGGTTTCATATGAAACAACTACAAAAAATCGTCAAAAGTACCCCCAATATGAAAAGAGTATTAATACTTTTAAACATCTCCACATATTTAACTATACCATAACTATTAAATACATTATATATGGATATCTTTATATTTCAATGTTCATTATAATCCATTAACTATGAAATTTAACATTATTTCTTAACACGACATTCCTGAAAATAAGAAAAAATGGATTATAAAATTATGATTCGTAAATATCAATTGGATCATGTTTCATACATTATGGATAAGAATATAATTCACAACTTGAATCCAATTTTCCGGATCTAATGGGTGTTCATTTTCTCTTTCTATAGGTTTTCCTACTTTCAAAAAGTAAACTTTCACACCACTTCTGGTATTTAACCTATCTAATGATTTTTTTGAGTTGAGATCTTTAAATCATAGGACACTGGTACCATGATGAATAAAATTATTTTAAAAATGAGTAGGTGTCGGATAACTCAAAAAATTTGTTACATGTGATTCAAATACTCAAGAAATTTTAAATATAATTTAAACATTATTTTTGATATCAGTGATGATAAAATCGTTGTGTAGGGGTAAGAGGGTTAAAAAATATCTTTGTTCCTTTCATATTGAAAAATTATCCTTGATCTGCTAGAAATAATAATCAATTAAATATAAAACAAATTATTAAAATTAGAATCCTCTATAATGTAAAGATAACATAATTTTTTTTATAATACTGCAGTACATCAACCTACTTATATCATAGTTGATTATGTTATTATCTAATACAACTAATTTACCATTGTACTCCAAAATTTTCAATATTATTATAACACTCTTGGATATATTGGATCTTTAACCAACACTCATATAAAATCCTATCCAATAAAGTTGTCTAAACCTTTCCCTATAATACCAAATATAAGGACATGAACTTAAATGTAACAAAATTTTGAGTTAAGTGAATAAATATACTTCATTTTGACATTTGGGATCTTTTCATGTAAGATGATTTAGAGAATTAGGCTATGACTTTTACATAAAAAAACCATGGAAATAAAAAGTGGACACATCCAATTGTATCTATTTATTTCGTAAAACTAAAACATTAAAAATGAAACATGTATTATTTTCATGTTTAATCACAATAAATTTACCTTGATCCCATATTTGACTCCATTCTCCCTTAAATCCTATGAAAAATATTTCAAAACATTATATGAGTACAAAAATCTCATAAAAGGATACACAGTAAATGAAAATTGTGGGTCTTTCAAAAAAAAGTAAACCATGAACACTATCATAATGTAAAAAAATTCACCTTAAAGAAGTAGTAGATACATTACATGTTTAGTAACCTCATTTATTAATTTTTTTAATCAAAATATTACCAAAAATCCCATATAATGAACATATAACATATAATGGTAATTTGGGACATAATCATACCAAAATCTAATAACCATACGATCAACTTATATACTCAATATTAGAAATAGTGTAGTCATACAAGAAACATTCATTACCAATTAATTAGAGGTTTAAACATAACCATATGTCATTGGTTTATCATGGAACCACCTTTCTTTTTCTTTTCAGATAACGACCCATCAAATCTCAAAGAACTATTACATAATCATATTACATAGAAGATTGAAATTATCAAAATTTCAGTCAAAAAATTTGATTTGAAAATACAAAAAATATTTTATAGATATTGAAATAACCAATCAATTATCAAAACCATATTCAATATCAAAATACCTATAAAAGGGAATAATTTAATTATTTTTCATTTAAAAACATTAAGGCTTTTGTGGAATATGAATATCAAATAATGGTCACAGTGATAGAGAATTGGTTTTCATCATATAAATTAAAAACAAACCTTTTTATATTTTTTGAAACACTTCATATAAAAATATTAATTTTGATGAACTTTTAATGAAATTAAATTCCATAGGGGTTGATTTTACACTATATAAAATAAGGTGGTGTATGACTCCAAAATATGCCTCAATAAAAGGAGATTGAGATGAAGTTCCAAACAAGGACCCCGTTATGAAAACAAAAGAAAGAAATTTTCAATTTTCAATTTTAAAACATTCATGTATATATAAATACATTCATAAAAACCATTTTTAAAATAAGGAAATTAAACAAAAATATTTATAAGAGTAAATCATCAATAAATTAAAACGAGGTTTTGAGTTAGATAGTCTCTTACCTTGAGTCTAAATTGTCTCGTACGTTATTTATCTTACATAATAGTAAACATAGGTTAATTTATTCTTTAATTAGATCCTTTTTAAATTTTATTGTTCCATTTATACCACTTATTTTATGTTAGAATAATTACATAATTATTCAAGTTCATATTGGATGTTTTGTCGATATTTATTACTTGAGTCGAAAATGAACCTAGTATGATGTCAAAGGCCCATATAGTCATAAGTCCATAATCTATAGAATAATATTCATTAAATAATAAAATCTTTTATATATAATTTATACTATTAAATCTATTCATGAAATATTAACATGTATAATGAATAATATTACAGTGATGGTGATTGTAGGTCGTACGTATGCATGAGTAACAGTTTTATTTTTTCAGTGATCATCACGGAGATTAGGTAAATATTATTTTTATCTTTCCAAATTATAATAATAATATTAATATCAAATTAATCATTTAAATATACTTATATATATTATCCATGTGATGTGGTGATTAAGAACAAATCATATCGCTTTAGGGAGGTGATAGTTCTATCATACGCTGGAACACCATTATCATTTTTATGTGCATAGAAATTACTAATTTAATTGATATATAATTCTCTTATAATGATATATATTTCATGAATATCACATATAGACATTAATTCCATCATTATAACCATTCCTGAGATACAGTTTTGGAAAATGAATTATATCAGTTCGTGGAGGTGATAGTTCACACATAGACATGAATGAATAATTCATTTACTATTTGATGGAAGTGGACATAGAATTAGGTGATTATATTACAATAATAAAAAATAATTAAATTTAGGATAATATAGTTACTATAACAGCAAGGTTTAAGGATATTTTAATGAAGATGGAGAAGAAATAAAATAGAAAGAATTAAAATAAAAACATTGCCATTCCTTCAGATGATCACCGTTCATAACATCGTAACACATCTAAAAAGGGCATTGTACATAAAATAATATTTCAATAATGTGTTTAGTTATTATAGTATGGTTTTTGGGAAGATATTGGCCCAAGGAAATGGGTTTTTAAGTGTGAGTTGTAGAGAGTAATGGGTTCCCTTTTTTGGAGAGGGGAGGGGCACCCTTAGAAACCATTAAAATATTAAAAAAATATAAATTAAAGTTTAACTCCAAATGAATCCAAATTATGTTATTTATAAGATAACATGTTGATGGATTCAAATAATCTCAAAAAATAATTTTTGTATGACATTTATTGGTTTAATTTTAAACCTTATCATTTTGTTTTACCCGTTTTTAACCTTTTTAATTCTTGACATTTTTTAAAGTAATTTACACTTTAAAGACAAAATAATAACCATAACCGGACAAAAGTCCAATGAATGAGTCATTAATGAAATTTAGAGAAATACAAAAACTATTTTATAGAATCATATTTCTAATAAATTTTATAACATTTTATAACATATTTTATATTTTATAATATTTATTATGTCAATTTAGAAGCTTTTCATGACATGACTTTTTTAAAAAAATTATGACAACTTTATTTCATAAAAAAACTACATTAACCCATCACTATCACTTATAATGTTTCCATAAAATTCATGTATGACATAAAATATTTAAAATTTTGTTTATTTTAATACTATTAATATGACATATATGATTCTTCCATTAATAAATCAATTCTTTCATTGTCCTTGTGTCATAATTAAATTTAATTATATAATATCTAAAAATTATAAATAAATAATTATTATTTATATAATATTTTTATATTTATAGTGAAAATTTATAGTTCAATATATCAGTTATATAACCCCATATTAAAATTGTTCTTATTATAAAAGACATGATTATGACATTTGTTTTTACTTAAAATAAAATGTTATAGATGTCATAATTACACCCCAGTGGATTACCAAGGCCAAAACATCGGCCCAAGTATTCTATGTTTCAACAATAACTCATTAAATATTATTATTAAGAGTGTTATGGTAGTTTTATATTATTAAAATATTAAGTATACCACTAATTACCCGATTTACCTATTATCATGTAAACATAATACTAAAGTTATTATTCACAAAAAAAATTATTTTGTTCATATGAGAATAAATTTTTTATACTGATTAAAACCATTTATGTCTAAGTTTCAAAATAAATTTCAAATAAGTTACCAAAATTAATTTAAAAATAATTATATTAACGGATCGAGGAAACTGGTTTTTAATGTAAAAACGATCAAAAGTTCAGAATGTTTTTGTATCCAATTTCAATGTGAATATGATTAAAATTAATTAAATTGTATTAACTGATTAAAAATAATCCAATTAAAGTTTAAAACTAATTGAAATAATAACCTAACAATATAAATAAATTTGATGAAAAATAAGTTTTGAATTAAAACGCAGATTTTTCACTATTAAAATATTAAATTTATCAAAAAAATAACAGAAAATCACCCAAATTAAATTTTATGTACTTATTATAATGAAAACGTTTATTAGGTCAAATATAAATTCAAAAATTGAACAAATGCTTAAAACGTTTTCTCCCGTAAAAGGCGGTAACAATTCCTTTTTTGAAAAAGTACTCCTTTTATTCATAAAATTTAATTTCTTCTTATATCATCTCTAAAAATCAAATAATATGAATTTTAAGAATCAAATTGAATTTATATTTATTTAATATAACCCAAAAAGTGTTATTTTATTAGTTGATAAACTTAATTAACCACACATAAATAGTTTTTTAATTTCATTTCTAAATAATTTTCTAACCAATGAATTTTTATATAAACACATGTGAAACCTATTTTTATAATTTAGTTAATAATTTTCATTACTGCAAATATAATGGCTACCAGATAACTATAAAAATAAAATAATATTATTATTATTAAATTATGTTTTTTATATAACTTAGTCTTCTTTGTAATATAAGATTTTCGAGAAACCCGTTGTTTTGTGTTGGGTATGCTATCAAACATAACATCCATTTTAAAGAAAAATTACTCTCTAATCCATAAATATTAATAAATATGTAATATGTAATATTATATAATTATCCTAGATGTTACATCCTTACCCCCTTTTTGAAATCACATCCTTATAATTTTAAATTTGGGCTTGGGAACTATGGTTTCACATCTCAAAATTTCTTTATTGAAATATCAATTATAAAAAGAGTCAACAAAACATACAATTTAAAAGAATGAAATTGAATTAAAAAGGTCACCAAAAATACCAGGATTCCATATAAGAAAACATGTTTATGGAAGGAAAACTAACCTCCATGTTCTGATATAGGATGATATAAAACATGATCAGGTGTAAATTAACAATCACAAAACCATAAATTTTTTATTGGTTATGAATATTTGATTTCATAGTAGGGAAAGTGTAGGGAAATAGTTTTTATTTAAAAATAATTCTCATTGAGTTGTGGAATTAATTTTCTACTTATACTAAGAATATAAAGAAATATACTTACTTGAAAAGTAGATCTTTACCATTTATTCAAATTCCACCATAAAATCATCTTTTTCTCCAAATGATGAGTATTTAAGATGATTTTTTCACACATGAAATGAATTAAAGAGAGTCACATAATCCAAAAAATATTAACTATCTATTCATCATGTTGTTAGTCATTAATATAAACTAAAATTTTATCATCATATTACATAATTTAAAAATAAATGAAACATTATATGGTAAAAAAACTACATTAATCTCCAAAATTTATCATTGATACCCAAAGATCAATATAGACTATTCAATAAATAAGAATCATTAAAATTTTACAAATAATCCAAACTAGTTTTGAAACCCAAAATTCATAAGGAGTTGATCAAACAGTCTTCTAAGATAAATCTTATCATTTATCTTCAAATGAGTTTAATTACTCATGAAGTATCACATAAAAAATTATTTTTCCTAATAATCATAAAGATACAATGAACATTTACATAAATAAATATAGTAACCATAATTTTTTCATTTATTCTTCTAAAATATAATGCAACCAATATTCTTAAAATGAAATAACATAGTATTCTATTTACATTGATCATATAGGGTTCCAGATATGGTGAACATCATTCGAAATAACACTAATCACCTAATAACCTAATCATTTTCCAATACCAAGGATATCCATTTGATAAAAAATAAATTCTCGAAATCTACTTATTCATATTCCATCAAATCGGTTAACTAAAAAAGATAAATTCATACTAACTATGAACTTCACATATGCCTATAGTAGGTGATAAAGATTTTTCACCTTTCGGTTGTGTGTTTGATTCTTTCAGCCTTGCCAGGCGTGATAGGTTGTGACACATCCAAAAAGTATTACTTTTTTTAAAACAGTATCATTACTATGCCATTCTAAAAATATGATAATGTTATAAAAAATAAATATAAAATGTTTTAACCTCAAAGGTTATCTCATACCATTCATTTCTCATACAAAATGTAACAACTAGTAATTACACCAAAAAATATTATATGAACCAAAAAGTCTATTCATAATTTTATAATTATGTCAAAAAAATATAATTCATCCTAAAATAAAATTTTAACAAAAAAAAAATTGGGGTACATTTGAAAAAACTAAAAAAATTCTTCAAATGTACCCCCATCATCAAAAGAGTAATAATACTTTTAAATATTTCCACATCTTTAGGTATACCATAACTATTAAATCTTATATATATATATACATCTTAATATTTAAATGTTCTTTATAATCCATTAACTATGAAATTCTACATTATCACTTAATACCTCATTACTAAAAATAAAAGATATGGATTCAATCCTCAAGATTCATAAATTCCAATCAGATCATGTTTCATACATTTTTTATGAGAATATAATTCATACCGTGAATCCACATTTTATGATCTTCTTAATGTCCCTTTTCTATATTAGCATGTTGTGCTAATTTCAAAAATAAATTTCACACCAGTTCTAGTATTTCACTTTTCAAAAGAGTTGAAAGTGTTGAGATCATGAATACATATGATAAAGATACCATGATCTGTACACTTGTTTTAGAAATGTATAGGTTTTGGATAACTCAAACAATTTCTTATAGGTTATTTAAATACTCAAGAAGTTGTCAAAATAATTCAAACATGATTTCCTAAAAATAGTGATTATTAAATAATAAGTAGGGGATAAGAAAGATATGATGGATCTCTTTCCTTATATCTTGTTGAATGGTCCTTAATCTAGTGGAAAGAATCATCACTTAAACATGAAATAATTCATTAAAGGATAATCCTATATAAGGTACAGATAACACTTTTTTTATAATACACCAATACATCAAATTAATTATATCTCATTTGTTTAGGTTTTTCTCCAATACACATAATTTATGATAATCCCCCAAAGTTTTACATATCTAAATAATCCTCCTATTTTCATGAGATATTTAACCTAAACCCAGATAACATCAGAACCTCTACAATAATCTAAACCTTTCCTCTAATAAAAAATATAAGGCCCAGACCATAAACATTACATAATCTTATGTTATGTCAAGACTTATACTTTATTTCACATTGATGATATTTACATGTTTATATCATTAGATAATTGGGCCATAACTCATGCATAACAAAACAATATAAATTCAAAGTGAACATCTCTAACCTTATGCATTTATTTCATAAAACTAGAACTTTTAAAATAAAACATGATTTATTTTCATGATTAATCATTATAACTTTTCATTGATCCAATAATTGAAACTTTTCTCCCATAAATTCTATCAAAAACATTTCAAGAATTGGTATGAGAACTAAAACCTTAGAAAGAGATACACATATAATGAATACTATTAGTCTTGAAAAAAAATTAAGCTATGAAAACTTTATCATAAAGTAATAATTTTCACCGTAAAGAGGTAGTAAATAAATAAAATTGATTATATTATGATTTATTACCTTTTTAAATCAAAATATTACCATTATACGTAAATAATAAACAGATAATATATAAAGTTAACATGGGATGTTATCATACAAACATGGAAACACCATACGATCCACATTTATACATATCACTATTATAAATGGAATAGCTATATGGATGACTTACTAGCAATTTTATTTGAGTTTATAACAAAACCAACCATCCTTATTTTATCATATAACCACCTATCTTTGGTTTATCACGTAACCACTCATAAAATTTCCAAGTACAATTATATAATCATAACCCATAAAAGATTGAAATTATCAACATTCCACTAATAAAATTTCATTTCAAAAAATAATAATAATTTAAAGATATTGAGATAATATGTACATTATCAAAATAATATTCAATATCAAAATACCTAGAAAATTGATTATTTGATTTATTTTTCATTTAGAAACATTAATTTTTGTAGAGGAAACCAAATATCAGATAATGGTTATGGTATCTTAGAAGATGTTTTCTCCATAGATGTTAAAATCATTCATTTTTTCATTTTGAAAAATAGTCATATAAAAAGAATCAATTTGAATACCCTTTAATTAAATTTTAATGTTAAGGGGTTTGATTTGACACGTTATAAAAGAAGGTCGGGGTATAACTCCAAAATATGACTCAGTGAAAAGAGGTTGAGATGAAGTACCTTATAATGATCCATTAATGATAACATTTGAGAGAAATTAAAAATATACCATTTTAAAACCATCATATTCATATAGATACATTTTAAAAACACATTTTTAAAACAATTACAAAAAATAGACATATTTGTAAGAATAAATCTTCAAAACATTAAAACGAGGATTTGTGTTAAAAAGTCCCTTACATTGAGTCTGACTTGTCTGGTCTATTCTTTATCTTCATAAATAATAAAATTAGGTTAATTTATAATTTCATGAGAGAATTTTCTATTTTATTTAATCAATTTATATAACTTTTTTCAATGTTATAATAATTATATATTTATTTTAGATCATATCAAGCATTTTTTGATATTCACAAGTTGAGTCGAAAATGAAATTTGTATGATGATGGTAGTACATGAGGTCATAATTACATCATATATAAAATATTATTCATGATATAATGATAAATTTTACGTATCAATTATAATTTTTAATCCATTAATTAAATATATTCATGAAAAATGACCAATGTTACAATAATGTAGATGGTAAACTATACCTACGCATGAGTAACTGTTTCATTTTTTTCAATGAAATTTTTTTGAAAGTAGGTAAATATTATTTTCAATTAATATAATTATAATAATATAATTAATATTATATTCATCATTAAAATATACTTATATATATTATCTATGGGATGTGGTGATTAAAAATGATTCATTTCGTTTCGTGGAAGTGACAGTTTACACATAAACACGAACAGAGTTTTCATTTTATATGCATAGAAATTAATAACTTAATTGATATATTATTATCTTATAATGATATATATGTCATTAAAAACACATATGAACATTATTTCTGTCATTATAACCATTCTTGAGTGGTAATTATGGAAAATGAATTATATCAGTTATTGGAGATGACAATTCACACGTATGGATGAACGGTTAATTTTTTCAACATTTCATGGAAGTGTTGATAGATTTAGATAAATATATTAACACAATAACATATCAGTATATTTAGGATACTAGATTAATTGTCTCATCATGGTTCAAGGTGATTTTAAGGATGAAGAAGAAGAAATAAAATAGAAACACTTTAATAAAATCAATACAGTTCCAATAGATGATCACCCTTATTTACATATTAACACATATAAAGAGGGTGTGCTTCCTAAAAATAGGATTCAAGAATGTGGGGAGGTATTATAGTAATCTTTATTGGTATATCTGTGCTTAATAAAATGGAATTTTATGTGTGAGTTTTAGAGAGGAATGGGTACCTTTTTAGAAGAGGTGTGAGGCACCGTTGGAATACCTTAAAATATTAATTTAATATAAATTAATTTCTACCATAAAATGACTAAAAACTAATTTATTTATAAGATAATACGAGGATGGAAATAAATAATGTCAAAAAATAATTTAGTTTACTTGTGTTGGTTTTATTTGGAATATTATCTTTTTTTTAATTATTAACTATTCTTTTTAATTGTTAATATTTTATATGGTAATATTCATTTTCAAGGTTAACCTAATGACAATAACATTTTAGAAGACAAATTAATTAGTAAGTAATTAAATCTTGATACAAAACAAAACAATTTGGTTGATGCTTGTAAATTTATATATTTTATAACATTTAACTAAATATTTTATATTTTTAAATATTTAATATCTCAATTTTGACGATATTAATTACATGAATTTTTAAAAAAATCATGACAACATTATGACAAAAAAAACATTAAATCATCACTGACATTTATAAATCATCCATAAATTTCTTGGATGACATAAAATATTTCAAATTTAAATTAATTTAATATTATTAATATTACTTATTTGATTATTTTTTTAATAATTCTATTAGTACATCATCATTGTGTAATAATTAAATATTATTATTGAATGTAAAATAATATAAATAAATTATCATGATGTATGAAATATTTTTATATTTTTAAAAAACACTTTATATTCGAATATTTCACTTATATAACCCCATATTAAATTTTTTTACTAATAAAAGACATGTTTATGACATCTTTGTTCTTAGTTTGAAAAAATGTTATAAATATTTTAATAACACCAAAGTGGAATCAAAAGGACAAAACATCAGAGCAAGTATTTTATTGGTCGAAAAGAACTCATCAAATAAGATTTTGATAAGTGTTAGGGTAGTTTTATATTTTTATAGTATTTGTTTATGTTTAATTACATGATTTTTCTATAACCGTGGTAAATAAAATAATAAAGTTACAATTCATGAAAAATTATTTCATTCTTATTAGATCATATTTTTCATTGTATTTTAAATAATTTAATTCCCTTTTGGAAAATTCAATCCACATAAGTGATTAAAATTAAGTTAAAATTAATCCAATTTAAGGACTGAGGATACATGTTTTTAATGTAAAAATGTTCAAAAGTTCACAAAGTTTTTATATCCAATTTCAGAAATAAATTGAATACAATGACCTAATTTGGATTTTTTAAAAATATACTATAATTAAAAATTAAAACTAATTAAAAGGATAATCTAACCATATAAATAAATTACATGAAAAAGCTTTTTTGAATTAAAATGCAATATTTTTCACTATTAAAATATGAAATTTATCATAAAAATACCACAAAAATAACCCAAAGTAAATTTTTATATCCCTATTCCAAATAATAAGTTTATTTTTACAAATATAATTTATAAAATTAAAAATATATATATTTAATATGGGTTCTCCATCAAAAAGGATGAAAATTTCTTTTTTTGAAAAAATATAATTTTCATGCATAAAATTTAATTTCCTTTAGTATCATATATAGAAAAAATGTAAGATGATTTTTAAACAAAATATTGAATACATATTTCACTAATATATTACCACAATATTTATTTTATTATTTAAAATAAAATCATTCAAACATAAATAATTTTGATAAAATCACGTTTATATTTTCATTTCTAATTAATTTTCTAACCAATAATTCATTATATTAACATGTGTTAACCCAATTTTCATAAATTTTTTTAATATATTTCATTTTATCTATTATAAAATCTATTAAATAAATAAAATAAAGAATAATAATATTAAAAATATTTTTTTGGTATTACTCTGTCTTTTATGCAATTTATGATTTTGGAGAAACCCATTGTTGCATATCGGGTACGCTATTTGACATATCGTCCATTTTAAAAAGAAACATTTATATATAATTCATAAATATTAATAAATATTAATTTATTTGGTATATAATTAACTTTAATTTCTCAATATTACTTCTACATTATTTCTTTCAACATGACAATTAATCAGAAATAACGTTCATGCTTACGTGTGACATATTGTCTCCATGAAGGGTGTATTCGGTTTAATGCTTATATATCATATAGATTTTTATAATAGAGACATAATATATATATATATATACATTATATTTATATAATGATTTAAATTATTTAAATCATGTTATAATGTACAAATTCCAATGATATGACAAATTAAGACAAATGCAAAGAATAAAGAAAATATTACCTAAAGTGAAACCTTAACATAAAATTGTTATCAAGCAGGTAATATAACTTCATAATAATACCATATGATGAATTATTTATAATAATATATGTATTTAAAATACTTATAACAAAATTATATTCATTATAAAGGTTTTTTGAATGAGTATGATGAGAGTCAAGACACAAGCTAAGTGGATTTCATCTCACTTTTATTTATGTGAGATACATCCTATATTCACCACAATTTCCTTTTCTGTGATGTATGTAATATCTATAAATTTATTTAATATATTGTAATTAAATTTATGTGTATTCAAAAATCCATTTGTGATATTTATTTCCCGGGTTTTAGGTTTCCAAAGTTACCAAATCGAAAAAATAATTTTTCCTCAATTTTCATTCTTTGTGTCTCATATTTTTTAGGAAAATATATTCAATTTTAACGTATAAATACATTCATTTTATATGTTATATAATGAATTTTATTCTTCTCTTGATATTTTAGGCTTCATTTTATTTCCTTTTATTACATGGAAAAAATAGTATCATGTTACCAAGTTATAATAGTTTATTGAGAAAATTTCATCACTTTTCAATATTATTTATGTTTATGCTTTCTTCGAGTAAATATAATAATCCATCTCACAATAAAATTTATTAATTTTATTTTCATCGGTTTATTAATTATTTAATCATTTTTATACAATTTATTATACTCTATGTTATATAATACAGTAAATAAATTCATATTATGAATGATTGACTTTACTCTTTATTCACATGAAAATTTGTGTTTCTTTAAAATTATGTTTTACAAAAAGGGTTTCCTCGAATATTCTACAAATAACATATTATCATTAGAAAAATAATTTACCCTTTTTTTCTTTTAATAATTTTTTATAATGAATCATCTTGTCTATTTTCAAATGAGGCATTGTCTATCCTTTTTAACATGAAAAAATAATGTTATTTTTACCTCGTATGACATGTATGGAATTATCCAACATCAATCCTTTCATAAATTCTTTTTTATGTCTGGTGAATAATTTTTAAATTTTTTTTTTCAAATATATTTTCAAATATAAAGTATTTCAAAATGATTATATGCCTTATTTATAAGTTTTCAAAATATTTTAAATGAAAATGGATTTCAGGAAGGTTTAATGATTTAAAAAAACTTTTTGAATGAAGAAAGTATATTTTACTTAAGAAATTTTTTGAAAATATTTTTCCATGTTTTTTCTATATAAAATGTCATCCATTTAGGTTAATAACTTCCATCTAAGATGTAAAGACATGTAAAATTCAAGGGAAATTTTTTCTTAATTTTCTTTGGAATTTTTCAAGAACGCAGTTTCTAATGGCGCCTGATTCCGAGGCCCAATGTGCCCAGAATTATTTTCCAAAGTTTAGCTCGGGAAAGTTCAGTGAACGAACGAGCGGGTTTTCCTAACTTTTGAACCGGTGCTCGGAATCGAAATATGAGGGCACCGATGAACTCGCAGTGCCAGTAATTTCTTAAGAAGACTTTTTTCTGGAGTTGTGTTTTCTTGGGATGAGTTTTTTAATTAAAGTGAGGGATAGTAATATAATTGTTAGGGGGCCGCGCAACCCCCCCCCCCCCCCCCCCCCCCCGCTCCGCGGCTTCCTCTCTGCCACGTAGGCCGAGCCGCGGCAGGCCATGCGGCCGGGCTGCGCCGGACGGGCCGGACCACACCGGCTCGGCCGGGCCATGCCCTGATGGGCCGGACCCAGACCCGGGTTGGCTCGACCCAGTTCGGGCCGACCCATGGGGGGTTGGACCGGGCCGGGCCGGGCCCAGACCCCCCATTTTAGGATTGTTTCCATTTGAACGCCCATAACATGGGCTACGGACCTCCGATCGATGCACCGTTAGTTGTGATGCGATCCTTGGATCGAGATGGTCATTTTAGTATATTACACTCTGGGTTTCACAGATCTTTGGGTTCGGCCGGGTTGGTTCGGATATGAAACCAATCGGGCCGTCGGAGCGGAAACACTTATAACTTGAGCTCCGGACGTCCGATTGACGTGCCGTCGACTTTGTTGGATTCCTCTTGATGAGACAGAACTTTTAGAAAACTTCTCTTGAGTTTTGGATGCAGTTGTATAGTGTCCGGGTTGGATTGTACCTGAATTCCAACGGTGCCCCTAGAACGGAAAAGCTGATAACATTCAGACTGGACGTCCATTTGATGAACCGTCAGTGGCGTTGGTGATCACGTTGAGAAAAGGTCCCTATGAGTATACCCTATGTGATTTCATGGCACAATTGAGAAATGGTCGGGTTGGTTTGTACACGAAACCAACGGGGACCCGGGGACGAAAAGGCTAATAACTCACAGACCGGGCGTCCGATTGAAGTGTTGTCTGCTGCGTTGAGAACCCTTTGAAGAGGTGGTCCTTTGAGATACTTCTTCATGGGACTTTGTGATAATTGCATTATCAAACAGTAGCTTGTAGAGCGGACCCTCCCGAAGAAGATCGTGTGGAGTATGGAGACCGTGTAGCCGGCTGAGACCTTACCACTGCTTGACCAATCGACTCGGTGTGTTTCGGATAGCCCAGTGGAGAGCACTTGGTTATAGCGGCAGACCCACGGTAGAGGAGCGCTTGGTTGTAGCTGCAGACCCGTGGTACACAACAGAAGGAGTACCTCTGAAGGCTATGAGGGGGAGCAATTGGTTGTAGCTGCAGACCCACGGCGGAGGAGCGCTTGGTTGTAGTGGTAGACCTGCGGTACACAACAGAAGAAGTACCTCTAGAGGCTTTGAGGGTGAGTGCTTGGTTGTAGTGGCAGACCCATGGTGGGAAGCGATTGGTTGTAGCAGCAGGCCCACAGTACTCAACAGGAGGAGTACATAGGTAGTCTTAGGTTAGTGAGCAGTACCTCGGAGTCGTGACAGGACCACTGTACACTCCAGAGACAGGACTCTTCAGCAGTTACGGTTTCGATAATGAAAATACTGGTTTGAGCTGAGTCTTTTATCATTGTGTATACCTCATGTTTGAGATGGGTCACTTGATAACTTAGGTATATGTATGGGCATATAACTGGGTAGTGGTTATCCATTGACTTTATAATCATTGTGTTTCCTCATGATTGAGATGGGTTACTTGATAACATTGGTATATGTATGGGCATATACCTAAGTAGAGGTTATCTTTTGACAACTTACTTGTGGTTATCCATGTTAGTTTTAGTGATACCTTGAGGGTCTTGGGGTCCCTACTGAGTATAGTTATACTCACCCCTGCACGGGATAGGCCTGCACCTCATTGTGTTGGTTGCAGATGACGAGCAGTGGTGACGGAGGCCGAGTGTTCGAGGATTGGACGGTACCCGGAGGTAGACCACACGATGCGTCAGTACCCGGAGGTGGAATTCACGACAAGACAACACACGGAGGAGGTTGACGGGAGAGAGCATTGTGGAAGCTATCTGTACCTACCCTTCAGGTAGGATCCATGGTGGATGATCCAAGAGCTGCGCCATCTGTACCTACCCTTCAAGTAGGATCTGAAGAGGATGACCCAGGAGCCGCTCCCGTTCTTCCAGCTTGTGTATTTTTCTATTGTACTTTTTTTCAGTTGTAGTAGTACTTTCAGTTGGGTTTGTATTATGACCCATTTACGTTTCAACACTTTCTTTTATACTTAGTGTTTTACTTCCGCTTGTACTCTATGGTGTTTGTTTTCTTTTATAAAGGCAATTCCTTCCCATTTATTGGTATTTACGCCTTTGGTGCTAGTCGCCAGCCCCTGGCCTATGGGAGGCGGGCTTGGGGTAGTCACAGCATGGGCCCCGAGGACGGGTCATGAAAAATTGGTATCAGAGGAGTCGGTTCTACCGCAGAACTTATAACTCTGATATTTTATTTCTGGGATGCCATAGTGTTAAGGGTACTGAGAGTGGTCTTCAGTTCAGGGAGTCTAGTGTTTGTGCGGGTGGCTGACGTATCCATACACTAGGACCCTGAAAACTGATTTCTGACTTTGTGCATGAAAACACTAATTGCGTATGTGTTTCCATAAGTTTTTAAAAGTCATCTCAAACTTGGTCATCTCACCAGGTATAATCGTTTGACTATGTCACGTTATTTCTTTCAGGATGCCTTTTCACGGATGACCAGCTAGAGCCCAGAGGGATGTGTGTACTGACAGCCTCTCGAGCGACGAGGCTTCGGTACAGGGCCCTCTTGCAGTTGAGGAACCAGTGGAGGCACCAGTGGTACTACCATACGTTGGGCCACCGATGCCACCAGCCCCAGCAGTAGGTGATGCACACCACTTGATCGCACTGCACGAGTTCATGCGCCAGAGGCCACCCAGGTTCCAGGGAGAGACAGACCCGCAGGCGGCTAAGGATTGGTTGGAAGATGTGGTGAGAGTCTTCAGGCTAGTGGGGACGCCAGCAGACTTCATGGTGATCTTTGCTGCCAGCCTTCTTCCGGCAATAGTAGGCAGGTGGTGGAGCCACTTGTTTCAGTTTTTCAATGGGATGACCTTCGCATGGGAAGACTTCGAGACCTTCTTCATGGCGGAGTTTGTGCCAGTAGCTCTACACCCCGAGCATGTACAGGATCTGCTGCCTTTGCCGCTGGATTTTTGATCAGTAGTCGAGTCATCTGTGGGAAGTAGAAAGATGATGCAGAGGTCCAAGAGGACCAGAGCCAGTCGTACGAGGAGCAGAAAGTGTTATGAATGCGGCAGGAAGGGTCAGCTGGCATGTGACTGTTTGAATCCTCGCACAGTTGATCTGCAGGCTTTGGAGGAGCCACCGAGGCAGAAGCAGCGGCGGGTGCTTAAGAAACAGCCGAGCAGTGGACAAGGCCGTAGAGCTCCGGGAGAAGGTGGACAGGGGCAGAACTAGTGGATACGTCCCTTGTACTTCTAGTTCCATATTGCTATTGTATTTGTGTCTTTTTACTATGAGCTGCAATAATAAAAAGACACTTAACTTTGTGATGTTTTGTTTCCTGTCCTTTTGATTGGTTGATTCTGAGTGGTCCCGCTTAAAACTGTTGACTTGACCCTCACTTTCGATATTTCTACTGGAGGAGACCCAGTAACCTCACACTGATGCCGATAGTGTGACTCGACCCTTGGAGGCGAGAGTGACAGTTGGATCTCTTGGTAGTAACGTCGAGGCCTTACAACTTCATCCATGGCATGAATACATCATTCAAGTCAGGATTGACTGTATTAGGCAATGGGCATGGTTCAAATAGGGGATGAGACCGAGTTTCTCTTTTTAGCAAAGGAGAAATTTTAGCAGCTCTTTCAGATCGTAGGCAAAGAAGGTGCAGATCATCCAGGGGCGGATGAAGACTGAACAGTGCAGTAAGAAATAGGAAACCGGCAGCAGTCTTAGAGAATCGGGCATGTTAAATTTTTCAAGAAGAGGAAACTTTAAGGAGAGATCAGTCTATGAAGAATCAGACGTGGAGGAAGTGCTAGGAGAGCAGCATGAGGTGGTGTATATTTTAACAAGCTACAACCACCCGCCTTAGTCATCCCGGCCAGGCTCAGGGAGCTGGAGGGAGGTGGAAGAGTGCGGCTGCATGCGGTCAAGGAGTGTGACCCAATGGCTCTAAAAATGATTCAAGGGACAGTCTGTATCCACTACTAGCTGCTGTAGTAAAAGACGTCGATATGAATCATTCCTTCCTTTCTCAATTATTGTCCCAGACCTAGAGTTTCCAGTAAGCCGTAGACTTGACCCTCACGTTTGGAGATACCTTGGGAGAAGACTCGATAATCACACTTACGTTGACGGTGTGGTCTGACCCTCGAGGTGAGATTTCTGTTGGAATCTCTTGGTGGTAGTGTCGAGGCCATACGACATTGGTTTGACTATGGACTGGGAAATCACAGTTCATACACAAATTGACAGTATTAGGAAAAAAGGTTGTGGTTTAACTATGACATCGGGATGGGTTTTCCTTGGATGGAAAAAAGGAAACCCTAGGCAGCACAGGATAAACTCATGCATAGGAGGGTGTGACCTATCACTCTTGAGTTTCTCATCCTTACCCTCATGGCAGCAGTTGTTTTGAGTTTCAATTCTAACAAGAATTGGAGACCTCTAGAGTTCGAGGATGACGATCACGTCCTTATACGACTCTCACCTCTATGAGGTTTACTAAGATGTGGCCAAGACGGCAAGTTATCTCCGAGGTTCAACGGACCTTTCTAGGTCCTCAGCTTGGTAGGCGAGGTGGTTTACCACTTGACCCATCCACCTCAGTTGCACCGGGTGCACGATGACTTCCACGTATCTCAACTGAGGAGATACGTGATCAACCCTTCTCATATCATCGACCATGATAAGCTGGACGATGGAGATGGGGTGACTTTCACGGAGGTTCAAGTGGGGATCGAGGATCGACAGGAGCGGATCCTACGAGGATGTTCGATTCCTTGGGTGCACTTTCTCTGGATGTACGGGAACCTCCAGGTGAGCACATGAGAGCGGGAGGCACAGATGCGTGCTCAGTACCGCTTTTATATCCCTAGTTTGTGTTAAAGCTTTACGAGAACGTAAATCCCTACGATGGGAGTAATTTTCAAGACCCGTAAAATTCAAGGGAATTTTTTTCTTAATTTTCTTTGAGATTTTAGAAGAACGCAGTTTCTGAAGCCTCCTGATTCCAAGGCCCGGTGTGCCCGGAATCATTTTCCGATGTTTAGCTCGGGTACGTTCAGTGAACGAACGAGCGGGTTTTCCTAAATTCTGAACCGGTGCTCAGAATCAAAATCTGAGGGCACCGATGAACTCGTAGCGCCGGTAATTGCTTAAGAAGACCCCTTTCTGGAGTTTCATTTTCTCAGGATGAGTTCTTTAATTAATGTGAGGGATAATAATATAATTGTTTTACAATTATATTTTTATTTTCTTGTTAAGTGGATTAAGTGTTGTGTCACAACACTTTTCCTCTCTCTTATGTGGTTATAACCTATGTAAGGGAGTTAGGGGTGGGACCCACTTGTTGATAACTGCCTTTGAGAGGATTAAGGTGGGTGGGGCCCACACGAGCCCAACCCCTCACCTTCCCCTAACTTTCATAACATTTCCCCTCTTAATTTTTTTAACTCTCAAAAAGAACCCCCCCCCCCTTTAAATAAAGTCAACTCATTAATTGTGTAGGTTTTTCAAGTAATTAATTCTTGGATTCATTTGAATTTCAAATGAATTCTGTTGGCTTTTGTGTTAATTAAATAAGACTAAGTCTTATTTCGTGGGAGGATAGTTGATGGTGCGAAATGATTTTGGGAGGAAAGCTATAAGTTCCAAAGGACGTTCTTCCTCCTTGAATAACGCGAAGAATGAACCTTCACCGACGAAGAACACCGACCTCTGATGAAGGAAAGTGGTGAGAGACTCCTTCCTCGGAGATCGACGACGCGACGCCGTGTAATGCGACGCCAACGAACCTCTCCTTCCGCGACGTTAAATTCTGCGACGAACCTTCGTTCAACGATTACATCAGGTAGGGGAATTTTATTTGGTGTTCTCTTATCTTTTGAGAAAATAACGACGAGCGCGGACAAAACTTTTTCTGGTTGATCCGCGGATCATTCGTTCATGCAGGTTGATGTTGAGGTTTATTGTTTTTTCCCGTTAATTGTTTCCTTTGATGTACGTTGACTTCTTTTTGTTGTCCGCTTGCTATCATTATAACGGGAGGAGGTCGGACCGCACAAACACAGCCGACCCTCCTCCCCCTTGTTGTTGATTATGTTGTGGCATGAACAAAGGCGACGCGGTGAAATGGCACCACGCGAAAACATAGAGAATTATGGAAAGGATGCGTGGCGCCGTCGCGCCGCGCCATTGAGGCTGAACGAAACCACGGCCAGAGTCGGGGCCGCGGAGGCGATTCGAAGACTCCGCTGGTTGAATGTTGAGCGCGGATTGATGGGCGGAGACAAACAGGGCCGCAAGGTAATTTTGAAGCTTTCGCGATAAAGATTGAGACAAGAGATGAACACTGGCACAGACGGATTTGAAAACGGACCACCGGAGAAACTCTGGTGGCCTGCAGAAACCCTGGAGACGCGGGTCGCCGGCGCGGCACCGCCGGCAACCGGGGGCGGCAGCCAGAGATGTCCAGCTGCCAGGAGGCAGCGGCGCCCTAGCACCCCACCAGAGAAAACAAACCGCCGTGGCTTGCCGCGGTGGTGCAAACCGCCACCGGAATAAATCAGTGGTGCGGGGGCCGCGCAACCCCCCCCCCCCCCCACTCCGCGGCTTCCGCTCCGCCACGCTGGTCGATCCGTGGCGAACCATCTGTTCGGGCCACTCCAGTCGGGCCGGACCACGCCCCGATGGGCCAGACCCGGACCTGGGACGGGTCGACCCGGTTCGGGCCGACCTAGGGGGGGTTGGGCCGGGCCGGGCCGGGCCCAAACCCCCCATTTCCGATTGTTTCCGTTCGAACGCCCATAACATGGGATACAAACCTCCGATCGACGCACCGTCAGTTGAGATGTGATCCTTGGATCTAAATGGTTGTTTTGGTATATTACACTCAAGGTTTTGGATAACTTTGGGTTTGGTCGGGTTGGTTCGGATATGAAATCAACCGGGCCCTCAGAGCGGAAACGCTTATAACGTGAGCTCCGGATGTCCGATTGACGTGTCGTCGACTTTGTTGGATTCCTCTTGATGAGACAGTACATTTGGAATACTTCGACTGAATTTTTGTTGCAGTTGGATAGTGGATGGGTTGGATTGTACACGAAATCTAACCGGGCCCCTGGAACTGAAAAGCTGATAACTTTCAGACTGGACGTCCATTTGACGAACCGTCAGTAGCGTTGGTGATCACGTTGAGAAACAGTCCCTATGAGTATAACATATGTGAGTTTGGAGTACAGTTGAGATACGTTCGGGTTGGTTCGTACACGAAACCAACCGGGCCCCAGGGACGAAAAGGCTAATAACTCACAGACCGAGCATCCGATTGACGCGCCATCTGCTGCGTTGAGACCCCTATGACGAGGCGGTCCATTGAGATATTTCTTCATGGGACCTTGTGATACTTGGAGTATCTACCAGTAGCCCGTGGAGCGGACCCTCTCAGAAACGAGCGTGTGGAGTACGAAGACTGTGTAGGCGGCTGATACCTGACGAATGCTTGACTGATCGACTCGGTGTGTTTCGGATAGCCCAGTGGGGAGGGCTTGGTTGTAGCAGCAGACCCACGGCGGAGGAGCACTTGGTTGTAGCGGCAGACCAGCGGTACTCAACATAAGGAGTACCTCTGAAGGCTATGAAGGGGAGCACTTAGTTGTAGCGGCAGACCCACAACGGAGAGGCCTTTGGTTGTATCCGCAGACCCGCAATACTCAACAGAAAGAGTACCTCTAGAGGCTATGAGGGAGAGAGATTGGTTGTAGCGGCAGACCCATGGTGGGAAGCACTTGGTTGTAGAAGCAGGCCCACAGTACTCGATGGGAGGAGTACCTCAGCAGTTTTAGGTTAGTGAGAAGTACCTCAGATTCGTGACAGGACCACTGTACACTCCAGAGACGGGGCTCTTCAGCAGTTACTGTTTCGATAATGAAAATCCTGGTTTGAGCTGAGTCTTTTATCTTTGTGTATATCTCATGTTTGAGATGGGTAACTTGATAACTTAGGTATATGTATGGGCATATACCTGGGTAGTGGTCATCCGTTGACTTCATAATCTTTGTGTTTCCTCATGATTGAGATGGGTTACTTGATAACATAGGTATATGTATGGGAATATACCTAAGTAGAGGTTATCTGTTGAGATCTTCCTTGTGGTTATCCATGTTGGTTTTAGTGAGACTTTGAGGGTCTTGGAGTCCCTACTGAGTATCATTATACTCACCCCTGCACGGGCTATGCTCGCACCTCGTTGAGTTGGTTGTAGATGACGAGAAGTGCTGACGGAGGCCGAGTGTTCGAGGACTGGACGGTACCCGGCGGTGGACCACACGACGAGTCAGTATCCGGAGGTGGACATCACGATGAGACGACACAAAGAGGAGGCTGATGGGCGAGATCATTGTGGAAGCTATTTGTACCTACCCTTCAGGTAGGATCCGTGGTGGACGATCCAGGAGCTGCGCCATCTCTACCTATCCTTCATGTAGGATCTGAGGAGGACGACCCTGGAGCCGCTCCCGTTCTTCCAGCTGGTGTCTTTTTCTCTTGTAATTTTTTTTCAGTTGTAGCTGTACTTTTAGTTGGGTTTGAATTCTGGCCTATTTAATTTTCAGAACATTCTTTTGTACATAGAGTGTTACTTCCGCTTGTACTATGTGGTGTTTGTTTGCTTTTATAAAGGCAATGCCTTCCCAGTTATCAGGATTTACGCCATTAGTGCTAGTCGCCAGCCCCTGGCCTATGGGAGGTGGGCTTGGGGTAGTCACGGCATGGGCCCTGAGGATGGGTCGTGACATAAGAAATGAAATAATGGTTACATTCATATTATTTCATGAATTTTTTATGTTTTTATGGAATGATATTTATTACAACCGTTTTACTTCCATAGGTTTTATGATTTTGGAACTTTATTCTTATTAAGAGTTATGATCACATGATGATATTATGAAACTGATCTATTTTACATAGGTTATGGTTTGAGGAAATGTTAATGATTCACATTTCATTTCATATTTTATTATTTGATATATATATATATACTATCTCTTTTTATGGGTCATGATATGATGATGTTTTACTATATCGTGGAACATGTACGAATGATTTTATTAAGATATGGGCGGGACCTATATCCCTCCCTTGAATTGGGTAATTAAGGATGAATCATATTAATAAATATTATATGTGAACTTGATTACATATTAAAAATGTTATTCTTGGATCTAGTTTCATGTCCAAAAGTTTATGTGTCAACTTGATTACATGTTCACAATGTTATGAGTAAACCTTATTACGTGTTTACAATGTTATGGATGGACCTTGTTGCATGTCCATAAGATTATGAATGAACCTAATTACATGTTAAAAGTTTTATAAATGGACTTTATTTCATGTCTATAAGGTTATTCAAGAACCTTATTACACATTCACAATGTTATACTTTTATCTAGTTTCATGTCCGTAAGTTTACACATGAAACTGAATACATGTTCAAAATTTTATCTGTGAACTCGATTAGGTGTTCATAATTTTATGAATGAATCAATTTTCATGTATATAAGGTTATCCATTAACCTAATTACATGTTCAATATGTTATGCATGGAATTGGTTTTGTTTTCATAAGGTTATCTGTGAACCCAATTTTATTTCCACAATGTTATGCATGGACCTAGTTACATGTCCATAAGATGATGTGGGGGAATGATCTCATGTTTTAACTTAATGGGTGAACCTGTTTATACTTATATATATTCAAAAAATTATAATCCAATGTGAGTGTTGTAAATTATATGTCTTATTCATATGTTATGCTTTCATAAATTATGTCCTTAATTCTGTTATGATCCATGTCTAATGAACTTCCAATATTTATTATGATATCTAATATGAAGGGTACAATCCTTAAATGATATGTATATGTTTACTTACCTTTTTTCATGTAATGCTTATTCATTTTATTTATTTACCCTTTTGTGAATCTAAACTCACCCAATTCTTATGTTTCGTTTCCCAATGTTATAAAAAAATTTTAAGAAGAAGTACTAAAGGATGAGATCTTCAAAGGAGATGCAGAATATCATTAAATAAAATAGAATATTTTTTCCATGTTTGCAATGAAAATAAACTATAATGGTCCTTAAGCATGTATTTTTTTAATGTATGGAAAATCCATCAACAAGGATGTAATATCCATGTATGTCAAGTCTAGGTCACTGTAGTTTCTATAAATGGAATAGTTTAGTCACCCATTGAAAACTAGGGTGAGAATAATTTAGGGATATCCCTAGATATATATATAAAGATATTTCTAAGGATGTCTCTAAGGATAATTATAATTCATGTCAATATTTGGGAAAATGTTTTAGAATTTTGGTAAAAGATACATTTTTGTGATTTCAATGAAATACATCTTTTTATGGATATTGAAAGTGGATGTGGATTTGGGATAGATTTACCTAGGGGTAAAAACTACAACAAGATGTTCTAGGCTTGAATCCGGGTAATCTGGTAAATGGAAGTGGGCCTTACTGCATAGCTAGTTTGACACTGTCATGGGATATGCACTGGGAATTCACAAACTCTTCACAAACTATCTTGGAGGATTTAAATAGACATTGGATATGAATGACATAGGATTATCCTACGGTGTAAAATATTAAGAAAGGTTTCATGATTTAGACATCCTATACGAAATTCTTTTCATGATTATGTTGTTTAATTCTATGATAAGTAATGATCACACTATGATTATAATTTTAGTCAATGGATGGAACTAGAAGGAAATATATTAATATTTAATGTGATTGATGATTAGAAAATGATAAGTCAAGTGGTATGATCACTCTAGATAAAGACGATTTGATAACTCTTAATCGTTTTTCTCAGAACATGATCAACACCATGTACCTTAACAAACTCGTGGACACATCAAGGAAGAGAAAGAATGAGTTCGCTAAGAGTTCTAGTAATGGAGACCATGGATTAATGAAAATCAGGATTCATTTATGTCAATAATGTGGAAATAATCACCTTAGTGAATGTCTTGGCCGAATAAGAACATGGTTTGATTGTGGTAAAGAAAGTCTAAAAGAATTTGACTCCAGGGGAAAAATGAAGATTTATGTTATCAAAATGGATGAAAATATTTGACACCATAAGGAATCATTGGAGGTTAAATGTTTTATTTGTGGAATAAATTTTAATTATTCAACTAAATTCCCAAAGAGGGAAGACCTTAATAGGATCAACAAGGTGGTATCAGTAATAGTTATAGTCCAAATGGTGAAGGAACTATAGATGGAATGTGATTGTAAAGAGATATTGTGTAATTTTATGCGATAGATTTGATAATGGAATAAAAATGAAGTGGGAAAAAAGATTTTATTTATTTATATTCCATAATTATGCTATATTAATGATGAAATACACAAGGATTGTTCTACTTGTGTTTTTCGCCCAGTATTTATAGGTTCATGTATAATTTTCCCGATGGACTGGTGAAGTGATTTAATAACAAGGTGATATTTTGACTATGGGAAGGTAACCCTTAATATGATATTTATGTTAAGAAAATTTTATTATGAATAAGTAAATTGGAAGGTAATGATTACCTTGGAACTAATTAAGGACATGTTCACAAGTAGTTCATGCTATCATGGATAGATTTTATAACTTCTTTGACTTATGGAATATATCCAGTAATATATGTAATAAAGAAGCTTTCATGCTTTCCCAAAGGATTTATGGTAATTCATGTCGTTACCTTGTTCCATGAGAATTTACCATGAGGTTATTCCAATTTTTTGGATTCAAGAACCAAGATAATCATTGTGATATACGGGGTAATCAATGTTAAGCTGATTTTGTGACTTCGTTCAAAAGTTTTGTATTTTCATCTTTGGTATGGGTTATATGGTTACTTATTTATGAAATTATTATGTTAAACATTGGATATAGTTTATGAGAATAATGTATTATCTTACCATGTGTGGATTTATGAATATTGGATAGCTGTTATAAAAATGTGGTGTTGATGATAAATGATGGTAGATGGGATGAAATATCATGGATCTCAGGAATTGATAGTTCTTTGGGAATGAAAAATTCACAGTCCATTTTAGAGAAAGAGGTTAAGTGGATCAAGGAACAACAATGTGTGAGGTTGTCCTGGAATCATGAAATTATATCTTTTCATGAAAATTCTCTAACATTAGAAAAAGGATCTTGAAACCAAAAATGTTATCCTAGTATGTCCATTTCTAATGAATCAGATTATCCCTTAGTCCATTTAAGATTTATGGCTTTCTGATTGTTATCTTTCTCTTCCCCTTGTTCTCCATAATTATCCATTAGAATATTATGGTTATATTTATCTAACATGTTCATGATTTAATTTATCACGGTTGTTATCCCTCGTGGAAACCTAGTAATATGTTACTCAGGGTAACCATTATTGTTTCATAATTACCTTTTAAGGGATGTTTTTTGTAAATATTTTTATGATGTGGATTTCAATGAATGAAACATTCAAGTATTTAACCTTTAACACCCCAAACAAATTTCAAGGGAGAAATTCATTTTAAGGGGGTGTATAAAGTAACCAGCCAATATTTTCTGAATTATTTTTTTTAAATTTTTTGTTTTTATTTTTTTTCATTTCATGTGACACTAGAAATAGTTATATATATATATATTATAATAATAAGTCAAACATTCATATGACACAAAACTGACTTGGATTGTGCTACAATCAAAACCAACATGGTATTCCATACATGAAATACATACATGTATTACACTACATGAATACCCACTTTTGTTATTGCTACATGCAATACAGACTTGGATTGTGCTACCTGAAACAAAGGATTTGCATATGTTACCTGAAAAACCCAGTTTCTACAAAAATTCATTTTATTATAATTTTTTTATAAAATGATATAATTATATCCTATACATTAAAAATATTGATATGAATATTAATAACCAATTTAAAAATAAATTTTATAATGGGTTTATTGAAATAAAACATATTGATAAAGAATGATATAATTTTTGGTAATGTATTTTTATGTTCAAATATACTTTTTATCGATTGAACCCATTTTATAAATGAAATTAATTTTAGACACATTTATAAATTTAATTATATAAAATAGACTTCATTCTATAATTTACAATGATAAATTAATTTACAGAATATTTTTGGGATTTTTCTGAGAAGATTCATTTTTTGATGAATAGTGAAAAATACAACTTCTTAGTTACAAACTATCTTTTATTATAAGTAATTATTAATGTTCCGTTATATTTTAAAATTGTATTAAGGTCATATTAGGTCCATAATAAATTTATTAACATAATTTAGGTCATTATAATAAATTTAACATTGAAATTCAATATAAAATATTTAATAAACTTTTGAACTTCTTTCTTCTATAAAAACTTGTAATTTTGTTCCTCGGTAGGATTAACATCAATCTTAATTTTTCTGCTTATTTGAAATAAACTTAAAAACCAAGAATAAACCATTTTTATTAGTGTTATATTAAATTTATAATATTATCAACTTAATTTCTCCCATGAATATGAGTAAAAGTGATTAAAATTAATCACTACGGGTAAGGTCAGATAAAACATAATTTGGGACTAATCCTTAATATTAGGGGCCCAAATGACCTATCCACTTTTCAAAAACAAATTTTATGACCATATATAATCCATATATTTTAAATAATTGATTGGTGTTGGGTTTTTATGAATTTTGATTAGGTATGAACATGTGTACACCTAACATGATTTCATAAATTCAAAGTCTTTCCTTTTCCTACCCTATAAAAGGACACCACCTATCCCACTTTTTCACACCTCTAAACCTCTCAGGTTCAGCCAAGAACTTAACAATACACTTTCCAACTTCCCAACCTTCCTCTTAAAATATTTACTTTGGGACTAAGGTAAAACAAGTAATCATTTTGTCTTAAACCAAGAGAAGATTCCCTATTATGAGGTAACATTTTCTCTCATGTTCCATTATGTTATTTTCATTCTCCACCCCCTCCACTTTATCTTCTTTAGGAATGTATTAAAAAAAGTATGCTAAATATGTTAGATTTTTTTTATTCTAGGGTTTCAACCTTCACTTACACACACCTCCATGTAAAGGATAATGAAGATATTGTTTATGTGTACGGTGAACTACCGCCTCACTAAACGATGGTTGTTCAATTTTACTTAATGCCTATCATGGATGAAATAATGATAGAATATATGTTTATATATATTATATATTATATTTATTATTTAATTATTCTAATTTATTCCTTTGAAAAAATATCTTTTTTACATTCCATTCTATGTTAATATAATAATTTCGTTTGAGGAAGTGTGGGCCACCACCCCCTCAACTCGATATGATTCATTCTTACACTACATAAAATGTATTAAGGATATTTTTAGTGAATATAGAATACATATATGACAAAATAATTATAATTTAATAAATATATATGTACATATATATATTTATTTATATCTTTTACTTTATTTATTTCAATATGATAATTAAACGGAAACATCATTAATGCGTACAAACAGACTACCGTCTCCATGAATGGTGTATTCTATTTCTTACTTATATATAGTATATATTATTATAATACAAATATAATGTATATAGATTATATATATATCATGTTTTACATGTTTTAAATCATCATATAATGTATAAATACTAATGATATAACAAATCATGACATATTCAATGAATAAAACAAATATTACTTGAAGTGAAACCATATCATAGGATTCTAAAGAAGTGGGTAATGTAAGGTTATAATAAAACCATATAATTTATTAGATATAATAATATATTTATTTAATGTATTTATAATGAATTTATATTTATTATACCAGTGTTTTAAACATGTATGAAGGGAGTCAAGACATAGTGTAAGGGGATATTGCCTCACTTTTATTTCCATGACATACATGCTATGTTCGACACTATTTCCTATTATGTTCATTATATACTACTGATAATTGTATTTAATTAATATTATATATAAATTTATGGGAATTAAAAAATCTATTTTATGATAATTATTTCTTGAGCTTTATGTTTCAAAATTTACCAAATTGGTATAATAGTTTGGTTTCAATTTTTTCATTTTTTGAGACTCTTGTTTTGTTATTCACCTAAATTCTATTTTTATTTATACATACATAATTTTATATTTAATATCATGAATTTCATTCGTTGAATTATATTTTAAGATTTATTGAATTTCCATTATTATATGAAGAGTGTGATCCCATGTTACCATGTTGTAAGAGTTTATTGAGACAATCTCATCACTTTTTAATATTTTTTATGTTTATGATTTATTTAATGAAATATTATAATTCATTTCTCAAGAACATTGTGGAATTATATTCTATGACAGTTGTTAATGATTTATTTATATATTTGTAAAATTTATTCCTCTCATTAGTATATAATATAGTTAAGAAAGTGTTTTTAGGAAAAGCTAACTTTACCCTTTCTTCATCCGTAAAAAATTGTTCCATTAAAATAATATTTACCAAAAAGGGTTTTCAAGAACATTATAAAAATGTACTATGATCAATATTTTTTCCCTTTTTGAATTTTACGAATGTTTTCAAAGGAATCTTCTCCAGTATTTCTGAACAATCCATTTTTCATACCTTTTTACCATGAAACATGAATGTTATTTTTACATCATAGCACATGTACATATTTATCCTCCATCAATCCTTTGATTATTTATTTTCATTTTAAACAAAAATTTTATAAAATATATTTTAAAGGGAAAATGTTTTAAAAATGATTCCATGCCTTTTTTCTATTTTTTATATGTATTTTCAATAAAAATAGAATTTAAAACGGATTGATGATTTAAAAATACTTATTCAAAGAAGATAGGAACGTTTCCTCAAGAACTGTTTTCAAAATACGTTTCCATGTCATTTTAATTATAAAATGACATCTATTGATGTTAATCATGTTCTTATATGAAATGGCCCAAAATTTCTATTAATGTTCTTTCTTTAATGGTTTATTATTTGATGAAATGATTCTTATGACACATGTTTCTCTTCCATGGGTTCTATGCTTTTGAAACCCGATTCTTTTCATAGGATATGAGTTCATGTAGTGATTATGAAACCAATATCATTTTATTAGTTTATTTTGTGAGTAAATGTTAACGATTCCCATTTCATTTCATGTGTTATGATTTGATTTTTATAATACCTTTCTCTTTTTATGGTTCGTGATATGATGGAGTCTTATTAGCTCATGGGACATGTTTGAATGATTTTATTATGAGATGGTTGGAACCTATATCTTCCTCCAATACAATGGTTAATGATGGATGACTCATGAGTATAATAGTTATGTGTGAACCTGATTACTTGTTCACAATGTTATACATAATCCTATTGGCATGTCCATAAGTTTATGAGTGAACCTGATTACATATTCACATTGTTATTAGTGAACCTTATTATGTGTTCACAAGGTTATGCATGGACCTGGTTGCATGTCCATAATTTTATTCATGAACCTAATTATATATTCAACATGAAATCTGTGAACATGATTACATGTTCATAATGTTATTCATGGACTTGGTTCCATGTCCATAAGGTTATATGTGACCCTGATTACATGTTCACAAATTTATTCATGGACCTAATTTCATGTCTGTAAGATTATAACTGAACCTTATTACATGTTCACAGTGTTATTCATGAACCTAAGTACATATTCAAAATTCAATGCATGTACCTGGTTTCATGTCCATAAGGTTATGTGTGAACCTTATTACACATTCATAATTTAATGTGTGGACCTAAAATTATATCCACAAGGTTCTGCGTGAATCTGATTACCTTCTCACTATGTTATGCTTGGACATGGTTTCATGTCCATAAGTTTATGTGTGTGTGGGGGGCTTATCTCAAGTCATAAAATAAATGAGTCAACCAATTTCTACTTATAAATTTTCAGAACATTATAAAATAATGTGTGTTCCAAAAATATTATATATTGTTCATATTTTATTCTTTCATAACTTCTGATGTTAATTATCATATGTTCTGTGTCTTATAAACTGTTAATATTTATTGTAATATCTAACATGCATGGTATGATATTCAAATGTCATTCTCATGTTTCTTGCCCTTTTTTTAAGTGTGATTACATATTTCCATTATTTAACATTAATGAACATCTAACCTCACCCCTTTTTTATGTTTAATTTCCACAAATTATGAAGAATGATTTAATGTATAATTACTAAATTTAGAGATCTGCATGGGATATGTTAAAGAACTTTCACCGGGATAAAAGATTTTGTTTCAAAATTTGGAATTCACAAAACTATTATGGTCCTCAGACTTGTATTTTTTATAATGTATGGAATATTAATCTAAAATGATCTAATATACATGTATGTTAATCCTGGGTCACTATATTATCCTTTTGGGTTTTAATTACACTCATAAGATAAACATACACATGGTTTGTGAAAGGAAGTTCTTCATTCATTTTTAGCATCAATTCATTCAATGATTAATTCATTATTTTTTTGATGAGTTTTTATTCTTATATAAAATTATTATCTTTTCTCATTAAAATATAGGTTCTAATAATTATTCATTTTAATTATATGTGTAGTCTACATGGATGTAAAAAAAAATTTGATGTTCGATTTTGATGAAAATTATACTGTGTTGAATTATTTTCAAAATTTTAAATTTCAATCATATTTATAAAATAGGAAACCAAATTTTTGTTCAAACTAGTAAATTATAAGGGTTCAATCATAATTTCAAAATTAGTGAGTTGACAAGGTAAAATATTTTTAATGTCTAATTATTTTTTGAATTCAGCAATTCCACTTCTGAGATATATTATTTTAAAATAAATTTTATTAAATAGTTTCTTATGTAAAAGATATATTTATATATGAGTGAATTTTTGTTGGATTTTAATTAAAACAACTTCACACATCTATTAATTTATATTTCGAATAATTAATTTACACAATGTGATATAAGTAATAAAAAAATAAATTATAGTGTCTTTATTATTGAAATTTTTATTGTACATATTTTCAATATTTTTTTCTCATAAATTATTTATTTTATTTTCATGGTATTTTATTTTATTTCATATTATATTTATAATATTGAATTTTCAAAATATATTTTTTAATTAGTTTTTGAGTAATTTGTAGATTCATTTTTATGATGATGTTATTATTTAATTTCTGGAAAATATATTTTAAATTAAAATATTATATTCTTATTTATATTATATAATTGATATTGAAATTAAAAAAATTTAATAACCATTGTTAAATTTTATGAATATGATTCAAAGTTGAAATCTTATAGAAAAAAATAATGATTTTAATTTAGGGAGAGTTTTTTTCTGTTCATGGATTAACTGGTCCCCAAAATTTTATATAGTCATCATCGAATTCAAAAGATGAAAAACCAAACCCAATGTTAATTTCTTCCCTAGTATGAAAAGGATGATTTTTTTGTTTAGTTTCATTACATATATTTCTGGAGTAGGTATTAGACGAAAATGGGGCCATGAAGTTCTCGAGTTCTATGACATCGAGTTTGTATGTTTTAAAAAAATGTTTTATCAAATGACCTATTTAAGATTCAATCATAACAAAATTATAATCTTGAATGTTACTTCTTTCTAGTATGTGTTTCATATAATATTCATTAATTGGTTTTCATGGATGTGAAACAGGGAAAAAAGAGGATGTTGGTTTGGGGAACAGAGGAGTACTGACCATGCGTCAACAAAAAGAATATCTTTTAAAATGTTGAAACTATTCATTAAACAATGGGTATTTTTGGAAATTAAAAATTTTGAATTAGTGTAACTCATTTATAAGAAAGAAGGATAATATATTATATGAGATTCATTCAATTTTTGAGATGAAAATTACAGAGAGATTTTTTTGATATTTTTGGGAGTGGGGCTCGTGCGGAGCTGCGGATGAAGCGATTAAGATGTTGCAGTTTATACGTCCGTAAATTTTAAATCCAATGATTAAGTGAAGGTTCCTCATCTTATTATTTTATTTTTTATTAATCACTATTTTTTATACATCATGATTTCATAATGACATTGGGATAATTACTAAAGAGTAAAATTATATTGTTAAAGATAGTATTTTTAACCTCCATTTGAATAAACTTTTGAAAATTGAAAATAACATCATGATTATTTAAATCTAATGATTTTTTTATGTAATAAACTTCAATGTAATACAGTTATAGTTCAGTCTACTAGATAGAGATTTTGAATTCTGTTTTTCAATCATTGACTTGGATTATAATTTCCCCAACAAAGAAATTCATTAAGTAGAATTATATAATATCCCAGTAATTTCATTCTCATTCATCTTGTACTCATTTTAATCTATTTTATGTGTTTTATTACATCATTTTATAAATAATCATCTTTATCCACTCATATTTTGTTCAAAAAAATTAATCATCGCTTTTCTTTTCATGTTCATGTGATTTTATTTCGTTTTTTATTTTCATTCCTAAACTTTCTAGACTACATCCCATATATGAGGATTTGTTACCTTATCACACTTCTTTCTAATAGTTTTTATATTTTAAATTTAATTTAACCAATTCCTTATAAACCATTAACCATTAACCATTGGAGATATCCTTAATTACACTTTTGGTACTATTCAGAATATTTGACATTATAAAAATAATAATTACCATGGTTTTAAAATAATTTTTTAAAAAATTAATATATTTAATTTATATATATATATATATATATATATAAATAATTTAATAATCTAAAAAATACTAAAAAATCACATTTAATAATTTGGCATATTTAATTTTCACATGCTTTCACATGAACTACATATGTGATGTGTAAAAATTTAATGAAATTATGCAATCATTAAAAACTATAAATAAAATACTACCCTAAAAAATAATTCAATTTCAAAATAATAATTTGGAACCATTCATGCCTTCTTTTAATCTCTATGAAAATATAATATAGTTATTAAAAAATGAATATTTATAAATATAAATATATATAAAATAATATAAATTCTATTATCAAAAGAGAATGGAATTGACTTTATATATTATCGAATATAGGATGAGTTTTGTATAAATAAAACCATAAAATGAAATAATGGAATTTGGATGATTGATTTTTATATCTTATCCCATAGTTTTAAGCCTATTTACCCCATTTTACTCTTTACTTTGGTGTTATACATTTACCATGGTTACTACTCGTCATATAAAAAAATGAAATTGAATACATAAAAAATGATATCATTATAGACAAAAATATGGAATAAATTTTAGGATATTAAATTTATAAAATTTGTTAAATCTTCCTTTTAATATAATTATAAAAAACGCAACAAGAAATCTATTTTTGGAAGATAAATGTTTTAAGAAAAAAAATATTTTACCCACACATAATGTATAGAGTTGATTCCCATGGAATTTATTATATCATGATTAATAATATAATTCTAATTTTACATTATAAAAATAATAAAAAACCATTTGAAAAAATTAGAAAATTTCATTCAAGAATCATACTGAATAATTTATATTTGAATAAAAATATCACTTTGATTTCTAAACTATAAAAAATAGATTCATAATTATTGCATTGTTATTTTTTAAATAAATTATATTCATAAATAAATAAATAATTATTTTATCAAAACATTTTTAACTTTGAATAACTATATTAGCATGTTAATCTCATAAAAGTGACATTACTTATGAAATTGATATTTTTCACTAATTGAAAAAATAATATATTTATGAAAAATATAAAAAAATTCACACTAAGAAAAAATTTATATTAAAAGTACTCAAAATATGTTCATTTAATATAAGTAAAGATCTAAATATCATAATATTTTTCGAATAAATGAATTATAAAAAATACATGGAAACCCAATATTTAGAAGAATAATTCATTTTATAGTATAAATATTATAAACCATATAATATTTCATTATTATCATTAAAAATTGTCTAGATATTTACTTTTGAATAATAATTATATTTTAATAAGGATAATTATTCAACAAATGTTTCATAATTTAGTTACTCATATTCATATCATCCAAACTAACAGCAAGGTTATAGTATCCATATTTATATAGAAATTTTCTATTGTATATCATGGTTATTTTATGATAAGTTTTTCATGTGTTAAATTATATCCTACATATTATTTATTTTAAATATAAAAATCCTAATATCTTTGTGTTTCACATTCTCGAAAAAATAATAGGGTTATCCGCTAAAAATTATATTTTGTGTCCAATAAAAAGACCTAAAAATATTTTCAGATTATATTTTATTGAATCATAGAAAAATATACATAAGTGGAATGAAATTATTATTTTTAACTCTAATTAAATTTTCATTGTAAAAGGTTGTTAATATTAAACATTAATACTAAAAATCTTACCATTTGACAAATTGTTATTAAACCATTACTGCGATTTTGAGAATTTTACTTGTGAATGAGTTTCAGAAATATTACATGTATAGTTAGGTAATATTTTCCACATAGTTCCCAATATATTCTATTCCACTTTTTTTAATTTCAGGAAATCTTTTACAATAATTACATATAATGTGAGAGAATATACTTATATTATTTTCCAAAAATAATTTCCTTTTCTACTCATTTGAGTATTTTTCCATACATTCTTTGTAGCATAATATAAATTACCTTTATTTATTTTTCTATCCTAAAATAGAATAATTATCTTCAAATAGATCACAAGATCAAAAAAAAATATGAAAATTTATATTTTTTACACTATCCCATTTACCAAAACTAAAATTGTTTGAAAATGTAAATAAAGTATCCAAGATGAATAAATATTTATACCTCAATCTTAAAAACCCAAAGTGTGCAACCCAAAGGCCTACGAAAATAATAATATAACAATTTAACCACAAAACTGTTTCAACATATTATTTATAATGTTTAAACACAAAAGAAGATTTATTTGATAATATAATCTTCAAATATCAACATATTATTTATCATTAAATACCATTAATCAATAATTAGATTTATTTTTGATCATTTATTAATTATATATTCTACAAAATATACAAATCATTTCCAATAAATAACCAAAATTGATGAGTTAGAAGTTTTGTTTTGACTACTTCTTTCATTTTGTTTTGGAAATCACAAACACTTTCTAAATACACTACATAGTTATTTACATCAAATAAGATTTATATTATATTCAATCATATTCACATGTATTGTATTCAATCATAACCAGATGTAGTTTATTCAATCGTAAACACATGTTTTGTATTCAATCAAAACCACATGTATTGTTTTGAATCCCAACCACACATTTTGTTTACAATCATAATTGTCTTTTTTTGACATTCATAACTGCTTATATATCATAACTACTTGTATTATTATAATCATATGAATTTATTTTAATCGTAAATGTTTTAAAATTATAACTGAATGAAAAATTTTCAATCATAACTAGTGTATAATCATAATTTTAAAACATGGTATTAATAATAATTACATGTCTTGGTTTTAATCATAATAACCTATAATTTTCTTTATGAAAATCACCAGTATTATACTTTTCATCTAAAATAAATATACATTCCAATAAAAGGAAATATTTTATATCATAATGATTTTATGAATTATTTAATGTATTTCAATTAAAATTATGTCGTGAAATTTGTTATGTATCAAAACAATGTCATGTTTTCTGTTTTAATATGACTGTTGAAGTGCCAGGTGTCCAAGTCCCTATGAATTTTCAAGAAACATATGACTATTGGAGAATGGATATAACCATTTTAATGAAGGATATAAATATAATATCATTTTACTAAGATTATACCTTTTTGATTATCTAATGACACTATGTGAGAGTTCTATTAAAATTATTACCCTGTGTGAAAGCTCTAAAGAATACAAGTCATGAATAGCTTATTCCATGACCATGTATATTTGAGGATATTTGATTTGAATTGTGTGATACCAATAATTTATGATTACAATAATGGGATGTAGGAGATAGGTAGATATGTTGGTTCTAATATTTTTCGAATTGAGGGTTTGAGAGGCTAAGAAGAGAGAGGTTCTGATTACCTACTTAATCAAGGGCTATTGTGGAAATGAAAATAGACTGAATCCATTCTTTGAATCAAGGTATTACACTGGGGTGGGTAAGATAGACATAGATGAAATTATACATCTGTATACCTATATAATGTATAGGATAACCTCCTCTTTGGGTTAGAAGAATTATATTATTTAAATTAACATTGTAATTGTAATAGAAAGTTATTTTTTTCTTTCTATTCATATTTTATATCATTGTAATTGTTTCAATTACAATACATAAATTTCACATTGTATAAGTTCTTATGATTCTATATGTTTTATGTTAGAATCATCTATTATTGTAATACTCTTATTATAGTAACTATTGTAATTACAATCATCTATTACCTTACTCTAATCATTATATTCACCTAGGATACAATTGTGCATTAAATACAACATGTGGTATACTTATTATAATCAATATAATTATGATACTTATTATAACCAACCAAATTACTATTTTCTTGTTCATTGGTACCAGTGACCATGTTGATTCATTGTTTTATCAAATTTAATGTATTTTTTAATTTTATTAGTTTAAAATAAACTAAAATAAGAGTCTTTTTGGATGGATAATAAAATATATTAATACCTAAAATTCACCCCCACTTGTATTGTGTTATCTAAATACATATTGTGATACTATAATTGGTATCAGATGAGGTCTCTAAAAGACAAATATACACATTTATATTATAAGATGATTCCACTGTGTTTATCTTACTTTTTATCTCTTAAAATTTATATTTATTTCTATGAAAAAACTATTTAATTATAAATACATACTATATTAATGTGTGGCATGGGAAATTTTTTTTTAGATGGATGGAATATCATTTGATCAATTGATAATATAAATCCAATAAGACCTCCTAATTTTTGGGGTAATGATTATAAATATTGGAGAGATAAAATAGAGACTTTTTTTATCAACACTGGTGTGGGAAATTTATTAATGCTTACCGAAAATTATAAAATCCCTGACATGGAAGTTAGAAATTTATCAAATCATGAAAAGAAAGAATATCAATTAAATTATAATTCATGTAATAATTTTTTGTGATCAATGAACAGAAACATATATAACCAAATATCTTCTTATAAAGCAGTAAATTTTCGTTTTAAAAAATTAGAAGTTACACCTTTTGGTACTTCTAATGTTATTGAAACTCGAAGCCCCATCCGTAGAGAATATTATCATGGTTTTTTTTCCAATTTGGAAAATTGATAGTTAAATTTCAAAAAATATTCATGACTATCATAAACAACTAATAGTTAATAAGAGAAAAATTATTAAAATATTTGATGCTTTTAGATAACATTATAGACATCATATTTAATGAATGTGAATCAAAGAGAACAATTATTGATGATTCAAGTAATGTTAAAAATGTAACCCTTGATGAGTTATTTGTAACTCTCTTAAAACATGAGAACATATTGAAGAGAGATGAAGAAAATAAAAATATGTAGAATGTAAGTGTTTCTTTTAATTCAAATGAAAATCTTTTTAAAGCATATACTCCTGATAAAACAATAAAGTCATCAAAGAAAAAGAATTTTTTCTTTCAATATCACTCCATAAAATTTGACAAATCTGAAAATGAATTAGTTAATCTTGCTCGAAAGATGAACAATATTGTTGTAAATAAGGATTTTTAGTACAGATAAAAAAAGAGCAACATGGATTGAAATGATAAGAAGGATTTAGAAGTTAATTTTTGTGAATATAAAATAACATGACACGTCAAACAAGATTTTCCTAAGCCTAACAATATATATAGAAGGGATAAACAATCAAATATAAGTCAAAATATGTTTTGGAAAACCAAGGCAAATAAAGCACTCAAATTCAATTATACATGGAGTGAAACTGGTGGAGACACATCTGATTATTCTTCAGATATTAAATATTCTATGAAAAATAATATTGGTATTTATGCGATAATTCAAAAAAAAAAATATTTCATGGATAAGGTACACATTGTGGAATCATTAACCAATACGTCTTTAAATGACAATTTTCCTGATGATATGTATTCTGAATCCTCATATTAAGAATCTTATTCATCTAGTGATAATAATACTTTACATTATTTTCAGGAAGTCTCAAGATTTTTAATGTAACTTGAAAATAAAAATAGTAATATCAATAGGAAACTTGATAATGAAAATTCTCGAATTAATGATTTAAGAAAATAAGTATCAGATATTTCTAAAGATCATAATTAATTTTTTTTATTTTGAAACTATTTCTAAAAACCATAAGGATGTAAATTTTGAGAAAGATAAACATTCTAAGTATCGTAAAAATATGGTTTCTAAGAAAAATGTTTTAGAAACAAAACAAAATTTATAAGACTAATACTTGTGAGGATAAGAATTTAGTTATTAGACAAATATACAAAAAAAATTACATAAATAAATTTTTATCAAACTTTACTTCAAATAATGAATGTTTTGAAAAAATGAATTCTAAAATTATCCCTCTTAAGAATATTTCTTGAATGAGTTATACTCTTTCAAAACCTATTTTTAGTCAAAACTTTTTTTCCCTTTGTATGCCCATTTATTCACTTAGTGTCAATGTGGTGGACAGGTAGAGGAAAATTGTTCTATAAAAACATCCATTCCTTAGGTTTTCATAAAGCTCGCTTTTATATAAAAATGTGCATTCTTAAGATTTTACATTCTAAAATTTTCATATATAAGAAGGTTCAGATTCGAAAAATATAATTGTTTTTTAGGAAAACAAAGCGAGTTCCAACAACAATAATAGTATTTGGTACATGGATAGGGGATGTTCTCATAATTTGACTGAAAAAAAATATTTTTTTGAAATTTCCAATTAAATGAAAGGTGGAAGAGTTACCGTTGGAGATAATGGTCTCGGAAAGATCATTGTTATATGTAATATTGTTCTACTAGAAAAGGATTATTTTGAAATGTTTTATGCATGAATTGTTTTAAGAACAACCTTATAAGCATAAGTGAATTATGTGATGAAGGTTTCCTTGTGAATTTTTGGAAGGATAAATTATTATTACAGAATTACATGGATGAGTTTATTATTTCTTATAATAGGCATGAAAATGTTTTCTTTATAAACATATAATCCCTTAGAAGACAATACTTAACTTGTATTAGTGCAATAGAAGAACAATCATGGTTATTACATATAAGGTTAGTACACTATAACATTAGGAATTTATGAAAAATATCTTATAAAGGACTTGTTCAAGATCTAGAAGATCGTACATTTTATTATTCAAATATTTGTGACCCTTTTCCATATATAAAACAACATAAGTCTAGACTTAAATACATAAGTGAGTTATCAAATTTTGAGGCATTATAGCTAGTGCATATGGATCTTTCTAGTCAAACATAAACTGAATGTATTGGAGGTGAGTACTATGTATTTTTTAGTTGATGATTAAAATAGATTTATATGGGCCTATTTTGTACCAAAAAATTGAAGTATTCTATTATTTTATATATTTTACAGCCAATGTTAAAAATGATAAAACCCTACAATTGATAATTATTCACAGTGATCATGGTAGAGAATTTAAAAATTCATATTTTTATAATATTAAATTTAAAAAGGAATTATTTTTAACATTTTGTCTTTAATAAATCCTCAGAAAAATGGTGTTGTTGAAATAAGAATCTTAATTCTTCAAAAGATAACAAGAAATATGTTGAGTGAATATTCAATTGCTAATCATTTTTGGGTTGAAGCTGTGAGTACTTATTTTTAAAGTATAAATCATGTTTTAATAAGTCCATTTCTTAATAAAACACCTCAAGAGTTAAATATAGTCCTAAAATCCAAAGTTTTATTCTTTACAGTATTTGGATGCGAAGTATTCATTTTGAATTAAAATTATAACTTACACAAATTCGCACACAAATATGATGAAGGAATATTTTTAATCTATTCCATTACCTCTAAAGATTATATATTATTCATTAAAAATTCATATACTACAAAGAAAACAATACTTGTTAAATTTTATGAAATTGATCAAATTGTTATTAAACAACCCCTACCAAAATCCTCGAATTTGTTTTCAAGAAATAATTATTAATCGTTTATGGAAGATTATTTTAATAATGAGAATACTAAAGAAAGTGTTTCTAAGGTATTCTCTCCAAAAGATTTTATATTCTATATTGATGAATATATTTTACAAAACCCAAATTAGTTTTTTCTACAGGATCATCCAAGTGAAAATATTATTAGAGATGTAAATCAACCCATAATGACTATATGTTAATTATATAATGAAGTAGAGGATATATCATTTAATTCATAATTATAACTTAAATGTACTGATGAAGTATTAGGTGATGAATATTGGATAAAATCTATTCAATATAATGGAAATGAATTAAAATGATCAAAGTCTGGACCTTGGTTGAATGAACTAAGGAAACCACTGTAATTGGAGTAAAATGGGTGTTCAAAATCAAATGTGATAAAAATGTAATAATCACATGAAATAATGTAATACTAGTTGGTAAAGTTTATATTCAACATGAGGGGAATAGATTATGAAGAAACATATTCTCTAATATATTGACTTAAATATATTCATATTCTACAAGCCTCTGCAGCATTATTTAATTTCATGCTTTTCCAAATGGATGTGAAGTGCGATTTATTTAATGGGTATGTATAGGAGGAAGTATTTGTAAAATAACTCCATGTTTTTTAAGATACGAAAAATCCTAAATATTTTTTAAAAATTACCAAATCATTATATGGCCTTAAACAAGCCACTATACCCTGGTATCATAGATTCATAGGATTTTTGTTACAAAAAATATATGTTAAGGGAACTGCTCATCCAACCCCTTTTTAAATAAAACATATAAAAATGTTTATATTGATCAAATATATATTTATTATATTATATTTGGATTAAGTTAAAATCCTTGAATAGAAAATTTTGAAAATCTTATTAAATCTGAGTTTGAAATGTCTGTGATGAGTGAGTTAACATTATTTCTAGGAATTAAAATTTCACAAAAACAATAAAGAACCTATATATCTAAACATAAGTATATTAAAGATCTTATTAAAATATATGGATAAGACAACACTAAAAATATAAGTAATCCAATAGGTACCTCGAATACCATTGATCTTGAGGATTCTAGCAAACTAGTTGATCAATCATCTTTTAGAGGTATGATAGGAAGTTTACACTACTTACCTTCTAGTTATACAGACTTAATTTTTTTGTATACTTATGTGTATGATATCAATCAAATCCAAAATAATCTCATTTAAAATCAGTGAAAAGAATTTTTCAGTATTTAAATGGAACTATGGATTTAGGACCATTCTACTAATTCGAAATGATTTTGAAATAAAAAAATTTCAGATACTGACATTGGTGGTTATAGAATGGATTGAATGAGTATGTCCAGAACGTTTCATTTCATAAGATATTCATTAGATTCTTGTTCATGTAATAAATAACCCAATATATCAAATTCCAATGCTGGTGCTGAATATGTAGCAGTTGGATGTTTTTTTCCTCAAGTTTTGTAGACCCAACACACACTCACAGATTATGGCATGAGTTTTACTAAACCTCAGATACTATATGATAACACTAGTTCCATAGACTTATGAAAATACCCTACAAATCACTCTCATTCAAAGAACACAGATAATAACCATCACTTTCTTAGGTATCATATACCTAAAAAATATATAATTGTATAATTCATCATAATGCAATAACAAATTGCTGATATTTTCACAAAAAGTTTACCTTCTGATAGATATGAAAACATTAAATAGAATCTTGGAACAATCACTGTAAATTAATCATTCGTATATACTTACTATTTTAATGATATCCTTACATTTTGTTACTCCATTTCAATGTGGGAGTACAAATTATTTTAATCTCTTAATCGGTTTCATGTATATAATCAGTATCATGTTTTTAATATTTTTCATGTTTTCAATCGGTTTTATTTTTTTATCTGTATTACAATTTTTATCGATATTACATTTTAATTGGTGTTACAATCAATTTTATTTAATTATTAGGAGAATATCAATTGTTATAAAAATATATTTACATATTATATATGAATAAAATTTTAGTACATTATATTTATATTTCATAAGAACTATATATTATAACTAATACATCTATCCTAATACTCTGAAAAGTACAATTTCTAATCCTTATAAATTTTATTATATTTCCATATTAATCATATTCCAATTATTTCATTTTTTTAAAAAATTATTGGATTTATATTTAATATGATAATTTTTTTTAAACCTCATGATTTCAATACTATTTACAACCGTTGGGTTTTTCTGATCTACTCTGAGACTTAAAAACTCAACGATCGGATTTTAATTAACAATATAAAGGGAGTACCACATATATTTATCACATATGTGCACTGAAGCCATTATATGCTTCAAATAGTAAATACCATTTATTTTTGTAACCACAGTAGGTCATTGTTTTCAGATTCAGATAATGTTTGAATTATCATGTTGGAATCAACCACCTCATCTCCAAAACAAATGTCCTCTAAGGATTTATCGGCTATGACCATTCAATGTCAAACATTAATCTATGAATAATTTTTAGATATTATTGATTCATCATTAGAAAAAATTATAAACTTACAAGATGGGTAGTCTCTTTGTATTGAATTTTCCAGATCTGATGAAGATCCCATTCACACTAAGGAGGTTCTAGAATTCTATAATACCATGGAATGATAATCTCAAAGTTTCTTTTATAATGTATGAGAATAAATACACCATTTTGTAATTAAATCTACAAATTTATAATAATTTCCATGTAAAGGAGATGATATATTTCCATCCCAAAGGATGCCCAAATCAGAAGGGAATTTGATGAACAAAAGGTAGAGGGATCTCTTTTTGAGACCCATGAAGTAAAAGAAAGGTGAATAGTCATTCGACTTAAAACAGATCAATAGTCCTCTCGATACAAGGTAATATTGTGCTAAAAATGTAATAAAGAAACAGAAACGTTTTGGATGTTTATATCCTAGACTATTTATTGAATGTGAGTAAATTAAATCTCATAGGTTTTATCTTTTTGAATATTAAGAAATTGAAGTTTGGAGCAATCAAATCTCTATTGATTATTTTTCTTGATATCCTAAGTAATTTTCTTTCTAAATGCATGATGTTGTGTAATGTGGTAATTTAGTCAGAGCTGAAATGTTTCAATGTTATGCTTATTAGTGTAGATATATCAAGAGGATGGAGTTAGATTCAATTCAATATCGAAGGAATTTAGAAAACATCCAAAATGCGAAAATCCAAAAGAAATAGCTTGAGGGAGTAAGAAAGATACAAACAAAACCAAATTTTTTGTTTCTAAATAGAATAAGTATACGTTTTAACCACCCATGAAATAAAAGAATCAAAAGGAAGTCTTGGATGAGGTTTCAGCGGAATGGAGAAAGAGAAAGGTAGAAAAGAAAGAGGCTGAAGCCCAATTTGAACTTGATCCTGCTGTGGCCTTGGCCAAAAAAATTTATACCAAATAAAATCTCAAAGATGAAGATAAGAAAATGAGAATGAAGAAGATAAAGGATGAAGTTGTTCATATAAATAGGATTCTGAAAGGAGTATTGAAATCTAGTTTTGGGATTTTTTTAACAGAAACTGTGGAACTAATATTACATGTACCTTCTAATCAAATAAAAGGAACTCAGTCTCTTGAAAAAAAATGGCTTTAGAAATAGAATACCAAGATTGGGTTTTGAAAAAGATTTATGATTATATTGATACTAAAAAATGGATGTAATCAAAGAAAAATAATACTAATAATAATAATAATAGGATGAGGAGGTTGAGGAAAATGAAAATCAAGTTGACGAAATTAATAGAAAAATCACTCTTGAAAATGAAACCCCTTTAGATTCATCAGAAGAAGCATCATTCAGATTTCCATCTCCATATGTTCAGTATTCAAAATAAATTTCTCAGAATACAATACCCCTGAAAGTAATTCAAATCCTAGATGAAGGATAATTGTTATAATCCATTAAAAATTATAATAAATAATTGAGGATGTGGCTTTAGGAGCTTGTTATGGTGAGCTTATAGGTTTCAATGAAGATACTAATTCTAAATAAACAATTAAAATCAAAGTATTGAACTACATCAAGAAATCACTGAATATACTAAGAAAATATTATTCCATATTTTCCCAAAAATTATTCAAATATAGATATTATTTCAAATTTATATAATATAAGAACATTTTTTTCATGATTTTGATTGAAATAGTTCTTAAACTTAGAGCCGATTTAATAGTTTTTCAAGAACGGACTCTCAAAAAGAGAAAAAACTGCAATACAATTGTCGAGTGGTTGTATAAAATTGATAAAAACGTAGAACATCATGAGGAAAAGATTGAGTAAATAAGGAAACTTATAAATGATCTTAATATGGATTAAAAAATATTGATCAGTTATATGAATGAGAAATTGCAGACATTTTAAAGTCCTAGTACTTCAAAAGAAAGTCACTCTATAGAGTTTGAAAATGACAATTTTAATGTTTCTTATTTAAAAAATTAAAAAATGAAGAAAAAATTTCAAATCCCAGAGAAGATCTTCAGAATCCCAATAGACGATTTTCATGATCAATAAGAAAATATCAAATCATGGGAAGAGATTAATCAGCTTTAAGAAGAAATAATTCATAATAAAGTCAATTTGTTTATAGAACATGAAGAAAAGTTTCGAGCTAAGATATAATCTCTTGACATGTTGATGGAGGATAGAAAAGAATTCAAAAATATGAACTTAGCTGGGATCAATCTAATGGAGAAGGAAAAGGAGAATAAAATATTTATTTTTTGAACTCTTGTTGTTTTTTATCAAATAAAATGAATGATATGTTTCATATTTATTGTTTCATATGTTTTTATTCTATGACACTTTATAGGTTTATCTTGATTTCCACCTTTTTTAAAATCACAAATGGGGAATGTTTTCAACTAGGGAAAGTGCTTTCAACAAATTATGAATATTATATCAAGGGGGATAATCATTAGAAAATGGGGAGTAATATCTTACAGAGAAGAGAATATGATCCTTAAGGATAATTTTATCCTAAAAAATAATTATTTTTATTCAAAATTATTCTTAGAAGAGTTATAAATCTCATGGAATGATATGTTTTCGTTTTATCTTTATCTTTTAGTTTTTTTTTCACTCCAAATGGGGGCAATTGTTGATTCAAATTTCTTTTTGACTACTCCAAACATTTTTTTTTGGAAATCAAAAACTCTTTGTAAATACAGTTCATGGTTATTTACATTCTATGTGATATATATTGTATTATATAAAAACAACATGTATTATAATCAATCATAACCATATGTATTGTATCCAATCATAACTACATGTGTTGTATTCAATCGTAATTGCATGTATTTTTTTCAATCTAAACCGCACATTTTTTTACAATTGTAATTGTATTTAGTTGACATTCATAACAGAATATCAATTATAACAACATGTATTATTATAATTGTATTCATTTATTTTAATCATAATTGGTTTAAAATCATAAATTTATGACATGTTTTCAATCGTAACTGGTGTATAATCATAATTTTAAAACATTATACCAATCTTAATTGCATGTTATGGTTTCAATCGTAACCACCAATTCTTCTCTTTATGAAAATCATCAGTCTTAACGTATTCATTTCTAATAAAACCAAATTTATTAAAAGGAAATATTTTATTTCAAAATAATTTTATGAAATATTTATTTATTTCAATTAAAATAACTTCATGAAATTTGTTATGTATTACAATGATGTCGGGTATTCTATTTTAATATGACCATTGAAGTGCTAGGTGTCCAAGTCCCTCTAAATTTTTAGGGAAAATATATCTGTTGGTGCATGAATCTAACCATTGGAATGAGGGCTATAAATACTAGGTCATTTTACTAATCTTAACCACTTTTTACGATTTAGAGATACTCTATGAGAGCTCTTTCAAAATCACTACCTTGTGTGAAAGCTCTAAAGAACATTATTCATGAATAGCTTGTTCCTAGAACTTATATCTTCGAGGAGTTTTTTTCTTATTTGTGTGATATTGAACATTTGAGTTAAAGATTGAGGGTTTTCAAGTATTGGCAGACATTCTAGTGCCAATCTTTTGTTGATCAAGGGTTTCCAAGGCTAGGAAGACTGATGTGCCGATTACCTGCTTAATCGAGGGATGTCAGGGATAGGCAGACAGACTGGAGATGATCTTAGAATCAAAGGGTTACCTTGGAATGGGTAATATAAACTTACATGAATATATAAATCAAGGGACCTCTATCCTATGTTTAAGGATACCCTTCTCATTGGGTTAAAATAATTGTATTTTTAAAATTTCATTTGTTACTTTAAAAAGAAAGATAAATCTTTTAGTTTTTATTTCTATTCATATTTCATATAATTTTAATTGTTTTAATTAAAATTAATACATTTCATGTAGTACTAGTGCATACGATTCTATTCAATGTATGTTAAAATTATCAATTGTTGCAATACTTTGATTATATTGATGATTGTAATTACAATCATCTATTCACTTACTCTGGTCTTTGTAATCACCTAGGATATGATTGTTTATTAAATAAAACCAATTGTATACTTATCATAATTTGATTATGAAACATATCATAACCAACCCAATTACAATTATCTTTTTCATCGATACAAGGGCCCACACCGATTTATAGTTATACCACACTTAGAGGCATTGTGAATTGGATTGGTAAAAATTATTTTAAACTATATTTCTTTTAGGATCAACAATGGATGTTTTTAAAACCTATAATTCAGCACCCTCTTTTGTTCTATCATCTATATACATATTTTTATATTATATAAATTTCCATAAAACTCTCAGAAAATCATAAATTCCACTATAGTATAAATAAATAAAAAAATTAAAAAATAATATTCAGTCCTACGAAATAATATTGTGTTTACCTTAACTATATTTTTCCCAATTTAGTACACTTATTCAAAAATAGATTTAATCCCATAGTCACTAAATCACTTATGAATATCATATATTCCATATATATGATAACCCATATATTCCAAAAAAATATAATTACTTTTTCATCAGAAAACAAAGGAATATGATAAGTTTTGTGTTTCGTTCATCATTTTTCACCAAATTCGTTATTCTAGGATAATTTTTCACTAAAACACATTTATACCAAATGATTATATATAACTCAAATATATTTTAAATCCCAATACACATTCCCAAAAATGTTGGTAGTTAGATTCCAATCTCATGACATTAAACATAAAGTGGGTATCTACATCTATAAGAATATAATAATCCTAAATCATATCAATGTGTAGTGGTTTCCTTGTCACATTAATGTTACCTATCTAACAACCTAATAACATATATTGTTATCTAAATAATGTTCTGAGGAAAACATATATAGACTAAGATCCATGCAATCAGATTCAGTGAAAAAAAATCCCATCATATGGGATTTGATACCAACTCATACATCAAAATTTTACCAGTCTATGAATACAATAAAAATTGAAAACATAGAAACACCTACATTCCAATGTCCATTATGTGTTGGGCTTTAGATATTTTAGAAAAAATGGTAACTATTTCATGTATGTTCGCTATCAAAAAAGCGTATGTAATAAAATATAATATTACACTTTTGTTTCATTCAAATTTTTATAGATTTATTAGACTATGTTTTTGGGGAAAGGGGTCTCTTAATCATAGTTTGGAGTGTGAGAAATAGAAAGGGTTGATTTCTAGATAAAATTCTACCCCATGATTTTGGGTGTAACCCATTTGCATACTAGTTGTTCTGTAGTATATTTTTAGAATTATTAAGACATCAATAATCATCTAGGGTTGTTGATTTATCCTCGTTAAATTTTATTGGAACATCGGCCAGTCGGTGACTAGTCATCTGTCAGCTAGTTGTATTGCCATCATTATAGTGAGGCCCACTAGGTACCTGGTGCACCCAGACAGAGGGTGAAATTAATGCATAGAATAAAATTTTAATCCCACATGGTTCTAAACCTCTTAAAAAACATTTAACCATTTTAATGTATAATGATGTTTATAACACAATATTGATATTTCATCTATCACATTTATCTTTCCTTATTTCATCAAGAATTGGAAAATATGTTAAGGCTTAAACAGTGAGTTTTATTTACAAATATGAAAAATTTCCCTTTGTTTTGGAGAGATGAGAATGGATATATGATGGATATATGTTTTTTATGATGATTTGATGATGAAATATTTCTTTCAAAATAGATCAATGGTAGATCTATCATTTTGATGAGTCCTCAAGATAAGATCCAGATCTAGCACAAATTATAGATTTTTTTGATTCTACATATTAATAGTACACCTATATGAATTCTTCAAGGAATATCAATGATATAACTATAATGTATTGATAATCCCTTGGTTTAATGGTTCTATATCCAAGGTTTCAATGACATCCCTTTCACTAGTACACAATTCCTTATTAATGAAATTTTTTTCATGTTAATATTTCTTAGATATATCATTCAGATTTCATTATCTTCTTTTTCAAACTCATTTAAATTGAAAAATATATGGTTGATCAATGATAATTGGTTTGAACTATGTACCTTTTCTATAATTGATGAGAAAATCATAATTTTTTTGAATCAATAATTAATCTGGTATATTGATAAACTCTCTTTCATCATATACATAAACTGTTTCCATTAAAATAATCTATATGGTATATAATTATAGCAAAACATTATATACATGTAATATTCATGGGTCCTCTTAGAAATTTATTTCAATGGTGAACTATATCTTGAGATATATATCCTCAAAATGTGATAATGTTCTTTATATGTGCATAACATGGTCTGTGTATTATCCTTTGTGAATTTTGAAGTTGTTATTCAAAAATAAGTAGGAAGGATATTTTGTAAATTTTGAGACCCTTGAATACTGTTGTGTCCTAGAATCATGATGTGATAGCATGGATTTTGGATCTTCATTGATAGAAATGTCATGTGGCTGTGTGAATTTATGTATATTTGATACCTATATATGGTCCTTTATTACATGATTATTACTAAAGGAACTTATTTACATTAATTATGTTCATCCAATATTATTTTTTTATAACATTTCATTCGGATGATGTGTTATGAAGATATTGAAATGATACACCCTATAATGTGTGTTACCATACCTTTGGAGGCATATTCATGATATTATTGATAGTTGGACCATCATGAAATGATTACCCCCTAGAGGGAGAGTTCCTATGTTGTTTGGTGATGATGATTTTTGAACCATTAATGGGGTAAGGGCATGCAATATTTGTGACCTGAATCATATAATGATTCCTTAAGGATACTGATAATTGTGCTAGATCCTGATTCTTTTGGATACTATGTAACATGTTCATTGAATTCCATGAGTATTCTTATTGACATTTCACCTTCCTTGTGGAAGGATTGTGATCATATTTTTTAACTTATCAAATCTTCAAACAAGAAGCCCAAGCATGTACATATATTTTTTTAGTGTCTTGGTTAGATTATTCATGCTCAAAAGATTATTTCTTATCCTTTCTTGTAAACTGAATTTCTCTAATTTCTTACCCTATTTATACAAGTGCACATTCGAAAATTCCATATTGGAGGGGTCCTACTAGGTAATATTTATCACACACTACATGGGAATATTAAGGCCCATGAAGACTTCATTTATAGAGACACTTGTAAGGGAAATGAGAACATGGGAAATAGTTAATATGAGGGTCATTGAGTTGGATTGGTACTAGAACAAACACCATAGGAAACCAAAATTAATTAATTTTCTCTGTTTTTACTATTAATATAGTTTTTCTAAAAACATTGTGAACCCATTTATTCTACTATATGGAATATATTCCATCTAATATTATTTTCTTCCACCTTGTTTAACATGATTATATATTTTGTTATTATTATTATTATTGTTATAATTATTTGATATTGATGTTGTATTCACCCCATCAATATTGTTAATACACTTTATACTAGTTCGTAGCCGATTTAATATGAAGAATATTTTGCATTAGGTAATGTTTCTCTCAAGATAAGGCACATTGGTTCATATTGGAGAACATTAAAATTTTATCATTGAATACTTTTATTCATTTATATAGACTAAACTAGGACATGGTAGATAGGATGTATGTTATGTGAGATTCAGGTGGGGATTTTTCATATATTTGTCTAGATCATCTGTAACGGACCACAATGTTTACATTAATGGGATTACAATTACTATTTTTTTTGGGATTTTGGTGCATTCATGCATTATGACAATTAACATATAATACCATTCCACATATATATATATATGTATTTATATATAAATTTTATAAGGAAAAATAATTTAATAATTTAATTCCTTAAATTATTATATATTTTATAGATAGACATGTATTCTTAGACTCTGTGATATGTCTATTTTTCAATATGTTTTGACATAGTTTTTTTAATTATTATGTTAAAACTGAGTAAACTATTTTATATTATATAGATATATATATGTGTGTGTGATTGTGACTAAAATTCTAAGATGGTGAATCTTGGATAGTGTCATAAGGAATATATTGGGGGTTATGTGTAGAATATTAAGAGATAATTTTGTGATACCATAAAATTATTATAATTTTTCTAATGGGTTGTATAATTTTTATGTTTTTTTTAATTTCACACCTTGGAGGAGATCGATAAGACCACTAGTATGACAACCCTGCATTTATTACAAACATAAACATGATTTATTATATAAACTATTCACTTGATACAACATGGAACATCGAGATGTCTAGTGTATTTGGGGCTTAGGATCATTAAATAATGACTTAAAACATGAAATACAACATCTTTATTGAAAACGTTCATTACATGACCACTACATTCCCTCGTCCTTAGCATTGCATGGGATAACCTGAGAACATGCATAAGAAAAGGGTGAGCTATAAATACCAGTATGGGAATAAACATGGAATATATGAGGAGTACAATACATGTTAGAAAATAGGCATATCAATAGAGCACAAGAGAAAAATGGACATAAAGGTATGGTAAAGCATGATAATAATAACATGGAAATGTGACAACAACACTTAACATGGACATAGCATGAGCCAAGGCCAATTGCACATGAAGCATGAGTAAATCCTCATTGCACATGAAGCACGAGTAAACCCTCATTGCACTTGAATTAGCATGATTCAACACTCATTTCACATGACATATCATGATACTATACTTTACCCAATGCATTGGAGCACTATAAGGGAACACCCTTCTTAAACATTTCATTTCATGCATAAGTGTGTCACATGGATTCATTAAACATAATCACTTATTTCATGATAAAGGAATGTGAAATTAATACATGAAACATTATAATAAATATGTAAATGTGCATAAATGTGAATACCCTTGATGGATAAATGGGCATGTTATTCACTACACAAAGACATTGGCTTAGAAAATCGGTGCAATTTCGGTAGCGTAACGGTGTGACATAAGAATTCATAAAAATGGTTGATGAGAGAGAAAGGGGTGTCTCAACATATTTAAATGAAATTTAAAGTAAGGGGGTCATACAGATACATTTCATAACTATTTTAATGGAATTTATATTCATGATACATATGAAATTCTTGAATGTAAATGAAGAGAGAGAAGTTCCTTTCGGAATTTCGGTATAGTAACGGGTGTACATGAGAGGCATTTAATGAGAGAGAAAGGGGTATCCCATCATTAAAAAAATAATAGGGCAGTGTGGGGGAGGTGATAAACCATACCCCATCATTTATAATTGAAATTATAAGGGCATAACAATATTAAAAAAATTGGACAAAAAAGTGAAAGGAAGAAAAACCCCTTACTTGGAAGTGTTCTTACAAAGGCTTGACAGAGGCTTGAGGGAGGCTTCATGGGATCTTGGGGAACCTAGGGAGGATTCTAGACAGAGTAGGTCAGAGTTTGGACGAACTTCAAAGGCTTTTAGTGAGGAGGAAGAGGGAGATTGGGTGGGTTTATATAGAAAAGGTGAGTGAATTCCTTATTAGTTAGGTTTTGGACCCCTTACATTAATCTAATCCAAACCACAAATCAGATCATGGTGTTTTCCCATGTTTTTTGGAAAAGGGAAGAGTAAAAAAATATTTTATAAGGATAAAGTCCTAAATTCTTAAAATAATGTGGTTTCTTATGTGGAGATGAGTCACACTCCCATGGAAAATAATATATAAAGACAATATGTTCAATAAGTCTTGAGGGGGCCATTAATGATTTGTAAAATAAGTCAACCAAACCCAAAATCACATTATTTTAATAGAAAAACATATATTGGCCGAACATAAAACTTATAGTGTTTTATTACATCACTATTGGGTCATTATGATGTCATAAAACACATTATATATTTAAACGATATTTAATTTTTACCCAAACATTTGACTGTCTTAGAAAATTATAAAAAATTCAATGTTGGATAATTTCGATGTCCTGATTGTAGAAATAGCATTTATTTTATCTAAATAATTTTCTAAATATGTTAATTTTCAATTTTAAAATAAAAACCGTCATTTATAAAAAATTCACGGGTTTTGGCAAAAATGGATTTCAAACATTAATAAAAATTACAATTGCATTCACAATATTATAAGATAATTTATATTTAATAAAAATTAATTTAATAATAATAATAATATTTCTTTAAAGTATTATTTAATTCAAAAAATCCGTTAATTCATCAAAATAGATTTCTTATCTGAATATTAACAAAAAAATTCCTATTTGTGCTTTAAAAAAACTATTTACAAAGTGTAAATAATCACCAGAAGGTATATTCATTATTATATACAAAAAATAATATACATGAACATGTTACTAGATATTTGTTTCATAACCCCTTAAAACAGCCACATAAGACCTAAGGGTAAGGTGTGCGAAGGTGACAGACTCTTGGGGTGGCTCGGATAACATCGCTCGAGTGGTAATCTCTATCAACTTCCACTTTTCCCATAGACGTTATCTTTAGAGCTTGAAATGATGAATATCAGCATGGGATTGGTCAAGAGAGAAGCCCAAAGACGCCACCTCTTTTCGAGCTCCGACAAATGGGCTTCGTATAGAGCAATTCTACTGGATGAGGTCATTGCTTCTTTTGTCTGAGTAAGTTGGATTTGTTAAAGCCCTATATTTATACTAATCATGTGATCACTGTTTAACAGCTATATTAGCAACGGTCAAAATTCTTAACATAAAACCAAATAAGATGACATTATATATAAACATTTTAAATGAAGAGACATTTAATTAGATCAAGAGGGATTTCCATTAATGAAACTTTGGGTTGTTACAATATTCCACCATTAATAAATTTCGCCCTCAATATTTCCTTTTCCCACACAAAAACAGATGAGGGTAACTCAACTTCATCATTTCCTCTAATTCCTAAGTCTCTTATTCAAACTTTTGGTTTCACCACAGCACCTTGATGAGGGGAATTGTCATATTTCGTAGAACTTTTTCTCTATGATCTAAGAGCTTCAATGGTTGCTCCTCATAAGAAAGATAATCCTCTAACTATACCACCTCAGAACACAGTACATGTGAAGGGTCTGGTATGTACTTCATTAAGTGGGATACATGAAAGACACCATGTACTTTTTCCATGGTAGGTGGAAGTTCTAGTCGATAGGCCACAACCCCGACACGATCAAGAATCTCGAAGGGGCCTATGTACCTTGGACTTAACTTCCCTTTCTTTCCAAACCTCATGACCTTATACCACGGAGATATCCATAGAAAAACCATGTCTCCAACTTTAAACTCAAGGTATCATTGACGGTTATTTGCATAACTCTTCGGTCGACTCTGGGATGCCTTGATATTCTATTGAATGGTTTTCACCTTCTCCACCATTTCTTCGACCATTTCTGGTCCAATTAGCTTACGTTCACCGACCTCATTCCATCATGCCAAGGTTCTGCACATTTTCCCATACAGGGCTTCATAAGGTGCCAATTGGATGCTCGAGTGGAAACTATTATTATAAGAGAACTCAACAAGAGGAAGATGTTGATCCCATCCTACTTTAAATTCCATTTAGAATGCTCTCAACATGTCCTCAAGTGTTTGGGTAGTCCGCTCGGATTGGCCATCAGTTTGAGGATGATAGGTCGTACTGAAGTTCAGTTTAGTATCCAGAGCATGTTGAAGACTCTTCCAAAAAATAGAGGTGAATTTTGGATCTCGGTCAGACACAATAGATAGTGGCACTCCATGCAGCCTTACCACTTCCCTGATTTATATCTGTTCCTGTTGATCTAATGAGAAATCCTCCCGAATAGCAATAAAGTTTGCAGTATTTGTAAGACGATCCACCACAACCCAGATTGCTTGTTTCCTTTTGATGTCCTTGGATGTCTAGTGACAAAGTCCATGGTGATGTTCTCTCATTTCTATTCTGGTATGGGCAATGGTTGCATCATTCCCTTAGACTTATACCTTTCTTCCTTGACCTGCTGGCACACCAGGCACTTTGATGTATATACAGTGATCTCCTTCTTTATATTATCCAACCAAAAAATTTCTTATAGATCTTGATACATCTTTGTTCTCCATGGGAGAAAAGAGAAATTTGAACTATGTGTATCATCCAAAAGTTCCTTCTTCAGCTCCGGACTTGATGGAACACATAGTCTTTTCCATAATCGCACAATTCCTTCTTCATTAACATTAAACTCTAAGGATTTCCATTTTTCGATAGCTTCTACATTTTCCTGAATTCCCACATCATCCTTTTCAGTATCCTTTAAGCTTTCCAAAAGATACAGTTTAGCAATCATTTGTGAAAGGATTAATTATATTCCCTTCATTATGATTCCCATGTCCATCTTCAGCAAGTCTAAGAAGATTGGATCCTTCTCAATTCTCATCATTGATAGAATCACTGGGTCCTTTCTACTTAGGGCATCTTCATCCTTGTTCTCTTTCCCAGGGTGGTAATGTATTGAACATTCATAATCCTTGATGATCTTTATCCATCTTCTCTGGTGCATATTAAGCTCTTTCGGTGTGAATATATATTTATGACTCTTGTGGTCATTATATATCTCACATTTCTCCCTATAGAGATAATGCCGCCAGATTTTCAAGACACAGATCATGGCCGCCAACTCCAGATCATGCGTTGGATAGTTTCACTCATTGATTTTAAACTATCTTGTGGCATAGGATATCACTTTATTATTCTGCATTAGTACATAGCCTAATCCCTTCATCGAAGCATCACTGAATATCACAAAAGGTTCCCCACTTGTGGGTAAAGTGGGCACATGCACAGTGATAAGCCTCCTTTTCCACTCCTTGATGCTTTCTTCACATTCACCAATACAAGGAAACTTTACTCCCTTTTGAGTTAGCTTGGTAAGAGGGTTGGACAATCGTGGGAAATTTATCACAAATCATCGATAATATCTAGCTAACCCCAAGAAGCTACAGATATCCGTTACGGATATTGGCCTCGGCCATCCCTCAATTGCATCTATTTTGGAGGGATCCACAGATATCCCATTTCATGTGATGATATAGACCAAGAATGAGACCTCCTTCAACCATAACTCACACTTTATGTACATTGCATAGAGCTTATCCTTGAGCAATGTCTCTAGTACAGTTCTTAAATTCTCCTCATGATCATCCTTGGTTTTGGAGTATATTAGAATATCATCTATAAAGTCTATCTCATATTTGTCATGGTAATCTCTAAAGACTCTATTCATCAATTCCATGAAGATTTATGGAGAATTAGTGAGTCCAAAAGGAATTACTATGAATTCATAGTTCCGGTATCTGGTGTGAAAAGCAGTCTTGGGGAGATCTTCCTTCTTTCCCTTACTTGATAATATCCTGACCGCAAGTCCACCTTGGAGAAGTATTGTGCTCCACGTAGCTAATCGAACAAGTCATCAATTCATGGGAGAGGATACTTGTTGTTTATCGTGATTATTTTGAGCTCACGATAATCGATGCAAAGGTGCATTGACCCATCCTTCTTCTTGACCAAGAGGATTGGTGCACCCCATGGTGAAGCACTTGGGCGTATAAACCCTTTATCTAAATTCTACTATAGTTTTTTCATCAGCTCTTCAAGCTCCACGACAGCCATTCTATATGGAGTCTTGGATATTGGTAGATCACCTTGTATAATTTCAATTGAGAATTCAATATCTCTTCTAGGAGGAAGACCAGGTAGTTCCTCGGGAAACACTTTAGCGAATTCCCTCATAGTAGTAATTTCTTCAAAGATGGTTTCTTCCTTGGACTCAATCATCAAATCCACATACGTATGATCATAGGGAAGTAATATCCATGCTTGAGATGAGGGATCTAAAGGAGATTCATCTTCATCCATACACTTGTAAAGAATCAGGGGTCGATTCTTCATATGGAGTGTGATTTCCCTTTCCTGACAATTTATGTTGGCTCTATATAAGGAAAGTCAAGCAATGCCAAGAATGGCATCAAATCCCACCAGAGGGAGTAGGATGTGGTTCACCTGGAAATTCAATCCACAGATTAAAACAAGATAGGACTTATATTCCGGGGATGCAATGATTGCCTCATTTGCCGTACTCACCGACATCTTCACATCAATTATTTGTGGTGGTTCTAGGATTGTTCTACTCAACTTTCGAGATATAAAAGAATTTGTAGAACCTGAATCAAAAAGTGTGTTCGCTATTCTTGAATGAATAACTAGCGTACCTATCACCACTTTGTTTTCAGGGTTCACCTCTGTAGAAGAGATGGAAAAAGCTCTTCCTTGTTGCCTTGGAGGATGTTGGTTGCCTCCGAAAACCCTTGTATTAGGGAACTGATTTGGAAAATTCCCTGGTTCTTTGTAATTGTAGAAATGAACAATGCGTTGAGGTTTGAATGGAGCATTCCTCTCCTCTGTTGTAGCTGAAGGTCTCTCCTGCCGATAGTTAACAGCTAGCTGCCCTTATCTTCCACACCTAAAGCATTTCCTTGTCCCCTTGAGGAAATTTCCAGGGTGCTTCTTTCCAAACTTTTCACAAGTGGGGTGCTGGATCTTCTTAGCACCGTTGGAATTTTCCATCGGACAACCAGCATTGAATTCCACCTTACGCTTCTTGTCCCCATGATACCCTTGTAATTCCTCAATCTCCATTTCGACCATGAGGTCACATCGTACAATTTCCTCACAGGTTCCCATGTCACGGATCGCTAATGATTTCTATAGGCTAGGCATCATCCCACCAAATAAGCAGTCAACATTTCATTTGGGGGTAACGACAAATCCAGAAGCATATTGTGCAAGACTTGTGAATTTTTCCTTGTACACTCCAATAGATTCTTTGTCTTTTTTCATGAGGGAAAGTAAGTCCCTTTCCATCTTATGCCAGAGGGTCTGCGGAAAATATTTATCGAAAAAAATCTTCATTAAATCCTTCCATTCTAATGGCTCGATCTCCTCCTTAGGCTTCATATTTTTGATCAACGTCCACCATTAATCAGCTTCACCCTCCATACGATATCCCTCCAAGAGAACCTTCTTTTGTTCAGAACATTAAAGGATGGAGAAGATCTTTTCAATGGAGTTGATCCATTGTTCAGCGATCATGGGATCGTATGATCCACTAAAAGTTGGAGGCATTTGTGTCATGAAGCTCTCGATAGCGACTTGTTCCTTCTTAGAGGGTTTTGGATGTTCCTATTGACCCGTTTTTCTATCCAAAGATTTATTTAGCTGAGAGAGAAGCATGAAAAAGTTTGTGATTCCTGCTCTCATTGGATTGGGTATCTCATTAGTACAATCATCACACTAATCTTCACATCAGTTGTTAGCCCGAGTCCTCCTATTACCGGCCATTGGCTGGAATAAAAGGAATGTTAGGGGTAACACATAAAGGGTAAGCCAAAGACAAAAGTTGATGCCTTATAAATAAACATTTATTTCCTTAACTCATGAGTCTATAGGATTCAATCTAGTCTTTTCATGATCTACTTTCTGACATATATTCTTAAGGGGATTTTTCTAATTACCATAATAAGGGTTCATACGAAGCTTGTGAATTTATCAAAACATATCCCCTGGGAGTGTCACAACCAAGAGTGAAGCAATGCCTATTATCGTGCACCAGTTCTCGTTCGAGTCTATCTCAAAGCGGTGTTTTTGGGTTTTACCCCTAGGATACATCTGTGCTAGAGCCGCCTCTACCTGCTCATATCCAGACAGGGATGTATTTGCTTGATAAACCACTCAATCAGTAATTTACAAAACATAGGGATGTTTTTATTATACATAGTCTTGTCTCTAAGGCTTTACTGGGGTTTTCTAATCCTAATCCCAAAAATAACTTAACCTACCCTCTGATACCAATTATGAAAACCCATCATTTATTACAAACTTAAACATGATTTAATACATAAACTATTCACTTGATACAATAAGGAATACCAATAGGTCTAGTGTCTTTGGGGCTTAGGATCATTACATAACGACTTAAAACATGAAATACAACATTTTATTGAAAACTCCCTTTACATGACCACTACGTTTCCTCGTACTTAGCTTTGCATTGGATAACCCGAGGACATGCATAAGAAAAGGGATAGCTATAAAGCCCAGTAAGGGAATAAACATGGAATACATGAGGAGTACAATACATGTTAGAAAATAGGCATATCAATAGAGCACAATAGAAACATGGAAATAAAGGTATGGTAAAGAATGATAATCATAACATGTAAATGTGGAAACAACACTTAACATGGAATTAGCATGAGCCAAGGCCCATTGAACATGAACAATGAGTAAATCATCATTGCACATGAAGCATGCGTAAACCCACGTTGCAGTTGAATTAGCATGAGTCAACACTCATTGCACATTACGTATCATGACACTATACTTTACCCAATGAATTGGAGCGCTATAAGGGCGCACCCTTCTTAAACATTTCATTTCATGCATAAGTGGGCCATATGGATCATAAATCATGGATTCACTAAACATAATCATTTATTCAACAATAAAGTAATGTGGAATTCAGACATGAATCTTTATAATCAATAAGTAAATGTGCATAAAGGTGAATACCCTTGATGGAGAAATGGGAATGGTATTAACTACAGAAAGGCATTGGCTTAGAAAATCGGTGCAATTTCGGCAGCATAACGGTGTGACATAAGAATTCATAAACATTATTGATGAGAGAGAAAGGGGTGTCTCATCATATTTACATGAAATGGAAAGTAAGGGGGTCATATAGATACATTTCTAAACAATTGTAATGGAATTTAGATTAATGATACAAAATTATTGCTTGAATGTAAATGAAGAGAGATAAGTTCCTTTCGGAATTTCGGCATAGTAATGGGTGTACATGGGAGGAATTTAATGAGAGAGAAAGGGGTATACCATCATTAAAAAAATTATAGGGCAGTATGGGGGAGGTTTGAAACCATACCCCAGCATTTATAATTTAAATTAAAATGGCATAACAATATTATGAAATTTGGACAAAAAAAGTGAAAGGAAGAAAAACCCTTACTTGGAAGTGTGCTTTCAAACGCTTGAGAGAGGCTTGAGAGAGGCTTCTTGGGAGCTTGGGGCACCATGGGAATATTCTACAGATAGTAGGGAAGTGGTTGGACAAACTCCAAAGGCTTTGAGTGAGGAGGAAGTGGGAGCTTGGGTGGGTTTATATAGGAAAGGTGAGTGAATTATTTATTATTTAGGTTTGGGACCCCTTACATTAAACTAATCCGAACCACAAATCAGATCATGCTTTTTCCCATGCTTTTTGGAAAATGGAAGAGGAAAAAAATATTTTATAAGGCTAATGTCCGAACTTCTTAATATAATGGGGTTGATTATGTGGAGGTGATTCACACTCCCATGGAAAATAATTTAAAAATACAAGATGTTTATTAAGTCTTGAGGGGACCATTAATGCTTTTTAAAATAAGTCAAACAAACCCAAAATCACATTATTTTAATGGTAAAACATATTCTAGTTGAACAAAAAGCTTATATTATTTTATTACATCACTATTGGGTCATTATGATGTCATAAAACACCTTATATATTTAAACGGTATTTAATTTTTACCCAAAAATTTGACTATCTCAGAAAATTATGAAAAATTCACTATTGGATACTTTCAACATCCTGATTCCAGAAATAACATTTAGTTTATCTAAATAATTTTCTAAAACTATTAATTTTCACTTTTAAAATAAAAACAGTCATTTATCGAAAATTCATGGGTTTTGACAATAATGGCTTTCAAACCTTAATAAAAAATACAATTGCATTCCAAAAATTATAAGATCATTTATATTTAATAGAAATTAATTTAATAAAAATAATAATATTTTATTAATGTATTATTTAATTTAAAAATCCATTTATTCATCAAAATAGATTTCTTATCTGAATATTAACTAAAAGAAATTATATTTGTGCTTTAAAAAAACTATTTTCAAAGTGTCAATAATGAAAAGAAGGAATATTCATTATTATATACAAAAAATAATATACATGAACATAGTACTAGCGATTTGTTAAATAACCCCTTAAAACAGCTGCATAAGACCTAAGGGTAAGGTGTGCGATGGTGACAGACTCTTAGGGTGGCTCGAATAACATCACTCGAGTGGTAATCTCTATCAACTTCCACTTTTCCCGTAGAAGGTCTCATTCGAGCTTGACATGATGAAGCTCAGCTTGGTCTTGGTCAAGAGAGAATCCCAAAGATTCCACCTCTTTTCCGATCGTTGACAAATGGGCATCGTATGGAGCAATTCTACTAGAGGAGGCCATGGTTTCTTTTGTCTGACTAAATTGGATTTGTTAAAGCCCTATATTTAAACTAATCATGTGATCACTATTCAACGGATATATTAGAAAAGGCCAAAATTCATAACTTAAAACCAAAGATATTGATATTTTATATAAACATTTTACATAAAGATACATTTAATTAGATCAACAGGTATTTCTATTAATGAAACTTTGGGTCGTTACAACTAGCAGATGGCATCAAGATTCTCCCACTAGGTATGTACCCATGTTAGACTAAGTACTATATAGGATTGTTATTTTAATAATAGTTTTTCACCTATTCCAATGGTGTATGATGTGGGAGAACCTTAGCTGTCAGTCCATTAGATTTTACCTATCAAGGGTGGATGAGTATCATGGTCTATGGTGGAATGTGAAAGAGAATTATAGATTCAAAATCCAAAATCTATTTAGGTTACTAGAGAGATAAAAGACATAGAGGACTAGATATAAATAATATATGGTTTCTTTTATCTCATTGAGATACATAATAAAATTAAGTTGATGAAGTAAGTATTTTTTTTAAGGAACCACCATTAGGTGGTGTGGAATGATGGTATTGACTGGAAGACATGAATGTCTCACCTGGAAGGCCATTAAGAACTTATTTCTTGCATATTTATTTCCCAATATGATAAATATAGATATATAACATGAGTTCCTATTGCTACGGTAGGGGTATGGTGTGGTATCAATATACATAACTCATTTCATAGAGCAAATATGTTTTGTTACTTTCGTGGCTGAGAATGATGAATAGAAGGTGAAGAAGACCCAAATCAGTCTCTATCCGGATATCATATAACATATTAGGTTCTTTGGGATAATGAGTTACCTAGTGGATCTATATATGAACTTCACTATTGAGAAGGGGCTGGAGGAGACTCGAGTAGATAGTAATATTCCAAAATTCAGCACATAGGCGGTTGGTCCTCCTAATGCTATTGTGTGTGTTACCTCTAGTATAAGGGAGAGAATGACTGATGTTGAAGAAAGGTAGTGGTATATATGTGGACCATAATATGGCTTAATCATCACCCTCATAAGGAGTTCTATAGTAATTCAACTTCTAAAAATTGATGATATTATCACATTTTTTGTGAAAAACATTATACAAAGTGTAAAATGTGTTATAATATGAGGAATATAAAGTAGATTTATCTCTAGAGATTAAATTCCATTCTTCATTAAGAGTATAGTTTAGATGTAATATATTACATCAAGATCTATATGGGGCCCTTTATAGTAAACATTATCAATAAGTACATAGATAGGTCATGTTCCTCAAGGAATGATTCTTGGAGATCAGACAGGTAGCATATATATAGTACATCCCAATTAGGTAATTTGTATTGAGGGACCATCTATTTTTTGAGGTAATATATAGATAATTTCTAGGTTTTAAACTTATTTTTTTGATAATTTTGATTCTCATCCTTATTATCTTCACATTATATTATTTTACTTGACTTACCGGTCAAGATAACTTCTTGGATTCTTCACTTGACAGACCTTTGAGAATGAAAGTGTATCACCTTCAATAATGTATAATGTGTCATATATGAATTTTCAGTTAATAAAATATTTTTTATTTTACACTTTAATATATGATGATTATAAATGTGATTCTTGGTATACACTAGTTGACCAATTTCCGATCAAACATAGTTTTATATTTCAGAGGGGTGTTCTTCACAACGTCCAAGGGAGAGAAGTATTTGGTAACTAGATAATTTTAGTTGGGAGTTTTTTTAGTTGGTATTCATAAGAGATATAATGTTTTTATCATGTAACATATTTTGTAATATCATTTTTTAAGGATAGATAGGGCCTCCTCATGTTTTCCTCCAGTTCTATTTCTGTATCATGATGAACTTTCAGATGATTTCCTTGGATTTATACCTAATAGAGGATATGGATTTGCTATAGAACTCTTTCTAATTGAGCAATATATTCTTATATCCCTTTAACATATTGAGTTATCCACAATAAAGGATGTTATGTTTTTACATTATTACATTTAACTGAAGTAATTCATCCAGCCTAGTAGTTCACTATATGGTGAGCCTATATTTTTCAATTTGAAGATGAAATATAGTCTTTATCTCCCCACATATTATAAAAAACTAGATCTAGTGATAGGTAATAATAAAAATAATTTTCAAAGGATCGATTGTATATTTTCCTAGTAACAGGGACATAGGTGGTCATCTAGGATAGATGCTTGATTGGTCTATCACTATTTGTGGTTAATAGAGGAGGACATCCCAATGAATGCATTATTAATAATGTATTGGATATACCTGTTTTTAGTTGTATTCATTTTAATTATTATTGTTCTTTCAATGTTCACATATCTCATGACAAAGACCTTACACCAAAATATAGACTCGTTTTTCATGGTTTTCAAGGATGATATCTTCATCTACTGACTGATATTAGAGAAGCATGTGAGACATTACGAGAGTGTATTATGTATAAATATAACACATAGGCTTTAAACAATGAAATTAATGTGTATTTTTTATTCTAAATGAAATATTATAATGACGTGTGGTGTCTCAGATAGGTATATCTATGGAACTAGGGAAGGATAGGGCTGTAATTTCCGATATACATCTCTAGAATGTGTTTGAGATCATGATATTTCTTGGTTTTGTAGTATAATAAACAAATTTAAATATAGGTATTATGCTATTTACCAGAATCTATCACTATACTGATGACGATCAGAGTGAATTTCTAGTGTCTAGGATAGTCTGATGAGGATTTCTTTAAGTTGAATAATGTGTTGAATAAGAATCCCATTTTGAAACATCATTGGATAATTATTGGCTATGTTTTTTATTATGATGTATCAAATATAATTTTTGTAGTAGTACTGATAGTGTAGAAGTGGGTAATTGATTATGGGTCAAAACATCTATGACCCCATGTGTGAAACTATACTACCCATTACTTCAATATTGAATCCATGGTTGATACTTCCAATTTTTTTGTGATATTGATGCTTTAAAAAAAGGATTGATTTCTATACATACCATAAGAGACTCAGAAAAATATTCACATTTTCAGACCTAGACCTGAGGTAGAATAATTTGGTAGAGTATCTATGGGGATTCATATTTTATATAGTGAAAGAACTTGTTAAGGGTAACATGTTTATGGATTCACTTAGATGTATTGTTGAGGAAGCATAGGATATTATTTAATAGACCTTATTAGAATAGTGATTCCTCATTATACTGATAGATGATTATAGAATTTATCATTCTGAGGAATAGTAAACATTGATGTGTTCCCCATTTTCGATAAAAACATATTTTGCAGATCGGGGGAAGGATATACAAGTGGCTAATTTTGAGTGTGATGAGATATGAGAAAAAATAGAAAAAAATGATTTGACACACAAGTGTTATTTGAATTATGATGATTCAATCTCATTACAAGGGAATGATTAAGTCAATACATACATTAGGGAAGATAAAATTATAGACATTCATACATCTTTGTTGGTGGGGAACCCTATAATGAAAAATACGTACAGTGAGATCAGCTGAATTTTATGGGGTCAGGGCCTCAAGAGGGAAATTTATAGATTCATTTACTAATTCCATACCTGCCATGGGATAATGGCTAAGTTCAAATATATGGTTGCAATAATTTATCAACATTATCTTCATATACGAAAATGGGAGGATATGATGATAGAATTTGTGACATGGTTTCCATAGACCCTAAGAATTCATTAAATTGTTTGCGTGATTGTTGAATAAATAACCATTGTTGATCATTACTACTGATCCATAAGACTCATTTAGCGGATGATCTAGAAAACCTTATTATCCCAGATATATTATTCCTATATAAAATTCCCCTGAAAATTGTATATAACAGAGACTCAAATTTTACAATGCTATTTTGGAAAGGCATTTAGAAGGCTTTAGGGACTCATTTGAGATTGAGAACAATGAATCATCCCAATAATAAAATATAGTCATAGAGGTCAATCCATATTTAAAGTATATTAATTGAGATTATTCCCTAGAGTACATGGAGCATAGGATAATCAAATTTACATGGTTCATTTCACAAAAAATTATAGTTAATAGGATTTAATTTAAATATAACCAAATGAGGATGTTTATTGTTAGGAATTGTGCTAAAACATTGCATATTACTAGGCTAGAGTGGTAGTAGTTATGTGTCCCTTAATGATATATGATACCTTAGATTGATTTAATCTAATTAGGAAGAGTTACATCATAGATTATAGAATACAATTTTTTTTTTCAAAATTGGGAGGACAATATTATAGTTTTTTAGGTGAATATGTTTTTATTAATGTGAATCCATGGGTTGACCTCTAATATTTTAGGAAGAAAGGGATATCATTGTTGCACTATATTTAACCCATTGATGTTAGTTAATGCACTATAACATTAGGGTACAGTCTGGATGTCCTTTATCCCTAATGTGGTTTAAAAAATGTGTATCTTAATTCCCATATCTAGAGGTACACAGCCGATCTAATTCGGGTCATTTACTATAATGATGTTGACCTAGATCATGATACATTATACATATATCACCCACTACAGATTATCAAATGATGAAATAATATCCATTTAGAGAAGAAGATAATACATTTTGGTACTGTATGGAATTATCGAAAGATATAGGATTATACATAAGAGTGGGAGGATGTTGTTCATTCTCAATGGCATCATTTGTTTTAGTAGAACCATTGAATACATTATAATGGATGAAATTTTATTATTGTATAATTGTAAATTCCTCTCTTTAATATGATATATTGGACTTTTTTGTTATTAAATAACATTACCCTCTTCTATTTCATCCCATTAATTTGTTAAATATTTCCTTATTGTTGAGAAAAAGTGGGATAAAATATAAATATGCGGTTTGAGTAATGGAATGGGTGGTGTGGTGGATTGATGGATACCACCAAGGATCTAATGGAACCACAAGCCAACCTTGGTGAATGAGGTAGGTCTATATAATTCTGAAATCCCCATCGGTCATCTGTTGTGGTTTCATCATCCATTTGGTAGTTCCACCACTGGAAAATGAGCCCCAGTAGGTAACATGTTCACCCAGTCTGAGGTTGAAATTAATACAACACACAATAAGTTAATCTGAAATGGTTGTGACCCTTTTTGACACCCAATCCTGATTCATTTTGAACTATAAATAATTTCATACCCCTTATCATAATACTTGTCCTATGCCATTTATCTCCAATTTATTCTTTACTCATGGACCAATCTAATGATACATAAACATTGATTTTTCATTAGATATATTTCAAATTCATCCTCCTTTGTGAGAAATCAACTTTTATGTATGATGGATCTAGGATTTGAATGATGATATGATGAATACTTTCTTTTTCATTCTTCATTGATCCATCATGTATGTCGGGTTTAAATTACCACCCATAATTGGATCAAGATCAATCATCAATTATAGCCTTCTTTGGTTATGTGCCTATAAATGATCTTTATATATCTTATATTGATGATATATTTATGATATAACTATAATATATTGATGATCCCTATGTATATTAGTGGTTGATTCTATATGTGAATGACATCCCTTTGGGAAAATATTTTTTCCTTTTGATCAATGGATGTATCCAAGTATATTTTCTCATATATATCATCTTTATACACTATTTATCTTATTATATCTCTTTTTTATTAGTTTATTTTTGACTGATCAATTTTTGTTGGATAGAAAATAGGGTATCTTCTTGAATTAACATGGAATTCACACTTTTTTCATAAATCAAAAATGAATACTTTGAGTTTTTGACCTATTCTGTAACATTATACATAATTAGTTTGATTGATATAATCAATGAGGTGTTTAATTCATGATATAAATTTTTTAAATGGAATGATATTTTGTATTATTAAAAACATATTTATTTAATGAACCATAACACATGATAGAAATCTTTGATATGCGAGAATGTTCTATATAGATGTGAGACATGGTTCAATTACAATCATTTGAAATATTTTGGATAAATTCTGGAATAACATTGTGTTGGTATGTTCATTGTCTTTTAAGGAACTTGTATACTATTTATCACATAATTTATGATTTTTTTTCCATTATTGATCTTATAGATTTATAGTAATTCTTTGAGGTTTGGTGTGTTCTCTGGATAATAATAGATGATCCTCTATTACATGAGTATTACTAGAGAATATTGTCACCTTTTGTATGTTGATATACTATTGTTATGGTGATATTATATTATCATGATCATGTTTTATGATTTTCCTATTATGATCCACCATGATATATGTGTTACAATGACATTGGATGATTGTCCATGGATAATGAGATAGAAGGATCTTCATGGTTTGATTACCCTTTGCAGGGATACCAAGTATAAACTGTTGTGATTAAAATTGTAGAAACATAGTGGGGTATGAGTTTGATAACCTTGTGTCATGGAATGAAACTCAATTCTTCAAGGGTACATAGAAACAATCTAAAACTCTATGCATTATAAATATTGTGTAGAATGTTCACATGATTATTTATGGATTCTACTTGACATACAACCCACATTGTGACTAATCATTGATCACTTTTGACAAAATTTCCATTTTCTTGTATGGTGTCCAAGAAGGTATGTATGGGGATCATGGTGTCTTGGATAGCACACATATGCCTTAAACATAATTATTTATGATTTCTTTCTCAATATATTATTATCATGGAATGCACTTGTTTTATATGTGCACATGTGTTATAGAAACCCTGGTGGTGTCTTGCTATGTTTTATTAGCCTACCCATACATGGGAAACATGATTGGTTTATAGTATTCATGTATACAGATATAGACAAGGACATGTGTTCCATGAGTGTAGGATCAGATTACTGATAGTGGCACTGGGATTCACATTAAAGGATACCATAGTTTATTTATTCTATACCTTTTCACTAATAGACGGGTTCAACATCTCGACTAGGATCCCTTTTATTTTAGTATATTACATGAATTTCAAATGAAATTATTTTCTTAAAACTTGTTTACTCTGAGTTTACAATTTACTATTATTTTTACTAGTGAAATAAGTTTAATACCAAGTTTATAGTTACCCAATTAATGGAGTTCAGACCCTCAGTTATATTCAAAATCCTCTTTTTTAGTGGGATGAACACATTATGTTCTGAGTCTATCTATCTTGGACCTAGGGGTTTAGGTTAGGCCGTTACAAAATCCTTATAAGAAACTCTCACCATTCTCGTAAAATATGTATATTTTTCATTATAAACAAATTTTATCATTCAAATGAAATAATTAGATATATTGTTGATAATAATCCACACAAGATACCTTTTTGTACATATAATAAATAATTACAATACTAATTCTTATAGAAATCGAAACAAAAGAACGGGTGATCTCAGATGATCAGTAAGGGTAAATTTTTGATATATCCATTAAGGATCATATATAGCAATAAGATAAGTAAAAGGGTTTTATAGAATGATCCTATCTTATGAAATTCATCCCTAATAATTCATAGATCACTAATAATGACTAAAATAATATGACTTTCACCCTAGCATTAGATATGGTTAAAATCATGAATTTCAAATTCGGATTCACAGGTAAAAAATTGGAATATAACACAATAATGTGTGAAAAACATAAACCTAGGGAATTATAGCATTGTGAAAATTTAAAAATTCCATTTGATCCTCTTATTTTGTTATATACCTAAAAACATATCCCCACATAAAATTATTATCATGATAATAGGTCAACTGATAAAATTTTGATCATGTAATCATTTGAATAGGTCCTAGCATAATGATGCGATAATGAAATCATGTTCAATCATATCACAATTATCTCATGATATTTAATTATTTAATATAAATAGTTTATCTTTAAATAAATTTTGGTCAATGATTTAGATAATGAAAAACCATAAGTGTTCGATAAGATCCTAAAAATAATTTGTATTGAATAATAGAATAATTAAATCATGTGAATAGAATGATATTCATAAATTAATACATAAATATAATCACCACAATCCATCCAAGGAAAGAAAGAGGATGTTATCATAGGAGTATAAACCATGTATAAAATAATCCATAAATATATGAATTTATATAAAACATCACTTTCTAAAATCATTTAAAATAGATATTAAGAATAAATAAAAAACCAATTTTTTGTGATATTTAGAAATTAAATTCCCGAAAGGCGAGGGTTATAAATTTACATATATATATATATATATTGAATAATTTTTCATAATAATTGATAATATTAATAGATATATATTTAATAAAAACTAAACATGTTAAATGATAACATTATTTTCACATTTTTGTATAAATTTAAAAGTATTCCCTAGAAATGTTTGAAAATAATTCATTTAGTGAATTATGAAAAATTAAATTATAGTTTTAATAACCATTTTAAAAATTTAAAGTATCAAATAATTCATAAAATATTTCAATGAAGATTACGTTGGATGATAATTATTTAGAATGGAGTAGAGGAAAAATTATTGAATTTTCATAATAATATTTCATGATAATTTTAAGTTCCATAGAGAGTAAAATGAAAACAAATTAGGTGAAATAAAGAAATAAAAATAGAATATTGGATTATATGATGTTTAAAATATATGGATAAAATAATATCTTTTAATATAAATTTAAATGTAGAAAATCTCAAAAATAAGTTAGATTGTAACATAAACACTTAATAATTTTTGTAAATTTCAAATCATAGATACCATGAATGAAATAAATAAAAATGAATATTTCATTACAATTAATATAAATAGATTAATTAAATAAAACCCCAATTGTGTAATTAAAGATCTTATATGAACACATATAGTTACATATCATCAAACATGGCTCAGTGAGGATATATTGAGAAGAATCCATAACACATGTCTTAAATTTAAATGTTTAAGTTTGTAGACACTTTTATTTTAAAATAATATTTAATATTGAAGTATAAAATGAAAATATTAATACTTACCTTATAACATATCATTATAATTCAATTTATATTTACGTATTTATTAATATTTCTTCATTAAAATTATCATTCACGGGGTTAACTGTTTTGTTTTTAATGAATGTTTTGCTTATAGTGTTCTTCTCATTACACCTTGTTCATGGTTTAATCATCTCTAGAGTCCTAGTAATTTTATAATTATTATATTTAATAATTTTATAGACATATATATAACAATTTATATAATGTTAAGTTGAGAAATGATTAAAATCACTTCGTTGATGTAGTAGTTAGTTTAATCATTGGGTTAATGTTTTCTCTTTATAATGAATGGAATGAAAGAAAGGTAGATAATAATTTACTTATTAAATAACATTAAACTATAATATATATATATATATATATTATATATTCATAATAGTTTTTTATGACAATCTATAAAAATTGGAAAAGGATAATTAATCACATCACTTTGTGGAGGTGATAGTCTATAGTAACGCATGAGAATTATTTTCATTTTCCAACATATGGAAGGGTACACAGGTAGATAATATTTTATATATAAAGAAAAATAATTATTTTGTATAAATATAATATGTCAATTAAATAAATCAATATAATGATCTATGAGATACCATACGTGAAATAAAACACATTTCTTTATGAATATGGTAGTCTATATGTACATATGATAAATGTTTTTATGTTAAATTTTACTTAAAGGAGATAAAAATCTAATTTTCAATTTAAAAATTAGAAATATATCTACAATAAAAAAAATTTCATGTCGATATGATTTTCTAATATTTAAAGGAGGATAATAATGAAGGAAAATAAAATATAGATAGTTTAATACACATAACTATTTTTCAGGTTTCATTCTTCGACATACACAATAATCATTCTTGATATGGTATGTTTTTAAAGAATAATACTTATAGGTATTGAGGATGAATGTTGTAAAGATATATGGGAATTTATTAATTAATACAATATGAATAATTGGTGTAGTGAAATGAGATGTGGATGTTCCATTTAATAATTATACTAGGTGAAAAATATAAAAATACTTGAATCTATGATATTTTATATTTGTTGTAATCATGTCAAATGGAACCCATTTTTTGAATTTAAAAAAATAATAAGGTTTATAAATATATTAAATTTACTAATGGAATTTATTCATGTTTTCTATGTTATATAAAATCATTATTTTAGTTTTTTTATTGTCTAAATGTATATAACCCTTCCCATCGTAATAAGATGCATATTAATTAGCATCAATAATCTCCTTAAAAATATAAAAATGGATCTTATAGGGGATTGATTGATCTTAATTAAAAAATAACATTCTGTTTTATAAGGATATACTTTTTTTGAATTTTAAATAAATTAATAATATATTATTTATCATAAAATATCCATTAATAATGTTTTGAAACTATTTAAATATTTTTCCATTAATACCATAAATATTACCTTGAAGATAAAAATGTAATATTTAAAATAGTTAATTCATCTAGAACTGATCCATAAAAGTCCTTCAAGTAATAAAATATCCAAAAAATGGAAATTTTAATATTTTATAGTTAGTTACATTTTTTCACCTCCTTCCACAAGTGGTGTACTTGTGATGCACAATAATATAATGTAATTATATGATCATAAAAAGATAAAAAAATAAAATAATATAATATAATTTGTTAAAATTTAAAATTTATTTTTGTAAAAATTCATTACTTCTTTTCCGATCATCATCAAAGGAAAATTTCACAGAAATTCCATATTTTAGATGACATTATCATTTTCGTAGAAATACAAACATATATAAACATGAAGGATTATTTTTGAGTGATTATTAAACCATATTTAAATGGTTTAACTTGATTTTATTTATTTTACCTTATATCAAGATGATGAACTTTTACCATTGCTTCTAGGCTATATGGATTAAAATGAAACTGAAATCAATAAAAAAATTTAAAAATAAACCCCAATATTCAATCCTTTTTTTGTATTAATTTTCCAAATGTAGTGAATATAATTTTAAAATATTTTAATAAAAAAATGTGAAGAAATGTTTTAAAAAATGAATCTCCAATGCCCAATGATTATTTTATGACGAAATAATTTATAATGTTGTTTATCATCGAATAATTTGATTATGTATAATAAAAGGAGACATATTTGATATTAGAACCAAATTATAAATTAAATGAAACCTGTGAAATCATTATTGAAAGTAAAAAATCCAATTTTTTTATTTGTATAATAAAATTTCATTTATTTCCAAATTAATAAACACATATTTCTATGTTCAACAATATATTTTGAAATGAATTGTATTAATTAAAAAAAATTAAATTTATAATTTAAAAATTATTTTATGAACATTGATGTAATTATTATGATGTAATTTTCCTAAAAGTTACAATATTTATAAAATATATATTTTTATTCATTAATCGAAATAAATTTAATTTTAAAAAAATATTGAAAATAAACATTAAGATAACTTCATTATGATGAGTAATAAAATGTGGTTCATATAATTAAAATAATGTTTTGAAATTCATAAATTTTTCTTCAAATATAAAATACTCAGTGAAAGGAAATCCCACTATTATTAAAAAATTACCTTTTAAACATTATCTATTTTATCCTTTTGTGATTTAATTGTTATATTGACTAATTGATTATTTATTTTGAATGAAATAACAAAATAATTTGAATGAGGAAAAATCATCAACATATATTTCAAAATGTGGTCACCCCCATTCATACTCTCGAATTCAATGGCTATATTATAACATTCATACATACATATTAAATATCCACTGTATTTTATAGTTTATTTAATATTGTTGTTTTGTGTAGTAAATTATATTGAAAATAATATTAATTTAAAATAAAATAAATTCTAAAATCTGAAGATTTTACACATTCATACACTCTATGACCATCTGTTTCAATTTTGTATCGGAGTTATAAGTGAGAGGGGGTCCACTAAGATGTGGCACATCAGACAAGGTTTTCTTGTTTCTTTGAACTATAAGTTCGTAAAAATATATGAAAATCACAAAGAGTGCCTAAATAATAACTGAATCTACCTAGAAATTAAATTGTAAAAAACATTTCAGTCTTCAATGCAATGTACATGAATAAAAAGTGTGTTTCATCTTACCTGTATTCTCACAACACAGTGCAGGCATGTGTTCCACCACTTTACCACCATATTTGTCACATTTATATATTGATATCATCCTTATGGTTTTTTGTGATCGTATATATTTATAGATATATCCATCATCATAGTAACACTATAGTGATTCCATTCAAATTTGGATTGGATTTTCAGTTTGGTATGTGATCATAGGAGGGTAATTACATATGTACTAACACATAACCCTAGATTTAGACCACATGGAATTGGACATAACATCCTTCTTGGTGTGTGATTAGGGACTATAATAGGCATATAGACTAGTACTATAACACCATAGTTTGTCTATTCAGATATGTATAGGGGTGACTCAATTTTGTTTGGATCAATATATGGGAAATTAAAATGAGTAATCCAATGAACATAAAGTATAGAGAACCAAAAATATATATCTTAATGCATTTTATGTGAATATTCTAGACTAATTAACATGGTGAATTAAAAAATTCACAACATATTTCCTTGGTTAAAGGACCCAGAGAGTATGAAATGACATTGTTTGGGACCATTTTTTAGACCATATGATCCTTTATGAATTTTCCATCACAACTATGAAATTTTCTTATTTATTATAAATGGGATACTCAGCATGTAAGAACTTCACTTTTTCATAGTTTTCCCTCTATGTGTATACAACCTAAAATTTGAAGTGTATTTTTCCTTTTTATGCACTGAAAATTTCTAAACCATGATTAACGTATTTCTAGAATATAGTGACTCAACATTTTCCCAACCTATATTTATGGGTTTTTACCTACTTAGCACTATGTCCCCATCTTTTCCTTATATAATTTTATTCATGTTAGACCATTATGGTTTTTGTTTTATGCCATAAAAAATTTACTAGATTAGGGAAATAATTTGTGTTGCAATGTGGGGACAAAAATCCTATCATCAATGAATTTCCAATGGTAATGAATACCAAAAACCACAAGGTTGAATATAGTATATGGTCGTAATTATTAGTCTTATGGAGGATATAGCTTATCATCACATAACATTGAAGAAAAATTGAGTCTATTTATTCAATAAAACATGTGAGAAAATCACTATGTGAATAGAGAAATCCAAATGAAAATAACATAAATATCCTCACTAGTAGGTTCATGATGTTTTTAATCAGGATAAAAATACAATAGATTTTACAAACTTGTTTTCTATATTTCATTGAAAAAATAGTGAGATGATTTATATGTTAAGGTAAAGGAAATAACTGATGATAATTGGTACTCCATGATAGTATGGATCATCTCACAAGTGGGTGAAAATATTTTTAGATCATAGTGAAAAAACTATTATTTCATTTGGTTTAAAGATCATGAGGTAGGGAAAGACATAGTGTAATGTAAAGGATGTCCTATTTTATCATTAATAATATGTATAATGCATGAATGTCTCACAATAGGGGTATTAAAATCGACTTGAATAGTTCTATTGTTTTATATGTAAAGCATAACTCAAAATATTTGAATTGGTAGATAATTATGGGTAATAGGTATCCATGTGATGGTTATTGGCCAAATTCAAATTTTGGATTCTACTTTTATTTTTTAAGGTGTACGAAGATTAGAGGACCATCTCTACGGGATGCATATTTCATTAGTTAGTAGTGCCAAAATTTGTGTAACTAATGATCCTTAACAACCACTAGTTCCCCATAAGGATAGATAAAATTGATACAAATAGCCTCATAATCCTTTCTATGATTAAAAAAATACTAACTGAATTATCCTTATGGTGTAATGAGTATTTTATAAGTGTTCAAAAAAAAACAAATGATTTCACCATTGTGCACTGATTACATATTTGGGGGGAGAATATATGATGTGAAATTTCTTTAACATTTTCTCTGATTAGTTGGTTTAACTAGAATAATGTGGATTTTTTAGGGACATAGTGTGGGACCTTCAATTAGAATTCCCTATTTTTTCCTTTTTTCTACACTCAAACATTTATCATGGTCATAAAAATGGAGACCTTTAATGTTGGGACATGAATTATGATCATTCCAATACTTATAGGTTTTCAACCTGATATTTTTATTATCAATTATTATTTTCTTAGTTTTTGGGAAATACAATTCAGACCATTCGTGATATAATTTTCGGTTTTACAAATTTTGACAATTTTTTGGGGTTTACAGTCATAAATTTTCATCCAGGTTTTGATGAGGTGTATGATTCGAGATTAATGGCCAGATGATGCATGGGTATATGGTCATATAACACTTTCTCAAAATTTAATATAATTATTCAAAAAATTGGAATAACAAAACCTATTATGAATTATATTATATTCTAGTGTAGATCACCTCAGGGATAATTATAGCATGTTTATGTTTTTAACTTACACCATAGAGAGTGTGATATGAAATCCCATGTGTTCTTCAAAAGCTAAGTGTTCCTTAATTTCATTGAATGTTTAATAAAAATAATATAAATCATGATATAATGTATTTTTATTTAGAAAATGTTGTGGGAAAACAATTCTATAGACTACCACAAACAATATTAAATTCATATGTTCAAGTATAATGTTTTCTTGGAATTAATTGAATAAAGGACCTCCATGTTAATAATTTGATTCCTTTCGTTTGATGGATCATATATGGGGGAATCGATGGTCATTACGCAATTAGGGGGGTCTCGTAGATCAATATAAACTCCTTACTAATACTATAAAATGGTTTATAGAGACCCCAACACATATGGAATGAAGTTTAATATATTGAAGGAAACAACCAAATGGTGGTTGGAAATATTCTAATCCTAAACTAACTGTAACATGGTTATTTAGGGATAACATGAATGGATAAAAAACATCTAGGACATTAATAAAACATAATAAATTATAATATATCATATAAACATAAAATAAAATCAAAAAAATGATTTTATTGTCTTCACATACATCGATGTAGCTATAATATAGGGAAGGGTATTTTGAATAATGATATGTGATTGAAAATATAAGAGGCCATATAAATGTGATCAAGAAATTATCTAGTACATAACTAAATAAGATAATAAGTATTCCAAAAATGGAGAAAATTTAGAAAATGGGGACTTTTATATGAGTTAAGTTTATCTTATTATGTCTATCCTTACATGGATCTCATTCCCATATTATGAAATATGATCGTATGGAAGTGGCTAATCTGAGTAGATTAGTTTAATTTTATATAGACCCTATGTTGTGTATTTTAACATCCTTAAATGATGAAATATATGATTTTTATTTTACATTTAAATGATGAAAATATATATTATTAATTTTAATATCTTTCGTCGAAGTCCTTCGTTAATTACAAGTGAGTTCATATGAAACATTGATGGATTCACGGGTAGTCTCTGAATAGTGGAACTTGAGAATCAACTTGTAAAACCACATGATTTTGTATTATATTAATCTCTATAAATTAATAATATTTTTGATATCATACCTCACAACCATCACTAATTTAAAAAAAATCATGAAATATTAAATTAATATTATTACGTGAATTATAATAATAATAAAATCCACAATGAACAAATATATTTACTTAGATGAAATTACAACTATTTAAAGAATAAATAATTAATACGGTATCATATTAAAATAGTATTTTTTATTCTCAATTTACTATTTTCATAGGATTTATACATAATACTCATAAATTAAATTAGAATATTTAAAAATATTACCCTATATTATCTAATTTATTAATACTCATAAAATTATAAATTGATATTGAATATTATTATGATATCTTGAAAATTAATTTTTCAATAGATACTAAATTTCAATATCTTTGGTATTTTTATTTAAATAAAAATAAAATTAATTTTCATTTTTAATATAATAAAATACTTTTCAATTTGGAATTAAACATGTAAAAGTTAGAGAATAAATGAATTTTTTTATTTTTTAGAAAGTATTTATTTTTTATTAAATGCTGAAAAACACATTTTTGTTAATGTAATTGGTTTTTTCACCTTACCATTAAATATGAATGCGTTAAAAAACAAAAATGGATTTATATTAAAAAAATAAATTTAAGGATTAAAACGACTCATTTAAAAATGATTTTAAAATATAGAAATTTCATGTACACCATTTTGAATATAATATGATTGTTATTATAATAAAACCTATTGGATTTTCCGTTTCTTTAAATTATGTTTCATTGAAGAGTAATTCAGTTTTAGAATGTTTCTAATGTTAGAGGATGTAACATCCCATGTAAATAAAGTATAAGACATTTTCATATTTATTGATATCTGTGAATTAAATATTAATTTTACTTTCAAGGAAATTTTATGTCTGATAGTGTAATCAACAGTCAATAATGGATTTCTTTGAAATCTTATGTTGCACACAACATTTATTTATACCAAAAAATAATATTATAATATTATAATTTTAAATGGAAGTTAACGCCCAGAAATTGTATTGGAGATAATGACTTGAACTAACTACAATATGATTACACATTTTTGGTAAATTGTTTTACTTTCATCCAATAAATTTTATAGGATTAAAATAATAATGAATCTGATTTTAAGGATGAAATACACTAATATTCTTTAAAATGTCAATTTACTACCTTTTGATGGAGAACCCTTTTTAAATCTTGTTTTTTTATCAATTTTAAACTTTTCATTTGAAAAATACACTTCTTATTTATAATAGGGATATAAAAATTTACTTTGGGAAAAAGTTTGGTATTTTTCTAATAGAGTTCATTTTTTATGAATAGTGAAAAATGTTGCATTTTTATTCAAAACCACCTTTTAATATAATATATTTATATGGTTATATTATCTTTTTAATTGGTTTCAACGTCTAATTAGATAGAATTTTTACCATTTAATAAAATGTTTGTCATTTTAAGTAATTTCCCTTTGAAATTGAACGTAAACAAGTGCCCATCGTTTGATAATTATTATATCTTAAAAACGGGTTTTTTGGTTTTGACAAAAAAATTATTTTTATATTAATTTCTGCAAATTATGTGTTTTTAATTTTGAAAAATGGATTCAATATTTGGAATAAGGATGTTCAAATTGTGCAAATTGATAAATTTTCTTTTTAGACATTGTGAATAGTAACATAAGTAAATATTTTTTTAACATGGTTAAAGGTTAAATCTGGTAAGTAAGGGTAAACAAATAATATTATAACAATATTAAATTACACTAACACGTGTCCTAATCCTATTCTATGATACATTTCCGACCATGTTCATTATTGGGTCGATTTTGGGACCCTATGGAGCCCCTTGTAAGTGAAAATGACACTTTAAAAAATTAATTTAAAGTTAAAGAAAATGTAACAAAACAAATATCTATTAGTAAAACAATATTTATAATGGGTAATATAAGTCAAACATTATACTATAAATAGTAATTATAAATATAAAATGATTTCTTATATCATGGTATTTTATTTATAATTTTTAGACATCATATATATAAATTTATTGACGACACAATGATGATGTAATGATTACCTCATTAATGAATGATTTAAATAAGCGAGATTATAAATATTAAAATAAATTTATTTTGAAATTTTTTATGCCACACACGAATTTTATTAATGATTAAAACTTTTTATATTTGTATTAATGTAGTTGATTCTAAATAACCAATCTGTTATAGATTTTTTTTCCAATGTCTTGATATGAATAGTTTATAAATTGACATAAATGAGTTTTTAAAATAATCATTATTTTATGAAAAGATAAAATAGTCTTGAAAACATAATATTTATTTAAATGAAATATAAGATGTTAATAATTTCATTAATGATCCATTTTTGTTACACATTGAATTTTATATTAAACATATTAACCATATAGTATAAATATACAAGAGGACATGGTAAAAGTTATATTAGTTAACTAAAGGTTAAAGATAAAAGATAAGGTTAATTTTTTACCCTAAAATTTTCTAAACCCCATTGGATGAAAGGATGTATTAAAATAATTACCATATATTTTAATTAAATGAGGTTGAAACCTTTTCAAATCAAAACTCAATGAATAATATAATAATATTTTTAAACTTTCCTAAAGTGCCCCTCCTCCCCCTTATAAACAGCCATCATCTATAACCCTTTCTCACAACTCTCAAGCCCCATTTTATCAACCAATATCTACCCGAATAATCTTCCAATATCAATATATTCCACCTATAAGCCTTAACCTTACCATAAATCAATTCAAGAATTCCATTTGGTTCAATCCAAAGGGAGTTACACAATTTAAAGGTAACATCTTCTCTCAAGTTATTTTCTTTTATTTTCCTTCTCCAACCACCTAAGCTCTATTTATACAATTATTTTATTAAAAAACAAGTATCCTCAATATACTACCATGTTTTTATGGGAATTATTATAACTCAACTTCCACACACCTCCATCTAATGGATATAGAACATACTGTTTCTGTGGACGTCAAACTACTACCTCACGAAATAATGATTGTTCAGTTATCTCCTACCGCCTATGATTGTGGCCATTATGATGGAAATGTATTTATATGTGATATATATTATAATTTTATTGTCTCTATGCTTCTATATTTTTTATTTATAACATAACTTTTATGGTTTCCATAATGGGTAAATATGATAATTTCATTTGAGGAAGTGCGGACTACCGCCCCCTCAAAGTGATACAACTCGTTCATGCCATAACCAGAACATATAAAGGACTGTGTTAATAAACATATGTAATGTATATAAAATATGATATTATACTGGAATAATAATATACCTATGTATCATTTGTTTTTCATTCCTCTAAAAATGAAAAAAAAAATTAATGAAAGCTTCATTCATGCATACGTATGGCTTACCATCTCCATGAACAGTGAATTTCATTTTCATATATAAAAATGATATATAATGTTATAAATATACATATACTAGATATATATTATATATATTATATTTAAATTATGTATAAAAATTTGTAGATAATTTACTTTGGACCACATGGACCTTTTATAATTATAACAAGTTCATCATTGACTCAAGTTCCGAACATCAATAAAATTTCTGATATAAGCTCAAATTATTAACTTATTATTGTATCTAGGTAATAAGTGATATAAAAGCAATAATAAACTTTCAAAAGTTTCTTAATCAAGTAGAAATTAACTTAATTCTATTATTCAAGAAGAATAAAGAACATACGTGACGAGTTGAACTCAAGGTAAGGGAACTTCTTAACCCAATTTCAATTCTTTGGGTTAAACTTATACTTCTTGATTATGTCATGCTATGAGTATATGTGGATTACTTATGATTTTTTACACTTAATATCCACTTATATTGGGGGTATTTATATATTTCACCCATAATTATGTCATTTATTTATCCTTAATCTAATCATACAATCCCTATAAGGGACTTCGTCTAAATATCCTTTCATTGAGGCGTACATCCATTTATACACGAATTTATTTTATAAGTTGTATAATAAACCCCTTTGAATTTAACATTCATTCAAAAGGAATCACTTTTATGAAACATTTTTCTAAATGAAAAAAAAAAAATTAATGTACACAGTGACAACGACCTTTCCTCCACCATGAGCATTATTTGATATTTGTCTTCTTTAACAAGCTGTAATTTTTTTAAAAGGAAAATAAATACCATATACTCTTTTTATGTCTTTTAGAATTGATAATGGTTTTGAGAATAGGTTTATTGAGTCAATATATTGAAATGTTATATTGTTATTTCAATATAGAAATGTTATCTTTCCTTTATGCTTCTTCATGTGTTATGATTATATTATGGTTCTTGGGAATTATTTACGTATACGGGTGGTTCCATGATAAACCTACGGAGGGTGTGACCGAGATACCACTCCAATGCATTGGTTAACATGACAGAGGTAAACGTTAATGTTTCTCCTTAGATATTTAAGAAATAAACTATGATGGGTATTCCAATATAACTCACTATGTACCTGTGAAATCTACAATGTAAGTATGATATGGGTGCCACATGTTACGATTATGATTAATTATTTATATGTGTTATTCATAAATTTTATGATTTCAGGAGGTATGTTAAAGAGATTATGTATTGTATGTATTGAAAAAATAATGTTTTCATTCTTTATTTTATAACCCTTAATGAGATTTTTATGCCCATCCAATGTTTTTTAAAAATTTTTCATAGGGTATAAGGTAGAGTAAGATAAAGGAATAATTAAAAAATATTTATATCAAGAAAATAATTCTTATTTTATTTTAAGAGATTTTATTTTATGAAACATTTCGATACATAGTAGAAGTGTCTACTTTGTAATATTTGAGATGTAATTTAATAGTTGTGGCCTAATTCCCTAAAACTCTAAACCTGAAAATATCCACAATGTGAATTATTAAATTAATTCAAGATTATGTAATGTTTATGGAAGGGGCCTTATAGTCGGTATCAGAGGTTGGTTTAGACAACTTTATGGATTAAGAGTTTTTTAGACACATGGTTAGTCTCTATGTCTACTCCTTAAGTTAAATCATTATTTTTGTAACATTTTTAGATCAAGGAATATTTTTTACAAATGGAAGGTGGAGGATCTCTAAAGACATTCCAATCTATTCCCAATATCTTGGTTGCAATAATTATTACCAAGTCATGTCTAGACGATTCTAAAATATTCTCTAACATACAACTCACTTGCAAGAAATTGTTTAAGATATCAACTACCTCTATTATACCTCGATAAAATCATGGATCATGGGTTGTATTTAATCAAATCCTATTTTCTCAAAATTATCAAATTTTCAAAAAGGTATATATTATCAAGTCATCTTCAAATATTTTACCTTATCACAAGATTTTGATGCATATTATGATTTTGAAAAAGCTGATAAGGAAGGAGACCCTTGAAGAACCTATTTATATTCATTTTTAAATTATATTATTTCAACACAGACTTAAGGGTTATTAATAGGACAACTAATTGAATGTTTCAACTCAAACTCGGTCCATTTGTTTAATAAAAATAAATTTTTATCAGCTATTTTAAAATTATATGTCATTCATGATTATTTTCCAAAACTATATTTCTGTGAACACCTATATAACCTAAGTTGTACGAGGTGTATTTGGATAAAGGAAGCAAATTATTTTAATGTATCTATAAATAATATTTTCAACACATAGACTATCTATATACATGACAATATGATTATGAAACTTGGTAGAAATCATGATTGAGATACAATGTTCTTTCTTTGGGAATAATGTTATTTTATAGAGGTAAAAAAATGTAAATATATATAAGACTTCATGAATTATGATATTGATGTCATTTTGAGTTTGGTGAAAATGAGAGGTATAAGACAACCATTGAGGTTAAATAATGTTGGGTTTATTTTTGAGTTCTAAAAAAAGGGACAACACGCAAGATGGGTGACAACCCATCGCATTAGGAAAATCCACAAGAATTGAACCAATAACCAAAGTGCGATTGGGATTTATTGCCTACCACTGGACTACATGAAGTATCCGGTTAGTATGATATATTATTATTTATTAAATGGTTTTATTAATCAAGAATAATTTAATTTGGGATCTTATGTTTTATCAAATAGATGTCCTTAGTATAAGAAAATGATGTGGTGATTATGTGATAATGGTTATTTTAGAAGATGTTTTCTCTTTTGGGAACACTATATGCATATGGAAAATAGAATACTAAGAGATTTTTTTGATGACTAATGGTTGAATTTTATTTTGGAATAATCTATGTTTTTTTGTGTACATATAGATTTTTGGGTTATTTATGGAAATGATTAACCTATCATAGAGAATATGTGATTTGGTTAATTACTTTTCAGTATGAGATTTTAAGTGTAGCCAATGTTATTTAGAGATAAATGATAATATTTAATATGGAAGACTATGTGATTAAATTCTTCTATGTTTTGGGTTTCTTTATTATTTTGGATTATATTGAAGGATTTTAAGGACAATTGTTTATTTAATGGTATTTATTGAACTTTGGGTACTCTTTGTTCAATTTTTTGGAATAAGGGTAGTATTTCGTTTTATCCTTTTGGGGATTATCTGATCTTGTACAAACCATTTCGGTTTTGGATAATGTCTAAAGAAAATGGAAATATATTGTTCATATTTTATAGAATATGGGATTCTCTAGAAGTTGATTCTAGCACTTTAGGTGTGACCAATTCATCTTGAATACTCATCATTTGGAGAAAAGATGAGGTTGTGATAGAAATTAATTAATGTATGTAACTCAACATGAAAATTAAGTATATTCACTTATATCCTTAGTCAATATCATAAATAAATTCTCTATCTTTTTTGAAATGGATCTTAAAATAAAAACATTCTCTATTTTCCTTTCCTACTGGGAAATCAATAATAATTTAATCCATCACATGTTTGTTGTTTTCTTGTTGTTAACTTTCTCACGATAGTGTTTTCTATCACTATCCACAAGAACATGACACATAGTTTAACTTCAATATCTATGTTATCCTACATTTAATCCTAGTATGGGTTATATTGGATGACCTTTGTACTTATCTTTCATTCTTTTAAACTGATATTTTAATTGACGTTTCTTCCTATGTGGGACTTTTAATGACGTTTTAAAGCCCAATATTAAAATTGGTAGGATGAAATTTCCAAAAAGGGAGAAGGATGTAACATCCTAGGTAAATAAAAAATATAATTTTTTTAAAATTTATTAATATTTGGGAATTATATATTAATTTTTCTTTTACGGGGATTTAATTTTTTGTAACGTACTCAACACACAATTACAAGTTTCTTTGAAATCTTATGTTGCACCAAACATTGAGTTATACCAAAAAATAGTATAATAATATAATTGTTTCTAATGGTAGTTAACACCCAACCACTGTATTTTTGGGAATGAACAAAACCAACTACAATATGATTTCGCATGTTTGTTAAATGTTTTTAATTTTATCCAATAAATTTTAGAGGCTTAAAATAAGAACGAATCTGATTTTAAACTTGAAATACTTTAATATTCTTAAAAATGCTAATTTACTTCCGTTTGATGGTGAAACACTTTTAAATCTAGTTTTTTTAAATATTATATGATCCCTTTGACAATATAAATTTCTTCTTTAGAAGTGGGACATCAAAATTTACTTTGTGAAAAGCTTTGTTATTTTTCCAATAAGGGCCATTTTTTAAGAATAGTGAAAAATACTATATTTTAATTCCAAATTACCTTTTAATATAATTTATTTATATGGTTAGATTATATTTTTAATTGGTTTTAATGAGTAATTAGATTATATTTTTACCATTTAATCCAATGTTGGTTGGTGGAAGTAATTTGACATTGAAATTGAAAGTAAAAAACTATTCATCTTTTGATAGTTATTTTTTCATAAAAACATGCTTTTTTGTTTTGACAATAGGAATTAATTTTAAATTAATTTATTCAACTTCTATATTTGGAATCATTAGGTCCAAATTGTGTAAATAGGTAACTTTTATTTTTATACATTATAAATAGTATTTTCAGTAAATATTTTATTTATCATGGTTAAAGGGTGAATCTGCTAAATAAGGGTAAAGAATTAAAATTATAATAATATTAAATTACCCTAACAAGTGTACCAATCCTATTTCATGATACATGCCAGACCATGGACATTTTTTGGTCGATTTGGAGACCAAAGTAAGCCAATTGTCATTGAAAATGACACTATAATGATTAATTTAAAGGTAAGGAAATTGTAACATAAACATAAATATCTAAGTAAAAAAAATTTTATAATGGGTTATATAAGTGCTATTTTAGTATATAATTAGTAATTAAAAATATAAAATGGTTTCGTAAATCATGGTATTTTATTTTTAATTTTTATACATCATATAAATAAATTTATTTATGATATAATGATGATGTAATGATTACCTTATTAATAAATGTTTTAAATAAATGAGACTATAAATATTAAAATAAATTTATTTTGAAACTTTTTATTCCATAAAAGAATTTTATGGTTGATTATAAGTATTTATCTTTGAATTAATGTAGTTATTTAGAATGAATCATTTTGTTATAAAGTTTCACAAAATCCTTGATATGAATTGTTTATAAATTGACATAAATGAGTTTTTAAATCAATCAATATTTTATTAAATGATGAAATTGTCCTAAAAATATAATATTAGGTAAAATAAAATATTTTATCTTAATAATGTCATTAATGATCCATTTTTGGGTCTCTTGGAATTTTTTAGTAAATATAGTAGCCATATAATATGAATATAAAAGAATAATTGGTAAAAGTTAAATTAGTTAACTAAAGGTTAATGATAATATATGAGGTTACTTTTATGCCAAAAACATGTCTAAAAATCATTGTATGAGTGTTTCTAGAACCATAATAACCTTATCTTAAAATTAAATTAGTTGGTGACCTTATGAAATCTTAATTATGTTTATAATAAAATTATATTTTCAAACATTCCTAATGATCCCCTCATCCCCTTATAATGTTCTATCACATCAAACCCTTACTCACACCTCTCAAGCCCCTTGAATCATCCAAACTCTACCAAAATAATCTCCCAACATCTTTATCTTCCACTTAGAAGCCTTAAATTAGGCATAAAGCACTTTAAGAAATTTTGTTTATTTCAATCCAAAGCGAGTTACCCAATTTAAAGGTAACATCTTCTTTCAAGTTATTTTCTTTTATTTTCCTTCCCCAACCCCCAATACTCTCATTATTTAATTTTTTATAAGAAAAATTGCATCCTAACTTTACTAGGATGTTGTTATGAGTGGTATTAGAACTAAACTTCCACACACCTTCATCTAATGGATATAGAATATATTGTTTCTGTGGACGACAAACTACTCCCTCAAGGAATGATGATTGTTCAATTATTACCTACCACCTCTCATGGTGGTCATTATGATGGAACTTGTTTTATATGTGATATATATTATATTTATATTTTCTCAATAATTATTTATTTTTCATTTTTATCTTACCTTTATGGTTTCCATAATGGGTAAATACGATAATTTCTTTTGAGAAAGTGCGGACTACCTTCCCTTCCAAGTGATATGACTCATTCTTGCCATACATGGAACATATAAAGGATGTTGTTAATGAGATTATGTAATGTATATAAAATATGATATTATACTTAAATATTAATATACTTACGTATCATCCGGTTTTCATTTCATTAAAAATCAAAAAAAAATGAAAGTCGTGTTAATGCGTACATACGGCTTAATGTCTCCATGAATGGTGCATTTCATTTTCATATACTGAAATTTTGTGGACTATTATAAATAAAAATATAATAGATATATATTATATATATTATATTTAAATAATGAATACAAATCTTGGGATAATTTACTTTTGACCACATGGACAATTTGTAATTATAACAATTTCATTTTTGACTCAAGTTCTGGACATCGACAAAATGCCTTATATGAAGTCAAATAATTAAATAATTATTGTATCATTGTAATAAGTGATATAAAAGGAATAATAAAATTTAAAAGGGTTATGAATAAATTATAAATGAACTTATGGTTATTATTCAGGAAGACAAAGGAACATATGTGATGAGTCAAACTCAATGTTAGGTAACTTCTTTACCGAATTTCAATTCTTTGGGTTAAAATTCCACTTCATGATTATGTAATTCTATAAATATGTGTGAATAAACTATTATTGTTTTACAATTAATATCCATTTATATTGGGTGTATTTATATTTTTCAGACATAATTATTTCATTGATTTATCCTTAATCTAATGATACAATCTTTGTAAGGGACTTCATCTCAATCTCATTTTATTGAGGCATACTTCGATTTATACCGGAATTTATTTTATAAAAATATTAATAAACCCCTTTGAATTTTTCTTTTATTGGAAAGGAATCTTTTTTTAATGAATCGTTTTACCAAATGACTAAAATAAAGTTTATTTTTAATGTACACAGTGACAACGACCTTTCTCCCACCGTGAGAATTATTTGATATTTGGATTCCGTAATAAGCCATAATGTTTTTAAAAGTAAAATAAATACCATATAATCTTTTTATGTATTTTGGTATAGAAAATTGTTTTTAGAATTGATTTATTATGTCAATATATTAAAATGTTATATTGGGATTTCTGTATGGAAATTTTATCTTTCCTTTGGGCTTGTTCATGAGTTAGGATTATGTTATAGTTCATGAGAATTGTTTACATATACGGGTAGTTCTATGATAAACCTACGGTGGGTGATCCTGAGATAGCTCTTCAATTCATTGGGTAACCCGATGGAGGTAAACATTAATGTTTCTTCTAATAGATTTAGGAAATATAATGTGGTGGGAATTCTTATATAACTACCTATGTAGTTATGAAAGAAACAATGTAAGAATGATATCTATGCCACAAGGTACCTTTATGATTTATGATTTAATTGTGTTATTCATAAATATTATGATTTCAGGATGTATGTTAAAGAGTTTATGTTTTGTATGTATTGATGAACTAATGTTTTCATTCTTTATTTTATAACACTTACTGAGTTTGTTATGCTCATCCCAATTTTTTTAAATTCTTTTACCATGGTATAAGGAAGGGTAAGAGAAAGGAATAATTCTAGAATATTTATATCAGTAAAATAATTCTTCTTTTCTTTTAAGATTATTTTATTTCATGAAAAAAATGACACTGAGTAGAATTATCTAAAGTATAATATTTGAGATGTAATGTAATAGTTATGGCCTAATTTTCTAAAACTCTAAACCTAGAAATATCTTTAATGTGAATTAGTCACTTAATTCAAGATTAGTTAACGCTTAAGGATGGGGACTTATAGATAACACTTATTTGGCCATCAATATACCTATTAATGTAATAGAAATTCAAAAATTCAAAATACTATCTCAATCATTTTTAGGCATAAAAATATATTATTACTAGAAATAGATTTTATTCCTTATACTCAATAATATTTAAAATAATTATTATAATTTAATAATTTTTATTTAATATAATTAATTTCATATTTTGAATATATATTTACTATATATATAATAATTATTATCTTATTTTTATTCATAAAAACTCTATGAGGAGTTTTTTCATCTATTTTTCTTCTATGAGATATGATTAATATTCACAATTTTTTTACTTTATATGATTTATATATATAGTAATTATTATCAATATAATTTACCATCAAATATAAGGTATTTAAATTTCTATTCTGTACCATTAATGGGTTTTAAATTCAAATGATAATCATGATTTAAGCGTATTTCATCTCAATTTACTTTCATTGAGATATGTTTCATTTTTTTATAAAATTTAATTAAAATAGTTTTCATAATACATATTAGAGATATAATTTCATTAATTATATTTTATTCACAATAATTGGATTTTAATTTCCACAACTTCATTTTTTTGAATTTCTATTAAAATGGTTCTCCGTTCGTAAGGGTGCTATTTAGGACTCATCTTCTTCTATTAAGAAACAATTATTTCTATTGCATTATTACGTTACCTGGTGTGATTTACCAATTCTCTAATCATATTATAATTCTATTCCTTCATCATTTCATTTGGATAACCATTATATATTTTTCTCGGACCCATTATTGAATATTATTTTTCAATTTTAATATTTTGACAATTTTCTCTCCAATATTTATAATTTATAATATCTACAATAACTTTATCTTTTACATCAGCAGTTGATGAATTATATTAAAACATTTTTTTTAATTTCTTTAACTTTTATGATAATTGTTTTATGAATCATCATTGCAGTGGTTTTAAATGGGTTTCCAAATTATTTTAACCATTAATTACTCTTACATGGAAATTAAAAATTATTAAATCATTGAAAAGTAAATATTTCATATTAGAAAATTATTTTTCATTTTAAAATTGATTTTAAATGGTTTTTTAAGAAGAAAAAAAAATTATGTACTCTCAATATTTTTAAAATATTAATATTTCAAAAAAAAAGTAATTTCATTGAAGGGAAAATATTAATATGTTTTATCATGCCTAAATTATTTAATTTTTAGGTAAAAAATTCTTTGAACGTTTCATATAATAAAATATATATGATATATCTTATTTTTCTAAATTGTATTATTCAATATTCTTTAAAATCGGTATTCAGGCCACATGGCCTTGGGCCTTCGGGCTATGTAATGGTTCTCCATCTACCCAGTCTAAAGATGTCTTTGCTTTCAAATAATAAATTGAGGCTTCGGCCCCAACCTTTAAAAAAACAATTATTTTGACGATGAAGTATGAGGTCCAGTATATCCAACTGTTACATTGGTTAAAAGATTATATCTCATGATTTATATATAAATTTCATAAATAATGTTTTTCAACATATAGTTGGTGCGATTACTAATATAACTATGTGTACATGCTTGTTAAAACTCATGAATGTGCGGGTGCAAGTATTTACTCAAAACCAAATCGGTGTGATTATGTAATTATTAATGAATGGTTGTGAGTAGTGACTCAAGAAGGACATAGTGTGTCTACTAACTCACAAAGGTAGGTGTATGGGTAACTAACTCACTAATAATATAGTTACACATATAAATGGTTAATAGTGTTCACAATCATGGGTTGGAGGGACTGACTCATGAAGATGATGATTGATTGTTCGTATGTTAGGTTATGATTTAAGGGAATGTTAAATTTCCATTGACTATGCCTATAACTTTTATCCATGTATCAAGTTTATTAACTCATTATTTTAAAATCCATTCTCATGGTTCATTGTTATTTATTTGAGATTATATATTTTTCTATCTTTATATATGGAAGAATATTAATCTATTTTTTAGTGAAATATTTATCAACTTCTCTTGTATTTTCATAAAACTATGATATAAAAATATATGACATGTTTTCCCTGAATGTGTGTTTATTACCACCCATTTACTACATTTCCATTCCTTGGTTTATTAATTTGAATTTAATATTTTAGGAGGAAAATGGTAGATTATTGTGGTACAATTACTAAAAAATGTTAACAAATATCATAAAATTAGTTTCTTATCTCTCTAAAAACTATGAACACTAAACCTTCTATCATAACATCCTATTATCAAATTTTAGGTCCATTTTATCCGGGTAAATTAAATAATTTTTTGGGTATAGTTATATGTCTTTTATTATTGTTTTTTTATTTATACTGAGAGCTCTAAAGAGGGGTTCACCACATATGAGATGAACTATGTCAATTGGAATATGGGTGCAGCATAGGTCATTTTTATTCCACTTACATTTCTATAATGGTTTTAGGGTATGGACTCTTTTTTAATGGATTTCTTGGGTGGAAGATATTTATGAAACTTAAATTTTGAGCACATCTTTGGTTTGGAACAAAAGATATGGTGTGAATATTTTTAGAACCTCGTCTAGTTTTGGATTGATTCTGGCATAGAGGAGAGTTGTTGTATATGAGGTGTTTGGGGAGACTCCTCTCAATTTGTAGGAGGTTAAGACTTGGTTTTATTTCTCTTCTTAATAACAACACCATTTAATAGGATCTATGTGTATATTTTTCTTTTTGTTTGGGAACCAACTAGAACTAGAGTGTGTACAACATAGTCTGTTGAATTGCATCGTGGCTAAACTATTTTTAGTAATTCTACACCATGTTCATGGGGGTTACGGTGTGGTATTTTATTTTACAGGCATAAATTTATGAACCCCCATTCTTTTCCAAATTCCTCCCTATTTACATCATTCAAACAAATTAATTTTTAAACTCTCTCTAGAAATTATTTTTGACTAATTCCACCATTTTCCTCTTAGACAAATGTTCTAGAGGGTTTGACTGATCTCCATCTTGTAATTCTGTCAATCCATTTTGATAATTACTTAATTTTTCTCAAATATTCATCATTATTAATTATAAATCCTCTGGTTTTAGGGATTTAATATATTCTTTTATGGATTGTGACTCTAAGAAATTCTTCTAGATCTACCTCACCTTCAAGTCTCTATTGGTGGTTTCTAATTCGGGTGATTTTTTGATCTTGTAACAAATGAATGGTTGTTTTATTAGAACATTATCTATAATTGAAACCATTATCTCTTCTAATATTTGAAAGGAATTTTCAATAGTTTTTCAATAATAAAATTTTGATACAATGTTGATTATGTTCAAATACTTGAGATTTGAGATATAAACTCTATTATAAAAGGATTTGAATATATGTTTTTATTTGAAAAATGATGGATTTAAATAACATGATGTTTATTCTATAGAAAAATTAAATGAAATGATATATTATTTAGAATGTAATGATGTTTATGAAATCCATTATTTTGGTTTTTAAATATAAAGGGTGTGTTGAAGATCAAATTGGACATTTTTAATTGTGAATGATGAATTGAATTGAAATGAATTATATTTATAAAATTGACTAGTTGATTGATTTAAATGTAAGAATCGGTTTTTAGTTTGTGATTATGAGAATTAAGATAGTACTATAAATCCATAGAAATAGAATTGATATAATCAATCTATATAACCCCAATTAAACATTATTTCCCTTGATAGCGTGTTGATTCATATTATCTCAATAGCCTCATGTTAGATATGTGTCAAACATACTGAGTCATGATTATTGTCCAGGATGTATGAGGATCTAATTTAATAGATTTAACTAACCCAAAGGAATATAATTATATTCATTATTTAAATTTTATTATAAAATCCCCTTGATTGTATACTATTTTATTCATTTGTTTTAAATTTTATGTCAATTGTTCATTTAAACATATTTTTATATATTTTCCATTTTCGTTACATGAAAAATGATTTGAATGTAAATTTGAATACTGATTATCATGCCTTGTTTTTTTTAATTTATGCATATATTATTTATTTGTATTAGAATGACTTTTTAACCATTTAGTTGAATCCTAATGGAAGAATTATCTAACACCATACCCATGAATTTAGGTGTCTATTAGTTCTGTTTTCGTAGAAAATTAGAATAGGAAATGTTCTGAATAGGGGTGGTGGGATTCCATGAACAAATCAATTGAAAAATGGTCGTAAATACTGGATCTATAATCCAATTATTTCTTGAGATTATGAGATTATTTCTTGATGAGTATGCGATATATACTAGACGGTTATTCATTGGAATATTAGTTTTTTTATTATACTTTAACATCTATTTGTTCTTTTCATGGTGTTTTTGTATTGATTTATCTTTCAATGAAATTTTATTTTTATAAATAAATCATTATATTCAAATTATTGTCTATGCCATGTAATATTATCACACCTATAGAGATTAAGAACAACCATCAGTCTATTTTATAGTATGATTAGGTATTGATTTACTAGGATATTCAAACTATTTGATGAAAAAGATGATTATACAATGTAGGTTTTGAATATTCCATTGATGTAGATATATATTTTGGTATTTTCTACTATATTGGAGGTAGAAATTTATAGGCACAAGAGGTAATAATTAGTGAGTTCCATGCCTTATATTATCATAGTTAATCTTAAGTAACCATAGGTGTAATAGAAAATCTTCCTTGAGGAATACTTTTAGAAGATTTCAACATTATCTGAACATGATATGAGTGTTCTAAAACCATAAAAGTTTTTACCAAATTGTAGTAAATTTACATTCATGTATATCATGAGTGAATGAATGATTTGAGTTTCAATGATGATGTTTTTGTGTTCCAAGTTGTTGTTTTGTTGTACTATTCCCCTTTACCTTAAAAAAATTAATCTAGAACACCTTTGAGAAAAAACGTATGGGTCCTCTCTCTCACTTTTATTCATGAATTTCCCCCAGGATGTGTCCTTTTATTTTTAATTAGTAATAATGGGGTATCTTTTCAAACCTCCCCCATACTTACCTTATGATATATAAATGGTGGTATTCCCCTATAACTCTAATTAAGTCTACACAAAAACACCAGTTTCCATGCCAAAATGTTTGTAAGGGGTTTCCGATCTCACTTTCAATTCTGTGGGACTTCCATTGTTCACTTATTATTTCTTATATGTGGTATATGTGTACTTACATTTGATAAAAACTATTATTATTCAATTTATATTCATGGTATTCTTTCATTCATTTGTGGATTAATGATTTTTGGTCATATGATTCAATTGATTACAATGTGGTATGTGACTTAGTCTCAATTTCCATTTCATTAAGACCTAATTGGTATTGTGCACCTAATCATTCTTCCATGGTGTATCAACTACCCATTTGAGATTATTTTTCATTTTTAATTATAATTCTGGTAAATATCCATTTTATTATAGAATTGATATGATTATTTCCTTACGTTGTGTACCATTTCAAATACAGTGTTAATTTAGAAACATGTTTTAACTATGGGAATATTGATGAATCTGTATTCTCTACTCTATATTGATATTTATAAGGAATATCATAATTGTATTAAATATATGTATAAAGAATTATTTGGACTTTTAGTGATGGAATGGGCCCTCTATATCCCCTTTATTCATTGACAAGTCTCATGAGACAAATCAGTTGGCGACAAACCATTTCGAGTTTCTTTCCAAAACTTAGATGGGTTTCTACCCAAAAAACTAAACTATTTTAACTGTATTATGGTATCATCTTCCAAATACATGATATCCAATTAATAAAAAATTTATTAATTCATTTTTATCTATTACTATCCATGAGGTTTTCACTGTGAAAAATTCAATGGATGCACAACCTTTCTCAATTTATTAATGGCACATGTTTTCCATTAATTCACAATGCCATTTTTGTTTTGGATTTAGATATTATCGATTCATGCTCCATATACATGTAACCCTTACTGATTGTTTGAGATCACCCCTTTCATTTTTTACTTTTAATAGGCTATGAAGATGAGATCATTTAATTAGTTTCCCTGGATGCAATTTTTTAGTTTTTGTTTTGTTTTGTTTTTTGATACCTTTACCAATGTAATTTGAGTTATATATATGTATCTAGTTTCTTCAAAACTACTAAACTGAACATTCCATCCGGATTTCATTCATTTTATTAATTCTAATGTAATATGTAATTCATCACCTTTGGTCTAGAGTATTCGGTGTGTTACAGTTGGTATTAGAGAAAGATTAGTATCAAACATGGAAATTAGATTAGAAAAAGTTGATTAGGGAACAATTAACTAAGATAGTATTTAAGAAAAAACATAAATGAACATACTATAGTTTTTTTAAGGAATATATTATGAGGGTATTTCTAGAAAATAAATCCCTGTCTTGAAAAAAACAGGTAGAGATGGATCTGTAACAGATGTACCTAGGAGAAAAAACTCTGACAATGAGTTTCGAGCATGAAATGGGGTGTCCTGGTACATAACAATGGGCCTTGATACACTCTTTTTTTGATTCTCCCATGGGATATTCTTAGTATAATTCACATTTTCTTTACAAGCCATTATGAAGAATTTAAATTTAAATTTTTCCTTATAGAAACCAAGTCTATGAGATTAGATATGCATAGGATTTCGATTTAAGCTATGTACAATTCCAGTAGATATTATAAATTATGATTCATAACCAAATATAGTATATTCCACTACATAGAAGTGGAACTTAATTGATTAATGGTAATTAATACTAGTGGAAAATGTAGGGATTGCCCCACTGAGCAAGTTAACACAATCAATGTTGGACCAGGTCAGATCAAGACAATATTGGGGAAACTTACTCAGTTTGTGATGAATAACCATGATACACCTATTTGGAATCATTTCATGCGGAAGAAGCCCCCATATTTTAGTGATACAAATAATCCAATGGAATATAAGTAGTGTATCAAGCCCCTTGAAAACATATTCATGGAATTATGAGCAATAAAAATGAAAAGGTAGTACTGGAATTGTATTATCTCAAGGGTGGCGCAGATCAATGGTGGTCCTTGATAAAAAATACCATAGAAGAAGAATAGATATAATATATGGAATAGAGTAATTTTAAGGGAATATTCTTTGAAAATTATTTCTCTCAAGAGCTTCGAACCGAAATGAAGAGGAAATTCCTTAGCTTGAAGGAAATGGAAGAAGAAAATGTTACAGAGTATGAGGATACCTTCAAAAGATTTTACAGGTATGATAAATATTATGTAAGTGACTCATAAGACAATATTAATCATTTATTTTTAGGTCTTAATCCAAATATAGTAAGGGAATTGGATTCTAAAACATTTTCATCATATGATGAAATTGTATTAATTGCCATCAAAAAAGAGCGGGAGATTTCTAGATAAAATTTGTTCAGGGGAAACCATGATAATAAGTGGCACTCTAATAAACATGGAAAAGGTGATGTACCAAATAAGAACATGGGAATGAAGAAATTACCATTATGCGAGAACTATGGAATCAATCATCCTGGGAAATGCTAGAAAGGCATCGGAGTATTCCATATGTGTGGAGAAAAGGGTCGTCGATCTAATGAATTCAAGGGGAAGAAAGAATTCAATGATGTCAAATTCTTGAATTTTAGATATATGGGACACTATGAAAATGAGTGTCCTAGGTGACAAAATATATTTCCTCAGAAAATTCCATGAGAGCTTGGGAAATCTTATGCAATTACAACTGCAGAGCATGAAGTATCTAATGATGTTGTTCTAGGTACTATAATTTTTACTTAAATCTTAGCTGACGCTTTATTTGATTCTATACCATCGCATTCATTTATATATTCTCATTCATTAAATAAAATTATACATTCCCATTCTGATTTAATAAAGGATTTTTTAGTAAAAACTCTTAGGGGATCATTGCAACAAAGGCACGTTGATCTATCACACTCGTGAAAAATAAATGTGATTTAGTTTCTAACCTTATCATCATAACAATGACTGACTTTGATATAATTCCTGGTATTAATTAGATTTCAAATTATGGTGTGAAGATCTATTGAAATAATAAGGATGTTACAATCTTTGAAAATGTTGTTGAATCCCTTATTTTTAGAGAAGAATCCTTGCTATATGATTATTATATTGATCCGCCCCTAGTAGCTCTACTGAATGGAATTATTAGAGAGGAAAATAAATCAATATCTATGGGTGAGGAAAGAAATATTCAAATTAGATATGTACATATAGTTCCAGAATACATTGACTTATTTCTATAGGATTTACCTGGATGTCCACAAGAGTGAGAATTTTAGTTCTCTATTGATTTAATTTCTCGTGCAAGACCTATATCAAAAACTCCCTATAAATGGCCACTGTGAAATTAGTGGAGCTAAATAAAAAATTAGAATAAGAAAGTGAAAAAGGATTTATTCTATGTGGATTCTACATGGGGATCCTCTATCCTCTTTACCAAGAAGAAATATGGATCCATGGGGCTATGCATTAATTACAGGGAAATGATTTCTATTGCTATAAAAAATAAGTATCCTCTTCCACCAATTAATGATTTATTTGATCAACTTCATGGATCACAACACTTTTTGAAGATTTAACTTCAATATGGATATCATTAATTGTGTGTGAGGAAGGAAGAAATTCCAAATACAACATTTTGACCCAGGTATGTGCATTAAAATTTTACAGTTAAGCCTTTGGAATTGAAAAATGTGCCTGCTATTTTCATGGATTTAATGAATAGAGTGTTAAGGAATATCTTGATAACTTTGTTGTGTTATTTATCGATGATATCCTGATATACTCAAAAAGATATGAAGACCATAAGAATAAGTTGTGTATAATTCGGAAAACTCTCAAAAGAAATTTATATGGGATGTTTTGCAAGTGTGAATTTTGGATTCAATCGGTTTTTTCTATGACATATTGTATCTTGGGATGGAATCCTAGTTAATCTGACGAAGACAAAGGAAATCCAAGAGTGGACCATGCCAACGAACTAAACCATGGTATGCTGTTTTATTGGCTTATCAGTTTACTATCGACGTTTCATTCAAAATTTTGCCCAACTAGCTAACATGCTAACGAAGCTCACACATAAGGGGGTTAGGTTTGTATGGATGAAATATTTTATAGAAGGCTTTGAAGAATTGAAAATAAGATTGGTAAATTCTCTAATTTTTACTCTTCCATCTGGAAATGATGGATTTGTGATATACAGTGATGCATCAAAGAATGTATTGGGTTGTATCCACATGAAAAATGATAAATTTATTGCTTGTTCATCAAGGAAGTTGAATAATAATGGAAAAAATTACCCAACTCATAATCTTGAGTTAGTAGTTGTAATCACTACTATGAAAATATAGAGACATTATGTCTATGGTGAAATATGAGAGATATATATGAATCACAAGAGAATGAAATACATTTCACATAGAAAGAACTCAACATGAGGAAAAGGAGATGGCTTGAGTTACTCAAATATTATGATTTTTCAATACACTACCACCCAAGAAAGGAAAATAAAGTGGCAGATGCATTATGTAGGAAAGATCACTATCTTCTGACCAAAATTAAAATTGAGAGAGATCCTATATTCAGGGATCTACTAAAGATGGATATGGGAAGTGTTAAGGGAAGGGAGAAATCATTCCTCATTCAAATGACAGTTAAAAAATCTTTACTAGAGAAGATAAAAATCACTCATTATGATGGTGTTAATCTACACATGAAAATTAATTCTTTTGAGGATGGGAGATTGGTAGACTTTGTGTATGAGGAAGGAGTTATAAATTTTTGGAAGAGGTTATGTCTTCCATTAGTACCTAAGATAAAATGGTAACTATTAGATGATGGTCATAGCTCAAATTTCTCTATACACCATGGTAGCACAAAGATGTATAGAGATTTGAAGGAATATTTTTTTTTGATAATATGAAGTAATAAATTGATGACTACGTGTTAAGATGTCTAGTTTGTCAATAATTGAACGTAGAGACACAACATCCTATAGGGGAAACACAACCTATAACTGTTTCTATGTTGACGTGGGATAATATTACAATGGATTTTGTCATAGGACTACCAAGAACACCTATATGTAATAATGAAATATGGTTAATTGTTGATCATCTCATAAAATTAGCATGTTTCCTTTCTATAAGGGAAGATTAACCACTAGAGTTCCTAGAAATAATTTATATAAATAATGTTGTAAGAGTTAATGGTGCACCAATTTCAATTTTTTCGGATCAAGATCCCCAGTTTACATCTAAATTCTAGAAAAGCCAGCAAAAGTCTTTTTATACTAAGCTTCATATGAGTATTTGTTATCACCCCCAAACCGACGGACAGTCTAAAAGGAATATTCAAACACTGGATGATATGTTGAGATCATACTCTCTTGAATTTCAAGTTATTCCTCGCCTTTGATGAAGTTTTACTACAATAGTAGATTCCATTATAGCAATAAAATGGGTCCATATGAAGCATTATATGGTATGAGGTGTCAAACTCCAACTTGTTGGGATTAGGATGGTGAGAGGAATCTTTTAGGCCCAAAAATTATCAAAGGGACAATAGAAAAGGTAAAGAAAATTCAGGCCCAAATTAAAGAATCCCACAGTAGGAAAAAGAGATATGTTGATAACAAGAGAAAGGATTTATAACTTAAAGTATGTGATCATGTCTTTCTAAACGTATCTCTGTGGAAGGGTGTCTTAAGGTGCAGTAAGAAAGGGAAAGTGAGCCCCAAGTACATCAGAAAGTTTGAAAATATGGAAAGGATCAGAGTTTTAGCTTACTGTTTAGCAATGCCGTCAAGTCTCTCCAAAGATCATAATGACTTATGTGTGATTTTTTTGATGAAATAAATTCTAGACCCAAATCATGTACTCGCCTATGAAGAAATAGAACTGGAACCAGATTTATCATAATGTGAGGTGCCTATAAATATTCTTGACATAAGGGAGAAGGTATTTAAAAATTAGACAACATGTCTAGTAATGGTTCTGTGGAGAAACTATAATATGGAGGAATAAACATGGGAACCTTAGGATATTATGAAAAAGAACATCCCATATATTTTTGAAGGACTTTATACATGAAAAATTTCAGGGATGAAATTTTAAAAGTAGGGAATAATGTAACACCCCACACATTTTATGGTATGTTTCCCTTAAATGCATTATATTAATTAGATAACCTATAAAGCAATCTGTTTCGTTGAAAAAACACTTGGTTATTTATTATATAGTCATAACCTATCCATTTAACATAAACTTTCCTCTTTTGTGTTTTGAAATTTGAAAAATAGTTATACACAGTTGCGATCAGGGTGATATTAGGGGTCTAATAAAATCATACTAATTTTTGGAGAATGGTAACTTACCGTTATGAATAGGAACATAACCTTATGTATAGTATCCTACCCTTATGAGTATTAATATGACCCTTATGAATGGTAACCTTACTTATGAATGTATAAATAAATTTATGCACCTAAAAATGATGATGGATATTTTAAGTGTTGGTATTTTTCGATTAAAAAATGATTTTAATTAGAACAAAAATTTTCATATTTAGGAAATTATTTTTGAAAAATGGAGTTCATTTTTGGATTCTATATGTTTAATAATGGTTAGGGTGGATTTTTGGGATTTTTCTGAAATACTTGAATTTTTTGTGAATAGTAAAATGCATTAATTTGCTGTATAAATACATTATAATTCAAATTGACTATTACTAGCATCATAAGTGATGTAAAACCCCAAATATAGAACACACAAGCATTTATTACTATTCTAGGTCATTGATCTTCACTATTTCCAGTCTTGTGGAGAAATAATAAATTAATGATTATAATATTAAGAAAACCATCCTCCCCTCCACTATATAAACAACCCCTCACCCCCTCTTCCTCCCACACCAATAATGTTCAATCCTTTCCTAAATTATTCTCAAATATCTTCCTTATATCCTCCCCTATGTCCAAGTATTTCTGGTCTCACCAAAATTCCAAAAACAAAGGCCTTAAAGAGATTCTCAAAGGGGAGTACTCAATAGGTGGACATATCTTCCCTTTTCTTACAAATTCTTTTACAAGTTAAATTCTTTTGTTGATATCTCCTCACCTACCCACATAAAAATTATTTGATAATTCCAATATATTACACGGAATAATATTTTCTTATTCTAATGGAATATTTCATCATTATATTTCTTTTCCCTGCCTCTTACACTAAAAATGAAAATACTGTTAGAGATGTGTTAATTTATCACATTCAAGGAAGACAAGTTTTCAATTTATATTACTATCTTCTAGACAGTTCAGGAAATATTTTTAGTGGTCGAACCAAATCATAATATATTAATTTTACCCTATGAAATGTTTTTTAATCCTTACACACTCATAATATAAAATAATAATAAAAAACAAGTTTGTTTTGATCAAAACTGCAAACTTAATTCAAGCGCATATCATTAACATTTAACTAATGATTCATCCTCATGACATATAATAAAAAATAATTATAATATAATTTATATATATATAATTTCATTAACAATATATATTAACAATTCTGTATGATTATCCACTTTTCAAATGAACTTCCATTCATAAATACAAGTAGACTGATCATGAAAACAAAGGAAGAAAATGCTTCCAAAACAATAAAATTGAACATCTTAAACCCATGAAAAGGAAATAAATGAACCTAATAAGATTATACTAAATAAATAAAAGTTTATAAGGTTCTATAATTTTCAATTAATGAATCTAAATGTTATTTTTCGGGTCCTTAAGATCAATGAAGAACACATTCGAGCAAAAGGTAAGGGATCCTCTATCTCAATTTTATTCAGGAATTTCCCCTATGTTGTGTCCTATTATTTTTAATTCATAATGATGAATTATCTTTTCACACCTCCCCCATACTTCCCTTGTGATATATAAATGATGTTACCCCCCTTTAACTCTCATTAATCCCTCACAAAAACACATGTTTCCATGCTGAATTCTTTGTAAGTGGTTTCCAATCTCACTTTCAATTATGTGAGACTTCCATTATTTGCCTCTTATTTCTTATATGTGGCATATTTTAAATGACAAATGATATAACATATCATGATTTTATTTATATTCATGGTATTTTTTTATTCATTTGTTTATTAATTATTTTTGGTCATACAATTCAATTGATTAGATTGTGGTAAGTGACTTTGTCTCAATTTCCATTTCATTGAGACCTACTTGGTAATGTGCACCTAATATTTCTTATATTGTATATATACTTCCCATTTTTCATCATTTTTAATTTGAAATTATAATTCTGTAAAATATCCAAATTTTTTGTAGCATGGATATGATTATTTCTCTATGTTGTATACAATTTCACATACAATGTTAATTTGGAATGTTGATTTAATTATGGGAATATTGTTGAATCCATATTTTCTACTCTATATTGATATTTAAAATGCTATTTTAATTGTATTAAATCTATTTATGAAGAATTATTTGTATTTGAAGTTATGTGAGGGTCCTAATATAGCCACTCGATGCATCGAGAGGTCTCAGAAGACAAATCAGTAGGAAACAAAATCTTTCCAGTTTGATTCCCAAAATCAGACATGTTTCGACTAACTGGACTACACTATTTTCATAGTATTATGGTATAATATGATATATTCAAAACATAAAATTAACTAGAATTATATTTATTCCTTTTTAAGTGTAACTATCCTTGAGGATTTTACTATGACTGAATCTATGGATACAATCCCTTTCTCTGTTTATTGATTATGTGTGTTTTTTATTTATTCACCATGCCATATTTGTTTTTATTAATTTATTATTGATTCATACGTATTCTAGTTGTACCCCTTACTAATAATTTGGACTCACCCCTTTCATTTGTTTACCTTCAACATGTTATATAGAGGATATCAATTTTTGAGTTTTCGTGGATGCAGTTTTTCAGTTTTTTTATGAATTGTATTTTTTTACCTTTACCAATGTAATTTGAGTTACATCACTATATATAGTTTAATGAAGACTACTAAATTGATCATTCCTTCTGGATTTCATTCATTTTAATCATTCCAATGTAATAACTAATGCATTGTCTCTATTCTAGATGGGTCAGGGTGTTACATTACTCATATAAGAGACATTTTTATCTATTAAAGTCTCTTGATACAAGAGACTAATGATGTTACAACACCCTATATTATATAATATAATAAACTTATGAGTGTCTTGGTTTCTCTAATCAAACAAAATAACATGAGTAAAATACTGTTAAAAAATTTCTCCTAATTAAAGAAATTACACATTTATATTCCTAATGAACTAGAGTTTCCTATGTGTGGGATAATGTGTAGGGCTCCATAATCTCTTAAACCCCATATATTAATTATGGATGGTCCATATGAAATTATTTAGTGTGTTTCATTAAATTTTATGAAGTTAGGCTTCCTAGAGGAAATTAAATTATTTTCCAAACATTTGATACCAGCAAACAATGAAGGAATCTATGTCAGTTTTCTGGTAGTGCTCACTTATTTAATCAATATTCATTGTATAATCTCCTGAAGAAAAATATATTATCTTGATACTATTGAGAGTTTACCAAAAATTAATACATTTATTCAGTATGTATCCCACTTTCAATATATCATGAACTCTTTACTAATCCCTGGCTATGGGATAAAGAAACAATGATATATTTCCTATATCTACATCTTACCAAAAAAAACATGTTATCTTTCTTATCCTCATTGAAATATTCATTAACCTTATATGATAAAAGATTATTTTTTACTAATTCCTTATAAATGGAAATTATTTCATCTATTGCATCGATGATAATATTTCCTAAGTGTGGTGTATATTATGATTTCTGCCTCAGAATATCTCTTATCTAAAATAATATAACACTAATAATCGATTGGTCATTCATAATGGATATTATCACTCTTTTTAGAGCATATATAAATATATATGAGTTCCTTCATAGATCAGTTTTTTTAAGAGGATTCCCTTGTTATCAATGTGGTATATCACTATAGAGAGGATGTTAGTAGTGAAATACATTGGTAGGACCTTGATTGGCATCATATTATTCTCTAAAATGGGTAGAATTACACTATAAAATGATATCTTAGTATATGGAGGACCACTAAAACATATTACACTAGGAGGTATTTCAATATGGAATGAATGATTTCTTAGGGGTGGACCTTTACTGATTACTCTTTTAAGGACCTCTAGAAAAGATAAAATCAACATTGTAGGGAGAAACATCACCACCATAACTACCTTCATATCTTGATGAATAGTTGATCTATTCATGAGATCTCATTATTGATTTGGGATGAAATATAAGGATGTTCATGAAATTAATATTTCTCATAATGAGATAACCTTGATCATTATAGTTGGGAGATTAGGTTTGGAACCTTGGTCGTGGGAGTTATGTATTATGAGAACAAAAATGTTTAATAGGAAACCATATTGTTGAATTCCTTACCCTTTTAAATATATGTTGAATATTTTCATGAATGGTTATTTAAATATGAAAAAATTATTTACAAGGGTTTAAAAGATCAAGGTTATGGAAATATTATTGATCATTTTTAAAATCAGAGTATTCTAATATGCCTCTTCGATAAGGATAAGAATATGATCCTACTACTTTATGGGAGATATTATTATAATATGGTCAACATCATGTTCAAAGGGATTTATATAAGATAATGTAGACTTTTTTCAAAAAATATATTATTGATATACATTAGTGATAGTAAAAAAATCTTTCCCTAGAGTGACCACACATATATGTTGTTGATCCCATAAGGATTTGGATGTGAATTGATAATACATAGTTGTTTATATCAAGAAATGTTTGAAAACTCCAATTGGAACCTGAATATGAGCCAACCCTAATATTCAACCAACATGGGTCCATGTGAAGTATCCTTATGAATGGGTGTGGTAAATGATCATGCCATTGACTAATGAGTGATGTATTATGATTATATCCTCTGGTTATAGGGGAAAAAATTTACCTATATTTTTTCGATGATGTGATAAGATGATAATAGTATTTCATTGTATCTTCTACGGTATTCTAAAAAAACTCATTGTGTGAGTAGTGATATAGGATTATACTATGATGTATACTATAATGATATTATGGGATTCATCAATATAAATAAAAATATAGTTATTTAATTTTTGGTAATGGGGACATGATCCCACACTTGTCCCATATTTACCTTTAAAAATATAAACTGAATTCATCAGTTTGAGAAATTATATATGAGTTCCCCATGATTTTCCAAAAAAATTGATGTTAGGGTTTCACTATTATGACTATATTATGATGGTATTCTTGTCATGAATGAGTATGAATGTATGCTTTGTATTTGGATTTCATTAGAATATAGTGACTAGTCTCCTTGGTTGGTATGGGGATATGGGCCTACATCTTCTCTTCCATTGAATATTTCCCCTGATGGGCCCTCTTTCTTAGTGCCTAGTTCTATATAACCTTTATCATGATGTTCTATGAAACCACATTATATGATTCATGAGGAACATGGTCCCCCGTAAATTTTCACGACTAGTGTTGGTGATTGATATGATTCCTCATTTCATCTCCTTTATAGTAGTGAAAATGTTTTTATCCTCTTCCTTTATATACTATTGATAAGGTATGTGGGATTGAATATCTATATAAACAAGATTTTAATGTTTTTAGAGATATCTAGAGTAGCTTAATGTTTATTTTCTTCACATGTCTAATAAGGTTATCAATAAGAATTCTTCTTTTAGGGGATTGTAATGTATATATATCCATCATTGGGATGTAGACATTGATAAGTTTCTTTATAATCATATTCCTTATCATCTTGCACCGTATGAATGAATTCTATGATATTGTACCCCTAGTGGTTTAGTTGAATTCCTTTTTGGTGTCTAAGCTGTATGTGTGGTTCTTTAGTGACATGATTTTGTTGAATCCTATGGATTTATAGAAGGGATTTACAAGTAATGGTGTGATTGAAAAATAAAAATAATAAAAAATATTAATGTAACATCACAAGTAATAGAGTTATAAATTAATCATGTTCACTATTAATGGTTTCAAGTGGGTTTCATCATTATATGTTTTTCTAGAAACCCAAACATTTCCCACAAATACCATTATATTTAGTTATCACACAATATCTTTCCAAAGTGATGTAGACGCTAGGAATTTACCAAAAATTCATTGGAATGCATTTTTTTAAGGTATGGGAGGGTAGGATTATTTGAAAATATATTTCATAATTATCAAAAACTATGAAAATCTCTTATAGACTTATCATATATTTTTCAGTGCTTCACAATACCTAATGCAAGACTAGTTACCGCTTTATTAGTGACTAGTCAATGAAACACACCGATGTTAATATTTATATTTAACAGTGGTTTCCCATAAATGATATCATATATATGTATTAAATAATATCCAATAATGGTAAATTATTAATAATTAATAGGCTCTACATTTTTACCCAATTAATTTATTACATTAATTTTTAAATCAACATAGCTTAGTGATTATGAGATATTTTCCATCCAGATAATAGATATGTGTTTTGATGGTAGAATCAATCCCATGATAGAGTAATAATATATAACCATGTAATGAAGATTAGATACCATTTAATTATGTGAAATTTAATGGGAAATATGATATATTTTAATTTCATATGACTTCGAAGATCATACAATCACATAAGATCATGAAACTATGATAAGATAATGTCCCATTTAAGGTAATGCATCCACGAAATGTATATTTCAAGGAGGTTGATTCCTAGAAATGTTTGGTGAGATGTGTACATATTATTTGAAAATTTAGGAACCTTTCAAAAATAATATATCCTTTTATTTAAAATTTATATGGCTCAAGGGGGATATGGACTCAAAATGATTGGTTTAGTTTATAAGCAATATAGCCAAGTGAGGTTGATTACAAAAAGGAATTTGGCCCCATGGTGATGGGTCTCAAATATATTTTAACAAGTTTAGAAAATATATCATATTACATATTCACTAGGGATGTTATGACCTTCCTAAGGAGTGTTAAATAAGGATTGGTTGGATTCAGATGTTTTTGGGTTTGAATCTGAATGAGGAATCCTACAAATCCTGATTAACATGAATCAAGTCCCACATAATTTTATGTGAAAATTTTATTGTTATGTGACATGATGGTTCAATTTTTTTTACATAATATGGTAAGGAAATTTTCATGAAATTATATATCATTGGAATATGATGCATGTGCCATAAATGGGGATGAAACAAATTATTTTTAAGCTTTTAGAAGTAGGAATCCTATTCAGGATCATCTCATATTTAATAAATCAATTTTATTACACTGATATCCCAAAGAAAATATATCCCATTGAAGAATAATCTGAGGAATAAACCAATTATGAAGACTATGTGTATGTCTATAAATATTTATTGGTATTAATATCATGATAAATGAGTTGAATCAGGGAGAACTTTTCTTGATGAGGATGAGATTATTTATTATAAATGTTTCTATCATACATTGTTTAAAAACAACTATCACTATTAAAACCCATATTCCTTTACCTCCCACTCAATCATCGATGCATATTAGTGATGAAATAACCATTGGGAATATGTTTGAGTACTAAATCTTAGGAGAATTCACTTCTATCACAGCTCATTGAGTGATGAAAATCAACAAATGTTAACCTTAAAAATCTAAGGTCAGCAGCCTTCTCCAAAAATGTTCTCACATTTATATGTTGGAATGAAACTCCTATTATCATGTGAATTCCTGATTGTAATATTTCCAACTATTCTACTAGTTCGATGGAAAAATTGAGAGAAAACAATTTGCAAAGGAATAGATGATCAAATTGGTATAAGCATGTCTACATTACTAAGTCATGTTATTATTCTTGTTGTGGAGAGGGCCATGATAATAACATTCTGATGTATGAAACAAATAAAAATAGTTTTCTTATTATTTAAATTAGGGTCTACATGGTACCTTGGTGTGGTAGCGGAACAAAGTGGTTCATCTACCCAAGTTTAGAGGTTCACCCAGTTGTGGGTCATTTTTATGGTCTCACCCTAGTGATAGATTTGATAAGGGATTCTCTATGGTTGAGGATGGTGGATGTGGGTTCATCCTTGTTGAGGAACAATGATGAAGTTTTCCTTGGTAGACACATGGTGAATTTTTTCCCCGGTGATACAGGGGGAACTGTTTTTTCTTGGTTGAGGAATATTGAAGTGCACTCATGGGTTATTGGGAATGGAAATGGGATTTACCCTAGTATTATAATTCTTGAATAGGTTCATGTTATTCCATATGGTGGTTATCTTGAAGGGGTATAGTGTATTTCTCCATATTATTTTGACAATGGGTGTCCTTGAACCTTTTTTGGTAGACGAAAAGATGAATAGTTCATTAGTAATGATTTCCTACTTTGAGGGATCAGTTAAATCTCCCATCAGTTAATCTACATTGTTTTTATGCTTTATAATACAACTACAGAGATTGATGTAGACATCATAGATGGGATATTTTGATGTCTCTTATTCCATTAAAGTAATGTCAATGAGGGATAAAAAGTGCACTATTTATAGGAAAATATGAGTAATTTTTACCCTAGATTTGGGAGAATAAGTTTTCTTATGTATGAATTTTTAGATACAATTCTAGGATTCATGATTGGGGAATGAGTATCGAGGCACACTGAACTGATCATGGGGATCGAAATAATAAGGCATATGAATGAGGACCAACGTGAGCATACCTATGGGAAATGAAATATGTGAGGGTATCTAGTCATGAGGGTAAAATCATGAATACCTAGGTGCAGTTAACCAAGAAATGTATCCAGGCACCATAGACAATGACCATTGAAAAAAGGAACCCTATACAATTGATCTTGGAACCTAGGGAGAAATTATTTCATGGACCATGGTATTGATTTTATCATCAATACGTAATCATAAATTTTAAAAATAAAATGGCCAAAACCATTGATCTAAGAGTCCATTAGAGATTCATGACAAATAACATATATAATTTAAAAACAATAATATAACCCTGGATGACTGAAAATTAATTTCTAATTTCTAAATAATTTGTTTTGGAAAAGTGGAAAACCTTATGAGGAATTACATGGGGTCATTTAACACATAATGAAATCAAAAATAATTTAAGGATAGGATGAAATTATTAGAACCATTTACTCTATATAATCCACATTATAAATTATTTACCGAGGTTACTAGGTCTTCCTTGATGATTTCTTTTAAATGGTGGGCTAACTAATCACACTTTTAAATGTATTCCTTCATATTAATCTTCTTCCCATTGAATCATCATGCCAAAATGCGGTCTTGTTTATTGATCAAACCCATTTGATGCTCATTAATTGAAACATGGATCATTCTTTCGTATATTTAGTCAGTTCCTACATTATAGAGTTAATGCGAAAGTATCCTCTAAGAAATTATTATTTTGAGTAGAAAGTGAGCTCCAGGTAATGTTGTTTTTCTCTTTGCACCATTATTGACTTTCTTTTTAGGTTGCTAGGGGTTAATTCTTCCTTCTCTTTCTTCTTATAAACTACAAAATCTTCCACACAATTCACCTATATATGATTAATGTTCATATCATGATTCTAATACTACATATTGAAATTACAATTGTGCACCTTGTTTCCCAACCCTTTTTTAGCTGACAGTGTCTTAATTATCTTAAGAAAGAAGGATAAGTTCTTAGAACCTTTAGGGGTTTTCCCCTTAATCACTATGTTCCCATCTCAGTCTAAGGTTCATTTCTTCCACTTCTTCTTCCTTAGACTATAAGGACATCTACCATGCATATTGTAAGAACTATAAAAAGAAAATTGGTTGGGCATTTCATAATGACCTCCGTTATTAACTTTGTTGGTGAGCTTGATAATTGGTAACATTACAGCTTCTAAACCATGTATCATGATAACTTATAATGTATAATACAAATATAATTAAATTTAATCATAATTAAATATGGTTTCTTAGAATAACTCCATTTTCCATCACGTTTATCATTAATAAGATTTTATATAGTTCTATCTATTAACTAAATTGAAAAATAATGGTTTCGAAAACAATAATTTTAATCCTGGAAAACTATTTATTAGAAACTAAAATCATGAAAAATACATTTCAATAATGGAAAACATATATTTTTTCTAGGGAATAAATGATCATAATCTATTAAATCTCACATAAAGGATCAATAAATGATATTTAACTTAGTAATATCCCTTAAGAGTTTCAAACTATGTGCACAACAATGCCACACTCACCATGATCCAGAATGATGTCCATGTCATAATCGACCATGTTTTACAAATTTATTACCCCAGTATACATTATTTCCAAAACAAAATCCACATACAACATTAAATGATTTATTTATTTTCATCGAAAACACATAATTCTAATCTTAATAGTAAATTAGGATTTCACCATACACATTGTCTTATCTCTAGGGATTTTAACAGTGTAATTTAATTTTAATCTCCAGAGATTGACTAAACTGTTCACTAATACCATCTATGGTGACCCAAATATTCCATATATATATATATATGTTACATATTATTATATTAATATTCATTACATAACAATTTGATCCTTTCATGAACCATAATGGTTTAGTGTATTTGGAAACATGGATAGAAAAAAAAAATTCACAAAATATCTACATCATCTATAGATTAGTTATTAAAAACTAGAACTAAATTTAGACATATAATACATAAAACATATCTATATATCATATGGATATGAATCCTAATAAATGGTGACCTATGATGTTCATTAAGGATAACAAGGAAGATATCAATGATCACATAAACATTATATGAGTATTAGAGTTTGATAAAAATGAGATTAAAATTTGATAACAATACCATAATTGTTCATAATATTGATTCATGCTATAAATCCTGGAATTTTTTAATACATGAATAATTAAATAATAAAAAAATTATATATTCATGAACAAAATCATCACAAGAAATTAGTTCATCCCATACACTAGGCATGTCAAATCTATTTTTTTATAATGGATCACTTTAAACACTATTATAGGGATTTTAGTTAACTCCTTATTCCATTTTATTACTAATAAAGGATCAATATCAGTTCAATCCTAGTTGGCAGAGTCACTTAACAAAATGGGTTTACTCCCCTTTATTGTACTTATTATCTCATGTGTTATCCACCTTTACACAATGCATTATAGGGATATATAATTCAAATCTCACCTATCACACAATGAAAATCATATATAAATGTACCATAAAATCATAAAACATTCATAATATCAATACTCATGGAAAAGAAAGATGTTTCATAAATATTTCATAATTCTATGATATCCTAACCCGTGGAAAAGATATGAGTTTCATAAAAAATCCTCATTTCATCATCATAATCATAAACCAATGAGATAAATAATAAGGGTTATATATTTTGAATATGTCTTCATAAAATTATAGGTTATATAAAAGGATGTTATAATAATTTAAAATTTATATTAAAAGATCACTAAATCAATTCAGAAGGAAAATGAAATTTTCACATTAAAATTACTAATTTAAAATATATAAACATAAAAATATTAGAGAAATAGTTTTCTTCGAATTGTCCCATGGAAAATAAAAAACATTATCTCATTGAGAGGTAGTTATGGTGTAAAAATATGTTCATGTCTAATTTTAAAAATGATTCCTTTCATATAATCAATAAAAGTCAAAACTACCATGTCCAGGAAATAAATAAGAGGACTGTCAATTTTTTGATAAAAATAAATATTCGAAAGAAATAAAATTTAAAAAATAATTGGATAAAAGAAAATAATTCTTCAAATAATTATTATAGAACATGGGAATATAATAAATAAGATTGTCGATTGAAGGTTGAAATTGAATTTGTTCTTTCCTTAAAAACATTCTTTTGATCTCTTGAGTACTTAAAGTGATGAAAATAAAAGTAAAATGAGTATTTTATATAAATAAAATATGAGAATAAAATGAAATGGGTTTTTATGCAAATAATCATATATTTTGTATTAATGGAAATTTTTGAATAAACAATCATGATTAAAATTTGATTAAAATATGAATGCCTTACTGCTTTGGTAATATTTGAGTCAAAATCCCTATGAAATAATAACATTAAATGATAATTGACCATAATTACATTCATTATATAACAATTAAAAATGTTTTATACATGCCTCATAATGAATGATATTTTCATAACATAACATATATCCCAAAGAATAAAATATGTGAAGATTAACCCTTACATCAAGTTTGAATATCTTCAAAAGTGAAATAACATCCTATATAATAAAATTAAATTTATTTTACAGCTACGAAATAAAAAATTAAATAATTATAATATCATATGCGATCAATTTTTAATATTTCAACACCCATTTATTAATAATTACATATATAAGTTATCATTTTGGGTGTTAAATGTTTTTATGAGAATTTTGGCTTGGTAATTCTAATACTTGTACATTGAACACAGTTCCATCATATTAAAAAAAATTAAAAAAATTAATATGATATAAATATATATATATATATATTATAAATTTATATTCCTCCATAAATGTTATATATTGAAAAATAAATTACAACAGTTATGGGGACTATAGATCACAAATTTGTATGAAGGATATTTTCACATTTCAATGTGTGGAATAAAATAAAGGTAATTAATAACTGAGACTCCCAGAATATTTACATTATCATAATGTCATATATATTCATTAAATAAACCATTATTCCCATTTATTTAAATCCTAAATGAAAATTTGATGGCATCACCTTATAGAAGTGGCAGTCCGCACGCATGCACAAGTGATTATATAGATTTACAATGGATTGTTAGGTTAAAATTTAGATATTATTTTATAATTAAAAATGACTAATAGTTTCAGGAATTAATATATAAATATTAAACCCATCCTAACAATTATCAATGAAAGCTGGTGATAGAAAATGAACTGTTTCTCTATGTTGAGGTGATAGTCCACACGTACGCATGGATTATATATTCACATACCACTTGATGGAAAATTGGATGGATAATGATTATTACATAATCATAATAACTTTTATGTACATTGAGGAAACATAATTTATTAATATATAATTATTAATAATTATTTATTGGGGACATAAGAAAATATAAACTTAAAGATTCCGCCTAGGAATATTAAATCTTCATTGGTAGGATTCATTAAAATCCATTCATAAGTACCCTTGGTATGATATTAAAAAATAATAGAACCTATAATTTATGTCTAGGGATGTTTATAATATAATTTAGTATGTTTTTTATGGGATAAATGGCTCAAATTAGGTTAATGGAAATGGATAATGTGTTGTAAAGACCCGGAAATTTCAAGGAAATTTTTTTTCTTAATTTTCTTTGTAATTTTACAAGAACAAAGTTTCTTGATGGCACCTGATTCCGAGGCCCGGTGTGCCCGGAATCACCTTCCGAAGTTTGGCTCGGGTACGTTCAGTGAACGGACGAGCGGGTTTTTCTAACTTTTGAACCAGTGCTCGGAATCAAATTCTGAGGGCACCAATGAAATCGCAGTGCCAATACTTGCTTAGAAACACCTCTTCCGGAGTTGCGTTTGCTCGGGTGTGGTTTTTAATTTTCGGGTTTAAAGTTATGAATTAAATAAAGTTGTGCGGCAAACTTTATTTTATTTCACTTAAGCCACTTGGAAGCCACTTGAAGCCACTTAATGCTGCTTAAGCTGTGTTGATGCGGATAAGATGCTATCTGAAAATATCCTACCCTCTTGGTAGGATATTTGAGAGGTGGGGCCCGCACGAGCCCCGCCGTTTCTTTTCCGCTAAGTAATGCACCCGCAAAAACCCGTCATTATGAAAGTCAACTGACACGTTTTCTTAATTTCTTAACGCACCATTCAATTGATTAGTTTTGTTCGTAAATTAAATGGGCAGTTTCTTTCGTTAATTTAATTCTATGAATTAATGGGTCGTTACTTAACTCTTATTCGTTTGTTGGTGTAATAATAAAATAAGACCAACACCGACTTTTGGAGGATTACACGTTGAGAGACTTTTGACAGAAGTTCTTGTGCCTTCTCCCTTCTTCGTGAAGAACGTGAAGAACGCGAAGAACGCAAAGAACGCGAAGAACACCGACCTCTGACAAAGAACGCCGAAACCACGGAAATCGACGACGCGACGCCGTGTGCCGCGACGCCGACGTTTCCTCTTCCGCGGCGTTCTTTTGCGACGTTCCTTCTTCTGCAACGAAATCATCGAATCATCTGTTTGAGGTAAGAGTTCCAGGTTTCTTTTAAAACTTCTTTGTGGTTTATAACAACAAACGGATTTAATTATTTATAATTAAATCTGTTGTTTCTTGGTCCTCGGAGTTCGTCGACGCGGCGCTGGATACCGCGACAATCCCCTCCTTCCACGACGATTAAATCCGCGAAGAACCGGCGGGCGACGACTTGAGGAGGTAGGGGTTTTATTTTGAAAATACCTTTTCCCCGTGATCGTTTCTTTTAAATAAAGAACCCGGATTCTTATGAACAATTTTATTTTATAAAAAATTGTTTTTTTGGATATGTTGTTTTATTCTCCCGTTGTTATTATCTAACGCGGAGGGTGCGGGCCAAACGAACACGGCCCGAAAACCCTCCGTCATTGTTCGTGGTTGTGCGAATTTGGCGGGCGAGGACAAAACGTGACGGAAGGGCAATTTTTTGATTCCGCAGTGAAGAACGGAACCTAGGAGGGACAACGGTGCAGACGGGAAGGAAAACGGACCACCGGAGCGACTCCGGTGGCCCGCGGAAGCTGCCGGTGGCGCCGACGGCCGGAGGCACCCCCGGATAGGGCCGCGACAGCTGAAGCCGCGGCGGCGGCAGCCAGCGGACCCGCGGCCGCGCGGGTCCTGCTTGCCCGCACGGGACGCGGCTGAAGCCGTGTCCGTTTGTCCAGCGCGGCCGCTTCGAGGGTCGCGGCTTCTTCCAAACCGCGGGGGCGGCGCCCCGCGGCGTCGAGCTGCTCGGCCGAGCCGAGCCAGGCCGGTCCGACCGGCCGAGCCGCGCCCTGGCCGGACCAGACCGGGTCCAGCCGGGTCAGACCTGGTCGGGTCGACCCGGTTCGGCCGACCCAGGGGGGGTCGGGCCTGGTCGGCCTGGGCCCGGACCCCCTGTCTTCGGATCATTTTCGGTCTTTTGCCCATAACTTGAACTACGGGCCTCTAAATGACACGCCGTCAGCGGCAATGCGATCCTTGGATCGAGACGGTCATTTTGGTATATCGCACTCAAGGTTTTGGAATACTTTGGGTTCAGCCGGGTTGGTTCGTACACGAAACCAACCGCGTCCTCGGAGCGGGAACACTCATATCGTGAGCTACAAACGTCCGATTGACGTGCCATCGGCTTTGGTGGATTCCTCTAAGTGAGACGGATCTTTTGGAATTCTCCTCCCGTGGTTTGGATGCAGGTGGGGTACGGTCAGGTTGGTTTTTCCTTAAAAACCAACCAGGCCCCTAGGACGAAAAAGCCAATAACTCTCAGACCGGGCGTCCGATTGACACGCTGTCTGCGACGTTGAGTTCCTGTTGACAATACGGAACTTTTGGATACATAAAATCTAGACCTTGAGTCAGTTGATGTATCAGCCTCTCGGCTCGTTGAGCGGACCCTCCCGAACGAGCATGTTGTGTGCGAGAACCATAGAGCTTTCTGGGACTGCTACTGTGACAGCGACGATGACTGTGTAGAGATCCTCAGTGGACTGCGATGATGAAGACAGCTGGTATTTTATCCTATGTGGGTCCTAGCTGTGCTGGTCTTATATCCTATGTGGGTCCCAGCTTATATGATTCAGCACTGGTCTTTTATCCTATGCGGGTCCCAGTATAGATGAGTCAATGAAGACAGCTGGTCTTGTATCCTATGTGGGTCCTAGCTGTGCTGGTCGTGTATCCTATGTGGGTCCTAGCTTAGATGATTCAGTGCTAGTCTTGTATCCTCTGTGGGTCCCAGTATAGATGAATCAATGAAGATAGCTGGTCTTGTATCCTATGTGGGTCCTAGCTGTGCTGGTCTTGTATCCTATGTGGGTCCCACCATAGATGATTTAGTACTGGTCTTGTATCCTTTGTGGGTCCCATTATAGATGAATCAATGAAGACAGCTGGTCTTGTATCCTATGTGGGTCCCAGCTTAGATGATTCAGTATTTATATCTGATCATCCCTTTCACCTTTTCGACGATGTATACCTGAGTGAGCTGAAATACTGTTTGCTTTCCTGTGTGGATTTACGTTTTGCTCTCCTTTGTGGATTGTGTCATGCTATCCTGTGTGGATTACGTTTTGCTCTCCTTTGTGGATTGTGTCATGCTATCCTGTGTGGATTACGTTATGCTCTCCTTTGTGGATTGTGTCATGCTATCCTCTGTGGATTACGTTTTGCTTTCATGTGGGGACTGGGTTGTGCTTGGGCTCGGATGTTGGAGCCGAACGGGAATTGATGACTTAGGTATATGTATGGGCATATACCTAAGCAGAGTCGGTTGTTACTTCTTGATTGTGTCTTTCCTTTGAGGTTTATACTTTGTGGATTTTGGGAGACCTTCGGGGGTCTCGGGGTCCCTAATGAGTAGCTTATACTCACCCATGCACGGGCTATGCCCGCACTACGTTGTGTTGGTTGCAGACGACGGAAAGCGCTGATCATGGTGGAGGCTTGCGGAGCAGGACGGTACCTGGAGGTGGACCACTGGGCGGGGCGTACTCGGAGCGGTCAGGTGGACCCGAGGAGCAGTTGAGGCTATCTGTACCCACCCTTCAGGTGGGACTTCCAGAGGACGGCTCGATGCTGCGTTTTTTCTTTTCAGTTGCTGTTTTTTCCCATTCAGTTGTACTTTATAGTTGGGCTTGTATTTCCAGCCCCTTTTACTTTCAGCACAGCTTGTTACAGTTTTTACTTAGTGTTTACTATTCCGCTTGCTTACTCTGTGGTGCTTGTTTACTTTTCAAAGGCAATGCCCTCCCTTTTTTCTGGGATTTACGCCTTGGTGCTAGTCGCCAGCCCCTGGCCTATGGAAGGCGGGCTTGGGGTAGTCACGGCACGGGCCCCGAGGACGGTTCATGAAAAATTGGTATCAGAGGTGGTTGGTTCTACCGCAAACTCTGATCTTTCTTCTATGTGAAGCAATAGTGTTTAGTGTATTGGGTGTGGTTATCAGTCCAGGGAGTCCAGTGTTGGTGCAGCGGCCGACGTATCCGTACACCAGGACCCTGACTTATGATTTCCTACTTAATGCACGGAAACTTTGATTGCGTGTGTGTTCAAGTTTTCTTTGTGATTACTTGTGTCAGCTCACCAGGTTTACTGTTCTGACCATGGAGCACCTGTTTCTTTCAGGATGACCCCACGATGACAGCCAGCTAGGGTTCCGAGAGTGGAGCGTGATGACAGCCCACCGAGCGACGAGGCCTCGGTGCAGGGCTCTTTGTCAGCAGAGGCACTGGCGGTACCTTTACCCGCCGAGCCACCGATGCATCCTGCCATGACCGCTGATGATGCACGTCTCCTTGGAGATCTGCATGAGTTCCAGCACCAGCGACCACCCAGGTTTCATGGGGAGATGGACCCCCAGGCATCCGAGGACTGGCTGGAGGCGGTTGTATGAGTTTTTAGGCTAGTGAGGACACCAGCAGACCTCATGGTGGTCCTCGCAGCGAGCCTCCTTCACGCGACAGCAGGCAGATGGTGGAGCTTGATGCTCCAGGTGCACGATGAGACATCTCTCCTCTGGACAGACTTTGAGAGCATCTTCCACTCCGAGTTCGTCCCATGCACCCTCCATGCGGTGCGCATCCAAGAGATGCTACAGCTACGGCAGGGAAGTATGACAGTAGCCCAGTACTCGGGGAGATTTACTGATCTCTCGCGCTACTCCACAGATACGGTATGGGACCCGTTCATCCGGGCCTGGACCTTTGAGCAGGGACTGAGGCACGAGATCAGGGCTTCGATGATCTCCCTCAACATTCCAACACAGGCAGAGGTGTTGGAGAGAGCCCTTCTAGTGGAGAGTTTTCTCGCCGAGCAGGCTCCAATGACAGGGCCCTCCGCAGGATGGCCCGTAGCAGGGTCTACTACTGTTGGCAGTAGACAGGTGACGCAAAGGTCCAAACGGGCCAGACCATCTTATGGGCAGTCACTGGATGAAGATTTGGTTGTGCGGGGCACACGAAGGAGAGCCAGCTACACGAGGGTCAAGCATTGCTACGCATGCGGCGGGCGAGGTCACATGGCTCGAGACTGCCCGACTCATCTTACAGACGAGAAGCAGGTGGTAGAGGGACCTCCCAAACAGAGGTTTGGCCATAGTGGTCTGCAGGGTGCAGGCGGACGAGGCAGAGGAGCTGGCCGAGTAGCAGATGGTGGGCGACACTTCGAGGTGTTGCCACCACAACCACCAGGAGGTCCACCTCGATCGCAGGGAGTTGGTGGACATGCGAGAGCTCAGCTTCAGGCAGCTGAGGCCTTCGATCATGGAGCTCTGGGAGTAGATGGACAGGAGCGGAACTAGTAGATATGTCCTCTGTACTTCTAGTACCTTGTTGTAGTTGTGGAGTGTCTTGTATTATGAGCTGCAATAATAAAAGACGCATACCTTTGGGATGTTTTCATTCCTGCCCTATTTTGTGTTGTTACTAAGAGGTTCCACTTTTGACTGTTGACTTGAACCTCACTTGTGAGACATTTACTGGAGGAGACACAATTACCACACACTGATGCCGACAGTGTGACTCAACCCTTGGAGGTGAGAGTAACGGTTGGATCTCTTCGTAGTAGCATCTAGGCCTTACGACGTCATCCTTGGTATGGATTACTATCATCCATGTCGGGATTGACTGTATTAGGCAAAGAAAGTGGTTCATCCAGGGGATGAGACCAGATTTCTCTTATCGGCAAAGAAGAAATCTTAGCAGCACTTGTGGGGCCGGAGATGGTACAGGCCACGACAGAGAAGGTCCAGTCATCCATGAGCGGATGAGGACAGCTCAGAACCGGTAAAATTCTTATGCCAACAAGAGGTGGAGGCCACTAGAGTTCAAGGATAGTGACCACGTCTTCTGGCGTGTCTCACCTCGATGTGGATTACGGAGATTTGGCTGAGGCAGAAAGTCGTCTCCACGCTTCATCGGACCATCCAGGTCCTCGACAAGATTGGCGAGGTGGCTTATCGCCTGGCTCAACCACCTCAGTTGCACCGAGTGCACGACATCTTCCACATATCTCAGCTGAGGAGATACGTGCACGACCCGACGCACATCATTGACCATGGGGAGCTATATGTGGATGACGGGGCTACTTTTGCGGATGTCCTAGTAGAAATCGAGGATCTACAGGAGCGGGTCCTATGTGGACGATCGATTCCTCTTGTGCGCCTCAGATGGCAGCTCGGGAACCTCCGGGAGAGCACTTGGGAGCGGGAGGCTCAGATGCGTGCTCAGTACCACCTTTGTATCCCTAAGTTTGTGGTGAAGCTTTACGGGGTCATAAAGCCCTGTGGTGGGAGTAATGTAAAGACCCGAAAATTTCAAGGAAATTTTATTTTCTTAATTTTCTTTGGAATTTTACAAGAACGCAGTTTTTGACTGCACCTGATTGCGAGGCCCGGTGTGCCCGGAATCACCTTCCGAAGTTTGGCTCAGGTACGTTCAATGAACGGATGGGGGGTTTTTCTAACTTTTGAACCGGTGCTCGGAATCAAATTCTGAGGGAACCGATGAAATCGCAATGCCAATACTTTCTTAGAAACGCCTCTTCCGGAGTTGCATTTGCTCGGGTGTGGTTTTTAATTTTCGGGTTTAATGTTATGAAATAAAATAAAGTTGTGCGACAAACTTTATTTTATTTCACTTAAGCCACTTGGAAGCCACTTGAAGCCACTTAAAGCTTCTTAAGTTGTGTTGATGCGAATAGGGTGCTATCCGAAAATATCCTACCCTTTTGGTAGGATATTTGAGAGGTGGGGCCCGCACGACCCCCACCGTTTTTTTTCCACTAAGTAACACACCCGCGAAAACCCGTCATTATGAAAGTCAACTGACGCGTTTTCTTAATTTCTTAACGTACCATTTAATTGGGCAGTTTTCTTCGTAAATTAAATGGGAAGTTTCTTTCGTTAATTTAATTCTACGAATTAATGGGTCGTTACTTACCTTTTATTCGTTTGTTGGCGTAATAATAAAATAAGATCAACACCAACTTTTGGAGGATTACACGTTGAGAGACTTTTGACAGAAGGTCTTGTGCCTTCTCCCTTCTTCGTGAAGAACGCGAAGAACGTGAAGAACGCCGGCCTCCGACGAAGAACGCTGAAACCGCGAAAATCGACGATGCGACGCCGTGTGCCGCGACGCCAACGTTTCCTCTTCCACGACGTTCTTCTGCGACGTTCCTTCTTCCGCAATGAAATCTTCGAATCATCTGTTTGAGGTAAGAGTTTCAGGTTTCTTTTAAAACTTCATTGTGGTTTATAACAACACGCGGATTTAATTATTTATAATTAAATCTGTTGTTTCTTTCTCCTCGGAGTTCGTCGACGCGGCGCTGGATACCGCGACGATCCCCTCCTTCCACGAGGATCAAATCTGCGAAGAACCCGCGGGGGACGACTTGACGAGGTAGGGATTTTATTTTGGAAATACCTTTTTCTCGTGATCATTTCTATTAATTAATGAACCCGGATTCTTATGAACAATTTTATTTTATTAAAAATTATTTTTTTGGATATGTTGTTTTATTCTCCAGTTGTTATTATCTAACGCGGAGGGTGCGGGCCAAACGAACACGGCCTGACAACCCTCCACCATTCTTCGTGGTTGTGCGGATTTGGCGGGCGATGACAAAACATGACGCAAGGGAAATTTGTTGATTCCGCAGTGAAGAACGGAACCCGGGAGGGACAACGGCGCAGACGGGAAGGAAAACGGACCACCGGAGCGACTCTGGTGGCCCGCGGAAGCTGCCGGCGGCACGGGTCGCCGGCGCGGCGGCGCCGGCGGCCGGAGGGGGTGGTGCCTCGGAGTGCCACCGGACAGGGCCGCCGCGGCTGAAGCCGCGTCCGTTTGTCCAGCGCGGCCCCTTCGAGGGCCACGGCTTCTTCTAAACTGCGGGGGTGGCGCCCCGCAGCGTCCAGCTGCTCGGCCGCTCGGCCGACCGAGCCAGGCCGGTCCGACCGGCCGGGTCGCGCCCTGGCCGGACCGGACAGGGTCCAGCTGGGTCGGACAGGGTCGGGTCGACCCAGTTCGGCCGACCCAGGGGGGTCAGCCCGGGCCCGGACCCCCCATCTTCGGACCATTTTCGGTCTTTTGCCCGTAACATGAGCTACGGGCCTCCGAACGACGCGCTGTCAGCAGAAATGCGATCCTTGGATCGAGACGTTCGTTTCGATATATCGCACTCAAGGTTTCGGAATACTTTGGGTTCGGCCGGGTTGGTTCGTACACGAAACCAACCGGGCCCTCGGAGGGGAAACACTCATATCTTGAGCTACGGACGTCCGATTGACGTGCCGTCGGCTTTGGTGGATTCCTCTAAGTGAGACGGATCTTTTGGAATAATCCGCCCGAGGTTTGGACGCAGGTGGAGTACGGTCGGGTTGGTTTTGCCCTAAAAAACAACCGGGACCCTGGGACGAAAAAGCCAATAACTCTCAGACCGGGCGTCCGATTGACGTGTCGTCTGCGACGTTGAGTTCCTGTTGAAAATATAGAACATTTGGATACATCAACTCTGGACCTTGATTCAGTTGATGTATCAACCTCTCGGCTCGTGGAGCGGACCCTCCCGAATGAGCATGCTGTGTGCGGGAACCTTAGAGCCGGTTGCGACTGCTACTGTGACTGCGACGATGATTGTGCAGAGATCCTCAGTGGACTGCGACGATGACTGTGCAAAGATCCTCAGTGGACTGCGACGATGAAGATAGTTGTTCTTGTATCCTATGTGGGTCCTAGATGTGCTGGTCTTGTATCTTATGTGGGTCCCAGCTTAGATGATTCAGTACTGGTCTTGTATTCTATGTGGGTCCCAGTATAGATGAATCAATGAAGACAGCTGGTCTTGTATCCTATGTGGGTCCTAGCTGTGCTGGTCTTGTATCCTATGTGGGTCCCAGCATAGATGATTCAGTGCTGGTCTTGTATCCTCTGTGGGTCCTAGTATAGATGAATCAATGAAGACAGCTGGTCATGTATCCTATGTGGGTCCTAGCTGTGTTGGTCTTCTATCCTATGTGGGTCCCACCTTAGATGATTCAGTACTGGTCTTGTATCCTCTGTGGGTCCCAGTATAGATGAATCAATGAAGACAGCTGGTCTTGTATCCTATGTGGGTCCCAGCTTAGATGATTCAGTATTTATATCTGATCATCCCTTTCACCTTTTCGACGATGTATACCTGAGTGAGCTGAAATACTGTTTTCTTTCCTGTGTGGATTTACGTTTTGCTCTCCTTTGTGGATTGTTTCATGCTATCCTTTGTGGATTACGTTTTGCTCTCCCTTGTGGATTGTGTCATGCTATCCTGTGTGGATTACGTTTTGCTTTCCTGTGTGGACTGGGTTGTGCTTGGGCTCGGATGTTGGAGCCGGACGGGAATTGATGACTTAGGTATATGTATGGGCGTATACCTAAGCAGAGTCGGTTGTTACTTCGTGATTGTATCTTTCCTTTGTGGTTTATCCTTTGTGGATTTTGGGAGACCTTCGGGGGTCTCGGGGTCCCTACTAAGTAGCTTATACTCACACCTGCACGGGCTATGCTCGCACTACGTTGTGTTGGTTTCAGACGACAGACAGCACTGATCGTGGTGGAGGCTTGCGGAGCAGGACGATACCTGGAGGTGGACCACTGGGCGGGACGCACTCGGAGCGGTCAGGTGGACCCGAGGAGCTGTGGAGGATATCTGTACCCACCGTTTAGGTGGGACTTCCAGAGGACTGCTCGACGCTACGGATTTTCTTTTCAGTTGCTGTTTTTTCATTTTAGTTTTACTTTACAGTTGGGCTTGTATTTCCGGACCCTTTTACATTCAACACAACTTGTTACAGTTTTTACTTAGTGTTTACTTTTCTTCTTCCTTACTCTGTGGTGCTTGTTTACTTTTCAAAGTCAATGCCTTCCCTTTTTTCCGGGATTTAAGCCTTGGTGCTAGTCGCCAGCCCCTGGCCTATGGAAGGTGGGCTTGGGGTAGTCATGGCACGGGCCCCGAGGACGGGTCGTGACATGTGTGATCCTTTACTTGGGTGGGAAAGGACACAAAAATAATTACTAAAAATAATATAATATAAATAATTCATCCACTAGATAAATGATTCTAAATGGAAATATAATCGAATAAAAATAGACTACTATAAAAATATACTAATCCAATGATAGTTACATAGGTTTTGTTGTCTTTTAGACCATATATATTTTATTAACCCCTCCATTATTCATTTTGAAACCCTTCTATTGGAAATACTATTTCATTTTTAAAGGGTTATAATTTAGGTTATAAGTTAACGACTCTACCATAATGGATAACAGGTGAAACATTAGAACATATATTATATAACATTTCTTTAATAAATATTTTTTTGGTGTTTATTTAATAAAATAATTTTTTTTTCATAAAATATCATTAATGTCATTTTTGAAATTATTCATTTAATTTTACATTAATGTTATGAAGTAAAATATAGATTTATAATATAATCAATTAACAAATCCATAATATTTAATATTGTTATAAAATAAATTTGAACTTCATAAGTCATCCAAATTATATTACAACTATTATTTTAAGAAAATGGGTTATAATTTTATTTAAATTAAATAAATATTTTTTCTCTGTTATGTAGCAATTTTTAAAGAATTTTTTTTTAAAAAAAAAAATTATTAATAAAAAATATTCTAATGTCAAATAACTATTTAGAATAATACATATATTTTATTTTTCAATTTAAAAAACAATTATTTATATTAATAGAAATAGAGTTCCATTATTTACATCATATTTACCTTATATAAAGTATATCTAATTTTCAATGAAAAATAGAACAAAATTTCCATTAGTTCAAATGATTGAATTGGATGGCTGAAAAACTCATATAATAAATTAAATACATATTTTAGGGTTATTTATTCATTGTCCTATTATTTTTAACATCAATTACGTAATTTAACATTATAGAGGAGACATTATTTACATAAATTTCTATTCATAATGAAAAAAATTAAAGGGACATATTTCCCAAAATTCAACCACATAATACCAAATATGCTCTCCAAGATTCATGTTTCATTCTCTGTAATTTTTTGAAATGATTTATATTATTAATTTTTAAAATGTAATGAAATATATTTTTTAGAATAATTATTTTTAAAAATAAACATTAACTAATATCAAAATCCTTAATCGTACTAATTAAAATGAAATAAATTAGAATGTAATAAATAAAATGGATTAAAATTAACATTATGAACATATCAAAAATATAATCTGAATTTAATATTAAATCATTTAATAAAATAAAATATAACATTGGAAAAATTCATTATTTTTATCAATTTCTGTAAAAATAATTCATTTCGGAAAAATTATAAAATTTCACAATACGTTATTTTTAATATGATGATTCCATATTTTTTTTGTTTTGTAAAATTATATTTCAGTAAGGGGGATAAATTTTAAGAAAAAATTCCATGAGAATAATTAATTAAAAATAATTTGTTGAATAAAATAATTTTTAAAAGAATAATTTTACTTTACTATAAATTGATTTTGTTTTTCATAAGAATTATCCATACATTTTTTTGATTAGGAAAGTTATACATATATTTTATAACCGAGTGACTCATATTCATACCCACTAATTGAAAGTATATTTTACAGTGGTCATATTTAAATTATATTACTCTTAATATATATCTCAATTCACTTAACAATATGTGATTCCTATTAAGATGATTACCCATAATAATATAATTTAAAACTACATTTTTGTGGTGTTGTATAAAATCTGAAGAATATAGTTAAATCCATATAAAATTTCATCATTAGTACTAATATTTTCACCATTATTTTACATAAGCACAAGGAATTAAATATCCATTTTTATATGTTGAGTTCAAGGAATATATTTAATAAAAAATACCCTCTTAAAATTATCCCACTCTATAGGGTTACTATTTATCATTATGCCACAAATTATTAATAAGATTAGTCTGTTGGTTTGCATCAGCTTAAAAATGATACATATTTGTGGAAAATATTTATTCCTCTGATCAATAGATAATGGTAAAATCATTTCAATGATACTAATATATTACTAGACCATTAGTGGATTAGGGGGTCCATGGATTGGAACTGGATGTTCCACATTAAAGTCTCAATGGATTTTTGGTTCCTCTATTTCTCATTTTTAATCCTAGTATGATTCATGGATTGATCAGAATGTGTGTGAATAATATCAATATTTTCCATTCCTACTCATATTCCATTAATCTTCTCATATGAAGAATAATTTCAGTTTCCACCACATTCATTTTTTACAAGATTCCTCCATGTTCCGTCTATTGAAATAAAAAATAATTAGAATAAAAAATAATATAATCATGAAAATAATTCTTGATATCTGAATAAATTTTACACCTTATTATCCACATATGGCACTGTTAGGTACTTCTAATAACATATTCATTTTAGCATGCTTTTCATCTATTCACTCCTTATATTCGTAGTTTAAAAAATTCATTAAATCATACTCTAATTCTAATTAAGGAGACTCAATTCTAACATACATTACCATTGTCTCATTTTAAATTAAAAATCAACACATTTCACATGAATTAATTCATGATGACTATAATGGTTATTTGTATATATATACTACAGACATAGTAATCTTATTTATCAAATGATCATCAACATGTCCTAGAAACATCTTCTTTCACTATACCTTGATTAGACATATCCAACATAAAAATAATCATAATAACCTATGGATATAGGGAATGTAATAAAGGGTTATCTTAGATGATCAATAACACTAAAGATGGAATATTTCAATTGATGATAATATGAAATCATAGGATAAGCATAGGGGTATAAAATAATGATCATAACTTTTAAATTTTACACCTAATGACTCCTAGATCATAAATCTTGGGTCATTAAATAAAGAATTATCATTTCAAAAGACATGACTCATAAGTGTGACAAATAACCATTATTCAATCCTAATACGTGGGATAATATCATATGAATAATATCGTGTTATAATAATTTTGGAATAGTCGTATGAAAATAAAATCATTCGATTAGCCCTATTTTACATAAAAGACATTCATAATAGATAATTTCAAATATAGAATTCGTTTCACTCCCCCATTTCATCATTTCAATTGTCATGGTTAACTGGCTAAACTATCATAGTAGATAGAGTCACATAATGAACCCTAATCACTACACATTGAATTCCATATTATCTATTCAGATATAAAAAATTACCTAATTAATTTGAGGTATTTCATTGACACAACCATTACACAATTAAATAAATATATTTGAGTGTCATAAGATCAAAAAAATACTTTATTGAATTAATCATATCCTAACCCATTAAAAAGAAAAGGGTTCAATTAAATTTTCATGACCACATAATCATTATCCATTTATAGAAATAGCATTTATTATATCATAATATCATATCCCAATTGAATCCTAATAATCATAAATGTATATTTACAATGATTAATAAAACCATTAAGGTAATATTTGAACCCTTCTCTAAAACACTATAATAGTTTGATTCTCTTTTGATAAAATGTTAATTAATAATTAAAAGAATATTAATAATTTTTTTCATAAAATAACCATAGAACCCTATAATGTATGATTCAAAGAATATAATAGTCATGCTGGTTGGAGAATCCATTTGTGTGGTAAACATAAAAAAAATTCCTATATCACTTTTGGTAAAAAGACTAAAAGTACTATATTTAGAATATAAATCAATATTTGTTTTCAAACATTGAATATAGAGTGAAAATGTGTTAAAATTATATAAATGATAATTTTAGAGAATAGTATATCGTTTTTGAAAATATTTTTATTGAACATGGACATTGAAGAAAATGTTCACCAAAAAAATATGAAATAAGTTCGATTTTTCTAAAAAAAATCTTGATTATTTTATAAAAAATAGAGTAAAAGAGTTATGATATATGGAAATTGAAACATAGGATAAAAAAATTATGTGGTATAATTTTTAAGAATAATGTAATTTTATTCAATAGATATTTAACATAGGCAACCCTAAAAAAGAAATGGGATTGTAACAGAAATAATTAACTCATGTTCCATCATTATTCGTACTCATTAAGAAGAACATGTATAATAATATTATATTTATTTATAGTTATAATTGATATATAGTAATAATTTATATAAAATATATATTTCCATTATAATTTCATACAATGCATTTATTAAAAATATTTCATTAAAATCTATTTTTTTCTTGAAAATTGTTTGGTTTTCAACACACGTGTTTGGTTGAAGGTTCTGGTACATCAAAATTGGTCATGGTTTAATCATATACATAATATTAATCAAGTTATAATTATAATATTTATTCAATATATACAATTTTTTAACTATTGAACATGGTGGGGTTTAGAAATTAATTACATCACATCATAGAGACTCTAGTCTATACATCAGCATGAGTAATGATTTCATTTTTCAATGATTTTATTGAAATGATGATATATAATAAATATTATATAAGAAATAATAATAACATGTTAAATATAATATAGATTAATTATATAAATCCACATTAGTATCCATGTATGGTCAATATGATAATTGAGTGACATCGCTCTATGGAGTTGGTAGTCACCACGTAGATGTGGATGCTGTTATTATTTTCATATGAAGGAAATAAGGTATAAAATGAATTTATAGTTAAAATATATATTATATAGTAATAAAACATATTTAATCATTTTAATTTGGTTTTAAATAATTTAGTTGATTCTAGTGATGAAATAAACAGAAACTTGATTAGTAAATACAATAACTTTTTTATAAGGAATTATGTAATGTTTCACATCCTAATCTATAAAATGATTTTCATTTAGGTTGAATAGAATCTCTTTGTAATGGGGATTTTTGTTTTTACAATATTTAGGAAAATCAGTGCTAATATATAGATATAAAACTATGTGAATAATTGTATATTGTTATGACCCGTTATTTTTAAAGGAAAAAATTATATGTGATAGGAATTAGATAAGAACAATGCATACATCAGATATATAATGCTATATTTTTCCAAAGGCAGTTTTTCATTGTTTTGATGGAATAATTATTTTAAAACTATATATTGAGACTTATTAAACATCATTTGAAAACATAACCTTCTTATTTGGAATTAAAATTTCAATATTATGTTAGGGTTTATATTTTCTACTTCTCTTAGAAGTATCATTTTTTGATGAATAGTGAAAAATAATTAATGTTAATTGAAAATTGATTTTTCATCTAAATAATTCATAATATATATTATTTTATGAATTTGATTTAATGTCACAATAGTTAAATTTTACATATATTAATAAAATATAGTTCATTATAATAACTTTCCTATTGACATTTTATATAAAAATATTGTGAAGTTTTGAACTTTTTCACTTGAAAAACCCTCTAACATGTCCCATCTACGAGATTATTTCTAAATTAAATTATTCCATTTTTATGAATTTAATTTAAAAATGTATTTAATTTATGGAATCTAAATAATTTATATTATCTAATAATGTGATCATAATTTTTGAACAAATTCTTTAGTTAAAAAAATTTAATTAATTCTACCGATTAAGGGAAGTATGAGTTTCTTTAGTGGCTAAAAATTTAATATATGTTGTAAAAATGATCCAAAACGTTCCCAAACCCCATTTTATGTAACAATGTCAACCCTGATGACCATGGGATCTGAATTTATGATTTCCAGATACTAGTTTATAAAAGTGATTTGTATAATAAGGTATGAAAAGAAAACAACAATAACCCAAGTGGCCCGAAGTCCTTCTTTTTATTTTATTTTGTTATGGATAATACTCATTTTAAGGGTTGAAGGGGAACCCTTACATGACACATATGCCCAACACACAAGGCCCGAAACAACCCGAAGTCCAATTCCTGACCCAAAGACCGAGAGGCATACTATTTCCATAACATGACCTATAGGCGCAACCCACTAGAACTACCCCTCCCCAGCTTCCACATCATTGATCTCCTTGCTCCCCACCTTGGAAATAACAATAAAATGTAACTTTATACATTTTAATTACTTTAATGATTTGGGGATGGGGGAAATAACGTGTTTCATTATAAATGATATTTTTTAATATAAATTACCTTTTTCATAATTATTTTTATTTAATTTTTTAAAATTTTATAATTAAATTAAATTATTATGAAACGATAACATAATAATTATTTAGTTAATAATTAAATAAAATAAATGATACTCAAAATCGTAGAAGTGTGGAAAATAGTATGGATTTTTTTATTTAATTATTATTATAGATGAATATATCAAGATAAAGATATGGTAAATTAATATATTTTAATTCCATTATTATATTTATATTTTTATAATTAACATTAAATAAATAATGTTAAAATTAACATCAATGTGGTTTTATAATAAATGATATTTCATAAATTGATTTAAAATTACGAATAATATGATTATCTATAAAGTGATTTTTAAATGTTAATAAAAGAATATTATATTAGTTGACCAATTTTTATTTTATAATGGACATATGTATCCATAAATAATAAAATGATTATTGGTATGGTTATGGCTAAAGTGGTGTTTTTTGTGCGTCACATATGCCTCTATTAAATTTAAATTTGATCACAATAGGGTTTTTTATTTTATAATTTATATTTCTTTTTTAAAATTATTGGGTATAATTTTATAAGAATCCTTACATTAATTTAGTCTTTCTGGGTGAATTTCAAAGGTTATAAAACTAGTTACCTTGATGAGAAAATGATAAAAAAAACAAGGAAACATAGGATTTAAGGGCCAAAATGATTAAAAACTTTATTTATTTTGGTTTTTGGATGTGTTTCTTAACCAAAGAATACCTATAATAAATTATTATTTAATTTTTTAGGTACATGAGGTATGTGAGACCTCCCAATAATAATTACTTCTGACTATTTACAATAATGGAACTCCCTATCAACTATCAAAATTCACTCACTCTCTCTACTTATTCACCCCTCTCAAGAAATTTGTCTTGTCCAAAACCAGTCCAATAAAACTAAAATCTTCCATCCTATAATCGTACATGGATATAATTAGTAATAATGAAAACCATATAATTCCTTCGGTGGAAACCAATAGAAGTTACTCGAAGAAGAGTTAATATTCCTCAATATGGATTTTTGTTTTCCTTCTTTCCCCGCCCCTTCAATTATTTTAATATCATTATTATATGATTAATTATGTATAAAAAAATATACTTATATGTTTTTATATTCTATTTATGACATACTCTATAATATACATCCATAAAATGGGTTATGAAGTTATCGTTATTGTGTTCGGGGGACTACAGCTTTACGAACCGACATCATTCATTTTTTTATTACCACTATTAAAGGAAAGTAAGTATGATATACATAATATTTATATATCATATTTATGATATTTAAAATATAATAATAACTATATATTAATTATATTGTATAAATAATTTATATATTTCATTTCATAATTGATATAGTAACATCTGTCAGGAGTATGGCGGACTACCGCCTTGACAAGTGATGTGATATATATTTCACTAACATGTTAAATGGAAGTTAATAATGATGTATATAATGAATATATATGATATAAATTAAATTGTTATAATAATAATTATATAATTATTATTATATAAATATATTATATTTTTATCACTATTATATTTTCCCACATAGAAAAAGTGATAATGCCATTCGTGGATGTGTGGGAAACTACCTCCTCTATGTTATGTGATTACTTTAACATCACAAGAATGATATATTTAAGTACATTTAATTAGGTATCATTTTATTAGTTATATAATTACCACTCTTTAAATATAAAATATTAATTACCTTCTTTCCATAATGGTCATTGAAAAATTGAAATGTTACTAAAGCATGTGCACGACCTACCGTCTCCATGATCATTTGGTTTCTTAATTACTCATAAAAATATGTAATGATTTATTTTAAAATTAAAATTTTTCTAAATATAAGATAATTATGTAATAATTATTTACAATGATATGTTTATAAAATAAATGTTTTTACTATATTCACCCTACCAAAATAATATTTGACACATAAAATGAATATGGTAAAACAACCGATGTAAATTAATCAATGATGTAATTGTATATAACTTGATAATGTTTGATGTATAATTAATCATAAACATAAAAAAATCTCAAGAAAGTAAATAATTAATAAAATTTTGTTACTTCGGAAGAAAAATAAACACAGGATAAGTTAGACATAGGGTAAGGGTTTTTATAATCACGTGTTTATTTCATTAACATATATAACATATTCACTACTAATTTTTTTTATGTAGTGAATATGCATATAATTAATATATTTTATGAATATTATACTTATGTTTAGTGGATTGACATATTTATTTGATTATTTCCTTTTCATGGGGATCTCGATTAAAATTTCAACAACGAAGTAATGGGTTTTTATCACAATTTTCCTTCTTTGAGACTTATATTATGTTAGGAACTTTGTTTTATGAGGTGTATATAAATTTTATTTGATATGTAATTTAATTAATTTTTATATTCACAATTTATTTTTAGTGTATTTGAAACTCCTTTATGGGGTTTAAGATTTGATTTTACCAAATTGGTAAGAGTCTTTCTCACAATGTATTAATTTATTATCATAGTGTATGATTAATTTTTTTATCATGAAATATTAAAATTCCCATTACTTCTCTACTACTCGGTTTATTTATGATGTTTTCATATAACAGGAACAAAATTTCAACTCATTGGTTTTTATAATAATGGTGTATTTTTGTTATGAAAACTATTATTTATTTCTATTTTCACTCAGAGATCTATGTTATTTTAAAAAATTAATTATAAAAAAGTTTTATATTTTTTTAAATTTTATTTCAAAATCATTTTCAAGTAAAATGATATTGAAAAAATTATTTTATAAGAAGTTTTTTAATTTGTTTTATAGCTTCTTTTATATGGGTCAAGGTATGTATCTCCAAAAGGGGTGGATTGAGTACCAAATAAAAATTTTAATAGTACAATTTTAAATATGATACCCAAGTTTAATTAAAAATATAAAAATCAATATAAATATTAGATCGATATATGTTCCCATATTTTAAAATATTTCTCAAAGAGTGATTAAGTCTCAATTAAAATAATATGAAAACTATTTTATCTTGGGAAGAAAATTTATTTAATAAAAATATTATATAAACACTAAATAAAATTATCTGTAAAATTAGTGGTTTGTTTACAGTTTAAATCAAATTTAGATTCATAATATGAAAGGAAACATATAAACCCATAGAGTAATTAAAATAATGGTTTCATTCTAAATTCGAGACCTAATCCCGTCCACTTAGAAATAAACTATTCCCAAGAAGATTTTATAATTACAATCTTGACCCAAAACCTTTATTGGGTATACATACAAAAGCTACAAGTTGACTAGGTCACCAGGTTACCTATTGCACATTTGTTGTGGGAATACAAATTTGTAGGATATATATGGACCTATTATATAAAACCATGGGTAAACTCATGTAATGGGAGTGAAGAATATATCATGTGTCTTACAATTAATGCACATGAGTTATTGTGTGTTCAATAAATATGTTAAAACACACACTGCTAGAAATTAAATATAAAAAATAGAAAGAGAAGGTATAATGATATAGAGAAATTGGTTCCTCTTTATCTAATGTGATTTTAATGCTTGATACTCCTCAGATGTATCTGGGAAGAATTTTTAGTTGTTTTTCTGAAAAATATATTAAAATAATGCATCATAAGATCTATTTTTAATGACTCTAGGGAAGGTTCAAAATTCCCAATATGTTCAACTCTTCCATATTATAGTTTGGGTAAGTATTTTTCATGTATGATCTCGAGAATTTACCACTACTCACAACACTCATATAGTTCTTTAACATTGTGTCAGTTATGTTCATACAAACATGTGGGATTCTGCCCTTTTTTAAAATATCAGCAGCATTTAGGAGTATCCATTTTAAGGATAATCATACTTATATTATTCTCTACATACTAACTACTGACACACACATTAATGTGTCAATTAAATATTTTAGAAAAAAATATAAAATAATCAATTATATCACTTTCACTAATATAGAAATTTGAAACATTTACCTCAAATTAAGAATAATAGTGAAAACGAATCATATTAATTTGAGACCACTATGGTGTTGAATCATGCTAGTGGTGATTTAACCTAGAGTTGAGCCATTACAACAGTGATTACGGATGATGAAAGGACATCTAGTTGTAGAACATTCTCAATGGTGAGTCATCCTTATGGTTAATTTGTTTTAATGGTAGGTGTTTCAAACAATTACCGAAATTTCATGGTGTGGGTAATGTTTGACATTAGGTTATATTCAAGGGTTAATCATGTTAAATGGTGAGTAATTTTTGCTAGTGAAATAATTTTTTTGGTGCTTCATCCTCAATGGTGACTCCATTATATAGGTAGGCCTTTTCACTACTCGGAAAAATTCTCAACTTGATAGTGACTCAACTCTATTAGCGGGTCGTTCATAGTAGTGACTCATATTCACCTGTGAGTCATTCCGACACTTAGCCAATTTTTTTCTAAATTAATTTATATTATAAAATTATATCATGAAATAGAAAGTCATTAAAGGCATAATAAAAAGATTTTTTTTATTATTAAATCTATAATATCAATAATCCCCCCTATTTGATGATCAGAAGTCATGAAAATGTACTCTTATAAAGAATGAATTTTGGTTTAAAATATATCTTCATGACCAAAAAATATATTGTTAGAGTGTGATCATAAACGTTAAAAGTTTTAAATAATAATATAAAATAAGTAAAATGGTATCTAATATATTAAATCAAAAAATGATATGAAAGATATGTTAAATTAAATAACCATAATGAATAAAATATTATTCATGGACCATGTAAAATAAAAATGGAATCAATGTTATTGTATCAAGATACAAAATTAATTATGGTATCCTAGGATACCATCACTATAAAAATAGTAAATAAATTCCATATTCATTCTCTACATTTTTCGATTATCAAAAAAAATAAAATAATAACAATAAATGAATAGAGACAAAAGATAAATGAGCAGATATATTTTATAAAGGAAAAAATGAATACAATTACATTCAAAAAATAGATACAATAAGAAGTCATAAAAAGAGTTCATATCAAATACTGATAGTCTATTCTCAATTCTTCTCAACTCCTGTAGTTAGAAAAACATGTGCCTTGCCCTTAACCTTGTCAGAGGTAGAGGGAACAATGGGAGAACTTGTGTAAACTACTGTAGAGGATACAGATATAGAAGGCAGTAAAGGAGGATCTTAGATAATAATAGGCATGAGATTCTAGAAGAGCTTTCTGGGTGTCAAACTGTAAAGTAGAACCGAGCAGGTAAAGGTGAATTAGGATCACATGTAATAGTAGATCTAGAAAACTCTGCATAGAAGCTAGAGGAGGGAGATGAGTTTTCACTATAATGAGATCCTAATATTTACAAAAAAAAACATTAAATTATAGTTTATCCAATTATTATTGTCAATCCTAGAATATTAATACTTTATTTATTTTTTAATGGTTTATCTATCAACTATGAATTTATTGTAACAATCAATGTTAATATTATAAACATGGTAAATTTAAGGCTTCTCTTCCTCAAACATTCTAGAGGGAAATCATGGAAATCTATAAAAATAGATCATAGATCTTACCCGACCACAGATCAAATCAACTAATCATAAAAGTACGTAGTCATAGGTGGGGCACTATAAGTAAAAGGAACAAAAGGAAATAACTCCAACCTCTATATAAAATAATCCATACAAGCAAAAAAAGAAGTCTGCATCCCCCCATCATAGATCATAAAGGATCAGGTTCCTTGGAAATACTTTTTTCTCAATATCCCCTTTTGGAATTTGATGTATCATATTAGGATATATATGTTTAATCATTATATCAAACATATATATTTCAACTTTTTTACTAATCTTAGTTACATGAGTTTCTTGATTTCTCAAAATAATCCCAAAATTAGATATAAACCATTCCCAAAAAGGCTCCATGAGAACTCTAGACCTAAATAAATAGGCATTGATGTAACATTAGTAATAGTAAATGGTGAAGAAGAAATGGTATGTGGAATAGAATCCTCTAATGGCACTTAACTTGTAGAAATATCTAAAAAAATCACTATCACTTCTGTACAGTATATATCTTCTCTACTATTGATCCCTTAGAATCTATCTATACTTGAACATGAAAAGTATGTCTCTCATCATCAGAGTTAGTATATTGTAAATGTAATACCCCAATCTTCCACGGTATGTTTCCCTTTGAATAATGCAATATCTTGCATTGTACGTAACTTCGAGATTCAAACACACAGCGACCAATCAAACTAGTCGTTATGAAGTGTAATACATACTTTTTAAAATTTTATAAATTTTATTTTTCATAATGGACTTCATCTTTGAATTTGGATATCAAAATTATCCTAGGGTGAATTTTTGGTATTTTTATGAAAACATGAAATGTTTTATGAATAGTGAAATGCACTGCGTTTTTGGTTAAAAACAACCTTTTATCTAAATAATTATTTATTTTATTTAAATTTATATTAGATAAAAATTTATAACTAATAATTATATAATTTAAATCTAATTCATTGGAGAAATTTTATAATAATTATAGATATACAAAAATTTTATTGAACTTTTTACCGTGTTTTTCCCACCTCCTAGGAGCATTTGAAAATATGAATAAAATATAATTTTACCGCTTCTATGAGTTGAATTTCAAAAATCTAAGATACATGGTTATATATCAGTAAGTAAAATTTTCTACAATAAAATGAAAATAATTTGTGGTGAATAGTAACTTTTGACATTTATTTACCACTGTTAAAAGTAAATAGGGTAATTAAGGGTAAAAATGATAACACAATTACCCTTACACATGTCCTATTTCTATTGTATAAGTTTAATCCGACCAAAAAAACCTTAGGAATAAAATATGACCCCATTTGGTCCACTTGGATTAGATTAGACCATTTATTATTATTTTATTTAATGAAGAGTTAAAATAGTCAAATTCCATGTTTCATAGCTAAACCATTTTTAATATAGGCTTACACATAATATAAATTTGACTATATATATTCATTAAAAATATAAAAACATTTCATACATAATGGTAATTTATTTATTAATTTTAGACATTAAATAATTTAATTTATTTGTTTCACAATGATGATGCAGCAATTACCTTATTAATGAAATATTAAAATAAATGATATTATAAATATCCAAATAAATGTAAATTGAGACTTCGTATGAATTCAAATAATTTTATAGGTTAATATGGCATGTTAGGGTTGGTTAAATAAATTTTATTCTATGTGATAAAGTTTTAATGGCTTTCAAGAAATCCAAATACTAAATAGTGTCAAAATTGAAATAAATGAGTTTTTTTTTAAAATTATATTATTAACTGATATAATATTTTCAAAAATATAAGGATTGGCCAAATGACTTAGATAAGGTTATATATATTAATAAAGAACCACTTGGGGTTCTCTTGGAAGGTTATAGTATGGTTATTGACCATATAATATTAAAATACAAAGAGACATGGTAAAGGTCAAACAATTTAACTAAGAGATTAATATAAAAGAAGTGGTTAATATGGTGACCTAAACTTGTATAAAACATATTGGTTTAAAGTTTTTTGACCCATCCACACATTAGACTCCAAATAAATTATTTTTAATCCATTAGAAACCGAAAAGTATTTTATTATAAAATAATATTTCATGATTTTCCTTAAGTGACCCTCACCTCTCTTATAAAAGGGTACTTCCCCTTCTCTTAATTTCACATCTCAATAGCCATTTGGCTTGGCCAACACCTTCCCAAATATCCTCCCAACATTACTTTCTTCATCCTATAGTCCTTACTGTTGTTATAAAGACAACCTAAGGATCCCTTTTGATCAAATCAAAAGGAAGAACTCGAAAAAGAGGTAAATGTTTCATCAACTATTTCAAATACATTTCTTCTTCCACTTCCTATTTCATTTTGGTTTCCATTATAAAATAATAAATACAGTATATTATATATACTATGATGTTATTATAAAACTTTTATAATCATATTCAATATTTTATCCATCATATGAATGAAAAAGTCACCATACGTGCGTACTTACGGCTTACCGTCTCCACATCGTGGTGTAGTTGTTATTCAAACACTTCATTATTTGGATGGGTATAATAATGATTAAAACTTATGTAAATATAAATATAACATGTTAATTATTATTTATATATTATATAACATCTGATTACATACAATTTCACCATCAATATATTGATATTATCGCTCGTGCGTACATGCGGATTATCGTCTCCACGAACGCGATGAGATTCATTCCCCATCGTAATCATTCCAGAATAATTTTCATTTTATGATTAAAAATAATTTTTATGAACATAATATAATTTGGTATATGAATAAAATACATCCTATTTATAACAAACATTTCTTACGTAACCAATCATATAAAGGAAAATGAATCAATTAACACCCAAAAAGATGATACTACCGAAATATTTTTAACAAAGCAATATTAGATGATCATATAAGATATCATATTTATGTATATAGATATTGTATAAATTAATAAAAATGTTTTAACTATTATATAGGAGGTTAAAATACCATATAATAAGGAAAAGTACAAGGTAAGGGTAAATTTCACAATCTCTTTATTATCGGAGGCTATTTTTATATAAGTATCTACTGGGACCTCTTTATCATCCACATCTATGTTTTCTTAAAAATATATTTCAAAACATTTTTACTATTTACTAGACTATGGGTTAAAGTAATTTATACCTGTATTTGGCCTTATATATTTTGAAAGGAATCTTTCCGTCGTTTTCCAAACAAGGTACATTATGATCTTTTCGACAAAATTATGGTACGAATGTTTTTTAACTTATACGACGGGTGAAGCTATTTTCCATCTTTATAACATCATCGAAGCTTCCTTTACAATATTATAAGAATATTTTCAAAATAAATGTTTTCTTTTATAATTTTGTGACTCCATAAATGGTTTCAAAGTAGAAATAGTTATTTATATCAATGATTTTTCATTTCATCTATGTCAACATCATTTGATGGGTTTTAAACATGTTTGAAGTTAATTTATTATAATACAATTATTTCATATTGTATTGAAGGTTTTGAGATTTATTTGACTATGGATGTGTTATTTTTATACCATTCATGGTTTATTGTTCATGTATTGAAATTTTGTATGCGAGTTTTAATATGAATGTTTATGTTATGTTTCATCCTTTTCATATGAGGAATGTATTGGACTTAGTATGTGATGGGTGGATCCCGCTATAGCTCTTTGGTGCATCGGTAGGTCTCATTATACAATTAGATATGGAATTTGTTGAGGCCTTTCCCAATTTGATATATGGTTTTTGGTCGAGGCCTATATCATTTTTAGATGTATTGGCCAAGGACATGACAAGATTTTTCAAAATGTTCGGCAATACACATTCCCTCATTATGAAAATATTAAGGATGTTTCATGTGAATATTCGACTAAGAGAATACCCATGACTATGTTTTATCATGGTATTATTTACTCATCTCATATTCCTGCCAAAAAGTGTTCAAGTTTGTTATTTGTAAAGTCATATGTTTTAATTATTCACCATTCCCAATGTTTATGTTATCTTCCCCCGTATTTCATACCCTTCTAGGCATTTGAGCTAACCCCTTTCTTATGATTCATTTTCCCAGGATATTAAGATGTTAGTTATGAGTGACATGTATGCATAATCTATGAGGATTGGATGTTTATTATGGAATAAATTAGTGTTGTTTTCCTTTTCAAGTTGTAATATTGAACATATTTATGTATCTTGTTTCCAATAATACTAAAATGATCAATCTTTCAAGACATTATTCCATGTATCATGCCAATGTTATGTAATAAATCAGCGACTCTAGGTAACTGGGGTCGGTTCATTACACTATACCATGTATGACCTAACAGGGGTACTTCACCAATTCCTTAAAAACTAATACTCCCTTCCTGGTTGAAGACACAATATTAGGATCAAAAACTACATGTTCAATAACCATTCACTCATAAAATATCTTCTCATCAACTAATGGAATATTATAATCACCATTATTATTATTTACATATATTGGAATAACACCATGGTTCATAGAATGTGGGGATTTCTTCCCCTCAAACGATGCATACAACTAATCTCTAGTATCTCTGTCAGCACATTGAACTTATCTCATTTTTTCCTATGCTCTATAAGCAACTGACAAGCATGGAGAAGAAACAAGTGCCTCCATAATCTCAATCTCCTCAACCCCACTATTCCCATATGGACCATATTTATCATAACCATCATCTATTTTATATCCATCATATTTTCCTTCCCCAATTTATTTATCTTTTCCTTATTCTTTAACATTTCATTTATCTTCGATATCTTTGTCTTCATGATTATTATATTATTCTGTTTCTTCACCATAATGACTACTATAATCATTAGATAACTAAATAGCTTTTTTTAAAGCCACTACTTACACCTCATCACTTACTTTTTATGAAATAGACTTTCTAATAGAGAGATATCTAGGAGGAATAGGTTCTCGTAAATTTATAGTTGGATGACTTTTAGGAATATCTAGAACATTATCCCCCTTAAGTGAAACATATTTCTCCTCATTACAAGAAACAAAAATATCATTATCATCTTCCTGTTTATTATCAAAATACTCTTCTACTTCATTCAACTCCAATCTAGGATCCAAATGATTTTTGGGCCTTATTGGGTGATCAACATGATTGTTATCATCATGCAGTGTTTCAGCATCAACAACCCACCTACTTAACCATGCATGAAAACATAAATTCATTCTATTACAAATATATCATGTAAGAAAAAATCCACCATATTTTACTTCTTCCGACTCCACAACATGTACTAATCCATTGGCTATAAAAATATAGAAAACGAATTCGAGTTACTAATGGGATTTTAATCTGTATTAATTTTTACACATCTTTATCATATGAATTATTTGATATCTGTAAAAATTAGTCCTTTCTTCTATATTTATACGAAATAAGATACATACATATTGGAACCTAATTGTTTTAACATCAACATTCCTTGTGAACCAAATATTCTAAATACCAGTGGACAACAAATGACACTCTTTATTTAGCTCTATTTTAGCTATTATTCGTATAATTGCATCTCTAGTAACCTCTTACAAAGCATCCTCATACATGAAGAAGTCACATTCACTTGGAATATATCCTTAGTAATAATTTGATATAACGTAATAAGGAAATTTAAGACACATATCCCTTTTAATTGATGGTAAAACAACCATATTCTCGTTTACACTTCTTCAAACCCAATTTTTTCTATTCCAATCAAAAACAAAAAATTTTGATAAAAATGATGCACATTCCATAGATAGAGAAACCGAACATTGTTTGAGAACCTTTATTACCATTAGTAGTTTATAATTACTCCAAAAAACATGTTCATTTTAAAAAAACCCACTCATTATAAAATTTATTATCTTATACAACTATTCGACATATGAGTCTTGGGTTTAGGTCATGATGCAGATCTTCTCAATTCTCGTTTTTCATTCTTTGAAGGATGTGAATTTTCTAGAGATGACATTACTCATCAATGCACTATAACTATTGATAACAATGTGTAAGGTTTGGATGAAGTTAGAGGAAGGAAAATAGTATACAGATAAAGGTTCATAATGATGTTCAAAGGTACTGTGTGGGGGATGGAAGATCAGAATTAGACAAGAATCTAATTTATATCATTTAGGGATTAAAAAATTTAGAAAAAAAATATAAAAAGTTAATAAATTAAATAATTATATTAAAATGGTATAAAAACTAGGTTGAGTAATATTAATTACAGAGACTCAAAACCAACTATGAGTCATTACCAATGGTGGGTCATTACCAACGACAAGTTGTTCCAATGGTTGATAAACTCTGATAGTGGGTAAACTCCAATGATGGGTAAACTCTAATGGTGGGTAAACTCCAATTATGGGGAAACCCCATTGGTGGGTCCCCATAAAATTAAGTCTTACTATACATAATCTTGAATAATTCAGGTTTTATGTACTTTATTCTCTCATAATTCAATTTCATAGTAAATATATTAGAATGATAATGTTCAGTACTAAAGTATTCAAGAGTTATATAACTATTTAGAGATTTATCTCTTAAAAAATTAAGTATTTAATCAATTTGTTATTTCGTAGAGTTAGATACAAGATTCCTATAAATGTGTATAGTACTTTTGTTTTCACAATTTCTAGGTACATGTCAGAATTTAAATTTATAGTCTAGTAAAGTGTGTTTCACCCTTGAAATTTGAGAATAGATGCCAGCTACAACTATGCATTGAACATCAGTAGTAGGCAGTGTAATAGAATTTTTTTGTCTTACTAAACTCTGAGACTATAGTGTTCCCTAAAGGGTGACATGTCCCAGAGGTTGTTTTTATATATTAATTTCAACCAAAATTGTCATCATTTTAAAAAATCACTAACTCAAAGGATTTTCTAATTGCGTTGAAATATCCTAAATTATATTTATATTTTAGCAAGATGAAAATAATTTTTAATATAATGTAAATGAGACTATTTTACGTTTTATTGAATATGAGAACACATATAGGCATGAAACATAATGTTAGGCCAGCAAGCTATTAGGTTGAGAGGACTTACAACCATACCTTTATAACTTGTTTGATCCACTTTTTCCAACCTTCGTCAAGTTATAATATAAGGACCCGACTTTTTTACATTACATAATCTTGAATTTAGTCAAGAAAACACTTACTTTTACATTGAAGATCTTTTAAAGTTTAGATATTTAATGAATTGGTACATAATATATTAATAACATTACACATTGTTACAATGTGGATACCATAAAAATAGTTTCCATTTTTGTCAATATTTTAAACATTAATACTTATAACATGACTCCTTGACAATTCTTGAACATTAATCATGACTTAAATCTTTGTATTACACAATCATTAACCAGTGAAAATCATTTTAAAACATGGGATGAGCATAAAAATCACAGTAATGGATATAAAAAAACACATTAGTCCAAGAGTACTTGTAACAAAAGAAATCACTTTCAAAAGATATACATGTCACCCATATATACTTACTTTGTAAAACATGATATTTATGCAATATTACCAAAAAAATAAGAACATAAAAATAAAAATAAAGTTATATTGGGGCATTACGTAAATAATATTTTAACCCTCACAGCTACCTTATAATTTTTAACCCTCACAGCTACCTTACAATTTGTGTAACCATTTCATTTACACATGGAGTAACCATACGACCGACCTCCAACTTACACATACCCAATGAATTGGAGGGAAATATAGGTCCTAACCTTCATCATAAACAGTTTACTAGAACTATAACATAATTATACAACATGAATAATATCATGACCACATTACTTTTGAACTTTGTGAAACAAAATTTTAAAAGAGGATTTTAAAATGAAATTCTATTCTAAATATCATATAATTGAAGTGAAACTTAATATAGTGGTTGTAATATGTATAAAAAATGTAAATAAACATAATTAAACATAATATAAGAAAACCCCATCACACAATCAATTTTTAATACCACATAAACAACGAAGTAGAAGGTTAACCCAAAGAATGTAAATCAGGATAAGAATTCCCATCGATCGGGTTTGTCTTACATCAAACTTGTTTAAACATCCTGTATAATGGTTAGAAGAGTGTTATTATCATTTTGAATAAACATGTTTATCTTTATAACATATTATATAATCATTTCATAACATCATTTTACCCATTAATTGTTAGTATTGTTTCCTTGCACTGTTTTTGGGCTAGTTCTTTACATGATTTCCATGATTGTTTCATGATGGTTGTTCTTGTCGATTGGAAGTGAAACTACAGAATTGGAATGGGAAGGTATTAAAATATTTCTAGTACCATAATTTATACTATTTAACATTTTTATGATTTATATGAGTATGATTCATAAGCTAAAACATTAATGATGTTTGTTTATATCATTTTAGTGGTTCTTTGTTAAAAATAACCTCATTTTGTCTTATAAATTAAAACCATGTGTACAAAAAAAATTACAGAACCATGGATGAGACATAAAACATATATTATAACCTTTTTCAACCATAATAATGGTTTTATGACCAGACATGAAGGATTTAAATAAAAATTAAATCACATCGTCCACGATGTCGGTAATTTGCCACATCAGGGACAATGTTTTTAATTCTTTGAATAAGTGGAAGAGGAGAAAATAGTGATTTTGAATTTTCCATGAACATGAGAAAATCTAGAATATACAATATTATTTATCTTTATTTCCTCTTGGATAGGATTAGTTGAGTAAATAAGAATAAAAGAAAGGAATCAGGAAATAAAAGAAAACATGAGAAATTTCTCACGAAAATTTTGCAGCCTAACGACATCTCTTAAAATATCATAAAATAGTTTGATTAGAGAAAGGGGATATCTCATAACTATTACATAATATGGACAGTAAGGGGTGATATGGAATGAAATGTACCACTATAAGACAAAGGTAAAAAAATGGAATAACATAAAATGAAAGAAAAGAAAGAAAATAATAGAGGATGTTTACCTCTTGATCTCTTTTCCTAGAGATGCTTCTTAAGAGCTTTGGTTTTGGTTTTTTGGTGAGACCAGTAGCTCCTGGACGTGGGGAAGAGACTTGTGAGGAGTATTGGGCAGAACATAGTCATGTCTCAAGGCTTGAGAGGTGTGGGAAGAAGAGGGGAGTGAGGGTGGTATTTATATTGGAGGAGAGGGGGTATTTTTCATTATTTTAATCATTATTATAATAGTTTTTCCCAAGATTATGTGTAGTCTTAGTTAATGTGACTTCAAATAGTAATAATGGCATGTGGGTTTGAATCAAGTGGCCTTACATTAGTTATGATTTCATAAATAGTGTATTTTACTAATAATTTGATTATACAGTATTTTATCATATTTTACTATTCATAAAAAATTCAAGAAATTTCAGAAAAATCCCAAAAAATTTCCTTAACCATTTTTCAATGTGTAGAACTGAGAAATGAAGTCCATTTTTTGGACTTTATTTTCTAAATATTATTAATTTAATATTTAAATAAAAGTATACTTAATTCAAAAACTAACAATTCTAATTCTATAACAACTTCTATATCACGATGAAAAATTATCCAAGATGTTATTATCTTAAATACTTAAAAAAATAAAATAATAACAAAATTTATTATTCATTATAGTCATATTACTATTCATATTACTATTCATAAGGGTGTGTTACAATTTACAAAAAAACAAGTTAGTTTCATCAGACTCCAAATAACATAATGAACACAGTTATAGATGACCATTTTATCAAAATTCAAAACATTGAAGTGGAAAAATTATGTTTAAAGGATAGTTATAAATATCTAATTAAAAATAGATCCACTCATTTAAATTTATTTTTTGAAAAACTTGGGGTGTTACATTATCCCGACCTTCTAGAAATTGCATCCATTCAATTTTATTTACTTATTAAACAATTGAATGTAATTTTCCATTATATCATTTTCAGACACCCATGTCGCTTATTCAACCATGTGGTTTCTCCACAAAACTTTCTCCTGGTGGATTACCTTATTCCGCAATACATGTTCTCTTTGATCAAGAATCTGAAATAGTTTCTCTTCATAAGAAAGGTTCTCTTACAGCTGAATGCTTCTGGGCTCAAGACATGTGAGGAATCTGGAACATATTTTCCCAGCATCGAAACATGAAAAATATTGTGTACTTGAGACAATCATGGAGGGAAAGATAATCGGTATGAAACTATTCTAACTTTATCCAAGATTTCAAAAGGACCGATAAACCACAGACTTCTCTTTCCTTTCTTACCAAATTACATAACACTTTTCCAAGGAGACAGTTTTTGGATAACATGGTCACCTACATCGAAAGAGGAATCTTTCCTTCTATTATCTGCATAACTTTTCTACCTGCTCTGAGCTATCCTCATGTATTGTTTAATCATCTTCACTTTCTCATCCACTTCTACTAATTATGGTCCCATCAACTTTATTTCACTAAATTCATCCCAAAATGCTGGAGTCCGACACCACTTCCCCTGAAAATCCTCAAAAGGTTCCATCTGTATACTAGAATGAAAACTGTTATTATAAGAAAACTCAACTATACAATGATATTCTTCCCAACTTTCTTGATAGTCCATTGAACAAGCTCGAATAATATCCTCTAATGGTTGAATCATTCTTTTTGATTTCTCATCTAATTTTGGATGAAAAGTTATACTGAAATTTAATTCTATGCCCAAAGACTTATGATGTCCCTTCCAAAAGTTTGAAGTGAACTTGGGATCTTGATTAGATACAATAGACAGAGAAACTCCATGTAACCTGGAAATCACGTTGAGGTAATGTTGAGAAAGTATATCTGAAGACAATGTATCTCAAATAGAAAGAAAATGTGCAGATTTTTTTAGCTGATCAATAATAACCCTAATTGAATTGTTACCTTTAGAATTCTTCGGTAGTCCCACCATAATTTCCTTGGATACACTCTCCCATTTTCACTCTATCACTGGAAAGGTTGAAGAATCCCCTTCGGTAACTTCTGCTCTGCTTTGACCTGTTGACTAGTTAAGCATTTCATAGTAAAATCAATAATATCTCTTTTCATTCCAACCCACAAATAATACTCTCAAAGGTCTCGGTACATCTTAGTATTGCCAGGATGAACTGAAAATGGATAACTACAAGCTTCACAGAACAAATCATTCTTCCACTGAGAATCACTTGGCATGCACAACCTTTTTCTAAATCATGAAACACAATCTTTATCAAGGTTAAATTGTGGGAACTTGCCCATTTTAACCAATTCTTCCTTTTTTGTAGCTCGTGGTCTTCTTTCTATGCTCTCTTAATTCTATCTGACAATGATGACTGCATTGAAACTTGAAACAAAATAGAGGTATTTCCTTCACCAACAACTTCTAAGCCAAAATTCATCAAATCATTAATCAAGGGATCACGTTCCAAACGTAACTTGGTTAATGATGTGTGATGTTTCTAAATCGAGGAATCTACCACTTTGTTTGCTTTTCTAGGATGGTAATTGATCGTTCAATCATAATCCTTTTTCAGTTCAAGCCATCTTCTCTGCCACATGTTTAATTCCTTATGAGTGAATATATACTTCAGACATTTATTGTCAGTATATATTTGAAATTTGGTTCTGTATAAATGATTCCCTTGAATTTTCCAAGAAAAAACCACAACTGTCAATTCCAAATCATGTGTGGCATAATTTAACACATGAGGTTTTAGTTGTCTTTAAGCATAAGAAATTTACTGATCATTATACATTAAAACAAAACCAAGTCCCTTTAATGAAGCATCATAGTATATGACGATCTCCCCATTTTGGGAAGGCAAGGACAAAACTGGAGTATTCACCAATCTCTTCTTTAGTTTTCTGAAAACAAACAACACATTCTTCTTTCTAAAAAAAATTAACACCTCTCTATGTTAAATTAGTAATTGGGCTAGATAACCGAGAAAATTTCTTTACAAAACATCAGTAATAACCTATTCATCCAAGAAAACAATGATTCACAGTAACATTTGTGGGTCTTTTCCATTCATCAACCACTTTTTTTGGTAGGATGAAATGTTATTCCATCCTTATTTACAACATGCCCAAGAAAATAAATCTGTTGCAACCAAAAATCACCCTTGGTGGATTTTCTATATAGTTTTTTTCTTTTATGGTTAGTAAAATAACCCTTAGATGTTTTTCATGCTTCTATTTATTTTTAGAAAATAAAAAAATGTCATCAATAAACACAACAATAAACTTATCCAAGAACTCAAGAAATACTCTATTAAAAATATTCACAAATACAGAAGGTGGATTAGTCAATCCAAATGGCATAAAAAATTATAATGATCATTTCTAGTATGAAAGGCTGTTTCTGGGATTTCATCCTCCTACACCTTCAGGTGATGGTATCCGGAACTCAAGTCAATATTGGAAAAGTACTGAGCTCCTAGGAGCTGATCAAACAAGTCATTGATATGAGACAAAGGATAAGTTTTTTAATAATAATGTTATTCAAAGATCTATAATCAATGAAAAATATCATGGAACCATCTTTATTTTTAAACAACAAAACATGATCATCCCATGGTGATGTGCTAGGACAAATGAAGCCTTTGTCATGAAAATCCTGCAACTAATTTTTCAATTCAAGATGTCCTAGTTGAGCTATAAGATATTGGGTTTTTGAAATTGGCTTAGCATCAAGAACTAAGTCAATTGTGAATTCGACTTCCTGATTCTGTATGACACTGGGTAACTCATCATGAAAAACATCATGGTATTCATTTACCACAGGCATATCATAAATCTAAATAGTTCCCCTGTTTTCAACAATATGAGAAAGATAAATTTCATTTCCATATTTAAATAGTTTCTTAGCTTCCTTATATGTTATCAATTTTATGGGTTTATTCTTCTATATAAACTAAAACTCTTTCGGAAAACAACTTTGTTAGCTCTACTTTCAATCTTAGCATGATGAACAAAAAAGCCAATCCATTCCTAGAATCCCATCAAACTCGACTAATGGAAAAACAACATGGTTCGCAGGAAAAATATTTCCATAGACCACAATAGAAATATTCTTATAATTCTTCTTTTCTATAATATTTCCCCCTGGTCCTTTAAAAACATGTTCTGTTTTCATTTTTTGGGGTAATATTTCCAATTTACCTGAAAATTTCTCTGAGATGAAAGAATGTGTAGACCCCATATCAAAAAAAACATTAGAAAAATCTGAGTAAACAAACAATGTACTGGATACAACTTCATTGGATGGTCCGACGTCTTCTAACGTGGTCACAAAGGATCTCACTACACCTTTCTATTTGTAGTCTGGATTCTCTACATCTTTAAGATCTCTCTTTGGGCAGGCATTTTCATAACGACCCATCTCACCACATTTGAAACACCTTACATTTTTCTTATAATTAATATCCTTTGGATCATTTTCATTACAATATTGGGCCATATGTCCAAACTTACCTCATTTAAGACACATCCCAGTTTTTCTAAGACCTTCCCAAGGGTACTTATTGCCACACTTTTCACTAACTGGAAACCATATTTTCTTACCATCAGATTTCATTGGTTGATTTATACCCATTTCTTTCCATCTGGACCTCTTCTTCTCCTTGTTTCCAAAAATTATGTGATCCTCAACAAATTCCATCTCGACCGTCTCATCACATTAGAGAAGTTTCTCATAACATTTGAATTCACGAGAGGCCAACACCATTCAATTCCTTGGCCTCAATTCTGAGTAAAAGTGGTTGATTTTACTATCATGGTCCAGAATAAGATTTGGAGCATACCTCGCAAATTGGGTGAATTTTTCTTCATACACAACCACTGAATCTTCCTCCTTCTATTTCAATTGAAGTAGTTTCTTCTCTATCCTAATTCGCACCACCTTAAGAAAATATTTTTCAAGGAAAATATTTTTAAATTCATCCCACTCTAAGGCATAAAAATCTTTTCTATCCCCGATATTCATTACCATTGACTACCACTGATCAGCTTCACCATCAATATGATAAATGGAAAGAAATACCTTTTGATTGTATAAATATCCCATAACAATGAATATATTTTCAAGTGATTTAATCAATCCTTCAACCACTTATGGGTCAAAAGATACATTAAAAGCAGAAGGGTGTTGTCTCATAAAATGTTCCACTATTGTCTTGTTCCATTGTGTTGCCTCTAGTTGTTCTCTTGCATGGATGCTGTCACCATTTATTACATGCATTATTTGATCCATTTCTGTCACAAACTGCTTGGTTCCAATCCCTACCATTCCGGGATACAGATTCAGTAGGATTCCATTTTGTCGGTGCCTCTCCCCTTCAGCTTCCCTGTTTCTTCTACGGAAAACCATTCTGAACAAACGTACCTTAGATTAAGCAACATGGGGTCTTTAAATTCTATAAAATATAAAATTAATTATATTGTGAAAATCATTTATTGTATTCTATTAACATCACCATGAACCCTAAAGTTATTTAAATAATCCTCTGATTAAAACTATAAAGACATGGCCCTATTATATCATATAATCTTGAATTTAGTCAAGAAAACACTTACTTTACATTGAGGATCCTTTCAAGTTCAGATAATTAGAGAATTGGGACATAATACATTCATAACATTACACATTGTTATAGAGTGGATACCATAAAAATGGTTTCCATTTTTTTAATATTTAAATCATTAAAACATAAAATATGATTCCTTGACAATTATTCAACATTTAATATGGATTCATTCTTTTTCTTACACATCCATTAACCTATGAAAATCATTTAAAAACTTTGTTTTAGCACAAAAATCTTAGTAAGGGATATTAAATAAACACATTAGTCTAAAAATACTTGTAACATAAGAAATCACTTTCCAAATATATGCTTGTCACCCATATATACTTACTATATAAAACATGATATTTCCAAATGATTTCCAATAATATAAGAACATAAATTAACCATAAAGGTATATTTTTTCATTACTTACATAATATTATAACCCGTACGACTACCTTATAATTTGTAACCCTCATGGCTACCTTACAATTTGTGTAACAATCACAGTTACACATAGAGTAACCATACGCCCGACCTCCAGATTACACATACCCAATGAATTGGAGGGAAATATATGTCCCCCCATTCAGCATAAAAAATTCCCAAGAACTAGAAAATAATCATACAACATGAATAATATCATAAAAACATTACTTTTGAATCTTGTAAAACAGAATTTTAAAAGATGATTTTAAAAGGAACATTTATTCTAAATATCATATAATTGAAGTGAAACATAATAGAGTGGATGGAATATGTATAAAAACTATAAATAAACATAATTCAACATAATATAATCAAAAACCATAGCACAATATATTTTTAATACCACATAAACAATGAAGTAGAAGGTTAACCCAAATAATGGAAATCGTGTTAAGAATTCTGATACCTCGGGTTTGTCTTAAATAAAACTTGTTTAAACACAATGTATAATGGTTAAAAGAGTGTTATTATCATTTTGAAGAAAAAAATTTATTTTTATAACATATTATATAATCATTTCATAACATCATTTCACTCTTTAATTGTTATTATTTTTCTCCTTTCACAGTAATTCGGTGAGTTCTATACATGATTTCCGTGATTGGTTCATGATTGATATTCTTGTCGATTGGAAGTGAAAATCCAGAATTGGAATGGAAAGGTATTTACATAATTCTAGTAACATAATATATACCATTTGTCATTTTTATTTTTTATATTAGGATGATTCATAAGTTAAAACATTAATGATGTTCGTTTAGAACATTTTAGTGGTTCTTTGTTAATAACAACCTCATTTTGTCTTATAAATTAAAACCATGTGTAAAAAAGGATTATAGAACCATGCATGAGACATAATAAATATATTATAACCTTTTTATACCCTAAAAATGGTTTCATGACCAGACTTGAAGGATTTAATGAAAATTGAAATCACATTGTCCACGATGTCGGTAATTCGACACATCATGGACAATGCTTTTAATTTTCTTAATAAGTGCGAGAGGAGAAGACTATTGATGATAAATTTTCCCTGAACATGATAACATACAAAATATACAATATTATGGAGATTTCATGCCTCTTGGTGAATAATAGGTGATTAAAGAATAAGAAAATAATGGAATCTAGAAATAAAAGGAAACTTGAGAAATTTCTCACGAAAATTCGGTAGCCTAAAGTTTGATGAGAGAAAGGGGATATATAATCACTCTTACATAATATGGATAGTAAGTTGGGATATGTAATTAAATATATCAACATAATACAAAGTGAAAGGAATATAATAACATAAAATTAAAGAAAATAAAGAAAATAAAAAAGGATGTTTAACTCTTGATCTCTTCTCCTAGAAATCATTCTTAAGGGCTTTGATTTTGGTATTTTGGTAAGAACAGAAGCTCTAGGACATGGGGAAGATCCTCGGGAGGTGTTTTTGGCAGAACATAGTCATGGATCAAGGCTTGAGAGGTTTGGGAAGAATTGGGGAGAGAGGGTGGTATTTATAATGGAGGAGAGGGGGTATTTTTCATTATTTTAATCATTATTATAATATTGTTTCCCATGATTATGAATAGTATTAGTTCATGTGACCTAAAATAGTAACAATGGCGTGTTAGTTCGAAAAAAGTGGCCTTACATACCTTATGATGTCATAAATAGTGTATTTTACTGATAATTTGATTATATGATATTTTATCGTATTTCACTATTCATCAAAAATTCAAGAATTTCAGAAAAATCTAAAAAATTTACCCTGAGCATTTTTCAATGTTTAGAATTCAAAAATGATGTCCATTTTTTGAAAATAATGTTTTATGTATTATTAATTTATTTTTTAAATAAAATCATACTTAATTCAAAAATTAACAATTCTAATTCTATAACAACTTCTATATCATGATAAAAAATTAACCAAGAAGTTATAATCTAAAATCCTTAAGAAAATTAAATAATAATAAAATTCACTATTCATCATGGTCATATTACTATTCATACTACTATTTATAAGGGTATGTTACTATTCATGAAATAAAAAAGTTGGTTTCATCAGAATCCAAATAACATACTGAACACAATTGTAGATGACATTTTTTTAGAAATTCAAAACATTGAAGTGGAAAAATTATGTTTAAAGGCTAGTTATAAATATCTATATAAAACAATGTTCCATTAGTTTCATTTTATTTTTAGGAAAACTTGGGGTGTTACATATAATATATAGGTGGTACCCATCAGATTTTCACTACTTTTAGTATTATCCAAAAAAATGTTTTTAATGTTCTTTAGTATATTTAATTTGATTTAAAATAATTCCTTATTTATTTTAAAAAATATAAAAACCAAGAAAAAATTTTATTTTACCCATAAAACTCATTTCAAATTCATTTTTACCATCATTGGAAATCAATACATAAGGGATTTTTATAATATCCATAGATAATATCACCTTTATATATTTGAAAAACTAAAAAATCATATGATATTGTTTTATAAAAATTGTAGGATCAGCTATACATTTCAAAAAAAACATTAGAATTATGAATAGAGTGAGCCTATCGTACTATTCTCTATGATCTTGTTTTAAACAATTTAAATATTTTGATAACATGAAAACTTGATTTGGAAAATTATGGTTTATTAATCCATGAGTTGTTTAACAAAACAATCATCCATTATATAACCATTAAAGAATTCACTTTTGACATCCATTTGATTAAGTTTAAATTCTATATTGTATTCATAAGAAGGACTTATTCTAATAGATTCAAGTGTCAATACAAGTGCAATGGTTTACTCATATTCTATACCCTATTCTTGAGTAAACCATTTTGAAACTATTCTAGCCTTGTTTCTTATTATTTTTTCATAATCATTATCCATATTTATAAACACCCATTTAGTGTCGATAGTTGTGTTTTATTTGGGTCTAAAGTAATTTTCTCTAATATTATTATTTTAAATTTATTAATTCATAATTACTTGCGTCAATGATTTTCTTAGGTTTAAACTATGATTTAAAAACATGATTTCTTATCTATTTCCTCAAAAAAGATATATTATATACACCTCTATATATTTCTTCGACTATAGTACCTAAATGATGGTATTTTAGAGCCCTAAAAAATCTATAAAATGAAGGGTTGGTCACCTCATTGTCCTTTATAGTTTCTAGTATGGTCTTGGATGTTTCTCCAAATTGGATAATTTTACTGCATGATTTAAAGTTGTATCATTAGGTTTATATATTTTTTCTAGAGTAGAAAACTCAACCTCATGGTTTTCTAATGGTTTTTTTGGTCATATGGATCTAACTCATCAAATATAACATGAAAAGACACTTCCAGAGACTTGGTTCATTTTTTTAAACACGCTATAGGATTTACTTATGGTTGAAAATCCAATGGAAATTAATTCATCTCTCTTAGAGTAAAAAAAGTCAAGATAATACTTATTGTTAATAATAATTACTTTTCATCTAATAACTATAAAGTAATTAACCATAGGATTCATATTATTCTGATGTTTATAACTAGTTTTCATATTAATAGGTCAAATTAAAACTCTATTAATTATATATCAGGTTTTATTCACTACCTCTTCTAAAACAGGTAAAGGTAATTAATATTCAATAATAGTTGATTGGTATATCACATTAAGGGTCATATTCCATATTTCTATAACTTCATTCCACTAAAGATTTCATGGTGCATAGAATTTATGGTTATATCCTTTTTGTGTTATAATGGATTAAAAGTATTGATTTTCAAACTGACATCTATAATAACTTACTAAAGTCATAATCGTATGTCCAATTAGGATTTGAAATATATTTTTATATATGGTAATGTGAAAGGAATATTATCTTTTATGATCTAAAAATAATACCTATGTGTACCAAGAACATTCATCTACAAGTATATAGACACAATTATTCACATATAAACTAAAAACTCTAGATGGTCGAAACACATCCATGCAAACCAAATAAAGTGGATGAGATGTTGAATCTTATTTCCATAATTTAAAAAGTATTTTATGATGTTGTCCTTTTGGAAAATTGTTCAAAACTTTATCATTTTGGAATTCATGTTTGGGTAGGTTCATGAAAAATCCTTTCCATATAAGATATCTAAGTGAGTGAATATTACATTGGCCTAGTCTTACATTCTAAAGACAATATTCTCTATGAATAAAACATAATCATGAAACATTTTGTGAAATTAATGATTCAAGCATAATAGAATAGATACTCTCATTTCTCAACATACTAAATACAAATTTATTTTCATAATTAAAAACATCACATGAATTTTTTTCAAATTTTATATAAAAACATCATCACGTAGATATGATATGCTATGTATATTATATTTTAATACATCAAGAAATAGTTTTTATAAATTAAAATTTAGTTATAGTTATCAATTGGTCCATGTAAAATTATCTTTCCTTTAGCATTTTCACAAAATGTGACATGTCAATCACAATCACTTATCAAGTTCTTGAATCTTCAGTAATCTCCAGCCATGTGTCTGGAATAGTAACTATCTATGTACTATATATTTCTATAAGATATTGTTACCCAGATTCTGTTTAAAACACATTTATCTCAAAAAAAAATTCATACACATAATTTATTGGGTCCACAAATTTTAGTGATTAAAGATTTAGGAACGCATATTTTATTAATGGGTATACTATAGAAATATTTTATACTCTTTGAAATAAATACATTATTATTTCTAGTTGATAATAACTAGATGCTGAATTTCTATAATATAATTTATAAACAAAAGTTCTCTTAATTTTTCTTCTCTGTCGAAGTTGGTAACCTAGAACTGTGTAAAATTTAAGAGAAATTTTGCGTCCCAGTATTTCAGTGGTATTTTTTCTTACATTTTTAAATATCACTTTGTATTTATTTAAAATCCAATTATACAATTCTGGTTAAGTATTTTATTTCAAAAAATGAGAATTCTTTTCTTTTTCCATAGTAAAATAAAAATTTAATATTTGCAGATAAAGCGTGTTGTTTCTTCAAAATTTTGTATTTTTCTTTAAGATCATTTAAAGTATCTTCAAACTTATTTCAATATTGAAGGGTTTTATAATTTAGTATATCATAATCATTTTATTCATCTATATAATGATCATAATTATAAAGTAGACACATAATAGGTATATAATATATGTTTTTCATAAAGTATATATTTAGTATGTCGGGAATCTCTTCCTGAGTAGAGATGACTAACTGAAGATATACATATAGGAAATTCATGTTTATTTCCTTTTTTTATTGAATTTTAAATACTTATCACAATTATTCTTCTTTAACGTCATCTTCAGATAGTCATCATTAATATGCCCCATTTATTTACACTAATAATAGACTATTTCATTTGAAATATCATATCTTTTCCAGTATTTCTTCCAATTACCTATAATATCAAACATTATTAATAAATCAGTTTTCTAGAGAATTTCTTCTTATTATAGAATTTCTTTAACATTTTGGCTAGAAATGTCATTTCCTCATAACTAGTAGTTGGTGATTCCTCATCATTAGAGATTTCATCTTGTACTTTTCCATTTCTTTCTATTTTTGTATAATAGTTTTGAATGACACATATTCCATTTTTTCATCACCCTCCTCTTGATTAACATAATGGTCTTCCAAATACACCATAAAATTCACAATAAATTTCTCAAAATGTATTTTTCTCATATCACAAGATTTTTCTTATTAACCCTAAGGTTCATATCTACATCTCTGTAATATATCTCACTAGCCACATGATTTGATCATTGTTTGAAAATGGATTCCCTAAAGAGTTAATTTAATTACCTATCTCATAGAACCTAAGATACATAATAGAAACCCGGTCATCATGTTTCATCTTAAAGGTATAATTTTTAGTAATATAAGTATCCAATCTCATTTCATTCACATTAGTTATTTATTAATGAGAAATAGCTAATGTTCAACAAATTTGAAAATATATTTCACTAGAATATGTCCTATGAAATTAGTCATATCTAAAATCACATTAAATATTATTAATGTATTTGATGTTATGGTTACAATAATTTTTTGTATGATCATCCTATGTATTCCTAGTAGTCTTAGGTAATTCATATTTTCTATTCATATCGGATGACATTTCAAAACCCACTATTTCAATATGAATTTTCATTTTTATTTACCATTAAAAATATTTACTTCCATTAATAAAATTTTTCTATTTATATAAGAACCTCCTTTTCTATTATCCGTATAAATAAATAAATATAGAACTAACATAAATTTTATATTTTTAAAACACAACAAAAAATCCTAGTTGGATAGACATTGAAAAACACATGATACCAAATGTTGGTCAGAGTGAGTATCTCATGATTATGGTGAATTGAATATCTAATAAATATATATATTTAATAAATATTATGTAAAACCCCTATGTTTATTTAAAAACATCTAAGTTAACCAAAACAAAAGATACATGCAGGTTCAGATATTTGAAAATATTTCTCAAAGGGTGATTACGTCTCAGTTAAAATTATTTTATGATTTTTATATGTGGAAATAAATTTACATAATCATAATATTTTATAATCACAAACTATGAATTAAATAAAAATTAGTGGTTTTGTTTAAAGACTAAAAAAATTATTAAAGATTTGAAATGAAACAAAACACAACACAATAGAATAAAAACAAATTGTTCAATCACCAGTAGATACTTAATACTCCCATATTAGAAATCTACTAATTCAAAGAAGATTTTATAACTATAATCTTGATCCCAAAACAATATCATGTATTAAAACAATACCTATGAGCTACCCATTTCACACAAGGACCTCTTCCAATATAACTGTAGGAATCAATCAATCATAAGATGCAAAAATACATCTTCTGCAGTAGTGTGGGTTAACACATGTAAAGAGATTGAAGATAATATCAGGAATCTTCATGTTAATATATTGAGACATTTTTTGTTTAATAAAAAATATATAACACACTTTTCTCAACATTAAATGAAAAAATAAGGTATGCTGAGGTGGAGAATATTGTATTTCTTAATATGATGTTGTTTTAAAGGTTGAGACTCCTCATTTGTATATTATATAGAAGCTCATGTTGTATCTCTATAAATTAATGTAATAAAGAGCATCATAATATCACCTTTTCAAATTAAAGGGATATTATTTAATGCCTAGTATGTTTTATAATTCCACATTCAATTGTAGGTAAGTTTTCAACATGTATTCTTTTAAGAAAGTGTCACACTTCACATCACTCTTGCATTTTTTTCATTATTGCTTCAGCTATGTTCTTACACACACAAGGGAGAATTCCATTTATTGAAATATTGTAAACACACATGATTATATATTTAAAGAAAATTCATCATTATATTCTTCACCTAAAATTAAATATTTTCCCATAATATAATTAGTCCCTATAATATTTACTATAACATATTTAAAATAATATATTTCATTAAATTCAGTAATATATCCATAAAAACATTTATTAAAAAGAACATTGATAGTGACACTTCTGGAAGGTATAGAACTCTGGTAGTGAGTCATACTGGTGTTGACATATGCTTGCGGTGAGTCGGGCCAATTATGATTTAGGTAATCGGTAGGTTGCTGGCAGTAGTTCATTATCAATGGGGACTCACCTCATTATAAAGCCCCTTATATTAGAGGTTCTTTTCAACACTATTACCACATTATTAAAGGTGGGTAAAGATTGGTGGTAGGTTCTCTTCAATGATGAATCATGTTCATTGGTGATTCATGTCTAGCAGTGACATAATTTTGGTGGTGAGTCATCCTCAATGGTGACTCCTTTTTAGCGATCGGTCTTTTCAATATAGCCAAATTTTCATCCGAACTTTGACTCAACACTGACATCTAGTCATTATTGCAAGTGACCCAACATCAACGGTGAGTCATTACAAAACATAGAAACTTTTTCATCAAGTTTCATTATATTATAAAATGATATCATAAATCATAAAACTCATTATAAAATAATAACCATTATTTTGTGACTATTAAAATATAGTCACCAATATTTTATATTTTTCTATGGTTTTTTAAATATTATTTACGTTTTAAAAAGTTTTGATTAAAATGAAAAGGATCTTTTAATCAAAAAAATTAATACTACTGTTATGGTATTTTTATTCATAAATGAAAATAACTCTTTATTCATACTCTAATGGGTATATGTTGTATTGATAACATTATTCTTCTTTCATTGGATGAATTATGATTGTTTCAAAGAGATTTTCATGGAACTCGTTTAATTTCCATAGGTTAATCCTATTTTAAAGAGATGGATATAGAACCCATTTCATTTCTACGTATTAACAATGTTTCATAGATATTTTTATAGAATCCATTTCTTTTCAATTGTTTAATCATTTTATAAAAGGTATAATTGTTGTTCCTAGGATTTTATGATGAAATGTATTATTTTATGTCTTATGATTATGTAATGGTACATAGACTTTTGATGGATGGTTAAATTATAAACTAATAAATCCTTTTGAATCATCCATCGACTACCCAAATAAACTCTCAACATCCATCATATCATTCTAGAATCCTATCATTGGGATGAAAAAAAATCAAATAAGTTATTCAGTTTAAACCAAAATGAGTTACCTGATGAAGAGGTAACATTCATCAATATACATGTTTTCATTCTCCACCCATTCAATTATTTTTAATGAATTATTATATAAAAACATTAGTATAAAAAATACACTAAGATGTTTTTATATTATGTTTAACACCCATACCAACACTCACCTATATCAAATTTGTTACAAAATCGTTGTTCGTGTGTACGGAGGTCTACCGCCTCACGAACTAATGTTGTTGTTTTTTCATTAACCCCTTCTAATGTTGATAATAATGATATAAAAACAATTTTTATATGATATACATGATACTTACATCATAATAATAACTATTTATTCATTATATCATATACACCAAATTTATATGTTTTTTCCTTAATGGATATGATAACATCGCTCCTGTGTACGTTGGAGAACCGTCTCATGAAGTGATGTAAATTTTTTTTCTATATTGTGTTATAAGAAATGTAAAAACTGTGAATATAAGAAATATAAGTGATAAAAATAAAAGATTATTTTATTCACGAAATAATTATCTTTTTGTAAATATAATATATAGTTTTCCTTATTATCTTTTCACACATTGAAAAAGTGATAACTTCATTTGTGGACAACCACCTCCTCAAAGTGATGTGATTCCTTTAACATAAAAAGAATGATATATAAAAGTTTAATTTAGAAAATATAATTATATATATGATTTAATTATCATTCTATAATGATAAAATAACTCATTTTTTAATTCCACAATTATCATTGAAAAATTGTATCGTCCCTAATGAGTATATACGAAATACTGTCTCCATGTTTGTAACATTGGTTCAGTTTTAATAACCATTAATCATAATTGAATTTAAAAGTATAATTTATATATAAGTATTATAATTATTTAAGGATAATTATTCTAGAATTTTTAGATAATGATCATTTCGAACATAGTTAACCCACTAAATCCAATTTTGACAACTTCATGGAATATTGTCAAAACATTCAACTTGGATATAATCGATTAAGTAATTGTATATAACATGATAATAAGTGAAAAAAATTAAAATAAAATGTTAAAAAGGTTATCATGAAATTAATAAATTGAAATATTTTTTTAATTTAGGAAGATAATGACATGAATTACAAGATAAATTCAAGGTAAGGGGTTTTCAAATTTCAATTTTATTTCTGTGGGATATATAACATATTCTCTATTTTTTGGGTTATGTGGTGTATTTACTGTACATGAATGTATTGTATGATTATTGTTCTTAATTTTATGGGCATTTACATATCCATTTTATGATATATATCTTTCATAGTTTTTACATTTTCAATGTTACCAAAGTGGTAATGGATTCTTTTCACAATTTTTTGTCGTTGAAACATATATCGTGTTATGCACCTATCATGGTTTATAATGGGTATATATATCCCATTTTAAATTTAATTTCATGAAATTATTTATTCTAATGATATTTCAAGTGTCTTTTGAACTCTTTCCAGGGTTTTATGATCCATTCCTCCAAAACTTGTAAGCATATTTTTTTAAATCTCAACATTTATTAGGATTGGGTATGATTAAGACTCATTTGTTAAAATATTATAATTCTCATTAATTATCATATAATCATTATATTAATTATATATTTATATAATGGTACAATTTTTTCCACTCTCTGGTTTGTATAATAACTACGAAAATGATTTTAAAAAATATGATGTTATTTATTACTTCATTAATAAATATATGTTCATTCAAAAAAAACAATTTCTAAAAAAGTTTTCAAAAAAATTTTAAATGATCTTTTGGGAACATTTTCAAAGGAAATGATTTAAGTTGTTTATTTTAACAAGTTTTTTATATTATTTTTAAATGTTTATTTATTTTTTTCCAATGTTGTTTTTAAAGAAATTAATTTTCAAAAAGTGTTATGTTAAAAAACTGATTTTCATAATGAAAAAGAATATTTTCCACAAGAAAATATTATATAATATTTTTATTGTATATTTATTCATCATTGACAAAAACCACTTACTATTACTCAAATGAGAGTATGTTTTATCAATACCATCCTTTTTATTTATATGGATGAATTATGATTTATTCAATGATATTTCTATCATACTCATTTCTTTTCAACTAGTTAATACTATTACAAAGTGATTGTTTTAGAACCTATTTATATTTTATGGTAGAATTAGGATTCAAAGTTATTCTTATAGAAATTATTTTATTTTTGTGGGTTAATCAAGTTATAAATGGGATCATAGTTTTTCCTCTGAGATTACGTTGAAATGAAATATTTTTTATTTTATGATTAAGTTATGGTACATGGACATTTTTTGGGTGGTTGTGTAACAAAAAAATAATGGGTTGTTCTATGGTAATCCAATGATTGGTGGTTCTGTGAAAACCTAAGAACATGTGGGTTTGTGATATCCCTCTAATGTATTGGGTTCAGAAGTAGACCATATTCTTATTCTATTTGTAAGAGTGATTGTTTGTGTGATTTGAAAATTAGTTCTCATGTTATGCACATGTTTTCTTGATTCTTGTTATGGGTTTATAATTATTCTTCGGATAAATATTAATATCACATGGCTCATAACTGTTGATTATGATTAATCTTTCCTTTTCAATTTTTTCATCTATGATAATCTAGGTATTTAAGGATATGATTTCTATTATGATTCACCCTTACACTCTGGTTATGGAATCATACCATTATGAAATTTTATTCTCATTGAGGTTATTAAATTGGTAATTCTTATCATTACACATACTATGAATTTTATCTCACAATTCTAATTCTTCCTTTTACCTAGGTTATAAATATTGACTTTTATTGAAAAAATTATTTAATGTGTTTCAATAGGATGATTTTTATGGACAATTGTGAAATAAGAAAAAGAATTTTATATAATATAAATGTTCATTTTATGACTTATGTGTTGTTTAAATGGAGGTTTTCCCGATTCTCTAAAACACTTAAACTAAATTTTTCTCAAGAATATTATTGATCCACATTTTCCATTTGATGTTGTAAGGTATATATGGAATGATTAGGGTCATAAATATCATCATCATACCTGAAAATATAAAGTAGATGATTTTAGAACATGATCCTAGAATGCAGTTCATGGGCTATAATATTTAGTATTGAAGGCCAGTTTACAAAACCTTGGATACTATAATGTATTAATGTGAAGTTATCTTAATAATTATCAATACTTTAATAGTTCTATAAGATTAAGTATTATCATATGTCCAAACTCTTTGACACCATATTTATTTTTTATTTGATAAAGTATTCAACAGATTAATGAAAATTTTTTGTGGATGTTTTTTATTTAGATTATTTATAACCCCTATAATCAACATGATGTTTTATTTTCAAAGGAATTGTTTTTCATATAAAGAAAAGAAGTAAAACCCATATGCATGGTGAAAATTCATCACAATTGATAAGGTGGTAGGGCTTGAACCCATGACCGAAGGATAATAAGGGCTTTCATCCACAACAATGGACTACATGATGTCCTAGTTAGTGTGACATTTTTCTTACTGGCCAATATTAATTCAGTTTTTGGAAACATATGGGGTTTTATTAGAGGAATATTATTTTATTTTGGATAAAAATTTAATTAAAACCTCCTGATATTTGGGTTCCAAACACTATTTCGAAATTATTGGGGAAATATGAAGATAGTAATTTTTGAAATGGTTTAGTTTGAACATTTGGTATTACATTTTAATATTAGTGTATCATATGATGTATTACTCATTTTGAAAAAAACTTCACCACGTTCTAACTATATTGGTTTTGGTTAATGGCTAACGATAGATGGAATATATTTATTACCCCCTTTTATGTATATATGGTCTTTAAAATTTTGTTTTATTTTATGAAGAATTTATTATTCAGCTTCAATACACATCATTTGGAGAAAAAGATGACATTGTTGCTGAAATTGGTTAACAGATGAAATTTTACATTTCATGTATGTATATTTAAATATTTATGTAGTCTAGATGGTGAATTGTTTTGTCCACATTAATTAATGTATAAAGAAATAATATTTTATCATATTACTGTCTTTTATGATGATATAAATGACATTTTCAACACATATTTTCCTTGTACTTTTTCTATCATTGACTTCTACTTGACCATATTATATATCATACTTTATTAGTCCATGAGAATTATTTTTATCTTACAAATCCATATTTTAACTACCCAAAAATGTTCTCCCTATATGGAATCCTAGTTATTCATAACTCCATGTGACCTTTATGTTTCCCATTTTACCATATGAGGGATGTTTTATGTGTTTCATTTGAATGATGTGGGGTTCAATAAAGGAATTATAAAGTTATTTATCCATTGATAACTAAGATGTATTTTTTGTTGGATATTCATTTTATATGGGGTATGAGGTAACACCCCAATAATTTAATAGATGAAAATTATAGTTTATAAGCCTACAATAAAAATAAATCATATTTTATGCATACAAAGATTTATTTTTCTATAGTCGGTTTTGCTTCCTTTTAGTGTAAGATTTGTTTTAAAATTAAATTTTTAATGATTTATAAATTTTATTTATGAGAATAAAATTATTCCATAGAAAATATGTTAAAATATTATTACTGGGAGTTTTTGGTATTTTTCACCGAAGCTTCAATTTTTTTATGAATAGTAAAATATTCTAAATTTTAATTTAAAACAGAATCATCCTCTAAAAAAACATTAAGGTAAATTTTATTATAAATGGGTTTTAGGTCTCAATAGTTCTATTATACATCTATTAATTCAATTTATTTCATTTGAATCAATTTGATATTGAAATTGGTTGTTAATACTTTGTGATCTTGTGATTTTTTTTCACATTAAAAACTCACTTTCACATCTCGCTTGTAAGATTAATATTATGTCAAATTATTCCACTTTAGTGAATTGATTTTGAAAAAATAAATTCCATATTTGGAGTCAACATAACATATATTATCTAATATTTTCATATTAATTATTTCAAAATTGATTAGTTAAAATAATAAAAATTAATTACAACAATTAAGGTAAAACTAGTTTATTTAGTTGTTAAACATAAAAAATAAGGTTTAAAAATAACCCATGTCACAATCCAACTCTGTTCAACCTTGAAATGGTCACCTGAAATGGCATGTTGCATGGCCCGAGGGCCGTTCCTAATCTTCATGGGATAGAAACTAGTACCGAGTATCAAATATAAACCAAAAGGGAATGGTTTCATCCCAAAACAACCATGATCTAATAAAATAAACTAAATATACAGATAAAAAACTATTGATCATATAAAAACACCCAAGTGGTCCATATAAAAATATATCTAAATAGAAACAAACATAATCTGAAATTAAATCAAACTTAAGTAAACATAGAGTCAAAACTAAAATTTACCGACCTGATCTACATATGACATCTTGGTCACCTCCAACCATAAGACCAACTCTACTACAACAATGAGAAACTGAACTAGGAGAACCTGATCGAATTGGGACTAGAATCTAAAATGATTAAGTAGATGTGAGCACCAAAATTCTTAGAAGGAATTCCAAAAATAAATCATAAAATACATATATCTCCCTTTCCCCAAAGCAATCCATTAACACTAATTTGAACTATAGTAATAAAAATATATGTTTCCACACTTTTCAGTTTAAAACAAAAAATCAAAATCCATTACCCGCATGATTTAAACTAAATCACAAGGGGAGAATTGAGAAAAGAGCATAATAAAAAGTGGTCATTTTCTATAAAAGTAAAAAAGGGATGAGTGCTTTCCAACATAATATATCTACATTGAAATCCTCTTCATCAAAACACAGATTTTCAATTTTCCAGATAAATACCAAAACCAAGTACAAAAAATTTGATTCTATACAATAAGTAAAATTTCCCTAATAGTACTCATATAGGAGGAACACAGGAATAATTATAAAAATAAAGGAGAATCGGAAAAAACTCTCACATGATACCCCTTCCCTGGTAGCCTCCCACACACGATGAAATCAAAACAACCTAAATCCTCACCACCTTAATTCAAGAGAGACTAAGGGGACAAATCCCATAGAAATAAACACAAGTATCCATCGGCTATTGGCCAGTGGTTAGTATGTTAACTACATGTGTAGAAAATTTTCCCATAATTCCTGTTTTCTATGAAAGGTTCCCACACTATGTTCATAGAGTTTTGTACCAAACAATAAAATAAAAAAACATATACTTTCTCTATAAACACATTAGATAAACTAGCACCACCCAAACCACCACATAGTTTGTCCCTTGCCTTAAAACACAAATCATGCATGGGAGGCCCTATACTGAGGACACTCCCATATCATGGACAACTAACAAAGAAAGTCATAAAACCAAAGAAGGGTTTTCCAAATAGTCATCCCAAAATTCCAAATAGGCCTTTAAACTATTCAATATTCAAGTATCTACCAAAAACGCACATAAAATATTTCTAAAACAAAACCAAACATAATTTTTATATTTACATTATCTAATGGTCCATTAATCATACATTCACCCTTACATTTGAAACCATCTTTAGAATCTAAGAACCATTTAAAGAACCTAGGATTGAGGATAAACATCATCTAAAGTTCCACCTTCATTTGACAGAACATCCATGTGTTCAATTAATATACCCCCGGATGTGCCTACTTCTAATGACACCATATAAGCTTCCAAAAACACCCAAACCACTCTTTAAAAATTAAATTTTGACCAAAATCATTTCATATCATGATTTTCAATCGCTTACAAATTTTAATAAATCATTTAAACAATTTATAAAACACTTATAATTTATACAACAAAGATATCATCCAAATACAAACCTGAAATCCTCTTTTGATATAAAAATCAAACCAAGGACCTTTTGAAATAAGTTTCACAACTAATACATAATTTAATAATCCACTTCAACAATTTATAAAATTATATCAAATGACTTAACCGGGATTTGCACATAAACCACACCCACTATCTCATGAAAAATATATATTAAAGCCAAATGCATGACCAAACTTTAAAAAATAATACTTTTTGAATTACAGACATATTTCATGAAACATGCCATAATGCACATGGAGGCATAATATTTTTATCATGAAAATTTTAATCATGGAGTCACCTCAAAATCCATTTTTAAAAAATTCTAAAAATTTGAAAACACTACATTGAACTATCTATGTACTTTGTGAAGGTGTGAAAAATATTTTTAAAATTATCAAAGTAATATTGGACACATAATCAAACACTTTTAGCAAGGACGTGTGTTGGTATAAATAAGGAATCACCTCAAACCCAATTTTTTTCAATTTCAACTAGTATAAATATGCCAAAAATAATTAAAGACATCTACTAAAAATTTTATCATCATACATAAAAAATTATTGACATGTTCAAGCATTAATTAGACCACATCATAAAGGAAAAACAAGGAATCACCTATATTTCTGGTGTATGAACTCATACAAACAATCAAAGAAGGGATAGAACACCCCAATACCAATCTACATGCCCTAGACATTGAGAAAAAGTCACAAAGAACCACCCTAGGAAGTAGGGTTCAGCTATGGGAAGAAATTCATAATAAATGATAGAAAAATTCCCTTGAGGAGAACCGCATTCTAGGATGGTTAGATGAAATGGAGACTGTCAGAGAGAGGGTTTTCAGTGATGGGGTCATGATCGGGAAATGAGTTATCAATGAGGGAGGGGTGCGGCCAGATATAGTGCTACCGTCGATAGGGAGTCCGGAATAGGGGGTCATGAGCATGGGTTTTTCACCGGAGAAGGTCGAATGTATGAGGGGGCTCATTCCGGAGCAGGTCAAATGGAGGAGGAGGCTTGAACCATAGAAGGATGACCGTAGGATGGGCCTTTCACCAATGTTGGTCAGCATGAGGAGGGGGTTCGCACTAGTGAGACATGGGTTGGCATGGTTGGTTGCAACGGATGCTTAAGGGGAGGTCGTTGCCCCGTGGGAAGGGAAGGGGTAAGTGGATTTTGGGTCTCAAAAAAAGTTTAATTATATTATTACAAATGATGATAATAATGATAATTATGATTTTATTCATTTCATTTTAAATAATAATGATTCTAGTAACAATTTAATAATATTATTATTAATAAAATTTTTAATAATAATAATAATATCTAGAAAAAATTATTATTCTTATAGTTTAGAAATTTACCATATTTTATTTTCAGGAAATTTTATTTATTTAAAATATTGGGAAACCACAAAGTGTATCCCATGAACTAGACACTTCATAAGCCGTGCATCCTCACACGGTTACCTACAAGTAGTCATGTTTTTGAGAAACCATGCTCCGACTGTGCCAAATGGTACTGTACTGATGAATGAGCCTCATGCATGGTAGTTGCATAGTTACTCATAGTTGTGTGCAACCCATGTGTCGGAAACCTCCATGATATATATTATTAAATTTCAACCTAGACTGGCCCGAAATAAAAAAAGCGGATAGAGATAATTAAAATATTTAAAATAATTAATTTCTAGAGATTGGGGTATTAAAATGTTCCCCACCACAGACATTTTTTACTCATAAAATGTCACCAAGACAATAGTTAACCCTTAGTTGAGTCCATTCCTATAAAAAACTAATAAAACCCATGAATCCCAAGATGACCATACTCTTCAAAAGTCACACTTGACCGATTCAAGAGGAAACTGAAACCTAAGGTTTTGGGTAGAACACGAGGGGGTTCTACCCACCACGAGAACTCAATTAGATTGGTATCATTATAACACAACAACACCATTAAGACATAAATAAGAAATGAAATATAGGAGAACCAACAAAACTAAGACATCATAACAAGAGATCCAACACAACCATTTCTCTACATTAACTGAAAAAAACCCTCAATGAGGTTTGGAACACCCTACATTAACTTCACCCAACTTACCCAGCATGAGCGGAACCACACCCCCACCATAATTATATTTCCAAAACTAAGTAAAACCACAAAATAAAATTTGAACCAAAAAACAAACATGGATACACTATTAGAAATGGATATTCACAAACAAATACATATATAAATGAGAAAATGGGAACTATAAATGAAACCAATCCATGCGATTGACAAATGACTTCTAAGAAAAACAAAAGACTCCAAAAAACACATTCAAAGAGTTAGAACTGCTCGGATAACAACATAATAAATCCATCATAACCTTACAATGACATGTGTAACTTACAATGTATGGGGAAATAGAACAAAGAAACCTTAAATTTATCTATTACAATATGAATGAAAAAGAACTAGGAAAATGTCTCACATACCCCTGATAACCCTGACTGTGCATGAGCTTCACACTGAGACATGTGGTTGTGGATCTGATGGTTGAAGCTTCTCCTTCCTAATAGTTATATAGGAGCATCCCTCAGTCACAACTCTTTCTTTAAGAAACACTTCCTACAAGACTTCTCCTAATGTCCTAAACGGTTACAACGACTGTTGGACTTTGGAGGGATGTGAAAAGATGACTATTAATTATCAATCCCACCCCATCAGTGGCCCGCAAGGAAGCGTTCTGAAGCACTAGATACCAGATCCAATGAAGAGGACTCATTAGCATTAGGTTCCTTTGACCCACACTTCTTGCCATATAGGGAACCCTTATGAACAATAAGTGGTTCCATATTTCCAACCACCAATGACTGCACCCCCAAGAGCTATCTCATTAAAGGGGTCGTTGTAAAATTTTACCAACTGCTGACTCTAATGAACATCCCACGACCATGACACCTTCTTAAACATCTCCTACTCTGGTATGGACCCTCGAACAAAGGTGGCCTCAAAAATGTCCCATGTCGCCCAAACCATTAATGAATATGTGAAAACCAACTTCCACTGGTCCAAAATTGGACTCTTGAACATCTCTAAAATATCTCAAACCTTGATAGCTTCAGGAGTTCCCAACACCCTGAATACATGCTCTAACTCTTGAATCATTATATAATTTTCTTACAGACCAATGAAACCAGAAAATATAGGTAACACCCAATAAAACATAGGCACAAGTCTTGACTCATTAGAACATTGGGGTAAATTTCTGGGTATCGCATTCTGAATAACATAAAAACACAAACCAAACTGATATAAAATTAAAGTACAATTAAAGGTATCACCCTGATCCAAAATGATCGGCGTAGAAACCAAACAAATACTTACACAACCAAAAAAAATTCATTCAAAAAAATCCCTTTTAATTTTCAAAAACACACTTACTCAAACCAAAACCAGGATGACACTCAACTTTCATTAAACTACCAGAGTGAGGGACAAGTAGTTATGCTTAACCCAAAAACATGGATGTGGGATATGACCCATGAAGGAATCAATAACTAGGAGGAGCTTAAACCATGTACTCATAATCCACATGGGTCACTACTCCATGTGAAATCATGACGTAACACCAGTTTTCCTTCATTGTCATCCCTCAATCCAAAACAAGAAAAAAAGACTCAAATCGCAGACTACCCCTAGTAACATAAGGATTAGTGTGAGAAAGAGTTTGAAATGCTCTTACTGCACCTACTGTTAGAGTCCCGATTGTTTTAATATCTATCTAAAAGACACCCTAAATAAGAAGGGCCTACTCTAATACCATTTTTTACAATCCAAACTCCTTTTACCGTGAATTGATCACCCAAGCCAGCCCGTGACAGGACCTGAGTGGCGTTCCTGATCCCCATGGGCTAGCAACTAGTGTCGGGCATCAAATAAAACCGAAATAGAACATTTTCATCAACAATGAACAAGGATAAAATAAAATAAATTGAAAAAATAGTTAAACAACCATTTATCATATAAAAATATCCAACTAGTCCATAAACATATAAAACTGAACAAAAACAAAATCAAGATAAAATTAAAACAAACAGAACTAAAAACAGATTCAAAACTAAACTGCCCCAACCAGATCTCTATGTAACCTCTTGGTCGCCTCCAACCACCAGAACAACTCTACTCCAACAATGATAGACTAAACATGGATAACCTGATCAAATTAGATCCTACAACTGATATTATAATGCAGACATGAGAACTAAAATTCCTTGTAAGAATGTAAAAATAAACCATGAAATCTATGTATTTTCATTTCCCAAAGAAACCCCTTAACATTATTTTGAAATATAGTTGTAAAATTAGATTTTTCCACAGTTATCATTTTAAAACAAACGATCACAATCCATTGACCTCATGATTTAAAACAAGGCACAAAGGGAGAAGTGAGAATGGGTCAAAATAGAAAATGATTTTTTTCATAAAAGTGAAAAGAGGATGAGTGATTTCTCCCTTAAGACGTCTACATTGAAATAATTTTCCACAAAACACACATTCATAATTTTATAGATAAATACCAAAACCAATAACAAAGAATTTTATTCTACACAATGAGGGAAATGGAACTAATAGTACTCATATTAGAGGAACACATGAAAACCTATGAACTCAGAGGAAAACTAGAACACACTCTCATATGAGACCACATCCCTAGTAGCATGATACAAATGATCAAATAAAAATTCCCAGACAACAGTCCACACTAAATCAGGATAGATATAGGTACCCAATCTCTTAGAAATTAACCCATGTATCCACTTGGTATGGGACACCAGTCAGTACATCAACTAACAGGGTAGAAAACATTATCAGAATTATGATTTAAAATGTTAGGATACCATTCTATATTCACAATGGGGTGTGACACACAATAAAATCAACAATATAAATAAATGTTACACATACACATCACTTAAATTGGCACCAACCCAACCTGCTCAAGGTTAGTCTCTTGACATAAAACAATAATCACACATGTGAGTTCCCATATTGAGGACACTCTCGTCCCATGGTCAAATAACAAGACAAGTGTCTTAACCCAAAATGGATTTCGAATGATTAATTCAGAAATTCAAAATGGGACTTTATATTTTCAACATTAAATAATATACCAAAAACACATAGAAAATATTTCTAAAACAATACCAAACATCATTTTTATATTATCATTTCCAAATAGGCCTTTAGTCCATCTTTTACCCACATATACCTCAAATTCTAAATGGTCCTTACATTTTTCAAATTAAACTCCTATTTGAAAACAAGATGAAAACACACAACACTCTTAAACATTCCGAATGGGCTTTGTCATCATTTAGAAACCAATCATTATTTATTCACACAAAACATGCCATCGGTTTTTAAATCACACTTGAAACCAGTTTTAAAAACCAAAAACCATTTAAAGAATCTAGGTTTGTGGATAAACATCATATAAAGTTCCACCTTCATTTTTGGGTGCATCCATGTGTGCACTTCATGCATCTTTCAATGTGCCTATGTATAATGAAACCTCCTAATCTTCCAAGAAACACCCAAATCCCTCTTTCAAAATCAAATTCGCATGAAAATCATTTCCAAATTGGATTTGAAATCACATAAAAATTTAAAGAAATTGTATAAATAATTTATAAAATACTTCTAAGTATAAATATTAGGACTCCTACAAAATAAACACCTGAAACCCTCTTTTGAAATCAAATGCACACCAAGGACCTTCTAAAATATGTTTTTAAACTCACATATAATTGAATAAATTTCTTGTACAATTTATAAAATGTTATCAACTGACTCAACTAGGATTTGCACATAAATCACACACACTTTCTCATGAAAAATCTATCTTAAATCCAAATTCATGGCCACCCATTCAAATATAACACATTTCTCATTACAAACATAGTTCTCAAAACATGATATAATGCACAAGTAGGTATAATATTTTAATCAAACAATGTCTAAGAACAAATTCACCACAAAACCCATTTTTAATAAATTATAGTAATTATAAAACACCACATTAAACTAACTAAATTCTTCCGGAAAGTGAGAAACATGTTTTTTAAAATTATTAAAGTAGTATGTGACACATAATAATACACTTTTAGCTACGACACATATAGGGATAAATATGGAATCGCCTCAAAACCCATTTTTAGAAATTCAAAATACTCTAAAAACACCGAATATAATTAGAAAAAAGACCTAACAAGGCGTGTATCATATATAAAAAATAATTAAACTGCTCAAGAGTTGATTAGATCATAGAACAAATGAAAAACATGGAATCACCTACCTTTCTGGTGTGCGAACACAACCAACCACTTGGTGAAGGGAGAGAATTCTCCAAAGACCAATCCACTCACCCTAGACATTGGGAAAGACACACCAAGAAAAAACCTAGGTATTTGGGTTTGTTTATGGGTAGAAACCCCTAAAAATTGATAGAAAAACACACATGGGGAGGACCGTGCATCGGGATGGTCGGTCAGAATAGAGAACACCGAACGGAGAGCTTCCTGGAAGGGGGGTTGGGGCTGGGAAGGGAATTACTCGAAAGGGAGGAGAGAAGCTATAGATAACACTATATGCAATAGGGAGGTACGAGTAAGGGGTCGTGAGTAGGGGGTTCACATTGGAGCAGGTCGACTAGAGGAGGGGGCTCATGCCAAAGGAGGTCGACTGGAGGAAGGGGATCGTACTTGAGAAGGTCAGCCGAATAAGGGGGCTCACACCAGTGCATGTTGGTCGGAGGAGGAGGCTTATGACTGTGCATATCAACCAGAGGAGGGGGTTCACATAGATGGGAGGGGGTTTTGCATGGTAGGTTGCACAAGAGGGTTTAGGGGAGGGTGTTGCACTGTGAAAAGGGCAGGGGTAAAGGGATTAAATGTTTTTTTTAAAATAAAAGTTAAATAATAATAATAATAATAATATTGCTGATGATTTTATTCAATTCAATTTCAATAATAATAATTGTTGTATCACTTAAATAATAGGAATCATAATAACATTTTTAATAATATTATTATTATTATCTTCATAATAATAATATTGTTATTATTATTGTTTAATCGTTTATTATACTTTATTTTTGGTAAATTTTATTTATTTCAAATATTGGGAAACTACACGGTTTAGCTTGTACACTAGTCACTGCTTTGGTATGGCATCCTCGAAAGGTTACCTGCAAGAAATCATGTGGTTGCGCAACCAAGCTCTCACCGTGCCAAATGGTACTATCCCGATGACGGCCCCTCACACTCAGTTATCACAAGATTAATTTTAACTATGTGAAACCCTTGCACATGACCCCTCCTAGCTTGAGATTTTTAAATTTCAACCCATACTGGGCTAAAATAGAAAAAATATGATAAACCTAATTTTGATAATTAAAATAATTAAAATAATTAAATTATAGAGATCTGGGTGTAACAACCCAAGATTTTTTCAAACCCTATTGGGGGAAAAAGTTTCTACCCTTATGATAATAGACTTCAAATTTATTATTTTTGTGGAAACTATTCCTTGAATTTCGCTTATATAATATGTTAAGACAAGAAAAAGACAAGAAAACTATGTTTCTTCTGTTAAATTTCTATATGTCTTTTAGGATAGGTAGAAACTTCAAAGTTTCAACTATAAATTTTATTTTGAAAAATAAATTAATTATTATTATCATATTTATTTACATTTATTTTTTATAGGTGATATAATAACATTATATGGGTAATAAATGACAATTCAGGGATTATTTAGTTAATAATAAAATAACATAAATGTAACTAAAAATATTAAAAGTGGGGTAAGTATAATGAATTTTTATTTTCCATTATTTTTTTTGTGAATATATAATGATAAAAAATAGTGAAATTAATATACCCAAGCTTAATTTTAATATTTATTCTTTTAAATCAAATTAAATAAATAATTTTAAGATCGATATAATTGATATTTTATAATAAATGATATAATAGTAAATTATTTAAAATTACTAAACATATATATTCTATCATGTGATTTTTAAATGTTAATAAATATAAAATAAGGTACATATAGTTACAAATTTATATTTTATAATTAAAATATTGATCAGTAAATAACCAAAATATTGATGGCATGATTATGGTTTTGAAAGGTTTTTTTATGTTACATTTGCTTCTATTATATTTAATTTCTAAAACACATGGTATTTTAAATTTACAATTTTAATAGAATATATAAAATCAATAGTTTAACATTTTATAACAATTATCACTTTAATTTAATCTCAATTGGTGATTAAAAAACGTTATAAAACTAGTTACCATAATGAAAAACTGAAGTGAATAAAAATAAGTACACTTTGGAGTGAATGAAGATAATATCTAAAACATGTTTTTATTTTTGTGAGATAGAGGTTTTTCATGACCAAATAATCCCACCACCATTATTATATAATTTTGGAGGCACATTAGGTAAGAGAAACCACCCAAATGTACACACTTTTGAGTTTTTTCAAGAATAGAACTTCTCCTCACCTACAAAAATGCACCAACTTTCTCTGCATTTCCACACCACTAAATCTATTAGATTCAACCAAACCCTTACGAAATAAGAACCCAAATTTCATAAAATAACCCTAGAATAATAAAATTGTTCAGAAATAAAACCACAAGATTCCTTTAGTGAAACCCAAATAGAGTTACCCAAAAATGAGGTAACATTCATCATCATGTATTTTTTTGTTTCTTTCTCCATCCCCTTAAATTTTTTATATCATGATTATATAACAAACATAGTATCCTAAATATAATGATATTTTGTTATTTAATAGGTATTTCCTATACATGGATACACTTTCAAAAAATGGGCAATGAAATCATCATTCGTATGTATTGCGGACTAACACATCCAAAATTGATGTAAGTTGTTTTTCTATTACCACCTTTAAATGTTTGGAATAATGATGGTAATAATATTTATATATTATATATATTATATATTATATATATATTAATTATATATTATATATTTATAATAATAATAACTTTTTATTCATTATTTTGTACATACCAAGTTTACATTCCTTTTTGTAAGGGATACGATAATATCCCTCATGTGTACAGTGGACTACCACCACACGAAGTGATTTGAATCATTTTTCACTCTTGTGTTACATGGAAGATAATAAGGGTGAATATAAGGAATATATATGATATAAATGACATAATTATACTATTCATGAAATTATTATATTTTTTGAAATATAAAATATCATTTTATTTATTTCTGTTTCATGCACTGAAAAAGTGATAAGGTCCTTCAGGAACATGTGCACTACTGCCTCCTTGAAGAAATATGATTCCTCTAATGTAATAATAAATATTTAATTATATTTAATTAAATATAATGGTATTAATTATATAATTATCATTATAAAATGATAAAATAATACTTACCTTATTTTAATAATGATCATTGATAAATATAAACGTTACTCTTGCCTACGTACAACCTATCATCAATGCGATTGTAACATTGGTTCATTTTTTAAAACCATTTTTCATGATTGGTTTCAGAAGAATAATTTATGTATAAATATGATAATTATTTCATTATTATTATTTTATTTTATATATAATCTTACATTTTAGTATAGCCAACCTACCAAATTCATTTTTCACACGTAAGTCGAATATAGTCAAAACATCTGACATAAACACAATCAATTAAGTATCTATATTTAACATGATAAAATTGAACTAAAAGTAATAATAAATTTAAAAAATGTTCTCAATAAATATATTAATTTACATAATATTATTTTTAAAGAATATAAATACACAAGTGATAAGTCATACTCAAGGTAAGTGTTTTTAACATCTCCCTTTTATTTATGTGAGATATATGACCCATTCATCGCTAATTTTTTTTATTTTTTTATATAATAAACATCAATTTATTTTATTATTCATATAATTAAAGTTATTAGGATTTAAATATACAGTTTTTTTTATATGTTTCATGGGGTTTATGGTTTCAACATTTCCAAAGAGGTGATTAATTTTTTTCAAAATTTTTCTTCTTTGAGATTGATGTCTTGTTATGCACCTAAATTATTTTATGAGGGCTATTTGACAAGTAATATCATTGATTTTTTTATATTTTTTGTATTTTAATTGAATTCTAAACTCATAGATGGGATTTATGATTCACTTTTTCTAAATTGGAATAATATAGAAAATATTTATAAGAAAATAAAACTTCATTTATAAGAAAATAAAACATCATTTTACTCTTCCTTCTGAAATATGTGTCCTTTCAAAACAATGTTTTGTAAATTTTGTTGAAATGGATATTAAATGACATTTTAATGTAAATTTAAGGAAAAAGGATTATAAAAATATATTTTCTATTTTAAAAAATTATTTTCAAAATTAAAATGATATCTTTATCAAGAAACACTTTAATAATATTTTTAGAGAATTTATATTCATCAATTATATCAATACATTTTTCTTATTCCAATGTGTATATATCATATTCATTCCATCCTTATACGTATTCCAGATAGATTAAGATTACATTATAGATATTTTTATGGAACACATTTCTTTTCCACGAGTTAATCATATTTCAAAGAGATTCTTATGGAATCCATTTATTTTTAATGGGTAAATCATGTATCAATTATATTTTTATATATCATGTTTTATTTCAAGGGGTTAATATTATTTTAAAATTGATAATGTTTTTTCCTTTGAGTTTATGAGATATTAAATCTTTTGTGTGTTGTTATTATGTAATGGTAGTTGGATTTGATGGGAGGTTACATTATAATCCAATGATGGATAGTTCTATGACAAACTGTTGGAAGGTGGTTCCGTGATAATCCAATGATAAGATAGTCCATGATAGTCCACTATGTAATTGGGAATGAATTTCAATCGTATAGTTATTCTTTATGTAAGAGTGATTGTAATTATCATGTGAAAATGGTGTTTCAAGTTACGTACATTTTTTATTATTACTTTATATTTTTTTATAATAATTCTCATGTTAGATATGGATACCACACAGGTCATAATTTTTGATTTAAATGAGTCATTCATTTTCAATGTTTTCATATACGATGATCTAGATATTGATGGGTATGAGTTCCTTTATGGTTCTCATATTCACATTGATTATGTCATCATAGCATTGCTAAATTTTATTCACATTGATGACATTAAAATTTTAATGATTAACTTTTCCCTTATTGGGAATTTGATCTCAACCTTATTATATTTTCTTTTCCACAAGATATATATATTAAAGTTTAATGATTCATTTCTATCAATTATTTCACATCGATGGTGTGGATGACTTATTTTAAAATAAGAAAACATGGGTTAATTGTGATAAATTTTCCTTTGATGACTAGGATATTATTTCTAAATAATTTTTTATAATTATATGAAACTATAAAACTAAAAGGTTATCAATATTTAATTTTAAACACATTTTCCTTTTTACTTTTATTGGTTGGATGGAAAAAATAAAGAACCTTTTGGGTGTTCTGTTTCAAAAAAAAATCTATTTTTTCTCAAAAAAACTCTCTTTTTAAGAGAATGTTTTTTAGGAATAAAATCATATCCATTATAATAAATATTCACCAATTTCAGAGTATCAAATGCATCTACATCAGATTTATATCATAGGATCCCAAAGAATCATTAGAGTAAATTTTTATTTTCTTCAATTTTTTCTTTTTTATAGTCATATAATGTAAGAATTTAGAGAACAATGAAGTCATATTTTTACTGAATTTTTTTCTGGAAGAATGTTATGTCATGATTTAGAAATTTTTAATAAAATATAAACCAAGTCATATTATTCTTTTATGATAACAATATTCTCATAAATCATGAAAATAATTGTGATAATGGATTTTGATGAAATTGTGTTGATGGTTGATGAATTTAAAAGTTCTAGTATGGATATTCTATCATAATAGTATATCCATCATAATGGGAATTCCATAGTAATTGGAATTATTTAATAATGATAATTATTTTTGATTCATTAAGAAGGATACAAAATTCAGATTCACTAATAATGATATATAATTCAGATTCACTAAGAAGGATACATAATTTGAATTCTTTGAGAACAATACAGAATTAAAATTCAGTGAGAGAGAAATAAAAATAGGATTCACTAAGAAAGAAACAAAAATTATATTGAGTTTATTATGATGTAAAAATAAATTAATATTCTAGAAGCGTTAAGAATATTTTAGGAGGTAAAACTTGATATTATGTTTTTCATAAATCTTGGATAAATCTAAAGAGGTTTGAAGAAGTCAAATTTAATGTTTTAATTGAAAAATATTATCATTTTTTTTGAAATTTGAGGAAGAGGGTAATGTTTTCATGTTTTCTAATTTTTTTTTCCGAGTCACCTATAAATACTTTCTTAGATCAATCATTCGTTTGTAAACATTCACGTATGAAGAAAAGATAGAGCGCTACAGAAATCAAGTGAAAGTCATTGTTGAATAGAGGTATCATGAGGTGGATCAGAAAGTTGAATATTTCTTTATTATACTAATAATGATTAAAGATCATATTGAGTCAATAAAATTGAGAAGATAGTATTATTTCAATCGTATTGAAAATCTTACATTGAGTATATCAGACGAAGAAAGATCATATTGGGAATTTCGGTAGATATTTTCATATTGAGAATGGGTTCACTGTATAAAGTCCATCGTATTGATATAATCATATTCATACTGATAATATTGAGAGAATTATATATAGACTCATTAGATTGAGAAAATTGGATCCAGCCAAATCATACTGAGGATTCAGCATGAGAAATTGTAGATCAGTTTCAACAAAGTATTTTTTTGGATCAATTGTTTCATAAGAAAACATTGTAGACTAATAGAATTCTATATAATAATTTATATCGGGAGATAAAAGGATTATAATGGGAGTTTGAAAAGGTTGTATTCACTTCTATATAATAGTGCGTTTTGGTAGACCCATGGGAATGTCTATCGTAACGATGTAGGTTCTCAAACTGAGGCCAAACCTTGTAAATTTTGTGTGCTTTACTTTCTTTCCTACATTTCATGAATAAGTATTTAGTAAATTTTGATAAAGAAATAAATTATAATAGGGTGTAGGGTTTATAATTCTTAATGTCTTGAATCTTATAAAAAGTGAATAATCGATTTATCTCCCCCTTTATGAGTTGGTATTCGATCCTTTAGAACATCAAATAGTATTATAGTGAAGTTACCTTGTTGAATACTTATAATGGATAATATCAATTCTATAAAAATTATATGAATTACTAAATTTAATGGGGAAAATTATTATGGATGAATAATTTGATGATTCTTTATCTCCAATTTTTTTCCAAGATGTTTTTGATGCTGCTACAATTTGGTTTCCACCTATTGAGAAAGATTTCCCAATGAATATTGTTGATAAGAGAAATATATAATTTTATTGAATGACTTAAAATTTTATTCTCATTTCTTTATGAGAACATTTTTATTAGAAGTATATCGGTCTCAAAACATATAAAACAATGTGGGAGAAGCTGGAAAGTGTTTTTGAAGTTAATTCGAACGTTAAGGAAACAAGGCTAAAAATATGTCGTAGTCAGAATAAAGACATCAGAATGAGATATGAAAAAAAGAATTATTGAGTACTTCATTAGAGTAAAGAAAATTGTTTACAACATCATAGGATTTAGAGATATCCTAAAAGATTCTATAATTGTAAGGAAACTTATGAGAATTTTTATAGATATGATTGATTCAAAAAAAATCTTTAGAAGATATGGATGATTTAACTCTTGATTAATTATATAAAATTCCTGTTTATTATGATATGAGGAATGATTAAGTGTTTAAAACGAAGATGAAATATGAAATTACTTTTTAAGCTATTAGAAACATGAAAATTAGTGATATTTAAGATTTCAATCCTTATGACACTGAATATAAAGAAGATGATAAGTTGAATGGAAAAAAATGTCTCTTATATCCAAGAACTATAATAGAATAAGATAACAGTATGAAGATAAAATTCCTCTCAAATTTGTTGAGTGTAGTGGAATTTGAACATTTACAATGAATTTACTCAAGAAGATAATTGGATAATATTGAGATGAATCTAATGGAAAAACCCTGATGGGAGTAGTGGAACAAAAATGATAAAGAAGATATTTCATCCAACAGATATAAGAAAAAGTTTACTAGACAGAAAATAATTTTTTTGATTAATAATGTTGACTTAGTCTAAATTAACAACAGTTATTTTAATTTTGAATCTTCAGAAAAATTTAGAAACTTCATTGAAATTGTTGAGAAAGAAAAAGATTCCACATAGAGAGAAGGTGGTGAAGAATCATATAGATAACGTCAGATTAGAACAGAAATTCTATCAAGTTATTATCACAAGAGGACCCTCTGGAATGATATTAGAGTATTTATGAACAATTGTGAAAAGGTTTTTGATTGAATAAAAGTTGTCATCAAGAAAAATGATTAATATATTCAATAAATATTTTGTTACAAACTTCAAATTAATGTATATGAAATGATGATTTAAGATCTTAATAAAAAGCCAATAGCTAAGGAATAAATCGTTAAAAATCTTCAATAAAAACTAATTGGGTCCAAAAGTACCTTGATGAAGTGTTATGAAATATAAAATTAAGTTTGAAAGTAAAATGTGAGACTTCTAAAGATACTGAGAAGGCTCAATATAAGAATTGGATGAAATCTTCTCACATGAAAAATAATGTTTCATCCAATTATTATTTCACTTGAGGTTCCAGAAAGAGTATTGGGGAATCTTGGGTGGCTAATGGATGTGAGAAATCTATAAAATCTATAAAATTAGAAAACAATATTAAAATAAAATATGATATGTGTCTTGAGTATGTTATTTCTGAAACAAGTTACATACATAATCAAATTTTCTAAAAAGAATTTTTTTCAGTAAATCGAAATTCAAGATTTTGTGAAGATTTCTAGTATTTTAGAATCTACAGGAACATCGAATATATATTTTGGAATAACGTATCTCTAATTGGATGAACATTTGTGAAAAGTGTAATAAATATTGAATGTAGAATGAGTAACTTTCCCAGCATACAGAAAGTTCAGAAAGTGAATTCTCGATATGTTTGAATGTTTTGAAAGAAATAAATTTGAATGATAGGAAGAAATTTGTGGAATATGTGTTAAATCTGGTAATCATGCCAAAATAGATATGGCACTCCCTCTAGAAAAAAATTCTTATAATGGAAAAGAAAATAATAATGAAAAGAATTAAGTTAAGAAAATATATTTAGTTGTTGAGACAACATTAAAATCAAGTAAAAGGAACAAACCATTTATACTTGATAGTTGTTTTTATTCACTTATGAATGGTTATATAAAAATATTCAAATATGTTGAGATTCATGGTGGATGATCAGTTACCTTTGGTAATGATAGTTCCTTAAAAATCAAAGGAATCAAAATGACTATGATTAAAGCTAAAAAATTTAAATCTTATGAAGTATTATTTTTTGATGGTCTAAAACATATCTTGAATAGTGTAAGATAACAATATGTTTATGGAAAATAAGTTGTGTTTAAAATAATTGTAAGTATTATAAAAAGTGTGAGAGTTATAAATTTTATTGGAAAATAAGAAAGAACTATTACGAATCTCTTTTAAATAGGATAACTCAACAACACCTATTACTTGAGTGAGGAAGAAGAAAAACAGTTATGGAACTAAAAACATGGCCACCATGGGAAGAGAAAAATGAAAAAAATTTGTAATGTTATGTTGTCTGAAAATTTCCATAATTGAAAACAATAGATGGAGTTGTTTGTATTACATTCCAAAAAAATAATGACAAATAAAAGTCATAAGAGAATTGAGATTCAATATACTAGGCCACTGGAGCTTATTCATTCCCATCTATGTGGGTCATTGACACATCAATCAATATATAGATTTAAACATTATCAATTTTATTGATTATTTCACTTAGATAAAAATCATGATTGTTATGTAGATCATGTTAGAGTCTATTGAAATGTTTAAATTCATCAAAAAATATGTTGAGAAAAAAATGAGGGCTCCATAAAAAGGTTGAGCACAGAAAATGGTTCTGAATTTACAATCAATACTCTTTAATATTATTTGATAAAGCATATTATCAATCATCATTATAGTTCTCCCTATAATCCATTGAAAAATGGTGTAGCAGAAATAATGAATAAGAGTTTATTAGAAATGGAAGGAAATATGTTATAAAAATACCAAATTTCTAAATTATAAGAGGGATATTTTGTATACTATTGTACATGTTCAAAATAGATAATTTTGATACCAAAAACCAACATGAATCTTTATGAAATGTGGTTTGATAAGAAACCTTTATTGAAATAAATCAATTTTTTTTGAAGTCCATGATTTCTAAAAATAAAAAATCCTTATTTGGGAATGTTTGATGAGAAAGCTAAGGAATGAAATTTTATAGATTATTCACCATATGGAAGATTTTACAAATGTTGGATAAAATGTTTAGAATTGTTATTAGAATCATATGATGTGAAGGTAATTGAAAATCAATGTTCCTTGACAATAAATGTTGAGAATGCTAAGGAGGATGAGATAATGAATTCAAACAAGAGTGTATATAATTAAAACAAATCTTTATCAAGATTAAAAAGAATTGTTTAGGTAGGAAATTTATGATGGGAAAGAAACATGGATATTTATTACAATACATAAACATGTTGAATCCAAAAAAACATTATTGGAAGTTAGAAGGCTCCATTTCAAAGGAGAAGGAAGTCGAGATTAGAAAATCAGACTTCACTTATCTCAAAATTTGAATCAGAATCATTTTTAGAGGCAATTAATAAAAAAGAATTGGTGGATGGTATTAATGAAGAGTTAGATCATACATTGAAGAATGAAACATGGGATCTTTTTTTACAACCAGCAAATAATATTTTTATCGGATCCAAGTGGGTTTATAGATATAAGTTAAATGAACAAGGTGATGTTTGAAGAAACAAATTTATGTTTGTCTGTAAAGGATATTCATAGGTGTAATGTGTGTATTTTGAATAGAATTATTCCCCATTTTCAATACTATAACTATTAGATTATTTATTTTAGTGGCCATATATTGGAATTAATATGATTATATAATAAAAGTAAATTTAGATATCATAAATGGTGATATTGCTCTAGATTTTTACATTGAACAACCTTGTGGGTTTCTACTTGATGAGGATGGAAAGAAGGTTTTTAAATTGAATAAATATTTATAAAGACTAAAATAAGATCCAAATGTTTGGTTTTAAAAACATAAAAATTGTGTGATAATGTTGAACTTTTTGTAAATGAAAATTTGATATGAACTTTATGTAAAATATGATGACTTCAGAGTTCTAATAGTATTTGTTTATTTGGATGATTTATTTTTTATTGGGGATAGAAAATATTTTTTAAAACATTTAATGAAAAAATGTAGAAGAATTTTGAAATTTCTATGTTGGGAGAATTAACTTTCTTCCTTAGATTACAAGTTCAATACACAGAAAAATTACATTTATTATCTCATGAAAAGGATTCTAGTTAATTGTTAAATAATTTTGGTATGGAAGAATCCAAATAATATTCAACTCCAATTTTAGTGAGGAAATTTTTTTATTAAATGGAATCATGAATAATTTTTAATCCAAAAGTATTTTTGAAGATTATAGAAAGTCTTATTTACCTTACAAAATCAAGTACCAATACGTTTTATGTTGTGAATTCATGTGCCACATATTAATGTAATCCTAAAGAATAACATATGTTAGATGAAAACAAGATTATGTGATATGTCAAAATAACACCTTCACATTGGTTAGTATATGAATGAAATATTGAGACAAAGTTTCATGGTTATTCTAAATCTGATTGGTCTCTAGATTGTGATGATAGAAAATAAACCCCATGAGGAACATTTTTCATGGGGGAATGTTATGTGATTTGGCATAGTAAGAAATAAATTTTAGTAACATTGAGAAAAAACTGAATATAAGTTTGTTGCAAATACTCAACCTTGTACTCAATTGTTGTTGATAAATGTTTATCCAGAAATTTTAAATTAAATGTTTCTAAACTATTGAATAAACATTATGATAATCAGAGTTAAATTGATCATTCTAAGAATATTGGCCATAATTTAATATCATAACACATTGATATAATGTTTCACTTTATAAAATAGAAAGTTGATGGTGGAAATGATTAATTGGAATAAATTTCAACAAATTATTATATTGAATATATCATTACAAAAGTAATGTAGATGGAATGGTTTGTGGAATTGAGGTTTACACTTCATGTTTAGCCTCCTCCCATGCCTTTATAAACCTCAAATGGAAACACCCCCACCATTCTTTTGATTATGTTGATTAAGGGAGAGGGAATATACCAACTTTTTTACTTTTTAAGTAGTTTTTACTTATCTTTCTTTTATGAATATGAAGGTACGATTATTATATAATGGGGGAGAGAAAAATAAATGTGAGAGAAAAAGACTAGTGAGAGAAAAAAATGAGAGAATAAGAAAAGTGAGAGAAGAAAAGATAAAAGGTAGAGTTTATCTTTAGATAGACCAAAATATTTCGTGCCACTGAGGGATGGAATTACGTCAAATACATAACATTATATAGTAGTTTGGTTTCAAGACACTCTCTTTTGAGAAAGTATTTGTTTTGATAAAAGTTTAAAAAATGATTTGTTTACAAAATTTAAGTTGTGAAAACAATTTAGAGTTATAAAAGTTCTTAACGAGGGTTGTGAACCAATCCAAAGTGGAGACTGATAAACCTTTGGGGTATTGTTTTAATGTATTTTACATTCCGAAAACAAACTATCTATGTAAAATAGTGTTTTTTATTTTGGAATAAGACCCATATCCATCGTAAGAAAGATTTATTGGATTAAGAGTTTTTATCCATTTGTGTTGGATTCATATCATAGGATCCAAAAGAGTTGGGGGAGGGAGAAATTGTTATTTGTTATAATTTCCCATATATTGTAATCATTTAATGAAAAATGTTTCTAAGGAAGGAATTTGTATTTTTACTAAAGAGGTATGTTGATGAAACTGAAGTCAGTTGTCATAATTTTTTCGTACATTTTAACCAAGTTAGATGATGATTTTCTAATTATAATGTTCTAACATATGATGAAAAAATTCATGATAATTATTTTTGATGAAATTGTGGAGGTGTTTAAATAATTTCAATGTTTTTGTATGAAAAATTCACCTTAAAGGGATATCCATCATAATGGGAGTTCCATCACAATGGGAAATCCATAATAATGAGAATTCAATCTGGTTCACTGAAAAGGATACAAAATTCAAAATCACTAAGAAGGATACAAAATTTAGATTCACTAAGAAGGATGTAGAATCTTGATTCACTGAGAAGTATACAGAATTCAGATTCACTGAGAAGGATACATGATTCACATTCATTAAAGAAAATATAAAAATCAGAATCATGGAGAAATAAATATAAATCGTATTGAGATAATTATGAAGAAGACTCTGAAAGAAAATTCTAGTTGTTTTATGAAGAATTGAGGAGGTGAAACATAAAATTAAAATTTTCATTAATATAAAAGAAATATAAGGAGTTTTGAGGAAGTTAAATTTTATGTTTTAAATTGGAGATATTTTCTATTCTTTAAAATTTGAGAAGTGGGAAAATATCTTTTGTTTTCCGCCTTTCTTTTCTGAGTCTCTAATAAATACTTGATTATATCATCCGTTCAATTGTGAAAATTCACATAAGTGAAAAAAGAAGAGTGCTAATGAAATAAATTGAATGTCATTAATAGCCCGAGATACCATGATGAGGATAAAATGGTGAATGTTTCTTTATTAGATTGAGAAAAATCGTATTGGGATATTTATATTGAGTCGATTGGATTGAGAATATATTATTCAGTCGATCATATTGAGAAAATAGTATTGAGTTGATTGGATAAAGAAATATCATATTGAGAATTTGAACAGGGTATGAGTTTTCCAGATTGAGAATGGGTTCAATTTATAGAGTCCATCATATTGAGAAAATCAAAACTAGACTCATCATATCGAGAGAATCAGATTGAGACTCCTTGTATTGAGAGAACTAGATGTAGCCAAATTGAACTATAGATTTAGACTAAGAAATTTTGGATCAATTTCAACAAATTATATTCTTTTGTTTCTCTTAATTGATTTTTATACAAACATTTTAAAATGGTGGGAGTCATTATAATAATTTATATCGGGAGATTGAAGGTGTCTAACTGGAGTTTGTACAATGTTTATTCACTTCATCATAATAGTTGATTTCCATATACCCATAAGAGTGGCTATGGGAAGGATGTAGGTTCACACGCTGAGGTAAAACCTTATATTTATTTGGTACTTCACATTATTTCTTACCTTTCATGTAAAAGAATAAACTAAATGATGATAAGGAAAAAATATTAACATGTTGAAGTAGTTATGTTTCTAATTTTTTTGAAACTTATATAAAGAAAACAACTGATTCACCCCCCCCCCCCTTCTCAGTTTTTATTTGATCCTTTGGAACTTAAAAATTTTCGATAACAAATATCTGCATCATTATTGGAAATTTATTGTTCATGATTTCAGCTAAAGATCATAGAGTGCGGGTTGAGGGCTGTTTTAAAGACAGTGTGTACCCTTTCATTAGTGAGGTGGGTGGATCCTTTTTTAATACATAAAACATTAAAAATATTACAATGTCTTATTCATTTGAAAGTAGCATAAAGTGGATGAATTATTAAATATAATAAAATTTACATTCAATATAACTGTGAAAAATAAAATTTTCAGAAGATAATGTGATATTTTATTCAGTATATTTAATTGTTTACTTCATCATTGACCCTTTTTAACCTTCGTTGATGTGAGAACATTTTTCTATATATACATTTAATTGTGATGAAAATAAAATGAGGCCACCATAAAGTTTTTAAAATTATGAATCCAAATAGTGAAATCATATCTAAAAATTCAATTTATAAATGTCAAAGATTTAATTTTGAAATAATCATTTAAAACCCAACATTACCAATTTTTAGTGAAATATAGTTTTAACCAAGAAATTGCATTTCTTCTCAATCCTATATTGTAACTGAAATAAAATGAATATTGAAAGATTTTATTGAATATATTATTTATATATTATTTAAAATAATTTAATAATGGTGGTAAATTAATTAATTAATTAATAAGAAAACTTATTTCTTGCATAAATGGTTTTTTTTTAAAATAACTTTTTAACTTAAATTATTTTATTTTTATCTCAATACCACTGATAAACTTATTATTAATTTTATTCAAGGGAAAATGATATTTTTTCATATTTTTAATATTATGGATAATAAAACATTGATGACAAAATAATTTCTAATAAACAAAATAGTTCAAAATAGTTCTTTATGATGAATTGTATAAACTAGGTGAACTAGTAATTATTTTTAAAAATTATGTATAATTAAAATACTATAAAATTTATTTATTTCATAATTTTAATTCATTATTCCCATATATTTAGGGTTATATGTTTCATAATAAATCAAACACAACTATTTAATAAAGAAAAATATATTCTAAAATCCTAGGGTGTCAAAATTAAAAAAAATCTTCCTCATGGGTCACTAGTGTACAATTTTATTAACCTGATTTTTTTAGAAAAAAAATTAAATCATGTCAGGTAATAATTTATGTTATATTATAAAGAAATCACTTATATAAAATATAAAAATTATTTAGTTATTTTATTCAATCTTGTAAACTTTCCTCAGGTTTGATTTATTTTTACCTTGATTATCAACAAATAATTAGATAATATAAATATTCAAATATCATTATGATATTGGATTATACTATTTCTACATTGATGAATATTGTAATATATGAGACCTAAAATTTGTAGAAAATTCCTATAATAATGAGATCAATTTCATTTTTGTGAAAATATCATTATGTAAGGAATGTGTGTTATAAAATTATTATTATACATTCCAAAATGTCATTTAATAGTAGTAAAAATTTCAAATTTTTAGAATTTCATGATATTTAATCCATGTTACATTTATTATAATCATGATATGTAAAAATTATATTTTTAAAAAATAATTACATATTAATAAATACAATTAATACGAATTGAATAATGTATAAGAGTTTAGTATTAATTAGAAAATTTGATTACAAAAACGAATTAAAAAATAAATATACAGTAGAAATAAATTCTGTATTTTGTTGATAATGAAAAATTAGGTAATACTATCTTGTAGAGGAAAAGGAAAACATGAAAACAATTTTAAAAAATATTATGTCGATGTATTCAACCAAAGGATAAGATAAAAAGTGGGATTTTGGAGTGATGATGTATGACATAAAAATAGCCATTACTAGATATGGTTATATTGTGATAGGGTATTGGAGTTATATCATTGAGTTAAGAGAGTAAAATTAGTGATACTATATTTTTTACTATTTATTCTTCTTTTAAATAAACCTATATATCCTATAATAATCTTGATAGAATCATTTATAAATTCACAAACTTTACCTTATTTAACAATATATAATGATTTCAATGTATAGAATTAATTTTCAAGGTTTTCTCCAAGGGAGGGAACTATATCATTTTCTATTTGGTTCTCACTGTGAATTATGATTTCAATTTAAAAATATTTTTTTTTATAGATTTTGGAAAAGGATGCACCCTATGAGGTAGGGTGAATATGTGTGTTGGTTGATTTAAAATTTTTCATTGATTACATTTCTTCTTCAGTTAGAATCGGGTTCCATTTTTGGTTGAAACATTTTAAACCTATCACACTTAATGAAATACATACTAAAACTATCAATGATATGAAGAAAAATAAAATATCCATTGTACACAAAGAGTTTTACATGGTTCGATGCAAATAGAGAAAACAAGGAGTATATGGAAAAATTGTATCTGTTATACCATAATCCCCAAATCTTCACGAGATTAGTGGATACAATGTTTCATGTATAGCCACATTGTGACCGAAATAATACATTTACAAAATCTGTTGTTTTGTTACTCCCCAGTCAGGGAACATTTCCACTTCTTCACTCAAATGCATTACTTTGGTGAAGGAACATCAATAGTTAATTTAAATATATGTTTATTAAATAGATTTAAATCATTATTATTCATCTTAAAATAGAACAAGACTCTATTTTCATTAATTTTATAATTTTACTCCCTTCAAAATCAATTCTCAATGAGAAATATATTTCACAGTTTTTTCATGTAGCGTTTACTTTCCCAAAAATGTATCATCCATTAAAATATCACTTAAAAAACTTATGTTCACATAACTGGGTTCTTGGTGTTTCAGACTAAATTATATTATTTGTGAATATTTGAGTTTCATTCAACATGAATATTTCAAAAATATCTTTTTGTTTTAATATAATCATGTTCCATTATTCATGACTTTTATTTTATCACTACTATAATGCTAATAAAATTCGTTCATGAAATATATTTCCATGTGAATACACTCAAAAAAGATTCATGTCCATGTTGAAATAGATCCTTTTATCACATTACTATTTCATATTTATGGCATCATAAAACACTTTCATAATCTAGAGCCTATGATATTCGTTAATTCTCTCTCACAAAAAATAAGGTGTTGGGGGGTTCAACCTACTATTTATATACATGGTCAACACTTTGTGTTACTTCCCTATGAGCCTCCAACATTACACAATTCATATTGGATTCATAGGAAAAATCAATGATTTGATACATCCTTTATTATTAAACTCACTACTAGTTCACTAATCCCATCTGTATTTGATGGAATCATGAAAAATTATTAAATCATTGAACATCAATTATTTTATGTTTCATTTAGTGAAAAACTCACATCTGTATCATGACATCTATTTGTGTTTCCTATGATGGAAACACTCTATCTACTACATACAACTCCATCATCATTAACACTTTACACTGTCTTAAAACCCATTCCCGTGAAATATATGTTCATTGAAACAGCCAAAAAAATTCATAAAATAATCAAAAATCCATGAAACATTTACTATTCATGAAACTCTTTTTAAAACATCATGATCCTGAAAAAAAAATTATGAGACCAACTTCAATATTGAATTTCACAAATCTTTATAAAACACCATTTAACTTTCACAAATCTTATGAACTAGTAATAAAATACAGTTTTCATTTTTATTATTTCATATTTCATTTCTCATTTTTCCTAAACACATTTCAGTTTAATCTTCTAGGGTTCTAAATTTTTGTTTTTGTAATCACTACAAGGTTTTTATAATCTTTATTCCCTAAAAAATGGTGAAATAAACTCCATGAGATTTTGGTTAAGTCTATGTCCTTAGTAAATCAAAAAATAATCCGAATCTTCATCCGAGAGAGATTAATTTTTCATTGGAATCGGTATTTTTCATTCATACATTTTTGAGTGATAATTATTCTGTAATGGAATAATTTTGCGGTATTCATCATTCAACTTATATAAATCACATTGGTTCTTTTCATATCATCACATGGTCCTAAAATGATCATTTATATCTTCCAAGAAATACTTATACATTTTTATGAATTTATCTTGATCATAACATCAAAATGAGAAAATTATCTCCTACTTTCATTATTCAACATTATGATATCCCATTGGTTCTATTCCTATCTTAACATAAGTTTTCATGGTTCAATACCATTCCAATACATTAGTCTTATTTTATGAAACTATGATTGAAATAAATCCCCAATGAAAACAAAATTTTGAATCAAAATTAACCCCTATGTATTTTATAATACCCTAGTATTTTATTATATAGTTCTCTATAAATAAATTTTATTTCATCCGTATATTTCTTTTCACACAACATCATGTTTGAATATAGCATGATATATGATAAGAATATTTTTATTAAAAATGATATTTATCACCAATCCTTTGAATAGAATGTTCAGGAAATGATATCTATAATAAGAAAAATGTATTTTTGATAAAATTATAAAATGTATTCATTTTTTTCGGTTGATTATAAATGAAAACAAAAATCTTTTGAAATTAAATATGATGTTTTTCAGATAAAATTTTCTGATTCATGAGAAGTGTTTTTATCTTATTAATTTATATTAATCACTATTTGTGAATGATTTTATTTAAATTTATATATTATATATTATGTAAAATGTTTTTAAATTCATCCAATGATTATTATATGCATGGTATAAGAATAAATATAGTTTTATGACTTAAATGCATATCTCGAATGAATGGATTTCATCGCATTTTTCATTTTTATTTTAAAATGATTATCTTACACATATCGATATTGAATCCTAAAAAATTATACCTTGATTTGAAATATGAGATTTGATTTCGGTAAAAAGGTCCATTTTTGTTAATTAGCAATAGTAACCATGGTATTGTTGTATCACCTAAATAATTTAAAAATGGATAAAATAGGAAAAAATCATTGGGATACTTATTTGAGATTTATATAACACCTATCTTTATCATATTGGATGAGTGTGGATCTACCTTTACGATAATAGACACAACCATAGCCCCCTTTGGTGCCAATTTTCTAGGATTTTGACCTCTATATTAATTTATGAAGAAAATAAATAAAAAATTAACTCTTTTGATATTATTATCTATAACATTTTTACATAGTTATAAATATATTATATGTTAGTTTATATATGTTTATTATAAATAGAAATTAATTTTTTTATCATTGAATTTTTTTGATAATTTTCTGTGTTTGAATAATTATCGTAAAAGCTTACACAAAGCTGACATCGTATTTATTCAATTAGAATAAAAATAAAATCACAGAAATTTAAAATCTTAAAATTAATATAATTTTTGTTAAATATTTTGTTAAAAAATATTATATATAAATATTATATATTAATAATTTTTTAATGTATTATTTTTTATTTATCTTTTAATAATTTTATTACTAATGTAAAATAAAATGAATTGTGTCCTAAATAGTAGTAATCATATTTTATGATGAATAATATTTTATTAAATTATTTATTAATCATAGAAATCATTAAATAGAACATTTATTAAGATAAATGTACTAAAATTTCATCACTTGGACGTTTATAAGGTTATTGATAACTTAGAAGAGAAATTATAACCCTGCCATATTAGACATTCATTTCCAATATTGAGATTAAAATTGATTAAACAAATAGTTAAAATAAGATATTAATTTTAAAATGAACCCTGAACTATTATAAATTTAATTATAAAATGATATTTATAAAATAACCTATTATAATTCGAATCTGTGTCTTTTTGGATGAATTTTACTTTGAAATAACTCTTTATATTTTTATCTTTATAATAATTTAATGTGCATATTATCCCCCTATTAAATGGAAACCATTTATATATTTTCTTAACACCTAATTAAGCTATATCTATTGACCAACCACTAAAATATTATCTTATAAAATTATCTGAATATATTATATGTTATTTTCATCATTAAAAAAATAAAGGAGCCTTGTTAATGGATTGAAATTTGGTTTCTAGAAGAAGATGTAATCAACTTACCCAAACTATTTAAATTTATTTATTCCTTTTACAGAATTAAATATATGTTTTTTATCATAAAATATTAATTTTATTTCCCTAAAAATACTTAAATGTAATTATTATCATGTGGACACGTTTATTCACCCTCTTTTCTATCGAATGAGAAGTGAAATTATCACACATGTGTATCTGTGGACTACCACCACACCATATTTAAACAATTAATTTTTCGTCACTATATTTTATGGATGGGTATTATAATGATTTTATTTACTATAAATTATATTAATTAAAATCATATTACTCATTAATTAAAATAAAATATTTACCATCTTACATTTTCATCTGTTGGAAAAGGAAAAACAATACTCATGCGTATGTTTGGACTACCACCTCCAAGAAGTGATGTGACCAGTTTTTCATTTATGAATAATAGGGATGGTAAAAAGTATATATTTAATTAATTTATAAGATAAAAATAAAATATAAATTATATTTCAATTGGAATTTTTTATTTTCCTTTATTTTATTAGCTACCCTATCAAATTCGAATAAACATTCATGTGTATATAAAACATATCTTATTCATGAATAATATAATTAATTTTATTATATATACCTTTTATGGATGAAAATATATATGTATAATGATTATATATAATATTTAAATCATTTTTAACACTCTGGGGATTATTTAACTATGAACAATGTATTATGAATAGAACTACCAAACTGAAATTATCCTGAAAATTTAAATAACACATGCCTGGAAACTACCATTTAAAAAATGAATTGTTAAATTATTAGTGTTGTAATGTCATAATGGATCATATATGATATTTTAAACATCAAAATGTATATTTATTAAGGTTATAATATAATTAAATTTATTATATATGTGGTTAATGTGATTTCAAGGAATATCGAAGTTGAGGTAACGGTTTTCCATTATAATCTCATTTTCCCATGGTTGTTTATGGTTATGTTTTTGATGATGTAAATACCAGAATTAAAAATTAAGGAAAACATTAATTTTCATCCCTTATAGATATTTCAAGATATTAAATTATTTACATTAACTTTCCTCTCTTTAATTAATCACTAAAATAAACGAATAATTTTAATGAAAAAAATATGTTTTACTATTTTTCCAGTAATATTTTTATTCCATGTCAATGATTTCTAAAAAAAATTCATGAATGATCTTACTATTCCCCAAATTACTTTTCAATTCATTTACACCGATTTTTTTCTTTTTAAAATTTTATTAAAAGTTAAATTCATATTTTCCCAAAAAAATGTATTTTTGGGTTTTTACCAAAAATATTATACAAATGCTTTCTTAACATACATAATATTAATAGAATTCCCACAGCTATAAAAACTAAAAAAATAATATTAAATTATATATATCTAAGACTCTTTTCAATTAATATATTTTCTATAATATTTTAGAAATTTTTGGATCTTAAATAATTAATTTCAAAGTGGAACTTGTATTTTTTTAAGATAAGTTATAAGTGATCTTTTAAAGGAAACTTCATAAAAGGTGGCATCCCATTATTTCACTAATATTTAATTAGGGATATGATCAAATGATACCATCCTTATTATTTTTATATATTTTTTATTATGATGATTTGGAGATGTTTATGAAACACATTTATTTTCAATGGGTTATGTTTTGATGAATTATATAAATATCTATAAAAAACATTTCCCATTAAAATTTTATGATAAATGATGAAATATTTAGGATCATGTAGAATAAAAATGAGTGGATTCAGATTTTCTATGTGTGGACACAAAATTATATATTCCTCGAATTCATTGGGTAAATATTGATATCTCATGAAATAATAAGGACCGGAATGGGTACCGATACTAGTTCAATTAGGGACTCTATTCACAATAATAGTTGTGGGTGCGACATTTACTAATATTATGGACTATGGAGTGAACCCCTAGACAATATGATACTTTTTTAAGAAATCCCTAACTACTAAGGAAATTTTTTTCTATTCTTATCCATATAAAAATAACATATGTCTCATTAAAAGATTATGATCTTATGGATCACGTTTATTATTTCCTTTAAGATTCATGTCCTACAAAAAATCTATATTTTTTACCGAACTCAAGATAATGATATATGACTTGATGTGTATTTTTATCAAATATTATTCAAATGGACACATAACCATATTATAATGTTATTTAAAATCATTCATTTATATCTATATTTTTTTACCATTACTGATCATCTATTCTTACCCTTTTTAATGTTTCCTTTCTCTAATACATGAAGAATAATTTTATGTATGATTTCTCTATGAAGCATGCTAGTATTGATGAACTAAGTAAGAAATAATTAATAACTCTTATGAATTTGTTTTTCTGTGCAACCTAGTTTCCAAATACTCAAAACCTATATTATTATAGCATAAATTGTAATTTTATTTATTGAAAATTCATATTTAAAGATGTAATATATATGAATCAAAAATTTGTATTTCTACAATTATTATCATAGAATAGTGTAGTAAACCTTAGAATCTTGGGTTATAAAATGTTACTAATAATCCTTAAGATAATCTTTAATATAATAAAACATCCTATATTATGGTAATGAGGGATAGAAAAACATATTTTTCTCCGTACAACAATTATACATTTCTTTGTAACACATACATCCATGTTTAGTAAAACTGCAAGTATTTCGGCTATAATTTCTTGCTCATCATTCTAGTGCACATTAATTGTTCCCTTACTACACACCAAGGTTGACACTCCGATGGGATATTCCTAGGTTAATTCACATTTTCATTGTGAATCATTTTGAATCATTTGAATATATAATGACCATATATAACCTTCAAAAAAACTAAATTTTCTGAAACTCAAAAGAAGGCATAAAAATTTATACACCCTTTAAATTAATTTTCAATAATAATTACTTCGATTAACTATTCATTATATTCATCCAAAAAATTATAGCTTTACTAAGTTACTGAGGATAGAGCCATGATGTTGAGGTGGTGGAATATATGCTAAAATATTAAAAGTATATTATTTATATTAGTTGAATAAATTTTTTTATATCACAAAACTACTCTAGGGATTCTTGTTCATAACCCCAAAGATTATATATTGGTTCTACCTGAATAGCCTGAATGCATTCATTTTTTATTTATTTTTTATAATATCCCTTTTAAGGGTTGTAGGGGAACTCATACATGGCCCATAGGCTTAGTGACACATTACATGACCCGAATGCCTTAGAACAATTATCCCAAAATTACTGAATGGAACTTCCCCTCCCCGTCATATATCATGATGATAGCTCTCCATCTTCATAAGTCTCGTCATCTGGTGATCATTTGAAGAGAAGAACATACCCGGTACCGATGGAAATACCATACCATATCTTTCTTCCAATTTATGTTTGTGGTGTTTTTTCTTACAAATATCATTTTCACCCTTTATATGAATATAAAATCACACATGATATTCAGAACCAATGTATAGTCTTGTATCAATGTGATGATAAATATGAACATACAATGAAAATGACAACCATTAAATGATTATACATTACTATCCAAAAGTAGTTTTTATCCCTGATGGTTGGGGTGAAACTAAAAAATGATTATATACCTATTCAGAAGGTTGTGTTGATGTCTCTATAGATGAGTTTCTAGGTTTTTTACAAAATAGCAATGTTTTGTTTTCAATATAACTCATACCTATTTATACATATGTTTAAAAGAATATATATAGAATGAAACATTTTGATTTGTAGGAATTGTTGTATTATATATATGAGAATCATAAAATGTGATTTATTCATGCATGTATGTAACCACAGGATGAACATGTTAATTTTCTAAGAAGAAGGATGGACTGATGTGACTCTACATTGATTATCGAGAATTTAAAAAAAAATTAAAGAAATTTATTCATCTACCACTTGTTGATTAATAGTTTCATTAAATATGAAGAGATAAGTACATTTCCATGATAAAAAATTATTATGGATATCATCAATTAGGAGTCAAAATGTTTATATACTAATTAAAACATACTTTATGATGTATGGAAACTATGAATTTAAAGACATTCCATTTTTTCTTACAAAATCATGATCCATAATTGTGAATTTAATGAATAGATTATTTAGAGAATAACTTAATATATTCAAGGAATATTTTATAATAGATATTCATACATATTCAGTGAGTAATAGAATAAATTATAGAGTATTATTTCCCTATATATCATATGTTAGGTGAAGATATATTCATAATTTACGAACTGTAAATTGTAGCTAAAGAAGGATTTATTTTGGGTCATATAATTTCAATCAAGGTCATATCTATGGATCCATCAAAAATTGAGGTTATTGAACATTATCCTAGAAAAACCTCTATGTCTTTGATCTATATTTTTATTGGTTTGGTTTGATATTTTTGATGATTTTTATAGAATTTCTGAGAACTATTTACTCTAATAAAAATATTAATTTGAATGTATTCATGTTATATTAGACATGTGAATGTGAAGAATTTTTCCAGCATCTAATGAGAAGTTTTTTCATTGTACACGTTGATTCAATAACTTATAGGGTATAAGTCATTGTAATCAATAGTTATACTTTTAATACGGGACATAGATGCATCCTCAAGTAGAATGATTTGGTTATAGGTTATGTCTTGTGAAAATTGAGTGATTATGATCAGAAATACCCAACTCATGAGTAGTAGTATGATGCATTAATTATTGCATTAAAGATATGGTGAAATTATATTTAATAATATTATTTTAACATATACATAGATAAAAAGGTATTAATTATATATTAGGTCAAAATAGTTTAATATATAGGGTAAGATGGTTAGAGTTGATTATAGATTATGACTTCTCCACAATTTACCTCCATGGGAAAGTAAAAAAGTTGGAAGATTGTATGAGTCGAATGAATAAATCTAGATTATCAATGGTTATATAAAAAAATATCCATTATTTTTGGATTTTCAAGGTCTTGATCTTTAAATATTAAATTAAGATTAAAACTCTTATATTTATCAAATGAATTTACAACCATCTATCCATGTAGGGATAAAAGAGGTGTAGAATGATGATGTGGATCAATAAAAGAAGGTTTTAATTTTTCCTGAGTTTAACCTTGACTTCGATGGAATGATAAGGTTTAGGAACCAATTATTCATTCAATAAATACTAGACATGATGATGGAGATATTTGAATAAGATCTTATTTCATCGTTCTCTTTCAACCATGATATATGATGATATATAGAGATCAAAAGGAGTATTTATAGTACAATAACATAAAGAGATATATTGCAGAGTGTGTATAATGAATCTTAAAATGTCAAAATTATATGAATAAGAGATATAATAGTAGGGATATTCTATAACTATTACACATTTGATAATGGAAATGGGAAACAACGCCATGGATTCGGTTATCGAATTCCACAAAACATCTAAAACCCATAATGTTATTTAAGTTATAGTTAGTCGCCTTACGGAGCCAACACACTTCATTTTCCTTAAAGGATATCTTTCTCTAGATATACATAACATGATATTAATTATAGAAGTGGGAATGTTTTATGGAGTTCCACGTTATATTGTATCCCATTAGATTCTATGTTTTACCTCGATGTTTTGGAAAGTTATTTAGGACGATCATGAAAAAAAGTATAGTTTCATTACTCTTTATCATCCTTTGAAACATTTTAAGTATTTAATAACCATTAAATCCCTATAGGATAATATGAGATCTTCTTGTATGTATTTATTTGTTTTTGGGATAAAAACATTCTATAGTTGACTTTTCATACCATAATATGTTTAACATGAGAATTCATATAAATCCTTACATATCCCTATATAGAAATAAGTTTTAAACTCCAACATTATGGAATGAAATTGTTGAAATAATAAAATTAGGACCTAAACTATTAGAGGATATGGTAATGAAATTCAATTCCATTTAAAAATAGATAATAGGATATTATATGAGATAGACCATTTTTGCTGACAATCGGCCACTAGATTATGAGTTTGATATTGGTGAAATGTTATTCCAATGAATTTATCCATTAATGAAGGTAATTTTATTTAGATGGAATGTAAAGTAGATACATAGGTTTATTATACCCTTCGATGTTCTTAATTTATTAGGGGTGGTATCTTATCACTTAGTGATTTCAATGAACCTCTCTTAAGTTCTCTATTTTTGCCATGCATATCTCATGAGGAACTACGTACCTTACCTATCAAATGTTTTGAGCTCGGAGGTTGTACCAATTATGCATGATATTAACTATAATGAAAAACTTGTAGAAATCAATGATTTTTTAGATAATGTGCTCTGGTACAAGACAATTTACCTTGTTATAGTACTATGGAGGAATCAAAAATTCAAATAAGGTGCCACAGAACCCATGGACATGATAAAAAAGAGATATCCTCATTTTTTGTATCAAAGTTATAGAATTTAAATAGTGAAATTATTTTTTTATTGTATAGTTATATATATATATATGTTTTATTTCATTTATATAACTATTTCACGTGCAACACCTACTTTAAATGGACCATGAAATAATATAGAAAAATATTATTTCACGTGAAAATTTTTATCAAGATTTTAGATTGGTAGATATGAATATGAGTAACTAAAATAAGAAACTTGTATGCTTAATACATGTATAAATTGAATGAATTAGTAATAATTTGATTATAAATGAAAATAAAAAAATAAATTTAATGTAAATGAAAAGTATTTCTAAAAAATGTCTTTATGAAACATCATGTCTATAACTTAATAAATTATGACAATAACAATTGGAGAATGTTCTTTTTGAAATGTATATATAATATATTCAATAAAGGTGTTTAACATTCATCTTGTTTTTTATAGCATTGTATCTGTATAAATCCATCTTAAAGATTAAGAATGCATTTTTATAATATATGGTTTGTTCGCATCATTGAAACATATTGTAAAATTAACTTCATCCACCAAAAGAAACAAAAACAAAAAAAATTGGTCACATATTTGGAATCAAAAATCATAATTTGGTAAAATGTTGTATTTTATTTTTGTTCATTATGAACAATGTCCTTTTTATATATTTCTCAAATCAGAATAGGTAAAATGGGTAATATTTTGTTAATCCATTGATATAAGGATTTAATATATCTATAAATTTTGTATTTATACTATCAAATGAGGGGGTTCCATACATTTACAACAACATCTATAATATACAGCCACTTGGTACAATTTTAATTGATTATGACCCTTATATTAAATTAAGAAAATAATACATACAAAATTTCACACTCTTGACATTAATAACACTAAAAGTTTTACATAAGAATGAAAAGATGAAGATTTTGGATAGAAACTTTTATATAAAATATAAATTAATTTTATTTATGATATTTTTATGTCTAATTTATAATGAATTATTAATTACTTTAAATGATTATACAATTCCAATAGAGTATTTATTCATTTAATTAAATAATAATATAATTGATTATAAAAATATTAAAAGTGATGTAATTTGGGTGAATTATTATGTTACACTTATTTTGTATATAAAATAAAATATTAGGTATGTTATCCTTGTTTGGATCTGAATTCTCTTCTTTCAAGTTGTCTTTAAAGTCAAATTAAATTAATAGTTTGAAAAATGAAATTTATTATATTTTATGAAAATAATATTTTTTAAATTATTTCTGAAAATATAAAAAAATTGATTGATTGAAAGAAGAGAGAGAAATTGTATGAATGAAATCCCTTATAAATTTTATATCTAATTTCTACATTATATGTAAAAATATATTCCTTTAATAATATTTAACTCATTAACAATTTTAAGATTAAAATTGGTTAACCAATGTATTAAAACAATTCATATGGTTTATGATTACAAAAGAAAACTATATAAACTTCACTAGATGATATTATTATAACCATATCCTATTTTTATTGTTTATCTAGCCATTTTGAATCATTTTTATTAAGGATCGGTTATCGATATTTTAATCCTTTTAGTAATTCCTTGTGTACCTTTTCCATCCTATATAAAAGGGGACCCCTTCTCTATTTTCATCACACCACATTACACCATCTAGGTTAACCAACAACTATAAAATTATATAATCAAATTCCCTTGAAACAATTTATAAGTTATTTTATTCTCAAATAACCATTAGAAGAGTCATTGTAAAATTATCTCCAAGAGGACTCTTGATGAAGTGGTAATCATATAACCTGAACTCCTTCTTTTTATTTACACATCTAATTCCTTTAAAACCAGGATATTCATCATAAAATAATGAATTATATATCATAAATATAATTAAATTTTATTATGATCATGATAAAAAAAATTATTCACCATATATTCCAACTAATGGGATTTGAAAGTATCGATCATTTTTATGTGTGGGATACCACCTTTAGGTAATGATGATATTTATTTTTCATAACCATCATTCATAGATTATTATTATGATGGTTTTAATGTTCATATATTATATTTATGATATTATTGTGAATCGGGATGTATAATATCATATCTAACAAATTTCTATCCATTTTTTTTAAATTGATAATGTCGCTCGTGCATACGTGTGGACTTCCACCTCCACAAAGCCAGGTGATTTCTTATTCATTTACACTAACCACGAATGGTAATTTTAAAATATTTAAACAATATATAGTATATAAAATAAATTATAATGATAAATTAATTTTTAATTATTATTTTAATTTATTTCTTTATATCCATTGATATGTGAAAACAACGTTCATGTTTACATATGACCTACCATCTCCATGAATGGTGAAATCCATTTTTATATATCTAATTTTTTATGGTTATTAATATATATGTGGGTATATATATATATATATATTTAATATATATGATATTTATATCATTTTGAAATATATTTAGGTGATGGGACTATGATCAAAGTATAGGGACTAAAAACTACCGGACATAAAAATCCCTAAAAATGAAACAGTTAACACCATGAAATGAAAATTTAAATAAATAAATATTATGAAATCATTGGGGAAATGATATAATTGGGTCATATATTGTATTATAATAATTTAACTGAATCTTATATATAATTATGCTAAATTAAAAATAATTTTATTTGAGAATAAATTTATTTTTATACAATTCAAACTCAATGTAAGGATTTTATGTTACAATACCATTTTTTAATAGGATTATTTATGATTAAGTTTTCTACGGTTAAATTTCATGAAATTATTCTCAAGATTTTCATTAATTTTATTAACCAATTGTTTTTATTGAGAATTCATGTTTTCATATTACTTTCCCATCTTAATGAACATGAGATTGCAAATGTATATTTTTATAGGAGGATTACATTATTTATCTCTTCAGTTCTGAATCTTTTTCTTATAGGTCCATGTTTTCTAAAAAAATTAATAGTGTTTTTAATATTCACCAATGATTTTTTAACATCATTTTCACCATTTTTTTAATTTTTTTAAAAAAATTAAAATGGATATTCCTGTCATGTTAAAATTGAGTTTATTTTGAAATTTTATAGAAAATATGACATGAATCATTATTTTATCATAAATTATATAAATGGAATATCCCACCACCTTGAATAATAAATACCTAGCTGATTATTTTACATATTTCAATTTCTTTCAAAAAACCCATTAAAATTTGTTAACATTTGGGAAGTAAAATAAACACTTTCATGGTGAAAAGTGTATTTTAGTTAATAATTGTTCCAAATGATCTTTGAAAGAAATTTTCATAAAACATCAAATACTTTGATTTTACTTATTCTTTATTGGTTATTTAAACCAAAGTTATAATACTTATTATTTCATAGGATGGTTTATTATTATGATGATGATATGATTATGAAACCCATGTAATATCAATAGGGTATGTTATAATGAATTATTTTTGTGTTTATGAACCTATTTATTATTCTTATTTTCAGATATATGATGATTTATTTAGGATCTTTTGGATCACATATGAATGAATTATTATCAATGATTATAAGACCCCATCCTTAAACCTTACTTAATCTTGAGTTATTACAAGATTACACATTGAGGATCTTTTCAGGTTTAGAGTTTTAGATAATTAGATCATAAAACTTGCATTACATTCCACATTTAAACAAAGTGGTTACATAAAAGATAGTATTCATGTATCCCATCAACGGAAACATATTTAAAATAAAACATGGATTCTTTCTTGACACTTCCTTGACACTATCATAATATCATGTACCATTACCTTGACCTGTAAAAATTATTTCAAAAACTTCAGATGAGCATAAAAAGCTCAGTAAGGGTTATAAAAAGTATGGAAAGAAAACATGAGTACATATATACATAAGAATGAAATCATAAATTACCCATAAAACATAAGAACATTAACATACCTCATAAAATCATGAATAATCCATAGAAATCATAAGACATAAAGGTAACTTGAGGCATTCATAACATTCTTACGTAGGGAGTAACCCTCTTGGTTACGTTTGGAATACCCATCATAGTATATTCCCAAAATCTCTTCGTAGAAACCTTAACGTTTAACTCCTTCGCGTTACCCAATGCATTGGAGAGCTATATCGGGCTCACCCGCCCTTAGTTTATCACGGAACCACCCATCATCATAAACAATTACCAAGAACCATAAGGTAATCATAGAACATAACTTAAGCATAAAGGAAATATAACATTTCCACATTACAATAATAATATAACATTTTAAGATATTGAAATAATGAATCCATTCTAAAAACCATTTTCAAAACCATTTAAAACATTTAATAAAGAGAATATTAATTCAAAGTGTCCCATACCACATTGAAGCTTTTCACATTTTAAACCGTTAATATCCATATAAATAAATCCTTAAAACCATTTTGAAAACATGGATAATTATGAAAAATATTTATAATAATAAATCATTAAAACATTTAAAACGATATTTTAGTTAAAGGGTTTTTAACAAAATGAGAGACACTTGAATACAATAATTGAGAAATAACATTTAATAAAAACTTTATAATATCATGAGAATAAAGGGATTAATGATATAATATTCCAAAGGACAGTATATACACCATATAAGAGTGAATTGGTGCGTAACAACGATGAAGTCTCAAAAGAAATGTAAATAGAGATGAAATCCATTATAAAGATGGTATCCTTAAATTAAGGATAAATCAATATCATAATTATGTGTGAAAAATATAAACACACCCAATATAAGTGTATATTAAGTGTAAAATAATCAAAGGTCATTCACACATATTCAAAGGATGAAATATTCAATAACTACATGTTGAACCCAAAGAAATCGAAATTGGGTTAAGAAGTTCCCTTGACAGCCTAACGACGTCACATAGAATTTTAGAAAAAGAGTTGATGAGAGAGATAAAGGGTATCTCATCACTTGGACATAATATTTACGGAAATAAGGATATATAAGAAAATATCCCCATATAATAAGATGAAAATTAAAATACATAACAAAAGAAGTCTTTTAAAAATAGGTGGATGAAAGATTCCCTTACCGATTTGGGTAACTTTCGAAACGTACACCCCATGAAAGAATGACTATACAACATTGATGTAAATACTCAAAAAAAAATTATGTTACACAAAGAGTAGAATAATGGACAGTACATACACCACTCAAAAGGAAATATTGGAAAATGTAGCATGAATCTCACGAAAACACAAAGTGAGATAAAAATCCCCTTACGAAATTTCGGCAGCCTAACGGCACCAATTTAAACTTCCAAAATGGACTTATGAGAGAAAATAGGGTCTATAATCATATGAACATAAAAATTACAGTAATATTAATATAAAATAACATCTCAATCATAAGAAAGACGAGCTTAAGAGGAATGATATAAAAGAGTGTACTTAAAAAGAAAGAGGGGGTAGGATCCCTTACCTCGGGTCCGACTTGACTCGATCGTTCTTTAACCTCATGAATAATAAACTTAAGTTAATTTCTACTTGCTTAAGAACCTTTTTCAAGTTCATTATTCCTTTTATATCACTTAATAACATTCTATGAAAACTATGTAATTATTTAAGTTAACAATGGTCGTTTTGTAGATCATTGCTACTTGAGTAAAAAAAATAAACTCTTTAGAATTACAATTTGTTCATGTGGAAAAATATATATTATATACAGAATTATATTCATTATTTATATATCATATATATCATATATATCCATTATATACATGCATTTATAATATTACATAACATTTAGAGGTAAGAAATGAAATACACCGTTCATGGAGACGGTAAGCCGTACGTACGCATGAACACTACCTCTATTTCTATTTCTTATTTAATGGAATTAAAACGTAGTGATACATAATAGTATTATAATTACAGTATGGTATAATATATAATATCATTAAATCTATCCTTTATACGTACCACATATGGTATTAACGAATCAAATCACTTTGAGGGGGCGGTAGTCCGCACTTCCTAAAATGAAGATATCGCGTTTAACCCTAATGGAAACCATAAAGGTATGATATAAATGAAAACATACATAAGCTTAATTAAAACATAAACATATTATATATCATATATAAATATAGTGATATCTTAATGGCCACCTTTGAGGGTCTTAAAAGAATATTGAATAATCATCGTTTCATGAGGCAGAAATTCACCATCCACAGAAACCGTATGTTCTTTAACCATTAGATGTAGTTGTGTGTAATTGTAGCTCTAATATTATTATAACAAATCCTATTATATTAAAGATACTGGAGTTATTACAAAATAAATGAATAAAAAGAGTTTAGGTGGTTGGAGAAGCAAAATAAAACAAAAGAACACAAGTGAAGACATTACCTTAAAATCGGGTATCTCTCTTTGATTTGAGCTCAAAGGCTTCCTTGGGAAGACTTATTCCCAATGTGAGGCTTCTATGAGTAAGATAGGGATTTGGAGAGAGAAAATCAGAATGGGTCGGCCGAGCCAAAGGCTTGAGAGGTGCGGGTAAGGTGGTAGAGGTGGGGGACTTTTATAAGAGGAGAGGAGGGGCACTCTTGGAAAGATACAAAATGTTACATTATTCTCACATGCGTTTCGGATTTTAAAGGACCCACATTGATGTATTTAAAGGATAAGGTAGTAAGGGTTCTAAATATACTCATCCAATAGGTCTTTGATAAGTGTAAGTTATAAATTTAACATTATCTTTTCATTTTATTTAAATCCTTTATTAATGAGGTAATCGATGCATCATCATGATGTGATAAATAATTTAATTTATATAATGTCTAAAAATTATAAAAAAACTATAATGATGTAGGAAATCTTTTTATCTTTCTAATTAATATTTATAGTCAAAAATATTACTTGTATAGCCCCATTTAAAATTTCTTTTAGTAAAACAACTCATGCTTGTGACATTTTTATTTTAACTTTAAATAAAAAGTTATTTACGTCATTTTCCAACCAAAGTGGCTCCATGGGGTCCCCAAGTTGACCCATGGATTTTCTTGGTCGGCCATGACACATACAATGAGGGTAGGACATGTGTCTAGGTCATTTCATATTATTAAAACATTATTTTTACCTTAAATTACACTAATTACCTCTAATCGCGATTAAAAACTTAAAAGTTACTATTCACCAAAAAAATTATTTTAATCCCATTGAGCCACATTTTACATCCTAATTAAAACCATGTATATCGGATTTTTGAAATTTAAATCACAGAAGTGGTAATGTTTCATTTAAACGAAAAAATCAGTTTTTAAACTAGCACTTAGTGGTTTCACTATTCATCAAAAATTGATGTTTTTCAGAAAAATACCAAAAATTCACCCTAAGGTATATTTAACATTCCAAATTCAAAAATGATGTCTATTTTAAAAAATTAAAAACATATATGTTGCATTAATTAATTTAACAATTAATTCCTTCTGTCAAAACAAATAGCGTGTTTTTAAGAAACAATATCTATTAAAAGATTGACACTAGTTTAAGTCCAATTTCAAAGTGAAATTAATTCCAATGACCACCATCAGATTAAATGGTAAAAATTTATTCTAAAAACACTTTCATCTAAATTAAAAATATAATCTATCCATATAAATAAATCAGATTAAAAGGAGGTTTTGAATTAAAAATGCATCATTTTCAATAAAAATGATCTTTATCGGAAAAATAAAGAAATTTTACACAAAGTAAATTTTGATGTCCAGATTCTAAAGAAGGATTTTATTTTTTCAAACACAACATATAAAATTGTCAAAAGTATATTTAAAAAGGGTTCTCCATCAAAAGATGGTTAATCGACCTTTTAAAGAATATTAGAAGATTTATGCTTAAAATTGGATTCATTTGCATTTTAAGCCTCCAACGTTTATTGGATAAAAGTAAAAATATTTGACAAACATATATAATCATTTTGTAGTTAGTTCTGTTCATTCCCACAATTACAATGGATAGGAGTTAACTACCTTTTAAAATAATATTATTTTATTATTAGAGTGCAATGTTAGATTTTAAAGAAACTCGTTGTTGTGTATTTGGTACGCCCTCGAGCATAGCATTCCCTTTAAAGTAATATTAATATTTTATTAAAAAATATGGATAAATATGAAAATTTCGTATTCTTTATTTACCTAGGGTGTTACATCCTACCCCCCTTTTTGGGAATTGCGTCCTCGCAATTTTAAAATTGGGCTTGGAAGCTTCATTGAAAATCCCACATCGGAACAAGAGTAAGTAAAACTATCACTTTAAAAAAATGGGAGAGAAGTACAAATGTCCCCGAGTTAACCCATACTAGGATTCCAAGTATGAAAATATGGATATGGAGGAAAAAACAAAGGGTCATGTTCTTATGGAGAGTGATATTAAACATGTCTAGGAGAAAGTTAACAATAAGAAAATCACAATCTTGTGATGGGTTAAACGGTATTTGATTCCCCAGTAGGAAAAATTAACAGACAACATTTTTGTTTTAAGTTACTTTTCATTGAGGAATTTATTTATGAGCTTAACTAAAACATTAGGAAGAATGCTTAATTGTCATGTTGACTTTCAACTTTTACTAGATTTCTTACACGAACTCATATTTTCTTTAAAAGACGAGTATTTAGGATTACATGTTCACATTAAGAGAGCTATAATCAACTTATAAAGAATAACCTAATCGACAAAAGATAACTATATACTTCCCATGTATTTAGAACTTAACCAAAACTAAAACCAAAAAGGTTAGTATGAGATCAGATAATACCTAAAAAGGATAATCCTTTATAAAAAAAAATCTATTCTTAATCTCCAAAATTTTTCAAACAAAACCCAAAGTTCAATAAACACCATTCAATAAACATCTATCCATAAAATTCTACAAATTAATCCAAACTAAGTTTGAAACCCAATTATCTGAAGGATTTAATCACATAGTCTCCTAAGATAAATTGTAACATTTTTCTCCAAAATAACATCAGTTACTCTTACAGTCTCATACTGAAAAGTAATTAACCTAATCACATATCCTCCATGATAGGATAATCATTTCCATTGATAACCAAAAATCAACTTACTCTTAATTCATAAAATCATCTAACTAAAAAGAATCATTCAAACTAACTAGGGACTTCACGTAGTCCAGTGGTAGGCAATAAATACCAGTTGTACTTTGGTTGTGGGTTTGATTCCCGCAGCTTCGTCCGACGTGACGGGTTGTCACACGGTCTATGTGTTGTCCCTTTTCAAAAACTATATAATTTTATAACATTCCTCAAAAGAGATAAATTCATCAAAAATAACCATAACATATTTTAACCACAAAGGTTATCTGATAACATCCATGTTGCAACCAAAAATGTATTAACCAGTAATTGCCTCAAATTCAAGGATCATATAAACCCAAATGGTTCTTTATAACTATATCCACAAAAGAAAGGATAATTATTACTTGAATAAAATTTTCGTATATCAAACATCAGGGTTACTATAAAAAGTATTCTAATGTAACCCCATCATCAAAAGAGACTTATACATCTAATAATTTCACCATCCTAAAATCTACCATAACTCTTGAATCCCTTATATGATGACTTTTTACTCATTCCACATTCTTCATGATCCATTATCCATTACTTTTCAACTTATTCTGAAATACTTATTCCCTACAAACAAAATCATGAATCATATCCTAAGATTCCAATAATAGGAAAACATATGTTAAGAAATAATTCATTCCTTTCATTCTTCATTGTCAGTTTCTTCATCCTCAATCGGAATGGCATTAGGTATTGGTAAATGAATATTTATACGATCTTGGTGACCCCATTCCCAAAACTTCTTCGTAGGACATGTGTTTGCATAATGACCATGCACACCACATTTAAAACATTCAATTGATCCTTCAAAAATAACTTCTTTCCCTTTCCTAGAGTCAAATAGATGCTTCCTTTTTCCATGGCAGGTTCTTGCTTTATGACCATCATTTCCACATTTATAGCATCTTTCTGTCCCTTTGAAACATTTTCCTATGTGTTTATTTCCACATATTTGACACATAGGTTTTTTAACATACTTACCTTTATGATTACTACCTGAACATCCGTAGGGATTTGTTTCTCGCATATATGATGACTTATAAAAATCACTATGGTTTAGGTGGTCAATCATGTCTCCATATGGTTAGTTGAGGATAACCACAAGATTTCTCATTGCAGCTCCCATATCATTCAGTTGTTCTTTCAAAAAACTGTCACAGTTTTCTTCAAATGCACTATTACTTTGGTGCCTTCTAGATCTAGCCATTTACTAAAACCAAAAAGGTCAGTGTGAGTATATCAGTAAAATTATCAAATAAAAAAAAGGAATATAAAGACCAATATATAATTATCCAAGTTATCTCAAACACTTTCTAAATTTCAAAAAAAACGATGACTCCATATAATATACTAAGCATTGGGGTTATACACAACTTGTCACTTTTTCTTAAACAACACTCTAACCTATAAAGTTATCTAAACCGACCTCTGATACCAACTATAAGGCCCCATCCTTAAACCTTACTTAATCTTGAGTTATTACAATATTACACATTGAGGATCTTTTCAGGTTTAGAGTTTTAGAGAATTAGATCATAAAACTCGCATTACATTCCACATTTAAATAAAGTGGTTACATAAAATATAGTATTCATGTATCCCATCAATTGAAACATATTTAAAATAAAACATGGATTCTTTTTTAACACTTCCTTGACACTATCATAATATCATGTACCATTCCCTTGACCTGTGAAAAACATTTCAAAAACATGGGATGAGAATAAAAATCTCAGTAAGGGTTATAAAAATCATGGAAAGGAAACATGAGTATATATATACATAAGAATGAAATCATACTTTACCCATAAAACCTAAGCACTTTAACATACCTCATAAAATCATGAATAAACCATAGAAATCATAATACATAAAGGTAACTTGAGGCATTCATAACATTCTTGCATAGGGAGTAACCCTCTTGGTTACGTCTGGAATACCCATCACAGTATATTCCCTAAATCTCTTCGTATAAACCATAACGTTTAACTCCTTCGCGTTACCCAATGCATTGGAGAGCTGTATCGGGCTCACCCGCCCTTAGTTTATCACGGAACCACCCGTCTTCATAAACAATGCCCAAGAACCATAACGTAATAATATCACATAACTTAAGAATAAATTAAATATAACATTCACACATTACAATAACAATATAACATTTTAATATATTGAAATAATAAATCCATTCTAAAAACCATTTTCAAAACCATTTAAAACATTTAATAAAGATATTTTTATATCAATGTGTCCCATACCACATTGAAGCTTTTAACATTTTAAACCATTAATATCCATACAAATAAATCCTTAAAACCATTTTGAAAACATGGATATTAATGAGAAACATTTATAAGAATAAATCATTAAAACATTTAAAATGATATTTTAGTTAAAGGGTTTTTAACAAAATGAGAGACACTTGAATACAATAATTGAGGAATAACATTTAATCAAAAATTTATAATATCATGAGAATAACGGGATCCATGATATAATGTACCAAAGTATAGTATATACCCCATATAAGAGTGAATTGGTGCATAACAACAATGAAGTCTCAATGGAAATGTAAATTGAGATGAAATCCTTTATAAAGATGGTATCCTTAAATTAAGGATAAATCAATCTCATAATTATATGTGACAAATATAAATACACCTAATATAAGTGGATATTATGTGAAAAATAATCAAATGTCATTCACACATATTCAAAGGATGAAATATTCAATAACTACATGTTGATCCCAATGAAATCGAAATTGGGTTAAGAAGTTCCCTTGACAACCTAACGGCGTCACATCAAATTTTAGAAAAATAGTTGATGAGTGAGATAAAGGGTACCTCATCACTTGTAAATAATATTTATGTAAATAAAGATATATAAGAACATATCCCCATATAATAAGATGAAAATTAAAAGACATAACAAAATAAGTCCTTTAAAAAGAGGAGGGTGAAAGGTTCCCTTAACGATTTGGGTAACTTTCGAAACGTACACCCCATGAAAGAAAGACTATACAAAATTGATGTAAATAATCATAAACAAAATTATGTTACACAAAGAGTAGAATAATGGAAAGTACATACACCACTCAAAAAGAAATATTGGAAAATGTAGCATGAATCTCACGAAAACACAAAGTGAGATAAAAATCCCCTTACGAAATTTCGGCAGCCTAACAGCGCCAATTTAAACTTCCAAAATGGATTTATGGGATAAAATAGGGTCTCTAATCATATGAAAATAAAAACTAAAGTAAGAGTAATATAAAATAACATCCCAATCATAAGAAATATGAGCTTAAAAGGAATGACATAAAAGAGTACTTAAAAAGAAAGAGAGGGGTAGGATCCCTTACCTAAGGTTCGACTTGACTCGATCGTTCTTTAACCTCCTGAATAATAAACGTAAGTTAATTTCTACTTTATTAAGAACCTTTTTCAAGGTCATTATTCCTTTTATATCACTTACTACCATTCTATGAACACTATGTAATTATTTAAGTTAATAATGGTCGTTTTGTAGATCATTACTACTTGAGTAAAAAAATAAAATCTTTATAATTACAAGTTGTTCATGTGGTAAAATATATATTATATCCATAATTATATTCATTATTTAGATATCATATATATCATATATATCCATTATATAAATGCATTTATAATATTACAAAACATTTAGAGGTAAGAAATGAAATGCACCGTTCATGGAGACGGTAAGCTGTACGTACGCATGAACACTACTTCCATTTCTATTTCTTATTTAATGGAATTAAAAAATAGTGATACATAATAGTATTATAATTCCAGTATGGTATCTTATATAATATCATTAAATCTATCCTTTATACGTACCACATATGGTATTAATGAATCAAATCACTTTGAGGGGGCGGTAGTCCGCACTTCCTAAAATGAAGATATCACGTTTAACCATAATGGAAACCATAAAGGTATGTCATAAATGAAAAAATACAGAATCTTAAGTAAAACATAAACATATTATATATCATATATAAATATAGTGACATCTTAATGTCCACCTTTGAGGGTCTTTAAAGAATATTGAACAATCATCGTTTCGTGAGGCAGATATTCACCATCCAGAGAAACATTATGTTATTTAACCATTAGATGTAGGTGTGTGTAATTGTAGCTCGAATAATTCTTATAAAAAAAATCCTAGAATATTAATTATACTGGATTTGTTACAAAATAAATGAATAAAAGGAGTTTAGGGGGTTGGAGAAGCAAAATAAAACAAAAGAACACAAGTGAAGACATTACCTTAAAATCGGGTATCTCTCTTTGATTTGAGCTCAATGGATTCCTTGGGAAGACTTATGCCCAATGTCAGGCATCTAGGAGTAATATATGGATGTTTAGTGACAAATTGAGCAGGGGTTGTCCGAGCCAAAGGCTTGAGAGGTGTGGGTAAGGTGGTAGAGGTGGGGGCCTTTTATAAGAGGAGAGGAGGGGCACTCTTGGAAAGTTTCAAAATGTTACTTTATTTTCAAATGCGTTTCAGATTTTAAAGGTACCACATTGATTTATTTCTAGGATAAGGTGGTAATGGTTCGAAATATACTCATCCAATAGGTATTTGACAAGTGTAACTTATAGTTTTAACATTATCTTTTCATTTTATTTAAATCATTTATTAATGAGGTAATCGCTGCATCATCATGATGTCATAAATAATTTAATTTTTATAACATATAAAAACTATAAAAAAACTCTCATGATGTAGGAAATCTTTTTATCTTTCTAATGAATATTTATAGTAAAAATATGACTTGTATAACCCCATTTAAATATTGTTTTAGGAAAACAACTCATGCTTGTGACATTTTTATTTTAACTTTAAATAAAAAGTTATTTACGTCATATTCCAACCAAAGTGGCTCCATGGGGTCCCCAAGTTGACCCATGGATTTTATAGGTCGGCCATGACACATAAAATGAGGGTAGGACATGTGTCTGGGTCATTTCATATTATTAAAACATTATTTTTACCTTAAATTACACTAATTACCTCTAATCGCGATTAAAAATTTAAAAGTTACTATTCGCCAAAAAATTATTTTAATCCCATTGAGACACATTTTAAATCCTAATGACAACCATGTATATCAGATTTTTGAAATTAAAATCATAGAAGTGGTAAAGTTTCATTTAAAAGAAAAATCAGTTTTTAAACTACCACTTAGTGGTTTCACTATTCATCAAAAATTGAAGTTTTTCAGAAAAATACCAAAAATACACCCTAAGCTATATTTGACATTACAAATTCAAAAATGATGTCTATTTTACAAAATTCAAAACATATATGTTTCATTAATTAATTTAATAATTAATTCCCACTGTCAAAACAAATAGAGTGTTTTTAAGAAACAATATCTATTAACAGATTGACACAAGTTTAAGTCCAATTTCAAAGTGAAATTAATTCCAATGACCACCATCAGATTAAATGGTAAAAATATATTCTAAATACACATTAATATAAATTAAAAATATAATCTAACCATATAAATAAATCAGATTAAAAGGAGGTTTTGAATTAAAAATGCAACATTTTCAATAAAAATGATCTTTATCGGAAAAATAACGAAATTTTACACAAAGTAAATTTTGATTTCCATATTCTAAAGAAGGATTTTATTTTTTCAAATACAACATATAAAATTGCCAAAAGTATATTTAAAAAGGGGTCTCCATCAAAAGCTGTTTAATCGACCTTTTAAAGAATATTAGAATATTTATGCTTAAAATTGGATTCATTTGCATTTTAAGCCTCCAACGTTTATTGGATAAAAGTAAAAATATTTGACAAACATATATAATCATTTTGTAGTTAGTTCCGTTCATTCCCGCCATTACAATGGCTAGGCGTTAACTACCTTTTAAAATAATATTATTTTATTATTTGAGTGAAACGTAAGATTTTAAAGAAACTCGTTGTTGTGTATTGGGTACGCCCTCGAACATAGCATTCCCTTTAAAGTAATATTAATATTTTATTAAAAAATATGTATAAATATGAAAATATCATATTCTTTATTTTCCTGGGGTGTTACAATGATAGGTGGGCCTAAAATTATATAGCACTCCAATGCATTTTGTGAAGGTGGATATCACTTGAATTAACAAGCACTGGAATGTTTAGTGAACCCAGTTCAATAAGGGACTGTGTTAATTATCATAGTCTTGGGAGTGAACCTAGACTAAAAAGCTATAATGGGGAGTGAAATGAATCAACTATGACAGTCATGGAATTGATCCTTGAATAATAAGGACCTCATTTTCTATACTTATGTGTTTTCCATAAACTTATTTATTATTCCAGTAGAATTTTTTTATTGGTCATGTTCTTTGATTGATCTATGATTCTTCTCTTATAACTATAATGATTTTTTTATAAATCAATATTATGGTCTATTATAGGATAAGAATGGTTTTCAAATGTTATTCCCAAGTTCTCATATCATTATTCTATTATTATGTTTATGTGATATTTGATATATAACATTTTTATCGTTACAAATAACCTGATCTAACCCTTTCATATTTCTCATATCCATAGGGAATGAAGATAAATTTTATGTATTATATAGATAATAAGGGCAATAGTTGGGATGAACTAATTAGGAGATGATATATCCATCTTTTAAAAGATTCATTTATGTATCCAACTTATCAAAGGAAATAAACCATTATGATTGTGCAGTGGATCATAATTATAGGTTTTGATTTTTCATCTATTAATATATATTATCTATGTATTAAAAGGATGGTTCACCATATATTTCATGTCAATACTGGAAAAAATTCTTTTTTATATCAGATACTTAATAAATTTCAATGATATGGTTTTATGATTAATTTTTTCCCCCATAATAACTTATATCGATGCCTTTTACATAAAAATTAAATGGTTTTTATAAAACTATAGTTATAATTATGTTTATCTATAACACCTTGATATTTTATGAAATATTTCTTCCAAGAAATTAAATTTCAATTGTAGTTTGTGTTTCACACAACATAGTGTTTTAATGAACCAACACATACTATATATATTATTATTTAAACATTACCACTATAAACTATATAATAAAATTGATGACCTTAAAATTAATAAAAATACTTTGAAAATTATGTACAATATTTTTTGGGTAATGAAAAAATATTTAAAAATATATACTAAATATTAATTGAATCCATTATGTCCTTCAAAAATTTATTTTTCTATAAAAATTATTTTATATATTATGGATAAAAAAATAAAAAAAATTATAAATATTATAAATATTTACTTGAAAAAATAAAATTTAATTTTTCAAATAAAACTGAAAAAAATTGTAAGGGGTGAATTTTAAGGATTTTTATTAAAAAATAATTTCTTGAATAAGAGTGAAAAATAGTGGTTTTTTTAAACTATAATTTCATTTAAAGATTTATTAAGGTTAAGATTTGTTTTAAATAGCTTATAAAAGTAAATTTAGTAAAATAATTTTATAAATAAAGGAAAATTTTTATTATATTTAATTTAATATTAAATCTAAAAATTAAAAAATATATATATTTTAAAGAAATTCACTTAGGAAAATTTGTTTTTTTGACGTTTGTAGGTATAATTTTAAATAATATTTTCCCACTTCTATAAATGGAATATGTAAAATTCAATTAAATATTTTTTATCACAATAATTATTATATTATAATCTATTAAAATTAATTTTTTTTCAAAATAAAATGTAAGAAAAAAAAGTTATTGTGGTAAATGTTAAGATGGGTTTATCAGGGGTTAAACTAAATATATATGGTAAAATGACTTTGGAAAATGTCTAACATAAATTTTATGGACTTATCTAGACCTCATATCCATTAAATTTTTGTAATGATCAATTTATTGGATTTTTGATATTTTTAAAATGTGGTAACACATTTTAACTTTCAAAAATTCCAACTATGCCCTCTCCCCCGCTTATAAAGGGCTACCCCTCTCCTCTCGAATTCGCATTTCCAAATAAAATTGGATCATACATGAAATACCCAAATCCATTCCTTGCCTCTATACCTATATCCCAATATCCTTTTACTAGGAAACTATCCAATTCATTCTTTAAATACAATCATAAGGATGTTGTTTGAAATAAAGGTAATGTTCTTAACTGTGAATTTTTTTGGTATTTATTGTTACACATCATTAAAAACAAATTGAAATGTTATGATATAATATAATAATTAACTTCTATATAATTACGTATTATTTATTAAATTTCATAACCTACATCTTTCTCATGTTCCATCAAATAGGATGAAAAACTATCAATCATGTGTATGTTGGGATATTGCATCGTGAATTGATTTAAATTGTTCTTTGTCACCGCTTCTCATGGTTGGTTATAATGAAGAATTCAAGGTATATATATATATATATTATTTATTACATAAAGATACTTTTTTCATTATAATATCACATATACCTTCTTACTTTCTATTCTATGGTAATATGTCAACATCACATCTAAGAATGGAGGACTACTTCCTTCTGAAGCAATAAACATCCTATTTTCATATATTATTTACATGAAATGTAATAAGGATGAATTTAGTGAAAATATGAAATATATATGACATTAAAATTATTTTTTATTGTTGAAATATTATTTGTATTCCTTCCATTTATTTTTTCAAGAAAATGGAGTCAATAATTAGGAACACGTACAACCTACTATTTTCATTAAAAGTTTAATTATGATTCTATATATAAATTCCTTGTTTTAATATAAAAAATATGAAATGAATTTATATGATATTTTTATAATTGTTTATATTTTTTATTAATTAACAAAGATCAATGAAAAATTACAAAAAATAATGTATTAAAAAATACATGAAAAACAAATCAGTTATTTCCCTAAATGTAATTTTAACAAAGAATTGTTAATAAATGGGTAATGACAGGTCCTAAGTAAATCATATATAGAATTATATACTTAATTAATGATATATAATATATTTATAATGATTCTATATATATATTAAATGGATGATCAAACACGTACAAAGAAGGTCGAGAGTTTAGGAAAGGGAATTTCGTCTCAAGTTGTCCTCACTAGGACATAAGTAGTGTTATAAAACTATCCTCTTTTATAAGGTGTGTGTATATATATATATTCATTTTATATCATAAATTTAATTTTTATAATAACATTTAATTTAAATATTTTTGGGGTTTATTATTCGAGAGACAGTCAAGTGGTAAAAGTTTTATTTTACAATCTCATTATTTGTTCAAATTTTTTATGATTAAGTTACTGATGACATAATCTTATCATATTCCTATCAAAAAATCATGTATATTCTCCTGAATTTTTTTTTGTATAATTAACTTTTTTCACTTCATTTTAATCCCATTAAGGATTAATGATACCATATATTAAACAAAAATAAGCTTTATATCTCTCTTCAGTCGAAAATATAATGCCTTCAAAGTCGATGTTTATTAAAAATGTTCTAAATAATGCTTTTAAAATTACAAATCTTTTATTCAAATTCATTTTGACCAGTGTTTTTAATTTTCTTTTAAAAATAATAAGAATATCATTTTAATTTTCTTAATGAGGGACTTTTGACTTTTTAGGGAAAGTGTGAAAGGAATATTTGTATTACTATGAAAAAATATTCCACCGTACTGACCACTCAATTATTTTATGATTCCTCCATAGGTTTTGAATCATATTTTCAAAATGAAATTTTTTCTATAACATTTAGTAAATTATTATATTTAAATTTATTTATTTTTATGTGAAAAGTATATTGTCCTCAATAAATGTTCCAATTCATCTCTAAGATGAGATATTTTCATGTTACTTGATCATTATTTGGTATATATTATGATTATATACTCATTATTAATTATTTTTATGGAACTTATTCAACATGAAAATATTTTTATGGGATCCATTCCTTTTCCCTAGGTTATACTATAATGAAATTATAAAACATTCATTAATCATGTTTCATTTACATGAGGTATTCTATGATGAAATGATTTTTGAAACAAATTTCGTTTCATGGGTTATGATATGATGAATTCTTTATGATCCTGTAGAACATATATATATATATATATATATATCCCATTACATGATGGGTGGTATCTATATCTCCCACTAATGAATTGGGTAAATATTGATATTCTATGAGATAAATTAGACTCGAATGGGGAGTGAACCCATTTTATTAAGGGACTCTTTCCACTATAATAGTCTATGTAGTGAACATAGACTGAAATGAGGGTTTATGGTGTGAACCCATTACACAATAAAATCCTTGTAAGAAACCTTGAATACAAAGGAAAATATGTTATATGATTATGTGTGTGAAAAAACCCATGTTTTATTCTCCTTTCATGTTATCATAGACAATCTTCATTAATTCCTAAATTATTAATATCTTATGACCTGATTCGATTTATTCAATAACTTATAGTTGGGATCATTAATATTCAATATATTTTTTTAATATTATTCCCCTGATATTATACACTAATTATCATGATATATTGATATATCCCTTGTTTATCCTTATTAATCATCTAAGATAACAATTTATTATGTTTCCCTTACCCTGGTTTCAAAGAATGGTATTATGCATAAAATGTATATGAAGGGTGATAGTTTTGATTAACTAAGTTAGAGATGTTGTAGAACTCTTATTACCCATTTAATTCGGTTTCAATGATTCCAAAGTCTCTAGACCTAAATGATTATGGTATGGATTTTTTATTGTCCAATTTCCCTCATATAAGACGTGATATTATGTGTTAAAAGTGTTGGTTTTTATAGTTGTTATCATAGAAATGTTTAGTTAAAACATTAGAAACTAAGATGATAAAAAATTATTTAGAACCACGTGGATAAGTCTGTGTATTTGGAAATATACTGAAATTATGGTGAAGGATAGATAATTTGGTTTTAAGTAGTTATATCCTTGTCTAGATAATAGAAGTAAATTTGGGTCTATCATAGTTTTACCTTGGGTTAATAACTACAAAATAGTTTTAATTGATCTTGACTTGATCTTCACCTAGTGTACAACAATGTCTTATAGAACACCTATTTTGAAAGATTCGGGGGATATGTTATGATAATTCACAAACTTTTTACAAAACATCATGAAAGATTTTAATAATTATAATTAATAACCTAGGTAAATCCTGAGTTGTCATAGTTTGAAATTATGGAATCATTGTTTAGAAATTGTATAAATCATTTGTCATGATTAATTGGTTCCCCAATATGATTATTATTTCTTACACTATTGTTTGAATTTTTTCACTAGATAAAACCAAAAGGAACCATATAAACGATGGGTGTGATGGATAATCCAATGATTTTACTCCTAATAATCCATAATATATGATATCTTGAATGAAACATATCACTTTTATTATCGAACAATATTCTTAGAAATGGCATCATGTTGAACCTAGAAATGAGAAATGGAGGGAACCATTTTTTGTTGAGTCCTTCAAGATGCAACATATACAATATTTTAATATTTCTTTGGCTCCAATAATTTCTAGAAAACGTATCTATACCATAGAAATATGTTTTATGTTTTATTGTGTTCAGAGCATGAAAATTTCATTTTGTTTTTCTATCATATGGATGGTGAAGCAGATAACTGGTAGACTCTTATCAATAATCCATGTGAATAAAATGAAATTGGATACATGGAATCTAATGAGTTTAAGACCTTATTTTTCAATAATTATATTACTTATTTTCTTTAAATGAGATTAGAGTAGGTGTTCAATGTGTTAAATAATACAGATAATAAATTTATTGGTACCTATGTAGTACATTTTACTATACATGAAATGTATTATTATGGTATCAAAATATAACCTAATAAAATGTTTGATCTAATTATTTATGTATTCAAACCAAGTTTCCAAATTGAATTATCCATAAGGGACATCATTATCTATGAATAAATCAATAAATGTAAAATCATGATAAAAATGGATAATGTAGTTACACATTAATAACAAGGTTTTATTAATAAATGAAATATAGATTTCAAATAAAACTATTAAAACCATGGATAAAAAGGGTGATCTGTCTTTCATGCTCCATGTTTAGAATGAATTATAGATGAAATTTCCATAAGGGGATTGGAAAATTTAATTGTGGGAAGGATTTTAATTGATAAATTAATATCTGATGTTATTTAAATAAGTTATTTAATGATGCATATAGATATAAATATACAAAAAATACACCACGGAAAATCTAGTGTTTCAAAAACAATGATTATTGGAATTATTCTAATAGGTTCCCAAATATAATGGTTAATGATAATGAATGATATTTTCAACCAATTATGCATATAGTAAAAGTTAAATGTCATGTGATAAATATTTCTGAGGAGAGGTGTGATAATAACATGGTAAATGGTACACTTATCATCCACTCTTGAACTGTAAATGTCTAATATGTTTTTTGATCTACCCACTCAATAATATCTGAATAGTATTATAAGGGTATCAGAATACCACCTCAAACACTAGATGATTGATTATAAGTGATATACTCTAATTCATTATGATCACATATCAATTCTAGGATTTCTATTTTATTTATTTTTTTGGTATTTTTTATCCTCTTAATATTTTCATGATTCCTCTAGTAGAAATTAAATCGGTATGAGGTTTTGATTGGGTATTAATCCCATTTAAATTACCAATGAAGGGAAGAAAAGTTTTCTATTCCAAAACAATAGATTATTTTATATTATTTCAATGAAAATATGATGTTTTATTGAAAGAAAATCCATTCTATATGTATTGATTCCCATTCAAAAGTGGTGTAATCCACTTATGGTAGGGTGAAAACTCATCACATATGATATTTCTATTTTACAAGAGTTTTTTATGTCTTTATAGAATATTTTCCCAGTCTAAAAATGAAACTTGATATAGAGTTATTAATATAAATCATACCTAGTGCCACAACCCGGTCAAGAACTACCTATTGAATGGCTCTGATTGTGTTTCATGAATTGAAAAAGAAACTCCCTGATAATTATGACAAGGGATTCATTCGACAATTGTGTCACCTAATTTTGAACCAAATATGTATTGATTTTACTCTACAATGATTATTGTGAGATAAATAAGATCAAACTATAAAAAAAAAATTTCATCTACACTGTATTGATAACTTTTTGGATCAACTTCATAGGTGTATATACTTTTACATGATTGAACATATTTATAGATATATTTTATTTACTGTCAATTTGTAAGATATATGAAAAACTATACTCCATACATGTTATAGACAATATGAGTATATATAAATTTCATTCCATCATATTTTGTCTCATGCTATGTTTTGGGATTATTTTATAGATTCTTTATATATTACCTTGACTATTCTAAAATAGCCTTTATATATGGTGTAATTATTTATTAAATGTAAAATGAAATTCATGAATATCACAGGAAAATTATTTTTGAAGACGCTGATGAAAGATAATTTGTATGAGATATTTAAAAAGTGTGAATTTTGGTTACATAAGTTTTAATTTATGGGTCATATAATGTCATGTGAGGTTATACTACTGGATCTATCCAAGATAGATGTTGTGAAATGTTGGACTAGACCAACCTCTGTGGCTGAGATCTATGGTTTTCTTTTTTTGGAAAGATATCATCAGCATATTATATATAATTTTTCATGACTATATAATTAACTCCCCATTTTAAATCGAAAGGGATTAATGTTCCTCTTGAAGGATGAATGCAGTGAAACTTTTTGGTAACTAATGTGGAGATTGACTAGCACACATGTTCTCACATTAGACTATAATGGAGTGGGTTTTCTAACCTATAGTGTTGTATCCAATATGGAATTAGGATATTATTATCCTTCATAATGATGTGGTCATATATTATGACTCACTATAGTTGAATATTCATGATATAAATTACCTAATTCATGATTTAGAGTTTGTTTCTGTATATTTCTCTTTATTGATATAGATATATAATCAATATAGAGATGATTTTGATATATATACCATTTAGAAAATTTTAATGTTTATATTCACACATATATAGATGCATATTTGTCAGAAATTATGGTTGGAATTGACTAAATTTTACAACTAATTCATAAATTTCTCCCCTAGGAAAGTGGACATGGTCTCGATGCTTGTGTCAAATGGATCATGCTCTCTTGTCTAAGATAAGGATATCAAAATAAACAATATTAATATATTTCAAAATGTTGGATATTTAAATCCTGATTTTTGGAGAGAAATATAATCATTCCCAAATATTTTTTCAATCATTTTTCTATGTGAGGATAAAAGAGGTGTAAATGATTTTATAGAGTTGCAAAAGATTGTAAGAAATTTTAATTCTCTTATCCTTAGTCATGAAAGAATTATATACTTATTAAACCACGTATTAATTTTGCATACCATATTTGATGAAGAATTTATGAGAAAAATCTTATAGTTTTTCATTCTCTAGCCATCCTAGAAGTACAATGATATATAGAGATATGAAAGAGTTTTTTTATTGAATGGAGTGAAGATAGTTCTTGGAGAGTTTGTATCTTAGTGATTGATATTTCTATATATTAATGAAGGGTGATAAATTTATAAGGGTAAGTTGCATCAACAACCATACTAGGATGGAAATGGTAAAAACCCAATTATTTTGTTATTACCCTCAAAAACATTTAAAGGGTATAATTAAATTTGGGTTGTAGATGATATTCTTGAAAATTCATGACACCAAAATGTAGGTAGATAATATTTAAATGTAGATAATGTTTCTTAAAATAAATTAATGAATTCATACGGTTTTATGGAGTACCACATTCAATTGTTTCTAATGGGTTTTGATGTTCACCATAATGTTCTGGTTAAGTCTTTAGTAAGCTTTTGATATAGAGTTTTGTTTTTGAATTGTGTAGAATCTTTATAAATATGGTCATTTTGAGAGAACCATTAAAACCATTTAGAATATTCTAAGATCTAGTTCAAAGGATTCCAAAGATGTTTTAAATCAATGCCTTCCTCTAGAAAAGTTGTCATATGAAAATAACTTTCAAAAATACATTTAGATAGATCCTTATGAATACCTCAATGGAAAGAAGTGTAAAAATACAATGGGAAATGATAATGATTTAGAAGGAAAACTATTGGGAACTGGTCTTTCTAATGAAATAGTATAGAATGATAGAGTTATTTAGTGATATATAAGGGAAATATAGAGTCGATGTAAAGTTATGATTACAATTCTAAATATGATCTAGAATTTGAATGTGGAAAAAATGTGGTTCTAAAAATTAATTCATAGAAAAATGTATTTAAGTTAATAATGAATGTAAAATTATTCCATTTTTATATTTTCCCCGCTGATATTATTCATTATAAGTGGATGGAGACTTATCAATTTAAACATACACTAGACTTCTCCCTTGTCCAAGATGTCTTCCACTTCCATGTATCTCTCTTGTGGTAGTAAATATCATATCATTAATATGAACATAACTCAAATGTTATAGCATTTGAGTAAGATATTTATTTTCACAAACCATCAATGGATATTATGGATTGTATACAGGATGTTCTAAGAAAGAATACCACTCATGTGGTCAATGTTTTTATGTGAAACAATCCATTTTGAAATAGTTATATGATAAATTTAGAATTTGATAAGGAAGTAGTATCCTCAATTATTAATATGAGAGTGATTAATTTTGAGGTAAGAATTCATTTTTAGGGAGTATCATGGAAGACCGCAATAATTTATGTAATATTTTTATAGTATATTTTTTTTATCAGTAACATATGTTACACACAACACTGAGTATTTTAACATTAATTTCATATTTTTATTATTATTTAATATTTACCATCGTAACCTAAAAATTAAACCTAATGGTATAAATAAGAATAATATTATTTTAAAAACTATTTATTCATTTTTTTTAAAATGAAGAATGTTTTATAAATACGTACATACTTTTTATAATTCCTTTATATATTTTCAAAGTTCTTTTTTCTCAAAAACAATTATTTTTGTTATGAAATTCTAAAATAAAATTTTCCATATTTTGGAATATTAATTTGTCCAATTAAATTATATTTATGGATTCAAAATTTCATAATTATTTTAGGATGATTTTTTGGATTTTTTATAAAAATATTTATTCTTTTAATAAATAGTGACATGCTTTGGTTTTTATAGAAAACAATGATTTAATTTCATGAATTTTAGTGGTAAATATTAATTTTAAATTGTTTTAATGAAATTTTACACAAATTATATTATAATAAATATAATTTTCTTCTTCAAATAAATTTTATTTTTAATTTATATAGAATAATTTTCTACACTTATAATAATTTTATCTTTATAAAACACCTTTTTCACAACATCTATAGGTTTAATATTAAATTAAAATGTTACAACTATATTAATGTAATTATTAAAATTTTATTTAATATTTTGAATAATAATAATTAATAATATATAATATTATTAACTTATTACTTGGTCAAAATTAATAGAAAATACACTAAAAATTAATTATTACAGATTTGGTTAAAATAAGTTTATTGAGGGAAAACATAAAAATAAAAGAGATAAAATGACATAAAACTTATCCAATCATTTTATGAAAATATATTTCAAATATATATAATCTAATGTTCATTAATGATATTTTTTTGAGCCTTTAAGTCGTGTAATAATTACATACACACCTATTTCTTTATAAATATTCCAATTGCATCCTCTCCCCCAGTTATAAAACACAACCCCCTCACCCCTCCTCATCATACACCAAAATATTCTTATTTCATCAATTACATACAAAAATATATTCCTTAATTTCATCACATTATCCTATAATACATGTTTTTATTATCTAACTGTCATATTAATTATTCTAGGGTGAAACTACGAATTTTGTTAAACATAAAGGTAACGTTTTAAATGAATCATTTTTTATTCCTTCTTACACCCCTAAAAATACCCTTAAATATATATATATATATATATAATATACTGATATGTTATTATTTTATTTTCATAACCTACATAAATCTCCTCTTACATCAAATGGGAAGTGAAACTGTCAATCATATCTACAACAGACTACAACTTTTGATGTGATGTGATGTGAGTCATTTTTCATTTACAATTTACATGGAAGGTAATAAGAATAAATTTTTTACCTATATTATTTATAAATTACATAAATTTGAATTTATAATTATAACATATTTTTCTCGATCTTTCCATTCCTTACATTAAGAAAACAGAAACAATGTTGATGTGTTTGTGCGGTCTACCATCTCCAAGAATAGTGTAAATCATTATCTTTCTATAAAATTTAAAGATTATTATAAATAAATATTAATATATATAATATAGTATTTATATTATTTCTAACATTATTGGTATTATAAAACCTTGATCAATTTAAAATTACTAAAAATAAATAATCAAAACATTCATGAAAAAACATTTTTTACACGAAACATGATTTTGATAAGGAATAGTTAATAAATAGGAAATAAAATGGTCATAAATAAATAATATGTAGTATGATATATATAATTATGGTTCCTAAATAGAGTTATAATAACCATATATTTATTATATTCAATTTTCCTATGGAATTATATAAATTCTATACTTAAGGTATAATAATTTCGTCTAAAATTGTCTGCTTTGGGACATATGTTAAGCTATGAAACAATATTATTTTATGAGGTGTACATACAGTACCGTTTGAAATTGATATCATAAAATTATTTATTCTACTGTTATTTTCTGTTACATTTAATATAGTTCATTCATGGGGCTTACAATTTATAAGATACACATGTCGTAAAATTGTTATGTTAAAATATTATTGTTTATCATGATTTTTTGTGACAATGTTTTTGATGATGTAAAATTATGATATACCATTTATGAAACACATTTACATTATTACCACCAATTTATTTTATTATAATAAATTTTTTACTTTAATTTTCCTCAATTTATGTATTAATTATACCAAAATAATTTTTTTTAATAAAAAATTACATTATTTTTCTCTTGAATTGGAAATTCGTTTTCTTCCATGTCCATGTTTTCTAAAAGAAACATTACAGAAATATTTTAATAATATCCGATTATTTATTAAATATATTTTTACACATATCAACCATTTTAAAAAAAATTAAAGGAATTTTCTATTCATTTTCTAAATGAGGTACTTTTGATATTTTATCAACAATGTGAAAGTAATCATTGTTTTATTGTAATGATATTTTACCATCATTATGAGGACTCAATTATTTTTATATTCATTCACAATATTTTTAATATTGTTTAAAAAACTGGTTTCCATAATATTTGGGAATTTTTAGAATTTAAATAATTAATTTCAATTATAATTGGATAATTTTCTTAATAAATATTTCATGATAATTTTATAAATCATTATCTACTAATAATGACATTCTTAGATGTCACATAGACATTGTTGGGGATATGATCTAATGATATAATCCTTCTGGTTTTCATTTATGGATTATGTTTATGATTATAATATATTTTTGATACTTGTTCCTTTACCATAAGTAATGTTCTGATGAACTGATAAAATGTTTATCAACCCCATTTCCTTTCCATGTGTAATTATATGATGAAATATTTATGAAACACACTAATTTTCATGTGTTATGATATGTTTAATGTTTTATGATCCAATGGAATTCATATGTATTATTTTGATTATGTTATGGGTGGGACCAATATCTTCATCCAATGCATTGGGTATTGGTTGATTTTGCATGACAAAAATATGACCGGAATAAGGATCATACACTATCTAGTAACTGACATTGTCCACTATGATAGTCTTAGGAGTGAACCATAGTTAGATTGATTATTTTGGGATTGAACCCATTCTAATAAGATAATTTCTTAATAATCATGGAATTCTTAGGAAATGATATTCTATGATTCTTTGTATTACCAAAATCCATGACTAATGCATATGTTCTGATCACATGGTAGATACTCTTTGATTATTATATTATTCATGTCTTATAAAAACCAGTTATTTTTTCAATGACTTGTGTTTGGGATATATGATTTTAAGGGTATGGTTTTAAAATTGTATTCTCTTGTTATCACACCCTTTTGCTCATGTTATAATGATATCTTCATTTTTTACCTTTACTGAGCATCTAATCTAACCCTATTTATGCATCATTTCCCCAAGTTACAAATAATGGTATTGCATATAAAATTTATAAGAAGGGTTATAGTTTTGAATAAATATGGTAGAGATGATGTGGAACTCATATAAAATGGTTGTTTAAGCTCCCATATTTCCAAAGGCATTATAATTAAATGAATATGGCATTGATCATTGTTTTTTGTAATTAATATTTTTTAGATAAGATGTGATATTGATATTTGTAATGTCTGGTTCATCATATGATCTTCCCCTTTGGGTCATTGCACCTTCCTTTTATGTTATCTCCCACTTTTAAATCCTAACTAATATAGGGTAATTGACCCTGATATTTCATTCAAGTATCCTTCCCCCATCAATATTTATTCCATCATGTATTTCTATATGAATAACACTAATTCCGCATAATAAATAAATTAAATTATATAGATTTACAATGAACTTTATAAACCAATTGAGTGCCAGAACTCTCTTGAGACAGTAAGAAAACTGATTTAGAGTAATTATTCACAACCTTTGAGTTCCATATTTAACATTTTATATATTTTAAATGACAGAAATTACATCTTCACATTGAGTTGTCATCAAATCCTTTTAACCTAATGAGACAGAACTTGTTATAGGGAATATTAGTGAAATCCTAAAATGAACAAATATTTTCAATTTCACTCTCTTAGTTCTTTAAATTCTTAAGTGTAAATTTTATACTTTCATGCTCAAAAAAATTGTATTTGGATAGGAAATTAAATATAACAGTCTGATACATAAAAAATTTTAAATGAATGGGCATCCCTTTTAATTATATCCTCAACATACCACAATGTATACATGTTCTTTTATTCATTAATTTAATCCTATGTCTGGCAATATTAAAACCTATGGTACATATTACTTACTCTTCAAAAATATATTCTATTTTGAACTGATAACACTTTTTGAAACCAATCATTGATCTACTCTGAAAATTTTATTTCCTCTTCAAAATTGTGTGGCCATTTTATGGGAATGTAATTGGATTTCAATATTCTTATATGTATCCTAAAAATAGTTATTAGATTCAACACTATAAAAAACACATATACAATAAATAAATGAATTTTTCTTCTTTAACACCAATAAATCATTTGTTTTTTATTAAATTACTACATTAATTGAGGTCTGATACCAATGGTATAATATAAAATGTTAAATTGAACCATTAGAACATTCGAATATAGCTTTGAAATCTCATTAGTTTTCTATCAGGATCTTCATCAAATGACGACTCATTTCTAAATCATATCAATTTCATATATATATTTTAGAAATGGTATTGTTTTTTAATACTTCAAGTTGAATATAATACCATATATGAATTCTATGTATTGAGATTATTCTTTTCATATTAATATTAATTTAGCTTATGCACCGATGACCATTTCTTCACATGAACACCACATGGATCTTATCACCCCCTTATTGTTGTACCATATCAAAAATATATTTTAAATAGTTCAATGCATGGGTTGAGGGGTATATTATTTATTTTCAAGAACAATATTGTGTTTGGTCGTGTTATATCGACCCTCTAATTATTTCATACAGATCATTGTACCCCGTTTACACTTGTCTAAACAGCTTTGTGAATTCCAATTGTTCAAATTAAACAGTATGGAATTCATTATCTACATTATCAGTCTTACTTCTATATATGAGTTTCTTTGTTCATGCCCATTTTCCCAATTATGAGATTTAATCCACTTGTATAGATTTTATCCTTTGATACTTCAACTCCAAAACTATTTTCATTGTTATTTATCTAATTAAAATTCTTCTAATTATCAATCATTTCTTTTTTATTAATGAATTTCCATGATCTTCAATTGTCCTTCCTTTCTTAAATTGGGATACTTTTTTTAAGATATATATTTCCCATTTTCTATTGTTTCACATTAACAAAAATGTATTAAAACTTACACCTTTTAATTTAAGTTTAATTTTTTGGTGAATGAAGTTCTTACTCACAACTACGGTAGTCCCCCTTAATTTTTTATATTTTCATTCTATCATTAGAAGTGTATTACATGAGTTCATCAGGATAGGAAATTGGTGGACCATTCACTAAGCTTCATATTCTTCCCCATAATAGTTAGAATATTTTGCATCTTAATATGTTTCCTATAAGCCCAATATTTTTTGATATAGGAAACTATAGTAGATGGTCCCATAATGGTGTCCTTTTTCCTTCCATGTACTCTTTTAACTGTATTTTTACTCTTTATGGCCATTGTGAAAACAAGTAAAACATCTCTAATTTTACACATACCTTGTCCCATCATGTTACATTTTAGATGTCGTTAAAACCAATATTATTCCATTGTTGAGCCTTTAGGATACCAAAAACACACTCATAGTGTATATAATTATTATATAGTAGTATATTATGATGGTTACCTTTTCAAGTGATTCAGTATTATTATTCCACTAGTTTTTGAATTTCATATTCAAATAATTTCATAGTCTACCCATAGATGATTATTTATATAAAAACTCTATTATATTGTTTTCCGTAGAAAAATCGAGCATTCCCTCAAGATCCCTAATCGGCTGGTCTTCTGTCAATAGTTGATATTTTATTTTCATTAATAAGGAATTAGATTCATTTCCAAATGTTATCCTCTCTCCATGATGTTTCTTCATAAGAGTGACACTACCATTCAAATCATTTTTGATGAACATTTTCTATTTGATATCCACTGATTTTTTGGAGAAATTTTTATATTTTATCTTGGAACCCATGTTTTTTATATCAATATAAAGGGTCACCTTTAATCATTTCTTCCAATTAATATATATTGATGGAATGTTTATTATTTCATAATATAATTCTTATAGGATCTCACATTGATAATCCTTCTCTTGAATGGATTGGATATCTTATTAATAATTGAAGACCATATTTCTAAACTAAAAACCACACATCATTGAATCCCCATACCTTTCCATGTTCTCATTATATGAAAGTGGTTAATATTTTCCATTAATTTCACAAAACAATTTATCCTCGAACACAACATATTCAAATGGATCCCTAATGGTTCCCCATTAAAAAACACGACCCTCAAGTGACTCAACCATTTTCTCTTATTCTTTACAAAAATCATTCAAATTTTAAATTGAAATAGATTTTTATTCAATCTTCAAAGTGATATTATCTGATTCTTTTATATATATACATTTCATGTAACACAATTCCTACTCATAAAATTTATACTTTACCACTATCAACATATTCAATGGATTACCTCAACAGACCAAAAACTATTCAATTTCTCTCTCTTTAAATATCGAATTCATCTTGAGAACCTTACATATATAAATTAAGATCAACTTCACAATATGGTTCTTTATTATCTTGGTAGAAATCAAAACATCATAATTTATATGAAGCTTCTATAGCATGGTTATAAATAGGTAAAATATATGAATTGTTGTCATTAAACATGACTTCTATTTCTCTTCTCATATTAGTGTTCTTCTTATTCTAGTTACTTTAAATTCATTTTTCAAAATTCATTCTAAATCCTTCTTCATAGTTATCTTATTTATTAATTTTCCATATAAATATTCCGAATTATCCCAAATTCCATATGAAGTAGATTTACTAGTATATTTCATGTTCATTTCAATGGTCAATGAACTATTCAGGAAATATTTTCCCTCTAAATTTCCAACTTACTCAATGTCATTTCTAATGTTAGTAACACTTTGAATTTATTCAAGAACCTATTCACCATTATAAAGAAATATCATGGTAATTTCATTCAAAAGTCCATTGATATTAGTTATATAAAAAATGGAGGCATCATCACAAAATCCATGTGAAAAAATCTAATCACTACCTATACAATTGAACAATGATTTTAATCTTTTATCATCATATACCACATGTTGGATCTAGATATATCATGTGATAGGGTGGGGTTTGAATTATGGTGTTGCACAATTTAATCTTTTCCTTTGATTCTATTTCATTTTATTTTAGGATCTTGTTTTCTCATTATAAGGAACATGTCCAACCTCCCACACTCAATCAAATCGTCACTAAAATTATAATAAAAATTTGGTTAGTAAATCATCAACATGGAATTATAAATTTTACATTTTTTTCCATAATGTGTTAGTCTAAGATGTATATGCATATATTTTTTGTGTAATACCTAAATCCACTCATAATCACTATTTTTTTTATACTATTTTTCAAAAATTGTCACTCCACAGCGTGGACACAATATTTACATGGTATAGGGTATATTTACACCTCACTAAAGTAAAACTAACTCTTCTACACTCTAGTACTCTGCTTTAGTGAAGATATTCTCGTGTATTTTGGATTCTATATCTATTGAAGATATTTGGAGGAAATTTATTTTCTATAATATAATGAGAATCATCTTACATCATAGTTCATATTTAATGCTTTTTAAATGCACTATTCACATGGTTATATATTAATTATGTTCTATTTTCATAAAATCTTCCTTCATTAAGCACCTAAAAATTTCACATATATCACTTATAGAAACATAGGATCTCGTTAGTGTGTCATTATTTTTTTCAACAAATATTAATTTTGGATAAACTCTAATATTAATGCAACATGAATTTTTTACAAATCTAAAATGGTCTTAGTAGTCTCAAAATGCATTCTTTATTAACATATTGTGAGCATTCGTAATTCATATAAGAATTTATTTTACATAACTAAATTCCTCTTCAATAAGATCACAAAACAATCATTGTCCTATTAAAAATTTTACTCTCATCACAGAACAAATGATTACATTACTAATTCATAAAACCCTTTCACAAATCAGAGCCCTAGATCTTATTTAAGAATCTCTACCACTAAATGAGGTGGTACCTACTAATTTATAGATGTTACCGACCCATCATGAAAATACCTCTTATGCCACTATCCATGTGTGCAACAATAAATATTTATTAAGCATCATTTATTTGTAATATCATTTAGTGATAGAATCACAACTTATTTACAACTCCCACCTATATTTCAGAGATTCAATCAAATTTACTATTTCACTGAACAAATATGATTTGAAATTTCCATTACTGTTAAACTCACAACTGAAATTAAATGAATATATTTATTTCATGTGTTCATGAAATTTTATATAAATCACATAACTACACTTAATAGAACACTCAATACATCCACTAAAAATGTTCATTTTAAAATTATGAACAAAAAAACATCAAAATAACCATATTGAGAAGCATTGTACATGTTACTCAACCATTCCTCAATATTAAAATCTTTTAAAAGCATTAAACCATTTCATTTTTTTGGATTATTCCATCATGAAACGTGAATTTCCAAAATCATCATGAAAATCCTTCTTCCTTTTCATTTTTTCTACTTATTCTAGTATATTAATTTCATGTATGTGAGTCTTTATCCCTAACTCCATTTTCCTATGAAATGTTCATGTTTCCCTTCTAGGATTCTAGTTTTATTATATTTTGTTCACTTCCCTATTGAAAAATTATTCCTTTTATAAAAAATTGATTTAACTAAATATTCAAGATGATGGTTTTGTACATGTATTCCATAAATTAGAACATCAGGTGAAAGATAATTCAGGTGATAATAAATCTACACTATAGTCATTTAGGTGAATTCATCCTTCATATAAGAGATAATGATTATACACTTGAATCTTTCTTCTATATTAATCATTCTAATTATTGATATAAAATTATTTCTCTAACTACCTTCACCTAAGCCCAAAATGATCACCAAGATAAGAAACCATTTCCTTATCCATATTCAATCACAACACTTGATCATTATATTTAGATATTCAATATATATCTTGCGTTCATCCTTTAGTGTACAAATATCACATTGATCATCTTCCTCTATTCACCTAATATAGAAATACTCATTAACATTCCAATATTGTAGTCATGCTATATGAACCCCTGATTAACAATAAATAAAAAACTAAATTTATGGTATGGTTCAAAAAAGGTTATATTCATATTTACCAGATTATAGGTGAATATAGGTCATCTTATCTCTCTATAAGGTTGTATATACTCGGAATTGGATTAAAATATCTTGAGTATATAATATCAGTCAGTTTTTTTTATAATGGATCCCCCTGGTCATCCTTCTCCATGCATGGATCTTGGGGTAACACGATCTAAGTTTTACTTCAAGATTAATTTGAAAAAAAGTAAAAAAAATTTCTTCAATATCAATTTTCTATGCTAAAAATATTCTCAATGGTGTGGTATTTATGTTGGAATATTACCTAGGAATTTATAATGACCAAAATTTTCTTCAGATCTTACACGCACACATCATCTTATTCATTTCTATCATTATTTATTCACCTTTTAAATATGGGTTCTTTTAACATCGTGAATACATTGGAGTTCTCACTTCTGTACATTATTTATTCAATCTAAATTTAGTACCTTGTTATCAATACTTTTTCCTTACCTCAGTATCTACCTTTAATATCCAAAAAATCATTAATATATTTTTATAAATTAATATTTAAATATACATTGATTTATTTCATTACAATTTTGTCCAAAATATTTAGTTGATAGTTTTTGTAACCTTTTATTCTCATTTAATCATACTGTTTTCATCATCCTGATCTTTATTAACCATTAATGAATCCATCAAAATTATAACTTTATATATCTTCATATACATTAACATCTAATATATGTGGTAGAACACAAAGTGAATATTATATGCATGAAAAAATTCATCAGGAATGGAATTCTATTATTCATCACTAACGACAACATTAAAAATGATATACATGTGACTCCCCATTTTTAAAAGTAAAATATATTATTTGAAACATCTACTTCAACATCACGAACCTTTATCTTCATTCTATTTAATAGTCTCTAAAGAGTTTTTATTTTTTAAAATTACATTGACACAACTCACTTCCCATAAAATACTTCATCTTATATCTCCACCCCATACCTCTTCAAATGAAATTAACAATACTAGGTTAAAAAACCCTATCACCTGACCTATTACACCACAAATCCAAATGGGTGTTCCTAATCACCATGATTTGTATTTTAGGTTGGGTTGGGTTAACTCCTATTGATTTTTAAGAAATGGTATCATAACCCTTAATTTTTATTTTGGAACACTATGGATCTACTGGAGTGTGGGGGGAGTTCCAAGCTAGTTGTTCTCTATTATAAAACTTGATCAACTGTGAGTTATCATATATATTTTTTTATTTCAAATTTTTTCCTGAATATTTTGATATAATATAGTATTTTTGTTATTGATATTTTATTATAATATATGGGATAGGAATTTTTTTCATTGATATTTTATCATTATACAATGTTTTTGCATAATGTTTTATGATTACTATATCATGCCACTCTGATAATCATTATCAAACCATCAATAGAGATTTATAGCATATTCCTAATTATATATAACTATAGTAAACCATTCCATTTTCAAATTAGTAATATTGTCCACTATTTTCTTATAAAAGGAGGGTTGAAAATGATAGAAATATATAGTGGTTTGTTTTTATGAGTTTACGAGGAAGAACAAACAAAATTTTCAAGGTTGAGGAGGACCCCATGAGGCTATGAAATTGAGTAATCATGTACATATTTTAATTTATCAGAACACCATAGACCACTAGAAAAATTATATCAGGATCTAAAAAGGATTGTATTAAAAAATATTTTTAATAAATAGGTTTATCATAAAAAATAATAGGAGACTAAATATTGGGATTTTTTTAAAGATGGGGTTAGGGAACTATACAATAAATGATTATTCAACCCACTATGATGAGTTGTTGCATCATGATCTATAATTTTCATTATGTTTTATCTTAATTCACAATACTTTTAGATGTTTTGAAAGCATAAAATATGTTATAGAATCATTTCTCAATTCATATCGATTAGTGTGAAAGTTTTGAATAATGATGAAATGGTAGAAATTGGAATCACTGGATTGACATGGATTAGTGAGTTTTCTATTACTATGTTAGGTAGTTAATGTTATTTCATTGGTTAAACGTTGATGTTTGATGCATCCCATTGAGGTGGTTGAAATAGTGCTCATCATTCATCATATTAATCACTCATGGAACCCTCTATAAATGGTATATTAATATGTTTTTTATTTTATGGGACCTTTCTAAACTAAAATACACTTCTTGTATAATTCCAAGACATGACATTTGTGAATATGTTAGGTATGTCTTTAAATTTGTTTAAACCCTTATCATTGTAGAATTTTTTTTACCAAGGGGTCATAAGATTTGTCAGATTCTCTAAACATGATAGAATGCGGCACACTTTTGAAGAGATATTCTTAATAATCATTGAAGGATTTCAGTTTTCCTAAATCATAGAACCATTATATAGATTCTTATGTTTTATAGGATTATTAGTTGAGTCCAAAGACCCTTCGAGGTAAGTCCATTATTAATTTTTTTTTGGAGTTGGAAATTTTTTATAACACTTTGTCACATTATTTTCACCATTTAAGATAATTTTTTATTAGATTTTGTATGCAATTTATTAAATTTATAGTGGTTCCTTTCCCTCTATTGAGGATGAAGGAATATAAGGACAGTATGTACCCATATTTTAGAGTAGTGATAACTAACACTGATGTCATGTGGGATTTTATTGTCTTAAACATAGACTCTTTCACCATAATCTTAGACATCCATTTGATGATTAGAGATATTATTTTTTTTGATAGTTATAATTGTATATTATGATTCTTTATCTTCATTTGAAAACTCCAATAATTGTGTTGTGTGAGCAAAAATATCATGAATTGATGGAATCATTATTCTATACATTGAGATGATATATTGATAGTTGTCTCAGTTACTCATTGATTTAGGGGAGTAGGTTTCATATGATTATCTATCAGAAATGGTGTATAGGTTTTGGGTGGTAATTCACATTAATTTCACAAGTTATACACCCCTTTGTTATGTATATTTATTCATTAAATTGCTCCCATGGATTATCCCCATTTTCTATTCATCTTACTAAATTACTGTCACTTTGTTGATAAAATTTCATTTTCAATCAGAGTGTCTTTATTAGAAGAATTTTATTTACACTAAAATACCATTGTTTGAATAACATATTATCATTGTAATAAACATTGATATTATTCTATGAATTTTAATTGATTTCCAAAAACATTATTTAGTAATAATTAAAAAAATACATTTTCCATATATCAATGTCCTTTTTTAGTAGATTATTTTTTATAGTTGGTTTTCCTATATTTAACCCTAATTGGGGTGCCAATAGTCGATAGTTAGGGAATACAATTATATAACGACCAATTTTATGATATTGTATAGGAACTATTAATAATAGTTCAAGTAATTTGGACTCATTAATTCCCCCATATTCATCAAGGACATGATGAACCAGATCATCCACAATTATCTGAAAATTGTGGTGGTTGTTTTTGTGGATGTAGTAATTCTTTATTCCAAAATGTACGATGATCACAAAAACCATATGGGTGCTTATTAGAACCATTTTGTAAAAAACACTTTATAATAATTATTATAAAATGAATTTTTTTTCAAGTGGTGAAATATTCTATGCATATAGTTTTTGTGATTATAATTTACATGTATCATACAATGATTTCTGTAGTGATGACTTCGGAGAGGAATAAGAATATATTCAATATTATATACCTTATTGGTATGTATTGGGAATAAAAATGGTTAGATTTTATTCCTCATTTTGAGATTCTCCCATGACAACATTTATATGGAAAAGGTTGATGTTTTAATGGGATGAAAATATTCATAGATTCTTGGATAAGTTGAATCACTAGTTGATTTTGGATCATTTATTGATTCATCACAACATTTTAAAGGTTATTCAATATTGTTTGATTCATCAAATATGGGGTTAGAGTGTTTTATATGGAGCATTATGGTGTAGTAGAATATAAATCGTGGTATTTCTTCCCATAAGAGAATAATTACCCTACCCATAACATGGAGTATTAATTATAGATGATTCTTGGAAGACATCATGAAAATATATTTTTGGGGAAATTATTATGGTATATTATAATTATTAAATTATGAATTATATTTTTACACATAGATATTTAAACCAACATTAAGGAAATTGGGTGGATTATCTCTTGAATATGAATTTTTACCTATTATACACCCCGGGTAATGGTATTGTGGTGGTGTATTAGTTGAAAAATAAGTTTCATCTTAGGTTGAGAAAGAATATGTAGATGAATTGTGATTGATTAATTTTTTTCAATATATTTGAGTGTGGAATAAAAATATGAGTATGTTTTTTTATTTTATGTATCTTGTTTCACCATTTTATGACCAGGACTAACATTATTAGGTGGAAAATATGAATTTTAAGTATATAATAATTACCATAAATGGTGGGGAGTCCTCGAGTGATTAGCCTAAGTGGTTTAATGTTTTCCAATATTTCAAAAAGATGTTTTTTAATTGGATATGATGCTTAAATTTATATGGAGTGTTCACCTCTTCTGGTAGATCATTCACCTGGTGGACACAAAGGTGTTTTATGGCTTAATCACTGATATTTTTGGTTTACGATGCAAGAGGATGTGGTGGATTTTGAATCTTGTAGCCTCAAATTTCCTAAAATTTATATTGATTTATAATAGTGTATAATTTTTTAAATCCTCTTATTATTCAAGTATATAAATTTTATAATACTTACATTGACATTAAGATTGTATTTCCTTAGACTATAAGAGGGAATAATTGATTGATTGACAGTATTAGAAAATTTAATACTTATCATGGAATCAATTAATTTAGATGATTTGTCAAACTTCTGTGTTTGGGAGATTGTGAATATTCAAGGTATTCCTTTATCAATATATTTTTATTGTGACCGACGATTTACTTCTAGATTTTAGTAGTGTTTAGAGTAAGTGATGGGTTTTATGGTGTAGTTGATCATGGAATATGATTATCAAACTGATGGTCAAACTCTACAGTCCATCCATTTTATATAAGGTTTTTACTATGGATATGTGATTTATTTATATATATTGTGTTAGAAACATAAGTTAATGATGGAATTATTGGATAATAATTCCTATAAATATTAAATCAAGAAAAAAACCACTAATGCAATGTAGTTATGAGAGTGTTGACGATTTAATGATAGTTAGATCATAGAGAGTGTTCCATGTTGGGTTCGAGAATTATTTTGGAAATAATGGTGAGGGGGTATTTTTCAAAAAATATATTAATATACTTTAGATATCAAAAAATCTATTCAGGCCAAAAAAATATTTCAACTTTTTATTCACTTTTTTTGATTGTGTGTTCAATTTGGTATCTCCTAGATGTGGATATCATAAATTGGTTAGGTAGGTAAAACTAATGTAAATGTATGTGGGACTGCTTGAGGTTTTCTATTGTATCAAAAAGTGAAAATATTGTCATGAATTAACATCTCATGTGGAAAAAAGTTATGATATATTCCATGAATATCATGTGAATTTAAATCACCAAAAACCATATTTTATGGTTGAAAGGAAGGATTTGGATATGGATCCCAACACATCATTGGTTGGGAAACCCATTAACTCTATGTATTATCCGGAAAAAGAAAATATGTTTTGTGGGAAGTCAATGTTCTTTGTCGATATACTATGGAAGTGTGGTAGTTATAGGTATGACACATGGGGCTATAAATCCTTCTCTAGGGAAAAATGAACTCATATGTTTTTTGATGGTGTTCATTGAGGACTTACTAAGGATAGAATGTGGCATGGTGGGAAGAATTGTGACACTTCATAGATCATTTATACATTTTTAAATTATTTATTTTTTATTTCTTTTAATTTATGTTGTTCTTACCTTCTATATATGTTTCTATAGTTTTTTGTAAAAAATATACAATTCCAAAAGGCAATTACACCAAAACCATGAACATTAAAATGTTTTAATGGCACGAGGATGAAATTTTCTTGTATTTTAGTGGACAATTACATGGAGACAACATGGACCAAGACCTCATAAATGTTATAACTAGAACCTATATTCAATAAACCAATAGTTTCTTTATAGTGGTTTATTCCATGTGGATGGTCTGGAACCATATTTGGTCATATTCAATGCTTCATAGTGAATCAAGAAATCGTGACCCACTCTATCATGGTTCTCTACAGTATAGAACCAAAGATAAACTATATAGGGTAATAAGGAGAAAAAATATATGATACATGTAAAGGGTTTCACCATCAGCTATTAACCACCCAAAAGGGAAATTTTTATTCTACACCTATCAGGGTTTACCCTTTAAATTCCCCTTATCTCCCCGTTTCAATATCATATTTTCTATAGACAACCCTTTATTCTATCTACAACGTTATTATAGGATTATTATTTTATTCAAGTGATTCATTAAGTTATTATGATGGTTTATCATTGATTTAATATTTTCCACTCAATATATCATTATGTTCATCATTTTTCATGATTGGGTTTTCCCATCGATTCCCATAGAGGAGGATGTTAAAGTTGGTTGTGTGTTTTTTATGGATTTTTTTGTACTTATGAATGTGAGGATCCCTATTAAATATTTTTTAGGGATTTAAAATAATGTGATTATATTACCTCTATATTTGAGGTATGATTCCCTCTATATAATGTTCCTCTATTGACACACTGATCATTATGGATTTTTTTAGGTTAAAAATTGATACATATTCTTAATTTCATTAAATTAGGGTTGTATATTGATTGTGTTATGATTTATCTAGTATGTGATGGAAATAATGGTTTTTCATAGTTTTTTATATGAAATAGTATTTTTATTTGAAACAAACTAATAAATTTTTTCAAATAAATATTTTTTCAAGATTTTTATTTCACGGGATGTTAATACATATAAAATTACATGGGTTGATGTTTATATAAATGGAACTTCTAAATTTAATATTTAATCATTTGATATTTACATGCTTGTATGGTGTGAAATATGGGAGACATTGGTTGTCTATGGGTAAAATGGATGGGTTCCTCCATAGAATAAATTTTATGCTATCTATGGAATTTCTCTTAAGTAACTCTAGAGTAATAGGGATAAATAAATTAAACCCAATAAGACATTGAGAGACCCTAGATTTTTTTGGACCCCTATGTTATATATTATTAATTGAGTGGTAACTAAACATGTTTAGAACTATGTTTATAGCCAAATTTGTGGTTAAAATACATTTATTGGCATGATATTATGTATACCCCTTTTATATATTTGTAAATTTTCATTTTATTGAGTTATTTTTCAATTAGTTAGATTTTATTTCTATTGTATGCATCTTGATTATTAGATCTCTCTATTCTTCCAAAAATAATAGTGTTCAAAAAATATTTTATAGAAAAAAAAATTAAATAGTAATTTTAAAAATTGAACAAATGGTTTATCTATGAAAATGAAATTATATGAATTCATAGTTGTTTCCTACTAGTTTTTTCACACACTATATATTTCGTTGTGTACATAAAGACATGGTTACATAGGATTGTTCTAAATTAAATAGAATAACATATTATGGTGGCACTCCTTAATAATAATAATTATTCATGGATTATATTTACTATACGAAAGGACACATTGTAATTTTTATAGTAATTTTCTTTGGATTCCATTTTTTTATATTCAGATATTAGTTGTATCATCCTCATTGGCCATGACTATTTTTTTTATTTATTATATTTCCATGATTTCATACCATATATTTATTTACCACTTACAAAGTGTTGGTATTTTTTTGGGTTGACCCAAATATTGTTTAAATATAAATCTTATTTTGTTTGGTTTTTTTATTTTAATATGTTTTTAGTTGATAGTGGGGATGTCCATCTTACGAATTGTTTATATTAGATTTCTGGTTGGAATATTTTTATTTTTATTTTGTTTCGAAATACTTATTAATTAAAAATATTTATTTCTAATGTATTTGAACAGTTTTATGGCCTGAGGTGATTAGAAACATGCCAAAATCCTTATCAATGGCATGGTTAAGTGCATATTGTGTTGATCTAGGATAGGTTATGCATCTAGTTGAACCGTGATTATTCATGAACCAACAAACTTGGAACATTTACTAACTGATTTTACCCCATTGGTATCTATAATACCTTAGTTTTATTCAAATAATACCACAAGATTTCTCCACTTAGGGAAACTTATTAGTGTAATGATTATACCTATAGGAAAACATCAGTTCTCTTAGTATTCTTTTTCCTCTCTCACACTCACCCAATAGTTCTTCTAATGAAGTATACCATCATACCACTACTCATATCTATGAATATTTATCAATTTATTCTAATAATATATTTTATAATAAATAAATCAACTTGCACATAGTTTACAAGGGTAGTTTTATTTAGATTTTTTTGGTATCACTTTTCCATGGGTGTTACAGTCTCCGCTACTTTCAAGCACAATATAGTCATTGTGGACATTACTAATCAAACCAATGTAGTTCCATTAAAATTTTAATTGGTTGTTGACATTATTAAAATTTATATTACCCCTCCACTATGGGATATGATCCAGGTTATCTAAACTTAGGTTCCTCTTGTAATAACATGTTTACCTTCTAAGAAAACCATTGTCTATTATCTATCGGTTCTATTTTAGATTAATTATTATTGGAATAAAGAAACTCATATTATTTTAGTGTTATTTTCCTCACTCATATGAACTGAGTAAAATATTCATAGGGATCATACATTTTATTCCACTCCAGTCTAAATATTCTTAACTTACAGTTTTAATGCAAAAGAGTCAAGAAAATAAAATATCTCATTTTTTGACTAAAGTAACACAATTTTGTATTTCATGTCTAATTTTTCTAGTAATTTTATATAAAATGTAATAACTGAATAGGATGAATTATGAATATAATAATAATCATTATTTAAAATAAATTTAATTATAATAATACAATAATATGCTTATTTCATCAGAATATTTATTTTTTAAATCATAAACATCAAACACATAAAATTTCTGAAATTTTTTATGCACAAAATAATGATAATAAATATATTATGTATCATAATGTGATTCCTCTTGTTTTTTAAAATTTTAAATATATCACTCTATATATAACATTTAAATGATCCTTACGTATTATGTTAGGTTTTTAACTTAGTCATATTTATTCTTATTTGGAAAAAATATTTTTTTTTTAATTTATGATATACATTAGTATATTTTTTTTAATTTTTGATACTGACCTAATCCTACAAAAATATGGTATTAGAAATAAATATCCTTATGTTTCTAAATGAATCATTTTCTATGTATAATTTCAATGAGTTATAGAAATATTATATTGTATGATATGAAATATATTATTAATATGCCATGAGTTTTTCATATTCATCCACATCTTGGGAAATATATTATAATTAACCTTTAGTTCTCACATTTCTAATGTTTTTATAACATTGAGATAAAATTATATTCACCATCCTCATAAATAGATAAATAAAGTGGAAACCCTAAAAAAATCAATTTTCCTCACCAGAAACTATATTATGTACAAAGTGATCTTTCAAACTGTTTCAAAAAAATAAAAAAACATTAAATATATATATATATATATATAGTTTTATAATTGAAAAGAAATTATCGTCCAATAATATAGTAATCATTTATTTGAAATAAACTTGGAACTTTTTCCAACCATATCATGGTATTCATAGACAATTTCACAAAACTATAAAATAAATATATCATATTTCCATAAATATGGGATTATAAGAAATTCTATTAAATCCTTTCCAAAAAATGTCTATTAAAAACACAATTTGTAGTATTTTACTACTTAATTTAGAGAATATGAATACCCTTCACTAAAAAATTAATTTAATCATAAAATATTTTTCTAAAAAAACTCCTTTATTTCTTATTATACATTAAATACAATTTAATTATTGATAAATGGCCATTGAATAGTGTCACAACATTATTAGTATCTCTACTTACTAGAAAATATATCTCCCAAGATGTTTACCCATCCAACTCTTAAAAATAATTCCAAAAAATAGATATTTATTTCTCCATATAACAACAAATTATATTGATTCAATAAAATATGGGTCTCTAATCATCAGATTATAATGTTACAATCATGAATTTTTCTACATAGAAATTTCACATAGGAGCCTCTTTTCAATTTCCATTTCTATATCCATTAATACATGCTGGAAGGAACTTACCAGACATTATTGGGATCTTCATCCATAACCTATATTTCTCACATGTTTGTTTTACTCCACAAAACCATATTGATTAAAACTACTACTTGACCTCTACTAATCTGTTTTATTCATTAATATCATACTTGATGACTATATATCATATACATTTTTATTCATATGTCAAATTAATTATTCTATAATTTATTATAAAATTAAAGTGATAGTTTAAGGTAAACTATTATCATGTTGTTTTTATAGTTTATTCATCATTTAGTGTCACATATTCTCCACATTAGTAAATTTTAAGTATAAAATCTATTGAGGTAATGATGGAATCACACCAATCATAGTAATAACCCATAAATAAATCAACACTAGGTATATAGATGAAAATATCATTATTTAAATAAAGTTTTATTAATATAGTTATCAAAGTATTATATAAGAACTTATGTCAGGAAATACTAGTACAAAAGTTTCTCTTTATATGGTCTAACCAAAATATTTTGAAGAATTTTTTTAACTTCACTCATATTAACAATAAATAATCAATATTAAAATTAATTAATGTTACTTAAATTTTAAAATCCACTAATAAATTAATATTAACCCACTTATTAATAAAAATTTAGATAATAAAGAAGCATATGGGAAAATGGGATCTATATATCTCTAATTTTTATTTTAAAAATACTTTTCTAGAATTTGATACATGAAAAATAATCTTCTTGTAGCATCGCATTAGTGACAGTAATCATGAATATCTCCGACTAAGATCACCACCTCTACATACCTCCACCTGTGAACTAACAAACTAAATATAAGAATAATATGGAACTCTATTGTTTTTAAGTGAAATTAACAATTCATAAATTCCTTTCATAACCATGATCATAAATTATTTTGATCATGAAAATTCAAATAATACATTAGGATTATTTTTATGAATTTATTAACATGTGTCTTTATATGTAGAATACATATATAACAATTTTTAAACTTTTTTTGTTTTATCCCCTTCATAATTTTTTTATAAAATAACAAACATCACATAGTTCTTGTATTTCTCTTCCCTATACATTCCAATTATTTCATCTACATTGTTATATAGTCTTTTGACTAAATCCCAGGATTATCATACATCTAACATAGAATCTCATGAGCTCCGTGGTTACCATTTTTCTAACATCACATGAATTTAAAATTCTATATCTAAAAATTATTTTCTACATTAATTAAAATCACATTCATGTCCTTTTTTCATTTTTTCTTTCTAAAAAGAATTTATTTGACTATAATGGTTATGTATCATTTACCTACATTTATCATTCAAATATATATTAGAATTTACTATTTCATGGGAAATGTTTTCTTATTTCGTTCAACATAGTGACCATATTGATCACATCATACATATATTTCGTCCATATTTATTTTGTTGTTTTTAGAAGAAATAATTGATTATTTTTAAAATTAAATTTAATTATCCTTAAGTTATTTATCCTCCTTACATGTTTTTTAATTCTCTATATGGATTGTTTCTTCTAATTCATTCCAATTCCAAGGTAGTGTCATGTTATTATGGTTGTCATAGAAATTGAATCTAAAATATTCTCAACACAAATAAGAGCCTCTCATGTTTTCACTTTCTTAATATTTCCCAATATGTTGGTTAAAATATATTTTCTTCATAGACACATTCCAGCCATTATTTTTCTTTTATCAAATAATACCACATCATTTTCAACTTCACTCTATACCCTTTTGATATAATATTTATCTTTTTATTACGTTATTAATCTTATACTTCTATAATTTCCAATATAGAAGCAAAACTATCAGATGATTTTTATTTTGTATTATTAGAATAAGATGGAATAATTTTTACCACATTCCATGGATCAGTTTCAATAGTATTTTGTAATGATTGGTCCTAAAAATAAATATCTTTTTAATAATTTCTTTCCATCATAATTCAACTATTTTTATCATTAAATCACCTAGACTATGTCTCAGTTAATTATTCGTATTCTACATTAAAATTTTTATTACAATATTTCAATATTTTATCTTTTTTAATATAATTTACCATTAGATTATAAATTTATTTAATAAGATAATTGTTTTTATCATTTTCATTTCTTATTCTATTCTTATGTAATTTTATTATGATCCCCAAATTTATATTTTCTTGAAGATTTTAATATTGCTCTATATAGGGAACCATGCTTCTAATACATTATCATTTCATCATTTTTTGGTTAATAAATAATAAATATCACAGATAGATTTCAAAATACTATATTAGATTAGTGACTTTGGAAACATGAAAAACAAAGAATGGTATAAAAGTGAGTTAAATTATCTTCAATTATGTTCTTCATGACTATAACCCTTGTTAGAAACATCATACATAATAAATATATTCATAAATAGGGTAAGTGAAACATAATAAAATATAATATCAAATGATTAGTATATTTAAATAAGGGATACATGTAAGAATAATCATGAGAATAAGGGTGTGAGAAGAAGATCGTCAAATTAGAAGATTATATCATGCATATCAGAGATCATAATCAATATTTATTAAACAAATATTTTCATTTCATATGACATGAATAATAAGAGAATAAAGATCATAATAATTATAATCCTAACATGGGAATAAAAAATAAAATCATGGAAAAGAAATACACATGTAAAATTATTTCAGTAGTATTCAAGGCTCAATGCTAAGACCATCTTCATGTAATTGGTTCACTCCCCACAAAATAGTGGAAGTCATGGTTTCCTCCCATGAACATTTTAGTAGTAATGGTTCAATACCAATACCATATCAGTAGAAAAGGTCCTTTAATTATCTAAGTTTACTCAACATTCTATACATGTTAATCACATTAGATATAAATCTTTACCCAATGCATTGGACAAATATACAGATCCCACCCATCACATGATGAAATCTTACATAAGTTTGATACATGATCATAAATATTTGTCATATCATAACCTAAGAAATTAAATTTTTATCATAAACATGTACTCATATAATAACCTATGGAAAAGAGACATGTTTCATAATCATTTGTTTATAGAATAACCTATGAAGAGAAGCGTTTTTCAGTAGTATGTATCATGTTATAACCCATAGAAATGAAATGAGTTACATAAAAAACATGTTATCAAAAAACCATTCAATGTAGGATTAATAATTTCATACTTTTATAATAACCTCAGTAAGACATATATAATATCTACAGATGTCATCTTATAAAGATAAAGATTTTGAAATATCTTTTAAAAAGACTTCTTCCTGATAATATACTATTTTAATTAAACAATATTTTTATATTTAAAATAATTTTAATAATAGTTTTCTTTGAAAATAAGTTTGGAAAAGTATAAATGATGCTTTGAAAACCATTTTAGAAACTTTTATAAAACATAAAAAATCATTTTTCCTTGGAAATGTGAGTAAAATTTTATTAAAAAAACATTTTTGAAAACAATTTTGAAAAAAAATTGATTTTTTTTGAAAACATGTTACAAGAAAAGAGTGGAGAAGTACTACCAGTATATTAAGAAATTATAAATAAGAATATGATATGAAATATAATGAGAATCTTTAGATATATATCTTAATATTTTATCAATTGAATCATTATCATTAAAAATACTGATAAATGATGAGAATGTAGCAATAAAAAATTACCACTTTGGTAACATTGATTCAAAATCAACATGAAAAAATAATAATACATGAATGTTAAAATAATGTGAAAATAAGTATATCTATGATATAAAATTTCAAATCGCAGTATACACACCTCATAAAATTATATAGGTGCATAAAAAACATGTGTCACAATGTATGAAAATTGCAATAAAATTACCTTACCGATTTGGTAATCTTTGAACCATAAAAACCATGTAATAGAATTCAAAAAAATGGTTAAACAAATACTCATATAATTATGGATAATATTTATTTTCATCATATACAACACACAAATGAAAAGAGTGAAGAATGTGGCATAAGTCTTGTAAAAATAAATGTGACACTAGAAATCCCATAACCTTATATCTGGACTCTCATAATACTCATTCAAAAATTATATATAATAAATATATGTTTATTATGAAAATATTAAAGAACAAGATTCATTTATACCATACCATATGTTATTTTGTATAACCCGTTATTATCTATTTATTATCAATTCCTTGTAAAGGTTGTGTTTTGGGTAATAACGACTTTGTTTTTCTCATTTTTTTGATTTTTAATATTATGGTACATCAAACATATATTAAAATTTCTTCATATACATAATTTAAAACATGATAAAAATATCATATATATTTGGTATATATGTATTTATATTTTTTTTTAATATCTATTAATAGGATATTAAATACACTATTCATAGAGACGGTAGGTCCTACATATTCATGAATATTGTTTTAATTTTCTTATCGTATTGAAAGAGATAATGTAATTAAATGATATATATATATATATGAATATAATCATTATATAAGAATTATGATTCATATATTTCAAATATTTTTACTAAAACCATTATTAAAACATTCAATATCAAGTGTGAATGAATCACATTTTTTTAGGAGGCGGTAACCCATACATCAACAAATGAAGTTATCATATTCCCGCAATATGGAAAGAATGATGGTATGTGTTATATAATAAATAAATAATAATATTAATATCATATATATCATATATATCTTATAAAAACATTAATTCCATCATCATTACCAACCTTGAGAGGTGGTAAATAATAATGAACGACATCGATGGGTGAGGCGATAGTCTGTTGTAAATACGAGCGATGAATGTGTGTCTCATTAGAGAAAACTGTGTGTGATTTTAGGTCATAAAATTAACATAAAAATATCTCATTATACTTATGATACTGATTATATTATATAATCTAGGAATAAGAAGAAATGATAGGGTGGTGAAAGAAATAAAATAAAAATTCCAGTGGAATGATCTTACCTCATCTTTGGTTATCTCTTTTTATTTTGCACAAAAGTGATACATTGGTTGGTTTTCATCCATATTTGAGGAAAATATGATTAAGAGAGGGATGGTGGGAGGATATTTCGAAATGATTTTTCATATAAAATGGTATTTATAGGTGTCATGAATTGGGGGGTGAGTTCCCTTCTAATGTGGATAAGGAGTGACATCTTTGTAAATACTAAAAAGAAAACATTATTGAGAGGTCACACTTACGTCATGTGACTGAAATAATGGTCCATTTTATATAAAATGTATTATATAGTCTATATATGTCCTTCTAATTGATTTTTGAGATGTTTATAGGTTATTTTACCCTTATGTGAATGTTTATCCACTAAGTAAACTTGTTTTTACCATAATTGTAGTAATTAATTTTAATTGATTTCACTAATATTACTTGTTAAGAAAATAAAATGACATTATTATAAATTATATATTACCTTGATTCCAAATATAGAATATATTTTTTCAATTTCTAACAACATATGTGGTAGAGAATAATTTGAAATTAATATCATAGATGAGATGAGACAGTGAGTTTTTAAAGTGAAATAGTTCAAAATATTGAAATATTTCTATATCAATTTTAAATGTGAAATTAGTTACAATGATATGAGTTGGATTAATTTATGTATAATTGATCTAATTTTAATTTAATACCAAATTAAATTAAAATATATCTATATAATTAAATTAAATTAAATGAAAAGGTAGTTTCTAATTAAAATTTAGTATTTTCACTATTCATCCAAAATTTAAATATTATAGAATAATCCAAAAATTAGAAATAAGAAAATTTTGAAATTTTGAATTAAAAATTGATGTTTATTTTATCAATTTAGATTTTTCAAAGTTTATAAAATTAATTTTATTATTTTTCATATACGGACATAAAAAATAAGTTCTTTTGAGAAAATATTATTTTAAAACATATAATTATTTTAAAGAAAATTATGTGTTTCATTGTTAATGTGTTTTATTTAAATAATATAAATTTTATAATATTTAAAAGTAGTCTTTATTATTAATATTACTAGGTTTAGTGAGTGTATTATGACTACCTTGTTTAAACAATTATAATAATAATATATTAGTTTGTAGAAACTCAATGTAGCATGTAATACAAGCTAGGACAATATTTCATGTAATGTAAGCCTAAATTTGTGTAGAGTATAAAAAAATATTAACATTATTTAGAAAAAATTACAATCCACTAGTGAAATTTAATTAATACAAGAATGGTTCATAAAAACATTGGTTTTTACATTTTACACCCCATAAATTGAATTTCACCCACAAAATTATTCATTTTGATACAAACAAAAAAAGATACTTAAGAATCATAACATCCATAGGTTCCCACATAACTTTCTCAAACTGGTGGTTTCTCCAAAAAATATTTACCAGTTTTGTGGTATTATTTCAAAGAACTTTCCCTGTAGGATCTAGAATTTCAACTGGTTGTTCTCATATGAAATATCCTACTCCAATTATATACTCTCGGTGTATAGTGTATGTGATGGTACAGGTATGCACATACTCATGAGTGACAGAGGGATAAAATCATGTAATTGAGTGAGGTTTTTTGGAAGAACTGGGTTATATGCTACTATCTCGATACGATCAATAATTTCAAATGGACTGGTATACATCGGGCTTAGTTTCCCTTTCTTCTAGAATCTCATAACCTTATAACAAGGATAATTCCATAAAAATTCCATCTTACCAACATAAAGTTATAGATCATTACAATTATTATAATCATATATTTTTTATAGGAAATGATCTATCTTGATATACTGATGAATAACTCTAACCTTCTTGTCCATTTGATAAGCTATCTCATGTCCCAGTAGCTTTCTTTGTCCAACTTCATTCCAACATGTTAGAGCTTTACAGTTCTTCTCATATATGGATTTATAAGGATCCATATGAATGATAGAGTATAATATATTGTATAAATAAAACTAAACTACTAGAATGTGTTAATCCCAACAACCATTTAGATCCAATGTTCATGATATCATTATATCCTCTTGGTTTTGAATTCTTCTTTCAGACTAACCAAATGTCTGGGGAAGGTAAGAAGTGTAGAAACTAAATTCTATGTCACAGTATTTATGAAGAAATTGGTAGAACATTGAGGTAAAAGTTGGATCCAGATATGATATAATGGAATTTTTTACACCATACAACCATACCACTTCCTTAATATATATCCTTGCAAGCCGATCCAGAGAGAACTCTTCCCTGATAGTTTTGATTTATTCTATATTATCATGGTGATCAACTACTTCCCATATATAATTATTCCTTTTAGAATTTTAAAATATGTCCACTGAAAAAATACAAGGTGATGGTCCCCTATTTCTTTTTTTTGTATGGGAATTAGATGCAACATCCGCTTAGGCTTTTGTTTTTCAAACTTAACACGTAGGTATATGAAGCCCTAAGATACAAACATTGTGATATTTCTCTTCATTCCATCCCTGTGGAAGTATTCAATCAAATATCTATAAATATTAGTCCTTTTATAATGGATAGAAAATTAAGAGCTATGAACTTCTCCTAATGGATCCTTCTTCAAATCCAGTATGGATGAAACATATACATTTTTCCTGAACCATACCATTTTATCCTGGTCAATGTTAAACTCATAAACATTTCTAACATTCTTTTATAGTTCTACATCTTCATTATTTAACATTTTAATCTTCATCTAGATATAGGGATGAACATTCAATTAATCATGATAATATTTCACCCCTTCCATTGGTATTTTAAGGAGCATTCATTACAAATCAAGAAGTATTGGATCTTTTGTGATCCTAATAATGGATAAGAAATAATTATCATTTTGACTCAAATCATTGACCACAATTTTCTCATCCATTAGGTGGTAATGTGTTGATAAATCATAAAACATTATTAACTATAACCATAAATTATCGTGCATGTTCAAATAATTATATGTGAAGATATACTTCAAAAAAGTTTGATAGGTATGTATATCACACTTTTCACTATAAACATAATTATTCTACAACTTCATTTCAAAAATTACCATAGCTATCTCCAAATCGTGAGTTGGGAAATTGTTTTCATGAATATTAAATTAGCATGATACATAGGGAGTGAACATGTTGTTCTACATAAAAAACATCCAAATAAATTATTGGATGAATCACTATAGATTAAAACACATTCTCCACTAAAATGTAATGAATTTATAGGTGCACTAACTATCCTTGTCTTCAGTTCCATGAAATATTCCTCAAATTCATATTTCTAGTGGAACATAGATTCCTTCTGACTTTTCTTGTTCATAGGATTGGTTAGTTTTGACACATTCTCCACAAACCATCAATAATATCATGCTAAAACAAAAAAAACTATATATCTCATTAACTATTGTTGGTCTTGGAAAAAATGTAATAGCCTTGTTCTTCGACGGATCTACTGATATACACATGCTTTAGATTATATGAACATCACATTAAACATTTTACATCCAAAATTAACAATTTATAATTTTTTAATATAGTTTCTCATTCTTTAGGGTCTTTATAACAATTATCAAGTGGTTATAAAGCACTTTATTTATGTTTGAATAGAAAACAATATCATCTATAAAGACTAAAAAAACTGATCAGGGTAATCTCTAAAGACTTTATTAATTAAATCCATGATGTTATTAGGGGAATTAGTAAGGCCAAAATGAATCAATATATAATAATAGGGTATATACCTTGAATTAAATACAATATACAATATATCCTCATTCTTGACCCTCACATGATGATATCCTAAATGAAGGTCAATATTGGAAAAGTATTGAGCTATGCATAATTGATCAAAGAATTCATCAATATGTGGAAGATAATAATTGTTCCTGATCATGATCCTAATCAACTCCAAGTAATCTTTGAATATGAAAATTTATGCATATTTCCTTTTCACCAAATGAATTGGTGTACCCCAAGGTTACACACCTGGAAGACTGGATCCCTTGTTATAGATTTCTTAGAGTTTCTTCTCTATTTTACAAAACTCAATTAGGGAAATTATTTAGGGAGTGTTTACAATTTGTGTGGAACCTGGTATGAGTTCTAATGAGAACTAAAAATAAGGTTTTTGTGTAAGGAATATAATATCTTCAATAAATACATCAAAAAATTACCTACCAATATGAATATAATCAATTTTGATTTTCTCAACCACCATTTGATATAAAAGTCCTCCTGAACGGAAATTTAGACCAATACAATGGATTTCATCTCCCTAGGATGTTTATATATATCATAACATTAATAGATTATTATAGGTTGGTTTGAAGTATCAAATGTAAATTTCCTTCCTCAAAAATTGATGTGGGATTTATGAATTCAATTATAAATCATTCCTAAGATGACATAGAATTTAACCATAGGAAGAAGGAAAAGATTTTCAACAATCACATTCCCACCAAAATCAACCAAAGAGGAAGAATAGATAATCAAGGAAATTTGTGTACCTCTAAGGGAATTCACAACTAATTCACATCTAATAGTTTGAATGGAATCACAATACCAATATAAAATTCTTTAAATATGGAAGTGTGGGTAAATATAGAATCAAATAATAAATTAGTATTTATAGAGTGGATTGAATTTATATATTCAAACACATAATTTTTTCACCCCTCATCAGAAATAGTGATCGTATGATATTTCCCAATATATATTAACTTAACTTTTTCCCATCACATTTATAGTAAAATTCCTGATAACCTTCCTTTCCACACATAAAATAATTATTATAAACATTAAAAAAATTCACACTTCTTCTCTCACATACAGAATAAATGTAATATTTTATTCGTATCTCCATGGTTTTTAGATTTTTCTTTCAAACCCATATTTCATTTGTTATCTGAACCATGGGATTGAAATATAACTCTAACCTCCATTTCAACATTGATAGGAGAATAAAAAATATCTTCAGATATTTTTATGTATCTTATTGATAAATCCATTTTAAGATTTGGCTTTCATCCACTACAGAGTTAGTCGACCAAACTATCAGGTTGGATGAAAATTACAGAACCATACCTCACAGGTCATGTAAAATTGTATTCATAGGTAGCAACACATTCATTATCCTAGTGATTTAACTCAAGATACTCTTTCCCAATATTTTTTTGAAGAATATGAGTAAATTAATTACTGTTGAATATATTCAATAACACATAACAATACATTGATTCAATTGAATATTTATACCTCTTATTATTAATTATATTCCCCCACTGGTATTAATCTCCATCTAAAAGATAAACATCAAAAGTGACATAAATTTTCTAAACATTGGAGAGTTGAAAATAAATTTTTATTGGTACAGAACTAGTATACTAAAATAGGTGTATTAGGAGTATCAATAAAAATGGAGTATGTTTTCTCACAAATGACTCGAGATAATATTGTTCCCTATTTTCACATTTAGAAGTTCATCCTGATTCATATCTTGGGAAATATGTGCGATCATAGAAACATTGTTTTATATTCCATCTCCCATAACATTTGGATTCTCAGAATAATAATCATTTCATTTCCCATCAAACCCATAATTTGTGTGGTTCTTTCATGTTCAATCCACTAACTAAAACCAAAAAAATATAGAGTGAGAAACAATAATTATAGTGGGAAACCACATAATAATGGAATTACTTACAAGACAACTAAATAATGACACAATCATTAAACAATGAAAACTCAAGTTTATCCTTGTTTATTCATAGACAACTTCTTTTTAAATCCATCATGAAGGTTTATAAAATATTTTTAAATTTCCAATTAATATCCCCTAGGGGTCAAATAAGGTGTACAGTATGCAATGTTTTCATGCACCAATTCCCAATTGAGTTTATCTAAATATGGTATCTTAGGGGGTTTTACCCCTATATAAATCTATTCTAGAGAAACATACACATTTAGTATCTATATATAGATGTATTTCTAGGTATTTACTCTATATATCCTTTACCAAAATTCAATAAAATTTTCTTATACCATTCCCTATCCTTAGATCATTCCATTGATATGTTTTTAGGGTTATCACAAAGGTTATCTCATCCAAGTTTTTGAAGGTTAACTAAAACTTGCATATGAATAAAACTATAGTGAATCATACTTCACATACATTGACATTTTATATTTTTAAGTGGAATAATTAATACATTACATGAACATATAACCAAATAATATATTAGTTTACTACCTTTGAAAAAATGGATACGTAAAAAATAATATAGAAGTGATCGAAATTATCTCCTACTAGGTTCATAATGACCACCACCATTTTTAAACACATTATAAATAATACATATTTCAATATCCTATTAAAGGAAGACATAATAAAGGTTGATATTTGATGGCTAGTAAGGGTAAACAGGGGAGACATCTAAGAATTATTTTGAGCTTGAGGGTATGAGAAAAATGTTGTAACATTAGAAGATTATACCCTTAATTTTAAATACCATAATCAAGAGTCATGGAATAAATAAAATAAGTTCAAAACAGTTGAATCATAAGGGAATAAATAACACAAAAAAAGAAGTATAACACAGTAACAATACATGGTGTTCTTACAGACACATAAACATGTAAAATACTCTCCATATTAGTTAAGGAGTACTTACATGTCCATATTAGTTGAATGGGTTCACTCCCCAAACCATCCCGGTTTCCATGTTTCACTCCCATGACCATCATAGTAGTCATGGTTCTCTCTGAAAACCAACTTATTGGATAAATTCCTATACTGAACCGAGTTTAGTATCAGTTTTAGCCATGTATATTGGATGATATATAAATCATTAACCAATGTATTTTATGTATATATAAGTTGCATCCATATTATTATTAAATAATACATATCTTTTCCACAAGATCATTAGTAATTTTCATATCATTTCCCATGAAAATAATTGGGTATAATAAACTAGTCATCATATAATTGACAATAGAAAATAGATAGATTATTAAATTATTTCAACATTTGATAACCCATGATAAAATAGAAAATTTATATTTATGTATCATGGTATATGTCATGGAATATAAATAGGTTTCATAAATTACATTCCATGAAAATAATAACTATTACAAGAATGAATAAGAACGGTATCCTTGAATAATAACCCCCTAAGACATAGGCAACGTCAAAATATATAATATTAAATGGAAAATATGTTTGAAAGGTCTTTTAAGAACACTTCATGAACATAATATTCCCTATTCATATAAAAATTATTTTCAAAACATAAAATATTTTTAAAAGACATTTCTTTAAAAATAACATTGAAACATATACAATAAGATATGAAGCCATTTTAAAAACATTGGTAAAACATTACACTTATCTTAAAAACCACAATATAATAAATTTAACAGATCATTTCAAAAAAAATTAAAACAATTTTAAAATAATTGTTTTTGAAGAAAACATATTTCTTCCCCAATAGAAAACTAAGTTTAGATTTTCCTAAAAACAGTTTCTTAATTATATTAACTACCAAAGAGTGGGAAAATAAAACAGATACATGAAGATGTCCTCAAAACCACTAAGATATTAAGAATCATGATAATTAATGATATATGGATTATAATGATTCATCTATGTATGAAAAAACATAAATAATCCCAATAAATTATGACTTTGTAGCAATAAAAACTTACCACTTCTTTTAGCTTTGAATCAAAATCCCCATGAAATAGTAACATTACATGGATCATTAAATATCATCAAAATAAAGATATTAATAATATAACATGTCAAATTTAAGTATATACACCTCATAAAATAATATAGTTCCATAACAAAATATGTGTCTTGATGAACGAATATTGAGAAAAAATTACCTTTTCGATTTGGTAAAATTTGACCTATAAACACCCCGAAACTGAGGTCGTAGAGTGGATAAATAAATAAAAATAAATTTATGGATGAAAATCATAAAATACATTCATGGGAATTGTATAAAGTACAAAAATATTTTAGTGTTGAATAATTCTTAATTCATGATGAAATAAATGTGAGACTAGAAATCTCTTTCCCTAATTTATTGACACCCATCATACTCATTCAAACATCTTATATAATAAATATAAGTTTACTATACATCTATTAAAAAACTATATTCAATTATTTCATACAATATATTATTTTATTATGACTTTTTATTAAAAAAGTTTAACAATTTCATGTTAATTTTATGTTTTGGGTAATTACCTATTTTTTTCACATGTGTTTTGATTTTTTAAATTTTTTGGCCTCTTACTTATATAATGATGTCATAATCTCCATAATGTAAACCAGTACATAAATACCATATATATTTTCTATACTTGTATTTATAAAAATCTATAAATTATATAAATAGGAAATAAAATACATCATTTATGGAGACGGTAGGTCGTACGTACGCATGAATATTGTTTCAATTTTCTTGTCATATCGAAAGAAAAAACAGTGCATAATGATATATATATATATATATATATACTATCATTAGAGTATAATTATTATTAATATATATAACATATTATTATTAAATTCATCATTAAAACATTCCATGTAATTAGGAACAAATCGCATCACTTTGAGGAGATGGTTGTCCACACATCTACAAATGAAGTTATCATATTCATAAAAAAAGGAAATCATGATGGTATGTGTTATATAATGATTACAAAAGAATTAATACACCATATATATCATTTATATCATGTAAAAATAGTATATATGTCATTATTACCAACAATGATAGGTGGTAATGTAAGAACGAATGACATCACTTCATGAGGTGTTCATGCATTGTACAGACGAACAATGATTGTGTATCCCATTTGATTGAGGTCTGTCCAAGGGTAGGTACTACCCATAAAATAAAAAAAAATATTATTATATTTTTTATAATTATGTTATCATATAATCAAGTAATAATAAAATTTTATTGGGTTGATAATGAAATAAAACAAATGTGCTTGTTAAAGGATGTTACCTCTTCTTTGGGTAATGCTTTTTGGTTTGCAGCAAAGGGTTTTCTTGGTTAGATTTGTTCCTAAATTGAAATCTCTAGGATAAAGGGATATAATTTTGGCGGAATTTTTGAAATGGTTCTCCCAAGCCAGATGCTTGATATTTTGGACGAATTGGGTGGATGAGTTCCCTTTTATAGTGGAGAAAGACTGGCATTATTTTAAAGAGAAAAACAAAAAAAATATTGAGAGGTCAAATTTACATAAAGTGCCTACAATAATTGTCCATATTAGTTCCAAGGGAGGATATCATTAAAAAAAGTACAAAAAATTACTTTTGGACATGTTTTTAGGTTTTTAGTCCACATAAGTTGGTGTTTAACCACAAAGTAAACTCGATTTTATTATACTTGTTATAATTAATTTTAATTTCTTTCACTATTATTTTTAGTAAAAAGTATATTGCGATTATTATACATTATAAATTATTCTGAATCCAAATGTGGAATATAATTTTCTGAATTCTCATCAAATAATTTTCATTAATTAATTTATATTTGATCCTGCAATTCAGATGTGGCGATGGGTTTTTTAAGTGAAAAAGTTTAAAATATTGAAATGTTTTTATAACCCACATCAATATGGAATTGGTTCTAATGAAATAAATTGGATTAATTTATTTATAATTGATAGATTTATAATTTAAAACAAAATTAAAATATAATTTAACTATATATTTATATATATCATAGTAAAAATAAGTTCCAATTAAAATGTATCCAATGTAATTATTTATCCAAAAATGAAATATTTCATACAAATACCAAAAAATAAACATAATTTAATTTTTACATAATGAATTAAAAAAAATTAATTTTATAAAACTAACATTCTAAATTTTCTTGAAATTTATATTATTATAGTTCCCATAAAGACATAAAAACTAGTTCTTTTAAGACAATATTATTTTTGAACATATAATAACTATAAAAAATTATAAATTTCATTAAAAATAAGTATTATTTATATTAAAAAATTATAAATAATATTAAAAAATATTTATTAATTTTCATATTACCATGTTTATGTATTTTATATAACTTCTTGTTAAAAAATTATTATAATAAAATGATGTATTTTAAAAACATAGTGCTGCGTGTAACAAAAGATATGCCAATATTAGTGTAGAGAAATATTATGTTGTTATAGAATTAACACATGATTAAAAAGGTGTATCATATAATGCAATCCATCAATAAAATTTGACTTATTTGAACAAATTAGTCATAAAAACTCATGGTGTTAAACTCTTCCTATAATATTTGTTCAGTATATGTCACTTTTTCTTCCTCATGAATACAAGATGAGACTTCATGTATTTTTTCATAATCCCTTAGAGTAATTTGTTTTTCATTTTTTATCCATCATCTAAATCAATACATTTTTACTACATTTGTTTCATCTCTAATAATTGTTTTCTTCATTGGAAACATCTTCTTTCTAAAACATCTTATCATTATATTTCATTATATAATTTTTCAAAAATCATTATCATCTTCATCATTTATAGTTTTTAAATTTTCCTTATTTGGATAGTAACATAAAAAATATCCACTACCAATAAAAATAATGAATAGTAATGGATTCATGCCTTTTAGTTTTCCAATTCTTATTCTAAAACATCGTGATATAAATAACCTGAATCTTTATTGTTTTCTATTTCCTTCTTTATCATCTTCTCAGTCAGAAGGGGAATCATTATTGTTTTCTTTAATATTGATAACATTAATTGCTTTAAATTTAACTTCGCTTCTATTCTTATTCTTGATCACATGATATTTCATCATCTCAAAATTAAATATGAATATTTTTAAATACATGAAATGATAAATTTTTTATATCTTCTATTTGAGAATAATTACCATCTAACCTTTATGAGATGTTTCTTATACGTTATTTTGAAAATGGATGAGTCTTCTATAGTTTCTCTAAAAACATTAATATTTAATAAAATTAATTTTCCAATGTAAAATAATCATATGTGGTCTCATCTTCATCGATTCTGATATCTTAAAACCTTTCCTAGGAAATTTGTAACCTTTCTTCATTCACAGTTTCATTCCCTTAAAATATATACTCTAGATTTTCCCATACCTGCTTGTCCTTTATTATTCTGACTATATAATTCAAAATCTATCAAATAATGGAACCAAAATAACATTACTTATTTTTCCATAAAACTCAAAATACATTTTTAATTTTAATGTTATAGGTGATCCTTTATATACTAGATTTAAACCTAAAAAATGATCATTTTTAACTTATAAAATTTTAGAAAAAAATAATTGAAATTATCAAGACCTTTCTACCATAGTAGTTATTTACATGAAATATAGAACAAATATATTTGTGAAAAAATTCAAAATCACCATATTTACCTTTTTTCAAGGCTGTATCTTTTATAAGAGAACATTTTTATTTTATAAAAATTTATGTTCCCAAGTATTAATGTTGTATTACTTAGGGGGAGGGTTAAATTAGTGATACTATATTTCTATAATTTTGACTTCATAAAAATTTTCCACTCAAACCAATTAAGATATAGATCTACATTTTACTGAATTCTCACCCTTACCTATATGAAAACAAATGAATAAATTCAAAGGAAATAATATATTTACAATTTACTTCCCTGATATGTGTACCTAATCCTTTATGTGTTCATATCCAATAGAGAAATATATTTATACTATAAAACAAAAGTGAGTACAACACGTGTTATTTACAAAATACAAGATCACAAGTTAATATAGGGAAGACTACAAACAAAAATTTCTATTAAATATCATTATTATATAAAATTATATATAATTATTACTATATCTTGATGGTTTATTTATTTATGATATTTTTAATCATCATTCCCCTACCTCTACGCTTGGGGGGAAAAGATTTTTATTTCACTCCAAGATTTCATCATATCAATATCAAGCCTTCTTCCTCGATTTTAGGTCTCCAACGACTATAATGTTATAAATTATAGTACACTAATATTTTACATTACCTTAATATTTAATAATTATTAACATATGAGTGGCATCAAGTACACAAAAATTATATTCTTCTATTTTCTTCCGAATTTTTCAACCATGATTTATAGGTTTTATTTATATTCTTGAATGAATTTTTGTTCTCTGTTATAGATCTTAATTATTATTTCATAATACAATATCAATTTCTTTTATATTTATTTTATTAATTCATCATATTACCTTTATATCCTCCAAATCATGATTATAGTTTCCATAATTGAATAAAAAAATCTCATTATATTTATATAAGAATAATATTCTCAATTATAATTTTTCAATGGAATTTTCAAAATTTTCCAATAATTTAGTCCCACTATTTTATTTCTCATGATCATAATAACCCATCATGGAAACCTTCCACAATAATTGCTTAAACATTTTCATAAAAAATCACATCTATGTCTTCTTGATAAAAACAATTGTGAACGTTCATAGAATGAATTTATAACTCATTATGGGGATTATATCATTCATCCCATGCCACTACTTCAACCTAGTCATACATATGTATTTCTATCTCTCATGGAAAAATATATCATATACAAGGATTCAAAAATATAATTTTATTTAACTATTTCTCATTTCATAGTCACCATAATGGTTTTTTCCTCCATAGTGTGGCCCCACCTCCGTTCTCATAAATAGGTTTTGATTTTATCTCAAAATTACACCAATGGAGAGAACCTCATCAAATGGATTAAATCATAAATATAATATTGACTATGATATTTTAAATATATTATAATTGTTCGATCATTTTCTCTTTAAAATAATAATTCCTGAAATCTTCAACTTCAGAATTATCACATTTTTTGTCTAAGTATAATAACATACTTATGATAATAAATATTATACATATCACAATGTTATTATTTAAACAAGTTAATAATTTCTAATTGTTACTATATACGTATCATTTTGAAGATCATTATTTATTTTGTATGATTTTTTCCTTTATCCACATTTTATCTTATTCTAATATATATCTTACACATCATTAAAAATATCTCACATATTAATGCCAGTATATTTATATATTGATTTTCACCCCAACCTCACTATTTTTTCATACATAATAAGTAGAATATTTTTTATGTTTAATGAATAATTTTCATTGATAAAATTTCATTATATCTAGTAAATTTCAATTTTTTGTACAAATTTATTATGTATCATCCATGCCATTTTAATATTCTACCCCAACTAAAATAATATCTTAAGAATTACTATGGATGATTCCTTCTTTTGATTTCTATATAATCATGGTGAAAGATAATAGGCATACTTATAAATATTTCATATGTGTAGAGGTAACACTATGATCATTTTCATTTTACACTCCATAGAGAATATTATGCATTTAATGAGATTCCATAATTTATAAAATATAAATTCTATAAAGGAAAATTCATAATAATTTTGAAATACTAAAGATGTTAAATTGAACATAGAAGTTAATAATTCATTTAAATCAACAAATAACCTTATCATAAATTCCAAGGGAATTAAAAAATCTTTGAAACCAAAACCTAAAATAGAGTAACATTCATTTGGAAAAATAATTATATTTCCATAGTTCTTCAACATTATTTGTAGTTATTATAAAACATTTATTCAATTTAGATTACATTAATTTCCAACAAAAAAACATAATTCCAATGTAAAAAAATATTCTACAACCCTTTATTCATGTTTAATTAAACATTTTATAGAGAAAAATTTAGGATCAATAGTCCTTGAATGAATTCTTAATACTATAGCTCACTTTTTATTATTTAAAACACATCTCCCAATATGTTCACTTCGAATGTATATCCAAATAACTCAAAAAATGTCATATATATTTGTATAATCATAAAACAATAATTTTCTAAGGTTCATTACAATCATTATCACCAATAATTATATTTTAATGTTTTATTCATTAATATATTCATATAAAAATTCCCAGTTGTAACTAAAGTTTTTTATCTTTCCTTTATTCATCCATGATAGTCGAAACATGCTATTCTTCATTTAGATATTCCTCTATAACCCAAAATTTTTATACATTTACATTCCTCCACCAAACCATTTTGAACAAATATACCTTCATCTTAGTTAATACATTTCAGTTTATCTAGTTATTAATATTCTAAAAGAATTCAAATATAAGAAAATTAAAATAATATCTATTGATAATTAGTATTACATTTTGTGATTAACACACATGAATCATTTAGATATTTTTTCCCCATAATGGAATATATATTTGATTATGGAATTCTTTTATAGATATTCTCCATTAATGGATAAATAAATATAAGTTAAATAATTATATTATCAAATATAACATACCAATTTTTTTATTTTAAAATCTATACTTTTTGGGATTTAAATTCGATTGAAATCCGTTTATTTTCCAAAAATTATGAATTTATGGGGGGAAATTTCAATATAATTGTTATACTCATAAAATAATTCTTTTATAGTCATAGTCATAAAAGATTATAGTGATACAAAATATTATAATATAGATTAAAATAAAAAAATAAATAAATTGGAATAGTGTAAAATTTTATCTGTTTACAAAAACATTTATCCTAATAATTTTTTAACTAAATATTTTTTTCATTATGAAATATTGAATCTATGAAATGGAAAAAAATTAGAAGAAAATAGAAACATAAAATTAAAAATAATCCTTTAGAATCGATTTATTTTAGATATGTGTTTATTCTAGATCTAGACTCTTGTACAATATTTATCTCTAAATCTATCCTATACTATCAATATGTGATTTATTTACATTATGATTCATGTTTTAAGAAACTATATGATCATGTATTACATCAGACACTATTTTTTCAACAATAAGTATTCTCTCACTACTGGTAAAACTATTTTCTTATAATATTTATATTTTTCGTAGACTTATTCCACCCATTTATTCCACCCCATAAATCCATAAATGAATTTATTTATTTATATAAATCATTTCAATACCTATAAAATTGATTTTTACATGACTTCGAGTGACCACTAAACATAGATTATGATTATATAATATAGAGCATATCCTATTTTCCTTATTCTTTGAATTAGACTAAAAAGGACAATGAGTAAATAAAATTTAATTCAGTTATTTTTTCTTCCAAATATACTTTAATCCAAATATTTTAAAAAATATTCTTACTCAACTATAAATATACAAGTATTTCACTAGTCTAATTCAATCAAGGGCCCATATTTCTTTTTCATTATAGGAGTAGATAAATCACATATTCTTTACAGTCGAACTAATGACATGATAAAGAACATAACAGACCCCCTTAGTCCTAAAATATCTATGTTTAATTTTTATGAAATACTCTTTTTGGTTAGTGGTAACCATACATTAGAATTAAAAAATTAAAAATTTTAGATTCAAAAATCAAAATTAAAAACAAACAATATCCAGGAGTTCTAATTAATGTGATCCCCAATTCCATCCAAATCATCGCCTCGAAGGCCGTGAGATCCACTATGTGGACCAAGTACAGGCCTATCGAGTCACATCCACATAGTAACCACCATAATCACATCATCTATGTCATCGTCCCTTCACAATCATCCCCTCTCTAAGCATTGTCATTCTGATCATCTTGAACCGTCGGCCAAAGAAACCGTTGGCCAGTATCAGTACCATGAGAACTGAAACACTAGAAAATCGATGAAGGAATAAACCCCATATACCATCACACCACATTCCTTATCACCAAATTAACTCATCATATTCATGTCACCAACTTCATAGCATCACAAATGACTCTATATTTTTCACCTAGAAACATCACCTGATACCACCATCGAATAGAGATCACTATCAAGGGACACCAACCGATGATTCCACCATCACCACTCTATCATATTCATGCCAATAGTGACCAACACCAAAGAACTAAACCAACACCATAGATCATGAACCCACATCGAGTAATAACACCAAAAGATAAATGAAATCGAATCTATAGGAAACTGGGAATGAAACCCGAATAAGAGAAAACAAAGGAAGGCCTACCTGAAGGACTTTGTGACTACTGAACCGCTAGGTCCAAAAACATTGTGTATCCATCTCTCTAAATCTAAACAAGAGAATATTAGTGTAACTATAGGTCAGAAAAAGGTGAGGCAACCTAAGAAAGAAACCCTATGAACAAAACCCAACAATAAATGGTAGAAACTGCGATAGAACCCAAGCAGGAAGCACTGACTCCGATAGGGCCTATGAATCTGACGTCCATAAAACCAATTTCCCAAAACCTGAGACTATCTTTAGCTCCAAATATATCATAGAGAGGACTAAAAAACAAAAGTTTAGTGTGCGGTAGAGGCAGCTAAGAACAAACCAAATCACCTCACAAATTAGGGATGCATAACAACGATTGGAAACCCAAAGAGAAGTGACCGAGAGAGAATGAAGAAGGGGAGAATTTGGGCTAGAGAAAGGAGGAAGACAATGAAGAACCTGAATGGATTGAGGTGAAGGATTCATCACCTCTAAGTAGGATGAAATCCTAGGAATTAAAAGGAGATTTGAGATCTTGATAGCTCCGGGTGAATGACGCGCCATCCCCGGTAGAAATCTACCACGGTCGGAGGTTTCCAAATAGAACATTGCCCCCCCCCCCATTTAGATATGTATAAATTAAATGATTAAAACATGTATAAGTGGATGAAGGTTCGGATTATGGGGTTCTCAATATCTTCTATTATAAATGATTTATAATAAGAAAATACATCTATATATATTGATGACTATATGGAGTTCTATGATATATACATTGTAGGGTTGGTTTAAGTTATAATTAAATACATATTATCTCATGATTTCATTATATATATATATATCTCATGTAAATAATTTTTTATGGTGAATAAGGTTTTTTTCATGCTAACCATAACATATCAACACAACCCATTATAATCTATGATGATCATCGATTTGGGGTAATGAAAATTAACACTTTGAGAGGATATTATCATTTACTCATTTATATAAATTAAATTATATAGTATATGAATTAATGATAAATAGATATTTTATCTATTAAGAAAATAAGGGAAATATTCACATACTAAGAGATTTAACCTGACTATCATATTGTTATTATGGTAATGCTTTTTCCAAAGGATCTAGCTCATATTCCATTATAGACACTAAGATGATCTTTAAATTGATCCTCATAATGATATGTCTTATAATATGGTAGCATTTGATGAAAAAATGTACTCTTCCTTTGAATTTATGTCTCTAATTGTGGCCTACATAGAACTCAACCAACTAATATATTCAATATTTTAGGAATAATCCATACTAGATTGAAATTTATTCTCCTCTCTGGAAGATTATATACATTTCATTATGTAACCCTCTACAAAAATCATATAATCTCCTATAAATATATGTAACATTTCATGTTTCATTCTTATGTATGTAATAGTTTTCTTTAAATAAATCTAATGACTCACCACGATTATATTAGTCTCTAATAATTATAATAGTAAAAAATGATATATCGTGTTAGGTACACAATATGAAATTTATGATATAAACTATAATAGACACATAATGAATTATATCCATTCTTGTTTACTCTATAAAATTATATTGGGTAACTCTATGATTTTACCATGTATCATTGGAAATTACCTATTGGATTTATCTTTGGAAAATATATTTGGAACTTTTACATTGTATGTGTCTTGAATAAGAATAAGAATCTCCATAGATCTATAACTATAGAAATTAGAACCTAGTATATAGTTATAATTAAACAACATGAACCTCATCCCGGTTGGTGAGGACTCAGAAAGTGCATCCAAGAGACCTAGAATCAAATCTAGGTGGATACATATTTCTGGGTTACTCTATTAGTCCTATAACAGGGAGAGTAATAGGAACTGTGGGAGGAACTATTCGGTATTGTAATAGCTGGAACTATTCATTCATCTTGGCTTTCGGGCCATCAGTTTGGTCCTCATGTCCTGTATGGATTTTGGTCCACCCAGGGCCTTCATTCCAGTTGTCTCTCAAGGCCTTTGGGCCACCTCAAGGCCTTCATGCCACCCCAATGCCTTTTTTACACATGAAATATTCAGATGTACCAGGTGTATTACAAGGTAAAAGGCTTCAGATGAGGATTCAGAGTAGGTGCATTCACAAGATCAAAGATAACCTAAATGGTAAGAATGATAGGGTATGGCATTGCCATCAGTACCGGGCATGTGCATCTCTACAAAGAAAAACTAGTCGACCGGCCTTGCGAAGGTGAATCATGGATTTCGTGACATTTACTGGGGAGGAGAATTTCCAAGTAGTCTCATATGGGTGATTCCCTTAAAACCTATGGGTCATGTAATTATATCTTAAGCCTTCGGGTTGTGTAAGTTTTCCACATAACCCCTTAAAAGGTGGATTTTCAAAAATAACAAAAAGAAGGTCATCAGGACATTTAGGAAAAACATTAAATATTCCATTTGTTGAGAAGATATTACCCATCCACATCAACAATGAGTGAAATTTCTAGATTCCATTTTAGATTAGATGTAATCCTACCTCTTAAAATTTTTGAAATTATACAACACTGCCAAATATATTCTCAAATACAGCAGAATAACTTATTAATTATTGAAAAAACTATTATATTATGTAATTAAAATATAATTTCAAACTCATATAAGATACATTCAGTCCATATAGAGAACTTCAAATCTTTAATACCTTAATAGTCTCAATTTATATTTTAAAATCATAAGGATATATCACATTCACATCCTTAACTATGTTCACAATGTGAAGATAATTGTTTACAACCATTTGATATATCACATAATAAAAATGATATTTCATATAATGAAATATCAAAATTGACAATATCATTACTTGAAATTAGAATTTCTATTTATGGTTAATACCGTGAATTTTTTATATACATTTACCACCATTCATTATTTTATGGTAGAAACTATATAATCAATTTCATATTTCATATTGAAATCCAACATAAACCCAGTGGGTCACATCCTGTTAAGAGAAAGCACCATGATTCAAACTCTATTTGTGTATATAGAATTCATTTAAAATTAATTTTGTTTTAACCATTACTTGATGTCTGCATTCTCTATGCATTCTTAGTTGGTACAAGGTTTACCTTCTACAATACTTATAGCATCATCATTATCTATACCTAATCCATTTTTCATTATCTCTTAATGAATCTGGACATTCCATTGCAGTTCTTATAGTACATGAGTTGGATGTTCTTCCATAACTCTTTATACAAGCAACCAAACATTCTCCTTAATAACGTTTCAAGAATTGTGGTCTTTAAGATCACTATCATCAACATTTCTCTGAACAAAACCATAACTATTATTTTTTATGGAAAATATAATGTCAGAACAAAAACACTTTTTATTGTGTAGTATTATAGAAATAATGACACGTTGTTCTCATGAGATAATAAATAAACAATATTTTTTCAACTTTATAGTCAAACTTATGAGAGTCCAACAATTATATGATTGCTTTTGATCCATAAATATTTATAAAATACAAAAAATTACCTTTATTAGACTGTAACTCAAGTGGTCTATTTATAGCTACACTATATGGAACACAGTTTTGTTAAAATGGTGCACCACCAAGTGAATACCCTTACAATGTTATGGGAATGTCAAACTAACTCATCATTAACAAAAAAATCATCAAGGTACTATTTCCCATAATATATGATCTATTACACTATAGAGTTTTAGGATAACTCTATTTTAGAATGATTCCACAATTCCATAAAAATATATTGTAACACAATATAAAGTATTCATGACCTGATATGGTAAAATAATCATAATTTCCTTACATAGTTGATTTTGTACATTGTTCTGATACTATTTTAAATTTACAAAATATAAATAGTCTTCCATTATAAATAAACATACAATGCCATCTAATGTCATTAGTAAATGTAATGATCTACCCAAAACCACCACGTTATTTTGTTCTCATATTTCCAGATACAATATTATGTTTTATACCATCAATCTGATTAGAAATTCATCAATTATAATAAAATCAGATTCGGTCACCATACCTTATAAAATAGATTCTAAATTCTAAAAAATAATAATTAGATGAGTCCAACAATTCATCTCTATGGAGTATTTGAATGAGGATCACATTTATATGTCCATGGTCACATTTCCAATGGTAAGTGAGATTATAATCGAACATAAAATTATAATTATAAAAGTCATAGACTGTATTATATATATCAATAATTTAAAATCCATTAACCATATTAATGTTTCTTCAATATACATCACAATTATATATAAAAAAATCTTTTATATTAATATTAAATACAAATACCATTTTTTTAAGACAAGATCCATAAATTAAATACTTTTTATTTTGATAAAAAATAAATTTTCTCTGAGTCTATTACCAATAAATTTTCTATAGAAAAATCAAAAGTGTAATCCACTAATGGGAAAATGCATTGCTCCATTATTAAAACTATTAAATACTAAAATCATTGTCAATTCTCCCCAATCTTTAGAAAATATATTTTTGGAAAACAGTTGTGATGAACACCCCAAATCTCTTACTGATGATCTAGAGTTGGTAAAATAAAATTCTATAATATAAACACTCAAATTGTTTGAACATATCACATTCCGAACTATTATTAACCATAAATACAAAAATCTTACTAGTTTTAGGCCTGTGTGTGAGGATTTCAATATGAATATCTTATTGTATTACATGATAAATAAAAATGAAACAACTATGGGTGAGTTTTATTTTTTGTAACATGTCATTAATAAAATATAATAACAGTTCACCAACTAAAATTTATGACCTTAAAAATCACATATATTTTTTAATCTAAGACCCATATTTCACTATTTAATTGGTGTATATTGGCATTCCTATAAAGAATAATCTATTTAGGTATAGAATATTCCAAGTCATAAAATGTATTATTCTTGGATAATTTTATAGATAACTCTATATCCAAATCCATCTTATGAATTCTCTCAACACTATTTCTCTTGTTACCTAATTCATTATTTCTCCCATATAAGGGTCACTAGAAGCCTAGAACATGACTTGGTTACCAAACTATTACGAATATCAGCTTCCACCATAGATTGAAGAATATTTTCCATGGGAACCTAGAATTGGAGGAACCTACTCCATTAGATGATAAAGAAAATTATATATAGTATTTCTTAAATATTATGGAACTTAATAATTTTGGGGAAATTTGCAGTTTTATCATCAGATTAATATGTATACCATGTATATTAAACCTAATGTATCCCATGAAATCTTTATTTAACCATGTTTTATTCCATTATGTATTCATGATTATAATTTTTTATTTTTGTATCGATCTATCACCTAAATTATTTCACACCAAAATAATTTTTAACTCTTTATGCAACCCATGATTTTGTGTTACTCACTAATAGATATATGATAAAATAATGTACACATATCTGAATTCACATCATTAATACTTACATTAACTCATCATCTAAATTCATAAAGTTATATAATATTAATAATATATATATATATGTACCTAGAGTGACAGATAGTTGACACCACACCTTTCTTCAACAAGGAAGAAGCCTCTATAATGATTTGTAGTCTAACCCCGAGTAATTATTACCAAAGAGACATTACTCAAGATACAATTAAATTCATGAAAACTCTGATACATAATGTGAAAAATAAATATATTTAATATCTGTTTATAGTATCATTATTCAAATAAAAACAAAAGTCAGGTTAGATGAAAAATAAATCTTATGATATCACACCAAGCATGTAATGAATGCCTCTATCTGATTAAAGAAACTTGTAGAATTAATTTAGAAAATATAATATTAACATTTAAGAATAAATTAAAATACATTAATATTAAAAAAATTTAATAAACTAATAAAGAAAAAATTTATCTTCCAAAACATTAGATATAATTGTAAATATTTTTCATTTTATTTATGTATGATGAATAATATTTTACAACTACAAACACTTTTAATTTATATGTTTTTTATAAATAACATATAAATTTATTCAGAATTAATTTACATGGGACTAAAACATCCTCACCATATCAGGGTCAATGTGTGTTTTCCATTTCGATAGAACCGTAGGGAGCCCCATTTTGTGGTTAATTAAATAGTGCATGGATAATCTACCATCCCAAAAATATTTTTGCCCAAACATAGAGGTAGTTTTCATGGAGAAACTAGGAGTCCCACGTTAGGGTGGTGTAAAAAAAGTATTTTAAAAACAAGTAGAAACACACATAAAATACTTAATGAGGATTTATAAAATTTCTTATATATTCTTTGGGGGTCATCACATGATCATTGGATGTATAAAAAACTTTTATATTTCTCGATCTCTCTTAAGAATCAAACATCATATAAATGTCAAAAAGTATCACATCTGTAAACTAAAAGTAGTGGCCACCATCTTTCTCCAACAGTAGAATATTATTGATGATAAAAAATTTAATAGTATGCATTGAGTTTCTTCCTCTATAGGTAATAAACTAACACTATTGAACAAAAAATGCTTATTAAGGACCTTTGATCATTTAATGGGTGATAGCACTTCCACAGTAGTGGTTAAAGATGAGGAAGGAATAAGAGAGAATCAAAAAGATTTTATGCATTGTGCAGAAACACAAATTAGATAACTTCTAATATTTTATAATACAGTCTAAATGGACATCATTAATTTAAAATATTCAATCATACCATAATTATTTAGTTCTGGTTGGGTAAATTTTACATTTAGACATCTTGAATGGATTTAAAAGTCTAAATTAAATCAACTCATGGAATTATAACTGATTAAACTATTTAGAGGTTACTTGGATGAACTCATACACCCATAACCATAAACACAACCATTTTAGTCTAAACCGTAGTCTTGGGATGTATCATTTGTAAACAATACTATTTTTTCCAAAAGATATGCTATGTAATCAAACAATGGTTATGTTGGTGAATGATCATGGAGATCTAACATAGAAATAAAATGTAATTCACCATCTTCACGTGTCATATTCATCATATCAATATAATTTTAGTGAGAATAAAATCGGATCTACTAGGATAGATTATTCGATTAATTCATTATATGGGTGAAAACATTTATAATTATATTTAATAATATGGTGCTTTTCTTGAAGACTAACATTGTAAAGAAGTTTATGTGAATTATAATATAAAATATTATTACCCACAATATCAAATAATTATGTTATATATTTTTATGATCTTATATTTAAAAAAAACTCAATAATTATTCTAATTTCAGTGAGATGAGGTGATTTCTTATCTTGATGAACATGGATATAATATAGCTAGAAAAATATTTTAACGAACCTGTAGGCTAGATAATCATAGAGTCAATGAGGCCTAATGATTAAGACTATAAAGTTGATGACCATTTCCATAATTTCAACTTTTTATGTCATTTTATTAATAACTAAAAATATTTAGTGGTAACTATAATAGAAAATAACCATTTTATAGTTCCCTAAAGGATCATGTTTCTTCACTAAAATGGTTGAATTAGTATGATATCATTTTACCTTATTACATTTTCTCTTTTTAACTTTTATCCATATTTCATATTTAAACCCTTTTGTTGGTCAAGTGTAAATTTTTATATATGTTTTCAAAATATGAAATCTGCATAGAAGGAAATAAATAAAAAAGTGAGTATAACCTGAAATTTATACAACATTCACCCCAAATATGGTTGTCTATATATTTACTATGTTAAAGTTCTTCTTTAGATACACGAATTAAATAATAACAAAAATTGAATAAAAAATCAGAATGTAACATCCTTAAACTTGAATTTTTTTCCCAAAAGTTACATCTACCTATTGCACCATTATACTAGATATCACCACTTTAGAAAGACCATACAAAGTAATTATCTAATTAGATATTCAAGATGATTTGGATATCATTGTATCATAATAAAATTATATTCTTCATCAATAATATTATTCAATATCTTGTAGATATTATACTAAAATATAAATCTCAAAAATCATTTCAACGAAAAAAATTCAAATTTCAATAAAGATAATGATATTTAGTCTCCCTCTAATAAATAATCATTTATAATTTAAATATATTCAATCACAAAAGTAGCATAGTTTTATACATTATTGATGTCATTTTCAATCAACATCACTAGTTATTTTTAGTTTATTTCCCTAATCTTTCTTTAATTTTCATTCTTCTATTTTTTTCTTTTATTATGTCTTTAAAGATAATAATTTAAATAGTAATACATATTCATCATTTTACACATAATTATATTTTATGGATTAAAGGATATAATAATATTTATGAAATTTAATTTTAAATACTTCAACCTATTATTTTATATATTACCCTACCGCATCCCCATAAAATCTCTACACTCAAAATATTATCAACTTTAATCTCTCTTTAATAATTAGTGTATTCTACTGGGATGAGGTATTAGATATATTCTAACTATATATAATATATCCCACTCTAAACTATATATATTCATATTAAATCATGTTAAATAATATCTATATTTACTGTGGCCCCTAAAATTAATAAATATTTTATTGTTATAAAATTTCTAGAAAAATAAAATAAAAAACCATTTCTATATTATTTTTTCAATTAAATTTATCAATATTATTCTTCATGATATTTTTATTATTAAAAAATCAATTTTATTCTCTCCCATTAAACCTTAACTCAATTTACAAAAAAAATATTTAGTTACCCATTCTAACAAGTAATGGGATTCATTCATCAAATTTTATACCTATAACATCTAGTAACGATTAATCAAATCTTTGAATTTAAAAAATATAGAATAATCATGGCGAGATCATCTCAATATCTTATTATTTGATCTCGATTTTTTATCTTTAATAATTACATTTTTTAATCATTCCAAAATTATATCATACTAATATTTAAGATCAAATTTCTAACATAATATCTTCTAACATATATGAGAATATTTTTTAGTATGACATGGGGATATTATATCTTATGATTTTTATTAATATTATATTCACCCATTTGATGTCTCTTACATATTCTCATGTTATAATTTACATATATTTATATTAACCCTTATATATTACCATGAGATTATATATCATTGACAAACATTCCGTGAGGAACTCTTGTGTTTTGAAATTTATATTTACTCTAGAGAACCCTTAAACATAAAATGTGACTCACGAACCCACCAAATTATAATGTGGAATGATTAAATTATATTAAATTATTTTTATGTATCACAATGTGATTTAAAACTATTCAAAATTCAATTTTTTCACTAGGTACCATTATTTATTACCTTGTGAGTTGGGATAAACATTTTGTCTTAGAAACTATACTCTTATATATCATAGATTACCATAGTAATTTTTCATATTCATCACTCAGATTAACGTTATTCATATATGTAATAAACATTCCACATGATAAAATAACTATATATATCATAGTTACCTCTAAGCCATTTCATATTTCATCTAGAATATAGTTTGGGAAAACCTGATACATTCTATGGAGTTTTGAAATTTCTATTATGTATTGGGTAGACAAATATATTGACTATTTTTTATAATCATGTGTTCTTATAAATATTAAAATAAGGTTTTAATAATTTTTTAATTTCTAGTATTCAATTTTTTTGAATCCTTAAGAATTAATAAGATTCAACTTTATGTACATAATTCCTGTTTCAATATTAAAAAAATATAAAATTATAGAAATTTCTGAATCTAGCTTATAAATAATTAAAATATTATCCAGGATTCCCCAATCACCACCGAAAAACTAAAAATAATTTCTATTACTTCTAAAATGATCATATTTTTCCTAAATATATTTTTATTTGAATCTAAATTATTAAAACTAAGTAGTACTCATCGTTTAGGTTTAAAATGGATTTCTACTACATCAATAATTCCACCACATCTAAAAAAATTCTTATGATCGATGTTAATTAATAAATACAGCATTAATATAGAACATTTCTCATAAACACATCCCACCATATGTTTCATCCAATCATCATTTAATGGGATTTCTAGGAAATGTAGTATCCTTGAGGGTTGATAATCAATTAATGGATTCATAATCCTATAGTTAGCCATAAATATTTTTAAATGAAATCCCATCAATATTTTTTTTGTAAAACCAAGGTAATCTTGTAAAATTTTAGTAATTATAACTATTATTTTTTTTATTTTTACTCAACATTGTTTCATCTGTAAGTTTACCTAAATTCATAGTTGAAAAATAAATATATTTTATTTAATTAAATTATTTTTCCCTAAATTATATGGTTTTCATTAATATATTCCATTTTTTATTTTAGAAATTTAATTTGTTTAAAAGGGATTCATTATTGGAATCAACATATTTAATATATATTAGGTCTAGTTCATAGTATTTTTATAAATCATTTAATAATTGAGTGAACAGTGAGAAATGTTGTTTTTAGAATAATATCATTTTTCTCTAAATAATTTAATCTTAAAGTCCATATATATTTTTGGATGTAGTTTTAATGTAATATAATTAATATTTTATTAAAATAATAAAATAATTTCATAGGAATAAATATTAAATTTTATTTCAACATAATTTCATTTTAGTTCATAAAAAATATTATTTAGAAACTAGTTTTCGATTCACCTTTTTTAATTTTATTAAATTTAATTTTTTATCATTAGATATGTTTAAACATTTAAACTGGATTCTATTATATCATTTATGAGTACAAAATTTAGTAATGACTTCCATTTCTTTTGTTTGTAATTATGAGAATGAACCCATGGAAAAAATATATCGTGATAGTAAAGAGTAAATCGGGTTACTAAAGTTAAATACTAAGTGATAACCCAAGAAATATTATCTAAATTATTATTTTATTATGTTATTTCAAATAATATCATCTTAACTAATAATTTTTTTTGTTTATGTGTTACATTTCAATGAAAATGACTTAATATTATTTTAGAATATTGAATAATTATATGTGTGATACTGCCCTTACATATATATGGGAACCTCCAATACTACCTTGATTGCACATTTAGTGTACATTATTTCAGTCAATACCTACCCAGATATCTTCTAAACATCCCTCCTCACTTCCTAGAGTTCATTCCCTAACCAAAAGTCCAATCCTAAAAGTCTTATTTATAATCCCAATGATATTGTTCACATAAGAGATATAAATATTAAGTAAGTGTTTCTTTTTTTTTGTTTCTTATTCTACCTCCCTCAATTAAATCTTATCTATACTGAAATAATATTATTATTATATTCTCTATATATAAATTTTATTATGATTATGGTGAAATCCTTTTTATAATCATTTCCAATCCCATGGGAAATGAAAATGTCATTCATGCATTCATGTGGACTACCACCTATAAAAATCGATGTGACTAACTATTCATAAATAGATTATATAGATGGTAAAAATAATATACAAAAAAATAAAGATGTCAAGACCTGTCCCCTGGGGCCCGTGCCGTGACTACCACATGCCTACCTCTCAAAGGCTAGGAGTTGGCGACTAGCACCGAAGGCATCAACCTGCAAGTTAGAGGAATTTTCTTTTAAACCTATACACACACACAAGACAAACCTCACCCTAACACACTGAAAGGGGGAAACAATTATACCACTAAAACAATGATGATTTCAACTACAAGTGAAAGTAGGTGGGTCAAGATACAAACCCAACAAGGAATGGGAAACAGAAAATTTCAAAGAGGAGCTCATATTGGAATCCATGAAAACCCCCTCCTGATCATAAGAGTAGGGAAGCTACTAGAATCCAATGTGGTATGTTCTGTCCACCTGGTCCTACTGGGCCACACCTAGTCGTAGTGAACCATTTCCACCTTTGTAGCATCCGTGAGTCCCATCCCCCTATCCACCTCTGTCAAAACGTCAATCAAATATTGAATACACAACACGTTCAGGCGAAGCCCAAGCATGGGTAACTATAACAATACTTTATAGGGACCTCGAGACCCCTGAAGGTCTCTTACTAATCCATAAAGGAAAAACCACAATGGAAAATACCACATAGTTAATACCACAAATCAAGATCTCAAACATACAGAACATAGTAAAAGATGCATCTCACAACATGTATACATTTAGGGTAGCGATAGTAGCATCATCAATCATAACACTGAACTCCTCAGCTATTGGAGAAATCCTCCTCTATAGATTACAGTGGGACTATCGGGTCACACAGAGTCGCTTCCCACTAACCATTGACTGTTGTGGTACACATCCATAATGAGTATTGTGGGTATGTTGGGTCACAAAGAGCCGCTCTCCACCGTGGGCCTGTTAGGTCACACCGAGCTGCTTCCCACCTTGGATGAACTGAGGTACTCATCCTGTCGAGTACAGTGGGTCTTCCAAGTCACATAGAGACACTCCCGACTTGGCCATCATCGACCATCATTAGGTCTCAGCCAACTAAATGGTTTCGTAAATAGCGCTTTTGGGAGAAAAGATATTCAATACATCTGTCGCACTAAGATGTCCATGAAAGTCACCAAAAATCATGCCAAAAGGTTCACCTCGTCATGAGGGTGTCAATTCCACAAAATTCGTGTTAATCAGACGTGTAGTTTACAAAATACCAGTATTTTAGTAAATAGGGGGATGGTTGTGACAGGGCCCAGTCTGACCCAGTCGAACCAACCCGACGAACCCTGCCTGAGGTCCCACACACCCTGATTCATTTAGAAAGACTTGATCTGACCTGGTTTGTTCAGGGTTGTTCTGGTCCAGCCTAGCTAGTAGGCCAGACTCAATAGGCCTCGCTGGACCCAGCCCAATTTTGCTGAGGGTCCCGCCCACCGGGTTGCTCATTGAGCTAGTTTAGTCCGGCCCTGCCTGAAGGGCATGGGTCCTGCCGGTCATCATTGTTCTGGCCTACCGTCATGGTTCCGAATCATTGGCGCGGGTCCCGAACATCAGCACTAGTCAAGCCCCCTGAGAACGGGACCATCCACTAGAGTGGCTGGTCATGAATCGCTCAATTGAGATGCGACATCCTTCTAGGATTCAGCGTCTAGCCATGTCCGGATCCCCTCTTCCCTGCAGGATGCCGCGGGGTCTCCATCTCTAGCCACAATCGATGGACAGTGGCTACTCCAATGTAATTCTCCAACCCCAGTTACCCAGATTAAGTGATTAATTTCATAATAATGGAATGATATAAGGAATTATGTCCTGAAAGACCAATCAATTTAGTATTATTGGAAACAAGATATATACATAATTTCAACATTAAAACATTAAAAGAAATACAAAACTAATTTATTCCATTAGAAACATCAAATCCTCCTAGATTATTGCTACAAGTCACTCAAAAAAAACTTCTTCATATCCTGGGAAAATGAAACATAAGAAAGGGGTGAGCTCAAACACTCATTAAGGGTAAGTAATACAGTGTAAGATAACATAAACATTAGGAATAGTGAATAATTAAAAACACATTCCTATACAAATAATAAACATGAACAGTTTATGGAAGGAATATATGCTAAGTAAATAATGACATAATAAAACATAGTCATGGGTATTCTATTAGTCGAATAACCACATGAACAATCATAATTATTTTTATAATGAGGGAATGTATAATGTCGGGAATTCTGAAACAGCTTGTCAAGGCCTCGGCCAAGATGTCTAAAAATGATTTAGGCCTCGGCCAAAACCATATAACAAATTAGGGAAGGCCTCTGCCAATTCCACATATAATTGTATTGTGAGACTTACTAATGTACAGAAGAGCTATAGCGGGCTCCACCTGTCACATACTAAGTCCAATACATTCCTCATGTGAAAATGTTGAAACATAAAATAAACATTCATATTATAAATATCATACTAAATGTCAATAATTTAACCATAACCCATGAATGGGATTAAAATAACATATCCATAGTCAAACATATCACAAATCCTTCAATAAAATATGGATGATTTGTATCATAATAAACCAACTTCAAACAATTTTAAAATCCATCAATGGATGTTGACATAGATAAAATGAAGACTATTTGAAAGAAATGCCTCTTTCTATTTTGAAACCATTTAAGATTCACATAATTATAAAAGAAAACATTTATTTTTAAAATATTCTTAGAATCTTGTAAGGGAAGATTTGATGATGTTATTACTTTCGAAAATAGTCACACCCGCTGTATAAGTTAAAAAAACATTTTTACCTTAATTATGTCGAAAAGGTCATAAATACCTTTTTTGGAAAATGACAGAAAGATTCTATTAAAAACATATAAAGTCAAAAAACGATATAAATTAATTTAACCCATAGTCTATTAAATAGAAAAAAAATTTAAGAAAACACGGATGTGGATGATAAAGACGTCCCAGTAGATACTTGCGTAAAAACAACCTCAGAAAATAAAGAGATTGTGAAATTGATCCTCACCTTGTACTTTTCCTTAGTCGATGGTATGTTAAAATTCGGATTAATAGTTAAAACATTGATGTTATATTATACAATAACTAGATACATAAATATGATATCATATATGATCCTTTAATATTGCTTTGTTAATAATATTTCAATAGTATCATTGTTTTGGGTGTTAACTGATTCATTTTCCTTTATATGATTGGTTACGTAAGCCATGTTTGTTATGGATATGATGTATTTGATTCATATATGGAAAGATATTATATTCATAAACATTATTTTTCATTATAAAATAAAAATTATTCTTTAATGATTACGATGGAGAATCAATCTCATCACATTCATAGAGATAGTAATCTGTACGTACGCACGAGCAAAAATATCATTATATTGATGGTGAAATCGTATGTAATCGGATGGTATATCCTATATAGAGAATAATTAAAATTTTATATTTACTATTAAATCATTTATACTCATTATTATACTCATCCAAATAATGTGGTTTTTGAATAACAACTACACCACGACGTGGAGACGGTAAGCTGTACGTACACATGTATGGTGACTTTTTCATTCATATCATTGATAGAATAATGAATATAGTTGTACCATTTTTATAAAAAAATAATAATATATAGAAGATACCTGAGTTATTATTCTATAATGGAATCCACAAAGAAAGAGGAATTGGAATAAGAAAATAAATTTAAATGGGTGATGAAATATTTACCTCTTCTTCGGGTTCTTCCTTTAGATTTGATCAAAAGGGATCCCTAGGTTGGATTTCTAACCAAAGTAAGGAATTTATAATGAATGGAGTATTTTTTTTTTTTGCATGGTTTGTGGGTTGGGTTTGGCTGAGCCAAATGGATACGGAGGTGTGAAATTAAGAGAAGTGAAATCACCATTTTATAATATAGGAAAGCGTCACATTAGGAAAATCTTGAAATATTATTTTATAATAAAATCATTTTTAGTTTCTAATGGCTAAAAAATGATTTATTTTTAGGATAAGGTGGTAATGGGTCGAAAACCTATCAACCAATATGTTTTAGATAGGTTTAGGTTACCATATTGTCCTTATCTTTTATATTTAACTCTTAGTTATATTGTTTGACATTTACCATGTCTATTTGTCTTTTTATATTTTATGGTTAATAAACATACTATAAAAAGCCAATAAAACTACCAGTGGTTCAATAATAATATATATAACCTTATATAAGTCCTTTGTCTGAACCTTAGATTTTCAATAATATTATAGCTATTAATAATATAGTATTTGTTTAAAAACTCAATTATGTCAAGTTTGACACTATTTAGTATTTGGTTTTCTTGAAATCCATTAAAACTTTATCACTTCAAATGAAATTCATTTAACTAACCCTAAAATGTCATATTATCCTAAAAAATTAGTGAAATTCATCAAAAGTCTCAATTTACATTTATTTGGATATTTATAATATTAATTATTTTAATATTTCATTGATAAGTTAATTATTGTATCATCATTGTGTCATATATAAATTAAATTTTATAATTTATTAAATTTATAAATAAAATACTATTATGTAGTAAATATTTTTAGCTTTATAATGAAATTTATAGTCGAGTTTATATTGTGTGTAACCCTATATTAAAAAATGATTAGTTATTAAACTTTGAATTTAACTCTCTTAACTCTTCTTTAAATAAAATAATAATAAATGTCCTAATCTAATCCAAGTAGACAAAATGGGTTCATATTTTATTCATAAGGTTTTTTTTGTCTAATTATACTTATCCTAAAGAATTATTGCATGTTTTATGGTAAATATGATATCATTTGTACTCTTAATTACCCTATATACTTTTAATCGTGGTAAATAAAAGTCAAAAGTTACTATTCAGAAAAGATTATTTTCATCTTATTAAACCACATTTTACTTTATAATATATACCGTGTCTCTCAGATATTTGAAAATCAACTCACATAAGTGGTAAAATTAGGTTTTATACAAATTTTCAAATGCTCCTAGTCGGTGGGTAAAAATGATAAAAAGTTCAATAAAATTTCTATATATCTAATCTTATTATAATACAACTATAATGAATTACATGGAACATATATAGGTATTATATATCTATTTTGATCTAAAATAAATTTAAATAAAATAAATAAGAATTTAAAGAAAAAGTCGGTTTTAACCAATAACTCATTGTTTTCACTATTCATCAAAAATTGAATGTTTTCAGAAAAATAACAAAAAATCACCCTAAGCTAATTTTGATATTATGAATTCAAAAATGAGGTCTATTTTAAAAAATAAAATTTATAAAATTTCAAAAAGTGGGTATTACTATTCATAATAGCTAGTTTTATTGGTCTCGGTGTGTTAGAATCTCGAAGTTGCGTACAATGCAAGCTATTTCATTATTCAAAGGGAAACGTACCATGGAAGATTGGGGTGTTACATTATTCCCTCCTTCAAATAATTTATTCCTATAAATTTCTATAATTCTACCACAAAAACAAGATTTTGGTGGTTCTTGATCATAAGTTCCTCTGGTTCCCACGTTGCCTATTCCATCCTATGGTTTCTCTATATAAATTTTACCAAATGAGTCGTCTGGTTTCTCAACACTTGTTCCATGGTATTAATAATTTTGATAGGATCATCATAATAAGACTTATCATGTTCCAATTTAATTTCCTCATTGGTGAGTACATGCGCTGGGTGAGCCATTTATTTTCTCAACAGTGATACGTAGAACACATCATGAACTTGGGAGAGACTTAAAGGAATTTCCAAATGATAAACTAAAACTCCAATTCATTCTAGATTTTTGAAAGGTTCGATGTACCTGGAACTCAATTTACACATCTTGTCGAAATTTATTACACCCTTCCATGGAGATACCTTCAAGAAAACATGGTCTCCCACTTGAAATTCCAAATCCTTCATTCAGTTATCGGCATTTCTCTTTGGCCTACTTTGGGATGTTTTGATATGGGTTTGGATAATATTCACTTTTTCCATTGTTTCCTCAAAAATTTCTGGGCCTATGAGTTTTCTGTGACCAACACCATCCCAAAAAGTTGTTGTGCGACATCTATTTAAATATACCACTTCATATGGTATCATATGAATACTTGAATGGAAGCTATTATTATAATAAAATTCCATAAGAGGTAAATATTTATCCCACAAACCTTCAAAGTCAACTGAGAATGATCTCAACATGTCTTATATGGTTTGAATAATCTATTCTGATTTTCCAACAGTTTGAGGATTTTGGGTAGTGCTCAAATGAAGTTCAGTATCTAGGGCTTTCTAAAGACTTTTCCAGAATCTTTATATAAAATGGGGATCACGATAAGAAAAAATCGATAGTTGTACTCCATGAAGTCCTACAACTTCATTAATATACGTCTAGATAAACATTTTTGTGGAAAATATTTTCTTATAGATTGGAAATGTGCTAACTTGGTACGACGATCAACAATGATTCATATTGTATCATTCCTTCTAGGTGTCTTTGGTAGCACCATGACCAAGTCCTTCATAATATCATCCCATATTCAGTAAGGTATGGGAAGAGGTTTCATGACTCCTCTAGGATGTTGTCTTCCAGCATTCACATGTTGGAAAACCATACATCTTGACACAAAATAAGCAATATCCGTTTTCATGTTGTCCTTACAAAAATGTTCCTTCAAATCTCTAAACATCTTGGTGCTCCCATGATATATAGATAAATTGGTGATATGAGCATCATCCAACAATTCCCTTTTTAGATCAATTATATCGGGAACACAAAGCCTCTTCCCAAATTTCAAAATTCCATCTTCATATATGAAGTCACTTATTCTCCCATCATTTACATCATTAATATTCTTTTGAAACTCCTCATCATCAGTCTGAGAATTTTTTATCCTTTTTAGTAAAGATGGTTTGGCAACCATTAGAAAAAGTATTGAGGTTTCACCTTTCATGGTTATTACCATATCATTCTTTACTAGATCCATAAAAATAGGATCCATTTCATCTCTCATCTGGTTCAAAACTCCATAATACTTTCTACTCAAAGAATCTGACACCCTATTTTCCATCCCAAATTGGTAGTGTATTGTACAATCATAATCCATGAGTATCTCAATCCATCTCCTTTGCCTCATGTTTAGTTAATTTTGTGAGAAAAAATACTTCAAACTCTTTTGATCATTATAAATATCACATTTTCCCCCCATAGAGATAGTGTCTCAATATTTTCATATCAAAGATTATTGCTGCTAACTCAAGATCATGAGTAAGATTGGTTTTCTCATGAATTATTATCTTTTGTGATGTATAGGGAATAACTCTATGATTCTGCATAAGGACACAACCAAGTCCATTCTTTGAAGCATCACTATAAATAACAAACCCATCATTACCCAATGGTAGAGTCAAGATAGGATCATTGAAAAATATTCTCTTCATTTCTTCAAAACATTCTTCACACTCTTTTTTCAAACAAATTTAACCTATTTACGTGTGAGCTTGGTTAATGGTTTAGCCATCCAGTCAAAAAATTTGGATTAAAGGTCGATAATAACCTACTAAACCAATAAAACTGTGTACTATAGTTATACTCATCGGTGCTGGACATTCTTGGATTTCCTTGGTCTTTGAAGGATAAATAGAGATTCTATCCATAGAGACAATATGGATAAGAAAATAAATCTTCTGAAGCCAAAATTCACACTTGTTAAACTTCCCATATAATTCATTTCTTCTAAGAGTCTTTAGAATAATTCTCAAGTGATTTTCATGATCTTTGTAGCAATTTGAGTATACCAGGATATCATCAATAAATAACAATACAATTTCATCAAGATATTCCTTAAAAACTCTATTAATTATATCTATTAAGAGATAGGATTTATTAGTCAATCCAAAAGGCATTACTAAAAACTCATAATGCCTGTACCTAGTTCTAAATGATGTTTTCAGAATGTATCCCCTCTTCACACAAAACTAATGATATCCAGATCAAAGGTCAATCTTTTAAAAATATTTATCTCCATGAAGTTGGTGAAATAAATCATCAATGTGAGTTAGGGGATACATGTTCTTTATTATTATAGCATTAATCTCCCTGTAGTCATTGCAAAACCTCATAGATCTGTCTTTCATCTTAACAAAAAGGATAGTTGATCCCCATGGAGAAACACTGGGGTAAATAAATCCCTTATTACTCAATTATTCTAGTTGTTTCTTTAGTTTCACTAATTCCATAGTGGTCATTCTATAAGGGGTATTCTATATGGGCCTTGAACCAGGAATTAAATCAATGGAAAACTCGATTTCTTGTTCTGGAGGATGTCTAATTAAATCCCCTCGAAACACATCAACATATTCTTGCACAATAGGTACGTCCTCTATTAAATCATTATTTTCCTCACCCATAATTATTTCATTCTCATCCTCCCCAATAATTGATTTTATTAGAGCTGATGGGGGTGGATATATATAAGAATTATATGGTGACATTTATGCTCAAAATATTAGTTACTCCTTATCAACATCAAGAATTGTAACCTCATTATTCTTACAATAAATTTTCACATCATGGTATGAAAGACAATCCATACCAAGTATTATATCTAATTCAATCATAGGTATGACGATTATATTGGTAGATGAATATTGCTTATATTCCTTAATGGGGAAAATTCACAAACCATTGTTGCAATTATACTTCCCTTAGGAGTTTTTACTGACAACTCCCTTGTTTAGTCAAATTGGAAATATCTAATTTTCTAAGAAAACTAAGAAGATTTAAAACAATGTGATGACCCATAATAAAATAAAGCATTGGATAAACTTGGGGAAACCATTAAATAACATGCCACCACATCTTTTGGAGCTACAACCTTAGGAGTAGTGATCTCATAATGTTGGCCTTGATCCCTTGTCCTTTTCTAAGGTATGTTTCCCTAACGCATAAGACATTCATTTTCATAATGTCCCATATCCCTACAATTGTAGAATTTAACATTGGTATCTTCTTTCCTCCCCTTAAAATCACTAGCATGATGGCCTTTCTTTCCAAATTTGTAGAAAACTCCTTTTCATTTTTGACAAGAACTGGGGTGCTTCCTTCTACAATTATCAAAGTGTGGAAATTTAACTCTTCCCTTCATCCATGTTTCCTTATTTCCTTTCCCAGAGTGTTCATCAGATCTCTTCTTCTCTTGCTTTTCTTTAATGTTGTAAGACTTAGAAAATTCTTTTTCTGTATTGATAGCACATGAGACAATATCTTCATACGATGAGAAGGATTGTGAGACTAATGCTTGACAAAGAAATAGTTTTAACCCATCAAAGAAATTATCAATATTACTTCTTGGGTTACGTATATAATTTGCAGCATGCCTTTCTAACCTTGTAACGTTATCCTCATACTTTGCAACATTCTCTTCCTACTTTTTCCTAAGACACAGAAATTTTCTTTCCATATCCGCTTGATGGTCATGAGGAAATTATTTTTCTAAGAAAACCTCTTTAAACTCCCTCCATTCCATGTTTGATACTTTTTCATCTTCTTTTGTGTTTTGAATTAGTGACCACCATTTATCTGCATCTCCCATAAGGTAATAAAATACCATGACAACTTTTTAACTTTCGCTACTCCCCAAAGCATGAAATGTTATATCTATGAAACTTATCCATTGCTCAATTACTATCAGATTTTTAATCCCATTGAATGATGGTGGTCATTTAATCATGAATCAGTCTAACATTGATCCTCCATGTTGTGGACCAGGGTTCTCCATATGGGTAAGGTTATTATTCATAACCTCAGTGAGTTGTCTTAGTATGGTGATAAGTTTATCAGAACCAGTTGCAACACCGGCTCCACTATATTTATCTTGAGTATGAGGGAAATCCCAACATGGATTACATGTAGGTTCCAGGAGCAGCGAAAGCACGTTTGGTGGGAGTGCCCTACTTTAATTTTAGCGTTAACAACGATCAAGCTGATATCCATCACAATGTAAAATGTCGGATCTTCAGAATAGAATGAAGAATGAAAAAATAGGGAGTCCTGAAACCATAGAGATAGGATCATCATATGTTTGTTATAATTAATTTAATTAATTGACAAGAATTACCTTGATGGAATTCTTTCTTAGCTGATGTCTCCGGTCATGATCTGGTGTGATCCGTCGTTGTGTCGTAGAATCCATGTGTAAGATACCTCTAGCGGGGATCCACACGTGCTCCATTTATCTCTGGACATCGCTGAAGGGATCTCCAGGTGCTAGCGTAGAAGAACCTTTTCTTGCGATGTCCTCCTTCGATCACCTTGATCTGGTGGTGGTGGATCTCTCTCCGTCTTGTGAGTATTCTTGGAGGAATGAGTTCTTTGGGCCTTGAGAGAACTCTCTAGAATTGTTGTGCACAATTATTCTCTCTAGAAACATCGTGGGGTTGTGAGGATATTTATAATCGTGTTTGAGGATATAGAGTTATGAAAATAAATAAATGTGTTACACGTTTTATTTATTTCATTAAATCTTATTGAAAACCCCAATGTCGAATGATTAATTCCTTGACATGTGCCATGTAGATTTTAATAAATATCATTTAATAAAACGATATTATTTCCTCAAAATCTCGACTGATAAAACTACACGGTGTGTAATCATTAATACATGGCATGTAATTGTTTTCTATGAAAACTACACAGTGTGTATATTCAATATACACGGTGTGTAATTTTATTTTTCATTTTTCTTTATTTCCTCTCCCACATTTATTATTCCTTGAGTAATGGTTATTTATTTCTTAAATAAATGTAACTGCATTAATCGCTAATAGATATATATTATTTCATCCACAATATATTCTATTGAATAACTAGTGTCGAAATAAATGTGATCAGGCATCCTTAAATAATTATTAAACCACATTCGGGGATAATCTTTATTTTACTTGTAAAATTAATACTTAACTGAGATACATGGACACACATAGTTTGTGACCCTCTAGGCCTCTTTCTTAGTGGCATTAGGCAGAGCCTACCTAAAGCCCAAGGTTATCATCTAGAAACATACCAAGGCACCCATAGAGAATGAATTTAACACCACAAGGACATGTCACATCATACGAATTCTTACCGTGTAATATAATCCCTTTGTCACAATATCTCAAATCACGCAGGTTGCATGCTAGTGTCATCAACCCATGTGCTTGATTATTCTTTCTTTGACTTTTTGGAATTGAACTCACCCATTCCTTACCATGGACATGGATTTATTTAGGCTATAGAAATTCCATCAAAGGGTCTGAGATATCAACTTCCATTATGGAACACAAGAGACAAATATTTTCTCGCATTATCATTTAATGCAGTATTACTTGTGATGAACCCAATGTATCCTACCTCATTGCGAATAGTGTGTCATCACAGTTTTCATCAATGCATCTTAGTTCATGAGTTGTAATGCCCATTAATAATAATCTTAAAGTCCAAGGACCAATACACACGTCTGCATATAGGAACATCCAATGACACTATAAAATGCGGATTTCCTACTGGAAGGTCTTGTTCTCATAATATTCTCCTGGATATTACCAAGTGCACACACCATGAGAAGGTTCCTCAAAGTTTTATGAGTCCTCTCCCCTAAAGGCCTGTATTACTTTTTTCCCTCAAATAACATCATCCGGCCATAGAACAAATATTCAATAATAGTGTTATGGAACTTCCGGGTTCTCATCATAGCAAGGATCCGCTATGACCCTTTAATGCAACAGCTATCCTTGGGACATTATCACATTCATAGTCACATAGAAAAACAATAAAGATGTGATAAGGTGTTTATTTAATGAATAAAGTAAAAACTACTTGGTTCTAGGCCACCAACTCTAACACACTCCCTCTTAGATTAGAGCCAAATGCTAACAGCCTTTAACCCACTAGCTCTCACATGATATTCATGGTTCTGTTGAGATAGTCCTTTAGTCATGGGGTATTCCATGTTCTCTTCCATAAACACCCTGCTCACTACAACTTCACCCCTTTGATAGAAATACCTCAAATGGTGATACTTTTGGAGTATGTTCTTTGTCCTTTGATGTGACCTCAGTTCTTTTGGAAGAGCCACTGTTGCAGTAATATCAAAATACAATGTGATAGGGTCTTTATTTCTAGGAACCACATCAAGATCCTGGACAATGTTTCGAATCAAGACGACTTCCTTGGATGCATCAGAAGCCTCTATATATTCAGACTCCACTGTAGAATCAGCGACAACTAGCTGCTTTGAACTCTTCCAGCTCACAGCTCTTCTATTGAGATAGAAAACATATCCAGATTGCCACTTCAGGTCGTTCTGATCTATCTGAAAACCAGCATCAGCATACCCTCTGATGACAAGCTCCTCATCTCTTCCATACACCAGGAACATATCCCTATTTCTTCTCAGATACTTAAGGATAGTCTTAACAGTTGTCCAATGTCGTTCTCCTGGATATTCTTGATATATTCCTACCATGCTTAGTACATAGTCAACATGAAGCATGGTACCTAACAAGGCATAAATGATGGATCCTATAGCCGAAGTGTATGGGATCTTACTCATTCTATCTTTCTCTTGTTGTGGACGAGGACTCATTTTCTTAGAATGATGTAGGCCATGTGACACTGAAACCAATCCCCTCTTGGATTGTTCCATAATAAATCTCTTTAGTATTTGGAAAATGTATGTACCCTGACATAGTCCAATAAACCTCTTAGATCTATCATAAATGATCTTGATCCCTAGAATGTAGGTTGCTTCACCCAAGTCCTTCATGGAAAAAACTTGTTCAACCAGTCCTTAACTAACTGTAAGACTGGTAGATCATTTCTAATAAGCAATATGTCATCAACATATACTACTTGGATACTGATAATATTCATATTTAACCTCTAAACACATGGCTCACATTCGTTCTAAATGAACCCAAATTCTTTTATGGATTCATCAAATCGAATGTTCCATGTCCTCGATGCTTTCTTTAATCCATAAATGGATTTATGCAACTTGTAAATCCCTTTGGCTTCATTTGGTGTCACAAACCCTTCTGGTTGTGTCATATAGGCATCTTACTGAATGTTCTCATTAAGGAATGCTCTTTTGACATCCATTTTACAAATCTTGTAGTCATGGTAAGATATTATGGCAAGTATGATTCGTATGGATTTAAACATGGAAACTGGTGAGAATTTTTCATCATAGTAAATTCCTAGACACTTTCAAAATCATTTAGCCACTAGCCTTGATTTATAGGTTCTAACTTGACCTTCCATGACCAGTTTTCTCTTGAATACCCATTTGCATCCAATAGGCTTTACATCAACTGGATCATCGACCATAACCCAAACATGGTTATGATACATGGAATCCATCATAGAATTCATAGCTTCTAGCCATCTTGAAGCTTATGAGATTTCTATTGCATCCTTGTTGGAGAGAGGTTTATCATTGTCCAACAATAATGATTCACCATCCTCAGTGACTAGGAAACCAAATCTCTCTGGTTCTCTTTCCTCTCTTGAGCTCCTACGCAATTTTTGGGTTTCTGGAACCTCTTCCATGGGGACCTATGGAACTTGTTCCCGTACCAACTCCTGTGTATCTAGAGCATCAACTTCATCTAAGTAAATATTACTCCCACTATACTTTTTGAGTATGTGATCTCTCTTAATAAAGAAGGTTTTTCTGGTGACGGCCACTTTCATGTATAAAGGGTTATATAGGTAATATCCTTTCATTTCCTTGGGATATCCTATAAAGATACACTTCATGCCTCGGGGTACTTGTTTGTTTCCTCATAAGTCCTTAAAAAATGCCTTGTAACCCCATATATGTGTGTGCGAAAAAATGGGTTTCTTTCCATTCCATAACTCGGATAGAATTCCATTTTATGCCTTATTTAGTACTTGGTTTAATGTGTATACTTCAGTTTGTAATGCATATCCCCAAAAGGATAATGAAAGATCTTCATGATTCATCATAGACCTCACCATGTCCAACAGGGTGCGGTTCCTCCTTTCACTAACACTATTCCACTGTGGTGTATAAGGAAGAGTGATCTGAGATATAATCCTAGACTCCCATAGAATATCGATGAACTCTTGGTTCAGATATTCTCCACCTCGATCTGATCAAAGATTCTTTATCTTCTTACAAAGATTATTATCTACTTTATTCTTGAATTGCTTAAATTTCACTAAGGATTCTGACTTATACCTCATTAAGTATACATATCCATAACTACTCAAATCATTAGTAAAAGTAATGAAGTAAGAATATACACCTATATCTTCTACTGGAAATGGTCCGCATACATCTGTGTGTACCAATCCTAGAAGCTCTGTGACCCTTTCAACCTATCCATCAAAAGGAATCTTGATCATTTTACCTTTTAAACAAGCATGACATATATCAAGTGGTTTTAGCTATGTAGAGTCTAAATAACCATCTTGGCAGAGCTTTGTCAAGCTCTTCTTGTTTACATGATCGAGACGGTGATTCCACAACTGGGTGATGTATGAGTCATGTGAGTTTGTTTCGTTATTGATTTCCAACACTTGGTTGTCGTAATTTAATACATAAAAACCAATATTTAAATGTGTCATACCATAACATACATTCTTCTTATAAAAGTGAAAACCCTTATTTCCAAACCTGAAAATAAATCCATCCATATCTAAAAAAGATAAAGAAATTATGTTCTTGGTAACACTAGGCACATAATAACAGTTATGAAAAACCAAAATCAACCTAGTCGTCAATGAGAGGTGGTAATCGCCAATAGCCAATGCAGCCCGCTTTATTCCATTGGCAGCTCAAAGGTCCATCTCTCTTCTATAAATATTTCTAAATTTACTTGGTTCCTGCATTTTAATATATATGTGATCCCCATAAGTTGTATCTAATACCTGATGTGTAGAAATAGAAATATTAAACTCAATAAAGAATGCACCTTTAGCGTCCCCGCGCTTCTAGGTGCAGTTCTTCTTCCAGTGGCCTTGCTTGCGACATGCCAAACACACCACCTCCCATTCCTTTCCCTGCCTCTGGATCTTCCCCTCTTGGAGGGACGACGCTCGGGAGCTTCAGACAATTTATAATTCTTTGGACCCTTTTCCTTGCCCTTCCTTTTTTTATTCACCATAATGACTGCAGGTTTGACACGCACCATGTCCTTATCTACCTGAAGAATCATGGTAAGAAGTTCCTATAGACTCTTCTCATTATTTCTCATGTTTTAGTTGACAACAAATCTTGAGTTGGTTTTGGGTAGTGATGATAGGATGAGATCTGTACGCAACTCATCCGGGAATTTAATCCCTAAGATGTCTAGGCATTCGATGTATCCAATAAGCTTAACTACATGAGGCCTAGTTGGCACAGACTCTCCAATCTTAGTAGTAAAAAATCATTGGAGATCTGATATCTCTCTTGTCTTTCCTTCTCTTGGTAGAGATCCTTAAGGTGAGACATCATGCTAAACACATCCATGTTTCATGTTAAATCAAGAGCTCATTAGACATGGCCAATAGCATGAAACATTGGACATTTGTGGTATCATCCATATTTTTCATATAAATTGATAGTTCCTCATCACTGGCCTCGTTTCCAGGCACAATTGGAATAGGATCTTCCAGCACATACAATTTTCTTTCATGGCGATGGATGATGCGTAAACGCCTCTACCACTCTTGGAAATTGGTGTCGGTGAGAAGGTTTTCCTTCTTGAGAATGGTTTGCAATGATATGTTTGAAGTCATTTTTCTTTCCATTTATGAAAATTAAAATGAGTAAAGGTTTATTACTTTATTATAAAAACTGAGACAAATAAATTAATTAATACTTATTAGTCTCCCACTATTTTATCAAAATCGAATAGCCCACACCATTGACTTCAGAATATTCTATAGCATGAATATTCTAGTGGAAAGGATCCATATTTCCCTTCACATTACCCAAAATAGGGTTGGTCAAGAAACTTGAAGGTTTTTAGGTAGGCATTCCAAATGCCAGCTGCATTAACTCGCAGCTCCTTGATCTGCTTAGTGGACTCCCCAATCCAGAAATCCTTCTATTTTGGATTTCCTCAACCTTTGCCACTTGGTCACACTGAGTCCTGCTATGGCACTCAACCCTTGATGCGAACCAAGTCAAGTCCACCCAAAACCATGAATTATAATTCCTCGATAATTTAATGAAACCCAACTAGGGTTGGTCAAGCACTTTGAACTATAGTTCGATTCTAACCAAGATTATGGAAGGTTATACCGACTTAATATTTCTTTGAGGGGTTTTATCCATATACGTAAATTAACATTTCATTATCTTTGACAACATTCTTTTTAATATTAAGTGGGATATACTTAAGTGACTAACCATGTTTAAGAGAATATGTACGCATAAGCTGGTCTTATATTAGTTCTATCTTGCATGCATGTTTAGTTCATTAATTGTGTGATCGTGACAACTCACCTATAATAAAAAAAACCTTTCAACTGACAAAAATAAAATAAATGGTATGATCATGAGCTTATTCAATTGGTTAGTTTATCTAGAGGTTCACAAAAAACCCAAGACATAGGGGAGAAACACCATGAACCTTTCATGTTCATGCTTACATCTTTCCACTTGTCCACCTTTGTATCTCCTTGGATTGGTTTCACCTTGGCTCCTGACATGAGCCACCTCCACCATCATGGGCACGCATGCCCTAAATATTCATGAGGATAAGGATCGAAGTCCAAAAAATTTAATTTAAATAAATTAATTAAAAAACCATTCACATACAAAGGTCTTGTCCTAGCTCATGATCATCCATACATGCAACAATATTTATGCATAAATAAAAATAGAATAAAATTCTTTAGTCATTATTGTTTAAATTAAATCACGCTCGAATCAATTAATTATCTTTAATTAATCTATACTTTTATCTTAAACCCTTTTTTTCTGAATTTCCCTGAGATAAGCATAAATGATAATTTTAAACAAATAAATTCATTTAAAATTATCCTTCTACGTAACTTTTACCTTGGATGAAACCTGGTAAATTTCCAGTCATTACGAAGATGTTAAATTAAACACATATATTTAAAACACATGTCACATTTTGTACCTCAACTTTACTCTTGCACTATGGTACACGTCTCAAGGTTTTTTATAATATAATAATAAATTTTAATAAATCTGTGTAATTTAGATGAGTATATGGAATGTAGTTTCGACTACATGGCGTGTATGTTTTGTCCACCGTCCATCCGAAGTACACGCCTGGGGACATGGCATGTTGATGTACTACAGAAATTTTGGAGTACATGGTGTGTTCAGTTGGACACACGTCATGTAGTATCTGCATTACACAGTTTCCAGCCGGGCAAGCCGTGTACGGGGTACACGGTCTAATCCCAGCCCAAAGGGACTACACACCATGTTCAGTGGACCACACGGTGTGTAATCCAGAAACCGTGTTCCACCTCTTCCTGGTCAACACACGGTATCATAAATGACTTAGATAGGATCCAATACATGGCCTGATTTAGCGGACCAATCCAATGAATTTTACTTAGAATAACCGGCGTGTACTTCTGAATACATGCCATGTATTCTGGTTTTGTATGGACCAAAACGTTTGGCACCTCAGATGAGTTCTTCTATTTTATTTTAATCAAAATTTAAAGAAAAATTTGTTTCTGGAAGGTGAACGACAAACGAGAGGGGAGGAACAGATCTCAAGATTCAGATTTTAATAAACGATTAACTTGAATTGAAATAAGTAATTTATAAAATGCGTAAATCACTAAAGAAAAATTAAATATTTATAATCAGCGATATGACCACTTTGATACCACTTGTAGTTTCTGGGAACAGCATAAGAGCATTGGTGGGAGTTCCCAACTTTAATTTTAGTGTTAACAATGAAAAATCTGATATCTGTCACGATGTAAAACGTCGGATCATTAGAATATAACAAAGAACAGAAAAAAATAGGGAGTCCTGGAACTATAGAGATAAGATCATCGTATGTTGGTTATAATTAGTTTAATTAATAGACAAGAATTACCTTGATGGAATTCTTTCTTAGTGGATGTCTCCAGTCACGATCTGGTGTGATGCATCGTTGCGTCATAGAATCCAAGTTTAGGATTCCTCTATCGGTGATCCACATGTGCTCCTTGTATCTCTGGACGTTGCCGAAGGGATCTTCGGGTGCTAGCACGGAAAAACCTTCGCTTGTGATGTCCACCTTCAATCGCCTTGATCTGGTGGTGGTGGATCATTCTCGGCCTTGAGAGCGTTCTTAGAGGAAGGAGTTCTTTTGGCTTTGACAGAACCCTCCATAATTGTTGTGCACAATGATTCTCTCTAGAAAAGTATTGGGGTTGTGAGGATATTTATAATCAGGTTTGAGGTTATAGAGTTATGAAAATAATAAAATGTGTTACATGTTTTATTTATTTTATTAACTCTTATTGAAAACCCACATGTCGAATGATTAATTCCAAGAAATGTTCCCATGCTGATTATAATAAATATCATTTAATAAAACGATATTATTTCCCCAAAATCCCGACTGTAAAAACTACACGGCATGTAATCATTAATACATGGTGTTTACTCGTTTTATAGGAAAACGAAATGGAGTGTATATTCAATATACATGGCATGTACTTTTATTTTCCATTTTTCTTTATTTCCTCCACCACATTTATTAGTCCTTCAGTAATGGATATTTATTTCTTAAAAAATGTAACTGCATTACTCGCTAATAAATATATATTATTCCGTCAACAGTATATTCTCTCGAATAACTAGTGTATAAATAAATGAAAACTTGAATCCTTAAATAATTATTAAACCACGGTCAGGAAAAATCATTATTTAACTTCTTAAATTAATATTTAACTGAGATACATAGACACACTTTGTGTGTGACCCTCTAGGCCTCTTTCTCAGTGGCATTAGGCGGAGCTTACCTAAAGTCCAAGGTTAGAGTCTAACAACACTCCAAGGCACCCATAGGTAAATAAGTTAATGTCGTAATGACGTTTCACCTCATATAAACTCTTACCATGTAATATAATCCATTTGTCACCATATCTCAAATGAAGTGGGTTTCATGCTAGTGTCATGAACCCATGTGCTCAATTATTCTTTCTTTGACTTTCCGAAATTGAACTCTCTCATTCCTTACCATGACCACGGATTTATTTAGGCTATATCAATTCCATCAAAAGTCCTGAGATATCTACTTTTTTTATGGAACAGAAGAGACAAATCCTTTCTCGCATTATCTAGTAATGCAGTATTACTCACGACGCACACAATATATCCTACCTCGCTGCGAACAGTGTGTCGTCACAATTTTCATTAATACATCTAAGTGCGCAAGTTGTAATACCCATTAATAATAATCATAAATTAAAAGTACCAATAAACACATCCACAGATACGAACATCAAATGACACTAAGATAGGTGGATTTCCTACTGGCGGGTCTCGTTCTCATAATATCCTCCTAGATATTACCAAGGGAGCACACCATGAGAATGTGCCTCAATGTTTTATGAGTCCTCACCCCTAATGGAATGTATTATCTATGTCCCTCAAATAACATCATCTGGAAATAGAACATATATTCAAGAACAGTGTTATGGAAATTCCGGGTTCTCATCATAGTAGGAATCCGCTATGACCCTTTAGTGAAATAGCTATCCTTGGGACATTGTCACATTCATTGTCATGCAGAAGAAAAATCAAGATGTGATAAGGTGTTTATTTAATGAATAAAGTAAAAATAGTTGGTTCTAGGCCACCAACTCCACCATTACGTGCATTGATATAGTTTCTATTTCTTCCACTAGGTGCCATTTCTAAACAATGAAATACAGTAGATTTGTTTATGAATCTCAATACTAAATTCCAAACATGTAAAACACTTAAAATAAATTGAACAGTTTATGGATATAATCCATATAATCATAAAAATGTTTTCTTTTAGGAGGTATATAATCATAAATCCTTCATAATGGTTTGTAATTAAAATGAGAATTATCCTAAGCATATCCCCCAAGAGTGTCATAACCAAGAGTGTTGCAAGGCCCGTTGTTGGGAACCAGTTCCCATTTGAGTCTCGCTCGAAGCAGTGTTTTTGGGTTTTACCCCAATGTACATCTGTGAAAGAGCCGCCTCTACATTCTCATTTCCAGAAAGGGATGAATTTCTTGTAAAACTCACAAAATAACTACAGTACCAAAATCCTAGGATGTTCTTATATACTAATCCTCAAAGTCTATCTTAGGGTAACGTTATCTAATCAGTGTTTTCGTAAATATAGTTTCCATGGTTTGTACTAAACTTCCTCTGATACCAACTACAATGTACCAACCCTAGTTACCCAGAGTCTATGCATTATTACATAACATAGGCATGATATAAGAAATCATGTCCCAAAATAAAGACCAATTTAGTATTATTGGAAACAAGATACCTATATAAGTTCAATATTAAATCCTGAAAAGAAATACAAGACTAATTAATTTCATTTGAAACATCCAATCCTTTTGGATTATTCCTGAAAGTAACTAATAACTAACTTCTTCATATCTTGGGAAATGAAACATAATAAAGTGTGAGCTCAAATGCTCATTTTGGTTAAGCAATACAGTGGAAGATAACATAAACATTAGGCACAGTGAATAATTAAAACACAGGCTTTACAAATAATAAACATGAACACATTATGGTAGGAATATGAGCTGAGTAAAGAATGACATAATAAAACATTGTCATGGGTATTCTACTAGTCGAATAACCACATGAACCATCATTAATATTTTCATAAAGAGATAATGTATAATGCCAGACATTCTAAAACATCTTTTCACGGCCTCGAACAAGATGTCTAAAAATGATTTAGGCCTCAGACAAAACCATATATCGAATTGGGAATGGCCTTGGCCAATTACATGTCTAATTGTCACATGAGACCTACTAATTCACTAAGTAGTTATAGCGGGCTCCACCCATCACATACAAAGTCCAATACACTCTTCATATGAAAAGGGTGAAATATTACATAAACATTCATATTAAAACAGCATATGAAATGTCAATAATTTAACCATAAAACATGAATGGTATAAAAATAACACATCCAAAGTCAAACATATCACAAAAAATTCAATACAAAATGGAATATTTGTATCATAATAAATCAACTTCAAACAATTTTAAAATCCATCAAAGGATGTTGACGTAGATGAAATGAAAACAATTTGAAAGAAATAACTATTTCTATTTTGAAACCATTTAAGAGTCACATAATAATTAAAGAAACTTTTATTTTTAAAATATTCTTATAATCTTGTCAGGGAAGCTTCAATGATATTATAACGGCAGAAAATAGTCACACCCACCGTATAAGTTAAAAAAACATTATTACCTTAATTATCTCAAAAAATTCATAAAGTACCTTGTTTGGAAAATGAATGAAAGATTCCATTCAAAACAAATAAGGTCAAATAAGAGTATAATTGATTTTAACCCATAGTATAGTAAATAGTAAAAATGTTTTGAATTTTTTTTATGAAAACACGGATGTGGATGATAAAGGGGTCCCTGTAGATACTTACATAAAAACAACCTCGGATAAAAAAGAGGTTGTGAAATTAACCCTTACCTTGTACTTTTTCTTATCCTATGGTATGTTAACATCCTATATAATAGTTAAAATATTTTTATTAATTTATAAAATAACTCTATACAAAAATATGATATCATATATGATCCTCTAATATTTCTTTGTTAATAATATTTCAGTAGTATCATGGTTTTACCTGTTAACTGATTCATTTTCCTTTATATGATTTTTTAAGTAAGAGATGTTTGTTATGGATAGGATGTATTTGATTAATATACAGAATTATATTATGTTCATAAACATAATTTTTAATCATAAAATAAAAATTATTCTAGAATGATTACGATGGGTAATGAATCTCACTATTTTCGTGGAGATGGTAATCCGTATGTACGCACGAACGACAATATCATTATATTGATGGAGAGATCATATGAAATCAGAAGTTATATCACATATACATAATCAGTAACATGTTATATTTATTATTTACCTCAGTTATACTCATTATTATACCCATCCAAATAATGATGTGTTTGAATAACAACTACATTACGACTTGGAGACGGTAAGCCGTACGTATGCACGTATGGTGACTTTTTCATTCATAATATGGATAGAATAATGAATATAGTTGTACCATTTTTATAATAACATCACAGTATATAAGATATTTTGGAGTTATTATTTTAGAATGGAAACCACGTAGAAATATGAAGTGGATAAAGAAAATAACTTGAAAGGGGTGATGAAATATTTTGCTCTTCTTCAATTTTTTCCTTTCGATTTGATCAGAAGGGCTCCTTAGGCTGGATTTATGAAAAAAGGATGTCCTTTAAGATGAAGGGAGGAATTTTGGGAGGATTTTCGGGCAGGTTTTGGCTGATCCAAATGGCTTTGGAGGTTTATAATTAAGAAAGGGTAAATACCCTTTTATAGGAGAGGTGAGGGCCACTTTAGGAGAAGCCTCAAATATTATTTTATCATAAAATAATTTTTGGTTTTTAATGGCTCCAAAATGATTTATTTCTAGGATATGGTGGGTATGGGTCAAAAAACTCTCAAAAAATAGGTTTTAGATAGTTTTAGATCATCATATTAACCTTATCTTTTAGATTTAACTATTAGTTAAATAATTCGATATTTACCATGTCTCTTGGTATTTTTATATTATATGCTTAATAAACATTCTATAACAAGAAAAGTGAATCCAAAGTGGTTACTTATTAATATATATAAGTTATATAATTACTTTGTCCAAACCGTAGATTTTTAGGAATATTTTATCAATTAATATTATAGTGTTTGTTTTAAAAACTCAATTATGTCCATTTTGACACTATTTAGTATTTGGTTTTTTGGAAGCCATTAAAACCTTACCACTTATAATGAAATTTATTTAAAAAACACTAAAGTGTCATATTAACCTTTAAAATTAGTGGAATTCATCAGAAGTCTAAATTTACATTAACTTGGATATTGATAATATCAATTCTTTTAATATTTCATTAATAAGGTAATTACTGCATCATTATTGTGCCATAAATAATTTAAATTATTTCATGTCTAAAATTTATAAATAAAATACCATTATCTAGGAAATTATTTTATCTTTATAATGAATATTTTTAGTCAAATTTATATTGTGTGTATCCAAATATTAAAAATGGTTTAACTATTAATCATTGAATTTAACTCCATTAACTTTTCTTTAAATCAAATAAAAATAAATATCCTAATATAATACAAGTGGACCAAAGAGGGTCATATTTTATTCCTAAGGTTGTTTTTGGACGAATTATACTTATCCAATAGAATTAGAACATGTGTTAAGGTAATTATTTTATCATTTTTACCGTTAAATACTGTATTTACTTTTAACTGTGATAAATAAAATTCAAAAGTTATTATACACAAAAAATTATTTTCATCTTATTAAACCGAATTTTACTTACTGATATTAACTACGACCCTTGGATTTTCACAGAAGTGGTAAAATTATGTTTTATACAAGTTTGAAAATGCTTCTTGGAGGTGGGTAAAAGACGGTAAAAAGTTCAACAAAATTTTCATATATCTAAAATTATTATAAAATGACTCTAATGAATTATATTGAACTTATATAGGTATTATGTATTTATTTTGATATAAAATAAATTTAAATAAAATAAATAATTATTTAAATAAAGAGTCAGTTTTAACCAATAACACCTTGTTTTTCCCTATTCATCAAAAATTGAATATTTTCATAAAAATACAAAAAAAATCACCCTAAGATAATTTTGATATTCTGAATTAAAAAATGAAGTCCATTTTGAAAAATAAAATTTATAAAATTTCAAAAAGTTGGTATTACTAAACATAATGACTAGTTTGATTGGTCATGGTGTGTTAGAATCTCGAAGTTGCGTACAATGCAAGATATTGCATTATTCAAAGGGAAACAAACTGTGTAAACATGGGGTGTTACATCCAGCCAGCTGGGTGGTATTGTCGCGGGCCACCCCTCCATGTGGTGCCTCGCCTGGTGTTGCACCCTCTATTGTCGCAGCCTGAAGGCTATGATTTGCAGCTGTCACGGTGCACCGATGGGTGTGCAGCTCCGCCTGAATGTTGGCGTGGCTGGAGACCCTCTATCCCGCTGATCAGCACGGGGATAACGCATGCGGTGGTGGCCTCCACCGGAACTGGTATGGCAGAAGAACCTTCGATGAAACACCGAATTCACACCAGTGGTCTATTTTTCAGACTGCTTACGTTAGTGTTTTCCTTATTCACTATGAAGGCCTTAAATCCCCCTAGCCATCATTTTGAGAAAGTGGCCACCAAGAACACACAAGAAGAGGTGCTATGAAATTGTTCATGTCTGCTTAGGACCTCCATGTCAGAGGTTATAATCAAGGGTGAGGCTTGGGGATTTTTTTTAACCATATAAGAATAATCCTAATACTGGAAAAATAAATTTGTAATAGTGTTACCATTCCACATAAACACATGAAGTGCGGGTCAAAATTATTGTGGTTTGATCTGCATTTGTCATTTCTAGAAAATAATGGGGAAGAACATAAAAATCACATAAAACCCATACCTCTATGAAGTTCGATGCCGAATCATTCACCCTCAGAAGTCCAAGGCGTTGACGTCCTCACATCCTGCTCCTTTGTTCAAGGTGCATTGAAGATGATAAGGATCTGTTGGCATTCTTTGCTCTTCGTTGGTGGGGATATTCACTGGAGTTTCATCAAATAATCTACCAAGATTAATTACCAAACTCCACACATTGGATTATTAAAAGAAAACAAAAAATGCAGCGATACTGTTCCAATTAATGTTGCTCAATAAATTATCCATACATTATAATGCACATTTAATGAGTTATTTTGAAAAAAGTGTCTTGGTTTTAAATGAGCCATTAATGAAGCTCCATTAATGTGCCTCGTCATCATCTCATTGATTAAATGCAGTGTTTCCGTCTTTCACTCAATGACGAGAAAGAAATAAAATAATTAATCTAAATTATTTATTATTTTTCTTGAAAAGTCCAAAAATAACTTTTCCACTCGGCCCTTTTTGGCCAATGATAATTAATTTCTAGATGAATATCGATGCAGTAAGTTCAACGGTGCCATATGATTTTTAATCTGAGCACCGGTTTAAAAGATAGAAAATCTAGCTCACACATTTACAGAAACTACCTTTAAAAAACATCAAAATTCCATTTCAGTCTCTCCAGGCCTCGTAATCACATGCCGTCAAATTTCACGCTCTCAAAATAATTCCATATAAATAAATATATAACATGGAATTTCTGAGACATTACATTCTCCCCGCCATATGGATTTACGTCCGCAAAGTCCAAAAATAAAAACTAAAAAATAGATGAGGGTACCGTGCATGAATCTGAGCCTGCCACTCCCATGTGATCTCCTAGAGATTTTCGTGCTACCACCAAACATGCACTAGAGGAATCGACCTTCCTAGTAGTACCCAATCAATTCACTCTTTTATCACCACTAGGAACTATGAAAACATCGCCTCATTGTCAATTTTCATCTCGCTCCAGTTGATGAAGTGAGATGGGTCATGCACCTACCACCTCATCCACGACACGTGGAAAATATTATGCACTCTGTGCATCTGTCAAGGAATATCTAGGTGGTACACCACCTCTCCAAGTCTACTCAGGATCTAAAAAGGTCGGATGAACCACATAGATAGCTTTTTTCTCTAGCCAAATCTTTATAATCATCATCAGGATGAGAACCAAAGGAACACATGGTCTTCCTCCTAAAACTCCAAGTGTCTCTGTCTCTAGTTGTCATATGAATTCTTCATGCTATGTATAGTCCTCATCCCCTCCTAGATGATCTACACCTTCTCGGTGGTAGCCCGTATGAACTCCAGATCCATGAGTTCTGAATCCTTTTGGTATATCAAGCATGTGGGTGATCTACAAGGCTGCCCTTACAAGGAATCAAATGGTACCATTCCACTAGTCGAGTGATAGCTATTGTTGTATGAGAACTCCTCCAAGGGAAGGTGGTACTCCCAACCATGACCAAAGTCAAGTACACAAGTAGGAAGCATGTGGTCAATGGTCTGTCTGGTCCACTCTGGCTAACCATCCATTTGGGGATGAAAAGTTGTACGCAAGCACAGCTGAGTCCTAAATTCCCCTTGTAATCCCTTCCACAACCGGGATGTAAAACGGGTGTCACAATAGGAGACTATTTTCTAAGGAACTCCATGAAGCCACACTATCTCCTAGACATAGAGGTGTCCCAAGATCTATACTAGTCCCTACTCCAGGATGGGTAGTAAGTGATCTGACTTGGTGAGTTAGTCAATGATCACCCATATATAATCATGGACTTTGGATGTACATGTTAACTCCGTCAAAAATTCCATCGAGATATCATCCCATTTCCACTCTGGTACCTTGAGTGGTTGGGACAAGCCTGCTCAAACTGGATGCTCATCCTTCACATGTAGAAAAATTATGCATCATAAAATGAACTCAGACACCACTTACTTAATCCCCTACCACTAGTACTGACGATGGAGGTCCTGGTACATTTTCACCACTCCAGGGATGCACCGCCAAGGAGGAAGTATGAAAATCCCTCAACACCTCCTCCTGCAACGTCAGTGGTACTACGGTTCACACTCTAAAAAGGATGGAGTGATCCCCACCTATCGAAAATCCATCAAGAGATCGTCCTGGGGATAACATAGCACGTCGTGCCTCTCAGTCAACATCCACCCGTTGTGCCTCCCTGACTTGCTGTAAGAGAGGGGGAGTAATAATCATCGAATGAAGTTAAAATCCTTCATCATCATTCACAAAGGATATCTGCATCGTGGATGACTATTATGTCCCCTCACTCAGCTACTACAAACTGATCCTCCTAGTGAGCATGTCTTCCACCACATTACCCTTCCTAAAAGTATAGAGTATCTCAACATCATAGTCCTGGAGGAACTCTATTCATTCTAATTGTATAAAGTTTAAGTCCTTATGGGATAAGATATACCTGAGAATCTTATGGTCGAAGTAAACTATAAGTCGTTCACCTATCAGGTAGTGTCTCCACATCTTCAGGGAAAAGACCACTAATGCTAACTCCAGGTCATGGGTCGCATAGTTATACTCATGATTCCTCAAATGGAGTGAGCCATAAGTAATCACTTCTTAATCCTAAATCAGGACACAACCCAGTCTGGTCCATGATGCATCATGATAAACTACATACCCAATTCCCTCCTTTGGTATTCTCATGATGGTGGGAACTATTCTGTATTTTTCTCATCTCCTGAAAAATATGTTGACCTTTCCCCATCCACACAAAGGGATGTACCTTTCGTGTAAAATATGATAAAGGTGTTTGTACTCTGGAGAAGTTGGGTATGAATCTCTACTAGTTACCAGCAAACCCCAAGAAGCTCCGCACCTCAGTCAAATTCTTGGGTGGCTCCCAAGAAATCACTACCTTCATCTTTTCTAGATCTACCACAACTCTAGCCTCTGAGATGACGTGTCCTAGAATGTGGACCTCCCGAATCTAGAACTATCACTTTGAGAGCTTACCACAAATATGGTGCTCTCAGAGAGTATCATGGACTATCTGCAGATGTTAAGTGTGCTCCTCCTTCGATGCTGAGTACAGTAAGATGTCATCAATTATGACATAAATTAACCAGCCAAGGTAAGGCTGGATGGTCTTGGTTATGAGGCCCATGAACACTTCTTTGTAATTGGTCACAACAAAAGGAATCACCAGGAACTCATAGTGGTCATACCAGCACCTAAAGGATATCTTCGATATATCCCCATCTCGCACCTAAAGCTAGTGATATCCTAATCAAAGGACTATCTTTGAGAAGAAATTCTCTCCCTTTAGCAGTCTAAGAGGTCATCAATTCTCGATAGTTGATACTTTTATTTTACAGTCACCTAGTTCAGGCACCAGAATTCCATTCAAAACCTCAATCTTTTTTCTGCCTTCTTGGAAAAAAGCACCAGGGCTACCCATGGTGAAACATTGGGATTTACAAAACCCTTCTCCTACAAGTCCTCTAGTCATTACCTCAGCTTGAGAAGCTCTGAAAAATCCATACGATATTCTTGTGGGGATATCGCTATCATGCCTTCATACAGTTCAATGAAAAAGTCTACCTCTCTGTGAGGATGTAGTCCCGAAACATCCTCAAGAAAAACATCCTCATACTCATCCACCACTACAGGAAAGATCAGACTCCTTTCATCTACTACACCATGGTGAGACTGGACAACTGGCTTTTGATCAGCTTCACCCTCCTCTGAGAGAGTGAGTCCTGCATTGAAAGGGTTTCTTTCATGCCGATGAAGGAAAAACATGTCTCATCTATGAAAACACAAAGCACGGTATGCCTAAAATAGTGGATTTGAGCATGGAAGGTGGATAACTAGTTAATAACCAAGACGAAATCATAAGGCCTCAATGCTACTACTCAGAGATCCCAGTCAAAGATCTCTCCTCCTAGAGTATGCTCAAAATGTAGACACCAGTGTGTATTTATCCAATCATCTACCACACAAGTATCTTATCGTAAGGATTGATCCAACAGCTCCACCAGAATCTCTAATAACCAAAATAGATCCATGGAATAGATAGAGTGACTAGAACATGTGTCTATAGAAACAAAAACTAGGTTGCAGAAGAAACAGATCATACCTCGGATCATCTCTGGATTTTTGTGTTAATTAGACTCTACTTCCTGTAGCTGAGTTTGCACCTTCTCACATACTCCCTAAGGTTGGGGTGGACCACCTGGGGGTGGTGGTGGTAACACCGCAAACTATCTCCCACCACCTGCCGCTCGTCCAGCTCCCATACCATGTTCACCGCTCTACGGACCTCCTTTCCCAAATTGATAATGCGGCCTCAGCGGACCCTCGACAATCTGTAGTTCATCTCTACGATGGTTCGGGTAGTCACATGCCCTGTGTTCCTTCCTGCCACATGGAAAGCACTGCCTGACTCCCTGCTAACTCCCCCAAGACTGGGAGCCCCGCACTACGAACCTAGATTCATGGGGCCATCCTCTAAAACACCTGGCCTTTTTGGGCCCTCATGTCTACTATCTTCTTACTACTGAAGACTCTAATGCCTGGGGTCTCCTAGTGGATCATTCCATATGTGCCTTCTCTTCTAAGAATCTCTCCACAAGAAGGTCTCTCTCTAGCACCTCGTCCTGGGTAAATATGTTGAGAGACAACATCGATGCCCTGATCTCCCCCTAAGTCCCTCCTCAAAAGCTCGATCCTTGAATAAAGGGTCCACACCATGTCTGTGGGGTATCGAGCTAGCTTGGTGAACCTAGATGAGTACTCGACTACGGACATGCTACCCTGCTAATGGTGATGAGGCTCTAGAATGTGCACATAGGGCAAGGTTTCCGGAAAAAAACTCCTCCTAGAAAAGCCACTTGAAGTTTACCTAGGTAAGGGTTGCCTTGTCGTGTGTCTGGGTGGTCGAACTCCACTATCTCCCATCTGATCCCAAGAGAATAATCGCTGCTAGGATCTCCATCTGGTCTGGTGGTGTCCTCACTAGGTTCAATACTCACATCACAGCCTCCAGCCAGTCCTCAGTGGCCTAAGGATCCGTCTCTCCCCTGAACCTGGAAGGTCACTGTCTCTGAAACTCATGTAGGGAAATGAGCCTACGAACATCCTCTTCCAGAACTTTCAATAGTAAATGACGACCATCGGGTGGTGGTATAATAGGTTCACCACCCGGTGGTACCATATCAAGCACTAGTCCCTGAATAGACGCCTCATTGATAGGCGGGCTATCCCCACGACCTCTTATCGTGATCCTAACTGGTCATCCATGTGGAGGTATCCTGAAATAGATCAGGATGTACCACAATCAGAAGTTTATAACCGATGAGATGAATTTTATTCAAAAGAACATAAGGAGACACTAATGAAAATGATGTTTTCATGTATTGAGACCACAAGCAGACTTCAAGGTCCTAGTTTATGGATACGTCAGTCGCCACACCAACACTGGACTCCCCAAATCTAAATGTCAGACTAAAAACACTTAACAATGTTTCCCCAAACCAAAACACAGACTCCTGGTCTTTTTGGTAGGACCGACCTCCCTCTGATACCACTTTTTCATGACCCATCCCCTGGGGCATGTTCCATGACTAACCCAAGACCACCTCCCAAAGGCCAAGGTTTGGCGACTAGAACAGAAGGCATCGACCTGAATGTGGGAGGCATTTGACTTTAAACCTGTAAACACACACACATCCAACATCTCCCCCAAAAAATTGAAATGGGGAAACAAGTATACCACTAAAACAAGGATGAGTACAACTACATGTGAAATTATGTGGGCAAGAATATAAACCCAAAAAGAAACTTAAAACAGCAAAGTCCAAAAATGAGATATGATAGCCTTCCAAAAAAACCCACCTGATTGTAAGAGTATTGAAGCTATTAGAAGCTGACATAGTATGTCCATTCCACCGATCCTACTGGGCCTCACTTGGTCCTAGGCCACCAAGTCCAGCATCATAGCCTCCATCTGTCTCGTCCCCCTGGGAACCTCTGTTGAAACGTCAATCATCTGCACCCGAAACAACACATGCAGATGAAGAACGTGTAGGGCTGTGTATAACAAAACCTAGTTGGGACCCGGATACCCCTGAAGGTCTCTCAGTAATCCATGAAGGAAACAACACAAGGGAAAATACAACAAATGTAATTCCACAAATCCAGATCTCAAACACATGAAAAAACGTAAAAGACACAGCTCAACCCAGGTATACATTTAAGTTAGGTATAGTAGAATCATTAGTAATGTCATCAAACTCCTTGGATTTTGGAGAACTCCTCCTCTATCGAGTACAGTGGGTCTGTCTAGTTACAGAGAGCCACATCCCATTAACCATGGACTACGGTGGTATAACAACCTTGCTTTTTATTAAACACATAAGAATGATTTATTACATAAAATCATCACTTGAAGCAACATATATGATCGAGAGTTCAAGTGTCTTTGGGGATTAAGAATTTTACATAATGACTAAAAACATGAAACATGGCATCTTTATTGAATTTTGTTTTACCTGGCCACTACATTCCTTCGTACTTAGCGTTGCATGGGGTAACCTGAGGTCATCCATAAGAAAATGGTGAGCTATAAAGCCCAATATGGGAGTAAAAAAGGCATATCGGGATGAATATGGTATAGGTTAGGAAATAGGAATATAAATAGATAATAATAGAAACATGAACATAAAGTCATGATATAACATGATTATTGTAACATGGAAATGTTGCAACAACACTTAACATGGTATTAGAATGAGCCAAGGCTCATTGCACATAGAGCACGAGTAAACCCTCATTAAACATGAATTTGCGTGAGTAAACCCTCATTTCACTTGACGTATCATGATGAAAAATTTACCCAATGCATTGGAGCGCTATCGGGGTGCACCCTTCGAAAACATTTCATTTCATGCATAAGTATGCCACACGGATCATAAAACATGGATTCATAAAACACCATAATTTATTCCATGATAAAGGAATGTGGAAATAATATATTAAACTACATAATCAATATGTAAATGTGAACACATTTGAATACCCTTGAAAGATAAATGGGCATGGTATTCACTACATAATGACTTTGGATGGGAAAATCACGGTGCAATTTCGGCAGCATAACAACGTGACATAAGAGTTCATAAAAATGGTTGATGTGAGTGGAAGGGGTGTTTGATCAATTTTAAATAAAAATATATATTAAGGGGGTCATATAGATACATTTCCCAACATATGTAATGGAATTTAAATTTGTAATACCAAATAATTTCTTGAATGTAAATAAGGAGAGAGAAATCCTTTACAGAATTTCAGCATGGTAATAGGTGTACATAGGAAGCATTAATGAGAGGAAAAGGGGTCTAAAATCATTCAAACATAAGGAGTAAAGTATGTGGGAGGTGATATATCATACCCCAACATTTTTAATTTAAAATAAAAGGTCATAACAACATAATGAAATTTGGACAAAATTGAGAAAGGAATACATTCCTTACATGGAAGTTTGATCTCAAAGGATTTGGAGAGTCTTGATAGAGACTTATTAAGAGATTGGGGTGCCTTGGGATGATTATATAGAGAGGATGTAAGAGGTTGTTGTGCTTACAAGTCTTTGGTTAAATAGGTATTGGGATCTTGTGTAGGTTTATATAGGAAAAAAGAGGGAATTATTTATTATTTCTGTTTGGGACACCACACATTAAACTAATTAAAACAAATAATTGCGCCCATTGTTTTTGCCCATGTTTTCTTCCAAAGGGGAGTGTAAAACATTATGTTTTAAGTAAATTGGCCTATGTTCTTAGAATATTAGGTTTGTTTTTGTGGAGGTGAGTCATACTCTCAAAACAATCAATTTAAAAAGTTAAAATGATTTGTAAGTCTTGAAGGGTCCACAAAATATTTTTATAATAAATAAAAAAACCTAAAATCACATTATTTTAATGGTAAAACATATATTGTCTGATAATAATGTTTATATTATTTTATTACTTCACTTTTGTGTCATTATGAGGTTAAAAACACATTATATATTTAAATGGTATTTATTTTTTACCCAAAAATTTGACTATATGAGAAAATGATGAAAAATTCACCGTTGGATAATTTCAATGTCCTTATTCAAAAAATAATATTCATTTTATCTAAATAATTTTCTAAATATGTGAATTTTTACTTTTAAAATAAAAATCAACATTTATCGAGAATTCATGGGTTTTGACAAAAATAGCTTTCAAACCCTAATAAAAATTACAATTGTATTCATAAAAGTTTTATGATTATTTCTAATAAATAAAAAGTAATTTAATAATAATATTTAATTAAAATATTATTTAATTTAAAAATCCATTAATTCATCAAAATAGATTTCTTAATTAACTAAAATTCTATTTTTTCATTAAAAATTATTTACCAAGTAAAAAATGATAAAATGGATGTATATTATCTATAGAAAAATAATGTACATAATCATAGTATTATGATCTCGTTACATAACCCCTTATAACACCCACATACGACTAAAGGTTATTGTGTGTGATGGTGACAAACTCTTGGGGTGGCTTAGATAACATCGCTTATGTGGTAATCTCTATCAACTTCCACTTCTCCTGTAGGTGGTTCATTTCAAGCTTAACATATTGAATATTGGCCTGGGCTTGGTCAAGAGTGAATCATTATGATGCCAAAACCATTCCAAGATCCAAAATGTGGTCTTCATATGGATCAATTCTACTATATTAGGTCATCACTTCCTTTGTCTGGTTAAATTGGATTTGTTAAAGCCCTATATTTATACTAATCATGTGATCATTGTTCAATGGCTATATTAGAAATGGTCACAATTCTTAATGGTATTTTAAATTAAAAAAACATAAAACAAAATAAGTTCATATTTTATATAACCATGTTACATACTAAGAAATTTAATTAGATCAATTAGAATTTTCATTAATTAAAGCTTGGGTGGTTAAAATCTTCCCCCCTTTAAGAAATTTCTCCCTTGAAATTTTTTTTCCCATAGTAAAACAGATATGGGTAACTCTAATTTATCACTTACTCTGATTCCCATATCCTTTCTTCAAACTTTTGGTTTCACCAAAACACCTAGACTAGGGTCATTATCTTGTTTCGTAGAACATTCTCTCTATGATCAAAGATCTTCACCGACTTCTCTTCATAGGATAGGTCATTCTCCAATGATACCAATTTTAGATTAAGTACATGTGATGGGTCAGGTATGTACTTCTTCAAGAGTGATACATAGAATACATCATGTATTGAGATAGGTTTGGGGGAGTTCTAGTCAATATTTCATCGCTACAATATGATCAATGATCTCCAAAGGGATGATGTACCTTGGACTAAGATTTCATTTCTTCCCAAATCTCATAACTCTCTTCCTCGGTGATATGTAGAGGAATACCATGTCTCCGACATCAAACTCAAATACTCATCGATGATTATTAGTATAGCACTTTTGTCAAATCTATGTAGCATTATTGTGCTGTTGGATAATCTTAACCTTCTCCACCATTTCTTTGACCATCTTTGGACCTAGGATTTTCTACTCCCCAAATTCATCCCAACATGATGGTGTTCTGTACTTCTTCCCATAAAAGGCTTCATATGGAGCCATTTGGATGCTTTGGAGGAAGCTACTATTGTGTGAGGACTCAACAAGAGGGATATGTTAATCCCATACTCCTTTGAAGTCCACTGAGCACTCTCTCTACATGTCCTCAAGTGTTTGAATAGTCCACTCATATTGTCCATTAGTTTGAGGATGATAGGCCGTACTAAAGTTCATCTCAATATCTAGATCATGTTTAAGATTCTTCCAAAACATAGAGATAAATCTTGGATCTTGATCGAATATAATAGATAGTAGTACTCCATGTAGTATTTAGACATCTCTGATGTATATTCATGTTCGCTAATCTAGTGAGAAATCCTCAAAAAATTTCAATCATGTGTGTAGTCTTTGTATGACGATCCAACACATCATTAATAGAATTGTTTCCTTTTGATGTATTTGGAAGTCCGGTGACAATTTTCATGGTGATATTCTCCCATTTCCATGCTGGTATGGGTAATGGTTGTGTCATCCCCTTAAACTTCAACCTCTCAGCCTTTACATGCTGACATACCTGAAACGTTTATGTACACTCAGCGATCTCCTTGTACATTTTATCCCACTAGTAATGCTCTCAGAGAACTCTATAAATCATTCTGTTTCTTGGGTGAATGGAAAAATTTGAACTATTGTATCATTAAAATGTACCTTATTTAACTAATGATTCGATGGGCCACATAGTATTGAACAAAATATCGCAATTCCTTCTTCATTGAAATTAAACTCTGAGGATTTCCTTTTCCTGATAGTTTCCACCATCTTCGGAATTACCACATCATCTTTTTGAGAAGACATTAACCATTCCAAAAGAGATGGTTGAGCAATAATTTGGGAAACGATTGATGATGTTACCTTCTTTATGATTCACGTGTCCATATTCATAAAATCTATGAATATTTGACCCTTTTCATTTCACATAAATGATAGAATTGTTGGGTCCTTTCTACTTAGATCATCTACCACTGTGTTCACTTTCCCAGGGTGGTAATAGATTGAGCAGTCATAGTCGTAGATCATCTCTAACCATATTCATTAGAGCATATTCAACTCTTTCTGTGTGAATATATATTTGAGGCCTTTGTAGTCCGTCTATATTTTTCATATCTCCCCAAAGAGGTAATGTCGCCAAAAGTTTAATGCTAAGATCACTACATCCAACTCCACATCATGTGTTCGATAGTTTTTCTTTGGAACATTCAATTTTCCATGAAGCATAGGCAATGACTCTATCATTTTGAATCAACACACATCCCAATCCCTTCTTTGATGCATCACAAAATACCACAAACATTTCACCACTTTTGGGTAGTGTGAGAACAAGAACAGTGATAAGCCTACTTTTCAACTCCTTAAAGCTCTCTTCACATTCATCACACCAAGAAAACATGACTCCTTTCTAGGTAGCTTGGTAAGTGGGTGGGACAATAAAAATAAATTTCTCACAAATTGATGATAATATCCAGCTAACCCTAGGATTCAATGGATATATGTTACTGATGTTGTCCTCATCCATCCCTCAATTACCGCTATCTTGGAGGGATCTATAGATATCCCATTACCTGTGCTGATATGACCCATGAATGAAACTTCCTTCAACCAGAACTCACACTTGTTGTACTTTTCATAGATCTTCTCCTTTCGCAAGGCCTCTAGTACATGGATTAGATGATCCAAATGATCCTCCTTGGTTTTAGAGTATATTAGAATATCATCTATAAAGACTACCAAAAAAATTTCGAGGTAATATCTAATGAATGTATCCATCATGCCAATGAAGAATGTTGGAGTATTAATGTGTCTGAAAGGCATTACTATAAATTCATAGTGGCTTTACCTTGTACAAAAAGTAGCCTTGGGGATATCCTCCTCCACAATTACTTGGTAATATCCCAACCGCTAATCCACCTTGGAAAATTATTGTGATCCACAAAGCTAATTGAACAAGTCATCAATTCAATGAAATATGATACTTGTTCTCTATCATGATTTTGTTGAGATCATGATAATCAATGTAAAAGGGCATTGCCCCATCCTTCTTCATGATGAAGAGGATTGGTGCACCCCATAGAGAAGAACTTGGGCGTATAATCCCTTTATCCAGATTCTCTTATAGATGTTTCTTCATCTCCTCAAGCTTCAAAACAACTATTCAATATGGATTCATAGATATTGGAAATGCTCCAGGTATATGGTCAATTGAGAATTAAAAATCTCTTATAGGAGGATGACCAGGAAATTCCTTAGGAAACACTTCAGCAAATTCCCTCACAATAATCATGTCTTCAAGGATTGTTTCTTCCTTTGAATAAATCTTCTAATCCAGATATGTGTGCTCATAGGGCATTAATATCCACACTTTAGATGATGGTTCTAAAGAAGATTCACCTTTCCCCTTACACTTGTATAGAATCGGTGGTCGATTTGCAAATTAGAGGGTGATTTCCCTCACAATAATTTATATTGGATCTATATAAGGAAATCCAATCCATGTCGAGAATTGCATCAAATTCCATTATAGGGATTATGAAGATGTTCAATGGGAATTTCAATCCACAAATTATGATAGGGTAGGAGTTATATTCATGGGATGCAATGATTTCCCCATTTTTCAAACTCACTAACATCTTTAATTCCATGATTTTTGGTGTTGTTGGGATTGTTTTATTGAACTTTTGTGATATAAAATATTGCACAGAACCAGAATCAAAAATTATGTTCTCTATTCTTGATTGAATAACTATCGTACCTGTCAACACTTAGTTTTTGGGGTTTACTTTAGCGTTAGTGATGGAAAAGGATCTCCATTGCTTCTTATGAGGTTATTGGTTGCCTCTGAAAACCCTTGGCTTAGGGAACTGATTTACATGGTGCCCAGGTTCATTGAAATTAAAGAAATGAACAATGAATTGATGGTTGAACGGATCTTTCCACTCCTCTGTCGCATCCATGAGTTTTTATTTTTAGTAGTTAACAACTTGGTGCCCATATCTTTCACACCTAAATAATTTCCGCATTCCCTTCATTCAATAAATGTGGTGCTTCTTTATGAACCTTTGGTAAGTGGGGTGATGGATTTTCTTAGCACCATTTGATTTATCCATTAGACCACCAAAATTAAATTCCACCTTATGCTTCTTATCCCTATAAAACCCCTGAGATTCGTTGATCCCTATTTCTACTTTGAGGGAACGTCAGAGAATTTCTTCATAGCAATCGAAGTCACGGATCACCAGGGCTTTCAGTTGGCTAGTTTTTTTCCCACAAAACAAGTGGTCATCCTTGAATTTGGGGGAAATGAAAAATAAGGAGGTGTATCATGCAAGCCTTTTTATGTATTCCTCGTATACTCCAACGGATTCTTCGTATTTTTTCTTGATGGCAAGGAAGCCCCTTTTATTCTTAAGTCAGAGAGTGCGAGGAAAATATTTGTAGAAAAACATTTTTTGTAAATCCTTACATTCCAATAGCTCGATCTCCTCCTCAGGATTCATATTTTTTTATCAATGTTCACCATTGATCAGTTTCACCCACCATATGATAGGAATCCAAAATATCCTTCTCTTGTTCAGAACATTGAAGGATGGAAAATATTTTTTCAATGGATTTGATCTGTTGTTCGGGGATTGAAGGATCATACGATCCTTTTAGAGTAGAGGGAAGTTGCCCCATAAAACACTCGATTGTGACTTCTTCTAAGGGGTGGGGTTGAATGTTCCTCTTGAACCATGTTTCTATTTAAAGATTGAGTTAACTGAGAGAGTATCATTACAATGTTCACGATTCCTACTCTAATCCGATTGGTCATCTCATTGGAACAGTCTTTACATTGATCTTCACATTATTTGATAGCATGTGTCCTCCTATTACCAGCCATTTTCTGGAATAAAGAGAAGTTAGGGGTAACACATAAAGGTTAATAAAAAATAGATGAATTATAATTAACTTTTATTTCCTGAACATATGAATATAAAGGCTTCAATCTATGTTATCCATGATCTACTTCCCAAAATTTATTCATAGGGGAATTTTTATCCCTTAAAAATAGTCCATAATAAGATTGTGAATTTACCAAAGCATATCCCTTGGGAGTGTCGTAACCAAGAGTGTAGCAAGGCCAGTTTTTATGTACCAGGATTACCTAGTTCAAGATAGAAACTCCTTGTCAGAGTTTTCACTCCTATGTACATATGTACTAGAGCCTCCTCTACCTGCTCGTATCCAAACATGGATGTATTTCCATGATAAACCACTTACTAAATATTCACCCAAATTTAGAGGTGATTTTATTATACTTAGTCTTATCCATAAGGATTTCACCAGGGTTTTATAATCCTAATCCAAAAAATAATTAAACTTCCCTCTCATACCAACTATAAAAACTGTAACGCCCCAACCCCAGCTACCCAGAGTCGGTGCATTACTTCGTAACATTGGCATGATCACAAAAGATCAAGTCTCGAAAGACCGTTTAGTTTAGTAGCCTTGGAAAGACTAGATACATTCATAAGTCTTTCATTACATCATAAAGTGAAAAACTAATAACAAATTATTCGTAGTCAACACTCATATCCTCTTCTGACTATCCCTGTAGGTCATTCATAAAATACTTCTTCGCATCCTGGAAAATATTACAACATTGAAAGGGGTGAGCTTAGATGTTCAGTAAGTATAACAATATTGCGGAAGCTTTCATAAATAAACATTAACATTTAAGGCAATGTATAACTAAAACAAAATCATTTTTAAACTTGAACTTCAGAATAATATGGCAAAAATAAAATTAAATAATGCAATTTACATACTCACATGGATTTTCTACTAGTCGAATAATCACATGCAATATCAATAACCACTTTCATAATGAGGGAATGTATAATGCCAGACATTCTGAAACATTTTTTCAAGGCCTCGGCCAAGACGTCTAAAATGATTAAGGCCTCGGCCAAAACCATAAATCAAATTGGGAAAGGGCCTCGGCCAATTCCACGTCTAGTTGTCTCATGAGACCTACCGATGCATCGAGGAGATATAGCGGGCTCCACCCGTCACTTATTAAGTCCAATACATTCCTCATATGAACAGGTTTAAACATCTCATAAACCATAACATAATCGTATCACATAAAACATGCATAAAGGAAACATAACATTTCCACATTTCAATCACAAGATATCAATAAAACACATTGATATAATAAAAATGCTTTCAAAACCATTTTCAATACCAAAATAAAAGAAAAGTATAACATGGTATTTATTTTTCATTAAAAAAGGGTATGGCTTGTAGAGGAAGCCGAAACTCAAATAGTGGTCACGGCGGCGGAGAAGTCATTGTCACCGCATACGTACGAAAAAAAATTCCCTTTTGTCGTTTAGTAAACGCTTCGTATAAAAAATATTCCTTTTGAATGAACGTAAAAGTCAAAGTGGTTTATACACCGTATAAAAGAAATTTGTGCATAAAACCAAATATGCCTCAATGAAAGGAGATTGAGACGAAGTCCTTACAAAGATCATTTTTAAAATAAAATAGATATATTATGTGTATTCACTATAGGTACACATAAATAAAGTAAAAATACAAAATAAGACATAATAATATCATGACATAATTTGAAAGTAGGATATTAACCCAAATAATGGAAGTTGGGTTAAGAAGTTCCCTTACCTCATGTCTAACTAGACTCAACCGTTCTTTAACCTCCTGAATAATAAACTAGAGTTAATATATACCTTATTAAGAACCATTTTAAATTTCATTATCCTTTTTATATCACATATTACAATGTTATGAACATTATGTAATTATTTAAGTTAATAACGGTCGTTTTGTCGATCTTTGGTACTTGAGTCAACAATCAACTTCTTATAATTACAAGTTGTTTATGTGATAGAATATCCATTATCTCCAGAATTATATTCATGATTTATATGTCATATATATCATATATAACCAGTATATACATTCATTTATAATATTACGTAACATTTAGAGGTAAGAAATGAAATGCACCGTTCATGGAGACGGTAAGCCGTACGTACGCATGAACGCTACTTTCATTTCTATTTCGTATTTAATGGAATGAAATCATAATGATATAAATGTATAATATAATTCCAGTATAATATAGTGTATAATAACATTTAATCCATCCTTTATACATCCCACATATGGCATTAACGATTCAAATCACTTTGAGGGGGCGGTAGTCCGCACTTCCTAAAATGAAATTATCGCGTTTTACCCATAATGGAAATCATAAAGTATGCCATAAATGAGAAATACAGAAGAATAAGTAAAACATAAACATATTATATATCATATATAAAATAGTGACATCTTAATGGCCACCTTTGGAGGTGTTATATGAGTGTTGAACAATCATCGTTTTGTGAGGCAGAAATTCGCCATCCACAGAAACTGTATGTTCTTTAACCATTAGATGTAGGTGTGTGTAAGTGTAGCTCGAATCCTTCTTATAACAACATCATATTATATTGAGGATACTGGTTTTGTTACAAAATAAATGAATAAAAAGAGTTTAGGGGGTTGGAGAAGAAAAATAAAACAAAATAACATTAGAGAAGACATTACCTCAAAATCGGGTAACTCTTTTTGATTTGAGCCAAAGGCTTCCTTGGGAAGAGTTCTGCCCAAAGTGAGGCTTCTAGTAGTAAGAGGGGGAAGTTGGGAGAGTATTTGCGTAGAGGTTGGCCGAGCCAAATTGCTTTAAGGTGTGAATAAGGAGGGAGAGGTGGGGGCCTTTTATAAGTGGAGAGGAGGGGCACTCTTGGAAAGTAAAGAAAAGTCACTTCATTATAAAATGAGTTTCAAATTTTAGAGGTCCCACACTTATATAATTCGAGGATAAGATGATAAGGGTTCTAAATATACTCATCCAATAGGTTTTTGACAAGTGTAAGCTTTGGATTTTACATTATCTTTCCATTTTATTTAAATCGTTAAATAATTAGGTCATCACTGCATCATCATGATGTCATAAATAGATTAATTTATTTAATGTCTAAAAATTAAAAAAAATAATATGATGTAGGAAATCTTTTTATATTTCTAAGGAATATTTATAATCAAAATTTGGACTTGTGTAACCCCACTTAAAAACTGTTTTAGTAAAACAACTCATGTTTGTGTCAATTTAATTTTAACATTAAATAAATATATATTAATGTCATTTTCCAACCAAAGTGGCTCCATGGGGTCCCCAAGTTTACCCATGGGTTGTCTTGGTCGGCCATGACTCATCCAATAGGAGTAGGACAAGTGTCAAGTTCATCTCATATTATGAAAACTTTATTTTTACCTTAAACTACACTAATTACCTCTAATCGCGATTAAGAACTTAAATGTTACTATTCACCAAAAAATTATTTTAATCTCATTGAACCACATTTTACTTCTTAATGACAACCATGTATGTCGGATTTTTGAAAATCAAATCACAGAAGTCGTAATATTTCATTTTAACGAAAAAAAAAATCAGTTTTTAACAACCACTTAGTGGTTTCACTATTCATCAAAAATTGAAGTTTTTCAGAACAATGCCAAACTTTCACCCTAAGCTATAATTGATATTCCAAATTCAAAAATGATGTCTATTTTAAAAAATTCCAAACATATAAGTTTCATTAGTTAATTTTATAATTAATTCCCGCTGTCACAACAAATAGCGTGTTTTTAAGAAACAATTTATATCAAAAGATTGGCAATTGTTTATGTCCAATTTCAATGTTAAATTAATTCTAATAACCACCATTGGATAAAATGGTAAAAATATATTCTAATTATACTTTAAAACCACTCAATAGTATAACTTATCACTATAAATTATTTTGATTAAAAAATTTGTTTGAAGTAATTTTCACTATTCATAAAAATTTGGAAGTTCTCAGAAAAATACCAAAAATTCAACATAGGCTAATTTCGATATTCCGAATCCAAAAATGAATTCCATTTTGAAATATAAAATTTCTATAATTTTAAAAAGTGGTTATTACTATTCATAATGGCTACTTTGATTAGTCGCGGTGTTTTAGAACTCGAAGTTGCGTGCAATGCAAGCTATTGCATTATTGAATGAGAAGCGTATCATGGAAGCTCGGGGTGTTACAAAAACCCTAATTTTTATTACCCACATAAACATGATTTATTACATAAAATAGTCACCTGAAAAAAAAAATAGAATATCTAGAGATCTAGTGTCTTTGGGGCATTGGAACATTACATAATGACTTAAAACATGACACACGACATCTTTATTGAAAACTTCATTTACATGACCACTACATTACTTTGTACTTAGCACTAGATGGGGTAATCGGAGGACATGCATATGAAAAGGGTGAGCAATAAATATCATTAAGGGAGTAAACAAGTCATTACATGGAGAATGAATTACTATTTAGTAAATAGGAATATAAATTCACCATCAGAGATAATGAACATAACGGAATGATATAACATGATTATCATAACATGGAAATGTGGAAACAACACTTAACATGGTTTTAGCATGATCCAAGTCTCATTTCACAAGGATCATGATTAAAAACTCATTGAACATGAATTATCATGAGTAAACCATCATTTCACTTGATTTATCATGATTCTAGACTTTACCCAATGAATTGGAGTGCTATTAGGGCGCACCCTTCATAAACATTTCATTTCACGCATAAGTGTGCCATATGGATCATATAACATGGATTCATAAAACATCATCATTTAGTCCATGATAAATAAATGTGTAATTCATATAGGATAATATATAATAAATAAGTAAATGTGCACAAAGTTGAATTCCCTTGACAGATAAATGGGCATGGTATTCACTACACAATGACTTCAGCTTGGAAAATTGTTGTTCAATTTTGGTAGCATAATGGTGTGACAAAAGAGTTCATAAAAATGGTTAATGAGAGTGGAAGGGTAGTCTCATAATATTTATATTAAATTTAAATTAAGGGGGTAATATAGATACATGTCCCGATATATGTAATGGAATATATATTTTTAATACAAAAGAATTGTTTGAATGTAAATGAGGAGAGATAAATCCATTATGGAATTTCAGCATGGTAACAGGTTTACTTGGGAGGCATTAATGAGAGATAAAGGGGTATAAAATCATTCAAAAATTATGAGGGAAGTGTGGGGAGGTGTTAAATCACACCCCAACATTTTTTATTGAAAATATAAGGGCATACCAACATAATAAAAGTTGGACAAAATTGAGAAAGGAAGAGATCACTTACTTGGAAGTGTGATCCCAAAGGCTTAAAAGAGGCTTGAAAAAGACTTCTTGGGAGCTTGGGGAACCCTGAGAGGATTCTAGAGAGAGTAGGGAAGAGATTGGTCTTGTTCCAAAGGATTTTAGTGAATAGGAAGTGGGATCATGGGTGGGTTTATAGAGGAAAAGAGAGGAAATTATTTATTATTTAGGTTTGGGACACCACACATTAAACTAATCAAAACCACAAACTATCCCATGGTGTTTGCCCATGGTTATTTCGAAAGGGAGTGGAAAACATTATTTTATAAGTACAATGGCAGAAATTATTAAAATATTAGGTTTTATTATCTGCATGTGAGTCACACTCTAAAGGAAATCAATTTAAAAAGTTAAAATGTTTTATACGTCTTCAAGGGTCCACTATTGATTTTTAAAATAAATCAAACAAATCTAAAATCACATTATTTTAATGATAAAATATATATTTTTTGAACATAGTTTTTGTAATATTTTATTACTTCACTATTGGGTCATTATGATTTCATAGAACATTTTATATATTTAAACGGTATTTAATTTTTACCCAAAAATTCGACAGTCTCAAAAAAATAGGAAAAATTCACAATTGGATAATTTCAACATCCTGATTAGAAAAATAATAGTCATTTTATTTGAATAATTTTCTAAATATGTGAATTTTTAATTTTAAAATAAAAATAAACATTTATCGAAAAATCTTGGGTTTTTACAAAAATAGCTTTCAAACCCTAATAAAAATTACAATTGTATTCATAACAATTATACGATCATTTATATTTAATAAAAGTAATTTAGTAATAATATATAATTAAAATATTACTTAATTTAAAAATCTATTAATTAATAAAAATAGATTTCTTAATTAACTAAAAATGATATTTTTTCATTGAAAACTATTCACAAAGTAAAAAAAATAAAATGAGTGTACATAATCTCTGAAACAATAATGTAAAAATTCATAGTACTAGGGTCTCGTTACATAACCCCTTATAACACCCACATATGACCAAAGGGTAATGTGTGCTATGGTGACAAACTCTTGGGGGGGGGCTGGATAACATCGTTCAGATGGTAATCTATATCAACTTCTACTTCTCCTTTAGGTAGTTCCTTTCGAGCTTACCATGTTGAATCTTGCCTTGGGATTGGTAAATAATGAAGCCCAATGATGCCACCACCTTTTTGAGATCCTACAAATGGGTTTCGTATGGATCAGTTCTACTAGATGAGGTTCTCGTTTCCTTTCTCTGAGTAAATTGGATTTTTTTAAAAGCCTTATATTTATTCTAATCATTTGATAACTGTTCAATGGCTATATTAGAAATGGTCACAATTCATAACAATATTTTAAAATACAAATACATAAAACTAAATAAGTTCAAATTTTATATATCCATGTTAAATAATAAGACATTTAATTAGATCTATGGAGATTTTCATTAATGAATTTTCGGGTCGTTACATGTGGTACTCATCCCTGATGAGTATCTTGGGTATGTTGGGTCACACAGGGCGGCTCCCCGTTGTGGGCCTACTAGGTCACATAGATCCACTTCCAACCATGGCCGAACTTAGCTAATCCACCTATCATGTACCATGGGTCTTCTGGATCACATAGATCCAGTCCCTACCATGGTCCTGCCAGGTCACATAGAGTCGCTTCCCACTAGGTCGTCTTTGAGGAGTCATAAGGTCTCATCCAACTGCATGGTTTCATACATAGCATGTTCAGTAGAACAACTCCTAAATCCATATTTCTCATAACTATTTCCATTAAAGTAACCAAATATTATTCCATATGATTTGACTCATAAAGGCGGTCCTAATGCCTCAAACGGCTCAACAATCAGACACGCGGTTTGCAAGATACGAGTGTTTTATTGAACAATGGGCCTCTTGTGATCGGGCCTGGTCCAACCCGGTTAGACTGACCCAAAAACCCAACCCAGGGTCCCACATACCCCAATTCATTTAGATATACTCAACCTGACATGTTTCGGGTCGTGGTCAATCTATTCCGGCCTGGCCAGTGGGCCAGGCCCAATAGGCCCCGTTGGACCCGACTAAGTTCGGCCAAGGGTCAGGCCCATCGGGTCCCCTATGACCTGATTAATTTCGGCTCGACCGGTTTTTCATGGGTTCATCCTATCATCTTTGGTCCAGATAGTATCTCTGGGGGATCATCCCACCGATGTGGGTCCGGCCCATGGAGTGACCGGTAGTGCACCACCCAGCTAATACGTGTCGTCCAGCCATGTTCGCCCCCCTTCGGCACTGCGAGATGCCATAGGGCATCTACCTACAGTCGAAGTCGACAAACCAAGGCTCCTCTAGCTAGCCGGGTGGCTCGATTGCGAGCCACCCCTCCACGAGGCGCACATTCCTCTACTTCCATGTCCTTATGTTCATAGTCTCTAGCTTTCGTAGTGCGCTGCTTGACTCGGTCGCAGGCGTAGCTAGTGGCCCTCTATCCCACTACCCGTGGTGCAGCGTCAGATCCTTCGGCGGACCATAGGACACGCACCAGTGGTCCATTATTCACGATGCCAATGGATATGGCCTCCAGAGTTCTCCATTTTCACTGTGAAGTCCATAAATCACCCTTCCTATAATTTTGAGAATGTAACCCCTAATAACGCACAAGACGAGGTTCTCAGGATTTGTTCATGTCCACCCGATCCCTCCACTTTAGAGGTTTATAATCAAGGGGGAGGATCGGGGAATGTTGTTTCATCATACAACAATAATCTTAATCTCGGATAATGAAATCCCCAATAGTGTTACCCACCCGCATAAACATCCGAACTATGGGTCAACCTATTGGTGGGTTGATCTGCATTTGTCGTTTCAAGAATTTAATGGGGAAGAACATCAAAATCATATAAAAATTATAACTATTTGATGTTTGATGCCGAAGATTTCTTCCTCGAAATTCCAAGGCGTCGACGTCGTCACTTCTGGATCCTTTATTAGAGGTGTGTCTAAGATGATGAAGATCCACCTGAATTCATCATTCTTCATTGGAGGGTAGATTCTCTATAGTTTCTTCAGATAATCCTACATTTTTAATTCCCAATCCTCACACATTGGATAATTAAAATAAAAAAAAATCACAGTGATGATGTGCCCATTAATGATGCTCATTTAGTTATCTATATTTAGTAATCCACATTTGATGATTTATTAAGATAACTACATCGCAGTTTCAAAGGATCCATTAATGACCCTCCATTAATATTCCTCGTCACCACCTCATTACTTCACCACAGCATCATCGTCTGCCACTCAACGACGAGAAGGAAATAAAACAATTACTCTAAATTATTTTATTATTTTTGTCAAAAAGTCCCAATAATAATTTTTTCTCTCAACCATTGCCATCCGAATATAATCCATTTCTAGGTGAATATTAGCACTACAAGATCAACAGTTCCCTCAAATTTTTAATCTAAGAACCTGTTCAAAATATAGAAAATACCTCTCGCATGTTTACTGAATGTACCTTGAAAAAGATGAAAATTTTGTTATGGGATCTCCAGACCTCTAAATCATTGGCCATAAAATTTTTTTGTCTTGAAATAATTCCATATAAATATAAACAAATTACATAGAATTTCCATGAAATTATATAAGAAATATTTATTATTCTATAAAGATAATATATTTCTTACCTTCTTACTCTTTTTTCCTTTAGAAATTGAGAATTTCACTCCTCTGTAAGTACAAAATGCCCCATGAATGAAACGATGTGATTCAATTATCCTATCTACCATGTTATTCTGGTATTAAGGATATATCTAATTATTAAATATGACACATTAAACTTATAAATGAAAAAATTAACATAAAATATTTTCGATAATATTTAATTTTCTAATAATTATAGAATAAAATGAAAATGACATTCACGTGAAACTATAGCCTACCATCACCATGAAATGATGTGATTCATATTCTTGATTAAAATAATTTATTCAATTTGAATGAGAATTTAGTGAATAAATATGATAATAAGAAAATATATTTTATTAAAGAGATAATTTTCCCATGACCCTTTTGAAAATGAGAAATTCACAGATTTTGTTTTGAGGTGAAAATTGAACATCCCATAAACATCCAACATGTACTTAAGAATTTTAGTAGATATAAAAAATTTGGTAAAAAAGAAAAATAAAGGGGATAATGATAATGTAACAAAGAAGAGAATTTTTCATAATCATTTATGATGGTAATATAATTTTATTAATTTGGATGTTAAACATATTAATCAAATAAGTCGGGACTTAGTGTAAGGTATTTCTCATTAAAACCATTTTAATGTATTCATTTAAACAGTGTTATCTCTATATCCATGTTTATAAAAAGGTTTAATAATAATTATTATATTCACATAAAATATTTTTAAATTTAATTTTCAATTCATAAAAATTTGACTAGAAATTACTAAAAATGAATCTTTTAATCATTTATCGAACGATATGGTTTTCATTTTTTACCAAAATGAAAAATAATATTTGTATCATATATTTCTGGATTGAATAGTCCTTAAATAAATGTCTTTATTCAATATCAATATTCTTCTACAATTAAAAAATCAATGTTATATAATTTTTTATTCCCATTATTCATGGAATTATTTTTATATTTTTTAAAGATAATGAGTCATTTCATTATAGTTAAGAAAAAAATGATTTTTTTGTTTATGGGTTCAATTGAGTTATTCTAAAGGTTTTTGATAAATGTTTCCTACTTAAAGGTATTCCATGCTTATCATGGTACTTGGGAATTTAATTTCATGATTGGTGAAATTGATATTGATTATGAGTTTGGTGTAGCCCAATATAGATATCCAATGCATTGGCTAATGATTTGGTCCTCGAATTTTAAAAAGTAGGGAAAAACTAGGTAGGTTTATCCAGTATAATTAATAAGTATTTTGATATTATGGAATGGGTTATAAATTATCAAACATGGGTTATGAATAAGATACACAAGATACCAATATTATTCTTGAAAAATTGGTTTTATGGAAATTGTTTGATTCCATGAGGTAGTGGACGGTTACATGTGAAAGGTTTGTTATTCAAAGAAATGTTTTCATGAATTATTGTGGGCCTCAAGATGCCTTTATGGTTTTCCTAAGAGATATAATAGGGTTTTATGTTTATTTAGAGAAAGGATTTATTTTAACTTGTGGGTCTATTTTATTTATGTTCTCAATGTTTTATTGGGAATTAGGTTAATTTCCATTTGGTTTTCATGTTTTTCATAAACTAGAATTATTATTTTATATCTATATATCTTATTGAGGTTTTATTTTATCTTACCATGATTTTAATTTCATTTCATAGTATCTATATATGTATTTCAATTTTCATACAAAATGGGTTGTAAAAATAAATCTTTATTACTGAGGAAAAATTAATACTATGTCAAGGAGGCTACATTATTATATAATGATGATATATAATTATCTAAAACTATAAACCAAAAAGATCATATAAATGTAAGAAGGAGAAACCATTGTTATAATTCATGTTATTATGTTCAGTTTATGTCAGGGGGTTTTATATTTAATTTGAAATAAAAGTATTTCATAGCATTTTTGGTGTGGAGAATGTTAGTAGAAACTTTAAAATTACTCTAATTTATTTTTATATTATCATATTATATAATTTTAAGATAACTCTTTTTCTTCATATAATACATGTATTTAAAAATAGTTTTCCATAGTGACAATTTAGAAGAAAAAGTTTGAAGAAGAAAAGTGGATAATAACCATCCAAATTGGTAAGCTGGAAAGGATAGAATATATATGTTTGTGGAAGTGTTTACTCGGTTAATATGGTCTATTAATGGTGGAAGCTATGAATGTGGGTGACCAAATTTCCCCCATAAGAACATTTATATAATAGATAATTTCATGAAATATAAATATTAATATATCTATGGATCATTAGACACAGTGAATGCTAAATGATTTATAAATTCACAAGGCATGATATTTGATATTTTTTAAAATTCATTAAATTAAAATGTAATCCTTGTTATTTATTATGTTGTAGGTGAAGTTTATTGATTGTGGTAACTTTTTAAAAATAATATGTAGAAATTTATATTTAAGCTAGGGAGTGGATAGAGTGTATAAATATTTTTCTTCATAAGTATTTCATTATGGTTCTTTATATCTAATGGAATGATTATTTCTAGAGTTGTGGAAAAATATAATAATTAGCATATTATTGTGAGGTAAATTGTACCAAAATGGCTATGTATGAATGGAATTATGTTCTATACCATGAGTTTAAAATTAATATTTTTTATAGTGAGAATTGTATTCTACACAATTTTATAGTTTTTAGTATGTTTCTCCTTATACTGAATAATTTGATATGATGTTTTCTGACACTAATGTACTTCATTTCTAAAAAGTATGAAATTGTCATGGTGGAATGAAAAAGATATGAAGTTGATGAAGAAAACTAGAGGAAATACACCAAAATGTTCAAAATATGTTTTTAGGAATATCAAATAATGATTGGTAGGATTATGAATATGGTGTAATTCTGAGTGTGAGGAAAAATTTCAAATTAGACAAGTAATGAGAAAGATGGTAGGAAACCAGTAGTAAAATGTTTTACATGTAATAAATAGAGAAATTATTATAATTAATGTCAAAAAATACTAATTCGGGGTGGGAATCATCAGGGCTATAAGAAAAATTGTGTGAAAGATTCTTTTTCTACTACTACAATAGATATAGGGATTTTAATTTAATTTTTTTATGTAAAATTACTTTTATGATCCGATTATGAAAATGTATTATTTGACTCAGGATCAATGAATTCTATTATATCTATGAAATTTCCTAGAAAAGTGGAAAGACCATCTCAAGAAAATAATTTATAAATATTCATAAAATATCATGGGGTAGTATAAAAGAAAATGGTAATTTAAATAAATATTCTTTTTCACATATAGAACAAATTTTCAAAAAAATATTCTTTTCTTTATCATTATATAGTATGATGTCATTATTTTTATATATATCCACTCATTTTATAAGTCTCTGGTAGATTATAGGAATAAATAAATACTTTTAAATTTTATAGTTCTTTAACATTTTCATATAATAATTTGTTCATACCATTGATAATGGATCATTAATAAAATAAAATGATTACAGATATTAGTGAATGTTATCTTACACATATTTTTGAAAATAATAAAACATTTCAAATTAGTAAACCTCTTGTAGTGAATGAATATATGGATGTATTTACTATATATTTTCCTAGTGTTATTTATAATTAAAAGGTTGAGTTTACTATTGATATAGTTCCCGGTCGAATGTAAATTTTAGAACGTCATTTTTGAATAGATTCATTTGAGATTATAGAATTGAAATAATATTACACATGAGTTTCTTTATAAGGGTTTTATATTACCAATAATTTTACCGAGGGTGAACCTAATTTTTTGATAAATATAATTACTATTTCTTGACACATTTCATTCATTATAAAAAAATCAATATCATCATTTTTAAGAACTTATATTCGATTCCACGTATTGATGTTTTGTTTCATAAACTATAGTGATCTCGGTATTTTGAAATGGTCGATATCATGTAAGACTATATCTAGCTGAAGGTGAATGAGTAAGAAATTTTATTAAAGAAATTTGATAATTTTTGTTATCACTATGAATTTATAGCTATTAGGTTTGGGTTAAAAATTCCCACATAGTATTTATGAATAAAATAAAAATAAATTTTCATGTATTTTTAGAATAATTTGTGTGGGAAATCAATAATTTAATTTTGGTTGATTCTATATTTTTTGAGAAAAATGAGAAACAACTAAGGATTTTTTTCAGACATTGAAATTAATGATGTTTTATTAAAAAAAATTCAATTGGAATTTTGGATGAAATATATTTCTATTCTATGGTTATATTTATTTTTAAGATAATATAGATGTTGATCCAATTATAAAGAAAGTAGTGTATGAATGTCAAAGATCAAAAAATGCAATTTTAATTTTATGATTCTATGGAATAGTGGGTTAGTACCAATGTTATGTTGATAATGTTGCTCGGTTACCAATCCCATTATGTATGTTTACTTGAAAAGGTGTAAAATTCATCTTTATAAAGGAACATGATGAATGATTTCAATATTTGAAAATAATATTTGTTAATGATCTTGTGTTTTACCTATCAACATGAAATAGTTAATTTTATATTTATAGTATTTCTTGTGTTCTAGTACATGGATTTTTCATAATGAAATATGATCGTGTAATTTCATATGCATCATTTCAATTAAAAATCATCAGAAAAATTACCTTACAAGTTTTACTGAGCTTATATAAAGAGTTTTTAATTGAATTTTTTTAGGGAAATATTATATGGGGTAAAATGTGAAATATTTATTTACTATATATTCATAAATTATATATTTACTCATAAAAATTTAAAAATGATTCAGAGAATATAGTTGGATCATTTAAAAGTTATTTATTATATAATTCACTAGGATCAATGAATAGAAAATAGGGTAGCATATTTCATAAGTCAAAAAGAAATTCTGTTTTTCTGATGTTATGTTCAAAATGTGATCATATAGTAAATTATTAAAGAATTATAGATTTGAAATTATATATGTAGAATATTATTCTTTTTTAGACCATGTATCAATGAATTTATATTTGTTAGAAATTATTATGGAATCTTAGATTGATGATCATGGTTTTTAGGAAAGAATTGAGTCGGTCATAAAGTCTAATGTTCCCATTTATAATGTAACCAATAAAGGTGTTATCCTAATTTTAAAGAGTATATTTGTTTCAATTGATTCCCATTTGAAGAAGGTATTTTTAGTTGAATCCAATAACCCACCATTTTCAGTTTATCATTATTGTACTATGATGAACTGTGTATGATCCTGAACATTGATGAGGTATTTTTTTATTTTTTTATTTTTTATATAACACTTTAGAAATTTTTTAAAAAAAATTGTCCCTATGAATATGAGGTGCCTTGGAGGTGTCTCATGGGTTTGAGATATGGATGATAGAGAGAAAATGTCATCTATTTCACAGTTCATAGTTAGCAACTGGCTAGGATAACTTCTCACCATAGCCTAAGAGACCGTGTGGTTTGGCCCCTCAGGGAGTGGTAGACACATTACAACTGAAATTTTTTTCAAACATTGATAGTATCATAGAAAATATATGTGGTTTAGTTCTCCTCATTGATAGAGTCATGCATAGTTGGTGTATGATTTTTCCAATAGTGAACCCAATAAATTTTGGGGATTTTTATGTTTTCCCCCTAGGGAATTAAATTTTATAACATGATATTTCCCTCACTTTATACTCCAGTAGAGTAGTTTTTTACCACATAATCCCATGTTTTTCATAGATTATTATCCCTCAATTAATTACGATTTGGAGTGTCATTGGGTGCAAATCAAAGATACATTTGAGTAAAACACTCCTCTTCCATCCATTTTTTAGAGAGGCCTTGTGTAATTGTTCTTCTACTTCTAAATCCATGATCCCTTGATTTTATAGAAGATTTTATTATTTGGATTTGAATTTTGTTCAGGTTAAAATCATGGGATAATTTTAAGAAATGACTCATTCACTAACATGATATAGGTAGTCTAAACTTGTTTCCATTATTTTTTATACCATTTTCTAGTGTATATCGTTATGAGAAAGCATTATTTTTATGTTAATTTAATCCTCCTCTTTAAAATAGTGAATTAATCCTATTTTAGAACTAAAAGACCATTCACAAACCCTATATGACTTATTGATTACTATGATTCCATGATCATATTATCCCATCTGATGGGTCACACCAATGAACATGATCAGATGGTTTGTAAAATGATTAATTTGTGTGTTTTGATCTCAATTGGATTATGATTTTATTAAATGTATTATTTAATTAATATAGTTATTATTGATAAATAGTAAAAGTGGTATTAACCTTTTTGTTTGTTGGTTGATGGATGTAATATGGTATATTGGATACATGTCAAAAATGGGAATGTTTGGGTGAAGGGTTAAACGAGATGAATGGAGTAAACTAAGGAAATGTGATAAATAAGATAATGAACTTGTGCTAAAATATCTTGTTAAAAATGTTAATGGTGATGAATACTTGAATTGTGAACTAATGTTTGGTGGGATTATAGAATGATTCTCCCCTCCCATTTCTGGTCTATAACCAGGCTCTTGGTGTACCTATGCAGAGTGGTTTTGGGTAAATGACTGATTCTACGAACCCTATGGGTATAGTCATGCTGTTCTATATAGTGGTTGGGATGGTAAGACACGTAATTTTGAATCCCAGATGGATTATTTGACTCAGTCTCTATATTTTCTAATATTTGAACACATGTAATGGGGTTTAGATGATTATAATTATTATAAATACGTTTGATGAAAAGTGGTAAATCATTGATCTTATAATAAAAGTTATTAATTAAAGTAATGTTAAATTATGGAACCTTATTTATTTTTATTATTTTCTTTACTATCCTTACTTTTCATACACCATATTAATGTGGTTATTGTGTAGACTACTTTTTTTATTGAATAACAATTTGTACTCACTCCCTACCTAGTCCTCCATTGGGAACCTTTGAAGACATCATTATTACGGATCTAGACAAGTGAAAATGCCATGAGATAGAGGGTTGATTATGGGCTTGGTATGCATAGGGATGAGAGTACCAAGACTTATTTTGGACCGTTCTTGGGGATTCTTCAGCATTTATTTATTTTTATTTTTCATTACACTCAAAAATTTATGACATGACATGTAATATTTACAACTTTGTGTGGGCATGTACCTAATTTTGGTAAATTATATTGGGATACAAGATTATTGTTTATATTGTTTCAATTATTTATTTTTTATCTATTATTCCTTACACTAGTAAAGATTTTATAGTCTCCACTTATGTTCTATTAGAAACTTGATACTATATGGATGCCTTCAGAATATATTGAGGTACACCTTTGGTTATGTGGTGAATCATCGTGGGGCACCGAAGAGTTCCACCTTGGTTGGGATAATACCAAGTGGAATAAAAGGTGATTGTTTTCTAATATTTATAATAATTTGGGAAAGAAAACAAGAGACTAAGTGGTTTTGGGACTTAGATATGAGCTCTTTCATGGGTGTAGTAGACCAATGTATGAGGGGAAAGCTGAGTACCCTTGGGGGTATTATTGTTCTAGATATTTTTTGTCATAGTTGGGTTTCATTTCATCTTCAGTGATGCACTTTACATGTGATGATGTTTTTTTATATTTTAATTAATGATGGACATGGCATGATGTTTTCATATGCATACATCATTTTAGAAAGTTATGGATATATGTTACATGCATCATGCAAGGAACACATTGTTAAAACAGGGTATGTTCAGGAATTGTAATTGGAAATGCATTTTGATTCTATGGTGATTGTAAATTAAATGTGCATAAAAATGTTATAATTTTATATTGAATTGAAATATTATTATTTAATGGTTAAAATGGTGTCTATTAAAAAGTGAAATATAGGAGTTATATTTACCTCGTGTTAGTCCTATCCTATGATAGGGGGTTTCAGAGTATTGATAGGGTCGTGGTTCTATCTGTTGGGATATTATGTGTGGAGTGATTTTTTGTGGCTCATTGTGATCCATTTTGTTTAATTATGGGGGAATTTTGTTTTTTTATTTGATATGTATATTTATAATTGTTGATAAATTCCACCATAATAGTGATTATCAATTGGGAAAAAAGAGTAAATTTCTGAGAACGCTTTTCTAGTTGTGGGAAATAACCCTCATTGGTTAAGGATAATAAAGATTACTATAGTTCTATGAGATCAATGGTCATTTTATATAGTTAATGGAGAGATACCTATGGAAATGTTCACTGAATATGTTCCACCCAGCAAAATAATTTTAGCCAGATAACCTTCAAATGTTTAGTGGATATGGTGGCCTTAAGGAATCACATGTTATTTTGTTTCCATACACATGATTCTGGAAGACCTGTAAAAACTTATGAAAAATATAGTTAAGTTGGTAACATATATGTTTTGAGGACCAATGAATCATCCATTGGATATTAAAGTATCATATGAGTATATTGAGGGCATGGAATGGAACAACTTCTAAGAGAAGTTCCTAGAAAACCTTTATCCTGCGACCTTATGGTTGAGGAAAGAGAAACTATTTATGTTCTGGACAATGGAATGTATTATGGGAATGGATTAAATTGTCATTTTCACTGATTTTAAGCATTTATCTCTTACATTAGAAGTATATGTGTTATATATGGTTATAAATTTTTAGAATGGTTTTAGATGTGAGATCTAGTCACGGTTTATTTACATTCTTTTGAAGAAGATTTATGATGTGTTAGATAAAGTTCTCATTTCTAATAGGAACCTGAATGAAACTTTTAGTGGTTGAAATATCCATTCACTTTGGAAACTTAGGGTTATAACATCTAAATATAGGAAGCATTGTAATGAAATTTTTTTCTAGAGAAGTGGAGGAAAAATTAGCTATGTGATAGGAACTATCTCTCAGAGTGGTATATCAATCATCTACTATCAATAGAGTAGACCTGGCCACATGTGAGGTATGTGTCCAAAAATACAAATGGAATCTTCATCATGTGGAAAGATTTATCATATATAGTGGTTTTGAAGGAACCCAAAATAGTCTAGAAAGGTGGGGGATGTATACCTTTATAGAGCAGCTATACGGGGTTCTGTAAACCCTTTCCAGTCATGCATATGGAATTACACTAATTATACCATTCGGGGTGGGGGATGTAGTACTCTTGGAACATAGAATCCATTCTAGAAGGGTAGTGTAGCACCAAGAAGTCAGACTAGATACTAGGGTAGAGGGTTTGGTAAGCTTCTTGTAGTTCATCATGTACTTGGTAGTTGCAAGGTTGGGACATCAACTATTTGATGTACTATTCTTATAGATTCCACGATATCTAGTGATTTTTTTATACAGGTTCCTTTCATTATTTTATATATACTCAGTTTGTGAATTTTTTTTGGTCTAATGGTGGAATATATTATTGGGTTTATGATGCGTGACACAACATTAAGAGTACAAATAGTACATACATAATAATGTTAGTAGTTTTCTTTTGGTGTTGATGGGTATCATTTCCATTGGTACTTGTTCAAGCTTGAGATTTCAGGTTTTGACCTAATAATGGGGATTCATTTTTTTATGTTATATTGAGTCTATTTATTTTTACGTCTAAAGGGTAATGTTCACTTATCATGACGGTGAAACTTATGATCACCTTGGGGAATGATATATTCAAGAAGGTCATAAAATGATACTATATTTGTAGTTGGGTGAGCTTATAGCCCAAGTGGCATGTTTTGTGCTTAAGGATGCCTAATTGAAGTCGAATTTCATTCCTCCAGCTGTTGATTTCTTATATGAAATTTTTCTAAGGAATTCTTAGGGTTTACACCTAAAAGAGTTGTTGAGTTGAAAATTTATTTAATTTCTGGAGCTTAAACGGTTTCCATTTTTCCTTATATTATGTCACTAGAAGAGCTTCACAATTTCAATAATCATCTTGGGGAGTTGGAGGGTAAGATATTTATCCATCCAAGTACTTCACCATGGGGTTATCCAATCATGTTTTCCAATAAACATGATGGAAGGTTATATTTTTTTCATTGACTATAGGATGTTAAAAATGATGATAGTAAAGCATTGGTATCCTTTAATATGAATCAATTATATTTGGGACTAGTTGAAGGGGTATTATGTGTTATCTATGATTGAATTGAGCTCATGCTATCATCAGCTAAGGGTGAAACCTTCTGGCCTAACACATGATACTTTGAGAAGTAGGTATGGTCTACATATGTTCATAGTGATTCCCTTTGGGTTGAAAAATTCTCCTAAAGTGTTTATGGCCTTGATATACCAAATCATTCGCCCATACCTAGATAATTATGCGGTATTTTTTATATATTACATCTTGGTGTACTTTTAGACTAACATTCTACATTATATACATATTGACATCATCGTGTGTCTACTAAGAGATAATTAGCTATATTTCAAGCTATCTATGTGTCATTTCTAGATTGAAAAGTTATATTTATTAGGTAACATCATCTCCAAATAGGGTGTATATGTAGTCCTAGAAAAGGTTCAAGCATTTATATCTTTTGATCATCCCAAAAATGGTTTTTATGTTTAATTATTATTGTGTTTTATGTGTTATTATCAATGATAGGTCAAAGACATTTCGTATTTGGATGTACAACATTCATGCTTGAAAAAGAAGGCTATAATATTTGAGTCTTTAGAAAAATGTGAAAATTCTTTTTCATAGATAAAGAAAAACCTGAAAACTTCATCAATTTTTATGCTACCTAATCTATGTGAGGATTATTCCATATTTTTGGATTCTTCTAGAGTCTTACTTAGAGAATTTTTGATGTAAAGATATCGAATCATGGCATATAGGACATGATAGTTGAGTAAACATGAACAAAATTAACCTATACATTATATTCAGTTGTCTGTAGGGGTTTATTATTTAAAGTGTTGGTGTAATTACCTATTCTAAGAAGGGTTTATTATGTATACCAACTATAAAACGGTAAATTACATCTTCCATCAGTGATAATTTAATCCTCAACAATAAATATGGGTAGATTACATGAATAAATTTTACATTGAGCTATACTATATGTGTATATAGGGACGTATTTATGAAGATGGTTTCATCTAGAAGACATATAAATTTGAAATCCAAGAGTATACTTCTAAGTGGAAAATTATTTCTTTCATTTTTTACATGCACATAAATGTTCAGGCGGGATAGAGATAGATGATCTTATGATACATTTCTTTTGATTCCACGAATCGATGATGTACCAAGGATAAGAATCATGAAGATTCATAGTGTTTATCCTTGAGGGGAATTCTTAAAGGTGGGGAGTAACCTCCCGGTACGACTATCGATGATGATGATATCGATTATGTTTATGGACATGTTTTTGTGCCTCTGTGTATTAAATTGTAGTTTATAAATGATTTTCATGACTCAAATTTTGATGTGTATCATAGTTAAAACAAATTTTATTGTAATATTCATAGAATTTGTTTGATTAGAGTGATAAAGAAAGAGGTTGAATGTTTTGTGACATAGTTCTACACCTATAAATAAGTGAATTATTAGTATCATCAACCATGTAGTTTTCTATATCCTTTAAACATACCTCAATAGAATGGGATAATTTCATCATGAAAGTTTTTTGTAGGTATTCAGAGTAACCCTATGAATAGTGAACCAATATGGGAGATTGTGGATAGGATAAAAAAGGGGTCACATTTCTTAGTAATTTGGGAAATGGTCATGGTTGATTAGTTGGGTAAATTTTATTTTTGAAAGATAGTGTGCTTTCATGGTTTTTCAGGTTGTATCATTCCATATTGTGATCCATGTTTTAATTTGAACATATGGGAAGTCTTGCATATGGAACTTTGTAATTAGGGGTTTCTGAGTACATATAGTCATCTGTAAACATATTGGTAATTAGAGTGTGGTATACATCTGATAGAGGACATACTAAGAGCGTGATTCCATGATCTTGGTGAAACATGGGAAAATCACTTGGCACCTATTGAGTACAATTATTAAAATATTTATTATTTTACTATTCAAATGGAACCATATGGGGTACTCTATGGAAGGCCATATAGATAACCATTGTATTCGATGGAAGCTAGTGAGTTAGCTTTATTGGGACCAAGCCTTATGAAGGTGAAATTAATATAGATTCAGATGATTAGAAAATGTATGGATATGTCTTAGAGTTGGAAAAATTTATATCTACGTTGATGTCATCCACATATTTATTTTGTATGGGGTGATCATTTGTTCCTCTGAGTTTCATCGAGGCTTGAGAAATGTTGATTTTAGAAATAGGGTAAGTGGGTGCCTAGGTACGTGGTGACAATAGACATTGTATAGAGGATCATACTGGTGGTAAACCATTTGTCTCTTCTATAGTTATATTGTGGAATGTATGAGGTTTTTTATTTTTACTACATTAACATTATCACCATGACTTTTATTGCGTGACAAATGTTGATCATGTGCTGGTTGATGCTGATGAATCCTTTGAGGAAAATATAATTCATATCTTGGATAAAAGTTAGAATGATTTGTGGTGATGGAATATGTCTTTAGATTTAATTTTGTGGAAAGATGGTAATATTCAAGAGGAATCATGGTAGAGGGAGGCATATATGTGGTCCTAGTGGCTTAACCATTTTACCATGGAGGCTTAGTGATTATTTAGTTTACATATCTAGGATGATCTATTGTAAGGTGGGGAGATAGTATGATCTCAAATAATGATGAGATACTGTTCCATTTTAAATTTTAGTTAAATCACTTCTAAATTTATTAATAAAAGTCTCCCTGAGAATATGAGTGTCCTTGGGTGTGTCTCGTGGGTTCGAGGTGTGAAAGAGGAAGAAAAGAGATCATCCTGTTCAAAGTTCATTGTTGGTAAATCTTTAAAAATAACAATGCGGAATACCCTAGAGGTCCATGCATCCATTCCACTTAGAAAATGGAAAGAACCCATACACCACGTGATTTTTAAAACTGTGGGTGTGTGCAAGCCAAATTGTGTGTCCTAGATCCCCTCCTAGATATAGGGAGATTATTTATTGGATAATTTTTTAAACAAATTGTGCTACCAAACCATGTTCATTTTAATATTTGTGTAATTTCCAATTTTGACAATCACTATGAATCATTATGATCATATTTTCTCTCATTGAATCCTATAGAAGATTAGGTAAGGAACCTCTTCCTACCATGTTATATAAGGTTGATTCATCATTTATTATTGACCGTTTTGTGTGTTTTTGTTTTCAAATTCATGATCTTTTTTATTATAACACTCATCTTCTATATATTTTATAATAGAGGACTTATGTAATTGTTATTATCCTTCAAAATTTGTAAGAGTTTTTTCTTCAAGAAAATTATAAATTTTTGGATCTACAATTATTTTAGTTCAAATCAAGTGCTAATTTTAAGTGATCATTAATCCTCAGACATGAGGATGGTGGTTTACACCTATTTATCGTAGTGTTAATACATTATTATCTTATATGTAGTTGTGAAAAATCATTTTTTTCTATGAATTTATTATATTTTCTGGAAATAATGAGTTAAACCTCTTATATAATTTAATTATATTTCACCGAACTCATAGGGTTCTTTTATTATTATGATTCCAATCTAATATTCACTGATGGGATATAGAAACCCCTTGAACAAGATGAGATGGTTTTTAAAATGAATAATTGTGTGGTTGTCAGATAAAATGGTCTATAATTATGTTATATGGATTATTTTAATACTATGGGTAATGACAATAAATAGTAAATGTGGGTTTAGCCATGATATTTTTTGATCAGGGGATATTAAATGGTATATTTCATAAATGGTAAAAATGGGCATCTAGTGGAGATGGGTTAAATGTGATGTATATAAAGAAATTTTGAAATGAGATTAATATGATGATGTACCAATTATGTTTTCCTTTGTTACAATTTTTATCGTGAACACTTAAATTATGAACTAATGGTTTTTTTCATGATTGACTAATGCTCCACTCACATGGGTGGGCCAGATTGATGCTCTAGGAACCCAAATGAGTTGTTGTTTTGGAGAAAGGAATGATGCTTGAGATCCCAATGGTATAGACATATAATTCCATATCATGGTTGGGATGGTCGAACATGGTGTTCCAAATCCTGATTGTATTAAGGGATTATGGATCTATGTTTTCCAAACTATAAAACCTTGACACATGGATCAGATGATCAAAATGAGCCGATGTAGGATTGATGAAAATGGTTAAATCATGGATCTATTAATAAAATCCATTTATTTATAAATGATAAAAGATAGCAGTAGGTTTGTTTTTACTATTTTCATTGTTATATTTACTTAATAATAAATTGTATAAGACATTATATTTTGAAGACACTGTTGATGGTGGCCTACTATGTTTTACTCACGACCTTCCTGACAACCATTGTGTTCCCGATAAGACATCATGGTTGCAAGTTAATACAAGGGAAACTGACCTATGATGGAGGGTTAATTTTAAGATTGGTCTATTCTCAGATTAGGAGAATGAACATTATGTCGAGACCCATATGGGGGATTATTCATCATGTCTTTATTTTGGGTTTTCATTAAACATTTCATGGTACAAAATGACTTCTCATAATTATTTTTTATTTGTGGGACTGTAATCAGTTTTGGGAAATTTTATATGGATGTATAATTTTTGTTTATATTGTTTACATTTGTAGTAACTTTAATATTTATGGGTTACTTTTTTAATTATGGTATTATATCCCCATGTTTTCTATTATACACTCATTATTAGTCTATAGCCTCTGTCATACCAGGAGGGACACCCGATTTCATTTGGTGTATTGGATCGTGGCACTAGATAGTATCACACATGTCAAGTTTTCACACACAAATATCATTGGGAAAATTATTTTCTGAATGTTTTTAAGAAAGATATTTTTTGGTTTGATAATTAAATATTTTACTTTTAATTTGTTTAACAAAAGTTGAAAACTAATTAATTTGATGATTCATCATTTTCTAGTGCCTAAATGAAAATAGTTAAAAATATCTATGGATTTCTAAGAGTGATTACCAAATAAATAAGGACACAATAATTTAGGTTGGGTATTATTGATCAATTGAAAAAATGTTTTCATTTCATTCTTATTCAAAATACTAGTTATTTTGATAAAATTACTAACCACAGTATTAAACTGATAGTTACATTACATACAGTGTATTTCTCAATTATATCTAATTGTGTTCCAATATATACATTAAATTCTTTGATATGGAATCAAAAGTCTTTGGGTACTAAATTGATTTTTAGTCCATCCTTTCTTTATCAATCTAATGGAAATTTAAAATTTAGTGTTTAGACATTTTAGGATATTCATTTAATTTTATCTTTTGATTATTAGGGAATTTTGGATAAGATTAATTTGGTGTTTGAATTTTATTATATTAATAGTTTTCTTTATATTATATTGATGTAACCTTTTGAAAAATTATATGGAAAGTAGTGTCGAACACCATATTTTTAGGATGATGTTGGTGAAATGATTTTGTTTCACAAACCCGACCCACTATGGCCCACCTAGTTGATGGTAATATGAGTTTGAAACTACAAATGGACTTCCAATAGTATATGATTTGGAGAACATTGCCAAGTAGGAATATCACCTACATGGGAGGCCTTGTCCAAAGGTATTAGTACACACAAATATCTTAATGGACATACAATTATATAATATAAAAATTAATTAATACCATAATGCATGCATAATTTCTATACTGAATTAGAGTATAGTGAAAATATAAGATAGCATAATGGCCCAAATAAAATCTCACTGAAACTAAAAAAGTGGTCCAACTATAAAAAAAGGTGGGGAATGTTCTCTAATGTAACAAATGGTACAAACCATGGTGTGTCTAGATAAATACTCTCCACCTATGGATAGTCCTCCTATGACTCAAAAAAATGGCATGTCATCTCCATAAGTAGTTCCATGTATGGGAAGACCCCATTCATGGGTGATCATAACAATGCCTTGAAGGACACCCAGAAATCAGTAAACATAAAGCATAAAGAGAGTGGTTATCTCATAATTATGAATTTATATTATTCATAATATGAGACATAAAAATAAGAATAATTACCTAGATAAACACATAAAAGACACAATGTCTCTAAGAGGTCTTAGATATACTATAATACATAGGATTATACTTGACGATTCAATGTTATCCTCATCTAGGATATCTCGCTAGATGAGCCACACTATAACATACGACACTCATTGGATAGGACATTCTTATCATGACATTCCAATGAATTACTTAATAGAACTCTTAATATATCAATACATAAATAGGGGATCTCACCAAGGCCCCTAGTGTATTTTGAACCCCACATAGAATAACCTAACAGTTTTAGGATCGTACACCTATGTATGTTTGTTGTGATGATTAATAAAACTCCACTTATTGATGGTGGATAAATAATATTGGATAACACCCTAGGTTATGCATTGGGATTCTAAAACTCTATACGAGACTACACCTATAGACGAGATCATTTTCCTAAGATAAGGATTTAATGTCACATTATTCTATCATTGGGATGATCCAAAAGATCAAAGCCAAGTTTAATTTCTCCATACAAAAATTGTTGTAGGGCCTCAATCTAACATGGAAAATGTATATTGTGCTAAATAGGAGTACAGTATGTGTCTTTCTATGACAGGACCTTCCAGTGTCTCACTATCCCACAAAAAATGTATTTCAATAAATATATAATGTTTTCTTTTGGAGACATGATTTTTAGAGTTTAGGAAACTTATCATCATGATTATATCTTAGTTTTGTGTACTCCAACCCATGCTAATGTATTTTGAGCAGTGTATAAGAACTCTAGTCATTTAACACCTGAGAGTTTTGATAAATATTATTTTTGAAATAGATTTAATATATTAGATATTTTTAGTTATAAATAACATTGATTTTATCTTCCATTACATATAACACTGAATTTATATTTTTTATACACAACACTAAGTTTAAATAAAAATACACTATTGTAATATTATTCAAACTTGAGCAATGTCACCTAGCCGTTAATTAAAAATTTCCTTTTCATTTAAATTATTTTTCAAATTATATTACATTTTTAATTTTTTTAAAATTAAAAAATAATTAAATTATATATCTATTAAAAAAAATTATGACATTTAAATCAATATCATTTGGAATATATATATATTTACCAAAATTGTAAACATTTGAACATTTTTTCTTAAAAAACATGACTTCTCATCTCATATATGGGATTAATTTTAAATTAAATTTTCCACTTATGTGAATTGAATTTGAAAAAACTAATTCAATTTATTGAATAATAATGACCATGAGTGCGGTTAAAATAGATTTACATGGGATTAAACTATCATGATGTGGGTGAAAAATTACATGAAAACTTTTCCAAAATCTACTGGATGGCCATATTTTGACCTTATAAATTTTATTTTCTATCATGTACCATTTTGTTGGCTCTTCGAATAATAAAAACGTTGTAATTATTGGTAATTTTCCAAAACATACAATTGTGTCACTAAACTCACTTATAAAATGTCACTCCTACTCATATATTATTCACTCCTCACACCCTTTTTATTCAAGCAATACCTACCAAAATAAATTAAAAAACTCTACTTGATCATTCTAGAAAATATATATTGGGATGAAATCCATCCTAGGAAGGCTCTGGTGAAAACCCAAGGAGGATACCAGATGAAAATGTAACATTCTTTAACAAGTTTTTTTATTTTAGTTCATCATACACCTCCGTAAATTCTTAATAAATCGGGATGATATAATAAACTCAATATACTACCTATAATGAGATGTTTTATGTTAATTTAATGATGTAAAATCTTCTCTTCTACTAAAAAATGGGTTATGAAATCATCGTTTGAGTGTTTTGATGATTACAGCCTCACAAACTGATGTCATTCATTTCTTCATTACCACCTATCAAGGATGGGTATGATGATATATATAAAGTATATATATGATATTTATAACATAATCATACCAATGGGATCATTATATTTGGTAAAAGTTTTTTAAATTCCGTTCCATTTTGGATAGGATAACGCCGCTTGAGTGTATGACACACTATCTCCTCGTGAAGCGATGCGCTTATTTATTCACTAACGGTTTACATGTAATTAAAAAGGATAAATATATGATATATTAATGAGTTAATTATAATATTAATGACATATTTATCCTTCTAAAAATATAATGTAACATTAATTTCTATCTTTTTCACTCACTTGTGGATGTTAACATCATTCGTCTACGTGTGAATAACTACCCTTTTGAAGTGATGTGACTCTCTTTTCATCCCCATGCCACATGGATGACATGTATATGTATATTTAAAGAAATATTTTGGTATTCATGATATTTTATAATTATAAAAGTTTAATATATAACTTAACTTCCTTCCATGTTGGTTGTTGAAAAAATTGAAATGTTAGGAAAGTCTACTGTCAGCCTACCATCTCCATGATCAAAAGGTACCTCTTTTCTCAAAACCAACATTAATGATATGAATTAAGATTATGATTTACATATAAATATGATAATTTTTCCTTTCTTATTATCCAATATTTTAATTAATAATGGTAAATTTAAGGGAACCAATTATTTAATTAATAAAAACATATACGAAAAACAATGCAGTTATTGCCCGAAATATCACATTAACATTGAATTGATAATGAGTGTGTATTAAAAGGTCATATTTAAGTTGTATATGGAATTATGTATATTTTTATCATTATATAATATATTTATTATTAACTTATTTTTATTATTCATGAGGTCTGAATGTGTAATATGGAAATCAAGACTTCCGGTAAGGGATTGTCATCTAACTTTTATTATCTATGAGAAAAATGTCATATTAACCAATTGATTCATTTATATGATGTATATAATTAAAAATTATGTATTTTTTTATTATTTTACATAAAATTATTTTTATTTACATATCCATTTATGGATATCTATTTCATGGGGTTTACAGTTCAAAATTTTCCAAATCAGTAATGGATTTTTGTCTCAATTTACCTTATTTTCCGTATAGGTTATGTTATGCACCTATATTAATTTAAAAGGTGAATATAAATACCAAATGACATGTAATTTAAATAATTTATTTAAACTAATTATATTTCAAGGTTTACTTTTATTTTATTCTTTCATGGGTCTCTAGATTAAATGTTAGCAAATTTTTATGGTTTTTTTATTAGAATCTCATCATGCATTGGGATTGTTTATGACTTAGTCTCTAAATTCAAAACTTCATGATATATATCTAAATAGTTCAAATTAATTTTCTTATATCATATTTATTCATGATATTTTCATTTAAAAGTAATAATTTTATAATATTTGGTAATTAAAATAATTTAGAAATTATTTCTTTGATAAACATAAATTATTTATATCTTTGGTTGAAAATCCATTTTATTCCAAAACAATGGTTTCTAGAAATGTTTTAAAAATCTTTTTACTATTATAATATGATTTTTTAAGATAAAATGTTAACCATGTTTTACTTTTTAAAAAAATTCTAAAGGAGTCTTAATGACTTGTTCAAAAATAATCCCAATTTGTCTTTTACCAAAAATGTGGATGGAATGTTTGTTTTAATGTGTATGGAATGAACATAATTCTCCAAAATAATGAGAAATAATTTCTTTTCATATTCCTATATAATATTCAAATTTTAATTTTGATGATTTTTTTTATTTTTTGTCTTATAAGTCGTTAGTCATAGTGGGAAGGATTTTTTCCTAAAAAATGTTTTAAATGATATTTAAAAATTATTTTACTTATAATTTTACCTTAATTGATGTTACCTATGACATACTAGGTTATTATCCAAGGATACCTATATTATTCATTATTTTAAGGGATTATGTTTATGATGGATTGATGATTATGAAAACTATCTCTTTTTAAGGGGTTTTGATATAATGAAATATTTATAAAACCCATTTCATTTTACAGGTTATGAGATGATGTCTGTTAATGAAATTTTGAAACACATTATTAGGGTTTTTATTATGAGATGTGTGGGACTTGTATCTCCATCCAATGCATTGGATAAATATTTATAACTCATTAGTTAATATGTTATATGTAAACCTTATTAAATGTTCATTATGATATGGATGAACCTGATTACATGACCACAATGTCATGAGTGAACCTGATTATATCTTTATTATTTTAGGTGTGGACCTGTATTTCATGTACATAGTGTTATGTGAGGAACTGGTTTCCTGCCCATATTTTTTTGTGAGGGCCTGATTTCATATCATTAAATTAATGAGTATAAGTTTTTCTATTTATACATGTTCATAATGTTGTAATCTGATGTGTATGACACAAATTTGTGTCCCATGAAATGTTTTTGCACTCATGAATCAACATACATGATTACCTTTTGATTTATGTCTTATGAAATACCAATTTTTATTCCATTAATAATTATTTTTTCGTTTATTTTTAGGGTATGGTTTTGAAATATTATGATCATATTTTTATAACTTTATTATCATGTTATTATATATCTCTCCTTTTTACCATTACCATGAATTTGAGCCCACGCATTTTTATATTTCCTTTGTTCAGGTCAAAGAGAATTTTTTAATTAGGGTGTGTTTGCGAAGTGTACTAAAGAGGAATTTCTTTAGGGTAGACATTGAAGATCTTTTACCAAATTAGATTATTATATATATATTCTCTAAAGAAACTAAACTATTAAAATACTTGGGTGTGTATTTACAAAAAATAATTGAATATTATTCATAAAAGATATAATATATATGTATGTAAATACTTTGATTATATTGTTGGTATCATATGATAGGATTATTTTGCATTTTTAAAAAAGGATGAGAAAACCTTACTAAGATTACTAAGGATATGTCTAAGGATAAATCCAAGGAAGAGTCAAAGTATAGGACAATGTCCTATAATTTTGGTATTTGATAGAATGAGTGGTTTCCAAAAAATTAAATTCATGTATAGATAAAACAAGAAGATTTGGATTGGGAACTCAGGATCTTAGGGGTAATAACTCCTAAAATTTTGAAGTAAACTAGACTCTATCATTACTTGGTACATGACAAAGTGCCTTATTGCGCACATAATTTGACACTTTTAAGGGATATTAATTATAAATTCAGAAGCACTTTAATTACCATCAAGAAAGATTTTTAAATAAGATGAAAATTAATAACATTGAATAAGCATAAAATTTCATATAAAAAATCTAGGTTTCATGATTTATTCATAATAAAAATTGGTTTTCATTATTAGGTGGTTCTCCACTATGATTATTGTTTTTTACACAATGATTTATGATTTTTGTCAAAAAAACTTGAAAGAATACTTTTAATGCTAATTGTGATGGAAAACACAATGATTTTACACCTAATCATCCAAACGTTGTGGAAAATAGAATAAAAAATATCATTTATATGGTCACATTACTTTATCAAGCTAAGAGTCATTCTCCACTTCCAAAAAAACAAATGAGAAAAAACATTTTTTTACTCCTTCATAAAGAAAATTATATATTGTATTAGTCATTCTTCTAATCCACTAGTTTCAAAATAATAAAAATTAATCACATAAAAAATTTCCATTATAAGGTTTTTATAATAAGAAACAACCATTTTTTCTACAATTTGGAAGGAGAAGCGGATTAGTAGATGAATCTTATCAAGAATACAAGGCAACAAGACAAAATTCTCTACATGCACTAGGATGAGTTCAAAACTTATTCTTCAATAAGTACATTCCTCATATTTTGTGTATAAATATAGAGAAATAGTTCATTGAGTTAAATGAAAAGGATGATTAATATATTGGTATCAATGAGGTAACTTTTATCAGAAATGTGAGGTATGCTTCTAATATAATCATCCCTTATTAAGTAAGTTTGATTCATTCATGAGTGGCTAAGGAACAATAACGTGAATAGTGGTAGACAAAAATGTCATCAGTAGATACAAAGGGATTTTTATATGTGATATCAAGGTGAAACTAGATGTTGTAGTTATGAATAAATGTCAAAATTTTGATAATAAAAGAAAGATAGTGTTTAATGGAATGTATAAAAACATTTCTAAAAGAAGTTGAATTTTCCTTTATGATATAAGTTTGGGAAGAAGCAAGGTGGAAATTATCTTGTGGGAACTACTAAATTTTGTGTGGATGGGAAGGTCATAGGGATATTGACTGTTGAATTTATGGAATAAAGTTAGATAATGATGAGAATAGAGAGAATGCTACACAAAATGAACCACCCACACTCTACTTCTCCAAATTAAATGATTATGGGAACTATGATAACAATTGCCCACATATAAAGGTAAATGATGATAATTTTCATTCAATGCCTCTTAAGTTGGGGAAAAAGTGGAAATATATTATGATCACTATTTTTAGTAATGGGTGTAATGATGATGTTTTGAAAGATATAATTACCATCCACTCTAGAACATCTAATATCTTATTTGAATTTGGATCTACCCATTTGTTTATATATGAATAATTTTATAAGGGTATTAATATTCCACCACAATTATTTGTTGTAAAATTAATAGTAAAACCCTTATTGACATTTTTATCGCATCTCATGTATATGATTCTTCATCAGTTGATTTTTTGAGGAGGTGATTCCTATAAATATTTTTATTCTTCCTCTAGCTGAATTTGGTATTATCTTAGGCATGTATTGTATTTCTATACCTAAATCCAACATAAAATTCCATGTATGTAAAGTATAATTTGATATTCCAAAACATCTTATGTATATCTAAGAATGCGACAATATGTATGAAATTTTGAGGGTGGTCACATCCATTTATTAGATATTAATTCATTTTCAGAAGGGGTATTTATCTCATATTATTGGGGAGAAATATGAAATAAATGATATTCCAATTATGTGAGAATTTTTTGATGTCTTCTGATGTAGTTTCCTATCATTCACCGAAAACATGAAATTTATTTGACAATGGAACTCAAACATGTTTCAATGCCAATTTCAATGAATACATACAAAATATCCCCAACTGAGTTTCTAGAATTAAAGAATAAATAACAAGAAAATAATGATTATGGATTCATTTGGCCATGTGTATTATCCATGGGTATACCTATTCTCTATGTTAAAATAATAGATGGATCGATGTGACTATACAATGATTACCAAAAGTTAAACATGACAAAAAATAATAAAATTTATCCTTAACCCCATTTTAATGAATCATTTGATCAACTCCATGAATCTAAATACTTTTACAAGATTGGCCATTATTCTAGATATCATTAATTGACTATAATAAGAGTGACATACCCCAAAAAACATTCCATACCAAGTAAGGACACTATATATTGATGCCATTCTGTCTTGCAATTTGTCTAAATATATTATGATATTTTATGAATATATTCTCTATATATTACCTTGATTTTTTTGGTAGTCTATATAGATTATATTATAATCTATTCAAATATAATGTAAGGGAATGAAGACCAAAAAACACTTTACTAAATACCAAAAAAATGAGCAATTGCTTTCAAAATTTATGAAGTGTAAATTTTTTATCACAAAAGTTTTCAATTTTTGGTCATATGATATATATAGATGATATATCAATATATTCCTCAATGTCATAAGACTCTAATTGTTATCCCAGGAAAACCATGATGACTTAGATACATAGGTTTCTTAGTTTTCATGGGAATTATAAGTGGTTAGTTGAGAATTTATCACAACTATCTAATCCATACACCATGATAACTCTGAAGGTAGCCATGTTCCTCTAAATAGATGAATGTGAGTAATATTTCAAGGAAAAAGACAGATGGTTAGTTAGAACACCTATTATTACATTACCCTATAGTGGAAATTGGTTTGTAAATTTTAGTGATGCATCCATGTAGGTATTAGAATGTTTTCTTATCAAGAATAAAAATGTTATGAATTATTCCTCATGATAATTTAATTTTACAAGGAAAAATTACCCAACACATGATTGAGATTTAGTTATGGTAATTTTGGAATTAATTATATACCTGAATTATCTTTATGAAGAATAGTTTGATATATATAATACTCATAAATGTTTAATGTATATATTAAAAAAAATGTTAGATGGAAATAAATAACATGGTCATAGAAGATTGATAATTATGACTTCCCTATATATTATCAACCTAGGAATGTGAACATGGTGTCTACTTCCTTGATTCGAAATGATCATGCTAGTTTATCAAGGATGAGGATTCAAAATGATCCAAAATTTCAGGTTTTTCCAATGGATGGCTCTAGAAATCATGACCTATGTGGTAAAATTTTATCTTCATCAATTGAATTTTCCTCAATTAATCCATGTGAAGATTAAAGAGGTTCATAAAGAAGATTTAGATATAAAAAATAATGTTAAAAATTCTTGTAATTCTAGCAAGGATCATGATGTAATGATAATGTTTCAAAACTGTTTATGTGTTCCATCCATACTGAATTTGAAGAAGGAGTTATTAGAGGAAGGTCATTATTATTCAGTCTCAATTCATATGAGTATTACAATGATGTGTATATATTTAAAAGTGTGTTATAGTTAGTAGGAATAAATATATATATCTTATTTTTTATCTTGTTTCTTGGTATTCAATAAGTTACAAATGAATGAAAACAATCAAATTTGACGTTGCATCTATTACTCATACCATATTGGAAATGGGAAAACATCACCATGGATTTTGTCGTTGGACCCCAAAAAATATCTAATTAGAATAATGTTATATGGGATGTAGTCAATGTCCATACTATGTTATCGCACTTCATCGCCATTAGAAAATACATCTATTTTGATCAACTATACAATATATATATTATGGTATTTTTGAGGTTTCACAGAGTACCGTATTCCATTTTGTCTGATTGGGATCCAAGGTTTTCCTCAGTGTTCAAGGGAAGACTTCATCAAGCACTTGATATGAAATTGAGTTTCTTCATTCTGTATAATCCCCAAATAGATGTTCAATATAAAAGAACATTCCAAACCCTAGATGATATGTAGGGATATTTTTCATTGGATTTCGATGGTGGTTGGGATCAACACCTTCCTCGTTTGAGTTTTATTATAATAATAACCTTCACTTCGGAATTAAAATATATTATAATGAAACCCTATATGGATGGAAGTGTAGAGATATATCATCATGGAATTATGTTGGATAATGAAATCTATTGGAACGTAATTTATTTGATGAAATTGTAGGGATGGTTAGAGTTATTCAACAACACATCAACATAGAACATAGTCAATAGAAAATTTATGTTGATAATCATGAGCATGATCTATAATTTAAATTTATAGAAAAGGTAGTTTTTATAATTTCAACATAAAAAAGGTTATGAAATTTGAGAAGAAATAAAAATTATTCCTGTGGTATGTCAGTCCCCTGGAAATTATTTATTAAATCAAGAAAATATCTTTTCTCATGGTGTTTACATAAAACCTCTCTTATGTCCATGATGTGTTACATGTATATTTCCTAAGGATGTAATGACTTGAACCTTTATAAGTAATTAACTTATAATTCATACCACTAGATCATGATCCTTGTTTTCAGGAACAACCAATGGAGATTTCAGATCCTATTGAAATTTTTTTACGAAACAAGACAGATCACTTGGTCAATGTTTTGTGGATAACCACCATCTTGAAGAATCTATTTGGGATCATGGGGATGTAATGAAGCATATGTATCCGAAATTTTTAGTTCCAATGTGATTAATTTCCAGGTATAAATTCATTTTAAGGTAACATTGTGATTTGGGTTATTGTTGATCTACTGACTAAATATTCACATTCTAATCATATTTGATATATTATATCTTCAGATCATCATTCTAGACTTCACCACAAATAGATATTTAGGTTCTATGGAGTTCCAATCTCTATTGTTTGTAATCATTATTCTAGGTTCAAATCTAACATTGCAAGGGCCATCATTAGTCATTGGGAATAGAATTAAATTTCATCACTTCTTTTAATCCTCAATCTGATGTATGGTGAGATTAAAAAATTTATACATTGAAGGATATTAATTGATCTTATTCAATGGATTACCAGGTAAGTTTGGATCTAGATATTTCTATGGTTGGGTTTTCTTATAATATCATTTTTCATTATAGTATATAATCGGTGCCTTTTGAAGCCTTATGTTGAATTTGGTGTCGAACACTAATATGTTCGACTGATTTAGGTGAAATAAATATAATGATACTATAATTTGTAGAGGAAATAGAAGAAAATTTTCAGAATATTCAACAACACATGAAGACAGTTTAGAGTAGGATGAAACGTTATATGGATAACTTGAGGAAGGTTTTTCTTTCGATTTTGGTGATCTTGTCTTTATCAATGTTTCTCCATGGAAAAGTCTGATGGGTTTTGGTCATATAGGGAAGTTGAGTGTCTGGTTAATTAGACCCTATGAAATCATGAAGATAGTTGGATCAGATTCTAATGAGTAGTTTTGCCTCCAAGTTTTTCCCTAGTACCCAATATTTTTCACGTTTTGATGTTAAGAAAGTATGTAATGGAATAACCTCATATTTTGATCCCTAAAGAATTTCAGCTGGAAGAGAACCATTTTTATGTGGAGGGACATATACATATTTTTTACTATTGATAGAAAGTATTATGGAATAAGGTAATTCACCATGTTTAGGTTTTTATAAAAATTAAAATGGTTGAAGAAGTAATATGGGAATCTGAAATTTTATGTGGGAAAGGCATCCTTAATGTTTTAATAAGTGAAAAAATTATGATGATGCAATTTCAAAAGGGGGGAGAATATAACAACATAGGTATTATAGACTAATTTTTTTCATTCATAAAATAAATAGTGAAATTTATAATATATTTATAATTAAATAACTGGTATTTATATAAATAAAGAATTTATTCTAATAGAATAGTAACAAGACTATTGGAATTGTAATATAACCATTCGGAATAATAATCTCGCAATTAAAATAATAAAAATTCCAATAAAAGTATAAATAAAATTAATACACCATTTAATTGAAAATATGATATATTTATATTGTGGAAAAAGTTAATAAATGTTTAAAAATGATAAAGTAACTGTTTTTATTTTTGTTAAGTGTAAAAAAATTTACAATTTCAAAACTGTTATAATGATTTTAATGAAAATATATTTTTCATAAAATTGTTTCATAAATTAACATTTTTTATAATAATTATTAGATAATTTTGTGAGACCTTAATTAAATTATCAAAGTGTCATACAATAATTTATAATATTAAAATCAATATTTTTGTATAAATGATGATTTTAGTTAAAAATTAAATTTCTTAGGATTATTAAATTATTTTTAAAAAAATGAATCCTCATTTTTAAATTTACTTCATGAAATATTGTAAAGGTAAATTCTTGTTATTTTTCTAAAATATATTAAATATTTTAATAGTGAAATATGGTAATTTATTCTAGTTAGCATTATAAGTTATATACAAGAATTTTTTTTTCATTTATGATTTAAGTTAACATTAGATCAAACTCAAATGACCTATTTACTATAATAAGTTAAAATAATCAACCCTGTTGACAATCTATGGAAAAAAATATAAACAAATGAATAAAAAAATAAATAACACCTCTCTCCTATCCCTATAAATACCACCCCTCACCACATCTTCTCATCAAAACATCTAAGCCTTGAATACTATCAAAATTCTCCCCAGTTAATTTACTAAGACTCTTCTCCACTTCTAATACCAAATGGTGTTATAAAAATACAAGAACCATGTTTCATAAAGATATTCTCAGGGAGATAATGTTCAAGAAATAAAATATTTGTCCTTTCTATTTTAAATAATTTTTTTATTTCATTATTTCTACCTTATCTTCACTGCTAGAATCTAAAGTGACATGATAGATACAATATAATTCATATAATATAATATTTTTATAAAGTAATTTCTATTATCAATCATCTTCACTTATCCTATTTTTCTTAAAACTTAAAACCTCTTCTGTGACGTGTCGATTCACCACCTCTATGGATGAGGAGTTTTCATTTTCCTTTACCACCTTCAAGGATGGTCATAAAAACATTATTAGAGTTAAATATAATTTTATATGTATATTTTTTTTAATATTCTGAAACTAATTTATAAACATAATATTATATAAAATGAAACTAGTTTGTGATGGTTAGAAAACCCACCAAAAAATCCTAACATTTATCATTAAATTTTTATCTAATAAATATTCCTCATATTAGAAAACAAAATGTTACATTGGATAATTGGAAATTATTGAAGAATATTGTAACCATTTCTTTCCCTTTCTATAGTATATCTTTCATTTGTAAAAAATCCCATTATTATACTCAAGGGAACCGACCATAAATCCATAACGAAAACAGTCCTGGAACAATGATTCTGATATTTATAACACATTACAATGGCCATAAAATAACTAATTAAAATTTTAATAAATAAACTAATTATTGAAATGGTTCTAAAATAATTAATCAATACAAAATTTGATTATCTGGCACAATGTATACAAGTTTATAGTGCTTTCAACCCTAAGGTAATAGATATTCTTTTTAAAAATCCTATTTTCATGTAACAAATATTTTTATTTAAGAATTGTTTTTCATTATAACACTCCATAAGAATATTTTCCTAATTTAATTAGTCCTTGTTGATTTTATGTTTCCTTTACAAGTTTACATGTTCATTTTCATATAAAATATTTCATTTACCAGTGTGTGGCTTCTTCAAAATGAAAAGTGATTTCAAAAACAATAGTTTATCTTCCTCAAGAATGTATCTTTTATGAAATATTTAGGTTTTATGATCATGTTATGGTTCTTGGGTATTGTTATGATTATGGTTGGTTTTGTGATAAACTTAGGGCTGGTGAGCCTGTTATTTATCAAGAATGCATTGTCTAAAGGGATAGAGTTAATGTGTTTCGATTCTCTAAATATATTATGGTAATATACAACGATGGTTATTTCAAGAAAAACCATGATGGTTACTCCCTATATAGCCCAGGGAGATAATTTATTTATATGAGTGATATGAAAATGATTCAACAAGTTTCCTTTTATTATTTATGCATGTCTTCTATAGTTTTATAGGAAACATATGGTTTCATAAGGTAACCTAATGAGATTATATTTTTTTGTGAGTAAAATTTATAACATTTTGAAAATGGATTCAATCATAGACTAAAGTTATCTTTCATAATTTTCATGTCCCTTATTGATCTTTTTTTCTTCTCATTCCATGTTTTAAAATTTTCATCATAGGGATTGGTGATGGGAAAATTAAGAGAATAATTCATGTTTAAGTATGTGAAGTTTATTATGGAAATAAATAATGTGTTCTTTTAAAATTTTCATATAGTGAAAAAATGGATATTTAGTAAAATTATCAACTTTGTAATTATATTAGTTCATTTGTATATGTTGTGACATAATTATCTAAAAATCTAAACCGAAAAGATCTTTAGGAATGTATAAAAGTGAATTCTAGTTGAATTATGTAGATTATGTAATGACTAAATCTGTGTATGTAAATGATATGTATGTCTATAAATACTATATTAAAATATAATTTATTTATATATATCATTAAAATTTATTATTAATTATTAGTATATATATTTTCAAATAAAAAATGTATAGAATGATAATGTATTAATTATTCAATTGATGTAAAATTAAAATAAATGATATTAGAAATATTAAAAGTAATATTATTTTAGATAATTTTGGTAATAAATGAATTTTATAGAATAAAATGAATTTTTTGGGATGTATTAATTTATTTTTCCCTCATTTTACTAATTTCCTTAATGATAATAAAATAAATGTAATAAATTTTCCAAAAAATGAACATTAATAATATATTATAATAAATAATATTTTATTAAATGATATAAAATTCCAAAAAAAAAAATTTATTAGGTGAAGTGGTTATTTTATGCTTAGTAATATCATCCAGATTATTTTATGTTTTTTTCATTTATTGTATCTATATTGACCCTCAATGTGTTAAAATTAATATTTTTCTTGTAAGTGAGAAAGGGGTCAATGAGGGGCTAAATCTAAATGATACAGGTAAAAACATATTAAAAGCATGTATAAATATTATTTTATGATATTATTTATACACAAACACATCTGTTCTTCTAAAAATTAGCTTTGATCCATTTATAATTGAAATTTAAAAAAATTTATTTTAATATTTTAAGAAATTCCATGAGTTCCCATCCCCTATCTTAGAAAGGGGAATCTCTTCCTTCCTTTAATTCAAACTTAAAACCCCATTTTTTTCAAAAAGAAAATTCCAAAATCTAGTCATAAAATACCTCCTAGCTTTTATATGACTTTTAATGGATTAATAACATCCATATTGGTTTTATGGTGTTAATAAAAATAGGTTTTTTAAAAAAGAGATACAGTTTTAAACGAACATTTCTATTTTATTAGTTTTTACACATCCTTCAAACAATATTTTACAATAAATAAATAATAACAAAATTTTAATCCATATAATTATGTGTTTTTACATAATCAATTCTACATATATCCATCTCATCTTTTATAAAGTGGGAAAACCCATTATTAATGTGTACGATGGACTGCTGCCTCAAGAAACTATGTAAGTTTTTTTCCATTACCATGTCTCATGGATTGATCATAATTATGGAACTAATATTTATATATTGTATTCATGAAATATTTATCATTATGAAAATATAATGTATCATTACCTTATTTCCATTTAATTCACTAAGAATTATAATATCATTTGAGCATGGGTGTGGTATACAACCTCCACGAAGCGACGTGAGTCATTTTTCATCCCCATATAAGAAAGATGGTATATATATAAAAATATTTTATTTATTAATAGGATATCTCTTAAATAATTATAATTATGGGATTATAAAATAATGCATACCTTCATTTCATAATGACCGTCGAAAAATGGAAATGTTACTTATGAATACATGTGGACTACAATCAACATGATTGAACAGTGGACATTTTTCTTATCCGTATTTAATTATTTGTTATAAAAAAAATTTTAGGTACCAAAATAATAATTATGAAAATATTATATATCTTTAGATGGTGGAATAGTGGTCACTCTAACTATAGTCAATATAACGAATTCATTTCTAACATATGAGTTGAATATCACCAAAATAACCTAAGTGAATTTAAAATATTACGTAATTGTATATAACGTGGTAATAAAAGAAAAAAATGAATAATGAACATGAAAATTTTCTCATGAAATGATAAAATTAACATTATTTCATTATTTCATATAATTAATAATGTTAATGATGATTCAGCCTCAAGGTAATGGAATTGCTTTGAAATCCTCATTTAATGTTTCCATTAAAACCAAATTTTTCTTCTAAATCCATATTTTTAAGGTTATTTTTTTTATATGGTAATAAATTATTTATAATTTATATTTTATTTCAATTTTTACTTTCTATAAAGAAATTTCAAATAGAATCATTTTATAGAATGTTTAGAGTTTTTAGAAAAAATATAATATAGAATGTTATAATTTAATTTATACATCAACAATGAAATTTTCAACTTCCATAAAATTTATTTTATGTTTGGATTCATCTACATGATTTAATTTATTCCTCAAATAAAAACCCTTTCTAGTTTATCATTTTATTTTTTTATTGAAATTTTTTTTAATGAATAAAGTAAAATTAGATTTCTAAAATATTCAAAAAATATGTTTAGCATAGTTTTTCAATAGTCTTATTTATCATGTGGTCTATAGAAATTGTTTATGAAGGGTTGATACACATTATAGATCATGTATGAATTAAATATATCTTATACGGATGGTATTCACAAATAGTTCTCTATTTAATTGGGTAATTAAATTGTTCTTTGGAGGATTACACTAGAAGACAATGGAATGGTTATTCTAATTTGTAATGTTTTTTATAGGATTTTAGATGATGATTTCCCAATTCACCTACATGAATTTGATATTATTTAAAATGATCTATTATTGAAATTGTTTGATTCCAAAAGTTAAGATAATGATTCTTCCATTGGAAAATGTATGATCCTTTCTTATATAAAGGTGTGTTTTTATGAAAAACATTTTGTGGGTTTTTATGTTCTTCACTAGTCTAATAGATTTTTTTCTTCTTATGTTCCATATTAATATTATTTTCTCATCCCACATTTTAATATTTTTTTCATAGGGCTTAAGGATGGAGAAGGTTAATAATGAAGTGAATTTGAATTACGTGAATATTTTTAATGAGAAAATCATGTTTTATTTTAAAATTTATATATTGTTGGAAATTTTTATACTGATTAAAAATGGATATTATATATATTTATGGAGTTTTTATGTAATATTTATGACTAAAATATATACATAACTTAAAAAAATGGTCTTCAGTAATATAATAATTTCATTTCATGTTAAAATAAACTAGAATAAGTTATGTTTAAAGATGGGTCCCTATAGTTGGTATAAAATATATTTTTGGATTACTTTAGGTGCCAGATTAAGGATAATAAAATATAATTAAATAATTTTACCTAATGGTTATGTGGAATAGATATTAAATTTTAGGATAACCATGTTTCTTCAGCTAAACTATGTTTTTCAGAATAGTTTTCTATAGAGGAAACATGGAGGATGTAGTTGGAACACTCTAACAGGAAATTATCCTTCCAAATCCGCAACCCGGAATGGTTGAAATTGGTATTGAGTTATTCATTTCTATGATTGATTATTTGATAAATGAAATAAATGGTGGTTTATTTTATGCTACATAATTCCCAAATCTACCATAGAAGAGCAAGATTAAAGGGGTAATTTTATAAGACGACATTCTCTAGCATTTGGTGGATTCTCTGAAACAATAGTAGCCGAAGGATGGATCAATTCCCATGATAATAAATTTTAATTCATGGGGTGTTATGAACATCAAAAGTTGAAACTTTCCCTATATCATTTTGAATTTTATGTTTATTGGTGGTGGTATTTGGTGAGTAATTTCCAAGAAATAGAAGATATTGATTCTATCGAATGGGGAACATTTAAAAAACAGTTCATTTTGAAATTTTTCCCTATATATTTTCATATTTGTATGGGTAAAAACAAATGTATTTGAGGTGAAATGATGATGATTAAATAGCTACATATGAATAAAATTTTTAATGGTTTCTAAGGTATGTACTATATCATATTTGGGATATTAATTGTAAGACTAATTGGTTTTACTCAATGTTGAAAACATGTTATGATTGTAAAAATATTTTGATGAAAAAAATTAATGAGACAATGGTTTGGTCTGAAAAGAAGGTATGAATGGAGTTCAATGATGTTCTGGTATCACATGACAATAAGTAGAAAAAAATATTCAACATAGTAGGAAATTGGGAATAATTCATCAAATAAATATGGAGTTAAGAATATAATGTAATCATCTTAAGATAAGTGTGGTAAAATAAACCTTAGGGAATTCCTGGAATGTTATAAAAAGTGTTATTTGTGTGTTAACTTTTGTGATTGGGCTCATGAATACCTAAAAACTTTCCATAAACAATCAACGAATGGGGTAACTGATAGCCACCCATCGTTGATTGGTTTTAGTTGGAATGAGTTGGGTTATTATACAAAAATGTTTCTAAATGTAGTTAATTATGAGGGAAATCATCAACACTAAAATAAAAAAGGTGTGGGAAAATCATTTTTTACTACTACTACTAGAATTGGTGTAGGGTGTAACACCTTAGGATTTTGTGAAATATTTTTTTAGTTAATATAAACTTCTTTATACTTTTCATTTCATATGACACTAAATATAACATGTGTTTTATGGAAGAAAAAATTATTATTTATTTACATGAAATAAAAAAAAATTCTACACACAAAACATTGATTATCTTGCGATATATGCAAAATTGTTCTTAGCTTATGTTACACTGAATGTCAAGTTCTTTCGATAGCTTCTGTTACATGCAAGATCTTATTTTATCGAACAAAAGAATATTATTATAATATTAATATTTAATATAATTAGATAAAACCTAGCAGTTAAATTATAATTTATTAAATAAATTATAAAAATATATGTTTTTTAGATGTATTAATTAGTTACCAATGAATTATAAATGACAATATACACTAATTGAATATAAAAGAAAATATTTTTTATGTTCCCAAAGTATTGTCTTTTAATAAATTAATAAATTACAAATAGAGAATGATATAGATGATATATATATCTTATATCTTAAATCAAATATTTTTTATATTTATCCAATATATTTTACAGCCATAAGATAAGAACTAGCCCAATTTCATTCCTAAAAACCAATATTTTTCAAATATGTCATTTCATCGCCTTTTATTGGAGAACAAATTATTAATAAAATTTTAGAAACATTTATAACTTTTATTTGAAAAATTAATCTTATTATATTACATTGGAATATAAAAATTTACTTTGGTTGAATATTTGGTATTTTTCGAGTAAGTTTCATGTTTTGATAAATAGTAAAAAAATACAAAATTTTGATTGAAAATAACTTTTTTCATTGAAATAATTTATAGTGTTAAATTATATTTTTATTGGTTTTAATGTATAATTAAATAAATTTTTATCATAAAATACAATTTATTTAATTATAATAAATTTTACATTAAATTTAGATATAAAAACAATTCCATCTTTTTCATGTTTTAACATTAATAACTTGTTTCCTCACCCCATTAACAAGATCAATTTTAAATTAATTACTATAAAATATGCGATTTTAATTTTTGAAAATGGGTTAAATATTTGGAATCATAAAGTATAATTATTATAATAGTCTTCTTTCATTTTTTGGAAGTTATGAATGGTAACTTTTCTATTTTTTTATTAACATGGTAAACAATAAATAGAGAATTTAATGCTAAAAATAATACTATATAAAATATAAAATTTCCCTTAACTTTTCATAATTTCATTTTATGAGTGTTTTGCAAACAAAATTATATGTGGGATGAAATTATAAGCCTTTATTCCACTTGGATGAGAGTAAGACATTTATAATATTTTATTTAAAGAAAAATTAAAGATGTATTAGTCATATTTTCTATAAGTATATCATTTTCAATATGGGGATGTTAAGAAGATAAATATGAAAATAAATTTTAATTGGAAGTATAATATATTTCTCTTTTTCATGATTTTTTATTTTTTATTTTTAGGAAATAAAAATTTAGCTTAATGGACTGTACCGTGATGATGCAAAAATTATTTAATTAATGGAAATATCAAATAAGTTTTTATTAAAGATAGTAAAATAAATGTAATTTGATATAATTAATGACATAAATGAAATTTATAGATTATTTTCACATGTTTGGAATATTTCAATATAGTTTTTTCGAATATAGCATATGACAACCCTGCTTTTCATTACAACTTAAACATGATTTATTACATAAAACTTCACTTGATAAAATAAAGAAGATCGAGAGGTTTAGTGTATTTTGGGATTAGGATCATTACATAAAAACTTGAAACATGAAATACAACATCTTTATTGAAAACTTCCTTTACATGACCACTACATTCCCTCGTACTTAGCATTGCATGGGATAACCTGAGGACATGCATAAGAAAAGGGTGAGCTATAAAGCCCAGAAAGGGAATACACATGGAATAACAAAAGGAGTACAATACATGTTAGACATTAGGAATATCAATAGATCACAATAGAAACATGAACATAAAGTCACGCTAAAGCATGATAATCATAACATGGAAATGTGGTAACAACACTTAACATGGAATTAGCATGAGCCAAGGCTCATTGCACATGGAGCATAAGTAAACCCTCATTTCACATGAAGCACAAGTAAAACCTCATTGCACTTGAATTAGAATCAGTAAACACTCATTTCACATGACTTATCATGATACTATACTTTACCCAATGCATTGGAGCGCTATAAGGGCACACCCTTCTTAGACATTTCATTTCATGCATAAGTGTGCCACATGGATCATAAAACATTGATTCATAAAACACAATCATTTATTCCACAATAAAGGAATGTGGAATTCATACATAAAACTTTATAATAAATAAGTAAATGTGAATAAATGTGAATGCCCTTGATGGATAAATGGGCATGGTATTCACTACACAATGGCATTGGCTTAGAAAATCGATGCGATTTCGGCAGCGTAATGGCAAGACATAAGAATTCCTAAAAAAGGTTTATGAGAGAGAAAATGGTTCCTCATCATATTTATATGGAATGTACAGTAATGAGGTCATATAGATACATTTCCCAACAATTGTAATATAATTTAGATTCCGGATACAAAAGTATTGCTTAAATGTAAATGAGGATAGAGAAGTTCCTTTCAGAATTTCAGCATAGTAATGGGTGTACATGGGAGGCATTTAATTAGAGAGAAAGGGGTCTCACATCATTCAAACATAATGATGTCAGTATGAGGGAGGTGCGAAACCATACCCCAACATTCATAATTGAAATTAAAAGGGAAAAACAACTTAAAGAAAATTGGACAAAAATGAGAAAGGAAGAAAAACCCTTACTTGGAAGTGTGCTTCCAAAGGCTAGAGAGAGGCTTGTGAGAGGATTCTTGGGAGCTTGGGGCACCTTGGGAGGATTCTAGGGAGAGTAGGGCAGAGTTTGGACGAACTCCAAAGGCTTTGAGTGAGGAGGAAGAGGGAGCTTGGGTGGGTTTATATAGGAAAGGTGAGGGAATTCATTATTATTTAGGTTTGGGACCCCTTACATTAAATTAATCCAAACCACAATCCATCCCATGGTTTTGGACATGGTTTTTTGGAAAAGGGAAGAGGAAAAAATATTTTATAAGTACAAATTCCGAAATTCTTAAAATAATAGGGTTGCTTATGTGGAGGTGAGTCATACTCCCAGGGAAATTAATTTAAAAATACAAGGTGGTTAATAAGTCTTGAGGGTTCCATTAATGCTTTGAAAAGTAAGTCAAACAAACCCAAAATCACATTATTTTAATGGTAAAACATATATTGGCCAAAAATAAAGATTATAGTATTTTATTACATCACTATTGGGTCATTATGATGCCATAAAACACATTATATATTTAAACGGTATTTAATTTTTACCCAAAAATTTGACTGTCTCAAAATATTATGAAAAATTCACCATTGGATAATTTCAACATCCGGATTCCAGAAATAACATTTAATTTATCTAAATAAGTTTCTAAATATGTTAATTTTCACTTTTAAAATAAAAATTGACATTTATCGAAATTTCACGGGTTTTGACAGAAATGGCTTTCAAACCTTAATAAAAATTACAATTGCACTAAAAAAATTATAATATCAATAATATTTAATAAAAATTAATTTAATAATAAAATATAATTCTTAATTAAATAATGACTAAAAACATTATTTGTACCTTAAAAACTATTTACAATGTATCAATAATGACAAAAAAGTATATTCATTATTATATACAAAAAAATAATGTACATCAACATAGTACTATTTTTTGTTACATAACCCCTTAAAACAGCCGCATAAGACCTAAGGGTAAGGTGTGCGATGGTGACAGACTCTTGGGGTGGCTTGGATAACATCGCTCGAGTGGTAATTTCTATCAACTTCCAATTCTCCCGTAGACGGTCCCGTTCGAGCTTGACATGATGAAGCTCAGCATGGGCTCGGTCAAGAGCGAAGCCCAAGGATGCCACCTATTTTCTGAGCTTCGACAAATGGGATTCTTATGGGGCAATTATACTGGATGAGGCCACCACTTCCTTTGTCTGAGTAAATTTGGATTTGTTAAAGCCGTATATTTATACTAATCATGTGATCACTGTTCAACGTCTATATTAGAAATTGTCAAAATTCTTAACATAAAAACAAAGAAGTAGATATTTTATATAAACAGAAAGAGACATTTAATTAGATCAAGAGGGATTTGCATTAATGAAACTTTGGGTCGTTACAATCTTCCCCCCTTAAGAAATTTTTCCCTCGAAATTTTCCTTTTCCCATGCTAAAAGATGATGTGGGTAACTCAGCTTCATCATTTCCTCTGATTCCCAAGTCACTTCTTTAAACTTGTGGTTTCTCCACAAAATCTTGACGAGGGGAATTGTCTTATTTCGTAGAACGTTTTCCCTATGATCTAAGATCTTCACTGGTTTCTCCTCATAAGAAAGATCATCTTCTAATTGTACCACCTCAGAAGAGAGTACATGTGAAGGGTTTGGTATGTACTTCCTTAAGAGGGATACATGAATGACATCATGTACACTGGCCATGGTAGGTGGAAGTGCTAGCTGATAGGCCACAACCCCAACACGATCAAGAATCTCTAAGGGGACGATGTACCTTGGACTTAACTTCTCTTTCTTTCCAAACCTCATGACCTTCTTCCACAGAGATATGCATAGAAACACCATGTCTCCAACTTTAATCTCAAGGTCTCATAGACGGTTATCTGCATAACTCTTTTGTCAACTCTAAGCTGCCTTGATATGCTTCTAAATGATTTTCACCTTCTCCACCATTTCCTTGACCATTTCTGGTCCAAGCAGCTTACGTTCACCGACCTCATCCCAATATGCGGGTGTTCTGCACCTTTTCCCATACAGGGCTTCATATGGTGCCATTTGGATGCTTGAGTGGAAACTATTGTTGTAGGAGAATTCAACCAGGGGAATATATTGATCCCATCCTCCTTTAAATTCCATTGAGCATGCTCTAAACATGTCCTTAAGTGTTTGGATAGTCTGCTCTGATTGTCCATCAGTTTGAGGATGATAGGCCGTACTGAAGTTCAGTTCAGTATTCAGAGAATTTTGATAACTCTTCCAAAACATATAGGTGAATCTTGGATCTCGGTCATAAACAATTGATAGTGGTACTCCATGCAACCTTACCACTTCCCTGATATATATCTGTGCAAGTTGATCGAATGATAAATCCTCTCGAATAGCAATGAAGTGTGCAGTCTTTGTAAGACGATCCACAACAACCCAGATTGCATTGTTGCCTTTGGATTTTCTTGGATGTCTGGTGACAAAGTCCATGGTGATGTTCTCTAATTTCCATTCTGGTATGGGTAATGGTTGCATCATCCCCTTAGACTTCTGCCTCTCTACCTTCACTTGCTGACACACCAGGCACTTTGATGTTTATTCAGCGATCTCCTTCTTCATATTATCCCACCAAAAGTTTTCTCATAGATCTCGATACATCATTGTGCTCCCTGGGTGAATAGAGAAATTTCAACTATGTGCGTCATCCAAAAGATCCTTCTTCAGCTCCAGACTTGATGGAACACATAGTATTTTCCCAAAATGCACAATTCCTTCTTCATTAACATTAAACTCCGAGGATTTCCCTTTTTCAATAGCTTCAACCTTTTCCTGAATTCCCACATCATCCTTTTGAGCATCCTTTAAAGATTCCAAAAGAGACGGTTGAGCAATCATTTGTGAAAGGATTGATAATGTTCTCTTCTTTATGATTCCCATGTCCATATTCATCAAGTCTAAGAAGATTGGATCCTTTTTAATTCTCATCATTGATAGAATCGATGGGTCCTTTCTTCTTAGGGCATCTTCCACCTTGTTCGCTTTCCCAGGGTGGTAATGTATTGAATAGTCATAATCCACAATGATCTATATCCAGCTTCTCTGGCTCATACTAAGCTCTTTCTGTGTGAATATATATTTAATACTCTTGTGGTCAGTATATATCTCACATTTCTCCCCATATAGATAATGCCTCCAGATTTTCAAGGCAAAGATCACCGCTGCCAACTCCGGATCATGCGTTGGATAGTTTTGCTCATGGATTTTCAACTGCCTTGAGGCATAGGATATCACTTTATCATTTTGAATCATCACACAACCTAATCCCTTCTTCGAATCATCCCTCAATAAAACAAAAAGTTCCCTACTTGTGGGTAAAGTGAGCACGGGCGCAGTGATAAGACTCCTTTTCAACTCCTTGAAGCTTTCTTCGCATTCATCACTCCAAGAAAACTTTACTCCCTTCCGAGTTATCTTGGTAAGAGGGTTGTACAATCATGATAAATTCCTCACAAATCGTCGATAATATCCAGCTAACCCCAAGAAGCTACTGATATCTGTTACCGATGTTGGCCTCGATCATCCCTCAATTGCATTTTTTTTGGAGGGATCCACAGATATCTCATTGCTTGTGATGATATGGCCCAAGAATGAGACCTCCTTCAACCAAAAATCACACTTGTTGTACTTTGCATATAACTTGTCCTTGCGCAAAGTCTCTGGTACAGTTCTTAAATTCTCCTCATGATCCTCCTCGGTTTTGGAGTATATTAGAATATAATCTATAAAGACTACCACAAATTTGTCAAGGTAATCTCTAAAGACTCTATTCATTAAGTCCATGAAGATTTTTGGATCATTAGTGAGTCTGAAAGGCATTACTATGAATTCATAGTGCCCGTATCTTGTGTGAAAAGCAGTCTTGGGGATATCTTCCTTCTTCACCCTTACTTGATAATATCCCGACCGCAAGTCCACCTTAGAGAAGTATTTTGCTCCATGCAGCTGATCGAACAATTCATCAATTCATGGGAGAGGATACTTTTTCTTTATCGTGATTTTGTTATGTTCGCGATAATCGATGTAAAGTTGCATTGACCCATCCTTCTTCCTGACGAAGAGGACTGGTACACCCTATGGTGAAGCACTTGGGTATATAAACCCATTATCCAGATTCTCCTGTAGTTGTTTCTTTAGCTCTTCAAGCTCTACAACTGCCATTCTATATGGAGTCTTGGATATTGGTAAAGCCCCGGGTATAAGTTCAATTGAGAATTCAACATCTCTTCTAGGAGGAAGACCAGACAGTTCCTCGGGAAACACTTCAGTGAATTCCCTCAAAATAGGCATTTCTTAAAGCATGGTTTCATCCTTGAACTCAATCATATGAGCCAGATACGTGTGCTCATAAGGTAGTAATATCCATGCTTGAGATGATGGATCTAAGGGAGATTCATCTTCCTCCTTACACTTTTAAAGAATCGGGGGTCGATTCTTCATATGGAATGTGATTTCCCACTCCCGACAATTTATGATGGCTCTATATAAGGAAATCCAATTCATGCAAAGAATTGCATCAAATTCCACCAGAGGGGGTGTGATGAGGTTCATCGGGAAATTAAATCCACATATTATAACAGGGGAGGACTTATATTCATGGGATGAAATGATTGCCCCATTTTCCATACTCACTGACATCTTCACTTCCATGATTTGTGGTGGTGCTGGGATTGTTCTACTAAACTTTTGAGATATAAAAGAATGCGTAGAACTTGAATCAAAAATTATGTTCACTATTCTTGAATGAATAACTAGCGTACCTATCACCACTTCGTTTTCAGGGTTCACTTCAGCAGAAGTGATGGAAAAAGCTCTTCCTTGCTGCCTTGGAGGTTGTTGGTTGCCTCTGAAAACCCTTGGATTAGGGCACTGATTTGTAAAATGACCTGGTTCTTTGCATTTGTAGCATTGAACAATGCGTTAAGGTTCGAACGGAGCATTCTTATCCTATGTCTCAAATGTGGGTCTTTCTTGCCGACAGTTAACAGCTAGGTGCCCTTCTCTTCCACACCTGAAGCATTTCCTCGTCCCCTTAAGGAAATTTCCAGGGTGCTTCTTTCCGCACTTTTGGCAAGTGGGTGCTGGATCTTCTCAGCACCGTTGGATTTATCCATCGTACCACCAGCATTGAATTACACCCTACACTTCTTATCCCCATGATACCCCTATGATTCTCCGATCTCCATTTCGACCTTGAGGGCACATCAGACAATTTCCTCATAGCTGTCAAAGTCACAGATCTCCAATGCTTTCTGCAGGCTAGGCTTCAGCCCACCAAAGAAGAGGTTAACTTTGCATTCGGAGGTAATGACAAAGTCGGAAGTGTATCATGCAAGCCTTGTGAAGTTTTCCTCATGCGCTCCAATATATTATTCATATTTTTTCTTGAGGGAAAGGAAGTCGATTTCCATCTAAAGCCGGAGGGTGCGCGGAAAATATTTATCAAAAAACATCTTCTGGAAATCATTCCATTCCAATGCCTCGATCTCCTCCTCAGGATTCGTATTTTTTATCAACGTCCACCATTGATCAGATTCACCCTCCATATGATAAGCTACCAGGAGAACCTTCTCTTTTTCAAAACATTGAAGTATAGAGAAGATCTTTTCAATGGAGTTGATCCATTGTTCAGAGATCGTGGGATCAGATGATTCACTAAAAGTAGGAGGACTTTGTCTTTTGAAGCTCTCGATAGCAACTTGTTCTTTCTTAGGGGGGGTTGAACGTTCATCTTGACCTGTGTTTCTATTCAAAACTTGAGTTATCTGAGATAGAATCGTGACAAAGTTCGTGATTACCACTCACATTGGATTGGGCATCTCATTAGTACAGTCATCACACTGATCTTCACAATGGTTGTTAGCTCGAGTCCTTCTATTACTGGCCATTGGCTAGAATAAAAGGAAAGTTAGGGGTTACACATAAAGGGTAATCCAAATATAAAAGTTGATGACTTATAAATAAAGTTTTATTTCCTTAACTCATGAGTCTATAGGATTCAATCTAGGCTTTTCATGATCTACTTTATAACATATATTCTTAGGGGTATTTTTTTAATTCCCTTAATATGGATTCATACTATGCTTGTGAATTTATCAAAACATATCCCCTGGGAGTGTTGTAACCAAGAGTGCAGCAAGGCATGTTGTCATGCACCAGTTCTCGTTCGAGTCTAGCTCAAAGCAGTGTTTTCGGGTTTTACCCCTAGGATACATCTATTCCAGAGACACCTCTATCTGATCATATCTAGAAAGGGGTGTATTTTCTTGATAAACCACTTACTCAGTACTTACCAAAACTTCGAGATGTTTTTATTATACTTAGTCTTGTCTATAAGGCTTTACTATGGTTTTCTAATCCTAATCCCAAAAATAACTAAACCTATCCTTTGATACCAACTATGACAACCCTGCTTTTTATTACAACTTAAACATGATTTATTACTTAAAAATTCACTTGACACAACAAAGAAGATTGAGAGGTTTAGTGTCTTTAGGGATTAGGATCATTACATAAAAACTTGAAGCATTAAATAAAACATATTTATTGAAAACTTCCTTTACATGACCACTACATTCCCTCATACTTAGCATTGCATGGGATAACCTGAGGACATGCATAAGAAAAGGGTGAGCTATAAAGCCCAGTAAGGGAATACACATGGAATAACATAAGGATTACAGTACATGTTAGAAATTATTCATATCAATAGATCACAAGAGAAATATTAACATAAAGGAACGATAAATCATGATAAACATAACATGGAAATGTGGCAACAACACTTAACATGGAATTAGCATGAGCCATGGATCATTGCACACAGAGCATGAGTAAACCTTCATTACACATGAAGCACGAGTAAACCATCATTGAACTTTAATTAGCATGATTCAACACTCATTGCACATGACGTCATGATACTATACTTTACCCAATGCATTGGAGCACTATAAGGGTGCACCCTTCTTAAACATTTCATTTCATGCATAAGTGTGCCACATGGATCATAAAACATTGATTCATAAAACATAATAATTTATTAAATGATAAAGAAATGTTGCATTCATAAATGAAACTTTATAATAAATAAGTAAATTTGAATAAAGTTGAATACCCTTGATGGAGAAATGGGCATGGTATTCACTACACAATGGCATTGTCTTAGAAAATCGGTGCGATTTCGGCAGTGTCACGGCGTGACATAAGAATTCATAAAAAAGGTTGATAAGAGAGAAAGGGGTTCCTCGTCATATTTATATGTAGTGTAAAGTAAGGAGGTCATATATATACATGTCCCAACAATTGTAATGGAATTTAGATTCATGGTACAAAAGTATTTCTTGAATTAAATGAGGAGAGAGAAGTTCCTTTCGGAATTTCGGCATAGTAACGGGTGTACATGGGAGGCATTTAATGAGAGAGAAAGGGGTCTCCAATAATTCAAAAATAAAGAGGGAAGTATGATTAAGGTTAGAAACCATACCCCGACATTCATAATTGAAATTAAAAGGGTAGAACAACTTAATGAAAATTGGACAAAAATGAGAAAGGAAGAAAAAACCTTACTTGGAAGTGTGCTTCCAAAGGCTAGACAGAGGCTTGTGAGAGGCTTCTTGGGAGCTTGGGGAACCTTGGGAGGATTATAGAGAGAGTAGGTCAGAGGTTGGACGAACTAAAAAGTCTTTTAGTGAGGAGTAAGTGGGATCTTGGGTGGGTTTATATAGGAAAGGTGAGGGAATTCTTTATTATTTAGGTTTGGGACACCTTATATTAAATTAATCCAAAACACAAACCATCCCCTGGTTTTTGCCCATGGTTTTTGGAAAAGGGGAGGTGAAAACAATATTTTATATGTCCAATGTCAGAAATTCTTAATATAATAGGGTTGCTTATGTGGAGTTGAGTCATACTCCTATGGAAATTAATTTAAAAAGACAAGGTGTTTAATAAGTCTTGAGGGGTCCATTAATGCTTTGAAAAGTAAGTCAAACAAATCCAAAATCACATTATTTTAATGATAAAACATATATTGGCCGACCATTAAGATTATAGTATATTATTACATCACTATTGGGCCATTATGATGTCATAAAACACATTATATATTTAAAGGGTATTTAATTTTTACACAAAATTTTGACTGTCTCAGGAAATTATGAAAAATTCACTGTTGGATAATTTCGTCATCCTAATTCCAGAAATAACATTTATTTTATCTAAATAATTTTCTAAATATTTTAATTTTCACTTTTAAAACAAAAACCGACATTTATCGAAAATTCATGGGTTTTGACAGAAATGGCTTTCAAACCTTAATAAAAATTACAATTGCATTCATAAAATTTTAAGATCATTTATATTTAATAAAAATTAATTTAAAAATAATAATAATATTTTATTAAAATATTATTTAATTCAAAAATACCTTAATTTAATAAAATATAATTCTTAATTAAATAATGACTAAAAACATTATTTGTACTTTAAAAACTATTTACAATGTATCAATAATGGAAAGAAAGTATATTCATTATTATATATAAAAAATAATGTACATAAACATAGTACTATTTATTTGTTACATAACCCCTTAAAACAGCTGCATAAGACCTAAGGGTAAGGTGTGTGATGGTGACAGACTCTTGGGGTGGCTCGGATAACATCGCTCGAGTGGTAATTTCTATCAACTTCCAATTCTCCCATAGACGGTCCCGTTCGAGCTTGATATGATGAAGCTCAGCTTGGGATAGGTCAAGAGCGAAGCCCAAGGATGCCACCTATTTTCCGAGCTCTGACAAATCGGCTTTGTATGGGAAAATTCTACTGGATGAGGCCATCGCTTCCTTTGTGTGCGTAAATTTGGATTTGTTAAAGCCCTATATTTATACTAATCACGTGATCACTCTTCAACGACTATATTAGCAATGGTCAAAATTCTTAACATAAAACCAAATAAGTTGACATTTTATATAAACATAAAAAGACATTTAATTAGATCAAGATGGATTTCCATTAATGAAACTTTGGGTCGTTACATAGCATGTTGTTATGAAATTATTAAAAATTAAAATAATGATTTCCATCAAAATTGAAAATAATAATATTTTATGAATGTAATATTTTATTAAATTATTTAAAAATAATAAAAACTATAAATTAGGACAATGGGATGATATATAATGGAAATAATAATTAATATACAATTTATAGTCTAGTTTACACTTTATATGTAAAAATTACACTCTCTTAATATTAAAAACATTGTTAGAAATGTAAAAATGGAAATAGGTTAAGTAATGGTTAATAAAAAAGATAAGGTTAAAAATGCATAAAAACATATATAAAAATTATTGAATTATGATATTTCATCTCTATATCATCTGATCTTAAAATAAATTTAATTTTTATATAGTTTTTATTGATTTTTAATTATTTTAAATTAATATTTTTTGAGATTCCAAAAGTACCCCTAACCTTAATTATTAAATGAAACATACTACCTCATATAATTTCATAAAACTGAGCCTTATATCATGATGAAACACCAAAAAATTTTATTATAAACTTACCTATACACATTATAGATGTTTTTTTATTCCCAAAGGAGCAACTCTGGGGTCTTTTTGAGGTGATCTAAAGGAGTCCTTTTGAAAAGAGGTAATTTCTCTAATCGACCATTCACTTTTTCTAATATTTTACACCTCCTATAAATCTATGATATATATCATAAAATAATAAATTCATAACACATAATATGATTAATTTTTATTATTATTATAGAGATACCATTATAAATAACCTTTCCCATTAAATAAAAAATGAAAGTATATGTTGTGTGTACGTATGGATTACTGTCTCCACATAGCAATACAATTATTTTTCCATACATATATTTTATAATTGAGAATTATGATGGGTTTAATTTTTAAATATGATATTTATGATATATATACTTTTGGAATGATAATATCATTTCTACCTTTTTACCATCCACCTAATATTTTGGAAAAATTATAATGTCGCTCGTGTGTACGTATGGATTACCATCTCAATAATGCGACATTATTCGTTATTCACCTATATTTCACGTAAATGTAAAAAAGATTATTTTTTTACTATATATGTTAAATATGAAATAAAAATTATTATTAAATGATAATATATCATATAATTTCTATTCTTTTAACACAACAGAAAAATGAAAACATCGTTCATGTGTCGTACGGCTTATCATCCCCATGAATGATGTATTATATTTTCTATCTCCAATAGTGTTGAATCACTATGAATAAATATATAATTAATAAATATATTATATTTATATCATGGTTATTGTTTTCAAGATGATTAAATCATGATCTATGTAAGATAATCAAGAATAACAACTCAAAACATTTATGATAAACAAATCAATTATTCCTGTAATGTTTCTTTAAGATGGAACTATTAATAAACACTTAATATAAATCTATAAATGAATAAAATATAGATTAATAAATATGAATATGGTTCTGAAGTATATGTATACTAAATTTATATTTATTATAATGGTGTTTTTCTATAATACGTAGAGATTCAAGACATAATGTAATGGAATTTTATCTCACTAATTGCTTTCATGAGATACACACCATATTCACCACTGGAATATTTTGGGTGGTGTATATACTTCCATATGACATTTTTTATCATTAATATCCTTTATATAATTATATTAAATGATTTAATTTATGTTATTATTTCATGGAGATCATGATTCTAAAGATACTCGATAAGTAATTGATTTATGTCTCACTTTTATTTTTGTGGGACACGTGCCTTAAACAATACTCATTTCATCATCTTTGTATATAAACTTCCCATGAATTCATTTTATGAGTCTTATCCAAAATATTATGGTATTTTGATATCCATATAATTCTCATTCTTTCATAGGGAATATGATTCTACTGATTAAAAATTGATGAGTATCTATTTCTCCATCTCATAAATATGTGGGATTATTTAATTTTTAGTGAAAATTAGGGAATATTTATCATCCATGTCCATGTTTTATAATTGTTTTAAAAAAATATTTTTTTATTGATCTTTAATGGATGTTTAAATTCATTTTTAAACATTATTTACTTTTTACTATGGGGTTTGAAATGAATATTTTTTTGTTTTTAAAATGTGTTACTAATTGTATTTTTTTGGAAAAAGTATGAAAGGAAAGTTCTTTTTAAATTATATGGGATTAACAGAATTTAATGAAATCATGATTCCTTAATTCTTTTAATATTAGGTTAAAAGATTGTACATTTATTTTCATGGTAATTTTTTATAATTGAACTTAAATTCAATAAAATAAAATAAATTCAAAGTATAAGTTTATTTTATTCAAAAAAAATAAAATGATATCTTAAAATTATTTTCCATATAAAATAATATTTTATTATGTTATTTATGTTTTATTGTAAATATGATTCAATTATATTATTCTTATTATTTATATGAATAGTTTATTTTTATGATGGAGTGATTTTTATTAAAATCATTTCCTTTCCATTGGTAATGTTATAATTGAATGATGTTTATAAAACCCATTTCATTCAATGGGTTCTGATATAATGGATGATTGATGATCTTATAGAAAACATATGTACCATTTTCATTATGTGATGGGTTGGAACTATATCTCCTCTCCAATTAATTGGGTACAAATTGATATCTCTTGAGATAATTATTTTAATAAAGATAACAAGCTTGATCTTCTTTGGGAAGATGGGGAAACCCTATCCACATTAGGAATATGCGGAAACCCTCTCCACTATGGTAATATGTGGAAACCCAATAAACTATGGGAATATGAAGAAACCTGATCCACTATGGATAGAAGGGAAAAAAATAACCAATTAAAAGGTTAAGACAATAACTGGGGATGGTGGTGTGCCTGACCTAGTAGGTGTATTCCCCATGAATTTACCTAATAATTACTATAAATGTTTCTTTAATTATATGTAATGAAATTATATGTTTATGTGTCTTCCAAAAATTTCATGTCTTATTCATATGTTATTATTTCATGTATTATAATCACTATTTCCTTATGATTCATGTATCTTGAATAGCGACGCTTTATTCTAGGATTCCTACCAATGACCATAGATACAAATGATATTATCTTCTATTTTATGATCATATTTTCATACCCTTATTTTGTTGACTATGTTTACATGTCTCTGTTTGGTTACCATTATAAATCATATGAGCTCAAACTACTCTTATGTTATATTTTCCCCATGGTATAATAAAAGGTTTTAGGTAGGGGTAATAAAAGGGGAAGATCATTATGAGAAACAATGATGATCATTCACCAGACAGGAAGTTTGTGTTCCAAGATTCCAAAGGCACTAAACTGATACGATCATTGTGAGTGTGTTTATCTAATAAATGAAATGGTATGAAAAAATGATGTAATGTATCTGTATTAAATTATTGGGTCATTGTAGTAGGTATTATATTAACATTTTGTAAACCATCGGAAACATGGATAATAAAACAATAATGACATCCTTAGAGATATTTCTCGGGATACGTCTAGGGATTTCTTTAATGACAGGTCTATGTATAGGTTACAATCATATAATTTTTTGTAATGATCATAGATAACCTCGTATTAAAACATATATGTTATATATTGAAGTTATTATTCCTTTATTATGTGGTTTTACAACTATGATTAGTGATACTCATTTATATTATTTTTTTAGTCGACTATTGGAACCCAAATGAACTGTGTTAATGTGGAATGTGATGGGAAATAAAACAACCATTCTAATGAGCAGACTAATGTTATTATATATGGAATAAAAAAACCTTATTTCTATGACCACACAACCTGATTGTGCCCGGAATCCTATTATACATCAAAATTGTCAAATTTGGGATCAATGTTTTCTTGAATCCTTCTTGAGGAAACATCCCCCAACATTTAGTGGAATAACTGATCCACAAGTTGAGGAGAAATTTATTTGTACCATTGAGAAAATATATTTAATTATCCATTGATCATAATGTGAAAATTTCATCTTGGGTACTTATCTCTTGGAAGGTGAAGTGAATCAACGGTGGAACTTTATCAAGAAAATAATGAAATAAGATAAAATTCACTCCATGGATTGGGAAGATTTCATGAAATTATATTCTAGTAAGTCCTTTACTCATATTATTCTTCCAAAAAGGGTGATTGAATATTCCCATCTATCTCATGGGTATTAAAATAAAATATGGATCTCTAAAAACTTTGGAGAGAAAAATTTTAGATTTAAATTATGCACAAAGTGTGGAAGGGAATATGGAGGAAAGTTTCTTATGGGTACTAGTAAGTTTTTTAAGCTTGGGATTGAAGGTCATTTATAATTTTACTTTTTTAGTAATAGGAATAAAAATAAATCTCTAATGATTGATCCTCTAGAAAATTAGTGTTTCAAGTTATAGGAAAATGAGTATTATGCCCACTGATGCCCAAATTCAAGGGTTAATGATGATGATTGATGCCATCCAACTCTTAAGGCTAAAGATAATGGGAAATATCATGTGATCACTATTGGTGATATTTTTTATAAAAACTATGTGGTGAAATTATTTATTTTTTATGTATTGGAATTCAAGAAAAATGTTATAGAATTAATTTTATAGTATTAAAGAATAATGAAAGTAGGATGTATTTTTATACCATAATTATTAATTTTATTTAAAAGAATATATTTAATGGTACAATTAACCATGAAAAGTGATTAAGGTGTAAAATTTTTATGTTTAGAGTACACAAGATGAAGGGAGAGATTACCCTTAATATGATTTGTATGTTATGTTAATGATGTTTGGATAAAGATATGTAGGATATGAATTGGTAAATTAGACAGTACTAGTTACCTTTTAACCAATTTGTTGATATGTTCATTATGCTATCATGGTTGAAGTTTTCATCTTCTTGGACTTACATACTATATCCAAAAAACTTTGGAATAGGGAAACATGCATGTTTTCAATATGGATGTATGGTAATTGAGGATATTACCATGTTTTGAGAGAATTCATGATGAAGGAATTCACATGTTTGGAATATGACCACCAACAGCCACGTTATGATATATGAGGGACAAATTTTAAGATGATTTAGTTTACCCATTTCTAATGTGATGGATATTTATTTTTCAAAAGGATTTTATGGTTATTCATTTATTAAATGTTTAATTTAAACATTGGATGAGGTTTCTGAGAATAAAGTATTATCCCACCATAGGTGGAATGAATAATCATTCTATTTATAGTTCTCATAGTCTAAAAAAATTAAGAATGAAAAATTCAACTTCATTTCTAGGAATAATAGATAAAGTGGGAATTGATCAAGGCAAAAAAAGGGAGAATCTTTCCAAAAATCAAGTGAGTATATCCCCTAGTGAAAAGTCATCGACTTTAGTAAAATTTTCTTGAAATAAATTGTTTTCCAATTATCGTCATTATTGATGATATCAATGACCTCTTTCATGATTCTTTAGTTTAGGGTTTAGTTATTGATAAATTTCGTTGGATCAGCCACATTATTGTGATCAATGATTCTTATCAATCACTATGATTATTTATACTTTTCCTCTATTCCAAAATCATCACTTATGTTCTCTTATGTGGAAACGTTGGTATGAGTTCCTTTAGGTAACCGTTATGTTTCTATAATTCATTTTTAATGGGAGTTTTATTATCCATTTTTTGATGTGGGTTTCTATGAAAGAAATATTCAAATATTAAACCATGATAACCCAAATAAATTTTGAAGGAGAAATTAAATTTAATAAGGGAATAATATAACACCTTGATATTTTGTGAAGTATTTTTTTCAAGTTAATTTAATCTTTTTGATAATTTTCATTTCACATGACCCTAAATATAACTTGTTTTATTGGAAAAAATCGGGTCATTATTTAATTATAAAAAACACCAAGACATGTTTTTTCTATATGAAACACAAATATTATCTTGTGATATACACAATACTATGCTTGTATTGTGTTATAAAAAATATGGAGCACTTTTTATAGCTTTCATTGCACATAATATTGTATTTTACCGAACAGCGATATATTATTAAAATACTATTATTTAACATAATATGATATACCATAGCTCTTCAATTAGAATTTATAAAATAAATTAGCAAAAAAAATTTATTAGATTAATTTATTGGATATCAATGCATTAGAAATGAAAATATACAAAAATTGAATATAAAGGAAATTTTTTTATTTTTATGCTCCCAAAGACATTATTTATTAATAAATTAAATAAATTATAATTAGTAATTGATATTAAAGAAATATATATGTTATACTTTTAATAAAATATTTTTTATAATTTCTAATAGATTTTATAGGCATAAGATAATAACCAACCCAATTTCAAGCATAAAACCTATAGTTTTCAAAAAGGTAATTTTATAACCTTTTAATCGAGAACCCATTTCAAATCCCATTTTTGAAAAATTTATATATGAAATTTTAAAAAATAAATTTCTCATTTTAAATAAGAATATAAAAATTTACTTTGGTTTCATTTTTGGAATTTTTCTAATAAGTTTCATGTTTTGGTGAATAGTAAAAAAATAAATTTTAATTAAAATCAACTTTTTCCTTAAAGTAATTTATAATGATAAATTATATTTTTGATTGGTTTTAAAGTTATTTTAGATTAGATTTTATAATTTATTATAATTTAGGTCAATGTAATTTATTTGACATTGAATGTAGATATAAAAATGTTTCAATCATTTTCATGTTTTAACTTTATTGATCTGTTTTCTCACCCCACCAACAGGTTCAATTTTAAATTAATTAATATAACATCAATGTATTGATTTTTGAAAAATGGATTCCATATTTGGAATTAGTGGGCCTGAATTATTTAAATAAGTTTGTTTCATTTTTTGGAATTATGAATATTAACTTTTGTAATTTTTTATGAACACGGTAAAAGGTAAATCAGGTAATTAAGGGTAAAAAATAATATTATAAATAATATAAAATAACCCTGAAAAAATTACTAATTTCATTTAATGTTTGGGATTCATAAAAAAGAATGTTTGGGATGAATTTATAACCTTTTTAGTCTACTTGAATGATAGTAAGACATTTATTTTTTTAAGAAAAGTTGAACATATCATACACATATTTTCAATTACTATATAATTCTTAATATAGGGTGATACATAAGATAACTTCAAATATAAATATTCATTAGAAAGATAAAAAAATTTATTTATCATGTAAATTTATTTTATATATTTATTAAATAAATAATTTTCATAATGTCTTAAGCAATGATGATGCAATAATTGTCTAATTAGTGGCAATAACAATGAAGTATTTTTAAAAATATTAAAATAAATGTAATTTGATATAATTAATGTCATCCATAAATTGTATGGATTAATTTTAAATTTTAGGGATATGTTAATATAGTTTGTTTTCATATATAATGAATTTATGATATTTTTAAAAATAAAAATAATGAATTGTGTCAAAATTGACAGAAATACTATTTTATGAATTTTATATTCTATTACATTATTAAAAAATAATAAAAATATTATATATGGTAAAGTGAATGTGATATGGTCTAAGATATTATTAATTGATCATTTTTGGTCCAATTGATACTTTACCTGTAAAAATTACATTCTCTTAACAATAAACACATTGTTAGTATAGTTAAAATTAAAATAAGTTACCTAATAGTTAATAAAATGAAATGGTTTAAAATTACATTAATAATTGCCTAAAATTATTATAAAATAAAATTACAACCCTATATAATCTTAATATTCTATTAAATTTTATTTTTGATGTATTTTTATTTTGATTCAATTTATTATAAATTAATGTTTTTAGAGATTCTAAAAGTTCCTCGCACCTTCATTATAAAAGGACACATCCTCCGTCATCTAATTTCATCACATTGAGCCATATTGATCAACAAAAACCTAACCATTTACCATATAAACATCCCTATCAACATTATATTGGTTTTTTCCTTCCTAAAGGACCAACTATATAATCTTATTTAGGAGATCTAGAGGATCCATTCTGAAAAAGAGGAAATCACTCTAACAGATCATTCTCATTTTTCTACTCTCCTATACCATCTCTAAATCTATGATATATGTAATAAAATAATAAATTCATTGTAATAAATACTAATAAATTTAATTATTATTATGAATACACAAATATACTTCCCATTTCCCATAAAAAATGAATGTATCGGTTGTTTGTACGTACGACTTACTGTCTCTACATAGTGATATAATTTTGTTATCATTGCTATCATTTATGAGTGAGAACTATGATTGGAATAATATTTATAAATGATATTATAATATAATTATACTTTTGGAATTATAATATCATTTTTTAATTTTTACCATCTGTCTAATATTATTTGGAAAATGATGATGTTGTTCATGCGTACCTATGGATTACCATATCTACGAAGCGATGTGATTTATTATTCACATATATTTAACATTGATGGTAATAAGGATGAAATTTATGAATATATATGTTAAATAAGACATAAAAATATTTATTTAATGATAATTTATCATATAATTTCCATTTATTTAACCCCACAAGAAAATGAATTCAGTGTTAATGCGTATATATGGCCTATTGTCTCCATGAATAGTGTATTTTATTTTATCACTCCAACTTTTATGAATCACCACGAATACATATATAATGAAAATATAAATGATATTTATATCCTGATTCTCATTCTTGAGATGGTTAAATCATGATCTATGTAATTTTATCATGAATAATAAGTCAAAACACATACGCTAAACAAAAAAAATATTGTGTGAAACATTTATTTGACATTGAACTACTAATAAATAGATAATATAATGTCATAAATAAATCATATATGGTATTATATAAATTAATATGGTACTACAATATATGTATCATAAATATATAATTATTATACTAGAGTTTTTTATGAATACAATGAGATTCATGAAATAAAGTAAGGTAATTTCATCTAACTTATTAATTCCATGAGATACATTCCATATTCCCCACTCACTTATTTTTTTCAGTGTATGTAATGCATTTTGACCTTTCATTTCCTTAATTTAATTTATTTAATGATATTAAAAGAATTAATTTATATTATTATTTCATATATATTATGATTCTAAAGTTAATTGTGATATAAGTTAATTATTTCTAACATTTATTACTATGAGACACATGCCTTAAGCAATACTCATTTATTCTATAGGATGTATATGTACTTTCAATGTGTAGGAACCTGAATCTTCTTTTCAGGTATGTTTTTCTTTTCCAGTCATTTTTTAGGAAAAAAGGTTTTTCTGGAAATTTTCAAAGTACACGCCATGTACTCAGTTACCACAGGTAGTCTTGTGATGGTGGTGTAGTGGCCATGCACACGGCCATGTGGGGGTTACCTAGACGCCGCCAAAAACGGAGTATGGAAACAGTGAGTACACACCGTGTAGTTCAAAAGTACACGCCGTGTGCTTTCTTTTTTTCATTAAATGCACCAGGGTCATGTCTAATCGCCAGAAAGCTCTCCTCCTTGGTCTCATTCGACCGAGAGCTCCATATGACCATTGATATTTGATGAGCCTCTGAGTGAGCATCCATCCTCCGAATCAAACACCGTCGATTGCATTGGAATCGCATCGGTGAGTTCTCTCTTCTTCTAGAGCATCATATTCTGTTTTATTCTCTTTCGTGAGTTATTTCAGGTTGAATGTTTTATACATTTTTATAGATCTATGGAGTTCTAAGGCAATTCAATCCTCGGGGTTCACATATAGTGATCTCCCAATGCCGAGGTAGGTGGTTTGTGCCTTTCTGTTGAAAGTCTTTGAGATTTATGTGCAAAGTTTCCAAATACCCATGAACGGGATATTTCTAGTTTACCATTTTTTCCCTATTGTATGTCTGAAATGATTGTTTTCTTGAGTAGATGATAATTGATTGGGAATAGGGTGAATTTTTGTGCTTTGGTTGTGTTGCCGATGCTTGTTTTTCCTGTTTTGACCTTTGGGTCTAGTTTTCTTGTTAGGATGTTGTTTAATTTCCTATGCCTAGTATTGTTGGATGGTGTGACTGTTGTTCTGTTATACTATTATGATGTTATGTTTTTATGTTTTAGAATGCTATCCAAGTAGTTCTTGAGGGTTAACTTGGTTGATATGTGTTGTGACACTTTCTTGACTTACATAGGGCTGTGTGAACCTGATGTATAAACCATAGGGAGAATGGACGTAAGGGATTCTCTAGAGTGTCTTTTATAGTTACGAAGCAACACCATAGGGGGAATTGGTGTTGAATTATTCCTTAGAGAGTCTGTAGTTCCTCGACATGGGTCACAGAGGGAATATGATGTAAGTGCTTCCCTAGAGAGCCTTTAGTTAAGATACGAGACTATAGGGGGAGAATTGACGGCCAGTGATTCCTCATAGATTCTATGCTTAAGCTGAACCAGAGGTGTTAGACTGAGTGTACTACCCAGAGGGTTGCTTTTACATGGTAGGTAGGACTAGAGGGGATAGGCTATGGGTACTTCCCATCGGGTTAACTTTATGTTAGCTCGTTGCTTGTGTTGGAAGGTGGGGAGAGAGGGGATAGGGTGTGGGTACTTCCCTGAGGGTTATCTGTTTTTGTTTATCTGCTTGGTTAGTTGTTGCTTGATATTGAAACTTTGGATTATTTACTAGTTAGTACTTTCCTATTTACTGTTTCATATACTTTTACCTGGAATATACGTATTGACTATTGGGCATAGATCACTTGGTGGTTTCCTGTTGGGATTTAGTCTCACACCCAGTTTGGGTCATGCTTTGGGGTCCAAATAGATTAAACTATAGCATGTATATACAAGGTAAAGCGCCCTTCTATTTCCGGTACATGACATGATGTGGAGTTGGAGAGCACCGGACCAAGCTCAGGCTTGCGATGCTGTGGAGATGATTACTGTTTTTATTTTTTACTTGGTTTAGTACTGTATTTCAGAATTTTCCTTTGTTTTTCTGCTTCTCTAGATATATGTATCATGAATCATTTTATATACATGCTCTAGTTTATTCAATCAGTCTTCCGCTGTTTATTTTTGTATGATATTATTACTGTTTCTGCTCTTGTATGTATTTTTTTACTTCCACTATGTACTCTGCCAATGAGGGCATAGATTCCCCACTATCACACTCAAGGCCCTCGCTATTAGTCGGTAGACTCTGGAATTCAAGGAAATATGCTTGAGGCTATGTGACCAATTGAGTGTAGGGAACCTCTGGGTGGCTTCCAGAACCGAGACATTGCAAAGTGGTATTAGAGGAATTCTTTTCTTCTTGACTTACTATTTGGAGATTATATCCAGGGATAGAACGGAATATGTACTTGGTAATAAGTTGTACCCAGTAGTAGCTAACTCGTGTATAGGGAAAGGCCAATCTACCACGTTTATACAATTTTATGGTTTTGAAATTTTACAGTTGATTTGATTTCATTGTTGGGTGATTCACAAGTTTCATGTTGTTACCATTGATTTTATTGAGGTTCTATTTCTATTTCAACCCGATGAGATGAGGGTATGACATCTCATGCATAAAATAGGAACTTGATAGAAATCACATGTCATGCATTATTTCCATGCCATCTAGGGTGCATTTTCAATTGCATGTTGTTGTGATAGATGTTGTGTATAATATGCATGATTTTGTGATAAATGCCTTGATAAAATATCTCATGTTTGATATGGTATTGTTTGTGTAAGGTTTTATCTGAATGAATGCCAAACTTTGGTTCTTGAGGTGTTATGGGCCCTCATTGACTGTAACTTGGTTGATTATTTACTTGATTACCTTGTTATAACATTTATAAGATGTCAAGCTTTGATTCGCTGGGAGTATGTGCCCTCACAGATCAGAATTTGGAACCTTCAATGTTTGTTTCAGTGTTCTTTCTAGGTTCCAGAGTAGTTTCTAAAACTTACAGTCCGGAAAAACCTAGAATACATGTCTTGTAGTTTTGAATACATGCCTTGTGTTGTTCAATTTGGGAAGAAATTGGTTTTCTTATGTACACGCCATGTACTTTATGTACATGCTATGTAGTCTCTAACCGTGTCGTAGGCCGTGTGGGAAGAGACACGGGATAGGGAAATTCTTGTGGGAACACGCCGTGTAATGGTTGTGTATGTCGTTTGGTGTTGACCATGTGTTTGACAATGTGTCTAACGACACAGATGGATAAGTATTCAGTTATACAGGCCATGTCAGGCTTGAACACGTCGTGTAGTGTAATCCTAGGAACCTGGCTGTGTAGATAACAACCCGGGTCAGTGTAGTCTCTTTTTACACATGTCGTGTCCACCTGGAACATGCTGTATAGAGTGAGAAAAGTGTCAGGCCGTGTTACTAACAACACGGGCCAGGTGAATCTTTCCCAGTACACGTCGTGTCTACTGTGAACACGCCATGTAGACTTGTCTTAGGAGAACTATGTGGCTTAACCATGTAAAATGACTCAGGAAGAGAAAGATTATTAAAGTACACACCATGTTTTAGGATAACATTCCTTGTATTTGGGGTGTTACACGACCAATTTTGGCAGAAATACATGCCCATGTGAATGACTTAAGGGAACATGTCGTGTAGGGGTTATAGATTTCGTGTAGTCATGTTTTGTAAAAAATGAATGTTTTATCTCTCTTTTTCCCTTATTACACTTCTATGTTTCATTACCTCTTAATCCTAACCTTAGGTGTGCGTTTGACCTTGCAGAGTCATGCCACCGAGATGTCCTCCGGTTGTCTGCTAGTTACAGGGCAGCGATCGGACGCTGGATACGGCTGATCAGGGACTTCCCGCAGATCCTCATGTTGTGCCAGTCTTGGCACCAGTAGAAATACTTGATACTGGTGCGAATGCACAGTTCATGGAAGTCTTCATGAAGATGATTCAAACATTTTAGGGAGCACCGCCTCCGTCCTCATCGATGGCAGATTTCACGCGGGTTTTCCAGCAGCAACATCCTCCCACTATCTCAGGGGAAGGAGGACCTCAGGCTACAGAGTCATGGCTAGAAGCCATGCTGATGATCTTTGAGCATCTGGATTTTCCTCTAGAGAGGAGGTTCAAGATCTCTACCTATATGCTTCGTGACCCCACCAAGAGTTGGTGGGATGTGATCTCACAGGAGTGAGTCCAACAGGTTATGGCATGGGATGAGTTTTAGTGCATCTTCTATGATTACTTCTATCCAGAGACCCTGAGGGCCAATCAAGCCCGGGAGTTTGTGAGTATAGATAAGGGTACACTTTCCGTTATGGAGTATTCCTCTTGCTTCACTGAGCTTCATCTCTTTACACCCTTCCTAGGGGTATATGGGTTGTTTTTAGAAAGGAAGTTCGAGGATGGTCTGAGTAACGACATCCATTCACAGGTGAACATCTTCAGGTTGACTTCCATCACTTATATCATCAACCACATGGTGATCACAGAGCACAATCTGAGGGATTCCTTAGTTGTGATCTAGAGTGGCTCGGCATCTAGAGTTATCATCCCTCCTATTGATAGTAGGAAGCGTTGTAGGGAGTCTCTGCACGGTGATCCAAGGGGGTGAGACACATCTTCTGGTACCCTGGTGGTGTGTTACCAGTGCGGAAAGAGCGTTCATGCGAGGCCACATTACCCTAAGGACCCAGTGTAGTGTCAATCATGCGAAAATATGGGACATGTTCAGCACTTATTTCAGACCTTCTCACTAGCAGCTGGTGACAATGGTTCTTCAATGACTCCGCGTTCGGGAGAAGCACCGTCAGTTTCTCACAAGTATGGGAACTGGAGTTCTTCTGGGTGTTCAGGCCGAGGTGGAGGTCGTGGTCATGGTGTTCAGTCACTGATCCTTCAATGAAAACAGAGTGGATCATCTCAGAGTGTTCAGGCAGGGTCACAGGGCTGTAGAGCAGGCCAGACCTTTGCAGCGGAGCAGACCCAGCAGGTGTAGGATCCCGAACCTTCTACAGTTTGAGGTACGACCCTCGTTGCCTCAATTTTAACTTTAGCTATTTTTTATATAGGGGATTCCCATATCTTTATATCTTTTGTTGTTGTTGTAGAGATCCTTGGGCTCTGTATCTTTTCATCTGTCAATATTTTGACACTAGACACTCGGTTGGGGACTAGAACAGCTAGTGTACATTAGTGCAAGGAGTTCCCTCTAGAGGTTGGTGGGTGTCACTTCCTATGGGACCTCTATGTCCTAGAGACGACGTGCTATTATGTCATTCTCGGAATGTACTGGTTAGTTCCTTTTTAGGCATTCATCGACTTTTATCGTCGGAGGGTGAGTTTCACATCACCAGAAGGGCGTTTCGTTTCTTCATAAGGGTGAGTGGGATGTCCAGGTGAGAAAAGTGGGTCCAATGAATCATGGGTTAGGAGGAGTTACAACCTAGATTGCTAGTATATATCTGGATGATCAGGGTACCTCACAGATAGACTTTCCTCCAGAGGTGGATCGTGGCAGGGACGTCTTTCCCGATGACTTTTTAGGTCTGCCTCCAGAGCGAGAGGTGGAATTTTCTATTGAACTCATGCCAGGTTTGGAACCGTTGTCCATACCTCTTTATAGGATGGCTACACTAAAGTTGCAATATCTCAAGAAGCATTTGGAGGAGTTTTAAGAAAAGGGTTTCATTCGACCCAATACTTCTCATTGGGGTTTGCCTGTCCTATTTTCGAAGAAGGCAGACGACACCCTTATACTTTGTGTGGATTATCGGAAGTAAAACTACTTGACGGTCAAGGACCAATATCCTTTTCCAAGTATTGATGATCTCTTTGTTCAGCTTTGAGGAGACCGGGTGTTCTCGAATATTGACTTGCAGTCTGGTTATCATTAGTTGCACATCAGACCATTTGATGTACCTATCATCGCCTTCCAGAGTAGGTATGATCTATACGAGTATATGGTTATGTTGTTCGGTCTCACGAATGCGCCTATAGTGTTCATGGAACTAATGAACCTAGTGTTCCATCCGTACTTAGATTCTTTCATGGTTGTCTTCATGGACCACATCTTGGTGTACTCTCACACTCAAAATGACCATGCTACCCATATTGAGATCATTCTGAGTACAGTGAGAGAGCATCAGTTATAAGCTAATCTCTAAAAATGCCACTTTTGGATGGATCAGATTCAATTCTTTGATAGTGTTATCTAAGAGAAAGAAGTGTCAGTAGACCCAGAAAAAGTGAGAGTAGTAGTTTCTTGGGAGCAGCCGAAGAATTTTCTTGAGGTGCAGAGTTTTCTAGGGATGCTTGGATACTAAAGATGATTCATTCATGACTTTTCATGCTTAGCAGAATTGATGACGGGTCTGACTAAGACGGGTGTGAAGTTATTATGGTCAAATTGTTGTGAGTCATCCTTTCAATAGCTTAAAGGGAGGTGGACTTCAGCACTGATACTAGTATTTCTAGAGTCGGGAAAGATATATATTGTTTATTGTATTGCTTTTGGTATCGGGCTACGAGCTGTTCTTATGCAGGGAGATGGAGTCATTGCGTACAGGTCTCAGTAGTTGAGACCACATGAGAGGAACTACCAGATGCATGATATCGAGTTAGCATAAGTTGTTCATGCTTTATGCTGTTGGAGACATTATCTTCTAGGAGAGAATTTTTTGGTTTTCACCGACCACAAAAGTCTCAAGTATATATTCACTTAGCGTGATCTGAATTTGAGTTAGTGAAGGTGGGTTGAGTACCTTCAGTCCTTTGGCTTTGAACTTTTCTATACGCCTGGGAAAGGCAATGCAGTGGCTGATGCATTGAGCAGGAGGACACAGATACATGCAGTCATGAGGCCAGCAGTGAGTGGCAGCTTATGGCTCTGTTCTCTGAAATGTATTTGGAGGTGCATGACAGAAATGGATAGAGTTTCCTTTATTTTTTAGTTTTTACCTCTACCCTTCTTGATGAAGTAAGAAGGAGGCATATTTCAGATATGTAAGGCCTAGTCATATGGGAAAGTGTGTCAGTAGAAGACCCTATTCTCAGATGGACCATAGGCAAGGATGAGATCATTCATTTCCAGGGGCGTGTATGGGTGCCAATAGGCATACGCGAGGATCTGATGTGGAACTCTCATTCCTCAGTTTGGGTAGTTCATCCTGGTGTCACCAAGATGTATCGTGATCTACGTAGTCAGTATTGGTGTCCAGGTATGAAGAGGGATGTTGTAGGTTTCATCATGAGGTGTTCTACCTGTCAGCAAGTGAAGGCGGAGCATCAATGACCAGTAGGGCTTTTTTAGTAGTTACCCATTCCCGAGTGGAAGTGGAATGATGTCACGATGTATTTCGTGACTGGTTTTCTGAGGTCGCCTCAAGGGAATGTTGTAGTTTATTTTTTCATTGACAAACTCATGAAGGTTTCTCAATTCATGAAGATCAAGGAGACCATCAGTGTTGATGAGCTGGGATGGCTGTACATCCATGAGATTGTGCGCTTACATGGAGTTCCACACTCCATTGTTTCAGACAGAGATGCACATTTTACTTATTGGGTCTGGAAGGGGTGACATAAATCTTTGGGTACATAGGAGATTTTGAGTACAAATTTCAACCCTCAGACTGATGGCTCGTCCAAGCGTACGATTTAGGTGCTTTAGGACATGATACGAGCATGCATCCTAGATTTTGGAGGTTCTTGGGAGAATCATATACCTCTTGTGCAGTTTTCCTACAACAATAGTTTTCAAACAACTATTCAGATGGCCCCTAATGAGTATTTTTACGGAAGGCCATGCTGATTACCCATATGTTAGTTAGAGGTAGGAGAGGTATCTTTGCTGGGACCTCGCCTTGTCTAGGAGACCATAGAGCAGATAGAGTTGATTCCGTAGATGATGGATACCATGCAGTCTCGACAGAAGTCTTACCCTGATCAGCGAAGATGACCTCAGGAGTTCGAGATCGGGGATCAGGTTTTCCTGCATGTCAAACTGAGGTTGGGACACCAGAGGATTAGAAGATAGGGTAATCATTCACAGAGGTATTTCGAGCCATTTGAGGTGTTGGAGAGAGTTCGACTAGTTTTTTATCAGTTTCTGTTGCCTCAGAGGTACCGGGATATGCACGATATTCAATACGTTTCTCAACTTTGATGTTACTTCTCAGACTCGTCTGATGTTTTCCATCCTGTGTAGGTTGAGTTGGAAGTGGAAGCATCTTTTGAGGAGAATCCTATCTAGATTTACGATCGTAGTACAAAGGTTCTCTATCGCTGGTCTCTTCCTCTGGTATGAGTGCTATGGCAGCACGGGTGAGTACAGAGAGAGACTTGGGAGAGCGAGGCTGATGTATGAGCACAGTGGCTGGAGTTTTTCAGTTTTTCTTCTTCTATGACACATTGCTAGGGAAATTCGGGGATAATTTCTTTAAGGGGAAAAGTTTGTAAGAACCTAGATCTTGTTTTCACGTATGTTTTCATTTTCTAGTCATTTTTTAGGAAAAGTGGTTTTTCTGAAAATTTTCGATGTACACCCCGTAAACATTTTGAGTACACGCCATGTACTCAGTTACCATAGGTAACAGTGTGCTGGTAGTGTATCAGAAATACACATGTCCATGTGGGGGTGACCTAGAGGCTGCCTAAAGGGGATTACATAAACAGCGAGTACACTCCGTGTACTTTCCTTTTTTTCATTAAACACACAGGGGTCGCGTCTAATCTCCAGATATCTCTCCTTCTATGTCTCGTTCGATCAAGAGCTCAGTACAGCTTCAGATCTTCGATGATCCCCTGAGCGAGCGTTTTTCCTCCGAATCCAACACCATCGGTTGCGTTGGAATCACTTCGTTGAGTTCTCTCTTATCATAGAGCATCATCTTATGTTTTCTCTTCTTTCATGAGTTTTCAGGGGTTGAACGTTTTATATGTTTTTATAGATCTACGGCTTTATAAGGTGATTCATGCCTCGAGGTTCACATATAGTGATCTCCCAACACCGAGTTTGGTGGTTTGTGCCTTTCTGTTGAAAGACTTTGATTATTATGTGAAAATTTTCCCAATACCCATGAACGGGGTATTGCATGTTTACTGTTTTAGCCCTATTGTTTGTTCTTTATGCTTTTATGCTTGAGTAGATGATAATTGATTGAGAATATGATGAATTATAGTTCTTTGGATCTGTTGCCTATGCATATTTTTTCTGTTTTGACCTTTGGGTCTAGTTTTCTTCTTTGGATGCTGTTTACTTTCCCATTCCTAGTATTATATGATGGTTTGACTTTTGTTTTGTTATGATATTATGGTGTTTTGTTGTTATGTTGTAGAATTCTAGACAAGCTGTTCTTGAGGGTTAACTTGGCTGATACGTTCTACGACACTTGCTTGACTTACATAGGACTGTGTGACCCTGATATATAGACCATAGGGAGAATGGAAGTAAGGGCTTACCCAGAGTGTCTTTCCTAGTTACGATGTGAGACCACATGGGGAATTGACATTGATTGCTTCCTCGTAGAGTCTGTAGTTCCTCAATGCGGGCCATAGATGGAATGTGACGTAAGTGCTTCCCTAGAGCACCCTTAGTTATGATACGAGACTATAGGGGGAATTGACTGTGAGTGCTTCCTCAGAGAGTCTATGATTAAACTGAACTAGAGTGGTTAGACTGAGTGTACTACCCAGATGGTTTATTGTACTTGTTAGGTATGACCCGAAGGGATAGGCTGTGGGTACTTCCCAGAGGGTTACCTTTGCGTTACCTGCTTTCTTGCATTACTAGGTAGGACTAGAGGGGATGGGTTGTGGGTACTTCTCAGAGGGTCACCTTTTTGTGTTTATCTGCTTGGTTAGTTGTTGCTTGATATTGGAACTATGGATTATTTACTATTGAGTACTTACCTATTTACTGTTTCCTGTATTTTTACCTACCATATACTCATTAACTATTATGCACAAATCTCTTGGTGGATGCCTACTGGGATTTAGTCTCACACCCTGTTTGGGCCAGGCTTTTGGGACCAAATAGATTATATTGTTGCTAGTAAAAACAAGGGCAATCGCCCTTCTACTTCTGGTACTTGACAGGATGTGGATCTGGAGAGCACAGAACCAAGCTTAGGCTTGCAATGTTGTGGATCTAATTACTATTTTTCTTTTTTACATGGTTTCGCACTGTATTCCAGCATTTTGTTTTGTTTTGCTGCTTTCCTAGACATATGTATCATGCATCATTTTATATATGTGATCTAGTTTATTCTATCAGTATTACGTTGTTTATTTTTGTATGATATTATTACTACTTCTGCTCTTGTATGTATTTTTTTACTTCTACTGTGTACTCTACCAATGAGGGCATAGTTTCCCCACTATCACACTCAAGGCCCTCGCTGTTATTCGATAGCCTCTGGTATTTGGGGAAATGTGCATGAGGCCATGTGACCAACCAGGTACGTGGCACCTTTGGGTGGCTTCCAGAACAGAGACGTTACACCATTAATGTATTTTCTAAGTCTTATCTAAAAGATTATGGTAATATCATATTGATATACTTTTCTTTCTTTCATAGGGTATATGATTAAACTAATTATAATTTAATGAGTATCTATTGCAACATCTCATATATATTTTGGATTACTTCATTTTAAGTCCTTGTTGGGAATATTTATCATCCATTCCATTTTTTTATAAAAAAAAATTTAAAAATTTGTTTTACAATTATAATATATATGTTTAAAGTCATTTAAAAAAAATTTGACTTCTTACTACATTGTTTTAAAGAGATCACTTTTTTTCTTTCCAAATGAGGTAATTTGTGGCCTCTCTAGAAAAAATAAAAAAGGAAGGTTAATTTTAACATGCACAACATGAACAGAATTTTTTTCATCATGATGCCTTAATGATTTGAAGTTTCCATTACATGATTGCAGTTTCATATTCAAATAAATGTTTCTTATAATTGTTCTTAAATTTATGAAAATAAAATGTTTTCAAGGAATAAATTCAATTTTACCTATGAATTGTTTTCAAGTGATCTCTCAAAATTGTTTTCCATATAACAAAATACTATTTGATGTTACTTATTTTTTACTAGTAGAATTATTCAATTATACAATTTTTATTTTTTTAATAATGGTTTATTTTTATGATGGAATGATATTTATGAAACAAAATTATATTCCATGGTTTATGTTATGAATAAATGATACTTATAAAACCAATTTTATTCCATGGTTTCTGATACGGTGGATGACTTATGTTCTTGTGGCACACATAAGTGTGGTTTTCATTGTGTGATGGGTGGGAACAATATCTCCCTCCAATGCATTGGATAAAAATTTATATCTCATGTGATATTTAATGGAATCAAGTTGAAAGGATTTATCCACTATGGGAATACGGGGAAACCATATCCACTATGGCATGACAGGGAAACCTGATCCACTATGGGAAGATAGGGAAACCCAATCCACTACAGGGGAAAAGGGGACACCAATTCACTATGGGAAGATGGGGAAAATAGGCCCCTTGACAGGAAGGGACTATGAATGGGGATGGGGGTGTGTTCTACCTGGTAGTTTTAGTCCCCATGAAGTTCACTGGTAAGTACTAGTAATCTCTCTTGACTTATATGGAATGATATTACATATTTATGTGTCTGCAAAAAAATTTCTGTTTTATTCCAATGTTATGATTTCATGGATTATGTTATTTATTTTTCTATGAATAATTTATTATGAACTGCCAATATTTATTCCTTGATTCTTATTTGGGATCATATATATGTAGGGTATGATCTTATATTTCCATGATCATGTTCTCAAACCCATATTTGCATGATTATGTTAACATGTCTCCATTTTTCAACGCTTACTAAGAATATGATCTCATGCTTTTATTATGATTTCTTTTCCCCCTATGTATAAATAAAGGACATAGGTAGGGGTTCTAAAAAGGAAGATATTTTTGAGACACATTGAAGATATTTTACCTGACTCGATGTTTTTGTTTCAAGTATCCCAATGAACTAAACTAATTAGGTCTTTCAGAACTTGTTTGTGTATTGTATGAAATATTATGTATTATAGATATAATGTCAATTTACAAAAATATTTGTTCATTGTATAGATATATATAACAAATCGGTGACCGGTATATGATATTTTTATTTGAATTTTTTCAATAACCAATTTCGCTCTGAATATTTTCATTTGTTCATCTCAAAGAACTATGAAACAATATTTGGAATATCACATCTTGTAATTATTATTGAAATATTGGTGAAAAATATGAGTTTAAATATTCAATATAACAATATTTATAGGAATCATCCTATTGTAATTAATGTAATTTTATTTCCTAAAAATAAACCTAAACTTCCCATGGTAGATTTTGATATTATTTTGTCTATGGATCACACTTTTAGTTTTTCATGTCAAAAATTTTTATAAATCCATAAAAGTTATGTTAAAAGATGTTATACTTTTGATAAAATTCAAAAAAGGTGAGAAATTAATTAGAAATAGAAGTTAATGTTACATAGTAGATGTTGTTGAAAATTCTGGAAAAAAAACAGATTATGGATTTCATAGTAGTGAATAAATATATTGATTTTTTTCATGGAGAATTTATTTTTATTATTCTTGACCCAGATGAATAGTTTTTTATTGACTTAGTTCTTTATGCTAGGAAAATTTAAAAACACGTTATTAAATGAATCAAATAGATCTATTGGAACAAAAAATAAACTAAAGGAGTTTCTAGATGAAGGTTTCATTCACCCAAGTAATTAGTCTCACGGAGGTCATATGTTTTTTGTTAAAATGATACACACTTACATGTGGATTTGAATTGATAATAGATCAATGAATAACAATAATTTTAAGAAAAACATTATTTTCACATTTTAATGTGGTTTTTATTAGATCCATAGGGCGTAGTTTTTTTAAAACTGATATAAGTTCAGGATACAATTAGTAGAAGATGAAGGAGGTACATATTCTGAAGAAAACATTTTAGAGTTGATATTGGTGCTATAAGTTTTTAGATATGTACTTTGGGATATCAAAAGTAGATTCTATATTTATTGATTATGTGAATAAAATCATCCATGAATAATTAGATAAGTTTTTGGAGTGTGTTTATTGATGAAATATTCGTGACTTATAAAATGTAAGAGGATCATGAAAAAAAATTAAGAATTTTCTCCAATGTTTAAAATATATGAGACTATATAGAAACTTTAGTAGCTGTAAATTTTGGTTGGAAAAAATTTAATTTCGATGGAATAATATTTCTAAAGATGAAATATCTATTTACCCTACTAAAATGAATGTCATTGAAGAATGTCCAAGATCTAGTGATTCCATATATATTCTTAGTTTTCTTATTTTAGAAGGATACTATTATCAGGTAGTTCAAAATTCTGCTTAATTACCCATCCCACTAACTAATTTACCTCTAAGTGGATTTAAATTCATCTAGACAAAAGACTGTGATGACTATTTCTAAGAACTAAAAAAAGATTGGTGAATGATGCAGTTTTTTTTGAACTGTTATAATGGTCAATTTGTTATCAATATTGAAAATTAATTAAATAGATATAGTTTCTTTATATTGTATTGTGATCATGTAATTTCATATTCTTAAAAACAACTAAAATATCATGATTTAAATTATCCAACACATGATCTAGAATTATCTTCAATTTTTTTACTTTAATCATTTGGAGGAATCATTTTTATCGATCCCTGGGTGAAATACATAGTAATCATAAATTTTAAATAATATATTCACTTATAAATAGTTTAAAATAAGATATAGTAGATTTATAGAAAAGATATGGGATTATTAATTTATTATTATTTATCATTCTAGAAATGTAAACCAAATATACGATGATTTGAGTCCAAAAAATAATGTCACATTAACCATGTTATGTTTGGAACATTATCCTTTGGTTAAGGATTCATTGAATTCTAGTCATGAACTTGTGGATATAGGGACTACCTCTATTTTTATCAAGTTCCATTATTGATGAAATTAAAAGATATAATTATTAAATTTCAGAAGGATGATTGGAGGTTATAGGAAATTGTGAAATTTGTTAAGAAGGATAAGTTTCCATAATTTCATATTGACAAAGAATGTTCTTTGATATATTATAAGTGGTTATGCATTCCATGCGATTCTTAGTTAATAGAAATATTTTTTATGTACAACTCATAGTTTCCCAACTTCCATTCATTCTAATAGTACCCGAATATACAAATAAAATTGGGAGTATTATTGGAGGGATGTGATAAAAATATATATTTCTGAATATACCATGAAATGTTTTACCTTTCAATAGGTTAAAGTACAATGATAACTACCAAAGGGGGTTCTTCATCCCTTGATAGTGATGAAGTGGAAATGGTAAAATGTTTCCATGGATTTTATAGTGGTTGTAGAAAATTCATCTTGAATTAATAATTCCCTTTGTGGTATTTTGACCAAATAACTAAATCATGGAATTTCATTCCCGTTAGAGAAACTATGTATTTGTATAATCTTAGATGACTATATATCAGGAGGATAACTAGGTTTCTTGGAGTTCCTATCACAATTCATCTGACCATGATCCCTAGTTCAATTAAAATGTTTGAAGAGTACATCAGAAATTATTAGATTCTAAAATAAATTTCAATACACCATTAAATCCCCAATGTGTTGTAAAATAATAATGAATAATTTAAAACATGTAAAAAACATATTTTTCTTTTTTTGGAATACCAAGGAATTCTGGATCATCATCTTTCTTTAGTTAAGTTTTCTTATAATAACAGTTCTCATTCTAGTATACAGTTGGAAATCATTAATGAATTATATGGAAAGCGATGTGAAACTCTAGAAATATGGGAACAAGAATGAGAAAGGTATTTGATGGTACAATAATCTGTTTAGGAAACTGTTGATGGGGGAAATGTTATTTCCAAAAAATTACATATTATAAAAGACATAAAAGTTGTATGTTTACCTGGAGGGAAAATATTTCCTTTGAGGTATATGATCTTATTTTTATTAAAGTATCCTTATGGAAAAAAGTTATAAATTTTGTTAGAGAAAACGTAATCTATATCCATAGATCATCAGACAATATAAAATCATATGGAATTTTGAATTATTTTTCTACCTTGTAGATTTTTCTCTAGGTTTACTCTAGGTACACAATGTTTTTATTTTGTTTGACGTTATGAATGTATGTGCTATATTTGTCACTTGTTTTGATCCTTAAAGTTTTTTATCTTGAAAAGAAACATTATTATAATAATAAAAGATTTTAGTTTCTTTATCATAGTTTTAAATTATTTAGAAACAAGGTAATTCACCAATTAATGGTTTTTTTGAAAAATCATATCATTGAACAAGTAACATGGGTGTTTGAGAATGATATAAAGGAATGATATCCCCCAATTTATAATCAGTGAATAAAATTTTGAGGATGTAATTTCTAAAATTGGGGAAAGTAAATCAACCTTGTTAATATTATAATAAGTAATTTTCATGTATTTTAAATATTTATTAATTTGGTATTCTCGGGTTATTTTCATTAAAAAATATTATATGTAATTTTTAAATCCAAATGAAATAGTTGTATTAATCTCTTTTCAAATATGGTTTTATTTAAAGATATTAATTTAAAATTATATAATTTTAATTTGAAAATATAAATTCATTTTTTCAATTAATCTCGAATAAATTATCTTACGATGAATTTTGTAGAGTTATCTAAAAAGATTGATTTTTATTGGATAGTGAAAATTGTGGATTTTGTAATTAAATATTGTATTTTTTCACGTACATAAAAATTAAAAATTTATTTTTAATGAGTCATAAAATTTAATTATTTCTATTTTATTTAAAATAATATATTTTTTAAATTAATTTTAAACATCATGTTATTATAAAAACATTTTTACATTAAAAGTTTATTTTTTTGAAAAAACAATGTTTACACATATTTTCAGTTCAATTTTAATATACATTCTAAAACATAATTGTTTTTAATTTTTTAAAATGTATGCCATATTTGGAATCAATACTTCAAAATTCTTAAAATAGGTTTCTTTTTTTGGTCAATATGAATAGTAACCACAATAATGTTTTTTAGTATTAAAGGGTGAATCGCCTAATTAATGTTACAAATAAAATGATAATGATTATAAATTGAAAATAAAACTATAATTAATTTTATTTCATGATTCCATTTCATCCATACTAATCCATCATTTAGTTATGTGTCATTTTTTCTATTTTAATGTGATTATAACATTTATACTATTTTATTTCATAAAAATTAATAAAATGTCACAAACTAGTATATAATAGCTATAATTTTTAGAGTGTTGGGTTAAACAAAGGATATATTTTGTAATTAATGTTATCTTCAATTAAAAATGGATTATATTCATGTAAGAAATTTATTTTATAATTTTTACTAAAAAAAAATTTCCTTAAAAATTTGCACAACGCTAATGTAGAAATTATTAATGTAATGAATAAATTTAAATAAATGATATTATAAATATTAAAAGTAGTATAATTTGAGATAATTAATATGAAAAAAAATATTATCTATTTTGTGATATGTTAGGGATGTATTAATGTAATTTTATTTAATTTATATTTTTAATGATACTATTAAAATCAATGTAATTAATTGATCTTAAAATTGACATTAATAATATATTATAATAAAAAATATTTTATTTACAAATATAAAATCTATAAAAAAATATTATTCTAATTTATTATGATATTTGTGATAATATTAACTACGGACTATTTAATGGTGGTTACTCCTTTTACAATAACAATATTGATCGTCAAAGAGTAAATTGTTTTAACATCACTATAAGTGTGCAGTGGGTTAATGAGGGGTCAAAACCAAATTGTAAGTGTATAATATAGAGTCAAAACATGCCTAATTATTATTTCATGGTATTGTTTTAATCCATAATCATACTATAGTAGAAATAAATAAGTTTTGGAGAAGTTGTATTTGAAAATTAATCATTATTATTTTAATGTTTTGAGAAATTCCAAGATGGTCCCTATCCTCTCTTATAAAAGAGAATATGTTCTTCTTTTACATCACACTTAAAAAATAAATTTTTCCAATATTTGACCCAATAACTTCCAAACAATCCTCCCTATATTTTAGAGACCTTATTATGGTCTGAATATCAACCTTAATTTTTATAATGTGTTAATCAAAAAAGGTTTTTCGAATATGAGGTATCCTTTTTAATCAATAATTGATATATTATTTTTTATTACATCTCATTAAAATCATCCATAACCATTAATAAATAATAATATTATTATATTCCATCTACGTAGGTTTTTTGTTAATATAAAAATCCTCATCCATCTCCTCTATGATCAAATGAAAAACAAAACTAGCATTCGTGTGAACTGCAGACTACCACCTAGTGAACTGAGGTAATTACTTTTCTGTAACCATATATCATGAATGGATTATAAATATTTATTTAATTTTTATATGAGATACCCATGAAATATTTATCATTATAAACAAATAATATGTCATTACCCTCTTTCTATTCCATATCCTAAAAATGATAACTTTGTTTGTGTGTACGTATGGACTACCAACTTCACCAAGCGATGTGATTTTTCCTCACAAACACATCATAGGGAAGATATATATAACTCTTTATAATGTTTTAATTTTATATATACTATATTAATATAATTTTTATTGATAAAATAATACTTACCTTTATTATATATTGATCACTAAAAAATATTAATATTACTACTGCATATAAATGGACTACTATCTCTATGATTATATCATAGTTGATTTTTCATATCCTTATTTCTTTATCAGTTTTAAAAAAAAATTGATGTATAAAAATTATAATTGTATCATTAATATTATCCTCTAGATGGTGTAATAATGATTAATTTTACCATAGTCAATCTTTCAAAGTAAGTTTTGAAAAATAAGTAGAATATTGTCAAAACGCCAAACATTTATTTATTTATTTATTGTACGTAACATGGTAAAACAATTAAATAAAGGAATAATTAAATTGAAAAAATATCTTAAATAGGTATAAAATTTACATAAGTTTGTTATTTAAGAAGATAATGAATGTGCATGTGGAGTTTCACTTGTGAAAAGGGGATTTCTTTTAAATCCTCTTTTGATTTTCCCTTGAAACATTATTGTCTACCAATCAAAATTTTCAATGGTAGGTATATTTTAATATATAAATAGAATATTTATAAAGTTTATTTTATATTTTTTCTTACTTTATTTTATTGGTATTTAAAACGAATAATTTTTTATAATGTTTAAATTTCATTATTAGAAAAAGAATAAAATTGTTTATTTAAACATATACAGTTAAAATGTATTTTCCTACCATAGTAAATAATATTTGAAGTATATATTTCACTAAAAGTGGACTACCCTATTAGAAGTAATGGGTCAAACCAAACCCTTCCTTGAAATTTCCTCCAAAAACATCTCTAACTCACTATGATTTGTGGGTTTCATCCAATAATATGTAATGAATACAGGGTAATTCAATTGGTGAATGTCTAGATAGAATTACCTCTCCCTAGATGGGAAGGTATGCTTCATTAAAGAAGCTCAAATCCCATATAATCCACTACACTATGTGTAATACTATCCTTTAAAGTTTAATCAGCTCTACCATCATTTTTATGATCCTATACTTCTCTGTCGTGGTTTCCTTATCACCCATATATGATAACCATATTCATTTACCAAGGACATACCACATCCTCTTCTAGAAATAGTTAATCTGGACATGAACTGTGGATAGGTATTCCATACCCATGATAACATCATAAGGCACCATCACTACTATTTAGTGATTTGATAATAATATCTCTTCTTCAAGATTCAAGTAATACTACAAGAATAAGTTTGTTATCACTAAATTCCCCCTAACTGATGTTTTCATGCTCGGATGTTTATCCATGGGCTAAAAAAGAATCTCTATGACTCCTCAACGGATGTCGAAAGAAAAGAGTGGATCACACCCGAATCTAGCATTACTGCATCTAAAGTAGAAAATAAAAAAATTGTAACTTTAATCAACATGAGATCCTCTAGGTAAAAAGTCTCAATTTCCCATAGTTTCCTCATCCCATTCCACTAGATCACTGATCCTATTATGGTCCACCTATGGGTGGTAGTGGTAATTTTTCAAATCAGCTGGAAAATCTAGATTCTCTCCCTAGTCCTATTCCAAGTCTGTATCCCTATAGACCTCCCTAATACTATTGTTGTATTTACAGGTATATTCAATCGATTTTATATTTATTAGGTTCATGAAATGTCGGAAAATTCCACACTAGATGTCCCCAAATATAACAAGAGAAATCCCACTTATCTCTTATCTAATTTGTTCTGTACTGAAATCTCAAAACATCAAACCCTCTATCCTCAAATTATCCCTCATTGAATCTCTCATAGCCAAATAATTATTTCGGTTATTGGATATTGTCTACCAAGGTCTCATATCCATGTATCCAAATACTATGACACAAATGTTTTATCTAATATCCTGAAAATATCTCTCTTATAAAATCCTTCACAAGGAATACATCATAGGTCGGAAATCCGAGAGATATTACTTGATCATGGACATCCTGGTGTAGGTATTTCACAATGGTTCATTCTTGGAATATTGGATATTTAACAGTATCCTATGAGTATTGTGGGAGGTTAGTTAACCTCGATGAATACATGACAATAGTCATGATATCCTCATGAAAATACTAAATATGATGGATGTTCACCACTCAAAACATGTATTGATAGAACTCCTACCTAAGTATATTCTCAAAAAATACTTAGTAGAGGGTTGTATCATCATGTTTTAGAGCCACCATAATCCACCATCACTATATGGATCATTATAATGACGCACTAATAGGACCACAATCAGATCAAGATATATCCTCAGAAGGAATAAAACTCAGGTAACAACCTCTAAATAGTCAACTACTATCTATGGGTATATGTTGTAAAAAATAATTAGAGGTCACTACATTTTAAAAGGATGAGTGTTACACATCTAGTGCACAACCTCAGATTGTACTATTGGTGTAACCGACTATTCAATGGGCGGTGAAACGACTAGTGAACTACCCATAAGTATATCCTCATATGAAAGTACCTACATTGAAGACTCATCTCTAGATATATCTTAATTTTTATCCTTCTATATAGTTCTTTCAAATTTTCATTAATGAGGAATCCTAAAATAATAACCACATTCCACAGTCAATGATTATATTTAGGGTGATGACTCATGAAGGAAAAGTAAACCACAACCAATTCACATATGATTCCTATAGAAATGGTTTCCTTGGAGGCAATGCTTCTGTCTCCTGATTCAACAAGAATTTTTTTAGAGTCATAGTGAAGTGATATTACTACCGCTGGACCAACGCTGGTTTCTTAGGCCTATGTTTCGATCACAAAATTCTTTAACATTTTTCAAAACATTAAAAAACAGACCTCACATCTTGAGAATTTCCGAACACCAATCCTAATATAACCACCTCAAATACCACTCTATCATGACCCCACCCACTAAGGTTCCCCTGAATAGAATTATAACGAGTGAGAGACCCCATGTCATCCTCTAATAAGATATGGTATGAAATCCAACACTAAGTTGTAATATCACACACATAGGAGACCATGCCCTAAGGTACTTGTACACAATAACACATCTCTGACTACCCATAAAATATTGATAGGTAAAAATCAACTGATAAAATAAGGCATTAAAAAATAAATCCCACATAGGATAATGAAAAAGAAAATTGGAAACCATAAAGGGAAAAATATAGGACAACCAATAATGAAAAAGTGGTCAAATCAATTAAAAAGAATGGGAATGTGGTCTTATGTAACACCTGGTATGATCCAAAATCCGTCTATTTCTCTATGATCCACCTACTCATTTATAACCTAGGACTTCATCAAAATTCCACTCATATGAATAATGCATTACATGGGCCGGAATTTATCGAGATTGGGTTTTTATTAAAAAACCTATTATGACATAATGAAATCACAAAACAAAAATCATAAAGGGATTATTCTGCTAATCATCATATAGATATTTCAATCAGAATATGATAAATATAAATAAGAACAATAAAATTGATATAATCACAATAAAACCCACTTAATTAAGAGGTGTAAATCATACAAACAACTATAGGATACATTTAAGGGCATAAAAGACATTCTCATCTGTGATAACTCATTCCATGAGACATGCTATCACTAATGGTTCTCATCCAAGAGGTCATGATAAGTTGGACTCACAAAACAATAATCATTAGAACTCCCCATGTATCATTTCATAATTAGGTGATCTCATCCAAGAACCAAGGGTATTCCATAACATACCTAGAATAACCTAATATATAGAGGATTGTATTTCGATATACATTGTTAATGAATATTCCTCAAACCCCTCGTAGGGATAGTGATGATATGATATAGGATCACACACTAGGTTATAAATAGGGATTCAAAAACTCTATGTGATACTAATCACATAGAGGGTATCACAATCCTATACTCTATAAGTAATTCTTCATTGTGCCCTTATGAGGATGAAGCATGGGAACACACCAAACTAAAACATTTCAACACTGAAATATTAGACGACCTTAACACACCATTTGATAAAATAAAATGTCTGTATTTAGACTACATTTTGTACCTCTCTTAGTATATAAGAACCCTTCAATATATGTCCCATGAGATATGTATTTCTACAAATACATGCCATGAAAATTTAGATACCGAGTGTGAATAGTATGTTCTGGAACATGGTGTGCCACCTACCTATATCCATGTACTCTAGCTCATGGTCATGTACATCTAATCATGATCATATACTATGTTCATACCTACGTACCTGGACATAGATGATCACTATGTTGTACCCATGTATTCTATTCAATCCTGGGTGTTGGGACCCTTTTATTCCCATATACACCTTGTGTACTTGTTGCACCACTAACCAAAGTTTACTTGGAATGTGACATTTTTTATAAATCATGAAATATTTTTCCACTCCACATAAACCCGAGAACTGAAAGATGGTTCTAGGTGTTGTGTGTTCTTTGAACTATATTCTATGTAGTAGATATTTTTCCAGAATTAATGACACTATATGAATCTTTTACTCGCCCTTCCACCAACACTAAATCCTCCATGAAAATCTATATCAATTAGGGATATGTGTTTGTATAAACCCATCGGTCATTGGTGATAATATTTTGGATATCCAAATCTCATCAACAATCTTCTCCCATTGTACTATTATAATGTGATGCCCAATTCATGTAACATATACTTGTAATCTGATCTAGATCTACCATTGATCATATATCACCATTGTCACATCTATAATGCTATATCAATCATGAATTTGAACCTGTGGTGCCAATATATTCTTCCAAACATTGACCACTCAACCATCATTCATCATGTATTGGTTGTTTCTCCAGCAAAATAAAATATTAACAATGAACATATGGTAAATTGGGGAATTAATTCTTAACTAGAACAATAGGAGGAAACCTTAGTTATTATTTGGGTGGGAATATAATCATTTTAATATTAATTATGAATGATGAAAATGGAATCTGTAATCAATACCAAATCCCAATAAGATAAATCTGCAACTAAATAGCATGATTGAGTGGCGAATCAATAAGTTATTTCAGTGGAAAATCTTCAACATGGGATAAAATAATAGGGATTACAAGAACAAAAAATGTCATTCCTAGCATTTGGATCGATCAATGATGAATAATTATTCCACATCATAATTGTTGGAGAGATCCACAAGCTCTTATTGGAACATTATTTTCCAATTCTCAATCTTCCCCTGATCATCATTGAATTATCCTCTAATGGTCCCACTCACAGTCCCTTGGGTAATGGAGATGACCCTTGGAATTTTCCATAAATACAATTATATAAAGGATTATTTTTTATAAATAATTATTTAAATTAAATATATTTACAAATTTATTTAATTATTATTATATCCATGATGTCAACCAACCTAAAATCTTTTTGAGTATAAATATTATTCCACAAATATGGTAAAAATGTACTCTGGATTTAGTTACAGACTCATATTTATGATTTTAGAATATTTTATGGAGTTATTAAATTATTATATAAAAACATTTTTTCATATAATATAATATATATAATATTTTTATTATATAAATATCGAGTATCCCCATGCCTTAAAACCTAATTTTGACAGAGCTACTGGCTCAAAAAATCCCATAAAAAATTTTAAAGACATTCCCAAAAAAATAGAGTCAGACGTGTTATTGGGACCAGAATTGGTAAAAGATATTGTTGAGGGGGTAATAGAGATTCAGCACCACATGTGGAAATATAAGTAAAATAAAAATATTTATGTAGATTATAGGAGTATAGATATCATGTTTGAGATTGGGGATCATAGTTTTATAAATGTGTCTCCTGGGAAATGTGTTATGATTTTTTAAAAAAATTAAAATTATCAACATGGTTTAGTGGAACAAATGAAATTATATATAAATTCTTTATATTTTATAATATAATTTATTCCACTCTAGTTTATATCAATTATTTTTTGTCTTTTATGTTTCTTTACAATGAATATTCATTCCAAATTTATATTTTTTTTATCCTTCTAGTGGTATAGTTATAAGAGAATAACTCCAGTGAAGATTTTTTTTAAAAAAAATTAGTTCTCAGAGAAAATACATAGTGAAATATGGTGATTCATATAGTAATGGATTTATAAATTAATATAATGATAGTGGGAGAAAAATTGGGATAATAAATTGATTTTTGGGAAACATTCTCATTTTTTCATGTAATGGAAAAAATTACTGTGAAATAGCATATTAAATGTAGAAGAAGATGGAAAGACCATGTAATACTGGAATTTAAATGATTATATAGACTGTAATTAGTAATTTTATTTATTTTTATTCATCAATATGTTATAACTAATTTTATAAACAATTACATTCAAAAATGATTTTTTTTATTTTAGTAAAATATTTCTCAATAAATTACCCAGTTTTATTTAAAAGATAATTTTTTTAGAAGTTGAATTTGATTCTAAATTAATTAAACTTTATAATAAAAATTTTTAATATATATTTGGTAATTTATATGAAATTTTATAAAATAATTATTTTTTAGTTAATATTGATATATACCGATTTATTCAAAATTATCATTTTTTCATTAAATAATGTAAATTAAAAAGAACCATCATATTTTTTATTTGGTTTTAAAGTTACATAATATCTATTTTATTAATCATAATAAAAATATTTATATAGTATTCAACAATTTATTTCATTTTTTATGAGTTAGTTTTTATGTTTCAAACCCCACATTTCTAAATAAGGTTTTTCACTACATTTTTCTTAATTATATTAATGTTTCTTTTTTCACTTATTAAAATTGATAATTAAAATTTGGATTATAAATTTTGAATCAGGAAGTTAAAATTTATTAATTAATTCATTTTCCTTTTTGTTCATTATGAATAGTTACCATGGTAAAAATATGTTGCCATGGTAAAAGGGTAAATTTGGTTAAATAAGATAAAAACTAAGTGATAAGGCCAAATAATATTATCTAAATAATTAGTAGATGATAACATATAAAAAATTATCACCTTTTAGTTCAGTTTTATATTTTATGATCCACATGACCATGATAGTGACTTGATATAATTTTAAATCACTCAACAATTATAAGCATGTCACTCCCAACTAATAAAAGTAAACCCCCCTCCCTTCCTCACACATATTATAAACATTAGATAGGAAAATTAAAACCAAAATATATCCCCAATATCCCTTCAGATAACCTTGATGACCCCGTAAAAGAAAAATGAAAACCATAAAAATTATAATTATAATCAACTTGATGTTTTCCAAAGAGGATGTGTAACTCAAAATGGAGTTATTCAGGTAATTTATTCTATTACCTACTTAAAATTATTTATAACCATTATGAAATAATTACATTATTATATTACATATATTGAAATTTTGTTATTATTATGGAATAACCCTTTCTGTCTACTTTTTCAACCTATGGGAATTGAGAAAATCACTCATCAATATAGGTAGGCAACCACCACTATGAAGTGATATGTTTAAATTTTCAACACTGTATAATATGGATTGTTAAAATTATATAAAATATAATTCATATGACTTTTATGAAAAATTTATGACCGTATCAATATAATATATTACATAACATATTACACTTTATATTCATAGGAAAAATATAATGTTTTTGATGCGTACATGTGAATTATCTCTTCCATGGAGTGATGTGATCCATTTTTCATCTCCACAATAATAGGTTGATTATAATGAAAAATATAATGAATAAATATGATATATAACATATATAGGATTGTATGAATGTAAAATATAGCTGATTTATTTCTTTTATATCCATTATAAAAAATAATGATTTCATTCATGTGTACATACACACTACTATCTCAATGAAATGACTTGATTCATTTATCATGACTGTCATAAATTGTTGCTTTTAAAAGTGTAATTACTATATTTTTATTATAATTATATTATTTTTATGTTTCTTATGGTAATATACACCTCACCAATTTTTCCACAATCTATATACCAATTTTTTTTGAGGTTACAAACCGAATTTCTACAAAAAATAAGACATGAACATTACCATTTTAGTAAAAAGAATAAAACGTTGTAAATATTATAATAAAGTGAATAATGAAACTGGAATAAAAAGGAAAAATTTTCTTAAAAAAGTATAAAAATGTTATATTTTATTACTTAAAATTTTATACATTAAAATAAAACATTTCAGGACTCAAGATATGGTATTTCACTTATAAACATTATTTTAAAGCATTCATTTAAAATCATTTTATTCCATATTCATGTTCATTAAAATGTTAAATGTATTTTATTAATTAGAAAAAAAAATAATTTTAAACTACTTATAAATTTAATTTCAATGGATTGCAAAAATTTTCATTTTAACTTTTACAATACAAGTGTTTTTTACTTTTGTTACCAAAGTGAAAAACAATGTATTTTTAATTTATATGAGTTGATATCATTCTACCATCTTCATAATCAATATTTTTTATCAATATTCCACTAAATTTTGTCAATATTTTTTGATAAATATCATATTGCAACTATTCTGAGAATTTTTACTTTTTATGATTTTTCAATGAAAAATGATATTACCATTATGATTTTCTTAAAATGGAAAGTGTTTTTCTTCTTATTTCAATTGAGTTTTTTAAGGGATTCATAACAAAAAGGGAATCATTGAAAATTTTTTGTTCATGATATGGTACATTTCAATTTTATATTCTGGTGAGAGATCCCGATTTAGCTCGTGATGATGGGTAAGCATGACATATCTCTCCAATACATTAGAAAATAATTTAGTCAACAGAGAAAAAATTAGGATGGTGAACGAGTTAGTTACTCTATTAAAATTAACTATGATTATTTTATTATAAAATGGGTTTAAAAATATGAACAAAATGTATGAATATGATGATCTAATATACAGATATTATTCTTTAAAAATTGATTTTTATGGAAATAATTTGATTTCATGATATAATGAATGATTAAGGATTAATGGATTCTTTATAAAAGTAATTTTTGATTAGTTCCTACATTCCTTAGGTGGAAATTATTGTTTTTAATATACATTCTAATGGGTATAAAATTTTTATTTGTGGAATGATACATTTTCACTTGAGGGAATTATCTACTTATGCTCTCAATGTTTTATTGTGAATTTTTAAATATTTTTATGCGTTTTTTTGTTTTTCACTAAACTAATGTGGTTACATTATGTTTTATATACCTTAATGAGTATTATATTTCCCAGCCCATGTCCTTGTACTAATTTCCATGGGATATTTAGATGAGTATATTTTTTATAAATTTCATGATTTTTGTTATATTATGTGCTGTCAAAATAAGTAACAGTGTTTTGGAAGAAATAATAGTATAAACATAAAACTATATGTTCTGTGAGAAAAATATATATTGGGAGAAAGTGTCCAGAATATTTTATAATTTTCAAACCTAAATATAGAAAATTCTAAACTAAAAACATCCCAGAAATATAATAATGTGTAACCGTTTTAATTATAAAGTATTTATGAGTTGTTTAAACTGTGTTGAATTATATTTCTAATATTCAGCTTCTTGACATTATAAGGAAATTTTTTTAATTATTCTTTTACCTTCCATCTACACTAGTCTTTGATGTTCATTTTTATCAAATCTAAAATCATGACACACACACACAAAGAGATATATATGACACGTTTGTGAATATATTTATATTATAATTCCATATAGTAGAGACATCATCCACTTCTACATTTCCAGACATCCCAATTCTAGTAACATGAGTATATTTTTCTTACAATAATACAATGGAACAAAAATGGAATATAAAATGGAAAATATATTCTTCTATGATGTATCTCATTCCATTAATACTATTTATACACCAAGATATTACTCATCAATAATTCATATTTATAGATAAGAAACTAATTGAAAATAAATATAATCCTCACAATCCATTGGGTTCTTAAATATCCCTCTTTTGATATGTTTTCAATACCCTTAAATATTATTTTATATTATAATTAATATTTCCCTAGTTTTTCTCCATCCATATTCCTTGAATTTACAATAAATAATATTTTTAAATAATAACTAGAAGGGAATTCATTTATTCCATCGATTAATGATAAATATATCCACTTTAGATAATGGTGGAATGAAATTTCTCTTATGAAATGATTTTTAATTTAAAAAATTATAAGTCAATAAGGGATAGTTTTTTTTTCAAAATGAGTTTAATTATTATTGATATAAATGTGTCCCAAAAATTTCTTAGAATGTGATTCCAACTCAATTTCTATTAATATGGGATATTTGTAGAATTATTATAAATAAACACATATACACATCTTCGACAAGCACATTATCAACATTCATGTTTAAGATTGTATCCCCTTTCCATATGATAATATTTCAAACAAAAAATGTTATACGATTAAATAAATTCAAGAATAGGAAAGTTATTATCATACCTCACTTCACCATTATCCCTTAATTACCAAATTACATATAGTATTAATTTTTTTTAGTTTCTCATCATAACATACACTTGTTTTAAGAACTCTATTAACCACCATAATTTATGATCTTCATACACTATAAGAATTATATAATATATCAAGAAATATTAAATAGAGGAATCATTATACCTGTTAGATAATTCGATGATAAAAAAACACTCTATGTCATATCGAAATCATATCATTATAATTATATTTTTATATTTAGCACCATTAGTTACATGGATAAATGATAAAACAATACATAGAGAAATATTGTCTATTTCTAAATATCTATAGTGATAACAACATGTCTTATAATTTATCATAAACCAAGATGCCCTTTTCTTTTCAGTTCTCTCTCTATAATAACTATTTATATATTCACATCCTCTAATTTTTCAAACATAATCCACTTTGGGTATTTTTTTCTTTCTATTATATTCTTATAATTATTTATATAGAAAATAGTTTCCTAACATTATCTAAAAAAAGATATTTACTCTTTTTATTTCTCTACATTAATAGTATTTTCCAACCATGTTGGCTATTTGATCACATAGTCTATATGGACATACCCATTTTTATTATTGTGTAGAGACTCATTTGTAGAGTATATTTTTTATAATATGATTTCATTGGTTATTTTACCTTCCTCATGAACACAACCACTTATCTTGGTTGATATGTCATGAATTTTTTATTTATGAGTCTAGTTTATTTCCACCTATCACATAGCTTGTCAGTAATTTTCTATTTATCAACATAAAGAAACCTAACATTATAATAATCTTCAATGAATTATTCCAGTCTAGTATATTTATTTATCTGTTATATTAATTCAATATTTTATGATTTTTGATTTATTTTTTCAACATTTTTATTCAGGTAATTTTTACTAAATTCTATGATGAGGTCATTTATATAATAGTAATTGGTTTTTAACATCCATGGTCTTATATCCTTTATATAACTCTACTTGGGTGTTATTTTTAAAATAGATTTATTTTATTTACATCCTAAGTATATATCATCATTATTTATCAAATTTCTTTATTGTTTTCATCTTTATATAATTTATAGTACATGATTGATTTATTCATATCAGCACTCTTAACCAATATGTCAACTTATATAGAAATTATGACAGATCTAAATAAAGTATAGAAATTTGTTCTTAATATATATATTTACTCCCATATTATACTTTGAATTCTTATTCTACTCAATTTTTTATTAAAAAATTAGGTGTAATAAAAATTGATTTATGATATTTTTAATCATAATGAATTGATTTTTTTTCAACACTCAATTTTATTATTCCAAAAACATTAGCATATCTAATAGTATACAATATACCATGTTATTTTCCATTATTTTTAGTCTATCTAGATTTATAATATTACTATTATTTGTTGTAAACCCTACCTTTTAGGATCTGTAAGGGGATATTTTAATCTTTCGCATGATCTTGTGAAATCTCCATATAATGGTAATTGTTTTGGTATTTTTTACTTGTGAAATTTTTTCGAAAAATTAATTTAAAGAATACAACATTATTTTAAGAAACATTGGTACAAAAAAAATTATATCCCATGGGTTATCTTCTTTAGTTAATTAATGTGTATATATTCCTGAATGATTTGAATCTCCACTTTAATCTAACATATGTACTTTTTCATGTAAGAATATGACCATAAAATCTTTGTATAATCATGTCATATTTTACATGTTTGGGAATATTTGAAATGTGTTTCAAATAGCCTTTTCAATTTTATATCCAAATCACACACATCAACATGATGGAATTATTTTCATCCTAATCTAATTTCATGAATTATTTTCACTTTCTTTTCTAATCATTAAATTGATACTCAAGAATCATGCAATTTATTGAAACTAATTAAAAAGATCATTAATTCTTTTTGATTTGACATACAATTGACCATATATGATAAACAATCATTACATTATGAGTCTCTTTAAATTTCTTGATCTTGGTTTCATTTATTTTTCTAAATATGGATTTCTCATCAATTTTTTTTTATAATTCTGCACCTTTGTTTTTTTTAATATAGATCCATAAAACTATTTCCTGTCTTAAACATATATTATGTGAATTTTTTCACAATTTAAATATTAAAACACATTATAAGAATTTATTTATTTTTCCCAAATACTTAATAGTGAAAAAAATCTCACAATATTATTGCATATTATAGATAACTTTTTGGTTTCATGTATTTGAGGAACAATTACTTAGGAAGTATTTTATAAAACATGGGAGGAATTATTTAAAATAAAACTTTTCTAAACCCTCTTATAGGATCTTAATATGTTATAAAAATATTCTTAACCTGGTTAAAAAAATATAAGAGATGGGTAAGATAAATGGATCAAAAAGGAAAAACAAAGTATCATTCCATCATGTGTTTTATTTTAATCATTTAAGGAAACAAGATCATGGATGAATTTCTTATTAAAAATAACCTAGAGCAATATGAGTTTCCTAAAAATAGTAAAGGTGGGACCTATAATCTAAAAATAACTAAAATTTACTATTTTATAAGATTTCATGAGTAGAATGAAAACATTTCATAAGATAATGTCATCATATATTCAAATAATCTTAAATGTATTTCCACAATATAAATTTGGACATCATAATCATCAGTCAAGGATCATAAACAAGGAAACATATCATAGTGATATTAGGTTAACATCAAATAAAACATGAGAATAACTAAAGGATTAGTTATATCATAAAATTACATTTTGGTATTAGGTTAACTTCTAATTACCAATAAGCATAAGTCAAGGCTCCCCATCAAGGAAAAATAACATAGCTATTTTAGTCTAACACACCATGCCTTATATAAGTCATCTCATTTTATGTAAAAATTACATAATATATTGGATTGATATCTTAAATTACCCTTTATATTCATATCAAATACATGAATTTGTGTTCCCTAATAGGAAAACAAAAAACATATAAAGAATAAAAATGATAAAACACAACAGAAATATGTGGGTTTTATATCCTTGCCTCAATGAATAATCGATGTATATGACATAAAGATTCATAAAATAAGATGGAGTTATATAATTTATTATATTAATAGTTTAATAAGTTAGAATTGGATGTAAACATTGATATTTATCAAAGAAAAACTAATTTTATGGGTAGGATAAGTATGAATAGAAAATGAACCACATTGGGGACACTTTTCAAAATGAGTAATGGATATTTTATGGAATAAAATATATTATGTTTTCTTTTTGAATATAAATGAAGTAGGATGATTTTATATAAAACAATTTTGGTTTTAAAAATCTATTCATGGGTAATAATTTTCTTTGGAGTCTTACTTTATCTGAAATAATAAGTGGGGAATTTATTTTAAATTATATTTATATGAAATAATTAATTGTTAAGGAAGATAAAATCATGTGTAATAGTTAAAAAATAATTATAATTAAATTAAATATATATATATAAGGAATATATACAAAAAAATATGGACAAAATACATGATTCAAATATATAGGAAAATAGGGGCATAAGTGAATAGATCATGCAACATAAAAATAACATGGGTGGTTTGCAAGATCCATTTTTATTTTTTAAAATCCTTTTTTATTGAAATATTATACCGTGAAAACAAATGATGAAATAGTGTCTTGAAAAGAGAAGTAAAAAATATAACATCATCAAGAGAAAATACATAATTAGGTTTTCAAATATAAAGGATAAAATTATCAAAAAGTTTAAATATGTCTATATAAAGTCATTGTAAAATGGGATGAGAATTAATTTTTAATAAATTCATACTTTTGGGGGGAAGGAATTCATGAAATATGATTATTTTAATCAAAATTTTCATTACCCGAGAGGGAAATATAATTTTAAATATGTTATATTTTGGTGGAAGTGATCGTGAATATTTTTTAGATGTTCAAGATGAAATATTAAAACTAAGATAAAATGATTTTGAGGTACCAAAAAAATACATCACCATAATTTTTTGAATTGAAAAACAATGGATGGTAGACAATAAGATAGATTTAAAGATAACTTTCATTTCATCGATGTTTTGATAATATAACCTTTCATCTATATATACAAACAAAATTAAAATGGCGGTGAACATAAATCAAGGTATAAGGAAACTAAATTATGATTAAAAACCCTTACCTTAGTTCCTGATTCATTCTAAAAATTATTCATCAATCCTTTAAAATTAAGATAAACTTGTTTAAAATTTTATAAATATCCATATGCATTTATATTTCATATTATAAAATCTATATATTTCTATATGTTATTAATTAACATTAATGTTTTTATTTGGGTCAGTTACTTAATGTTGTATGATCAATTACTCGATAACTCTCTTTTTATATTGAATATTCTCAAATGTATTATAAAATAGAATCATAATATAAATAATTTTAGATGATTATGTTATTTATTATTCAATTAGTGAAAATTAAATATAGCTCCATTGGTTCCAAAATTGACTCAAATAAAGAAAGGTTCCTTGATATGTTTATTTAACATACAAAGATTTAATATATAAGCTTATTATTAATATTACATAAAATATTAAAAAAATTATCATAATAAAATTCTAATAGTTACATAAATATTATTTTTATACATTAAATACATTTTAAATTTCATCCATATTAATAGGAATATGTAAAACAAAATACATTTTTTGGTGGGGGAGGTAGTCCACACATAACCAAAAAACACTTTCATGTTCCAAAAAATGGGAGGGGTTAAAAATATAAAAAAAATTAATAATTTAATAATATTATTAAGGTAAAAATATTTTGTTTTTTATTTAAATAACTCTATTGAATAATCCATAAACATACTTTAGGAATATAGAGCCTATCATTTATAGATGTGGTAGTTCCCACAATCCCATGAAGTAATATTCAAATTTTGAACTATTTTTTCTGAAATAAGATGAATGATATTATTTTAGAATAATATATATAAAAAAATTCATATTATTTATGTTATCAAACAATAATTTATAGATAATGTTTTATGGGTTATAAGAAATTTGTGGTGAAAATACTATTTATTAAGTATCACTTATATGGAGAGCTTGAACATTCATGTAGAAGTATTCTTATAAATGAAGGGATCATGATAAAAAAGAGATTACAGAGGATTATGAACATATTATTAGATTATAGTTATGTACTAATTTTATATATTCATTATGAAAATTATAAGGGATATGTGTGGCCTAAAGTTATTTATGTGAACCCTTTTATAAATCATGAAATGGGAAATTTTTTGGATACAATTTATTTTTAAATATTGAAATGAAAATGTTCACAGGTTAATGGTTCCAAAATCTTTCCAAAATTAAGTGGATAGGGATGGCATCAACATGTCCTCACTATTTCATTTTCAATGGTTTTCTGAATGTTTTGTGACATTTACAACTGGATTTTTATACTATATTGTTTTGTTTTTACCTTGGAATATAGTTTTTTAATATGTTTTTTATGATTTAAAAAATATAACATAGCCCATATTATATACTTTTTTTGTGATGATATTAAATATATAATTTATTCAATCAAATAAATTTACAAAAAAATTATTTTTCATTAAATTATAAAATATAATCTATTGAAAGAAAATTATTGATAAAATATCTTTTAATCATTAGGTGTTAAAAATTATATATAACATTAACAAACAAATAAATGGGATATAATATATTTATATATAGGTTTAAAATTTACATTAATTTAATCTTTGATAATTTATTACCTTATTTTATTATATAAAATTACACAATGTTAATAAAACTATTCCTTTGAAATAATAATGATAGCAGTGTCACTTTCATTAACTTTTATCCTATTTATTTTAATTTTATTAATAAAAAATAGGTATTATTATATAATATGAAAATTTTGATCTAATATATGAAATCCATTTTTGTACAGTTAATTTCTACGTGTGAAGAAACAAATTTCTAATATAGGAAATTATGAATAGTTTTTTAGAGTAAAACATTAATTACGTTTCCAAAACAATGATCTTGGGTTTTATAAATAAAACATAGTATTTAAAATTAATTTATTTTTATTTATAAATATATATTATTTATTTAATTAATTAAAAAATAATAATTCAATCATGTATTATGATAATGTTATAAATTGTTGGTTTCATTTAATTCAGTACTATATTATTAATCACCTAAAAATCAATTACATTACAAAAAAATCATCATATAATATTTTTTATGATTTATTAAAAAATCATGATCATTTTATCAAATTAAAATATAAATATTTATAAATTTTTCAATTAAATTAAGATACAACATATATTAGTAAAAAAATTGTAGAAAAATAAGTATTATATTTTAGGTGTTCATAATATTTTGTCACATAAATTAATGAATATATTATTTTTAATAAATACTAATAATATAAATTATCATTATTTATAAAAAATATTTTTATTCTATTAGAAAATATACAGAATGAATATCTATATTTAGGAAATATACATTATTAAGAAAAAAATATCTTAAATTAAATATATTTATAATTAATTGTTTATGGAATAAAAATTATATTTTAAATAAATCTTAATATTTAATTTTTTATTTAATTATTATAAATTATTTATATCATAATAGTAATTTTTATATAAAAATAAAATATTTAAATTAGTTGTCATATTTTTATCTCGTCATTATTATTTCTATTTTTTTTATTTTACTCATTACTAAATAATCATAACTAAAATATATATATTTGACACATGTTTATCAAATATAAATTTATAAAATGAACATATTAGAATACACCATATTTGAAATGATTATATTGATAATGGTTATATTCTATTTTTATATACCGGATTAATAAAATCTTCTTAAATAACACTTCTAATTTTTATGGTTTTCCTTTAGATAACACAAAAAAAATTATCTAATAATGGTATTCATTTTCATTGTACGATTGATTATACTAATTATGATTATAAAAGAATACAGTGTTTCATGGGAGTATCTAATTCTAATGATATTGTTATTTTAAATTAATTGTCTCCTATTAATTTATTAATTGGAAATAATCATAAATGATGTGTAATAATCAAATCCATGTGAGAAATGGTTTCAAGTAAAACTGTTTTAACGTTACATTATAATTGAATAATATGTTTTTAGCTTGGTTCATATCATGTATGGCCTAATATCTAATTGAGTACTAATTATTTTGTATAAGTGGATGAAAAATATTTATAATTAAATTAATAAAACTGCAGGCTCCTAAACCATTGGGAGTTATATTCTCCTCCCCCAAAATAAATCATTTCGGACAATTTTTATTATCAAATGATATTGAAAACAAATTTGGGTAACTAAAATTTATTCACGAATCCTATTATAATTTATATATTAGTATAAACCCCCAAACCATAGGGAACATATCTATTCCCTCATAATTTTATTATACCTAATATTGTGTTTTTATATAATTGTTTGAGCGAAGAGTATTCCATTAATCATTCACAAATTAATATACTATCATAGGTTGATACTAAATGTGATTTCATCAGTCCATAAAATAATTTTTTTCATTGACTGGAGAGAACAAAATAATTTATGAAATTCATAATAACTTTATCTAATGGTTGTATAAAAATACTCTCACAAAAGTTAATCCCATAGACCATGCAGAATATTTCAATTCCTTCGATACAAAAATGAAACCACTGGGTGTTTTTCAAATAAAAAAAAGTTGGTGAAAACATATGTCACAAACTGCCTTCATCAAGATGAGAGAAGGGATGGAAGGTTTCCAGACCCTTCCTCCTTCAAGGTGATGGAGAGATGATGACCCCCGAGACCTGCCTTCAATAGGTCCCAGAGTGGTGACTAGAACCAAGGGTATAGAATCACACACAAGATGGAAGGAATTACCCTTTTTATTTAATAGGATTGAGAGATAAGATAGTAACTCCCAACAACACCAAAAGTGGAAGTACAGGTAAATCCAAAACAAACCATTCTTATATTCAAGTTCCAAATGTAAATTATACAAAAGTAAAAGAAACCCGGAAAAGAAGTACCAAAATAAAGAAAAACAGCTACAGAAACTATCCCAACGTCTGAACAAGTACGACCATGCACGATCCCTGAAGTCATTCTGGAAAACTGAAAACGGTTTTATATACGTAGGGTGATCATACATGTATACTCAGTAGGGAAAACCAAAAGCTCTCTTTCATAAGTGGGGAGGAGTTATAATTCCCTGTGAGAAAATAAATAACTAAAACACCTAGAAAGGAAAACTACCCACCAAAGCCTCACCAAGGCATGCTCTCCAAATAATGCATGTCAAGAAATATAAAAGTAATAACACATCGATGTATGGGTACCCCGCGCCACTTACCCACTGGTTATTGAAGACATACTATGCATCGAACCTCTCCCGCTATTCTCACCCCAGTCCCACTACCACACCCCGCCCGCACACACCTAGGCCACAACCACATATCTCGACTACAAACACTTGGGCCACAACAACCACGCATAACCATGCCCGCAAACACCTGGGCTAGAACAACTACTGCCACACCTGAAGAAACATGGGCCTCATCTCGAAGACAATTGGAAAACAACCTACCCGCACACACATGGGAAACCACCAAAACTTTCATGCCCGAAGAATCTTGGGCTAAAATGGACCTCAGGTCGTCACAGCCTGCCCGATGAGTCTTAGGCTATTTGTTAAAGGGAGCAGAAAAGGAGTTAAAAACTAGACACTCTAAGGAGTGTTTGTAAAAACACCCACCCCCATGAAATGGGGGAGTTCGGCACTAGGTTCTCAACTTGGGTGGGGCACGAATAAGAAACATAAGAACTACAATTATATAATATATATAACAAGAACTCATCCCAACCTGGAGTTCCAAAACCAACTTAAGCCCAAACACCCTTGTTACTATTCATTCACAAGAAACACAGAACCTGCGACCATGTCACCACTCATCTTGGGAAGAGATTCCCCATTGAGCCCGTTTTTTTAGTCATGTTCAAGTGATCCCATTTAAGTAAATTACACACTATTGGGCAACTAAAAGGCATAACCACAAGCCAGAGAAAGAGAAACACCCTAACAGTAATTTAAGCATTCACACCCGGTTCTCTTGTAAAGTCACAACATCAAAGGGATATGTGAGATCCCTCAAAGTACTGGAACCAAACCAAGCCTTGAGATACAACCCCTCACAGCTTCAAATTGACAACCAACAACTGTTCCACAACAGAGGATCCCATTCCAATATACATCACCCCATAAGCATCAAACGGATCAACACACCTACTACCAAAGTAGAGTAGGGAAACATCCATGTTCAAGCACATCATTCATTAGTTTCTTCTTTTGGTTGGTTAACCAGGGTGACCGCACAAGGATTGATGTTAACTGGGAATCCATTTAACTAACCGAGTTTAGTTTATTAACAAATTTCCATGTTACAGTCCTTTAATCACGACGGAAGACAAGGTTTCATTAGTGCGCAAGGAAATACCACCAATGACTATGATTTTCAATGAGCATAAGCCCATACAGTTCACAACATATAGAAATTATAAAATAGTATAGTAGAATTGTCAAATGTACCCAATCATTATTTAATAGTAAGTTTATTATCTTTTTTAAGGATTGGTTAAATTCATTCCCATAGAAACAGTGGCGTACCCACCACACATGATACACAGTAAAGAGAGATGAAGGAAAATCCCTACCTGGTTGATCAAGGATCTAAGTTCTTCTCCACTCACCAAGAACTGGGGATGTGTGACTTGCGGGGGAGGAACGTGAGGGACTCCAAGGGTGAGAAGAAATTCTCCAGCACAGGCACACCACTTGCCTCAGGAAGGGGAACTCCAAACTCACAAAGAAGAAAAGGAGACTAGCCAAGAGGAATAAGAAATCATTTCTAGAATGATATGAATATGAGATCTTGTTGTTACAGGATATGGAATTTTGAATGGATATAATGTCTAATCTTGGATTCACCACACTTTTGGGTGGTTACACACGATGGAATTAATTTTCATTTAAAAATTCTCCTCGGAGAGGTGGTCATAATGGCTATGTGTTAAATAGTTTTCTTTAACTATAAGGAAACATGTAACAGGGGTGGATATAGAAGGTATGGGGAAGGGCGTGACACTGAGTAAAAACCACACGTTTTGGTAAGTTAAGGGTTTCATGAATCTTGGGGGATTTTTGATATTATTTATGGGATTTAAATGGGTTTTAAAGGGGGCAGTAAATAATCTTTACGTCAAAAGATATGTTGCGGGAGAAGAAAAGTCGGGAACTAGAAAGGAACAAAGACCGCTCAGTGAGGACACGTTTCCACCATCACAGTGCACCCTCATGGTGCCACCGTCACGGTGCCACCCTCACGGTTCCACCCTCACAGTGCTACTGTCACTGTATCACCATCACAAGGCCACTGTCACAGGGGAGCCATGTTTTGGCAAATTAATGGACTAGGTGGGTCTAGGCCATTACATCAGATACCTATCAAACTATTCTCACCCTCGAGAATCGAAACTAGACCCAAAGAAAAGAGGGGTTCCGAACAACCACCTCAAAAGATACCTCTTAGGAGTGAACCTCATCGACATCTAGGAACACCTCTCCCTCAAGTAACAAGGAAACACTTGAGGGTCAAATTGTCCAGTCATATGGGTTAGGGAGTTTCTTCCTCCATGTCAAGATAATATCCGCTTTGGGTGGAACTGACTCGCCCTCACGGGTTTAAATGCATCCACCTTAATGTGTCTTGATTAGGGATCAGGTCCTCACATCCCCATAGTTAGGACTCTTCACACACATCCGTAGAATAAGTAAAATTTCATGTTTCATAGTTGACAAGGTAAAGTGTTCCATCACAAAAAATACAAACAAAAAAGAAAAAAAAACTCAAAACATCTCTGGGTACTAGGCACGCATCTGTGTCTCCCGTTTCCAGGTACTTTCCTTGAGCCCGCCATTCCTCCACAACACACGAACCAAAGTAATGTTCCATCCATGGAGGACCTTCTCCTTACAATCCTCAATCCTCATTGGTCTTTCCACAAAATTCAATCCGTCCTCGATATCCATTTTACCTAGTCGAGGATGTGTGAATCGTCGTGTAGATATCATCGGAGCAGAGACACATGGAAGAAATCAGGCAGTCTCAGTAGCGGAGGTGGTAGCGCTAGATGATAAGCCACTTCACTAACCCACTGTAGCACTTAGAATGGTCCAATGAACCTGGGAGAAAGATTACTCCCCATCCCGAACCTCTATTTCCCATGCCGAGGGGAGACCTTCAAGAACATGCGGTCCCCGACCTTTAACTCCAGTGGTCTCCTCCTATTATCAGAATATGACTTTTTTTAGTCCTGGGCCACCTTCATCCTCTCCCATATAAGATGAACCTTCTCTGTCGTGCTCTGTACCACCTCCAGGCCAAGAACACCTGCCTCCCCGTCCTCTGTCCCGCACATGGGTGAGCGACACGGCCTCCCGTTCAAAGATTTGAATGGATCCATGCCAATGGTAGAGTGATAGATATTGTTGTAGACAAAATCCATCACAGGAAAGTGTCGTTCACACGATCCCCCAGAGTCCGGATTACAAGCTCGTAGCATATCCTCCAATGTCTAGATGGTGCGCTCTGTCTTTCCATTTGTCTAGGGGTGGAAAGCAGTGCTAAGATGTAGCTGGGTGCCAAAATCGTGCTGCAATCCTCTCCAGACCCATGAGGTAAACCATACATCCCTATCCGAGACTACGGATCTTGGGACTCTGTTAAACTACACCACCTCATCCATGTACCTCTGTGCTAGGGCATCCACCGTACTTGACTCTTTTATTTCCAGGAAGTGGGCTGATTTCGTCAGTTGGTCCACCACTACCCAGATAGAATCTCAAACCTCTTGAACTCTCGGTAGTCCCATGACGAAATCCATCGAGACATCATCCCACTTCCACTCAGGGACGTCTAAAGGCTGCCACAAACCCCCTGGGATGCAGTGTTCATCCTTCACCTGCTGACACACAAGGCACTTTCCTACGAACTCTGCCACCGACCACTTCACCTCGGGCCACCGGAACTAACCTCTCAAGCCCCAATACATTTTGGAAGCTGTTGGGTGTACTAATAAGGGTGAGTTGTGGAACTCACCAAGAACTCCCTCGTGCATCATCTCCAGGACAAACAACTTCCCTCTAAAAATCATCTGATTCTGGCCATCCTCCTTCTACCCTTCTGGATCATTTCCATGGTTAACCTGGTCATGCATTACTTCACTCTCTATGTCACCCCACTAAGACTCCTCCACCTTCCGTAGGAGGGAGGATTGCATTTTCATATGAAACAGACAACATCTACCACCATCCTCCCTTACATCCAGGGGTAGGGCATCCAACTCCTCCATCACCTTCCAAGCATCTGCCGACTCTCAAACCGCATCCTTCTGCGACTTCCTATTCAAGGAATCTGCCGCCATGTTCCCTTTTCCAGAGGTGTAGGAAATCTCAAAGTCGTAGTCCTGAAGGAACTCCATCCACCTTTTCTACCGTAAGTTCAGGTCCCGCTGGGAGAAGATATAATTAAAGCTTTTGTGATCTGTGAGGACCACGAAGCACTCCCTGATGAGGTAATGCCGCCACAACTTTTGTGTGAACACGACCGCCACAAGCTCTAGATCATGGGTGGAATAATTACGCTCATGGGTACGTTACTGTCTAGACCCATAAGAGATCACCCCTTGTCGTTGCATCAGCACACACCTGAGGCCTTGTCCCAAAGCATCCCAGAACACCTAATACGCCACCCCTTCTTCTAGAAACCTCAGCACTGGGGAACTTACCAACATATCTTTCAGATAGCTAAATGCTACCTCGCACTTCCCATCCCATTCAAAAGTCTGTTCCTTCTTGGTCAGAGGTTTCAAAGGTGCTGCAACTCGGGAGAAGATGGGTACGAACCTCTGGTAGTAACCTGCTGGTCCAAGGAAACTATGAACCTCTGCCACATTCCTGGGTGCTTCTTAAGAAACAACTGCCTCGACCTTTCGATGGGTCCACTGTTATTCCCTGCTCGGACACTACGTGCCCAAGGAAGTTCACTTCTCGAGTCCAGAACTTGAACGTGGACAATTTCCCATAAATTTGGTATTGTCGGAGGACCTCTAAAATCATTCTCAGGTGCTTAGTGTGATCTTCATCTGACCTTTATTAGATCAGGATGTCATCAATAAGCATGACGATGAACCAGTCTAGATATTTCCAGAAGACGTATTTCATGAGCCCCATGAACACAGATGGAGTGTTCGTAATGCCAAACGACATGAACAAAAACTCAAAGTGACCATATCTTCACCTAAAGGCGGTCTTCGATATGTCACCCTCTTTCACCCTCAGCTGGTGATATCCCGACCGCAGGTCAATCTTGGAGAACCAACAAGCTCCCCTCAGCTAGTCAAAGAGATCGTCTATCCTCGAAAGAGGGTAGTGATTCTTGATCGTCACCTGATTTAGTCTCATGTAGTCTACGAACAGCCTGAGACCACCATCTTCCTTCTTTGTGAACAAGACTGGAGCACCCCATGGTGAAGCACTTGGTCGAACAAAACCTTTATTCATCAGATCTTCAATCTGAATTCGTAACTCCCGCAACTCAGAGGGCACCATCTGGTAGGGAGCCATCAAAATTGGACGAGCACCAGGTTGAAGGTCTGTCCAAAACTCAACATCACATCGAGGGGGTAGAGTCGCCACTTCTTCAGGGAAAACATCCATAAACTCATTGAAGATCCCTGGGACTTATACCATTTCTGCATCTGGTAACTCCACTAATAGTTTAGCTAACAAGGAAAGGAGGGTCTCCACTCACCGGTTACCTTCCTGGTAACCCCGCTCGCCGATGAAAGTCACACGTCGGCCGCCCAAGTCTGTAAACATGATCCTTCCTCGGAAGCAGTCAATAACGGCACATATAGAGAACAACCAGTAAATGCCTTGGATGACATCATATAGATGTATCTGCAACAGTAGAAGATCCCTGATTGACTGATGTGTCCCTATTATCAGTCTACACCCTCGACAAACATAAAACAAGTCTGTCTAACCTCCCACTGGTGTACTCAACACTAGGGGCACTGGAAGTCTCTCAGCATCTAGACCCAGAGCACGGGCCAGACTAGGCACAACAAAGGAGTGCGAAGCTCCGTTATTGAACAAGTCATAGGAAAGAGTTTTAAACAAGCTGATCGTACCTCGAATGACTTCCGGCCCTACTAGAGCTGCTGCCTCCGTGGCGTGTAACTGCCCACACCCAGCTCCCCTACCCCTTAGCTTTCGGCCGCATCCCCGACCACACCCTGATAGAGGTCCCTAAGGAGTTCCCTATGGTTGGCCTCCTCCTGCGATGTCTGCCTTGGAGGATTGAGAGCTCGTTGTCCCTACTACTACTGCTGAAAGGGCCTAGCTAGAAACTGTTGCGGCTGGGAAGGGTGTTGCACTAACCCACCCCCATTGTACTGTACTCGGTTCGGTCACTGATTCCAAAGGTTCCCATGGTAGCCATAGATGAAGCATCTCGGTCCTGGGCCCGAACAAAAAGGGCGAGGAACGGAAGATCGGAACTAGAACTGCTGGGGCATGCTCCCTACTGGTCGAAACCTAGAGGTCCCTAATGCTAGAGGCCTGCTGCTGACAGCCTTCCCCTTCGATGAGCCTAGCTGGATTCCCTCTCACGATACACCTCACAGCATGTGCATCCTCTCCACCACTTCAGCCTTTTTCTGGACCTCAAAGTATGTCGGTAAGGTGAAAGGAGTAACAACATACTGAAGAGAAGGTCGAAGTGCCTCCTCCAAATGTCTCACCTGAGACTCCTCATCTGGAAAGAGGTCTAGAGAAAAGAGGAGGATATCCTTGAACTTGATTCCCAACACTCTCACTGACATAAAGCCCTAGTGGAGGGAGATAAGTTATTGCCTCTTCTCATCCTTCATTGTGGAAGAGAGGAATTCTTCCCTGAACTCCCCCTCGAAGTCAGTCTATGTCACCTAAGCCTCCCTCTTATACCCAAGATAAAGCATCAACCACTGACGCGCAGCTCCCCGCATCTGGCTTACAGCCAGAGGAACCCATTATTCTGTCGGATTTCGGATTAAGCTGAAAGCTATCACCAACTCCTCTAGCCAGCTCTCTATCTCCATGTCTGAGATCCTACCTTCGTACTTCCAGAGGGTCTTTCGCTGAATGGAATGAAGCATAATCTACCACTAATCATCCTCCTCCTCTCAGTAATCCCTCTATCAATCATCCAAATCAACCTCTTGGGCCTCGATCTCCCGTACTACCCTTGGTCGTTGTCCGGTATCCATTGCTGCAAGGAAAACAAGGAATGCCTAAGCCCGAGTATTGTAGAATATTTTTCTTAAATTTTCTTAGACTTCTTATTCATTTTAAATCCCACAAATACCCATGAAACACAAGAACACAAGTCATTATGATGCATGTACCTTTCCTAGGGTCTCTACCCTGCAATCAGTGTAGCCTCACTTGGATGATTGGTAGGGCCAGAGTCCTTGTATCGGATCACGGGGGGCCCTAAAATCCCATGTCCTAGCCAATCTTCCCTAGCCTATTTCAGGCACCAAGATTGTCTAACACTGTTTCCCTACCATCCCATGCAATCCTCACTATGCCTAAATCCAAACTCCATCCTATCTCTCAACCCTCCTCCTCTGATACCATTCTGTCACGACCTGCCTTCACCAAGATGAGAGAAGTGACGGAAGGTTTCCATACCCTTCCTTCTTCAAGTTGAAGGAGAGATGATGGCCCCCAAGACCCGCCTTCAATAGGTCTTGGGGTGGCGACTAGCACCAAGGGTATAGAATCACACACAAGATGGAAGGCATTACCCTTTTTATTTAATAGGATTGGGAGACAAGATAGTAAATACCAAAAATACCAAAAGTGGATGTACAGGTAAATCCAAAACAAACCATTCTCATATGCATGTTCCAAAGTAAATGATACAAAAGTAAAAGAAAACCCCAAAAAGAAGTATCAAAAGAAAGAAAAAAAGCTACAACAACTGTCCCAATGTCTGAACTAGTACGACCCTGCATGATCCCTGAAGTCCTCCTGGAAACCTGAAAATAGTTTTATATATGTAGGGTGAGCATATGAGTATATTCAGTAAGGAAAACCAAAAGCTCTCATGAAGAAGTGGGGAGGAATTCTAATGCCCCGTGAGAAAAGAAATAATTGAAACACCTAGAAAGGAAAATTGCACATCCAAGCCTCACCAAGGCACACTCCCCAAATAACTCATGTCAAGAAATATAATATTAATAACCCATTGATGTTTGGGTACCTCGCGCCACTTCCACAAGGGTTATTAAATAAATCCTATGCATCGAACCTCTCCCACCATTCTCACAGCAGTATCACTGCCACACCCCGCCTGTACACACCTGGGCCACAACCACACATCCTGCCCGCAAACACCTGGGCCACAACAACCACGCTTAACCACGCTCACAAACACCTAGGATAGAAAAACTACTGCCATGCCCAAAGACACCTGGGCCTCATCCCGAAGACACTTGGGAAACAACCTACCCACACACACCTGGGCAACCACCACAACTACCCTGCCCGAAGAATCTTGGGCTATAATGGACCTCAGGCCATCAATGCCTACCCGATGTTTCTTGGGATATTCAATAAATGGAAGAGAAAAGGAGCTAATAACCAGCCACTCTTAAGAGTGTTTGGAAAAACACCCTCCCTCGTGATATGGGGGTGTTCGGCACTAGGTGCTCAACTTGGGAGGGGTGAAAATAAGAAACATAAAAACTAAAATTATATAATATATATATAAATCAGTCATCGCAAACTAGGAGTTCCAAAACCAACTTAAGATCAAACACCCTCATTACTATTCATTCACAAGAAACATTGAACCCACAACCATGTCACCACTCATCCTGGAAAGCGATTCCCCAATGATCCAATTTTTGTTTTCATGTTAAATTGATCCCATTTAAGTAAATTCTTCACTACTGGGAAACTAACAGGCATAACCACAATCCAGAGAAAGAGAAACACCCAAAAAGAAATTTAAGCATTCACACCCGGTTCTCTTGTAAATTCACAACAACAAAGGGATCTGTGAGATCCCTCGAAGTACTGGAACTAAACCAAGACTCGAGATACAACCCCTCACAGCTTCGGATTCACAACCAACAACCGTTCCACAATACAGGATCACATCCCCATACACATCACCAAATAAGAATTAAATAGAACAACACACCTACTACCAAAACAGAGTAGGGAAACTTCCAGGTTCTAGCACATCATTCATTAGGTTCTTCTTTATGTTGGTTAACTGAGGTGACCACACAAGATCTGATGTTTACCGGGCATCCATTTAACCAACCGAGTTTAGGTGATTAACAAACATCCATGTTACAGTAATTTAATCATCACAGAAGACAAGGGTTCATTAGTGTGCAAGGAAAGACCACCAACGGCCATGATTTTCAGTGAGCATATGACCATACAATTCACAACATATAGTAATTATAAAAAAGTACAGTATAATTGTCAAACGCACCCCATCATTCATTAACAGTCTGCTTATTATCTTTGTTAAGGTTTGGTTTCATCCATTCCCACAGAAATAGTGGCATACCCACCCTGCATAATACACAGTAAGGAGAGACAAAGGAAAATCCCTACCTGGTTGATCAAGGATTGAAGTTTTTCTCCACGCGCCAAGAACAGGGGATGCATGACTAATAGGGGAGGAATGTCGGGGACTCTAAGGGTGAGCAGAAAGGCTCCAGTACAGGTGCACCACTTGCCTCGGGAAGGGGAACTCCAAACGCACAAAGAAGAAAAGGATACTAGCCAAGAGGAAGAAGAAATAATTTCTAGTGTGATATAAAGATGGGATCCGCTGTTATGGGATATGTAATTTGGAACGGCTATAAAGCCGGATCGTGGTTTCACCATGCGGTTGGGTGGTTATTCATGATGTAATTAATTATCTTTTAAAAAATCTACTTGGAGAGGTTGTTATAATGATTATGCATTAAATATTTTTCTTTAACCATAAGAAAATGTGTAACAGGGGCGGGTCTGAAAGGTATGGTGAAGGGCGTGACACTGAGGAAAAACCACACGTTTAGGTAAGTTAGGGGTTGCCCGAATCTTGGGGGATTTTAGATATTTTTTATGGGCTTTAAATGGCATTAAAAGAGGGAATTAAATCATCTTTACGTCAAATGATATGTTGCGAGAGCGGAAAAGTCAGGAACTAGGAAGGAACGAAGACTGCTCGGTGAGGACACGGTGCCACCCTTACAGTGCCACCGTCACGGTGGCACCCTCACAGTGCCACCTTCACAGTGCCACCCTCACGGTGCCACTGTCACGGTGCCACCCTCATAGTGCCACCATCACAGTGGAGCCGTGTTTTGGAAAAGTAATGGACCAGGTGGGTTCGGGCCATTACAACTTACATGAAAATTTACATCTAAAAATATGTAGTGATTAATCACTATCAACATAAATAGGAGTCATTAATTAGGATCTTCCTCTTACATGATGACTAAGAGTATTTTGGTTCAATTTCTCCACTTAACCCCTTAGATTAGATCCTTAGCTTTGAATTTGACCAAATTATGCACATCTATCAAATAAGGGAAAAAAATAACCCTCATTCCTCCCAAATAAAACAATAACAAAATCATTAACAATATTCATTAACTTAAATATTCATTCACATAAATCTTCCTTAATAATTAGAAAATAAGTTATGAAATCATTAACATTATTAAATTAAATTTTAATTATTCACTTGAGTTGTCCATATAAGTAAAACCATATTTTTTTCCAAAATAATTAACATAAATAATCATTTTTATTTGGAATCATGTTTCTTAATTCACTTCTTTTCCATTAATCAGACATCTCTTAATTCCTTTGAGGATTATCCCTCAATGTATCTTTACAAAATATTGACATAAATGAAATTAAATTTTAATTACTTCAACATATTTATCCCAAAAACATCCATGAGACTGTATCCTTCTCTTATTTGATGTTATTAGAAACTCGTCTATATCCATAGTGATGATTGTGACTCTAGATTGAAATTTTTGAATAATGACAAGGTTCTTCAGTCCATCACTTTTACAATTAGATTTCTCCATGGGAAAATATATTCACTATATATGAAATCCATTATTAACTTGAATAATTATGGATTCCTTAATAACCAAAACAAAATGCGTTCAAAGTAATTTGTGAATAAATAAAATCATAATAAATTATCAAAAATTATCTCATAAAATATACAACAAAAAATGTATTAATCTTTAAAATAATCATATTTGATTTCAAATCAACCAAAATAAGTATTTATTAAATTTAGGATTCATTAGGATAGGTTCCCTTATACTCCATGATAATGAAAAATAAGATGTTAAATCCTTTCTAATTTATTTTACAGAAAATGTGATGAACGAATTCATATTCGTATTGAGAGTCTAGCCAAGCGTGTTGTCTTATTAACACCCATCAAGCACCATGTGAAGAGAAATATAATACATGTCTAACCTTTTTTGGGGTGATTAACCCTAGGTGAGTCTATTTTATATATGCATACACTTTACAATTTAATTCCTAATGAATTTAAGAATAATACTTTTTAAAAAAATTATTTGTTTATAATTAAAAACAATATTTCCATTCAATATTTTATGGAAATTATAATTATTTTAGAAATAATCCATATAATTTTGTAATTAAATCTAAAAATACATTATTAGTTCATAAGTGGAATGTTTCATCAAAATCACATAAGAAAATGTATTATAAACTATAGATTATTACTCACCATGGATAAAATAAATCAATTAAAAGTGACTAAAATAATTGGGGACAACATATATAAAAGAATAAAATCATCAAAAATAAAAAATATCTTTGATCCTTTCCAACCATGAGAATTACTAATAGCCAAAAAATCAATATTAAGTATGATCACTATGAAAGGATAAATAATTATGAATAATATATAACATGAAAAACAATTACCTTCATAAGTGAGTGAAATGAAATAATAATTTAGTGTGTGTATATATATAAGAATTAATTATGGTTGTTATAAATATTTTACATGATAATATAGACATTCAAAATATATTAATTGAATATATGGTAATTTAATCTATTATCATTGGTTGTATATCCAGTAGGTATGATGCTTCCATTTTTGTAGGTTATAAATATAAAATAATATAACTCAAAATGAAATAAAAATATGATATTAAAGTATTAAATAAATACATATATTTGGATTATGAATATTTTTTGATTAAAATTTCATATGATGTATATTAAAAATTAAAATAAATATATTAATAACAACTAAGTAGTAAAATCAAATTCAAGCATATAAATAATTAATTGTAATGGAATTTTTTAATGTGATTTTATTATAAAAGAAATATTTCTTTTTTTCATTGAACCATTTTGTTATGTATTTTTTATTTTATCCAAATAGATTTAATTTTCCACATTTAAGGTATTATATTTAAAAAAAGTATTATTATTTATATTAGAAACTAATATGATATAATATTTGGAACACTTAATTAATAATTACACCATTTTTCAATAAATTTTGTCACACATTATATTTGGTATTTTTATTAAGATGCAAAATTTATAAATACTATAATCTAAATTATATATATATATATATATATATATATTTTATTTATCCTGGTAATATATACTAAATATTAATTTTAATAATATCCAAAAATTATTGATTTTTAGGTTAATAATGAAAAATTCAGTTTAAAAAAAACAAATTGATTACATTATCTGTATTTAAGTATCAATCAAAAAAATTAAACCATTTTAAAAAAAAATTATTTCATAACTCTCTTTTTAATTGTTAAATTTTTTTTTGTTTTATTTTATGTATCGTTATTTAACATTTTAAAATTTAAGTTATATATTTTTGAAAAAATTTAATTTTATACATTTTACATTAGTTTTTAAAAAATATCTTTTATCCCTTTTAAAAATTGAATTAAAAATTGATTTAAAATTTTTAATAATTAGGTCCAAATAATATAATATGTATAAATTTATTTTTATCCATAATAGATAAATTATATTTGTAAAAACCAGTTAACATGTGAATACTAAATTGGTAGAAATGAGTAACTTAATAGGTAACGATTTAAAATTGTTTGAAAATTGTTTAAATTGAGTTTATGAGGTTTTCCAAAGAATTATCTATTATATCATATATTATTTATCAATTTTGGAGAAATATTCCTTCATGGTTAGTTTTTATTATTGAATTGATTTGGTTATTAAAAAAAGTGCCATTAATTTTTATATATTACAAAGGCACTCCCCTCATCACATCTCATTACACCAAAACCCATAAATTTTATCCCCAAAAGATTCCAAGACCTATCCTAAATAATCAATGAAACCATAACATTCTCCTTGTATTCTCAAAATATCATAAATTAATGGTGTAACACCCATTACAATCAATATTTTCCCAAACTGAGGTATAGGTTCCTAACTTAACTTTCTTATGTACATATTCCACATATTCATATTTTTCTTTCATAAATTTCATTCAAACATATATAAAAGGGAACATTATTATTTTCATTATACTAATAAATTATTATAATTATGGAATATTCTTTAATAACAATTATGTTTTTCCTATGAAAAATGAATAGAATATTTGAGTGTCTTCAGACTACCTCCACCACAATACATCATGTTACCTTTTTCATAACCACCAATCACAGCTGGTACTAATTTCAAATTTTATTAATATGTGTGATATTTATAAAATATTATAAATACATAAATTATAAAATAAGATATTCATTTTTGTCTTTGAGTAGAAAACATTCATCAACCATGCGTACGTGTAGAATACTGCCTCCATATAATGATTGATTTGCATTTTATATCTCATCATTGCCTTATGTGTATATTGATAAGAATTATTTGAACTGATAAATATATTTTTTATGATATCAATAAGGTTATGGTCTGAACTATTTTATAAACAAAAAATGATATGGTCAAAAAATTATAATTTATAAATAATTCATAAAAATCAAGTCTACATAGAGGAAAAACTTTAATTAAAATTATGTATTTTTATCTTATCCATTACATATTCATATAATTCTATTTATAAGTTATTAGAATTAAATGTCATGTAATATATTTAGTTCAACATAAAACACCTATTACATTCATAATGATCTTTTTGATTTAGTGTTTTAGAAAATCAGGACATAATTCCAAAAATTTAACTCAGAAGAAGACCGATTAGGTACTATAAAAATAGTATCCATTTCTTCCACAATGAAAATCATTTTAATAAAAACAAGAAATAGTTTCATGAAATTTCTTCTCAACATTTATCTTGTATTTTTATTTTCTCATACAAATCCTTAAAACCTATCAAAAACGTTTTAAAACTTGGGATGAGAAGATGAAACTCGATATGAGATATAAATATAAGGATAAAAACAATTATTTCATGAATACTAAAAAAAATGTGAAATAGTTTTAAAAAATAAATACATCTCACCAAAAAATTATCATATAGTTACTCTGTCAAAACTCGAGATTCCCATAAAACATAGAAAGCATAAATAAAAACATAAAAGTAAATTGGGGAATTAATTACATAATATTTTATCCCACAAGAATTACATATGATTTATTAACCACACAACTACATTATAATGTAACCCTAAAAACTACCTTATGATGTAACCCTGATATCTACCTTATCGTGTAACCATCACAGTTATACATAGAGAAACCATATGGTCGACCTCTAATATAAACACACTCACTGCATTTTATGGGAGATATAGGTCCCACCATTAATAATAAATAATTCTAAATAAATAGAACATAATCATAAAACATTATTACTTATAACATAAAAACATTCTTTTTGAATTTGGTAAAAATATAGAAATTTAAAAAGATGATTTTTAAAGAGAATTCTATTATATTAGGTTCGTCTTAGTTAAATTCATTCAAACCTCTTGTTGAATTGTTTAAAGAGTGATATTAATATATTAAATAACTATACACATGTTTACTATACCTTATATGAAAATATTATGTAATCTTTCTACCCTTTTATTAATAATTTTTATTCATTTTCGTTGTTTCTAGTGTGTTCTTTTCATGGTTTCCATGGTTGGTTCGTTATGAATTTTGTTGTCAAATAAAATAAAAACTCCAAATGTGGAGTTGAATGGTTTTAATATGTTTCCACAATTTTATATGATAACATTTATCATTTTTATTGCTTATGTTAGTATTATTTATTATAGAAAACATTAATAAAAAATATTTAATTTACATTGGTGGGTTTTATGACCATTACAAATATATATCATTTAATTCAAATTCATGTTTATGTATTGTTTCAATAAAATTAAATAACCTATAATTTGTAGAATAAAATATTATTTAACCATATTAAGGGTTTTATGAATATCATTGAAAGACGGAAAGTAAAATGAAAATGTATTGCCCATGGTGGTGGTAAATCAACACATCACAGATGATGCTCTTGTTTTTAGAATAAAATGGTGAGGAGAAAAATATTGAGGATACATTTTTACATAAACATGATAAAATAACAATATATATATAATATAATTTAATTTTCTTGCCACTTGGACAAGGAGAGGATATGAGGCAAAAATAGATGGAAAGAAATTGAAAATAAAATAAAATTAAATTAAAAAGGATTTCACCTCTGGAATTATCCTCTTGAGAACCCTTTTAAGGCCCTTGGTTTTCACTATTTGGTGAGACCAGAGAGTCATTGACATAAGGGAGATAATTGGTAAGGGAATTGGAAATAAATGAAGAAGGCTATAAGGATTTTAGGTGTGTGGAGAATAGGTGGTGATATGTGGTATTTATAGTAGAGGAGAGGGGTGTTTTCTCATTATTATATTCATTATATTATTATTTTGGCTCAAGAATATGAATAGTTTGAAAAATATAAATATATATATTAACGTAATGAAATATAGTTCTATATTATTTTCATTACATTGTAAATAACTCATGTAATAGAGTATTTGACTTATAATTTAAATATACTATAAATTACAATATTTTACTATTCAGAAAAAATTCAAATATTTCATAAAAATACCAACAAATCACCCTTAACATTTTTTTTATGTGTAGAATTAAAAAATAAATAAAACATTAGGAAAATAATTTTCTAAATATGAGTCATTATATTCATAATTAAATTTTAATTTATTCAAAAAATACCAATTTTAAACCTATATCTAATTTTATAACTGTTTGAGAAATTAATCAAGGTATCATAAAATTAGCTTATAATCATTAGAAAAAATATATAAATTTATGAATCTATTTTATGAATTTAATTTTTTTTAAATAATTATATTAATTACAAAATTATAAATAAAACATTTATGTTTCATAAAAAATACCATCACTTAATTTATTTTTTTAAAAAACAATTATATACTTATTAAATGATATAAATATATCATATTTTCACTTATAAAATGTGTGAATTTTATGTATCTACCCTAGACGAGGTTAATATTGTATTTTTATATATTACATAATTTTTATAAAAATCACTTATTCCATTAAAATGTTATAAGGAGTTTTACTATTTAATTCCAAATTGAAAAAAAATAATTTTATAAGTTACTAGGTCATTATATTCTCTCTAACTTTAGAAAATTGTGTTCTCGCAATTTTCATTCACTTATTAAAAAATTGAATATGTCTTTCTCTCATAGAAATTTTATATTAACATGTTCATTCTTGATCCAAGTTCTTTCTCTACAAAACCATAACCTGGGGAATTACCTTATTCTGTAATACTTTCTCTATATGATTAAGAATATAAACAACACTTTCTTCATAATAAAGGTTATCTTGTAGCTTAACTGCTTCTAGGATCAACACATGAGATTGATTTGGAACATAATTTCATAACAAGAAAACATGAAAAACATTGTGTACTTCAGATATACTTAGAGGCAAAGCGACTAAGTAGGAAATTGTTCCAACTTTATCCTAGATTTCAAATGGTCTAATGAACCATGGAATCAGTTTCCACTTCATACAAAAATGCATAAAACTTCTCAATGGGGAATATTTGGTAAATAATTGATCACCTGCATTGAATTAAAAGTCTTTTCTTCTATTTTCATCATAATTTTATTCATTCCCTAATTTGTTTCTCATGTTTTGTTGGATCATATTTACATTATCATCCACTTCCTCAACTAATTTTGTTCCCATAAACTTCCATTCCTCTACATCAACCTAAAATGCTGGAGTTAGAAATCACTTTCTGTATAATGACTCAAAAGATTCCATATGTATTCTGGAATAAAAACTATAATTATGAGAAAACTCAACTAAATAAAGATGATGATATCAACACCCTGTATAGCCCATTGAAGAAGTTCGAAGCATATCCTCCAATGACTTAATTATTTATTCAGATTGTCAATCCGATTGAGTATGAAATGTTCTGCTAAAATTTAACTCAGTTTCCAACAACATCTAAAAGCCTTTCCAAAAGTTATAAGTGATCCTCTGATCACAATCAGATACAATGGATATGGAAAATCCAAGTAACATAACTATCTTTTTGAGGTAAAATCAACAATGTTGATCCAATGACATAGTATCTCGAATAGGAAGAAAAGGAGAATATTTAGTGAGTGTGTCTAAAATAACCTAAATCACATTATTACCTCAAGAAGTCATCAGTAGTACCACAAAAAAATACATGGTTATATTTTCCCATTTCAACTCTGGAACTGGAAAAGGATGAAGCATCCTCGTTGGTACTAGTATCTCTACTTTAAATTATTGAAAAGTCAAACATTTCATTGTAAAATCTGATATATTTATTTTTATTCCATCCCACTAGTAATACTCTTGAAGGTCTCAATAAATCATAGTGATTCCTGGATAATTTTAAAATGGAGAACTACGAACATTAATTAACAAACCTTTATTCAATTATTAATCATAAGAGACACATATCTCTTCCCAAATATAAAAACCTAATAAACATCAATGTTAAATTCAAGAAATGTACCATTTTTAACCAATTGTTCATTTTTCTATAAATCTTGTTCTTAATTATATTCTCTCTAAATTCTGGATGATAGATTCCACTACATTGAAACATGAAAAAAACATAGGAATTTACCACACACAAAACATCTAATAAAAAATTCATCAAGTCATTAATCTAGGGGTCTTATTTTAAATGTAACATTCTTACTGATGCATGTTGTTTTTTACTAAATAAATCCACCAAATTTTTTTCTTTCAGATTATGGTATTTGATCATGAAATAATAATCCTTTATCATTTAAATCCATCTTAACTTCCTTATGTTTAAGTCCTTCTAAATTAATATATACTTTATACTGTTATGGTCAGTATATATTTCAAATTTGGATAAATCTTAATGATGCGACAAAAATTTAAAAAAAATCATAGCTTATAATTCTAATTCACGGGTGGGATAATTTAATTCGTGATGATTCATTTTTCTTGAATCATAAAGAATTACTTGATAATTCTATATCATAATTCAACAAAGTCCCTTAAATTAAGCATCATGGTTTATGAAACACTCACTAATTTTTTGAAGGCAAAAAAAATTGGAGCATTCACTAGTTTTCATATCATTTCCTAAAAACAAACATCACATTCCTTTGTCTAAATAAATTTTACCCATTTTCTTGTAAACTTAGTTAGAGGTCTAGATAATCATGAAAATTCCTTAAAATATTATTTTTAATAACCTACTAATCCTTTAAAAATAGGAATCTATGTTACATTTTTGACTCTTGGACATTCATCAACCACTTTTTTAATAGGATAAACTATTATTCCATCCTTATATATAATTTTCTCAAGATAAAGAATATATTTTAATCCAAAATCCCATTTTCTAGATTTCTGTATAACATATTTTCCTTGATATTTTGAAGAAAAATCCTTATATATTTTTTGTGATCCTCTTAAATTTTAGAGAATACCATAATATCATCAATAAAAACAACAAAAAATTATCCAAGTATACTTAAAATATATTATTCATAAGATTTATTGATACATCAGGGACAATTCTTAAACAAAAGGGAATAATAAAGAACTCATAATTTCTATATTTATTACGGAATATTATTTTTGGAATGTGATCCTCCTTCACTTATAGTTGATGGTACCTAGATCTCATGTTAATCTTTGTAAATTTATGAGCTCACTAGATAATATCAAACAAGTCCTAAATATGAGTAAATGGATACTTATTCTTAATAGTAATGTTGTTGAAAACTCTATAATCAATGAAAAGTCTCATAGAACCATATTTTTTTTAACAAAAAAATAGGATCACCCCATGGTGAAGTGGTAGGATGAATGAATCCTTTATCATGCAACTCCTATAACTTTTTTTTAATTCATGAAGTTCTACTTGATCTATTCGTTAAGGGGTGTTTGAAATTGGATTAGAATCAGAAAAAAAAAGTAAATAGTAAATTCAACTTCTAGACTAGTTATAACACTGGGAAACTCATCAGTAAAAACATCCAGGTATTTATTTACCACTGGAACATCATTAATCTGAATATATTTTCAGCAACATGAGAATGAATATTTTCATTTCCATATTTTAACAGTTTCTAAACATATTGATATGTTATAAATTCTGTGGGTTTATTCTTGTATAAAAAATGTAAATCTTTATAAAAACACCTTATTTGTCTTCCCAATAAATCAGAGCATGATAAATATAATGTTAATCCCTACAGAGAATAACATCAAACACTACTAAATGAAAAAAAAAATTAGGTAATGTATTCCCATAGACAACAATAATATTATTCTTATAATTAATCTTTTCTATAATATTCTCCCCTTCAATTGTGACAATAAGTTTTTTTCACATTTCTTGAGGTTAATATTTCAATCATAACAGAAAATTTCTCAAAAATAATGATGGTAACCCCGTATCAAATAAGACATTATAAAAATTTGAGTAATCAAATAAATTACTTGATACCACTTCATTGGATGGAACAATATATTTTGATGTATTATAAATGGATCTTATTATACCTTCTTGCCTATAATATGGTTACTTTCCATCATTGAGATCTTTCTTTTGGAAGTTATTTTAATAATGAACAATCTCACCACATTTAAAACACTTTATAGTTATCTTATCAAAATTAATATTAAGATCATTTTAATTACAATCAATATATATATGTCTAAAATTACCACATAAAAACACTTCTTAGTTTTGTTAATGAATTCCCTAGGTTTATTTTTACCGCACTATTCATAAATTGGAAAAATGAATTTTATACATTCAGATTTCTTTGATTGATTCTTACCCATTTCTTAATATCTAGGAAATTTCATCTAATTATTTTCAATGTGTATGTAATCATCATAAAACTATATTTATACCCTCTCAGTACATTGGAAATGTTTCTTTAATCTATATAATTCATGGGAGGCTGATTCCATTTTAATTCTTGGTTTTAATCTTGAGTAAAATAATTGATTTTATTATCAATATCCTGAATAAGATTCGATGTATTCCTCGTCTATTGGGTGAATTTTTCATTATACCCAACCATTGAATCCTCTTCATTTTGTTTCAATTCAAAGAATTTCTTTTTCATTCTAAGTCAAACCACCTTAAAATTTTGAGGAAAATATTCTTAAATTCAACCCATTTCAAGGCATTTATTTCTTTTATATCCTTGATATTATTTACCATTAACCACTATTATTTAGCTTCACCTTAAAAATAATAAATAAAAATACTAACCATTGGATTATCTACAAAAAAACATGACATCAAATATATTTTTATTAGATTTAATTGATCTTTTATCCACCACAGTATTAGAAGATCCACTAAAATGAAGTGTGTGTTACCTCATAAAATGTTCAAATATCATCATGTTCCTTTATGGTAGTTTTGGTTGTTCTCTTGCATGGATTCCACTTCCATTTATATCATATATCAACAAATCCATCACTATAATAAATTTCTCGGTTCCAATCCCCACCATTCCAGGATGAAGATTCAAAAATATATCTTTCTCTCCACCCTTCCAGGTATGGTTTCCCTATTTCTTCTATGGAAGACCATTATTAATAGGCATATCATATTTGAAAAAATAAGGTAATATTCAAATTCTATATCATTTAAACACAATTATAAGGTTATAATAATATTTGGTATTCTATTAAAATCATCCTAACACCTAATTTTAATTAAATCATGTTATGATACCAACTATATGGTATCATCCATAAACATTACATAATATAGTTTGTTTTACTAGATTTTTTGAATTCCCAGATATATTTTCAGCATAGAGTTTAATAAAATTTATAAATAATTCATAAATATTAACCCAAAAGAATAAAAATTGGTAACTATAAAAACAATATCTTTTCTTTAATATAAAATATTTTAATAAAAACATGAAATATTTTGGTGAAAAGTTTTCACAACATTCATCTTAATTTCTCCTTGTCTCTAACCCATCCTTAAACATTGTGAAAAACATTTTAAAGTGTGGGGTAGACGGAAAATGTTATTTAATGGACATAAAAAGAAGTAAACCATTAGTCCATGAATGCTTATAAATATATGAAATCATTTTCATAGATACATACTGTTTTCCTAATATGTATCATATATTTACTTTGTGAACACATGAGATTTCCATAAAATATAGGAAACATAAATAAAAACATAATTTTAACATGGGGAATTACATACTTGTTACCGTTATAGATACCATATTATTTTTAACCCTCCTAGCTACTATACAATGTAACCCTCACCTCTACCTTATGATGTAACCCTCAGGGCTACCTTATTGTGTAACCATCACAGTTACACTTGGAATAACCATACAGTCAACCTCCAACATAAACAAATCCAATGCATTGGAGGGAGATATAGGTCCCACCCTTCATCATAAAAAATTTCCAATAACCATAAAAGTATCATAAAAAATGAATGCTTTCATCATAAAAACATTCCATTTGATTTTTTTAAATTGACATTTAAAAGATTATTTTTAAATAAAATCCGTTTACCTCAAGTTTTTCATACATAAAACTTGTTAAAAAATATTACATAATGGTTTAAAGAGTGTTATTAATATATTAATGAATTATAATAGTGTTTATAATACCTTATACGACAATATTGAAACAACATTATACCCATTTATTAATAATATTTTCTTATTTCCACTGTTTTCGGTCAGTTCTTTTCATATTTTCCATGGTTAGTTCATTAGATATTTTATTTTAAAATGGAAGAAAAAATATAGATTTGGAATGAAATGGTGTTAATATGTTTCAAAGATATGAAATTAAACCATATTTCAATTTTTTCTGATAAGAGGATGAATCATTAGATAAAACATTAATGAAAAGGATTTAATTTATTTTTTTCGGTTTTTATGATTATCACGAATATATGTCATTTTATTCAGTATCATGTTTATATATTCATTCCAAACTATTAAATAACATATAATAAATATAATAAAATATTATTTAATTATTCTTATTTTATGACAATCCTTGAATGCGGTAGATGAAAATGAAAATGTATTGTCCACTATTGTAGTAAATCGACGCATCATAGATAGTGTTCTCATTTTTAGAATAAAATGTAGATGAGAAAAGTATTGATGATGAATATTTTCATCAAAATTAAAAAATCACATTTTTTTATATGATACTATAGTTTTCATTATACTTGGATAAGAGGATGATAGTATATAAAATTAAATTAAATTAATTTGAAAAGAAAATAAAAGAATATAGAACAGTATTTTATCTCTTCAATTCTCCTCCTTGACAACCTCCTTATAGACCTTGTATTTAGCCTTTTAGTAAGTCCATTGGGTGTTGGAATTGGGTAATAGTTTTAAGAATGGAATTTGGCATAAATTAATCATGATACAAGACTTTGAGGTGTGAGTAGAAGAGGTCGTGAGGGGTGGCATTTATAGTGGAGGAGACAGGTTTTCTCTCATTATTATATTTATTAGTTTATTATTTTGGATCAAGACTACGAAGAGTTTTAGAATTTTCACGAAATATATTAAAATAATTAATGGTAGTTTGATATTCTAGTTATTACATTAGTGATGTCTCAAGGATTGGTGAATTTATCTTATAATGTATATATACCATAAATTGTCATATTTTACTATTCATTACAAATTCATCTATTTCAGAAAAAACAAAAAATCACCCAAAATATTTATTGTTTTTTAGAATTAAAAATTAACACCATTTTAAGAAAATAATTTATTTAATATTTTAAATTTAATTTTTAATTAAAATAATAATTTATTTGAAATATACTAATTTTAAAACAATAACGTATTTTATAAATAAGCAAATAATTAATTAACATCTCATAAAATTATCTTATAATAATTAGACAAAAAATATCTATTTAATAATATGTTTTATGAAAATTATAATTTCTAATTTGTTATATTAATTTTTAAATTGTAAATAAAAAACTTTTATGTCACAAAAATACCAATATTTCATTTATCATTTTCAAAAAAATATTTACATATTCAATGATATAAATATATCCTAAATTCACTTATAAGATACATTAATTTTATACATACTCTCACAGATGAGGTCAAAAATTTATTAGTATAGATTCATTAATTTCTATAAATATCACTTATTTCATTAAAAACATATAATTAATTTAACTAGTAATTCCATAATGTAAATAGATTATTTTATAAGTACCCGAGTTGTTACCACATTAAAATTATTATATATCACAAGTAAAAAATAATAAATAATATAGTTATGCTACATGTGTAATTATATTACAACCAAATCACCTCAAAATCATCCATTAAGCATGGTACGTAAATGTTTTCCAATATCTGATCACATCTATTAAAAATCCATGAAATTTTACAATGGATGATTCGGAAAAAATAAATAATAATCTAACATGATATACTTTAAAAAAATGATTTTATTATTCTAGAACAGATACATCAATATTTATCTCATTACATAATAAAAACCATCCATAGATTAATAATCATCTAAAAATGATTATTGTCAATTCATCATCATAGATACATACTAAAGCACTCATGAAAGAAAATTAAAACAACATAAATTATTATACTTCACCCATTGTATTAAATTTTATCAACTTGAAATTATGAAATTTTGGAGAGAGAAAAATTACAAAACTATAATTTTGAAACTACTTCAAAACACTCAATATTACCCACACATAACATCAGAAATATTTTTTAAAAACAAGTCTAAATATATTGAATAATTATAAAAGTTTTTTTATAAATGGTTATATATATGAAAAATGATTTAAAATTTATGATTTTAATATTTATGTTTGTTACAATGGATCTTAGTGTGCATTAGACTATATAGGGAAACAAGATAGGTTTTTCTATGCATGAAATTTATCTTCTTCAAGTCTATTTTTAAATATTCACTGTGATACATTTAATAAAGTGTAATTACTTCACAATGGATTTATTTAATTATATTAATGTGGATTAGATATAAATATTGAGTAAATTATTAAAATTTATTTTTATTCAATAGAAAATAATTTTGGAAAGGGGTTTTTATTAAAATGGTACTTAAATAGTAAGGATGTTTATTGAAAATAAAATATTAAATTAATGGCAATTTCCAAAAGATAATATATCTTGGGAATTTTTAATCCTTCTAAAACCCCTCATCTTATTATTTTGATATTAATTTGATTTTATATGTCCCCTCAAAATTTATTTTCCCTTTACCTCATATTTTATGTGAGGTGTTCTTTATAAGTGTAACCGGACATGTCTCTTCTTCTTGGTCAAGAACTTCCCATTTTTCATTTTTGATTTATTAGATTATCTTTAAAAATACATTCTCTGGTGCTTAAAAAATCTTTCATAATTGGGTTTTATGCCAATAACTGTGACCTAATTTCAACCATCTAGAACATATACCATATAATTGAAATGTTATATCACTTAAATAACCAAGGACCTATTATGTTTATAATTTTAGCGAATTTATATAGGCTTTTACATAACGTTATTCATTCCCATAAATGATTAATTTTTTTCCAATATTCCCTGATTTTTAACTCCCATTTTTTCCTTTGTCATCTCTCACAAGGTGTCATTAAAGGCATATCTTTCTAAACATATTTATTTATGACATAGGGAAAACAAATATAGAAATGTGAGCTCTAACACTCATTAAGGGTAAATATAAGCATTGGTAATTGAATATTTTTAGTGATAATAATATAAGAATAATGGTATGAAAATATAATCAATATAAATGATGATAACATGGAATAATTCATACATATAAAACAATTATTATAAATCATCAGACATGGAATAATGACTTAACACATGATATGATTCGTATATATCAATAACCATAATACATGTGAAAAAAATCCTTGAGTAAATGATCTATTATAACTCATTTTCAAAAATGATATGATGTGATGATATATTGAAGATTCCTTCCCATATGAACCTTACAATCACTCTAAAAAATGGAATAATCTACATGGTAAATTTCAAATATGTCTTAAGAGAAACCTATCAAGAGGTAACTTTTTATTTTTACCCAATATATTGTAGGGCTATAACAAAACCACCCATTATTAGTTTATATCGAACCCATACATCATTGGTCAGTAATTGAAATACCCCTAAATGATCCAATATATTTCCATGTACCATATAATGGGAAACAATTATTAGATTATATTTATCAATATAAAAATCATCACTGTTCTTTCATAAGTTGATATACCTAAGGAAATGAAACATGTTCGACGATAATCACTTTGAGACAATAATAATCCCTCAAATTAATGATGAATACTTGTATCTTTAGATAATATCATCATTACAACATAATTAATATTATGGGTTGGTGTCCTTGATGAATATAAATACAATTAAAATATCCTTAAAATTTCTTGGGGAAAATGAACTTTCCTCTTTCAAAATAACATTTAAAAACTAAAAAGTATGAATATTATTTTAAGTATTTTCATTTAAAATAAAATTGAAAATTTTAAATTAATGCTAGAAATAAATATTATTCATGATGTCATAAAAATGGAGAAGTTTTATATGTTAAAATAAAATGTTCCTTTAAAACTTTTATAAAGAAATTAAAAATATATTGTCTTTATAAATGTAAAAAATATTCAATTTTAAAGTCGTGATAATTAAATTCAAAGGCATATGAAAATGAACATATGAAATAATTTATGTGTAAATATGATAATTCTTGAAATCATTTTATAAATATTTTATATTGTATTGAATGATACCATATATAAAAGAAGATACAACTTTAGTATCACTTATACAAAAAAGTTATTGATTATTCATTAATCATTATATGATGAAATGGAAGTTGAAAATGTAAAATAAATTTATAGCCATGGAGGAAGAAAATAGATTTGGTTCATTAAAATAACATAATATGATCCCTCTGAAAGAATCATAGAACATAAACACGCTCGAAATAATTATAGATAGTACCATAAAAATACTTAAGGTTTCGCTAACTTTTGAAACATTATCCCATGAAAGAAATGAAGGTGAATGAATCATTACATAAAATGAGTATATATACACACATGATAAAAACATTCAAATTTAATTATATGAAAATAATAAAATATGATAGGTGAATAAGATAAACCTATGCATCCAAGAAGGAAATTTAGATATGAATAACCATTATAAAGATCATATCATTGAATTGAGTCTTAATCAAGGGAGTGATTATCTGTGAAAAATATAAAACCATAAGATAAAAGTGAAATGAATAAAAAACAAATTATTGTCATATCACACATAATGATTTCAAAATAAAATCCTTGACTAAGTGATATAACCTAATGGAAGGGAATTATGTTAAGAAACCCTTTAAAAAGATCTTAAATATGTAAGAAAAATTAATCAATGAGGAGATTCTTTTCTTAGAAATTAAAACAAAAATAATATAAGTGTAAATATAATATGATATAATCACTATTAATTACATGTATATTATTGGAATATCATATAAAAGAAGAAAAAATATAACCTAATGAACAAAAATTGAGTTTTAAAATCACATTCCTCGAGTCCAGACTTTCTACGAATGTCATTTAAATACTAAATACTAAAAATATATTAGTTAATTACATGATTAAAAATATTATATATGTTTATTAAAATATAATTAATCAATATTTTCATTTATTTCATTAACATATTAAATTACATAATATTTTAACTCCCCATTTATTCTTTAGAGGATTTTTGGTTGATAATTTTAAAATAAATTTGGTACATTGACTATGGACAAAGAGGTAATTATTAAATCATATCCAAATTTATAACCATTAAATAATTATCATTTTTATAAATTCAATATAGATTTAAATTCAAATATGAATTATTTTATAGATATTTTATTACGCTATAGTCATAATGATGGTAGATCATACAAACGCATGGGTCATGTTTCAATTTTTCAATGATCGTGATGGAAAGAAGTTAACTACAATTTTATCATTTAAATAAATATTAATAATTATTATATTATTATATTATCCATTTAATTAAACATTTATATACAATACATGTTATGCAGTGATGAAAAATGAATGAAATCGTTTCGTGGACGCGGTAAACCATTATTATGCAAGAATGAGTTTATCATTTTTTTTAAAGGATGGAATGTTAAGACAATTTATTACGTATTTAAATTAAATAATTATAATAATTTCTTTAACATAATATCTATGTGTGTATATATATATATATTAAATCCAAAATTATAACATACCATTAGAGTTTGTTAGGGAAAAATAATTACATCGGTTCGTGAGGTGGTAGTCCACCATACACATGAATTATGGCTTAATTTATATGTGGATGAAGAAGGAGATTAATTAAACAAAATAAAACAATATAATAAAATCATGGTATATTGTAGATACCAATTTTATTATAACACAATGGATATAATAGATTTTATTTGATTATAATAATAAATAAAACTAATACATTCTTTTAAAATTTATATATGTTCATAAAGAATCTTCAATTTATTTACACCATCAGCCCTCTATCGTTCGTATTATGCTCTGAATAAAACTTATTGGACCTGGGTGGATCCTAGAAATTTATTTTTGGAGTGTATTCAATAATATAATGTTCTCTAGTTGTTTTATGAATATATTATAGTATATACACTTTTATAAGTGAGGGTATATTAATTCTTTTGATTTTTCAATGCATTAAAATATCACAAAAAAACATTCATGTGAAATTGGATACAAAATGTATAAATCTATAATTCAAGATATAATTTTATCTAGAAAAAATCAAATAGTACGATTAATACAAGTTTTTAAATAATTTTAAACCATATCCCTTTAGTTTAACCCCTTGTTAATCCTTTAAAATCTTAATCATGGTAACACATTTTTCAATCATAAAGGGTTATCAATTTACTCAAAAGGTAAAAAGTGATTTATAAATGGTCCATGTAGAAAATTAAATACCATTTCACAGTTACTATTGTCAACTTTCAAGGATTTTAATATTTTTGAAGTCATTTTATATAGTATTATATAACTTAAAATATCAGTAATGTCATTTTTACAATTTTTTGACATATTTTGATATAATAAACTCCAATACATGTAAGTAATTCAAAGATAATCTCTTAAAACATAAAAAATACAATATTATTAAACATAATATCCATCTCATAACATTATTGAACAAAAAAATAATACTATTTATGTTTTTAATATCATTCATTTCTATTTTAATATTCCTTACACAGGAACTATGTCAGCATGGGTTAAGAATTTAGGGTAATTATATAGTCAGTAAATATTAGAAAAAAAAATAACTTCATAAAATTAATTTCATTATTATTAAAATGAACATTCTAGTTCATTTATAATATATTTTTATCTCTATGTGAACATCTAATAAAATTTAAAAGTAAAAGGGTGTTGTTTTTTATTTTTCTTTACATAATGTATTGTATTGGTCATTTTCAATGAAAGTGGACCTGAGTGAAAAAATATTATAAATATAGATTATTATTTATTAAATAAACTCATCCAATAGTACAATAGAATTTGTTAGGATGACTTTAAGTACTTTTCACATTAGTTTTAACCATACTTAACTGGTTTTACCTTTCACTCTGTTTAGAGCAACATACCATAGTTATTATTCATTATGACCAAAAATAAAGTTGACCTTATTATGTAATATCTATTATTAAAATTTAAAACATGGAATATATTTTGTAAAATTAAATTCCCATATGTGATATAATTTAATTTAAAATTAAACTCTGAAAATGCGACACAAATAAATTATCCAAAAAATGTCCTCTAAAATATATAATGTGTTTCATCGGAAATATTTTCTTAAACTGCTTAAAATTACCTTAGTTAGGTTTTATATTATATAAATGAACTTATTTCACTTTTAAACCATTTTATAAATATATCTAAATTATTTAATGTTTGAAACAAAAAGATATATTTCAATTAAAATTAACATTTTTCACTACTTATTAAAAAATTAATCATTTCCAAACAAATTATAAAAAAATCACCCTAATAATCTTTTGAAAAGATAATATAAAAAATTGTATATTTACTATTTAATATTTTAAAATTATCATTAATTAATTATAATACATTCTAAAATAAAATCAACATAAATGATGTTTTAAAAAAAATTATTTTTGAAGCATAACGTGACATTACTAAAAATTTAATGCTTATATCTGAAGAATAAATCAATAAATTTTTATTTAATTAGGATACTATAAATATATTTCATAGTGTGGTTATTACTATTAATACCTATCAATTTTATAGCTAGGTTATAGCTATATTATTTATAAAATAATATTCCATAGTTGCTTAATCTTGATATTCTATGTCATCTAATCAATTGAAAATCATATTAATTTTTTTACATGAAGGGGTGTTATATTCTAATTTATTTAATAAATTTCATCCTCTAAATGTTAAATTTATTTTGGTAGTCAATGGATTAACATCTAAAAATACCATTTTTGAAATCCCACATCGTAAAACGGTTTTATTAAACATACTTCTGTGAAGAGGAAAGGAGAAATATGATCGTCACAATGAATTACAAGTAAATAGGGTTCTAAAAAAGAGATAATTAGTGAGAATTGGAAATATATACTTTGAGGAAAAAATTAATTTCTATTTGATAGTAGAGAGTAATTAAAAACATTGATCACAAGAAAGTAAATGATCATGATAATGATAATGACCATAAAACTATAAACAAATAAGGTGTGAAAAGGGACATAAATTCACTAAAAATGAATATAATAGGACATAATTTTTTTTCAATATTATTTTCATATAATTGAGTAATTCCTTTACCATATAGACCAATAGAATAATGAAATACTCCTACTTGACATGAGTAATTTAATATTTTAATCAATTTCCACCACAATCACTCCTTTTACTCAATATGATTAGTATTTAGGATGGATGATTCATTCTTGATTCAGTAAAATAAAATTCTTAAACGTCACATAATCTAAAAAAAGGTATTATTTCATTCCACCTATCATTAAATAATAACCAAACTAAAATATTTACATTTAGGTAATATAATATCAAAAGTTAGTATACCAATATATTAATAAATAATACATTTAAATACAAATTAATCATAATAACACAAATGGTTCATCATAGTTCATTTCATAAATTAATAATAGTACATCCCAATTAGCCTCAATAACTTCAACATCAATAAAATTTTCACCTCAAAGGTGCTCACATACCGTTCAGTTTATATCCAAAAAAATGTAAATATATTTTTTCCAAATTTAACTATTCTTAAATGACATATTAAAACTAAGGTTTACAAATATCTTATCCCAAAAATAAATATAATCAAAAATATTAATCACCCTGGTAAGTTATAATATAATCTTATAATTTTGAGAACTTCAATAAAATATCGCATATAAAATTTAAATATAAACAAGAAAAGTAATCCCCAGAATGGACCTAAATTTTTTTGAAACTATCTCTTTGTCAATGGATCACATTTCAACCATCATGATTATAAATATACCACTATCTATTAAATCATAATTACCAAAACATAAAATCATATAACAATATAAAGGGTTATGTAAACCTTAATAGAGTATTCATCCAAAAACCGAGTTAATGTTTCAAAACTCCTCAAGGCACAATCACTTATAACCTTAAATTTAAACCTTACTCCATATAACAAGTTATCATACCTCAAAAATATATATCCATGACTGTATTTATAAACATGAAGTTACCTTATTGTAAAACAACATAATCTATAATGTTTTCTAAACCCTCTATGATACAAATTATAATAGCCTTGAACCCATACTCATGGAATCTGGTGGATAAAACAAACTATTTACTTTTCTAGAATTAATATAAATAAATGATAAATAAGTTAAAACATCCAAAACAGGAAATATAAAATTTAGATATCGTATCATGTATATACATAAGAAAAATTTAGTTTTAGAGTATTATATAATTGGGGAAAATTATTATATAACATTATTCATGTCCTTAAATGAGTAATTTTCCTCCACTACTATGATATTTTCTTAATATATATATTTAATTCATAAAATATTACATGGAATCCTTCTATACATATATTACATAACAATTTTATTTGTAACATGGGGAAAATAAACATTGGAAGGGTGAGCTCTAATGCACCAAAAGGGTAAATAAAATCATTAACAGATGAAGTTAATCATTGAGAATAAGATGAGAATAAGTGTATGATGAAATAATCAATGTAAATGAGTAATTCATAATATAATTCATACCCATTCAACACGTATGATAAATCATGGTACATGGTATAACATTTTAATATAATATAGGAGTCGTATAAGATTACAATAAAATCTGTGTAAAAACAATCCTTGGGAAAATGATCTATCAGGACTAATAGCATATATAGAGAGAACATGTTGTTATTATGGAACATACTTATCATATAACTCTTATAATAACTATTATATGGAAAAAAAACTACAAGGATAAATCCAAAAATCACTAGGGATAATCCTTTAACTAGTTTACGCCATCAAATTACCCAATCCATTGGAGGGATATAATAGACCCACCAATCATTATATTGTAAAAGAGGAACTTATTATTTTTTTATAACTGAACCAAATTTTAATAATCCATAATATTTTTAATATAATGAGATCCAAAATTAAATTTTACACTTTTGAACATAATAATGACCATTATTCATTCATATAATGATATATATGTGGAAATTTAATGGCTTCCAAGAAAATCATTTTGTAACAATACTAGTTCATATATAGAATGAATAAGGATTGAATCATTAAAAAATATCCCCAATGGATAATATTTATCATTTAGGGATTCCTTCATTGATTAATAGTGAAACAATTATAATATCATTAAAAACTATTGAGGAAAATATACTTTCAACATTTAAAATCATATTCAAATTTTTAAAAATTTTATCATGTTTGGGGAAACTATTTCATTTAAAATAATCTTGTAAATTTTTAAACTAATATTCAATTAAAAAATAATTATTATTGTTCAAAATAGTGGTTATATGTTATATGATAAAATAAATCATTCCTTTCATAATTTGTTAAAGAATCGAAAAATGAATCATATAAACAAATGATAAAAAGATTTCTTTTTAAAAACCATTGTAAATAAATCCAAATAAATGTCAAAGTGATCTAAAAATAATTTATGTGTAATGAATAACGTTCTTGAATATGGATTAGAATAAAATTATATGTAAGGTAAGGATTATTGATTCAAAATATTATTAATGATCGTTATCATTTCAAAAAAAGGTTGTTTATATTTCTTTAATAAATATGGTATGAAATGTTATCTAGACATCTAAAACACACTAATATACATAGAATAATAAATTAAATATAGTTCAAAAAAATGTGAGAATATAACCCCTCTCAAATAATCTTTTAAAAAAGACCATCCCAAAAGAATATGATATTTTTTATTAAAAATCCTTACGTTTTTTGTAACATTAGAAAATTTATCTAGTAAAAAAATGGAAAAAAGTGAAACATTAAAACCCATGAATATAATTATATCTCTAATATAATATCTTAGTAGTATTATATAAACCTTATAATGTAATATATGTTTCTAACAAAAACATATGTCCCAATGAAGTAAAATTTTAGATGAATAACCTAGATAAATATTATATCATTGAAATAGGAACTATTTAGTGGGACATTATGTAAAGAAACTTTTAATCCAAAAAACACGTAAATATGAAATATAATTCATGAATATTTAATATCTCATATAATATTGGAATTATATAATGATTTAAAGAGTGATATTACCCAATGATGTGAAATTTAGTCATGAAACTCGTTACTAATTTTGTGTAATTGAATGGTGAATTAATCAATGACATGATTATCTGAAAAAATGTAATTCCGCATAATGTTTTTCCAATAAAATATAAAATTATCCAATTTCCTTACCCACATAATATTCTCATAACATAGATAATTAAAATATAATATAATCTAATGATAATAATTCTAGTTATAAAATCCCTTACCTAGAGTACTAAATTACTACGTATGTCCAATACGATCTATGTAATTAAATTATATAAATTAATTACTTATTTAATAATATTTCAAATGTAAGTACAGTATCATTAATCAAATTTATAATAATTTTAATGACATATTTAATTTCTTTATCGGTTTAGTCCACGTTGCGTATTTTGGGGATGTTTTTACATAATTTCTAAACAAATTTTTTTATGATTACCATGGTAAAAAGGGTTATTTATTCAAAATATATATAATATTAATCTTTAATTAATTATAATTTTTAAAATTTAATAATAATTTTAAAACTAAAAAATTATGATGGTTATGAAAAATTAATTATGTTACAATCATAAATATGTTAGGTCATAGGTACTCATGAGTATCGTTTCAATTTTTCAAATAACACGAGCAAAATATGGTGAGTATAAATTTATCATTAAAAAATGTTAATAATTTAATTATTATAAAATTAAATCCTTAAAGAAAAATTAATATGACATCCATATGAGGTAGTGATGAAATATGAATTACATCACTTCGTAGTGGTGGTACCCCACATGTAGACACAAAAATGTTATAATTTATTAATAGAAGGAATGGTAAGAAAATATTTGATATATTACCTTTATATAATGATATTTATTTTATGAATATAATTTATATTATTTAAATAATTTTTTATAACCAACGGTGGGATGCAGTGATGGAAAACGAATTGCATAAGTTAATGAGGTGGTAGTCTACTATATAGATGAACAATGGATGTGTTTCTCATTAAATGGAAAATAATGTTGATTAAAAATAACACATAACCTTAATATGATATAATTATATGAGATATATTTATATATTTATATCACAATATATAGAATATTTTTAAATAGGTATAATAACAAATAAAACTAAAAGATTCGATTAAATATTATACCTCTTCTTCAGATAACTTCTTTTAAATTACACCTTAATCCCTCTAAAGACATTATTATTCTAATAATATGACATCTATGTTACATTAAAATATTTTTAGATAGGTACTATGCTGGTATTGGTTGATTTAGGGTGCTAAAAATGTGTGATAAAGAGAGGAAAGAATATTCCCTTTTATGCGTGAGGGGAGGGGAACTCTTGTATTTTTTCAAAACATTAAAAAATTATAAAATCACATTCATGTAAATTTTATCCAAAATTAATATAATTTATAAATAATGATTAAAATGATCTAAATAAACTCATCCAGTATGGTTTAGAAAAGTTTTTAGATTATTTTATCCCTAATCGCGTTAGATTATCTCCTCATAAAAAAAAATTATCTATAACTGTGGTAACACATTATTTCAATCATTGTTGGAAATAAAATATTATCTATGCTAATAATTTTTTTATAAATTGTAATTTTATACCATTTTCATTTCAATTTTCCTATTTCATGATTTATATTATTTAAAATCATTTAACTAAATATTAAACAATTTAAAATGTCATTAATTTCATTTTAAAAAATTTTCACACATTTCATCATTAAATACATTATTAAAAATATATATTAACAATATAAAATTTTAAAACATAATTTATTAATTAATATTAATGATATAATTTTTATGATGGAATAATTCCTAAAAAAATATTATATTTTATTTATTTTAAATCATATAGATTTATGTTTTCACTACATGGACAAGCAATGTGTTAGTGTTATATAAGTTTTTTAGTTAAATATATAATCACTTGAAATTTAAAATAAATTAAAATGATAAATATAAATTCATAATACTCAAAATATCCTTTAATATTAAATTAAAAAAAATTCTAACCCGATGTGAATATATTAGGGTAATTTTAATGTATGATGAAGAAATTTTTTATTTTTAATTATTAAAATACTATATTGGTAATTTTAAATGAAAAAATGATACAAGTGACAATAAATCTGAACCATAAATGAGTATGTATTAACAAAGATCATTTTATATGGTATTTTAATGTATGTGTTTGATTTTGAAGGCCATATCAAAATATTTTTAAGCATTATTAACCTATTTTACACTTTACTATGGTAATAACTTTTAAAATAGTTAAAATACATTATAACTAATAATCTTGTTAAAATAATTACACAATGTTAATTATGATAATTCCAAATATGGAATATATTTTATAAAATTACATTCATATAACTTATCAGAAAATAATTTAATCATAAACCCATAAATGGTAAAAAAATGATTTTCAGGAAAACTATATTCCTAAGTATATATAGTTTTTATGCTATTATCAAACATTAAATTTATTAAAATGATAAAAAATGGATTAATAATTATATAATTATTTCTTTTAATTTGAAACATTTTAAAATATATTTTTTATTTATAAATACATTAAACTAAAAGAATATGTTCTATAAAAATTAGTATTTTTAACTTTTAATCAAAAAAACTTTTTAGAAAATTAAAAAATAATTATCTCTAAGATAATATTTACAAAATAACTTTAAAAATAAACTATTTTAGTAAAATTTAATTTATAATTGCTTTATAAGATAATTGTATTATTTTATAAAAAAAATCAATAAACACCTAATTTGAGAAGAAATATACTTTTAAGATTAAATTGACTTTACTAAAAAATGAATACATATTTCCTAACATTTAATCAACAAACTTTTCTGGTTAAATGTTTGTATATATATTCATAACATGGTTTCTCATATTTATACATACCGATATAATGGAAATATTATAAATTTTATATTTAAATAATAATATTTCTTGATTGTTTATGCATGACACTACATTCCATGCATGTTATCAGGCATAGAATTTTTATTTTTAAATTTCAAGGCATTATGTGCCCCTATTTGAATACCTTATTTATGATTCCTTTAATCTTTAAATTTTCCACCAGGTTCTATGCATAAATTGATTTGGAAAATTGTTATCAAAATTTTTTATCCTTCATGTTTATAGTGTAAATTATGTAGGGACCTAGGACACCCTGAGAGGGGAGTGGTGAATGAGGTTGTCAACTTTTACATTTAAATAACAGATATTATTCCCAAATTTGTAGGAACTTGTAAAACCTATCTGATATAATAATGTAGACATTAAACAATCACATAAAGGTAGACAACAAAATAGTTTTACATGGATCACCACATAATAGCTAGTCTAATATGGATACACAAAAAATGTTTCGATCATACCTAAATACACTAAGAATCAGAAGTTATTGTGGAATATAGAAATTCATATATAGTCAATTAGTTTTTGAAAAACTACATGTATAATATTTTTCTTGGATAGCACATTGCCTCCATCAGAACACTTCTATCGACTCCCCTAGATCACTGCCTCATGTGAAGTCTTACTCATTTCATCAACATGAAGTTCACTTATGTAAATTGGAATTGAATAATTTTTCCCTAACTATTATGAGACTATTCCTATACAGTTTTCCTAAGTTAATGCACATGAAAAAACATTTAACCGAAACTAGATGTTCAGCATTACTATTTGCAAAGCTCAAAGCCATTGTGAACCCCATATATGTTTCAAATAAATATCAATGTTCGTTAACCAACAAAGCATCATGAGTCTCCCAACATCCATGAAGCGTACAGTATTCACAAAACACTGTGTATTCATGAAAATCTCACTCTTCATGAAGAATCCTTTTATGATATTCCATAGAATCAATTAGGTCATATCCATTCCATTCAATATTATTAATATTGAGATATATTCTATATTCACATATATTTTTTAATTAGGATGACCTATATGAAATTAGAGTAATTCAACCCTTTCTCCAATTCACTTCATATCAAATAATGTTGGTGTGGCAGCCTATTTATAGGATCTCCCCTCTATAATAATTATATGATATCAGTGGATTTTTCAGAAACCACCCAATTCATATTTTTGAATATCCCTCATTCATGAATATCTTGTGCAATTTTACCCATTCACAATCATTCTCATAGATGCATAGATTCACCATCACTCTATCATGAAATCAGGAAGCTTCTGGTAGTTGAGAGAACATTGTATTTCCATCGTGCATTCAAGATGCTCTATACCATCACGAAACCCATCCTTCATGAAAACCGACCTTCAAAAGGACCATTCAATATGAAATTTAGGCTTGTACTATATTTATGAAGATAAAATAGAAAAAATACACCCTTCATGAAGTTTACACCTTCCTTATAATTTTGTACTAATAAAATTTGAAAATAACATAGAAAATATTACACCATTAACACTAAATCCATCTACACAATATGATCTATTTTCTAAACAAATATATAATCACCCAGGTGTAGATTAAAAAAATAATTGAATTCTATTACCAATTTTGAAAAAAAATTCATCAAAAAAATTTCCCCATTGGGTTTGATGGAAATCTATAAAGAAATTATAAATGAAACACTATCCCTGATAAAATAACTGATTGGAATGAAATAACTAATCCACCACTATAAGTCTTTGAGAGAAGTTCTCGGTGTAGAAGTTATGTGTGGAAAAAATAGAATTTCATGAAAAAATAGACCACTGACCAATCCTACAAACCAAAAACCATAGAATTTCACTTTTCTCTCCCTTTGGAAACAAACACAAAGAACATTTATGTCTACATTTAGTCCTAAAAACTCCCCCAGATTGTATATCACCCTTTAAACCTGTGTCTCCTCCCCAAACAGAAAAAAACCTAACACAAATGGCAAATAGGCAAAAACTCTAACCTCCTCATTGAATGGGAGGTGGATAAACAATGAGGTTCAATGGATGATTTGTGAACATTGTTCCTACCATGTTCTTGGTCAAGATATCTTCCACATGATCATCAGTTCCAACACACTCTATTTTAATCACCCATTGAACAACATTTTCTTTGATTAAGTGGTATTTTATCTCAATATGTTTGGTATTAGAGTGTTGGGCTATATTATTTATAAGATCAATCACAATCTTGTTTTCAAAGAGAATATCTATTTCTAATTTACCTCTTTACCAATATCAATTATTTTTTATTAATACAAAATAGTTGATAGAATTCATTTGAAGCTGAGATATAATCTACTTATATATTTCTAAGATAAGTACTTTCTTGTTCCTTTCTCAACTAGCCTAAACATTTGTTTCTAATGAATAATTATACTCTATTTTTTGAGTTTATATCCACTACATATCCATCCTAGTTAGAATTAGAAAATTTTGATTTTTCATATCTCATCATGCTGCAATGTATAATAGAAAATTAAGAGTACCTTGAATATACATCATGATTCTTTTAACCACTAATGCCTTCTCTTACTTAGGATTACATTAGAATAGGGTTACTAATCATATTAGAAATATGATATTTGTCCAAATTTCAGTCATGTATAACATTAATATAGGTATTCTCCTATATAGAGAGGGATCCATAGATTTCCCATTATCATGCATTTCATGTTTTGTCCCAACTTTAATCATAGTTGATATTGGTTGTTAGTCATGAACATTGAATTTATTGAGTTTTACTTTTCCATATTTTTTCTGATTGATGATGTTATAAACTTATTTTGAACAACCTATCTATATTTCTTCCAACTACATAAATTAGACCACATATTTTTTGTGGATAATATCAATAAGATTTGACGACATGTTTTCCTTTTTACTTATGAACTCCAAAACATATTTCCTCTCGTGCATTCATCAAATGCATTTTCTCGATCACACATTAGATTATGAATTTTAAAAAAAACTTATGATTAGATATTTTTTTCATACTATGTTGATTATTGTGACTCAACCTATGTTATTACAATTAATTTTCTTCTTCAACTGTTAAGTAACAAGTGTTCTCTCTACTGTCAACCTTGCATAAATTACTATATATTATATATCCTCTCATGAAAGAATTACCATAGTTTCTGTAGATAGTGAAATATTTATAATTAAATTTCAGTATCAATCCTAAGTTAGAATATTAAATCGCACTCAGTATATTGGGACAGAAACTATAAACATAGATAATGTTAGTTTTCCTCATATTTTTATTCACCAGTTTTTTATTTCAATGGGATTTGATCATTAAATTGATATCATTGCTGAACATCACTTTTCCAGCAAACGTTTACTTAAAATTCTTCAAAATAAATCACTTTATATATTGTGGTATGAGAATCCACTATCAATAATCTATGTGATGCTTTTCTTTTCATCTTTGACAATGATTTCAGAAATGTTTTCTTTCTATATTTTCTTATTTTCCTCCACGAGGTACTTGATATGGTGGAGGATATAGAACAAATTTCTTATATCATTTAAATATACATGGGTAAATAATACTCATATTCTTATTCTATTATAGAATACCAATTTCCAAGGGCAACTCAACTTGGATGTTGGGTATTTACTTTTCCCTGACTTTTTTAAGCATTGTTCCCACTATTACTATTCCTATAAGGAATATCCTAATGTCCATAATTAGAATAGTGAGAAAGATATACATAGAAACTATTTATTATATCTGGTGAAGCATAGATTATCATTTTTCTTTGTTTATTTCCAAGTGATTCACAATTCAAATAGATCCTTTCCTCTTTATAATAAGATAAGTTATGTCCTAGAAAGCTAAATAATTGAAATTTAATAATATTAAATGTATTATCAATTCCATTATTCCTTAGGTACACTTATTTTGTAATTATATTTCACAAGATATACTCTCTGTATACATGAGGATCTCTTCTAACTCTCTTTTATATTTAATTTGAATCTTTATTTATTTAGACATCAGGTGACATAGTGATACATTTAGCATTCATCTTCCCTTTTTTTGGCTCATCCTATTTCTAGCCTTTCAGGTTTCACCATTATAGGCAATTACACTCTTTCCCATAATTTTAGATCTCTAATTACTAATTGAATTGTATACTCCTTTATAACCATGTTCAGATATTTTAAGCCTCTCAGTATATGAGGATCTTCCAAATTGTAATTTCTTCTTTGATTCCCATGATTTTGACTTAGTTTACAATTTACTCCTTTTTTTAACTACTTAATCTTCATGTACCTCAACTATGATAGACTTTTCTTTCAGTATCTATGTAAGCTCATTGATTATTTCTTTATACTTTTCAATACTAAGTATAAATTTTACAACCTCTTATGGGATTTCAAGAGTTTTTATATGTTCTTATGCCTCTTCTTCCAGTCGACCAACTTCTACTTAAAGCCGAGCAACATACTCTGATGACTATTTCATCACAGCTCTCATCATTGTGTTTATATTTATTTGATGTTCTAACTCATCACATGTACACTCAAGTTCCACATTCAGATAAAAAATTATAAAAAAATATTATTATAATCATTTTTACTTTCTTAATTTTCAACTTTGTCCATCATGGATTCTAAGGGTGTCTATTTGTACTCTGATTCTACAACCTCCAAAAATTCATTATAATCTTTTACTTAATTGAATATGAAGCACTTTCTCTTAAATTTATATCCTTTTTTGAAGTATCCTTCGTTGGAGAACCTCTTCTGTGAATTCCTCATGATTTCTTATTCACATTATACATCATCAAATTTGGATAGTTATCGATAAGAAATGTACCCTACCTTACCACACTAAAAAATACAATAGAAGCTATCCTTCATATCCCCATATTCCTATTTCAAATTTATTGTAAAAAATATAAACAAGTTATTTTTCCTAATAATCACTTATTTTGAAAACATTATGTTTTCCTATGTATTTTAATTTAATTTCCTTCCTTACATGAGTGGAAGAATAATTTGGCTTCACTCTAACTTCATAAGACACCAGGATACTTATGTGATCACCAATAGAGTGCTTAGAAAAATCTATTTCTTCATGGGATGAATCATTTGGATTATACAAAAAATGGGACCCCTCATAATATATTATTCACAAAGTAAATATGATTAATTTCTTCCAATAGTATTGGAATACATATTGCAACTTCAGTTATCTAATTAAATAGATTATCTATATTTTTATCTAGATACATTTTCTGATCATTGAACTGATTATACAAGACTTGATATTTGGCCTCCTTGAAATTTTTATCACATTCAAATATATTTTTATGTTTCCCCATATGGACTTGGTTATAGTGAAACTCATTACCTTTAAATACATTTTATTACAAAGTTCTCTAATAAGTGAATTTTGAGATTTGGTATCTACATAAATCATTTTTCATATCTGTTTTAATCATTGATAGTCTCGTTACATCAGAGATAAGAATTCCCTAATCAATAGAAAAAAGAACTTTTATACCAATGGATCTTAGATGATATAACATCATATTCCTCTTAATCTTGATTTTTTTCCATCAACTATGGAGACACCTCTAATAGTCAATAAACTCTCTATGAAAACAATATAGTACACATTTAACTCTAATAACCTGTATGCTCTAATACCACTTGTAGGACCATAAAACACACTAAGAAGGGATGGTTGAATGAGGGTGTCATATTTTTATTTTAAATAAATGGATCTTTTTCCCACATTGTTAGGAACATGTAATACCTATCCAATATAATCATGTAGTTATTAAACAATCACATACAGAGATCATCATCATCATTTAAATTTTTATTCAAGAAACATAAACAAGAGAAACAGCGCGAAGGGGGCCTAAAGTAATACCGACCAAGGGAATCCCCCCAAATCAGTTTCACTCCCTCAGGTGCCAACTGAGAAAGATTAGAAATACAGGTGACCGCGATGTCCTTTCCCGCAAGGGATGCCAACTAATCTGCCACTTTGTTTCCCTCTCTCCAGGTATGTGTAACACCAATTCCCCTGGTCATTAAGTATTTTCATGCCCTAATCGTATATATTATTTCCCATGGGAAATTTCCCTTACTTTGAAGAGCATCGTGAATGACATGTGAGTCCGTCTCCACCTGCGATAAACGAATTCCCCTCTGGCTACACAAGGAGAGGCATGTGAGAACCGCTCTCGCCTCCTCTTGAAATGAGCTCCTAGCACCAAAAGTCGCAGATAATGCCAGTATCACACTTCCAGCCGCATCCCAAAAAGCTCCACCCCCACGCATCAGCCCCTGCCAGCATGACCCATCGACATTTAACTTCAATTCCGCCTCTGGCGGCCGCTACCCCACCCAGCGCCCCTGCCTCCCGAGACTCGGCTCTTGAGCCAAAACTCTTTCCACATTCAACGCCCTCATCACCAAATCTTCCTTCCATGTACCTGTAATAAAAAACCAGTCCACCAAGTTGCATAATATCATGGTGATAATCACCCTTTCCGACAAAGAAACCTCCTCAAACCTCGCCCGGTTCTGGGCCTACCACAGTGCCCAGCACCCAACACTCAGGGTAACATCCTGCGCTCCAATCTCATTTCTCGTCGCCTCCACTCCCTGGAACCAGTCTGAAATGAAGTTGCCAACATCCACTGCCTTTAAGGAAAGCCTAAATAAACTACAAAAGAAACCCCACATCGAACGGGCCCAGTCACCTACTACAAAAATGTGAGACAACGTCTCCTCACAATAAGCAGTACAGCAGCAGCACCGTGAGGCCATACTGATCCCCAGGCATTTGATGTTATCATTAGACGGCAGCACACCATTCTATATCCTCCATGTGAGGAAATTAAACTTTGTTGGATGGTCATTATACCAAATCCTTCCACTCCACCCATCCAAATGTTCCTAAAAGATGCTACTCTGGCAGAAATCCTTCGACGAAAACTTCCCAGTAGAGTCAGGCGTGAAAACACATCCGTCTCGCTCCGAGTTGATGATTATCGAATCAAAAATCTCATGCTAGTTAACCTCCAGAACGGCGCTGAAGAAGGATGGATACTGAACCGCCTCCTTGAAAGTTATCAAAGGAGGAGGACATCCCGGATACCCAAGATGACTACCAGACCAGTTATGTTGCCAAAACCAGATGTTCCCCTCCCCAACAATCCACCAAGATAGCTGAACAATGTCTGGAATAATGCTACTCATCGCCACCCATAGAGGGGAGCCACTCATTGTATGACCACCAACATTATACTTGTACCTCTACGACATGAGGCTTCCCCACAAGGATCGTTCTTCAATAACCTCCCATGCTAGTTTCGCATGCATACAATGGATCGTGTCCTCTAGGCTCTTCACATTAATCTCGCCCTCCCGAATGGGCCGAGCCATATTCCTCCAAGAGACCCAATGTCTTTTCCCCTCCAAGGCTGCATCCCAGATAAACCTGGCCAGAAGCTTATCAATATACCTGACCACCCCATTCGGCACATTGGTTGCCGATAGCGCATGTACAGGTATGGATGAAAGTACACTGTTCACCGGTGATATACGACCTATGAAAGATAAAAACCGGTTTTTCCAATTCAAGATTTTCCCCGGGATCTTACTCACCACCCTGTCAAAATCCCTTATCCACAGCCTGCCTACCAACACTGGGGTCCCAAGGTACTCAATGGGAAACGACCCCTACTTCATACCCAATCATATACCCAGGCTCCCCGCCCTACTCTCGGTGCAAGCCTTTGACATAAAGAACTCGCTCTTCTCCCTGTTGATGATTTGTCCACTCTAGTGACAATACTTTTCAAGAATACTTATAATGCAATGCACTGATTTCCTCCCCCCATTGCTGAAAATAATGGTGTCATTCGCAAAAATTAGGTGTGATATGGATAATAGGCCTAACTTCCTCTTGAAAGGTAGGATATACCTATTAGAAATCCCTCTATTGATCGTACTGCTCAGAGTATCCTGTAGGAGGATAAAAATGCTCGGGGATAGAGGGTCGCCATGATGAAGACCACGCACCGACTTGAAGAAACCTTGATTCTGCCCCATAAATGAAACGGCCATCCAAGTAGAGCTGAAGCACCTGAAAATGATATCAGTGTCCTAATTGGAAAAACCCAACTTATTCAATACCCTATTTATAAATCCCCATTCCACTTTTTCATACGCCTTAATCATATCCAACTTGATCACCACATTGTTCCCTCGGACTTTTGTATTAATATCTTTCAACATCTCCTGAGCCAGAGCAACAGCACCCTGTATCGACCAGTCCTTCACAAACCCATGCTGCTCCAAAGATATCCACTGGGGTAGAAGACCTGACAGACGCTTGTTGATGATGCTCGCCAGAATTTTATAAGGGAAGTTACACATAATCACTGGCTTGTAATGAAGTATATATGTAGGGTCCTTGACCTTTGGTAAGAGAACCAGAGTAGTGGCAGCCGCTATCCTGGGCAAGATACCGTCTCTAAAAAAGTCCTTGATGTCCCTGGAAACATCCCCCTTAACGACCTCCCATGAGCTTCGGTAGAAGGAACCGGGGAAATCGTCGAGACCTGCCGCACTATCATGATTGAGGTTCACCATAGCTGCATGAATTTCCTCCTCCTCTGGGATGCTCTCCAGCATTTCATTGTCCTTGTAAGAAACCTTGGACATAATGTCTTCCCCGAAATCCTCATCCCCTTGAGGATACCTCTGATTCATGTTAGGATCCGGACCAGCAAGAATGTCCTTAAAAAAGGAAGTCGCTATCCCCCCAACCACATCCCTGTCATCTTTGAAGGTTCCATTCTCAAGCTCCAGGTTCAGAGGTGCAAAGCTCCACCTCTCCCTTATGCATGCATTAAACAAATCTGTATTTTTTTCACCTTCCTTGATCCATTTTATTCTCGCACTATCCCTTTACCTATGTTCCTGGGAAAGGATCATGACTGCTAAAGCCCTTTTCTTCTCAGACAGCACCCCGTAGGCCGTCTCATCCCAAGCATCCTCCAGGCTAGCCTCAGGGCAATCAATGTCCCAGTTAAGAAACTTCATCTCCTATTCCAAAGGTGGAATACTCTCTTCCCATGTACGAAGGGTTTCCTTCAAGCGTCTCAATTTCAAGTGTAAGGTCGTCCAAGAATGACCCTAGATTGGACCCTCCCAGCTCACCTTCACCATTTGATGATATCCAGGAATACTTGTCCAATGGCTCATGTACCTAAAGCTCTCCTACAACGGGCCCCTCCTGTTCATTGTTACCATCAGCAAAGAATGATCAGAGATGTCGTGAGTCAAATGAACTACCTTTGAATTTGGGAACATCGAGATAGAATGTACATTTGCTACACATCGATCGATCATGCTCCAGCAACGATTACCACCCCGCCTGTTGTTACACCAAGTGAAGAGATCACCAGAATAGCCCAAGTACACTAGCCCCTTGCCTTCCAAGAACTGAGCAAAAGATCTTCTAGCCTGATGCTGAAATTTTCCTCTCCATTTCCTCTCCTCAAGATCGGTGATGATATTGAAATTGCCTCCTAACACCCAAGGATGATCCCCTGGGTCAAAAGCATTCAACTCACCCCATAGCACCTCCCTCCTCTGTGTATCACAGCTACCATAAATGAATGACATGATTATGGTATCCCCAGCCCCTGTAACACTTGTTGTTAAGTGCTGGTCTCCTGCCCTGATCAGCTCCACCAAGAAATCCTTATGCCAGAAAATCCATATGAACCTGTTGATGTGGTCCACATGAAATTGTTTATGAAACATCATTTATCTCGAGAACTCCTTGATTTTAGCAGAGTTCTGCTTATGTTCCAGAACCGCTGCCACCTTGATCTTGTGAATTTTTACTTCTGAGGCAATAAAATTTGTTTTAACCCTCACCCTGAGCCCTCGAGCATTCCAGATTAGAGTTGGTATCATTTAAACAGATTTCACCTGGTATTGACCCCAGGCCTCTCAGGCTCATAAACTTTAGGAGCAAGATGCTCCCTTTCCTGATTCTTTTTTACTGAAGCCCTTGTTCTCACGCTCGAGCCACCCACTAGACGGCTTGGAGACCAAACTGGAGACTTCTCTTTCTGCTTGAGGGTTGATCCTTTCTCCAACCTCGGGGGAACCCGATTCTTAGCAGTAGCCTGTGAAACCAGCGATTCCTTAGAAGAACCTGAAACAGCCACATCCCCCTCTATGATCCTCCCCCCTAACTCCAGAGCAGACCGCAAATCTGGAAAATAAGAATCTTCCTGGGAAGAGCCACTGACCAACCTCCTATCCAAAACAGCACTCGAAGCAGGGGACTCACCCGCGGCCCCTCCAACCTTCGCCAGGGCCTTCAACACACCAAGTCTGACTAAGCCAGGAACATAAGGTCGAGCACGATACCATGCCACCAACCCTCTCAAGGGGGAACTCAAGACATCCCCCAACATCTCCCTGGCTGACACCATCTGGTAGGCCTCACAGACCGGCTATGCGGGGGCCATCTTCGGCCGAGTATCTCCCTGCTGCAACGAGACCAAAGCCATGCAATGTTGATGGCGAGAAAGCGTGGAGTCCTCAGACCCGTTGCGGCGCACCAGCGCTCCAGGGACTACCCTCCCACCTGAAGGCCGATGAGAAACATCAGGTCCTGAAGAGACCAAAACGGTCCCCTCCCCTACCCACGAAGAAGGCAGCACCTCCCCGAACCTAGCACCACCATCAGCTTGTGACCGGTGTGCATGGTCGCACCTCCTGTATTTCTGAACCGTGTGGCCCTATAGAAGACAGAAAACTTAGAACCGAGGGAACACAGTATAAATGAAGACCTAGGACCACATAGAGGAATCCTTAACTTTCAAGGAAATCTTCTCTGGAATCGGGGAAGCGAGGTCTAATTCGACGCAAATCCTTGGGGCCATCATCTCCTCACCGTGATGAGCCCACGGCTCCATGCACATAAAACCACCCATTTCATCGCCTATCGCTTTGAGGTAGGACACATTCTGAAATGGAAGAGGCAACCCTGGGAGGCTGACCCACACAACAGTCGTCGGACTTTCTTTCCCATTATGAGCCTCCGTCGACCACCTGGAGAGGCTGAATCGCCACCGGTCCAGAGACCGAGGGGCATGGCACCACGCCTGAATAAAATCAGCCTCTGACGAGAACACCAGAGAGAACGAAAACATTTGAACAGCCAACACCCAAGCCTCGCCCTGCAGTCCTCACTGTATGACAAACTGCTTGAACACCGGCAGCGGATGTTTCGCAGCGCCGAATCTCGCCACCAAAGTCCACCTCAGGCCCGCCATGGTTTTTTCCATGAAGATACCTCATTTATGAAGATCCTGTTAAATTTTACCCATTCTCAAACGTCCTTATGTTCATGTTGATTCACTAACTAACCATCATGAATTCGTTAAGCTTCTCATAGTCATAAGAAAACCATCATTTCATCACGTGTTCATGATGATACATACATTTTTGGAAACACGTGATTTTTGAACCTCGATCTTCACGAAGCCTAGTATTTGGAAAACTCATGACTTCACCATATTTAAGAATATAAAGTCTAGGAAATCCATCGTTCCTAAAGATTACTCATTACTCCATATTTAGAGAACCAAAAATTTTGAAAACACTGGGAAAATACTCCAACTTAAAAACATTATCTATCTCTACTGTAAGATCCATTACCCTGAAAACTCCCTCATCACCCTAGTGTATATTGACAATAGGAAAAAAATATACCCCATTTATAGTTATCAAAAACCATGGTTCCAAAAATTTCCCATATTTTGTTTGTTAGAAATATGTAAGGAAATTAAAAAGAAATATCAGGATTGATCAAATTCCTAATAGGTGTGAAATAACTCAACTGTTACTCTAAGTCTACATGAGAAAACCACAATTTAGAAAACAAGAGTGAAAAAAGAGAATTTCATTCCACCATAATCTACTTACCAATAATGAAAACTTACAAGAATTTAATTTCACTTATTTCCCCCATTATAAATAAACCAAATGAACCTAAATGTGTACTTTTAGTGCTCAAAAATTATCTCCTGGATCATATCTCCCCCATAAACCTACATCTATTCTATAAATTGATTAAAATGGTTCATGCAAATAGGTAGAGGGGTTGAACTGTGGGTAAACAATGAGATGAAACCATGGTTTTTTGAAAAATTTTGATACAAATGGATTATTCAGGAAATCATGAAATTGTACTTGAGTTCCAAAAGGCACAATTTTAATCATACCTTGTTTTTTTTCATTGGTAATGTGACATCTAATCACAATATGGTTTGTATAGTATTGTTGAACTTGATTCCTCATAAGATCTATCAGTCTCTAATTGTAATAGTGAATCCCCATTGTCTATTTGACCTCATCACAAATATCTTTTAGTGGTTTCTTCATAAAAAATAGTTGAGTTAACGGATTTATGGTAGAGATATACTCTGTTTCTATTATGTTAAGAGATTTTATTTCTTGTTTATTGTTCAGCCAACCTTCACATTTTTTACCAATGAAGAATGCTCCACCACTTTTATAATTTCTATCCACAACATATCCAGACTAGTTGACATAAAAAATAGATAATTAATCATCTCTTCCTACTGTAATGTATAATCCAATATTGAGAGTACATTAAATATACCTCATGCTTTTTTTAAATGCTACCACATGCTCTTAATTCATATTACATTGAAATTTAGCTACTAATAATGTTATGAAGATGATACCTAATCATGTTTCAGTCACATATAAGAAGCTTCCAATGATTCTCAGGTATAGAGTGGGATCCATATATGTTCCATACTAGTTCATTCCATGTTTTCTCCCAACCACAATCATAGTCTATATTGGATTCAAATCATAAATTTTGATTTTTTTTATAATATCTTTTGAGTATTTTTTATGGAAGATGAAGGTATAATCTATCTTTTGAACCACCTATTTTAATTTTTTGACACCCACATTCATTGGACCGCATATGGGTGTTTGGATATGATCAAGCAGATTCGATTCATTTTTTTCTTTAGTTGATATGAACTCTCATCTATCTTTCCTCACATGTATCCATCAAATGGATTTTCTCAATTACACTTCAAATTAGAATTATTGACAACTATCTTAATCTGACATATTTTTTCCATGATCTATTGACAAACATGACCCAACCTCTAGTGCGATAAGTTATTTCCTTATTAAATTTTTTTGTAAGATTTATTCTCTTTATAATCAACCTGGTATGAATTTACATTTCTTTTGAATCCATTCATGCTAGAATTACATGGAATTCCATTGATAATAAACTCACATTAGTACTGAGTCATGGAGATGAATCACAATCATGATATTGTGATATAAACCATCAATGTAGAGAACATCATTTTTTCAGCTCTTCATTTGGTAGTTTTTTGTTTCCATTACCATTGATCTCTAAAGCATCGTCTTATCTGAATATCAATATTCCATCAATATTTTTCTTAATAATCTTCAAAAAAATATTTGTTTCATATCATGTGGGGTGATCATCCACTAATAAGAATCAAGGTTCTATTATTCTTTTTATCTTTTAGAGTTATTTCTCTACGGATGGAATTCTCAATTTTATTCTTTTTCGTAAATGACATACTTGATTGGGTGGATGCTAAATATGGCCTTTCCAATATCATTTCAACCTGAATGGGTTCATCATTCTCATATTCTTATTTCAGATGAGAATACCCATTTTCAAGAGAAACTCCACTTGGTTAGTGGGTATTATATGTCTTCAAGATCTGTAATAATTGTTCATGTCTTTCCTCATCCATCAGTAAATAGCTTTATATCCATAGTGAGAATAGTGAAAGAAATATCCCTAGAAATAGTTTCTTCTATATGATGAATGATATGGTTTCATTATCCTTTTCTAATTTATATTCACTTCCCCATTCAGATAGCTCCTTGTCTCTTCATAATAAGAAATGGTATGTCCCACAAATCCATGGAGTTTAAATTTTATAAGATGAGATGTCTTCTCACTACCATTATTACACATGTACCATTATTTTTTAATGGTAATTTACTACCTCTCCTTTCTCAATACATTATGATAATTTTCAGATCTCCTTTTAATTTTATTTTAAGAACATTATGTTAGAAAATTTGATGCCTTTTTTATATGTCTAACTTTCAACTTGCCTTTATTTTATCTTATCCTATTTCTATCCATTGATGTTTTAGTATCACAACAAATTCCAATTTTTCCCATAATTCTTGTTCTTGGATTACTCAAGGCCTTATCCACTCCTTCAAATCCATGATTAAATATTTCTAGAATATGTGCATATAAGATTCTTCCAAACTGTAATTTCTTCTTCATGTACCATGATTTGGATTCAGTTTATGAGTTAATCCTTGTTGAAAAACTTCTTCTTCATGTTCCTCAATTATATTAACCTTTTCCTCTAGTATTATTATTATTTCATGGATTAATTTTTTCACCTCTTAAATATTGAGTTTAAATTGAACCACATATTCCAATATATAATGATTTTTTACATGTTCTTCTCCCTCTACATACATTTGGTGATGTTTTACATCAAGCCAAAAAATAGACTCTAATGATTATTTCAACACAACTCTCATCTTCTTATTTCTATTTAATTTCTTTTTAATCTCATAAATTACACCCTCAAGTTTCAAATTAAGATAAATAAAACTATGAAACTAATTATATTCAGATTTTTTATATGTTATTACTTTTCAACTGTATCCATCAAGAATTCTCCATGTTCAAATTTGAACACTGGTTCTACATCTTCAAATAATTCAATATCATCTTGTTCTTCTTTATAGAATAAGTTGTGTCTCTAAAATTTATTTCCAAATTTTATGTCTCCTTTGGTATAAAACATATTCTAAGACATCTACATGATTTATTATTCACATTCTACATCATCATGTTATTTTTTGTATCTAGAGGAGATGTTCTATTTTTTACCAAACTGAAAACAAGACAACAAAAGATTTCCTACAAATATAGTTTTTTCTCTTTTGAATTTCATGGAAAAATGGAAATATGTATTTCTTCCTCTTCATAACTTACTATGAAACCTAATGTTTTCACATAGATTTTGATGCCATTTCAAGGATTAATTGAGTGGTAGAATATTTTGGTTTGGCTCTTATTTCTTAATCCACCATACTTGTTAAGAAATCATCAAGAGAAATCTTAGACAAATCTTGTTCCAAATGATCTGAAACATTTGGATTATATAGATACGGGAGCCTTCTCATAATTTTCTTCACAATATATTTATCCTTAATGTTTTTCCCATGTCATCAAATATCTCCAACAATAACATGTATTCGATTGAAGTAGCTATCCAAATTTTTATCTGGATGTATTTTTAGATCATTGAACAGGTTGTGGAAGAAATGAAGTTTGAACTCCTTTACATTATTATCAATATCATATATATTTTCCATATTCTCCTATATGGACTTGGATATAGTGAAACTAAACACATTCAAATAGGATTGATCATAAAGTAATGCAGGAATAGAATTTTTATATTTGATATATGCATCAAGCGTTTTCCTCTCTATTTTAGTCATTGAACGTTATATCACAATATTGAACTGAATTCCCTAAGTATTTTAAAATAGAACATACATCCCAAGGGATCTCAAATTATATCTCATCCTATTATTACAAATCTAGAATATGCTTCCATCAAACAAGGGTAATCCCCTAACATTCATGGAATTCTCTATGAAAACACAATAGAAAAACATTAACTATAATAACGTGTATACTCTCATACCACTTGTAGGACCCTAGAACAACTTGAGAGAAAAATAGTGAATTAAGGTGCCAAATTTTTCAATTAAAACAATAGATATTATTCCCACATTGGTAAAAAGTTTTAAAAACTATCTCATTAAATTGTGTAGTAATTAAACAATCGCGTGCAGAGATATAACACTTCAGTTTTACTTGGTTCACTAATAAGGGATTGTCCGAGGAGTATATGTAAAGAGTGTGTTGGCCATACCTAAAAATACAAACTGTTATTAATTATTATGGGATACATAACTTCATACACAATAACTCTATACTAAGAGCACTACCAATACATGAATTTTAGTGATAGCCCATCGCCTCGCCTAGAACAAATTTTTGACTCCCTTAGCTCATTGTCTCAAGTTAATTCTTACTCAGTTTACAATAGGAAGGTTTACATAGAAGAATAAAATTAAATTATTTACCCTAACTAGCATAAGACACTTCTTGCATCATAGTCCTAAGTTGATTCTCTTGAAATAACTATTCACTAAAACTAGAATATCATTAATATTTTTTGTGTATCTCAAAACATTTGCAAAACCCACTTTTTGGTGGAAATAAATATCAAAAGTCATGAACCACGATCCCTTAGTGAATCTCCCATACTTATCAAATATCATAGCCTTCAAGGAACCCTCGATCTTCACAGAACTCCCAATCTTCTCAAAAAATCATTTTCTGAAATTCCTTAGGATTAATCAGTTCTTATCCATTCCATTTTCAATGATTATGATCACAATGGATTCCATATTTGTGAATACTTCCTGATTAGGTAGACATTCATGAAATTAGATAAAATAATACTTTTATCAAACTCTCTTCCTATTAAATAATGTGGGTGTGTCCACCTATTTATAGGATCATCGCTTAACATTGATTCCAATATCCCAGTGGATTTTTTCAAACCTCTGGATGTATGATAGCAAATCTCACTCATTAAATAATATATAGTGAAATGTTACCTATTTGTGAACATTCTTGTAGTACTTTTGATTCACCATTAAGCCATAAAATATTTCCAAAGCTACTCATAGATGTGAGATTGATATCTTTTCATCACATATTCACGATGATATATACCTTTGATGAAACCCATCCTTTATGAAAACCATTCTTCATGAAACCGAATATTTCAAAACTAATGCCTTTACCATATTTATGAAGGGTTATTCCATGAAATCATCCCTTTTAAAATTATTCTCCTTTATCCTGATTTTGAGGTCCTAAAATTTTACAAACACTTGGAAAATATTTCATCTTTAACACTGAATCCATCCTAAAAATATGATCTCTTTCCCTAAAAACTCCATGATCAACCCTAGTGTTGATTGAAAAAAACCACAACATACACTCCACTTCCAGTAATAAAATCCTTGGCTCCAAAATTCTCATTTTTTGGGATTTTTTGAAGTGTTTTGAGAAATTTAAAAGAACCAACAGCCTTGCTCAAATACCTGGTAGGTGCGAAATAATATATCTTTCACTCTAATTATATGTCAGAAATGAACTTTATAGAATAAAATAGTGTAAAATATAATTTCATGCCTCCAAGGACCACCAAATAGTTCTTCAAACTTATAAATGTTGAATATCACATATCTCCCCCTTTTGAAATAAACATAAAGAACCTGTATGTGTATATTTAGTGATAAAAAATCTCCCCCTAGATTGTATCTCCCCCATAATCCATCATTTCTTCTATAAATAGATTAAAACATTTAACACAAATGGGGAGAGGTGATGAATTGTAACCCCCTCATGCAATGGGAGGTGGTTGAACACTGAGGTTCAACCAATGTTTCAAAAACATTGGTGCTACCAAGGTCTTAGTAAAGATGTCAGTCACTTGGTTTTAAATTATATCATGATCCATTTAATCACACATTATTCAAAATTCCCTTTGATGGAGTGATATCAAAGAACAATATGTTCGGTATGGGAGTTTTGAAATGGAATCTTCATAAGATCGATCATGCTCTAATTGTCACGGTGAATCACTATTTGTTGTTTGACCACATAACTATTATCAAGTAGTTGTTTCTTCATCCCCAATAGTAGATTGAATTCCATTTTACCAAAGATATAATATGCTAATCCCATGGAAATAGATTTTCATTCTTGTTTCTTCCTCAACCAGGATACACATTTATTTTTAATGAACAATTATCCAACACTTATGGACTATCCATCCAGCATATTTCCAACCCTGTTAACATTAGAATATTATGATAATTGAGTACTTATTCCTTCTAAAAATTATAATCCAAAATTGAGTGTACCTTGAATATAGCACATGATTCTTTTAACTTTTTTCACCTATTGTTCCTTCATATTAATTTTAAAGTGGTATGTTAAACATATTATAAATAAAATATATATGTTTTTTTAATTAATGTATCAAAATTTTCCAATTTTTCTTCTATATAGTGTGGAATCCACATATTTCTCATAATCATGCTTTTCCGGTTTTTTCCCCAACCAAAATAAGAGTCAATATTGGTTTGGAGTCCGGTATATTGAATTTCATTAGCAGCTATTTTGCCTATTTTTTATGAGTGAATAATGCATGGTACTTCCTTTGAACCATATATCTCCCTTTTTACTAGACACATTCATTGGTCAACTTATGTCTGTGTGGATAAGATCAAGAAGATTCAATACCTTATTGGTTTTGTTCGATATGATCTCCAGAACATTATTACTTATAGGCATGCATCACATGTCTTTTCTCGATCGGGATTCATATTGGGGATGTGAAAATTATTATTAATATTATATATTTTCTCAATACTCTATTTATTAATTCTTTCCATATTATATGCCATAGTTTATTTTCTTCTTCAAATATTAAGTATCAATTGTTCTATTTAATTTCAACCCAGTATAAATTTCAACGTATTTTGTATCTTTTTATGAGGTAATTAAATGTATTTCCTTTGATAGTCCAACCATTATAATTAAATTTCACTATCGATCATAATTCATAGATTTTAGTCACACTCGGGAGGTTTTTATTAAAATCATCAATTTAGTTAGCTTCGGTTATCCTCAACTTATTTTTTTTTTTGGATTTTTTATTTCCACTCTCTTTGATCATTAAAACACCTTCATTCCTAAATCTCACTATTGCATCAACCCTTTTATTAACATTCCTAAAAAATATATTAATTTACTATCTTGTTGTATGAGAATCTACTATCAATAATCTTAATGATACTATTTTTAGCTTTAAAATATATTTTTTTAACTTTGGATTTCTCAATTTTCTTCTTCTCCTTGCATAAAATAGTTTATTGGGTGGGGGTGAATATGAAATTTCCAATGTCAATTAAATATTAATGGGTTCATCATAAGAATATTCTTATTCCAGATAATAATACATATTTCTAAGTATAAATCATCAATGTTGGAAAGTAAAAATGTCTCTCTATGTTTTATAGGTATTGTTCCTTACTTTACTTTGATTATAGTCAATAGATTTATGTTCATAGTTAGAACAATGAAAACAATATCCTTAGAATATATTTCTTATATATCATGAATGATATCATCTTATTCTTATTTTCTAACTTCCAAGTGATCTCACATTTAGATACCCCCATAAATATTCTTATTAAGACATGGTATGGCCTGGAAATCCATCTAATTGACATTTCATAAGAGAAAATGTCTTATAACTTCCATTCCAACTCATGTACCCTTATTTTGTAATGGTAATTGACTGGATATCCTCTCTGGAAACTTCAAGAAAATCCATGGAATTGACATTTGTCTCTTTATACTATCATTACAAATGATAATCTTCAAAACTATAATTTCTTCCTTATTCCCCTTGATTTTGATTCAGTTTTCTATTTACTTATTAGAGTAGCATCTTCTTCTTCATGCGCCACAACTATCATATCATTTTCCTCCAGTCACAATGTATGACCATTGATGACTTTTTCATTCTATTCAATATTTATTTTAAATTCCAGAACCACTTCATTGATTGAGGAGTTGATACATGTTCTTATACTTCTCCTTCATATCAATCATGTTCTACATCAAGCCAATGAATATACTCAGATGTCTCTTTCAAAATAGCTCTCATTTTTTTTTCTTATAATTTAATTTTCAGAATCATAAATTTTATTCTCAAGGTCCATGATTAGATCAAAAATACCAAGAAACTAATTATATCCATATTTTAGTGTTTATTCCTTTTCAATTGTACATATCATGGATTTTTTTGGTTCATATTTATACTCGGGTACTATATCCTCCAAAAAGTCATTATCATGTTTTTCTTATTTTAATATAAATTTCTTTATCAAAAAATTAATTCCTGATTTAAATTATCCCCTATTATAAAACCTCTTCTGACATTTCATCATGATTTCTCTATTACTTTCAACTACAACATATTTCCTTGAGCATCGAGAGGAAATGCTCTATGCTTTACCAAACAGAAAATAGGCCAATGAAATCTTAACTTCAGATGACACATTTCTAGTGTTGAATTTCTAGGAAAAAAGTTAAATAAGTTCTTCTTCCTCATCATCAATTAATATATGTATATATAATGTTTTACCATTACTTTTAATTCATATTCCTTGTTTACTCGAGTAGAAGCATCTTTTTTTTTTGACTCTCACTTCATAAGAAGCTAGATTTCTTAGGAGATCATTAAGAGAGATATTAGAAAATATCTTCCCCCCAGAGGTAAACATTTTGGATAATATAGATATGTTAGAATTCTCATTATTTTATTCACAATGTATATATCCTTAATATCTTACCCATGTCCTAAAATATCACCAAAAACATCTATTATTTCATTAAAGAAGTTATCTATGTTTTTATCTGGATGCATTTTCCTATCATCAAACCGATTGTACATGACAAGATTTTTTCCCCTCATTTACATTGTTATCAACTTATTATACATTTTCTAGATTTTACCATATGTATGTGGTTATACAGAAACTCATCTCCTTTATATAGATTTTGTTATAAAGTGCTGCAGTGAAATAATTTTTGTCATTTAATATCCACATCAATCATTTTCTTGTATGTTATAGTCATAGAAAATTTGGTTCGCAATAGTTACTCTAATTCCCTGAGTAGTGTAAAAAAGAACTTATATCCCATGGGATATTATATGAGGTCACATTATATTCATACAAATATGGAAGTTATTTCTATCAAAGAGGGGGACTCCCCTAACATTCACTATATTCTCTATGAACGAATTAAAGGATATATTTAAATCCACTAACTTATATGATTTGATACCACTTATAGGACCATAGAAAAGCCTTAGTGGGGAGTTCTGAATCATTGTATCAACTTTTTCTTTAAAACAATAGATCTTATCCCGATGTTGGTAGGAACTTTTATAACTTGTCTAATAGAATTGGGCAGCTATTAAACAATCACATGAAGAGATATAACATTACAGATTAACTTGGTTCACCACTAAGGGATGGTATATGGAGAATATGTGGATAGTGTTTTATTCATACATAAATCAAGTAAAATTCACTAGTTATTATAGAATATAAAATTTCAGAAAAAGACACTTTGTGCAATGCACCCTGCCTTTACATGAATTTTAGGGATAAAACACTACCTCCCTATGAACACATCCTTTGACTCCCCACCCTCATTGGATCGGTTGAATTCATTCTCAGTTTAAGGACTTGAATGTTGATTTAGTATATTTACATGGAATTCATTTTTCCTAAATAGTATAAGACTCTTTTGTAGCATAGTCCTTGGTTGATGAACTTGAAATCACTATTCACATAAACCATATGATCAAAAATATAATTCATGAAGATCAAAACCCTCATGAATCCCCCTTTATGTTTAAAATAAATATAATCATTCATGAGGAAAAACATCTTATTAAAGCTCCCAAACATCAATAAGCACAAGGCCTTAATGGAACCCTATATCTTCATTAAACTCCAAGTCTTCAAAAAACATCCTTTTTGATATGCCTTGACATCAATAAATTCAAATACATTAGTTTTGTGATGCATGAGTGAATTAATTATTCCTGATTTTTATTTATTTCTTTATTAGTTATACCTTTATGAAAATAGATAAAATCATCATTTTCTCTAATTCTCATCATATCAAATAAAGGGGATGTTAAAAAAATTCTGTTCTCTTATGTTTGTAATTATTACATGATTCCAATATATTTTTTGTAAACCTAAAGATTTTTTTTCACCAATATCCCTAATTCAAAATGATCTTGACAAATTTTACCTATTCGTGACCCTTATTTTAGTATCTTGGATTCATAACCACACCATTATACATTCATGATGCTTCTCGAAGACACGGGAACACCATCTTTCCATCATGCATTTTTGATTCTCTATACCGTTGTAAAAACAAATCCTTTGTGAAACACATTCATCAAGAAACCCATTCATTATGAAACTCATTCTTTTATAATATTTGGGAAGACACTGTTCATGAAATGATCATTTCAAGAAGTATTCTCCTTCCTCCAGATTTTAAACAAAAAAAAATTCGCAAACACTTGAAAAAGGTTCAACAGTAAACATGGAATCCATCAGTCCCATAAGTTCTCTTTCCTTGAAAAAATTTTAATCAAAACTTGTCTTCATTGACAAAAAACAACAAATGCACTCGATTACAATATATGAAAATCCTTGGTTACGAAATATAACATATTCATTATTATTTTGATTGAATAGTATTTACTAAGAATGAATTTTCATGAGATTAGATACCATATTATTTTAAATGGATTTATCATTTTATTATTATTTAATGAATTATAATTTATTTCCATTTATAAATCAAATTTAAAAGGACATGATACATAATGTCTTACCATAGATTCATTATGATGAGTTGAATGAAACCCATTTTCATTACATGGGTTCATTATTCCTTAAAAGGAGAATTAATTTAATTGGAATATTTTATGAAATCGACATTATTTCCATGGGTTCTTTACGATGTGATAAGTGAATTATTTTCAAGTGGAACAAATAATAATAGATGAATTAAGGCTGGGAACGTCTTTCACCCTACAGTTCTTTGGCTAAAATTTTATATCTATTGGAATATTTATTGATGAGTACCTTTTATTTTAACATGTTCATGGGTGATGATAGTGTGGCTCATGAATTTAATATTTCCAATAATAATGGTTTTCCTATATTAAAACATGTTTTGTAGTTTTATTCCCATCCTCGGGACTGAATTAAACATTAATGGCTAATTTTATTAACACATGTTTCCATAATACTTTGATTTGTGTATTAGGTTACACAAATTCATCAACCATGGTTTATGATATATGAATTCTTCATGAATTTATTGATGTATCAAAATTATAGCCAAATTCCCAACATCAATACACTTATAATATTGGATTTTTATAACATAGTTTTTTCCTTAATGAGATTCTGAGCTCACCTATTTCTTGTGATTCATTTTCCTTATGTTATAAAGATGATTATAATGTATAAGATGTATATGAGAGAGTCTAGTGTGGATCAATTGTGTATAAATGTTAAAAAGTATTGTAAATTAATATTATTATGTTATTATACCTCAATGTCACTAGACCTTTTATTATTTGGATACATTGATTATTTGTGAGATATGATATTTTTTTATGGAAATATTATAAAATAAAGTCATGTATATCATGGTTCACTTTTTTTGGTATTAGATAAATATTTATTCATTTTTTAATATTGGTTTATTTATTATATGGATTTATATTATTGATACTTATTGAAAACCCTAGATAATAGTGTAACTATAGGATGGTATACTGAAATATATTTAATATTTTGAGTCTTTTTTCTAAAAAACCATCAATTTTTTCAAATAAATAGTTGATTTTTATGTGGAATATATGCACTTATTAGTAATCACCCAAAAATGAATTAGTTGATAATTGACACGATCATCACTCGGGGGCATGATGAGTGGGCCTAAGAATGCATACCACAAAATACACACTTAATGGATATTCTTTTGTTGAATATATTCTCTTTATGAAACCTGATTAATGATTGATTTCGTAGTCATATTTTGGTATTTCGTTGATAAGAATAAGAAAACATAATGTAGTGTAAGATAGGTTGAACTAATATTCATATAGGTTAAACAAATGTAAATATATGAAAAACATTATAATACAATAGAATAATATAAATTAAGGATGAAATTCTTTTTTTGATTATGATAATTCTTCATTATGGTTAATTTTTTGTCACATATTATACCATTTTTGTTTTAGAAATGGAATAAACTAAATATAACCATGGGTTTATGGGAGAATTTACATAACTCCTAAATCAATAATCCATTAGAATGTTATCTAGGGTGATAATACATGCAATTATTTCAAACCAACATTATGGAAATATTCTTAATTATGTGAACAATGTCTAATTTTCAAATACACTAATGATGATAAGGATGGATTATCATGAAATATAAAGTGATGAAGATGGTCAAAGATAGATTTTTAAATTTCATATATGTCAAAATCATGGAAATAAGAAAAATAGGGATTACCTCGATGGACTAGATGATACATTACACATGGAAGATGGGGTCCCTGAGCATCAATCAACCTTAGGAAAACAATGAGTTTGGTCAACATGATTAAAATAAATATAATCCTTAAAATTATAAGATTAATAAATCAATGAATTATTTATAGAAAAGTTAAAAATTATATAAGTAAATTCTCTAATCCATCAACTAAGATGAAGAAAATTAGAAACCACCAAGACTAAGAGGATAATATATTTCCAATGAAACCACTACTCCAAAATTGGATCTGGATATTTAAGCTACACACACCCTCCAATTTGGAATTGTAGATTTGTTACTGAAATTTGATCCTAGGAACTATATTATATCTGGGAATTTTTTATAAGAACATTAAATATATGAATATATACATTAAAATTATATATTCTTGTGACTTTAGACTACTTTTCAATTTCTTTTCTCGAATATTGTTTAGGTTTGGAGTTTAAAAAAAATATTAACTCCCACATAATAAACCCACAAATTAAAGGGGGGAAAGTTCTAATTAATATCCATTATTTTATCAATATATAATTATTGAAATAAAAAATGTCTTTATTTCATTAAAAATATTCACAGTAGTAAACATGACTTCTTTTTTACCTTTAATCACCCATAAACACAATGAATAAAATATAAAAAACATGGGATCAACAAAAAAATCCAACTAATAAAATAATCATAAAAAAATATTTTATCACATTGAAAACATGAAAATCCATAAAAATAATTTCTTAAAAATATACCTTTTTACTCTGATTGGGCATTATCTTTCCTTTACAGATGTCATTTATCTTACGATTTGAATATAAATGATTTCCATGAAAACTCATTATCATGCATTAAATATTTCATATATATTCCTTGGGACATAATCATTATAAAACCCATAAATATTGGAATATCCATTTGTATGACATACATTGAAATTATTTGAAGAATATTATAATTATCCAATTTATTGGATAGCTATTATTAGGCTCACCTTTCATGTCATGAGCTATAATATGGGTCGACCATTCATATATGGAACTATAAACCCATCATATCATGAGATATAATGGGGATCAACCCATTATATAAGCTCTATCTGGATCACTCATTATCATAAATAATGTACAAGGGAAATATCAAGGATAACACATTTTATGCTTTCTGTTTTTTCATTATAAAACCTATGAAAAACACTTTTATACGTCTATGCAAAACCATTTAAGATATTAAAATACATTAGTATTTTAAAAACCTAGTTTTAATAGAAAAAATTCCTAGAAAATTGAAAATAAGGGTTTTATTTTAAAAAAAAATGGAATCTTGAAATGGAATCAAAACACCAAATAACTATTATGATTGTGGGGAGAATTTATAGTCATTATATACATTAAAGTAAAACATTCCTTTTGTAATTTTTAATAAAGTTCAAACATTGCTTATAAAGATACATTTTGTAAATCCATTGAGAGAATTAAAATTATACATTAATATTTAGTTTATAATTCTATTATGTCCATTAATTATTATTAATAAAATTATTTTAAAAACTTGGACATGGAAGATAATGATTTAGAAAGTAAATCTTCAAAAAATTTAAAACAATTTTTTCAATTAAGGCATTCATTACCTTGAGTCCAAATAATATAGTTCATTATTTATCATCCAAACTAATAATATTTATTCAATATTTTACTTTCTTATGAACCTGTTTCATGTATAATATTCCTTTTATTTTATCTCTTTATATGTTATACACAGTAGTTATTCATCTAATTTCATTCTATGTGTTTTGATGATATTCGACAAATATATATCATAAATGACTACTGTAGGTTGAATATGATCAACGAATTCACTACTCCATTATATAAATAATAATTATTATTATATATTAACCATATTTATACAAGATTTATACTTTTAAAAATAATTAGGAAATATGGTTTTCGAAAATGAACTACGTTACAATCTTGGAGACAATAGGTCATATGTACGTATAAGTAATATTTACACTATTCAAATATCACTATTGAATTAATGTATGTATAATTTTACCTTTACATAATGATACTAATAAAATCAATATTTAATTATTTCTTCAAATACAATTACATATATCATCAATGATATTTATTAATGAAAAAACAATCACATAGCTTCATGTAGGTGGTAGTCCACATTTATGCATGAACGATGTAATCATTTTACATTGACTTGAAAGGAAATAATGAAAATGATACATTAACTTTTAAGAACGATTAATATTACATTAATATATTATATAAAAAATAATTCCTTCATTATAACCATTCATGATAGGTGACTATGAATAACAAATTACATCAGTTCAAGAGGGGGTATTCTGCTATTCTTATGAATGTTGGTTTCGTTACCCATTTTATAGAAGAGTAGAATGATGTAAGATATGAATTTTATATCATAAAATAATATTATATGGCATAAAATAATTTTATTTTATCATCATGGTTGAAGAATAACTAAAGTAAGTGTAAGAGGAAACAAAAAACACTCAGTTAAGAATGATGCCTCTACTTAAGATCACCTATTTTGGATTATACCTAAATCCTTCCTATATTGTAATTATCATGAAAAAGTCTTATAGCACAAAAATATGGAAGTATATAAGATATTTGGATAGGTATTTTCAAAATCAAGAGGCTCCAAATTGCCTCAATATTCGTCTATAGATGATAGAAAGTTGAAATATGGAATATCAACAAGAATTGAGCCATCTATATCGACTAAAAACTACTCCATTTTCCACTAAATATATTGATACCTAATGTAGTGGTGTTTATATTACTAAATTATAAATATAAGGGTGCTCAAGAATGGTCTAATTAAGGACTACAAAATAAGAGGTAATCATTCCGCATAGCCTCTTTTAAATTATTTTTTATTCCACCTACTATAAATCTTCGGTATCTATCATAAAATAATAATTTTATAATAATAAATATGATTAAATGTTATTATGATTATAGAACCTCATTTATCGACCCTCATTTCCATTTGATGGTAATTTAATGCATCACTCATGTATACGTGTGGCCTATTACATCCACGTAATAATAAAATTCAATTTACATCCCTATATTTTATGGAAATTTATTATGATGGGTTCAGTGTTTATATATGATTTTTAAGAAATAATTATTCCCAAAGAATTATAATATCATATATACCTACATACCTTCCAATTATTTGGATGAGAATAACATCTCTCATGAATATGTGTGGACTAGAATCTCCATGAACCGGTGTGATTTGTTCATTTCTATTTTACTTGGATTGTAATAAAGATTGATATTTTGAATATATATTATATAAGTTATAATTAGTATTCTATAATGATAAAATAATATTTATCTTTTTTCCTTACCTTTGATATAAAATGTAAAAAACATTATTGTGTACAGAAAAAATACAATCTTCTTGAATTGGATAATGTATAATTCTATCTCTTCCTTTTTGGGATGAATAAAAATATGTTTTTTAAGATATGGCTTGTACAAAAATTTGATGAAACATAAATTAAGAAAAAAATATTACAAGAGTACAAAGGATGGTATTTTACAATAATATTTTTTTAAAAGTGGTAATTGGTCTTTATGCAGAAAATTTAATGACATAAATTCCTCAATGGTTACCCATTTATTAGCAAGACCACCTTCTAGATAATTTACCATCCAAAAAACATGTGTGATGAAATAATTTAAATTAGAGATAGTATCTAGATAATTTATCCATTAACTTTTTTCCTTCCAAGATAAATGATAATTACCAGATATAACAGCTTGAAAAATTGTAGTACAGTCACACTGAAACTATAAACTATTCCATTTTATTTTTTTATCATTTCCAAAACCTTCATTAAATCGAGTTTCATAGAATCAATAGATGTTTCCGTTCCAAGGGGTCAATAGACACCATTTATAACAACCCCACTATGATCTACAAAAATTGGACTAAAGCCTACAAGGCATTGATTTCCTCTTGAGGACACATTAGAGTTTCTATTAATCGAACTAATAGGTGGTGAGATCTAAATTAATTATATTGTTCCTCTATGAGAAACAAAACAACCTATAATATCAAAGTTTTTAAAAATAGGGAAATCTTGAATTTAGTTGTTACAATTTCAATTTTTAATGACATTATAATTTCCAACTAAATCCATGATTTTGGAAACAACATATTGAATGTTTACGTTTTACATGTTTTGACTTCACTTGTTTCTTATAAACCAAATAAATTGAATCAGTTTGATGAATTCATATATAAGGAGATTCATTATCTTTTGGGATATAATGAGACTACAACAAGACTAAATTAATTCCAAAACAGAGTCTATCTGTAGGAATAGAAGTTTGAACATAGCAATCATATACTTACATAGATCCATAAAGAGACTCTCATGGATAACTAAATAATTAACACCAACAAATGATTTTTTTTCAAAAAATTTAATAAATGGGTACTGAAAATTTTTTAATCTACTAAAATATGATATTATAAGTATTTAAATGATTCTATTGTAGAATTATAATATATTTAAATTTTATTATATAGAATGTCTGACTACTTTTGATGAACATTGAAATTGAGGTTAGGTATTTATGTTACAATCTCATTTTTTACCAAAATTAATTATGATTACATTTCCTCAAATTAAATTTTATGATCTACCTATCAAGATTCTCATGATTTTTCCTTCTGTTTTTTAGAGAATATAAATGTAAAAGCGCCATTTACATATCATTGTTACTTAAATTTATTTATAAAATGATTTCAATAAAAATGGAATTTATTTCGTCACTATTAGAAATTATTTTCTTTCCATGTCCATGTTCACATTTAATACATTTTCATAAATAGTTATAATATTCTCCTACGATATTTTAAATCCATTTTTACCCTTTTATAACTTTTAAATAATGTTTTAAAAATGAAATTTCTTATCATTTTTTGAATGAGGTACTTTTGGGGTTTTCAGCAAAACTATGAGATGAATTGTAGTTCAAACATACATAGAATGAATGGAATTTCCCACAACGCATGCCTATAAATTATTTTATGATTATTTTTAAATATTTCATGTTTATTTCATAATAAAAAAATTGCATTATATTTGTGAAATGTTTTTATTTCAAACCAGTTATTTCAAATGAAAATTATATTTCCTCATTAAATATTCTATAGATAATTTAACGAAATTTTTTATTTATGATAAATAACTTTGATGTTATATATTCCTTAAGGTGGATTTGATCCACTATATATATTCTTTATATATATTGTGTGAGATTTTAATAATGATATTTTCATGAAACCAATTAATTTACCATAAGTTATGTTATGGTGAAATGTTGAAATTTTTATCAATATTTCTTCATTTATTAGGGTTATAATATATTTTAAATTATTTATGTTCTTGTGCACTCATATTAATGGATTTTGATTATGTGATGGGTCAGCATAGAATACTATATCACTCTGATGCATTTGGTAAGGATGTATATCTCATGTGATAATAATGTAAGGAATTTGAAGTGAACCTGATTCAGTATGATACATGTTATACAACGATTCTCCTTAGAGTGAACCATGACTAATGATATGATTAAATAGGGAGTGAACACAGTTCGCCAATATAGTCTTGACAGTGATCCATGAAAAATTAAAGGATTATGTGTATGCTAAAAACATATGTCTTATAACAATGTTTTCCTCTCATGCATCATGTTATTTGACTCCATAATGATTAAGGTCTAATAAACTACCATTATTTAGAAAATGATATAATATTTTTATCTATGATATATTGGGTATGGTTTTCAAATATATATATCATGTCCCTAAATACATGTACATATAAAATTCATAATTGAACATTCAAATATCTCTTGGTTAACCTTACTATGTTTTTTATCTCCCCCTTTCTTATTTTTCATTCCCCACATTATGAAGAATATTTTTATGCATGGTATGTCTAAGAAGAGTTATTATTAGGTGATTCTGAATGTCCTTCATGAATTGAGCATATTATGTGTCTTTTCTACAAATATACTAAACATTTAAGGTTATAAAATGGATTGTAATGTTATATAATGGTTATTAATAAATTAATAAATAATATCTATGTATAAAAAAGTATGGATTTATATAGTTTAAATAAGATTACAATTTAGTGAATTTTTATACATTATAATTAAATAACATAATGTTAAACTATATTGATAACTCTATGTGTATTATATCATCCTCAATATATTGTAAGGATGAAATTATATACAATTTATAGCAATAAATCTCTATATGGATACTACAAGTGGAAGTGCTTCTATCAAAGATTCATCTACAAGTAATAACCCAAAAAAATATTTTTTCAAGTATGTCTCGACCATAATTTTTTTTGGCGAGTGTGACCTTACTGTGCATATGGTTTGACATTCATGGGGGGATATTCATTGGTTAGTAAAAAATTTATTTATGAACCATTATGATTGATTGGAATAAATTATGATCATGGATGAAGTAGTTTAATCCTATAGTCTAATATATTTAAAATATTTTTTCATGATTTATAATTCATATAAATGATTTTTTCATTATTTGGTTTCCCATGATTATTATTAATTATTTTGATCAGTTAATTGATTTAACCTAAAGGAACATTGTTATCAGTGAATTTGATTGTCAATGATTTCATTTTCCTCCATAGAAACCAATTCTTATGGGAACTATAACGAAAATTATAATTTTAATGTATACAAAAAAAAATTATCCAAGAATCATGTTCTTCCTCTAAATGAGCAAAGGATGGAACAATGTTCTATCAAGTCCTTAATGAGGAAACAAGCACCTTATTTTACTTGGGTATCTAATGTAATAGTTGTTTATAAATGGATTGGTACCACTGAAATGATATTCCCATTCTCCTATGTTATAAAAATTAAATATTTAATTTTAAAATTTATCATTTGCAAGGTGAAACAGATCAATCAGGGACTTCTATCAAGAATATGAAGAAATTCTAAGAAATTGACTCTATGGAATGGGATGCATTTAATAACTACTTTTTTAATCAGTGATTTCCTAGAATAAAATTTTTTAAATGAAGAAGGAATTCAATGAGCTGATTTATAATAATAGAAAATCTATTAGTACCAATGTATTATATTTTTCAAGATTTTCAATGTACGCTTCTTGTGTTATCATCCTAAATAAACATAATATTGATCATTTTTTATGGAATAAACCCATGTCTTCAAAGGGAATTATCCTTAAGGGACGTCAATATATGTGAATAAATATTTTGATTTCATATCGTTGTGGAAATAGAGATTTGGTTTTCCAATCAACCTCATAGTTTTGATAAGAAGAGAACAATGGAATGGGAAATAAAATTTTAATAATAAAATCCATGGAGAGATAAACATGGCCTTTCATATATGCTTGATGTGTGGAAGGAGACATTGTGGAACTTTTCATAAGGTGACTAGTAAATTATTTTGGTTTAAAATGTAAGTTCATAAGGCTATTAAATTCTAAATTTATGGGGATAAGATGATATTTAATGATATAGATAATGTCACCATTGAATGAACTAATGATAATTTAGTGATTAAAATGAAATTATTATGGGAATTATGCTAATGAATGATCAAATATGAAGGTTAATTATGATGATCGAAATTTGAAACCTCTTAACCTAGAGAAGAAGTAAAATATCATGTGATATCTATTATCGATGAGGGGTATGAAAATTAAGTAGTGAAAGGTAAACATACCATCCACTTTAGAACCAATAATGTATTATTTGATTATATATCTAGATATATTGTTATATTTGAATTATATAATATGGTTATCATAATAAGAATATAATTATTATATGTTTAATTATTAGCGTAAACTCATAATGGTACAATAATCATATCACATGTCTTTGAATCTTCTCTGATTGATGTTTGTGGGAATGTAATTCTTATAAATCTTGTTGTATTCCACCTAGTGTAATTTCATGTTATCAAGGGAATGGATTAGATTTCACCATAAAATTCCCATATTAGTTTATAAGGATGGAAGGTAACATTTGAAATTCCAAAACAACCTATAAACATATATCGGTCAAAAATTAAAAGTAAAAAACCAATCGAAATTACATCAATCGTATGATTCATGATTCCTTTTGAGAAGGTGTGTTTATCAAAGATGGTTGGGGGGAAAATCAATATATAAAATTTTCCAATTATGTGGGATTTTTTTAATGTATTTCCAAAATAGTTTTCAATTATTACATTGAATTGTTTTGTTTTCTTCAATAAAAATAACACCTAGTTCTTCAATTATTTCATATAGTCCTTATATAATTTACCAAATTCAGTTTTAGGAAATGTGGATAAAAATATATAAGAATTATTTTATGGGATTCATTTGGAAAAAAAATTCATATTATGTCTCGCAATATATTTTTGTGAAGAATAAAAATGAATCAATGATACTCTACAATAATATTCAGGAATATGTATCATCTACCCTATGTTAATGATTTTTCTAATCAATTACAAGGAGTGAAAAAAATTTCCCTAATTGATCATCAATCTGGATAATATTAGTTGAGGTTCAAATTTGAATACATACCCCCGATAGGATTTTGTACATGGTATGGACACTATGAATTTATAGTGATGCTAATTTAGTCTTACTAATACCCCCTCTATCATCGTATATTTCATGAATATTGTATTTATATGTAATCTTGATCAGTTTTTGGAATTATTTATTATTTCTATTCTTACATATTCTAAGATAAAGTAAAAGTATGAACATCACTCGAGAAATCTATTCAATACCATATAAAAGGATACTTTTTATGAAAATTTTACCTAGTGTGAGTTTTCATTCAAAAAAGAGATTCATTTATGGGTTATATTTTCTCATGAGATGATATATATATATACACATATATATGTATAGTGATCCAAGATTATGTTATATAGATATTACATCATAATTGATGATTATTCAACATAGTACATAATAACACACTTGACAACTATAATATTTTAGTGCCTTTGGAAACATGGAAACATAAACAACTAGTACATGGGTAGACTAATTCATCCCCCACTATGTTATTAATAACTATCACCCTTCATATTAATATCATACATTATAAGTTCCTTCATAACCTAGGTAATGTAAATATTTGAAAGGATGAGCTCCGATTCTATGTGAGGGTAAAAATGGGAGATATATAGGTATAACATGAACATAAGGGTTTGATAACAAGGGCATAACATTTTAAAACCCATTGTATCAATGATAATAATCTTGAGTCGTGGAATAAATATCGGCAGTACATAAGACATAAATTATGGAATTAAAAAATTATGATGAGAGTTTAACGTTGGCATAATACATATATTTGTGGCATAAACATAAGCATATAAAATCATTCTCATTTTAGTTAAGGATCACTACCAATCCTATAATAGTATACTGGGTTCACTCCCAAACCATCACACTAGTCAAGGTTCACCCATGATACCAACATAATAATGAAGTCCCTTATTGAATCGGTTTTACACCCTGTTCTAGTCCATTCTAACTCCTGAGATATAAATCATTATCCAATTCATGGGAAGAAAATATAAGTCCCACCCTTCACAGAAGGAAACTCATACATATATGTGACAAAATATCTTCATCATATCATAGTACATGAAATAAAATGGTTTTCCTAAAAAAAATTCATATCATAACCAGTATAAAGATATTAGTTTTATAATTATATCATCATCGTATAACTTGTGGAAAAGGAAGTGAGTTTAATAATAATTTTATCATGGTATAACCCATGCAAGAGAAACATGTTTAGAAAACATCATCCCATTGTAGTCACAAAATATTAAAGAACAATGTATAATGGTATTCTTGGATCATATCTCAAATAAAGAATATGTAACATCAAGAAATGTCATCATAGATAGAGATATTATTTAAACAATCATTTATACTATTTCATGAGGAAAATATCCTTTCTGTATTGAAAAAATAATTTCAGAAAATAAAACACATTGAATTTTCTTTGTAAATAACATTGAAAACAAATAAAGGAATCTTCAAATAAATTATTGTTCATGACATCAAAAAATTAAGCTCATTTCGTACATGTAAAATTTTTTATTTCATTAATATTTTCAGTGAAAACCAAATAGGCATTGTTTGGAAAATGACTTGAATAATAATTTACATAGAATTTTTTAAAAAGTAAAAAATGGGATAAAATTTCATTAATAAATTAGTGTATATAGGTTAATAATATTTTTTAAACATTGGTTTTTGAATAAAATGATTTTTTGAATGAAGAGATAAAAAATTTTGTTTTCTTATAAAAATTTTCTCAAATATTTAAAGAGTAAAAGTATGGAGACTTTTAATATCACATAAAAATATCATGAATAACTATACGAGATAAAAATTATTGAGTTTCGTAGGATATGGATAAATATATTTTATTATCAGAAATATAATCACAAATAATCTTGATAAATGATGTGATTGAAACATAAATTATTTACAACTTTGGTAAACTTGAACTATAATTATGATGAAATAATAACATAAAATGGAACATAAAATATAATGAGGATAAATACATTCGTGACATTACATGTCAAATTGTTTGTATATACACCTCGTGAATGAATATAGGTGCATAATATAACATGTGTCTCAAATGAGGAAAATTGAGACAGGAATCCCTTACCTAAACTTTAAAATTATTTATTACATGATTAATATTATTATATAATAAATAATGAAATTTAAAAATATATTAAATAACAATATTCATGTATATAATACCATATATAATTTTCTTATTACCTTTAATTACCCATTTATTTACAATTCCATATTAATTTAACGTTTTCGTTAATAATTTCTTGGTTTTTTTGACTTAATTATTTTTTTATGATAAATAAATAATAATTTAATCATATAAAGTATTTAAACTATGATATAAATATCATATATATATTCAATGTATATGTACTTATAGTAATCCCCCAGAACAATTAATTATTGAAAATGAAATGCATCCTTTCTTGAGGCAGTTGTCCATATGTTCGCATGAACATTGCTTTAATTTTTTTATCAGATTGAATGAAATATAGTTAGATGATATATTATAATTCCATAATAATTTTTATTCCATATATATCACATATTTTCATTAAAACAATCCTTATTACCTTTTATTTATGGCATGAATGAACCACATCGCTTCAGGTGGCACTAGTATGTTGTACACTTGAGTGACATTATAGTATCCCCAGAAAATATAGAGTATAAAGGTATGTGTGATATAATAATTTAGTAAGTATTATAATATAATAAATATAATATATAAATAACAAATCAATCATTATAATCATTCTTTATTGGTGGTAATGGAAAAAATGGCAACGTTTCATGAGGTGGTAGTCCTCCGTACTCATGACTAATGGTTTTGTAACCAATTTGATAGAAGCAGAGAAGGTTGTAGGTCATTATATTGTCATAAAAAATCAAATTATATGGAAAATAATATTTCTATTATATAATCATGGTATAATAAAAATTTAATGAGGTGGAGGAATAAATAAAACTAAAATTCACATTGATGAATGTTACCGCTTCTTGGGGTATCTTCCTTTGGTTTGCAACAAAATGCATTGTATGATGGCTTTAGGTCCAAAATAAAAAGTCTAGGATGAGAATATAGAAATTGGTAAGTGATTTGGGCAGGTATTAGCTGATCCAAATGAGTTTAAGACATGAATAATATAGGATATGTGTGGCCTTTTATATGTGAGGTGAGTGGCACACGTGTATTTTTTAAAATAATGAATTCCACCCATATTTTATTCATTTTATAAGGCTCCAAAATAGATCATAATAGAATAATATAAATTATATGGATGAAATATTTCCATATATTATATTTTATACAAGTTTATTGGTCATTTCAATCATTATCTCCCTAGTTTAACCCCTGATAAACCAATTTTTACTTTAACCATTGTAATTTTTTTTACTATTTTCACAATTCATTTTTGTTAAAAAAATAGGATAACCATTTATATAATAAAAATTATTCTGAATCAAAATATGGAATCCATTTTTCTAAATTCCAATCATAGAAGTGGAAAATTTTAATTTAAAGTTATTCTGCTAGATGTTGTGAGAAATCATGTTTTACAAGTGAAAATGCTCAAATGTTTACAAAGTTTTTTTATCCAATTTCAATAATATTTTTTTTAAACCCAATAATAAGTTAAACGAATTTATAAATGAACCAATTTTATTTTATAATAAATTTAAATTATAATTTAAATTTATAAATATCTTATATGAAAATTCATTTTTCAATTAAAATTCAGTATTTTTGACTATTTATCAAAAAAATGACCCTTTTTAGAAAAATCCCAAAAATTCTATCTAAGATAATTTTTACATTATTAATTAAAAAATATTATTTTAAAAAAAATTCTTAACATGTGAAAAATAATTTTTATTAATTTTTATGAAAGAAACAAAATCAATTTTTTAGAAAACAGTATTTTCAAAACATATAAAGTCTTTACAAAAAATTAAGTACCTTTTATAAATATGTTTTAATTATCTAAATCTGTTATAATTAATATTTAAAAATTATTTATTTTTATTAATATTTAAATATAAAACGTCTTGTTTATAATAATTGTGTTTAAATAATACTAATAACATTATATCACATTTTTCTCACAACTCTGACGTTTTTAAAGCATGCTAACCAGATGTTGTGTGTAGTGAAATATTAACATTGTGGTGTGTGTAACAAAATCAATAAATGAAATTTAATGTATTGAATAAATTATAATTCATAAAAACATTGGTGTTACATTCTACCATACTTAAAATGAATTTTAAAAATAAACTTTATCATTTTGAAAGGAAAAGTATATATAATTATGCCTCACCATTTAATCATGTTCCTGTGTAGCTTCTTCAAATTGGCGGCTTCTCCATAACACTTTAACCTAGTGAGTGGTCTTTTTTCATATAATTTTATCAATATGATACAAAATCTACATCGATTATTCCTCATAAGAAATATATTTCTCTGTTGGTATGATCTATGAGTTCCATTTATGTGAAGGGTTAGGTATATACTTCCCCAAGAGAGACATATTGACCACATACATAACATGAGAGAGGTTTGGTGTATGGGAAAATAGATAGGCTACCATCCCAATATAATATATAATTTCCAAGGGACCTATGTACCTAGGGATAAGATTCCCTTTCTTCCTGAATCTCATAACCATCTTCCATAGTGAAATTCTTAGAAACTCCTTATCACCAACATCAAATTTCGGATCACGCTGATGATTTTCATCATAACTTTTCAACCAACTCTGAGATTCCATGAATTATTGATGTATAGATCTAACTTTTTCCTTAATTTATTGAGATATCAAAGGGCCCAATAACTTCATTTATCTAACTTCATATTATACTCCAGATCATTACATTTCTTTTTATATAGGGATTCATAAGTCGTTATCTGAATTCTTGATTGAAATCTATTTTTGTAAAAGAAATAAAATTATGGAATGTGTGTGTCCTAAAAACATATTAAATCCAAATAAAAAAATATCAACATATCCTCTAGGTTTTTTATTATTTTCTTAGACTAACCATCTATCTGAGGATGATACGAAGTGCTGAAGCTCAACACCATATCAAGGTCTTGATAAAGACATCTTTAGAACATTGAGCTGAACATTGGATCCTTATTAGACCTAACAGATTGTGGAACTCCATGAAAACATACATCATTATTAATTTATATCATGGCTAGTTGATAGAGATAAAATTAATCACTAATAGAGATGATTTTTTCTGACTTATTAAGGTGATCAATTATAACCCATATATCATTACGCCCTTTAGAATTTTTTGGGAGACCAATGACAAAATCCATCATGTTGTTTTCCAATTTTGATTTTGGTGTGGGAAACCGACCTAAAATTCCCCTAGACATTTCTCCTTTAGCCATAACATGATAGAATACAATGAAATAAGATTCATACTCTCTAATATCTTCCTTCATGACATCCCACTAGAAGTATTATTTCAAATCTCAATACATATTCATACTTCCATGATGAATAAGGAATCAAGAAATATGTGCATAGATAGTTGAATAGTCAATTGAGAATGATATGTTTCCCACTTCAATCATTATTTAAAAATTCATCCTTCAAAATCAAAAAATATTGGATCTTTTACAATCCTCTACATAGATAAGCTATCATGATCCTTCTAACTCAAAGCATTGGCTATCTTGTTTGCTTTACCAACATAGTAATGTATTAAGAAGTCATAATATTTAATCATCTCTAAATATCATATTTGGTTCATATTAAACTATTTATATGTGAATATATACTTTAAATTTTTTTATTAGTATATATATAACACTTTTCTCAATAAAGACAAAGTCACCATATCTTTAATAGAAAATTTACCGCAGGTAAATCCAAATCATGAGTTGGAAACATTTTCTCATAAATCATCAATTTTCATGAGGCATTAGCTATAACCATATCATTCATTATATAAAATATCAAATCCCATCATGGATGCATCAATATAGATTACATGTCCTTCTACACTCTATATAAATGTAATCACAGGTGTGCTAAAAATTATCTCTTCAGTTCCTTGAAATTTTCACCACATTGATATGTGTTGAAGAACATGGATTACTTCTGATTTAACATCGTTCATTGGTTATAGATTCATTTAAAATCCTCCAAAACATCAATAATATTATGATAAACAAAGAAAACTACAAATATCAGTCATTATGGTTAGTCTAGGAAAACAATCAATAGCCTCCATTTTTTATAGATCTAGTTATATAACCTCTCTTGAGAATATATGTCCAAAAAATGAAACGTTTTCCTTCCAAATTTCACACTTTGTAAATTTTTCATATAGTTTCTCCATCCTTAGGTTCTTTAGTAAAATTATCATGTGGCTTTCCAGATATTACATTTCCCTTTAAATGGTTAAGAATCTCATCTATAGAGACTGCAGAAAACAATTCACGGAAATCTCTAATGAATCTATTCATTATATTCCAAAAGATATCTGGTGAACTAGTACAATCAAAAGGAATCACTATATATTCATAGTGTCTTAGATTATAAGGAATGTTTTATTTGGTGTTTCCTCTTTATTGACCACCAGTTAAAGATATTCATATTGATGGTCAATCTTGGAATATTATTGAGCTCCGTGATATTGATAAAACAAATCATCTATATGGTAAATATGATATTAGTTCTTAATTGTGATCTTGTTCAGCTCATAATAATTAATGAAAAGTGACATATATCCAAAAAAAATACAAAATTAATAGTTTCATCTCAATGTGACACACTTGGCCAAATAAATCCCTTGTCTATGTTTTATAGGAGTTTCTTCTTCAATACCTTCAACTCAATTGTGGCCATCCTATAAGTAGTCTTTGAATTTTGTGTGGAAATAGGTATGAGTTTTAATGAAAATATAACTTCACAATATGGTGTATGGTTATCAAACTCTTCTATAAATACATCAAAAAATTTCAATAAAATAGTAATATCATCAGTGTTATGTTTCTTACCAACCATTTGGGATAAATACATCTTCAGAATAGAAATTTAAGATCCATAAAGTGGACATGATCTCCACCAAAAGTTCAGACATATCATCACATTGATATACAATCATAGTTTGGTTTTGAATATAATATGTGGCTTTCCTTCCATGATTATTTATATGTTATTTATATAGGTAAATGAACTACATTATTAAGATATCATCTAATTCCATCAGAGGAAGGATGATATGATTTGTAGGAAGAACTTTCTAGTTAACCTAAACTATATTGGAATCATATGATTGGGTTGAAATCATCATAATATTAGGTATTTTCACTTATAATTCTATATCTAATAATTTGGTTGTTATATTTATACTATTTGATATCTATTTATATATGAATATGGATAAATCTAGTGTAAAATAAGACATTTAAAGTTCTAGAGTTGATGTAATGTCTACCTATCAACATTTAATTATCAAACTCCTCTTCAAAAAAAAGTGATCTCATGTGATTTCCCATTTTCTCTTTGTTTAAGAGGTTCCTAACATCTATATACATCATTAACCTTTATATTTGGGCATTGGTTAGCATATTTCTCATACTCCTTGATTTTGAAACACTTGATTGGGGGTGGTGAATTCTATTTAGATTTCTTTCTATTTTCATTTCTAGCTATCTTCTTCCAATAAAATAGGAAATAAATTTCTTGATAAACTTCTCTTAAAAACATAAAAAAAATTACTATTAGACTTAATACTATTTCCTTGTTTCTTCTTCCCACACATAAGCATAAATGAAAGATCATATTCTTTTCTCTATGTTTCTTATATTTTCCACTAAATTCTCTTTTTCTCTTCTTATCAATACCATGAGATTTATACATAAATATGACCACCATTTCCCATATTAATGGATGTTAAATTATATATTTAAAAATATTGTATTTATCTTATGGTTCACACCATTTTGATACATGGTTTTATGCCACTAATGAATCAATAAACCATATATTCAGGTGGGGTAATAATACCAGAAACATACATCAAAATTCTTTTAAAATTTTTCTCATAGGTATAAACAGATTCAATATCCTTTTTCATTATCTCAAAGAACTCGATCTCAATATTACTAGAATGAATATGCAGAATGTACTTATTGAAAAATATTTTCATGAAATCATCCCAATCTATGCAGTAAATTTCATCAAATTTTCCCATATTCTTGATAACAATCCACAATTTTTCTTCTTTACCTTCCAAATAGTATATATACAAAATTAATTTTTCTTATTATAATGTTTGGATAATAGAAACAATCATTTCATTGGTATTAATCTGTTTCTTATTAACTAGCGAATCAGAATTCCCACTAAAAGAAGTTGAACATTTCCTCATAAAGGACACAAATGAATGATTCCACCTCCTTTATTCAATTGGATGTCCATTATGATTCATATATTGATAATTTTTTGTGATCATGACTATGAGATTCTTTATTTTAGATCCCATAACATTTGGAATCTCCATTGTATTTTCATTGTATTATCTATAATACTCAGTGTCAATATGGTTCCTCCATGTTCCATCCATTGACTAAAATCCAAAATCATAACATAACAAACAATAATTATGTTAGGGTTGTAAAATATATGTTTTCATTTTGAGTTATTATTCAGTTTATTATTTATCCAATTTTTATCCTTATGATTTAGCATGAGTTTTAGGGAAAACATGGAGTTTTAGGTTAATAACATGTGGTTCATAGTTGGTGCACGGTTTGGAAAAACATGTGCCATACCCAGGATACCATTCAACCAAAGTGGTATCTTGGATAATTTTTAACCAAATGGTTTGAAAACCGTGTGATGTAATGTTGCGTCTTGTTCCTCTTTGGTAGTAAGGGATGAACAGTTTCCATATGGTTTTGAAAACCATGTGAGAAAACTGTGCGACTTGTCCAGGTCATTAAAAATTGGAATTTTATAGTTTTTTCTCCTTTGAGTTTAAACATAAACACACATATTCCTCCCCACATAGGTTTTCTCACCATAGGAAACTACCTTCATCCATATTTCTCCCTTGGACCTCCATTTTGTTGGTGATTTTGGTGTTTTTTCTCCTTGATTCTCCCAGTAAGTCCCTCATTTCATAATTTCTTTCTCTTTTCTAGGTTTTATCTTCATTTTTTGGGGGTTTCATATCTACAACAGGTTGGGTGAAAAATTCATGGTTATATATTAATTCTTGGAATTCAATATTGATTTTTATGGTTTAATATTTCTTTTTTAGGGTTCCTTGATGGTAAATATGTGGTTTATAACTAATATCTTGAGGTTTCTACACATGATGTAGGTGGTTCCATGCTTAAAAATTATTTTGTAATTTTGATATGATTTCTTTGATTATTGGTTATGTAATATGCATTGTGTGTGAGTTTTTAAAAAAAATTAAATGTTGTTATGATGTTTATAGTTTGAAAGTGGTCTTTATAAGCGAATTTTTCAGTTTTCAAGTGAATTCCATTGTTTTTTATCTTGATCGTATTTTATTAATTGTGAATCCAAGTTGATAAAATGTTTAAATGGTGTGAAATATGATTCTAAATGGTTTTGGTGGGAATTTGGATTCGAATGTGGGTTTGTTTGTAAAAATGTAGATTTATGAAGGGTGATTATATAAATTGGAATGTTTTTATATGAATATAGTGACCTATATGGAATTTGAAATGAAAATCGAGCATGAAGGGAAACTTGGGTATCAAGGTTTGTGGAATAAGACTAGTACACTGGTCAACTAGGATGTGGCTTGGCCTAGATTCATCTATAGGTATTGATGATTACAACACTAACTAAATTATGGTGATTATTGGATACCTCTAGGCTCTTTTAATGTTCCCTCTTAGTGTTCTGTTCTTGAGAACGATGTGGGTTATTTTTGTTGTACCATGTTTCACTGATATATGAGGTTTATAGTGTCCTATTTTTTCTACTGCCTATAGGGTTTTCCTATGACATAATGATATTTTGTGATACCATAATTAAAATTTGAATATGTTTCACATTGTTGGTTATTTTGAAATTAAATTATATTTTCTTATAAAAAATTTTCAATAAAAATTTATTTATATTTTGTTTTCAGAAAACATGCATCTTAATTTTAGTATAATTTTTTGGCATGGAATCTATTTTGTTTGGTGTAATCCCACATGGATTTTGGATCACATTGTACATACAACATTGGGTGTAAGTAGTGTTGGATATATTTGAGACAGGTAAAGGAATTATATTTGGAGATTGTGGTTCAATTTTCTAGTGGTATTCTTTGTATAGGTGTTGTTGGAGAGCATGCCTTGAGGGTGCTTTCACTCTTGTCATATGATATTTTTGAGATAATTTTTTTATCCTATTTTTTAAATCTCTTTTAGCTTCTATCTAAACTTTATAAACATGAATCATAAAATTGTTATGACATGTATGGATCTGGTTATTTACCATGGTATTATTCATTGTTAGGGGTTTTTTAATCATATAAATGGGTGAAATCATTCCCATGTTCTATTTTTGATACCCATGGACTAGTTTCCATCCCATGAGGATCAGGAACACCCTTCATGAAATTACACGGATCGGGTCATGTGTCGGGTTGGATGGAAATCTAGCTTGGTTCATGAAAAAATAGTATCATAGTAGGTTAAGATCATTTGGGTAATGATATTTGGGATGAGTCTGGATAGAAACGATCTTTGATTGTTGGGACTTCATGTTCTGGTTGTGAGTAGGGTCCCTAGCCAATATATCTCTTGATAGATCTTTACTTTCTATGGGATGTTGTAATTTTATTGACTCCTACAGGTGATGTGTACAGGATGAAAACTATATATGGACACTAGGAGGGGTGGAGTGGTTTGGTTAATGAATTTTTATTGAAATGGATTTGTTTGTGTTTTTAGTTTCAAAAGTGTTTGAGATTTTTTTTTTATTGAAACATTTTATAATGGAAATATATAATGTTTTATTTTTGGTTGTTGCTTATTTTAGATAAATACCTCCCTAGAGAAGTTTTTTTGTATCCATAGGAAGATTCTAGAGAGATGTCTCAATCCCCAATTTTTGAAAGACTGGTGGAAGCTCTAGTCTAGGGATCTAAGATTTGGGAAAAGGAGTATGCTTTGGTCATGCACTATTTAGAGAAACAAAATAAGGTTTGGTAAAGGACAAATCTCATGAGTTTCATAAGAACAATACCCCTTTTTAGATGTAGTATTGAACCTTGAGAAGTAGAGGAGTTTCTTGATAAGATAGAGCAGATGTTTGAGTTCCTCGATAATCTTGAGGTTTATAGGATTAAATGTGCTTCACTCTTGTTATAAGGTCCTAGACATAGGTGGGAAGACTCTGCGGTTCAATATGGGAAGAACAAGCAGATGGGTTGTAAAGGCTTCAAATTAATTTACAAAAAATAGTATTTTCATGAGGTCTTTGCTTATACTAGATCCCGAGAGTTTATAGAGATTACCCAAGGAAACCAGTCGGTGGTGGAATATTTTATCCTTTTTTATGAGTTAGTTTGGTAAGAACCCAAGCTCATTTCCAATGAGAAAGTAAAGAATTAAAGTTTCAGAAAGGGTTTGTCACTATAAATATGATCTCATGTTTTCTCATTAAAACTAAAGAACTATGATGAGGTGTTTGATATTTCTATGTTGGTAGATATTGACCGAAGTGGCCAGCATGACCACCATGGATCAATGTCAGCTGTTGGAAGTACAATTTCATAATAGAATAAGATGAAGGGTGATGATAAGGGAAGGAAGGGTAGTAGTATTTCATTCCATCCTTACCAGTTATCTCCATCTATGTCTTCTAATGTTGGGTCGGTCATGTTCCATCAGTGTTGGAAGGAATGGAACATAATAACTATGTTCAAATATCCTCCTAGACCATGTCAAAAATGTAGAGATATGGGAAACATGAAGTATTTTTTCAAATTGATGCATCATTATTAGAGTGTTGTAAGATCTATAGATTCTAAGGGATGTCATCGCAGTTAGAACTATCTAGATCAGTGGGTTCTCAGTTCGGTGGTCGATGGAATAGAGTTGGATCTTCATCTAGCCAGAGTCAGTTTAAGGTTGAACTATACACTAGTGGTCTCCTCAAGGTTAGGCTATCACATAATATCTTTGTGATATAAAAAATACACTAGGGGTATCATTTGTGTCACCTTTAAAAGTTCATGGTATGTTTTTTATTAAATCATCATTAGTTGTCATTTTGTTTTACACTGGTTCATCTCATTCATTTATCTCTTCCCATTGTGTATATCTATTAAAAATTTCAAATGAAATCATTATGAATGTTATTGTGTTGGTAATTCCACTTGGTAAGAATTGAGAGTAGGGTTTTAGGTGTCCATCTTGTGCACTCATCATGTTTGGGGAAGAGTAAAAATGGGATATCCTCTATTTTGTAAATCTACCTCTTTGATGCAATACTTAGTAAGAATCGGATGGTGTGCTCCCATGGACACATCGATTTTAATAGTTTTAGTGCTAGTTTCATGGAACTTGAGGGTAGAACCCACGTTTTTCATGGTTAATGGGATCCTCAATCGGGTCATGCTGGACCTCGACCTGTAGAACTGGGAATCTTAATTTTCTAGTTATCATCACTCACACTGGAGGAAGATGGTTGAAATCCAATGTGTGGATTACCTATTAAAGTGGATGAGTTCCCACAGGTTTTCCAAAGGATTTCTTGGTTATACCTCTGGATATGTATATGGAGTTCTTTATAGATTTGGCATTGGTACCATAACCAATATCTCTTCTCTTGTACCATATGGCCCCCACTGAGTTAAGGGAATTCAAGATACATCTTGATGATTTGGAATCCATTGAATTCATTCTCTTAAGTTTCTCTCCTTGGACCGCCCTAATTCTATTTGTGAAAAAGTCCGATGAAACTCTTCAGTTTTTCATTGATTTCTAAAATCTAAATAAGATGATAATAAATATCAAGTATCCATTACCTCATAATGATGACCTTTTCGATCAACTTAAATGGGAAATACGGTTCTTAAAAATTGACCTCTGTTATAGTTATTAGCAAGTCAGAGTGAGTGAGGAGGATGTTATGAAAAACTAATTTTGATGTTGGTACGACCATTTTGAGTACATTTTCAGGCCTTTCAAGTTGAAAAAATCCCCAGTAGTCTTCAGGGTGCTTATGAATATAGTGGTTCAACAGTATCTCAACTCCTTCATTGGGGTTTTCATGGATCAAATTCGGTTCTATTCTAGATCTAAGGAGTAGCATAATCATTATTTGATTATTATTTGGGGCACTATTTGGGACCATCACATCAGTTCCATGTTTTAAAAGTGTGCATTCTAGATCTAGGAATTGAGTCTTTGGGTCATGTTAACTTGTAGTGAGTAGTTTATTTGAATGATGAGAAGATTAGTGTAGTGATTTCATGGGAGCATTCGAAGAATGTTTTTGAGATCTAGATCATTTTTGGTTTTATAGGTTATTAAAAGTGGTTCATTTGGGACTTTTCTCAGCTTTCTTCTTCCATGATAGAGCTTGGCCAAAAATGGGTAAAGTTAGAATGGAGCCCAATGTGTTAATAGTCCTTTGAGGATCTCAAGGTTTGATTGACCAATACCCCTATTTTGATCTTTCCAAGATTTGAAAATGGATATGTGGTCTATCTTAATGCCTCAGATATGTGTCTTAGGTTCATGATGATGTAGAATTATCATGTGGTATATTATTTTTCTCGATAATTCTGACCACATGAGAAGAATTACCTCACCCATGACCTATATCTATTAGTATTGATGAATTCCTTGAAGACACAGTTCCATAATATTTTTGTGGAGAATTTTATGGTTTATTTGGATCATAAGAGTTTAGATTATATTATGTCTTTAAAAGATCAAAATCTAAGGCATCGTTGTTGGTTTGAGTACCTTCAGGGGTTTGAATTTGATATAGTCTATACTATAATTAAAGTAAATGTTGTGGTAGATGCATTGAGTAGAAAATTGTAAGTTCATGCGTTGAAAGATTCTGGTGATGAGTGGAAATTGATGGGTCATCTCCAAGTTGCATCTGGAGTCCAAGGAGCATAGTGGAGGTTCTTTTTTGTCTAGTGTTAAGCTGACTCCATCTCTTTTGGAATTTATTTAGTGAGAGTATCCTTGTGATGTGTTGTTTCGAAAGACTATATTGATTTTTAATATTGGGGAGACACCATATGATTGGTCGGTGTCTCCTAATGGAGTTTTGTTCTACAAGGGCCACTTTGTGGTTTTGTTTTCTATGAGAAAGGTGGGGATGTAGGATAGACACCATTCTTAGTGGGTCATTCATCCTGGTTTCTTTGAGATGTTCTATGACATTCGTCGACAGTTCTGGTGGCCTAGTTAGAGGCTAGACAAAGAAGGCTCCATATCCATGTGTTATAAATTTCAAGAGATTAAAGAAGAGTATGATAATCCCTCTGGTTCACTTCACCCACTACCTATTCTAACCTGGAGGTGGTAAAATATCACTATGTATTTTTTTAGGGATTACATCATACACACAGGTGAAGGAATTATATTTGGGTAGTGATCAATCATCTGAAAAAATCTTCCCATTTCATTCTAATCATAGATTAATTTAAAGTGGATGAGTTGGGTTGGTGGTATGTTCAAGAGGTTTTTGAGGATTAATAGTGTGTTGTTGAAATTGTTTTTCCAAAAATTACCCCCACTTCCCTTCTTAGTTTTGGGAATTCCTCCATACGACAATGGGGTCACAAGTCATTTTGATCATGAGAAACTATCCTTTGACGGATGGTTAAATGGAGCGGTCAAATCATATTTTGGAGGACATGATTCTAGTATGCATGTTTGATATTGGTGGTTCATGAGATAGCCATTTGGTATTGGTTGATTTTTCATATACCAATAGTTACCAATCCTATATTTGAAAACCCCCATTTGACTTGCATAATTTTTTATTGTGTCAGTCCCCCTTGTATTAGACTGAGGTGGGTGATACCTCCCTATATGCACTGAGCATTGTGAAAGAGACTTCTAATAAATATAAATTTAACAAGTATTAATTTTTGATAGCTCATAGTCATCATATTCCTTATGATTACTAGATGAATTGAGCTCTATAGTTATATGTGGGTGATAGGTTGTTCCATAACATATCATCTTTTTTGGGTCATCATCATTTGGGAAGACAAGTAATGCTAAAGCTGAGGTATGTTGGACCTTTTGAGATTACCAATGGATAGGTAAGGTTACATAAATTTTGTCTATTCATTCTCATATGATGTCAATTCTTGATGTAGTTTATTATTTCCATTTGAAAAATTATATCCCATATCCATCTCATATGCTAAATTTGGAAGAGTTGGAGTTGGAGACCAGTTTTTTGTCTTTGGGAAGATAGTGAGGATTGTAGTTTCCGAAAAGAATGTTATTCATGGAAACTATATTCCATTTTTCTAAATTTTTTGGCAACATGATATTTATATACATGAGGCTTGGGAGTGGAAATATTGGTTTAGGGTAGAGTATCCATTTTTGTTCTATGATCAATATTCTGGTTGACTTTCTCTGGGCGAAATATTTTCATGGTAGGGACAAATATCTTGTATGTGTTTCCATTTTAAATTATTATTCTATTTATTATTGATAATATTTAATTCCATAATTTTTTCATATAGTTAAATTGAAATACTATAGTTTTGGTTTAACATCTAGTGGAGAACAGTTGGCGCGCAGTTTGGAAAAATGTATGCCTTGCCTAGGAAACTATGCAGAAAAGGTGACATTTTGGATAGTAGATAACTACATGGTTAGGGAATGGGTTTTAAACCATGGGGGTAACCATGATTAATGTTTCTCTTGTGTTGTATCGAGTACAATTTTGTCATATAGTTTGGAAAACCATGTGGGAAAACCATTTGACTTGTCCAGGTCATTAAAAATTGGTTTTTTATCTTCTATCTCTCCCCTGATTTTTAATCTTAAACACCCATATTCATCCCCACTAAGGATTATTCACCCTAGGTGCCTCCCCCACCCCTCTTTCCTCCTTAGAACAGCATTTTAGTGTTGAATTTTGTGTGGTTTCTACTCAATTCTCCATGTAAGTCCCTTATTTCTTGATTTCTTCCTCTTTTCTAGGTTTCTTCTTCTTATTTCTTAGGGTTACATATCTATAGTGGGATGGCTGACCTATTTAGGTATATATCTCAGTTCTTGGGGATCCATATTTTTTTTGGTTCAATATTTCCTCTATAGGGTTCCATGGTGGTTATTTTGTGGATTACCACTAATTTCCTAAAGTTTCTACACATGAGGTAGGTGGTTCAATGCTTATAAATTATTTAGTTATTTTGATGTGATTTTTTTATTGGTTGTGTTCTATGAATTTTTTGTGAGGTGATTAATTTTTTTAATGTTTTTAAGATGAATATAGCTTGAAAGTGGTATTTCTAAGATAAATTGGATTTTTTCGGGTTTATTCCTTTATCGTATGTCTTGAAGGTTGTTTGTAAATTCTTCCAGTGGTTGGATAAAATTTCTAAATGGTACATATCATTTTTTGAAATTTTTTTGGTGGTTTTTTAGATTTTAAAGTGGTTTTTTTGAAATGGGGATTTATCAAGTCTGTTTATATTGATTTTCCTATGTGATTGGGAATGTAGTGAACTATGTGGCGTGTGAAATGAAAATTGAGTATGAAGGGAAACCTGGGTATCTGGGTGGGCAAACTACTACTAGTACACTAGTTGACTCATAATTTAATTATCATATATTATTCTATTAAGATTGATGATTACAACAATATCTATATTATGATAATGATTGGAGACTACTAGGCCCATGAGATGTTCCCTCCTAGTGCCTCATGCATGATAATGTTGTGGGTTATGGTTGATATACCTAGTTTCATAGAGATAATAAGTCCCTTGTGTCCTATTTTAGCTATAATGTATATATTTTTCTCATGAATTATTTCTCTTTTGTGATATCATACTTACAGTTAACTTACAGTGTAACACCCTGAATTTTATGGACCCTTTTTATCTCGAATAAATTAAATTTTCATTTTTTTATTTCAATACTCTAAGTAAAACATTCCTTTCACATGGAACCGACATGGTATATGGTGCATGAAACACTAACTGCGTGTACATTACATGCAATATCGACAAGTTGTACAATACATGCAACACCGTGTTCCTACGAATCGTCATTTTGTTGTTATAATTATTTAAATGATATAATTATAATCTCACCGTTAAACATAGTAATATGAATAGTAATAACTACTATTAAAATATTTTTTATAATTTATTTATATAAATATAACATATTAGTAACAAAAAAATATAATTTTTGGTAATATCGATATATGTTTAAAAATGGTATTTTCTCAAATAAGCTTCATTTCATGTCCTTTAATGAAAATACAATAAAATTAATTTTAGAAAAATTTATAAATTTAATTTGATAAAATAAAATTCATATTTTAATTTATAATTTTGAAATAATATTAAGGTTAATTTTTGGGATTTTCCATAGAAACTTAATTTTGGGATTAATAGTGAAAAAATACTGAATTTTAATTAAAAACATATTTTACATCTAATTTTTTATAAGGATCTATTATATTTTCAATTAGTTTTAATCTTTAATTAAATAATATTTTTATCAATTAATACAATTTAGGTCATTTAGATAAATTTTATTTTGATCTTTTGTTTAAAAACATAGCAAACATTTAAATGTTTTTAATTTAAAAATCAACATTGTTGACCCGATTGCGAGATTAATTTTAAATTAATTTATGTCACTTATATGTTTGGAGTTTGGAAAATTTAATTCCATTATGAATCCTCATAAATTAATATTTCAAATATGGTCAACTTAATTTTTGACCAAAATGATTAGTGAATTTAATTATAATTAATTACATCGATTAAGGTAATATTAAGCTTAACTACGGACTAAACCGTACATTTAAGACCCAAAACAAACTATAAACTTGACCAAGATTCATTATATTTCTATAGTTCTACCATTTACTTCCTTTTCACAAAAATATTTCATTACTAGATCCACATTCCAGGGGAAAAATGTGGGTTGAACTCCTTTTCCAAATATTTACAAGAGTGTCACTCGTCTTCCACAATAAAAAGACCTCATCTACGTCACTTATTTATAAATCTGATACCACTTAGAATCATAAATTATCTACTCAAATATCCTCACAAGTATCCTCAATTTCTTATAAAATCCTCCCTTTAGACATAAAGTCTTCCAAGGAAGCCTTCTGGCATAAACCAAAATGAGGTACCTGATTCAGAGGTAACGCCTTCTCTCAATCTCATTTCTTTAATTTTCATTCTCCATCCCTACACTCCCTTTATTCCATGATTTTATAAAACAACATGTATCCAATATATACTATTATTTTACTATGCTAATTTTTTTACCTGTAAATACACTCCCCATTATCTATGGGTAACAAACATATTGTTTACATGTACAGTGAACTACCGCCTTATGAAATGATGATTGTTCATTCTTCCTTTACTTCCTCTCATGTTGGACATTATGATAGAAAATTTGTTTATATATTTTATTTATTATATTTATTATTTAATTAATCTTCTATAATTATTTTAAAAAAAATATATTTATACATTCCACTTGGTGTAAATATGATAATTTTGTTTGAGGTAGTGTGGACTACAACCCCCTTAAAGCGATGTGATTCATTGAAACACTACATGAAATGTATTAAGGATGTGTTTAGTGAAATTTTATGATATATATGAAATAATAATGCTATTTTAATGAATATATATATACTTTTATGTCATTTTTCATCCTTTCTTTTAATACGATAATAAAAACGGAAACAACATTCATACATACGTACAGCTTACTGTCTCCATGAATTGTGTATTCAATTTCATATTTCAATATTATATATATTATTATAATACAAATATAATTAATATAAATGATATTTATATCATTTTTTATTCTTTTAATCATTATATATGTATAAGGACCCCTGATATAACAAATTATAACACATTCAGGAAACAAAGAGAATATTAACTAATGTGAAACCTTGCCATAGAATTGTTAATAAGAGGGTAATATAAATTCACAATAAAAATAAATATGGTATTATATTTAAGAATATTATTGTTTATAATATTTATAATAAACTTATCTTTATTATATATGAATCATGTACGAGTACGAGGACAGTAAATGTACAAGGTAATGGAATTTCATCTCACATTTATTTATGTGAGATAAATTATTTATTCAACACTCATTACTTTTGTGTGATGTGCATACTACTAATGGATTAATTAAAATATTCATATAATTTTATTAATATGGATTTACATGCCCATTTTATTCTCTTTATTTCATTGATTTTATGTATTAGAAGTTATGAAATCATTAAAGTAGTATTGTCTCAATTTTCTTTCTTTGACAATCATGTTTTATTATGCACCTGAGTACTTTATCAAGGTGTATATACGTCCATTTTACATGTTATAAAATTAATATAGTTATTTCAATGATAATTTAATCTATATTTAATTTCATATTCTTACATGGATAGTATGATCCCAAGTTACTCAGTGTTAATAGTTTATTTAGAAAATCTCATCACTTTTCAAGATTTTTTATTCATACACTCAATTTGATGAAATATTATAATCCATATCTCATGAAAACTCATGAGTTTCCTTATAATATATTTATTAAAGATATAACCACTTATTATTACCATTTTCCCAATATTTTTTACTTAAAATAATTAATAAAATTTTCTTAAGAAACATCTGACTGTATCTCCCTCTTCAGTCAGAAATCTATTTTATTTCAAAAACAATTTTTTCAAAAATGTTTTCAAATAATCCATGAATATTATTTTAAAGGTAAAAAAAATTTCAATTTTTTTTATTGTTTCCAAAACTTCCATTTTATGTTTCCAATGAAATTTTTAATGAAAATGATTTCAAAAAAAGTCTTATGTTTTAAAAATACTTTTTCAAAGAAGAAAGAGTATTTTTATCAATAAAAGTTTTTGAAATATAATTCAAAAATTATTTATCATCTAAGATAAAAATCTTCTAGTGTTACTAATGTATTTATAAGGAAAAAAATCAATATTTTCATTCATATTATTTCCCTAAATGTATTTTTTTTATTGAATGATGTTTATGAAACTTGTTTCTCTTTCAAAGCTCATAGGATTTTGAAACCTTCTTCTTTTCACAGGTTATGTTTATGTTGAAATTATAATAAGTCCTATATTTTCCCATAGATTAGTATATAATTAAATGTTATAATACCCATTTCATTTACTGGGTCATGATATATTAATTTTTTTATCGTCTAGAACATGTGTGTATGATTTCATTATGAGATGTGGGGACTTATATCTCCCTCCAATGAATTGGGTAAAGATTTATAACTCATGAGATATGTATGTCTAGAATTAAAAATGAACTCAGTTCAGTATTATAGGGTTGGAATGAGGATTGAACACAGTACAAAAATACATGGCTTGAACGGGATGTGAACCCAGATCACTAAAGAACTCTTATCACTAAGATAGCCTTGGAAAAAATACCTTGACTTCTATGGAAATCATTATAAATTCTAATGTGTCTAATAAAATTCTACATTTTATTTCAATGTTATTATTTAATGGATTATGTGTAGTTTTTCCTCATTATTCTTGTCTTATCAACATCAATTTTTCATTCCGTGATTTTAATTTATGTTATTTGATATTTAGGGAAAGATCATTTATTTTTGTGATCATGTTATTATATCATTATTCTCATGATTATGGTTTATGTATCTCCCTCATTTACACTTACTGAGAATCTGATCTCACCCCTTTTTATTTTTCATACACCTAGGTTATGAAGATATGTATTATGTTTGATGTTTATAGTAATGGTACTAGTTAAGAATAACCTAGTGTTAGATGATGAATCTAGTTTATAAACTAGTTATTATGCTTCCATGTTTCTACAGGCAGTAGACTAGTATGGTATTTGTGTGTTTCTTTGTACAATGTTTTATTTATTCCTAAGATGTTATTTAATTTTAATGTATGAAATTATATGTTCTTTAGAGTTGGTGTCAAAGTGAAGTTTATTTAACCTTTGGATGTTAGAATGATAAAAACATAGGGGAAAGCTGAAGGAAATGTCTACTGATAAGTCTAAGGATATAGAAAAGTATAGGAAAATGTCATAGAATTTTGGTAATAGATAGAGTGAGTGGTTTCCAAGAAATATGTCAATGTTCTGATACAAAAATTGATGTGACTCTTTTATAGATATACCTAGGGTTAAAAATTCAACAAGATGTCTCAAGCCTCACTCGGGGTAATATAGTACATGCAAATGGACCTTATTGCACATGTGGTTGTAAAATCATTGGGGATATGATTTGGAAATTCATAAACTATTCACAATCCATCATGAAATATTTAAATATAAGTTTTTCTATGAATAACATAGGATAAACCTATGGTTTCATAGGTTAACAAAGGTTTCATAATTTAGACATCTTATAAGTGAATTTTCCTGATTATGTGGTCCCTCAATATGATAAATGTTTCTTGCTCAATTATTTCAGTTTTAGTTAATGGCTAGAACCTGAAGGAACCATATTAATGGTGATTGTGATGGAAAATGAAAATATTTTCCTCTTGAGAAATCAAATTCTAGGGGAGATAGAATAAAAAACCTCACTGTAATTGTCATATAGATTTTTCAATCTATGAATCATGGTGGACTTCCAAATGAGAAAAGGAGGGAAAAACATTATGTTGAGTCTTTCATGACAAAACATCCAACTTCTTTTAGAACGTATTCTGATCCACTTGTTTCTGAACAATGGTTCAGTACTATAGAAAATATAATCTCCGTTCTTTGATGTTCAAAGAATGAGAATGTCGTTTTGACTATTTATCGATTGGAAGGTGTAGCATACTACTGGGGGACTCTGATTAAGAATACAAGGCATAAAATGAGATTTAATCCATAGATTGGGATATTTTTAAGAACTTATATTTTTTAATAATTACATTCCTTGGATTATTTGTACCAAGATAAAGAAATATTTCATGTAATTTAATCAAAGGGTTGATAAATCAGTTGGTACCTACGAGGCTAATTTCCTGAGACTTGTAAGGTACACTTCAATTATCATCCAACCCAAATTTAAAGTTAATGGATTATTCTGTAGATTAATGCAAATTCTCAAAAGGTCATTGGATATAAGAGACTTTAGTAACGACAAATATATTGGGATTTGTGCAATTCAGGTTGAAATAGAGTTTGGATTCACATATCAGCCTTATGTTTTTAAAAAGAAAATAAAAATGGGGTTCAAAGAAAATTCTAAAAACCATGGGGAAAATAATATTATTCTTATTTTATTCTATAAATGTGGGAAGAAGCATGGTGTAATTTGTCTTAAAAGGTCTTGAAAATGATTTCCTATAAAAATGGAAGGTCATCAAGAAATCCATTATAGAAATAATGGGATGATGTTTTCACCAAATGATAATGGAGAAAAATCCACACTGAATACACCGCCCATGATAATGTGATAAAAGTATATGGATATTGGGAAATAGTATAACAACTGCCCGAACCCAAGGGATGGTGATGATGATTGATTCCAACCACCTCTTAAGCCAAGGGACAATGGGAAATATCATGCAATCACTATTTCTAATGAAGGGTGTGATAACGATGTGATGAAAGGTATACTTACCCTCCACTATAGAACTGGTAATGTTATATTTTATTTTTAACCTACCCACCCTTTAATATCTAAAGAATTTACAATGGGTTTTAATATTCCACCAAAGTGATTAGATGTGGAATTAGAATTGAAAACCCCTTAATGGAATAATAATTGTATACCATGTCTATAATTCTTATATGGTTGATATTTAAGTGAATTTTCTTCTTGTAAATCTTGTCATTCTTCATTTGGTTGAATTTTATGTCATATTTGGCATGGATTGGATTTCGTTGCATAAATCCCAAATCAATTGTTGTGTAAAGAAAGTTACATTAAATATTTTAAACCCTAAAATGATCGTCCATCAATGTGACCATAATCATAAACTTCATATTAATATTACATCTAGGGTATGATTTTTAATTCCCATTTGAAAGGGTTTTTTTATCTCAAATGGTTGGGGAGAAAATCTACATCGATGATATGCCTATTTTTTATAATTTTTTAGATTACTTTCTGGAAGAGTTTCCTATCCTTCCACCAAAACATGAAGTTGAGTTCCCAATAGAACTCATAATTGGTTCCACATCAATTTAAAATAATCTTTATAGAGTGGCCTAAAATGAGTTGCATGAATTGAATAAGAAACTCTAGTAAAACCTTGATAATAAGTTCATCCAACAACATGTGTCACCTTAGGTTGCACCCATTCTTTTAGTGAAAAAAAAATATCGATCATTGCAGCTCTATATTTATTAATGGATCACAATCAAGAACAAATAACCTATTAGTCTTATTGATGAATTTTCTGATCAACTGCACAAAACACAATACATTTCCAATATTGACCTTCATTCTGGATATGATCAATTGAGTGTTAATAAAGAGGATTTACCCAATATGGAATTTTATACTAGGTATGGACACTATGAATATATAGTTATGCCTTTTGGTCTTACTTATCCCTCTACTCTCTTCATGGATTTAATGAATAGAGTCTTTAGAGACTACCTTGATCAGTTTGTGGTAGTCTTTATAGATGATATTCTTATATATTCAAAAAAATAGAGAATGGATATAAATTGAGAATTGTACTAAATAACCTAAGGATGGATAAACTATATGAAAATTTTATAGATTGTTCATTTTGTTTTCAAATAGTTTCATTTTTTGGGGAACATAATATCAAGAGATGATATAGTAGTAGATCCATTAATGATGGAGGCTATTAAATGTTGGTCTAGTCCAACCACGTTGACTAATATCTACATCATTATTAGTATCGAAAGATATTTTCAATGATTTGAAGATAATTTCTCACAATTATCTAATCCTATGACCATGTTACCTTGGAATGGTGTCATGTTCCACTAGATATATGAATGTGGGAAATTTTTATGGATCTGAAGAGAAGGTTAGTCACTGCACCTATTCTTACATTACATTGTAGTGGAGAAGGGTTTGTATTCTATAGTTAAGAATACAAGAAGATATTGGGATGTTTTCTTATGTATAATAACAATATTATCACCTATGACTCATGGTGGTGGAATATTAATGATAAAATTTACAAAACTCATGATTTATAGTTATAAGAAGTAATTTTTTCATTAAAAATATGGAGACATTTTATTTTTTGAGAAAAGTGGGATATATATATAATGATCATAAATGTCTAAAATATTGATTCTCATAGAATTTTCTGGATATGTTCTAGAGAATATGGTTAGATTTTGTAAAAGATTATGACTTCGCAATACATTACCTCCCTGGGAAAGCGAACACGGTGGTCGATTCTTTGAGTCGGTAGGATCATGCTAGATTATCCACGATGAGGATTACAATTGTTCCAATATTTCTATAATTGAAAAGGATGGATCTAGAAATCCTGAAGGAATGGGTAAATTTTACCTTTCCCAAATGAATGTGTAACCCTTTATCCAAAGTGAAAATTATGGTTTTGTAGAAGAAAGATGTAGTGCTACAAAAGAAAGTTAGAAATGTTCTTGGGTTTAACCTTGATCAGGATAGGATGATAAGGTTCAGGAACTATGTATGTGCTCCTTCCATAATAGATTTTAATAAGGGGATGTTAGAGGAAACTCGTAGTTCATAATTCTCAATTCATCCTGGAATTTCAAAGATTTATAGGGACTTGAAAGAATAATTTTTGTGGGATGGTATGAAGAGAGGTATCTCAAAATTTGTATCACGGTACTTGGTATGTCAATAGTTATGTCTTAAATAAAGACATAAAATGGGATGTTACATCCTTTACCCTTACTAGAATGGAAATTGGAGAACATAACTATGGATTTTGTCACAAGAATTCCTTAAACCTATAATGGTTTTGATGTTATATGGGTGATACTCGATCAACTTACTAATTAAGAAATCATCATTTATATCAGATAGGATTTATCTCTAGATAAGCTTTCTAGGATATATATTAAGGAAGTGATAAGGTTGCATTGTGTACCACATTTCATTGTATCAGATAGGGATCCAAGGTTTACCTCAAATTTCATCCAAATACTTCATAATTAACATGATAGAGTATTGAGTTTCAACACCACTTGTCATCCTCAGATAGATAATTAATATGAAATAAAAATTCAAACCCTAGTGGATAGTTTGATATCTTGTTCTTTGGATTTCAAAGGTTGTTGGGATCAACACCTTACTCTAGTTGAGTTTTCTGTCAAGAATAGATTTCACTCAAGCATTAAGATGACACCTTTTGAAGCCCTATATGGTAATAAATTTAGATCTCCAATGTGATGGGATGAGTTTTCATAAAGAAATGTATTAGGATATGAAATTGGTGAAAAATTCTCAAGAACGTTATAAGCATTCAACATCCAATCAAGGAATCTTAATGTAGGCAGAAAATTAATGTTGATAACCAATGGTATGATCTAGAATTAGAATTTGGTGAAAAGGTGTTTATACACTCTCACCCTAGATTAATGTTATGAGGTTTGAGAAGAAATAGAAACTAATCCCTAGTTATATTGGTCCCTTTGATATTCTTGATCATATTGGAATGGTAGCATATCACTTAGCACCTCCTAAAAATTTCTGTTAGGACCATGATATGTTCCATGTATCTCTATTGAAGAATTATATTCCTGACCATTCATATATATTGAACTCATATGTTATACCACTGGAGTAGGATCTTTATTTTGAAGAACAATCAAATGAAATTATGGACTATTCCGAGAATGTTCTTTAAAAAAAGACCACTCACGTGGTCAAAGTTTTTCTAGAGAAATCATTAGTTTGAGGAATCCACATGGCATCATGAGGATATGATAAATCATATTTATCTTAATCTTTTACTTTAATTTTTAATTTCGACGGTGAAATTCATTTTATGGGGCATAGAATATAATACCCCAAGTTTTTATGGACCCTTTTTTTCTTGAATAAACTAATTTTTCATTTATTTCTTGCAATGAACTAATTCAAACATACCTTTCACATGGAACCAACATAGTGTACATTACAGACAACACTTACTTGGCATACATTACATGTGACACCAACTTTTCATGTGTTACATGCAACACTGAGTTTCTATTGAATGACATTTTATTATTACGATTATTTAAATGAGATAATTTTAACCTGGACATTAAATATAATAATATGAATAGTAATAAAAACATTTTCATTTTTTTATAATTTTTTTTATATAAATATAACTTATTGATAAGGAAAAATATAATTTTTGTTAAAGTCTTTATATGTTTAAAAATTGTATTCTCTCAAATAAACTAATTTTTATTTCCATCTATGAAAAATAATAAAATTTATTTTAGAAAATTTTATAAACATAATTTGATAAAATAAACTTCAATTTTTAATTTAAAAATTTTAAATTATATTATAGTTAATTTTTTGGATTTTTCTAAGATACATCATATTTTGATGAATATAGAAAAATACTGAATTTTAATTCAAAACTACTTTTTCACCTAATTTATTTATAATGATATGTTGTATATTTAATTAGTTTCAAAGTTTAATTAAATAATCTTTTTTTAAAATTAATACTATTTTGTTCATTGAGAACAATTTCACTTTTAACATAGGTATAAAAACATATCAAACTATTGAATGTTTTTACTTTAAAAACTCACATTGTCGACCAAACTACGGAGTTAATTTTAAATTATTTTTTTACAATTATGTGTTTCGAAATTGGAGAAAATGATTCCATGTTTGCAATCAGAATAATTTATAAAATATAATTAGGTCAAATTATTTTTTGACCAAAATAATTATGGACTGTAATAAAAATTAATGACATTGATTAAAGAAAAAATTAAGCTTCACTAAGGACTAAAACTTATGTTTAAGACCCAAAACAGCCTAGAAACTATTCCAAAGGACATGGGATGGAAATATTTCATCCCTATCCAACCTTGGTTCAACTATGGTCCTTTATGGGAGATATTATCTTTGGGAAAAACGTGCGTGTAATTCCTTTTCCATAGATTTACAAGAGTTCCACTCCTACTCCACTATAAAAAGGCCTCCTCTTCTTCACTTTTTTACACCTCTCCAACTAGTTAGGTTCAGTAAATATATGCTCAAAAAACATCCCAAAAGTCCTAACATTATATTGTAATTCTCCTTTTCAGAATAATGTCTTCCAAGATTCCTTTTTGGCATAAACCAAAAGGAGTTACCCGATTAATAGGTAATGCCTTCTCTCAAGCTCCTTTCTTTTATTTTCTTTCTTCACCCCCTCCACTCTCTCTATTCCATGATTTTATAACAATAAAGTATAATAAAGATAATATAATGTTTTTATGATATGTTTTCTAACTAAATTTATAAACAACTTTGTCTAATGGTTAATGAACATACTATTTCTGTGTATAGTGAACTATCGCCTCACAAAACAAAGATTGTTCATTTTTTTTCTATACCACCTCTCATGGTGGACATTATGATGTAAACTATTTTTACATATTTTATATATTATAATTATTATTTATTTATTCTAAATTAGTCCTTTTATAATAAATATCTTTACACTTTCCACTTGGTGTAAATATGATAATTGCACTTGAGGAAATGTGGACTAATGCCCCCTCAAAGCGATGTGATTCATTCACACACTACATGAAACATATTAAAGATGAGTTTAGTAAATGTATATGAAATAATAATTATACTTTAGTAATATATATATATATATATATATATTTCATTTTCTTTCTTTCTTTTAATACAAAAATAAAAATGGAAATGGCGTTCAAGAATACATAGGGCTTGCCATTTCCATGAATGGTGTATTTTATTTCCAAGTTTTATATTATATAGATTATTATAATAAAAATATACTGAATATATATGATATTTATATCATTTTTTATATTATTTAAATCTTTATATAAGTATAAGGACCAAATATTGAACAAATTAAGACATGTGAAAAATACATAGTGAATATTACCCGAAGTGAAACCTAAACATAGAATTGTTACCAAGTAGGAAATATGAAGTCATAATAAAAGTATATATGGTATTAGATATAATAATATTACTCTGAAAATGATTTTTAATAAACATAAATTTATTACACAAGAATCTCTGATGAGTATTAAGAGAGTTAAGACACAAGGTAAGAAAATTTTATCTCACTTTTTATTTCCGTGAGATCATGGTTTATTCACCAGCCATTATTTTGTGTGGTGTGTATACAGTCCACAAATTAATTATATTATTATTATTATTATTATATTAGTGGGTATAAAAATAACCATTTTTTATCTTTATTTCAAAGAGTTTAATATTAAAACTTGTCCTAATTGGTAAGAAAAATTGACTCAATTTTCCCTCTTTGAGACTCATGTTTTTTTATGCACCTAAATTATTTTTTGAGGGGTATATACTTCTATTTTACATGGTATATCATGAATATAATTATTTTAAATGTTTTTTTCTATTAATTTAGTTTCATTTTATTATATATAGAGTATTATCCCATGTTACCAACAAATAAGAGTTTATTAAAAAAATCTCATCGCTTTTCATGATTGTTTATGCTTATGCTTACTTTGATGGAATTTTTTGAACCATATCTCATGAAAACTCATAATTTTCATTATCCTATATTTATTAATGATATATACATGTATTAATTACATTTTCCACTCATTGTTACATAATATAATTAAGAAATATATTTAAGAAATATCTAATCATATCTCTCTCTTCAGTTAGAAACTTGTTTTATTTCAAAAACCATATTATCAAAAATGTTTTCAAAATTGTTTTAAAACTATCCTTGAAAGTAATTTTCATGGAAAAGGGATTTTAAAATTGTTTTATTGTTTTAAAATCTTCTTTTATATGTTTTGAAATTAATTTTTAAATAAATTTTTTTAAAACTAATTTATGTTTTAAAAGGAATTGTTTAAATAAAAATTGATATTTTCCTCAAGATATGTTTTTAAAAGAACATTAAAAATTATATACCATCTACAAAAACATTTTTTGGTGTTGTTCATCACTTTTTGGGGAAAATATTCAATTTTTTCACTCATATTCTTTCTTTACAAAAATTATTTTTTGGTTGAATGATGTTTATGAAAATCATGTATCTTTCACAGGTTATAGGCTTTGAAACCCAATTCATTTCACTGGTTATGTTTATGATGAATTGATTATGAAAATTGAATTTTTACAAAAAATTATGATATGATTACATGTTTATAATACACATTTAATATCATGGGTTATTATAGTTTTATTCATGATCTTATGGTACATGTATGTGTTATTTCATTATGAGATTTGTAGGACCTATATCTCTCACCAATTCCTTGGTTAAGGATTTATATCCCCTGAGATAAACATGGATCGAAAGTGAAATGAACTTAGTTCAGTATTATAGGAATGGAATGAGGACTGATCTTGGTTCAGTGATACAGGGCAAGAATGGGGTATGATGAATGGTTAGTAAAGTACTTTTCTTATTATGAATGACTTCACAGTGATGCCTTGACTACTACGGAAATCATTATATATGCTTATGTGTCTTCCAAAATTCAACATTTTTTTACTATGTTGTTATTTTATTTATTAAGTTCTTTATTTCATTATTGTTCATGTCTTATTAACTTCCAGACATTATTCCCTAATTCAAGTTTTTGATCTATGATATACAGGGTAATATCTTATAATCTCATGATCATATTCTCATACCCTTATGATCATGATTATGATTACATATCTCCCTTGTTTTCCTTTATAAGAATCATAGCTTACTTGTTTTTATGTTTCATTCCCATGGGTTATGATGATTTGTATTATGTTTGATGTGTCTAAGAAAGGTGTTATTCAATAATAACCTATTGGGAGATAATGTAGCTCATTTATGTACCAGTGACTAGGTTTCCATGTTTCTAAATTCCCTAGACTAGTACGGTCATTAGGAATTTTTTATATTATGGTTTAAGTATTTTTAATAATTTATGTAATGTTAATGTATGAAAAGTGAGGGTCTCTATATACAATGAACGTTTTTGGTTATTTTGAAATCAAATCAAGTTTTCTTCTAAAATTTTTTCTATAAAAATGTTCTTAGATTTTATTTTAAAAATACATGCATGTTAATTTTTCTTATAATGTTTTGGAATGGAATATCTTATGTTGGGTGGAAACCTACTAGGCTTTGCCTCAAACCGTACTTACACATTTCGCTATAGGTATATAGGGTTATGTCTGACACGAGTAAAGGAAAGATGTTTGGAGATGGTGGTTCGGGTTTCTAGAGTTCTTCTTTGCACTGGTGTTGGTAGATGCGGTGGATTAACAATGACTACCCTCTTTTTATATAGTGGTTTTGGAATAGTTTTTTGATCCTTTTTTGTTGTTTATCATTTTTTTTCAAAACATGTAAAACCTTGAATTTGGAAATTTTTATTCCTTTATTAGATATGTTAATTTATCATTGTATTGTATACATAAACTATTCTATTTATGTTATGTATTTAACATGTCTGGAATTATTCAATGAAATTCATGAACTAATCTAGTTTATACCATAATTTAGAAATAGCACCTAGTAGAAGGAAGGGAAACCGTATCAACTCACGTAATCTATGTAGGGATTTCCCTCCTATTAAAGATAATTATAGTGGTGTTGGTCATGCAACTTATACTGAATAGCTTATAATCATACTGGGACAACTCAATCAGGTTATGAATAATAACCTTACCCATATGAAGAACCTTAATCCACAACGTGGAGGATCGATTTCAGATTGCTTCGTGAGGCAATAACCACCAACATTCAATAGAACTAAAAATCCATTTCTATCTGAGAAATGGATAAGTTCCTTAGAGAAAATATTTCATGATTTGGGGATTAGCGAAAGGGAAAAAGTTTTCATGGTAGTTTATCACCTCTCAAGAGATGTATATCAATGGTGGTCATTAATTCAAAATACAAAAAAGAATGAAAAAGTAACAAATATGGAATGGAAGGCATTTAGATATATTTTATTAGAAAAATACTTTTCTCATGAACATCGAGCGGATATGGAATGAAAATTTCTGAGCCTGAGGAAAAAGGGTGATGATAATGTTGCAAAGTATAAGGATAACTTTACAAGGTTAGCTAGGCATGCTGTAGATTATATACGTATCTAAGGAAGTAAGATTGATTGATTCTTTAATGGGTTAAAACCATTTATCCATTGATCATTAGTCTCACAATCCTTCTCATCATATGAAGATATAGTCTTATACCCTATCAATATTAAAAAGTAATTCTCTAAGTCATATGACCATAAAGTGAAGAAAGAGAAGAACTGAACCGCTAAATACTCTAGAAAAGGAAATAAGGGGAAGAAGGAAAAATGTTGAATTTCCATCCTACAGTAATTGTGGGAGAAACATTCCGGTACATGCCTAAAGGGGATGTGATTTTGTTACTAGTGTGGAGAAAAAGTCCACGATTATCATGATTGTAAGGGGAAGAAAGAGGTTTTCCATGTTCAATGCTAAAATTGTAATGAAATGGAGAATTAAGAAAATGAATGTCCTAATCATCAAGGAAACTTACCTCAAAAAAGGTAAAGGGAGTAAGTACAAGATTATATGATCACTAATGATGAGGTTGAAGTTCCTAATAATGTGGTGGCAGGTACTTCAATAGTTTCCTCAAAATTAGCCAATGCTTTATTTGATTCTGGATCATTGAATTCTTTCATATCTTTCCAATTTTTCAAGAAAATTATAGATTTAAAATTTGAATTATTAAGGGATTTTTCGGTCAAAACTCCTAAGGTAAATATCATTGCAATAATATTTTGTCGCTCAGTTACCATTATGTCATATAATCATGCTTTATCTGTAGATCTTATTGTCATACCCATGATTGAATTTGATATAATTCTTGATATGGATTGGATTTTGGACCATGATGCTAAAATTTTAATAAGAATTAGGTGGTTATAATTTTTTATGACGGTATGGAATCCCTTACCGTTAGAGTTGAAACATCACCAACTGATTCTCATCTAGATCCAACCCCAATAGATCTACTAAATTCAATTATTTGGGAGGAAGGTAGTGAAATAACTATGGGTGAGGAAAGGAATGTCCAAATAGAGGATGTACCGATTATTCAAGAACATGATGATGTTTTCAAGAGGATTTACCATGACATCCTCTATAATGGGAAATTAAATTTTCCATTGACTTAATTCCAAGTTCAAGGCCCATATCAAATACCCATTATAGAATGGCCACTATAGAATTAGTGGAACTAAAGAAAAAACAATATGAATTGATTAATAAATGATTTATTCTCCCTAGGGTTTCTCCTTAGGGAGCCCCTATTCTTTTGTTAATAAGAAAGGTTGATTTATGAGGTTGTGTATTGACTATAGGGACATCAATGCTATAACAATAAAGAACAAGTATCCCCTACCTTGGATGGATGTTTTATTCAATCAACTTCATGGAGCTCAATATTTTTCAATGATTTTCCTTTGATCTATATATAATCAATTTTTCATGAAGAATGAAGTCATTCCAAAGACAATATTTTGAACTAGGTATGGGAATTACGAGTTTATAGTAATGCCTTTGGACTGACTAATACAGCCTCTATTTTCATGGATATAATGAATAGAGTTTTCAAATAATATCTGGTTGACTTTTTATTGATATTCATTTATGATATATTTTTATAATCCAAAAGCTATGAAGATCATGAAAATCACTTGAGCGCTATTATGAAAACACTTAGAACAACTGAATTATATTGGAAGTTTAGAAAGTGTGAATTCTGGCTTCAAGAAGTTTCTTTTATTGGGCATATTGTCTCTAAGGATGGAATCTCTATTGATACTTAAGAGACAAGGGTAATCCAAGAATGTCCAGCACCAACGATTATAACTGAGTTTGGTAGTTTTATTGGTCTAGCAGGTTACTATCGGTGTTTTGTCCAAAACATTTCCTAATTGGATAACCAACTAACCAAGATCATACATAAAGGGGTTAAATTTTTTGGAAAAAAAAAGTGTGAAGATTTTTTTTAAGATTTAAAGAGAAGATTATCCAATTCACATATCTGGACTCTGCCATCGGGGAATGATGGGATTGTTATTTTAGTGATTCTTCAAACAAAGGACCTGGTTGTGTCCTTATACAGAATGATAGAGTTATTGCCTATGAATCACGGCAGCTAAAAATTCATGAACAAAACTATCCAACTCATGATCCTGAATTAGCAGCTATAATACTTTCTCTGAAGATACGGAGACACTATATCTATTGTGAAAAATATGATATATATACTAATCACAAGAGTTTGAAGTATATTTTCTCATAGAAAGAACCCAACATGAGGAAAATTTGATGGCTTGAACTACTCAAAGATTATGACTGCACTATACAATACCACCCAGTGAAGTAAAATAATGTGTCAGATCCTTTCAGTAGAAAGGATCATGGAGTTCTGAACAAGATGAGATTTGAAATGGAACCTATGTTCATGGATCTAGTAATGATAGATATGGTAATAATCATGGAAGGTGTTACATCAATACCATTTCAAATGGTTTCCAAACCATCTTTACTATAAAGGATAAAATGTTCTCAGACTGATGATGAGGAGTATCAATAGAAAATTAAAGCTGTGAATGTTGGTAGATTGGTTTAATTCATATATGAAGATGAATTTTGAAATTTGGGAAGAGGATTTGTGTTCCCAATACACCTGGTCTAAAAAGGGACATGTTGTATGATGTTCATAGCTCCAATTTATCTATACACCATGGTAGCACTATAATGTATAGTGATTTGAAGGAAAAAAAATTTTGTGGAACAACATGAATAAAGAGATTACTTATTATGTGTCAAGATGTATGGTTTTTCAATAGGCTAAGGCTGGATCACAACATCCTAGAGGATTAATGAAACATATTCCCATAACTAAGTGAAAATTGTATGATATTATGATGGACTATGTCATGTGGATACCAAAGACTCCTAGAAATAATGATGCAATATGGGTCATTTTTTATCGTCTTACCAAGTCAGCACATTTTCTTGATATAAGAGAAGATTTACCACTTGATCGATTTGAAATAATATATATTAATTAAGTTGTAAGACTTCATTTTGTACCCCTATCTATTGATTCTAATCGTGATCCCCACTTTACATCAAGATTCAAGAAGAGTCTTCAGAAATCCATGGATACTGAACTTTTTTTGAGAACAACTTACTACCCTCAAACTAATGGAAAATCAGAACGGACTATTATAACCCTAGAATACATGTTTAGATCTTGCTAAATTGACTTTCAGGGTATATGGGATCAGTATTTACCACTGGTAGAAGTTTCCTATAACAATATCTTCCATTCAAGTATTTAGATGGCACTATATGAAGCGTTATATGGAAAGAGATGTCGCACACCAACTAGTTGAGATGATGTTGGTGAAAGGAAACTCGTACACTCATAAATTATTAAATAAACAATGGAAAAGGTTAATATTATCCAAACCCACATCAAATCACCTCAAATTAGGAAAAAGAGATATTTCGATAACCTAAGGAAGCATTTGAAATTTCAAGTAGGAGATCATGTTTTCTTGAAGGTATCTCCATGGAAGGGTGTTATATGATTCGGTAAGAAGAGTAAATTAAGTCTCATGTACATCGAACCTTTCGAAATTCTCAAATGAATTGGAGTTATAGCTTACAATTTGGTAATGCCTCCATGTCTCTCCAAAGTGCATGACGTGTTCCACATATCACTATTGAGAAAATACTTGATTGACCCAACACATGTACTCACCTATGAATAAATTGAACTGGAAATAGATCTCTCTAATTGTGAAGAGCCTAACAAGATTCTTAATATGAGAAAACAAGTGCTAAGAAACCGGACGACTCATATGGTAAAATTTATTTGGAAAACCCATAAAATGGAAGAGGCAATGTGGGAACCAGAGGAAATTATGATGATGAACCACCTGAATCTTGTTCTTGCAAGAATATTCTAGAAATTTTGAGGAAAAAAATATTTTAAGGAGGGAATAATTTAACACCTCAATCTTCCATGGTATGATTCTATTTGAATAATACAATAGCTTAGATTGTACACAGCTTCAAGTGTTAGCAAACCATGACCAATCAAACTAACAGTTGAAAAAGTAGTTATGAATAGTAATACCCACTTTTTTAAATTTTATAAAATTTATTTTCCAAAATTGACTTCATTTTTGGATTCAGAATATCAAATTTAGCTTAGGGTGAATTTTTCGTAATTTTCTGAAAACATTCAATTTTTGATGAATAATGAAACACACTTCATTATTGTTTAAAACTGACATTTTATTAAAATAATTATTATTATTATTTAAATTTATTTTAAATTCAAAATATATAAATAATACATATACTAGTCCAATATAATTCATTGGAGTCATTTTGTAATAAGATTAGATATATAAATTTTTATTTAACTTTTTAACATCTTTTACCAACCTTCTAGGCACATTTGCGAATTTGCATATAATGTAATTTTATCACTTTTGTGAATTAAATTTAAAAAATCCTATAAACATGGTTGTAATTATTAAGTAATATATTGTTCAATGGGATGAAAATAATTAATGGTGAATAGTAACTTTTGATTTTTATTTTCCACGGTTAAAAGTAAACAGGCTAATTAAAGGTAAAAAAAATTATAATAATATAAAATTACCACAACACATGTCCTAATATTGTGGGATAATGTTATTTCCACAAAAATAAACTTTTGGACAAAAATATGATCCCTTTTGATCCACATGGATTAGATTAGGTAATTTATTATATTTTATTTAAAGGGGAGTTAAAAGTGTTAAATTAAAATTGTAATAACTAAACCATTTTTAATATAAAGTTATAAATAAGGTAAATTCGACTATAAATATTCATTATAAAGATAAAAATATTTCCAAAATCATGGTGTCTTATTTATAATTTTTAGACATTAAATAATTAAATTTTATTAATGAAAAAATGATGATGCATTATTTACCTTATTAATGAATGATTAAAATAATTGATACTATAAATACTAAAATAAATATACATTTAAACTTTTGATTCCATACAGGAATTTTCTAGGTGAATATGACATGTTAGGGTTGATTAAATGTATTTTTTTTTATTTAATCAAGTTGTGATGACTTTAACAAAAACAAAATAACAAATAGTGTCAAAATTGACATAAATGAGTTTTTAAAACAAATATGTTTTTATTAAATTATATAATATCCATAAAAATATAATATTCGGTCAGATGTCTTAAATAATTTTACATAAGTCATTAATTAACCACTTGAGGTTCTCTTGGGATTTTATAGTAACTAAATTAACCATGTAGTATAAAAATACAAGAAGATATTGTAAAAGTTAACTATTTAACTAATGGTTGAGTCTAACAGATAAGGTTAATTTGGTGACCCAAACATGTCTGAAACCTATTTTATGATATTATTTCTACCCATACACACCTTATTATTGAAATAAATCTATTTGGAGCTATTATAAACCGAAAATAAATTTATAATAAATTAACATTTCAAGTTTTACCTAAAGTGCCCATCACCGCTCTTATAAAAGGGTACTTCCCATTCTCTTAAATTAACTCCTCTGAATAAATTTGGATTGGACAAACCCTATGTAAATATCCTCCCAGATACCATCACTTTATCCTATAGGACTTATTTTGATTATAAAGCCCAGAAAAGGATCCATGTTGTTCAAATCAAAAGGAAGCACCTGAAGAAGAGGTGATTATTTCATCACCTCTTTCAAAGTTCTTTTCTTATTCCATTTCTTCTTTATTTTTTGTTTCAATAATAAAATAATAAATATAGTACCTTAAACATAATTATATTTTTATTATAAATATGGTACAACCATAATCATTATTCTATCCATCCTATGAATGAAAAATTCACCATACATGCATACGTACGGCTTACCGTCTCCACGTCGTGGTGTGGTTTGTTATTCACCACTTAATTATTTGGATGGGTATAATAATGATAATAATTGATGTAAATAATAAATATAACAGGTTAATTTTTATGTATATATAATATACCATCCAAATACATACTATTTCACCATCTATATAATGATATTGTCGCTCATGTGTACGTACGGCTTACCGTCTCCACGACGCGATGAGATTTCATTCACCATCATAACCATTCAAGAATAATTTTCATTTGATGATTAAAAAATTGTTTTTAAGAACTTAATATATTTCTTAATATGAATCAAATACATCCTATCCTTGAAAAACATGATTTATGTAACAAAACATATAAAGGAAAACGAATCAGTAAACACCCGATACAATGTTAGTACTGAAATATTATTAACAAAGAAATATTAGAGGATCATATATGATATCATATTTATTTATTGGGTTCTTTTATAATATAATAAAAATTATTTGACTATTATACATGAGGTTAAAGTACTCTTGACTAAGGAAAATTATAAGGTAATGGTTAATTTTACAATCTCTTTATTATCTGAGGTTTTGTATACGTAAGTATCTACTGGGACTTCTTTATCATCCACATCCATGTTTCTTAAAAATGTATTTCAAGAAAAAATTACTATTTCCTAGACTATGGGTTAAAAACATGTATACGCCTTTTTAACTTTTATAAAAAAATTTGAAAGGAATCTTTTCATCATTTTCCAAACAAGGTACTTTATGACCTTTTCGAAAAATTAAGGAAATATTGTTTTTTAACATATACATAGGGTGTGTCTATTTTCCACTATTAAAACACATTATAAGGTTACCTTACAATATTATAAGAATATTTTCAAAATAAATGTTTTATTTTATAATTATGTGACTTTTAAATGAATTCAAAGTAGAAATAGATATTTCTCTCAAATAGTTTTTGGATTTATTTCATCCATGTCAACATATATTATTGTATTTTATGTTTAATTAAAGTTTATTTATTATGATATAATACATCATATTTTATTGATAGTTTTATGATATTTTTTACTATTGATGTGCTATTTTTATGTCATTTACAGTTTATGGTTAAAATATTAACATTTTGTATGCTAGTTTGATATAAATGTTTATGTAATGTTTCACTCTTATCATATAGTGAATGCATTGGACGAAGTATGTAACAGAAGGGGCCCTCTGTAGCCCCTCGATACATTGGTAGGTCTTATGGGACAAACTAGTGTCTGGGAACAAGACCTTGAAAATATTTTTATTTGTAGTCTTGGCACAAGGCCTTGACTATGTGGTTATGATATCAGGCATTATTCATTCAATCATTATGAGATTAGCTATTGATATTAAATTTCATTAATTGACCAGTAGATTATCAATTTGAATAATTAAATGTCATTATTTGATTTATATTTTCCATATTATGCTTAATTTTCTGTTTAAAAGTCTTGTGTTTTTGTCTTATAGATTTGCTTAAATGTTTTTGCTTATTTATGATAGTTTGTTCTATATTGTTATCCTTGTTGAGAATTTTATCTCACCCATTTCTTATGTTTTATTTTTCCCAAGATGAAAAGAATTATATTATGAATGACCTTCAGGGATAGGCTAAGGGATATGAGTGTGTTCAAAGGAGACCCAATGTTTATTTTTTTTCATTTGATAATGTAATTTAAAACTTATGAATGTATCTAGTACATCCAAGGATAAAAAACTGATTATTATTTCAGCTCATGATCTCATGTGATCATTCCAATGTTATTTAATAATTCACAGACTCTGGGTAACTAGGGTTGGGGTGTTATAACTTCCATCTAATGGGCAATGAATTAATCGTTCTTGTGTACGGTGAACTATAATCTCACGAAACGGGGTTGTTCATTCTTTACTTTAAAACCAATCATGATTGGGAATTATGATGTAAAATCTATTTTAATATGAAATATATTATATATATGATTTATTTATTATTATTTAATTATTATAAAAAAACACCTTCATGATTTCCATTTTTTGTAAAAATGATAATTTTGTTTGTCGATGTGTGAACTACCGCCTCCTCAAAGCGATGTGATTCATTCAAACATTTAATTTAATGTATTCCGGGATTTTTTAGTGAAAATATATTATATTTATGACATAATAATACTAATTTAATTATACTATATATATATACATTTTAGTTACTTTCATTCTTAAAATTCGATAAAAAATGGAAACAACGTTCATGTGTACGTACGACCTACCATATCCATGAACAATGTATTCGATTTTATATATCTATCATTTATAGATTATAATAAATATTTATATACCAAATATATTTTATATACATAGCATTAATTAAATTATTCAAATACTGATATCATTATTTCAGTAATAGGATCATGAATAACATGTCAAAACATATATGAAAAACAATGCGGATATTTCCCGAAACGTAACATTAACATATAGTTGTTAATAAATGGGTAATATAAAGTCATAAAAACTAAATATGGTGATATATATAATAATATGGTTCTATTTTAGATATACTATAAATTTATTTTTATTATAAATTAGTGTGTATAAATAATTTCATGACTTAAGAAATGGAAATTACATCTCATTTTGTTTCCGTGAGATTCAAGCCACATTAACAACTCTCTCTTTTTTGTGGAGTATATAATACCTAATGACATGTTATATAATTAATTTAAATTATTTAATGATATTAAATGTTTAAATTTATGTTATTCTTTAAGGAGGATTATAATTCCAAAATTACTCATGTAGTAAGTGTTTTATCTTCTCACTTCTATTTCTATGAGACTTAAGTCTTATTCACCACCAATATTATATGTGTGGTGTATATAAAACCCATGAATGTTTTATATGATTATTATACTAATATTTATGGTTATTTACATATAATTTTTTTAACATTATTTCATGTGGATTCATGTTTCAAGAGTTACCAAATCAGTAAGGTAGTTTTGTCTCTATTTTCCTTCATTGAGACACATGTTTTTCTAGGAACCTATATTAATATAGGATGTGTTTATACTTACATTTTAAATGATATTTCACGAATATAATAAATTTAATTAATTATTATTCTTCCTTTAATTTTATTTTTTTATATGTAGTGTATGATCAAAAGTTACCATGTGGCAATAGTTTATAGAAACAATCTCATTATTTATCAAGATTGTTTATGATTATGATTCCATTGATGATATTTTATGATCCATATATCAAGAAAATTAATTAATTTTATTCTCCTATTTTTAATAGTGGTGTATTTATATATTTAGTACCATAATTAAATGTTTTGATTCTAAATATATTTAATAAAACTTTGTTAATAAAATTTGACTATATTTTTCAAATCGACTGGAAAACTTTGTTTATTCAAAACTGTGTATTGTAAAAAGGATTTCAAGGTGTTTTAAATATTCTGTTTTAAATCTTATATGAAAATTTTTTTAATTTTTTTTCAAACCTCCATTATATTTTTTCAATGTTATTTTTAAATAAAATTGTTTTGAAAAGTATTTATGATCAAAATTTATTTTTCCAAATAAGAAAGAATATTTTCCTAAAGAAATGTTTAAAAATGATCATTTAAAATTATTTCCCATGTAAGATAAAATATGTTGATGTTAATCATGCCTTATTGGGGATATGTTCCAAGGTTTCATTAATATTATTTATCTAAATGGTTTATTATTTGATGGCATGAAATTTATGAAACCCATTTCCCTTTCATGGGTTTTATGTTTATAGAACATGTTTCCCTTTCATGGGTTATATACTTATGTAGCTTGCTTCATTTCATGGGTTATTCTATGATTAAATGATTATGAGACTGATCTATTTGATATAGTTTTTTATAATATGAAATTTTTATGATAGCCATTTCATTTAATGTATTTTGTTGTCTATAAACCCATCTCTTTTTATTGGTCATGATATGATGAATGCTTTATTATCATGTGGCACATGTACATATGATTTAATTATTTTATGGTTAGAACCTATATCACCCTCCAATACATTTTGTAATGATAATTGGTATATGATCTCAAATGGTACATAGGTTGTATCACATGTCCATAAACAAGGGGTTGTACGAGTTGTAGCCCAAACCAGAAAACAATAGGGTACATGGGTTGTAGCCCAAGCCTGAAAACAAGAGGGTATATGGGTTGTAGGCCAGGCTGAAAAACAAATGGGTACATGAGTTATAACCCAATCTATAAAATAAGAGGTTAGATGGGTTGTTAGCCCAAGAACAGAGTAGGTATACATGTTATTTCCCAAGCATAACACGCTATGAGGTCTTGGTAGGTAGCCTTGAAAAAATATTTTATATGCTTATGTGTATGCATCCAATTTTATGCCTTATTCGTTAGTTATTCTCTCATAGATTAATATCTTGATTCCCTTATGATTAATTTCATATGAACATCCAAAAAATATGTCATTTATCATGATTGTGTCCTTTGATATGCGTGTTATAATCTGCAAATGATATTATCTTGTTCACATACCCTTATGATCATGTTATGCTTACGTAACTACTTTATTTACCCTTATGTGGGTGGTAGATCAAGCCTGAAAATAAATATGGTACATAGGTTGTATCCAAAGACTGAAAAAAAGGCTACACAGTTTGTAGCCCAATCCTAAACATAAAAGGGTACATAGGTTGTCAGCCTAGGAATCGATTAGGTACATGGGTAGTTTCCCAAATCCAAACCTATTATGAAGGTCCTTGTAGGTATCCTTAACATATGATTTCATATGATTATGTGTATGCCACAAATTATATGTCTTATTCCTTAGTTATTCTTTAATGGTTTTTTCTCTCGATTTCCTTATGATTCATGTCTTATGAACATCCAATATATATGCCATTTCTCATTATTGTGACCTTTAATATGCAAGGTATGATATTAAAATGATATTCTCATGTTCCCATACACTTATGTTCATGTTATTATTATGTATTTATTATATTTATGTTTATTTATAATTCGAGCTCACCCATTTCTTATGTTTTATTTCCTTATGTTAAGAATAAGTGCTTTACATATAATTATTAAAGGGGAAGATATTTTTGGTAAACTTTGAAGATATTTCACCAAGTTATAATATTTTTTCCAAGTATCCAGAGACACTAAACTATTACGGTCCTATGGAATGTAATTTTTTAATTTTCTGAATATTCATCTATGTTGATGTAATATCCATGTATGCTAAGTTTGGGATGCAAAAACCACCTTCATAAAACTCAGGTCACACATGCCCCCAATGGGATTCACCAACAAAGAAGAACATAACAATGATGTTGGTAGCCCTAAAATCAATCCATGCATCTCTTAGAAATGATTCCACAAGAAAATGGATGTCATAAAGGGTATATGATGAAAAGCCTCGAAGAACCCACACCTATCTCACATCAACAAATAAAGGAACAAAACCTAAAGGAAGATCACATAAAGGATCTAAATGAAAAAAATAGGATTATCATCATATATAAATGGATTAAATATCCTAATGAAATAGGGACACTAGGATAAAAGTCAATAAAGAAACATATAGGATCTCTTAACTGGATAGATGAAAAAAAATGCCCAGATGATCCATCACCAAATTAATTTATATGAGACAAATTAAGGTTTCCATAATTACCCATGAGAGTCTCTAGGTCAATATTCAAGAACCCAGGGAAGATTATAATAAAAAAACAATGGTAGAGAACCTTGAAAACACAATCCATGAGACTTACAAGGTATCTAATCCCATTACACATCGTTTAATACACCAAACTCAATTACGAAGAAAAAATCATCACTATTTTACAAAAAAAATAAATTTTATCATTATCTGTCACAAACAAAATACACAATGTGTATTCCTTTCACGTTGTGTACTATACTCAAAGAATATTCTCTATAGTCATTACTATAACACCCTTATTTTTTGAATTACTTTTTTGAAAATAATTTTATATTTTTGATATTTAGCATTTCACACAACACTAGAAATAGTGTTTTTATATATATTAAAGCACTAATTTAGAAATTTTTTGTACACTATAGAAAGGAAATATTGTGATACATGGAACACCAAGATTATATTTCATTACACGCAATAATGACTTTTCTTGATCGCTTGCAAAACACCAAAAACCGAGTTCAACTCAACAATAATGTATTATTAAAATATTATTATTTAACATAATAAGACATAACCAAGATGTAAATTTAATAGTTATAAATAATTTTAACTAACTTATTAAATACTATGATTTACAAAAATATATAATAAATTCATTGGATAAAAGTTTGCTAAAAATGAATATTAATAACCAATTGAATGTAAAGGAAAGTATTATTATTTTTATGCTCCCAAAGTTGTTGTATCCTAATAAATTATATTAATTACAATTATTGAATGATATTATTGTAATATTTATATGTATTATAATCAATAAAATATTTTTTATATTCCTAAAATATATTTTTTTAATCATAATATAAGAACAAACCCAAAATTTTGCATATAAATCAATATTTTTATAAAGGCAGTTTTACCGCCATTTAATGGTGAACCTATTTTAAATACAATTTTTGGAACTTTTATATATTATATATTTCAAAATAATATTAATCAATTAAATAAAAATAAAAAAATTTGTTTAGGGTTAATTTTTTATATTCTTATGTGAGGTTTCATTTTTTGATGAATACTTAAAAAATACAGATTTTTATTTCAAAATTTATTTTCCATATAATATATTTATATTGTCAAATAATATTTTAATATTATTTGAAAGTAAAATTATATAAATAATTTATCATTTACTTTAATATATTTCATTTTAATCAATTTTACTTTGTAACTGGACATAAAAATATTGCAAACTTTTGGACGTTTTTACTTTAAAAACATGTATTGTTGTCCCATCTACAGGATTAAATTTAAATTGATTTCCTAAATCGTATGTGATTTTAATTAGAAAAAATGGATTCCATATTTGGAATAAAAATAATTTTTATTGTATAATAAGGTCAGCATAGTTTTTGATCATAAATATTAGTGAATGTAATTAAAATTAATTAAATGGTTAAGTTGAAATTAAGCTTTACAAGGGACTAAACCTTCCTCGTAAGGGACACAATGACCTATAAATATTCCTAGAATCCATTATATGTACATATATATACCCTATAATCCATTTTATATACTCTTTAACATTATTGGATCCATATTCAATGGAAAAACGTGGGTTGAATTTCCTTTTTCAAAAATTACAAGAGTGTCACTCCTCCCCTACTATAGAAAGGAATCATCTCCTCTTACTACCTAACACCTCTAAAGCCACTTTGGATTGATGAATATCTACCCAAATAGGTCCTAAAAATCCCTCCCCTTATCTTAAAATCCTCCCATTCGATGTAAATCCATCCAAGGAATCCCTTTGGTGCAAACCAAATGGAGTTACCCAAAGAAGAGCTAACATATTTCCCCATGTTCCTTAATTTTATTTCCATTATCCACGAATTCAAGTCATCATTTTCAGTTATTATAAAAATAAAATATTATCCTAAATATCATGAGATTATTTATACTAAGTATTCAACCTAAAATTACACACACTTACATTTAATGGGTAATGAACATACTATTTATTTGAAAGACAAACTACTACCTCACAAAATGATGATTGTTTGTTTTTCCTTTACCACCATTAATGGCTTGGAATTATGATGGAAAATATGTTTATATATGAAATATTTTATAAATTATATTTTTTATTCTTATTTAATTCTTTTATAACACATGCATTTTTATTTTCCAGCTTATGTAAATATGATTACATCGTTTGTCGACTTGTGGACTATCGCCCCTCGAAGCGAAGTGATTCATTCACATATTACATGGAATGTGTTATGTATAAATTTAGTGAAAATATATGATATATATATTATAATAATTCAAATTTAATAATTTTATATACATGCATACATTTTTTTAATTTACTTACTTTCTTTCAATACAACAAAAAACGGAAACAAAGTTCATGCAAACGTACGACCTACCATCTCCATGAACAATGTATTCCATTTCATCATTATATACTTTATAGAATATTATAAATAAATATATACTGACTATATATTATATTTATATAATTTTTTACATTAGGGAATTATTTAAATCATGGTCTAATTAAGAAAACCAAGAATAATAATTTGAAACATGTACGAAGAACAAAGTGCATATTACCGAAGTGAAACCTCAACATAGAATTGTTAATAATAAGGTAATATAATGTCATAATAAACCCATATTGGAATTAGATATAATAATTTGGTTATATTATATATTAATAAGAAAATTATATTTATTATATTGGATTTCTTAATGAGTATGATCAGATGTAGGACACAAGGTAATGGAATTTCATCTCACTTTTTATTTCCATGAGATATATGTCATATTCACCACTATATTATTTTGTGTGTTTTTTATACTTTACTATGAAATTTTATATCATTAATTTAATTTATTTAAAAATATTAAAATATTTAATTAATGTTATTATATCATGGGGTTCATGATTCTAAAGTTACTCAAGTAGTAATGGTTTTCTCGTCTCACTTTTATATTCTATAAGACACAAGCCATGTTCACCTCCTATTTCATATATGAGTTTTGTTACTAAAAATCAAGGAGCTATATGATTATTCTTCTTAAATTTAGGGTTATTTACATATCCATTAATTTTTCTTTATTTCATGGAGTTTATGTTTCAAATGCTTCCAAATTGGTAAGATAGTTTTCTCTTTATTTTTTTTATTTGATCTTAAAGTTTTTGTATGCATGTATATTATTTTTGGAGGTGTATTTAGTTCCATTTGAAATTGAATATCATGAATATAAAAAATTTTAATGATATTTTACGCTCCATGTAATTTAAATTTATTTCATGGCTAGTATGATACAAGGTTACCAGGTGGTAAGAGTTTATTGAGAAAATATCATCGTTTATATAGACTGTTTATTATAATACTTCCATTGATGAAATAATATGATCTTTATATCAAGAAACATTATGAGTTTTCTTACCCTCTAGTGATTCATGTTATATCCATGTAATGGTATAACTTTTCCACTTTTTGGTACATAATATAACCGAGAATTGTTTTTAGAAAGTCTCACTTTTCCTCTCTCTTTAGTCAGAAATCGTTGTCCCTTAAAAACCATGTTTTCAAAAAGTTTTCCAAAAATATTCTACTATTATTGTATGATCATTAAAATAAATTTTTACCCATGTTTTCCTATTATACAAAATTATTTTTCTGAAAAAATTAATCTTATAGTCAATTTTCTATCAAGACACTTTTCTAAACATTTAACAGTTCAAAAGGAATGTTTTTCTTGTATGGATTTACCTTCCATCAAAACCGATATTCCCTTCAATATTACCTTACAATATTAAAAATTTATTTTTTTCTAAATATTTTGTAAATTCTATGCTTTGATGTGGTTTTCAATGAAAAAGTTTTTTAGATATATTTTATGTTTAAAAAGTGTTTTAAATTATTTTTAAAACATCCTTTAAAAGTTTTCAAAAAAAATCAAATAAAAGGATTTTGATGATTTTGAAAGCATAATTTATATGTTTTAAAATTATTTTCAAAGAAAAATGTTTTCAAAATTTTTTTAAAATTATTTTATCATTTTTTAAGGGAAATTTGTTTTTAATACTTTTTCAATCTTTCATTATAATCCTTCTAATAATTTTCAATGAAATGGTATTCAAAATGCATTCGAGAATTATTTATTTATTTGTAAATGAAAAAAAAATTCATAATATTCTCAATCCTTCATTTATAATTTTATCAAGTTTAATTTCAAATAAACTGATTTTCAAAATGTTTTATGCTTTAAAAATAATTTTTCAAGAAGAAATTATATTTTCATCAATAAATGTTTTTAAACGATCTCTCAAAAATATTTCCAATTTAATAAGTCATGAATTGGTGTTACTCATTCCTTTATGGGGAAATGATTCAATTTATAGATTCATATTATTTCTCTGAATGGTTTATGTTTTATATAAATGGTGTATATTGAACCTATTTCTAATTCAAGTTTTATAGGTTTTTGTAACTCACTTCTTTTCACAGGTTGTACTTTTGATGAAATGATTATGATACTCATATCATTTTCCATAGGTTATAATATGAATACATATTTTTTATACCCATTTTATTTATTGGGTTATGATAATATTGTTTATGATTCTATGTCACATGTATTCATGATTTAATTTTGAAACTGGTGGGACCTATATCTACATCCAATGTATTGGGTAATGATTTTTATCTCATGAGATAGACTAATATGGTATTGGGAGTTAAACTTGGCTACAAAGATGGTCATGGGAGTGAATCATGACTACCAATATTGTATTGGGAGTGAAATTATTCTACTAAGATGGTTACAGGAGTGAACCCTGACTGCCATGATGGTATGGGAAGTGAACCCATACTACTAAGATTGTATTTTAAGTGATGCCTTAACTTCTATGGTAATCATTTTATATACTTATGTGTCTTCCACAATGTCAAGAACCAAATATGGTCGCCATCAAAACTAAAACCAAACCCATTTTGTGGAAAGAACCAAAGGGAATTCCGAATCCCCACGATTTGGCACAAGTTCCTAGGTATAAAAATGAAAATTGGAAATGATTTACCCTAGTTTATAAATATAAAACAACAAACAAATCCAATAAAAAAATCTGTATTTTTTGAAAAAACCCATCTTTTCAAAAAATATGAATTTGAGTACATAATTTAGAACAAAACTAAAATACTATAACATAGGAATAGAGTCAAAAAGGACTCCCCAAGAACCTCCTCATGGTAATATGCACCTCCCTCAAGCCATCTCCATGACACCACACCAAGAAGTATTGATAAAGACCCAAACCACTGGAACTAAAAGCTTTACTCAAACCTACAACAATGTAACCAGGTCTACTTACACCCTAAGGTGTAAGTAGGTAGTGATCCAAATCCCAGTAGTATTCCACCACAAAAATATTCCATGTTATAAACATTTATAGATGTAAATCTTGCAAGTTTTTGTAATCATGAAATGCTAATAATAATTTTAAAGAGATGAAACTTTAAATGAAAAAAGTTTTCAAGTAAGAAACTATAAAAAATAAACACATTTAAATAGATTGCAAAAGATACTGAATTTTTTTCCAACAAAACATATTGTATGATTATGGTGAGTTTAAAATATCCAATGATAACTAAAAATGGAAAATAACCCCAAATCACTAGTTGTTTGTGATTCCCAAGTACCTCGTATCTTGGTGAAAGTAACCATCGCAATATTTGTTCTTGTGAACACGATCCACTAGTCGGGAGCATACCCAAAGCCTAGTGATTTCCCAAAATCATAATCATCATCATCATAATAGTTTAGTTAGTGTTTTAACATAAAAATTTCTATGTGAAATAGGGGCCAAGCCCCACCGGATCACTAGCATACTAGTACAAGTCCACCCACCTATAAAATCTAGTTTTCAACTTATGATCAAACAATATCCCCAATCCATGAAATACAATTTTCAAATTGAAATAACACTTCCAAGTCACACACACACACCAAAAAGACCCCACACAGTCACACGATCCCATTTTCCAATCAAATTCATTTTTTGGAAATCATACTCAAACTAAAACATCCCACAACACGTATCACCTCTATTTTATACTTCTAAAAATTCATTAAATAATTTTATAAATACTTTACAATATATTAAAAATCACATAACATCCCTTTCACATTAAAATATAACACTTAAAAAGTACACTCATACCCAAATAGTTTGTCAACATATTTTCCCCTCTTACATAAATCAAGAAACCATTTAAATCCTTCACAAAACAATTCCAAGTTTGGTGACCAAGTTTTGCACATAAAATATTTTAAAAAACCTCTTTGAAGACCCAAATCAAACCAATATCACATAAATCCATAATTATAATCTGTAAAATCATTTAATAAAATTATTCCATGAATCATAAAACAACCCCAATGAACACAACATTGAATACACACAAAAAAGATTCATTTTTTCACCAAACATCTTCTTAAACAAACCTCTTAACAAATGATAAAAATTATAATTTTTACACCAAAAAAAATAATAGAATCATGATAAAAATATAAATCAATAAAAACTAACTCATACAATAATTCTTAAACATGGAATCACCTACTATTTATTCCAAAAACTCCAAACATTTGTGCGAAACTTCAACAGCACCACCACTGCACAACAAGGTAGTGAAATCAAGCCATAATCCACAGTATTTCACCAAAAAGACACAAGTTTAAATCATAGGTATGAACCTTAGTTGCGGGAAATTTTATAACCTCATGAAAAGGTGGAAGAAACTATAAGGATAAGGAATGAATCAAAGGGAGGAAGAATTACTTGCATGATTTTGAAGACTCCCCCATCAAATCCCCCTTCAAAGTTGAGTTCCAAGAGAGTATGAGAGTTCTCGGAGGCTGTCCATGGAGGTAGGTCCAGAAATTCGAAAGAAATTTGAGGATTTGGTTTATTTCTATAAGGAAAAAGGTTCAAAACACATAAAATTTTGATGTGTTGGACACCTTGCACGGTTTGGCTGCACGGTTTAGTAAATAGTGCGGCCAAACAGTGCGGCATGTTCTAGCCACACAAAAAGTTATGTTTTTCCTTTAATTCCAAGGGGGTCCAAGGGGGAAAACTACGAGGAATGATATACCTAAGATAGGGGAGAAAAATTCCCAAAACAAATCACTTTTTACGCCCCCAAAACTCATCCAAATAAAGGGGACAAACCACCTCAACAAAATACCCCACAAGTGGCGTCACTAAGAGTGTCAAAAAATAGAACTCCAAACCACCCCAACCTCATACCATAAATTTTAAAATAGAGGATACAAATACCATACAATACCCTCAAGACTAAGGTCATAGATAAATAACATAATAGGCACTAAAATTTTAAACTCATAACACATCAGAACCAAGAGAAAGCTAAAAACCAAAAGTGGATTTAAAACAAAGCATTGAATCAAAAATTTGGGTGTGAAAATTCTCCCCACCATAAATATTTACACCCTTGAAAAGCCACATCAAGTCCAAAATAAGAAACAAAACACAATAGATAAACCAAGATGTGCCCCTTTTCCATGTTTCTCCCCCAAAGGCCAAAAAACCTCCACTGATCAATTAAAGAAGGAATACTCTCACAAACCGAATTGTACACTGCTTTCCTGAAACCATCAAGAACAATTAGACTTCATACCAAATGAAAAATCCTTAAACAATATCCAAATAAGACTCAAACAATTTAATCAAATGTAAAACAACATTGAACAAGGTTTCACTTACCTTGCCTTAATTTAACCATTTGAAGCTCTCTAATCACAACGTTTACCCTATAACGATATTAAGGGTTAGATATCTCCGAACGAGTAAACCTATAACCAAGACAAGACCACAAATAAATCTGAGTTACTAGTATGGGGAGATGAAAACGGGCTCAATATCATAAGAGACAGCATAAATTTTCCCAAGACATAATTAGGACACTAATAGGGGGATGCCCGAATGGACTCCCTGATATAAGGGGTATAAATCCATTAGAAATTTCTAAAAGAACATAATTGAGAATCATAATGGGTCTCCCCACCATAATAACCATCCATCTTAACCAACCAGCATGATCTGGAAAAAAATAACCCAAAATTTAAAGAGTTGGGATGATCGCATGGTTAGTCCACGCAGTTTTGGAAACCGTGTGCCAAAGGGGTGGATCCTTCTATCTGCATGGTTTTCTATGTCATGGTTACTACTAAATATGTTCAAACCATGTTATCAACCTTTCTAGAAAATTTTCAATCCTTTCTCTAAAAACTCAATTGAAACCAAAGGGGCAGGAAATGATATTGGGTGATAACATGGACACGAGGTCCTCTAACCTATTTCCACCGAACAGGAACAAAAAAATCATGATGACGACACCATAGGTTTAAACTATTCCCATATTTCATACTGAGGATTGGTCTTCATACAATGGGTTAAATAACCCTTGGATTTCCCCTGACTGCATGCCAGCATCACTTCGGGACCTATGGCTGGAGCTCAAATGATTGAAGCATCTTCAGCCTAGTAGTTAGTCATTAGAAACCCCCCAAATAGAACTTCCCCTTTCAGTGCCATGAAAACTATACCCTGATCCCAGATGGCTTCATCAAGACATAACACATTCCTATGTCACTTTACCCTAACCCAACATTTAACTGAAACAAGTTCTTAAAAGACACACACACACCGCCCCTTATTTCTACGAATGAGAAACAGAATGGGGAAATGATATATAGAAACACCTTCCTCTAAACAAAGGATGCCGAGATTTACCAAAATGAGACACACATCAAACAAACAAAGACTCACAAAATATTATACAACTTAACCTTTAAAGTCAAATGATCACATGACATCACAAGTCATCACCAAACATAACCATTGTGACTGATAGAAACAATACATGGGAAGGTACCTTATTCCATGTCCCCAAACAACACAAAATTCCATCAAGTGGCCATAACATCCTCTCAGGACCATATTTCCTATGATGGTGGTTTAACATGAACCCCTACTTTGATGAGGCTATGAAGTACACATTGGCCATCTTAGACACCATCCTACACTGACAACCCTAAACTACTTTAACTTATGATGACTCATGTAACTTAAGAAACTAAGGTCTCTTTCAACCTCCCACTACCACTCTCCCACTACACGTGGATCCAAAAAAAAGTAAAATGGTGTAGAATCAATATCTAAAGATCGAGAAAAATATTCCTTATATTGATCATCATGAGCATCTTCCAATGAAAAAACAATATGAGTTGCACTTTAGTTGTGCACTAACCCTTTATGGGGGCATTCCTTATCCAATGAGAGAACCCAAGGAACCATAAAGCTGGTCCATTGGTAAATACATACCATACACCAAATCCAAACACATGAAGGGTACCACTATAAATCCATCCTGAAAAATTTCTCATAGAACATATCAATATAAGAACATTAGTTAAATCAAGGGTTATTCTCTTTGATGAATATAAATACCATTAAAATACCATTAAAACAAATCATGAGTAAAATAAACATTCAAAATTAAAAATCACATTTAATAATATAAAATTTCATGAATAATATATAAAATATTTTTTTCAAAATAACCACGGAACCATTAAAAGTAAGATTCAAATAAAACAATTAATAGTATAAAAAAATGTTGTTAATATGTATATGTAAAAATAAATCATTCCTAACACACTTTGGTAATTAAAGTCAATAAGTTTCGTATGAAATATGTTAAAATTATTCCTTTTTGAAAAATTATAAATAAATTAATAGATACAAAAAAATAACCATAATAAGTCATTGATTTTTAAACAATAATATTCTTAAAAAAAATTAAATAAAATTTATATAGATCGAAAAGTTTCCCCATGTAAAGGAATATATACAATTGGTATCACCTACAAAAATTATTGATTATTATTTAATCAGTAATGGTGGAAAAGGAAATTAATCATATAGGCTTTATTCAAAACCAAAGGAGGAAAAATGATATTTTGTAAAGAAAACATGAGAATATAATCTCACCCAATGGATCATTGGTCATAGATAATTTTGAAATTATATGATATTGTATCATAAGAGTACTTTATATTTTGGTAACTATTGAATTATAAGACTGTAAAATAAATTTCTAAAAAAACATTAAATACCATTAATTTATGTATATCCATGATATAACATTTCAAGGGGTATTATATACTCATCATAAAAGAATATTGTTGAATAATATAAAAATATGGCCAAAATAAATAAAATATAAGAAAGAGAGCCCTTATGTATATCATATCCTTGAATTGAAAATTAATAAATGAATAAATTCGGTGTAAAAAATGTATGAAAAAAATAATAAGTGTAAGTATTATATAAATTAAAAAAAGGTCTTTCCAAAAAAATTATTGAAAAAATATAATCTATGATGATGTGATATAACCCGATGAAATGAAATTGAGTTAAGAAACCCCTTAACTCAAGTACAATTTTCCTATGTATGAAGATTAATGCCTTTATAATAATTTTTTTTTAAATATTTACATATTCAAGAACCATGTCTAAGTTTACTAACTTATCACTAAACAATTTATTTCATTTATTGAATTGATATAGTTAATTACTTGATTTTTATATCCATGTCAATTTTTTTAGGATGTTTGCTTCATAACTTCAAAAATACTTTGGTATGTTGATAGTGATAAAGGGGTAAATGTTTCATAATATATGGAATAGTTATAATATCATAATTATAATGTTTATCTATTAAGTATACTTTTATAACCATCTATCTATGTTTGTTATGAAAAAGAAATTATGTTAAATCCTAGAAATAGTAGTCCGTACTTATGAATGACTAATGTTTCCTGTTATAAATGACATAATGAAAATTATTTCATGGATATAATCCATATTCATTAAATACAGAATCAATCTATATATGAAAGGCTTTGATGGAAAAATAATTACATGAGTTTACAAGGCGGCACTGTAACACACACATGAAAGATTATTTTATTTCACATTAAATTAATACTGTGATGGATTAAAGTGATGAATTCTACATAATAATATCTCAATATATGAGATGTTATATGGGATTATAAAACAATGGTTTAATTATTTTGAAATAGTTATAAAAAAAATAAAACTCATATATTCAGTTAAAAGCTATACCTCTTCTTTGAACAACCTCATTTTCTTTACAAATTCATCCCTTTAAGGGTTATACGGTACCCAAAATAAGTCCAATAAGATATGGTTAGGTAATTTAGAAATGAATTTGGGTAGTTTTTAGATGAACCAAATGTATATAGAAGTGTGGATAGTATAGAAGAGGGGTTTTTCTTTTATATATGGGGATAGGAAAGGCATCGAAATTTACAAAAGATTAAAAAATATTGATTTATAACTCAATTAAAATGTTTCAAAAATGGACCGTTACAAAATTTTAGAAGATATATGGAATACATATAGACATAAAATAGTATTATAAATGTTTTATGTTTATTTTAACACATAAATTTTTAGTTTAACCTTCAATTGGACCTATTTTAACCTTAACTATATTAAAACATTTTTACTATTTTTAAAATTTCTATTATTAATTGTGAACAAAAATATAAATCATAATTATTAAAAAATAATTATTATTCTCAAAATAATATTAAATACTTTAAAAATAAAATTAATATACTTGGAAGAATTTAAAGTAAAATTTAGCACACAAAATGTGAATAAAATCAGTATTTTGAAAAATATTTCTTCTTTTGTCTAAAATGTTTTTATACCAAAATCAATATTAAAATTGATTTCAATGAACATAATTGTATTATTATGTAATTTTACATTGAAAAACTTTTTATTAATATTGGATCATTTTAAATTCATGAAAAAGTAAGTTCTCAATAAAAATAAATATTTCCCGCTACTCATGTGAAAAATAAAAATTTTCAAATAATTCAAAACAAATCATAAGATAACTTTAACATAATTAATTGAAAAATTATACCCATTTTATGAAATAAAATTTATAAAAATGGAATAAATTAATTATATTATCCATAAACAAAATGCAATGAAAACAATTTTGTAAGAAAAATGTGTTTTTGAAGAATAAAATGACTTTATTCTCCATGAATACTAATAACCATAATTAAATGAATATTAATTAATTTAATGGAACATATAATTTAGTTATTTCATTATATTCATCTATAAATAGTTATTAATTTAATATATTAATATAAAAATTCATTTCGCAAATAAAACATTCTTATTTAAAATATTTTTTTTATCTTTAAATGATTTTGTCATCATTTCAAAAAAAAATTGAATTTAATTATACCTAATGAATATATATCTATATAAAATATATATATATAATGGATACCCTAATGATGACCATATCAATAAAATTCATATTACATTCCTTAATATAGTATTACATACTTCACTAAAATTTTTAAATTTACTTCTGTTTCATTAGGTTTATTATACTTTTTACTCATTTCCTTCTTTCCAAAGTTGTAGTTGGGTTCATAGAATTTATAGTGAACCATAAGGATAATTATTTTATATTATTTTTGTTTTTATATATTTTTTCATTTACTCTAGTTGTACTATTCAATATATTGTTTAATATTTCACCCTCAAAATGTATTAGTGATTATCTTTCATTATATTAACTTTTATCAACAAATGTATCAAAGACCAATTTAGATTGAAGTTCTATGTATCAAAATATATCAAACATAAAATTATTTTAATGGAGAGTTACATATCAAAATACATGGGTGTTACATTCAACCCCCTTAAAGAAATTAGGCCCTTGAAATTCTATATTTTTCCTAATAGAAATTTTTTAAATAATTTTCAAAACAAACTACTAGGAGTGGTAGATAAATTATCAAACAATGAATGTAACACATTATAAATATTTTAAAATACATTTTCTTAAAATTTGTGTCCTAATAAGTAATAATAAAAATTTATTTTTAAAATAAGATATTTAAAATGTGAAGTTTCCAATAAATAACACATTATCATGTTAGTAAATCAGAGAAGATTAGTAGGAAGTGGAAATATAGACAAGGTGGATATTTGTAAATTATAAATAATAGTGGAGAGTGACAGAGAACATTGATCAGGTGAAAGTGAATGATCAGTGGAATGTTAATGATCATAAAACCAAAAACAAATTTTTTTTAGAGAACATCATCAATTTATTAAAAATGAAATTAGTAAGATAATATTTTTATTTCAAGATCCTTTACTTTTAGTTAAGGAATTCCTTTATAATCTAGACTAAGAATATAAGGATGTGCACATTATTTAATTCATCTGTTACTTAAAATAAATTTTACCTTTTTTTTACATGTTTCAATTTGTATCCAATTAAATCTCATATCTTACTCCAAGAAAAAAATATTCAAAAATGAATTTTTCTTGTCTGAAGAACTAAAATAACCTTATAACAGATTAAAATATCTGAAAAACGATAAAATTTCGTTCCAAAAATACTTATACATTAACCAAAATCGAAATGTTTTATACGAGTTAATGTAATATCCAATCAGAGTATACCTTCATAGGAATAAATAAAATAGATCCCTCCAAAGCCTCAACAATTATAAAAAAAGATATATATAAATCATTCGATTAATAAGTATCCTTAAAATTATTCATAATATTCCCAAATATTATTAAAATGAAATTATTTTAATTATTTTATCACATATTATTCCAAGATAAACATAAAAATTTATCTCCAAATTACATTAATCACTCTTAATGTCTCATACCAAAATTGAATATTACATGGTCACATATTATCCAATATATACTAATAATTTCCCAAGATAATGTCAAAATAAAATCATATATAATTCCAAAATATAAATAAAAATTTATTATTAAAATAAAACCCTATCATAAATTAATGTTTTTATATTTATTTTAATCATATAATGTCCCAAATATAGTGAAATTAATCAGAAACAGCAATAGTCATAGTGTCCCAAAATCAGTTTTAAATTCCTTAGTTATCTATATGATAAATAATATGTTCCTAAATCAAAATAAAAAATTTATCCAAATATACAATAATTATCTCATCTTCAATGATTATATTACCTTAAATTTGATCAAAAACATTATATCTAAAAAATATAAAATTATTTTTCATCAAAAAAACTTTTGACCAAAACACATATTAAACCCAAATGTTGTATTACCATATATGTCCCCCAAAAACAATCCTAATAATATTAAAATACCATCAGAAACAATATAAAAAAGGGTGTATATGGATTCATAATTATGAGAAATAATAACCATATAAACCCATGATCATATATGTAAATAATAAATTAGCCTCACATGAAAACATCAAAATCTACAATTTTTTCTAAACCCATATCTACTACCAACTATTACAGCCCCAAATCCACACTCTAGGAATCAATTATAAAACATAATGTTTATAATGTTATTTGAAAATTTATTATCTTATGAATGTCACTTTTAAGGTTGAGTGAGAACATTATGCAGAATCAAAGAGGATTTGGCCTCACAAGACAAGACAAGGTCATTATAAAATAATAATAATTTGTTAAAACTAATCACCTTGTGAAAAAATCATTCCATAAAATTTTATTTATTATCTAGTTATTCCTATATTAGTACTTCAAAGTAATCCATCATTTTGAACCTATATAGAATGAATATAACTTTACAAATATTACTATTGTTATATCCAAAACATAGATTAGAGATTTGGTAGTTGAATTTTTTTTCATGTTCCTCATTCAATTGAAATTCTATTTCCAATTAATATATTCTAATGGATACATTTTTAATCCCTATATGGGAAGATACTAATCCACCAATTATTCTTTAGAGTGAAACAATAGTTCTTGTTTTGGTTCTAGCAGGTCTTGCCTTTATTTCCCATACTCATTGGCCCTAACTTCTTTGGAATGAAAATTTTCACCCACTGATCTCATCTCCTGTACTGAGGTAGGATGAGTCTCCAAAATATCAGACAGTTTGAAATTGGGATTGGGCCTAATATTAGCTACTCCACTAGAATTGATATTCTCTTTCATTCATATTTGATTTCCCTACCATGATATATTGCTGGGTTTTTCATTTCCACCCTGGTGACTATTGGTTTTAGAATTTAGGTTAGTCTTTTATAGCACTATTACTCTTTTTCTTTTTTATCGGATAACCCTCAAAGAAGAATTTTCTATTCTTTATTTCCTTTATTCCTTATCTAATGAATTTTGAGTCAGTACCCTCAATTTTTCTTTTAGTTGGTTTCATTAAAAATTCTGTTAGAGCTTGAGATTAATCCTCTAAAATTATATATTTTAATTTATACTTATCATTATTAGAACCAAGAATTTATAAATTATTTTTAACTCTTACACATGGAATATTTACATTCTCACCCAAAGTCAAACACAGGGTTTCAATGTAATGTTTGGGATTACACTACTCATCTGATTTTATATGTACAAGAGTGATTCTAGGAGCATATAGTGGTTAGGTATGAAGGTAAGATTCTCTTATCCAGTAATTATTATTTCTCTAATAGGGGTACATGAATTATGTTTTCCTCCTTTCTAGAGGGATTCCTAAGGAGACTCATATCCATGGAGGAAAGAGGGGGTAGAGGCGATCCATGGGGACTTCAGAGAGGGATCAAATATTGGACTCTCTCAATTGAGGGAGTTGGATTCAGAAAATATAGATGCCCAAGAATTTTTCTCAGGAAGTATTTTTTTATGTTAATATGTAAAACAACAAGATTTTACAAAAATAAAACTATGCCCGATAGCGTGTTCGGCATTCAACAATGAGCTTAAATGACATACCAAATATATAACCATTATAACCTAGCCATTGAATTTGTGGGTATGAATATTATTATATAATTATTGATATATATATATATATATTAAATTCAATATTAATTATTGGTAGTTTCTTTTTTAATAATCAATTAATTTTTAGTAAAGTAATTTTATTCATCAAAACATTGTTTCCTTCGAAAATAATTTTTTAGAAGAAAATATTATAATTATTTATTGAAAATTTAGAAATTTTTATTTGATAAAATTAAATTAAATTTTGAAATTATAATATCATAAATAATTTATCATGATATTTTGATATTTTTTAGACATTATTTATTTTTCAGTGAATAGTAAAAAAATACTGGTTATTTTAAAGAAAAGTCATTTCTTTTCAATAAATTATGTAATTTAAAAGCCCCATTAAATTTGAAATGTGATTTAAATTAAAATAAGTTTTATTTATTTATATTTAATACACATAATTACTTTCTAAAAAAACTTTACATTTAATTTTAATATAAGTTTGTTTTTTGGATTAAATTCAAGATTTTTCTAAAAACCGTTTTAAAGATACAAATGTTTCTCCATTATATTGATTAAAAAAATAAGTAATTATTTAATTTATTTGTATAAATTATAGGTTAATAAATATTAATATGTATTCATACAATTGTTATTATTAATCATATATTTAATATAATATCATATTTTTTAGGAAAAATGCACATCCTAAAAAAACACTTTTTCATCACATCTATAGGTTTAATTTTAATTGTTTTTTTCTAATTTATGGAATTTAATTTTTTAAAATGGTTTCTAAATATTTAATAACAATAATTTATATTATTTAGTAAGTTAAAAAAAATTTAGACTATAATGAATATTAAGGACTGTAAAAATTAGTTACATCAATTAAAGTAAAAATAGATTTATCGAGGGTTAAAACAACATAAGGGTCAAAATGAAATAAAAACATATATATATAAACTATTATATGTCCTATTACATTATTATAATTTATAAGTGTTGATAATGGTCCATTTTAGAGACTTATGTCATGTGAAAAATGTGGGTAGACCTTTTTCTTTTCAAGTATTATAACTGTGCCACTCACCTCAATTATAAAAGGTCATCCCCTCTCATCCCCACTTATCACATTCAAATCCATTTGTCTAATCCAATACCTGTTCAAATATACTACTTATTTTTATAAAAAACATCCTAGAATACTTTTTTGATTCTAAATCCATCCAAAAACACTATTGGTTCTTACATGATTTGGTTTTCTCAATAAGATATATCCTGATTAACTGAGAATATTTATTTTATTTATTATTCCACCCCTTAGAATTTTATCCAATTATTATTATGTAATAAAAAATTTCCACCATATAATAATATATTATTGATTTTTATGGAATAACCAATATTTTGGTCAAGGCTTAATATACATGGATGTTAAATCATTTTAAATAAATATTAAGAACATTAAAAAAATACACTCCCTAGGACCATAATAGTTTAGTGTCTTTGGAAACATGGATCAAAATCAGCTCACTTAGGAAATGGTCTTTCATTTTTCCCACAAATATATTCACCTTTAGTAATTCTAACTAAAATGTGTCTTCATAACCTAGGGAAAAGAAACATAAGAATAGGGTGAGATCATATGCTAATAAGAGTAAACAAGGGAGACATGTAAGCATAACATGAGTATAAGTGTATTAGAAGATGATCATAACATTAGAATATCTTACCCTATATATCAAATATCTTAAACACGAAATATGGGATAAATATTTCCGGTTCATAAGACATGAATCACAAGGTAATCAAGATCATAATCCATAAAAGCATATCATAGGAATAAGACATGGAATTACAGAATACATATCGAATTATAACATTGTAAACATGTATAAGTAGAAACATGTTCACTTATTAAGTTAAGGATATGAAATCAGACACTTTCATAAACTTATGTATATGTTTCAAGGTCTATGAATAACATTGTGAACATGTAATCAATTTCACACATACATTGTGAAAATGTGATCATGATCATAAATGAACTTATGGACATGAAACTAGGTCTATGAAAATAATTGTGAACATGTAATCAGGTTCATGAAAAACATTTTGAACACATAATATGGTTCACTTATAACATTGTGAACATGTTATAAGGTTCACGATAAAACTTATGTTCATGAAACCAGGTCCATGAATAACATTGTGAACATATAATCTGGTTCACACATAACATTATCAATATGTAATCAGGTTCATGAATAACATTGAGAACATGTAATCAAGTTGACACATATCAATATACTCACAATTAATCCATCATTACCCAATGAATTTAAGAGAGATATAGGTCCCACCCCTCATATAATAAATCATACAAACGTGTGCCACTAAATTATAAATAGACATCATATCAAAACCCATAAAATTAATTGGGTGACATAATTATTTCATCATATCATTACCTATTTAAAAAAGATAGGTCTCACTGTCATTCATCAAAGCATTACCCATGAAAATAAGTAGGTTTGAGAAGCATATAACTCGTAGAATAGAAACAAGTGTCCTAAACATCATTCCATCAAAGCATAAACCATTCAATAAAAAATATGAATTTTATTCTTGTATCATATCCTTAGTATAGCATAAAATATAACAATTTATGTCATCATATATGGAGAATTGTTTTTAAAGATCATGTAGATTGTTTATTAAAGAAAATCAAAATTATTTAAAAACATCTTACATAAAACCATGTCAAAAATAATTTTATTATAGATAATGACTTACATTTTAATTTTAAAAAAATATTTAGGAAAATTTGTTTTTTATTTTGAAAATATCTTTTTAAATCATAAAATATATTGAAAATATTTTTCTTTGAAAATAACCTTGATAACATAGAAAGGAATCCAGAAAGCATTTTGAAAACTTTTTCAGTGAAAATTATATTGAAAAACATAAGAAAATTTTGAAAATATTTTGAAAACATTTTCATTAAATATAATATATAAAACATATAATGTAATATTAAAACTATTTTGAAACACTTTTTTGAAAATATGGATTTTGGAAAACACATATTTCCGACCAAAAAGCGACATAAATCCAGATTTTCTTAAAAAAAATTCTTAATAATATTAAGTAAAAAAGAATAAAATAATGGTACCATTAATTTAATATATAATTAATAACAATAGGATAATAAATTTATGTTATTCCTTAAGATATGGATCATAAAAGTTCATCAATAGAAGCATATTCATAAATAATCCCAATAAATGATGAGATTTAAGGAATAAACAGTAACATTTTAGGGAACATTTTTTCATAATATCCATGAAATAATAACATTACATGAAGCATAAAATATCAAAAAAAAATATTACTTATATAACTTTTCTAGGGGATGTGTATAAACCTCAACGAAATATATAGGTGCATAACATGGCATTTGTCTCAAAGTAGACAAATTGAGACAATATTACTTTACCAATTTAGTAAATTTTGAACTGCAAAACTAATGAAAAATGGATCCTAAAATAGATATTTATATAATAATTAATTTTAGTATATGAATCATATAATACATTCATGTTTTTTATATACACCATACTAAATAAATTAATGGCGAATAAGGAAAAAGTCTAACATAAATAAAAGTGAGATGAGAAAACCCTAACATAAAGTATCAAATTTATTCGTACATATTAAAAACTCATTTATAATAAATATAATTTTATTATAAATATACCAAAAAATATATTATTATATCAAATACCAGATATTATTTTATATGACTTTATATTACCCATTTTTAATAACTCTATGTGAACGTTTCATTTTGGATAATATCTGTTTTTTAAATATATATTTTAACTTATTATTATTTATCCTCTTAAATATTTCATCAGTTAATTATTTATATAATTTAAAACATTATATAAAAATAATAATTATTTTTATATAAATATTTATAATAATCTATAAATGGTATAAATATAAAATGAAATACACTGTCCATAGAGACGGTAGGTTGTACGTACGAATGAAAGATATTTCCATTTTATTTTGGATTTAAAAGAAATAAAGTAAATGAAATATATGTGTGTATATATAAAATAATTATTTTATATTTTTCAGGTCATATTTATCATATAATTTTACATAACCCATCCTTAATACATCCCATGTAGAATGTGAACAAATCACATCGCTTGGAGGAGGTTGTAGTCCACATGTACACAAACAAAGTTATCATATCTAATCAAATAAAAATCAGGAAGATATGTGTTATATAATAATTAAAAAGGAATATATACATAAAAATATCATATATATTAAATAAAAAATGGGTCTATCATAATTCAAATCCATGAGAGGTGGTAAAGGAAAACGAATGACATCATTTCACAATGTGGTGGTCAGGTGTACACAAGATTGGAAAATTAATTAACCATTTAATGAAAGTTTGTTTGGGTGTGAATTAATATAATATAATTTCATAATATTGAGGATAAATATGTTATTGAATAAGTTTGTAATAATAATAATTGAACGGTTTGAGAAATTAATAAAATTAAAGTGATCATTGAAGAATATTACCTCTTTTTCAAGAAAATCCATTTGGTTTTCACCAAAGGATATATGAGGATTTAATTTTTAATAAATTAAGGCATATGGGTTGAGGGGAGGGATATTGGGAACTTATTTGGTCATGGTTTTGAATATCCAATGTGGATTTAGTAGTGTGAGGAAGGGAAAGATTTATTTCCTTTTTATACAAGAGGAGTGGTGGTATTCGTCTAAATACCAAACGGTAAACACTACTAGAAGGTCTCCCTTACCAAATGTGCTTAAAAAATGGAAAAATAATGGATTAAAAATGATTTATGGTCGATAAAAACCTCCTCCTGAACACAATAATTTATTTTTTATAATTTTTTTCTTTAACATCTATATTTCCAGACATTCATCATTGTGGGTTCTATTAGGGTAAGTAGTTTTCTTAACAATGTAATTTAACTATTAAGAATAAATTAAATTTATATTTACTAGAAAATTTAGACCAAATTATTTATAAATAGTATACCTAATTTATAAAATATCCCATGTGTGTTGGAAATAAATTTAAAAACTAGCGCATGTAACACCCAAAAACACTTCTTTAACCCGAACCGTGATAACAATTTTTTTTATTTAAATGTAAATATGGTCATTATAAAATACTAATTGGTTAATTAATAGACCATATTTTTTATTTATTAACATTGAAAAATCATTTGGAATATTATAGGATTTATTATAAATTTTAAATCTTTTAATTAAATATCATTTATTATAAAATTGTTCTAAAGTTAATTTTGATGTTTTTCAATTAATTTAAATTAAAAATACAAATAAAATTATTGATTTTTAATCTATTAAATTCACATCTATGTAACACAATGTATTCATCTACATAACATTGGAACACAATAATTCATTAAATATACTTTTCTTTTAATGTTTTTAGAATCCATTATTTTATTTTATTATGAACTAAATAATCAATGTGTTGGTGTTTCTTAATAATTTAATGAAATTATATCATCTATAAAAACTAAATTAAAATTATCATTATAAAAAAAATTACTTTAAAATTGATTTTTATAACCTAAAATTTGTATCTTCTTCCATACTCTAAATATTTATAGGAATTAAAAGCAAGGACGGTACATTTTTTATGTTTCTTTACATAAATTATTATATGGGTCTTTTTAATGAAAATGTATCCCAATAACTAAATAAATAAAACTAATATGTGATATGGTCTAAAACTGGGTATCCAATGTATTTTGGACAAGTTTATAGGTCATTTCATCCATTAATATTAAGGATTAGTTTCTTGTTAAGATTAATTTTAAGTTAATCATTTTAATTAATTTTAATCAATTTCACTAATATTTTGGGACAAAAATTATGTAAATATTGATAGACTATAAATAGTAAATTGATTAAATCCATGTATATAATTTTGTCTAAATTAAATTAAAATAATTGAAAATTTTAAATTTAATATTAATCTTGCAGATGTGGCGATAAAGTGGGGTTTTAATGAGAAATGTTCTGATGTTCATTAAGTTTATATATATAAATTAAATATAAAAATGATCCAAATGAACTAAATTGGATTAAAATATGTATAATTGATCTAATGTGACATCTAAATCAATTTAATATATAATTTCACATTAATAATTATTTATATGAAAAGGAAGTGTTCAACTAAAATATAGTTTTTATAACTATTCAAAAACATGAAACTTCTCAGAAAAATACCTAAAATATACCCTAAAATAATTTTGAAATTTCTATTCAATATTGAATTTTATTCTGAGATGTTTTTATTCTATGTGTTCAGCCTACAACTACACACACTTTCATAAAATGGGAATCAAACTTACCGTTCGTGGCCTAAACGGACTACCGCCTCTCGAAACAATGTTGATCATTTTTCTATTACCTCCTCTCATGGTTGGTTATTAGGATGGAAATACTATTTTTATATTTTATATATGATATTTATAATTTATTTATACTTCTGGAATAATAATATAACACATACCAACATTATTTTAATTTTTTGTAAATATGAAAACTTCATTTGTGGACGTGTGGAATACCGCCTCTTTAAAGCGATGTGATTTTTTCACACTTTACATGGAATGTATTAAATGTGGGTTTTGTAAAAAAAATTATAAATATTGAATCACAATAATATTTTAATTTCATTATATATATACATATATGTTATTTTCTTTCTTTCTTTCAAAATGATAATTAAATGGAAATAGATTTCATCCGTACATATATATTATCGTCTCCCTAAACAGTGTATTTCATTTCATATTAACACCTTTTAAAGATTATTATAAATTTTTATATAATGAATATATATTTTAATTATATCTTTTTTGACATTCCATAAATAAGTAAATCTTAACCTAATTAAGAGGATCAAGAGTAATAAGTGAAAATATATGTGAAAAACAAACTGGATATTACTAGAAATGTAACACTAAAATTAAATTGATAATAAAAGGAAAATATAAAGTCATAAGTTATTAGATATAATAATATGAATATGTTTTATATGTATAATAATATTTTATTTATTATAGATTAGGTTTGACTGACTATGACAATAGTCAATACATAAGGTATGGGTTTTCTCGTCTCACTTTTGTTTCTATTAGAATTATACCTTATTCGCCACTCATTTATTTTTTGTGGTGTATATAGTTTTTATGTATATATTATATTATTATTATACTTAATAATATGTCTATTTACATATCCATTTTATTATCTCTCTTTCATGGGACTTACTATTCAAAAGTTAGAAAATCTGTAAAAAAAATTTGTCCCAATTTTCCTTTCTTGAGACACATATCTTGTGTTGAACCTATATTCCTAAAAGGAGTATAAAATTACCTTTTAAATTTTATATCATTAAAATAATTCTTTTACTTATATTTTAAGCATCATTTAATGTCATTTTATTATATGGGGAGTATGATTCAAAGTTACCAAGTGGTAAACGTTTATGTCCATATTCTCATTGTTTATCAGGATTGTTTGTGATTATGCTTCCATTGATGAAATATTATAATCTATATTTTTTTCGGAGTGGATAATCAAGAGGGGGTTTAATTGAGTTACAATTAATACTTTTGTTAAAAAGTATTTCTAAAAAGTTTTTCCCCAAAGATTAAATGCATCCCAGTTAATCAAGGTTATACTGTTATAAGAGTTTGACTATTTAAATAACTTCATAGAAAATTGATTAATTCTTAGTAATATTAATTTTTGTTATTAATATTAATTTTGAAGTTATTCTACTAAGACAATCCATTTATAACTTCTTTCCAAGATTAACTATAAAAGTGAAATTAGTGATTTCTGGATTATACGGTAAAGCAATAAAATAGAGATAACTAAATTAAGTAGCACATCAGATATGAAACAAGTGGTTTAGTCTCAAGATGAGACCTAATCCACTCCACTTGGTAATCACCTACCTCCAAGAAGTTTATATTAATAAACTTTGATCCATAGCCTGGATTGGTTTTACAATAGTACTCAGACTATCCAGGTCCTCAGACCTCTACCATAGTTCTACATGGGAAAGCAACAACAACAGCACACATGATGTCTAGGTCCTTAGACCTATACCATAGTTCTACATGGGATACACAAAGGTATAAGGAGTTTGGTATGAGGATTTCAGTATCCTCCAGTTCAGCTTAGGAGTCAGTGTGTGTCCAAACAGACAGAAGCACACACTGCTCGTAATGTAAAGAAAAGGATGATCATAGTAGAGAAATAATATAGAGATGAGTTTAGAATGATCTTTTGTGATGTCTATGCGGATCTGGAGTCCTTTGGATTGAAGTAGAAGAAGCTTTGAGTCCTTCTCTGTAAGTTGTGTGGAAAATAGAGTGTCGCTATTCAGCTTGTGTTCTTCGTGTGGTTCAATCGAGCGAAGATGTTCTTTAAGCTTCAAATATTCTTTGTGTGTTCATAAGTGTCGAGTTTCATGAAGAGTTCATTTATTTAAAAAATTACTCCAATTATATTCTTTGTTATCATTCTCATGGCCTTGCTTTTTCGTTTTTTGTATTGTGGGCGCTGATTCTTGGTCACACTTCGCTTTTAACTTGGAATGCACGTGTTGGAGTGGACAGGTTGCATGTGTTCTCCACCTCATACCTCGTACTATCAGATGATATGTCTACAAAGAAACATTAATTATGTTAGTGCATTAAAATCATCAAATATGACCATTAGAAATTCAATTTAAAGACGACAAAATAGTTTAAGAAACAGTGTCATAGTAAGTCATGGAAACAGTGTCTCACGGGCATGGTGTCTCTCGGTCACGGTGTCTTGTTCATGGTGTCTTGCTTTACGGTCTCTGCTTCATGGTGTCTCACTTTACAGTGTCTACTTCACTGTGGCTTGTTCATTGTGTCTTGTTCATGGTGTCTGGCTTCACGGTGTCTGGATTCACGGTGTCTGGCTTCACGGTGTCTGGCTTCACGGTGTCTGGCTTCACGGTGTCTGGCTTCACAGTGCCAGAAATACATATCCAGTGGCAGACTCACGATGTCATAGAATTTTCAATGTAACTGTGTTCAAAATTAAATAATTATGATAATAGAAATGATTAGACTTAATCATTTGTCAAAGAATTTATTTTGAGAGTATATCAAAGAGAGTATAAAGTAAGTAAACTTAATATAGAGCAATTAATATCTTGCATGGCTCTTCTTAAAGAATGATATAAATTTAAACATAAATACACTTGATTGGATATAATTTATAGGATTTTACTAGGTTGAATAATATTTGTGATCATTAAAACATGAGTAATACATGGGGAGTCCAACAATATCCCCTTTTTTTATGATCACAAATCATGTACAGTTAAAGTGTATATTGGATGAAACTATAGGGATAAATGGATAACATATAGAAACTTCTCCCCTTTTGGGATTATCAAAAATATTAAATAAGAGAGGTCAAAAAGTGCACATTCCATTAAGAGTAAACAAGGTTCAGTACAAAAGAAAAGAGTAATACAAAATCAATAGCATTCCTATCAAAAAAAGATTAATCATTGTTCTTCTTCATGGGATGGCCTTCTCTTTGCCTTTAGTACCAGTAGAAGAGGAAGCCATAAGGGAAGAGTTTGAGGTAGAATAAGGCAGAGAGGTGGTTGATAAGGAGGGTAAAGGAAGGTCATAAAAGACTGAGGGATCCAAGGTAGGAGTAGTAGAAGATCTAGGTAGTTTCTGATCAAGAATCACAGGCCTGAACTGACTGAGTGCTTGTCCAACAGACATGGTGGTTGAGGCTAGGGAAGAGAAGAAGGTAGGCATCCCAGGTCTGAGAGGTGCAGCTGTTGGAGCAACAATGGTTGTACTCTAGACATAAAGATAGGGCCTCAAGAGTTTGATGAAGTCTGTAATGATCTCTCCACCATACTACATGGATTTCTCAAAATTTTCCTAGTTCTCTATAAACATGTCCAACAATCGAGTGAAATCTGTGAGTTGCTAGACATTCTTCTTGAAAGCTTCAGTCATAGGAGAAATCCACATATTTTCTACAAGGTAATTGAAATGGTTTTTCATATCAGTCTTGGAGAAGATTCCATTGAAGTAGAAATATACATTCTTGTAAATATCTTGTTGAGCATAATTAGAAATTTTGGAGTGTATTTGTACTAGGTCAAGAACTCAATCACTTTTTTTGACCACTTCAGATAAAGAATCAGCATTGAAGCCACTGAGTACATTCTAAAGCTCTTCTTTGACTGTACTTCTGAGCAGATCACTGTCCAAGGAGGGTTTAGAGGATTGAAAAGATGCGTTGATAGCTATGGTCATAGATTTTAGTTGATTCAACGCCTTTTAAAGATACCTTGTATACTCGTCAATGAGTTTAATAAGATTGGCAACAAGCTCTTTCATTTCCTTCACAATTTTTTTGTTACTTTCAACGATCTTTTCATCTAAGGATGCTAGATAAGGTTGAATCTAAGACACACAAACTTGTAAGATTTGAGGAGAAACAGGTTAAGATCTCGAATGCAGCTCTCTCTACATGTATTCAACCATAATTCTTATGGTCTTCACTTCATTAGTGAGCAACTTATTTTGAACTCTTACTTCTTAAATCTCATGTAGCATCTTAGTTTGTACTTTCCAAATAATTTTCTCCAATAATAGTGAGGCATCTCTCTCACTTAAATTTTTCATAGGATGAGGTTGGGTATTAATGATTTTCTCAACTCCGGATAAGGGAGTTGCACCAAATTCTTTCAAATCATCCTTACTCACAAAGGATGGTTGTACAGATAAGGGTTCAAGAGTAAGTACTAGTACAGGATTAGGTTCCTTCTTAGGTGAAAAATTGGTGACTGATTTCAACTGAAATAGGGATGAAATATCAAGTCTGGTTGTTGTAACCTGCTGAGAATCAATCACATCATAGAAACTAGGAAATTTATACTGAGTGTCTATAGGACTTGACACAGTTGTATGTGAGGCTTCAATAGACTAAATATTTGGGGTTTTCTCTCCCTCAACAGATGCCTCATTCTCAAGACTGAGAGGCTTAGAATCTTGGTCTAATTTCACATACTCAGCTCTAAGTTCCTCACTCATTTCCTCTCTAGCCAGCTGAAAGGCTAGCTCCATCCTTTCATCAGCTGAAGGGATGATTTCAGGAACAGATTTTTCCATAGGGAGTTCCTCAAGATTGAACTCTTGCAAAATAGGTATCTCTTCCACTATAGGCTATTCTATGGTATGATTTTTAGATTCTTGGGCAACTGATTCTTTTACAGCTTCGAGTTGATTTTCCAAATTAACAGCTTCCTTAGGAGCAGAGACATCTTCTACAAGAACTTCAGGAGAAGTAGTTTTCTTATCTTCCTCAACAGTAATAGCTTCCCTAGGTATCACTACAGCCTCTTCTTCCTCTTCTTCAGGATACTCATAAATTTCATCTGGTTCCATACCAGGATCAGAAATGTCTTTTGGTCTTGAGGGATAATCCACAGGATTGAATTTCTCATAAACTCTCTCATTGTCTTCCACCCATTCCTTTTTCCAAGGATTCCAGTTTGTCTTCATTATTTTGATAGTGTCTTTTGAGAGACAATACTCACAATCCTTAATTACTTCCTCATTAGTACTAATAATACCTTTGGCAAGAATCCTGACTGAGATTAGCCGAGAGTATAACAGAGAAGTTGACTTGGATGTGACTTTGATTAACTCACACATATGGTGTATAATATAATAACACAGGTTGATATTTTGCCCATTTTTCATAAGGTGAATCAAAAACACATCTTGATATTTTAAAACAAAAAAAATCACCTTTTCTTGGAATAACCAAATTCTTTATAAACTTTAATAGAAACCTTTATTCTCCATCTAATTCACCAGAAATGGCCCTCCTCTGGGTGCCATTTCTAGTTAGGGTTTTCAAGGAATAATCTAAATCAAATAAATCGGTTGAAGGTGGAGTCCCTCTCTAATAATCCACATAGATTCCTTCACGAGGTATCCTAAGGAATTCATCCCATAACCTCAAAGAGAATGAGCATCTCTGGCCATTGACCCAGCTTCTTACAACATAACTCTTACCAGAATCAAATAAGAACTGAACGTACTAGTAGAACTGAGCCACTAACCTAGGATAGATGGGTCTATCCTCCTTTGAGAACCATTTTAACCAGAATTGTTGTTATAACACTTTAAATACCATAGATTTACTAGACAGAATCCATTTGGGGAAAATCTTTTTCTTAGGTACAACAACATGGTTTACAAGATTCGGATTTAACGGTCCTCCAGGTGTCATCTTAGGTGCAATATTCTTCTTCTTCGAGTTGTGCTTCTCAGGTGTCGATGATGACAGATGTTTTATTCTTGGAATTTACTGAAGGTTCGGGTGAGAAAAGGGTTGTAGGGATGAAGAAGGGTTCAAAAAGAGTAAGTAGAAGAAACCTCGGGTGAAGAATCGAGTGATACTTACTTTGTTTTATCATTTAGAAATACCAAATGTCGCAAAAATAAAAACACCGGAAAATAAAAAAAAGGTGAAAAGGATAATTATCGTGATACAGGTTTAAAAAAATATAAAGAATTTTTAAAGTGAGACTGTGTCTGGTCATTACGGTGAGACAGTAAACGTGTTTCACAGTGAGACCGTGAGCAAACCATTTAGTGTGTGTTATAGTGAGATAGTACATTTCAGACATTAAGTACAAAATACTAATTGTGATACTATAAACATAAAACTTTACGGTGAGACAGTAAACATGAGAGACGGTAACTGAGAAACGGTAATCATGAAACAGTAATGTATTATATAGTAAGATATCGAACAGTAAGACCTGAAACAGTAACAAGTAAGATATCTATTTGAGATTTATTATGCCTAGTTCATGTATGATGTAGTATATTCTCTCTGAATTTAATGGTTTAGTGGATATATCAGAAAGTTAATATTCAGTACCAATGAATTCCAAAGTGATATTACCTATTTGATTATAATCTCTTAAAAAGTGATGTCTAACATCAATATGCTTTGTCCTAGAATGTGAAACATGATTTTTTGAGATGTTAATAGCACTTGTGTTGTAACAATTTATAGTTACATGTCTGAATTGATATCCATAATCTAGTAATGTGTGTTTCATCTACAAAATTAGTGCACAACAACTTCCATCAGCTATGTATTTATATTTTGTAGTAGATAATGCAATAGAATTTTGTTTCTTACTACACCATGATACTAGTGACTTTCCTAAAAGGTGACACATTCTAGAGGTGCTTTTTCTATCTAACTTATAGCCACTGAAGTCAGTATCAGAATAACTAACTAATTCAAATGATTGTCCTTTAGGATAAAACAGTCCTAAATTGGGTTTATTCTTGAGGTATTTAAAAATTCTCTTTACAGCATTTAAATGAGATTCCTTAGGGTTTTCTTGAAAATGAGCACACATACACACACTAAACATAATGTCAAGACGACTTGCAGTTAAGTAGAGTAAACTTCCAATCATTCCACTATAAGTGGTTTGATCAACGGATTTTCCATCATCATCAAGATACAACTAACAAGTGGTACTCATGGGAGTGTCACTACTTTTAGTGCTATCCAATCCAAAAGGTTTTATAATATCCTTTGTATATTTATTTTAATTTAAACTAATTCCATTTTCATTTTGAAAAATTTGAAATTCAAGAAAATATTTGATTTATCCCACTAAAGTCATTTCAAATTAGTTTTGCATCATTTTAGAAAAATCAACACATAAAGAATTCTTCGAATATCCAAAAATAATGTCATGTACATAAATTTGAACAACTAAAACATCATTAGAAATTCATTTTATAAAAAGGGTAGGATCAGCTATTCCTTTTTTAAAACCTTTAGAAATATGAAAAGTACTCAATCTATCATAAAAAGCTTATGGAGCTTACTTCAAACCATATAAGGCTTTTGATAGTTTAAAAATATGATTTGGAAAATGGGAGTTTGTAAATCTAGGGGGTTGTTCAACAAAAACATCCTCATCTATATACCCATTTAAGAATGCACTCTTAACATCCATTTGATATAGTTTGAAATTCAAATTTTCATCATTGGCAAGAAAGATTCTGATGGATTCAATTCTGGCTACTGGTGAAAAGGTATCCTCATAGTCAATTCCTTCTTTTTTACTATAGCCTTGTGCAGCTATTCTAGCCTTATTTCTAACTACATTACTAGCTTCATCAACTCTATTCCTAAAACCCCATTTAGTACCTATACTCAAAGTGTCCTTAGGTCTTTCAACAAGTTTCCAAACTTTTTTCCTTTCAAATTGATTCAATTATTCTTGCATAGCCATCAACAAAAATTCATCATTGATTGCATCATTGGTTTTTTTAGGTTCAAGCTATGAAAGAAAAGCTTGATGTTCAACTTGGTTTCTCAGAGAAGCTCTAGTTTGTGTCCCTCTACCTAAATATTTTTCTACAACATATAAAGGACAATTTTTAAGGGTCCTAGTTGGTCTAGAGAAAGTAGGGATAGAAATTTAAATTTCATTTATAGGTTTGGGTTCTACAGAAATAGTTTTTTGGAAAATTTCCAGAACTGGTTGTCTTAACGATAGGTTCACTGTTTTTGTCATTAAGGTTTAGAATGGACATATCTTCTTCAAGATTTTCAAGAGGGGTCTTAGGTTCATGTGGATCATTTTAATAAAATTTGATGTGTATAAATTCTTCCACGCATTTGGTTCTCTTATTGAATACTCTATTGGCTTTACTCAAGATTGAGTAACCTAAGAAAATTCCTTCATCACTTTTGGAAGCAATTTTTTCAAGATTATCTTTTGTATTAAGGATAAAACTTTGTAACCAAAAACTCTAAAGTAATTAACCTTAGGCTTCCTATTGTTTGAAATCACATAAGTGGTATTTTTAAGAATTGATCTACTCAATACTCTATTGATAATTTAACAAGATGTAAAAATATATTCATCCCAAAAGTAAATTGGCCAACCATATTCATTGAGCATTTTCTTAGAAATCTCTTGAAGAGTCATATTTCAACTTTTTACTACACCATTCTGTTGAGGTGTTCTTAGAGCAGAGAATTTGTGACTATAGCCATTATGTATGCAATAAGATTCAAACTCTTGATTTTTAAACTCAAGTCTATGATCACTTCTCAAGGTCTTGATCCTAAGTCCACTAATGTTTTCTACAGACTTGGAATATTTGATAAAATAAGAGCAGGCTTCACTTTTGTGAGCAAGAAAGTATACCCAAGTATACCTAGTAAAATCATCTACAATAACATAAACATAGTGCTTCCCATTTAGACTTTAAACTCTTGATGGTCTAAACAAAACCATGTGAACCAACTCGAGAGGTTGAGAAGTAGAAACTTCTTTCTTTGATTTGAAAGAAACTTTATGTTGTTTTCCCTTTTGAAAAGGATTACACAAGTGGGAATTTTAGTTTAGGTAAGTCTCTAACTAAACCTTTCCTTGTCAGTTTTCTAAGTGAGTGGACATTACAGTGTCCGAGTCTTCTGTGCCATATCTAAGATTTTTTATGAAAATCATTTAAACAAGTGACATTTTGTTTAGATAAAGAATTAAAATCTAGAGCATAAACATTTTCATTACTTAATGTAGTAAATACCAAAAACATTAGAATTAAAAACATTACATGAATCATTTTCAAATTTTACATTAAAACCATCATCACACAACTGAAAAATACTTAACAGGTTTTATTTTAATCCATTAACAAATAGTACTTTAGAAATTAAAATTGAATCAGTGTTACCAATCTAGCCTAAGATAATGATTTTTTCTTTTGAGTTATCCCTTATGGTGACATGTCCTCCATCAACCTTGATTAAGCTCTTAAAGCATGAGTAGTCACTTTTCATATGTCTTGAACATCCACTTACCAAGTAACATATCTTCTTATAGGAACTTTTCAAGAAAGTTTCCTACAAAACAGATTTAGATAGAAGATAATTTTGGTACCCATAATTTCTTGAATCCAAAAATGTTATCAAGTAAAACTTTAGGCACCCATATTTGTCTAATTGGTTTCCTATAATTAACAGATTCAAATGATTTTGATAAGTAAACATTGTTTGGTCTGTAAGAATTTAAATATCTAGATAAAGCATAAGAGTTTCCAAAACATGAACTAGAAGCATACTGTCCATATTTTGGAATAAATTTATTCTTAACAATCTATCTCTATCCAGGTTGGTATCCTAAGACAGTAGTATACTTTGGTGCAACTTTTTTTCTAAGAATTTGAATTAGAGTATTCTTTCCATTTGTAAAAATCTCTAAATATTTTCTAACTTTCTCATTAGACAATTTGAGTTCAGTATTCTCCTTTAACAGTTGAGCATTCTTTTTTCTTTTCTATACTAAGATCAGATTTAACAGTACTAGTCAAGGCATACTGTTTCTTTAATGATTTTTACTTATCTTTTAGCTCATTACAAGTATATTATAACATATTACAGTATTCTAATAATTCATCTTTAGAAATATTATCATCATTAATTGAATCAATTTCATTCCCATAATAGTAATCATTCATCATAGGGGAAACAGGTACCTCTGATGTTTTAGTCATTAAACACATGTTGGAATGATTCTTTTCTTCAGAATGAGAAACTTCAGATCCAATTGAGTTTTCTTCTAAAGCACTCCATGTTTCCTTCATATATTTATTATTTTTTTTGTCCTTATAATCATATTTCTTCTTAAATTTTAATTTTGGACAGTCAACCTTAACATGTCCTTTCCTTTTACATTCATAACAAACTATCTCATCATTTTTATCAACATTCTTCCAATATCTCTTCCAATTACCTTTTTGGTCATACATACCCTTATAATTTGATTTTCTAATAAATTTCTTCTTTCTATAGAATTTCTTGAATCTCCTGGCTATATGAGCCATCTATTCATCACTATCTGAATCAGAATTTTCACTAGTTGGGCTTTCTTCAGTTATGTGAGCTTTCTCTTTATTCTTTATTTTTTAGGTAGTAGACTTAAATACTATTGAATTATTCTTAGGTTCAACATATTTCTCTTTATTTACCTTCATCTCTTCTTCATACATCATAATTTTTCAATTAGCTCCTTGACAGGTATCTTTCTAATGTCACATGATTCTCATATAGAGATAGAGGCTCCTCTCCAACTGTCTAGTATGAATCTTAGTATCCTCATGATTTTCTCCTTTGCTAGAACAACTTTTCCCAGTGAGATCATTATATTGACTGTCTCATTAAACCTGAGATACATATTAGAAATATATTCATCAGATTTCATTTTAAAATTATCATACTTAATAGTGTATGTATTTAATCTCATTTCCTTAACATTGGTTGTTCCCTCATGGGAAACAGTCAGAGTATCCCATATTTCAAAAGCAGTCTTACAAGAAGATAATTGATTAAATTATTCATCTCCTAAATCACAATACAAGGCATTCATTTCTTTTTATTATTGTAAGCATCTTTCATAGGTTTATCCCAAGTAGTTCTAACTATTTCTGGAATCTTATATTGAGTTTCTATTGCAGTCCAGATGTCAAATCCCATACTTTATAAATGAATTTTCATTTTGATTTTCCATTCGGCATAATTGACACCCTTAAAGAAGGGTGGAATGTTTGTAGCTACACCTTCTAATCTATTATCCATAATTAGATTTTAGAAAATGTATTTAAAGAGATAAAAATTTAGAAATAACAAAAATTTAAGATCTTTAAGACACAACTAAAATCACAGCTGAATTAGATTACATATATTCTTAATAACCTCTAATACCAAATTTTTGTCGGAGTGGATACTCAAGAGTGGGGGTTGAATTGAGTTCCAATTAAAATTTATGTTAAAAATTATTTCTAAAAAGGTTTTCCCCAAAGATTAAATGCAGTCCAGTTAATCAAGGTTATACTATTATAAGAGTTTGACTATTTAAATAACTACTTAGAAGATTGATTAATTCTCAGTAATATTAATTTGTGTTATTAATATTACTTTTGATGTTATTATACTAAGATAGGACAGTTATAACTTCTTTCCAAGATTAACTATCAAAGTGAAATTAGCGATTTCTGGATTATACAGTAAAGCAATAAAACAGAGATAACTAAATTAAGCAGTAAAACGGATATGCAACAAGTGGTTCAGTCTCAAGTCGAGACCTAATACACTCCACTTGGGGATCACCTGCCACCAAGAAGTTTATATAAATAAACTTTGATCCACACCCTAGATTGGGGTTTATAGAAGTACTCAGACTGCCCAGGTCCTTAGACCTCTACCATAGTTCTACGTGGGAAAGCAGCAGCAACAGCACACCAGTTCTCCAGGTCCTCAAATCTCTACCACAGTTCTATGTGGGATATACAAAGGATAAGTAGTTTGGTATGGGGATTTTAGTATCCTCTAGTTCATCTTATGATTCATTGTATGTCCAAACAGATAGAATCACACACTGCTTGTAATTTAAATAAAATGATGATCATAGCAGAGCAATAATATAGAGTTGAGTTTAGAATCCTCTTGTGTGATTTCAATATAGATCTGGACCCCTTTTTATTGAAGCAAAAGAATCTTTGAGTCCTCTAGAAGTTTTGTGGAAAACAGAGTGTCTCGATTCATCTTTTATTCTTTATGTGGTTCAATCGAGCGAATAGGTTCTTTAAGCTTCAAATATTCTTCGTGTGTTCAACTGTGTCGAGTTTCATTTAGTGTTCCTTTCTTTCAAAACTTCCTCCAAGTATCTTCTTCATTATTGTGCTCATGGACTTGATTTTTCGTTTTTGTATTGCGTGTGCTGATTCTTGGTCACACTTCACTTTTAACTTGGAATGCACGTGTTGGAGCTTCCAGGTTTCATGTGTTCTACACCTCGTACCTCGTAATGTTCGATGATATGTCTACAAAGAAACATTTATTGCATCAGTGCATTAAAATCATCAAATATGACCGTTATAAATTAAATTTAAAGAAGAAAAAATATTTTAGGAAATAATGTCATAATAAGTCATGGAAACGGTGTCTCATGGTCATGGTGTCTCGCGGTCACGGTGTCTTGTTCACGATGTCTTTCTTTACAGTGTCTTCTTCACGGTGTCTCACTTTACGGTGTCTGCTTCACTGTGTCTTGTTCATGGTGTCTTGTTTATAGTGTCTGGATTTACAATGTATGGCTTCACGGTGTCTGGCTCCATGATGTCTGGCTTCATGGTGTCTGGCTTCACGGTGTCTGGCTTCACGTGCCAAAAATACATAGCCCATGGTAGACTCATGGTGTCTTAGACTTTTCAAAGTAACTATGTTCAGACTTAAATAATTATGATAATTGAAAGTATTATACTTAAGAATTTTTCCAAGAAGGTATTTTGAGAGTATATCAAAGATAGTATTAAGTAAGTAAAATGAATATAGAGCAATTATGATCTAGCATGGCTCTTCTTAATGCATGAGAGAACTTTAAACATAAATACACATGATTGGATATAGTTTATAGGAGTTCACTAGGTTGAATAAGATTTTTTATCATTAAAACATGATTAATACATGAGGATTCCAACATATCTCTCAAGAAATATCATGAATTTTCTTATCCTTTGGTTATTCATGATATATTCATGCAATGGTGCCATTTTTTCACTCTTTGGTAATTAAGATAATTTAGAATGTGTTTTTAAGAAAATATTACTACATCTCTCTCTTCGGTCAGATAAATGTTCTCTTAAAAATATATGTTTCAAAAAAATAAAAAAATGTTATAATATTATACAATGTGCTTTAAAAAAAATTAATCATGGTTTTCCTTTTATAAAAAAGGGTATTCATAAAAGGATTCCTCTTGTTTTTTTCTGATTGAGGCACTTTTCAAAACATTTTATGGCATGAAACAAATGTTTAACATGTATGGATTTTTCAACCGTCATTAAAACTATTTCATTAAAGATTAATTTTTAAGTTTACCTAATTAATTTTATTATGAAAAATTTTTTCCTAATATTCTAGATATTCACTATTTTTAATGAGTTTTTAAAGAAAATTCTTTTTAAAAAAAATTTATATTCAGGAATTATTTTAAATGATTTTAAAATCTTCCTTAAATTGTTTTGAAATATATTTTCTATGAAAAAGGATTTCAAATATTTTTTCTTTTTTTAAAATTGTTTTAAATTATATTCAAGACTCCTATATAAATTTTCCTGGAAATGATTTTTAAAATGTTTTCAATATTTCTTTGTTGGTTTTTAGAGAAAAAGGTTTTCAAATTTTTTTCATGATTTGTTTATATGTTTTTAAAGAAAAAGTCTTTTAAAAGTTTTTTAGGATTAATTTATTTGTTTTTAAGGAAAATTTTTTTAAAAAGGTCTTCATGCTTACTTTATAAAATATCAAAGAAAATGTTTATCACATTTTTTTCAATCATATTTCAAAAGATTGCAAATAAAATGGTTTTGAATTTTTCTTCATACTTATCATTCAAGGTTTCAAGGAAAAATGTTTTTAGAATTTTTTCAAGATTCCATTATAATATTTCAAGGTTATTTTAAAGGAAAATGGTTTTAAAAATGTTTTATTTTTTAAAACATATTTTTTTTAAAGAAGATATGATATTTTCTTCAGGAAATCATTTTAAAATATTTGTCAAAAATTATGTTCCATTGAAGATGAAATCTTTTGGGGTTACCCATGACTTAATGGGATTTGTTCTAAGGGTTCCATTCATAATCATTCTCTAAATGGTTTATGTGTTGATGGCATGTAGTTTATGAAACTTGTTTCCCTTTCATGGGTTATAATTTTATGAAAATTATTTCTCTTTCACGGGTCATATGTTTATAAAATTCATTTCTATTTCACATGATATATGATTTTGTAAAATGTTTCACATTAATGGGTCATATTCTTAATAATAACACTTATTTTAATGGGTTATTTTTTAATTAAATGATTATGAAACCTATCACTTTTCCACGTATTATGATTTGATTAAATGCTTATGATACCCATTTCATTTCGAGGGTTATTATATGTTGAATGTTTATAATCTAATGTCACACATATTTATGATTTCATTATGATATGGTTGGGATCTATATCACACTCGATTGCATTGGGTAATGATTTATATCTCATGATATATACAAGGCTGGAACTATGAGTGAAATTAGTTCAGTAAAAGACTTTGTCCTCTAAGATGGTCTTGGGAGTGAACATTGAATACTAAGATGGTCGTGGGTGTGAAACATGACTACCAAGATGGTATGGGGAGTGAAAACATTCTAATAATATGGACATGTAAATAAACCTTTACTACTATGAAAATCAATTTATGTAGTATTGTGTCTTCCACAAATTCTATTTCATATTCCTATATTATGATTTGATGGATTATGATCTTGATATCCTTATGATTCATTTCTATAAAATATATATTCCATGACTCTTGATTATTATATTTAATATTAAGGGTATTTTCTTATAATTTTATGATCATATTATCATACCCTTATGATCATGTTACACTTACATATCTCCCTGGTTTACCCTTATAGAGCATGTGAGCTCACAGCTTTCTTATGTTTCCTTTCCCTAGGTTATGAAGAAAGGTTTTAAGTAGGATTAATAAAAGGGGAATATATTTAAGGTATATGTTGAATATCTTTTAGCAAGTAAGATGATTAAGATTCCAAGATACCAAATACACTAAACTATTACGATCCTAATGCTTGTACTTTTTTAATGTGATGAATATTCATCAAAATTTATATAATATCCATGTATTTAAATAATGGGTTGATATACATGGAATCAAAATAAAGGTTTAGTAAACCTTTAGAAACTAGGATGAGAAACATTTAGTGGGATCCTAAGGAATATTTATAAGGATATTCCGAGGGGTGTCTCTAAGGATAATCAAATGGTGGAAAAGATTTAAAATAATGTGTCATAATTTAGACATACCATTAGAGGATTTGCAGGATTATGATATTTTCTACTATGATAAGTTCTCTTCACACTATTCTCCCTAGTTTTAGTTAAAGGTAGGAACCATAAGTAACTGAGTTAATGTTTAATTTAATGGAAAATTTTCTGATGAGCATTCAAATGGGACGAACACTAGATTGAAGGATGTTTTGATCATGACTAATCAGTTTTCAAGGAACATTATTAACAACTTATACCTTAATAAAATCATAGAATCACTAAAGAAGATAATGAATGATTTTTCAAAGAGTTCATGTAATGGATACTAAGAGGAAAGAAAAAGAGGCTCCATTTGAGTCAAGAATGTGGAAAAAATTACCCATGTGATTGTCTTAGATAAACAAGACGATGTTATAACTGTGGAAAATAAGAAAAAATATCAATTAAATTCAAAGTAAAAGTGAAGATTTTGGTAAACATAATTTATGGGAATATTGGTCTCTATAATAAATCATCTATAGTTAAATGTTTTTATGTATTTTTATTAAATAATTATGTTCCATGAATGGTGAAATATATAAGGATTTTTCATTTTGTGTTTTTTAATAGATTTACAAGAATATGTTTAATGTGACCAATGGGATAGAAATGTGATGTAATGGAATGGTGAAATTTTAAATAAGAAAAGATAACCCTTAATATATTCCTTATGTTAAGATATTGATATTTTCATAAATACAAGTAGGATATGTAGAATTAAATTTGACGGTACTAATTATGTCATATCTGATAAAGTATTTTTTTGAAAAAGTAATTTGTGCTATCATGGATGAATTTTAAAACTTTTTGGATCTAAGGAATATATCCAATAATCTTTGGAATAAAAAATAATTCATGTTTTCAATAATTATTTATGGTAATTCAGTTTATTACAATGTTTCAAGAGAATACAAGATGAGGTTATTCACATTTTAGTTATGTGAAAAATAAGAGTTTTAGTATAATATACGGGTGATCAATTCTAAGAAATTTTAGAGAAAATTAGTGACCATATTTCAAATGTTTTATACTTTCATCTTTTATAAGGGTTATAAGGTTGACCATTTTAGTAATTATTCATGTTAAACTTCAGATGAGGTTTTAGAGATTCATCTATTATATCTCCATATGAGGATTTATTCATATTGGATAACTTGTGTTAATATTTTTATTATGATTTCAACTACAGACAGATGAAATGTATTATCATCATACCTCATGTTCTATTAGTACATAATGAATGAAAAATTCACCATCATTTCTTATTGTAAGAAAGAATTTGGAAATTGATTAAGGCACAATAAAGGGTGAGGTTGTTCTGTAATCATATAAGTATAACATTTTCTGAAAATTCATCAAATTTGGGATAATAATCTTGAAATACAATTTTGTATGACTATCATTATTTTTGAAAATATCAATGACTTTTTTTAATACTCTTTGAGTTTTAAATTTGTGATCGTTAACATTATTATAACCATATTCTCTATCACTCTCCTTTATAACTTGATAGTTAGATTTCTCTTCCATGTCCTGGTTTTCACTGGCCACATATGTTCTTCAAAATGGAAACCTATTTATGAGTTACTGTAAAAAAAATAACCCGGGTCGACCCTGAATTGGTCACCCAAGTCGATCTGTGCTATGTCCTGGTAGGTGATCTCGATCCCCATAGGCTGAAAAATATTGCGGTTCATTAGAATGAATTAAGTGGGAATTATTTGGTTGATAAATAAAAGAAAAATAAACAAAAATAAACTGAAAAATGAAAACAAAAATTATTAGTGAAAAACTAGAATAGAGTTTCATAGGGAAACATACCTCCAAGTGAGTTCATGGGTCACCACCAAACATAGAACCACGCTCATTCCAAGAGCAATCCAACAATATAGGAACCTAAAATTGAAAGGATAATGTAGGCGTGAGCACCAAAATGATCATCAAGAATGCCAAAGATAAACTACAGAATTGATGTATTTTCCTTTCCCAAAACAATCCATTAACACTAGTTTGAAAATACATATATAAAAATATAATTTTCTCATGATGATAAATGAAACTAATATCAATTTTTAAATCAACACACACACACATCACTTTTCCATTTTAAAAATATGTGTTTACCATTTTATAAAACCAAAACCCAAATAAGGGGATTCCAAGCTATGTAGAAAATAAATAAACATGGAAACTAAGAATAAACTAACAGATGCTAAAAACAGACTAACATTGTAAACAGAAAACCAAGTGTAGAGAAATTAAAACAAGAAATAATATATTATTACCGTGGTGATCCTAAACATCACTAAAATACCCCTAAACATACTTGGTTCAGAACCATCTGTTGGCATATGGTGAAGCCCCTATTTCTATAACCAATGAGATACCTTCAACTATCCAATATAATGGTACATCCCACCTATACTATCTATAATCTAGGGGTACCAACCCATGTAATTGGGGTTGATCAGCAACCATAACTCGATCCGCTAAAAGACTCCTAGGATCCCAAGGTAAATATAGATAAATTGTGTAAGTGAGAGTCCCTCGCATGCATGACTCAGCTTACCTGCCACCACTGCACTTGCCAACCCCAAACACGAACATCACCTATATTATAAACCATACAGGGAAAATACTAAATGGATATTCCAACTATATATATATATAAACAAATATACATTACTTCATCAAAAGTTACAACCAGGTTTTCTTATCACTTGATCAATCAACCGTTTCTTTAAAAACATGAAAAATTCCAAAAACAACCTTTGGCTTTACACACCCAAATGCCTTTTTTCCAAAAAAAACACCTCAAAATCCATTTCCCAACAACATGAAACCCCATTTTCATTAATAATTTCCCAATATTATTTTAGGTTCCATGTTCCAATATGTTTTCATAAAATCCTTTCTAATATTTAGAGAAATATATATTTTTATAAAACACAACAAACGGTCCCTTAATCCAAACATTTACTAAATCAGACTGCATGTGCCACATAGGTATTCCTTTTAGGAGTTCATTTAAACCCACCTTTTTTAAATCATAAAAAAGAACCATAATTATTTAGAAACCAATAAACCGTTAAATAAACTGAGGTATAAGGAAACACTATTTTAAAGTCAATAGTGTTAAATGAGCCTTTATGTTCAAGATCAATATTTATTTATAAACTAAGATAAAAATGCACAACGCACTAAAAATGAAAAATTGGATTCCATACCATTTAGAATCTGCCCATATTTTCTAAATAAACAAACTAACCCTAATTTCAAACAAGATACTTTTAGACAATATTCATGCAATTTAATACAAAGAGACATTTGGGTTTGAAAGGGTTAGTAAGAGAGAAGGGGGTGAAGTCTGTGAAAAACAGGTTTCAAAATTAAGTCCAACCATTTTCATTTGGGTACTCACACATGTGTCCCTCCTAAAAACATATGGGTGTTCCCACATCTGATGTAACACCACCAATATCAAAGACATTTCCAAAACTAATTTTCAAGAAACACTACACATTTTTCAACCAACACAATAATCCGTAAACAAGTGACAAGCCTTAAGAAGTTACTAATTTACACACAAAACACCATCATAAAATCCAAAAGTTCTATTACAACTTAAATAACGGAAAACCCTTATCCAAATCACCCAATTACATTTAAAGAAAACATTAAATGTCATTAAACTCTTAAAATTCACAATTACTTAGGCATAAGTCAATATTCACTTGAAATCCAATTTTTAACAAAATCTATAAAATCTAAAATATCACAATAAGATATATAGGGGTACTATAGAGGTTTAAAACAAGTTTATAAATTTATTGAAGGCATAAAGTATCAAAGGAAATGTATATATAAGGAATAACATTGAAACACCAACCTCAAACATGCTTCTTTTTTTATGATGACAAGTCTAACCAGAACTTCTCAATTACAGGCACATGCATTTATACAGACAAATATATATAAATAAATAACCCTAGATACATTGCACATATTCCTTGTGCAATGAGGGAATACCTACAAATATGACATATATATATATATATATATCTCTGTCTTACCCTATTCATGTACATGTAGGAACTCTTGAAACCCGCAGTCGAAAACTACCTCAGTGAGGTCCAACTCACACTATAAATATTACCAGAAACTCAAAACACACAAAAGTACTAAATTAATATTAAACAAAATCCAAAGAATTGAAAACCCATACCAAATATAATTGTGGGTGGACAGAAACTGTTCGAAATGTGGCGACTTCAGCAGCAGTTTCCAAAACATGGACTAACATCACTCTAAAATCCATAGGAAATCATGTCACACCCAAAACCTAACCCCTAGGGTTCAGAAAAAACCCTACGCACCATAACAAATCAAGTAAAGATGCACGAAGACACACCATGGGGAAGAGGGTGCGACCAGAATGAAGGTGGGCCACCGCTAAAGGAATTGCATGTCAGAGAGGGGAGGCCACTAGAGAGGGCATCAGTGAGGGAGGCAGCTGGAGGATGAGGGCACTAGTGTAGGAGGTTCAGATAGTGAGGGTGTTGGAGGGGCAGGTGTAAAAGGAAAGGGTGCCGATGGAGGTATTGGGTCACGAGAGGGAGAGAGAGCAAGGAAGGCGCAAGTGGGGAAGTCGAGTCGCGAGTCGGGAGGGGGGCACTATGCACTGTGTCGAAGGGAAGGGGAAGGGGGGAACCCAATTAGGGTTTAATAAAACATAAAACAAAATAAAATATAAAAATAAATCTAAAACTAATAACAATAGTAATAAAATAATATTATTATCATTATTATTAAAAATTATTTTAGTTTTATTTTATTATCATTTTATTTTATTTTATTTTTAGTTTTTATTATTTTGAGACGTTTAAAAAGCCACACGGTTTGGCCGCACGGTCTTTCTGGTCATGTTTCATCATTACACATGACAAAAACTCACCCGATATTTTTAAAATTTGAAACTTTTGCCTAGGTCTAAACTTGATCCCCAATCGGAAAGATCCAAGACCAAGAAATGAATAAAATAATGGTGTTTCCAAGGTCGGGGTGTAATAATTCTTCCCACCATATACAAATTCTTCCCCAATAAAGTCACCATGTCAAAAAGGTATCCAATGCTTGAGTCGAGACCCAAACAGAATCGAGAGAGAAATTAAGAACCTTGGGTTGACTATTCACTCCACAAGTCACACATGACCAATCACAAAGAAACCAAAACATAAACTGAGTGGAGAACACGGGAGGGTTCTCCCCACCATAAAAACTCAACTAACATTGAAAAATTAAAATTCAAACATGCCAGCCTAGGGAGGGGGATAAAGTGGGAACTCCCAACCCAAACTCACCTAACTTCCCCACATGAACTGAATAGTGACCCTGGGACTTAAATAGAAATCCACTACAAGGAATCCCGACATATTGGGGTACCAGAACAAGGGAATCTATATAACAACACTACCAAAACTAAGAATTATCCACATCAATATAAAACTCCGAACAAAAACACATACAACTTTCTTAGCACAAATGAGACAACACCTCCACTGAACCTAAGAACCCTTGACCCCATCAAAAAAACCCCAAAACTAGGTAAAACCCATGAGAATAACATAAAACAAATAAGAAATCAGAATCACCAACCCTTAATTCCACAAAACGAAAACTTCTCCAAATGATCACATCTTAACCATGATCAACCCACATCAGGTTAAAACACTAAAGTAAAATGAATGATTCTAATATCCATATTTAGAGAATAGGACTTCTTGAATTTAAATAGAATATGTTCATTGCACCACCAAAACAAAAGACAAACTTATAACAACTAGAAGAATAGAGATTAGGAAAATTTGAATATCTCCATCCCAACACAGAAAAAAAACTCAGACTGAGGATTCACACAACCCTAACACCTCCTGACTATGTTCTAGCTTCAACCTGAGACCATTGGCAAGGTCTCTAGTGTCTAAAGCATCTCCTATCTCGTAATCAAAAATTATAATCCTCCAGAATCAATGCCTTATTTAGGAATATATTACATCAAAACTTCTCTAGATGAAATAAATAGATAAAATGATGGAAAATATTTGGATGGATATGACAATGTGACTTTGAATTCTTAAACCGACCACACTAATGGCACATAGACGAACGGTCTGACGAACTAGAAGCCAAAACCAATGAGGATAACTCCTTAGGAATAGGTTCCTCTATAATTATCTCCTTGAAATAAATGGATCCTTCATGAATGATAGGAAGAACTAGATTTCCAACCACCATCACTCTTGAGACCAACGAATTGAAGTGGTCTACATAATCCTCCATTGTCTACTGGACTTGTTGAAGAAACATGAGCAATTACCTCTTCATCATATTCACCTCCTCTAGAATATTCCATTGGATAAAAATAGACTTAAACTCATCCCACATCATCCCAAATTTCAATGAAGGTGGGGAGAGCAACTCCCATTCATCCAAAGGTGTACCTTCAAACAGACCACAAACAACATGAATCCTAACAGGCTTAAGAGCTCCCAAAACCCTAAATACACGCTCTACCTCTTCAATCCACATAACTACCTCTAATGGACCATGATCACCATGGAGAATAAGAAATGTATAAGAAGGAAAAAAAACTAGGAATGACTCATTGACAACCTTGGAGACCCTTCTAGGTGACATTTTCTAATCAACATGAAAGCACAAATCAAAACCTATATCAAATATGAACATTATCACAGGAAACACCATGAACCAAGAACAACTAGCTCAAAATCCACACCAATACAAATTCAAACAAATACACCCCTTTTTAAAACAATCATTTACATTTACATTTGAAACCCACATTAATAAAAGTAAAAACCAACACACACACAAAAACCCACATAATAAAATGAAAACTGATTTCCAAAACCTTCAAATTACGAAACCTCACCCATGGGATTCTATAAAACATCATATGTGTTTCCATCCATTCCACTCAAATAATCCATGAAAAAGTTTTCCCATGAAATTTCTGTAAATACCCTACACACATGGGACCTTTTATAGAGTGTACCAAGGGTCACATATCTCTTTATTTTATCATATCCAAACATTAACTAAATTTTCAAACTGAACAATTTCTTATAAAACCCATTTTACCAATTTAAAACCCAATTGGAATAAACTGGTTTTCTTTTCAAAATAAATTTTCATTTTAAAATACATCGTACCAATTTGAAACCAATCTAAACAAAGAATTTTCATTCCAAAACCATTTCCATTTTCAAATTACATTCACACCAAGCAGAACCAGTTAGAGCCCAACTTAAATCAATCCAACTGAATGAGGAAATAGAATTTATTCTTAACCTGACTACATGGTAGTGATCCATGAACCAAGTAAGTATCATCAAGTACTAGGAACTTTAACCATGTACTCAGACTCCACATGGGTCACTATTCCATGTGAAATCACGAAATAACAATGGCATTCTTCCATTGTCATCCCCCAATCAAAAACAAAAGTAGAACACTCAACCCCAGACTACCCCTAGTAACTCAAGTCTCATCATCAGTGGTGGTGATCAAGAACCAAACCATAACCTACATCCTGAGTCCTGATGGTTTGAATATCTATCAACCAAACACCCCAAATATAAATAGTCACCTCTGATACCATTTTTTCATGAATGAACCTGATTCGACCCTGAAACGGTCACCTGAAATAGTCTGCGACATGTAACAAGGGAGTTCATGATCCCCACAAGTTGGAAACTAGTGACGATCATTAGAAGAAAATAGGTGGGAATGATTTATACCATAAATAAAATACAAATAAACAAAGATAAACAAAATAATGAAAAATAAAACTAGTAAAAAAACTAGTACATAGTTTCACAACAAAAGATTCCTCCATGTGACTTCGTAGGTCACCACTAAACATAGAACCATGTTCGTTCCAAGTGAGATCCAACACTAGAGGAACCTAAAACTGAAAGGATGAATTAATCATGAACATCAACATTCTCCAAAGGAATTCCAAAGATAACCCACAGAATCCATGTATTTTCCCTTCCCAAAACAATCCACTAACACTGGTTTGAAAATAGAGATATAAGAATAGTTTTTTCTCATGTTGGTAAATACAACTACCAATAATTTTTCAATAAACACACACACACCACTTTTCCATTATCTAAAGATGTGTTTACCATTTTAATAAATAAAATCCTTAAACAAGGGGATACTAGGCTATGTTGGAAATAAATAAACAGGAAAACAAAAAATAACTAGTAGATGCTGAAAATAGACTAGCAGTGTAAATAGAAAACCGAGGGAAGAGAAATAAAAAAAATAAAACATAGATAATAACCATAGGTGATCATAAACATCCCTCGAATACCCATGTATGTACTTGGTTTGGAAACACATGTCGGCATATGGTGAATCCCCTAAGTCTATAACCAACTAGCCGCCCTTAACTAGTCATTACAGTGGCTCATCCCACCTAGCCTATCTGTAATCTAGGGGGTAACAACCTATCTAATTAGGGTTGATCAGAAACCATCACTTGATCCTCTAAAATATTCCAAGTAACCCATATTAAATATTAATAAACTATGTATGTGGTAGACCCTCACATGCGTGACTCATCTTACGTGTTTCCACCACACATGCCTACCCCAAACACAGACATCACATATATGATAACCCATAAAAGTAAAATCCTAATTAAGGTTTTCCGCTATATACACATACATATATATATCACATCATATGAATTTCCAACTGGGCTATCATATCACTTTATCATTCAACCCTTTATTTAAAAACATGAAAAATTTCAAATAGGCCTTCAGATTTACACACGCAAATGTTATTCTTCCAAAAACACCTCAAAATCCATTTCCAAACAATGTGAAACCCCATTTCATTAATTATTTCCCAACGATATTTTAGGTTTCAGTTCCAATACATTTTCATAAAATTATTTCTAAACATTAAATAAATACCCATTTTTTATAAAACATGTCAAACAACCCCTTAAGCCTAATAATTACCAAAATGGACTCCAAATACCACATAGGAATACCTTTTAGGATTTCATTTAAACCCACCTTTTAAAAATCACACCAAGGAACCAAAATTATTTAGAATACAAAAAACCATTCAAGAAACCGATGACTAAGGAAACACCATTTTAAAGTGAGCAGTGCCAAAAAATCCTTTAAGTTCCCAATCCATCTTTATTTTAAAACTAAGATAAAAATTCACAACACACTCAAAAATTCTAAACAGACTTTCATACCATTTTGAATCTAAGTATCTTTTCTAAATCACTAAATATTCCATAATTTCAAACATGATACTTGAAAACAATCTTCGAGAATTTTAATACAAAGAGACATTTGGGTATTAAGGGGGGAAGAGATATGGGGGTGATGTTTGTGAAATCCAGGTTCTAAAATTAAGTCCATCCATTTTCATTTGCGTGCTCACCCATGCGTGCCTCCTAAGAACACATGGGTGTACCCACATCAAATAGAACACCACCAATATCAAAGACATTTCCAAAAACAAATTTCTAAGAAACATTACACATTTTCTAACCAACACAATAAGATGTAAACAAGAACCAAGCCTTAAGAATTTACTAATTTACACTCACAAAACCATTTAAAAATCAAAAAAAATGATATTACAACAAAGAAAGTCCAAATCTTTCACCAAATAACCAAATTACACTTAAAGAAAATATGACACGTTATCAAACAGTTAAAATGCACAGTTACTTAGGAATAACTCAAGATTGACTTTAAAACCTATTTTTAACAAAATCTATCAATTAAAAAATATCACAATAAGCTAAATAGATGTAAAAAAGAGGTGGGAATCAATTTTACAAATTTATTGATGGAATAAAGTATCAAATGAAATGTATTGTGAAGGAATAACATTGAAACACCTACCTCAAACATAATGTTTTTTATGACAACTGGCAAAACCGACACTTCTCACCTACATGCACATGCATTTATACACACACACACACACACACACACATATATATATATATAAACCTATATTTATTGCACATATTCCCCATTCCATGAGGTAATCTGTTCAAAGATGGCATATATATATATGTCTTACCCTATGCGTGTACATGTATGAACTCTCGACACTTGAAGTCCAAAACCACAGCTGCGAGGTCCAACGCACACTATAAATATTACTGAGTAGTCGAAACATAAAAAATTACTAAATTAAAATTAAATTTAAGTAAAATAATTGAAAACCCTTACCAAATATAATGGAAGGTGGACTGAAATGGTCTGAAATGTGTTGACTTCATTGGTGGTTCCTGAAAGACGGACCATTGTCACCCTAAAATCCAGAGGAAATCATGTCACGCTCCAACCACTAAACCCTAGGGTTTTTTGAAACCCAAAACACCTTACAAAAATTATAGAAATCCGCATAGACTAATTGGGGTAGGGGATAGGGTGCAACCAGAGGAAGGAGGGCCGCCGTTGGAGGAATCGTGTGCCAGAGAGGCACTACAAAATAAATAGTTTTTTCCAACAGGGATATATCTGTTGGTAAAAGTGAATTATTTGTTGGGAAAACATTTTACCAAAAAAAATTGTCCTGTCACTAAACTGTTGGTAAAAACTCAGTCGCTAAATATTATTGCGACAGATAAAATAGTTTTGTTGCAATTATAATAATACCAACAAATAATATAAATGTTGGTCAAAATGTTTCGCAACAAATTTCATTGAAAAATTTATCTATTGTGAAATTATTATCTTTCATAACAAATACCATTAATTAATATATGTTTATAATTTATATTTTAAAAAAGATATTACGTTTGGGTAATTCAATATTTATTTCAAAAAGTTTATATTATATTTATTAATTTATTATATATAATACATATGTTTTAATTATCATACCGAAAACGATTTTTACAATGTTCAATCTTAAAAAAAATTAATCATATTAATAATAAAATTTAATAAAAAATGAATCAATACCAGTGGTTCCATTAACTACATACTCTACAAAATGAATCAATACATACATAATTATATATTTATTATATAATAATTAAAAAATTAATTTATGTGACACGCAAACAAAATGACAGCTTATTTTTATAAACATGTCCAGAAATCATTTAAAAACCTAACATCAAAAGAACAAGAAGCACCTTGGGAAGCTCAAAATAAGACAACGAAAAGTATGTCTGCCATGTTAAAAAAATCAAATGAACCAGCAACAGACACAAAGGAACTAGCCCTACACAAAGGAACTGTCAACAGAATATCACAATAGTTCCATAAACAAAAAATCTTCCCTAGCAATAGACCAAATCAATAGCCCTGTCATCACAAGCAACCCAACACCACACAAGCTGGAAAGGCCAAATCGAAGTGCCCAGCAGGATCACAAGAAGTGGTAACCCTGAATATGCATCAGAACCGGGGTGTCCTGTAGTACCACAAGGCCACCTGTCGGAAGGAGACTGCTCTAGAAGATCCCTCACCCATCATAAATAAATAGTAATCCTCCAAGACCATGAAACTAGAAAATTACCCCTGCATGCATCCTCCTGTAGAAAATATATAAAATAGAGTAGGAAACCATCATAAAAACAAGAATTAGTAACACAAAACAACATCATCAGATAAATGGTACAGGCCTGAGATAGCCGTCGGTCAGATCAACCCTAGAAATAAACAGCAACCCCTATAACAGAACCACCACATGAAAGAGAATAAAATTAGAATGTAAATCATGAAACAACAATCAAACTATGCCTTCTAGATCAATAAAGCATGATAGGAGACACACAGAACACAAACTGTAAGAAAACCAAACCCAAAAATCGAGAACAAAAGGCTGAAAACCACCATCTTTTAAGATAAGAGTCTGGTAGGAAAGGACTAACACAGATCCAGCCTCTTATTTAATTCATAATTAGTGGACATTCAAGATAGTATCCTCACGTAGATATCTGATTCCATATTAAGGAAAAATGATTTGAAGAAAGAGGATGGGGAGTCAGGTGGTACAACATATTTGTAGGTGATGCATTGTAGCTACATCAATACAACAGACATCAACTGCAAACAAATCAATAAAAATTAGAATAAAAAATTAAAACTCCAACATTGAAGTACTCAAAAACAATTCAAAACTAGAAGTGAAAGACAGACAAAAATTTACTCACTCATGATATGTGCTAAAAAGTGTAAGGCAAAGAATTGAAAAATTCAGAAAAACAAGTGAACTCAAAAATTAGTTCACATACAACATTATAGATCCTAGGAATAAAGGATTTACATTAATAAAATGGTATGGAATATCATGGAAAAGGTAACTACTTTGAATTGAATACGTTCTATATACATGTATATCAATAATTGATCAACTTAAAGTCATATTACACACAAATACCTAAGTGATCACGAGGAATTATAGGCTTCTAAAATAATTTAGTTGATAATAAAATACTATTCACCCTAGCACAAGATTATATGAACCTGGTCATTTTAAAAAAAGTCTTTTTTCTTTTCATAATAATAACATGATGAAACATATACATATTCAATTCCCATTTCAATCAAAATTCCCATCATATATTTTTTAATCATATAAAAAACATTTATCCGCATGAAATATAAGTTGAATGTCATAAATACTTATCCTAATAATAAGTGTTATACATAGTTTTTAATATACATGCATCTAAATATGAAAAAAACAGACCATATAACAAAATGAACACAAGAAATAAGCATAAGTATTTTATGAGGTCTGCACAAATGGTTAAAAGAAACAAGAATAAAAAACATGGAGTAGGTTGTTTGGATCCTTGAGAAAACAATCAACTCATCAGTGTTCATATTCATCTTCTCTTACACACAAATAAAATAATTACAATAAGAAAAATAAAAGACATTAGAAGAGTAAAACCTTACTGTTCAAGGTAAATTTTTTTGTACAATACATGGGCCTTCGTTTGACATCACTTAATCAAATACATTACGACTACTCTATATATTGTTATATATAAATTGATCAAGGGCCTTCATTTGTTTCCAGTGTTAATTGTGGATTCATAGAGATTTGGTTAAGGCAAAAAGGCTGAACCAGCAATGCATTCCTACTGTCCTCCAGCCCCAAGGGTCACCATGGGTCTCCAATATAACAGATGATTAATAAGCTTCATTTTATAGTTAAATACTCCAACCATAGTGTGTCCACATCTCTACATTTACAGGTGGTGTATGGCCCATTACCTTGCGGGCAACACTTGAAGGTGCTCACAATACTTCAATTGAGTAAATATGATAGCCACATGTAACATGAGTTGAGGTACTTATGTTTCTATGAACTATATTAAGATAAAGTATTCATGAAAATCACTAGTACTATAATAAATATAAAAGTTTTTTCAAACAAATCCATCTGCATAGATATCTATTATAACTAGTTATTCAATACTAAAATCCTACTTTAATATTATATCAGTACTAAAAGTGATAAGACCAGTAATAAAACATTAGCATATCAAAATGTAAAGACCAAAAAATTGAAGGGATAAAAAATACAACCAAATAAATGCAACTTAATCACAATGTAAAGGTAAGAATGAAACCCTTGATTCGTTCCCATGAGAAGAATGAAATTAGCCAAAAAATCATATCCAAAAGCACAAGATGGTGGTTCATAGAAAAAAACAATAAATATAAATCTATTATCCAAATGCTATAATTTTAAATTACCACAATACTACTACATGAAATCTAGAATGGAATCTACAACTGTTATATATAGTAGAGATTAGGGAAATGAAAGAAAAAAAATGTGATGCAAGGAAATTCCTCCTGGTGGCTGCCAAGGTGCGAAGCTAGAGGCAGGGCAGTGAAGACATGACGCCGGAGGTAGAATCTCAGAGAGGTAGCAATATTGGAGTCGAAGGAGCAGTGGCAGTAGAGGGATCCAGGGGAGTGGTGGTGATAGTAGGGTTGGGGTGCGATAACAATAAGTTCGGGGGGTGAGATGGCAGCACAGCGCTGCGGAGTCGAGGGGAGCAGTAGGGTCAGAGGGTGGGGGAGAGGGTAGGGAAGAGACAATTGGCCGGCTGTGGATCAGGGGAGTAGTGGTGGGAAGGTTGGGGAGTGGTGCGGAAAATCGGAGCACTAGGGCATAGTGTGATTGGGGATGGGGGCGGGCGTGTGGGTTTTTTTTTTGAGTGGTAGAATTTTCCATGTAATAAGAATATAATATTTCTAAAAAATTTAGATATAATCTTAAATTTTGGATCAATTATATTAATTTTATACTATTCAAAATCATTTTATTATATAATAATAAATTATTATTATTTTAATTAAACATATATGGATCTAAATTTATTATAAAATGATTCAATGATACTAAATTATTAATAAAAATATATATAATTATTGATAAAAGATTTTTTACTATTGAATAGTTTTTTATAATGAATTTTTTTGTGGTAAAAACATTATTAGAAATAATAATTAATAACTATAGATTTACTTGTTAGAAAAAAAATGTTTGTATAGTTATGATAAAACAATAGATTTAATTGTTAGTAAAACATCTGTTGGTATTAAGTAATTAATAGAAACAGATATATTTTTTGGTAAAAATAATTGTTGGTATGTATAATTAACACTAAAAAAAAGTTAATATCTATTGGAATTACTCATTTTTACCAACAATTATGTTATTTTTCACTAATTTTCTGTTGTTATAAGTCATTTTTTTATAGTGAGGGGAGGCCTCTGGTGAGGGAGGGCGTCAGGAGAGGGTGTCAATGAGGGAGGTGGCTAGAGGAGGAGGGCGCCATAGAGGGAGGTGTGGAAGGAGAGGGTTTTAGTGGGGGAGGCGTAGTAGGAGAGGGCTCCAGTGGGGGATTTGGGTCGTGAGCAGGGAGAGCGACCAGGGAGGGCATTGTCGGGTGAGTCGGGTCGCGAGTAGGGCAGGGGGTTCTTTGCGCTGCATGGAAGCAAAGGGGAACGGTAATGGGAGAACCCAATTATGGATTAAAAAACAAAAAAAATACTAAAATTAAAAATAATATTATTTTTAATATTAATAACAATCTTAATAATAATATTAATAATAATCATAATAATATTATCATTATTATTATCATTATTATTCAAACTTCTTATAGTTTTATTTTATTCTTATTTTAATTTATTTTTTATTTTATTTTTAGTATTTTTAGATGTGGATCAGGAAGTATGGTTTCGCCGCACGATCTATAGGGATGTCTTCCAACCATGCATAGGCAATAAACTCACCTGAGAGTTTTAAAATCCACAAATTATACCTGGGTCTCAACCCAAACACGAAATAGAAATATCAAAGTCCAAGAAATGAATAAAATAAGTGTTTTTCGATGTTCAGGGTGTGATAGTTACTTTGGGTAACCGTTATAATTCAAACTTTCTCATTATAAAGGTAGTTTTAGTATTCATTTTTAGGACGTGGGTTTCTATGAATGGAAAATTCAGGTATTAAACCTTTGATAACTCAAATGATTTTTTTATGGAGAAATTCATTTGAATGGGTGTATAATGTAACACATTATTATTTTGGAGAATATTTTTTTTAATTTATTTAATCTTTTCAATATGTTTCATTTGACCCAATGCTAAATATAGTTTTTTATATAAAATCACTATATTTGGTATGGATTATAAACAAAATAAATATTGAAACTTTTATAAATGTTATTGGAAATAATAAAAATAATTTATTAAATTGGAATATCAAAATTTACATTGGGTTAATTTTTGGTATATTATCGAGAAACATAATTTTTCGTGAATAGCGAAAAACAATGAATTTTAATTCAAAACAAATTTTCATTGAATTTAATTATATAGTGAAATTATACTTTAATTTATATTCTATTTATAATTAAATAAATTATAAATTAATTAATTCAATTTATTTCACATTAAAATTTTATATATAAACATTCCAAACTTTTGGACCTTTTCTCTTTAAAAATGCATCCTCTTGTTCCATTTGCAGGATTAATTTTAAATTGATTTAAACAGATTAAGGGATTTTAATATGGATAAATGTATTAAATATTTTTAATAATCATAATTTATAATTTCTGATAATTTCAACATAGTTTATGAAAAAAAATTAGTGATAGTGATTAAAATTAATTACAGTATTTAAGGTAAAAAAAGATTACTTAATGGTTAAACCTTTATATTAAGGTGAAAATAACCTAGAAACATGTCCAAAATCCAACTAATAGACATATTTAGACCAATTAACCTCCATTATATAAAATTGAAAATTAATGGAGGAATATTGTCTAAGGGATACCTCTCAAAAGTTTTTAACTTTTTATATTTACAAGAATGTCACTCCTCCATTTTAAATGGGAACTCAACCACCTCACTTATTCACTCCTATCAATCTCTTTGGATCAGAAAAATGGTTCCCAAATATCCTCCCAACATTCCTCCCTTTATTTTAAAAGCCTCCATTTGGGAATAAATCCAACCAAGTAATCCATTTGGTGAAAACCCTGAGGAGTTACCCAAATAAGAGGTAATATCCTTCCACAAGATCTTTTGTTTTATTTTCATTCCCCACCACAATAAATCTTATTATTCCATTATTATATAATATACCAAGTATAATGAATATTCTGATATTTTTTTATTATAATTATTATACATAAACATGTACACACTTTTATAAAATGGGTAGCAAACTTACCATTCATTTGTACGGTGGACTAGCACATCACAAAACGATGTCGTTCATTTTTCCTTTACTTCATTTCATGGTTGGGAATTATGATTTAGATAATTTTTTGGATGTTATATATATGATATTTATTATTTATTTTTTCTTATTTTATTATTATATAAAACATAACTTCTTTCTTTACATTTTGTGTAAATATGATAACTTCGTTTTTGGACGTATAGACTACCACCTCCTCAAAGAGATTTGATTCGTTCACACTTTTTATTGAATGTATTAAGGAAAATTTTCATAAATTTATATGGAAAATATGAGATAATAATTCTTATATAATTATAGTATATATATATATATATATCATTTCATTTCATTTTTTTCAAAATGATAATTAAATGGAAACATTTTTCATGCATACAAACAACTCACCATCTCCATAAATGGTAAATTTCATATTCTATTTATACCTTTTATAGATTATACATAATATTTATTTAATTAATTTACATGATACTTATATCATGTTTTACATTCACTAAATAAGTAAATAATTGAATATGTAATAGTCTCGAGAATAATAATTTGAAAAATATACAAAAAATCATATATTAACCAAAACGTAACATTAATATGGAATAGTAAATAAATGGGTAATTTAATGTCATAATAAAATAATATATGATATTAGATATAATAATATAGTTATTTCGTAGATTTATAATAAACTTATATTAATTAAACAAGATATTTTAATGAGTATGAAGAGAGTCAAGATATAAGTTATGGTTTTTATCTTCCCACTTTTATTTCTGTGAGATTTATGACTTATTAACCACTCATTTTTTGTGTATTTTATGTTTGAGATTTATCAAATCATTAATTAAATTTTTTCCCAATTTTATTTATTTGAGAAACATGTGATTTTATGCACTTATATTATTATGCAAGGTGTATACACTAACGTTTTCATGTCATACAATGAATATCGTTATTTTACTAATATTTTAAGATTCATTTATTTCCATTTTCTTATATGGGGAGTAGGATTAGGTGTTTCTATGTGGTAATAATTTATTGCTACAATCTCACTGTTTATTAGAATTTTTTATAATTATGCTTCCATAGGTGAAATATTATGATCCAAATCTCAGGAAATGTCATGGATTTTCTTATCCTCTGGTTATTCATGACATCTTCTTGTAATATTTTCATTTATCCAATCTATAGTACTAAGATAATTAGGAAAGTGTTTTAAAAAAAATATGACTTTATCTCCCTTTTCTTTACGAAATTTGTGTTCTTTCAAAACCATTTTTTCTTAAAAAAAATTTAAAAAATGTTTTACTATTCTTATAAAATATTTAAAAGAAATTTCTAATCATGTTTTACTTCTTAAACAAAAGGTTTTTTGGAAAGGAATATTCTTGTTGTTTTCTTATCCATTCAATTTTCTAAACTTTTTACAGCATGAATGGAATTTTCATCATGTATAGATCTATATGATGTCATGATCGTAATTCCTTTATAGTTTCTTTTTCATTTTTAGAAGATTAATTTTTTAATAAAAATGATTATATTACTATTCTGTACATTCATTTTTATGTGTCTCTCGATGAAATCATTTTTCAAAAAGTTTCGGTTCAAGAGGTGTTTTAAAATATTTTTAAAGCATCCTTTAATTTTTTTCAAATCTATTTTTAAATAAAAATATTTTCAAAAGTGTTTTATGTTTATAAAGTGATTTAAATTATTGTCATGATTAATTTATGTTTTTTAAAGGAATAAGGTTTTATAAATGTTTCCATATTTCTTTTATAGGTTTTTAAAGAAAAATATTTTCAATTTTTTTAATCTTAATTTATATGTTTTCCAATAAAAAAAATTTCAAAATGTTTTGAAGCTTCCTTTATAAATTTTCAAGAAAAAAGATATTCAAAATGTTTTTAAGTTACCTGTATAATTTTTCAAATAAAAATTATTACAAAACATTCTCAATCTTATTTTATTATTTTTTGAAAGAAAAAGGTTTTAAAAGGGTTTTCAAGCTTCTTTTATATGTTTTTTTCGGGAAAAAAAATTTCAAAATTTTTTCAAGATTCATTTATATGTTTTCTAGGTTATTGTCAAAGAAATATTTTTAAAAAAAGTTTTATATTTTAAAAATTATTTTTTTCAAAGATGAAAGAATATTTTCCTCAATAAATTATTTTAATATATTTCTTAAAAATTACGTACCATATGTTTTAATATATGTTGGTGTTAATCATGAATTTCCAGTATTTGATCTAAGATGTCCACTCATTTTCTTTCTCTGGACAGTTTATGTTTTTCTGGAATGAAATTTATGAAGACTATTTATCTTTTATAATTTATATAGTTATGAAGCCCATTTATATTTCATGGGCTATATATTATTGAAACCCATTTAACTTTCACAGAATATATGTTTATGAAACCCATTTCACTTTAATGGGATATATACTTATGGAACATACTTATTTGCATGGGTTATGATTTGATGAATTGATTACGAAAGTGGTCACTTTTTCATATGTTATGATATGATTAAAAGTTTATGGTACCTATTTAATTTCATGGGTTATGATATGATGAATGTTTATGATATAGTGGAACACATATGTATCATTTCATTATGAAATGGGTGGAACCTATTTCACACTCCAATGAACTGGGAAATGATTTATATCTCATTATTTATAAATGGATAGAATGGGGTGTTAACTTGGCTCAGTAAGGGACTCTTTCTACTAAGATGGTCTTGGGAATTAAATTTGACTACTAAGATGGTCATGGGAGTGAACAAGGGCTACCAAGTTGGTATGGGGAGTAATCCCATACTACGAAGATGGCCTTATCAATTATACTTTACAACAATGGAAATCCTTTTTTATCTTATGTGTCTTCCAAAAATTCTATATCATATTTCTATTTTATTCATTCTTGGATTATTCTCTTCATTACCATATGATTCATGCCATAAGAACTGATAATCATTATTTTATGACTCTGGATTATGATCTGTTTTATGTAGGTTATGATGTTCTAATGTTATGATCATTTTCTTATACCATTATTCTCATGTTTTTCTTACATATCTCTTGGGTTAACCCCTAATAGTCATCTGAGATCACGACTTTCTTATGTTTCCTTTCCAAAAGTTATAAAGAGATGTTTTATATAGGATTAATAGTAGGGGAAGATATTTATGGGAGATATTGAAGATTTTTCCCCAAGATAGAAGATTATGTTTCCATGTTTCCAAATACACTAATCTATTATATACCTCGAGTGTGTAAGTCTATAATATAATGATTATTCATCTAAATTGATGTAATATCTATGTTTTTTAATCTTGGGTTGCTATAATTCAAGTGTTTCACAAGTGATAAGGGACTATTGTTTTCAAAAAATCATCTTTTAATGTTGTCCTTCCAGATCATTCTCTTCTATTTTTTTAAAAAAATAATTTTCTAATATTAATTATATGAACCTAAAATATTTATAATGTAAATTTTATTTTTCTTTTTTACAATATTTAATTTTTTTTTCAAAATTAATTTTTTTTACATGTCTTATTGGATTTTTTTTCTTCAAAAAAATGAATGTTATATTTTTAACGTATATTATGACAATGAATTTTTATACTGCTATAACCAATATTAGATTTCTATCATCCTTTTTAGGATTTATTATTTTATTCAATGAAAACCCTAGTTCCCTTTTTCTTGGTATTTTGGTTTTTAAAATGGGTTTTTAAAATAAAATAGTAATGTAAAATTCTATTTTTTCATATGGGTTCAAAACTATTTTTTAAAATTTTTACTGATAAAAAGGTTCAAGAATAATTTTTTTTATTCATGATATGATACATGGTCATTATATAAATAACATTTTAGCCTTATATAGATTATAAAACTATTTTATCCCCATTATATCACATGGGTGATCCTAATAGATCTTATACAAAGGCTTGATCCCCATTACAGCTCATGAAAAATGGGTGATCCCTAAACAAATTAAACTATTGGTTAAGCCCCATTATAGATCACTCATGATCCTAATATATATTATACAGAATTTAATCCCCATTATATCCCTCTAATTAATTATGTAATGATTATATTATCTTTTTACTATATGTTTACTCTAATTTAACAATTTTTGGAAGGGTTGTATGAATATGGTGCTTTATTTTTTCCAAAAAAAGGGTTTTAATTGTTTTTTATGGGTTTTAATTATTATATATGAGCTAAAAGTTTTTTTCATGTGAAATTAATTTATGAAATTATTTCAATTAAATCAGAGTAAAAGGTAATTAAATTCATATGATTTTATTTTTTTAATTGGAATAATAGTTTCTTTATATCCCTTGCTAATATTTTTGTTCTCATCCCAAATTTCAAAATGAATCTCACTGAGTTTCTGGATGTTAAGGGAAATGAAGAAGTCAATTTGAATTTCTTTTAGATTTTCTATAAATAGAAATCAATATTTTTTTCAGATTTATATTATATTAAAATGCGAAACTAATTGGAAGGGTCAACTTTTTATTATATGGGTTTTTAAATGATTTATGACCTCATTCACTAAATTTATAAAAACAATATCCTAAAAAGGGTTAGAAATTTAATTATAGAATAAAACTCAATATTATATTATACTAATGGATGGGTCCTTCTTTAACAATTATATTTAGTTTTAATATATATTTTTTTGGATTAAATATAATATTTTTCTAAAAAAATTGTTTTAAAGAGAAAAATGTTTCTCTATTATATTAATTAAAAAAATACCTAATGAGTAATGATATAAATTAAGTGTATAAATTATTAGTTAATAAGTATCAATATATATTCATAAAGCTTTTATTATTAATCACTTGTTTAATATAATATCCTTCTTTTCCTGAAAAATACATTTCTTGAAAACACGCTTGTTCGTCATGTCTACATGTTTAATTTTCAATTATACTTTTTCACTTTAGTGAATTTATTTTTTTGAAAATGGATTCCAAATTTGTAGTCATCATAATTTATATTATTTAGTAATTTCAACTTAATTTTTTCCACAATGAATAGTGAAGACAATAAAAATTAATTACTCCGATTAAGGTAATAATTAATTTCTCTCGGGTTAAAAATATATAAGGGTTAAAATGATTGAAAAACCTATATAAAATCAGTTATATGTCCATATTACATTCTTATAATGTCTAAGGCTCAATAATGTTCCATTTTGGATACTTGTGGCATTAAATAATTTGGGTAGACCTTTTTCATTTCAAATATTACAAGTGTTCCATTCACCTCATTTCTAAAAGTTCATCCTCTCTCATCTCCACTTCACACCTTCAACACCATTTGTCTCGGCCAATACCTACCCAAATATATTACTTATTCACATAAAATCAAGAACTCTCATAAACATATGTACATGCAACAAGTTCCATGCATAATATTGTGAACATGTAATTCTGTTCAAATATGACATTGTGAAAATGTGATCGGGCTCATGAATAAACTTATGGACATGAAACCAAGTCCATGTAAAACATTAATAAAATGTAATCAGGTTTACACATAAAATTTTGAACACTTAATACAGTTCATTTATAAAATTTCTAACATGTAATAAGTTTCATACCTAAACTTATGTACATCTATCCAGGTCCATGAATAACATTTTGAACATGTAATATGGTTCACACATAACATTTTGAACATATAATCAGGTTCATTCCTAACTTTTTCAATTTGTAATTAGGTTGACACAAAACATATATACTCATGATTCATCCATCATTTCCCAATACATTTGAGGGAGGTATAGGTCTCAACCATCACATAATAAAATCATACATCCATGTGCCTTAGGATTAAAAAAACAGTCATATCATAACCTATGAAATGGAATGGGTATAATAAGAATTTAAACATATCATTACCTATATAAAATAGATATGGATCATAATAACTTCATCAAATAATTACCCATTAAAGGAATTATGTTTTAAAATCACATAACCCCTAGAAGAGAAATGTGTGTCATAAAAAGGATTTTATCCCAACATAAACCATTAAAGGAAGAATATGAATGGAATTATTGGATTATATCACCAGTATATAATAAACAATAACAAATTATTTCATATTATATGGATAATGATTTCTAGGGATCTCATGGAACATATTTTATAGAAAATTGTCTTTATTTGAAAATACCTTTCATAAAAACATTTTATAAACACTTTTTTTATGAAGAAATATTTAAAATTTCATTTAAAATATTTCATGAGAGAGAAAAATTCATCTTTGAAAACTTATTTTTAAATCATAAATCATTTAATATATTCCTTATGTTAAGATATTGATATTTTGATAAATACAAGTAGGATATGTAGAATTAAATCTGACGGTACTAATTATGTCATATCTGATAAAGTATTTTTTGAAAAAGTAATTTGTACTATCATGGATGAATTTTAAAACTTTTTGGATATAAGGAATATATCCAATAATCTTTGGAATAAAAAATAATTCATGTTTTCAATAAGTATTTATGGTAATTCAGTTTATTACAATGTTTCAAGAGAATACAAGATGAGGTTATTCACATTTTAGTTATGTGAAAAATAAGTGTTTTAGTATAATATACGGGTGATCAATTCTAAGAAATTTTAGAGAAAATTAGTGACCATATTTCAAATGTTTTAGACTTTCATCTTTTATAAGGGTTATAAGGTTGACCATTTTAGTAATTATTCATGTTAAACTTCAGATGAGGTTTTAGAGATTCATCTATTATATCTCCATATGAGGATTTATTCATATTGGATAACTTGTGTTAATATTTTTATTATGATTTCAACTATAGACAGATGAAATGTATTATCATCCTACCTCATGTTCTATTAGTACATCATGAATGAAAAATTCACCATCATTTCTTATTGTAAGAAAGAATTTGGAAATTGATTAAGGCACAATAAAGGGTGAGGTTGTTCTGTAATCATATAAGTATAACATTTTCTGAAAATTCATCAAATTTAGGATAATAATCTTGAAATACAATTTTGTATGACTATCATTATTTTTGACAATATCAATTACTTTTTTGAATACTCTTTGAGTTTTAAATTTGTGATCGTTAACATTATTATAACCATGTTCTCTATCACTCTCCTTTATAACTTGATAGTTAGATTTCTCTTCCATGTCCTGGTTTTCACTGGCCACATATGTTCTTCAAAATGGAAACCTATTTATGAGTTACTGTAAAAAACTAACCCGGGTCGACCCTGAATTGGTCACCCAAGCCGATCTGTGTTATGTCCTGGTAGGTGATCTCGATCCCCATAGGCTGAAAAATATTGCGGTGCATTATAATGAATTAGGTGGGAATTATTTGGATGATAAATAAAAGAAAAATAAACAAAAATAAACTGAAAAATGAAAACAAAAATTATTAGTGAAAAACTAGAATAGAGTTTCATAGGGAAACATACCTCCAAGTGAGTTCATGGGTCACCACCAAACATAGAACCACGCTCATTCCAAGAGCAATCCAACAATATAGGAACCTAAAATTGAAAGGATAATGTAGGTGTGAGCACCAAAATGATCATCAAGAATTACAAAGATAAACTACAGAATTGATGTATTTTCCTTTCCCAAAACAATCCATTAACACTAGTTTGAAAATACATATATAAAAATATAATTTTCTCATGATGATAAATGAAACTAATATTAATTTTTAAATCAACACACACACACATCACTTTTCCATTTTAAAAATATGTGTTTATCATTTTATAAAACCAAAACCCCAAATAAGGGGATTACAGGCTATGTAGAAAATAAATAAACATGGAAACTAAGAATAAACTAACAGATGCTAAAAATAGACTAACATTGTAAACATAAAACCAAGTGTAGAGAAATTAAAACAAGAAATAATATATTATTATCGTGGTGATCCTAAACATCACTAAAATACCCCTAAACATACTTGGTTCAGAACCATCTCTTGGCATATGGTGAAGCCCCTATTTCTATAACCAATGAGATACCTTCAACTATCCAATCTAGTGGTACATCCCACCTATACTATCTATAATCTAGGGGTACCAACCCATGTAATTGGGGTTTATCAGCAACCATAACTCGATCCGCTAAAAGACTCCTAGGATCCCAAGGTAAATATAGATAAATTGTGTAAGTGAGAGTCCCTCGCATGCATGACTCAGCTTACCTGCCACCACTGCACTTGCCAACCCCAAACACGAAAATCACCTATATTATAAACCATACAGGGAAAATACTAAATGGATATTCCCACTATATATATATATAAACAAATATACATTACTTCATAAAAAGTTACAACCAGGTTTTCATATCACTTGATCAATCAACCGTTTCTTTAAAAACATGAAAAATTCCAAAACAACCTTTGGCTTTACACACCCAAATGCCTTTTTTCCAAAAAAAACACCTCAAAATCCATTTCCCAACAACATGAAACCCCATTTTCATTAATCATTTCCCAATATTATTTTAGGTTCCATGTTCCAATATGTTTTCATAAAATCCTTTCTAATATTTAGAGAAATATATATTTTTATAAAACACAACAAACGGTCCCTTAATCCAAACATTTACAAAATCAGACTGCATGTGCCACACAGGTATTCTTTTTAGGAGTTCATTTAAACCCACCTTTTATAAATCATAAAAAGGAACCATAATTATTTAGAAACCAATAAACCGTTAAATAAACTGAGGTATAAGGAAACACTATTTTAAAGTCAGTAGTGTTAAATGATCCTTTATGTTCCAGATCAATATTTATTTACAAACTAAGATAAAAATGCACAACGCACTGAAAATGAAAAATTGGAGTCCATACCATTTAGAATCTGGCCATATTTTCTAAATAAACAAAGTAACCATAATTTCAAACAAGATACTTTTAGACAATATTCATGCCATTTAATACAAAGAGACATTTGGGTTTGAAAGGGGTAGGAAGAGAGAAGGGGGTGAAGTTTGTGAAAAACAGGTTTTAAAATTAAGTCCAACCATTTTCATTTGGGTGCTCACACATGTGTCCCTCCTAAAAACATATGGGTGTTCCCACATCTGATGGAACACCACCAATATCAAAGACATTTCCAAAACTAATTTTCAAGAAACACTACACATTTTTCAACCAACACAATAATCTGTAAACAAGTGACAAGCCTTAAGAAGTTACTAATTTAAACACAAAACACCATCATAAAATCCAGAAGTTCTATTACAACTTAAATAAGGGAAAACCCTTATCCAAATCACCCAATTACATTTAAAGAAAAAATTAAATGTCATTAAACTCTTAAAATGCACAATTACTTAGGCATAAGTCAATATTCACTTGAAATCCAATTTTTAACAAAATCTATAAATTCTAAAATATCACAATAAGATATATAGGGGTACCATATAGGTTTAAAACAAGTTTATAAATTTATTGAAGGCATAAAGTATCAAAGGAAATGTATATATAAGGAATAACATTGAAACACCAACCTCAAACATGCTTCTTTTTTTATGATGACAAATCTAACCAGAACTTCTCAATTACAGGCACATGCATTTATACAGACACATATATATAAATAAATAACCCTAGATACATTGCACATATTCCTTGTGCAATGAGGGAATACCTACAAATATGACATATATATATATATATATATTTGTCTTACCCTATGCATGTACATGTAGGAACTCTTGAAACCCGCAGTCGAAAACTACCTCAGTGAGGTCCAACTAACACTATAAATATTACCAGAAACTCAAAACATGCAAAAGTACTAAATTAATATTAAACAAAATCCAAAGAATTGAAAACCCATACCAAATATAATTGTGGGTGGACAGAAACTGTTCGAAATGTGGTGACTTCAGCAGCAGTTTCCAAAACATGGACTAACATCACTCTAAAATCCATAGGAAATCATGTCACACCCAAACCCTAACCCCTAGGGTTCAGAAAAAAAACTACGCACCATAAAAAATCAAGAAAAGATGCACGAAGACACACCATGGGGAAGAGGGTGTGACCAGAATGAAGGTGGGCCACCGCTAAAGGAATCGCATGTCGGAGAGGGGAGGCCACTAGAGAGGGAATCGGTGAGGGAGGCAGCTGGAGGATGAGGGCACTAGTGTAGGAGGTTCAGATAGTGAGGGTGTTGGAGGGGAAGGTATAAAAGGTAAGGGTGCCGATAGAGGTATTGGGTCACGAGAGGCAGAGCGAGCAAGGAAGGCGCCAGTGGGGAAGTCGAGTCGCGAGCCGGTAGGGGGGCACTATGCACTGTGTCGAAGGGAAGGGGAAGGGGGGAACCCAATTAGGGTTTAATAAAACATAAAACAAAATAAAATATAAAAATAAATATAAAACTAATAACAATAGTAATAAAATAATATTATTATCATTATTATTAAAAATTCTTTTAGTTTTATTTTATTATCATTTTATTTTATTTTATTTTTAGTTTTTATTATTTTTAGATGTTTAAAAAGACACACGGTTTGGCCGCACGGTCTTTCTGTTCATGTTTCATCATTACACATGACAAAAACTCGCCCGATATTTTTAAAATCTGAAATTTTTGCCTAGGTCTAAACTTGATCCCCAATCGGAAAGATCCAAGAACAAGAAATGAATAAAATAATGGTGTTTCCAAGGTCGGGGTGTAATAATTCTTCCCACCATATACAAATTCTTCCCCAAGAAAGTCACCATGTCAAAAAGGTATCCAATGCTTGAGTCGAGACCCAAACAGAATCGAGAGAGAAATTAAGAACCTTGGGTTGACTATTCACTCCACAAGTCACACATGACCGATCACAAAGAAACCAAAACATAAACTGAGTGGAGAACACGGGAGGGTTCTCCCCAACATAAAAACTCAACTAACATTGAAAAATTAAAATTCAAACATGCCATCCTAGGGAGGGGGATAAAGTGGGAACTCCCAACCCGAACTCACCTAACTTCCCCACATGAATTGAATAGTGCCCCTGGGACTTAAATAGAAATCCACTACAAGGACTCCCGACATATTGGGAAACCAGAACAAGGGAATCTATATAACAACACTACCAGAACTAAAAATTATCCACATCAATATAAAACTCTGAACAAAAACACATACAACTTTCTTAGCACAAATGAGACAACACCTCCACTGAACCTAAGAACCCTTGACCCCATCAAAAAAACCCCAAAACTAGGAAAACCCATGAGAATAACATAAAACAAATAAGAAATCAGAATCACCAACCCTTAATTACACAAAACTAAAACTTCTCCAAATGATCACATCTTAACCATGATCAACCCACATCAGGTTAAAACACTAAAGTAAAATGAATGATTCTAATATCCATATTTAGAGAATAGGGCTTCTTGAATATAAATAGAATAAGTTCATTGCACCACCAAAAAAAAAGACAAACTTATAACAACTATAAGAATAGAGATTAGGAAAATTTGAATATCTCCATCCCAACACAGAAAAAAATCTCAGACTGAGGATTCACACAACCCCAACACCTCCTGACTATGTGCTAGCTTCAACCTGAGACCTTTGGAAAGGTCTCTAGTGTCTAAAGTATCTCCTGTCTCATAATCAAAAATTATAATCCTCCAGAATCAATGCCTTATTTAGGAATATATTACATCAAAACTTCTCTAGATGAACTAAATAGCTAAAATGATGGAAAATCTTTGGATGGATATGACAATGTGACTTTGAATTCTTAAACCGACCACACAAATGGCACATAGATGAATGGTCTGACGAACTAGAAGCCAAAACCAATGAGGATAACTCCTTAGGAATAGTTTCCTCTATAATTATCTCCTTGAAATAAAGGGATCCTTCATGAATGATAGGAAGAACTAGATTTCCAACCACCAGCACTCTTGAGACCAACGAATTGAAGTGGTCTACATAATCCTCCATTGTCTACTGGACTTGTTGAAGAAACATGAGCAATTACCTCTTCATCATATTCACCTCCTCTAGAATATTCCATTGGATAAAAATAGACTTAAACTCATCCCACATCATCCCAAATTTCAATGAAGGTGGGGAGAGAAACTCCCATTCATCCAAAGGTGTACCTTCAAACAGACTACAAACAACATGTATCCTAACAGGCTTAAGAGCTCCCAAAACCCTAAAGACACGCTCTACCTCTTCAATCCACATAACTACCTCTAATGGACCATGATCACCATGGAGAATAAGAAATGAATAAGAAGGAAAAAAAACTAGGCATGACTCATTGACAACCTTGGAGACCCTTCTAGGTGACATTTTCTAATCAAAATGAAAGCACAAATAAAAACCTATATCAAATATGAACATTACCACAGGAAACACCATGAACCAAGATCAACTAACTCAAAAGCCACACCAATACAAATTCAAACAAATACAACCCTTTTTAAAACAATCATTTTCATTTACATTTGAAACCCACATTATTAAAAGTAAAAACCAACACACAAACAAAAACCCACATAATAAAATGAAAACCGATTTCCAAAACCTTCAAATTACGAAACCTCACCCATGGGATTCTATAAAACATCATATGTGTTTCCATCCATTCCACTCAAATCATCCATGAAAAAGTTTTCCCATGAACTTTCTGTAAATACCCTACACACATGGGACCTTTTATAGAGTGTACCAAGGGTCACATATCTCTTTCTTTTATCATATCCAAACATTAAATAAATTTTCAAACCGAACAATTTCTTATAAAACCCATTTTACCAATTTCAAAACCAATTGGAATAAACTAGTTTTCTTTTCAAAATACATTTTCATTTTAAAATACACCTTACCAATTTGAAACCAATCTAAACAAATAATTTTCATTCCAAAACCATTTCCATTTTCAAATTACATTCACACCAAGAAGAACCAGTCAGAGCACAACTTAAATCAATCCAACTGAATGAGGAAATAGAATTTATTCTTAACCTGACTACATGGTAGTGATCCATGAACCAAGTAAGTATCATCAAGTATGAGGAACTTTAACCATGTACTCAGACTCCACATGGGTCACTATTCCATGTGAAATCATGAAATAACACTGGCATTCTTCCATTGTCATCCCTCAATCAAAAACAAAAGTAGAACACTCAACCCCAGACTACCCCTGGTAACTCAAGTCTCATCATCAGTGGTGGTGATCAAGAACCAAACCATAACCTACATCCTGAGTCCTGATGGTTTGAATATCTATCAACCAAACACCCCAAATATAAAGAGTCACCTCTGATACCATTTTGTCATGAATGAACCTGATTCGACCCTGAAACGGTCACCTGAAATAGTCTGCGACATGTAACAAGGGAGTTCATGATCCCCACAAGTTGGAAACTAGTGACAGTCATTAGAAGAAAATAGGTGGGAATGATTTATACCATAAATAAAATACAAATAAAAAAAGATAAACAAAACAATGAAAAATAAAACTAGTAAAAAAACTTGTACATAGTTTCACAACAAAAGATTCCTCCATGTGAGTTCGTGGGTCACCACCAAACATAGAACCATGTTCGTTCCAAGTGAGATCCAACACTAGAGGAACCTAAAACTGAAAGGATGAATTAGTCATGAACATAAAAATTCTCCAAAGGAATTCCAAAGATAACCCACAGAATCCATGTATTTTCCCTTCCCAAAACAATCCATTAACACTGGTTTGAAAATAGAGATATAAGAATAGTTTTTTCTCATGTTGGTAAATACAACTACCAATAATTTTTAAATAAACACACACACACCACTTTTCCATTATCTAAATATGTGTTTACCATTTTAATAAATAAAATCCTTAAACAAGGGGATACTAGGCTATGTTGGAAATAAATAAACAGGAAAACAAAAAATAACTAGTAGATGCTGAAAATAGATTAGCAGTGTAAATAGAAAACTGAGGGAAGAGAAATAAAAAAAATAAAACATAGATAATAACCATAGGTGATCATAAACATCCCTCGAATACCCATGTATATACTTGGTTCGGAAACACATGTCGGCGTATGGTGAATCCCCTAAGTCTATAACCAACTGTCCGCCCTCAACTAGTCATTACAGTGGCTCATCCCACCTAGCCTATCTGTAATCTAGGGGTAACAACCTATCTAATCAGGGTTGATCAGAAACCATCACTTGATCCTCTAAAATATTCTAAGTAACCCATATTAAATATTAATAAACTATGTATGTGGTAGGCCCTCACATGCGTGACTTATCTTACCTATTGCCACCACACATGCCTACCCAAAACACAGACATCACATATATGATAACCCATAAAAGTGAAATCCTAATTAAGGTTTTCCACTATATACACATACATATATATATCACATCATATAAATTTCCAACTGGGCTATCATATCACTTTATCATTCAACCCTTTATTTAAAAACATGAAAAATTTCAAATAGGCCTTCAGATTTACACACGCAAATGTGATTCTTCCAAAAACACCTCAAAATCCATTTCCAAACAATGTGAAACCCCATTTCATTAATTATTTCCCAACGATATTTTAGGTTTCATGTTCCAATAAATTTTCATAAAATTATTTCTAAACATTAAATAAATACCCATTTTTTATAAAACATGTCAAACAACCCCTTAAGCCTAATAATTACCAAAATGGACTCCAAATACCACATAGGAATACATTTTAGGATTTCATTTAAACCCACCTTTTAAAATCACACCAAGGAACCAAAATTATTTAGAATCCAACAAACCATTCAAGAAACCGAGGACTAAGGAAACACCATTTTAAAGTGAGAAGTGCCAAAAAAATCCTTTAATTTCCCAATCCATTTTATTTTAAAACTAAGATAAAAATTCACAACACACTCAAAAATTCCAAACAGACTTCCATACCATTTTGAATCTAAGTATCTTTTCTAAATCACTAAATATTCCATAATTTCAAACATGATACTTGAAAACAATCTTCGAGAATTTTAATACAAAGAGACATTTGGGTATTAAGGGGGGGAAGATATATGGGGGTGATGTTTGTGAAATCCAGGTTCTAAAATTAAGTCCATCCATTTTCATTTGCGTGCTCACCCATGCGTGCCTCCTAAGAACACATGGGTGTACCCACATCAAATAGAACACCACCAATATCCAAGACATTTCCAAAAACAAATTTCTAAGAAACATTACACATTTTCTAACCAACACAATAAGATGTAAACAAGAACCAAGACTTAAGAAATTACTAATTTACACTCACAAAACCATTTAAAAATCAAAAAAAAATGATATTACAACAAAGAAAGTCCAAATATTTCACCAAATAACCAAATTACACTTAAATAAAATATGAAATGTTATCAAATAGTTAAAATGCACAGTTACTTAGGAATAACTCAAGATTCACTTTAAAACCTATTTTTAACAAAATCTATCAATTAAAAAATATCACAATAAGCTAAATAGATGTAAAAAAGAGGTGGGAATAAATTTTACAAATTTATTGATGGCATAAAGTATCAAATGAAATGTATTGTGAAGAAAGAACATTGAAACACCTACCTCAAACATAATGTTTTTTATGACAACTGGAAAAACTGACACTTCTCACCTACATGCACATGCATTTATACACACACACACACACACACACATATATATATATATATAAACCTATCTTTATTGCACATATTCCCCATTCCTTGAGGTAATATGTTCAAAGATGGCATATATATATATGTCTTACCCTATTCATGTACATGTATGAACTCTCGTCACCTGAAGTCCAAAACCACAACTGCGAGGTCCAACGCACACTATAAATATTACTGAGTAGTAGAAACCTAAAAAATTACTAAATTAAAATTAAATTTATGTAAAATAATTGAAAACCCTTACCAAATATAATGGAAGGTGGACTGAAATGGTTTGAAATGTGTTGACTTTATTAGTGGTTCCTGAAAGACGGACCATTGTCACCCTAAAATCCAGAGGAAATCATGTCATGCTCCAACCACTAAACCCTAGGGTTTTTTCAAACCCAAAACACCTTAAAAAAATTATAGAAATCCGCATAGACTAATCGGGGTAGGGGATAGGGTGAAACCAGAGGAAGGAGGGCCGCCGTTGGAGGAATCGTGTGCCAGAGAGGTACTACAAAATAAATAGTTTTTACCAACAGGGATATATCTGTTGGTAAAAGTGAATTATCTGTTGGGAAAACATTTTACCAACAAAAATTGTCTTGTCACTAAAATGTTGGTAAAAACTCGGTCGCTAAATATTATTGCGACAGATAAAATAGTTTTGTTGCAATTATAATAATACCAACAAATAATATATATGTTGGTCAAAATGTTTCGCAACAAATTTCATTGAAAAATTTATCTATTGTAAAATTATTATCTTTCATAACAAATACCATTAATTAATATTTGTTTATAATTTATATTTTAAAAAAGATAATATGTTTGGGTACTTCAATATTTATTTCAAAAAGTTTATATTATATTTATTAATTTATTATATATAATACATATGTTTTAATTATCATACTGAAAACGATTTTTACAATGTTCAATCTTAAAAAAATTAATCATATTAATAATAAAATTTAATAAAAAATGAATCAATACCAGTGGTTCCATTAACTACATACTCTACAAAATGAATCAATACATACATAATTGTATATTTATTATATAATAATTAAAAAATTAATTTATGTGAAATGCAAACAAAATGACAGCTTATTTGTATAAACATGTCCAGAAATCATTTAAAAACCTAACATCAAAAGAACAAGAAGCACCTAGGGAAGCTCAAAACAAGACAATAAAAAGCATGTCCGCCATGTTAACAAAATCAAATGAACCAGCAACAGACACAAAGGATCTAGCCCTACACAAAGGAACTGTCAACAGACTATCACAATAGTTCCATAAACACAAAATCTTCCCTAGCAATAGACCAAATCAATAGCCCCGTTATCACAAGCAACCCAACACCACACAAGCTGGAAAGGCCAAATTGAAGTGCCTGATAGGATCACAAGAAGTGGTAACCCTAAAAATGCATCAGAACCGGGGTGGCCTGTAGTACCACAAGGCCACCTGTCGGAAGGAGACTGCTCCAGAATATCCCTCACCCATCATAAATAAATAGTCAGCCTCCAAGACCATGAAACTAGAAAATTACCCCTGCATGCATCCTCCTGTAGAAAATCTAGAAAATAGAGTAGGAAACCATCATAAAAACAAGAATTAGTAACACAAAACAACATCATCAGATAAATGGTACATGCCTGAGATAGCCGTAGGTCAGATCAACCCTAGAAATAAACAGCAACCCCTATAACAGAACCACCACATGAAAGAGAATAAAATTAGAATGTAAATCATGAACCAACATTCAAACCATGCCTTCTAGATCAATAAAGCATGATAGGAGACACACAGAACACAAACTGTAAGAAAACCAAACCCAAAAATCGAGAACAAAAGGCTGAAAACCACCATCTTTTAAGATAAGAGTCTGGTAGGAAAGGACTAACACAGATCCAACCTCTTATTTAATTCAGAATTAGTGGACATACAAGATAGTAGCCTCATGTAGATATCTGATTCCATATGAAGGAAAAATGATTTGAAGAAAGAGGATGGGGAGTCAGGTGGTACAACATATTTGTAGGTGATGCATTGTAGATACATCAATACAACAGACATCAACTGCAAACAAATCAATAAAAATTAGAATAAAAAATTAAAACTGCAACATTGAAGTACTCAAAAACAATTCAAAACTAGAAGGGAAAGACACACAAAAATTTACTCACTCATGATATGTGCTAAAAAGTGTAAGACAAAGAATTGAAAAATTCAGCAAAACAAGTGAACTCAAAAATTAGTTCACATACAACATAATAGATCCTAGGAATAAAGGATTTACATTAATAAAATGGTATGGAATATCATGGAAAAGGTAACTACTTTGAATTGAATACGTTCTATATACATGTATATCAATAATTGATCAACTTAAAGTCATATTACACACCAATACCTAAGTGATCAAGAGGAATTATAGACTTCTAAAATAATTTAGTTGATAATAAAATACTATTCACCCTAGCACAAGATTATATGAACCTGGTCATTTTAAAAAAGTGTTTTTTCTTTTCATAATAATAACATGATGAAACATATACATATTCAATTCCCATTTCAATCAAAATTCCCATCATATATTTGTTAATCGTATAAAAAACATTTATCCGCATGAAATATAAGTTGAATGTCATAAATACTTATCATAATAATAAGTGTTATACATATTATTTAATATACATGCATCTCAATATGAAAAAAACAGACCATATAACAAAATGAACACAAGAAATAAGCATAAGTATTTTATGAGGTTTGCACAAATGGTTAAAAGAAACAAGAATAAAAAACAGGGAGTAGGTTGTTTGGATCCTTGAGAAAACAATCAACTCATCAGTGTTTATATTCATCCTCTCTTACAAACAAATAAAATAATTACAATAAGAAAAATAAAAGACATTAGAAGAGTAAAACCTTACTTTTCAAGGTAAATTTTTTTGTACAATACATGGGCCTTCGTTTGACATCACTTAATCAAATACATTACGACTAATCTATATATTTTTATATATAAATTGATCAAGGGCCTTCATTTGTTGCCAGTGTTAATTGTGGATTCATAGAGATTTGGTTGAGGCAAAAAGGCTGAACCAGCAATGCATTCCTACTGTCCTCCAGCCCCAAGGGTCACCATGGGTCTCCAATATAACAGATGATTAATAAGCTTCATTTTATAGTTAAATACTCCAACCATAGTGTGTCCACATCTCTACATTTACAGGTGGTGTATGGCCCATTACCTTGCGGGAAACACTTGAAGGTGCTGACAATACTTCAATTGAGTAAATATGATAGCCACATGTAACATGAGTTGAGGTACTGATGTTTCTATGAACTATATTAAGATAAAGTATTCATGAAAATCACTATTACTATAATAAATATAAAAGTGTTTTCAAACAAATCCATCTGCAGAGATATCTATTATAACTAGTTATTCAATACTAAAAGCCTACTTTAATATTATATCAGTACTAAAACTGATAAGACCAGTAATAAAACATTAGCATCTCAAAATGTAAAGACCAAAAAATTGAAGGGATAAAAAATACAACCAAATAAATGCAACTTAATCACAATGTAAAGGTAAGAATGAAACCCTTGATTCATTCCCATGAGAAGAATGAAATTGGCCAAAAAATCATATCCAAAAGCACAAGATGGTGGTTCATAGAAAAAAACAATAAATATAAATCTATTATCCAAATGCTATAATTTTAAATTACCACAATACTACTACATGAAAGCTAGAATGGAATCTACAACTGTTATATATAGTAGAGATTAGGGAAATGAAAGAAAAAAATGTGATGCAAGGAAATTCCTCCTGGTGGCTGCCAAGGTGCGAAGCTGGAGGCAAGGCAGTGAAGACATGACGCCGGAGGTAGAATCTCAGAGAGGCGTCACTATTGGGGTCGAAGGAGCAGTGGCAATAGAGGGATCCAGGGGAGTGGTGGTGATAGTAGGGTTGGGGTGCGATAACAATGAGGTCGAGTGGTGAGATGGCAGCACGGCACTGCGGAGTCGAGGGGAGCAGTAGGGTCAGAGGGTGGGGGAGAGGGTAGGGAAGCGACAATTGGCTGGATGTGGATCAGGGGAGTAGCGGTGGGATGGTTGGGGAGTGGCGCGAAAAATCGGAGCGCTAGGGCATAGTGTGATTGGGGATGGGGGCAGGCGTGTGGGTTTTTTTTGAGTGGTAGAATTTTCCATGTAATAAGAATATAATATTTCTAAAAATTTTAGATATAATCTTAAATTTTGGATCAATTATATTAATTTTATACTATTCAAAATCATTTAATTATATAATAATAAATTATTATTATTTTAATTAAACATATATGGATCTAATTTTATAATAAAATGATTCAATGATACTAAATTATTAATAAAAATATATATATAATTATTGATAAAAGATTTTTGACTATTGAAAAGTTTTTTATAATGAAATTTTTTATGGTAAAAACATTATTAGAAATAATAATTAATAACTATAGATTTACTTGTTAGAAAAAAAATGTTTGTATAGTTATGATAAAACAATAGATTTAATTGTTAGCAAAACATCTGTTGGTATTAAGTAATTAATAGAAACAGATATATTTGTTGGTAAAAATAATTGTTGGTATGTATAATTAACACTAAAAAAAGTTATTATCTATTGGAATTACTCATTTTTACTAACAATTATGTTATTTGTCACTAATTTTCTGTTGGTATAAGTCATTTTTTTGTAGTGAGGGGAGGCCTCTGGTGAGGGAGGGCGTCAGGAGAGGGTGTCGATGAGGGAGGCGGCTATAGGAGGAGGGTGCCATAGAGGGAGGTGTGGAAGGAGAGGGTTTCAGTGGGGGAGGCGTAGTAGGAGAGGGCTCCAGTGGGGGATTTGGGTCATGAGCAGGGAGAGCGACCAGGGAGGGCATTGTCGGGTGAGTCGGGTCGCGAGTAGGGCAGGGGGTTCTTTGCGCTGCGTGGAAGTAAAGGGGAAGGGTAATGGGAGAACCCAATTATGGATTAAAAAACAAAAAAATACTAAAACTAAAACTAATAATATTATTAATATTAATAACAATCTTAATAATAATATTAATAATAATCATAATAATATTATCATTATTATTATCATTATTATTCAAACTTCTTATAGTTTTATTTTATTCTTATTTGAATTTATTTTTTATTTTCTTTTTAGTATTTTTAGATGTGGATCAGGAAGCATGGTTTGGCCGCACGATCTATAGGGATGTCTTTCAACCATGCATAGGCAATAAACTCACCTGAGAGTTTTAAAATCCAAAAATTATACCTAGGTCTCAACCTAAACACGAAATAGAAATATCAAAGTCCAAGAAATGAATAAAATAAGTGTTTTTCGATGTTCAGGGTGTGATAGTTACTTTGGGTAACCATTATAATTCAAACTTTCTCATTATAAAGGTAGTTTTAGTATTCATTTTTAGGACGTGGGTTTCTATGAATGGAAAATTCAGGTATTAAACCTTTGATAACTCAAATGATTTTTTTACGGAGAAATTCATTTGAATGGGTGTATAATGTAACACCTTATTATTTTGGAGAATATTTTTTTTTAATTTATTTAATCTTTTCAATATGTTTCATTTGACCCAACGCTAAATATAGTTTTTTATATAAAATCACTATATTTGGTATGGATTATAAACAAAATAAATATTGAAACTTTTATAAATGTTATTGGAAATAATAAAAAAAATTTATTAAAGTGGAATATCAAAATTTACATTGGGTTAATTTTTGGTATATTATCGAGAAACATAATTTTTCGTGAATAGCGAAAAACAATGAATTTTAATTCAAAACATATTTCACTGAATTTAATTATATAGTGAAATTATACTTTAATTTATATTCTATTTATAATTAAATAAATTATAAATTAATTAATTCAATTTATTTCACATTAAAATTTTATATATAAACATTCCAAACTTTTGGACCTTTTCTCTTTAAAAATGTATCCTCTTGTTCCATTTGGAGGATTAATTTTAAATTTATTTAAAAATATTAAGGGATTTTAATTTGGATAAATGTATTGAATATTTTTAATAATCATAATTTATAATTTCTGAAAATTTCAACATATTTTATGAAAAAAAATAGTGATAGTGATTAAAATTAATTACAGTATTTAAGGTAAAAACGAGATTACTTAATGGTTAAACCTTTATATTAAGGTGAAAATAACCTAGAAACATGTCCAAAATCCAACAAATAGACATATTTAGGCCAATTAAACTCCCTTATATAAAATTAAAAATTAATGGAGGAATATTGTCTAAGGGATACCTCTCAAAAGTTTTTAACTTTTTATATTTACAAGAATTTCACTCCTCCATTTTAAATGGAAACTCAATCACCTCACTTATTCACTCCTCTCAATCTCTTTGGATTAGAAAAATGGTTCCCAAATATCCTCCCAACATTCCTCCCTTTATTCTAAAAGCCTCCATTTGGGAATAAATCTAACCAAGTAATCCATTTGGTGAAAACCCCGAGGAGTTACCCAAATAAGAGGTAATATCCTTCCACAAGATCTTTTGTTTTATTTTCATTCCCCACCATAATAAATCTTATTATTCCATTATTATATAATCTACCAAGTATAATGAATATTCTGATATGTTTTTATTATAAGGATTATACATAAACATGTACACACTTTTATAAAATGGGTATCAAACTTACCATTCATTTGTACGGTGGACTAGCACATCAAAAAACGATGTCGTTCATTTTTCCTTTACTTCATTTCATGGTTGGGAATTATGATTTAGATAATTTTTTGGATGTTATATATATGATATTTATTATTTATTTATTATTGTTTTATTATTATATAAAACATAACTTCTTTCTTTACATTTTGTGTAAATATGATAACTTTGTTTGTGGACGTATAGACTACCACCTCCTCAAAGAGATTTGATTCGTTCACACTTTTTATTGAATGTATTAAAGACAATTTTCATAAATTTCTATGACAAATATGAGATAATAATTCTTATATAATTATAGTATATATATATATATATATATATCATTTAATTTCATTTTTTTAAAAATGATAATTAAATGGAAACATTGTTCATGCATAAAAACAACTCGCCATATCCATAAATGGTAAATTTCATATTCTATTTATACCTTTTATAGATTATCCATAATATTTATTTAATTAATTTACATGATACTTATATCATGTTTTACATTCACTAAATAAGTAAATAATTGAATATGTAATAGTCTCAAGAATAATAATTCGAAAAATATACAAAAAATCATATATTAACCAAAATGTAACATTAATATGGAATAGTAAATAAATGGGTAATTTAATGTCATAATAAAATAATATATGATATTAGATATAATAATATGGTTATTTCGTAGATTTATAATAAACTTATATTAATTAAACAAGATATTTTAATGAGTATGATGAGAGTCAAGACATAAGTTATGGTTTTTCTCTTCCCAGTTTTATTTCTGTGAGATTTATGACTTATTAACCACTCATTTTTTGTGTATTTTATGTTTGAGATTTATCAAATCATTAATTAAATTTTTTCCCAATTTTATTTATTTGAGAAACATTTGATTTTATGCACTTATATTATTATGCAAGGTGTATACACTAATGTTTTCATGTCATACGATGAATATCGTTATTTTCCTAATATTTTAAGATTCATTTATTTCCATTTTCTTATATGGGGAGTAGGATTAGGTGTTTCTATGTGGTAATAATTTATTGCTACAATCTCACTGTTTATTAGAATTGTTTGTAATTATGCTTCCATAGGTGAAATATTATGATCCAAATCTCAGGAAATGTCATGGATTTTCATATCCTCTGGTTATTCATGACATCTTCCTGTAATATTTTCATTTATCCACTCTATAGTACTAAGATAATTAGGAAAGTGTTTTAAAAAAAATATGACTTTATCTCCCTTTTCTTTAAAAAATTTGTGTTCTTTCAAAACCATTTTTTCTTAAAAAAAATTTAAAAAATGTTTTACTATTCTTCTAAAATATTGAAAAGAAATTTCTAATCCTGTTTTACTTCTTAAACAAAAGGTTTTTTAGAAAGGAATATTCTTGTTGTTTTCTTATCCATTCAATTTTCTAAACTTTTTACAGCATGAATAGAATTTTCATCATGTATAGATCTATATGATTTCATGATCGTAATTCCTTTATAGTTTCTTTTTCATTTTTAGAAGATTAATTTTTTAATAAAAATGATTATATTACTATTCTGTACATTCATTTTTATGTGTCTCTCGATGAAATCATTTTTCAAAAAGTTTTGGTTCAAGAGGTGTTTTAAAATATTTTTAAAGCATCCTTTAATTTTTTTCAAATCTATTTTTAAATAAAAATATTTTCAAAAGAGTTTTATGTTTAGAAAGTGATTTAAATTATTATCATGATTAATTTATGTTTTTTCAAGGAATAAAGTTTTATAAATGTTTCCATATTTCTTTTATAGGTTTTTAAAGAAAAATATTTTCAATTTTTTTTAATCTTAATTTATATGTTTTCCAATAAAAAAATTTCAAAATGTTTTGAAGCTTCCTTTATAAATTTTCAAGAAAAAAGATATTCAAAATTTTTTTAAGTTACCTATATAATTTTTCAAATAAAAATGATTACAAAACTTTCTCAATCTTATTTTATTATTTTTTGAAAGAAAAAGGTTTTAAAAGGGTTTTCAAGCTTCTTTTATATGTTTTTTTCGGGAAAAAAATTTTCAAAATTTTTTCAAGCTTCATTTATATGTTTTCTAGGTTATTGTCAAAGAAATATTTTTAAAAAAAGTTTTATATTTTAAAAATTATTTTTTTCAAAGATGAAAGAATATTTTCCTCAATAAATTATTTTAATATATTTCTTAAAAATTACGTACCATCTGTTTTAATATATGTTGGTGTTAATCATGAATTTCCAGTATTTGATCTAAGATGTCCATTCATTTTCTTTCTCTGGACAGTTTATGTTTTTCAGGAATGAAATTTATGAAGACTATTTATCTTTTTTAATTTATATAGTTATGAAGCCCATTTATATTTCATGGGCTATATATTATTGAAACCCATTTAACTTTCACATAATATATGTTTATGAAACCCATTTCACTTTAATGGGTTATATACTTATGGAACATACTTATTTGCATGGGTTATGATTTGATGAATTGATTATGAAAGCGGTCACTTTTTCATATGTTATGATATTATTAAAAGTTTATGGTACCTATTTAATTTCATGGGTTATGATATGATGAATTTTTATGATAAGTGGAACACATATGTATCATTTCATTATGAAATGGGTGGGACCTATTTCACACTCCAATGAACTGGGTAATGATTTATATCTCATTATTTATAAATGGATAGAATGGGGAGTGAACTTGGCTCAGTAAGGGACTCTTTCTACTAATATGGTCTTGGGAATTAAATTTGACTACTAAGATGGTCATGGGAGTGAACAAGGGATACCAAGTTGGTATGGGGAGTAATCCCATACTACGAAGATGGCCTTATCAATTAGACTTGACAACAATGGAAATCCTTTTTTATCTTATGTGTCTTCCAAAAATTCTATATCATATTTCTATTTTATTCATTCTTAGATTATTCTATTGATTACCATATGATTCGTGTCATAATAACTGATAATCATTATTTTATGACTCTGGATTATGATCTGTTTTATGTAGGTTATGATGTTCTAATGTTATGATCATTTTCTTATACCATTATTCTCATGTTTTTCTTACATATCTCTTGGGTTAACCCCTAATAGTCATCTGAGATCACGACTTTCTTATGTTTCCTTTCCAAAAGTTATGAAGAGATGTTTTATATAGGATTAATAGTAGGGGAAGATATTTATGGGAGATATTGAAGATCTTTCCCCAAGATAAAAGATTATGTTTCCATGTTTCCAAATACACTAATCTATTATATACCTCGAGTGTGTAAGTCTATAATATACTGATTATTCATCTAAATTGATGTAATATCTATGTTTTTTAATCTTGGGTTGCTATAATTCAAGTGTTTCACAAGTGATAAGGGACTATTGTTTTCAAAAAATCATCTTTTAATGTTGTCCTTCCAGATCATTCTCTTCTATTTTTTTAAAAATAATTTTGTAATATTAATTACATGAACCTAAAATATTTATAATGTAAATTTTATTTTTATTTTTAACATTATTTAATTTGTTTTCAAAATTAATTTTTTTTACATGTCTTATTGGATTTTGTTTTTCTTCAAAAAAAATGAATGTTATATTTTTAACGTATATTATGACAATGAATTTTTATGCTGCTATAACCAATATTCGATTTCTATCATCCTTTTTAGGATTTATTATTTTATTCAATGAAAACCCTAGTTCCCTTTTTCTTGGTATTTTGGTTTTTAAAATGGGTTTTTAAAATAAAATAGTAATGTAAAATTCTATTTTTTCATATGGGTTCAAAACTATTTTTTAAAATATTTACTGATAAAAAGGTTCAAGAATAATTTTTTTTATTCATGATATGATACATGGTAATTATATAAATAACATTTTAGCCTTATATAGATTATAAAACTATTTTATCCCCATTATATCACATGGGTGATCCTAATAGATTTTATACAAAGGCTTGATCCCCATTACATCTCATGAAAAATGGGTGATCCCTAAACAAATTAAACTATTGGTTAAGCCCCATTATAGATCACTCATGATCCTAATATATATTATACATAATTTAATCCCCATTATATCCCTCTAATTAATTATGTAATGATTATATTAGCTTTTTACTATATGTTTACTCTAATTTAACAATTTTTGGAAGGGTTTATGAATATGGTGCTTTATTTTTTACAAAAAAATGATTTTAATTGTTTTTTATGGGTTTTAATTATTATATATGAGATAAAAGTTTTTTTCATGTGAAATTAATTTATGAAATTATATCAATTAAATCAGAGTAAAAGGTAATTAAATTCATTGGATTTTATTTTTTAAATTGGAATAATAGTTTCTTTATATCCCTTGCTAATATTTTTGTTCTCATCCCAAATTTCAAAATGAATCTCACTGAGTTTCTGGATGTTAAGGGAAATGGAGAAGTCAATTTTAATTTCTTTTAGATTTTCTATGAATAGAAATCAATATTTTTTTCAGATTTATATTATATTAAAATGCGAAACTAATTGGAAGGGTTAACTTTTTATTATATGGGTTTTTAAATGATTTATGACCTCATTCACTAAATTTATAAAAAAATATCCTGAAAAGGGTTAGAAATTGAATTATAGAATAAAACTCAATATTATATTATACTAATGGATGGGTCCTTCTTTAACAATTATATTTAGATTTAATATATATATTTTTGGATTAAATATAATATTTTTTCTAAAAAAATTGTTTTAAAGAGAAAAATGTTTCTCTATTATATTAATTAAAACAATACCTAATGAGTAATGATCTAAATTAAGTGTATAAATTATTAGTTAATAAGTATCAATATATATTCATAAATATTTTATTATTAATCACTTGTTTAATATAATATCCTTCTTTTCCTGAAAAATACATTTCTTGAAAACATGCTTGTTCGTCATGTCTACAGGTTTAATTTTCAATTATACTTTTTCACTTTAGTGAATTTATTTTTTTGAAAATGGATTCTAAATTTTTATTCATCATAATTTATATTATTTAGTAATTTAAACTTAATTTTTTCCACAATGAATAGTGAAGACAATAAAAATTAATTACTCTGATTAAGGTAATAATTAATTTATCTCGGGTTAAAAATATATAAGGGTTAAAATGATTGAAAAACGTATATAAAATCAGTTATATGTCCATATTACATTCTTATAATGTCTAAGGCTCAATAATGTTCCATTTTGGATACTTGTGGCATAAAAAAATTTGGGTAGAACTTTTTCATTTCAAATATTACAAGTGTTCCATTCACCTCATTTCTATAAGTTCATCCTCTCTCATCTCCACTTCACACCTTCAACACCATTTGTCTCAGCCAGTACCTACCCAAATATATTACTTATTCACATAAAAAAACCTAGAATCATATTTTGATCATAAATCCATCCAAAAAATTCTATTGGTGCTTACCTAATTTGGTTTTCGGAAGAATATATATCATGATTAACCGAGCGTCATTATTTTATTTATTATTCAACCACTTAAAATATTTTCCAATTATTATTTTGTAATACAAAAATTATACACCATATAATAACATATTATTGTTTTTAATGGAATGACATATATAAAGGTCAAGTCTTAACATACATAGATATTACATCATTTTAGATGAATATTTAAAACATTATAAAAACACATGCCTGGGGACCATAATAGTTTAGTGCCTTTAGAAACATGGAACAAAATTAGATCACTTAGGGAATGAGATATTATGTTTCCCAAAATGATATTCCCCATTAGTACTTCTACCTAAAACCTTTCTTCATAACCTGGGGAAAAGAAATATAAGAAAGGGGTGAGATCAGATGCTCAGTAAGGGTAAAAAATGGATATTTGTAAGTATAACATGAGAATGAGCGGATGAGAAGATGATAATATCATTATAATATCATACCCTATATATCAAAGATCTTAAAAAAGAAACATGGTATAAAGATTTCTAGTTCATAATACATTAATCACAAAGGAATCAATAGCATAATACATAAAATCATAAAATAGGAATAAGACATAGAATTATGGAATACACATCATCTTATATCATTTTAAACATGTATAAGTAGAAACATGTTAAATAATTTAGTTAAGGACATGAAATCAGGAACTCTCATAAACATATTTATATGCAACAAGTTCCATGCATAATATTGTGAACATGTAATTCTGTTCAAATATGACATTGTGAAAATGTGATCGGGCTCATGAATAAACTTATGGACATGAAACCAAGTCCATTTAAAACATTAATAAAATATAATCAGGTTTAAACATAAAATTTTGAACACTTAATACAGTTCATTTATAAAATTTCTAACATGTAATAAGTTTCATAACTAAACTTATGTAAATCTATCCAGGTCCATGAATAACATTTTGAACATGTAATATGGTTCACACATAACATTTTGACCATATAATCAGCTTCATTCCTAACTTTTTCAACTTGTAATCAGGTTGACACAAAACATATATACTCATGATTCATCCATCATTTCCCAATACATTTGAGGGAGGTATAGGTCTCAACCATCACATAATAAAATCATACATCCATTTGCCTTAGGATTAAAAAAATAGTCATATCATAACCTATGAAATGGAATGGGTATAATAAGAATTTCAACATATCATTACCTATATAAAATAGATATGGATTATAATAACTTCATCAAATAATTACCCATTAAAGGAATTAGTTTTTAAAATCACATAACCCCTAGAAGAGAAATGTGTGTCATAAAAAGGATTTTATCCCAACATAAACCATTAAAGGAAGAATATGAATGGAATTATTGGATTATATCACCAGTATATAATAAACAATAACAAATTATTTCATATTATATGGATAATGATTTCTAGGGATCTCATGGAATATATTTTATAGAAAATTGTCTTTATTTGAAAATACCTTTCATAAAAACATTTTATAAACACTTTTTTTATGAAGAAATATTTAAAATTTCATTTAAAACATTTCATGAGAAAGAAAAATTCATCTTTGAAAACTTATTTTTAAATCATAAATCATTTAAAACATTTTTCTTTGAAAATAACCTTGAAAACATATAAACGAATATCAAAAATATTTTAAAAAAACTTTATTTGAATTTTACTTTGAAAACATACAAATGAAGCATCAGAAAATTGTGAGAACCTTTTATTTGAAATTAAATTTGAAAAAATAGAAAGTATTCTTAAAAAAATTCACACCCCTTATAAAAAACATGTTTTTGGAAGAACATATATTTCTTACTAAAATAATAAATAAAGATTAATTTATATTAAAAACACTATATTAATAATATGAAGTATAAAAGAGTAGAAAATGGTAGCATTAAAATAAGATTTCATGAATTATCAATGCTTAAGATAATTTTTGATATTTCTTAATAGATGGATAATATGATTTAATTAATGGAAGCATAAGAATAAACAATGTAGAAAATGATTAGATTTCAGTAATAAATTTCTTCCACTATGTTGACATTGAATCATGATCCACATGAAATAATAACATTACATAAAGCATAAAATATCATTTAAATAATTAGGTTCATGATATAGCATGTAAAAGGGTAGATTGTACACCCTGTATAAAAATATAGGTGGATAACATGGCATGTGTCTCAAAGAAGTAAAATTGAGACAACTCTACTTTACTGATTTGTTAACATTTGAATCATAAAACCAATTAAATAGAGATAATAAAATTAATATATAAATAACCATAAATTTTTTTATATTAATCATATAAAAAATTCATGTGAATTATATTCACCACATAAAATAAATTAGTGGTTAATAATTCATTAGTCTCATAGAAATAAAAGTGATATTATAAAACCCTTACTTTTAGTCTTGACTTTATTCGTACATATTGAAACATCTTGTATAATAAATATAAGTTTTTTATAAATATACAAAAAAATGTTATCTAATACCATATATAATATTTTATGACTTTATATTACCTATTTTTTAATAACTCAATGTTAACGTTACATTTTGGGTAATGCTAGCTTTGTTTTTTTTTATATGTTTTGATTATTATTATTGTTCCTCTTACATAGATCATGATTTAATTATTTATATAATTTTAAACATAATATAAATATCATATATATTTAGTATATAAATATTTATAATAATATATAAATATTGTAAATAGAAAATGAAATACATTGTTCATGGAGACAATAGACCGTACATACACATAAATGTTGTTTCCATTTTATTGTCATTTTGAATGAAATAATGTAAATAGAATATATGTATATATGTATATTATATAATTAATTTATAATTATTATGTCATATTTATAATATATGTTTACTAAAAAAAATTAATACATTCCATGTAAAGTGTGAAAGAATCGCATCACTTTGAGGGGGTGGTAGTCCACACGTCCACAAACAATGTTATCATATTTATAAAAAATGAAAAGAAGAAAGTTATATGTTATATAATAATTAAAAAATAATAAATATTTAATAAATATAATATATATCAAATATAAACTATTTTTCTATCATAATTCTCGTCCATGTGAGGTGGTAAACGAAAAATGAACGACAATGTTTCATGCGGCGGTAGTCTACCATTTACACGAACAATAAATTTATTACCCATTTGATATAAGTGTGTGAAGTTTTAGGTAGAAACCCTACCATTGTAACATGTAAGAATATTTAGAATACTAATTTTATTATATATGAATTTAATGTGAATAATTGAATGGTTTTAGAAATAAATAAAAATATAGTGATCATTGAAGAAAGTTTACACTTTTTCGGGTTACACCTTTTCGTTTTAACCAAAGTACTTCTTATGATTTCTTTCTACACAAAGTAAGTATTATAGGTTGAGGTAATTTATGTTTGAAGATTTTTTGGGTTGGGTTTTTTTTAACTATATCGGATTGAAATGTGTGTGTAAGGGGAAGATTGAATGCCTTTTTATAGAGGAGGGTTTGCATTCTCATAAATTCCAATAGTTAATACTTTTGGGAGGTATACATTACTTCATATGCTTAAAAAGTTTAAGAATAAGGGATAAAAGGTGAATTATAGTCTATCAAAACCTCCACCACCCAAAAATATGTTCATTTTTGTAACGCCCTGACCCTAGATACCCAGAGTCGGTGCATTATTACATAACATTGGCATGATCACAAAGGGTCAAGTCTCGAAAGACCGATTAGTTTAGTAGTCTTGGAAACACTAGATATATTCATAAATCTTACATTACATCATAAGGTAAAAAAACTACTACAACATCTTGTCTTCATATCCCCTCATACTTTCCCAGTAGGTCATTCATAAATTACATCTTCACATCCTAGGAAAAATAAAACATTGAAAGGGGTGAGCTCAGATTCTCAGTAAGGATAATAATATAGCAGAAGCTTTCATAGATAAGCATAAACACTTAAAGCAATTTATAACTAAAACAAAAGCCTTTTAAACTTGAACTTCAGCATAATATGGAAAAGATAAAATGAAATAATGCCATTTACTTATTCACATGGATATTCTACTAGTCGAACAATCACATGAAATATCAATAACCACTTTCATAATGATGGAATGCATAATTCCAGACTTTCATAACCACATATCCAAGGCCTCATGCCAAGACTACAAATAAGATTTTGCCAAGGCCTTGTTCCAAGACACTAGTTTGTCTCATGAGACCTACCGATGCATCGAGCAGTTATAGCGGGCTCCACCCGTCACTTACTAAGTCCAATGCATTCCTCATATGAAAAGTTTTAAACATAATATAAACATTCGTATTAAAACTAGCATACGAAGTGTCAATACTTTATCCACAAACCATGAATGGTATAAAAATAGCACATCCAAAGTCAAACATAACTCATTCGATACAATATGGAAGATTTTATTGTATCATATTAACCTCAATCGATAATAATGAAGGATATTGACATAGATGAAAATAATCATCAAAACTATTTGAGAGAAATATCCCCCTTTTTCTTGAAATCATTTAAAAGTCACACTATTTGTCAAGAATCCATTTAAAAATAGATTTTTGAATCAAAGTTTCCCATACCACTTTGAAACTTTTAAAAGGAGTTTTAATTTTAAAACTTTAATGTCTATATAAATAAATCCTTAAAACCATTTTTTTTAAAACATGGACATTAATGAGCAAGATTTAGAATAATAAGTCTTTAAAACATTTAAAAATGGTATTTTAGTTAGAGTTTCTAACCAAAAGAGAGACACTTGAATACAAATAATTGAGGTAATCAAAACAATTTAATATAATGAGAATAAAGGGATTCATGATATACTCTGTCAAAGTACATTATATACACCACAAATAAGTGATTTGGTGTATAAAAATAAAGAAGTCTCAATGGAATGTAAATTGAGATGAAATCTCTCATAAAGGCTCTATCCTTAGGTTAACGATAAATCAACGACATAGTTATGTGTGAAAAATATAAATACACTAAATATGATTAGATATTCAGTGTAAAACAATCAAATGACATTCACACATAATCTTATAAAAACAAAACCAATGAATTGGATGTTTAACTCAACAAATGGAGAATGAGTTAAAATTACTCTTATCAAATTCATATCGATGACTTGAGAAATTATCAATGGAGTGATTATGTGTATCCAAAGTATATCCACAGAAAAGGGGAGTGGAAATTCTAACATAAGCAAATGAATAGTGATTCCACACATAATCTGGGAGTAAAATAATCAATGAAGTTTGCGTAAAGCTGAATAAATGTAAAATAAGAGGGGTGAGGGGCACCTTTGGAAAAGCTAAATCTATTATTTTATAATAAATTCATATTCAGTTTATAATGGCTCCAAAGTGTATTATTTAAAGGTTAAGTTGGGGATGGGTCGAAAATCACTCAACCAATAGAACTTAGACAGGTTTGGGTCATTATATTATTCTTATCTTTAAGTATTAACTCTTAGTTAATTAGTTTCACTTTTACAATGTCTCTTTGTATTTTTATATTATATGGTTAATAAACTTACTATATACATCCAAGAGACCCCCAATTGGTCCATTAATGATACACATATCATGATATAAGTCTCTTGGCCAAACCTTAGATTTTTAGGAATTGAATATTAATTAATAATATAATATTTGTTTTAAAAACTCTTTTATGTCAATTTTGACACTATTCAATAATTGATTTTTTTAAAAAAAATCATAACAAAATTATTACTTCAAATAAAGTTAATTAAATCAATCCTAACATGTCATATTAACCTATAAAATTAGTGGAATTCATAAAAAATATCAAATTACATTTATTTTGATATTTATAATATCAATTATTTTAATATTTCATTAATTAGGTAATTACTGCATCACCATTGTGTCATAAATAAATTAAATTATTTAATGTCTAAAAATTATAAATAAAATATCATTATGTAGTAAATAGTTCTATATTTCTAATGAATAATTAAAATAGAATTTATCTTATGTATAACCCTATATTAAAAATGTTTTAGTAACTAAACTTTGATTTTAACTCTTTTAACTCTTCTTTGAATTAAAAAATAATAAATGTCCTAATCTAATACAAGTGGACCTAAATGATAATATTTTACTCCTAAGGTTGTTTTTGGTCGCGATACACTTGTCTAATAGAATTAGGACATGTGTTAGGATAATATTAATATCATTTTTACCCTCAATTACCTTATTTATTTTTAACCGTGGTAAATAAAAGTAAAAAGTTACTATTCACCAAAAATTATTTTCATCTCATTGAACCACATTTTACTCCTTGATATTAATCATGTCTCTCGGATTTTCGAAATTCCACTCACAGAAGCGGTAAAATTAAGTTTTATGAAAAATTCAGTTTTTTAACTACCACTTAGTGGTTTCACTATTTATCAAAAAATGAAAGTTTCCAGAAAAATACCAAAAATTAGGCCTAATCTATATTTGATATTATGAATTAAAAAATGATGTCTATTTTAACAAATTCAAAACATATCAGTTTCATTAATTAATTTAAAAATTAATTCCCGTCGTCAAAACAAATAGCTTGTTTTTAAGAGATAATAACTATCAAAAGACTGACACTTGTTTATGTCTGGTTTAAATTTGAAATTACATCCAATGACCAACATTGTATTAAATGGTAAAACTATATTCTAAATATAATTTAAAACCACTCAAATTAATAATTTATCACTATTATTTATTTCGATTAAAAAAGTTGTTTTTAATTAAAATTTAGGAATTTTCACTATTCATCAAAATATGAAAGTTATCTGAAAAGTACCAAAATTTCACCCTAGGCTAATTTCGATATTCCGAATCCAAAAATGAAGTCCATTTTGAAAGATAAAATGTATAAAATTTCAAAAAGTAGGTATTACTATTCATAACTGCTGGTTTGATTGGTTGTGGTGTGTTAGAACTTGAAGTTGTGTACAACACACGCTACTATATTATTCAGAGAGAAGCGTACCGTGGAAGCTTGGGGTGTTACAGTATCCCCTCCTTCAATAAATTTCTTCCTCACAATTTTTAAAATTGGGCTTCGGAATATAATGGAACGTCCCACATCGGAAAAAGAGTCAATAAAACTATCACTTTAAAAGAAAGAAAGAGAAGTACAAAGGTCACCCGAGATAACCCATACTAGGATTCCATGTAGGAAAAAATGGATATGGACGATAAACTAAGTGTTAAGTTCTGATGGAGAGGGATAGAAAACATGATCAGGAGAAATTTAAAAATAATAAAATCACAAACTTGTGTTGGGACAAACGGTCATTAGTCTCCCAGTAGGAAAAGTAAACAGACAACATTTTTTGTTTTAAGTTACATTACCTAAGGACGAGGAATTAATTTAGGATATTGACTAAGAATATAAAGAGATATACTTACTTTTTACGTAGAGTTTCATTCTTTAATAAATTTTTACCACTAACTCATTTTTTTTGAACAATGAGTATTCAAGAAGACATGGTCACAAGGGAAGAGCTAGAATAAACTTCTATAGAAATACATGATTCATGTAGGATAAACTATATATTTACCTTGTCTTTAGAGATTAATCAAAACCAAAATGGTTAGTATAATATCTGATGACCCCCCAAATGGATATTCCATTAGATAAAAAAAACACTAATCTTAATTTCTAAAATTAATCCATCAATACCCCAAAGTTAAATAAATACCGTTCAATAATCAATTGTCCTTAAAATCCTTCAATATAATCCAAACTAATATTGAAACTCAAAATTTATAAGAATGTAGTCTTCCACGTTAAATTGTATCTCCAAATGACATTAATTACTCTTAAAGTCACATACTTAGAAGTAATTAACCAAATCATTTCCATAAACAACCAAAATCACTATAAATCCACAATAAAAACATAGATAGAAATCCACCATTACACCTCAAATGAAATCCCATACTATTCTATTTTCTATACAACAAAGTGAAAAACTTCCAAAATAACATTTATCACTTAATTACCAAATAATTTTCCTATACTAAGGGTATTAATTTGATAATACATAAGATCCCAAATAAAATTATTAATGATCAATAAAATCATTTAACTAAAAATAATAGTCACACTAACCAGGGACTTCACGTAGTCCAGTGGTAGGCGATAAATCCCAATCGCACTTTGGTTGTGGGTTTGATTCCCACAGCTTTGTCCGACGCGATGGGTTGTCACACGGTCTTCGTGTTGTCCTTTTTCAAAAACTATATTTTACAACATTACCAAAATGAGATAAATTCCTCAAAATAACCATAACATAATTTAACCACAAATGTTATCTCATACCTTGAATTTTCATCCCAAATTATAATAACTTGTAATTGCCTCAAACCCAATGATCATATAAAACCAAATGGTTATTTATAACTTTATCCACAAGAGAAAAGATAATTCTTCATAAAATATCATTCTCACATGGAAAATTGTAGGGTTACAAATACAAGAGAAAATTATTCCAAAGTAAACCCATCAACAAGGTGAACTAATAATTTTTAAACATTTATCCAACCATTTATTTCCACATAGCTTCTTCTTTGTCCAAGAAAATATCCTATAGAATAGGGAATTCACTCGGGTAATGGAAAGGTCCCCTATATTTACAGAAAATGACTGTAAATGGACTCTTGGGACCATTTTTATCTTTTTCTATAGTACTCTTCATTTTTCTTCGGCAATTCTTCACTTTATGTCCTTCATTCCCGCACGTAAAGCATTTCTTTGTCCCATTGAGACACTTTCCTGGGTGTCTCCTTCCACATTTCCTGCATGATGGAAATTGAGGATTCCTTTCTCCATGGTCTCCACTATTGGAGCTCTTATCATTCATCACCTTTCTCTTCTTTGTTGATTCCGGGAATTGGTTAATATATATATTTTTGATCATATTTTTGGAAAATTGATTTGGCATAAAGATAATATCTTTTACGTCTATCAACATTCCATTTTGTTGCTCATTTCCACCACCGTTCCCACCTTGTACATCATTCTCAAAGTCACTATGACTTCCTTGGAATCCACCCATTGACTAAAACCAGAAAGCATTGTGTGATTAACAGTAGTCATAAAATCATTTAGAGATTAACATGTCACCATATTCTCAATTTGAAACACATTAGGATTAACTAAGGTCATTTACTCTCATCTTATATATTTAATAATTCAAATCGGTTAGTAAAGAAAATGTAAATTATCCTAAGCATATCCCCTGGGAGTGTTGTAACCAAAAGTGGAGCAAGGCCTGTTGTCGTACACCAGTTCACGTTTGAGTCTAGATCAAAGCATTGTTTTCAGGTTTTACCCCTAGGTACATATGTTCCAGATCCTCCTCTACCTGCTCGTATCCAGACAGGGATGTATTGCTCGAAAAACTCACAAAATCTCTACAATACCAAAATTCTAAGAAGTTATTCTATACTAATCCTCAAAGTTCATCTTAGGTCTACGTGCTCTAATTAGAGTTTATCTAAATCTAGCTTCCAAGGTTTCTACTAAAATTCCTCTGATACCAACTGTAACGCCTGAAACCTAGATACCCAGATTCGGTGCATTATTACATTACATTGGAATGATCAGAAAGGATCAAGTCTCAAAAGACCAATTAGTTTAGTAGTTTTGGAAACACTAGATATATTCATAAATCTTACATTACATCATAAGGTAAAAAAACTACAACAACATCTTGTCTTCATATCCCCTCATACTATCCATATAGGTCATTCATAAATTACTTCTTCACATCTTAGGAAAAATAGAACATTGAAAGGGGTGAGCTCAGATTCTCATTAAGGATAACAATATAGCATAAGCTTTTATAGATAAGCATAAACACTTAAAGTAATTTATAACTAAAACAAAACCCATTTAAACTTGAACTTCAGTATAATATGGAAAAGATAAAATGAAATAATGTCATTTACTTATTCACATGGATATTCTACTAGTCAAACAATCACATTAAATATCAATAACCACTTTCATAATGATGGAATGCATAATGCCATACTATCATAACCACATAGCCAAGGCCTCATGCCAAGACTACAAATAATATTTTTCCAAGGCCTTGTTCCAAGACACTATTTTGTCTCATGAGACCTAACGATGCATCGAGGAGCTATAGAAAGCTCCACCCGTCACTTACTAAGTCTAATGCATTTCTCATATGAAAAGTTTTAAACATAACATAAACATTCGTATTAAAACTAGCATACAAAATGTCAATACTTTATCCACAAACCATGAATGGTATAAAAATAGCACATCCACAGTCAAACATAACTCATTCGATACAATATGGAAGATTGTATTGTATCATATTAACCTCAATCGAGAATAATGAAGGATATTGACATAGATGAAAATAATCATCAAAACTATTTGAGAGAAATATCCCCCTTTTTCTTGAAATCATTTAAAAGTCACACTATTTGTCAAGAAGCCATTTAAAAATAGATTTTTGAATCAAAGTGTCCCATACCACTTTGAAACTTTTAAAAGGATTTTTAATTTTAAAACTTTAATGTCCATATAAATAAATCCTTAAAACCATTTTTTTAAAACATGGACATTAATGAGCAAGATTTAGAAGAATAAGTCTTTAAAACATTTAAAAATGGTATTTTAGTTAGAGTTTCTAACCAAAAGAGAGACACTTGAATAAAAATAATTGAGGTAATAAAAACATTTTAATATCATGAGAATAAAGTTATTCATGATATATTGTGTCAAAGTACATTATATACACCACATATAAGTGATTTGGTGTATAACAATAAAGAAGTCTCAATGGAATGTAAATTGAGATGAAATCTCTCATAAAGGTCGTATCCTTAGGTTAAAGATAAATCAACGACATAGTTATGTGTGAAAAATATAAATACACTAAATATGATTGGATATTCAGTGTAAAACAATCAAATGACATTCACACATAATCTTATAAAAACAACACCAATGAATTGGATGTTTAACTCAACAAATAGAGAATGAGTTAAAATTACTCTTATCAAATTCATATCGATGACTTGAGAAATTATCAATGGAGTGATTATGTGTATCCAAAGTATATCCACAGAAAAGGGGAGTGGAAATTATGACATAAGAAAATGAATAGTGATTCCACACATAATCTCGAAGTAAAATAATCAATGAAGTTTGCGTAAAGCTGAATAAATGGAAATTGAAATTTCAAATTCCCTTATCGATTTGGTAACTTAAGAAACATACACCCATGAAAGAAGGATAATTCAATGATGATGTAAATATCCATAAATTAAAGTATATTACACAATGAATACAGTCATGGGCAGTACACACACCACATGCAATAAATAAGTGGTGAACAATGGAATTCTCACGGAATTAAGAGTGAGATAAGAAACCCCTTACTTTGTACTTTTTCCTTGGTCGATGGTAGGTTAACCTCCTGTATAATGGTGAAATAATTGTTATTGAATTATTCAAGAATAATTTAATTTAATATGATATCATATATGATCTTTTAACATTGATTTGTTAATAATATCTTAGTATTATCATCATTTCGGGTGTTAACTTACTCGTTTTCCTTTATATTCTTTGTTACGTAAGCCATGTTTGTCATGGATAGGTTGTATCTTATTCATATACAGAATTATATCAAGTCCTTAAACATTATTTTTAAATCATCAAATGATAATTATACTTGAATGGATACGATGAAGAATGAATCTCATCGCTTTCGTGGAGACGGTAGTCCGTACGTACGTACGAGCGACAATATCATTCTTTTGATGTTAAAATAATATATAATTGGATGGTATATCATATAGAAATAATAATTATCATGTTATATTTATTATTTAAATTAATTACACATCATTATTATACCCATCCAAATAATAATTTATTGAATAACAATTACACCACGACGTGGAGACGGTAAGCCGTACGTACGCACGTATGGTGACATGTTACTCAAAGGATGGATAAAATACTGAAATATGGTTGTAAAATGTTTATAATAACATAAAAGTATATATAATATACTGGATTTATTATTTTATGATGGTAATAACAAAGAAATAAGAAGTGGAAGAAGAAAGGAACTTGAAAAAGGGTGGTGAAATCATTACCTCTTCTTTGGGTTCTTCCTTTTGATTTGATCAAAAGGGCTCCTTAAGTTGGATTTCTGACTAAATTAAGGACTCTAGGATGAAGTGAGGGAAGTTGAGAGAGTATTTGGGCAGGGGTTGGCTGAACCAAAAGGCTTTGAAGGTGTTAATTAGTAGAAAGGGGAGTTCCCTTTTATAAGAGGGGTGAGGGGCACCTTTGGAAAAGCTAAAACTATTATTTTATAATAAATTCATATTCGGTTTCTAATGGCTCCAAAGTGTATTATTTAAAGGTTAAGGTGGGGATGGTTCTAAAATCACTCAACCAATAGAACTTAGGCAGGTTTGGGTCATTATATTAATCTTATCTTTAATTATTAACTCTTAGTTAATTAGTTTCACTTTTACAATGTCTCTTTGTATTTTTATATTATATGGTTAATAAACTTACTATATACATCCAATAGACCCCCAATTGGTCCATTAATAATACACCTATCATGATATAAGTCTCTAGGTAGAACCTTAGATTTTTAGGAATTGAATATAAATTAATAATATAATATTTGTTTTTAAAACTCTTTTATGTCAATTTTGACACTATTCAATAATTGATTTTTTTAAAACTCATAACAGAATTATTACTTCAAATAAAGTTAATTAAATCAATCCTAACATGTCATATTAACCTAGAAAATTAGTGGAATTCATAAAAAGTATCAAATTACATTTATTCTTATAATTATAATATCAATTATTTTAATATTTCATTAATTAGGTAATTAATGCATCACCATTGTGTCATAAATAAATTAAATTATTTAATGTTTAAAAATTATAAATAAAATACCATTATGTAGTAATTTTTTTTATATTTCTAATGAATATTTACAATCGAATTTATCTTATGTATAACCCTATATTAAAAATGTTTTAGTAAATAAACTTTGATTTTAACTCTTTTAACTCTTCTTTGAATTAAATAATAATAAATGTCCTAATCTAATAAAAGTGGACCTAAATTATAATATTTTACTCCTAAGGTTGTTTTTGTTCGAGTTAAACTTGTCCAATAGAATTAGGACATGTGTTAGGGTAATATTAATATCATTTTTACCCCCAATTACCCTATTTACTTTTAACCGTGGTAAATAAAAGTAAAAAGTTACAATTCACCAAAAATTATTTTCATCTCATTGAACCACATTTTACTCCTTGATATTAACCATGTCTCTCGGATTTTCGAACTTCCACTCACAGAAGCAGTAAAATTAAGTTTTATGAAAAATTCAGTTTATTAACTACCACTTAGTGGTTTCACTATTCATCAAAAAATGAAAGTTTCCAGAATAATACCAAAAATTAGGCCTAAGCTATATATGATATTTTGAATTCAAAAATGATTTCTATTTTGCCAAATTCAAAAAATATCAGTTGCATTAATTAATTTAAAAATTAATTCCCGTCGTCAAAACAAATAGCGTGTTTTTAAGAGATAATAACTATGAAAAGAGTGACACTTGTTTATGTCTGGTTTAAATGTGAAATTACATCCAATGACCAACATTGTATGAAATGGTAAAAATATATTCTAAATATACTTTAAAACCACTCAAATTAATAATTTATCACTATTAGTTATTTCGATTAAAAAAGTTGTTTTTAATTAAAATTTAGTAATTTTCACTATTCATAAAAATATTAAAGTTATCCGAAAAGTACCAAAATTTCACCCTAGGATAATTTCGATATTACAAATCCAAAAATAAAGTCCATTTTGAAAGATAAAATGTATAAAATTTCAAAAAGTTGGTATTATTATTCATAACGGCTGGTTTGATTGGTTGTGGTGTGTTATAACTTGAAGTTGTGTACAACACACGCTACTGTATTATTCAGAGAGAAGCGTACCGTGGAAGCTTGGGGTGTTACATTCTCCCCTCCTTCAATAAATTTCCTCCTCGCAATTTTTAAAATTGGGCTTGAAAATATAATGGAAATTCCCACATCAGAAAAAGAGTCAATAAAGCTATCACTTTAAAAGAAAGAAAGAGAAGTACAAAGGTCACTCGAGATAACCCATACTAGGATTCCATGTAGGAAAACATGGATATGGATGATAAACTAAGTGTTAAGTTCTGATAGAGAGGGATAGAAAACATGATCAGGAGAAAGTTAACAATAATAAAATCACAAACTTGTGTTGGGACAAACGGTCATTAGTCTCCCAGTAAGAAAAGTAAACAGACAACATTTTTTGTTTTAAGTTACATTACATAAGGATGAAGAATTCATTTATGATATTGACTAAGAACATAAAGAGATATACTTACTTTTTACGTAGAGTTTCATTCTATAATAAATTTTTACCACTAACTCATTTTTTTTGAACAATAATTATTCAAGAAGACTTGGTCACAATGAAAGAGATAGAATAAACTTCTATAGAAATACATGATTCACGTATGATAAACTATATATTTACCTTATCTTTAGAGATTAATCAAAACCAAAATGGTTAGTATAATATCTTATGACCCCCCAAATGGATATTCCATTAGAGAAAAAAACACTAATCTTAATTTCTAAAATTAAACCATCAATACCCCAAAGTTAAATAAATACCATTCAATAATAAATTGTCCTTAAAATCCTTCAATATATTCCAAACTAATATTGAAACACAAAATTTATAAGAATGTAGTCTTCCACGTTAAATTGTATCTCCAAATGACATTAATTACTCTTAAAGTCACATACTTAGAAGTAATTAACCTAATCATTTCCATAAATAACCCAAATCACTATAAATCCAAAATAAAAACATAGATAAAAATCCACCATTACTCCTCAAATGAAATCCCATACTATTCTATTTTCCATACAACAAAGCGAACAACTTCCAAAATAACATTTATCACTTAATTACCAAATCATTTTCCTATACTAAGGGTATTAATTTGATAAGACATAAGATCCCAAATAAAATTATTAATGATCAATAAAATCATTTAACTAAATATAATAGTCACACTAACCAGGGACTTCACGTAGTCCAGTGGTAAGCGATAAATCCCAATCGCACTTTGGTTGTGGGTTCGATTCCCACAGCTTTGTCCGACACGACGGGTTGTCACACGGTCTGCGTGTTGTCCTTTTTCAAAAACTATATTTTACAACATTACCAAAATGAGATAAATTCCTCAAAATAACCATAACATAATTTAACCACAAAAGTTATCTCATATCTTGAATTTTCATCCCAAATTATAATAACTTGTAATTTCCTCAAACCCAATGATCATATAAAACCAAATGGTTATTTATAACTTTATCCACAAGAGAAATGATAATTTTTCATAAAATATCATTCTCACATGGAAAACTGTAGGGTTACAAATACAAGAGAAAATTATTCCAAAGTAAACCCATCAACAAGGTGCACTAATAATTTTTAACCATTTCTCCAACCATTTATTTCCACATAGCTTCTTCTTTGTCCAAGAAAATAACCTATAGAATAAGTAATTCAGTCGGGTAATGGCCAGGTCCCCTAAATTTACGGCAAATGACTGTAAATAGACTCTTGGGACCATTTTTATCTTCTTCTATAGTACTCTTCACTTTTCTTCGGCAATTCTTCACTTTATGTCCTTCCTTCCCGCACGTAAAGCATTTCTTTGTCCCATTGAGACACTTTCCTGGGTGTCTCCTTCCACATTTCCTGGATGATGGAAATTGAGGATTCCTTTCTCCATGGTCTCCACTGCTGGAGCTCTTATCATTCATCACCTTTCTCTTCTCTTTTGAGTCCGGGAATTGGTTAATATATATATTATTGATCATATTTTTGGAAAATTGATTTGGCATAAAGACGATATCTTTTACGTCTATCAACATTCCATTTTTTTTCTCATTGATACCACTGTTCCCACTTTTTACATCATTCTCAAAGTCACTATAACTTCCTTGGAATCCATCCATTGACTAAAACCAGAAAGCATTGTGTGAGTAACAGTAGTCATAAAATCATTTAGAGATTAACATGTCACCATATTCTCAATTTGAAACACATTAGGATTAACCAAGTAAATTTACTCGCATCTAATATATTTAATACTTCAAATCAGTTAGTAAAGAAAATGTAAATTATCCTAAGAATATCCCCTGGGAGTGTCGTAACCAAGAGTGCAGCAAGGCCCATTGTCGTGCACCAGTTCCCGTTGTAGTCTAGCTCAAAGCGGTGTTTTCGGGTTTTACCCCTAGGTACATATGTGCCAGAGCCGCCTCTACCTGCTCGTATCCAGACAGGGATGTATTTCTCGGAAAACTCACAAAATCTCTACAATACCTAAATTCTAGGAAGTTATTCTATACTAATCCTCAAAGTTCATCTTAGGTCTACGTGCTCTAATCAAAGTTTATCTAAATCTAGATTCCAAGGTATGTACTAAACTTCCTCTGATACCAACTGTAATGCTCGGAACCTAGATACCCAGATTTGGTGCATTATTACATAAAATTGGCATGATCACAAAGGATCAAGTCTCAAAAGAACTATTAGTTTAGTAGTCTTGGAAACACTAGATATATTCATAAATCTTACATTACATCATAAGGTAAAAAAAACTACAACAACATCTTGTCTTTATATCCCCTCATACTATCCCTGCACGTCATTCATAAATTACTTCTTCACATCCTGGGAAAAATAAAACATTGAAAGGGGTGAGCTCAGATGCTCAGTAAGGATAACAATATAGCATAAGCTTTCATAGATAAGCATAAACACTTAAAGTGATTTATAACTAAAACAAAACCCTTTTAAACTTGAACTTCAGCATAATATGGAAAAGATAAAATGAAATAATTCCATTTACTTATTCACATGGATATTCTACTAGTCGAACAATCACATGAAATATCAATAACAACTTTCATAATGATGGAATGCATAATTCCACACTATCATAACCACATAGCCAAGGCCTCGTTCCAAGACTACAAATAAGATTTTGCCAAGGCCTTATGCCAAGACACTAGTTTGTCTCATGAGACCTACCGATGAATCGAGGAGGTATAGCGGGATCCACCCATCACTTAATAAGTCTAATGAATTCCTCATATGAAAAGTTTTAAACATAACATAAACATTCGTATTAAAACTACCATACAAAATGTCAGCACTTTATCCGCAAACCATGAATGGTATAAAAATAGCACATCCACAGTCAAACATAACTCATTCAATACAATATGGAAGATTGTATTGTATCATATTAACCTCAATCAATAATAATGAAGGATATTGACATAGATGAAAATAATCATCAAAACTATTTGAGAGAAATATCCCCCTTTTTCTTGAAATCATTTAAAAGTAACACTATTTGTTAAGAAGCCATTTAAAAATAGATTTTTGAATCAAAGTGTCTCATACCACTCTGAAACTTTTAAAATTATTTTTAATTTTAAAAATTTAATGTCAATAAAAATAAATCCTTAAAACCATTTTTCTAAAACATGGACATTAATGAGCATGATTTAGAAGAATAAGTCTTTAAAACATTTAAAAATGGTATTTTAGTTAGAGTTTCTAACCAAAAGAGAGACACTTGAATAAAAATAATTGAGGTAATCAAAACATTGTAATATCATGAAAATAAAGGTATTCATGATATACTGTGTCAAAGTACATTATATACACCACATAGAAGTGATTTGGTGTATAACAATAAAGAAGTCTCAATGGAATGTAAATTGAGATGAAATCTCTCATAAAGGTCATATCCTTAGGTCAAGGATAAATCAATGACATAGTTATGTGTGAAAAATATAAATACACTAAATATTATTGGATATTCAGTGTAAAAAAAATCAAATGACATTCACACATAATCTTATAAAAACAACACCAATGAATTGGATGTTTAACTCAACAAATACAGAATGAGTTAAAATTACTCTTATCAAATCCATATCGATGACTTGAGAAATTATCAATGGATTGATTATGTGTATCCAAAGTATATCCACAGAAAAGGGGAGTGGAAATTATGACATAAGAAAATTAATAGTGATTCCACACATAATCTTGGAGTAAAATAATCAATGAAGTTTGCGTAAAGCCGAATAAATGGAAATTGAAATTTCAAATTCCCTTATCGATTTGGTAACTTATGAAACATACACCAATGAAAGAAGGATAATACAATGATGATGTAAATATCCATAAATTAAAGTATATTACACAATTAATACAATCATGCGCAATACACACACCCCATGCAATAAATAAGTGGTGAACAATGGAATTCTCACGGAATTAAGAGTGAGATAAGAAACCCCTTACTTTGTACTTTTTCCTATGTAGAAGGTATGTTAACCTCCTGTATAATGGTGAAATAATTTTTTTTTAATTATACAAGAATCATTTAATTTAATATGATATCATATATTATCTTTTAACATTGATTTGTTAATAATATCTTAGTATTATCGTCATTTCGGGTGTTAACTTACTCGTTTTCCTTTATATTCCTTATTACGTAAGTTGTGTTTGTTATGGATAGGTTGTATCTTATTCATATCCATATTTATATCAAGTCCTTAAACATTATTTTTAAATCATCAAATGATAATTATACTTGAAATTATATGATGAAGAATGAATCTCATCGCTTTCGTGGAGACGGTAGTCCGTACGTACGTACGAGTGACAATATCATTGTTTTGATGTTAAAATAATATATAATTGGATGGTATATCATATAGACAGAATAATTATCATGTTATATTTATTATTTACATTAATTACACATCATTATTATACCCATCCAAATAATAATTTATTGAATAACAATTACACCACGACGTGGAGACGGTAAGCCATACGTACGCATGTATGGTGACATGTTACTAAAAGGATGGATAAAATACTGAAATATGGTTGTAAAATGTTTATAATAACATCAAAGTATATATAATATACTGTATTTATTATTTTAGTATGGTAATAACAAATAAATAAGAAGTGGAAGAAGAAAGGAACTTGAAAAAGGGTGGTGAAATCATTACCTCTTCTTTGGGTTCTTCCTTTTCATTTGATCAAAAGGGATCCTTAAGTTGGCTTTCTGACTAAAGGAAGGCCTCTAGGATGAAGTGAGGGAAGTTCAGAGAGTATTTGGGCAGGTTTTGGCCAAACCAAAAGGCTTTGAAGGTGTGAATTAGAAGAAAGGGGAGTGCCCTTTTATAAGAGGGGTGAGGGGAACCTTTGGAAAAGCTAAAACTATTACTTTATAATAAATTCCTATTCGGTTTCTAATGGATCCAAAGTTTATTATTTAAAGTTTAAGGTGGGGATGGGTAGAAAACCACTCATCCAATAGAACTTAGACAGGTTTGGGTCATTATATTAATCTTATCTTTAAGTATTAACTCTTAGTTAATTAGTTTCACTTTTACAATGTCTCTTTGTATTTTTATATTTTATGGTTAATAAACATACTATATACATCCAATAGACCCCAAATTGGTCCATTAATGATACACCTATCATGATATAAGTCTCTTGGTCGAACCTTAGATTTTTAGGAATTGAATATAAATTAATAATATAATAATTGTTTTAAAAACTCTTTTATGTCAATTTTGACACTATTCAATAATTGATTTTTTAAAAAATCATAATAGAATTATTACTTATAATAAAGTTAATTAAATCAATCCTAACATGTCATATTAACCTATAAAATTAGTGGAATTCATAAAAAGTATCAAAGTACATTTATTTTGATATTTATAATATAAATTATTTTAATATTTCATTAATTAGGTAATTACTATATCACCATTGTGTCATAAATAAATTAAATTATTTAATGTCTAAAAATTATAAATAAAATACAATTATGTATTAAATCTTTTTAGATTTATAATGAATATTTACAATTGAATTTATCTTATTTATAACCCTATATTAAAAATGTTTTAGTAAATAAACTTTGATTTTAACTCTTTTAACTCTTCTTTGAATTAAATAATAATAAATGTCCTAATCTAATACAAGTGGACCTAAATGATAATAATTTACTCCTATGGTTGTTTTTGTTCGAGATAAACTTGTCCAATAGAATTAGGACATGTTTTAGGGTAATTTTTAATATCATTTTTACCCTCAATTACCCTATTTAATTTTTAACCGTGGTAAATAAAAGTAAAAAGTTACTATTCACCAAAAATTATTTTCATCTCATTGAACCACATTTTACTCTTTGATATTAACCGTGTTTCTCAGATTTTCAAACTTCCACTCACAGAAGCGGAAAAATTAAGTTTTATGAAAAATTCAGTTTTTTAACTACCACTTAGTGGTTTCACTATTCATCAAAAAATGAAAGTTTCTAGAAAAATACCAAAAATTAGGCCTAAGATATATTTGATATTATGAATTAAAAAATGATTTCTATTTTACCAAATTCAAAACATATCAGTTGCATTAATTAATTTAAAAATTAATTCTCGTCGTCAAAACAAATAACGTGTTTTTAAAAGATAATAACTATTAAAAGATTAACACTTGTTTATGTCTGGTTTAAATGTGAAATTACATCCAATGACCAACATTGTATTAAATGGTAAAAATATATTCTAAATATACTTTAAAACCACTCAAATTAATAATTTATCACTATTAGTTATTTCGATTAAAAAAGTTGTTTCTAATTAAAATTTAGTAATTTTCACTATTCACCAAAATATGAAAGTTATCCGAAAAGTACCAAAATTTCACCCTAGGCTGATTTCGGTATTCAGAATCCAAAAATAAAGTCAATTTTGAAAGATAAAATGTATAAAATTTCAAAAAGTAGGTATTACTATTCATAATGGATGGTTTGATTGGTTGTGGTGTGTTAGAACTTGAAGTTGTGTACAACACACGCTACTATATTATTCAGAGAGAAGCGTATTGTGGAAGCTTGGGGTGTTACAATTTTTTTAATTTTTTCTTTAACTTCTATGGTATCCCCACTTTTATCATTTCTTGTTTTTATTAAGGCAACTACTTTGATAACCTATGTAATTTGACCACTAATACTAAATTAATGTGATATTTTTATGAAATATAGACTCAATTAACTCAAAATATGATATCTAATTTACAAAATCCCACATGTGTTGGATATTAATTTTAAATCAAGTGCATGTAACACGCAAGAACGTTACTTTAACCTATACCATTTGAATAATGCTTTTTATATTTAATGGTCAATATAAAGATTATAAAAGAAAAATTGTTTCATGAATAGACCATATTTTATATTTATTAACATATATTAATCTTTTGTCCTAATAAATTTTTTTATAAATTTTAAATCATTTAATAAAACATCATTTATTTTAAAATAACATTAATGCCAATTTTGACATTATTTACGTAATTTAAATTTAAAAATATCAAGATAATGATGGAATTTTAATATATTAATTTAAATGATATTTAAAATTATATATTCATCTTCAAAAATAACAAAACATAATAATTTAATAAATATACTTTACATTTAATGTTTTTAGCATCATTTATTTTATTTAATTATGAACTAAATAATAATTATGCTGGTGTTTCTTAAGAGTTTAATGTGATTATATCGTATCTATAAATCAATGTTAAATTATCATGATAAAAAATAATTTATCTTTAAAAATAATTTTTAAAACCGAAACTACGTAACTTCTTTCATACTCTAAATCATTATATGTATTAAAAGGAGGGAAAGTATATTTGTTGTCTTTTTCTTCACTTAACTTATTATGAGGATAATTTCCGAAAACTATGTCCCACTAACTCAAAAAATTAGAGTCAAGAGGTATATGATGGTAATATAGGAATCCAATGTGTTTTTTTACAATTTTCTTGGTCATTTTTTCCTTAAGTACACGATTTAGTCCATTGTTAAGATTAATTTTACATTAATCATTGTAATTAATTTTAATCACTTTCACTAATCTTTATGGTAAAAAATTAAGTTGATATTATTAGACTAAAAATATTAAACTGATTAAAATAATTTAAATATTTTTTTCCAAATTCAATTCATTGAAGTAGAAAAATTAAATTCAAATCTAATCCCACAAAAGTGGTGAGAAAGCAGGTTATTAATATAAAATGTTCAAAATATTATTGTGTTTCAATATCAAAATTATTGAAAAAAATGTCCCCCATGAAATAAATTGGATTAATATAAGTATATTTTATCTTTTTTAACTTTGAAAAAAATTTAATATATATATTTAAAATTAATAATTATTTAAACGAAAAGGCGGTTTTCAACAAAAATACAGTATTTTTACTATTCATCAAAAAATGAAAGTTCTTAGAAAAATATGAAAAACATACCCTAAGCTAATGTTGACATTGAAAATTCATAAATTATGTTTATTTTTAGAAAAAAAAAATTATAAAATGGTTAAGATTTAGTTTTAAATTTGGTGCTCAATTAAAAGGTTGAAAAACTTGGTCTTGTGTTTAACGCAAGATAACTTAGTTTTGGTGTACTATAGCTATACAATGGTTTAGAATATGATGATATATTTACTTGGTGTATCATACAAATCAATAATAAAATGGTTATTTCATATAAAAATATATATATTCAGTGGTGCATGAAATGGTAAATACCAAAAAGATTAAATTAATTTGAAAAATAATATTTTACAAAAATATTAGGGTGTTACATTATACCTGCCTTAAAATGGATTTCACCATGGAAATTCATTTTTTTATCAAATTTTTAATACTTAAAATTTATTTTTATTTAAACCCACATTTTAAAAATGAATACAAAAACTTTCTTTAAAAATGAAATTTGGAACCATAACAGTTACCCAAAGTAACTTGTAACAAGGTTTCCACATAGGAGAACATAGGTTGGGAGTGAAGATTGGACATAGAAGAAAATAATAAATAAATATAGATACATATTTAGTTCATTTATCATAATAAATTTATTAATCAATTGAAATATTAGGGTGTGAAATACATAATTCTATGATTATTTATAAAAACATTGATTCAACAAAAATGAAAGTTTTAGGATATATCCATTTCAATATCATTTTTATAGAGTTAAATAATTATTTTAATTTCTATGTATATATGAAAATATAATTACTTTATTTTATTCCTTTTTCATTTGCACAATCCCACCCTTTAGTTGTGCCTTGCTCAATTTCCACTTCATCTCCTCATCCTAGAAATGAAGGTGAATTTTTCATTCTAGAAGCATTACCAGAATATGAGATCTATAAATAGAATGATATGGCATTCCTTCTATCTTTATCACAATAAGAAGGTTAGTGTGAGTTATCCAATATGAACAAATTTACATATGGTGGGATAATACTTTAATCTATAAATCCTCATATGATGTTTGACATAAACTATTTCATAAATTGTTAACCTTATAACCCTTTCAAAAGATGAATGTTAAGAAAAATAGAAATAAGGTCACTAAATTTCTCAAAAACTACTTACAGTTGATCCCATATATATCATAAATTGTCTCTTATTTTTTACAAACTCGACACTTGAATACCTTCTACTTTTATTCTCTTTTAACATGGTAATTATAATAAATCCTTACTAAAAATAGGGATGTTTATTTATTCCAAAGTTTGTTAGATATATTCCTAAAATCCAAAATTTCTATGAAATTCATCCATGATAGAATGAACCACTTTTTCAGAAAATCCATAATATGTTCCATGGTAATCAGTACTATCCAATTTAATATATTCATACCCATATATTTATCCAAGCTAAAAACAATTTTCTAAAAATCTGGAACACGTTAAGGGTTATTATCCCATAATTAAAATATCACCTTTATATTAAATAACATTACTAGGTCACCATCACTATTTTGTATATTTTTAAAAATCGATCATAGAAAACATATACTGCATGATTCATATATCATAAATCTTGAATTCCAATACATATACACTTCAATAATCTAACATTATTCTTAAACCATTACTTAGGAATCATCATCTTATTTCATAATACCCATTTCATGGAATATGAAATATGAATCAATTATTAAGTTTTCTTATCTTAAATTTAATCATGATTTTTACATTTTATATAAAAAATAATGGTAGAACATATCATGCCTTTCACATTTCACACAAAATATCATTATCTTTAGTAGTATAACCAAACAATATGCCACCTTCCTGATTATCTTCATGAGACTTCCAATTATGACATAGACATTCATAATTACCATAATTTCAACATCTGGAACATTCCATTTCAACCTAGTTTCTTTGTGTTCCCACAATTAACTAAAATGAGGAAGCATAGAGTGATTTTCACTTATCATAGCAGAAAACAAAAAAAATCATGACAAATCACTTATAGAATGTATAAATTTGGACACTTTCTTTTAAATCTATGACACCTTAGGATTATCATTAGATACATCCCTAGATATATCCTTATAAATATCCTTATGAATATGACTATGGTTTTCTCATCAGAGTATCCAAATGTTGAATAAGTCACTCCTTTAATACCAACTATAGCAAATCAGGACTAACATACATAGATATTACATCATTTTAGATGAATATTCAGAATATTACAAAAATCCATGCTAGAGGACCATATAGTTTAGTTTATTTAGAAACATGGAACAAAATAATCTAACTCAATGAATGATCTTCAATGTTTCCCACAAATATCTTCCAATTCAATACTTCTACCTAAAACCCTTCTTTTCAACCTGGGGAAAACATATGAAAGGGGTGAGGTTATATGATCAGTAAGGGTAAACAAGGGATATATGTAAGAATAAAATGATAATAAGAGTATTATTAGATGATAATAACATTATAATATCATAACCTATATATAAAAGATCATAAACATGAAACATTTCATAAATATTGGTAATTCATAAGACATGAATCTCAAAGGAATAAATTACATAATCCATGAAAGCATAGCATAGGAGTAAGACATAGAATTGTGTAATACAAATTGTATTATAACATTTTAAACATGTATAAGTATAAATATGTTCATTCATTAAGTTAAGAACATTAAATTAGGCCCTCACATAAATTTGTGGACATAAATCCAAGTCTATACTTAAGATTGTAAATGTGTAATCAGGTTCAGGCATAACATAATGAACATGTGATTAGGGTCACACATAAACTTAGGGACATGTAACCCGGTCTATGTCTAACATTTTGAACATGTAATCAAGTTCATGAATAACATTTTGAAAAATTAATATAGTTCACTGATAAAATTGTGAACATGTAATTAGGTTTAGGCGTAAACTTATAGACATGAAACTAGGTCCATTCATATCATTCTTAACATGTAATCTGGTTCATGAATAACATTTTGAACATGTACGCAGGTTGACACATAACTTTTTCGACATGTAATTAGTTTCTTTCATATCATATAAACTTATGAGTTATTCATCATTACCCAATGCATTGTAAGGAGATATAGGTCCCACCCATAACATAATAAAATCAAACATACATGTGTCACAAGATTATAAAAAATCATCATATCATTACCCATGAAATTAAATGCATATCATAAAAATTTAATCATATCTTTACATATATAAAAGAGATAAGTCCCATTGTCGTTTCATTAATTAATAACTTGTAAAAACAAGTAAGTTTCATAATCATATAACCTGTGGAAGAGAATTATGTGTCAAAAACATCATTCCTTCAAAGAATAAACCATTCAAGAAAGAATATAAATTGTATTCTTGGATAATATCCCCCAGTAAATAATAAAATATAACAATATATTTCATCTTATACATAAAATAATTTTTATAGATCAGAAGGAACATTTCTTAATGAAAAATAGCCTTTCTTTGAAAATCTCTTTCATAAAATCATGTAAAAATCATTTTTTTTATAGTGAAATACATACATTTTAATTTAGAACAATTATTGAGGAAAATATGTTTCCTTATTTTAAAAAAATAATTTTATATCATAAAAATTTATGAAAATATTTTTCCGTGAAAATAACCATGAAAAAAATAATGGAATCTGGAAAATATTTTGAAAAACTTTTCATTAAAAATTACATTGAAAAAACATAAAGGAATTTTGACTTTTTTATAAAACATTTTGATTAAATATAACTTTGAAAAATTATAGATTAATGTTGAAAACATTTTAAAACCCTTTTTAAAAAATATGGTTTTGGGAAGAAAATTGATTTCTGACTGAAAAGAGAAATATATTTAGATTTTCTTAAAAACAATTTCTTGATTATATTACATACCAAAGAGTATCAAATTGGTAAAATTACATTATTATATCATTAATAAAAATAGTTTAATCATTTTTATGATATTTTCAAATATTTGGATCAAAAAATTTCATCAATACCAATATAATCATAAATTATCCCGATAAACGACGAGGTTATAACAATAAATTATTACCCCTTAGGTAACTTATTATCATAATACCCATGAAATAATAACATCACATGAAGCATAAAATATTATTAAAATAAAAATATTCATTATATAACATGTAAAAGGGAAGTGTATACACCTCATATAAAAATAGAGGTGCATAACATGGCATGTGTCTCAAAGAAGACAAATTTAGACCAAATTACTTAACCAATTTAGTAAATGTTGAACCATAAACCCAATGAAAGAGATATAATAAAATGGATTTTTAAATAAAAATTAATATAATTATATGAATCATATAATAAATTATTGTTCAGTATATACACCACATAAAAGAAATTAGTGGTAAATATGGAAAAAGTCTCACAGAAACAAAAGTGAGATGAGAAAACCTTTACCTAAAGTCTTGAATTTCTTCATACATGTTAAAAACTCATATATAATAAGTTTAAGTTTATTATAAATATAAAAAACCATATTATTATATCCAATAAAATATATTATATTTTAGGACTTTATATTAACCATTTATTAACAACTCCATGTGAACGTTACATTTTGGGTAATATCTGCCTTTTTTCATATATATTTTAACTTTTTATTCATGATACTCTTACTTATATCATGATTTAATAATTTTTGGAATTTAAAACATGATATAAATATCATAATTATCTATTATATATAGATTTATAATAATAATATATAAAAGGTATAAATAGAAAATAAAATACACCATTCATGGAGACAGTAGGTTGTACGTATGAATGAAAGCTATTTACATTTTATTGTCTGAAAGAATGAAATTAAATGAAATATATGTGAATATATATATACTATAATTATATTGTAATTATTATGTCAAATTTATCATATAATTTTACTTAACAAATCCTTAATACATTCTACGTACTGTGTGAATGAATCACATCACTTTGAGGAGACAGTATTCCACGTGTCCACAAAAAATGTTATCATATTCTATAAAAATATAAATAATAAAGGTATTTGTTAAATAATAATTAAAAAATAATAAATACATAATAAATATCAATTATATCATATAAAAAACAATGTTTCTATCAAAATTTCAAACCTTGAGTGGTGGTAAAAAACGAAAGACATCGTTTCGTGAGGTGGTAGTCTACCGTAAACACGGATGGTAAATTTGTTACCCATTTTATGGAAGTGTGTGTATGTTTAGATTAAAAAACAACATGTCAGAATATTGAGTTTAATTTTTTTATTATAAAATAATGTAATAATAATAATTGAATGGTTTGAGAAATAAATAAAAAAAATGTGATCATCAAATAATGTTACCTTTTTTTCAGGTAACTAATTTTGGTTTTCAGAAAAGGACAAAATAGGATTGAATTTTTCCAAAATTAAGTATTATTGGTTAAGTTGGAGGGATATCCATATCTTATTTGGTCTAGTTTTGGAATATCCAAATTGGCTTGAGAGGTGTGAGGAATGGGAAGATTGAATGCCTTTTTATATATGAGGATGGGTGGAATTATTCTATATACCAAAAGGTAAATACTACAAGTCAGTCTCCTTTACCTAATATGATTAAAAAATTAAAAAATAATGGATTAGAAAAAATTTATGTTCCATAAAAACATTCTCCCCAAAACATAATTTCATTTTTATAATTTTTTTCAGTAACATCAATGTTCCCCACTTTTATCATTTGGGTTTTTATTATGGTAACTATTTTCCATGTATAAGTAATTTAACTATTATGAATAAATTAAATTAAGATTTATTATAAAATATATACCCACTAAATTATAAATATTATAACTAAATTTTAAAAAATCTCACTTATGTTGGAAGTTAATTTTAAAACTAGTTCTTGTAAAATTAAAAAACTCTACTTTAACCCAGACCATGATAATAATGCTTTTTATATTTAAAGGCTAATATGTTCATTATAAAATTTCAATTGTTAAATTAATAAAAAATATTTTATATTTATTTACATTGAAATATCGTTTGGAAGAATATAATATTTTTATAAAATTTTAAATCTTTAAGGAATTATCATTTATTGTAAAATTGTATTAATGTCAATTTTGACATTATTTAATTAATTTAAATTAAAAAAATATGAACAAAATGATTGAATTTAAATATATTAAGTTCAAATCCATGTAACATTATATATTCATATAAAAAATGGAACACAATAATTCATTAAATATACTTTAATTTTAATGTTTCTAACCTCATTTATTTTATTTTATTGTGATCTAAAAAATCACTATGTTTGAGTTTCTTAATAATTTAATGAAATTATATCATCTCTAAAAACAAAATTAAAATTATCATGATCAAAAATACATTTAAATTCTAATGTAATTTTTTAATTGAAACAACATAGCTTCTTCCATACTCCAAATCATTATAGGAATTAAAAATAAGGGATGGTACATTTTTTTGTTTATTCTTTACTTAACTTATTATGTGGTAAATTTTCATAAAAATGTACCCCAATAACTAAAAAATAAAACCAACAGGATATAAGGTCTTAAATTTGGTATAAAATGGATTTTAGACAAGTTTCTAGGTCATTTTTGCCATTAATATTAAGGTTTAGTTTCTTGTTATGATTGATTTTACCTTAATAAGTGTAATTAATTTTATTCACTTTCAATAACTTTTTTTGAAAAAAATTAAGTTGGACTTATTAGACAATAAATATTAAACCTATTACAACCATGTATATCATTTTTTACAAATCCAATTAACATAAGTTAAAAATTTAAATTTAATTCTAATCTCATAGACGCGAAGTGAAAGTTGGGTTTTAATGTGAAATGTTCCAAATTTCATTAATCTTTTATATATAAATTAAATCTAAAAATGATAAAAATGACCTAAATTAGATTAATATATTTATAATTGGTCTATTGTGACATCTAAACCAATTTTATATATAATTTAACATTAATAATTATTTAAATGAAAAGGTAGTGTTCAACTAAAATACAGTATTTCTCACTATTAAAAAATAAAACTTCTCAAAAAAATACCAAAAATGTTCCTTATGATAATTTTGAAATTTATCATTCAAAATTGAATTTTATTTTGAAAACTAAATTTAATAAAAGTGTCAAAATGTAGTTTTAAAATAGGTACACTACTAAAAGGTGGTAAAACTTAGTCTTCTATGTAATTTAAGATAACTCAATGTTGTGTGTAGCATAAGAATTACATAGTGTAGTGTATAATGAAATATTAACATGGTGTAGCATACAAAGAAAAAATTACATGGATCTTTCATATAACATAAGCTATATTTAGTGTGGCGCGAACTGAAAAATATCAAAAATAATAAATTAATTTGAAAAAATAATATTTCAAAAAAAACACAGGGGTGTTAAAATCTAAATATATCTCCTCTTATTTAAAACTTGATATAAAATCATAATTCATGTGTATGGCGGACTACCACATCACCAACTAATGTCTTTCCTTTTCTATCATAGACTCTCATGGATTTTTCAAATGATGCTTTTAATGTATATAAATATATTTTTAATATATTTTTACTTCTTGAGTTATTATATCTCATATACCTTATTAATTTCCATTCCATTGTGGAAACGATAACATTGATCATGTGTACAACGGACTACCACCTCACGAAGTGATGTGATTTATTTTTCACCAACACGTTACACGGTAAGTAATTAAGTTATAGTTGATGAATATAATAGATATAAATGAAATAATAATGATATTAATTACATATTTATCACTCTAAAAATATAATAAATAATTTTCCCTCTTATACAAAAAAAACGGATAACATCATTCCTGTATGTGTTGACCACCACCTCAATGAAGCGATGTAATTATTTTATTCATCACCACAACACATGGATGATATATATAATATTATTTAACTAAGTACGATGGTATTTATGATATTATTATCATTCTTCAAATATAAAATATTCCTTACCTTTTTCCATATTAATCATTGAAAAATGGAAATGTTACTCATTCATATATATGACATACCACCTCCATGATTGAAAAATAGTTAATTTTTCAAAAAAAAATACTTATTTATGGTTTTAAAAATTATAATTTATTTAAAAATATCTTAATTATGTCATTATTATTATTTTTAATTTTTTTAATAATTACATCATTAATTAACAGTTAATATATCAAAGTAAATTTTGACACATAAGACAGATATCATCGAAACACCTGACATAAAAATAATTGATAATGTAGTTACATATAGCATGATAGTTATTTGAGTAAAATTAACTATAACCCTGAAAAATGGTCTCCATAAAGTAAATTATTTACATATGTTTATTATTCTAGAAGAAAAATATAATATTTTTCAATTCGAACACAAGGTTGGGGGCTTCATCTCAATTTCCCTTTATTAAGCCATATTTTATTCTTATACGCATCATTTATTTTATATGGTGTACATGCTTACCATTTTAAATTTAATGTCATTAATCCTTCATAAATCATGTTATTTTATGTTTTTATTTTAATTATTTCATCCAATGTGGTTTTACTTGAACGTTACCAAGTGGTAAGGTACTTCATCTCAATTTCCTTTAATTGAGACATATTTTGAAGTTATGGAGCTATATTATTTTATAAGGGGTGTATATAACCCCTTTTATATTTTATATCATGATTTTATCTATTATCATGATATTTAATTTTATTCTTTCATGTGTATTAGGATTCATGTGATTCTCGAGTGATAATGGACTTTTGTGTTAGAAAAAAAACTCTTTTAAATTTTTGTTACAACTCTTTCCCTTTAGTGTCCAGGTTTTTAAAATGATTTTTTAAAAGTATTTACATGGTTATAAATGATTTATAATGTGAATTTTATTTCTACTTTTTATTCTATTCAAAAACTAATTCAAATGGAATCTTTTTATGTGTCTTATACGGAACATTTTGAAAAAAAACCAAGGGAATGATTTATTCTTAACATATACAATGACAATGACTTTTTTCCATCACTGTGACCATTATTTGATTTCTTAAATACTTTTAAAATTTTTATATTTTCTTCAATGAAAACCCTATTTCCTTTTTTATGGGTATTTTGGTATTGAAAATGGCTTTTAAAAATAATATTTTAATTTTATATCCTAAAATGATTTTTAAATCGGTTAAAAGGTTTTTTTAGAAGGTTATATAATAAAAATTCACAAGAATAATTTTTTTATTTATGATATGATACATGATAATTATATGAGGAACATGTGAGCTTGATACAACATATACAATGGCTTGACCACCATTATATCTCAAAAATGATCCCATTATAGCTTATACAAATTTTTGAGCTCCATTATATCTCTTTGAAAATGGTTGATCTTGATACAACTTATACTATAGGATGAGCCCAATAATAACTCATGGGTGAGCCTGATATAGCTTATATGAAGGGTGATCCTCATTATAGAATTCTAATGCATTGGGAAATGATTATATTAAATTTAATACATATAGTTATTCCAATTAAAAGGGTTTTGAAATGGTTTTATGAATATGGTTCTCTATGTTCACAAAACGTGGTTGAAATTATTTATTATGGGTTTTAATGATTTCCAATAAGAAAAAAACATCTATTTTTCATGGGAAAATAATATTATTATTTCACTAAAAGTAAATTGAGATAAAGTTAAATAATTTCATAGGATTTCATGTTTTTCACTAGACTAATAGTTTTCCTTCTCTTTATGTCCCTAAATGAGCTTTTTGTGCTCGTACAATGTTTCAAATTGTTTTTAATATGTTTTAAGGATGCATAAGGGAAATAAAGAAGTCAAGTTTTATATAATGAGTATTTAACAAGAAATTAAATCATTTTTTATTTGAAAAAAAATTGTATTATGGGAAAAATGGAAACTAATCGGAAGGGTCCACTTTGTATTATATGGTTTTCTTATATATGAGTTGTGACCTAATTCTCTAAAAATAAAAACCCAAAAATTTACTAAAATAAAAAGAAAATTAATTCTTTACTAAAATTCAAGATTATATTAGGTTTAAGGATAGATCCTTATAGTTGGTATAAATGGTTGGTTTAGATAATTTTAGAGTTTAGGATAATGATAAAATAATGAAATTGAATAATTTTAAATTATGGTTAAGTTAAAATGATATGGAATTGGAAGATTACTATTTGGATTTATCTAAATTATGTCTATATAGAATTATTTTCCACAAAATAATGGGTTATTTATTAGGAAGGCACTGAGATGCAATTATCCTTCAAAATCAGCATCCCAAGATAGACATAATTATAATATTATTGTTTGATTCAATAATGAATCATTTGAACCATGTTGTTAATATTAGTGCAATCAATACTAGAGAAGAACCTGATCCACCCTAATGGAATATGCCTATAATAAATAATTTTATGTGAAAAATAACCCCATCATTCAGTGGTCATTTGACGTAGTCTTAGAAAAAGAATGGATCAATTCCTTGGACAATATATTTAAGGTCATAGGATGTTTGAAATGTAAAAATATAACCTTTTTAATTTATTTTTTTGAGTATGAAGATGGTCAATGATGGTATTTTATCAAGAATACCAATGATAGTGATAATATTGATTCTATTTAATGGGAAACATTTAAGTACCTATTAATTAATAAATATTTTTTTATGTTTTTTCAAATTAGTATGGAGAAATGGTTCTGGGAATTGAAACAAAAGGATGATGATTAAGAGTCCATTTATGAAGAAAACTTCATAAGTTTATCTAGGTATGTGATGGATTTTATTTGGTACACTTAGAGTAATATTAATATTTTTTATATAGTATTGAAACATGGTTATGAATATATTTTCATAAATGATAAATTTAAAGTTATGAGAATGTTTATTATGAGAAAGTTTAGTTTGAGTATGTTGTTAGTTATGTGCCATGAGATGAAAACATTACAAAATAGTCAAGGTGTTTGGAAATTCAGAAGAAACCTACTATAAAGTTAGTATTAAATCCCAAAACATGGTCTAAGTGTGGTAATATATATTTTTGGTAAAATTTTCACATTATCTAGAAAGTGTTACTATTGTGGTAAGTTTGGTCATAGGGTTTTTGAATGTAAGTAAAGGAGTCTGGAACATTCAAAGAATGAGATAATAGATATTCAATCAATGTTAACATGTTTTATCTATAATGAGTTAGAAAATTGTGATAATTTGTGTTTAAAGTTTCTTTTTCTAGGTGTAAATCATCATGATCGGAAATATAAATATTTGGGAAAAATAATTTTCTATAACTACAGTTGTGTTGGGTCGTCTGATGAAGTGGTGGTAAATCCTACGAGCATGGATTTTTTTGAAGGTTAATCATATTTTCATTATTTCAGACAACCCTTTTGACATTATAAGTGATGAGATATTAGAATGATAATGAAATTTTGTGAGATGTTTTTTTGGGTTATGTATATGTAAGACCTTGGTTTAACGTGATGAATTCCAATACAGTTTTTGGACATGAGTTTTAAGATATTGATAAACATTAGGGTTTATATGATACTTGATGATTAAGTTTACTTTTAAGTATTACCACTGTTGTTATTGGAACATTATAAGGATTTTATTTTATAAAAATGAATATCTTGAAGGCTATAGGACAACTTTTCATGACCAACAAGTTGGTAGGGCTTCACCCCGTAGCTGAAGGTCCACATGGGTGCAACACCAACACTAGTCTATAAGATTTTGTGGTTTATATGAATCTATTCTTTTAAATTAAAAAATTTAATGAAAATGAGAAATTTTATTTCTAGAATATATGTTTTATATCATATAAAACCTTGGGATTAAGAATTGATTTGGTTATTTGGAGATAAATTTTTCTAGAAGACGATCATTATAAGTTTTGGAAATATCATACATTATTCAAACCATTTTGGTTCTTGTCAATGTCTAAAGATATGAGGAATATCAGGTTATCTGCTGGGTGATTATGTGATCTATAATAAGTTGATTCCACTTCTTTAGATATTAAAATTCTTTTTTGATACTCAAATATGGAAAAAAGATGAGAGTTTGGTGGAAATTAATTAATTTATGGAATTCTACTAAATAAGTAATTATATTTAGATATAATTTTAGTAAATATGGTAAAGGAATTCCAAAACTACATTAAAAGGTATTTGTAATGAAATTTTGATCATATTATGTTATTTTTTGAGGAATCAAATTGTCTTTTAACTCATCAATGATTTATGGTTTTGAGGTCTTTAATTGTCTATTAATCATTCACATTATTTTGATAAATGATCTCAATCACTCTCTATAATTTTTTGGACATTATGATTTTATTTAATGTCCAAATATTCAAATACCTCGTATTTTTTCTTTCTTTGAATGCTAGTAATCTGTTATTCTAGATGACCTTCGTACATCATTTTCTCTCTTATCAAAAGGATGCTTAATTAACAATTTTTAAGAAGTGGGTTCCCAACAATGGTAGTTTTAAATTTTAAATAATTGATTACCAAGAAAAAGAGAAAATTAATAGAAAAAAATTTATTCAATGTGTGTAGGATTTAACACCTTGATATTTTATAAAAGAAATCTATGTTTGAGAGTGTGTTTTACACAGAACACTAAGTTTAAACAACACGTGAAGTATATAAACGTAATTTTTTTAAAAAAATGGTATGTATGAATAGTAATAACTACTTTATGATATATATATATATATAAATTTCCAACATAATATAAATTATTTATATATTCTTAGTAAGTAATCAATAAATTTTTAGTAAAGTAATTTTATTCTTCAAAAATAGGTTTTCTTCAAAAATGATTATTATTTATTTTTTAAGGAAATTTTATAATTAATTATTAGAAAATATAGATAATTTATTTTATAAAATTAAATTAATTTTATAAATAATAAATTCAAAATTAACTTACAGTGAAATTTTGGTATTTTTCAGAAAATATTTATTTTTCATTGAATATATAAAGATACCGATTTTGGTAATGAACTCATTTATTTTCAATAAGTTGCATAATTTAATAGTACCATTTTATATTGAATATTATTTAACAAAAAATAAGTATTATATATTTATATTTAATCCAATAAATTACTTTTTAATCAACTTTATATTGAATTTTAGTAAAAGTTTGTTTCTGGGTTTAAAAACGGGATTTTTCTAAAAACTATTTTAAGGTGTATAAATTTTTTCTATTTTTATTAATTAAAATAATACCTAGGGACAAATTTTTTGATAGAAATTTATAAATTATATGTTAATTATTACTAATTTATTTTAATATAATTATTTTTATTAATCATAGAGTTAATATAAAATCATTGTTTGCTTGAAAAATATACTTCCTAAAAACCTTCTTTGTCATCGCTTCTACATGTTTAATTTTAAATTAATTTTTTTCCAAATATATGATTTGAATTTAAAAAAATGGAATAAATATTTTTAATAGTAATATTTTATATTATAAAAGAACTTCAATTAAAATTTTGACCATAATGACTATTGAAAACATTATAAATTAATTACTGCAGTTATGCTGATAATGGATTTACCTAGGGTCAAACTAAAATGATTAGGGATATAATATCCTAAAAACTTGTATAAAATATATTGGATGTCCAAATTTTGAGATTATCATGTATAAGTTTCATGAATGGTCTATTTTTTATCTATATTCCCAGTAAACAGTGTGGGTACAGCTTTTTTCTTAGAAAATTACAAGTGTGACACTCACCTCATATATAAAAGCTCACCCCCTCTCATCCTCCTCACACATTCAAATCCCATTATTATGGAAATGAAATAAAATAATATATTCTTTATTTCCCTACCCACATCCTAGTATCCTTCATTTATCATAAACCCTCCCTAAGAAGGCTTTAGGTGCTTACCTAAGTAGGTTGTCCAAAGAAGAGGTATCATGCTTACCCAAGCATCTTTATTTAATTCCTCATTAAATATGTATAAAATAATATCTAATTATTATATATTTAAAATTGTATCACCAATATATTTAATTATTATTATTAATATGGAATAACCGAAATCTATTTCCTCTTCTCTCAAATGGTTTATGAAATATTTAATCATGTGTACAAAGGACTACCGCCTTGCGAACTGATGTCATTTTTTTCCATCATCACCTCTCATGGATTGTTTTAATGATGGATTTCAAGTATATATATGATTTTTATATAAACATTATAATTATAGAGTTTTGATATTATATATAAAATTTTAATTTACATTGTATGGGGGATATAATAACGTCGCTCGTGTGTATAGTGGACTACTAGCTCACGAAGCGATAAAATTTATTTTTCGCTAAAGATTTACATATAAGTTATTGAGGATAATGTTAATGAATATATATGAAATAAATGAAAGCATAGATATATTATTGATATATTTATCACTCTGAAAAAATAATATATTTTTCTCTTTTTAAAAATGAAAAATTATAATGTCATTTGGGTACATATGGACTACCTCATCCATGAAGCGATGCAATTCTTTTTTTAACTCGCCAAAATAGATAGATGATATATATAAGTATATTTAATTTAATAATATAGTATTTATTATATCATTATAATTTTTAATGATACAATATCACTTACCATCTTTTCATTATGATCATTAAATATTGGAACTCTTACTCATGTGTACATACGACCTATCATTACCAATATTACAACACATTTAATTTTACATAAACAAATTTCATGGTTATAAAAATTATAATTAATGTATAAATATTATAATCATTTCAAGATTAATGTTATATATATGTTGAATAATGTCTAATTTGATAAATTATCAACCAACTGAAGTAAAATTTGACATATAATCCAAATATCATCAAAACACCAAGCATTTATTTTATTGACTATTTATTTATATAAAATAGTAATAAGAAAAATAAAAGGAATAATAAAGTTGTAAATTTTTATCAAGAAAGTAATTAGTTAGAGTAATTTTGTGATTCTACATGATAACTAATTACATGACAAGTCATACTTAAGGTAAGGGACTTCGTCTTATTTTCCTTCATTGGGGAATATTTTAGTATTGTACACATAATATTTTTTATATGGTATACATAAATCCCCTTTTACATGTAATATCATAGATACTTAATAAATCATGGTATGTTAAGTTTTGGTTTGAATTATTTCATATAGGGGATTTTACATAAATATTACCAAATGGTAAGATACTTCATCTCGATTTCCTTTCATTGAGACATGTTTTGATGTTATACACATATATTATTTTATAAAGTTTATATATAAAACCTTTAAAAAGTTGTATCATGAATTTATAAATTATAATGATATTTAAGGTTTTATTTAATTTTATTTTTTATGGGGTTTATGATTCATGAAACACCTCAAGATTTTGTGGAATATATTTTTTTAATTAAAATAATCTTTTTCAATATTCTACATTTCACACAATAATGAAAATAGATTTTTTTATATGAAACCACTACATTTGGATTGGATTATACAAAATAGAAATATAATATTGTGCTACATGAAACACTTATATTGTCTTTTGGTACATGTAACACTATGTTGTTTATGTTACACAAAATTTCACGTTATTTCAATAACTTGTGTTACATATACGACCTGGTTTTACAAAAATACAATGTGATATTAATATTATTATAAAAATATTAATATAGTTACCACCTAACTCTTGGAATGATATTTATTAATAATATTAATTAAAAAATGAAAATATGTTTTAACTATGTATATAAAATGAATTATTTGGTCCCTAATTTATTAGGAATGAAATTAAAACCCCTTTGGAAATATAGGAAATCTTTTGATGGAAAACTATATTTGTGAAATCAAAAAAGATACATTAACAAATTAATTATACCAATTTTAAAAGGATTTTATGATATATATATATATATATATTCATTAAGCTATTTTATATTCAAATTCTATTTTTTATAGAAAAAAAATTAGAATAAATTCAATTTTATGAATAAAAAGATGTATTTTTCTAAAAGGTGATTTTCCCCCTTTTAATGGATAAACTATTTTTATTATAATTAATGAAACATTTATAATTATTATTTGAAAAAATTGACTTCATTTTTAAAATATTAATATCAACATTTATTATGAGTGATTTTTTTGTATTTTTTGAGCAGTTTTATTTTTTTTATGAATAATGAAATACATTGAATTTTAATTTAAGAACTCTTTTTCATCTGATTTATTTATATACACTACTGGAATATGGGTTTTTCCCCACACTTACATACCAACGGTTCTATGAAACCGTTGGTGAAGGATTGTTTAGGAAGGCTTTACCAACGGTTTACTATAACCGTTGGTATTGAGGTGTATAGGGGAGGTTTTTCCCAACGGTTCATTAGAACCGTTGGGATATATGTGCCTAGGGTTGGTTTTACCAACGGTTCATTAGAACCGTTGGTATAGGTGTGGTATTGGGGATCTTTTCCCAACGGTTCTTGAGAACCGTTGGGAAAAATTGGAAAAACACTTCAGTTTTCCCAACGGTTTAATGAAACCGTTGGGAAAGATTTCCCCCAAATACAAACCAGCTGAACCCCCACCCAGCCCGATTGCAGATCGATTACACACAGAGACATCGTGAATTCTTCTCGGCCCCGAAACTCTTTACACCCAAGATCCACCTTCAATCAAACAAAATCTTATTTCACACTTAAAATTAGTAAGTTTTACCTTAGTTTTAGTGTTATTCCTCTATTTAGTTGGTGTTTGATGATTTGATTTAGGCTAAATTAGGGTTGCTGTCTACGGAACCCTTGGATTTGTTTTATGTTTTTTGTTCTACTCTTCAAACATGGTAAAGGGTTTGTTTAGTGGGGTGATATGGTACTTTTGGTTGAATTTATTTTTGTTGAAAATTGGATTTTCATTTGGATGAATTTATGTTTCAATTTGAGGTGGGGGAAGGTGTGCAGATGGGGTGGGGGAGGATGTAGAGGGCTATCCAAGTGGGGTGGGGGAGGGCTGTCTAGGTAGAGTGGGGAGGGGGCTGGGTTGTCCAAATGGGGTGGGGGTAGGGTTGTTTGGGGTGGGGGAGGGGCTGTCTAGGTAGGGTGGGGGAGGGGGATGGGTTGTCCAAATGGGGTGGGGGTAGGGTTGTTTGGGGTGGGGGAGGGGCTGTCGAGGGGCTATCTAGGTAGGGTGGGGGAGGGGGCTGGGTTGTCTAAATGGGGTGGGGGTAGGGCTGTTTGGGGTGGGGTAGGGGCTCTCTAGGTAGGGTGGGGGAGGGGGCTGGGTTGTCCAAATGGGGTGGGGGTAGGGCTGTTTGGGGTGGGGTAGGGGCTGTCTAGGTAGGGTGGGGGAGGGGGTTGGGTTGTCCAAATTGGGTGGGGGTAGGGCTGTTTGGGGTGCGGGAGGGGATGTCTAGGTAGGGTTGAGGAGGGGGCTGTCTAGGTAGGGTGGGGGAGGGGGCTGGGTTGTCCAAATAGGGTGGGGGTAGGGCTGTTTGGGGTGGGGGAGGGTATGCAGGTTGGGTGGGGGTGGGTGTCCAGGCTGGGTTGTCCAAGTGGGGTGGGGAGGGTGTGCAGGTGGGGTGGGGGAGGGGTTGTCTAGGTAGGGTGGGGGGATGGGTTGTCCAAGTGGGGTGACGGTAGGGCTATCCAGGTGGGGTGGGGTGGCTGGGTTTTCCAAGTGGGTTGTGGGGGGTAGGGGTGTCCAGGTATGGTGTGGGGGGCTGGGTTTTCCTTGTACCCCGGACAACCCCCCGGACAGCCCCCCGAACAGCCCCCGAACAACCCTCCAAACACCCCCCGGACAGCCCCCGGATAGCCCCCCGGACAGCCCCCCGAATAGCCCCCCTCCTCCCTGGACCCCGGACAGCCCCCCGGACAGCCCCCCACCCACCTCCTTGTACCCCGGACAACCCCCCGAACACCCCCCGGACAGCCCCTCGAACATCCCCCGAACAGCCCCCGGACAACCCTTCGAACACCACCCCGGACAGCCCCTGGACAGCCCCCCGAACAGCCCCCCCCCCCCCCCCCCCCGCCTCCCTGGACCCCGGACAGCCCCCCGGACAACCCTCCGAACACCCCCTAAACAGCCCCCCGAACAGCCCCCCCCCCCCTCCTCCCTGGACCCCGGACAGCCCCCCAAACAGCCCCCCACCCACCTCCTTGTACCCCGGACAGCCCCCCGAACAGCCCCCGGACAGCCCCCCGAACAGCCCCCGGACAACCCTCCGAACACCCCCCGGACAGCCCCCGGACAGCCCCCCGGACAGCCCCCCGGACAGCCCCCCGGACAGCCCCCCGGACAGCCCCCGGACAGCCCCCCGAACAGCCCCCCCTCCTCCCTGGACCCCGGACAGCCCCCCGGACAGCCCCCCGGACATCCTCCCGAACAGCCCCCGGACAGCCCCTGGACAGCCCCCTGGTGGTTTCAGGTCAATCCGATGTCATACGCTCTGAATTTGACAATTTGAGGCCCGTTTTGGCCGTTTATGGCACCAGAAGTGCGTTCTCGGTCACCGCGGGCACACGGAACCTCCGATTGGCATTTCGTCTACCCGACCAATTCAAAATTCACTCACCCGTTATTTTCGTCCGATTTCAGGCCAATCCGACGTCGTTTGGCCGGTTTGGACCACCCCACACGCCATTCGGAAGCGCGCCCAACACTTAAAAAGAGCATATTGAGTTGTTGCGCGCACACCGCACGTCCGATTGATGTGCCGTCTACGCGTACACGTCAGGAATAATAATTAGAATGTTTCACGGTGGTTTCGGGTCAATCTGAGGTCGTCCGCTATGAATTTGACCGTTTGACGCCCGTTTTGGCCGTTTATGACACCAGAACTGGGTTCTCAGTCACCGCGGGCACACGACACGTCCGATTGATGTGTCGTCTTCTCAACCACTTCAGAAATCACTCACCCGTGTTTTTCGTCTGATTTCTGGCCATTCCGACATCGTTCGGCCCTTTTGGACCCCCCTCACGCGCGTTTACGAAGCGGGTGCATCAGTTAAAACACGCATATTTAGCTGTACCGCGCAAACCGCACGTCCGATTGACATGCCGTCTGTGCGTACACGTCATGAATAATAATTAGAATGTTGCACGGTGGTTTCAAGTCAATACGATGTCATACGCTATGAATTTCACCGTTTGACGCCCGTTTTGGCCGTTTATGGCACCAGAAGTGTGTTCTCGGTCACCGCGGGCACACGGCACGTCCGATTGGTGTGTCGTCTGCCCAACCAATTCACAATTCACTCACCCAATTTTTTCGTCCGATTTCAGGCCAATCCGACGTCGTTTGGCCGGTTTGGACCACCCCACACGCCTTTCTGAAGCGCGCTCAACACTTAAAAAGCGCATATTGAGTCGTTGCGCGCACACCGCACGTCCGATTGATGTTTCGTCTATGCGTACATGTCAGGAATAATAATTATAATGTTTCGCGGTGGTTTCGGGTCAATACGAGGTCGTCCGCTATGAATTTGACCGTTTGACGCCCGTTTTGGCCGTTTATGACACCAGAACTGCGTTCTCGGTCACCGTGGGCACACGACACGTCCGATTGATGTGCCGTCTGCTCAACCACTTCATAAATCACTCACCCGTATTTGTCATCTGATTTCAGGCCATTCCGACTTCGTTCGGCCCGTTTGGACCCCCCTCACGCGCGTTTACGAAGCGGGTGCATCACTTAAAACACGCATATTGAGCCGTACTACGCAAACCGCACGTCCGATTGACGTGCCATCTACCCATACACGTCACGAATAATAATTAGAATGTTTCACGGTGGTTTCAGGTCAATCCAAGGTCGTCCGCTATGAATTTGACTGTTTGACGCCCGTTTTGGCCGTCTATGACACCAGAACTGCGTTCTCGGTCACCGCGGGCACACGGCACATCCGATTGATGTGTCGTATACTCGACCACTTTAGAAATCACTCACCCGTATTTGTCATCTGATTTCAGGCCATTCCGACTTCGTTCGGCCCGTTAAGACCCCCACGCGCGTTTATGAAGCGCGCGCATCACTTAAAACAGGCATATTGAGCCGTACCGCGCAAACCGCACGTCCGATTGATGTGTCGTCTGCATGTAAACATGAAGAATAATAATTAGAATGTTTCACGGTGGTTTCAGGTCAATATGAGGTCGTCTGCTATGAATTTCACCATTTGACGCCCGTTTTGGCCGTTTATGACACCAGAACTGCGTTCTCGGTCACCGCGGGCACACGGCACGTCCGATTGACGTGCCGTCTGCTCGACCACTTCAGAAATCACTCACCCGTATTTTTCATTTGATTTTAGGCCATTCCGACTTCGTTCATCCCATTTGGACCCCCCACGCGCGTTTATGAAACGCGCGTATCACTTAAAACACGCATATTGAGTCGTACCGCGCAAACCGCACGTCCGATTGACGTGCCGTCTACGCGTACGTGTCAAGAATAATAATTAGAATGTTGGACAGTGGTTTTAGGTCAATCCGAGGTCGTCCGCTATGAATTTGACCGTTTGACGCCCGTTTTGGCCATTTATGACACCAGAACTGCGTTCTCGGTCACCGCGGGCACACGACAAAACCGACCAAACGCATTCCGAATCTGTTGATAATTTTTCCCAACAATCCATGGGCCATATGTGACATATACGAGCCAACCCGGGATGAATCCGAGTCGCGGTGTGGCCGAGATCAGTCTAAGTGGCTCTCTTTTGTTTAAAACGGACACCATTTTAAGTACATACGGAAAACTGACCAAACGGATTCGGTTTCCGTTGAAACCATAGGAAAACGATCCATGGGTCATATGTGACGTGTACGAATCAACCCCGCCTCAATCGGAGATGCGGTGTGGCTGGCACCACTCAAAGTGTCCGTATTTTGTTTCAAAAGGACGTCATTTTAAGTGAAAAGCATCAAATGACATACGGAAAACCGACCAAAGGCATTCGGACTGTGTCGATACTTTAGAACAAGGATCCATGAGTCGTATGTGACGTGTACGAGTCAATCCCGCATCAATCCTAGGAGCGGTGTGGGTGACACCACTCTAATTGTGTCTCTTTTGTTTAAAATGGACAGGATTATAAGTGAAAATAACAACTGGAATACGGAAAACCGACCAAACGCATTCCGAATCTGTTGATAATTTATCCCAACGATCCATGGGTCATATGTGACGTGTACGAGCCAACCCGGGATGAATCCAAGTCGCGGTGTGGCTGAGATCAGTCTAAGTGGCTCTCTTTTGTTTAAAACGGACACCATTTTAAGTACATACGGAAAACCGACCAAACGGATTCGGTTTCTGTTGAAACTTTAGAAGAACGATCCATGGGTCATATGTGACGTGTACAAATCAACCCTGCCTCAATCGGAGACGCGGTGTGGCCGACACCACTCAAAGTGTCTGTCTTTTGTTTCAAAAGGACATCATTTTAAGTGAAAAGCATCAAGTGACATACGGAAAACGGAGCAAATGCATTCGGACTGTGTCGATATTTTAGTACAAGGATCCATGGGTCATATGTGACGTGTACGAGTCAATACCGCCTCAATCAGAGGAGCGGTGTGGCCGACACCGCTCTAACTGTGTCTCTTTTGTTTAAAATGGAAGGATTATAAGTGAAATGAACAACTGACATATGGAAAACCGACCAAACGCATTCCGAATCTGTTGATAATTTATCCCAACGATCCATGGGTCATATGTGATGTGTACGAGCAACCCGGGATGAATCCGAGTCGCGGTGTGTCCGGGATCAGTCTAAGTGGCTCTCTTTTTTTTAAAACAGACACCATTTTAAGTACATACGGAAAACCGACCAAACGGATTTGGTTTCCATTGAAAATTTAGGAGAACGATCCATGGGTCATATGTGACATGTAAGAATCAACTATGCCTCAATCGGAGACGCGATGTGGCCGACACCACTCAAAGTGTCCATCTTTTGTTTCAAAAGGACGTCATTTTAAGTGAAAAGCATCAACTGACATACGAAAAACTGATCAAAGGCATTCGGACTATGTCGATACTTTAGAAAAAGGATCCATGGGTCGTATGTTACGTGTACAAGTCAATCCCGCATCAATCCGAGGAGCGGTGTGGGCGACACCACTCTAAATGTGTCTCTTTTGTTTAAAATGGACAGGATTATAAGTGAAAAGAACAACTGGCATATGGAAAACTGACCAAACGCATTCTGAATCTGTTGATAATTTATCCCAATGATCCATGGGTCATATGTGACGTGTACGAGCCAACCCGGGATGAATTCAAGTCGCGGTGTGGCCGAGATCAATCTAAGTGGCTCTCTTTTGTTTAAAACGGACACCATTTTAAGTACATACGGAAAACCGACCAAACGGATTCAGTTTCCGTTGAAACTTTCGGAGAACGATCCATGGGTCATATGTGACGTGTAAGAATCAACCCCGCCTCAATCGGAGACGCGGTGTGGCCGACACCACTCAAAGTTTCTGTCTTTTGTTTCAAAAGGACATCATTTTATGTGAAAAACATCAAGTGACATACGGAAAATGGAGCAAACGCATTCAGACTGTGTCGATACTTTAGGACAAGGATCCATGGGTCGTATGTGACGTATACGAGTCAATCCCACTTCAATCCGAGGAGCAGTGTGGCTGACACCGCTCTAACTGTGTCTCTTTTGTTTAAAATGGAAGGATTATAAGTGAAATGAACAACTGACATACGGAAAACCGACCAAATGCATTCTGAATCTATTGATAATTTATCCCAACGATCCATGGGTCATATGTGATGTGTACGAGCAACCCGGGATGAATCCGAGTCGCGGTGTGGCCGGGATCTGTCTAAGTGTCTCTCTTTTGTTTAAAACGGACACCATTTTAAGTACATACAGAAAACCGACCAAATAGATTAGGTTTCCATTTAAACGTTAGGAGAACGATCCATGGGTCATATGTGATGTGTACGAATCAACCCCGCCTCAATCGGAGACGCGGTGTGGCCGGCACCACTCAAAGTGTCCGTCTTTTGTTTCAAAAGGACGTCATTTTAAGTGAAAAGCATCAACTGACATACGAAAAACCGACCAAACGCATTCCGAATCTGTTGATAATTTATCCCTACAATCCATGGGTCATATGTGACGTGTAAGAGCCAACCCGTGATGAATCCGAGTCGCGGTGTGGCCGGGATCAGTCTAAGTGTCTCTCTTTTGTTTAAAACGGACACCATTTTAAGTACAAACGGAAAAATGACCAAACGGATTCGGTTTCCGTTAAAACTTTAGGAGAACGATCCATGGGTCATATGTGACGTGTACGAATCAACCCCGCCTCAATCGGAGACGCGGTGTGGCCGACACCACTCAAAGTGTCTGTCTTTTGTTTCAAAAAGACGTCATTTTAAGTGAAAAGCATCAAGTGACATACGAAAAACTGACCAAAGGCATTCGGACTGTGTCGATACTTTATCACAAGGATCCATGGGTCGTATGTGACGTGTACGAGTCAATCCCGCCTCAATATGAGGAGTGGTGTGGCCGACACCGCTCTAACTGTGTCTCTTTTGTTTAAAATGGACAGGATTATAAGTGAAAAGAACAACTGGCATACAAAAAACTGACCAAACACATTCCGAATCTGTTGATAATTTATCTCAACGATCCATGGGTCATATGTGATGTGTACAAGCCAACCCGGGATGAATCCCAGTCGCGGTGTGGTCGGGATCAGTCTAAGTGTCTCTCTTTTGTTTAAAACGGATACCATGTTAAGTACATACGGAAAATCGACCAAACGGATTCGATTTCTGTTGAAACTTTAGGAGAAAGATCCATGGGTCATATGTGACGTGTAATAATCAACCCCGCCTCAATCTGAGACGCGGTGTGGCCGGCACCACTCAAAGTGTCTGTCTTTTGTTTCAAAAGGACGTCGTTTTAAGTGAAAAGCGTCAACTGACATACAGAAAACCGACCAAACGCATTCGGATTGTGTCGATACATTAGCACAATGATCTATGGGTCATATGTGACGTTTATGAGTCAACTCCACCTTAATATGAGGCACGGTGTGGCCAGAATCACTCTATGTGTCTCTCTTTTGCTTAAAATGGACAACAATTTAAGTACATACGAAAAACTGACCAAACACATTTGGTTTCCATTGAAACATTAGGAGAACGATCCATAGGTCATATGTGACGTGTACGAGTCAACACCGCCTCAATCTGAGGCGCGGTGTGGCCGGAACCACTCAAAGTGTCTGCCTTTTGTTTCAAAAGTACGTCATTTTAATTGAAAAACATCAACTGGCATACGGAAAACCGACCAAACGCATTCGGATTGTGTCGATACATTAGCACAACGATCCATGGGTCATATGTGACATGTATGAGTCAACCCCGTCTCAATATGACGCGCGTTGTGGACGGTAGCACTCCAGGTGTATGTATTATGTTTAAAATGGACATTACTTTAGGTAAAAATATATGGTATACAAAAAACAGATCAAATTATGAATTGACTTCCAGATTCCACATATAATTGTCATCAAAATTTTAAATTGAATTCTAAATGAATCATGTATGTTTATAATTATGTTATCAATTCTAATTTAATTATGGATGTGTATAGTTCTACCATTATATGTTAAACGTGTATGAATTTGTTCTCTATATGTAAGTGTTAGTTGGTTATTGCAGGTACAATAATTATATATTTATGTGTTAGTTTATTGCAGGTACAGTAATTGGATTGAAAAATGAGAGGGAACCCACAAAACCAGACCTGGTGGTCGTCAAATTGGAGAGATGGTTGCAAATTGGGGAGTTGCTGGGAAAATTGGGGAGCTGCTGGGTAATTTTCCCAGTAGAGGCTATGCCAACGGTTCAAAACCGTTGGCATAGAAAGTCTAGGATTAGTTTTACCAACGGTTCATAAAACCGTTGGTAAAACACTTTTCCCAACGGTTTAGAACCGTTGGGAAAGAGTAGATTTGTGATTTTTCCCAACGGTTTACAAAACCGTTGGGAAAAACATGCTAATTTTAAGCAACTATGCCAACGGTTTGTAAACCGTTGGGAAATCTTTTTCCCAACGGTTTTGAAGAACCGTTGGAATAGGGTAATTTTTCTCCCCCTATGCCAACGGTTCACTGTAAACCATTGGGAAATGTTTTTCCCAACGGCTTACTTCCCTACAATTGGCAGAACTGTTGGTATATGTTATACCAACGGTTATCCAGCCTTTCCCAACACTTCTAAACTATTAGTAAATCCTTTATTTCCAGTAGTGATAGTAAAATTATATTATATTTAGGTTTTATATTATAATTTGATAATTTATATATCAATTAATCTAATTTAGTTCATTATTACTAATTTAAAATTTAAATTGGATATAAAAACATTTCATACTTTTGGTCTTTTCGCTTTAAAAACATGATGTCTCATTCTGTCTGCAAGATTAATTTTAAATTAATTTCATCCACTTTTGTTGTTTAAATTTTGAAAAATGGATTCCCCATTTTAAATCCTCCTATTTTATTTTATTTAATAATTTCAAAATATTTTGTTTACCAAAAATATTGGTGAAATTAATTTAAATTAATTACAGTGATTTGGGTAAAAAAACAAGATTACTTAGTGGTTAAACATTAATAATAAGGGGATAAATGACCTAGAAACATTTATAAAAAATAAATAGGATGGAAATATTTCGACCAATTACCCTATTTTATAAAAAATGGACAATTATTGGTGGCACATGATATATGGGATACCTCTAAATATTGTTATCCTTTTAATATTTACAAGAATGACACTCCACCACTATAAAAGGGAACTCACCACCCTCAATTAATCACAACTCTCAAGACATTAGGATCAGACAAAACCTTAAAAAAACTAATACCAAAATCTCTCCCATCATACTATAATCCTTCCTTTTGGAAGAAATCCAATAAGGAATCTATTTTGTGAAAACCAAGAGGAGTTACCCAAAGAATATGAAACATCCGTCCTCATTATCTTTTATTTTATTTACATCATCAAAAAACTAAAATTTTCTTATTCCATGATTAGATAATAAACTTATTATAACCAATATTATGATATTTCTTTATTCTAATGGTTTTAACTAAAACAACAAATACTTTGGTCAAATGGGCAATGAACTTACCTTTTGTGTCCATGGTGGACTACCGCCTCACAAAATGATATCATTCATTTTTCCATTACCACCTATTATGGTTGTGAATTATGATGGAAATAATATTTTTAGATTTTGTATATGATATTTATTATTTATTTATACTTTTCTAATAATTATAAAACACATACCTTCATGATTTCATTTTTTTTGTAAATATGATAACTTCGTTTGTGGATGTGTGGACTACCGCCTCTTCAAAGTGATGTGATTTGTTTACAATTTATGTGGAATGAATTAAGTATGGTGTCTGTAAACTTTTATTATAAATATTAAATAATAATAATAATTTAATTATATTATGTATATATATATATACATATATGGTGTTTACTTTCTTTCCTTCAAAACAACAATTAAATGGAAACTGTTTTCATCTGTACGTATATTATACTATCTCCATGAATAGTGTATTTAATTTCATATTAATAAATTTTATACATTATTATAATTATTTATATACTATATATATATATGTGTTAATTATATATTTTTTAAAATTATTCAACTAATTAAATCATAACCTAAGTATTTGGACAAATAATAATAAGTTAAATCATACACGAAAAAATTGAATATTACTATAAACATAAAATTAACATGAAATAGTTAATAAACGGGTAATATAAAGTAATAATAATATCATATATGGTATTTTATATAATAATATGGTTATTTTATAGATTTATAATAAACTTATATTTATTATAAAGGATTTTTCAATGACTACGAAGAGAGTCAAGACATAAGGTATTCGTTTTCTCATCCACTTTTATTTATATTAGAATTATGATTTAATAACCACTCATTTTTTTATGGTTTATATACATAAAATGTATATATTATATTATTATTATACATAAATTTATTTATATTTACATATCCATTTTATTATTTCTCTTTCATGGGGTTTATAGTTCAAAAGTTATCAAATCGGTAAAATAATTTTTTCTCAATTTTCCTTCCATGAGACACATGTCATGTTATGAACATATATTCCTCTAAAAGGTGTTTAAACGTACCTTTTTAATGTAATATCATTAATATAATTATTTTAATTATATTTTTGTTTCATTTAATGTTGTTTTATTACATGGGGAGTATGATTCGAAGTTAAAAAGTGCTAAAATCTTATTGTTAAAGTCTCATTGTTTATCAAGATTGTTTATCATTATACTTCCATTGGTGAATTGTTATGATCAATATATCAAGAAATATTATGAATTTTATTATCCTCTAGTTTTTTAATGATATATTCTTGTAATGGTAACATTTTTTGACTCTTTGGTACTTAAGATAATTAAGAATGTGTTTTTAATAAAATATGACTTTATCTCCCTCTTCAGTCGGAAATATGTGTTATTTAATATAAATTTTTTCAAAAAAAAATAAAATAATGTTCCACTAGTCTTCTATGATCTTTAAAATAAATTTTTATTCATGTTTTTCCTTCAAAAATGGTTTTTAGAAAAATAATCCTTTTGTCATTTTCTGATCGTGGAACTTTTCTAAACTTTTTACGGTGCAAATGTAATGTTTAGTATGTACAGATTTATCCACCATTATGAATGTCCTTTATTTTAAGCTTCCATTTCAATTTTACCAAATTATTTTTTTAAGTAATATGTTTATCATAATATTCTAGACAATCATTGTTTTAAAAGTGTTTTTTAAAGAATTTTTTTAAAATTTTGTTTGTTGAATAATTGTTTTAAATGATTTTCAAAGCTCACATAAAATGTTTTAAAAGCTATTTTCGATAAATGAGGTTTTAAAAATGTTTTATGTTTAAAAAAAATTAAAACTAATTTCAATATTCCTTTATAATTTTTCAAGGAAAATGATTTTCAAAATGTTTTCTAGGCTCCATTATATTTTTTTAGTGAAAAAGCTTCTCAAATTGTTTTCAATATTTCATTATATGATTTTAAAGAAAAAGGTTTTCAAAATGTTTCCAGGATTCCTTTATCAGTTTTCAAGGAAAATGTTTTAAAAAATATCTTCAATATTCCTTTATAATTTTTCACAGAAAAATTTTAGCAAATTGTTTTCAAGAATCTTTTATAAGATTTCAAAGAAAAAGGTTTTCAAATTGTGTTAAATATTGTTTTATAATGTTTCATGGAATACATTTTAAAAATGTTTTAATGATTCCTTTATAATTTTTAAAGCATATTTTAAAATAAAATGGTTTTCAAAATGTTTTATGTTTTAAAAAGTATTTTGTTTTCAAATAAGAAATGATTTTTCTCTGAAGAAATGATTTTAAAATATTTATCAGAAAATTTATTACATATAAGATGGATTATATTGGTGTTACTCAAGCCTTACTGTGATTTGGTCCAAGGGTTACATTAATATTAATTCTATAAATGGGTTATGTGTTGATGGCATGATGTTTATGAAACTCGTTTCTCTTTCATGAGATATAATTTTATGAAAATAATTTCTCTTTCATGGGTCTTTTGTTTATAAAAATCATATTTTTTTAACAAGATATATGTTTATGAAACCCATTTCTCTTTCATGGGTTATATGTTTATGAATATGACTTCTTTTCATGGGTTATTATTTGATGAAATGATTATGAAACCTATCTATTTTCTATATGTTATGATATGATTACATGTTTATAATACCCATTTCATTTCATAGGTTATTATATGATTAATTTATATTATCTAATGGCACATATTTATGATTTCATTATGAGATCGGTGGGACACCTATCATCATAAAATAAATTAGGTAAGGATTTATATCTCCTAAGATATTCATGGCTGGAATAGGGAGTGAACTCAGTTTATTAAAGGACTTTTTCTTCTAAGATGGTCTTGGGAGTGAACCTATAATACTAAGATGGTCATGGGTGTTAAAAATTACTACCAAGATGTATGGGGAGTGAACCGATACTAATAAAATGACCATGGAAATAAACCATGACTACTATGGAAATATATTTATGTGGTTTTGTTTCTTCCACAAATTCTATGTCATATTCCTATGTTAGGGTTCCATGGATTATTCTCTTCATTCCCATATGATTCATGTCTCATGAACTATCAACACATATTTCTATAATATTGATTATGATTTTTGATATATAGGGAATGATCATATAATTTTTTTTTCATATTGTCATGCACTTATGCTCTTGTTATTCTTATATATCTCCATGGTTTATCATTATAGAGCATCTAAGCTCACCCCTTTCTTATGTTTCATTTCCTTAAGTTACGAAGAAATGTTTTAAGTAGGATTCCTAAAAGGGGAAGATCTTTAAGGGATATTTTTAACCTCATTCATCAAGTTCGATAATTATATTTCCAAGATTAATAATACACTAAACTATTACAGTCTTCAAGCATGTGCTTTTGTAACATGTTGAATATTCATCTAAATTGATGTAATATCCATTTTGGTTAATAATGGGTCATTATAGTTGTTATCAAAGGAAAGGTTTTGTAATCCTTTGGACAGTATGATGAAAAAAATTTAGTGAGATCCCAAGGAATATTTATAATGATATTTCTAGGGGTGTCTCAAAGGATAATCCAATGGTGTAATAGATTTAAAAGAAGATGTAAAAATTTAGACATACTATTAGATACATTCCATTATTATGAGGTTTTCTGCTATGATAAGTGTTTCTCACACTTTAATTTATGGTTTTAGTCAAATGGGGGAACAGGAAGGAACCGATTTAACATTTAATGTTAAGGAAAATTTTATGATGATAATTAAAATGGGGGGAACACTGAATTCAAGGATGTTGTGAGAATGCCTAATCATTTTTCATGGAACATTATAACAACGTGTACCCTAACAAACTCTCAGAATCACCAAAGAATAAGAGGAATAATTTTACTAGGAGTTCTATTAATGGTTACCATATATAAAATAATAATATGTTCCCTTTGTGTAAATAATGCGGGGAAAAACTAACCACATGATTGTCTTAGTGGAATAAAAAGATGTTTTTACTGTGGAAAAGAAGTAAAAATAAGTTAACTTTAAAGGAAAAGTTAAGATTTTTGTTAAAAAATGAATGATAATATTGGTCTCCCTAATAAATCATCTACGATTAAATGCCTTAAGTGTGGAGTTAATTGTCATTATGAAAATTGGTGTCCCAAGTCGAATGATTATGAAAAGAATGAGCAAGGTGGTGTGAGTAATGTTTATATTAAAAATTATGATGATATTATGGGAGAAATGTGAATAGAAAGAGGTATTAAATAATATGATGAGTTTTTCTTGTTAATGGATTAAGGATGAAGTAGAATAATTGACGTTTTTATGTATTTGGATTTAATAATTACGTCATACGAATGTTGAAATATATAAGGATTGTTCATTTTGTGTTTTTTCATAATGGATTTAAAATAATATGTTTAATGGTATCGATAGAATATAAAAGTGATTTAATGGAATGGTTTATTTTTAAATAAGGTAAGATAACCCTTATTATGTTCCTTATGTTGAGATAATTATTTTTTAATAAATATATTTAGGTTATGAATATGTAAATTAGATGGTACCAATTACCTCAGATCTGACAAAGGATTTTTTGGAAAACTAGTTTGTTCAATCATGGATGAATTTTTCAACTTTTTGGATTTATGGAATGTAGCCAATAATCATTATAATATGAAATAATTCATGTTTTCAATAAGTATTTATGGTAATTTAGTGTATTACCATGCTTTAAGAGAATACAAGATAATGGTATTCACTTGTTTGTTATGTGAAAAATAATAGAAACATTATGATATATGGGGGATCAATGAAAATTTATTTTTGATAAATTTAGTGACCTTATTTATAATGTTTTGAACATTCATATTTCAGAAGGGTTATAAGGTTATCCGTTTATGGAATGGTTTATGTTATACTTCAGATGAGGTTTGAGTGATTCATGTATTATCTCACCATATTGGGATTTATGTGTATTAGATAACTTGTGATAACCTTTTTGTTGTGATTCTAACTATAGACATATTAAATTACTTATCATACTACCTCATTATCTATTATTACATCATTAATAAAAAACACCTCCATTTATTGCTGTAAGAGATAAATTGGAAATTGATTGAGGAACAACAAAGGGTGAGGTTATTCTAAAATCATTCAAGTATATACTTTCAAGAAAAATATTTAAATTGAAGGGAATTATCTTGAAATAATTTGTTCTCACATAATAATCATTTTTTATGACATCAATTACCTTTTTTCAAGTCTATTTGGGTTATGGATTTTTTATTATTAACATTATCCTAACCATGTTCTCTATCACACTCCTTCATAACATTATAGTCAAATTTCACTTCCATGTCCATGTTTTCACTTTCCACATATGTTATCCAATGTGGAAACCAATTTATGAGTTACTTTGGGAAACCATTATGGTTTAAACATTCCCATTTGAAAGGAAGTTTTAGTATTCATTTTTACAATTTTGGTTACTATGAAAGTAAAATTAAGGTTTTAAACCATTGATAATATAGAATAATTTTTAAGGATAAATTCATTTTAATGGTTGTATAATATAACACTCTAAGATTTTTTGGAATATATTTTCTAATTTATTTAATCTTTTCAATATTTTGCATTTCACGCAACACTGAATACAGTTTTTATATATGAAATCACTAAGTTTGGAATTAATTATACAAAAAATAAATTTTCACACTATTATAATTTTTATTTAAAAAATAAAAATATATTTTGAAAGTTGAATATCAAAATTTACATTGGGTTAATTATTGGAATCTTTTTGAGAAACTTCATTTTTTATAAATAGTGAAAACCCTGAATTTTAATTCAAAACTGATTTTTCATCTAATTTACTAAGATAATTAAATTATATTTTAATTTATTTTTAATGTATAATTAGATAAATTATAAATCAATTTATTCAATTTATTTCATTGCAACCAATTTCATAATTATGTTGGATATATACGATTCCAAACTTTTGGACCTTTTCACTTTAAAAAATTGTCACCTTATTCCATATGTGGGATTGATTTTAAATTGATATCTACCATTTCAGTGATTATAATTTATAGAAATGTATTCAATATTTATAATAATCATAATTTATAATTTCTAATAAGGTATACAAAGTTTTTGACCCTAAATATTAGAGAATGTGATTAAAATTAATTACAACAGTTAAGGTAAAAACAAGATTACTTAATGGTAAAACTTTTGTCTTATGGGGAAATGAACTAGAAATAAGTCCAAAATCCATTGAGTGGATATATTTTGATCAATTATTCATTTATATCTAAAATTTAAAATTAATGGAGTCATATTATGTAAGGTAGACCTCTCAAAAGGTTTTTACTTTTTATATTTACAAGAATGTCACTCCACTATTATAAAAGGGAAATCAACCGCCTCACTTATTCACACCTCTCATGCACTTGGGAACCAAAACCAATGCCTAAATTTCCTCCCATAATTCCTAAATTAATCAAAAAATTCTTACTTTGGGAACAAATCCAACTAAGGAATTCTTTTTGTCAAAACTAAGAGGAGTTACCCAAAGAAGGGGAACAAGCTCTTTTATTTTATTTTCATTATCTACCCCCAAAAATATTGTTATAAAACAATTATATAATATCAAAATTATCATTAATATGTTGATATGTGTTTTTATTATTGTTTTACATACACCTATACACACTTCCATCAAATGGGTAACAAGCTAATCATTCATGTATATGTTGGACAACAGCCTCAAGAAATGATGTAGTTCGTTTTTCCTTTACCACATTTCATGGTTGTGAATTATGATTTACATAATGTTTTAAATGTTATATATAACATTTATTATGTATTTATTCTTATTTAATTATTATATAACACATAACATCAGGATTTCTATTTTTTGTAAATGTGATAACTTCGTTTTTGGACATGTGGACTACCGCCTCCTCAAAGCGATCTGATTTGTTCACAATTTATGTGGAATTTATTAAGGATAAGTTTCATAAAATTTTATGATAAATATGATACAATAACGTTTCTATAATTATAGTATAAATATATATATTCTATTTAATTTCATTCTTTCAAAAAAATTAAATGGAAACATTGTTCATACGTACATATAGTCTGTTGTCTCCATGAATGATATATTTCATATTCTATTTCTAACTTTTATAGATTATTATTAATATTTATTTAATTAATATATATGATATTTATATCATGTTTTAAATTATTTAAATTATTTAACAATTATCTAAGAAATAGTATCAAGAATAATAAGTAAAAACATATACGAAAAAAGTGGATGTTACTCGAAAAACAACAATATCATTGAATTGTTAATAAATTGGTCATGTAAGTCATAATAAATTAATATATGGTATTAGTTCTAAGAATATAGTTATTTCATAGATGTATAATAAACTTATATTAATTAAACCAGGTAACTTAACGAGTATGATGAGAGTTAAGAGATAAGTTAAGGGTTTTATCATCTCACTTTTATTTCTATGAGATTTATAACTTAGTCACCACTCATTTTTTGTGTTGTATATGTTTAAATGATACCAAATCTGTAATGAAAGTTGTCAAAATACTCTTTCTTTGATAAACATGTTATTTTATGCACTTATATTATTCTACAAGGTGTATACACTACCATTTGACATATTTTATCATGAATTTCCTTCAATTCCTAATTTTTTATGATTTATCACTACAGGAAAACTGAATATTTGCAATGGGCGATTTGCGATGGGATCCCGTCGCAAAAGGTCTTTTGCGATGGGGATCCGTTGCAAATCGCCCGTTGCCAAAAATGGCGTCGCAAATAGGTGTTTTTGTGGTGGTATCGTCGCAAAAAAAATTATTTGCAACGGTATTTGTCCCTCGTCACAAATAAGTTTTCATTTATATATAAAAAAGGTATTTGCGACGGGCCGTCGCAGATATATTAGTTGCGACGGGTCAGAATCCCGTCGCAAATGCAAAATTTAAAAAAATACTTGTGACGAAAGTATTTGCGACAGACCGTCGCAGAAAGGTTTTCCCGACGTGTATTCGTCCCGTCGCAAATGGTACTGTAAAAAACATTTACAACGGGAATTCCCGTCGTAAATATACCCGTCACAAATATTAAAAAAAAAATTAATACAAATCGTATAATATTATATAAAAATAATAATAATATTAATAATATAAAAAAATTATTATTATAATATAAATAAAAAAATATATAATATATAATTATGAAATATTAATATAAAATAATAATAATATGAATATAAATAATATAATATAATATAATATAATAATACTAATATTAATAATATAAAAAATTAATATATTATTATTATTATTAAACTATCTATATAATAATATTATTATTATTAATAATATAAATAAATTATATTATTATAATATTAATAATAAAATATATATATAATATAATTATAAAATATTAATATCAAAAAATAATAATATGAATATAAATAATATAATATTATATATTATGAAACATTAATATCAAAAAATAATAATAATAGTACTAATATTATTAATATAAAAAATTAATATAATATTATTATTATTAAAATAAACATACATATTTATGAAAAAATAATATTAATATTAATAAAATTATAAAATTATAAACTTCTCAATATTAACAATAAATATAAAATATTAAAAGTAATATTACTAAAATAAGCAGACATTAAAAATAATACTAATAAGTAATAATATATTAAAAAAATAAAAACAAATTAAATCATGTACTATTCGTACCAATATGAAAGAGGAATTGTAAATAGTTAACATGACAATAAACTACGAACTCAAATGTTTATTACATCTAAAAAAATCACTGGGGGGTGGATAATCTGGAGGACCTGGAGGACCTGGAGGAGGTGGTGGAGGAAACTCTATCCCTAAACTATGAGTCAGACGACGCATATACTCCATATAATCCTGATGTTGCTCCTCATATCGACGTCTCTCCTCATCCTGCTGCTGACGCATCTGCTCCTGCCATCGACGCATCTCCTCATCGTGCTGCTGACGCATCTGCTCCTGCCCCTGACGAAAATCCTCTATAAGCTGACTCTGAGCATGCAGTTGCTCCTAATATTGTGAGGCAGAAGATGATGTCTCTCCACGAGCTCCTCTCGAGCTGGACGCCGACATCGCAGTAGTACCATAATAAGCTGCAGGAGTCAAATGAGAGCAGATACCAACTACTCGGCCCTTTTCGAAGCCATATTGGGTCGCCTGCATCCATGCCATCTCATCAAAATGGTGGGCACTAGTCTGATCACCCGTCTCGTCTTGACTCTCAGCCTGTGTCTGAGAGGTCACGGCCTCATATGACTCCTTAAATTTCAATTAGAAATTAAAATAATGAAAAGATTATATGCATTTAATTTTCAAACTGAAAAGAAAATAATACTGACCACAATCTGACGCTGGTGGTCACCTCTAATCTCTCCAGTAGCCGGGTCAGTGTACATCCTCCGATAAATGTCGTACGCCGAAATACCGGGCTGCTCGGCTTCCTATATGAATATAAAATAAACTGTTTATATTTAAAGTTGTATAAAATATTAAAAAAAAGTACTTACCAGATGCTCTCTATGCGCACTGAATGTACGACTACCGGCTCGATGCATCACCTCTTGTCTCCCCCGATTCAGTCGACCCAATACAGATCTCCTCTGAAACCCACCACCCAACCAGTGTGTACATAATCCATCCCAAAAGTGAGATGAAATTTACTCTGGTCGGTGGACTCTATAGGACTCATCAAATTCTGTCACTCCGGCTTTCTTCACAGCCGTCTTTCTCAAATTATGCAAAAACTGACGGAAACGGTCACGTATGGACACCACCCATGCCGCGTGGATAGTGGCATGCATGCTCTCGTCGATGGGATACCATAAACCCTAATATAAAGTTATTAATGAATTAAATTTCAAAATAAATAATATTTAATTACGTACCGTCCAATGATCGAACATGGCGGCCTGCACATCAACGGGAATCTGATCCCATGTGAGCCAGGGATGAGAAAAATAATTGCACAAGATAGCGCTCCCCTGTCCAATAGCTATATGCATAAAACTGTGGAAAAAAGAAAAATAATTAAACAATTAGAATATTAATAAATTATAATGAAAATAACTAAAATACACAGGTTACCATACCACCGCATGTGCACATCGAATCCAAGAGGTGGACGTCGCTCCGGGATAGGATCTGGAATCATCAGTCTGGAAAGACCACGCCCCCTCCGAGTGCTCCCTGTAGTGCCAACAGCCTGAGGGTCAGATGAATCAAGAACCTCATCATCAATAGGTAGATCAGCCTCCAGCAACTGACGAAACGTTTCCGATTCTATCTGAAACATGAAATGATTGTTATTAGAAAATAGTTGAAAATAACCATTATGTATAGATATATATTTGTTATGATTAAAACTAGCATTTTACTGTGTCAATGTTCATCTTCATCATCATCTTCATAGTTTTCAATGTCAATGTCTTCATCTTACTCATCAACATAATCAATTTCCCTATTAGTTTCTCTATTATCATCTCTTGTCATTTCAAATTCAGTTGTAACATCATTGACAACATCGTCACCATCGACCCTTAAATGTGGGGTGTCATCCTCAATATTCATGTCTCTTTGTGAAAAATATGTGTTTTGAGGAGTGTCCTGAAAAATTTCATTTCCTTGTACTTCAGTGGAACCACATTCAGTTTGAGTAAACTGATTTTCTCGAGATTTAACTTTTATTATACTCCACCAATCATCCAACTCTTTTGCAGTAGCATAGTATTTTGCATAATAAATTTGATATGCCTGATAAGCCTATAAAAATGGTTCATTTAATGCAAGAAGACTTTTATGTTTAATATCAACAATTCCATGAGTCGGATGAATACGCAGGCCTCTCTCAGTATCCAGCCATCGACATTTAAACATTGTTACATAATTCTGTCCCAAATAACACGGTTCAATAATTTCTTCAAGCATGCTGTAAAAGTCAACTTCAATATCTATATGATGTGATCCCTTCAAAAAAACACCACTATTCATTGTTTTATTGGATTCCCCATATGCATGTGTATGAAAGCGATAACCATTCACCACATATGCATTATAAGATTTAACCATTTTGGATGGTGGGCTACTCAAAATACGCAATCAACTATCAATCTTATCAGCATGTACAGATACCTGAAAATTTGTAAAAAATTTATCACTATTACAAGTAATAAATTCATTTTATATGTAAAACCAAAAAATAATGTATGTTACCAGTTTTTGAAACTAGTAGGAAAAAAAATTTTGTCGACGTTCTTCTAAGCCAGCTGCTGTAATTTGTTGTAATTGTTTCTTGATATGATCATCATATAACCTACAAATACAATATGATTAATTTACTGTAACAGAATCTATATAATAAGGGATAAGAGCACTCACTGTACAATTGGTGACATTTCTTCACAGTTGAGTAGAACATATGTATGAGCTCTATGATTTTCATCATTTGAAATCCATCTATCATGAACTCCACCAAAGCCAAGTTCGGGCTGATTGAAAACTGATAATTGATTGTTCATATCATCATAAACATTCCCCTCGTTCTGGCCCATTTGGTTAAATTTTGAGGGATATTCAGATTCAAAATAATCAGATCAGAATAAAGCAATTTCTTCTTGCAAATAAGCTTTAGCAATTGAGCCTTCAACTGATGCTTTGTTACGGACTTTTTTCTTCAATTTCTGCATGCATCTCTCAAATGGGTACATCCATCGAAACTGAACTGGACCTCCACATTTTGCTTCATGTGGAAAATGTAATATCAAATGTTCCATCGAGTCAAAGAAAGCCGGCATAAATATTTTTTCCAATTTGCATATAATTACAACAACAGCTTCTTCCAGTTTTCTTAGTGTATCGTAGTCTGTTGTCGCCGTACACATATCTCGAAAAAAATATGATATATCTGTTATCGAATCCCAAATCTTATAATTCAACAAACCTCTTAATCCAATAGGCATAAGCCTTTCCATTATAACATGACAGTCATGACTTTTTAATCCGGTAATATGACCATTTTTAACACATCTGCCCAAGTTGGAAGCATAGCCATCTGGAAGTCTCAAATCTGCAATCCACTGACAAAATAATAAGAGACTCTCTTTGGTCAGTGTATAAGCTGCTTTTGGCTTCATTAATCTCTGTGATCTGACATTTTCAAACAATTCAAGTTCTGGTCGCCTGCAAATTTGGGCAAGATCTAATCGTGCCTTTACATTATCTTTGGTTTTACCCGGTGTATCCAAAAATGTATGAAATAAATTATCAAAACAGTTCTTCTCAATATGCATGACATCCAACATGTGTCGGACCAACAAATCAGACCAATATGGCAGATTCCAAAAAATGCTCTGTTTTGTCCAATTGTGTTCTTTCCCAAAACCATGAATTTTTTGTTGGTTTATTGTCGGTCCAAAAGTGATGGAAGGTAATGAAAATACAACTGATTGTAACTCTGTACCTGAGATCATTTTTGGAGGTCCATCTCTTTCAATTATGCCTTTTCTGAAATGAGATTTATTCCTCCGAAAAGGATGATTGATTGGAAGAAATCTGCGATGACAGTCAAAATAGCAAGGTTTTTTTCCATTCACGAGCATAAATGCTTTGTTGTCTCCCATACAGTAAGGACATTATTTTGGACCATGTGTACTCCAGCCAGATAACATTCCATATGCCGGGAAGTGACTAATTGTCCACATCAAATCAGCTTTCATTACAAAATTCTGTTTCGCAGCAATATCATATGTACCAACACCATGACTCCACAATAAATTTAACTCATCAATCAGTGGTTTCAAATAAACATCAATATTCTTTTTCGGATGTCCTGGGATTAATAATGTAAAAAAGATATAAGGATCTTTCATCAACATCCATGGAGGCAAATTGTACGGAGTTTTAAAGACAGGCCAACAGGAATACTGACTACCAAAAGATCCAAATGGACAAAAACCATCAGTAGAAAGACCCAATCGTACGTTCCGGGATTCTAAAGCAAAAGAAGGATGCACTTGATCAAAATGTTTCCATGAATCACCATCAGATGGATGAACCAAGATTTTACCATTTGAAATATTGGTTTTGTGCCATGACATCATTGTCGCTGTGTTCTGAGACATAAATAAACGCTACAACCTAGGTGTAAGCGGGAAATATCTCAACTGTTTTACAGGAATCAATCCATAATTCCCTGATTGAGCTTCTTTATACCTCAATTGTCCACATGTGGGACAACTATCCAACGACTCATTTGCACCAGAATGTAAGATGTAATTTTTTGAACATGCATGGATCTTTTGATAACTAAGGCCTAGATTACGAACGAGTCTTTTGCTCTCATAATAATTAGCAGGCAGCACATTTCCTTCAAGTAACAATGCTTTAACCAAATAAAATATCTGATCAAAAAAGTTATTTGAAATTCCATTATCTGATTTAATAGCCATAAATTTTGCAATTGCTTCTAATTTTCTTATCTTGCAACCAGGATATAATGCATCCTCAGCATGCCTGAACAACTCAACAAATTCAGATGGTGCCAACTTGGGAGGTAAATCAACATCATCCTCAATTTTTTTTTGTTTAACGGATGACCCTACAACATCATGTACTAAATTCTGAAACCGTGATGGATCCGAAATCAAATTATTAGTATCTTCTCTGGAACTACATTCACCGTGTTGATACCAAAAAATATAATCTGATTGAAAACCATAATGCAAGAGATGTTTCCCAACGATGTCAAATGTCTCAAACGTTCTCAGAGCACATTTTTTACAAGGACACTTAATTGTCCCTTCTGAAACAAATTCCGGGTTTGATGATGCAAATGATAAGAAAGCTTTAACATCATCAACATATACAGATTTAAACTAGAACCGTTTGGATTTCTGATATGATTTATCCAAGCACGATCATCTAATAATGATTGATGTCAATTTCCTTGTTCCATATTCATATATATTTTTTTAAAAAATTTAAAACCATTACTATTGTTAAATAATTTGATATAAGAAACAATATCCTAAAAAAAGAAAATACATAATTACAGTAATTTATTAATAATTACCAATAATTATAGGCAACACAGTTAGTTTGTAATCATCCCCACTAATTATTATTAATTTAGCAATACTTAGCAATACTTGGAAAAATGAAATATGCTTGAATAATGAAATTAAATTTTGTAATCATCATTGTGAAGATTATATTACTAATTATTCTGATTTGTCCGATGGCTCATCTCTTTTTAAATTTCTCCCGACTGAAATCAGTATAAAAAACTTGCTCTGACATACGTTAGAGCACATTTTTCATACTAATTTCAGTGGGAGAAAGTAGCAAAGATATGAGACATTGAACAAAAGGTATCCGTCAATCCACTGGAAATTGTGCCAATTTATAACCATGTACTTGAATTTATTTGATTTTTGATTAATTTTATTAGTAATTATTACTAATTATTAAAAATATCAATATTTCCAACAGATTTTGCTTTATTCTTAACATGTTCAAATCTTAAAGGGTCGCCAATTTTCAAGTCATGCCCAATAAAAAGTTTGGGTCAAACTTGTCCAATTTAAACTCTATAATTGTCCTTACATGGTTGATCATCTCGCAAGTAGTGTTGCAATAGGACGACACAAGTAATGATAAAGACATGACTTGGGTTGTCCTATTGCAATGCTACTTGCAAGGTGATCAACTAAGCAAGAACAATTATAGAGTTTACATTGGACACGGTTGACGCAAACTTTTTATTGGGCATGACCTGAAAATTGGCGACCCTTTAAGATTTAAATGGTTAAGAATAAAGCAAAACTTGTTGAAAATATTGATAATTGTAATATTTTATAAATTTTTTATAATTTTAATAATATTAATATTTTTTTATAAATATTAAACATATAATAATAGAATAATTATATTATAATTATTATTTAACTATTAATATTAGAGTAATATAATATTTTATATTATGTTACTATTTATATTACTAATTATATTACTAATTATGTTACTAATTATGTTACTAATTATGTTACTAATTATGTTATTAATTAGAAATGTGAAGATATGCATATACGTCGGGTGGTTAATCAATCAATGAATAGAAAAACAAATGTAATTGACCACTCATCTACCTCAATTTTCATTTCATTTGTATGTTGAGGTTGATAAGAAACTTCTGCCTTCACATAAAATATGTGATTTTACTGTCAAAATTATAAACCTCCTCAACTCTATATTGGCGAGGAGGTTGATAATTTTAACAGTAAAAGCAGATATTACATGTGGAGGCAGAAGTTTCCTATCAAGCCTCAACACACAAATGAAAAGAAAATCGAGGTAGATGAGCGGTCAATCACGTTTCCTAATTATACTAATTGTTTCCTAATTAAATCTAATTGTTTCCTAATTAAATCTAATTGTTTCCTAATTAAATCTAATTGTTTCCTAATTAAATCTAATTGTTTCCTAATTATACTAATTGTTTCCTAATTATACTAATTGTTTCTTAATTAAATCTAATTGTTTCCTAATTAAATCTAATTGTTTCCTAATTAAATCTAATTGTTTTCTAATTAAATCTAATTGTTTTCTAATTAAATCTAATTGTTTCCTAATTATTTTAATTGTTTCCTAATTATTTCTAATCAATTAAATCTAATTATTTCCTAATTATTTGATAATTATTTTAATTAAATCTAATTATTTCTTAATTATTTGATAATTATATATTTATTTCTAATTATTACCAAAACATCCCATGGGAGTGTCGAACCAAGAGTGCAGCAAGGCCCGTTGTCGTGTACTAGGTTACCCCGAGTCAAGCTCGAAACACCTTGTCAGAGTTTTCACTCCTAGGTACATCTGTTCCAGAACCGCCTCTACTTTTTCGTATCCAGAAAAGGATTATTTGGTACAAGCACATAAACTAATTATACTATATAGCTAAACATTCTATTAAAAAAAATAAAATTAATAATTAAAAATAAAATTAAAAATTAAAAATAATTTAACAATTAAAAAAAATATAAATACATTTAATAATCTGCACCATCTAACTCCTTCCTTCCTCTTCTCGAAAGAAAAAATTAAAACAAAAAAAATTATGTTCCGATGTGAAAATGAGAGAGAGAGAGGAATGGAGATCTGAATGTTATGGGAAAAAAATGGATGGGGTGTATATATAGGTTACATTATTTGCAACGGTCGTATTTGCGATGGGTGACCATCGAAAATACGAGGTATTGCGACGGGATACCATCGCAAATGCCTTCGCCCGCATTAAATAGAGGCAGCGGGTAAAAGGACTTTTGCGAAGGGCCCGTCTCAAATAGTCACCATTAGCGACGGGCGGCTATCCCCATCGCAAATTTCTATTTACCGCCGTAGGTATTCGCGACAGGGCCAGTTGAAAATACCTTCACCTGTATTAATTACGGGCGGCGGGTAAAAGGGTTGTTGCGACGGGATCGTCGCTAATGCCACACCATTAGCGACGGGCAGATATCCCCATCACAAATTACTATTTACCATCACCGGTATTTGCGACGGGAGGATATCCCCATCGCAAATTCATATTTACCGCCACTGGTATTTGCGACGGGACCCGTCGCAAATACCTCCCGTTGGATTATCTGTTGCGACAGGTACATAGTCCCGTCGCAAAACCGTATTTACTACCGCGGGGTATTTGCGACGGGTTGTAGGTGATCGTCGCAAATAGGCTTTACAGCGGCCAGTATTGGCGATGGGGCCCGTCACAAATAATACCGGGTGAATATTTTTTTGCGACGGGGAAATTTCCCCATCGCAAATACTATTTACCACCGCCGGGTATTTGCGACGGGTATCCTTCTACCCGTCGCAAATATCCTTCCCGCATTTTGGCACGCAAACTGTGTCATTTCAATTGCGACGGGCCCTATATTTCCGTCGTAAATAACTGACCTTTTTCAACGGGAATATATTCCCGTCGCAAAAACCCTTTTCATCGGAGTTGTTGCGACAGGAATAAGACCCGTTGCAAATACCCCGTCGCAATAATCGTTTTTTCTCGTAGTGTATTTAATGTCATTTTCTAACATGCGAAGTACAATTAAATGTTTACAAGTGGTAATATTTTATTACTACAATCTCATTATTAATAAATATTGTTTATGATTAAGCTTCCATTGATGAAATATTATGATCCATCGATCAAGAAATATCATGAATTTTTTTATCCTCTTCTTATTCCAGATATCTTTTGTAATGGTTCCATTTTCCCACTCAATGGTACTTAAGATATTCAAGAAAGTGTTTTTAAAAAAAAATGACTTTATCTCTCTCTTTGGTCAGAAATCATTGTTCTTTCAAAAACATTTTTTCAAAAAATGATTTCAAAAAACATTCTATTGTTCTTTTATGATATTTAAAAGGAAATTTTAATCATGTTTTACATTATAAACAAAAGGTTTTTTAAAAAGTAATATTCTTATCATTTTCTTATCCATGAACTTTGGTAAAATTTTTACAGTGAGAAAGGAATTTTCAGCATGTATAGATATATCTAATGCGATGACCATTATTTCATTGTAGCTTCCTTTTTATGTTTACCAGATGATTTTTTTCAATAAAAACGCTTCTCCTAGTATTCTAGATATTAATTTTTTAGGTGGTTCTTAAAGAAAAAATTTATAAAAAAATTTTGTTCATGAAGTTTTTTAAATGATTTTCAAATCATCCTTTAAAATTTTTCAAATTATTTTCAAAGAAAAATAATTTGAAAAAAAATTATGTTTTAAATTTTTTTAAATTTTTTTACAAGATTCCTTTATATTTTTTCATGGAAAATGTTTTATTAATGTTTTCAAGATCCTTTTATAAGTTTTCAAAGTAAAATATTTTCAAAATGTATTCAATATTATTTATATGTTTTTAAATAAAAAGGTTTTCAAAATGTTTTCAATATTCATTTATTTGTTTTCAAGTAAAAATGTTTTCAATTTTTTTAATATTACATTATATATTTTAAAATAAAAATTATTTAAAAATGTATTCAATGTTATTTTATAGGTTTTCAAAGAAAAAGGTTTAAAATGAGTTTTCAAGCTTCATTTATAAGTTTTCCATGAAAATGTTTTTCAAACTGTTTTCATGATTCCATTATATTTTTTCTAGGTTATTGTTAAAGATTTTTTTTAAATGTTATATGTTTTAATTTTTTTTTCAAAGATGAAAGGATATTTTCCTAAAGAAAATAGTTTTGAAAGATTTATAAAAAAGTATTTTATATCTATTTTGACATTTGTTGATGTTACTCATGACTAACAAATATTTTATCCAAGGTGTCCATTCATATTCTTTCTCATGATAGTATATATATTGATGGCATGACATTTATGAATCCCATTTATCTTTAACATGTTATATGGTTATAGAACATGTTTCTCTTTCATGGGGTATATGTTAATGAAACATATTTCTATTTCATAGGATATAAGTTTATGAAACTACTATCATATTTAATGGGTTATATTCCTATGAAACACGCTTATTTTTATGGGTTATTCTTTGATAAATGATCATGAAACCTATTTCTTTTTTATTGGTTATGATTTGATTACATGTTTATGATACAAATTTCACTTAATAAGTTATGATATAATGGATGTTTGTGATCTAGTAGAAAACATATGTATGATTTAATTATGTAATGGGTGGGACATATGTCTCCCTCTAATGAATTGGTTAAAGATCTATATCTCATTAGATAGACATGTCTTGAATGGGGATTAAAATCAGTTTAGTAATGTAATTTTTCCAATAATATGGTCTTGGGAGTGAACATTTTCTACTAAAATGGTCATGGGAGTTAACCATGTCTACCAATATGGTATGGGGAGTGAACCCATAAAACTAATATAGAATTGTCAATAAGCCTTTACTGTTATGGAAATAATTTTTTATCTTATATGTCTGCCAAAAAATTTATATCATATTACTATGTTATTATTTCAGGGTTTATACTCTTTATTCCCTTATGATTCACATCTTATGAACTAATAATCAAAATTCTGCGACTCTTTATTATGATCCTTTTTATATAGGGTATTGTCTTTTAATATTATGAACAGGTTCTTATGTCCTTATGATCGTGGTATGCTTACATATCTCCATGGCTAACTTTTTATAATCATCATATTTCACCCCTTTATTATGTTTCCTTACCATAGGTTATGAATAATGGTTTTATGTAGGTTTACTAAAATGGTAACACATTTATGGGAGATATTTAATATATTTAATCAAGTTAGAATATTATGATTCAATGTTTCCAAAGGCACTAAACTATTATAGTCCTTGGGAATTTAATTTTTTAATGTGATGAGTATTAATCTAAATTGATGTAATATCTATGTATGTTAATCCTAGTTTTCTATAATTCAAGTGTTTCCCAAGTTATAAAATAAAGTTGATTTCAAAAAATAATTTTAAATTTTTCCATCCAAATCCTTCTCTTCCATTTTTTTAAATAATTTTTTGATATTAATTATATAGATATAAAATATTTATAATGTATATTTTATATATCTTTTTGTATTATTTAATCTTTTTCCAAGATGATTATTTTTATGTATTTTATATGATTTTTTTACAAATGAAAAAACAAATTTTATATTTTTAACGTCTACAACAACAATGGATTTTTGTACCACTATGACCACTATTCGATTTCTGGCATCCTTTACAGGATTTCATGTTTTCATCAATGAAAACATTTTTTCCATTTTTCATGGTATTTTGGTATTGAAAATGGGTTTTTAAAATAATATGGTCATTTAACAACTAAAAAAACTCATATGGGTTCAAAAGTGTTTTCAAAAGTTTTTATGATAAAAACGTTCAAGCATAACTTTTTTATTCATGATATGAAACATAGTCATTATATAAATAATATATAATCCTTATATAACTTATAATACCAGTTTATCACCATTATATCTCATGGGTGATCCCAATAGATCATATATGATGGGTTGATCCCCATTAAACCTCATAAAGAATGGGTGATTCCTATACAAATTAAACAATGTTTTAATACCCATTATAGCTCACCCGTGATCCTGATATATCTTATACACAATGTTAATCTCCATTTTATCCCTCTAAAAAATATGTAATGATTATATTTGATGTTTCCCAAATATTTACACTTATTTAATTGTTTTTTAAATGGTTTTATGAATATAATGCTTTATGATTACAAAAATGGGTTTTAATTACTTTTTGTGGGTTTTAAAGATTATATTTGAGCAAAAAGATTTTTGTTTTTCAGGTGTAATTTATTTATTGACTTCTCTCAATTGGAGAAAAAGGATAAAAATTTCATGGGTTCTCAAATTTTAATTGTACTAACAGTTTCTTTAGGTCCCTTTATAATTTTTTTATCATCCCGCATTTAAAAGTAATTCTCACCGGGTTTCTTAATGGGTAAGGGAATAAATAAGTCAATTTAAATTTCAATAAGATTTTATATGAACTGAAATCCATATATTTTTAATTTTTATATTATGGTAAAATGGGATACTAATAATAAGGGTATACTTTTTATTATATTATTTTTTACAAATTATGTATGACCTAATTCACTAAAATTTTAAATTAGAAAAAAAATCAAAGTGAATAAAATTGAATTATTCAGTAAAAATCAAGATTATTTTATGTTTATGGATTGTTCCTTCTATATTAATTATACATGAGATGTTCATATAGTCATATCATACTATTGGGTTCCTAGAAGGGCTTCCTCAACATGATTACCTTTGGTGAAAGAACTTGTTCTAGATTCCATAACTAGTAATAATATGAATAATGGTCACTCTAAGACTCAAATAGAACCACTTGTAGGCCTCACAAATCCTCCCTAACATTAATCCTAAAAGTCTAATACATTGGTTTAGAAACATCATCCTCAATTCATTTGTGTGTAGTAATGGGGTCCTCTATGAATTTATACCATATATCCAAGAATAATAAAAATCCTACCAAGTTTCCAAGAACATAAAAGATAGTCAATTTTTGGAAGGGGACATTAATTTTTTGAGATGAAACCCCATATCATCGTAGTTGTGTTATTCTAATTCAGATTAATGTAATTGGTTAAATTAATCAAATATAAATACAACCCATAAACAAGGTATAATGACTATGAACCTGGTTAATGTGAGGTCATATTCATCATTGACACATACCAACACATTACAGTAGTCAGTAAAACCAAAAAAATATGTTCTCTCTGACCCTATCAAGTGTTTTTAACCCTGTTGGAGAAATCCATTGATATAAATCTCTAACCAAAATGAGAGACCAAGTAGTAGAAATGTTGGTTTTAATCCTTATAAAACACCTATAGGGTGATAGGGATATGGGAGATTCCATATTCGAATGTGGGGACTTTGGGGTATAGAAAATTTGATGAAAATTATAGGATTGAGTTGGGATTGGTGAAATGTTTAAGGATTTGTATGATAGGTGGTATCAGGATAACCCTCACACATGGATATGGAGGGAGCGGATGAAATGACCATTACAGTTAGGGAATTATAGGGATTGTTAGGGATCAATGTACATAATACAAAAACATAATATTTATATTTGTAGATTATATATATATAAAATTTTCACAATTTTACTCATAAGAAAACCTAAAATATCATGAAAAAATGTTGAATGAGTTACATATCCATGGAAGTTTTAGGTTTAGTGTTTTAGAGAACATGGACAAACTGTTATGTTACAATACCCCTGTATGTAATTGTAATTTTTCCCATTATACCCATGTTTTATTATTCAACATTATGTCTTCAATATCACCCATATAATTATTCACACATGATACCTTTTTAGACATAATTCATTGAAAATTATTCTTCAAACCCTATGGGAAATAAACATAAGAAGTGTGATATCAAAATATCAATAAGGGTAAACATAACCATTATCAATTTAATGGCATCACAGAGTATAATATTAGAATTAGGGTATGGTGTAAAAAATAATAGTGAATGGTCATTACATAAGGGAAATCATACCCATAAAAACATGTATCATCTATCATAAAACATGGAATAAATCTTTAACAAAATAGAAGAGTTATATAATTAAACATTCATGATCCTTGTGAATATAATCCTTGGACAAATTATCCATTTGAATCTCAAATGAATCATAGAGAAAATGTGTAGGTATCATGGAACATAATTATCATATATCTATCAAAATAACTATTTAAAATGTAATAACTTGTCTTATTAATTATAATAATTTATTAGGAGGAATCTATAACTGTCTAACTACGTATTTTTAACCAATACAGTGGGGGGGAGTTAAGGTCCCATACATAAATATTTTATAACATGACCACACTTTCTTGGATTATAGTGGAACCACGCATCATTGGTTTATAATGGTAAAACCCATCAATCATCCATACATATGACCGTGTACCATAAAATTAGAAAATAAATTTTAAGATTTCAATTTTCAACTTTACAATAATCATGGTTCATTCATAAAAAGATTTACGTGAAGATGATAAATAGTTTCTAGGAAAACCTAAATGAAATGATTATAATACATATAGAGAAATAATTAGAATAATATCATTTCTACATTACCTAAATATTTTATTAAATATTTTTCTCAAATAAATTTAATTTCTTGGATAACTTTCATAACATGCCACATCATTTTTAAACAAACCATGATATAATATTAAAAATTTATTATTTATGATATTTATAAACTATCAGTTAAATTATAATGTATGAATATTATTAAAAAAATTGTCAAATATTATTAAATTTATTACCCAATATAACCTTATTGACAAATTATTTTTAAATAATCTCTCAATTTTTAGTAATGTCGTTTTATTCTTCAAAAGCATAATTTCATCAAGAATGATTTTTTTCATTTTCTATGAAAATATTATGATTAATTTATCAATGTTATATAAATTTAATTTTATTTAATGAACATAGTTCTGTAAGTATTCATATTAAAATTATCTTATGGTGAATTTTTGAGAATTTTCTTACAAGAATGATTCTCTAGTAAATAGTAAGAAAATGATGAATGTTTTGAAAACTGTATTTAAAAGGATCCATTTTATTTTATAGTGGTTTAAAAGGTAAATTAATTTTATTTTTTTAATAATAAAATTAATTCCAATGGAATAAATTTTATGTTTTAATTTATTATAAAAAAAACTTTTAAATGTAAAAAGTCATTTTCTTTGAAAACTGTTTTCATGCATGCAATATATACTTATAATAAAAAATAAATTGACCACTATTGGAAAATTATTTTAATGAGATATATATATTAATTAATGAATAAAATGTTTTAAAATTCATATAATATTTTCCTAATCATGGAATATGAATAAATATGTTTTTATTCTTAAAATTTATATTTTCCTAAAAAGGGTTTTTCATCATGTTTCGTGAACTTTTTTCAAATTAATGTCTAAAACATACAGGTATTGAATTTGATAAAATTGATTGTAGATTTTTAATCATGAATTTTAAATATAGTAAATATTCCCCTTTTATTTTAGGTTAATAATAATAGTAACTTTGGTATGATTTATCACCTCAGTAAAAGGTAAATCAGATTAATATAAGTTAAAACTAAGGGATAATGTCGTAATATTTCATCCTAATTATTATTTTATTAATTTTAATTTATTTTAATATACATACTATATAAATTTAGTTGTTTAATTGTACCTTTTCGATAAATATTTCTTATATAATACTTAAAGTATACAAATCTACAAAATGTCACTCTTTTAGTTTTAAAAATATATTATGTCTCCACATAGGGAACGAATCATGTTAAAAATGTATCTAAGACTCTATATTGATATTAATGAATTTATTTCTATGATAGTAATGTATTTATAATGTTTAATAATTATATAATGACATTAAATTCATATTCGACACTAATTCAATATTTATCTAATTAATAAAAAACATATAAAATAATGTTAAAAATATTAAAATTATTATAATTTGAGTGATTTAATGTGATACACTATTTTTATAGATTAATATGACATATTAATCTTATTTTAAGGAATTATGTTATAATTTCCACTTTTTCTTGATTTATTTAATATCAAATTAAATAAATTGTGTCAAAAAATGTTAATATATTTTATAATAAATGTTACTTTATTATATGATATAAAAATAAAAAAGACAAAGATTCATTGAAATTAATTGGATATTTTTTCATAAAAAAATACATGTTTCATTTATGGGTAGTTTTTCATTTTATAGTAACAATAATATCCTTTAAGGGGTAGAATACTTTAATATTACTCTAATTGTCAAAAGGGGTAATAAATGGTTGAAACAAAAATATATGGGTAACTTAGTGATCCAAACATGAAAAACAATTATTGGATGAGTTAATTTGAAGTAATAATCATTTTATATTCACATATTATAAATTTGGATCAATATGTAGATAAAAATTAATTTATGTTAATTTAATATTTAATGAAATTCAAACAGTGTCCCTCCCAACAATTATAAAGTGGGACCCCTCCTTTCTCTTCTTCAACCAACCTTGAGCCTTCTAGATATACCAAACTGGCACACCCAATTTATTAATTAAAGCTACTTATATCCCATATAGTTTTATCCTAGCATTCCCCCTAAGTCCCCCCTAAGCCCCCACAAAATTTGGAGGCTTTTGAAGATGTTTTGATGGGGGAAACGAGGGTGCACGGTTTAGGTGAACGGTTTACCAAACCGTTAACACAAACCGTGAACCTATGTGCAGTTCATTAAAAATGATTTAAAATTACTTTTTCCCCTACCATGATTTTTCCAAACTCGGCCCTTTATTCACACATTCGACCATTTCATCCATGGCTGCCCTCAAGGCCTCTCAAACCTTCATTTGAACTCAATTTTGAAGGGGTATTTGGTGGAGGAGCTTCACAGAACCTCAAGTAAGTATCTCTCCCCCTTAGTTCCTCCCCTTTCCATTATGTATCTTTTAATTTATTTTAATACCCAAATGACCAGAGGGTAGGGTTTCGAACCTAGGGTTTAACCTGGGGTTTTCTTGGTCCAATATTTTGTTTTTCATCTTAATCTACCTTTCTTGAGGTGCACAGGTGGTGCGATTGTATTTTTGCACAAAGGAGTCACGGTTTTAAAAAATTTTGTAGGTGATTACATTTTATATGAAATCCTTGTAACCTAGATTTTATGTTTATGATGTTTTCATGTTTATTTCATTTGATTGTCGGTGCAAAAATTGGTTTTAGTGGAGTTTGTAAAGCAAATGAAATTTTAGTGCCATTTTTTTGTGAAATTGGTGTTTTTCATAGAAATATATTTTTGGTTCATTTGGGGATACCCTATAATTGATTATTTGATTTTATTGAAATTTATTACGGCTGAAAATACAGTTTTGAATGTTTATCTCTTTTGGTTGTTGCTGCGAAAATCTGTTTTGATGGTGTTTTGGAATCATATGAACTTTAAGAGCCATGTTTGTGTAAAAATAGAATTTTTACGCCGATATCACTTATTTAATAATATGGGGATTCCATAAAATTGAATTTTTTGTTTCATTTAAAGTTTTTGGGATTCCATTTCTATTTTGGTGACTTGTAAGTATTCACATGGTGTGGAAAGTGGGGATTTCAAAGAGTTTGGGGTGAAAAACATTTTGAGATTTGGGATGTTGTCTTATTGAAAATCAAAATGTTTTATTATGTGTTTTAAGTGGTATAAAGTGTGTATATATACTGTGTTGTTTTTTTTTGTGAGCCTTAGAGGTGTTTTATATGCAAATGGATGTGTGTTGCATGCTGAAATTGTTTGATCACAAAGGGGGAATCCCAGGTACCTAGGTGGGTGGATATGTACTAGTACGGCTAGTGACCAGAATGGGTTTTTTTCCTGTTTCACTGAGAAAATAGATAACGAAAAATCTAACTAAACTATGTTAATGATTATGGGGGACCACAAGGTTATGGGTATGTCCCATAACAATGGATCATGCACAAGAATAGATTTTTCTATGGTTACTTTACACCGAAGTATGAGGTACATAGGGCTCGAGACTATCTAGTGCCTAGGGGTGTTCCTGGTTTTGGTACTCATTGGATTTGCGGTATTTTACATTGTATTATAGTGTTTTTGGATGTAAATTAAAGTAGATAACATGTATTATTTTAATGTTTTAACATTCTGAAAGTTTTAGTTTGAAAACTTCATCCAATTGAATGTTGTATTTCATGGAATTTATCACTGCTTTTCTTTACATATTAAAACTGCTTGCTTTGTCTCCTAGTATTGATTACTATTTGGAATCATTGGGTGGGATCATATTGATATTAGGCTCACAACCTACTTACACCCCTTGGGTTTAATTAGACTTCACTATGTTTGACATAAGTAAAGGTAAAGCCTTGGGTGAAGGCGGTTCCAGTTGTTAGTCCCCTCATATGGTGTGATGTTGTGGAGACGGCTTGGGGGTGATGACCCCTTGTCATGTGGAGTCATTGTGGCTGAATTTATGATATTTTTATTATTATTTGGACCTCTTTTACTTTATTTAAAACCTTGTATTCAGTTCTGGTTTTTTTCTTAAGTCTTGTTTGGCATAGAAATTTCAGATTCTTATTATTTATTGTTTTTTATGTTTTATGCCTTTTTACTCAAGTAAATCATTCCCAAACCTAATTTATTGATACCCTGGTATTTTTTCCAACCCGTGGGGTTAGGGAACTCCTTTTGAGACTTGTCATGGGCTGGATTTGGTGTCGGTATTAGTGGAAACCAAATTTGGTTCGTGACAAAATGGTATCAAATGAGGCTAATGTTTTTGTGTTATATTGTTATTTTGGGATGACTCGAGATAGACAGAATCTAGAACTATTAGGGCTCGGGGTTTTTTTCATGAGTAGAGTTCCTAGCCCGCACCTCTTATGGCAGACCTTGAGTCACCAGGGGACATTGGAATGGTCTGATTTACTTCACTTCCAGGTGAGATGTGTGGGCTGCAGACCACACGTGGACATCGGGCGGGGGTATATTAGTTGTTTCTTTTATTATTATAATGTCTTTATACTATTTACATTTTGTGTATTTGATTAATTTTCAGAATTTTGGTATTGACTTTTTTTTGTGACTATGGCATTTTGTAGCAACATGCCTCCACATAAAGCTCTCATGGGTCCATGGGAGGAAGCCAAAGAGAGTTATCCCACCCCAATTGATTAGAGGCTAGTATAGACCATGGTACAGGCTTTCAAGGATCTATTATAGAGACCATATCCTATTCTAGTTCATTTTAGAGAGGAATAAACTGGTTTTATAAAGAACAATGCTTATGAGTTCTTGAAAAATAAGCCCCTCACTTTTCGAGGCAGTATAAAACCCCTGGAAGAAAAAGAATGGGTTAAGAATATCGAGTACATGTTTGAGTTCCTATATACAAACAAGGAGCTCAGGGTGAAATGTTACTCTTTTCTATTGGAGGGTCCTATATGTAAGTGGTGAGAATCGGTACTTCATACTTGGAAGAATGGGAAGATGTGTTGGGGAGATTTCAAGGTTATCTTCAATGAATAGTACTTCCCCAAGGTCTTGGAATATGCTAGGTCCCGAGAGTTCATGGATCTTATTCAGGGTAGTCTTTCTATCATGGATTATGTTAACCATTTCACTGAACTAGTTCAGCATGCCCCTAAAATCATATCCAATAAGAAAGTGAAGGCCTATAGGTTTGAGAAAGGCTTATGATAATAGATATACTCCCCAGTGTTCTTGTTTATACTGAGAACCTATGATGAGGTGGTTGATTGAGCGTTCATGGTGGAGATTGACCGGAACATCAGGGTTGGTTTCTCTTGGTCTGTATTAATAGTGGTCAGTGGTAGCTCTTTAGAAAAGAAACGGAAGGGGAGGAACAGGTGAAGAAGGGAGGTGGTAGTTCATGCCACTCCTCCATGCAGTTTTTGTATGTGGATTTGGATGTGAGATCAATCATATGCCACCATTGTGGGAAGTTGGGGAACATCTGACCAGCATGACCGCTCCCTCCAAATCATTGTTACGAGTGTGGAGGTATGGGTAATTTTAATCACTTCTGCGGGGTGGCACGTCCACTTCTGAGAGGGGTAGGATTAGCGGCTTCAAGAGGAGTTTCAGTATTGTCTAATCCATCAAGGATGGGGGGATCTTTATTTGGTCAACATGGTGGTAGGGATGGGTTATTTTCTAGATATATTCAGTTCAATTCACATCCATATACTATTAGTCATCCATAGGTAGAGATCAGACATTTCCATGCGATGGATCTGGCACCAGCAGGATCATAGGTAGGACCATTGATAGTTAAAGCTACCGTTTTGATCCCATATTCTATAGTTGCTGCTATTTTTTATATTGGTGCCTCTATATCATTCATTTCTACCTATTTTGTAGACATTCGGAATTTTCCAACCGAGTTGTTGTCTTTCGCGATGGAGTTGGTGATGCCGCTGGGAAAGAAAAAGGTGCAGGGCCTTAAGTTCCCCTTGTGTGCACTTTTTATGTTAGGGGTTGAGATGGAGTGGGAACTCTTGGTCTTATATATGAAACTATTTGACATAATACTTGTCATGGATTGTCTAGTACACTTCTAGGCACACATTTATTACTACAGGTGGTGAGTGAGTTTCACGACACTTGATGGGAGTCGTCAGGTTTTTATTGGATAATGGGATCCTCGGTCGGGTCGCGCCGGACCTCCACTCCCAGGGTTGGGAATTATTATCTTCTAGTTTTTATCACTCTCTCTATAGGACTATGGCCTTGCCCTTGAATTTTCACTACCTCATGTAGTAAATGAGTTTTCGGAGGTATTCCTATATGATTTTTTATATTTTCCCCAGGATTGAGATGTGGAGTTTTCTATTGATCTGGTGTTGGGAACACAGCTGATATCTCTTCCCTCATATAGTTTGGCCAACACCTTGCTGAGGGAATTAAATATACATCTAGATAACTTTTAATCCAAAGGATTCATTCGCCCGAGCATCTCTCCTTGGACCGCTCCTGTGTTGTTCATGAAAAAGGTTGATTGAACCATTTGGTTGTGCATGGATTACCAGAAGCTGAATATGGAAACAATTAAGAACAAATTCCCTTTTCCTAGAATATATGATTTGTTTGATTAGTTGGTGGGGTGGAAATTGGTTCTCAAAAATAGACTAGAGTTCGAGATACCATCAACTCAAGGTGAAAGAGGAAGATATCCTGAAGACAGCCTTCCGAAGTAGGGATGACCACTTTGATTATTTGGTCATGCCCTTCGGATTTACCAATACTCTAATGGTATTTCTGGAACTCATGAACAGGGTTTTCTATCATTATGTTGATTAATTCATTGCGGTGTTCATGGATGACATTATAGTATACTCTGGCTCTGTGGAGGAACACAAACATCACTTGAGGATCGTTTTGGGCACTTTTCGGGATCACTGCCTCTATGAAAAGTTGTCAAAGTTCAATTTCTGGATCAGAGTGATGAAATTTCTGGGGCTTGTGACCTCAGAGTAGGGGGTTTTAATGGAACTTGATAAGAATATTATAGTTATGTCATGGGATCAGCTGAAGAATTTGTTCGAGATCAGGAGTTTCAATGGCCTGGCTGGTTGTTACGGGTGATTTGTTCGGTATTTCTCTCGGCATGCTTCACCGATGATCGTGCTCACCCGGAAAGGGGTGAAGTTTGTATCAGGCCCAAAATGTCAGGAAACCTTAGAGTATATGAATTGGTGGATGAATACCACCCCCATGCTAATTTTTCCATAGGCTATAAAGGGGTATGTTGTGTATTATGACGCTTCGGGTATGGGTCTTGGGTGCGTGCTTATGTAGGATGATCACGTGGTTTCATATGGTTCTCCCCAACTCCAACCACATGAAAATAATTACCCAACACACAACTTGGAGTTGGAATTAGTGATGCATGCTTTGAAGACTTGGCATCACTATCTCTTTGGGGAGAAGTTTTTTGTTTACTCTGATCACAAAAGCTTTCCCATATTTTCTCACATAAGGACCTCAACATGAAGCAGCGTAGCTGGATCAAGTACTTGTAGGGGTTAGACTTTAACATTGTCTATACCCCAGTAAAAGGTAATGTGGTGGCTGACTCATTAAGCAGAAGAGTCCCAGTGTAGGCTTTGAGGAAGTCTAGTTATGAGTGGACTTTGATGGGACTCTTTACTTAGATGCATGTGGAGACGAAGGAGAAAAATGGGGGTGCATTCTTGGTGAGAATTCAGTTGACTCCCTCTATCTTAGAGTTGATTTGGAATGAACTTCCTAGTGTTAATACTTGTCAGAGGTCAAGGAAATTTCTTTATGATGGGGATACGTCCTCTGATTGGTCTTTGTCCCCTGAGGGCATCTTGTGATTTAAGGGTTGTTCAGTATTGAAGTTATCGCTATGGAAGGTGGTGATGTAGGATATCCACCAGTCTTAGTGGGTTGTCCATCTAGGTGAAATCAAGATGTATTATTATGTGCAACGATAGTTCTATTGGCCAGGTATGCGATGGGGCATAGCGTACGTTGTGTCGAGATGCTACACATGCCAGCAGGTGAAAGTAGAGCATCAGAGGCCCTCTGGTTTTCTCCATCCATTACCCATTCCTACTTGAAAGGGGGATGAGATATTCATGGAATTAATTGTTGGATTGTCTCGTACACCTCAGGGTAATAATTCCATTAGGTTGGTGATTTATCATCTGACCAAATCAGCCCACTTCATTACGATCAGATATATAGATAAGTGGATGAGTTGGTCCATTTGTATCTTCAAGAGATGGTAAGGCTCCCTGGTGTTCCATCATCAGTTGTCTAAGATAGATACCCCACTTCAATTATCAATTTTTCAAAGGCCTATATAATCCCTTGGGTTCTCAGATCAAAATGAGCATGTCATACCACCCTCAAATGGATGGTCAGATAGGGCGGTCAAATCAAATTTTGGGGGATTTGCTCTGTACATGATTTCTGGACTTTGGAGGTTCCTAGGATAACCATTTGGGATTGGTTGAGTTTTCTTATAATAATAGTTACTAATCATCGATTTGAATGGATCCTTTTGAGGCACTCTATGGTCGGCCTTGTTGGACCCCCTGTGTTGGGCTGAGGTGGGTGAGACCTCACTACTGGGGCCGAGCCTGGTACAGGAGACATCCGAGAAGTTCAAGTTAATCAAGAAATATTTATTGATAGTTTAGAGTCACCATAAATCATATGATGACTAGATATGTCAATACTTTGAGTTTTCATTGGGTGATAGGGTATTCTTGAAAGTGGCCCCTCGTCTAGGCCATCATTGATTTAGAAAGAAAACGAAGCTGACGTCGCAGTATGTCAGACCTTTTGAGATAATTGAGCATATTGGCAAGGTGGAATATAGGTTTTCTTTACCATATCAGTTGAAATCCATCCATGATGTCTTCCATGTCTCCCATTTGAAGAAAAATACAACTCGGATCCATCCCATGTGATGAGTTTGGAAGAACTGGAGATAGAGCCTGACTTTTCAGTTTTTGAGCAGCCAGTGCAAATAGTGGACTCCCAAGAGAAGGTGCTTAAACAGAATTATATTCTCCTATTTTAGGTTCTTTGTTAGTAGGGTAGTTATACAAATGAGACATGGGAGTGGAAGTCATGGGTTGAGGCCGAGTACCCATTCTTATTTTCTGATCAAGCCTATAGTCGACTTTCCAGGATGGAACATTTTCATGGTGAGAAGAATTGTCACACCCTAGTTATTCATTAAAGGTACTTATATTCCATATATTTTTAACCTAACATTCCCCCCATAAGTACCCACTATGCCGCCACAAATTTTGGTGGCTTTTTAAGATGTTTTGATGGGATAAAGGAGGGTGCATAGTTTAGGTGCACAGTTTACCAAACCGTGCACACAAACTGTGTGCCTATGTCTAGGTCATTAAAAATGTTTTAAAATTACTACTTTTCCTTCCTTGTATTTAATAAAACTTAGATCTACCCCCCCCCCTATTTGTCCATTTCATCCATGGAATCCCTCAAGGCCTCTCAAAACTTCGTTTGAACTCCATTTTTTATGGGGGATATGGTGGAGGAACTTCACACAACCTCAAGTAAGTGTCTCTCCCTCTTAGTTCCTCCCCTTTCCATGATTTTTATTTCAATTTCCTCGAATTACCAAATGATTAGAGTCTATGGTTTTGAACCTTGGGTTTAACCTGGGTTTTTCTAGGTCCAATTTTTTGTTTTTAGGCTTGATTTACCTTCCTTGAGGTGTGGTGGGGGTGGGATTGCGTTTTAGCACAAAGGATTCAAGGTTTTATAAAATTTGGTAGGTGAATCAATTTTTTATGAAATACTTGTGACCTTTATGCTTTGCTTATTATATTTTCATGTTTATTTCATTTGATTTTTGGTTCTAAAATTAGTTTTAGTGGTGTTTTTAAATCAAATGAATTTTTAGTGCCATTTTTATGTGAAATTGGGGGTTTTCATAGAAATATCTTTTTGGTTCATTTGAGGATACCCTATAATTTCTTAGTTGATTTTATTGAAATTTAATAGGGCTGAAAATGCTGTTTTAAATGTTTATCTCTTTTGGTTGTTGCTACCAAAATTTGTTTTAATGGTGTTTGTAAAGCATATGAACTTCAAGTTCCATGTTTGTGTGAAAATGGAGGTTTTGATATCACTTCTTAAATCATATGGGGCTACACTAAAATTGATTTGTTGGTTTTGTTGTAAGGTTTTGGGCTTCTATTTCTATTTTGGTGACTTGTAAGTATGCACATGGTGTGAAAAGTGATGATTTCAAAGTGTTTTGGGTCCAAAACAATGTGAGATTTGGGAAGTCGTTTTTTTGAAAATAAAAATGTTTTTTGTGGTTTTTATGTGGTATAAAGTGTGTGTAGTTACTAGGTTTTTGTTTTTGACTAGTAGTGGTTTTTTATATGAAAAGGGATGTGTGTTTCATGCTTAAATTTTTTGAGCACAAAGGGGGAAGCCTGGGTACCTAGGTGGGTGGATATGTACTAGTATAGCTAGTGATCCATATGGGCTTTGTCCCTATTTCACTGAGAAAATGAATAAAGACAACTCTAAATAAACTATATTGATGATTATGGGGGTCCACTAGGTTATGGGTATGTTCTTTACTAGTGGCTTGTGAATGATAATGGATTTTTCTATTGTTACTTTACACTAATGTACGAGGTACATAGGGCCCAAGACTATCTAGTGCCTAGGGGTGTTCCATGTTTTGGTGCTTATTGGATTTGTGTAATTTTCCCATGTCTTAGGGTGTGTTTGGACGTACATTACATTAGATATCATGTCTTATTTTAATGTGTTTACATTATGAATGTTTTATTTTGAAAACTATTTTCAATTGAAAGTTTTATTTCTTGGAATTTATCACTTCTTTTATTTACATATTAAAACTGATTGCTTTTTCACCTTGAATTTCATACTCTTTGGAATATTTGGGTGGTATCCTATTGGGAATAGGCTCGCACCCTACTTACACTCCTTGGGTGTAAGTAGACTTCACTGTGTTTGACACAGGTAAAGGTAAATACTTGGGTGAAAGCGGTTCGAGTTGTTAGTCCCCTCTTATGGTGCGGTGTTGTGGAGACAGCTCATGGGTGATGACCCCTTGTCATGTGGAGTCATTTTGGATGACTTGCTGAAGTTTTTATTATTATTTATACCTCTTGTACTTTATTTAAAAACCATGTATTCAATTATGGGTTTTTCTTGAGTCTTGTTTGACATAGAAATTTCATATTCTTATTATTTATTGTTTTTAATGTTTTATGCTTTCATGATTGGGTAAATCTTTCCCAAACCTAATTTATTGATACTCAGGAACTTGTTCTATCCTATAGGGATAGGGAACGCCCTTTGGTACTTGTCATGGGTTGTATTTAGTGCTGGTATTAGTGGAAACCAGATTCAGTTCATGAGACAAACCCTATGATAATTCATTATAAACTTCATTATTTACATTTTCGTGGGGCCAATATTATCGAAAGGAAACCCCTATATCCCTTTCATGGAGATCTAAAGAAGTAATTTCAATTACGAGGTAATCACCTTAACCAATCACTTTCTTTTTTATTATTATTTTATCTAATACAATTATATTATATTAATAATAAAATTATAAATTAGTTATTATCATTATAATTAATTATTATTATTATTATTATTCAACCTTTATTCAACCTCTTTCCATCAAATGATAATTGAAAATATCACTCGTGCATACGTATGACTTATCGTCTCCACGTAGCGATGAGATTTATTTATCATCACCATATTCTATCGGTGGTGATTTTTAGGGTTTAATTTTTTAAATATGATAATTATTACATAATTATAATTATATAATGATAATATAATATCTAATTTCTAACATCCCATACCATTGAGAACCAATAATGTTGATTATCTGTGAGTGTGTGGACAGCCACCTCCATAAAAGGATACAGTTCAATTTTTATTTTTTATTTTACATGAATTTTAATAAGTATAGATCTTATTAATATATATAACATATATGATATATTATTTATTTTATGGAATAAATTTACTATTTTCCTATCTTTCATTCCATCTATTAGAAAAATGAAATTTGTGTTAATGTGTACATACAACCTACCATCTTCATGAAGAGTGTAATTAATTTTTTTTATCTATATCATTTATGAATGATTCTGAACACATATATAATGAATATATATGATATTTATATTTTTAATTACTCGTCCTTCAGGGCTCGTGCCATGACTACCCCAATCCCGCCTTCTATAGGCCAGGGGCTGGCGTCTAGCACCAAAGGCGTAATTCCCAAAAACTGGGAAGTCATTGTCTTTATAACCAGAAAACGCACACAACAGAGTACGAGCTGGAAGAAAAACACTAAGTAAAACTATATACAAAGGAGTGTTGAAAGTAGTGGGGCCGGAATACAATCCCAATAGGAATGTACAAGTACAACTGAAAAACAAGTACAACAGAAGAATGGTAAAACAGCTACTGGGTCATCCTCCGGGATTCCTACCTGAAGGGTAGGTACAGATAGCCTCCACAGGACTCCACATACTTCTGTCTCCTCCATGTACTATCATGCCGGGTGGTCCACCTCTGGGTACTGTCCAATCCTGGAACACGCGGCCTCGGTCAGCGTTGTTCGTCATCTGCAACCAATACAATGAGGTGCGGGCATAGCCCATGCAGGGGTGAGTATAACGATACTCAGTGGGGACCCCGAGACCCTAAAGGTCTCACAAAACCAAAAAAGATAAACCAAAAAGTATTAAATCAATAGATAACCCCACTTATGTATATTACCATACATATACCTAAGTTACCAAGTAATCCATCTCAATAATGAGGTAAACACAAAACTTACTGACTCAGCTCAACTAGGATTTTATTCACATTATTGAAACCACGGCTGCTGGAGAACTCCTGCTCAATCGAGTACAGTGGGCCTACCGCGACACTAAGTCTCTTCCCACTAACCTTGGACTGCTGAGGTACTCCTCCTATCGAGTAACGTGGGTCTGCTGCATCACCAAGGCGCTCCCCACTGTGGGTATGCCGCGTCACCAAGGTGCTCCCCCTCGTAGCCTGCTGAGGTACTCCTCATGTCTAGTATTGTGGGTCTGCTGTGAAACCAAGGCGCTCCCCACTACGGGTCTACCGTGACACCATGACGCTCCCCACTGGGCTAGAAGAGTCACTCTGAGTCAAAACGGTCGGCAGTCGCTAGGTCTACGCCAGCTACTAGGTCTCCGCACTACGCACGCTCGTCTCCGGGAGGATCCTCTCCATGAGAAACTGGTAGATACTCCAACTGTCACTAAGTCCAACGAATAAGTATCCAAAAGTTTCACCACATCATAAGGGTCTCAACGCAATAGACGACGTGTCAATCGGACTCCCGGTCTGTAAGTTATTAATCTTTTAGTCTTGGGGGGCGGTTGGATTCGTGCACAATCCAACCTGACTGTATCCCAACTCAACCCTGAACTCTAGTGGGGAATACACAAAGGGACTATCTCGCTTCAAGATTACCAACGCCACTGACGGTTCGTCAAACGGACATCTGATGCCAAAGATATGGCCAAAAGAAAGTAAAGGGTTGGTAGTGGGCACGGGCCTGGTCCGACCCGTTCGGACCGACCTGGCCCGACCCGGTCTGGTTCGACTCGGTCAGACCTGTTGGGTCTGGCCCAGCCCATTGGGTGGGCCAGCCCATTTGGTTTGGCCCAGCCTAGCAGGCCGCGTGGGTGGTTCGGCCCGGGCTCGGGGCTGGTTTGGCCCAGAGCGCGTGGGGCGTGGCTTGGCGTCTCGGCCCGGATGGATGAGACCGGTTCATCTAGTGTCGCGAGGGGAAAAGATCGGGTGGTACAAGGCATGTGGGGCATGCGGGCTAGCGCAATTCAGCTGGGTGCATAGGAGGAGGTCGTTCAGGCCAGCAGGCAGACCAACGGGGCGCGGACAGGTCAGTAGGGGGTGGGGGAGGGGGCGGCCAGGCCAGTAGGGCACCAGGAGGGCCGGCGGGCGGCCGGGGAGGGCGCCAGGTGGCGGGTCGGAGGGTGGACGGGCAGGCCAGAATCTGACTAGGTAGGGAGCCAGGTAGGCCGGCGATCGGCTGGGCAGGATGCCATGCAGGCTGGAGGGCATAAGATCAGGCCGGCAAGAGGCCAAGATGAGACCGGGAAGGCTAGCAGGGCGCGGGCCAGCTCAGGGTAGCAGCTTAGCTCTGCGAGCAGTGTGGCTGGCAAGGGCTCGTCCAGGGCCAGTTCGGCCGGTGGTGGTGCAGAACGCTACGGGGGAGGCGCGGATCATGGAGGTCGCGGGTAGCGCAGCCTTTTTCGTAACCACCTTCGTCACCTCGTTGCTTCGTCACCATGCTGAAGGACATCACAAAAGAGTTTGACGGTGGGTGTCAGGCCATTTTAGTTTGGCCCGCACCCTCCGCATTTAGGGTGATAGCAATCGGTTCTTCAAAGTAGGAGAATGATGAACAACAACTCACCTGCAATAGGAAACATATCCTCATTCTTCTTTTTGAAAGAAAATAAGAACTTGGCACTTAAAATAAAACAACCCCTACCTTGGTTCTTCGTTCATCGATGGAGTCATGGGGAAGAACATGGTGTCATCGTCGTTCATCACGTCCTCCGCACACTTCCAATCCCAAGCTCGCACATCAATTATGGAAGACGCTCCACGTCAGTAGGATCCAAGGAAGGAAGTCAAAGTTTCTCTCGTCGGCGTTCTTCATTCTTCGTTCTTCATTCTTTGATGGAGAGGGCTTTTCTCTCTTCCCCCAAGTTCCACCAAATGAGCAATTCCAACCAAAATAATAATAGAATGTGATATCCTATTAATTCGTTAGCATAATATTCAAATTGGATTAATTAATTTAATTGGATCCACCTAATTAATGTGGAGGACTTTGCACGATTAAATTAGGGGAGTTGGCACCAATAAAGGAGGGGGTGTGGAGAGACTCTCCCTCATTAATGAGGGGATTTGAGAGGTTTTCCTCTCCCACCATTAAGAGGGGGTTTAGTCCCATGTGGTCCCCATGTCACAACCTCTCGTGGGAGGTTAGGTTTTGGTGGGCCCCACCACTATAACCTCTCATGGGAGGTTAAGGTGTGGTGGTCCCACCTCCAACTCTCATGAGTATTTTTTAACCAACAAATAAAAATTAAGCCACACACTTAATTTTTATTTAATTCATTCTCTAAAAACCCAAAAAATATCTTTTAATATCGACCCACCGCCATCGAGATGATAGTATTATTAAGAGAATAATGTCGCTGGGAGTTCAACGGTGTCCTCGGATTTCAATTTCGAGAACCGATTCAAAAGTTATAAAAACCCACTTGTACGTTTAATGAATGTACCCATACAAAACATCAGAAAATGATTCCGGGAACACCGGGCCTCAGAATCATGCGTCGTCAATTTTCACGGACTCTTAAAATTCCCATGTATTTAAGAAAAAAAATTCCACATAATTTCCGGGTCTTTACATTCTCTCAACCTCAAGGCTTTACGTCCCTGTAAGCTAAAAATTTAACTATGGGAACCTGTGGGGGTACCGAGCACATATCTAAGCCTCCCACTCCCATGTGCTCTCCTGGAGGTTCCCGTGCTGCCAGCGAATGCGCACTAGAGGTATGGACTGTCCACATAGGACCCGCTTCTATTGATCCTCAATCTCTACTAGAACCTCTGTAAATGTAGCCCCATCATTGACGTCCAGCTCTCCATGGCCGATGATGTGAGAAAGGTCATGCATGTATCTACTCAGCTGAGATGCGTGGAAGACTTCATGCACCCGGTGTAACTGAGGTGGAAGAGATAAGCGGTAAGCCACCTCTCTAACTCAACTAAGGACCTAAAAAGGTCTGATGAATCATGGAGATAACTTGTCGCCTCATCCAAATCTGCGTAGTCCTCGTCTAGGTGAGACCCGTAGAAAGACATGGTCACCATCCTCGAATTCCAAAGTTCTCCATCTCCTGTCAGCATATGACTTATATCTGCTCTGTACAATCTTCATCCACTCTTGGATGATCTGCACCTGCTTCGTGGTAGCCCGTACCATCTCTGGTCCCACTAGTGCTGACTCCCCAGGGTCAGTCTAGCACAAAGGTGATCTACAAGGTCATCTGTATAATGCCTCAAAATTTGTCATCCCTATAGTGGATTGATAGCTGTTATTTATGAAAACTCCACCAAAGGTAAGTGATCCTCCCATCTATGACCATTGTCTAGGACACAAGAACACAACATGTCTTCAAGGGTTTGAATTGTTCGCTCAGTCTGGCCATCCTTCTGAGGATGGAAGGTGGTGCTCAGACGAAGCTGTGTTCCGAAAGCCTCCTGCAACCCCTTCCATAGCCGAGAAGTAAACTTTGCCTCATGATCGTAGAAAATATATGAAGCTACTCCATGTAGCCACACAATCTCTTGTTTATAGATGCGTCCTGATCTCACTACTGAACACTGCTCTATGATCGGTAGGAAGTGGGCTGACTTGGTGAGTTGATCAACGATCACCCAAATCGAGTTGTGACCCCTGGATGTACGTGGAAGTCCTATCACGAAGTGAATGGATATCCCATCCCACTTCCACTCTAGTACCTCTAAAGGATGAACCAAGACTTCTTGTACCTAGTGCTCCGCCTTCACTTACTGAAAAGTGAGGCATCGAGAGACAAACTCTGCTACTTCCTTCTTTATACCGAGCCACCATTGCTATCATCGAAGCTCCTGGTACATGTTCACCACTTCTGGATGTACCTCTAAAAGGGATGTGTGGAAATCCCTCAACAATTCCTCCTGAAGTGACACTGGTACCATAGTACGTCCTCTGAAGAGGATGATGTGCTCCCCACCTTCAGAGAATCTATCAGGTGCCTGTCCTGTGGATATCTGAGCACGTCATGTCTCGCAGTCAGCGTCTCTATGTTGTGCCTCCCTGAATCGATGAAGAAGTGGGGGAGTGACAGTAATGGACTGAAGGAAATATACTCTATCTCTATCCACAATGGATATCTACAAAGTGGCCAGCTGCTCCGTCACCTCACCTAGAAGTTGTATACCAGATCTCCTACTGAGTGCATCTGCTACAACGTTCCCCTTTCCAAGAGTATAGACTATCTCAAATTCATAGTCTTGGATGAACTCAATCTAGCGCCGCTGTCTCAGGTTCAAGTCCTTATGAGAGAAGATATACCTGAGACTCTTGTGATTAGAGTACATGGTAAAACACTCACCCATCAGATAGTGTCACGACATATTCAAGTCAAATACCACTACTGCTAACTCTAGGTCATGGGTAGCATAGTTATGCTCGTGTTGTCTCAGCTGCCAAGAACCATACGCGGTCATTTCTCTATCCTGCATCAGGAAACGCCCGAGTCTTGTCCCTAATACATCTCAGTAGACTACATACCCTATGCCTTCCTCTGGAAGCCTCAATATGGGGGCACTAGTCAGCCTCTGCCTCAGCTCCTGAAAGCTCTGCTGGCATCTCTCCGACCACACAAAGGGTTTCCCCTTCTTTGTTAAGGAAGATAATGGTGTTGCAACTCTAGAGAAGTCTGGAACGAATCTCTGGTAGTAACCAGCCAGACCCAGGAAACTTCGTACCTCCATCGCACTCCTGGGTGGATCCCAAGCAAGTACTGCCTCAATATTTGTTGGATCCACTGCAACTCCAGCCTCTGAGATGACGTGTCCCAAAAAGTGAACCTATCAGATCCAAAACTGGCACCTCGAGAGCTTACTATAAATATGGTGATCTTGGAGTGTGTACATTACTATCTGAAAATGGTAGGTATGCTCCTCCTCAGTAGTCAAGTAGATCAGAATTTCATCGATGAAGACTATGACAAAGAGATCGAGGTATGGATGGAAGATCCTAATAATGAGTCCCATGAATACTTCTGGAGCGTTGGTTATGCCGAAATGCATAACCAAGAACTCATAGTGGCCATACTGACATCTAAAGGTTGTCTTCTGCACATCCTTGTCTCAAACTCTTAGCTGGTGATAGCGTGATATGAGTTCTATCTTTAAGAACCACCGTTCTCCCTTCAGCTAATCAAAGAGGTCATCAATCCTCAAGATTGGGTACTTGTTCTTCATGGTCACCTGGTTCAAGTGAAGGTAGTCGACACAAAGGCTCAAGATCCCCTCCGCCTTCTTCACAAACAGAATTGGGGCTGCCCGGGGAGAAACACTGGGCCGGATGAATCCCTTCCCCTAAAAGTCCTCTAGTTGTACCTGCATCTCGTGAAGCTCCGCAGGAGCCATCCGATACACTGGTGTAGATATTGGTTCCATCATGGGGTACAAGTCAATGTATAAGTCCAACTCTCTAGGAGGAGGTAGTCCTGGAACATCGTTGGGGAAAACATCCATATATTGGTCCACTACTACAGGATAGCTCGGACTCTCCACATCAACTGCTCTGAGGGTAAGGTAGGCCAACTGATGAGTGATCAGTTGTACCCTCCTCCGAGTAAGTCTGTCATGTGTTGTAAAGGATCCCTTCTCACCGGTGAAGGTGAACCTAGTCCCATCCATGCGGACACACCACACATTTTTCCTAATACAGTCAATCTATGCATAGACTTTAGATAACCAACCCATACCAAATATGACGTCATAAGGCCTCGACGCCACTACTAGGAGATCCCAGCTGAATATCTCGCCTCCTAGAGTAATATCACACTGCTAGAACCAGTGCGTAATCGTCGAATCTTCTCCCGTAGTAGTCTCTATCCGTAAGGATCGAGCCAATGGCTCCGTCGGAATCTCCAAGCATCGAATGAGGGAAGCGGCAATGAAAGAGTAAATGGAACCTGTGTCTATAAGAATTGTAGCTAAGGTGGAGTAGACACAAATCGTACCTCGAATCATCTCTGGATCTCCATGATTATAATCCTCAACTACCCGGATATGAGCTCTCCCATGTCCACCTTCTCCCTGCAGTCGGGGTGGACCTCAGGGTGGTGGCAGCGGTAACACCTCGAAACGTCGTCCACCGCTAGCTGCATGGTCAGCTCCTCTTCCATGTTCTACTCCTCCCTATTGACCACCTTGATTTAATATTAGTCTCTACCTGGGTGGTCCTTCAAATGTCTGATGATCATTAGAACGGAAGGTCGGACATTCACGAGCCATGTGACCCTGCCCGCCGCATTAGTAACACTACCCGCTCCTAGCATGTATATCTCTGCCTCGGGTGCCCCACACAACCGATACTAAGACTTGTGGCCATCCACCCATGGTTCTGGTCCCCTTGGACCTCTAAGACATCTGTCTACTTCTAGCTGTAGAAGACTCCACTTCTTATCGACTAGTGGTGGGTCTCACTACTGGAGACTGCTCAGCTAGGAAACTCTCTAATAAGATGGCTCACTCTAACACCCCTGACTGGGTTAAGATGCTAATTGAGATCATTGAAGACCTGATCTCTCGCTTGATCCCCTTCTTGAAGGTCTGGGCCCTGAAGAATGGGTCTCGTATCATATATGTGGAGTAGCGTGAGAGTTCGGTGAACCTCGCTGAGTACTGTGTCACTGTCATGCTTCCCTACTGCAGGTGAAGTAACTCATGTATCCGCACTGCACGTAGGGTGGTTGGGGAAAACTCTACCCGAAACAGGCTCTCAATGTCTACCCAAAGTAGTGTATCCTCGTCATGGACTTGGAGAATCAAGCTCCACCATTTGCTCGCTACTGTCTATAGAACTTTGGCATCAAAAATCACCATGAATTCGATTAGTGTCCCTACCAGTCGAAAAGCTCCCACCACAGCCTCCAGCCAATCCTCAGCCGCCTGTGGGTCTATCTCTCCCCTGAACCTGGGCGGCATCTGGCACTGGAACTCATGAAACGTGCTCAAGTGGCGTGCATTGTCTACTGCTGGGGCTGGTGTCATTGGTGGCTCAAGGGGAAGTGGTACTGCTGGTGCCTCCGCTGGAAAAGGGCCATGCACCAAGGCCTTGTCACTCGGTGGGGTATCTGTGTGTACAACTCTCGGGACTCTAGCTGGTCATCTGCGAGGAGGCGTCCTGAATGAAACAGATGCAACGAAGTCAAAGATTAAACCTAGTGAGATAACTTGGTTGAGATGACTTAAAGAAAACTTTTGAAAACACACATGAAATCAGTGTTTTCGTGCACTAAGTCGGAAATTAGAATTCAGGGTCTTGGTGTATGGATACATCGGCCGCCGCACCAACACTGGACTCCCTGAACTAAAAACCACACTCAGTGCCCTTAACACTATTGCTTCACAAAAAAGATCAGAGTCAAAAGTTATGTGGTAGAACCGACTCCTCCGATACAAATTTGTCATGACCCGTCCCCCGGGGCCCATGCCATGACTACCCCAAACCCGCCTTCCATAGGCCAGGGGCTGGAGACTAGTACCAAAGGCGTAATTCCATAAAACTGGGAAGGCATTTCCTTTATAACATGAAAATGCACACAATAGAGTATGAGCTGGAAGAAAAACACTAAGTAAAATTGTATACAAAAGAGTGTTGAAAGTAGAGGGGCTGGAATACAATCCCAACAGGAAAGTACAAGTACAACTGAAAAACAAGTATAACAGAAGAAAGGTAAAACAGCTTCTGGGTCATCCTCCGGGATTCCTACCTGAAGGGTAGGTACAGATAGCCTCTACATCACTCCACATCCCTATGTCTCCTCTGTGTACCGTCATGTCGTGTGGTCCACCTCTGGGTACCATCCAATCCTGGAACACTCGGCCTCGGTCAGAACTGTCTATCATCTACAACCAACACAATGAGGTGTGGGCATAGCTCGTGCAGGGGTGAGTATAATGATAATCAGTAGGGACCCTGAGACCCTAAAGGTCTCACAAAACCAACAAGGATAAACCACAAATTATGAAATCAACAGATGACCCCACTTAGGTATATGCTCATATATATACCTAAGTTATCAAGTAATCGATCTCAATCATGAGGTAAACACAAAAGTTACTGACTCAGCTCAACTAGGATTTTATTCACATTATTGAAACCACACCTGCTGGAGAACTCCTATTTAATCGAGTACAGTGGGCCTGTTGCAACACCAAGGCACTTCCCACTAACCATGGATTGCTGAGGTACTCCTCCTATCGAGTATTGTGGGTTTGAAGTGTCACCAAGGAGCTCCCCACCGTGGGTCTGCCGCGTCACCAAGGCACTCCCCCTCGTAGACTACTGAGGTACTCCTCTTGTCGAGTATTGTGGGTCTGTCATGACACCAAGACACTCCCCAATGTGGGTTTTCCACGACACCATGGAGCTCCCCACTAGGATAGTAGAGTCACTCCGAGTCAAAACGGTCAACAGTCATTAGGTCTCAGCCAGCTATTAGGTCTTTGCACTATGCACGCTCGTCTCCGGGAGTATCTACTCCACGAGCTACTGGTCGGTACTCAAACTGTCATTAAGTATCATGAAGAAGTATCCAAAAGTTCTGCCACATCGTAGGGGTCTCAACACAATAGACGACACGTCAATCGGACGCCTAGTCCGTGAGTTATTAGCCTATTAGTCATGGGGGCTCGGTTGGATTTGTGCACCATCCAACCTGACCATATCTCAACTAAACCCCGAACTTTAGTGGGTTATACACAAAGGGACCGTCTCACTTCAAGATTACCAGCGCCTCTAACGGTTCATCAAACGAACATCTGGTGCCAAAGATATTGCCAAAAGAAAGTAAAGGGTCGGTAGTGGGCCTGGGTCTGGTCCGACCTGGTATGGGTCGACCTGGTCAGACCTGTTGGGTCTGCCCCAGCTCATTGGAAAGGCCAGCATGTTAGGTTCTTCCCGGCCTGTTGAGCCCATCTAAGTAGGCCGCATAAGCGGTTCAGCCTAGAGCGTGTGGGGTGAGGCTCGGCGTCTTGGACCGGATGGCCAAGACCGGTTCGGCCAGCACCGCGAGGGGCGCGGCTCAGGCGGCACGGGGTGTGCAGGGCACGGGGGGCACGCAGGCCGACGTAGTTCAGCCGGGTGCATGGGGGGCGGCCGGTCAGGTAGTCTAGGAGGGCGCCAAGCGGGCCGGCGGGTAGCCGGGCAGGCCGGGAGGCAGTTGGGAAGGCCGGCGGGGCGCAGGCTGGCTCGGGGTAGCGGCTCGGCTCTGCAAGCGGCATGGCCGGCAGGGGTTCGGCCAGTGGCGGTGCGGAATGCCTCGGGGGTGGCGTGGATCACGGAGGTCATGGGTAGCGCGGTCTTTGTCTTGGATGCCTTTTTCGCCTCGCTGCTTCGTCACCATGCCTAAGGACATCACAAAAGAGTTAGACGGTGGGTGTCATGCCATGTTAGTTTGGGCTGCACCCTCCGTGTTTAGGGTGATAGAAATTGGTTCTTCAAGGTAGGAGAACGATGAACAACAATTCGCCCGGAGAAGGAAACATATCCTCTTTTTTTGTTTTGAGAGAAAAGAAGAACATCGCACTTAAAAGAAAACAATCCCTACCTTTGTTCGTCATTCGTCGATGGAGTCGCGGGGAAGAAGATGGCATTGTCGTCGTTCGTTGCGTCTGTCGCACACTTCCAATCCCAATCTCACACGTCGTTTGTCGAAGACGCTCCACGTAGGTAGGATCTGAGGAAGTAATTTGAAGTTGCTCCTCACTGGCGTTCTTCATTCTTCATTCTTTGATGGTGAGAGATTTTCTCTCTTCCCCCAAGTTCCACCAAATGAGAAATTCCAACCAAAATAACAATAGAGTATGATATCCTATTAATTTGTCAGCACAATATTCAAATTGGATTAATTAATTTAATTGGTTCCACCAAATTAATTTAGAGGATTTGGCACCATTAAATTAGGGTAGTTGGCACCAATGAAGGAGGGGGTGTGGAGAGACTCTCCCTCCTTAATGAGGGGAGTTAATAGGTTTTCCTCTCCCACCATTAATAGGGGGGTTTAGTCCCGTGTGGTCCCAACGTCGTAACCTCTCGTGGGAGGTTAGGTTCGGGTGGGCCCCACCACCATAACCTCTCATGGGAGGTTAAGGTGTGGTGGTCCCACATCCAACTCCCATGAGGAGGTTTTATCCAACAAATAAAAATTAATCCACACACTTGATTTTTATTTAATTCATTCTCTAAAACCCCAAAAACTATCTTTTAATCTCGACCCACTGCCATCGAGATGATAGTCTACTTAAGAGAATACAGTCACTATGAGTTCAACGGTGTCCTCATATTTCAATTCCAGGCACCGATTCAAAAGTTATAAAAAAAACCCTCTCGTACATTTACTGAACGTACCCAAACCAAACTTTAGAAAATGATTCCGAGTAAATCGGGCCTCGGAATCATGCGCCGTAAATTTTCACGGACTCGTAAAATTCCCATTTATTTAAGAAAAAAAATTCCATAGAATTTCTGGGTCTTTTCAATATCAATATTAATATTCTTGATATTGTGAAACCATGATCAAAATTCAATGACTGAAACTATCAAACCATATCATACATGTAAAATGAATTAGATATCATCCGGAACATAGATTTCTTGAATGAAGTTTTTAAAATGTGTGATAGAAGGTTAAAATTAAATAATATATGGAATGATATATATAATAATGGTTATATTATATATTTATAATTAATATTTATTTATTATTCCATATGTTCTTATGTGTATGAAGGAAGTCATACCTAAGGTAGTGAAGTTTCATCTCACTTCTATTTAGTGGGCACATGTCTTATAGACCACTTTTTTTTCTTGTATATACTTCCCATTAATTCATTTTATGTTTCTTATAATACAAATGATTATATAAACATATACATCAATTGTTTTTTCTTCCTTGGGGCTTATTATTCATTAGTTTCCAAAGAAATAAGGGTTTACTATTACGGTCTCATTATTTATCAGGATTGTTTATTATTATGTTTATTAGGACAAAATATTATGATTTACCTCTCAAGAAAATCATTAATTATATTATCCTATAATTATTGAATTAAAATTAAATTTTTACTTTATTTTCCTCACATTATGCACTCATTATAACAAAAATATATTTTTAAGTAAAATCAACTTCATTTCTATCTTCAATACAAAAACCATCTTCTTATCTATCGATGTTTTCTAAAAAAAAATTAAAGATGGCTTTCATTATTCTCTGATGATTTTTAATCTTATTTTCACTATTGTCTAAAATTTTTCAATATCATTTAAAAGAAATCTTGTTTTTGTTTTCCAAAAAAACACTTTTTTACTTTTTACCCAAAATTTAAAAGGAATGTTTTATTTTAACCTATACAACATGAATAGAATATACCAAAATCATGACCACTAAATTATTTAATAAATCATTTACAACTTTAAAAGTATCCTTTAAATGAAAATTGGTCTCTTAATTTTTTTATATATATTAATTTCAAAAGTGATTTTCAAAATGGAAAAGTGATTTTCCTCACAAATGTTTTCACTAATAATTTAAATGGATTTTTTATATATGATAACATCCTTTGATGTAAATTATTTTAAATTGGGATATAATCCATTGATACCATTAATTCTCTTTCTTAGTGTGGTTAATGTCTATTTTGATTACGTGTTTATCCAAACCATTTATTTTTCCTGGGTTATGCTATAATTAATTGATGGAATGTTTATGAAACCAGTTTTCATTACACGGGTTATGATGTGATGATATGAGGATTTTTAGTCCATTTTGAACAAATATGTATGGTTATAATTATGTGATAGTGGTTACATTATAACCAAACACGGTGGATACTTTGTAACCAAGGGTGGTGGTGATGTTATAACCAATGATAGTGGTCATGTTATAATAATGGATAGGAGGGTCCTATATCTCCCACAAATGTATTGGGTAAATATTGATATCTCATAAGATAAATAGGAGTATAATGGGGAGTTAACCAAGTTCATTGATGGAAATATTCCAATATTATAGTATTGGGGGTGAAATTTGAATATAATGATGGTTTGGGGAGTGAACCCATTCTATTATGACAGTCATGGAAATGAGCCTTGACTATTAATGAAATGATTTTCAATAACTATTATTATTAAACAAACATATGTTTTGTGAAAATTTTATGCCATCATAGATCATGAAAATTGATTCCTTTATGATTTATATCTTATTAAATACCAATATTTATGACACGAATGAAGATTAATATCTATAATGTTCTAGGTACGATTTAAAAATATTTTTCTTATGTTCACATACCCTTATGATCATGTTATTCTCAGGTGATAATTGATATCTCCCTTGTTTATCCTTACATAGAATCTGAGATCCACCTTTATTATGATTCCTTTCTATAGGTTATGAAGATATATAATATGTTATTTGTGTATATGAAGGGATTTGGTTCTTAATAACATCATGTGAGACATTGTAGATCTTTTATCAACAAGTTGTTTATGTGTCCATGTTTCTAAAGTCACTATACCTATATGATTATGACCTAGATCGTGAGGATATTTCCTGAATATTTTTCTATTAATATGTGATATCTATATATGAAAGGACTCAATCACTTTATTTAGAACTAGAGAGAGATTTAGTTAAAATTTAGAAACTATGATGAGAACCTTACTGAGAACCCTAAGGATATGGAAAAGTATATGATATAATCCTAATGTTTTGGTAATGATCATGAATGGACTAGGATAAACCTAAGGTCTAATAAATATACGTTTCATGATTTAGAAATAATTTATATGAATTTTCATTATTATGTGGTTTCCCACAATGATTATTGATGGTCAGATTATACTTTTTTATTTTAGTTTATGTATGGAGCCTTAAGAAATCATGTTAATGTTGAATGTGTTGGTTAATGTAATGATTGAACTCCTGAGAAACCTATTAAGATAAGATATTGAATGAAACCCATTTTATTTTGTCTTATAATCTATATCTTTACCCAATTAATAATATAAACATTGGTGAGTTTCCTAACCAACCTTATAAGATTAATTTTGAGTTTAATAAAGACCATGGTGGAAAGAATAATTAGATTCCAACTTGTCTAGAATGTAGAAATAAGCACAAAAATGAATATCTCAAATAAATGGGTAGATGTTTTTATTGTGAAAAAAAAAAGAAATAAATAAAGTAATTGACAAATAAATATGTGAAGATTGGTTAAAAAAATGTATGAGAATCATGGTATCCCATTGGTATCATTGATGGATGAATGTTTTAAATGTGGAATGTATAGGCATTATGAAAATTGATGCTCTAAAAGGAATCTTGAGAAGAGAATACTAATCTGATATGAGTAATAGTTTTATAAATGATGATGAAGAGACTACAAATTACATATTAATGGCATGTTTTGTTTTAATATCATTGTATATGTTAAAATCAATAAGAATTAATAAATTGATATTAATTAATCTTAAGAAATGTTTGATATTTCATATATTAGGAGATAAGTATTGTGTAATTATATGGTGAATCCTAGTTGATAGTTTAATATGGAATTTGGATGATTTTAGTGTTAATATATTTGGATTCAACAATTGTTTTATGTATATGTTATAATAAAAATATTATGGTTATAAAAATCATGAAACATCATTGGATTGTTCCACATTAAATTTTATTTTAGAATTTGAAAATATATTTTGAATGGTACTAATAAACAAAAAAATGATTCATTTATAAGGTTATATATTTAGAGATCACATGATTAATGTAAATGATAATCCTTAACCTGTGCTAGATGATGAGTTAATAATGTTTATTTTTCATAAATAGATGGTTGAAATTGATAGTATTGGTAATCTTGAAATTTGTTTGTGAGTTGATAAAAAGTGATTTAGGTCACCATTGATGTTTTTTACTTCATTTTTTTATTTAGTGAAAATATTCACTTGTTGTTAGAATTTTTATGAAATAAGGATTGTGTTAATTTTGTAAACACGTATATTTTAATGTGAGGTTAACTTAAATGTAATTGATACCATCATGGGATTATAAGATTAAGTTTAATCATAATTTCATAGGAAACAACAACTACTTTTAAATGTTTTATGATATGGTATTTTTATTTGATTTGAAACATTTACTAGGTACATGTAAGAATACTCTAGAAATGTTTAAATAACCATTTGGGGTTGGTAAATTATTTTATGATACGCGACTTATCATTTATAGTGTTGTTAGGTATATATAATATTTATTATTGAAAAGTGATTCAGTGACAAGGTGATATTTTCAAAGATATTTATTATCAAATATAGGATTACCTTCCATATTAGTACCTAGATTTTATTAATGATATTTTGGTAAAGTTATCTACATTAAAATATCACCATGATATTTTTTATGTTCATTAATGATATTTGGGAGATGTTTCATTGATTTTTCATATATATAAGCATTAGTTTTAACAAGGGATATACATGGAATATTATTTGGGAAGAATTTAATTATTATTTTTTAAAGATGTAAGCTGAAGTGTATTATATAATATTCAAGATTAATAAATTATTAAATGATGATTTTTTTGAGGTAATTAAGGGTTTGTATATTAGTGATGTATTTTATCATATGAATGTTTATGGATTTTGAGAATTATCTTATTCTTACCATTTTGGGTATCTATTAATTCCTAAATATAGGAGGAATATTTTATATAATTTTTGGATCTATTTGTATTTGATTTTAGTGCTTTAGGAATTAAAAAATTCTTCCCAAATAAACATATTTTTGAGAAACATATTATATTATTGTGGAAGTTAATTAAAGGATGAAATACTACATGTTAAGTAAGTATGTTTCCTAATATTCAAAGAAAATATCATATATTAATTTATAAACTATTATAAAAGGATCTTAATAGAAAACCATTGTCTTATAACCTTCGATTCCTATGAATTGTAGGTCTTCTAACACCCCACTGATTCATTGTTTTGTGGTAGTTAACATTATATTGACCATGTTCTCTATCACTCTATGTTAGTCCTTGATAATTAATTTTTTATTAAATGTCCATATTTTCACTTCCCAATAATATCACCCCATTTATATACCTAGTTTTTTTATTCCATATGATATTCATATTTCAATTTTTCTCTTATTGAGAGGAATTTTTACTATCCCTTTTTAAGATGCGATATTTTAAAAATCAAATTTTCAATTATCAATCGATTGATTGTGGAGCACAAGTTCAAATTTCAATGTTGAAATTTATTAATGTTAGGGGGATAATTTAAAACCCTAATATTTTTTGAATTAATATTTTTCAGGTAAATTTAATTTTTTTAATTACTTATGTTACACGAAACATCATGATTATCTGAACCTTGATTTTCAATAAAAAATTATTATTTTTGATATTTATAAACTAGAGTTTAAATTGCCGATAATGAATATTATTGAATACATTATGATATATATAATAATTTATTAATCAATATATATTTTTTGATAAATTATTAATAAATAATCACTACATTTTTTATCATTTCACTTTTATCATAAAAAAATATGTTTTATGCAAAGATGATTTGTTCTTTTATGTGATATGATATGATTATTATTTTATATAACTTTTTGAAATTTATTTTTATAAAATTAAAGTCATTTTTTAATTTAGTATATTAAAATTTTATTTTGATTAATTTTGATAATAGTTGGAAAATATCGATTTTTGAATGAACGGTAAAAAATGATGATATATTAATAAAATTATAAAAAAATCTCCATGTTGTTTTAAAATTGTTTAAAAGAAAAAATATTTTTTATTTTTATTTTAAATAATATAATTAATTTTATTGGAATCTATTTTATGTTTCAATTTAGTATAAAATCACTTTTATTGGTAAAAGGTCATTTTTGTGAAAAAATGATTTGATGGACACAAAGTGTTTTTATCTCAATAAATTAAATAAATCACTATTGGTGATTAATTATATCTAAATTAATATATTTTATACATATTAAAATGTTTTAACATTCCTTTAATATTTTTCTAGGAGTGGGAAAATAATAAAACTTGATTTTTTCATAAAAATTATATTTTTATAAAAAGATATATTCATTGTGTTTTGCACAATAATTTTAAACATAATTTCTTCCAATTATATTTATTTAATTTGATAAAATATATTACATATTTGGAATCAGGATATTAAATTTTGGATAATATTCCCCTTTTATTATGGATCAATTTGAATAATATCAATGGTAAAATTTTTCACCTCTATAAAGGGTAAATCATGTTAATCAAGGTTAGAACTAAGTTATAAGGTGATTATTTTTCATCCTAACTAATATTTTATGAACGTAATTTTTCATATATCTACAAAGTCTCAAAATTTAGTTTTTCATAAGTATATTTTTTCATAAAAATGTCTATATAATATTTAATGAAATGAAAGTTATGAAATGTCACTCTGTAAATTTTAAATATCTCATAAACTTCTACATAGGGACAAAAGAAATTTATGAATGGATATAAGATTCCATTATTATATAAATGAAATAATTTTAATGATATAAAATTATTTCTAGTATTTATTGATTATATAATGACCTTTAATGCTTATGCAACATGAATGGAGTATTTCTCCAATTAATAAAAAAATATTTTTAAAATATTAAAAGAAATATAATTTGTGTTAGTTAATGTGTTACAAAAAAAATTAGATTCATATAAACTATTAGTATAATGATAAACAATTATATTCTATTTACCCATTTTTAATTACATATTTAGAGTAAATTTTTATTATTATTATTATTAACAATTACAATAATGATATTTCATATTAGAAAATATTTTATTAAATGATATAATATTTATAAAAATATTAAATTTAGATAAATGAATGAGATATGGTTTAAAAATTCATCCATGGTTTATTTTTGGGTTTTTTTTCATTTTATCGTAACAATATTGACCCTAAAAACGTTGAAAACGTTAGTTATGCAATACATGTCAAAATGGTCAACAATGAGTTAAAATGAACAAATATGGATAAATATTTTATAAAAAATATTCCAAGTTTTATTTTTTGAGATTATTTCATGTATTACTCTTGGTATCTTGTAATTATATCAATTTGGAACATTTTGATATAAATATTCATGTATAATAATATAATATTTAATAAAATTTCATGAGTGTTCCACCCCTCAATTATTAATGGTAGCCCTCCTTTATCACCATCACACATTATTTAGCCTTATAGATCAGAAATATCGTATAAAAATCATTTATGAACATCCTTATTCAGATATTTTAGAGGATCTATTCATTCCAAAATACTGAGCATGGGGCTCTTAACAAGATATCAAATGGAGTAATTTCAATGAAGATGAAATCTCCAAAACCGATCACTTTTTTCATTTTTATTTTACCTCCACTAAATTTATTATATTATTAATAAAAAAGATAAATTCAGTATCATAAATATAATAAAAAATTATTGTGATTATGAAACTACCTTTATTCACCCTCTTTCCATCAAATGGGATGTGATAATATCGCTCATGTATACGTACAACTTATTATCTCCACGTGGCGATACAATTCATTTCAAATCACCATATTTTATGGATGAAAATTATGATGGGATTAATGTTTCTATATTATAAATATGAAATAATAATACTTCTATAATAATAATATAAAATATATATTCTTAACATCCAAACCATTTGAATACTATAACATTGATCGTACATATATCTTGACTACCACCTCCATGAAGTGATGTGATTGATTTTTAATTTCTATTATTAATGGATATTAATAAGGAAGGTTTTAAGGAATATATCTAATATATTTATATATATATTATTATCTAGTTTTTAATTATTATTTAATTTTCTTTCATTTCATCCATCGAAAAAATGAAAATAACATTTATGAATTTATATTAATGGGTACGTACAACATATCATCCCCATGGACTGTGTAATTAATTTCTCTGTCAATATATTTTATGAATTTATATAATAATTTATATAATAGTTTATATAATAATTTTATATGATATTAATATCATTTTTATCATTTTTTATATGATATAATGATGATTAAAGTAAAAGTAACAAAACTACTGAACCAGAACATACATAAAAAATGAAACATATATCACCCGAAATAGTGATTATAATAAAGAAGTGTTAAAAACATGTGATAAAGGGACATAAGTAAATCATATATGGTGTGAAATATGTGGGTATTTTACTTCAATATATTAATAATAAATCTATATTTATTTTATTTCTAGATCCAACACATATGAAGGAAGATGGTCCTATGGTTAGGGGTCTTCGTCTAACATTTATTTCTCTAAGACAAAAGCCTTATAAATTAATAATTTATTTTGAGTGGTGTATATAAATATAATTAATTTATATCAGGATTAATGTCATGAAAATTATCTTATATAAATATCTATATAGGGTTATTTCTTTCAGGGGACGTATAATTCAAAAGCTACCAATGTTTTAAGGGTTTAGTGTTACAATATCATTGTTTATTAGGATCATTTATAATTATGTTTATGATGATGAAATATTATGAATTAATTATAAATAAACACATTAAATTTATTCTCCTTTGGTTATTTATTCAAAATAAATGTTTTTCTATTCATTTCCTCACCCTATGTTCTCTAGATTCTTAATATATGTTTTTAACGATAATTGACTTCATTTCTCTCTTTGGTCGAAAAAACCCATTTCTTTAATTTACATGCATTCTAAAAATTATTTGAAAATTTTTATTATTATTATTATATTATTTCTTAAATTCATTTTTACTCATGTTTTAATTTAAAAAAATGGTTTAAAATAAATCTTGTGGTAATTTTATGAACAAGTCACTTTTTTACTTTTTAACAACAATGTAAATAGAATGTTTTCCTTTATCTTATACATCCTGAACATGATTTCCCACCATCAAGACTAATAAATGTTTTAAATCATTCATTACATGTTTCTAGTGTTATTTTTAATGAAAATTTTTCTATAATATTTTTTAATTTGTTTTTTTAATAGTGATTTTTAAAATGGGGTGGTTATTTTCATTAAGAAATATTTTAGTGTTAATTTATAGAATTTTTCATATGTGAAAACATCCTTTTTTGTAAATTATAATTTAATGTGGATATGTTCCATTGAAACCATTATTATTATTATCAATTTGGTTATTTTTATATTGATGAGATGTTTATGAAACTTGTTTATTTTCCAAGGGTAATGTTATATTGAATTGATGAAATGTTTATAAAAGCCATTTTATTTCTATAGGCTATAAAATGATGATATGATGAATATTTTCTGATCCTGGGTAACACATATGTATAATCTTCATTATGTGATAGTCCTTATTTTCTATCCAAGGATGGTGGTTATGTTATAAAAAAATGATGGATGTGTTATAGGAAAGGATGGTGGTCTTGTTATAACCAAGTATTAGTGGGACTTGTATCTTATACCAATACATTAGCTAAAGATTGATATAAAATTAGTTAAAATAGACTTGAATGAGGAGATAACATAGTTAAATAAGGTAAATTTTCCAATATTATAGTCATTGGAGTGATTCTTGACTTCTATGATGGTTTCTAGAGTTATCCCATTCCACTATGATAGTCTTATCAATGATCCTTGACTACTAAAAAAATAACTTTCAATGCCTTTGGGTATAAAAGAACTTATTCCTTATACCTATTTTATTCTATCATGGTTCGTGTTCTTTGATTCCATTATGATTCATGTCTTATGAACTACCATGATTTATAACATAACTCAAGATTGTAATCTAAGATATGAAGGGTATGATGTTAAAATGTTATGATCAAGTTCACAAACCCTTATATTGATGTTATGCTCAATTGGGCATCGATATATCCCTTGTTACCCTTGCTGAGAATCTGAGCTCACCCATTTTTATGTTTCCATTCCCCATGATATTAATGAATAAACGAAGTAAGATATATATATATGAAGGGTGTTACTTATGAATAACTTAGTGGGAGATGATAAGTGTCTTGTTGGGTATTTATATTGTCACCCATAGATGAGATTTTCCTAAACATGTTGCGTCTTATATAGATGATAGGTATTTTTTGTGGAGTCCTAGGTAGACCAAGAGTAGATTTAAAATAATTGATCTTGAGATACAGTGGTTGGTTCCATGATTTTCTTTTGAAAACATTAACCTCCTTATTAGTATTTCAGACTCATTTAAAATTTTAATATGATTTTATATAGAATTTTTTCTTCTCAAACTCATTTTGTTATATGACTGTGAGATTTTGATATATGAATTATTTTGGGAATCATTTGTATCTTTCATTTATGAATTGTATTATAATTTACAGATGTGTGCATATTTATAGATGCCTTAGTCCAATGCCTCCCATGAATTTTATATGCCTACTTAGTTTTTATCACTCACCCCTAGCCTACTAGTGGTGGAATTGGGATATCACACTCAACTTAATACCAACAAAATATGTCTTGGTAGGTTGGGACCTAATATAGTTATAGTAGAGAGTAGGTTATCTTAGGACTAGAGATTAGATATTTTATATCTATGAGGTTTGGTTGGGGAAATAGGGAACCAATGTTAAAGTGCCTTGAGTTTGGATCTCATGCCAAGGAACTTGGAGTTAGTGTGGAAACTAAAGTATCCATTCACCTAGAATCTGATAAAATTATTATTGTATCAATAGAGGTAAGAATTTTTTATAGGGAAAACATTGTTAAAATCATCATATAATATTGGGTATCAATTTCCATGTTCATATTGAGTCATATCCCAAGATATACTCTCTTACCATGGTATATCCAGACTTCTTTTAGGATCCCTCAATGATGATATCTAGTTATAATTCTACAACAGGATTGTGATGATGATCCACCCAATGATCATACTTCAATATAGGGACCTATATAGGAGGTGTAACCTCCTATTATTTTTACAGTATTAGCATAACCCATGGAGAAACAGGTTGTCCAAGAATTTCTAGAAGAGATGTTCATAGGTTGATATCACTCCATTAGTATCAAAGGTAGACACCCCTATGCTTTTGGGTGAGCTATAACCTCAGGTAGTAGAGGACTATTTCAGGTTTTTGGTGAGTTTTTCACCTTATTAGGAACTCTCCCAATCAAATGGTGGTCCTAGTAGAAATCCTTCTCCATGGATCTATAGAGAGATTCAGATGTCTCATGACTCATGCACATGATGAGGTGAAACCTTATTGGATAGATTCACATGTCTCTTCATAGAGAAGTTTTACCCAGCTTCACTACAAATTTACACATCTAGGAATTTCTGGTGCTTCATCAAGGCAGTATAATAGTGTCATAGTATTCATCATGGTTTACTAATCTCTCATGATACTCAATGGATATGGTTTATGATGCATTATTTCATGCATGATCCAGTAATTTAGGTATTCATTGAGATATCTATGATTGGGTGATAACTCTCTGAATTAATAATTATGTTGGATTGCATGAGGAAGCCTTATTTGTGTAGGGACTCAAGGTATAGGAGTATATGATATTTGGTTCTTGTAGTTGTCACCCTATATCCAAGACATCTATAGTTGGTAGCCAATATTAGACTCAAGAATCCAAGAATTAAAGGTGGTTACAAAGATAGTCACATGATAACGGGTCTATGGTTTATTTCTCTCATGATTAATTTAGTTAGCTAAGGGAGAGGAAATGTTTCTCTTATGATGGTCAGGGATATCTCACATAGTATTTTACAACCCTCTATGTAGAAAATAAATAGATAGTCGATGGACAACCTAGACATAGGTAGTAGATAGAGTAGAGAGGTCTATATGGAAGTAGAATTGGTAGAGGAGTTGTTAGAGGATTATGAGGTAGTATAATTTTTATATGTTACCACAACCACCCATGGGTGGACCATGAAAATCTTATAGAGCGTGTGGTTATGGGTGAGTATAGCTATAGGTAGTGGAGGATGATGACTCATAGGATCTAGGAATGAATAGAGTAATAATATATGTCTTCTCAAATTTATATTTAGTACTTATATAAATATAATCAAGCCTCTCCTTCCTTTCCACATCAATTTTTGTAGAATTAGAGTTTTTTGTGGAGCCATTGGCTCGACCCCTGAGCTTGGATAATCCTATAGGAGGAGATTTAGTGATCATAGAATGGTTATAACAATGATATCTGTATATTTGAGAAGATATTTCCCTTTGGGATATTTTTTTTATTATATTTGAGGCCTTGTGATGTTATACTAGGTATGGGATATATATCCATAGTTCATTCAATGATTGACTATTTTAGGTAGAGTATGTGGTGCATTCTCATTGATGGGTGAGGTTTTCCTTTAATAGTGAGAATAAAATCTTGAAAAAGTATGATGATCTCATATGTTAAAGGATATAATATATTACACACCAGTTAGGTAGTATTACCCTTCTAGGTGTATATGTTATGATTTTTAGGCTTCTTGCAATAGTTGAAGAGTATGAGGATATATTCCCTAAATACATTTCAAGCTTACCTCCCCATTGGGAGATCAAAATTTTCATAATCATTCAGGTTGAAACTAACTTGATATATGTGTCATCATATCAAATAGATTATGAAGACCTTCAAGATATTAAACTGTAGTTAGATGATTTACAAAGGAAGAGATTTTTTCGCCCCAATGTGTCACCCTGGGTAGCCCCAGTGTTGTTCACCAAGAAGGTGGATGGGAGTATGAGGTTTTTTTTAGATTACCATCACCTAATTCTGGTTATATTTAAGTATAATAATCCACTACTGAGAATTTAATACCACTTTTAAAAGATTAAAGAGGAAAGGTGGTTCTCTAAGATTGTCCACAAATTGGGTTATCACCATCTCCAAGTTCGAGAAGATGATATAATGAATATGTCTTTCAAAAGTCGTTACGATCACTAAGAGTAATTAGTGATGCCTTTCAGCATGGAAAACACTCCAATAGTTTTCATGGGACATATGAACCAAATATTAAGTCCTTTTTGTATCATTTCATGGTAGTCATCATCGATGAAATCTTAGTGAACTCATCATCAGAGGAGGAGCATGAAAGACATTTGTTAATGGTCCTAGATATACTCTGATAGTACTAGATATATGGGGAACACTTGAAGTGTTAGTTTTTTATTCAATAGGTCCACTTATAAGAACATTTCATCTTAGAATATGGATTATAAGTGGAGATAGAAATTATTAAGGTAGTTATTTATTGATACCCAACAAAGAGAGTTCTTAATATGAGGTTCTTCCTTGGGTTGGTAAGATACTATAATATATTCATACATTAATTCTATTGGATAAAGGAACTGTTGAATTAATTAACATTATAGGGGAAATTTTTTATAGAAAAATAGGTTCCAACAGGATTTTAGGGAGTTATGTAATTGGTTGATGAACGTCCCTATCTTAATACTAGTAGAGGTGGGTGTTGATTGTGTTTTGTTCTATGAAGCCTCCAAAATTTGGCTTGGATTTCCTCTAATATAGAGGTAGGTAGTGAGATCCTATAGGTCCTAATATCTGAGAAACCATGATCATAACTACGTGACCAATGATATTGAGATTCTAGTAGTGGTGTCTTCCCTATTGATATGGAGACACTACCTAATGGGTGAGTGTTTTATCTTCTGGTATGATCTATAGACTCTCATGAATATCATTTCATTGAAAGATATTATCTTGATACAAAGTAAGTGGCTATATTTTTTCCAAGATTATGACATTGAGATAGTCTATACTCTCTTAATGGGGAACATGTTGGAAGATAATCTCAATAGGATAGATATATTTTTTTCATTTTTTGATCTTGTCATCAAAGTAGTTGGGATCATTGTAGTTGTCCTTATTGGATGAGGATAAAGTATCATTCATCTAGTCAATGGTTTCCACCCCTACACTACTACAACATGTTAGGTCAGATCATGTTAATGATATTGACTCTACGACCCTATTTGTTTAGATATCCATTGGATGTTCTCGTGATGGATTTTTTAAATATAGGGAGTATTTCATACTTTTTGAAGGATGGAAGATGGTACTGGTGAAAATGAAATAATATTTAATGAAGTATTTTCATACCCCCCAAGTAGTACATTCATGAGTGGAAAATATGTACATGGACCTTTAGAATCAGTTCTGGTGGTTTGGGATGAAGTGTTGTGTAACTGAGTTTTTCCCTTGATGCCTCCCTTATCAACTGGTTAAGGATGAGCACAAGGTTTTAGTGGGTTTGAAACAACCACTCGATTCACTATATTGGAAGTGGTGTTTTTCATCTATGAAATTCATGATAAGACTTCCATATTTAGCTCAAGGTTGTGATGTTATATGGGTGATCATAGACCAACTCACCAAGTTGGCCCACTTTGTAGAAATCTGAGAGAAGAGATCAATAAAAAATATGTGATTTCTTTATATGAAGGAGATAGTTCCGATTTCTAGAGTTTCATGGATGATCATTTTAGTCAATGATGATAAATTCACTACTTGATTATAAAGAGGATTGCAGTATGAATTTAGGACATAGTTTCATTTGAGCCTGGGGTTTCACCACAAGATAGATGGTGTCATGACCCATCCCCTGGGGCCCGTGTCATGACTACCCCAAGACCCACATCCATAGGCCAAGGGCTGGTGACTAGAACCGAAGGCGTATTCCCTAAAATTGGGAAGTCATTGCCTTTATAACCTGTAACACACACAAACAAGCACAAAACAAGATACGGACTCAAGTAAAATGAATAGTAAACAGAGTGAGTATGGTACGTAAAAAGGGTCTAGAATACAAGTCCAACTGGAATGTACAAGGAAAACTTGAAAGTACAAGATATTTGATAGGTGGAAATCATCTCCCGGATCGTCCACCATAGATCCTACCTGAAGGGTAGGTACAGCTCACGAACGGTCGTCTCTGCGGTTTGCCTCATCTAACATCCACCTCTGAGCTACCTCGAGTCCTAGTACCCTCATCTTCAGTCAGCGTTATCCATCTTCTGCACCAAACACAACAGTGTGCAAGCATAGCCTGTGTAGGGGTGAGTATAACGATACTCAGTAGGGACCCTGAGACCCTCGAGGTCTTAAAAAATCCAAAAAGGATAACCATAAAGCATGAAATCAACTGACAACCCTACTTAGGTATATGCCCATACATATACCTAAGTTATCAAGTATACACATATCAATCATGAGGAAACACAAAGTCTAACTCAAAATCCCAAATATCAACTGCTCCATAAAGGAAAGAATACCACATAGGTAAGTACCACACAGGTACGCCACACAGAAGAATACCACTAAGGTATTACCACAAAGTACCACACAGGTATGAACTCAAATCACACCAGGTATAACTTAAGTATGGAAGTGCAGATGATTAGTCTAAGGATAGATCATCTTATTCTGTTAAGAGGCTCTTCTTCTGACTCACACAGGATCGGTCAGTGCTGACCCATAGAGGATCGCTAGGTGTTGACCCACACATGACCACTCGGTGCTGACCCACATAGGATCGCTCGGTGCTGACCCACATAGGATCGCTCAGTGATGAACCACACAGTATCTCTAGGTTCTGACTCACACATGATCGCTCGGTGCTGACCCACACAAAATTGCTCTGTGATGACCCACACAGGATCGCTCTTCATTCTCCACGTCACAGCCAGCTTCTGGGTTCCCACACTAAGCTTGCTTGTCTCTGGGAGAGTCCGCTCCTCAAGCCATTGGTCGATACTCCGACTGCCACAAAGTCACACAAAGAAGTATCTCAAATTAACGCCAAGTCATAGGGGTCTCAACGCAATAGACGGTGCGTCAATCGGACCCCCGGTCTGTAAGTTATTATCCTTTTAGTCCCAAGGGCCCGGTTGGATCCATGCTCAATCCAACCCGACCATATTTCAACATTATCCAAATCTCTAGTGGGGTATACTCAAAGGGATCGTCTCACTCCAAGGTTTCCAATGCCATTGTAGGTTCATCAATCGGATGCTCGACGCCAAAGTTAAGGCTAAAAGAGTGTAAATGTGTCGAAGTGGGTCTCAGTCCGGTCCAACCCGGCCTAGGATGACCCGGTTTGGGTCGACCCGGCTCGCGTTGGGCGGCCCAGAATGGTGGTGCGGGGCAACGCAGAGGCCGCGGGGCAGCATGGAGGGGTCACGGGCGGTGTAGTGGGGTCGTGGGGCGATGCGGCGGGGTCGCAGAGCCGCGGGGAGGCGGGGTGGGGCTGGGCCGCGGACGGTGTGGCGGGGGTCGTGGGGCGGCGTGGCGGGGCCATGGATGGTGCGTTTGGGCCGCGGGTGGCACGACGGGGACGTGCAGTGGCAGAGGCCATGGGGCGGTGCGGCGAAGATGGGGGGTGGTGGTGGCTGTGGGACAACGGTGGCTGCGGGGCCGCGTGGTGGGGCAGCGGGGCGGTAAAGCGCCGTTTCGGTTTTCGCGGCCGGCGGGGGTGCCAGCCGCCTTTCTCATGTTCCACCGGTTCTAAATGCCGGCACCGGTCACCATCACCATCATGAAGAACACACAAAAGAAGTACAGTGGAGGGTTCGTTCCATGTTTGTTTGTCCCGTACCCTCCGCATTAAAGCGGTAGCAAGTGGTTCACAAATTTGAAACAAGAACGTGTATGGAAGATATTGAAAAACATCAATCCCCACAACCTTTGTCAATCACTATTCCTAATCCCACAAAAGAAAACATTTGTGGATCAACAAGTTTATGAGAGTTTGATCCGCGTTCTTAGTTTAGAAGGGAAGAACATGGTATGTGATAATCACAAATAATTAAACCCCTACCTTAGAGATTTGTCGACGAAGGTCGTGATGAATGAGACGAAGTCGTTGGGGATAGACGGACGTCGATGACATCGGAATTTCCCCAATCTTCAGTTCGTTTTCGCTGAAGAGGTTCCTCGTTGGCGTGAGCGTTCTTTGTTTGGGAGCGCGTTCTTCGTTGCAGAACACTTTCTTCGTTGGAGAGAATAATCCTCCAAAAGGTGCTCCTCTCCCAATTCCACCAAAATGTGAAAATATCTCCCTTGTTAATTTAATTTTATAAAATTAAAAGGTTGGAACAATTAATTGTTGGTACAATTAATTGTACCATGCTGGCATAATTAATTGGCTCCAATTAATGGGAGGAAAGGATTAATGGAGAGTTTAGAGGTTTCTCCCCCATTAAGCGGGGTCGGGTGGTCCCCACCCCTAAATTCAAAATGGGGGTTAGTTCAGGTGGTCCCCGCCTCTAAACATCCACATGGGAGGTTTAGGCTCGGGTGTTCCCCACCACCATAACCCATGTTGAGGTGTTTCAATAAATAAAATAAAAATGTTAACATTTTTATTTATTTCATTCTTTCACATAAAACAGAAAAACTATCTTTCACTCTCATCCCACTGCGGTCGAGGTGAAGATCTCTTTAAGCGAATACTGGTGCTGCGAGTTCAACAGTTCCCTCATATTTCAATTCCGAGCATAGGTTTAAAAGATAGAAAAACCTGCTCACATGTTTACTGAACGCACCTGAAAAAAAAAGTTCAGAAATTCATTCCGGACACACCGGGCCTCGGAATCACGTGCCATCAATTTTCGCGGACTCGTAAAATTTCCATATAATTAAAAAAATTACATGGAATTTCTAGGTATTTACATTTTCCCCACCTCAGGGCGTTGCATCCCCAAAAGCCACATCACAAAAACTAGGAAAACAAGTCAGAGTACTGAGCATTAATTTAAGCCTCTCACTCCCTTGTGCTCTCCTAGAGGTTCTCATGCTACCAGCGAACGCCCACCATAGGAATCAACCGTCCATGAAGGACCTACTCTTGTCGATCCTCAATCTCTACTGGAACCTCTGAAAATGTCACCCCATCATTGATGTCCAGCTCACCATGGTCGGTGATGTGAGAAGGTTCGTGCACGTATCTCTTCAGCTGGGATACGTGGAAGACGTCGTGTAGCCAGTGCAACTGAGGTGGAAGAGCTAAGTGGTAAACCACCTCCCCAACTCTGCTAAGGACCTAGAAAGGTCTAATGAACCTCGTATATAACTTGCTGCATTGGCCAAATCTCCGTAAAACTTGTCGGGGTGTGACCCGTAGAAAGACATGGTCGCAATCCTCAAACTCTAGAGGTCTTCATCTCTTGTCCTCATAAGACTTATTCCTGATCTGTGAAGTCTTCATCCTCTCCTAGATGATCGGCACCTTTTTTTGGTAGCCCGAACTATCTCTGGTCCCACGAGTACTAACTCCCCTAGGTCAGTACAGCACAAAGGTGATCTGCAAGGTCGCTCGTACAACGCCTCAAAAGGTGTCATCCCAATGGTGGAGTGATAGATATTGTTATATGGAAATTCTAAAAAATGAAATTGATCCTTCCAGCTATGCTTGAAGTTGAGGATGCAAGCACGCAGCATGTCCTCGAGGGTCTGAATGGTTCGCTCAGTCTGGCCATCCTTCTGTGGATGGAAGGTGGTGCTCAAATAAAGTTGCCTCCTAAAAGCCTCTTGTAACCCCTTCCATAGCCAGGAAGTAAAACATGCATCATGATCGGAGAAAATATTCGAGGGTACTCCATGTAGCCGTACAATCTCTTGCACATAGAGGCATCCCAAGATCTCTACTGAACCCTTCTCTCTGATCGGTTGGAAGTGGGCTGACTTGGTGAGTCGGTCAACGATCACCCAGATAGAATCATGACCTATGGATGTATGTGGAAGTCCTATCACGAAGTCCATGGATATCCCATACCACTTCCACTCTGGGACCTCTAAATGATGAACCAATCATGCTGGTACCTGATGCTCCACCTTCACTTGCTGAAAAGTGAGGCATCGAGAGACAAACTCTGCTACTGCTTTCTTCATTCCCGACCACCAGTGTTTTCATCAGAGATCATGGTACATCTTCGCCACTCTTGTATGTACTGCTAGAGGGGATGTGTGGAACTCCCTCAAAACTTCCTCCCAAAGTGACACTGGTAACATGGTGTGTCCTATGAAGAGGATGGCGTGCTCCCGTCTTCAGAAAATCCACCAGGTGCTTTTCCTATGGATATTTGAGCATGTCGTGTATCATAGTCAGTGTCCCCATGATGTGACTCCTTGACTCGCTGAAGAAGTAGGGAGTAAATGTAAGAGACTGATGGAAAGCTGCTCCATCACGTTCCATGAAGCATAACTGCAAAGAGGCCAACTACTTTGTCGCCTCACCTAGCAACTGTATACCAGACCTCCTGTTGAGTGCATCTTCTACAACGTTCCCCTTCCCAGAAGCATATACTATCTTGATATCATAGTCCTAGATAAAATCAAGCCAACGTGGTTGTCTCAGGTTCAGTTCCTTCTGAGAGAAGATATACTTGAGACTCTTGTGATCAGATTACACTGTAAAACGCTCATCCATCAAGTAATGTCCCCACATATTCAAGGAGAAGACCAATCCTACTAACTCCAGGTCATGGGTAGATTAGTTCTTCTCATGTTGTCTCAGATGTTGAGAACCATATGTGATCACTTATCGCTCTTGAATCAGGACACATCCAAGTCCGGACCCTGATTTTTTTCAGTAGACTACATACCCTACACCCTCCTCTAGAAGCCTCAAGATAGGGGTACTAGTCAGCCTCTGCCTCAGCTCCTGAAAACTATGCTGGCATCTCTCCGACCACATGAAGGGTTGTCCCTTATTCCTCAACACTGATAAACATGATGCAACTCTGGAGAAATCCGGAACAAATCTCTGGTAGTATCCGGCCAAACCTAAGAAACTTTGTATCTCCGTCACACTCCTAGGTGGCTCCCAAGCAAGTACCACCTCAATCTTTGCCGGATCCACTACAACCCCAGCCTCTGATATGACATGTCCCAGAAAGTGAACCTCTCGGATCTAGAACTGGAACTTCGAGAACTTACCATAAAGTTGGTGCACTTGTAGGGTTTCCATTACTATATGAAAATGATAGGCATGATCCTCCTCAGTAGTCGAGTAGATCAGAATGTCGTCGATGAAGACTAATACAAAGCAATCAAGGTATGCCTGAAAGATCTTTCTCATGAGTCCCATGAAAAATACTAGATCATTGGTTATGTAGAATGGTATAACCAAGAACTCATAGTGGTTGTACCGACATCTAAAATCCATCTTATTCACATCCTTGTCCCGTACTCTGAGATGGTTATAGCTTGATCTGAGGTCTTTCTTCAAGAACCATTGTGCTCCCTTTAGCTGATCAAAGAGTTCATCAATCCTTGGAAGTGGGTACTTGTTCTTCAAGGTCACCTGGTTCAGGCACTGATAGTCAACACAAAGTCTCAAGCTCCCATCTTCCTTCTTGGCAAACATAATCGGGGCTGCCCAAGGAGAAACACTGGGTTGTATGAATCCCTTCTCCTACAAGTCCTCTAGTTGTACCCATAGCTCATGAAGCTCTGCGGGATCCATCAGATGTGCTGGGGTAGATATCAATATTGTCCTGGGGTAAAATTCAATATAAAATTCCACCTATCTACGAAGAGGTAGACTCGGAACATCATCAAGGAAGACATCCGTGTACTGGTCCACCACTATAGGATAACTCGGACTCTCCACATCAACTTCTTTGAGAGTAAGGCTAGCCAACTGATGATTGATCGGCTACACTCTCCTCCGAGTAAGTCCATCTTGTGTTTAAAAGGCTCCCTTCTCGCTAGTGAAGGTAAACCTGGTCCCATCCGTGCGGACACACTACACTTTGCACCTTATATAGTCAATCTGAGCATGGTCTGTAGATAACCAATCCATACCCAAGATGATGTTGTAAGGATTTAACACTACTACTATGAGATCCCAGTTGAAGCTCTCACCCCCTAGAGTAAGCTCGCTCTGCCAGAACCAATGCGTAATCATCGAATCCGCTCCCGTAGGAGTCTCTAGCTATAAGGATCGAGCCAACGGCTCCATCAGAGTCTCCGAGATTCGAACGATGGAAGTGGAAATAAAATAATGACTGGAACCTATGTCTATAAGTACTAAATCTAAGGTAGAGTAGACACAGATCGTACCTCATATCATCTATGGAGCACCGGGATCGTAGGCCTCAGCTGCCTGGAGCTGAGCTCGCCCCTTTCCTCCTACTCGCTATGGTCGGGGTGGACCACCTAGTGGTGGTGGTAGTAACATCTTGAATCGTCACCCACCACCAGATGTATGGCCAGATCCTCTGCCACATCTTCCTACTCCATGCGGACCTCCTCGGTCGAACCTCTGTCTCTACCTGGGCGGTCCTTAGATCATCTACTGATTATCCGTATGGTGGATCAGACAGTCACGAGCCATGTGACCCTGCCCGCTGCATGTGTAACACTACCCACTCCTAGCATGACTGGCTCTGCCTCGGGTGTCCTGCACAACCAACCCTAAATCCTATGGTCGTCCACCTGTAGGTCTGGTCCTCCTGAACCTCTGTGATATATGTCTGCTGCAAGCTGTAGAAGACTCTGCTACATGACATCCAGTAGTGGGTCTTGCTACTAGTGACTACTCAGCAAGGAAAATCTCCACTAAGAGGGATCTATCAAACACCCTCTCCTACGTCGGGAGGCTAATATAAATCATCGAAGCCCTGATCTCTCACCCGATCCCCTGCTTGAAGGTCCGAGCCCTGAAGAATGGGACCCGCACCATATATGTGGAGTAGCGTGAGAGGTCAGTAAACCTCACTGAGTATTGATCCACACCCATGTTTCCCTACTACAGATGAAGTAGCTCCTGAATGCGCACTGTGCGAAGAGTCACTGGGACAAACCCTACCCGAAACAGGCTCTCAAAGTCTTCCCAGAGAAGCGTCACCTCATCGTGATCCCAGAGCATCATGCTCCACTATCTGCCTGATGCTTCCTATAGTAGACTGGCGGCAAGGATCACCATGAGATTAGCTAGTGTCCCTACCAGTCAGAAGACTCTCACTACGGCCTCCAACTAATCCTCAACCACCAAAGGGTTAGTCTCTCCCCTAAACCTGGGTGGAAGCTGGCGCTGGAACTCGTGCAATGCGCTCAAGTGGCGTGCACTGTCTGCTGCTGTGGCTGGTGGAATTAGTGGCTCAACGGGTAATGGTACCGATGGTGCCTCTGCTGGTGCCTCTACTGGAAAAGGGCCCTGCACTGAGGCCACGTCACTCAGTGTTCTATCAGTGTGTACTACTCTCAGAACCCTAGATGGTTGTGTGCATGGAGGCATCCTGAAAAGAAACAGGTGTGCCACGGTTATTAAGTTATACCTGGTGAGCTAAATCAAATAGATAACAAGGAAAACTCTTCAAAACACACATGCAATTAGTGTTTTCATGCACTGAGTCAAAAATCAGAAGTCAGCATCCTGGTGTATGGATACATCGGTCGCTGCACCAACACTTGATTCCCTAAACTAATAACTACACTCAGTACACTTAACACTATTGTCATTAAAAATAAATATTAGATTCCTATGTTCTATGGCAGAACCTCCCTCTGATACCAATTTGTCATGACCCATCCCCCGGGGCCCGTGTTGTGACTACCCCAAGCCCACCTTCCATAGGTCAGGGGCTGGCGACTAGCATTGAAGGTGTATTCCCTAAAACATGGAAGGCATTGCCTTTATAACCTGTAACACACACAACCAAGCACACAACAAGATACGAACTCAAGTAAACTTAATAGTAAATAGAGTGAGTACAATAAGTAAAAAAGGGTCCAGAATACAATCCCAACTGGAAAGTAGAAGGAAAACTGGAAAGTACATGACATCTGATAGGTGGAAAGTAGCTCCCGGATAGTCCACCACGGATCCTACCTGAAGGGTATGTACAACACACAAACGGTCATCTTTGTGGTTCACCTCGTCTAACGTCCACCTCCGAGCTAGCTCCAGTCCTGTTACCCTCATCCTCAGTTAGAACTATCTGTCATCTACCCCAAACACAACTAAGTGCGGGCATAGCCCATGCAGGGGTGAGTATAACGATACTCAGTAGGCACCCTGAGAATCTTAAGGTCTCACAAAATTCACAAAGTATAACCACAAAGCATGAAATCAACTGAAAACCCTTCTTAGGTATATGCCCATACATATACCTTAGTTATCAAGTATACCAATCTCAATCATGGGGAAACACAGAGTCCAACTCAAAATCCCAAAGCTCAATTGTTCCACTAAGTTAGTAATACCACGTAGGTAAGTACCACACAGGTATGCCACATAGAATAATACTACCAAGGTATTACCAAAAAGGAAAGTACCACACAGGTATAGACTCTTCTCACACTAGTTATAACTTAAGTATGGAAGTACAGATGATTAGTCGAAGGTTAGATCATTTTATTATGTTAAGAGGCTCTACTGCTGACCCACACAGGATCACTTAGTGATGACCCACACAAGATTTCTTGGTTCTGACCCACACATGATTGCTAGGTGTTGACCCACACAGGATCACTCAGTACTGACGTACACAGGATCGCTCTGGTCTGACCCACATAGGATCTCTCTTCATTCTTCATGCCATAGCCAGCTTCTGGGTTCCCACACTAAGCTTGCTCGTCTCCGGGAGAGTCTTCTCCTAAATCTACTGGTCGATACTCCAACTACTACAAAGTCCCACTAAGAAGTGTCTCAATGGACTTCCACGTCATAGGGGTCTCAACGCAATAGACGGTGCGTTAATCGGATGCTCGGTCTGTAAGTTATTAGCCTTTTAGTCCCGAGGTTCCGGTTGGATTCGTGCTCGATCCAACCCGACCGTATTCCAACATTATCCAAATCTCCAGTGGGGTATACTCAAAGGGAACATCTCGCTCCAAGGTTTCCAATGCTGTTGGTGGTTCGTTAATCGGACGCCTGGTGCCAAAGTTAAGGCTAAAAGAGCGTAAATGGGTCGAAGTGGGTCTGGGTCCGGTCGGACCGAACCGGCCCGACCTAGCCTAGGCCGACCCGGTTTTGGTCAACCCGGCCCGACCTGCAGGGTCCGGCCTGGAACGTGGTGTGCCTTTTCCCGGCCTGCACTGGGTGGCCCAGCCTGGCGGTGCAGAGGTCATGAAGTCGTGAGGGGAGCGGGGTAGCGGGGCGGCGCGGCGTGGCCGCGGGGGGCGCGACGGGACCGCGGGCGGTGAAGCTGTGAGTCAGCACGGCGGGGTGGCACAGCAAGGCCACAGGACGGCACGGTGCAGTCGTGGGGTGGCGGATCTCCATTTTCTTCGTCACTGTCGTCGGTGGTGTCGGCTGCCATTCTCGTGTGCCACCGGTGCCAAATGTTGACACCAGTCGCCATAACCATCACGAAGAACACATAAAAGAAGAACGATGGAGGGGTCGGGCCATGTTTTTTTGGCCCACAACCTCTACGTTAGAGTGGTAGCAAGTGGTTCAAAAATTTGAATCAATAACGTGTGGGGAAGATATTTAAAAACATCAATCCCCACAACCTTTGTCAATCACTATTCCCAATCCCACAAAAGAAATCATCCACGGATCAAAAAGTTTATGAGAGTTTGATCTGCGTTCTTAGTTTAAGAGGGAAGAGAATGGAAAGTTATAATCACAAATAATTAAACCCCTACCTCATAGATTTTTCGACAAAGGTCACGGGGAAAGAGACGAAGTCGTTGGGGATAGACAGACGTCGGTGACATCGGCGTTTCCTCGATCGTCGATTCTTTGTCGTTGAATATGTTCCTCATCAGCATGAGTGTTCTTCATTGGGGAGCACATTCTTCATTGAAGAACCTGTTCTTTGTTAGAGAGAATAATCCTCCAAAAGGTTCCCCTCTCCCAATTCCACCAAATTGTGAAAATATCCCCCTTGTTAATTTAATTTTATCAAATTAAAAGGTTTTCACAATTAATTGTTGGCACAATTAATTGTACCACATTGGCATAATTAATTAGCTCCAATTAATGGGAGGAAAGGATTAATGGGGAGTTGAGAGGTTTGTCCCCCATTAAGAGGGGTCGGGTGGTCCCCACCCCTAAATTTAAAATGGGGGTTAGTTCAGGTGGTCCCCACCTCTAAACATCCACATGGGAGATTTAGGCTCAGGTGGTCCCCACCACCATAACCCATGTTTAGGGGTTTAAACAAATAAAATAAAAATGTTAACATTTTTATTTATTTCATTCTATCACTTAAAACACAAAAACTATCTTTCACTCTCGACCCATTGTGGTCAAGGTGAAGGTCTCTTTAAGAGAATACTGGCATTTCGTGTTCAATGGTTCCCTTGGATTTCAATTCAGAGCACCGGTTTAAAATTTAGAAAAAACCACTCGTATGTTTTCTAAACGTACCAAAAAAAGTTCAGAAATTCATTACAGGCACACCGAGCCTCAGAATCACCCGCCGTCAAGTTTCACGTACTTGTAAAATTATGAAATAATTAAAAAGATACATGTAATTTTTGGGTCTTTATAGATGGATAGACCAAGAAAACCAGTATGGTTCTATAGGACATGATTTTTGATTTCATGCTGGATTTGGCTATAATTGGGAGGATCACCTACCATTTGTGGATTTTTTTTATTACAACAGTAACCACTAAACCATCAATACAGAACCATTCGAATCCTTGTATGATAGACAATATTGGTCACCTCCTTACTATAATGATCTAGGGTATTCTTCACTTATAGTGCTTGAGTTGGTGTGAGTTACAATAGATAAGGTGAAGATCATCCGAGATTGGATGAGGACTTCCTAGAGTAGCTATAAGTCTTATGCTAACTGATGAAAGAGTCCTTTGGAGTTTGATGAGGGTAACTATGTGTTATTAATGGTATCACCTCAATGTAGATTTCAGATATTTGGATGGGGTGTCAAGTTATCTCTCAAATTCATTTTCCTTTTCAAGATACTACTTAGGGGTTGTAAGGTGGTATACCACTTATCCCTATCATTGTAGTTATACTGAGTACATGATATCATCCATGTGGTGTAGCTGAGGAGGTATGTTCATGACTCATTTCATGTTATCGACTAGGGAGAGATGGACATCATGGATGGATCTACCTTCATGGAGTACCCAATAGAGGTTGAGTATAGGCAGTACAATATCCTTTATATCAATCAATTCCCTTGGCATATGTCTGATGGCAGTATAAGAATCTTCATGAAACCACATGGGTGTTGGAGAACCATATTCAAGCTCAATAACCTCATCTTTTTTTAATAATCTTTATGCATTTCTGGATTAAAATCACTACAATGTGGGGAATGTAACAACTCTTTTCTTGTTTTATGAATTTAGAATATTTTATGATTTTTTAAATCTAGAAACTAAGTTAGAAAGGGGTTTGAGATCTTGGGGAGGCTCAATATTCATATAGTAAAAATATAGAAATATTATATCACATGCATCTAGTTTTTCACAAATAAAAACATATATTCTAAAATGAATCTTGAATGGGAAATCTAAGAAAGTGATTAAATCCAAAATGTGTCCTTTATCATAGGCATGAAACAACCTTTTTTGTGTTAAGTATTTTGTTTAATAGTGGTAATGAGAGGATTAGTTAATTAAAAAATAAATAAATTATTATTTTTTATTATATTTTCAGAACTAATCCTCCTCTATATAATCCCATTTATGTAAAATAATAAGGTTTGACCTTGAAACCCTAGGAATTAGAGAGGAGTCTTAGAGAACAAATTTTGATTAAAAACAATGGATCATGTAGCAGTGATCATTATGCCATGTAGTTTGTGGATATCACCATTGATAATTATATAGAAACCTTTATCACTAATTATTGATCCAAGCTTCAGGTAAGGAATTTTTATGTTGGTTTAATACTTGTTTTGGTTATTCTATGTTGAATGGGAATAAATTCTTCTAAAAATTGATTTGTGGGTCAACCATTGATTTATAGGTATTGATTTATCTTCCAAGATTTAGAAATGGATAATTTTTTTAAACCTCAAATATTATCCATGATCTAAATTTTCACCATAAAAATATAGTTGTAATTATGAAAAATGGTTGAGGCTCATTCCTTGTATTTTCCCTTTTTGATTTTCCCAATGTTCTTCCAAAATTCATCATAGATATTTCATTTGGTTGGTGTTTCGAAAGATACCCAAAAACTAATTGTTTCAAAATAAATCATTGTATAAAAGGATAATTTATGTGGGATTATATTCATGATTGATAGTATGATAATGTTTTAATTATGATTATATTGACCGGGGATCATATTAATAATTATTCTGTTCATAGTTTTCAGTTTCAGTGGTACAATGCAATAGGATGTGATTCCCAAGGGGAAGGGTGGCCAGAATTCGTCCACAAGAAACATCTCATGTATGGTTAACTCAGGATTTGTGATCTATGGGTGTTAATATAATTAAAATAAGTGGTTATAGTAAAATAGGTGAGATTTATAGAATAGATGGGAGTTTATGTAAATTTTCCTAACATACACAACATGTACTTTAGAAGAACACATATGGGGTAGTCCAATACTATATTGGATAGGGTTTACATGTCAATATATAAAACGCATATCGTGTAACCTGTGATTGGAAAACTAACATGTACCATGGGGTACATGAGAATAGACATATCTAGGTACATGGGCATGACTAGAGTACATGGTCATGGACATATACTTAGACATGACCAGGTACAAAAACATGGTCAGAGTACACGAGCATGACAATGTACTCAAACCCGACTAGGTACTTAGTCATAGATAGGTACACTGGCATGACCAATGAATCTAGGAATATCTAGTTTACATGGGCATGGGATGATAAACACAATATTAGACACAAGTAGGTATGAGCATAGTAGTAAACTTTGGGTACTCCTAGTGCACCCCTTGTAATTTCCTCATGGAATGATGAGGCCCTCATTATCTTCAATATTAACCAGTATATATAGGGTATGTTCCCTTGGTCCATCCATATGAGGGTATAGTCACTAATCATTTCTTAAGAATATGATGTGATACCCTCTATAGGATCAGTCTTGTATAGATTCATGAATCCCTCAGTGTGGTCTGAGGTGTGATTCTCTATCATTTTAACATATGTTGGGTCAGGGATATTGTTACTAACTATTAGGATGTTTGATACCCATCCTAGTGGGTTTACCGTGAGAAGGGTAAGGAATCTACCATGTGCCCTGGGTGTTATCCCTTATTTGTGTATTTATATATTCTATATTCTAGAATTATTATTCTTCATGTAATGTACTAACGAGCAAGACCTCTCAAGTGATCACCATAAGTGTTTTTAAACCCTATAAGTGTGTTCTCCTGAAGAGCATCACATTTAATCATATAGTAGAACCCCTGGATAAAAGTATGATTTGTGATATTATCCTATGACGTTTATTCTATCTTGAGTATATCGGGGTTTTTATTACTATTGTCCAATATTCTTATTGATATAAGTTCATGATGATGAGATAACTACTCTCTTGATTCTTTATGTTTGTTGATTTGGGAGTCTCCTACTAGGTATGTATATACTCATCCCTACATGGGTTATGATCGCATGGGTAATATCTTATGTAGATGAAATACCTTTTGGTAGAGTCTTATGTAGACCAGTATCAGGTGGAGCATAGTTGATCTATACAAACCATGGTTAGTTTCAGGAGTTTTATTTTATAGCAGTCTCATTCTTATTAGTGGGTAAAACTCTTGTATAGTTTTGGTGGTCATGTATTTGGCCACTTCTCTTCTCATAATTATGTTTTACTCAGATTTTGGGATTTAGGTATATGAATGAGTTTGGGTAACAACTATATCATTCCTTTCTGTTTCATGTTAGTATTTGGATATTTGTGTGTTTATACCTTAGGTTAAGGCCTCCCATGTGTGAGATATTCCTAATTAGTGATTATTTCCAACCCTTAGCCTATTGGAGGTGGTCTTGGGGTGTCAAACTCAACTTACTACTGACTAGGTTTTCCTTAGTGGGTTGGTTCATGATAGGATTCTAAATATACCAATTTGGTTCCACTTGTACATGAAAATTATTTTATACTAATTTAACAATTTAAGTAAATCAAAGGTTGTGCCTCCAAACACTTATTAAAGGTATACTCTTATTATCCATTTTTCAAAAATATTGTCACTTCTAGATTAGCCAATAAGTACCCTAATACCATTAAACTTTACTTCCCATTTTCAATGATTTTTCGGTCTTTCCCTAAGACTATTTAAATGAGGCTTGTGAATTATGCCGCATGACGTCCATCAAGGAATATGTAATCATATTACCTGAAACTTTAAAAAAAAATCTTCTTCTAATTAATCAAAAATATTTTGTATCCATCCTAAAATGATTAACCAAGTATCATCAATACACTGAGATATTACTATGATTATGGAACAACAATTTTCCACCTTCTTTAATCAAATGGGAAATGAAAGTATCACTAGTATGTATGTGTGGACTACCAAATCCATGTATAAATATAATTTTGGTCGTAAAATAGCTGTACAAAGACTCAATAGGGGTGAATTTAGTTTTTGAATAAAATTTCACTTAAAAGACTGTATATTATGGTATGAAACATTTTAATCCTTTCTCATCAAAAGTTGGAAATGGAAAGATAAAAAAGAACAAAAATTATCGAACAAATTAGATTTATAATGGTTTGAGGAATATATATCACTTATTATACTCCACCAACACTCAACTTTTCAATTTTGGTGATTTTACTAGTATAACTCCATTTCCAATTTACTTTCTGACTAAATGAAAGAATTTTTTGCCTAAAAAAATACATGATTTTTTTCTATAATCCTATCCATATTTAAAAAAACAACAACATTCAATACTACGCACAATGAGTGAGAAATCCTCTAATAATAAAGAATAATAATACATTACAAGTTATAAAATACAATTGTAATATGAAACTGATAAAATATCAAAGTGATCATAGTGGGATAATAAGAATTATGTATAGATCAAGGTGAGTCTTCAACACATAGAAATATTAATCCAGAAATAATAGGCTATAGAAGAAAAATTTATTATTCATATTTTTAATCTTAGTATAGAGTAGTATAAGAATAGATATAATCAAGAGATAGTGAGAGAGTGAGATTTTAGTTCCTACTATTCTTGTTTGAATATTACTGTATATCTTTTCGTCACAAAATATTTCACAATATGATATCCAATAAAATCATGTCTTAGGGTAAAATAAATATTTTATTTTCTAAAAATTATCTCAAAAAATCATTAAGAAAAAATAATAATCTATGTTATTTTATTTATTTGTAATTAAAACCTTTTAGAAATATATTTTACCATAAATATGTAGTCATTTGTTTAATTAATCAAAAAACATTTAATTTAAACTTGAAATACTTCAACCATAATAAATAACCATGTTGCAGAATGATATAACCAATTATATATCACCACATAGCAAAAATAAATGTATCTAAATTAACATATCCCAACTAATATATGTCACCATTAGTCATGTGGATGATTTTTTAATGTAACTAAACCACATATCTATCTTGGTCACATATCCAATGTTCACGTAACTAACCCGATCATTCTATCCAATTGAAACCATATATTCAAATATGCCACTAATCCAAATAACATAGTTGATTACTCAATGTAGCCAACTCAGCATAGTTTTTTCATTTATGTAGAAATTTCCCATGTAGTGAATTCATTTATGTAGTTGATTCTAACATATCCAATTTTGTAACATAGTTGATTCATCTAGAAAATTATGTCATATATCCAACTGACATAGCTTAATTCTGTTTAGAGGAAAAATTCATATAGTTAATTTCCTCGTGTAGGTGTTTTTTCTAGACTTATCCATTTTTCAGCAATCTTCAATAGAAATTAAAATTATAGTGTAATTAAAATAAATAAGATTAATAATCAATGGAAATAATAATAAATACAACCATTAGAAATATATGGATGATTTTTTGGATCATAAAAACATAAATCAAATGGGATATGTGGGAACAAAATTGGGTTTTAAACAATCTCCCTCTTTTTGATGTTCACAAAACCCATTAAATATTTACCATGAAATTTTAAAATGATTAAATAGGTTTTCATAAAAACTATATAAGATATAATGATTTTAATTTTTTTATGCTTTATTCTCCCCTTTTTTATCTTATCCCTATTTTTTGACATTAAAATGGAATATTAAGGATAAAACAAAAAATATTTATTTTAGCACACTGAGTTATGAAATATTAAAACATCATTTTAAAACTGATGTCGAATAAGGAAGGACTAAAATTCAGAAATTGTAGTATATAAACCATTCGTAAAGATGAAAAATATTAAATGAAAAGAATCAATTCACATAAAAATCGAGATATAAATATGAATTTTTTAAACATAAACCCTTTACAAAGAAAAATCAACACATAAACAAATACATATACAACACATTAGACAAATGACATTGTGTTATTGATAGGATCAAAATTAGATAGAGGTTTGGGTTGAGGTTTATTAAAATATATAGAGGAGGACGATGATGTAGGTTGGTAAACCACAAGAGGATGGAATGATACTTTAACGTCTATTTTAGAACATTCTTCAGATCTAAAACCAGATCTCTCTCTAGGCTACTAGTTAGGAATGATCAACACTTTTTCAATGTTTTATAAGGAAATGAAGAAATCAGAAGAACTGGAGTTGACAAATGTCATCTTTTTTGGTGGAAATGAAGAGGTAACTTATTTTCTAGCAGGGTTTTCAATAGAAGCAGTAGTAAATTTTCAATACTATCACTTATAGATACTAGATTGATCAGATGATAAATTTTATTTCATCATATAACCCTTATAGACATCAGTAAGTACTAATATAATTTATATTAATCCTCTATGAATGTAAAGTGAATTCGTACACATGTTTATCCCCCAGATAATATCTGATTTTCATAAATACAAAATAGTTATACAATATTATTTATACATCTGAGATACAAAAAAGAGAGGTTTTTTTTTCAGAAATCCTTCAATAGATTCATGTTTTATAGTATAAATCCTCTGAGTAATAAAAACTATAGAAACTGTTAGAGGACTTGATGGATATGTAGGGAGTTATATAAACATCATTTATTGAATCATATCTACCAAGACTTATAGTCTTATCATCCTCCCATCCAATAATGTTAACTTGTGATATAAGTTGGGAAACTACTCAAAAATTAATTGAGAAAACTCATGGAAACTTTGGAATAGTTCTTAAGAAACTAAATAATTGGAAGATTCTAGCACAAGACTAAATATATAAATGTATTATACACAAAAAAACACATTTCCCTTTATACTATTTTTTATATCTATAGATTATTCAGAATCTAAATAACTGAAATTCCCTTTATTTAATTTTTTGTAATGTTCTATAATATCTTCATTTATCCTATCCATAATAGTTTCAATTATTTGATGAGTTTTTTCTAATTGGTTGAAAATAATATTAAACTATATTCCGGATTGTTTTGAACCCCACAAGAGTTTCATCCATCTTAGCATCAACCAATGGAATAGAATTTTTGAAAAATACAACAATTTCATTCCAGGAAAAATCAGTACCAAGACCATAACCTTAAAAAAACTCTATGTAATATCTAAACATAGCTAATAGATCCTTCCTAAAATCTTGAAAATAGTAGGAGTGAATATATAACATTTTAGTGATTGGATTTGAGATGAATGTAAATTATTATCTGAACAAATATTTTAAAACTCTGTTTAGAGACTTGTAATGACATAATATTTTAAAGTAGTTCTTGATCATAAGTAGAATATCTTATTTAATTAAAATTGTCTCACCAACTTAATTTGTAATGAATGAAATATATCATTTAAATTTTATTTGAAACATTGAATTCCATCAAAGGAAGCCTTATAAAGGTCACATTATACCACTGGTAGGTTTTGAATCATGAATCTCTATGAGGCCACATGAACTCCATTTTCACCCACTTCAGGATTGGTGGAACACACACATTGAACATCACTTAGTTAAGTTCTTACAGATAAAATCCCCTAATCATTTACACTAAAATAAATAGGTTGCATCGATTAGATATTCTTGATCATGTAGGTCTAGGCCACCATCCTCCCAACCAACTTATCAAATTCAACTCTAAACACTAAGAGTGCCTTCATCTGCCTAATATTGTCCTTGGAAGAGATCTACTATTTCGTCCATGCATGATAATCTACATTGAGATTATTAAACTCTATAATAATATATATTTAAAATATAATCATATGTTTCTTTAACATCATACACTTATGACCTTTTCTCATTGAAGGTTAATATTCTTATATATAAGGAGGATGTGTAATAGGATATGGGGTATGGGATTGATTAGAAGACGCGTCCATGATCACATTACCACTTCCATATCTATCTGTGGTAAATGATCTATGGAGTGGATCATCAATTTTTTATCTTCCTTATATTCACCTCTATCTCCATTAGTAAACACACAAGTAATAGTCTCAATTAGCATTTAACATGATCTATATTAGTAGTCTCAATAACAGGCACCTCTAGCTGAACTAACTTTGCATAAATGGTAGTTACAAATTTTTGATCTTGAATAGATTACACTATAGTCCTAAATTATATCACCAAATGCTTGGATCTAGTCACAACTATCTTCTCCACTTACTAGAAGAAACCATATCTATTGGTGTTATATCCCAAGAAGAAGAGGGCTTATATTTCTCCCTCGGATTTAGTGGCGGTTGTACAAACACTTGAGCATCACTATCCTATCTAACATTTCTCAAGGATTTAGAGGTAGAAACATGTTTATATCCAAACTTATTTTTAATAAAAATAGATAATGTGGGTTACTTGGGTCACATAACTTATCCTCATCTATTTTGGTTTACATAATTTTTCTTCAAAACCATGAAAATAATCTTTACAAAGTGGTAAGAAAAAATATTCCCCTTTCATTGGTATAAATGGTTCCAAAATGTCATTATATACATTGGAAGATTTAGTTTCACGTTATTGATCAGTATATAGAAAATATACATTTCTTGAATCCATAACTTCTCAATTTCTCCTACTCTTTGAGAAATTATATCTTGAATGAATTTTTACAGTACCTTCCACTCAACTTCAAAATCCTTTATTGTTATCATCTAAAAGTAAGATAACCCAAAAAATAAACCCAATCACATCAGAGGGTCCAAAAAACTTTTTCCAATGAGGTTCTAGTTGAAACATTATACGTCTTCATGAGGGAAGTGTATAATATCCACCATCCCATAGAAGAGACTAACATGAATTTTTTATCTATGTTCTTGGATAACACATCCTCTATTTCTCCAAGCATAAAATCTAAGTTTCATATAAACTTATTTAATTCCTATTTAAATAATAATATTAACTTCCTCTATTCAATAAAAAAACTCCCATATCTATAATTTGAATACCTTCCTTAGAAATGTCAATGTTCCGTTTAACCATTCAATATCTTAACTTTCCCTGTAAGAACTCACTATAGAGAACCACTATCCTTGAGTTTATTCAGAGACCTGGAACCACTATTCTCTCTAAGGTTAAACTTCACCATCTTAGATAGTTCGAATGAAGGTTAAGAGACAAGACAGGGTGACAATTTAGTTTTATAGGGGAAAGGACCTATTAAAATGGAATGAGAGGAGTAGGTAAATTTTAGGGTTAGGTCACATACTATATTTAGGAGAGGTATAAGTAGATGAATGAGGTTTAGAGTTAATTCTAATGAAAAATAATAAATAAAATAAAAGAACACAACAAAGACATTTTTAAATAAGTATAACTTATTTTTCGTGTAAAATATAAAAGTAAAATAGTTTTTGAGAATAAATGAAAACAAAATAAATTAATTTAAATTTTATTGTTCATTAAAATATTAATAAATTTAAAATCCATATAGAAATTGAAATATAAATAAAATAAAGGGAAATAAATTATGTTAAGATCTTTTTAATTCAAATATCCCCAATTCTTAGTTCATAAAAAATGCATTCATAAGAAAGAGTAATATTAAATATAACATAAAATTGATAATGAAAATGAGCGTTTCACATCCACAATGCTTGTGCATAACAAATACCAGAATCTATATACTCTAATTCAAAAATTGATAATGCAACTGAGTGTTGTTTCACGCTATATCATAAAACCATGGATATACCTAGATTATGATAGTTTCTTGAGTTACTCTTCAAATCTAATCTACACCCACCAAGTCAACATTTGATTATAAAATATAATTAAAATCAAAGGTTTTTAAAAAAATTATAGATGGAGAAATTTTTTCTAAAAAATATCACAACATTATTTTTTTCATCTTTAAAATGAGATTCCAATGGATTTTCTTGGTATTTGAAACATAAGCAAACTACAAACACAATTTATGTTATGCTGGAATTTAAATATATCATACTCCAAATTATTTATCTATAAAACTTATTTTCAACTATTTTTATAGCTTTTCCAAATTATGGTTTTGATTTGAACTCATAAGGTTTTCATGTGATTTACTGCTTTCAAGTCCCAAACTCTTCTGTATGTAAAATATGTATCTTTTTTGAATCATCACATTCACAAATTCTTTTTAAAAATTTTGTAAACAAAGATTGAAATTTATCTCTCCCATAATTCTCATTTGAAGTTATTTTTTCATATGTTTTGAAAATTATTTACAGAATATTTTATTTATGAAGATAAAAATTATATCATCAAAATATATCTAAACTAAAAAAATATATAGATGAGGTTTTCTTGGAAAGTGTAATATGTAGGTCTTCCACTCCAACTGAAAATCCTTTTGATAAAATAAATGAACTCATGCGATCATACCAAGATTTATGTACTTATTTAAGTCCACATATTGTTTTAGTAAGTTTGAAAGTATAACTTAGAGGGTAAAGATTTTTGAAACCCAAAGGTTATTTAATATAAACTTCATCCACAAAAAAACCATTTAAAAATGAAAATTTAACATCTTTTGAAAATAATTTTAAATCTATATGAGATGCATATTTTTGGACAATTCTAATAGATACTAATTTGTCTACAAGTGTGAAGGTTTCTTTATAGTCTAGCCCTTTATCTTTTTTGTTCCCTTTATACACTAATCTATCCATATTCCAATTATTCACCCCATGATCATCACATTAATTTCTAAAAACCTACTTTGTTCATATAATACTATAATATGGTGGTCTATTTACTAATTCTCATACATTATTCCCTTTGAACTGGTTTAACTCTTCTTGTATATCTAAACCCCAACGTTCATTATTTATGGATTATTACAAGGTTTCAGGTTCAAGTTGTGACAAGAAGGTAGAAAATTATACATAAATTCAAACACTTTTTATAGTCCAAATTCCTTTATTTAATCTTCTAGTTATTGTATCTAAGGGATGATATTTTAGGTTTCAAGGATTTTTGGGAATCACACAATATGGTTTACTAGTATTTTTCCTTACAGAATTGGTTTCACTAAGGTTAAGTTCCAAATATACCTCATTTATATTTTTAAAGAGAATTTCTAGTCTCGTGTTCTCAAAAGAATCACATAACTCATCAACTTTGGTAATTTTATGATCAAGTGGGTCACTTTTATTTAATTTCACACATGTTAATTCTTTAAAAAATGTTGTAATTTATGAAAATATTCTATAATCCTTAGAATTTATATAATAACCAATATAGATTCCTTCGTCATCCTTAAGATCAAATTTACTATGATTTTGTTTGCTCTTTTAAATTTAAACTTTACATCTAATGAATTTAAAGTATTCAACATTTGGTTTTACGTTATTCAATGTATCAAAAGGTGTTTCAATCAAATTAGGCATAATAAGAACTCATTTAATGAGATGAAACACTGAATTTATAGATTTATCTTCAATTTGAGTGGAAAGGTTATATCCACATAATGTAGTCCTATAAAAATACTGCTAGGTCCTACTCCTCCATTCAAGAACACTATTTGGTAGAGTTTACTTGGGGGAATATATGTTTGACACAATATTTTAAACAATATTAATTCAACTCAAAGTTTTATAATTCTACACATAGTTACTTATCAATGTAATAATATTGGAATCTTTCTATTTTGGAAAAAAGTTACAAAAACTTATGAAAATAGAACAAGATTCACTTTTAAAACAAACAAACAAAAATAATGTAAATCAATAGAGATAATTGAAGAATAAATAATAAAGATTCCCATCTTAGGGTTTCTAATATAGATGGACTAAGAAAATACTCTTGGATAATTTCCAAATTTTAAGATATTTGATCTTACTTAATCTATTTAAATGACGGCATATGTTTCTCACCACAATTTTTAAAGCATTATATAGTTTCTCTTTATTAAATTTAAGTTGAGGTAAATATGATTTTAAATTTTTCATAGAAAATTTTATTAATGATTAATCATTAAAATTCCTAATTATTGTATAAAAATCCAAGATTAATTTGTTTCATCATATAAATATTTTACTTTTTTTCTACGCAAATAATTAATTACTAAAGTAGAATAATTTTTAGTTCTAGGTGCCTTAAAATTATGTAGTTTATCTTTGAAAACATAAGATCCATTTTTTGAAAAATATATTGAGTAAAATTCATTTAAAATTTAATAAATATTTATTATGTTGTGATTCCATCCATACATATAAAGAACATTTTTTATGAGAACATACCTTAAATTTCCAAATTATTCAACTCTGATAATTTTTCCCTTAGCATTTTCCTAAAATTTGACATAGCCTCCCTAAATTTTGGATGAATAATAAAAATAAGAGAAATATACACTCATATTTAATGAGTATACACAATATATATAATATTTTTTTGTTTAAGCACTTGTAAATTTTCCATAAATGAAAAGGAAAATGAGAAAAAAATTTGGTATCCATATTCTGATGGGTCCATTAATGATTACAACCAATGATTTGGGAATCCAAATATTTTTATATGGTCAAGGAATTATAGAACCAAATTTTTAAAATTTTCATTAAATAAAATCATTCATGAAACAACAAAATAGATGGTTTCAGATAATAAACCCATTAGTATAATTTATAGGTTCTCTACAATGAAATAAAATAACATTGAATGTGTTTTTTTTCTTTGTAGTAAGCATAAGATAATTTCTGATCATATTTGGATTTTCAACTTTTCTTCCTATTCAACACTTATTTTTATAAATTTTATTGTTACCAAGGTTTTTATTTTAGTATTATTTTTATTTTGTAAAAACACTAGTAGAAAACATTAAGAGATTGAAGTTCCTTTTACAAGCTTCTAATTATATTACCATGTTTAACATGTGAAGTTATTTAATTTTCCATATTATCTTTATGTTCTATTTTTATGTTTAAGTACCATTTTCACAAAAAAAACGTTATAATAATTTTTAAGGAATTTATTGTTTTTTTTAAGAAATATTATTTATTTTATAGCATGATATAATATTCCATAAGTTCTTCAAAAGGGAAATTTTTAGCTTTAAAATCATAATATTTCTCTAAAGAGAAAATGAATGTACCTCATTGGATTTTTCTATAATGAACATGTTGGCCTTTTGGTTTTATATTTCATCATATGATTCAAAATATGTTTCAAAACTAGAATCCTCAGAAGCACTTCATTTTCCCTTTATAGTTATTTTATTCATTTCTTTGAATACTAGTTTCCATTAATATTACTTGTCAGATTTATTTTTCTTTTTAAGTTTTGTAAAATCATGTTTACTATGCCAAATTTTTTTACCTTCATATAATATGACTTATTTAGAACATACATCATCTTTTTTACACTTGTTGAAGGAGTTATTGAATCTGTTTCTCTGATTGTTGGACATTTTTAAATTCATGTAAAATTGATAAATATCACTATCAAAATTAGAACTAATTGAAGTATCTTACTTAGATGATTTAGGATTTTTTATACATTTTCTATTCTTGTCATCCTTTGAAGAAGAAAGTTACCAAAGAAAAATTCTCATTTTAGTCCATTTTTGTTCCCTGACTTCATCTTCCATTTCTACCTCATATATCATGAGTCTTCCAATGATATATAGTATTTTTAAATTTTTAACAGCAATTTATTTCCCAATTTCATCTGAAATTTCACTCCATTATGATAATATAACTATAAGAACTTTTAGAGCTTAATCTAGTTTATGAATTAGACCTCCTATTCAAGAAACGTTATTCATAATTTATGTTAACCTTATATTAATCTATGTTATGACTTATCCATCAACCATTATAAATGCATCAAACTTTAACTTTTCAGTTCTTTACCTAAGTAATATAATATTACCCACACCTTAAAAATTCATTGATGTAATTTTCCATATATCAAGTGTTGTAGAACATTGAGAAACATTATTGAACTCATATGGTCTAGGTAAATATATAATATAATTCATGGATTTTGAGTTCAAATCATATTCACCTATTATAGTAACATCCCATTTTTCAAGATCCCCTTTAGGAATTATGAAATACTTAATTTCTTTCATGTAAAACTTTATACAAATGTTCTTCATGTAAATAAACCTCCATGACTTCAAATATAGAAAATTTTCTCTTTTTAAATAGAGTTCTCTTACCAAAGACATACCTTCTCTATTTTCATACATGATAATAATTTCAAAATTATCTTTAACACTTTAACATTTTATAGCTAATAAATCAAAAATCTCAAACATACATACCAATTTTTGGTCAGAGAAGAGATATGAAAAGAATCAATAGGGGTGAGTTGAGTTCATGGAAATTTCTTCACTTAAAGCCTTCTTATTTTATGTCATGAAAGATTATGATAATTTCTCATCAAAAGAAATAAATATAAAGAGTAACTGTAGGAAAGAGTAAAAAACATATAATATTCATTTCGGTTTAAGGCATGAATATACGCTATTCCACTCCAACAACACCCAACTCCTAGATCAAGGTGATTTCACTTGTACAGGTCATTTTCAAATGGACTTTTTGACTAGTTCAAAGCAATTGTCACTTGGTCAAAATCTAGGATATTATTTCAGACTCCTACAAGGAGTTTAAAAATGACATTCATCGACACTCACTACAAGGATTTCTCTTATCTTGAAAAAAGAAAGACTAATAAGAGAATACAAGTTGTAACATATAGTCACAAGATACAAATTGTAGAAGAGAATTTTTATCAAATAGAGAGTATAAGAATAAATTATATCTTTAGGAGAGTCCTCAACACATAGAATGATTAATCATTAAATCAAAAATTTAGAAAAAACATATTTCTTCTACTTATTTTTCTTAGTATAGATCAATAATAACATAAAAGGTTTTTATGGAGAGTGAGAGAGTGATAATGTGTTTGCTACTTTTTTTTATTTCTATTTTATATATTCTCCTCAAAAACTATCACACAACAAGATATCTTATAAAATAAGGCCTTTGGGTAAAACATAATATTCCATTTTTTAAAAATTACCTAGACAAAATGAAATGAGAAATAAAATAATATTTATTTTTGTACCTCTTGGTACATGTAGTATTTTGGAAATTTATTTTACCATATATGTACTACCTTTTTTAATGCATCAAAAGAATCATTAATATTCACTTTAAATTATCCAATGGTAATAAATACTCGTGTTTAAGAATGACGTAATCTATTATGGATCACTATATAGCTAAAATCTAGGTATCTTAATTCATGTAGCCAAATTGATCTATGTAGCAATTATCCACATAGCTAATTTCTTCTCATAGATAAATCTTAAAGAAATTTTGATCACATAGATGAATTTATTATATGTTACTTTATTATCAAATAAAATTCAAACTATATACCCAAATAATCCAATAATCCAAACCACATAGTTGATTACTCCATGTTTCTGATTAGATGTTGTTGATTCAATGATGTTTCCATTTCTCACATGATTGATTCCTCTAGATAACTAATTGTAACATATTAGATTCTCTGATGTAACCAACTAAAATAGTTGATTTATTAACTAAGATTATTTATGTATCTGATTGCACAATATAGCTAAAATTCATGTAGTTATAGTCCTTACATAGTATATTTTTTCAGAGAAAACAAAAATTTAGTAAACATAAAAAAATTAAAAATTATATAATAATTAACTAAATAAACTTAAAAACTTAAAAAAACTTTAAAATAATCATTATAAATATAAAAATTGGTTTTAATATCATAAAAAATATAAATCACATAGCATATGTTGGAACAACATCAGTAGTCCAACATATGATTCATTTTCCATCACCGTCTTTTGAGTTTGGATATTATGATGGATTTAATATTTATATATAATATTTATTATATAATAATTACTATGAAAAGTTATTTTTTATTTACATTTCTTTTTTTAATCCATTTAAATTTGAAAATATCACTCGTTTATAAGTATGAATTTTCATATCCATGATGTGATGTAATTCATTTTCCTCACCAATTTATATGAATTATTATAAAAGTTTATAAAATGACTTCATATGATAATTTTGAAATTATTAATATTTGAACGATTATGGAAATATGATCAAAGTATAAGGATTATGAATGTAAAAGTGAAATATGCATGATGACTGAAGAAGTTATCGCGTGAAAGATGATTTTAATAAAGAATTATTAATAAAAAGGTGATAAACAATTATATAAAAATAATTTATAGCATAAAATATATAATAATAGTTCTATAATAGTTTTATAATAAATCTATATTAATTTTATAAAAGTTTCGAACATGTACGAACCAAAATGAGACTTGAGGTAAGGGGTTTATGTTATAATCTCATTTCTTTTCAGGATTGTCTGTGATAAATTTCCATTGAGAAAATTTTTATAGATTTTTTCTTTTAAAACCCATATATTTAATTCAAATTTTTCAATTCAATGAAATTTTGTATATTCATTCCTTTTTACTCTATTTGTTACATAAAGTAATAGAGAATTTTTTTATAGAAAATTAGGCCTTTTCTTCTTTTTAGTAGACAAAATTTTCTTTCCATGCCCATACTCTTCAAAATCGTTTTTTATAAGTTATTAATAATACATAAGATATGATAAAAATTAAATTTTAATTAAATTTTACTTTATTTAAAAATATTTAAAGTGAATCCTTATAAATAAACATTTTCTGAATGATTCATTTTTTTCTTTTTATAAAATTGTAAAAGGAATGTTTTCTTTTCATGTATTAAGTATGAAAAGATTTTATCACCATTATGACCATCATTTTATTTAAATATTACTTTATAATTTTACATGGTTATTTTGTAATTAAATGATTCTATAAATATTCTATAAATTTTTAGTTGTAATATTATCAAAATAAAAGGATATTTACCTCATATTTTAAAACAAATGTTCATATGATATTTTAAAGATAATTATCATCTATGTCATCATCATTTAAAGAATGTTATGATTTAATAGGGATATGATCATATGATATCATCCACTTTATTTCTCAAATTTTCTATGATGATGATTATTAAAGGATTATTCTATGAAACTTTTTTCTTTTCCTTGGGATAAAATTTTTATTATGAAATCATTATGAAACCCATATCTTTTCCACAAGATATTCGATGATGAAATGATGGAATGAAACCTATTTTATTTCCATGTGTTATGATATGATTAATTGATGATCATTTTATTATATTTTTAAAATTTATTGATTAAGTTTATATATTGTATAGTCCTAGATTTACATATCAATCTAATGCATTGGGTACTGATGTATAACTCATGAGATTACAATTTTATGTGTGAACCTGATTTCATGTTCAATACAATTATGAATGGAACTAGTTTCATGTCCATAAGTTATTTCATGAATCTCATTTGATTTAAATAATTTAATTCTTGGACTTAGTTTCCTGTTCATAAGTTTATACGGGGACGGGATTTTATGTCCTTGAATTAAAGAGTGAACAAGTTACTATTTATACATGTTCAAAATATTATACAATTATTTTCCCCCACATTCATATATTTATTATATGGTCTCATGGATAATTATTTATTATTTATGATTCCATACAATTAAATATTTTGTATTTTTTTGAAAAATATTTATTCAATGACTCATGATTAATGAAAATTAATTGATTGTGTATGACTACCTTATGTTATGATCATGTACTCATACCCTTATACTCATGAAAGATCATTGATTTTTATCTCATATGTTTATGATTAATTATTATATAATCTAACCCTTTATTAATTATTCATTCCTTGGGTTTTTTTAAAGGTTCTATGTATGGTATGTCTAGAATGATACTAACAAGATGTCCTTCGTGGGATATGTTAAATATCCTTTATGAAATAAGATTTTTATGTGTCAAGTCTCCAATGAAAAAACACCTTTATGGTTATGGGATGTGTATAAGTGTGTTATGTATTATATAAACATATAAAATGATAAAATATTTATATATATAGATTTGGTTCACCTCAGTTGGTATTAGAGTAGGGTTTAGATATTTTTACTATGAAAGACTTGAAGGTATTTATATTTTATTTATTGTGGATAATCCACTTTTTAACTGGGTTGAGAGGGAACCCTTACATGGCCTATAGGCATAGAAGAACGAGGCCAAAATATTACCCGAATAACCAAGAGAACTGACACCACAAGATCGACCATCCTAGAATGTATATATATTAACAAAGTCTCAACCTTGAAAGTTTTCACAACAAGCATTACCCCGTTTATGCATGATGTCTGGTTCCAATGGAAGAATCCATACCCTATCGCTCATCCCACTCTAGTATCTCTGCAATGATGGGTGTTCTTCTCTAAGCCCCATCTGTAACTTCACCTTTGGATGAATCAATTTTTTCCCCTTCATTTGATCTTCTTTTCCACCACACCACTAATCCTCCTTTTATACCAATCGTGTTGCTTCTCCATCAACCGTCTACTGCCCATGAAGCCTACTATTGGATACCAATGCACAATATAGCCCGTCACTCACCCACTTACCCAATATAATCCTTCACCACTGAACCTCCTTCATTTCTCATCAGGAGTCCACCATACTTTCTGACTGTTACCCTCTTCTAGTGATAATGACGATCTCTTCCCCATTATAAACCTCCATCGTTACTCATAAATGAATTGTGTGAATATTGAATGTGATGTCCAATGAAATGACCATACTCATGAGAATATAAATGGATTAAGGGATGAGATGAAATATCTTGTGACTACTCTCACTCTTATTTATTAAGATATGGTTGGAAACACAGACCATTTCGAGCTTCCAAATGCACCAAGAATGGAGAAACATGATATTGAATCATTAATATGACCACATAAAACCTATTTTTATTTCTCTTATGATATGTTAGTTTTTGTATAATGTATAAATTTTATGGATAACTATTTTAAATTCTACAATGATTAGGCCATGATAATGTATTCTAATTATACTATCACCTACTATGTGAATAAGATCAATGGTTTAAACTTATCATAAATACAAGGAATGTATAAGAAATAAACTCAATGAAATATGAGGAGTTTAAGGGGGTATTTATCAATAAGTAAACCCCAAACTTCTCATACTAAAATGAATTGATATTTACATGAGTTTAATTAGAGGTATGATGAATCAATCGGTACCTATGAAACATAATATACAAACCATGTGAGGTGTGGTTCTGGTTTTATAATAAACCTAAAAAATAGGATTGTTCGATTCTTCAATGTTTTGAAACCATGTATTCAAAATCCATCATATATAATAGTATTTGGACACTAAAAATGATATTTTTTTATGTTCACTCAAAGGGGAAATTGGATATGTTAACCTTCATTTTTAAGTTATGGTGATAAGAAAAGGAATATGGATTTTCATATAATCTCCATTGGTATGTCACATGGAAGGATGGAGATGTTTCAACCTCCTAAATGCAAAAAAATCGGTAAGGAGGACTCGAGTAATTTACTGAAAAGAATGGGAATATGTTTCACATATGGGAGGCATGATTATCAACAAAAAATATTGAAGTGATGTGAATAGTCCAATCGATGAAATAAATTTTGAGAAATCTCAACCAAATACACCTCCCAAACTTAAATGATTTAGATTCAAGTACTTTTTGAATTATAAAAATGGATTCCCTATTCAAAAGGATACTCATGATAATATTCTTCAGTTACCTCTGATGTTTGAAGAAAAATGGAAAGCTTATGTAATCATAAATGCTGAAGTAGACCAGTAGAATGATGTGGTGAAAGGTAAAATTATCATACACTCTAGAATTTACAATGTTTTATTTGATTAAGGTTTTACCCACACTTTAAATAGGAAGAATTTTCTAAGGGTTTCACATCATCTCCTCAACAACTAGATGTTTAGTTGGTAGGAAAAAATCCTAATGGTATGATGATTATATATAATGTACATAGTTCATATCCAATAGATGTTTTTGGGAATTTGATTCAAAAAAAATATTTTTATTCTTCCTCTATTTTAATTTGATGTTATTTTATTCATTAATTGGATCTCTAAATGTATAATTAATATCAATTGTTGAAAAAGGTAAGTAACATTTTATATTCTGAGTTAACTTGTGATAGTCTATTAGTGGTAAGATGAACATGGACTCCTAATGGAAATTATTTCCATCATAAGGGTTTTACAACATATTAATGAGGGATATTTATCTCAAATGGTTGGGGAAAAACAATATTAAAAATTTATCTACTATTCAGAAATGTGCCAACATAATTCATAAGGACATTCCTGGTCTTACCATGAATCATGAATTTTTGATTTCAATAGAAATCACACATGGTGCTACTATAATTTGAAATACTTCATATAGAATGGTCTCTATTGAGTTGGAGGAATTAATGAAGCAACTCAAATAGAATTTTTATAAGGGGTTCATTCGGCCTAGTACTTCACCATGTGGTGAACCTATTCTTTTAATTCAGAGTAATGATGGGTCAATTCATATTTACAATGATTATTAGGAACTTTTCAATATCATTTTTAAGAATCAGTTTCTCATACCCCATAGTGATAATATTTTTGATCAATTACTAGGAGTTCAATATTTTTCAAGATAGAGCTTTGATCTAGATTTCACTATATAATGGTCAAGAAGTAGGATATACATAAGATGATATTTCATACAATTTATGGTCATTATGAATCTATAGTAATTCCATTGGGACTTACCAAAACTCTTAATATATTTAAGGATATAATGTATAGAGTCTTTAGAGATTACAATTTTTAGTATGTGGTAGTCTGTATAGATGATATTATTATATATTCAATGATCATGGAATATTTAGAAGAACATTTGAGGATTGTGTTGAACACATTAGGGAATGATAAGGTATATTATAGACTTCCCAATTGTGAATTTTGGTCATATAAAGTCTCATTATAGGGTTATATAATTTCAAGTGAGTATGCATTGTCGAATCCTTCAACGGTTGATGTTATTGAACAATGGTTCATACTAACCAGGGTGACCGAGATCTATAGTTTTCTTGGATTAGAATGTTAATTAAGTTTCATTGTGAGAAATTTCTCATGAATATAAAATTCACTAACCAAGTGTACATTAGAGGGTGACAATATCTTTGTATGGATGAATGTGAGGATAATTTCAAGGATCTAAAGAGATGGTTGTTCAGCACACCTATTCTTACACTTCCCTATAATAGAGAAGTTTTTTTTATATAGAGTGACTCATTAAAGAAGGAACTGGGATTCTCCATAATATAGAATGATATGTTGATATCTTATGCCTCTCTCTAATTTAAAATTCCTGAGAAACATTACCTGGGTCATGATTTGTAGATTACATCAGTGATTTTTTCATTGAATATATGAGGTCATTATATATATAGTAACATATGTGATATATATATATATATATATCTAATAATTATATGATATTTATGTATATATTTATATATAAATATTTGAATTCGAAACAAAGAATATTATTTTAGTTGATAAAATATTATGAATTATCAATACATTACCACCCTACAAAGGTGAATAAGGTGTTTGATGATCTAAGTAGGAAAGACCATACTAGTTTTTCAATGATATGGATTAAAAGATATATAATATATATGGATTTTTTTTTAATATAGATTTTTAAATATTGAGGAAATGGGACATATCATATCATTCTAATATGAATGTTCAACCATTATTCCATGGGAGTTTTAAGAATTAACAATAGAAAGATACGGAAATATAGAATAAGGTGAGGAATTTTGTTGAGTCTAACAATGGTAATGATGGAATGAAAATCATAGGAACTGTGTATGAATTCAATTAATACTAGACAGGATGAATTAGTTATTATATTAAGCTCATAATTCATAATTCTCTATTCATCCTGAAAGTTTGAAGACATATAGATATCCAAAAGAGTATTTATGATGGGATAACATGAAAATGGATACTTAGAACTATGTAACCTCATTTCTGATATATTTTCATGTTATTGTTAAGAGACAAAATTTTAATGTTATTTTAAAATAATTACTCATATTTAAATGGAAATCGGAAAGAATCACCGTGGATTTAGTCATTGGGATCCCCAAAACATCAAAATCCCATAATTCCATTAGGGTTTTAGTTGATAACCATGAGAAATAAACACATTATATTTTATTTTGATGATATTTCACTCTTGATTAGTGTACATGGTTTTATATTAAGGATTTGGTTAGCTTTTATGGAGTACACTCTATATAATATTTGATCATGATCTATGGTTTACCAAAAAAATTTGTAGATGTATTCAATAGGATTTGGGTACAATGTTGAGTTTCAGTGGTTCATTTCATCCTTAGATGATCATACTGATAGGACCATTGAAATTGTATAATACATGTTTATGGCATGTGGTATAGATCTCAAAGGTGTTTTGGATTAATACCTTCCTTTGGTAGAGTATTTTTTAATAATTTCTATTACACGATCATTTAGATGGATCTTTATAAAGCCCTTTATGATAGAAATATATCTAGTACATAATTGTTTTTTATTTTATGAGTATATTTAGAAATTATTCACCCAATATGAAAATATAATGAAACTTGGTTCCATTTTTACTTGAAAATTACGTTATTTTTATTTTTATGTAAAGAACACATACAAAATGCGACACTCTTTTTTTAATATCTCTAATATTTTTTCCTAAGAGTAAAAAGAGATAATATTTAGTTATAAATTTTTTACTTTAAATAATATTTAATTTTTATTCCATGGTAATTTATTTAATAAATTTTAGTGATGTAATAACTATATTAAATAATTATGCAATGCTAACAGAATTCTTGTTTCAGTAATAGAATAATAAAATAAATACCTTTTATGAATATTTTATCCTAAAATTTTAATGAACAATTATATTCCATGATTTTTTGAATAAATATAAAATATTATTTTTTTTTAAATTTATATATTATAATTCCATTTCTATATTGATTTCATTAAATTCAAAAAAAATTGAATAGTCCCAAAAATGACTTTAATGGCATCTTATGCTAAGTATTAATTTATTAAGTGATTTAGGTTTCATAAAAATCATATCTTGGTAAAAGCAAATGTTATATGGTCAATAATATCAACCATTATCCAATTATGTTTCACTTTTCTATTTATAAAAATATTCATAACCCCTAATGAATAAAAACATTGGTATTGTGATAATTGTTAGAAGGGTAAACAGGGGGGGTTAAAACAAGGATATAAGGCTTAAAACATCACCCTCACTTGTTTAAATTTTATTTTAGAACATTATTTTGACTCCTAATCATCCTAGATTCAAAATTTATAAATTTTATGACACTTTAACATGAAAATTAATTTGCCTTAATTTAATAATTTATGTAACTCCATGGGTGCCCCTCCCCTCACTTATAAAAGGGTAAATCCACTTATACACTATTAACGAAGTCTTAGGCTTCTATATTTGTCAATAAATTCACTAAAACCATTATACCTTTCATAAATTTTTTATAGAGGATATTTTATTCCCCTAATAGAATCCTAATAAGTATTAATGTGTAATCCAAAGGTGGACTCTCAAAGAAGAGTCAATCGTCTTACCCGAATCTTTCAAAGACTATTTCTTCATCCACTTCCAATAAATGTGTATAATCCATATTAAAATTTTTAATATAGTTTAATTAATATACTTATATGCTATTATTATTTTGGTATACCCATTTTACACCTTATTTCTTTCAATTGGGAAATGAATGTATCGCTCATGCGTATGTGTGGACTGCCACCTCCAAGTGGAAATATGTTTCATTTATTTCACCAATCATAGTAATTTCAAGTAATTTTTTCAAAAATTTTCAAAATTTATCACATAATATTCTATTTATCGAGACAAAAATTATATCATCACCATATATCTAAACTAAAAAAAATATCTAAAGATGTTGTTTTCTTTGAAAATGTAGGATCTTTCACTCCATCTAAAAATACATTTGAAAAAAGAAATAAAATCAAACAATCATACCAATATTTATGTACTTGTTTAAGTCCACATATAGGTTTATTACATTTGAATATATAACATAGAAAGTTAATATTTTTGAAACTCGTAGTTTCTTCTATATATTATTCCTCCACAAAAACCCCTTTAGAAATGAAAATTCAACATCTATAAGATATAATTTTAAATCTATATGAGATTCATAACCTTAATGAATTAAAATAGATTCTAATTTGGATATGAATTTGAAGGATTCTTTGTAGTCTATCCCTTTATATTTTTTGTTCTATTTAGACACTATTCAATCTGTATTCCTAGTGATCACTCCATCATCATCACATTAATTTCTAAAAACCTATTTCATTCCTATAATATTTTAATAAAATGGTCTATTAACTAAATCTCATACATTGTTCCTTTTTAATTGGTTCAAATATTACTGTATATCTAAAACCAAACTTTCTATATCTAAGTTTTCTTCTAAGGTTTTACGTTTAAGTTGTGATAAGAATGTATAAAATTATACAACAATTCCAAAACTTCTTCTAGTACAAATTCATTTGTCTAGGCATCTAGTTTCTATATCTAAGGGATTTGTTTTAGGTTTCTAGGATGTATGTGAAGCACAAATTCTAGTTATATAGTATCTATTATTATATAATTTGTTTCACAAAGTTTAAGTTCCAAATAAACCTCATTTATATAATCAAAGAGTGGTTCTAGTATCATTTTCTCAAAGTAATCACTTAACTCATCAACTTGATTAATTTTATGATCAAGTGGATCACATTCATCTAATTTAACATGAGTTGATTCGTTAAAAATATTTGTACTTTTTTTTGGAAACTCCATAATCCATAGAATTTATAGAATAACCAATGAATATTCCTTCAACATCCTTAAGATAAAATTTACTAGGGTTTTCTTTTATATTTTATATATAATATTTTCATCTGATGACTTTAAAGTATTCAATATTTGGTTTTATGTTATTCCATAGTTCATATGGTGTTTTAATCAAAGGATTCATAATTAAAAATTAGTTAATGAAATGAAACACTATATTTATACCTTCACCCCAAAATTGAGTGGAAATGTTATATCTGCATAACATAGTCCTATAAATTTCATAAAAGTTATCACTCCTCCTTTCAAAAACACTGTTTCATTGAGTTTTACTTGGGGAGAATGTATGTTTGACACCATATTTTAAGAAATATGAATTGAACTCATAGTATTAAAATTATACCCATTGTAACTTATCAAATTAATAATATTGAAATTATTCTATTTTTGACCAAATTTAAAGAAACATATGAAAAAATAATAAGATTCACTTTTAAAATTGAAAATAAAATTAAATCTATAGAGATCATTGAATAACACATAATCAAAAGATTTTCCTCCTAAGTTATAAATTCTATATGAACTAAATAAATAAATTTGGATAATTTCTATTTTATGAGATATTGTTTCCTATTAAATTGATTTAAATAATGACTTGTGTTTCTTACCAATTTGGAATACATCACATAGTTTCCATTTATTCAATTTAATTTGAGGTAAATATGTTATTAATTTTTTCATAGATAATTTTTTCAATGAGTAAAAATTACAATTAATAAGTCTTATATATAAAACTCAAGATTAATTTTTTTCACTTAAATATTTTACTTTATCTACACAAATAATTAATACCTAAATTAGAAGAAAAAAAATATTTTTAGGAACCTTAAACTGATGGAGTTTATATTTTAAAACATAACATGCATTATTAGAAAAATATATAGGGTAAAATTAATTGAAAATTTAATAAGTATTTATTAGTCTATGTTTCAATCCAGACAGATAAAAAACAATTTTTATTATAACCAATCTTATATTTCCAAATTGTTCGACTCTAATAATTTTTTCCCTAACATTGTCACAAAATTTGACATAGCCTACACCAATTATGGATGAATAATAAAAATTGGAGACATATCCACTCATATTTATTGATTATCCACAATCCATATAATAATTTCAATTGAATCTCCTATAAATTTTTCCATTTAATAAAAAGAAAATAATTTTTTGGTACCCATATTCTTGTGGGTCCTAAAATGTTTGCAAAAAATGATTTGGGAATCCAAATTTTCTGGTATGGTTGAGAAATTCTAGCACTTAATTTTGATAAATTCCATGAAATAAAATAATTCTTAACACCAAATAACTCAAGGTTTATTATAATACAACAATTTGAATAATTTATAGGTTCTCCATAATGAAATAAATTTACTTTAAAACAATTTTTTGTTCTTTGTAGTAGGCATAATATAATATTTGAATAGATTTGGTTTTTCAACCTTTCTTCCTATTAAACATTATTTTTATATATTTTATTTTTACAAAGAGTTTGATTTAGGTATTATTTCACTTTTTTAAAAACACTAGAAAAAAAATTAAGAGATTGAATTTATTTTTACAAGATTATAATTATATTACCATAATTATCAAAAGAAGTTATTTAATTTTACAACTATCTTTAAGTTCAATATTTTTTTGTTTAAGTCCCCTTTTTAATATAAAAACATTATAATAATTTTTGATGGATTTGTTTTTCTTTTTTAATAAATATAATTTAGGTTATATCATGATATAATATTATTTTATTTATTCCAAAGGTAAATTTTGATAATTAAATTCATATTCATGCTTTGAAGAATAAAATTATTGTACGTCAATAGATTGTTCCATAAAACACATGTTGGAATTTTGATATGGTATTTCCACATTTTATTCATAATATGTGTTAGGGCTATAATCCCTAGAAGCACTTCATTTTTAATATATAGTTATTTTAATATTTTCCTTGAATTCTAGTTCCAATTAATATTTATTCTCATATTTTATTTTTGTCTTGAAGTTTTGTAAAATCGTTTTTTATATTACAAATATTATTATATTCATAGAACATGAATTATTTAGAAATTCAATCATGTTTTTTATAATTTTTAAAGGATTTATTGAATATACTTCTCTAATTGAAGAAAAATTTTAAGTTCTCGGAAAATTGACAAATCTCAATATCAAATTTATAATTAATTGAATTATCTTCCATAGATGATTTATAATGTTTTTACACATTTTCACTTCTTGTCATCCTTTGAAGTAACAACTTGAAAAAGAATCATTTTCATTTTAAACGATTTTTTCAATGACTTCAACTTCCATTTCTACCTCATATATCATGATTCTTTGAATGATATATTTTATTTTGAAATCTTTAGCAACAATGGATTTCCTAAGTTCATATTAAATTCCAATCCATTTGGGTAGAAGAACTATAATAACATTTAAAACATAATGTAGTTTATGAATTAGACCTCCTATAGAAGAAAAAATATTCATAATTTTTGTTAACCTTATACTTATATTTGTTATGATTTTTCCTTTAATAATTATAAATGTATCAAACTATAAATTTTCAGTGTTGTACCTTAGTAATATAATATTACCCATACCTTTAAAAGCCATTGATGTATTGTCCACATCTCATGTGTTGTAGAAAATTGAGAAACACTATTTAAATCATCTGGTCGAAGTCTACACATATTAGTATTCATGGATTTGGAGTTCAAATATTATTCACTAATTACAGTATCATACCATTAATAAATATCTCCTTTAGAAATTATGAAATTCATAATTACTTTCATGTAAAACTTTTTAACACGGTTCTTCAAGTAAATAATCATCCATTGATTCAAATATCCATAATTTTCTCTACTGAAATAGGGTTATCTTATCATGTACATACCTTCTATATTGTTAGTCATAATAATAATTTGAATATGATCTCTAAGACATAAATTTTTTAGTTTTGACAATTCAAAAATCACAAACATTGATACCAATTGTTGGTCGGGGAATATATACACAAAGATTCAATAAGGCGAATTGAGTCCTTGAAATTTTCTTCACTTAATACCTCCATATTTTAATTCAAAAAGTATTATGATCTTTTCTCATTAAAATAAATAAATTTAAAGAGTAACTTTAAGAAAAATAAAAAAAACATAGAATATTCATAGTGGTTTATGTCACGAAAATCCCCTATTCCACTCCATCTACACTCAACTCCTAGATCAGGGTGATTTCACTTGTACCAGTAATTTTTCTATGTAATTATTAACTGATTCAAAGAATCCATCACATGGTAAAAATCCAAGATATTTTTTCATCCTCTAACAAGGATTAAAATAAAGGATAGTCACCAACACTTAGAACAGGGAGTGCGCACATCTAGAAAAAAGAAATAATAAATATAGATTAAGAGTTGTAACATACAATTTCAAGACACACATTAAATAATAGAAAATATCTATAATAGATATAATAATAATAAACCATAATTTTATGAGATATTTCAATACATAACACGATTAATCATGAAATCAAAAATATATAAAAATCATTATCTCTTGTTCTTCATTTTCCTAGTACTGAGAAATAATAACATAGAAGGTTTCGAGAGTGAGTGAGAGAGTGATTTTGGTTGCTACTATTTCTTTGACCACAATTTTATATCTTCACATTAAAAACTATTTCAAAAAAATATATATAATAAATGTAGGCCTCTAGGTAAAGCTTCATACCCAATTTTCTGTAAATTACAATTGAAAAATGCACTGAGAAATAAAATAATCTATGTTATTATATTTCGTGGTAATTGCTATATTTTGTATATTGGTTTTACCATAGAGGCATTCCATTTTTTAATTCATTGAAAGAATCATTCATTATCACTTAAAATTATCCAATGGTAATAAATACTTGTGTTTTAGAAATACATATCCTATTATGGATCACCATATAGCTAAAATTTGTGTATCTAAATTCATGTAACTAAATTGATCCATGTAGCTATTATCCACATAGCTGATCTATCCCCATAGCCAAATCTTGTGCCCATCTTGATCACGTAGCCAAATTTCTTATATGTTACTTCATCATCATATCCAATTCAAAAAACATATCAACATATTCCATAGATCCAAACCACATAGCTGGTTACTCCAAAATTTCATATTCGACGTAGATGTTTCATCAATTTTGTTATTTATCACATAATTGATTCATCTACATAACTAATTCTAAAATATTAGATTTTTATGAAATATAAAATTCACATTGCTGATTTAGTGAAAATTCTTATTTATGTAGTTGATTTCTCAAGACATCCAAAATTCATGTAGTCAATGTCCCCACATGGTATTTTTTTTCAAAGATAACCAAATTTCAGAAAACATCAGAAAAATTGAATATTATAGAATAATTTAAGTAAGAAACCTTAAAACATGATAAAAACACTTAAATATAATCATTAAAACATATGAAGTGTTTTATGATCATAAAAATATAAACTACATAGGATATATTGGATCGATATTAGTAGAAAAACATATGATTAATTTTCAAAATCCATCTTTTGATATTGGTTATTTTGATGGAGTTAATATTTATATATGATATATATGATATAATAATGATTATTAAAATTGAATAATTATTTACCTTTATTTTTTTCAATCCATTTAAAAGTGGAAACATTAATCGTGTATACATTCGAATTATTATTCACATTGATTATTATATCTTGATTCTTACACTATGTTTTTGGTTTTTGTCAATGTGAATAATGAATGTTATGTTCCAAGAAATGACTATACTCCTGAGTATCAAAATGTATCGAGAAATAAAATTAAATATATTGTGACTATTATTACTCATATTTCTTAAAATATGGGTGGAAACACAGGCCATGTTGAGCTTCCAAATGCACCAAGGAGGGAATAATATGCTATTGGATCACTTATGTGAAAACATCTACCATGTTTCTTTGTCTTTTTATATAATAGTTTTTTAGTAATGTATCAATTAAATAAATAAATATTTTCCATTCTATAGTTCTCAGGCCATGAGAAAGTAGTCCTATTATTCAATCACCTGGTAGGTGAAGAAGATCAATGATCGACACTTATTAATAATACAATGAATGTACAAGAAATAAACTCTATGGTATAGGAAGAGTTTAAGTTGTAATTTATCAATAATAAGTTCCCCAAACTCCTCATACTAAAATTGAGAGAGACTTTATAGAGATATGGTATAGAGATATATAATCCATCAGTACCTATGATGTAGAATTTACAATCCTTGTGAGGTAAGGTTCTAGTTTTATAATTAACCCAAAAAAAATGGAGTGATAAATTATTCGGTGATTTGAACCCATTTCATAAAGAGGAATCATCCATAATTGGATTTGAACACTACAAATATATGTTTCGATGTGCACTCAAAGTGGAAATGAAACATAAAACCCTCATTTTTTATTTTTGGTGATAATAAAAGGAATATGGAGTTTTATAGAAGATCCATTGGTATGTCACATGGAAGTAAGAATATGTTTCAACCTATTACATGCAAAAAAAGTGGTAAGAAGGACTGTAAAACTTTCTAGAAAAGAGTGGGAATATTTTTAAAGTATGGAAGGCATGACTATCTTGAAAATAAATATTAAATTCATGTGAACCGGCTAGTTAATGAAATAAATGGAGAGAAATATCAACCAAGTAGACCACCCAAACATTAATCCTTTAAATTCAAGGAGTTTTTGAATTATGAAAATGGATTCCATAATTTATGGTCTACTAAGGATGATATTATTTAGTTACCTATGAAGTTATAAGAAAAATGGAATGTTTATGTAATCACAACTATTGAAGTAGACTAGGGGAATGATGTGGTGAAATGTACACTTATCATACACTCAAAAATTTTAAATGAAGTATTTGATTGATATTTTACCCACTCTTTAAATCTGAATAATTTTCTAAGGGTATCACCTCATCACATCAATAACGTGATTTTGAGTTGGTAGTTCAAACTTCTAATGGTATGATGATTACATCTCCAGTCCATTGATCTTCTTAAATAGATGTTTTTGGTAATGTGATTCCTAAAAGATATTTTTACTCTTCCTATATTTGAATTTATCATTATTTTAGACATGGATTGGATCTATCAATGTAAAATTGATGTCAATTGTTGAGAAAGCTAAGTTATGTTTTATTTTCTGAGTATACATGTGATATTTTATCAATGGTAAGATGAACTTAATATCCCAATGGAAATTATTTCTATCATATGGGGTTTACAACCTATTCAAGAGGTACATTTATCTAAAATGGTTTGGGAAAACTAAATATTAAAATGTTTTCTATTATTCAGAAATATGTAGAAATCATTAATAAAGACTTTTCTAGTCTTCCCTTGAATCATAAAGTTTTTATTTCAATAGAAAACACACAAGGAGATACTCTAATTTTAAATACTACATATAGAATGGTTCAAATTTAGTTAATGAAATTAATGAAGCAACACAAAGTTAATTTTGATAATGGATTCATTCGTCCGGGTACTTTAACACGAGGGTGAACATATTCTATTAATTCATAATAATAATGGGTTAATTCATATTTACATTTATTATTAAGAACATTATGATATCATTTTTAAGAATCATTTTCCTATACCCCATATCAATAATCTATTTGATCAATTATTAAGAGCTCAATATTATTCCAATATTGAAGTTTCATCTAGATATCATCAAATAATGGTCAATAAGTGGGATATACTAAAGACAATATCTCATACAATGTATGGTCATTATGAATTTATAATAATGCCATTTGAACTTATCAACCCTCATAATATCTTTATTGATATAATAAATAGAGTCTTTAGATATTATATTTATTAGTTTGTGGTAGTATTTAAAGATGATATTCTTATATATTCAATGATAATGGGAGATTGTGAAGTTCATTTGATGATTGGGTTGAAGAGCTTGATGAAGAAGAGGATATATGATAAATTTTACAATTATGATTTTTTTTCTTTATAATGTCTCATTATTAGGTTATATAATTTCAAGTGGGGGTACATTGGTGAATCCTTCAATGATTTATGTTATTGAACAATGGCCCAAACCAACCATAGTGACTGAGATACATATTTTTATTGGGTTAGAATGATAATAAATTTTATTTATGAGAAATTTCTCATGAATATCAAATAAACTAATCATGTTTACCTATACAGGAGACAATCTCTTTTGGACGCATGAATGTGAGAATAATTAAAATGATTTATATAGATGTTTGGTCAGTACACATATTCTAACACTACACTATAATGGATATTGGTTTATGATCTATAGTGACTCATTAAAGAAGGTACCGGGTTTCTCCATCATGAAGAATTATATGTTGATATATTATGACTCTCCCTAATTGAAAATTCATGTGAAAATTTACCTATCTCGTGATTTGGAGATAACATCGGTGATTTTTTCATTGAATATATAAGGTAATTATATATATTATAAAATGTGTTATATATATACTAATTATAATTTATTTATTATTATATTTACATATAAATATTTCAATTTGAACCAAATAATATGAGTTATTTTGATAAAAGATTATGAATTATCAGTACATTATCACCCTAGGAAGGTGAGCAATGTGTCTGATGCTCTAAGTCGGAAAGGGAATGGTAGTTTTTCCTAGATAAGTATTAAAAGAAATATAAATTTTTTGGATTTTTTGAATATAGATTTTGAAATACTAAGTAAATTGTACATATAATATCTTTCTCATATTAATGTTCAACTATCTATCCATGGGAGGATTAAAAATGAACAATATAAAGATGTGAAGATATATAAGAAGTTAAAGATTTTTTTTGAGTAAAACTATGGTCTTGATGGAATGAAAATTTCAGGAACTGGGTATGCCTTCAAATATAACCATACATGAAGAAGGAGTCAGTGGATGAAGCTCATAATTCAAAATTCTCTATTAATCCTAGAAGAATGAAGATATATAGAGATACAAAAGTGACTTTACGATGGGATAACATGAAAATGGATATTTCAAACTATGTATCCTCATTTTTTATATATTTTCGTTTTAATGTTGAGAGACTTTCTTCTAATGTGATTTTATAATAATTAACCATATTTTAATGGAATTGGGAAAACATCTCCATCGATTTGTTCGTTGGGGTCCCCAAAACATCAAAATTCCATAATTATATATGGGTTTCAGTCCATAACCATGATAAATAAAAACATTATATTTTCTCTAGATAATATTTCAATCTTGATTAATGTACTTGGTTTTACATTGTGGAAGTTGTTAGATTATATGGAGTGTCATTCTAAATTTTATTTGATCAAGATGTAATGTTTAAAAAAAATTCTAGAGATGTATTCAATAGGACTTGGATACAATGTTGACTTTTATTACTACATATCATCCTTAAATGATCATAATGAGAGGAACATTGAAACACTATAATACATTTTTAGGTCATGTGATATGGATTTCAATGGTTCATTTGATCAACACCTTCCTTGGGTGGAATTATTTTAACAACAATTTTATTACTTGAGAATTAAGATGGGTATTTATAAAGGCCTGTATGATAAAAAGTGATGAAATCCATTATTTTGGTATGGAGTTTGATAAATAAATCTATCGGTACATGATCTCACTATATAAATAATAAATATGGTTTTATCCATTCAGAAACATTTTAAGGCAGCTTAGAGATGATAAAAACATTATTCTAACAATCATTAGTGAAATATGGATTTCATGATTAGTGATAAGGTATTATAATCAATAAATCCTTGGAAAATGGTTAGTATATTTATAAATAATTTAATGATGAGATATATACAACAAGGTCCTTCATAAATTCATGATAATATCTAGACAATGGCTTATCTATTGGTGCTTCCACCAAATCACTATGAAGTTCATGACGTGTTCCATGTATCTCTCATTAAGAATTACATACTGGAACATTCACATGTATTGAACTCATAGGTAGTACCATGAAATAAATATCTATCTTATGATGAACAAATAATGGATATTATATATTGTAGATAGAAAGTCTTTTGGAACATGACCACTCACGTGGTCAGTGTTTTCTGGCCGAAAAATAATTTTGAGGAAACCGTGTGGGAACCTGAGGATGTGACGAGGTAGAAATATCGTCAGTTGTTTTTATTAGAGTGATATAATTTCAAGTGATAATTGTTTTTAAAATGGGTCTATAATAGAACACCCTAATATTTTATGATATATTTCCCTTTAAATAAGTTTTATTTCATTGAAATCTTTTTTTTATATGCAACATTGGGCTTAAATGAACAACAATATACTATTGAATTATTATTATATGATGATGTGTTCAAATACTAGACATTTAAATATAGGGTTTTTATAAGACTAGATAAATTATGAATTTTTTTTACACACATATAAAATCAATTCATTGGCTACCAATTTATTTTAAATAAAAATAAAAGATTTTGATGTTAAGTAGAGGTGTTTTTCTAAGAAATGGTTTTTACGCACATAATGTGTTTTTATGATAATAAATTAAATTAATATATATTTTTGTTTTTTTATTAAATTTTTAGTTAAAATATTATACAAAAATTTTTAACATAAATTTAATAGTTTTACATGGAAATGAATATAGTTAAACTCATTTTTATTCTTAAATATTCATTTTGTTAAAAATATATTTTTTCTTTTTGTGAACTGATAATAAAATGAATTTATACCACTTATATAAATATTATTTAATAAAATATATTCTATATTTTGATTCCACATAATTTATATTATTTAATAAGTTCAATATAATTTTTTTATAATGAATAGTAATCACAGTAAATATTTGTCACCACGCTATGGGTAAATTTGGTTGTTAAGGGTGAAAATAATGTTAAAAGGCTTTAAAAATATATCTAGAACCTAACTTAGTTATATTTTATTTGTTTATTTTGAACATATTCACCCTATATGAAAATATAATGAAACATAGAGCTATTTTTCATTGATCAATACCTTTTTTATTTTATGTAAAGAACATATACAAAATGCCACACTCTTTATTTTAATATCTCTAAAAAAAATCATAATAATAAAAAGAGGTAATTTTTAGTTATAAATTATTATATTAAATAAGATTTACTTTTTATTTCATATTAATTTATTAATAAATTTTAGTTCTGTAATAATTACCTTAAATAATTACGCTACATTGAAACAATTCTTCTTCAAGTAGTAGAATAGTAAAATGGAAAACATTTATGAATATGTTTTCATAAAATTTGAATAAATTATTTTGTTACATGATTTTTTAGATAAAAATAAAAATATTTTTTATGTTTTAAATTTTTATATTCTAGTTCCATTTCTATCGTCATGTCATTAAATTCAAACTATACGAATAGTCTCAAAAATGATTTTAATGGCATATTATGGTATGTAATAATTTATTAAATGATTTAAGATTCTTAAAAACTCTTATCTTCATCCCTGTAAATGGTATGTGGTCAATAATATCAACCATTACCTACTTATTTTTCACTTATCCATTTATAATAACTTTCTTAACCCCTAATCAATAAAAAGACATTGATATCAAGGAAATCATCGAAAGGGTAAACATGGGGGTTAAAACAAATAGATAAGGCTTAAAAAATTACAATTACCTATTTAAAATTAATTTTGTTACATTATATAGAATCATCTTCATCCAAGATTAAAAATATATAAATTTTGTGACATTTTAACATTAAAATTAATTTATATTAATTTAATACTTTATGTCACTCCAAGGGATCCCCTCCCCTTACTTTTAAAATGGAACCTTCTCTTATCCACTATTTATAAAGATTTAGGATTATATATTGGTCAGGAGATCCTCTAAAAATTATAACCTACTACCATTTATTATAGAGAATCTGTTATCCCCTAATATACTCCTAATAAGGATTGATGTGTTATCCAATGGTGGCTTTTCAAAGAAGAGGAAATCGTCTTACCCGAATCTTTCAAAGATTATATATTCATCCACTTATAATAAATCTGTATAATATATATTAAAATTATTAATCTAGATTCATAAATCTACATATATTTTATTATTATTTTGTTATAACCATTTTCCACATTATTTCTATAAAATGGGAAATGAATGTATCGCACATGTGTATGTGTGGACTACCACGAACACACAGTAATATGATTCATTTTCCATCATTATCATTCATAGTTTTGTATAATGATGAATTTAGTACATATAAATTATATTTATGATATAATAATAATTTTTTAAATATTAATTTTTATTGAACTTTCTTTCTCTTCATCCATGAAAATGTGGAAAAATCACTGGTGTGTGCATACAGATTACTGTCTATGTGAAGTGATGTAATTCATTTTTATCACCAATTTATATGAATAGTTATAATTATTTATATAATTATTAAATATTATAATTATTACATGATTTTAATTATAGATATGATATAACCATGATCAAATTAAATGTACCAGGACTGCCGAACTGAAACATGCCTGAAAAATGATGTAGTTAACACTCAGAACAGGGATTTTAATAAAGAATTATTAATAATGGGTGATAAGTTATTACAAGTAAATTATATATGGTATAATTTACATTATTATAAATCTTCAATATATTTTTAGTAAATATATACTTATTATAAACATGGTATGAATGTTTACAAGGAAAGATGAGACACAAGGTAAGGGGTTTATGTTACAATCTCATTTCTTTTCGGGATTGACAATACTAAATTTACATTGAGGGGAGTTTTATATATCATATCATTTAGACCCAATAAATTTTAATATTATATATTTATTCCAATAATATTTATTTATTATTATCATTTCCATCTATTTGGTATTTAAAATGATTAAGAAATTTCTCTAAAAGAAAACATGACCAAATCTCCTTTTTCGATGTAATGTTTCCACCATGTTTGTAATATTCAATATTTTTTAGGTATGTTCTTACTTATACATGAAATATGTTAAAAATATCATTTTAATTACAATTAAATTTATTTATAAATGTTTAAATGTAATATTTTTTTTGAAATATTTTTCTAATGAGTCATTTTAGACTTTTTACATAAGCATGAATGATAAGTTTTCTTTTAAGGTGTACGACATGATCAAAATTTTATACCACCATTATCATCTATTTATTTTATTCATCCTAAAAAAATTTCCATGGAAATTTTTAAAGAAAATAATTTTGTCAATATTTTATGAATTTTTAGTTAAATTATTTTTCAAAATAAAAGGATACTTTTCTCACATTTTCCAAGAAAGGTTCAAATGATCCTTTAATGGTATTTTTCATCTACGTCATAATCTATTAAGGATTTTTATTATTCACTTGGGATTTTATCTTATGATGTCATCCAATTTATTTCTCTGGATGGATTATAATGATGGTGATTTAAGGATGATTATATGTAACATATTTCTTTTCCATGGGCTAACAATGTTATGATGAAATACTTTTGAACCCCATTTTTTTTACATGTTATGATATGATGAAATTTGGTAATGAAACATGTTTCCTTTCTATAAATTATTATGTGATGAATTGATTAATTTTTTATGATATTGTGGATTATTTATTGTTCATGTTTATGTGATGTGTGGGCCCAAAATTATATAACCTTCCAATACATTGGTAAATTATGGATAACTCCTAAGATAACTATGTAATGTGGGAACCACATTTTTTGTTACCAAATTATTATTATAATTGTGTTCATGTCCATAAGTTACTATTTGGACCTAGTTTCATGTTAATATGTTAATTTATGGGCCTATTATAATGTCTATAAGTTACTGCATGGACTTGGTTTCATGTCAACAAGTTAATTCATAAACATGGATTCATGTCTATAAGTTCATGTTTGGAACATATTTAATGTATTTAATATAATTAGTTGATCTATTACTATTTATAAATGTTAACATTATTACAATATTGTGTTTTTTTAAATTCTTATGTTTACAATATGCTCTCTTGGATAATGATGGATTGTTGATAATTCCACACTGTTTTAAATTTTTTTCTTTTATTCTGACAAATCCTTATTCCATGACTCACAATTATATATATTAAATTTTTTAGGTAAAAATTTATTTCTTACCATCATGTACTCATACCCATGGGATTATGAATGATCGTTTCTTGATATTTCTTATGTTTATCCCTAGAAAGTATCAGTGCACACACTTTCTTATGTTTTTTCTTTCCATATGTTTTCATGGAATGTTCTATGTATGATATGTCTAGAAGGGTACTAATATGAATAACTTTGATGGATATTTTAAATATCCTTTATGAAAAAACATGTTTACATGACTAGTCACCAGATAAACTAAACATTTATAGAATTTAGGAATGTATAATTGTGTTAGGTATTGTATATTCATCTAAAACGATACAATATTTATTTATGTAATGCTTGGGTCACCTCATCTATTGTTTATTCACAGATTAAAAATTATAATTCATCTTAATTTACATGAGAGGAATCGATTATGATCCTACTAAGTATACATGTTATCTTCACCCCACTATGTATAAACTATTTTTCAGGTTTCTCGGGAGAGTTTAGTGACAGAGCATGACAATACAATCATGGAGCTTAGGATTGGTTGTTAAGTCGTTTTCTAGGAATTTTCTTTGGTATTTTCTTTATAGTATTTTATTTTTATGACATTTTCATGAAATGTTTGAATGTTATTGATCTTGTATTATTTTCATTATGGTATTTATGGTTTTATTTATTTATTACTCAGATATATGGGGTAAACACCACCCATTTTACTTTTTAATACCATTGGTTCTAGTCAGTAAGTTGGGGGCTATAGGAGGCGAGCCTTATAAAAAACTAGATTCTTCTCTATAGGAACAAGTGGGGTTCCCATTGGAGGCTTATTGTGATGTAGTGGTATTATATATATATATTAATTTAGGGTTTAAAATAGAGTTAAGAACTGGTGAGACTTTCATGGGTTGGTAGAGAAATGGTATAGATTAATCCAAGTACATGACACAGGCCAGTGATATTTTCTAGGAAATGAGATTTTAGGTCCCCCTCTTATCAGTCCAAATGTTCATAATATTATAAAATGGCTAAGTGGAATGGTTTTTCTTGTAATGAAGATATATGGGATAGTTACATGCATTATTTTTGGTTGTGTATGAGTTTAAATTTTAGATAATTATTCAAAATTAAATGAATCGCACTATATGAAACTAATTAAATGATTTTTGGTAAACTAGGAATATTATGTTTTCTACTTTTTTTAGATATTCCTACTTTCAATCAACTGTGAATTGTCTGGGTTGGTGAGTTTCATCATGCTTACATTGTTAACTATAGGATATTTGACCCGACTGAGGAGGATAAGATTTGGATGAAAACATTATGCGAGTTCAATCATCTAGAAAAGATGAAGTATTAGGGGATTGTCTCTAATTTAGAGATAAATCACTGGTTAGTGTATCTTTATAGGTATTTCATTTTAAATAAATTTGGGATTCAATATCAGGTAATTCTGGTATTTTGTTAGATGTGAAAAGTAGCATAGAAATGTTGGATCTTGTTTCTTGGGGAGAGTAATGGGTAATGTTTCTTAGGATGATTTAAATTGGAATTTATAAGTGGAGTTATGATCTTTCATGATTAAGGAAGAAAATTGGAAGGAGGGAGTCTCTCTTTAGTAGGAATTCATGAGTGTGTAGGAGCTATAGATCTACATTAATGATATCATTTTCTTCACCCTTGATTTTTTCGATGAGGACTTTAGAGTATAGTACATGGAAGTGGAGTTTTGTCTTATGATTCTATATACAATCATCCCATTTATGTTTCCCATGAACATGGAGGATAAAAATAAGGAAAATATTATTGAGAGGATATATGATCAAATATTGTCTTCTCAAGGATGGATCACTCATAGTTCTTTAAGGAGTATTGATATTAATAGATAATCTTGAGTATCCAAATAATTATGGTTCTGACCAAATATGATTCATCCTAAGAATATTATTTCCTCTTGTTTTTCTAGTGAATGAAGTCTATATTCCCCCAATGATAGCTTTATAAAAGTGTGATTTCTTTTGTATAACATGTTCATTAGTGATCACATTGTTTGACCATTATTATGGGTTGACATGGTATGGGTGGTTGGATCTCTTATCATCCCTAGTATCTATAGTTGCCTTATAGACTATATTAATAGTAAGTGAATGAGGATTATATTAAATTATGAGAATATGGATTTGGTATAGGTTTTATTTATTATTTTCTTTACCCATATGTCCATATGGCTAAGTGTGAGCATATAGTTTGTCTTTAGTATCACAACATTAGAGCCATATATGGACAACATCATGATATAGATGTCATAATTACAAAGGGGCCATAGATAATATATGTTATCATCAATAATATTCTACTATGGTTTTATCATTATTTTTTAAGCTTCATCACACTTTATTTATTTAAACCACCATGATTAAATCCTTGGGTCCCAATGTTGAGAGGCTTCTAGTTCCCAAGGTGTTGACTATGATATTTAAAGGTCAGGTATGTTTTCTTGATGTGTGTATATTTTGTGAGGTGATGATGAAGAAACATCAATAATATATGGATTTCTTCCTAATTAAAATATATATTTTTGACTTAATTCATATAATCAACTATTTATACTCAATGAACCTGGTTATTGATTTGTTTGAAAGGATAGTTGAGTTATGTGATGAGGAAGGACAGCATATGGTATTTATTAGCAGATTTTTACTTAGGTTTAGTGTTGTAGGGAATGAAAAAAATAGAACCAAATAAGAATATGGAACTAGAATAATATGGATGTAGTGATCAAAGAGGAACTATGATTTTACCTTAAATAAATCCCCTAAAATAATGAAAAATCACCCAAGGAGAAAGGGTGAGGAGGAATCCATGGATGAGAGGAACTAGGATACAAAAACGTGGAGAAAGGATGTAGTTATAATTAAATTCCAAAGGGTATAAATGGTAAATTTTAATTTTTTAGAAAAATGGGATGGTTTCATGGCATGGTTATATTATTTGTTAAACCAAGGGAAAACCATGCACTTTACCCCTGGGAAATAAACAAGGATTCATGGTTCCCCTTTAAAAGTATCACAACTTGTGGACCTATATTTCAAACCTGAAAAATCTCACTAGAAGAACCCTAAAATTCAACATGATTCATTTTTATGGTTAGTACTAACCATGAATTAACCATATGAAGTCTATAATTTAACCTATTTTCCAAATTTTTAATTTTAAAAATTTCAAGATAAAAAATAATAAAAAAAAATAATCAAAATAAATATATTCAAGTGACTGAACATGTATCATAATATATATGATCATCGGTACAAACATGTGTCTCAAAAATAAATAAGTTTTATAAAAAAATCAATTCATATAATGATATCAACAATCATATAAATTTTTTTATATAGGATCAAATAAATTCAACATGGAATCTTATGGTCAAAATGAGAGATCAAAAAAGTGGTATGTCATTAATTGTGCTACTATAGAATTAAAATAGTTTTCACAAATGATAAAAATGTAAAGGATGTTAGTTTTTTATTTTCTTAATTAATAAATTGTTATGTTATATAGTTTTTTTATTTGAAAATAAAATTTGATAGAAATATAGTTCATCTCTATGTAATTTTAGATTGGATCATAACAATTTCACTAATAAAATTATGTTTTGGAAATAATTCACCCATAAATATTTAATAGATACAAAAACTAACCACATCATATAATAAATATAACACTAAAAGAAAGGGATCATGGGGATGAAAAAACTATGCATGATAATAAAAAATACACTTCATTGTGCCAAGTGAAAATTGTTTTTGGTAAATACAGAATATTTATTTAACTAAAAACTAAATTAAATGAAACTAAATGAAATGAAACAAAACTAAATAATGATGAATTTCCTCTCATTGAGTTTTAAGTTTACTTCATCTTCATCCACATGTTGATGATACTCCATTATGATCAAAATGGAAAAGTATACCATGTATCTAATTCATCATCTATATAAGTATTGAATTCATCTATCAGTAAGGTTATTATAATATAGGAAACATAATATCACAATTAAAAAATTAGTAAAATTGGTGCATGGAATGAAAAAAGAATAAACCAGTTTAAAAGGTAGTGAGTAAACGTATTGTGAAAATAAATTCACTGAATAATATGAAATTTGGGAAAATAAATCAACATGAAGACCAAGAAGATTACTTCTTTGAATGCGTATAAGATAATAATTTTCCTTAATAAACATAATTATTTATTGCATTGTATCCATCACATACTTGGATTTAGTTATTGAGTATATAATAAAACCTAATTCCTTTTCATCAATAACAACTAACACACATAGATCCATCCATTTCAAGATCAATTAATAGCGTATAGTTTCATTGAATTCTCATGAGTCAAGCTTATTATTAGATTTTATAGATATTTCAATTGAAATGAAATTAACCTCAATGATTGGAGTAACTGGGAAAATATATAGTGTATTATAGGAATCCAATGTAGTGAGAATGATATTTTATCCTAGAGTTTCTTATGTGTTTCCCTTATAATACTTCACTATTAGAAAACAAGTGACCATAAACTTAGGATCCTATAACAAATATCATTCTTCAGTTTTTTCAATAATGTTGTGAGTGTTCTCAACATCCATTATGGGATTATTTTCCTACTTGTGAACTTTTTTAGATGTTTTCATTTTAGAAAATTAATCTATCTCACATTTATTCTCAAAAATAGGTGTGTTGAGGATATTTTAAGTAATTTATATTATTACATAGAGATTTATAGAGTATTGGGTGAGTTACCACTCCATCATAGTAAATAGGGGTTCTAATTCAACATCCCCCTAAATCTATAATGCATTTTTAACCTAAATATTTTGAATTTAATATACACAAAAAGAATATATTCTCAGTTTAGGTCATAATATTTTTGAACTCATATGCTATAGACTTGAAGTAACATTGTTTGATGGACCACTATATTCTATAAAACATATGATAATATACTCAAATATGATAGGAATTAGTAAATCATATTGTAGTGAAGATAATCTTTCTATGGTGTGATAAGAATAATGTCCAGTCAAAGAAAACTCATCATCAGAATCATGAAATGGATTTTGTTCATATCTAACCACTATTACATTATCCTCATAACTATTATTTTAAGGTTTTATGTTAAGAGGTTGTGAGAAGGTTAATTTCATGAGTTGAATCACTATAATTTTAAGATTTTTCATCATGGAAACTAAATTTTCATTTTATTATTCCTAAAGATCAAACATTTTCTTTAAATTTTCCAGTACAATTAACATTGTGAGATCTAATGTTGAAGTTTTTGGCTTAAAATTTATTGGTAAAATTGATTATCATCCTCTAGTTTTAATTATGGTTCATGTACTATTAAATTTTTCGATTATGAAGTTGAGTTTTAAAATTTCCCTAAAAGGTATTGTAAACTAGATAAAGTGCCTAAATAATTTGATGCAATGTTTTCTAAATTATCTTGACTTTGAGAATAATTATATCTGTTATATGAATTATTATCATAATTTGGTGTTGTATTCTCCTTGGACCATGGAATAGACTTGAAAATTAATCAATGAAATGAGAATATGTTCCTAGGGATCTTATGAGTGATGAAAATATTTAATTAATTCTATATATTATGGGATTTTAGGGTTGTAATTGGTTGTTAACATTTTGTAGTGACTATAAAATTATGATTTTTGGGAATCATGAATTATAATGAAATGAAAGAATCACCCATTGTAGTGCACTTTTTGGAGGGGTTTTATTCATTAATTTTAATCCAAGTCATTTTATTTTTAAGATTTCAAAATGATAAAATTATTTCTAGTAATGAAACCAAAAATTTGATATGCACTATCATGAAACAAAAAAATTTATAAATTCATATACTTACTAACTATTATTAAACCATAAGTATATTCGATACCATATAATTAATGTATACAGACATCAGTAGTATCATCCTCAAGTAATATTATCTATAAAATTAAATGAAATTATCCTCATGAACAGGATCCCCTAATTCCAAAAATTATGACATACATTCTCCCACATAGGGAGATGATAAACCAATGCCCTTTCAGTATGCAATGGAAGTCATTGGCCTAGAACACAATCCTTTACGATCACCCATTGAACTCATTCAAGAATGTAATGAAAGAAATATATAAATCATTAAATCTTACTAAAAATATATAAAACAATTTTAATAGAGTTAAAGGTGAAGATGATAGTCTTGTAGTTATGTCTCTCATTCAAGTTAATGTGATGATAATTATTTTATTACCATGTATGAATATTTATTAATTTAATTATCACTAATTCTCAATTTCATTTAACTTCCATCAAATATATTTATCTTTTATAAGATACTTTTCTCATGGAAGTAATTCAACATCTCATTATCAGATATGATGAATAATTCATAAGGAATATTTTTATAGAATAAATCGGTGAAATATGAATACCCATTTCACACAAAATTAGGATAACCATCTATATTGGGTTCTCTTGTATAAGATTTTTTTTACCCGAATGGCCTGAAGTCTTTCTTTTTTATTTTTATTATGGATAATACCCCTTTAAAGGGTTCAATGGGAACCCGTACATGACCCGTAGGCCCAAGGAATAAGGCCCAACATGACCTATAATACATGGCCCGAAGGCCCAGAGGCATACCATGACCAATACAAGACTCATAGGCCCAACCCACAAAACTGCCCCTCCCAAGCTTCTGCATCATTGATCGCCTAGATCCCCACCTTGAATTGATGATCGGCTAACATTTCCCTATACAAAGATGCACGGTGCCTGGTCCCGATGGCGGTTTCCATACCCTCTCATTCTTCCAATCTAGTTAGCTCTGATTCTGGTTACAGCTATTCGTGTTACTCTCATCCTCTTTTGGGACCTTCTCTGTGTGAAATGGGCTACTCCATGGTCTCTATGGCCCAAAGTCCATGTGTCCTGAAGTCTTTTGATGGCCCGAAGGCCCTTGAGACCCGTAAGCCCAAATCGGGTGAATTGTTTTGGTTTCTAAAGTACTGAATAGTAACTTCTACAGTAACTTCTTCAGCAACTGCTACAGTCATCGGAAATTTGCCTCCACCTGATTTTGAACCTGGGTATCTTGGATACCAAGCAGGAGCCCTTACCACTCGAGTACGGGCTCATTAGCAGTTCTCTCACATAATATTACTTATCTGGTTAATAATATGAAATTTTGTATATAAATAATGAAAAATATTAATTATTAGATTAATATATATATATATATATTCTAAATTTAGTCACATATGACTTAAAATTATCTCTGAAACACTATCAAATTTAGAATAAATAAATTCTTATATGTTCCCACACCCATTATTAATTATTATTAATCACATGAGTGGAAACCAATTCATTGGTAAAATTAAAATTTTAATTAAAGTAAAAAAATATAATTTAATAAATAAAAATATAATTGAAAATAATTCAAAATAAAATAAAACATGGGTAATAATTATTTTTATTCACACATCATCAAGTTTATCTAGGAGGTGGTCAGAATGGTAGGGTTCCCAGGAAAAGTGAGGAAGACTATGTGAATCTATGGATGTGTAGGATCTATAATCATTTTAGTGTTCTATGTGGTCATATAGAGAGCTACAATAATGGAGGGGGTGATGACACCTGGTGATATTTTCTTATAAAGGAAAATTTTTTAGACTGGTTGGAAAGATGAAGGATGGGATGGTGGTCAAGATTTCTAATATTTATGAGAATGAGAAAGTGGATAGTGGAGCGATGCATAGAGGGTGTGGATCGGTGACAATGATATGGTGGGAGGGAGTTGATTCTGGCTAGTAAAATTTCTAGATGATGTTTTTGGTGGGGATTTCATACACGTGTAGAGGATACGGTGTAGGTTATGAAGTTATTTATTTCTACAATTTTCCCACCCCTTTTAAAACTATGTAGTTATTATTAGAAAACCATAAAAGTCACCCTATAAATGAAGATATGTTAACCAGTCTATGAAAATAAACATTAAACTATTAAAAGTTAAAACCAATAATAAAAAATTTTACAATATATGAGTTGGGGGACTAACTCATACCCCCAATATATTTATTTTAAAAATAAATCTATATAGGTTAACGTATGAGGTGAAAAATTATTCCACCATCATAAAATACAATTAAAACATTCTAGAAACACCCCCAACAAATTTTCAATGGATTTTTTAGGTGATAATTTTAAAATTCACATTGGGGCACGGAAAAACCTCCTCAAAATTAAGAGCAATATTTTATTGTAGAGAAAATATTCCTTATATTATTTACCATGCCTCTAAGTAATACTGCTATAGTGAGTGGAAAATGAAGCCTTAGTAAGGATTCTACATGATATGGAATGCATCACCTCTATTGAAAATTTGTCTTCACAGATTGATTTATACCAGTATGAGTATTAGATCAGAGAAGATATGAGAAAGAATTGAATTATAGTGAAATGAAGAAATGAGAAGGTAATGAGGTGTCTCTATATGTATGAGTTCAACCTAAATGATCAAAAAAAAGAGTTTTCAGACCTTTATAATTCCACAAGAATTTAGAAAACTGAGATTTTTCTTTAGATGAGCATGAACTGGATACCGTGGGTATAAAATCGTTAATGCATAGATGTTTCCCTAAAAATAAGAAATTGAAATTCAGTATCCATCTATAAATATAAAAATACCATTTTTAACAAATCAAACCAACATATAATATATAATTTCCTCACTTAGTGGAGATACGAACATTCTTCAAAAACAAAATACATCAAAAAGAATACTTGAATCAACATCATGTCCAAAAAGAGTAAGAAATAGGATAGTGCTTCTTGGTTTCCAGACTCAACTTCTTCTTAAATTCCAAATTTAAAAACCCTAACCAATTTCTATATGTAAAGATATAATTTCATTAGAACCAAATTTAAATCATACTAATTCATCTATCATTCTCAATTATTACCAAAAAAGATTCCAAAACTCAAATTTGGGATTCTTATCAAATTCTGATTCAGTTTTTGAAAACATGATAACTCTAAGATAAAGATACTCACGCATGGACATGTACCAATTTTTATATCTATTATAATATAATATATTATTTTCATTAACCCTATATTATATTACCTTGGTTAAACCCCAATTGATAATATAATTTTCATTCATGAGCATAGAAATATCTTCTTCTATATAGGATGATTCCTTGAAGGATGATTCATCAGAGGATGAGGGAGGATTCAGTATAATAGGTCGAGGGGGGAGGTTATCTTTTTTATCATCAATAAAAATTCCTAGTGGACTAGTTACAATGGCCTTTTATTGTTAGATTAATACTTATTTTTTTGTAAAATCAAGGTTATAGAGTGTTAAAACTTACCGAATCCACCAATGATTTATTCCCTTTTTTATCACCAGAGTGTGTGAAATTTTAATCAATTTTGAAATATTTTTATTTTGTTTCATGAATGGATTCATCAAAACTATGGCCCTCTTGAGTCTCCTACTCCTTAGATGTGGATTGGGAATCATTAAAAATAATGAAAAATCAAAAAAATGTTGCATATAGTCTATCCAAACTATGAATGGAGGTGCAAGAAGATTTTCTAACTACATCTTGAGAGACAATTCCACAAAATCCATTCATCTTAGCTATAATGGGATGATACACTATAATATAAGCAATAGATTTTCATTTTTCAATTCATATATCATTCTATTTAATAGTATATTATGAATTGGGTTTATTTCATGACACCTTATCATATATATCATTATAGTGGCCAAATGTCAAACAAGAAAAGAAGTAATCTAGTATATTTTAATAAGTCTCCCGTTTCAAAAAACAATTCTAACCATTTTGAATCCATATAATATAGTTTTGAGGTTTGAAATCACACACCTATGTACAATTCCTTGGAATATAGGGTCTTAATTGTTTAAAGGTGGTTAAATGAATCCTAATGGGAGTTCCAATGAGGTTGGAAATGGAATACATTACCTTAATATTATATCATTGAATGGGTAAAACATAAAATCCAAACCAAATAGGGTCAATAGGTTGTTCGATCTATTTCTCAAGATACAGGGTCTATTTCATCATCTTTATACTACACCGTGAAAAAGAAAACTGACCATGAGACCCATATTTATAATAGTTCTCTTTCAAATAAAAAAACTAGTATGAGGCTAGAATCTTGAACCCCCAGATCAAAGGATATAATCCAATAGTTTCAGGGGACCACCGGATGAATTTATTTAATGTAAGATAGGGATAAAACTTACCAATAATCACATACCATAAATTAGAAGCAATAACACATCCTTCCTTGAAAAAATGACATTTGGTAGACCCTTGTGTCAAAAATTCTATGAGGACTTATGTGGGGAGTATTCATAAAAATAGATTGTCACGACCCCATCCCACCAAAGATGCCCCTCCTGAGCTGGCAATGGTGAAAGGGAGATAATGACCCCCGATTCCCGCCTCCAGTAGGCCCCGGGTTGGCGACTAGCACCAAGGGTATGAGTTTTCACAAATATGGGAGGCATTACCCTTTTTTATTATTTAGGATCAGGAAATAGGACAAGTCAACCACCAAAAAGGAAAAAAGAACAAGTGTAAAGAAATAAACCCAAACCAAGACCACATGCATGTTTAAACAATTTTATAACAAGGTACAAGTACAAGAAAGCTCAAAAGTACAATACCAAAAGAAAACAAGAAAACAGCAACTGCAACAACTCCAACTGTCTGACTAGTAGGGTCCTGCACGGCCCTGGTAGTCCTCCTGGAAACCTGAAAGTAAACATAGGGTGAGCATACAAGTATACTCAGTAGGGAACCCTAAATATCTCGTGCACAAGTGAGGATACATCCTAATGTCCCGTGAGAACAACAGAAGAAACCTAACAAGGAAATCTATCCACTCAACCTTTCCAGCCACACTCACCAAAACACAATCACAACAGGTAGTAGTAGTATAAGAACAAGAGTATTGGGTACCCCGCACCATTTCCCATTAGTTAACTAAACGTCTTGATGCTTTCACACTCTCCCCTCCCGCACACACCTGGGCCTCACAACCACGTATCCCGCCCGCACACACCTGGGCCTCACAACCACACATCCCGCCTGCACACACCTGAGCCTCACCACCACGTATCCCGCCCGCACACACCTAGGCCTCACAACCACAACCACATCCCCGCCCAAAGACACCTGGGCCTCATCCCAAAGATTCTTGGGAATAGTAATAGTAACAGAACTCTCGCCCAAAGACACTTGGGCCTGAAATAGAAACCTACCTGAAGAGTCTTAGGTGTAAGGTCGGCTTAAGCCATCATAGCTTATAAGCCTGCCCGAAGAGTCTTGGGCCTAATCACCCCAATCGAAACCTACCCGAAGAGTCTTGGGTGTAAGTTCACCTCAATCCATCACAGCCTAGGGGAGAAGGAGCAGTAAGGAGCTAGTAACTGTGGTAAAACACCCTCTCCCATGAAATGGGAGTGTTCGACACTAAGTTCTCAACATGGGTGCGGTGCGATAAAACACAAAAGATACAGATATATATATATAGAAACCACTCATCCCAACCTATGGCTTCTAAAAATAGAAACTGAGCATGTGCCTCAGCACTGCTACCACGAAGCATGCCTACAACAAACAACCCCAACCCCATTAAGGTTTTCACGTTTCAGCAGAAATTAGCTTATTTAGTTCCTTAACTACTGGGAAACTATCCACAACCAACCAATTCATACGTTCGTAAAACATATCCCTACCATCCACAAAGCAAGTTAGGGAAACACAAGCAGCGCAACAAAACCCTTCTTAAAAACCAACCAACCCATTGATTTTTATTTCTGTTTCATTACCAAGCCCCACCATTCATTAACTCTTCCACTTTTATTTATTAATCACAACCCATAACCCGTTCACATTAAAACCCAACCCTGCGACCCCTCTTCCAACCGCCATAACCACAACCGCACCGAAACCACACATCATCATCCCTTTAATACCATTTATTGCAGCCCCACTGCCCATCACCATCACCACATTCACACCAACCCACAACCAAGTCAACCGCAGCCCCGCTGCTCACCCGATCCACAACAACCCACAAAACACCCCCAACACATGCCACATAACCAAGACAACACCCACATGTTCATTATTACATTTTGTTTAACCAAGGTGATCACACAAGGGATCCCGATTTCCATTTAATCATCCACCTTTACGTGATTATCCAATTTCCATATTCAACAAAGTTCCACTCACAAAAACGGTCTAGAAAGATAGGTCAACATTTAATTGCGCAAGAAATGGCCCCTAATGACCGTGATTTTCAGTAGGCATAAGCCTATTCATTTCACAACATAATATCACAGGATATAAAAGGTAAAGTAACAGCAATCACAAAATTCCCATCCTCATTCCTTAACCAGTTATTATCTTTATTTAAAGGTTCAACCATTTCTCATGAAAACAAAACGTATACCCACCCCGCATGATGAAAAAATTAGAGAGACGAAGGTAAAACCCCTACCTCAACAGGTTCTCGTCACAACGCTCCCCCAGATCAACTTTAGAAGACGTTCGTCGGCGTCCGTCACTTCTATCGGGTCCCGGCAGAACCTCCTCGGGTGTAAGTCAGAAAGAAAAGGCCAAAGGAAAAACAACGGACCTAGGCTCGGAATTTCCGCCTCGTCGTTACGATCTCGTGGCCACTGACGGATCGTAAATCTGAGCTCGGATGAAAAATTTATGGAAGAAAGATCCTTCGAGTCTCTTAAGAGAGCTCTGCTCAGAGGAGAGGGGAGGAGAGGTGTTAGTTGAAAGAAGGAGGGGACCCCTCCTTTTATAGGTGTGAAAAGCAAAAGTACACGGCGTGTACTTATGGTACACGGTGTGTACTTGGCCGTTTTCACACGGTCTCCATGCGGCCTCCAACGCGGCTCCGCGGCCATTGACTGGTCAACACACGGTTTGAGAGTAACGCATACGCGGGGAGGGACTACACGGCGTGTAGTTTAGACACACGACGTGTACTCATTTATTGCACACGGCAAGGACACAGCTCCAACACGATACACGGCTATTGACTGGTAACGCGTACGCGGGGAAGGTCTACATGGCGTGTAGAACTGGTCACACGGCGTGCACCCATTTATGGCACACGGCAAGGACACAGTCTGCAACATGGGGTATACCCGGCAAGGGGGCACACGGAGTGTACTCAAACTACACGGCGTGTAGTTTCAAAATTCTGGAAAGTGTGGAAAAAGTCCATTTTACCCTCCAGAACACTCCTTGACCTTCTTTTTTGACAAAGTAATGGGCCGGAGAGGTCTGGGCCATTACATCAGATACCTCTTAAAACATTCTCGTCCCTGAGAATTCAAAAAACAACCCAGGGGAACCCAAAAAGATACCTCTTAGGGTTATTGTTATAACAGGAACCCAACTAACACCCTAATCATATGTGTTAGGAATTCCTTCTCCTATGTTGAGATATTATCCTCTTTAGGTGGCACTGACTCGCCTGCACGGGTTTAATCGCATCCTCATTAATGTGTCTCGATTAAGAATTGGGTCTTCCCACTTTCACACATTAGGATTTTTCAACTCGCACTAACCCCAACACCACACAACCAACACACTGCCCGAACACGTGGGTTTGGGAAATTCCTTCACCTATGTCGAGATATTATCCGCTTTAGGCGGCACTGACTCACCTGCACGGGTTCAATCACATCCTCATTAATGCGTCTCAATTAAGGGTTAGTTTTTTTCCTTTCTCACACATCCGGACATGTTACACATCACCAGGGAATAAGGAAACAAAAGGTCTCACAACTGACAAGCCAAGCATTCCATATATCAAAGGTATAGAGTACAACATCAACACAAAGCTCAGAAGAACAAGGGGAAAAACACAAGTCAAAAAAACTCTAGGTACTGAGCGTGCATCTGGGTCTCCTGCTCCCAAGTGCTCTCCTCGAGACCGCCATGCCTCCACAACACACGAACTAAGGGAATGGTTCGTCCACGGAGCACCTTCTCTTTGCGATCCTCTATTCTGACTGGTCGCTCCTCGAAGGTCGCGTCGTCTCCCATATCTAACTCTCCCCAGTCGATAACGTGAGAGTCATCGTATAAGTACCGATGAAGCTGGGAGACGTGGAAGACTTCATGGACTTTCTCCATATGAGGTGGTAGGGCCAGCTGATATGCCACCTCGCCAACTCGCCTCAACACCTCAAAAGGTCCAATGAACCTGGGTGAGAGCTTGCTCCCTTTCCCAAACCTCTGCTACCCCCATCGAGGGGAAACCTTCAAGAACACATGGTCTCCCACCTCGAACTTCAAGGGCCTCCTCCGATGATCAGCATAAGACTTCTGTCGGTCCTGAGCCGCCTTCATCCTCTCACGCACAAGCTGGACTTTCTCCGTGGTCCTCTACACTACCTCTGACCCAAGAGCACCTGCCTCACCAACCTCTGCCCAGCAAATGGGTGAACGACATGGCCTTCCATACAAAGCCTCAAACGGCGCCATGCCAATAATAGAGTGGAAGCTGTTGTTGTAGGCAAACTCTGCTAAAGGCAATTGTCGTACCCATGATCCTCCGAAATCCAGAACGCATGCTCGCAGCATGTCCTCCAGCGTCTGGATAGTCTGCTCTGTCTGCCCATCGGTCTGGGGGTGGAAAGCAATGCTAAGGCGTAGCTGGGTTCCAAAAGCATGTTGTAACCCCCTCCAGACTCGTGAGGTAAACCGAGTATCCCAGTCTGAGACGATAGTCCTCGTAACTCCATGCAATCGCGCCACCTCGTATATGTACCTCTGTGCTAAGGTACTCATCGGGCCCGACTCCTTGATTGCTAATAAGTGAGCCGATTTCGTCAGACGATCCACCACTACCCAGATAGCATGATAACCACCCTGAGCTCTGGGTAGTCCTGTGACGAAGTCCATTGAGATGTCATCCCACTTACACTCTGGGACATCTAAAGGATGCAACAAACCATCGGGAACACGGTGTTCAGCCTTCACTTACTGACACACTAGGAACTTAGCCACAAACTCTGCCACTGCCCGTTTCACCCCGGGCCACCAAAACTGATCCCTCAGGCCTTGGTACATTTTTTAAACTCCTGGATGTACCGCCAAGGCTGAGCTATGGAACTCATGGAGAACTCCCTCATGCATTGCCTCCGAAACAAACAACCATCCATGGAAAATCATCCGATGTCGGCTGTCCTCGGACCATCCTTCTGGAGCGTTCCCCTGATCGACTCGATCTCGCATCACTTCCGCCTCGGAGTCCCCCCACTGAGACTCTTCCACCTACTGCAACAAGGAGGACTGCATCGTCATCTGGAAAAAACAGCCTCTAACACCTTCTTCCCTTGCTTCTAAGTGCAGGGCAGCCAACTCTCCCATCACCTTCCAAGCATCAGCAGATTCCCGAACCACTTCCTTATGTGACTTCCTACTCAGGGCATCAGCCACAACGTTGCCCTTACCTTCAGTGTAAGAGATCTTGAAGTCATAGTCTTGGAGAAACTCGACTCATCTCCGCTACCGTAAGTTCAGGTCATGCTGGGAGAAGATATAATGCAGGCTCTTGTGATCTGAGAAGACCACAAAGCGCTCCCCAAAGAGGTAATGTCGCCACAACTTCAATGCGAACACTACTACTGTAAGCTCCAGGTCATGGGTGGCATAGTTACGCTTGTGAGGGCGCAACTGCCTAGACCCATAACAAATAACGCCCTTCTTCTGCATCAGCACGCACCCCAAAACAAGGACAGAATCATCATAAAACACTTCATACAACAACCCCTCCTCTGGCAACCTGAGCACGGGAGCACTAACCAACTTCTCCTTTAGGTAGTCAAAAGCTTTCTGGCACTGATCGCTCTATAGGAAGACCTGATTCTTCCTAGTAAAATCTGTCAATGGAGTAGTAACTCGAGAGAAGTCCGAAACAGACCTTCGATAGTAACCTGCCAACCCCGGGAAACTACGAACTTCTGCCACGCTCTTGGGTGCTTCCCAAGAAACAATTGCCTCCACCTTCGACGGGTCCACCGATACTCCATGCTGAGACACCACGTGCCCAAGGAAGTGTACTTATTGTGTCAAGAACTTACACTTCGACAATTTCCCATAAAGCTGGTGGTGTCGAAGGACTTCCAAGACTGCCCTGAGATGCTCAACGTGATCCTCCTCTGATCTTGAGTATATGAGGATGTCATCGATAAACACAATGACGAACCGGTCCAGAAACTCTCGGAAGACAAAGTTCATAAGTCCCATGAACACAGCTGGTGAATTCGTAACTCCAAACAGCATCACTACAAACTCGAAGTGCCCATACCTTCACCTGAAATCTGTCTTTGAGATGTCATTGTCCTTCACCATCAGCTGATGATATCCCGGTCGTATATCAATCTTAGAAAACCAACCTGCTCCCCTCAGCTGGTCGAAGAGATCATCTATCCTTGGAATGGGGTAACGGTTCTTGACCGTTACCTGGTTCAGCCTTCGGTAGTCTATGTATAGCCTGAGACCACCATCTTCCTTCTTCACGAACAAAACTAGAGCACCCCATGGCGACACACTGGGTCTAACAAAACCCTTCTCCATCAGATCGTCAATCTGAATCCACAACTCCCGCAACTCCGAAGGTTCCATTCGATAAGGGGCCATCGAAATCGGACGGGCACCAGGCTGTAAGTCTATCCTGAATTCAACATCTCGTCGGGGGGGTAGAGTCACAACCTCCTCAGGAAAAACATCGAGGAACTCCCCAACAACTTCCGGGACATCCATCATCTCTGTATCAGCTGGAACCACTGATAACCCGCTCAACAAGGAAAGGAGAGTCTCCACATGCCAGCTTCCCGCCTGATAGCTCCTCTCACCAACAAAAGATACGCACTGCCTATCCACTTTGGAGAACACGACTCTTCTTCGGAAGCAGTTGATAACGTCACTAATAGAAAACAACCAGTAGATTCCTAGGATGACATTGTATGGCTGCATCTATAACAGAAGAAGGTCTCCACTAGATCGATGTGGTCCCAACGTCAGCCCACATCCCCAACAAACACAAGATACGCTGGTCTGGCCCCCAACTGGTGTACTTAGTACCAGTGGTATGGAAAGTCTCTCTATGTCTAATCCCAAATCATGGGCTAGACTAGGTGCAATAAAAGAGTGTGAGGCTCCCGAATCGAACAAAGCAGAAACAAGAGTGCTGAACAAACAAATCGTACCTCATACCACCTCTGGTCCCGCTGGAGCTTCCAACTCTGCTGCGTGCAACTGTCCACGCCCAGCTCCTCTGCCTCTCTGATGTCATCCACTTCCCCGACCACGCCATGGTCGAGGTCCCTAAGGAGCACCCTGAGGTCGGCCTCCTCCTGCAAAGTCTTCCCTCGGAGGAGCATGGTCCTACTGCTGCTGGAAGGGCCTCGCCGGCAACTGGTGCTGCTGCAGTGGGCGTTGAACCAGCCCACCTCCACTGTACAGAGCTTGGGTCGGGCACCGACTCTGAACGTTCCCGAAACCTCCACAAGAAAAACACCTCGGTCCTGGGCTTGTGGAAAAGGGACGAGGACCCAAAGATCTGAACTGGAACTGCTGGGGCCTGCTCCCCACTGGCCTGAACCTGGAAGGTCCTGTTGTAGGAGACATGCTGTTGACTGCCTTCCCCTTCGACGAACCTGGCTGAAACACCTCACGCGGTGCACCTCCCAGCGAGTGCATCCTCTCTACGACCTCTGTCTTCTTCTGCACCGCCAAGTACGTTGGAAGGGTGAAGGGGGTGACAGCATACTAGAGCAAAGGATGAAGCGCCTCCTCCAAACGTCTCGTCCGAGACTCCTTATCCGGAAAGAGATCCGGAGCAAAGTGCAGGAGATCCTTGAACTTGATCCCCAGCTCTTGTACCGAAATACTCCCCTGCTGAAGGGAGAGTAACTCTTGCCGCTTCTCCGCCTTGATCATGGAAGAAAGGAATTCCTCTCGGAATTCCTTCTCAAAGTCATCCCATGGAACCTCTGCCTCTATCCTCTCTTTGAGGTAGAGCGTCCACCACTATCGCGCCGCACCTCTCAGCTGAATAACTGCTAGGGGAACCTAGTACTCCCTTGGAGCACGGATCAAGGTGAAAGCGATCCCTAGCTCCTCAAGCCACCCCTCTGTCTCCGTATCCGAAGTACTACCCTCGTGCTTCTTGAGGGTCTGCCGCTGGAAGGAACGGAGAGTCTTCTGCCACTGGCTATCTTCCTCCTCTCGGTCAATCCTCAACTGATCGACCGCCTAGATCTGCTGGGCCTCGGCCGTCTGAGCCACCCGGGGACGACGTCCAGGTTCCATAGTTGTACGGTAAATAAGGATCGCCTAAGCCCAAGTAGTAAGGAAAAACTCAAGGTTTTATTTATCATTTTATTTCAATTTCTTTCCCAGAACACCCAAATCATGTAAAACACAATCATGATGATGCATGTACCTTACCTAGGGTATCTACCCTGCAATCAATATAGTCTCACTTGGTCATTCGGTAGGCTCAGAGTCCTTGCATCGGATCACGGGGGGCCCTAAAATCTCGTGTCTTGGTCGGTCTTCCTTGGCCTATGTCACATACCAAGGTTAACTAACACTGTTTCCCTACCATCCCATGCAATCCTCACTGTACCTAACTCCAGACTCCATCCTATCTCTCAACCATCAGCTCTGATACCATTCTGTCACGACCCCCTCCCACCAAAGATGCCCCTCCTGAGCTGGCAATGGTGAAAGGGAGATAATGACCCCCGAGTCCCGCCTCCAGTAGGCCCCAAGTTGGTGACTAGCACCAAGGGAATGAGTTTTCACAAATATGGGAGGCATTACCCTTTTTTTTATTATTTAGGATCGGGAAATAGGACAAGTCAACCACCAAAAAAGAAAAAATAACAAGTGTAAAGAAATAAACCCAAACCAAGCCCACATGCATGTTTAAACAATTTTATAACAAGGTACAAGTACAAGAAAGCTCAAAAGTACAGTACCAAAAGAAAACAAGAAAACAGCAACTGAAACAACTCCAACGGTCTGACTAGTAGGGTCCCGCACGGCCCTGGTAGTCCTCCTAGAAACCTGAAAGTAAACGTAGGGTGAGCATACAAGTATACTCAGTAGGGAACTCTAAAGCTCTTGTGAACAAGTGGGGAGACATCTTAATGTCCTGTGAGAACAACAAAAGAAACCTAACAAGGAAATCTATCCACCCAACCTTTCCAGTCACACTCACCAAAACACAATCACAACAGGTAGTAGTAGTATAAGAACAAGAGTATTGGGTACCCCACACAATTTCCCATTAGTTAACTGAACGTCCTGACGCTGTCACACTCTCCCCGCCCGCACACACCTGGGCCTCACAACCATGTATCCCGCCCGCACACACCTGGGCCTCACAACCACACATCCCGCCCACACACACCTGGGCCTCACCACCACGTATCCCGCCCGCACACACCTGGGCCTCAAAACCACAACCACATCCCCACCCGAAGACACCTGGGCCTCATCCCGAAGATTCTTGGGAATAGTAATAGTAACAGAACTCTCGCCCGAAGACACTTGGGCCTGAAATCGAAACCTACCTGAAGAGTCTTAGGTGTAAGGTCGCCTGAATCCATCATAGCCTATAATTCTGCCCGAAGATTCTTGGGCCTAATCACCCCAATCGAAACCTACCCGAAGAGTCTTTGGTGTAAGGTCGTCTCAAGCCATCACAGCCTAGGGTAGAAGGAGCAGGAAGGAGCTAGTAACTATGGGAAAACACCCTCTCCCATGAAATGGGAGTGTTCAGCACTAAGTGATCAACATGGGTGCGGTGCGATAAAACACAAAAGATACAGATATATATATATATATATAGCAACCACTCAGCCCAACCTATGGCTTCTAAAATGAGAAACTGAGCACGTGCCTCGACACTACTACCATGAAGCATGCCTACAACAAACAACCCCAACCCCATTAAGGTTTTCACGTTTCAGCAGAAATTAGCTTATTTAGTTCCTTAACTACTGGGAAACTATCCAAAACCAACTACTTCAAACGTTCGTAAAACAAATCCCTGCCATCCACAAAGCAAGTTAGGGAAACACAAGCAGCACAACAAAACCCTTCTTAAAAAACAACCAACCCATTGATTATTATTTCCGTTTCATTACCAAGACCCACCATTCATTAACTCTTCCACTTTTATTTATTAATCACAACCCATAACCCGTTCACATTAAAACCCAACCCTGTGGTCCCGTTTCCAACCACCATAACCACAACCGCACCGAAACCACACATCATAATCCCTTTAATACCATTTATTGAAGCCCCGCTGCCCATCACCATCACCACATTCACACCAACCCACAACCAAGTCAACCGCAGCCCCGCTGCTCACCCGATCCACAACAACCCACAAAACACCCCCAACACATGCCACGTAACCAATCCAACACCCACATGTTCATTATTCCATTTTTTTTAACCGGGGTGATCACACAAGGGTTCCAGATTTCCATTTAATCAGCCAAATTTACGTGATTATCCAATTTCCACATTCAACAAATTTCCACTCACAAAAACGTTCTAGAAAGATAGGGAAACATTTAATTGCACAAGCAAAGGCCCCCAACGACCGTAATTTTCAGTAGTCATAAGAATATTCATTTCACAACATAATATCATAGGATATAAAAGGTAAAGTAACAGCAATCACAAACTTCCCATCCCCGTTCCTTAACCAGTTATTATCTTTATTTAAAGGTTCAACAATTTCTCATGAAAACAAAAAGTATACCCACCCCGCATGATGCACAAATTAGAGAGATGAAGGTAAAACCCCTACCTCAATAGGTTATCATCACAACGCTCCCCCGGATCAACTTTAGAAGACGTTCGTCGGCGTCCGTCATGTAAAGACCCGCAAATTTCAAGGAAATTTTTTTCTTAATTTTCTTTGGAATTTTACAAGAGCGCAGCTTCAGACGGCACCTGATTCCGAGGCCCGGTGTGCCCGGAATCAATTTCCGAAGTTTGGCTCGGGTACGTTCAGTGAACGGACGAGCGGGTTTTTCTATCTTTTGAACCGGTGCCCGGAATCAAATTCTGAGGGCACCGATGAAATCGCAGCGCCGGTATTTGCTTAGAAACGCCTCTTCCGGAGTTGCATTTGCTCAGACGTGGTTTTTAAATTTTGCGGCTTTAAGTCAGAAATAAAGTAAAGTATGTGCGACAACTTTATTTTATTTCACTTAAACTGCTTGGAAGCCACTTAAAGTCACTTAAAGGCGGCTTGAACTGAGTTGAACTGGATAGGATGCTATCCAGAAATATCCTACCCCTTGGTAGGATATTTGTGCGGTGGGACCCGCACGAGCCCCGCCGTTTCTTTCGCTAAGTAACGCACCCGCGAAAACCCGTCAAAGTAACTGAAAAGTCAACCGACGCGTTTTCTTTAATTCTTAACAGACCATTTAATTGGGCGGTTTATTTCATGAATTAAATGGACTGTTTCTTCGTGAATTAATTGGGTCGTTACTTATGCGTTTTACGTTTGTTGGCAAAATAATAAAATAGACAAACTTGTCTATTTTGGAGGATTGTTATCGTTGTGAAATTCCTCTGAGCCTCCACCCTCTCCGCGAAGAACGCGAAGAACGCGAAGAACGTGAAGAACGCGAAGAACGCCGGAACCGGAATCCGACGACGCACGATCCGCGACGTCAACAGCTTTTCCGCGACCTTCTTCTTCTTCTTCTTCGGTGCCTCTTCTTCCGCGGCGAACCTGCGATCGGCGGTTAAAGGTGAGAATCGAAACCTCTAATTTCTCCCTTCTTAATTTCAATAACAACGGATTTAATTAATTAAATCTGTTTGTTCTTGATCCGGAGATTGGCGACGCGACGCCGGATACCGCGACGACGCGACGATCTCCTTCTTCCGCGACGAGCAATCCCGCGACGATCCCCCGTTCGGCAACAACAACTGCGAGGTAGGGATTTATTTTGGAAAAGTTACCCCTTTTAAATTTTCTCGTGAACGTTCTTGAAAATTTAAAAAGCCGGTTTCAAACGAACAATTTTATCTTTAAATAAAATTGTTGGATCATGTGTTGATCATCATTTTGTTTTCTCCCGTTGATTATGGCTAACGCGGAGGGTGCGGGTCTAACGAACAAGACCCGGCAACCCTCCGCCGATCTCTTTTGTTGTGCGGATATGGCGGACGACGACAAACCGCGCGGCAGGGGCGATCCGTTGTTTCCGCAGTGAAGGTCGGCATCCGGGAGGGGCATCGGCGCAGACGGGAGGCAAATCGGGCCACCGGAGCATCTCCGGCGGCCCGCGGAAGGAGGCGGCGGCGCGGGTCGCCGGCGCGGCGGCGCCGGCGACCGGGGGCGGCGGCGCCCGGCGCGCCGCCGGAGGAATCCGCCGCGGCTCGGCCGCGGCGGTGGCGAACCAGCGGACCCGCGGTCCGCGGGTCCGGTCCACCCGGTCGGGACGCGGCAATGCGCCGCGTCCGCTGACCACCCGCGCGGCCCGCGTGCGGGCCGCGGCTCCCTCGACCGCGGGCTGCGCCCGCGGCCTTCCACCCGCGCGGCTGGCCAAGCCGCGCCGGCCGAGCCGGCCGGTCCGGTCGGCCGGGCCGCGCCCAGGCCGGACCGGACCCGGCCTAGCTGGGCCGGGCCGGGTCGGGCCGACCCGGTTCGGGCCGACCCGGTTCGGCCGACCCCAGGGGGGGGGTTCGGGCCGGGTCGCCCCGGGCCCAGAACCCCCGTTTCGGGCCCTCTTCGGTCTTTTGCCCATATCTTGGGTCTGGGACCTCCGATTGACGAACCGTCAGCGGCTACGCGATCCTTGGATCGAGACGGTCGTTTCGGTATATTATACTCAAGGTTTCGGAAGACTTTGGGTTCGGCCGGGTTGGTTCGTACACGAAACCAACCGGGCCCTCGGAGCGGAAACGCTCATAACTTGAGCTACGGACGTCCGAACGACGTACCGTCAGCTGTGGTAGTTTCCTCTAAGTGAGACGGAACTTTTGGCATACTCCGCCCGAGGATCGGATACAGGCGGAGTACGGTCGGGTTGGTTTTGCCCTAAAAACCAACCGGGCCCCTGGGACGAAAATGTCAATAACTCTCAGACCGGGCGTCCGATTGACGCGCCGTCTGTTGCGTTGAGATCCTGTTGTCGATACGGAACTTTTGGATACATCAACTTCGGACTACGTGTCAGTTGATGTATCAGCCTCTCGGCTCGTGGAGCGGACCCTCCTAAACGAGCTCGCTTTGTGCGGGAACCCTAGCGCTGGCTGTGACTTCGACGACAGAGCAGAGATCCTTCGTGGACTGCGACGACGACAGAGCAGAGATCCTTCGTGGACTGCGACGACGACAGAGCAGAGATCCTTCGTGGACTGCGACGACGGCAGAGCAGAGATCCTTCGTGGACTGCGGCGACGACTGTGCAGAGATCCTCAGTGGACTGCGTCGACTACTGCACTCAGTGATCCTACGTGGATCAGTGCTACAGGTTCTGTGTGAGCCCGATCCTATGTGGGTCCTTACTACCGGTTCTGTGTGAGCCACTGCCTACAGGTTCTGTGTGAGCCCGATCCTGTGTGGGTCTTCTGCGGGGGTTAGTACCTATCGATCCTTCGTGGGTCCGACGACTTAGACGGATCAGTGATCGTCTTGACGTCATCTGAAAAAGTATACCTGGTTGAGCTGAATCTTATGTTACTCTTCTTTGTGGATTGTGTTGAACTATCCTTTGTGGATTTACTGTTTACTCTCCTTGTGGATTTGAGTCTTGCTTTCCTTTGTGGATTGAGTTGTTCTCGAGCTCGTGAGCAGAGCTAGAAATGGGGACTTAGGTATATGTATGGGCATATACCTAAGTCGAGTCAGATGTTACTTCGTGATTGCATCTTTCTTTTGTGCTATATCCTTTGTGGATTTCGGGAGACCTTCGGGGGTCTCGGGGTCCTTACTGAGTAGCTTGTACTCACCCCTGCACGGGCTATGCCCGCACCTTGTTGTGTTGGTTGCAGACGACGGACAGCGCTGATCACGGTTGGGGCGTGGAGCAGGACGGTACCTGGAGGTGGACCACTGGGTGGAACGTACTCGGAGCGGACGTGGGACCCGAGGAGCCTGGAGGCTATCTGTACCCACCCTTCAGGTGGGATTGCCAGTGGACGACACGAGGCCGCCGTCTTTTCTTCAGTTGCTGTACTTTACTTTTCAGTTGTACTTTACAGTTGGGCTTGTATTTCCGGCCCCTTTACTTTTCTGCACTTTACTTTCCGCTTGCTGACTCTGTGTGGTTGTTACTTATAAAGGCAATGCCTTCCCTGTTTACTGGGATTTTACGCCTTGGTGCTAGTCGCCAGCCCCTGGCCTATGGAAGGCGGGCTTGGGGTAGTCACGGCACGGGCCCCGAGGACGGGTCGTGACAAATTGGTATCAGAGGTGGTCGGTTCTACCGCGGACTCTGATCGTCCTTTCTTTCTATGTGAAGCAATAGTGTTTAGTGTATTGAGTGTGGTTATCAGTTCAGGGAGCCCAGTGTTGGTGCGGCGGCCGACGTATCCATACACCAGGACCCTGACTCCTGATTTCCGACTTAATGCATGAAAACATTGATTGCGTGTGTGTTTCAAGTTTTTCTTTGTGATTACTTGTGTCAGCTCACCGGGTATACTGATCTGCTTTATGAAAGTCTCAAGTTTTCCTTGTGATTACTTGTGCCAGCTCACCAGGTATACTGTTCTGACTGTGGTGCTCTTGTTCTCCTTTTCAGGATGGCCCCGCGACGACTGCCAGCTAGGGTTCCGAGTGTAGGGCGCGACGGCAGCCCACCGAGCGACGAGGCCTCGGTGCAGGGCCCTTTGCCAGCAGTGGCACCGGCGGTAGCCTTACCCGCCGAGCCACCGATGCTTCCAGTACCAGACGCTGACGATGCACGTCGCCTCAGGGCACTGCATGAGTTTCAGAGCCAGCGACCGCCCAGGTTTCGCGGTGAGGCGGACCCCCAGGCCGCCGAGGACTGGCTAGAGGCGGTGGTACGGATCTTTCGGCTAGTGAGGACACCAGCGGATCTCATGGTGATTCTCGCAGCGAGCCTCCTGCAGGCGGCGGCAGGACGATGGTGGAGCCTGATGCTCCAGGTTCACGATGAGGCATCCCTGCTCTGGACGGACTTCGAGAGCCTCTTCCGCTCTGAGTTCGTCCCGGCCACCCTCCGAGCGGTGCGCATCCAGGAGCTTCTCCAGCTGCGCCAGGGCAGCATGACGGTCGCTCAGTACGCGGCGAGGTTCACGGACCTATCTCGTTACTCGACCGACATGGTACGGGACCCCTTCTTCCGGGCCCGGACCTTCGAGCAGGGCTTGCGACAGGAGATTCGGGCGTCGCTGATCTCCCTCAGCATTCCGACCCAGGCGGGAGTGCTGGAGCGAGCCCTCCTGATCGAGAGCTTCCTGGCAGAGCCTTCTTCAGCGGCGAGACCTAGCGCAGGGCGGCAGGTAGCTGAGTCTTCGGCAGCAGGTAGCCGACGGATGACTCACGGGTCCAGGCAGACCAGACCCCCACGCAGACGGCCTCAGGACACCGGCTCAGCAGTACGAGGCACACAGCGGAGTGCCAGCCTTTCGAGAGGCAGGTTGTGCTACTCTTGCGGCGGGCAGGGTCACATGGCTCGTGACTGCCCGACTCGCCGATCAGAGGAGCAGCAGACGGTGGAGGGGCCACCCAGGCAGAGGCAGAGGGTCGACCGTGGCGGTCCGCAGGGAGGAGGCGGACGAGGCAGAGGAGCTGGCCGAGCAGCAGGTGGTGGGCGACGCTTCCAGGCTCTACCCCCACCACCACCAGGAGGGCCACCTCGACCACAGGGAGCTGGCGGGCAGGGACAGGTCCAGCTCCAGGCAGTGGAGGCCTACGACCCCGACATGCCAGAGATGATTCGAGGTACGATCTGTGTCTATTCCACCCTTGCTGCAGTACTTATAGACACAGGAGCGAGTCACTCTTTCATAGCCTCTGCCCTTGTTCGGAGCTCGGAGATTCCGACTGAGCCGTTGGCTCGATCCTTACGGCTAGAGACTCCTACGGGAGCAGACTCGACGATTACGCACTGGTGCCGGCAGTGTGAGCTTACTCTAGGAGGCGAGAGCTTCGGCTGGGATCTCCTTGTAGCGGCGTCGAGGCCTTACGACGTCATCTTGGGCATGGATTGGCTATCCACGGTTCATGCCCAGATCGACTGTTTTAGGCGCAAGGTGCGATGTGTTCGTACCGACGGGAGCAGGTTTACCTTCACCGGCGAGAAGGGAACCTTTGCAGCACAGGATGGACTTCCGCGGAGGAGAGTGCAGCCTATCTCTCATCAGTTGGCTAGCCTCATCCTAGGAGCAGAGGACGTGCGGAGTCCGGCTTTTCCTGCAGTGGTGGACCAGTACGTGGACGTCTTTCCCGACGACGTTCCAGGGCTACCTCCTCGTAGAGAGGTAGACTTTTACATCGACTTGTACCCCGGGACAGCCCCGATATCTACTCCAGCATATCGGATGGCCCCCGCCGAGCTTCGGGAGCTGCGGGTACAGTTAGAGGACTTGCAGAGCAAGGGGTTTATCCAACCCAGTGTTTCACCCTGGGCTTCCCCGATTTTGTTCGCCAAGAAGGCGGACGGGAGCTTGCGACTGTGTGTCGACTATCGTCGCCTGAACCAGGTGACAGTGAGGAACAAGTATCCGCTGCCACGGATTGATGACCTCTTCGATCAGCTCAAGGGAGCGCGGTGGTTCTCAAAGATAGACCTCCGGTCAGGCTATCATCAGCTCAGAGTTCGAGACGAGGACGTGCAGAAGACGGCCTTCAGGTGTCGGTATGGCCATTATGAGTTCTTGGTTATGCCGTTCGGCGTAACCAATGCTCCAGCAGTGTTCATGAGCCTCATGAACAGGATCTTCCAGCCATACCTCGACCGTTTTGTCGTGGTCTTCATTGACGACATTTTGGTATACTCGACGACTGAGGAGGAGCATGTCTACCACCTGCGAGTTGTGCTAGACACGCTCCGAGAGCACCAGCTTTATGGAAAGCTCTCAAAATGCCAGTTCTGGTTACGTGAGGTCCATTTCTTGGGGCACGTCATCTCTGAGGCGGGAGTTGCAGTGGATCCCGTGAAGATCGAGGTAGTACTAGCTTGGGAGCCACCCAGGAGCGTGACGGAGGTGCGGAGCTTCTTGGGCCTAGCAGGATACTATCGGAGATTTGTGCCGGACTTCTCCAGAGTTGCGGCACCACTCTCAGCTTTGACAAAGAAGGGGAAACCCTTCGTGTGGTCAGACAGATGTCAGCAGAGCTTCCAGGAGCTGAGGCAGAGATTGACCAGCGCGCCTATCTTGAGGTTGCCTGAGGAGGGAGTTGGGTACGTAGTTTACTGCGATGCATCAGGGACTGGACTCGGGTGCGTCCTGATGCAGGAGCGGGCCGTGATCGCCTACGGATCACGTCAGTTGAGGCCGCATGAGCAGAACTACGCCACTCATGACCTGGAGTTAGCAGCAGTGGTCTTCGCCCTGAAGACGTGGCGGCACTATCTGATGGGCGAGCGCTTCACGGTCTTTTCTGACCACCAGAGTCTCAGGTATATCTTCTCTCAGAAGGACCTGAACCTGAGACAGCGGAGGTGGCTTGAGTTCCTCCAGGACTATGACTTTGAGATAGTCTATACTCCTGGGAAGGGGAACGTGGTAGCCGATGCCCTCAGCAGGAGGACGGGCATTCAGCTGCTTGAGGAGGCGACGGAGCAGCTAGCCTCCTTGCAGATATCCTTCGTGGATAGAGACGGAGCAGCCTTTCTTCAGTCTCTCACAGTCTCTCCTCCACTTCTACAGCAGGTCAGAGAGGCTCAGCGTGGGGACGCTGACTGTGAGACCCGGCGTGCACTGATATCCTCAGGTCAGGCGCCTGATGGTTTCTCCCTTGGAGCAGAGCACGACATCCTTTTCAGGGGGCGTACCTTCGTACCAGTTGCTTTACGAGAGGAGGTGCTGAGAGAGTTTCACACTTCTCCCTTGGCGGTACATCCCGGAGTGGCGAAAATGTACCAGGATCTCAGACGACAGCACTGGTGGCCGGGCATGAAGAAAGTTGTGGCAGAGTTCGTTTCACGATGTCTCACCTGCCAGCAGGTGAAGGCAGAGCATCAGGTACCAGCAGGTTTGGTACAGCCCTTGGAGGTCCCGGAGTGGAAGTGGGATAGCATATCTATGGACTTCGTGACTGGACTTCCACGTACTTCCAGAGGTCACGACTCCATTTGGGTGATTGTCGACCGACTCACCAAGTCGGCACACTTCTTACCCATCAGAGAGCAGGGCTCAGTGGAGAGCTTGGGACGTCTTTACATCCAGGAGATCGTACGGCTTCACGGTGTGCCATCATCTATCGTCTCCGATCGAGATGCTCGTTTCACTTCCCGGCTCTGGAAGGGGTTGCAGGAGGCGTTCGGGACGCGGCTCCATCTGAGCACAGCCTTCCACCCTCAGACGGATGGTCAGACGGAGAGGACCATACAGACACTCGAGGACATGCTCCGTGCATGTGTTCTCGACTTTGGTCGTAGCTGGGAGGACCACCTACCCTTGGTGGAGTTCGCGTACAACAACAGCTACCACTCCACCATCGGGATGGCACCATACGAGGCGTTGTACGGCAGACCCTGCAGATCACCGTTGTGCTGGACAGACCCTGGGGAGTCAGCACTCGTGGGACCAGAGATGGTCCGAGCCACGACAGAGAAGGTCCAGATCATCCAGGAGAGGATGAGGACAGCTCAGAGCCGGCAGAAGTCATATGCTGACAGGAGGCGGAGGCCACTAGAGTTCGAGGATGGCGACCACGTCTTTTTGCGTGTCTCACCTCGACGTGGTTTACGGAGATTTGGCCGAGGCGGCAAGTTGTCTTCACGCTTCATCGGGCCTTTCCAGGTCCTCAGCAGGATAGGAGAGGTGGCTTATCGCCTGGCTCTACCACCTCAGTTGCACCGGGTGCACGACGTATTTCACGTGTCTCAGCTGAGGAGATACGTGCACGACCCGACGCACATCATCGACTTTGGGGAGCTGGACGTGGACGATGGGGCGACTTTTGCGGAGGTCCCAGTGGAGATCGAGGATCGACAGGAGCGGGTCCTACGTGGGCGGTCGATTCCTCTTGTGCGCGTCAGATGGCAGCACGGGAACCTCCAGGAGAGCACTTGGGAGCGGGAGGCTCAGATGCGTGCTCAGTACCCCCATTTGTTCCCCTAGTTTTGATGTATCTTTACGGGGACGTAAAGCCCTGAGGTGGGAGTAATGTAAAGACCCGCAAATTTCAAGGAAATTTTTTTCTTAATTTTCTTTGGAATTTTACAAGAGCGCAGCTTCAGACGGCACCTGATTCCGAGGCCCGGTGTGCCCGGAATCAATTTCCGAAGTTTGGCTCGGGTACGTTCAGTGAACGGACGAGCGGGTTTTTCTATCTTTTGAACCGGTGCCCGGAATCAAATTCTGAGGGCACCGATGAAATCGCAGCGCCGGTATTTTCTTAGAAACGCCTCTTCCGGAGTTGCGTTTGCTCAGACGTGGTTTTTAAATTTTGCGGCTTTAAGTCAGAAATAAAGTAAAGTTTGTGCGACAACTTTATTTTATTTCACTTAAACTGCTTGGAAGCCACTTAAAGTCACTTAAAGGCGGCTTGAACTGAGTTGAACTGGATAGGATGCTATCCAGAAATATCCTACCCCTTGGTAGGATATTTGTGCGGTGGGACCCGCACGAGCCCCGCCGTTTCTTTCGCTAAGTAACGCACCCGCGAAAACCCGTCAAAGTAACTGAAAAGTCAACCGACGCGTTTTCTTTAATTCTTAACAGACCATTTAATTGGGCGGTTTATTTCGTGAATTAAATGGACTGTTTCTTCATGAATTAATTGGGTCGTTACTTATGCGTTTTACGTTTGTTGGCAAAATAATAAAATAGACAAACTTGTCTATTTTGGAGGATTGCTATCGTTGTGCAATTCCTCTAAGCCTCCACCCTCTCCGCGAAGAACGCGAAGAACGCGAAGAACGCGAAGAACGCGAAGAACGCCGGAACCGGAATCCGACGACGCACGATCCGCGACGTCAACAGCTTTTCCGCGACCTTCTTCTTCTTCTTCTTCGGTGCCTCTTCTTCCGCGGCGAACCTGCGATCGGCGGTTAAAGGTGAGAATCGAAACCTCTAATTTCTCCCTTCTTAATTTCAATAACAACGGATTTAATTAATTAAATCCGTTTGTTCTTGATCCGGAGATTGGCGACGCGACACCGGATACCGCGACGACGCGACGATCTCCTTCTTCCGCGACGAGCAATCCCGCGACGATCCCCCGTTCGGCAACAACAGCTGCGAGGTAGGGATTTATTTTGGAAAAGTTCCCCCTTTTAAATTTTCTCGTGAACGTTCTTGAAAATTTAAAAAGCCGGTTTCAAACGAACAATTTTATCTTTAAATAAAATTGTTGGATCATGTGTTGATCATCTTTTTGTTTTCTCCCGTTGATTATGGCTAACGCGGAGGGTGCGGGTCTAACGAACAAGACCCGGCAACCCTCCGCCGATCTCTTTTGTTGTGCGGATATGGCGGACGACGACAAACCGCGCGGCAGGGGCGATCCGTTGTTTCCGCAGTGAAGGTCGGCATCCGGGAGGGGCATCGGCGCAGACGGGAGGCAAATCGGGCCACCGGAGCATCTCCGGCGGCCCGCGGAAGGAGGCGGCGGCGCGGGTCGCCGGCGCGGCGGCGCCGGCGACGGGGGGCGGCGGCGCCCGGCGCGCCGCCGGAGGAATCCGCCGCGGCTCGGCCGCGGCGGTGGCGAACCAGCGGACCCGCGGTCCGCGGGTCCGGTCCACCCGGTCGGGACGCGGCAATGCGCCGCGTCCGCTGACCACCCGCGCGGCCCGCGTGCGGGCCGCGGCTCCCTCGACCGCGGGCTGCGCCCGCGGCCTTCCACCCGCGCGGCTGGCCTAGCCGCGCCGGCCGAGCCGGCCGGTCCGGTCAGCCGGGCCGCGCCCAGGCCGGGCCGGGTCGGGCCGACCCAGTTCGGGCCGACCCGGTTCGGCCGACCCCAGGGGGGGGGGGGGGGGGTTCGGGCCGGGTCGCCCCGGGCCCAGAACCCCCGTTTCGGGCCCTCTTCGGTCTTTTGCCCATATCTTGGGCCTGGGACCTCCGATTGACGAACCGTCAGCGGCTACGCGATCCTTGGATCGAGACGGTCGTTTCGGTATATTATACTCAAGGTTTCGGAAGACTTTGGGTTCGGCCGGGTTGGTTCGTACACGAAACCAACCGGGCCCTCGGAGCGGAAACGCTCATAACTTGAGCTACGGACGTCCGAACGACGTACCGTCAGCTGTGGTAGTTTCCTCTAAGTGAGACGGAACTTTTGGCATACTCCGCCCGAGGATCGGATACAGGCGGAGTACGGTCGGGTTGGTTTTGCCCTAAAAACCAACCGGGCCCCTGGGACGAAAATGCCAATAACTCTCAGACCGGGCGTCCGATTGACGCGCCGTCTGTTGCGTTGAGATCCTGTTGTCGATACGGAACTTTTGGATACATCAACTTCGGACTACGTGTCAGTTGATGTATCAGCCTCTCGGCTCGTGGAGCGGACCCTCCTAAACGAGCTCGCTTTGTGCGGGAACCCTAGCGCTGGCTGTGACTTCGACGACAGAGCAGAGATCCTTCGTGGACTGCGACGACGACAGAGCAGAGATCCTTCGTGGACTGCGACGACGACAGAGCAGAGATCCTTCGTGGACTGCGACGACGGCAGAGCAGAGATCCTTCGTGGACTGCGGCGACGACTGTGCAGAGATCCTCAGTGGACTGCGTCGACTACTGCACTCAGCGATCCTACGTGGATCAGTGCTACAGGTTCTGTGTGAGCCCGATCCTATGTGGGTCCTTACTACCGGTTCTGTGTGAGCCACTGCCTACAGGTTCTGTGTGAGCCCGATCCTGTGTGGGTCTTCTGCGGGGGTTAGTACCTATCGATCCTTCGTGGGTCCGACGACTTAGACGGATCAGTGATCATCTTGACGTCATCTGAAAAAGTATACCTGGTTGAGCTGAATCTTATGTTACTCTCCTTTGTGGATTGTGTTGAACTATCCTTTGTGGATTTACTGTTTACTCTCCTTGTGGATTTGAGTCTTGCTTTCCTTTGTGGATTGAGTTGTTCTCGAGCTCGTGAGCAGAGCTAGAAATGGGGACTTAGGTATATGTATGGGCATATACCTAAGTCGAGTCAGATGTTACTTCGTGATTGCATCTTTCTTTTGTGTTATATCCTTTGTGGATTTCGGGAGACCTTCGGGGGTCTCGGGGTCCTTACTGAGTAGCTTGTACTCACCCCTGCACGGGCTATGCCCGCACCTTGTTGTGTTGGTTGCAGACGACGGACAGCGCTGATCACGGTTGGGGCGTGGAGCAGGACGGTACCTGGAGGTGGACCACTGGGCGGAACGTACTCGGAGCGGACGTGGGACCCGAGGAGCCTGGAGGCTATCTGTACCCACCCTTCAGGTGGGATTGCCAGTGGACGACACGAGGCCGCCGTCTTTTCTTCAGTTGCTGTACTTTACTTTTCAGTTGTACTTTACAGTTGGGCTTGTATTTCCGGCCCCTTTACTTTTCTGCACTTTACTTTCCGCTTGCTGACTCTGTGTGGTTGTTACTTATAAAGGCAATGTCTTCCCTGTTTACTGGGATTTTACGCCTTGGTGCTAGTCGCCAGCCCCTGGCCTATGGAAGGCGGGCTTGGGGTAGTCACGGCACGGGCCCCGAGGACGGGTCGTGACACGTCACTTCTGTCGGGTCCCGGCAGAACCTCCTCGGGTGGAAGTCGTAAAGAAAAGGCCAAAGGAAAAACAACGGATCTAGGCTCGGAAGTTCCGCCTCGTCGTTACGATCCCGTGGCCGCTGATGGATCGTAAATCGGAGCTCAGACGAAAAAGTTATGGAAGAAAGAGCCTCAGAGTCTCTTAAGAGAGCTCTGCTCAGAGGAGAGGGGAGGAGAGGTGTGAGTTGAAAGGAGGGGACCCCTCCTTTTATAGGTGTGAAAAGAAAAAGTACACGGCGTGTACTTGGCCATTTTCACACGGTCTCCGCGCGGCCTCCAACGCGGCTCTGCGGCTGTTGACTGGTCAACACACGGTTTGAGGGTAACGCATACGCAGGGAGGGACTACACGGCGTGTAGTTTAGACACACGGCGTGTACTCATTTATTGCACATGGCAAGGACACGGCTCCAACATGGTACACGGTCGTTGACTGGTAACGCGTACGCGGGGAAGGTCTACACGGCGTGTAGAACTGGTCACACGGCGTGCACCCATTTATTGCACACGACAAGGACACAGTCTGCAACACGGGGTATACCTGGCAAGGGGGCACACGGCGTGTACTCAAACTACACGGCGTGTAGTTTCAAAATTCTGGAAAGTGTGGAAAAAGTCCATTTTACCCTCCAGAACACTTCTTGACCTTCTTTTTTGACAAAGTAATGGGCCGGAGAGGTCTGGGCCATTACATAGATAATGGTGGATTTTCTATAAACCACCTCTTTGAAAGATAAATTAGGATTCATAGTGGTTTTACCTCAATGCCTTACGGCAGAAGCCCTCTTGCAGTCTATATCCTTCTTAAATTCATTGATTCATAATAATAAGAATAATAATAATAAAAGAACAGCAAAAAATGATAACGATAATAATAATTGTTGTAAAAAAATTATATATTAGTAATAATAGAATAATAATACAAATATTTACAAATGTCTAGGGATGAGGAATTATAATGTACAATGAAAATCTATCAGCCCCTATAATATACTCCAGGAAACATGACCTTGAGACCTCTCTAATACCCCATATATATGTAATTATATAACTAAAATTATAAAAAACATGAAATACTACAAACATATGAAAATAAAAAATATATATAATATAAGAGAATAATTGATGTATCAATCTCTCCTTATTCTCCGGTTCTCTAGATACATCAATTATTCTCTTCTATTATCTTTTTTTATGTATCCTACTCTTAATTTAGGGATTCCTATATTTAAATCATTGTCAATGTATTTTCCAAATTTTCACTATTTATTAGGTCTTCAAAAACTATCCGTTAAATCTAATTAAGTCTTTTTAGTCAAATATAATCCAATAAAATTAAGAATGATCTAAAATTGTTATAAATTCCTAGATTTAACTTCACCATAGCATGGAATTAGTTATCAAGGATTGAACCTTATAAGAAACCCTAATATAGTCATATGAAGTCATTCTCTGTAGTTCATACTATGATAATAAACTATATCCACATTCTTCATCCAAAAAAATATTTAAATCGCTATAAATTTATGGTGTAATCCTCTATAACCTTTATGGTCTATAAACTGATTCTAGTGTGATAGGGTGTTTCATAGAATGATATTGAGTTATGTTTCCAAGAATACTGAATCTTAACTTTCATGGATCTACAACTCTCTTTATAGTAAATCTACTATGATATTGTTTCTTTAATCATGGTTTTTCCATTGTATCATGGAATGATTAAATCCCATATATTTTCGATCTTTATACCAATGGTGGTGTAAACCTCTTACGTGATGTGGGTGTATCTAAAAATATAAAATCACTAAAATTATCTAAAATAACTTAACGGTATGGATGATATGTCATGGTGTTGTAGAGTTCTTCAATTTTTGAAAATGTTAAAAACCTTTGGTTTTATAGATTTTAGTTAATTTACTAGTATATTTGTCATAGTTAGCCCTTATTTATTATTACATTCAATAATTCATCACATTTAAACATTTTATTCTATTAAAAATGTGGCTATTCATCACATGGAATGACCGATTCTTCTGTAAAAAGTCATAAAGGATTAGTCTGTATGTAGGGATCATAATTTATTATATATAGGGTGGTTCAAAACATGTTTAATTTTACCTATTTTTCATCATAACATAACCCTTGTGTTTTCACAGTGACCTATATCAGAAACTTCTATAACCCATAAAGTATATCTCTAACCATCTCAAATGAACTCAATATAACTTTACACATATCTGACATCTCCAAGTGATTTCCGATGGATATCAAATTAAGAACAAATCCAACCATTAAAAACTATGGTTGTAAAACATTTCTTATAATCAAATTGATGGGTTATAAAGTATTGAAAAAAAAACATGTTCATTACAGTGATACAAATTAGAAACCTCAATCCAATATCAACCATATATGAAATAGATACCATGTATATATTTAAAATTAAGAAGTTGTTTTTTACCTTCCACTGATGATTTACACTGTCACATCCTTAAATAATATTTTTAATGAAGATCACTAAAAGGATTTGATCAGACTCCCTCCTATTTTATATACCCATTGAATAATCAGAATCATCCAAACCATTTTTTCATGAACCGTTAATCTTTAATGATTTACTACTATCTCCTACAATCCATTTTTTTTCATTTTCTACAAAGCCGGTTTATGGGTTACCGGTAACCATACAGACGATAACGCGACATCATAAACGGCGGTCGTGAACCCGCTTACCAGATTACAAAATAGAACATCAGCTGAATTCAAAATTCAAATTATCAAAAAAAAAACAAACACTTAAGGCAGCTACTCCAAATTGACGCATAGCAGCCCCATTGTTGCTTCAACCACATCCCCAGTGAGCCCTTCCAACAGAGAAAATTCGACGACTCCAAAAAAAACCCAAATCAAAACATTCAACTAGAAACACAACGACAAACACCGAAAATTCATCCATGAGACAAATCACAACCAGCACCGCAAAATCATCCAAGAAAAAGGTCACAACTATCAGAAAATCATCCAGGAAATATGTAGATTCACCCAACACCGACATCATGTTCTTCCAACAGATCACGAACAACACGAAACTACGCAAACCGCAAGCAGATCCAAGAAAAGAGAAAGACCGTCACAAGGCATCAGAAGAAATCCCAATACCAAGATCCCGTCGCCGCCGTCCTTCTCAAGCTCGGAAACCACAGCAAACACCAACCTAACTCACCGGAAGCGAGGCGGAGAATCAATAGGGGACTCTAATACTTAATAACCATTTTGATATTATTAACCTCTTTTATAGTCCCATATAACACTTGTAAATATTTTTGTATTAACTCAAATTTTTTGTAATGTATTATTAATGAAAAAAAATAAAATTTTTGTAACTTCTTTAGTAGTCCAATTATCCCAAACATTTCATCTTAAGAAACATATTTGTAATGGTAACTATTTTGGAAGAGAAATGAAAATAAACCAATTAAAATAAAACTTTCCTATTAATTATAGGTTATTACATGAATTATAAATTCGGATTCACATTTCCTTATGATATATCCAAGTTAGAAAATTTGATTTATATGAAGTGGAATGACATCATATACCATTTCTTATGATACACCTATATTTTAAAATATTATATAACTAAATACACATCATGTTTATAAGTATTTATGGTGTATATTAATCAACCAACCACTTAAACTAATTCATAATTGTCCTTGTTCCATATATCCATATATTGTATAATATATAATAAATTTTGAAATTATATCCAAAACCCTATTTCAATATCTTCTGAAATACTTTTGGAAATCTATCATCAAATTCTCCTTGTATCATAACACATGAAATACCATATGAAACACTTTTTTTAAACTCTAAATCAGTTTTATTACATATCTATTTGTTTCATAAAACCCAATTCCCATTCATTCAATAATAAAATGTGTCTCCATGAGCCTTTTTAGCTTTGATAATAAATATTAATCCCCTAATTCAATTATGAAATCAAAGAACATACTTAGGGAAAAAATTTGTTCTAATCAAGATATAAATGGACATGGTGTCATCCATATTAAACACAAGTATCTCTATACCTAGGATCAATAGTTATTTCATATAAAATTATTTAATTTCATATGATCCCTTTTCCCAAAACAATGAGTAACCATTGGAAATTAAGTATGTCATGTTCACATAGTTACTCATCTGTTCTCAATTCTCTAAGTATAGACTAACTCGATCGATGAATAAATCACATTTCATTCATCTTTATAGATGAGAACATCAAATTATACCAATACAATAGATAAGAACGTCACATGTCTTATCTAGTCATGATTTTAGACTTCTTTATCCTATAAAAATTGAGTTCCAAAATTCCATACCCATCATACAATAAGAAAAATATGATCTTAGTTAAGCTCCAAATGATGATATAATCAAAAACATAACCAATCACCATTTATTAGCTAAGACTCAAAACATCAATAAGAAAGGTATCAAAGTTTATAGGTTCTAAAATTCTAGGTAACTCTCAAACTTCAGGTATATAGATATCTAAATATGAAATATCCATCCCTAGTATACCAAATATATTGTTTATGGCACTTCATATGGCATACTAAGTGGACAATCTAAAACCCAAATCTTTTTTTGTTCCTCATGATCATATTTAATAACTATATACGATTTCTTACTCATGGTAACCTTAACATTTTACATAACTTATTATACTACATGATGACCATTAAATAGGGATATCTGAATTCATACTTTTAGAGGTTAATTATCTTTTCACTCCATGAGTATGAATAGGGAACATGGAAAAATGATAAATTAGGGAATGTATTTTATATAAAATGATACATTTAATATTCTCAAAATAATTTAAGAATACTAAAAACCCATACATAAGTCTATATATCATCAAATCATATATGATAGACTACCAAATCAACCTTATTATTTTTGTATGTTTAGGGTATTTTTTAACGCGTTATATCTATATATAATTCTTTTCATATATCTATATGACCATCGGATAAAAATACCACACCAAAATATAACATTGATGATGTAATACATATTGAATATTGTAAAGAATTAGGAATCATATTCCAAATGTTCAACTATTTGAATATGGTATTCAAATATTTTAACTTCGCAACATCTAATTTACCATGATTTATTACTTTTGTTTTCTAATTCAAATTGTTTTCAAAACATTCGTAGGGGAACACCCTTGAGTCCATACATGGTTCCATGCACTTGAGGCTATTTTTATCCAACATTTCTACTTTCCAAAGGTGGGTGTCGTTCATCACTCTTAATGGTGATGTCTGATCCTTGATCGTAATAAGATAATGGGATGTCGGTTCCTCCTACCATGGATTTTTCCCTAAAACTTGTTGCCTAGTCTAGGTCACCCTCATATATTAAGTCATGTTCATGAAAATCATTCATGGTGTCATCTCATTGTTGATTCCGGTTAATTATGTTTCACTTATCTAGAAATTCCAAGGGGTCTTGATAGGGAAGAAACCTTCGGTTAGGGGAGTAGTCATTTTGGGAATCACTCGCTTTCTTGGATGCTGGAACACTGGTAACCTGTACTCTTTTTTATAGAAGGTCATCACATGGAGGCATCTCAAACATGGAATCTAATTAATCCCATTTAAATCATATAGTATCTAATACCAAAGTCATATCTTTCAAAGGTTTTCCTCTGGCATCCCCTATTTAACACGGGGTAACAGTGTGACGGCTTTTGAGTTTAACATCTTTTAGAGACAAAAGTCAGTTGATCTAAATGGTACTAAAGGTGGGTAAGGAGGTGAATACCTTGGAAGGATCACCTAGAATGTTTACCAAGTGGGTGGATTAGAACACTCTATGAGTTTGGATCTAGAGGATGTGTCTTATAAAGGGAATATTTTACACCGTGACGGTTGATCTGGATGCCACTATGGGTGGATCAATGAGGTGTACACCTATAAGGGGTGACACAAATATTTATCATTGGTTTGGATTGAACCACAAAGAGGAGGCCTACATACCCTATTTAGGATACATATATCCAAACCCAGTTAGATTGATGGTTGATGTGGATCTTACATATGGGAGATGCCAGGTGTTGCTAAGAGCAATAAAGATGTGGATGGGGATTACGTATAGGGACTTCTTGGCTATGTGGAATGATTTTAACATGATGTGGAATCACATGAAAAGTTAGAATGGGTTATGGATGGATCATGTGGAGTGTATGGAGTGGATGGAATAGATGGATTGTTGGTTTTGGAAATCAAATAGGCTTCTTATGTATCACAAGTGATTGGGAATAAAATACCACATAGTTCAGGGAGAATTACTTGGGCTTACACCTAAGAAGTATTCCCATGGTAATGGGGCATATGGTTGGGGTTTACTCTAAGAGGGTTTACCAAGAGTATGGATAAGTGTCATGGTTTCTACTATCCTCTAAGACCATGTGAGTCTTGCTCGGTGTGAAAAACAAGATGAAGTAATAGACCAGGAAATTGTGTCATAAAATATGTACCGATGATAGACGGTGTTGGTATTATGCATTGAAGCAGCCTGAGGAGGTTCTCATTTTGTGTGAGTGGGGATTATGTGTGTAAGTTTCCCATGGGGAAAATACCAAATGGAGAGGGATGGGGTGTTGAGAGCGCAGGAGGTGGAAAATGTTCGGGTGCCCATAACCTCTCTGACCTTCATCCTTGGGAGAAGAAAAGAGGAGCAAGAGTGCTACCCACATCAAGAAAGGCAAGGAGATTACTCCATGAGGTATTCCTAGGAGGATTTCATTACCTATGTGGAGGGTGAATAGGATGTTATTCTTTGTGAGGATAATATCATTCTATGTCACATATACATGGTACATCCTACTATCCCTGCAAAGAGAAATGACACATTTTAATATCTTGTTTTGAGGATGTTTGGTGCTAGGAAGTCTTTTTTCATGTATCTCAGATGTAGGGGACTCACTACATTCCACTTTGGAATACATAACTATAGCTCATTCACCCTTTGGAGGGTCATGACTTCAGCAATGGAAAGATTAAATGGTTTAGAGGAGTTGTCACTCATGAGGTTATTGTAAGTATCATTATACTGATAAGATAATGGGATTGAACTTCCTATGTTGAGAAGAAAAAGGTAAATGGAAGTCTTGGGACACACTTGAAGTGGAGTGGTCTATGAGAATTGGTAGACTAAATCGCATTGGAATTTGGAGTGTAGCTAGGTCGATCCTGGATGGGCATGGAAGCTTGGGTCACTCAAACTTTTTGAAGAGTTGTCAAAGGAATAGAGGACCCATGGAAGAGTCCATGAGAGGGGTTTTGTAAAGAATAGGGCATCATAGAGGGGTTCTTCATGAAGCTTAAGTGTTTTTTATAGTAAAGGGTATTCCTGAAGAAAGTGGCTTTGTGAAACATGGTGACCCCATTTGGGGTGAAGTCCAGATATGGGAAATGAGTGATTTATAAAAGAATAATGCTTTGTGAAGCCTCAAGTGCCTTTAAGGGATTTATTTCATCATGAAAGGTGTATTCCTTCACAAAAGGAATCACAAACAGTGGTAGTGGGATTTTTTAATAAGTATAACGTGGTTTCATGATGCTTATATACCTTTGGTTTTCCATTTCAGGTCTACTTCTAAATGATCAACTACTTCATGAATCAGGAGAAATCCAAAAGTCAAAAGGTCAGATATTTGTGACTTTTCGGTGAGTTGAACTCAATTTTTATAGCCTAAGGGGTCTCACTAGGCTATGAATGGTGCTGTGTAGAAATTGTGGGCACCAAAAAGGGTCACATGTTTTTCAAAATCATGAATCCATCTATCAACCTTTTATCATGGTCGGAGAGCTCTATCAGAATTGAAGATCATTCCATCACAACCCCAAATTTTCATGGAGGGTAAGGGAGATCTTGCGGCATCCTTAACTAATCCTATGACACAAATTTCAATTCCAAAAAACTTCCCCCCTCAGAATGAGTGTTGATGTAAAAAGGAAAGTCAAATTTTGAAGGTAATCACTGGAAATATGAAAAAATTCCTTTCTCTCGCAAATCTCATTCGCAATGCTAGCTAAAAATGTGTGACTCCCGATGGCCATGGGTATGATGTGTGTCACGACCATAAGCATATATAAATAGTCTGTGGGGACCACATACACTACCGAGACTTCGTGATAAGACAATCCCATTCTCCCTTTTTTCAAATCTCATTACCTCTGTGATTCATTCCCCGAGAATGCATTTTTTGTGAACTGAACTTCCCGGATCCTAGCTCTGAAAATGATTCTTAGAAAACCAGACCTTACAATCTATTGTTACTTCAAAAACTATGCAATGTACCTCATTACTTTGTGAACCATTTCTTTATGAACGTCAATTGTGAATGAAATTTTTGAGACATACTTAGAAAATAATCCAAGTCTTGAATTTTATGGGTCCTCAAGAAATTGCTTAGAAATGTCTTGTGGATACCTCCCAAGGTGAAGAAATGGGAGAAAAATTATGATTGGGGAATACATTCAAATCCACTCAGACCACATATATCTTCTTAGGATGCTATCAAAAAATAAAAAGGTGTATCCTCTTTGAAAAAGTTTGTCACTATATAACATTGGCCTAAGTGACGATGTCTCCATTCTTCTAACCAGCAGGGAAAAACCATACTAATGGTTCATAGGCATATTAGGCAATACCGATGGCACCAGGCTATTGACAACCACATTTGGAAGGATTGATCACCCATTAAAATGGATTGTATCTAAAACCACCTCAATAATGTTTATGGGGAGAAGCTGTAGAATGAGTCATATTACCACAATATCATAAAATCTTCAAGTAATTCTTAAGAAACCTAGAGAAAGGATTAACTGATGATTGGGATATGTGCCAAGGTGGTAATTTCACTAATGAGTGGGCCTAGGATTACTACGCATGATGCTGAATTTAGGGAAGAACTAAGGTTGGTAGGCCTCTACAATGAAGTGTGGGGTTATCAGTTCCATGTTTACTGACCATAAAATATCATGCTGGAGTTGTTTATAAGGTGGTTATTGGGGACCAACATATTTCATTTTCATCATGAAGAGTTCTACACCAACCTCAAGGAAATTCATCAAATCTCAAGGATGAATATCCTGAGGGTGATGTATGAAGATTTTATCCCTATAAAGAATGTGTGGGATGATCAAGAGAAGATGCTAATTTTGGAAAAGGTGCTACTAGACCTGGTGTAGGGCACTGCTAAAGAAAATTCAAGGATGAGGGACATCTACATAAAAATATGGTTTAGTGATTTTCAAAAAAAATCATAGGAGACTATCGAGGGTGAGGATCTAGCGATGATGTTTCTAACAAGTCACCACACCTATTCAATAGGAATCTAGTGAGGTGATGAGGGATCCTACTAGCATATATTGGAAGAGATCCATTGGATGTTATGGGGGTAGAGGATCAAAACTGAACCTTAAACCATAGTAAGGTTGGTTGGGTTTATCGTGAATCTGAAATATTGATGGATTATTCTGACGAGGTATGTGACTATGGGTGGTGAAACCAAGAACATTTATAATGGAGTTGATTTTGGAAATAGGGAAGCCCATCAATATTGGAATCTCAATGCTGGAGAAACTATAAAAATTACTCTAGAATATCAATGAGGGGAAGATGTCACTACACATATGTGGACCATTCCATTTTCTATATAGCTGGGTTTCTGCATACATGAGGGGTTATGGATATCCAAACCCAATTTACCCTCTTGAAACAAACTTTTTTCTAGTGATTCTGAATATATTAGGATGATTCCCCTTCAAGTTGGGCTTGAAAGACATTTTTAACAACGTCTGGTTGGTAGATTATTTTACCTTTCACCCATTTCCTCTATCAATGGGGATAATAAATAATGACGGATTAGGGACTGAGTAAAATTGGTCATATCTCCAGGAATTTTGAGGTGGAGTGTTGGTGGAAATGGTTGACTACAATCCAATCCAAGATCCATACATCCAAAACTGATTTTCAAGGTAGTTCAGGTGCCAACAAATGATAACTCTTAATGTTTATTGAGAGGTACGTCATGAATTCCACCCTTCAGTGATGAGGTAGCTCTGGCTCATGTTTACGTGTGAAGATGGAAAGATGCATAACAATCTGCCGTTATCTACAACTGTGTATAGGATAATCCATGGCTATGAAATGATATGGGAGGATGCATATCCATGGGTGATTCTAAGGTAGTGGACCATTTGGACTGATGAAGGGGTGATCCCTCCATTGTAGGGTCAAGTTAGATCTATGATTGTAGGGTTCCATGATGGTAGGGATGACTCGGTGGGGAGGGAAATATTAGTGGGATCAATGGTTCATGGTCCCAAACCTGAAAGAGGTTAAGGGGGAGGAATTACAGCATAGGTCTTGATAATCTTGGGTAGGTGGGCCCTAGAGGAAGTGGATCCATCTAGGGGGTTTAATTGGACGTCTTTCTAGGCTCCCGGAATGTTATTTCATCGTGTGGACATTCCCAATGATGCCATTTTTTCTGAGGCATGGGACAACTAGGATTTCAATAGGAAGATCCTCAATACTTACAGGATATGGGACCACCTCAATAGACATGGAAAGCATATTTTAGGAATTGGATATTCCAAGTTTAGTTTCCTCATATCTCAAGATGTGGGGGAGTGGTACGTAATGGATTTGGAGGGCATGGTGCATTCTCAGGGCACCGCATGTCCGATGATAGACCAAGTGAGGGTGTTGCTGGACATGACCTATCCTACAAAACTATAAATAGATAAGTTGATTGAATTTTCTCCCTTTTCCAAGGAATCAGTTCAATCATGGGGAGAAAATTAAAATGAAGGGAACCCCCCATATAGTGGTGAGATCAAAGCCTCCATGGAATAATGGGATAAAATACTTGAGTTAAGCTCCAAATTACTTCACTATGTTGCACCATTTCTCTCTCATAATTTGGATTCTCTCATTAAAAAACATTTTTCCAACATGTATCTTAAACCAAGGACCCCTACCATCAGGGATAAAGGTACATAGGTAGGTGTAGAGGAGCATATTTTAGGGAATATGCCCATGACAGAAGTGGCTAGTGGGTTGACTGAAGTTGAGTAGGTTAGGGATACCACCCTTGAATTCCATATCCTTGTCAACTATGGGGTTCCACACCCCAGTATTATAATGGTGGAGCCTTAGGATATTGATGAGAGTGATATATTGGCACTAATCTTTTCTAAGACCCCTATCTCCAAATAGTCATAATGGTATTTTACAGATTAAATTAACTTATATAATTTTTTTCTAAACTATTTTTGGGGGTTTTGTGTGCTCTTATATCAGAAATTGAATAAGAATCATGTTATCCTTTTCTGAAAAGGGTTTTATTCCATATAGATCCAATCGTTCAAGCTGACTAGGACATGACCTCTGATGAACAGTCAGTTGCGACTGCGAGTGACGCCACTAATGGGGAGGAACTGAGGACTGATAGTGATGGAATTTTCAAATTGGGATCACATGAGGATTATCAACCTCATTTATTTAAGCCCAACCCATGTGATAGGATTCCATAAGAGGACCCTAGTGTTGATCTTTTTACACCATTCCCTGATTATGAGCCTGTACCACCTGAAGAACTAGAGGATTCAGACCCTAATGATTCCTAAGAGAACCACGCCATTAAATTTATGGAATATATGTGCATTCAATGATTCATTTATCATACTCCATAATCACAATGGGTTATCCAGATGGGGTTGCTTCTCTATTGGTGGTCCAACCTGTGTGCTGGAGTTGTGGATTCTCACAGTCTCCCTGTGCAAATTCATGACTACCTTGCCAAAGAGATATAGGAAGGAAGCCAAAACCTAGATGTAACGTAGAAGAAAGAGAATTATGATGATATCCTAAATACTCAAGAAAATAATAAAGAGATAAAACACCTGGAAGAGTAGATAAATTAGCATTCTTCCATTGTCACCACTCAATCAAAACTCGTCATACAACTGAGGGCCCAACTGGAGGAGGCCACGGAGAAGATAAGGCAAGTGACACATCAAGTGGTTGATCAATGGGATGAGTGGGACCAAGTTTTGATTAGGGATAATTATATTTTCCCTATGCCTGATGAGTAGGAAAGGGATCTTAGTAGGTTTCAGTATATCCTTGAGGCCACATGCCAGAGGCTAACATAGTTTAAGTGCTCAATTTTCGGAGTAGATATATAGGGACTAAATTTACAAGACTCGTGAGAGGATCCCTTATACGGATGACCCTTGATGTTCACAGACCTAATTTTATGATTTTGAGACATTATTCATGCATAGAAACATTTCTTTTCTTACTTTTATTATCACACATCAATCATATTTGTGATACAACTATAGACAAGTCCCTAAGCTCATGTGGGTCATGATTGGTTTGATAAAAAAGAGACAACTATATGGTTTACAATATGTATTAGAGTGATAGATAACCAATTAATACTATGGTTTTATTACTATTTCTTGATATCTAGGAGTGTTCGGGCTCATAGAGACTGTGACTGGAGAACAGGGCTCTCAGAGCAGCAAACGTTCCCTTCCCAATGTGCTCTAGTGCAAAAATGGGATAATGGAAAGTGTGTTGCATTAAATTCACTAAAAGGGTAATGGAGAGTGTGAATCACAATACTCAATATATGTTAAACAAATAGGTTGTCATGGTGACAGAGGATAATAGATGACCATGTTTGAAACACATAATCCATACCATTATCCTGAAATGGTGGAAAACAATTGAGATGTACCACTGATCGTTTTTGAAAGACGGAATGTATCTTAGAATTTCATCTGAAGTCTTTTGGGGATGTTGGACTAGGATGGTAGGTGATCCAAAGTAGCATGAGAACATTTAATTAGGGGTTCCCTTCAGATGTGGAAGAGGATGAGGATCCAAATAGGGGGCATGTAAAACATGGTAATTGAGAGATGAAAAGTTCAAATGGATTCCAACACTCATCAAATTACACAATTGTGATTTAGAACACATTGGTGTAAGAGTATTTGTATTCAATAAGATCAAAATAAACCTTCTAGGGAAGCTTCATATTAGATGCCAAGTGACAATAGAAAATGTGAATAATGCATTGGATTACCATCTTTGGGAAAGGACCTCTCGGCTGAGGGCTTATGTTGTTTTGAATTTTCACAGATTTTATATAAGAACAGTAGACACACAGTTTAATGTAATATAGTGAGGAATATATATTATACAGTTTAAATTCATGTAACTAGATGTATCCCACAATATAATATTATGTGACTGGGATGTTTGACATAATTTACAGTCACACTGCCTGGACCCAAGGCTCATAGTTTATGGCCATAGAGTTTGGACCATGAATAAAAGGGGGGTTCAAAGATGTTCACATGGTGTGTGAGTTAAAAATCATATGTGAATGTGACAATGATACCTTGCACTATGTGAAATGTCCCTAATGCTAGTTTCCCATAGTTTTAATTTCATATGGTTCAACCCATGGGGGAAATCTATTAAATTCATATTGAACTAACTAAGAAAGGGCCATTTTTCAGTGTATGAGGGTGATGTATGAGAGGAATAACCAGACATGAATGGATCCTAAGAGGTTCTCGTACCATTTAGATTCCTTGAAATAGACTTTTTACAGTTTAAAGTCATGTAATTGGACCATAATCTAAGCTAAGAAACCAATTTTTTAAGGATCTTACGGTTGGGCCCAAATAAGAAATGTATATGCATCATTATGTATCCCTTAAGGATGGGAATAAATCTACACGTAGTTCATGAATACAATATGGTAAGATACCAACACAGGTGGGAGAATCTTCTCTAGTGAGGGAACTGATGCATCCCATAATTATCAAGAGTCCTCCTAAAATTATTGTGGGCATAGTTGCAGTTTAACATTATGCATTGAAAATGTTATCTCTTAGTTTAAGGTCATAGAGTTTAGAACATGAGGGAATATATCTCATGGTATTCATAGTAAAGTGTTATGGAAAACCCATCATGAATGAGATCTAGGGAGGCCCAAAATAGTAAAACACATATGTGAGAATATGTACATAAAGTTTATAGTCATGCTTCTTGGATTATATGCACCCAATTTATGGTTATGGAGTTCAGAACTTGGGGAAGAGGCTCTTGAAAAAAGTTATATATGGTGAGGTGGAGTAATAAATATGGTGTGAGTGAAGGACTAGGATGCATGATGACACACCACATTTTCCTAATAAGGAATTTGAGATCAGACATGCATGAACATATATGGAACAACCGAAAGGAATACCCAATGCAAATGAGCCATGGAGGCTCACATGAAATAAATAGGTCTTGAGGGTGAAAAAAAGTTGAAAATGTGGTAGATTACAAATAAAAAGTGTCTAGGTGTCGATATATATCCCATGATGATTTGAATCAAGTCACATTTAGTTCTAGAAGACGAAATGGTTGATTCCTAGTGCCGAAGGTGATGTCCTCTCATGTGAGAACATCATGGTGCTATGCAGTTTATCATTGGGTGTCTAGGAAGATAATTTTTACATAGTTTAAAGTCATGCAACTAGGTCATGGATGCTATAAAATTTATCATTGTGTATCTATGGTAATAATTGTTAGATATTTTAAATTCATCAGAAAAGGACATGGATGTTATGCAGTTTATTGTCATGTGACTTGGATGATAATTGTTACACAGTTTAAAGTCGGGTGACTAAGATATATATGAAGAGGTGTTTATAGTTGAATTTGTATGACATGGAAGCTATAACCTGATGTGAATTTAGATCTAGGAGGCTCCTTCCACATGAAAAAGTTTCACAAAAATCCCACACATAGTTTAAAGTCATTATGTTTGGACTCAGGTGCCCAGTTTCACTTCGTGTGCCTAGGAAATTGATGCTCCTTGTGAAATGCACATCTTCAAGAACTAGGCATTGGTTAGTGGAGTAATGTGCTCCCCATCCATGGTGACCGACGAGTACAAACCGTTGGGATAGACTATGTGAATGATGTATGGTTCCATTGACATGGGTTCCAACATGGGTTCTACAATGGGTTCCATCATGGGTGGATTTCTATCAAGTATCATTGGAGTTTGGAGAGACAAAATTGTATCACCTTGTAGGTAAGAGTGGAGGAAAACCTTCTTGTATAATTCTCTAAATATATTGTTCTTGTGCCTCTCTAGATTGTGTGAGGCTCTAATCCTTCCTTCTACTAGGGTATATAGTTCAGCTAGACACTTGTCTGATGTCCACTAATCGTAGATACACTAGTAACAATAGTGGTCTTAACGTCGAAGATATGGCTTCAGTTTTTTATAAACTATTTCAAAATTTATATGCGTAAATTTTTTATTGTCAACTTTAACATGAATCGATGAAAAAAAATTATTTTGACTTTTGGCGTCGGTTTTTAACAAACTGAGTCAAAAAACAACATGCAAGATGGTTTACGGTGTTGGTTTTTATTATAACAGACGTCGTAAATAAAAAAAATATGTTTTTTGTGTATATTTCTTTGAAAAATGAATCTATAATGAAAAAAAAATTGCATCGGTTTAGCTAAAAACCAATTCCATAATTCAAAAAAAACGACGTTATTTTTTCTAAAAACTGACACTGAAAAGTTTAGTTTTATGGACACTGGATCATGAAACCCTCAATTTTTTAGAACTCTCAACCCCTATTTTTGACTCATGACCTCCCCGATGGTAACCTTGTGATCCAAACAACAATTCTTGTTTTTTTCATTGATATTTTTCATCATTTCATGATCTTCATCTCAATTATTCTTCCTCTATCATTATTTTATCATCTACAGGAGTATTTATCTTTGAAAATCTATTTTTGTCCAACCATCATCCTCAGTTTTATTTTATTTCATTGTTCTTATTTATTCTACATTATTACATATATTTTTTATAGATCATGTAGTGTTTGTTCTTCCAAGGAATTTAAGGGAGATATTTCAAATTATTGATCCATTTTCCTTGGTGAAATCTGAATTTAGTATGTTTTTTTCTAATTTTTTAGTTAAATTATTTATCCTTTAGTTATATAGTTGAGTTATTATTTAAATTATTTGTATGCAGTTGATTTATATTTTTAAATGTTGTTCTTAAGTTTTTTTATTTTGATAAATTTTTTATTTGACAAAATTATCAAATGGTTGTGATGATATATATTGACTAATGTTTTTTTGAAACAATGATATATAAAATATATATTTTTCATATTTGTGTTTTGAAATTTTTATGTGTGTTAAATATTGATTAATGTATTCATGAAACTTTTATGATAAAGTAGTTGAACATGATCTATTATGGTGAAATGATAGGAGAGGTTATCGATAAATGTCCTATTTAATTATATTAGATAACCAAGGATATGTGGATGTTATTCAGCCAGTGATGATGAATGTAGATGAATTTATAATAGAAAAAAATAGAAAAATAATGGAAGTTGAATAAATTCACCAAAATCATGTGGTTGGAAGTAGAATTTTTGTTTTTTGATATTTTATTAATAATAATGATATGAATAGTTGAAATTAAATATTGAAATGATCTTGAGACATTATAAATAATATTATGGAAATTGTTGATGGGAGGTTGATGTGATTTTATATAATTATATGGAAAATTATAATTTTTTCGATAAGTTTATTCAATCATTGATATGATATTGTGATTTGGATATAATTTGATAATGTTATATGATAAATATCACTACATTATATATTATTAATGTTATTATTTTGGTTTATCACATTGATGTTATATTTTGATATTTATTTGGTATGAAGGCATGTCATATTCCTCAAGGGATGTTGTATTACCTATTGATGATGTTGTGAGAACCAAGAGATTAAAATTTTTTATAAGTAAGATTCGTGATTATATGATTGAAACAATATTTCAATATATGAACTAATATATTAGAATTAATAAAATAAACATCCTAAAATATGTGGCCTATAAAACATACATATAGTTACAAAATTAGGATTTTCTACTAGTAGATTATTTTCTATTTTATTCCTAATCACCATTGATGTTTCCTATTTGATTACCAATCATTTTTATTGAATGTGTTTTTTAAAAAAAAAATATTTGTTTAAATATATATATATTTATTTATTTATTTATGTAAATGTTTATATGTTTCCATATATTCACCTACCATATTGGGATTTCGGATATTGAATAGATTATAATTAGAAAAATTAATTAAGAACCACTAGGGAATATGATAAATGAGTTGATGACTTCTATTAATTTTCAAAATAAAATCTCCAAAACATAGATTTTATTTTCTTCCCATGTGTGAAGTGTTTGAATATGAGAATGTTAAACTCCAGATAAATAAAATATCATCTCATTTACTAAGGTTTTACCCTCAATTGTACATGTTGGATTTGGAATGGACAAAGAACTAAAAACTCAACATCTAATGTTGATGACAATATTCATAATGAAGTAGAGGATTGTATTGAAGAATTAATTTAGTATTTAGGTATTGAAACCATCGAAAAAGAAGAAATTGTTAAATGATGGTATATAGATTCTAAGAAACAATTATTCCTAGGTTGTAGTAAATATATAGTGTTATCATCCGTTTTAAGATTAGTTAACTTTAAAGCAAGAAATGGGTTGATTGAAAAAATTATCACCAATCTACTTGATCATTTAGAAGAGCTACTTCCAGAATTCAACGGGCTTCTCGATTACTATTATGAGGCAAAGAAAATATTATTCCCAATGGGATTGGGGTATAAAAATATACATTATTTCCCCAATTATTGTGTGTTTTATATGAAAGAATATGAATATTTATCCTGTTTTCCTACATTTGAGACATCACTCTATAAGATGGATGAAAAAGTCAACTCAGATTCAATCTCAGGTAGTGACATCTATCCTCATGAAAATTAATTTTGTACACTCTAATGATATCATCCCAAAATTCTTTCATACAATTCTGATAATTCAATTTTGATTCATTATTAGGTACTATAATCAAATCTAATATTAATGAAATTTGGTACCTTCCAATAATTCCTCGTATGAAGTGCCTATTTGAAAATTCAATTAACACAAAAAGTTTAAGCTGGAATTCTGATGAGCACATATCTGATGGTAACTTATGTCACCCTACTGATTCACTATAGTTGAATTTATTTGATAAATAATTTCATGATTTTGGAAGTGAAGTTTGAAATCTCATAATGGGATTGTGTACGGATGTAATGAATCCGTATCAGATCCTAAGTAGACAATATAGTTCTTGGCATATTTTTTTGGTAGTTTAGAAATTTTCCCCATATATATATATATATATAAAGAAAAATTATGTCATGATGATATTGATGATTTATAGACTAAAATAGCTTGGAAATGATATTTATTTGTATCTTTCACCATTGATTAATGATTTGAAACTTCTATGAGAGAGATGTGTTATAGTTTTGATGCATAAAAGAAATATTATTTTCTTTTGTGTTCTATGATAATTCTCACTATAAAATACTTTCCTGCATATGGAAACGTATGTGGATATAGTGTTAAGGGACATAAATCATGTCCAATTTCTGAAGAAGAGAGTTCATATTATCAATTTCAGAATAAATGAAAGAAAATGTACATGGGACATCAAAAATATTTGTGAATTGATTATCTATATCATAGATTGAAAAAAGAATTTAATGGTTTATATGAATATAGTCTTCCCCCATGACTATTTTCAATTGAAGGATATTACTATAGGGTGAAAAATATTGATACAATATTTTGAAAGAAAAGAAGTTATGGCCTTCAAAAAAATATCTTGAAGAAACATTCTATCTTTTTTGAACAACCTTATTGGAAATTTTTAGAGATAAATCATAATATCAATGTTTTTCATGTTGAGAAAGGCATATGTGACAGAATGATTTTAAATTTATTATACATAAAAGGAATGAAAAAATATGGATTTCATTCTATATTGTACTTGATATCAATGGGAATAAGTTTGGAGTTAGCTTCCACTATAAAATGAAATAGAACATATTTAACTATGGCATGTCACACATTAAGAAAGACTGAGAAGATGATTATTTCATTGTATTCATTGTATTAAATTACCCAATGGTTATTCTTAAAATGTGAATAATTTAGTGTCATTTAATGATTGTAAATTAATATGTATGAAGTCTCATGATAGTCCTATATTGATGCAATAACTTATACTAGTGGAAGTGCATGGTATATTTTTGAAATCTATTAGAAAGACTATCATAAGGTTATGTAATTTTTTAAATCCATTTGTAGCAACATCATTGGTCCAAATTTTTTATATTTCTTGGAGAATGAAGCTGCTCTTATTCTTTTTCAACTAGAAATGTTTTTCCGACCAATATTTTTTAATATAATGGCTCATCTTGTGATTCATTTGGTGCATGAGTTAAGAATATATGGGCCTGTATATTTAGTATGGATGTATCCTTTTAAAATATATTTGAAAATTTTGAATGGATGTGTTAAAAATACATATCGACCAGAGGCCTCCATTGTTCAAAAATGTGTATCGGAAGAGGTGATTGAGTCATGTACTGATTATTTATACGAAGTAGAGAATATTGGTCTCCTTATATCTAGATATATAATAGTTTATACTGATGGTAGAGGTATTATATTCTTAAAGGTATCGTTAATTTTATTTTATGATGTGATTTTGTAACATTCCAAGCTTCCACAGTATGTTTCCCTTTAAATAATGCAGTAGCTTGTGTTGTACGCAACTTGGAGTTTTAACACACCACGACCAATCAAACTTGCCATTATGAATATTAATACCCACTATTAGAAATTTTATAAATTTTATTTTTAAAAATGGACTTCATTTTTTAATTCGGAAAATCAAAATTAGCTTACCGTGAATTTTTGGTATTTTTCTAAAAACATTCAATTTTTGATGAATAGTGAAAAACACTGCATTGTTGTTTAAAACCAACTTTTTATTTAAGTAATTAGTTATTTTATTTTAATTTATTTTTGGTCAAAATAGATACATAATACCTATATATATGGTCGATGTAATTCATTTGGGTCATTTTATAATAAGTTTAGATATATAAAATTTTATTGAACTTTTTACCGTCTTTTACCCACCTTCTAGGAGCATTTTCAAATTTGCATAAAACATAATTTTACCACTTCTATGATTTGAATTTCAAAACTCTGAGACACACGGTTGACATCATGAAGTAAAATTTGGTTCAATAATATACAAATAATTTTTTTGAATAGTAACTTTTGACTAATATTTACCACGGTTAAAAGTAAATAGGGTAATTAAGGATTAAAAATGATATTATAATTACCCTAAAACATGTCCTAATTATATTGGATAAGTGTAATTAGACTAAAAACAACATTAGGAATAAAATATGATCCTATTTGGTCCACTTGGATTAGATTAGAACATTTATTATTATTTTATTTAAAGAATAGTTAAAAGAGTTAAATTCAAAGTTTAATAACTAAACCTTTTTTAATATTGGGTTACACACAATATAAATTAGATTATAAGTATTCATTAGAAATATAAAAATATTTCCTACGTAATGGTATTTTATTTATAATTTTTAGATATTAAATAATTTAATTTATTTATGACACAATGATGATGCAATAATTACCTTAATAATGAAATATTATTATAATTGATATTATAAATATCCAAATAAATGTAAATTGAGACATAGAATTAATGACACTAATTTTATAGGTTAATATGACTTGTTAGGGTTTATTAAATAAATTTTATTCGAAGTGATAAAATTTTTATGGCTTTCAAAAAAATCAAATACTAAATAGTGTCAAAATTGATATAATTGAGTTTTTAAAAAAAATACTATATTGTTTATTGATATAATATTCTTAAAAATCTAAGATTCAGAAAAAGGACTTATATAAGGTTATATATATTAATACTGAACCACTTGGGGGTTTTTTGGATTGTTATATTATGTTTATTAACCATATAATATAAAAATACAAAGAGACATGGTAAATGTCAAACTATTTAACTAAGAGATAAATCTAAAATATTAGGTTAATATTGTGAGGAAAACTTGTATAAAACCTATTGGTTGAGTTCTTTTCGACCCATATCCACCTTATCCTCGAAATAAATCATTTTTTATCCATTAGAAACCGAAAATGATTTTATTATAAAATAATATTTCAAAATTTTCCTAAAGTGACCCTCACCTCTCTTATAAAAAGGTACTTACCCTTCTCTTAATTTCACACCTACAAAGCCATTTTTATCAGCCAAACCCTACCCAAATATCCTCTAAACTATCCTCCCTTAAACCTATAGGCCTTAATTTGATCATAAATCCATCCTAAGGATCCTTTTTTATCAATTCAAAAGGAAACACCCGAAGAAGAGGTAATAATTTCACCACCCTCTTTTAAGTTCTTTTCTTCTTCTACTTCCTCTTTATTTGTTGTTTCCATACCAAAATAATAACTCTAGTAACTTCTACATACTTTTATGTTATTATAAATATGGTACAACCATATTTTTCATTCTATCCATCCTATAAATGGCAAAGTCACCATACGTGCGTACGTACGAATTACCGTCTCCACGAACGTGATGAGATTCATTCCCCATCGTAATCATTCATGAATAATTTTCATTTTATGATTAAAAATAATTTTTATGAACATAGTATCATTCAGTATATGAATAAAATATATCATATCCATAACAAAAATGTCTTATGTAACCAATCATATAAAGGAAAAGTAATCAGTTAACACCTGAAACGATGATACTAAAGAAATATTATTAACAAAGAAATATTATAGAATCATATATAATATCATATTTATGTATATTGTTATTTTATAATTTAATAACAATGTTTTAACTATTATTCAAGAGGTTAACATACCATCGACTAAATAAAAGTACATGTTAAGGGTTAATTCTACAATCTCTTTACTTATCATAGGTTTTTAATACGTAAGTATCTACTGAGACCTCTTTATCATCCACATCCGTGTTTTCTTAAAAATGTAATTCAAAAAACTTTTACTATTTAATAGACTATGGATGAAAGTCATTTATACCCTTATTTGACCACATATGTTTTGAAATTAATATTTTCGTCATTTTCCAAACAGTGTACTTTATGAACTTCTCGATAAAATTAAGGTAAGAATGTCTTTTTTTAACTTATACGGTAGGTGTAGCTATTTTCCACCGTTAAAACATCGTTGAAGATTCCCATACAAGTTATAAGAGTATTTTCAAAATAAAAGTTTTCTTTTATAATTATATGGATTTTAAATGATTTCAAAATAGAAATAGATATTTATCTAAAAAAATTGATTTCATCTATGTCAACATCCTTTGAGGGATTTTAAGCTTGTTTGAAGTTGATTTGTTATGATACAAATATTCCATATTGTATTGAGGTTTTGTGATATGTTTGACTATGGATGCATTATTTTTACACCATTCATTATTTACGGATAAAGTACTGACATTTCATATGGTATTATACAAATGAATATGTTATGTTTAAACCTTTTCATATGAGGAATGAATTGGACATAATAAGTGACGGGTGGAGCCCGCTATAGCTCCCCAATGCATCGGTAGGTCTCATGAGACAAACTAGTGTCTTGGAACAAGTCCTTGACAAAATATTATTTGCAGTCTTGGCACAAGGCCTTGACTATGTGGTTATGAAGTCTGACATTATGAATTCCAACATTATGAAATTGGCTATTAATATTCCATGTGATTATTAAACTAGTAGAATATCCATGTGAATAATTAAATGGAATTATTTGATTTATCTTTTCCATATTATGATAAAGTTTATAATTTAAAAGTCTTGTGTTTTATTCTTATACATTTTCTTAAAATTTTATGCTTATTCTTGAAAGTTTCTGCTATATTGTTATCCAAACTGAGCGTCTGAGCTCACCCCTTTTTATGTTTTATTTTTTCCAGGATGCGAAGAAGTATATTATAACTGACCTACAGGGATAGTCTAAGGAATGAATTTGGTCAATGTAGAAAATTTTGTTGTTGTTTTTCAATTTATAATGTAATTTAAATCTTACAAATTTATCTAGTACATCCAAGGCTACTAAACTGGTCGGTCTTTTGGGATTTTGATCCCTTGTGATAATGCCAACGTAATGTAATAAGGAATCGACTCTAGGTAACTGGGGTCGGGGAATTACAGTTGGTATCAGAGGAAGTTTATTACAAACATTGGAAACTAGATTTAGATAAACTCTGATTAGATCACATTACCCTAAGATAGACTTTGAGAATTGGTATAAAAGAACTTCCTAGAATTTTGGTAATGTATAGATTTTGTGTATTTTCCAAGAAATACATACCTGTATAGATACGAGAAGGTAGAGGAAACTCTGTCATAGATATACCTAGGAGGGAAAACTCCAACAAGGAGTTTCAGGCTTGACCCGGGGTATCCTGGTACACGACAACGGGCCTTGTTGTACTCTTGGTTATGACTCTATTGGGGGATATGCTTAGGATAATTCACATTTTCTTTACAAACCATTATTAAGGATTTATGATTATATACCTCCTCAATGAATTTTTTTTATGATTATAGATTATATCCATAAATTTTTTAGTTTATGATAAGTGTTTTACAAGTTTGAAATTATGTATTGTGATTCATAAACTAATCTAGTGTATGCCATTGTTTAGAAATGGAGCCTAGTAGAAGGAATGGAAACTATATCAATGAATGTAATCCATGTAGGTATTTCCCTCCTACTCAAGATAATTATATTGGTCCTGGTGATGCAACTGGTGCTGATCATCTTATTACCATACTGGGATAACTCACTCAGGTTATGAATAATAACCTTACTCGTATAGAGCACCCTGATCCACAACACCGAGGATCAATGTTAGACCGCTTCATAAGAAAACAAACACCAACCATCAATTGGAGTACAAATCCATTTGTAGCTGAGTAATGGATAAGATTCTTAGAGAAAATATTTCCTTCTTTGGGGAGTAGTGAAAGTGAAAAAGTTGTCATGGCATTTTATCACCTCACGGGGGATGCAGATCAATGGTAGTCTTTAATTCAAAACACAAAGGAATATAAAGAAATATCAAACATGGAATGGATGGATTTTAAATAAATTTTCATAGAAAAATACTTTCATCGTAACCATCGAGCAGATATGGAAAGACAATTTCTGATTTTGAGGCAAAAGAAGGATGAGAATGTCGTAAAGTATGAGGCTAACTTTACAAGGTTAGCAAGGCATGCAACAGATTATATACATAACGGAAGGAGTAAGATTGATCGATTCTTTGATGGGTTAAAACCATTTATCCATCGAGCATTAGTCTCATAATCCTTCTTATCATATGAAGATATTATCTCATTCGCTATCAAGATAGAAAAGGAATTCTCTAAGTCTGATGACATCAAAGCAAAGAAAGAGAATAAGAGATCTGTTGATCACTCTGGAAATGAAAATAAGGGGAGGAAGGGAAATTTTGGATATCCATCCTATGGTAAATGTGGGAAGAAACACACTGGTACTTGCCTGAAGGGAATGGGAGTCTGTTACAAGTGTGGTGAAAAAGGACACCAAGCTCATGATTGCAAGGGAAATAAAGAGGATGTCAATGTTGAATACTACAATTGTAGAGAAAAGGGACATTATGAAAATGAATGTTCTATGCACCAAGGCTACTTCATAAAATGCCAAGGGAGCAAGGTCAAGCTTATGTGATCACTACTACTGAGGTTGAAGCTCCGAAAGACGTAGTGGCGGGTAATTTAATGGTTTCCTCAAGTTTAGCCAATGCTTTATTTGATTATGGGTCAGCACATTATTTCATATCTTCTGAGTTTGCTAATAAAATTTGATATTTTCAATTTGATTTAACAAGGGAGTTGTCAGTAAAAACTTCTAAGGAAAGTATCATCGCAACAAAGTTTTGTGAATTAGTTCCCATTGGGGCATATAAATGTTCTTTATTTATTGATCTCATTGTCATACCCATGATTGAATTTTAAATAATCCTTGGAATGGATTGGATTTCAGAATATAATGTGAAAATTTATTTTAATAAGGAGGAGGTTACAATTTTCGATGATGATAAGGAGTACCTTATATTTAGAGCAGAAACATCACCACCTGATTCTTATCTAGATCCACCCCCAGTAGCTCTACTAAATTCAATTATTGGGGAGGAAGATAATGAAATAATTATGGGTGAGTAAAAGAATTTTTTAATATAGTACATACCTATTGTGCAAGAATATGTTGATGTGTTTCTAGAGGATTTACCTGGAGATCCTCCAGAATGATAAATTGAGTTTTCCATTGATTTAATTCCTGGTACAAGGCCAATATCGAAGACCCCTTGTAGAATGGCCAATGTGGAATTAGTGGAACTAAAGAAATAACTGGAGTAATTGAGTAATAAGGTATTTATTCATATTAACATAGACTATTAGGATTGATTATTTAATAATTATTTGTTGTGGAAAGATAGAATTCAGGCAGGGGAGCCTTGGATGGATAGGGTTGATCGGGTGTTTTCCTATGATTATTCACAAAACATATTATCTCAATATTCATGTTCGATGATAGAAAAATCATTGAATATCATAACAAATATCTCTTGGCATTTGAAATTTTTATTTGTATCATCATTTAGATATTCTTAGCATGATAATAATCATCTGAGATGTTTGAGGAAGATTTTTTTATGGATAAATGTTCAATGAAGACTTTTTGATTCCATGAGGGCTCAAAAAATGTGTCTAGGAAGGCTCTAGACTCATTTATATAACATTTTTTCTTTTCTTGTCATAGATTTCAGTGTTATTTGCACGATTGTTTTTGGAATCCTAGCCTCTGACATAGAGGGATGATGTAAGTCCTATGGTTTTCAGGGTGACACAGGGTTTCTTTTCATCATAAGGAGTTTTCAAGGTTTCTTTCAAGATGAATTTTTTTTTGTTTATTCTTTCTATATGGTATCAGATCCAACAAACCTTAGAAGTATCCCTCCCTCTAGTGTTGTTTCTCTTCGATGCCACATTTTCTCTCTAATGCTTTTCATATATGTTTCCACACAATTATCTTACACAATATTTGAAGATATTGTGTTGTATTTATATGACCATTTTAATGCATCCTTTTCCAAAAAAACTTTTATATACATCCTATTTTGTAATACCCCACAATTTTATATGTATTTCCTTTGAAATAAAACTTGAAGTGTTTGATACCTTGCCTTACACGCAACCCCTAGTTTATATGAACTGTGATATAGTAAATCGTTATAACCTATCACTTAAATTGTAAAGTATGAATAGTAATAACAAATTTAGGAAAAATATGTATAAAGTTTTTTATTAATGAAAATTTATTGATTAATTCATAATAAATAAGTACTCAATTTTTAATAAAGTCATTTTATGCTTCAAAAATATGTTTTCTTAAAAACAGGTTTTTATCACATTTTTTACACTCGAGATTTATAATTAATTTATAAAATTTAAAAAAAATTATTTTAGGAAATGAATATAATTTTTAAAATAATCACGTAAATATTAACTTGGGGTGAATTTTTAGGATTCTTCTAAAAATATCTATTTTTCAATAAATAATGAAAAATACTAATTTTTGTAAAAACTATTATTTATTTTCAAGTAAATGTACCATTTTTTTGAATTTGATCTCAAATTAACCTAATTATACTTAAATTATAAATAATATAATTAATTACATAGTAATAATTGTTATACTTTATTTTGGTATAAGTTAATTTTTGGGCTTAAAACACATTTTTCGAAAAAACTATTTTTATGTGCGGAATGTGTTTTTTTCATAATAAATTAATTTAACCAGTATTTATTAATGGTTTTAATAAAATTTATAGATTATATATTCAATATAATATTTTAACATTCATTTTAGGTTTTTACATGGAAAGGAATGGAAGTAAATTAAGTTTTATGCTTAAAAATTCATTTTTCAAAAACGAGTTTTCGTTGTGGTTTGTGCGCTTAATTAAAATTAAAAACTAAAACTTATAGAAATTGAATATGGTAAAATGTATTCCATGTTTTTAATCAGTATAATTAATATAATATACTAGGGAAAACTTAATTTTTGTTTATAGTGAATAGTAAAAACAGTAAAATTTTGTTACCACAATTAAAGTTAAAATGGGTTTACTAGGGGGGTTAAACCATGAGATAAGGGTAGTATTGCCCCACACACCTGTAAAATTATTATTAGTTGAAGATATTTCAACCTTATATTATCCTAAATTCAAATCCCTGTTCATTTGGACCCACTTTCCCATGAAAGTGACCTTAAATCATTGAAATCTTTATGAAATTTCATGTGCGTCTCTCCCCTCATTTATAAATGGGAACCTCTTCTCCTACACCATTTGAGATTTCTAGCTTAGAATATTCCTTCTTAAAAACATTCATAGAATCCTTCCCTTCATTATATATCTTTTTTTTCTCCTAATAACAATCCTCTGAGGCTTAATGAGTAAGTCAAAGGGGGTCTCTCAAAGAAGAGGTATAAATCTTAAACAAGATCTTTCAATTTTATTTCATCTTTTACTTCCTCTAAACATGTTATATCCATCAAAACATGATTAATACAGTATCATAAATATTCTGAGATGTTATTATGATGTTTTCACAACCATTTACCACCTCTTTTAAATCCAATGGGAGATGAAATTATCACTCATGTATATGTGTGGACTACCGCCTCCATGTAGCGATATGACTCATTTTATACCATCATCATTCATGGTTGGATATTATAATAAATTTAATGTATATATATGATATTTATATTATAATAATAATTCTTTAAATATGAATTCATATTTACATTTCTTTCATTTCATCCATCGGAAAATGGAAATGCCACTCATGCGTACATACAGACTACCGTCTCCATGTAGTGATGTAATTCATTTTTCATCACTATTTTATATGAAGTGATAAATATGTATATAATTAATATATATTATATTTATATCATGATTAAAATTTTGGATATGAAGTAACCACAATCAATGTGAAATGACCATAACCTCTAAACTAAAACATACATGAAAAATGAAGAAGTTAACACCCAAAATGATAATGATAATGAAAGATTGTTAATAAACGGGTGATAATATATTGTAAGTAAACCATGTATGGTATTATAGGTATTATTATGGTTATGGTATAGAAGTTTGATAAATTTAAATTTATTATACTATAGGTTTGAGTCATTATGAATTAAGGTGTACTTGATGTAAGGGTTGTATGTTACAATCTCATTTTTACCGAGATTGTTTATGATTAAATATTTTGATGATGAAATTATATGATATATCACTCCCATGTATTATTTATTTTATTCTATGGTTATTTTTTTAGATTTCATTTTTTCTTTCATTTTACTCTCTTTAAGTGCTCAAGATACCAAAATAATGTTTTTAAGGAAAATCGACCATGTTTTCTTCTTTGATCGGGAATATTTTCTTTCATGTCCACATTTTCTTTAAAATGTTTTCAAGAATGTTTTTACTATTCTATAAAGATTTATTAAAGTAATTTTTACCCATGTTTAACTTTATATAATTTTTTTAAAGTAATCTTGTTGTAGTTTTTCAAACAAGGTGCTTCTGACTTTTTACTAACAATGTAGAATGAATTTTCTTTTAACATATACCATTTGAACGACTTTCTCTACTATCATGAATAATATTTTCTTTTAATCTTCCTTTATAAGTTTCCTTGTTTCTTTGAAAATAAATGTTTTCCTTGGTATTTTTGAATTTTTTAGATTCTAAATAAGTGATTTCAAATAAAAATAGGATTTTACTCAATAAATGTTTTAGTGGTCTTTTAAAGGTATTTTTATCTATAACAACATCCTTTGATGTTTCTTATGGTTTACTAAGGATATTATCTGATTTTACCAGCTATATTATTTATCTAAATGGTTTATGATTATGATTATAAAATGTTTGTGAAACTCATATCCTTTCTATGGGTTATGATTTGATGATATGATGAATGTTTTAAGATCTTGTGGCACACATATGTATGGTTTTCATTATGTGATCAATGGGTCCAAAATTATATAACTCTCTAATCCATTGGGTAAATAAGGATATCTCTTAAGATAATAAGGACTGGAATGGGGAGTAAACTCAATTCAGTAAGGGACTTTGTCCAATAAGAACCTTGACCAAGGAAATGGTGGAATGAGTGAACCCAATCTACTATGATAGTCTTGACAGTGAACCTTTACCAATGAAATGATTTTATATGATTATGTGTACAAAAAAAACTTATGTCTTATTATTATGATATGTTCTCATGGACCCTGATTGATTGTTGATTATTCTGCACACTTATGTCATAGGTCTTTTGATTGAAAAAACTTTATTCCATGATTCATGTTTAAGATATATGAATTGTTGGGTATGATTTTCTATTGTTAATATCATATTATCATACCCTTATGCTTATCTTATGTTCACTTATGATCATTTATTGATATCACTTATGTTTACCCTTATTGAGAATCCGATCTCACCATTTCTTATGTTTACCTTCTCCAGGTAATAAAGAATGGTTTTAAGTAAGTTATGTACAAAAACGGTTCTAGTTGTGAAGAAATAAATGAGAAATAATGTAGATATTTTATGTATCAGTAGTTTACGTATCCATGTTTCCAAATACACTAAACCTCTATGGTCATTAAGTGTATATTATTCTAAAATGTATTTAATATTCATTTAAAATGATGTAATATTTATGTATGAATTTTTGGCTCGCTATATTTTCCATAAATCATTATCCAAACAAAAAAAATAAAACCTATTTGGAAACATTTTTTGAATTATGATAAGATCATGACATCAATCTAACTAGTATAAGAACATTTTTTGCAACCGTTTTGGCATCGTCTTCATTGGATCTTTTTCTGTAATGAAGTTTATCATCCCCAGTTCCAATGTATTAAATTATTGTAATGATATGGGTTATTCTATATTTTGAAATAGAGTTTAAAAATAATTAAATAATTAGGGTATGGATCTATCTAAGATCAATCTATTTGAATGGGTCTATCATATTTTTTTTCTCTTTAGTTTGAATTTTTTATTTTCTATTTATCTCAAGTTTTTCATCTCTTTATCCAACTCTATAAATAGAGTTTTGAAACTATTCAAGTGGCATGATTTCTAGGCCTAATATTTTAAAAGATTATTAATATTTTATATGAGTGTTTGGTTGTAGATTGTTGGGTAATGTTTTCCATGTTTGGTATATTCTTGAGGTAAGAGGGTTTCAAACGAGAAGGTCTTGGAGACTTGCTCATCACAACCATGCCTCTATTTTAACTTTTGATGTTGTCCATAGCGTTATTCTTCAGTACGAGTTCTTCATTGGATTCGATCACCTCTAACTTCATTTTTTATCTAGTTCATACTCCCCATGCTCCTTCCTATATTTCATTTCTCTATTTTTTTATCTATGTTTTAGTCTTCTAGGTTTGGAACTACTGAGGTATGTGCTAAGAGGTGGCTTATGTTCTAGTTCTTTTCAATCGGCGTATTTGGAGGTCCCGATGAGGATACATCTTTGTTGGTGATGACGAGACAACCAACGATGATGGGAAATGATGTGATTGAGATAGTTATCTGATAGGTGGCATGGAGCTTAAGGAATCATGTTGTTCTAGGTCATGCATGGAGGTTGAGGTACTGGTGTTTCTCTGGAATCAACCCATGTCTCCCCTACTCATATTTTCCATGGTTTGTTGCATGGGGGGTTTGAATTTTTAATTTTTAATTTTCTTTTCTACATTTTGGTTTTTTTAACCTCAATTTTCTGGTTTTAGTCTATCATGAACTCTTTTAAGTGCTATCAAATGCAACCAAATCCATTAGTTCCCTTTTTTAGTGGGTAGTGTTTCTTGAACTTTTTTGATATCACTTATTTTATATCACTTATAACTTAGATAATTGTTTCCATATTGGTTTTTGAAAAAAAAAAATCAATATCACTTAACTATATGAAAACTCTCACACAACACTGGTCATAAAGGCATTTTTCTATCAATTTTTAAGGCATTTTTTATAATAAATATCATTGATATCTTTTATCAGTTTCTTATATCTAGTTTGAATTTTTTGATTCGTATATTTCCCAATGAATGAATTGTGTTTTCAAGGTACAAAATGCATAAATGATATTTCATTATGTGGGTAATGAATACAAAAAATACAATGTATATGGGATTCAAGTTCTCGACAAGATAACAATCGGTGTACTGCATCTCTATTTACCTTCTAAAAAGAAAACATGAAACAAACCATCAAAATCATCATTTTCAAAACCATTACTACCAAACACAATATAGTAAGACAAACCATGAAAATCATCATTTACAAAATAATTACTACCAAACACAATATAGTAAGACAAAAATGTGCATCAATTTGGTTTTCTTCACTCATTTTTGGTTGTCAAATGGACTCAACACAAGAGTAAATTTTTATTAAGGGCCCAAGCCCAGTCCACGAAAACTAGCCCAATGGCCCAATCAAGGTCATTCCAACTCAGATCCAAACCTATTTAATTAAATTAATATTTAAATATTTGTTTTAATTTAATATTTTCAAAAAATATTATATTAAAAAAATAGGATTTTTGGCAATGTTGCGAGACAATCCAAAAAAACAAACAAGGAGCCATTGACTTATAATGCAGATTATGATTCATATAGATAAATTGTACTTGATTATGAAAATGGAAAGAAAAAGTTGATGAAAAGTTCAATATGATATCACTTTAAAACTAAAAGGTGGAAAATAAATAACATGGGTATTTACATGATTTAGCCTGATTTGGATCAACATGCACAAAAGTAAAGAAAACAACCATAAAACAAGAGACTTAGAATCAATAAAAGACCAGAAAATCTATTCTAGGAAACAGATCATGCTAAACGAGGTGGTGATAATCAAAAATCATCTCGGGGAATTGGTTTCCTTCCTTTGTGGATGAAAACACACTACACAACCAAATCATTAAGTATACAAGAATATAGTGAATGAAACCAAGAAACAAAAACATACTTGCTTATAGTCTCAGACCTCAATACTAAGACTTGGTTATGGTTAAAGAAGATGGAACTGATGCCTATGATGTGACTTTATGTGATATGGATTGTCCTGCCCTAAAGATCAAATGTGTCTCCTTTGATCTCCACTAGGATACTACTCTGGGCTCAAGCAGTGAGGATCGGTGAATCAAACTCATAAGGAACAACAATAGGATCTCAGATGAAACAACATTTTCAGCATTCCCTCTTATAAACTCACTCAGTGAATCAGGCTCTACCTCTGGAATTCTCTCTTGGAAAATCTCTCATCAAAAAATTAAACCCCAACTGAATGCCTCCTTCAAACAAAGGGATGGGAAATTATGGCAGGCAGGAAAAGCGACGGAATGTTAGGTGGTGATGATGAGTGTGGAAACATAGATGATCAAATAGGTAGTTCCATTTCATTAGTGAGGTCACAACTGTACAGACACATGGCCACATTTGATAGGGCATGAAGGCTTAAACACAGATCGATTGAAATTGTGAGGGGAAAAATATAGCTGAACAAACACATGGAGGTAGGCACAAATCCATTTGAGCAAGACGATCAATGTCTATAAGAGTCCCCGTGAATATCAAGCATGGATCCAATAGTAAACATGCCTCAAACTCAAAATCCCAAAGAAAATATGGGATATCTCCTTGTTGTTAGTGTGATATTCATTTTTTGGTGGAGGAAATTAAGACCACCATGAGTGAAAATTTTCTAGACTTATTTATAATGATTGGATGGGTGATGGAGTGATAATGGATAGAATCAGTTCACTAAATTTTCAAACGAATGACAACTGAAGGGTGAAGTGGGATCGAACACCAGAGTTTCAAATCACTAGTAGATACACCGGAAATCATATCTAGTGATATCGTCAAAAGGGGAATAGTGTACCAACATATCCAGTTGAGGCAGTGGGAATGGGAACTCCTCTATAATGTAGGGTTCAATCACATCAATGTGAAACTATACAAGTGAGTTAAGTGAAAATATTAACATTGTAATCGTCTCTTTCTTCCTTGAGTAGTATTCCCTCATGGATTAGAGCATAAAAATGAACAACACAAACCTTTTTGTTCTTATGTCATTGTTTTATTTTGATCATTACATCTATTAGTTATTTTCTACATCATCCAGTGGTTTTACATTGTGGTTTAGTGGATTGGGTGGGGTTTTCTTCCAAGCTCTGGATTTCATAGTGTGGGGTTCATTCTGGATATTTTTCTTCCACCCATGAACTTATAGTGGAGTTTCTTCTAGTGGTTTTACTGGAAGGTGTTCATAGACCCAACAAATAGTATCATAGCTCAATATTAGATTATTCATCATGTTAATGTCGAAAGGAAGATCTTTTTATGATCATATAAATGATTTCAATGTCATTCAAAGTCAGCTGGAGTTAGTGAAGGTAGACTTTGGAGACCTGGTTAGAGAATTTTTGTTTCTCTCTTCGCTCTCAGAGTCTTGGTATGTGATGGTGACTGTTGTGAGTAATTCTAGAGGAAAGGTGGACTTGAAGTTCATGGATTTCCATGACCAGATCTTGAACAGGGAGATTCATCAGAAGTATATTCATGTAACTTCCAGTAACTCATACAACAAAGAGTAAAGAGGGTGTACTGTTGGAGGGAAAATTCATCGAAAGGGAAAAGGAAGGGAAATTTGAAACAATAGTAGCTCAGCAGATGATGCTCCTTATTCTAGCATTGTGGGAGGAAAGTCCACCTCAAGAAATATTACAGTGAAAAAGTTAGAAATCTGGAAAATATTCCCCCGAAAGTGGATCTATGAATCTTTCAATGGAAGATAGGAGTGGGTTGATTCTAAGTACCATCGGTATGTTGAGGTCTTGGGTGATATACTCTGAATCTTCATTACATATTATATCTGAGAGAGGAAGCATGAAGAAATATACCTTTGGTAGGTATGGGAAATTTCATCTTGTAAATGACAACACTCTCAGGATAGTGGGGGAATGTGATGTTTCAATCCATAAAATGAATGAAAGGATGCTGGAGTTAAAAGATGTGTGGCATATTTCAGGCTTATGAAAGAATCTTATTTTTTTAGGCAACTCGATGATACAAGTTTCTATACAACATTCTAAAATGGTGCATGGATGATTTCATACAGAGTCATAGTCATCAGATGAGGAGTGAAGGGAAGGATTCTCTACCTCACGGGTTCACTGGAAGGTTTATTTCACTTCAGAGAGTTAACTTATGTTAAGTTATGGAATGAACACCTTGGTTATCTCAATGATAAGGGGATAAAAATCCTTATTTCTAAAGTATTTTTGGAGACCAGAAGCATGAATTATGAAACGTGAAAGGACTACATCTTTGGAAATTATTTGAAGGTATCTTTATGAAGGTAAGGGAAAACACCAAAGTATCAAAAATTGTAGTTGGTTCAAATGAATGTTTGGGGACCAGAACCAGTGCATTTTCATAGAGGGTCACTATTTTATATGACATTCATCGATGAATATACATGTAAAGTGTGAGATTATTTTCTAAAGAACAAATATGAGGTTTTCAATACTTTCTTTAGATGGAGGAATATGTTGGAGAAAGATACTGGATGTAAATTAAAGTGCTTATGATTAGATAATTGTAGAGAGTACGAAAGCAAGGAATTCTAAAGTTTTTTCTGGTGGAAGGGGATTCAATTTGAGAAGATTTTTCTAGGGATTCCAAAACACAATGAAGTTTTAGAGATGATGAATATGACTTTGGAAGATGATGAAAAAGTATATTAATTAATGTGAGGTTCCCCAAGGTGTTTTGAGAAGAAGCTGTGAATTTCACTGCATACTTAATCAACCGGAGTCCATCATCACCTATCATATATAAAATTCTAGAAATCCGTTAGTTTAGAAGGAATTTTGATTTCAACCAACTCAATATTTTTTGAGAGCTCACCTATATCCAGGTTGATGCTAAAGATTGAGAAAATCTAGAGGCCAAGTCTCGTACATGTTACTTTGTTGGCTATAGCGATGAAGAGTTCGGTTTTCAACTCTGGGACAATGACTCAGAACGTCATTAGAAGTTGAAATGTGATCTTCAATGAAGTGATTATATAGAAGGATCAAAACCAAGAAAGAAATTATGATAGAATCAAAGTATCATTAGAATTTTAGGTTTAGTTGGATGGACCACCATAAGTTGTTTAAGTTTCAGTGAATCTAGTGACCACGTTAGGTTCAAAAGCAATAAAATGTCCAGTAAAGTTATCAGAAAATACAAGTTAAATTATGATAGTGCTACCTAGGACAAATTTACCAGAGAGTTAAAGGAATTCTGAAGCTCAAGCACTGAAAGTTTATACACCATAAGTTATAGTACCAGAAGGATCTCGGGCATAGGGGCAGGTGTGGAGATCTACTAAGGAGAGATAGTCAGTGAGAAGGTATGGAAATACTTTGCATTATTTACTTTTAACAGACGATAGAGATCCTAAGATCCCAAGGGAGTCAAGTATTTTGAAAGACTGTAAACAGTGGGAGTTTTCCATGAGGTATGAACTTGATTCCCTCTATGTGTCTGTAAAATGGGAGTGTTGGAGAGACATACTGGGAAGAAGGTTCTTCAAAACAAATGGGTTTATCAGTTGAAGTAATAGACAAGTGGTAAAAGGAAGTACAAGATCGGGTTAGTCGTGAAGGGATTTAAACAAATAGAAGGTGTGGATTTCTCAGATATTTTTTTCATCAATATTTAAGGACAAAACTATTAGAATGGTGTTGATTTTGGTTGCATTAAAATGAATTCATATGGAACAGTTTTACATGAAGGCAAATTTTCATTATGGAAACTTAGATGAAGAAATTGTCATATATAATTTGGTTGGTTTCAAAGATCAATGAAACTAGGGACTTGTGTGTAAGCTCAAACGTAGCCTTTACGGGCTAAAGCAAGCACCAAGGTGTTGGAAAAAGAAGTTTAATAACTTCATAGAGTAGTAGAAGTTCATTGGGAGAAATGTTAACCATTGTTGTTACCAAAAGGAGTTTCTTGATGGGATTTTTTTTATCATACTTCTTGTCATCAATGAAATGTTGATTGTAGGTGCAATGAAGGAAAGAATCAATGAATTGAAGGTTTGTTTGGAAGTTTTGAGATAAAGTACCCCAATCTAGAAAAGTGGATTTTAGGGATGAGGATCACGAGGAACCTGATTTATCATACATTGAACCTGAATCAATAAGATTACATCTAACAGATATTGGAGTTATTCAGAATGTTAGAGGAAAATCCAGTTTCCACACCCCTAGATAGACACTTTAAAATTAGTAAGGAGAATTCACCATGAATGGAATATGGTATCGAGTTCATGGAGAAAGTTTCAGATGCATAAGTTGTCGAAAGTTTGATGTACACCAGAGTGTGTGCTCATCTGGAAATTGTGAAAGTAGTGGGAGTTTCCAGCAGGTTTAAGTTGAAAAATAGAAGAGATGACTATGTGGTTATTAAGTGGATTCTCTGATATTTGAAGTGTTATAGAAGCTTATCACTTTTCTTCTGGATAGATGAGTCTTTGTAGGGTTTTTTAAACTCGGGCTTTGGTTGAGATTCAGACACATAAAAGAGAACCTCCGGTTATGTGTTTACTTTTGGTGGAACAATAAGGAATTGGATGTTGAAGCTTTAGTTAGTGATTTAACTCTAGAAAATGGAAGTAAAGTATATCACTTTGACAGAAGCAGGGAAGGGTGTGGTGTGACTAAAAGGATTTCCAGTGGATCTCAAAAGGCAACTGGAAGTTGGTATGTTTTTGTGACTCACAAAGTGAAATTCATTTGGCTAGAAATTTGAGGTTTCATTCTTGAAAAAATCACATTCAGTTGAAGTAACACTTTATCTGGAAGCTATTGGAGGACAGAGTGTTAGACCTATGGAAGATCAAAAGCATTTTTAATCCATAAAACATGTTGAAAAAGGTGGTTTCCAAGGAAATTCCAGGCGATGTTGCGCCTCAGTTGGAATTGGGTGACTGATTACTACGGTTAGAGAACCATGAAGCTAACTTAAAAAATTCAAGGAGGAAATATGTATAAGTTAGTGAAAGAATTAATCATATTGGAACCTTCAAATGAATATCAAGTGGGTGATTATTGGGAGTGTGATCTTCATTTTATGGTGGAGGAAATTAAGACCACCAGGAGTGAAATTTCAGTGAACTTATTTCTGATGACTACATGGGAGATGGAGCGACAATGACTGACATCAGTCCACTGAATGTTTAGACGGATAACAGTCGAAGGTTGTAGTGGGATAGAACATCGAAGATTAAAATCACCAATAGATACACTTGAATGTATATCTAACAATATCATCAAAAGGGAAATAGTGTATCAGGTTAGCCAGTTTAGGTGACGGGTGTAAGAACCCGGATCTTCGTTTCAGGTATGCTTTCCTTTTTTTGGAGTTTTTGAGAAAAAAATAAAGTTTCTGGAAATTTTTTAAGTACACGCCGTGTACTTTCTGAGTACACATTGTGTGATCTTTTCCCGCCCGAAGCTGTGTACTAGCCGTGTCCGGGCCACACACACGGTGTGTAGGGGTGATGTGGAGGCCGATTTTGGCGGAGTACGGAAAGACCTAGTACACGTCGTGTACTCTAAAAGTACATTCCATGTACTTTATTTTTTTCATTAAACGGACCGATGTCGCACCTAATTAACGAAAAGGTCTTCTTCTCCAGATTCTTCATCCAAGAGCACCGGGAATCCATGGATCTTCGACAAGCCACCGTTTCTCTATCCGTTCTTTGATTCGAGCATGGTCAATTGCGTTGGAATCGCAGTGGTGGGTTCTTCCTTCTGCTTGAGCCTTGTTTTCCAATTCCTCCTCCTTCTCAAGATATCGTGGGTTGAGATTTTTGGGATTTTTCTCAGATCTATGAAGTTTGGGGGAGAATCAGTCATCATGGTTCAAGTATATCAATCTCCTAGGATCGAGGCAGGTGGTTTGTGCCTTACTGTTCAAAGTCCTTGAGTTTTATGTGAAAATTTCACCAATACCCGTGAACAGGGTATTGGGTGTTTACCTTTTTGCCCTTGTTGTTTTCCTGCCTTGCTTGTATGCTTGTGTAGAGGTAAAGTAATCATGTAAGAGGATATTTTGTTGTGATTGGATGTTTTTCCCGTGCTTTGTTCTGTTTACGACCTTCGGGTTTCATTTGCCTTTGGCTGTTACACTAGTTTACATGCCTTGTGTCTATAGGATGGAGTGTTTTTGTATAACATGCTTGTTTCCCTGTAGACTGTTAGCCAAGTAGCTCTATAGGTGTACTTTGGTTATCCAAGTAGCTCTATAGGTGTACTCTGGCCTTATATCATGATTATGCACTTACCGGCATGGGAATGAGATAACCTGGTGCTATAGACTATAAGGGATAGACCGAGTGAGCTTCCCAATGAGTCTTAGACATTATAGACTACAGGAGGGTAGACCGAGAGAGCTTCCTCAGAGAGTCTTGGACATTATACTACAGGGGATGGACCGAGTGAGCTCCCAGAGAGTCTTGTATTATTATATACTGCAGGGGGTAGACCGAGTGCGCTTCCTCAGAGAGTCTTACCTTGTTTGTTTCCTCTTTAAGAACCTTCCCAGGCTAGAGGAGGAATTGACCGAGAGAGCTTCCTCAGAGAGTTTGTGGTATACATAAGGCTATAGGAGTAATTGACCGAGATAGCTTCCTCAAGAGTCTCTAGACCTTGGGGCTAAGAGGGTTAGACCACATGATCTTCCTCAGAGAGTCCTTGACTACCCTAGACTATAAGGGGAATTGACCGAGTGTGCTTCCCCAGAGAGTCTCATAAATTCGTATGACCAAACCAGAGGGGTTAGGATGAGTGCATTGCCCAGTGGGTTGTGGTACTTCTTGGATAGGACCAGAGGGGGATGGCTGTGAGTACTTCCCAGAGGGTTTCCTTCTTGTTAGCTGTTTGCTTCACTATTGTTTTTGGTTGTGGATTGATTACTGTTGTGTATCATCCTGCTTTATTGCTTACTGTTTACTGCCTACTACTTTGTTGTTGTTGTTTACTGCTTATTGAAATTTTACCTTCCATATACTCACTGAATGTTAGGCACATATCTTCTGGTGGTTTCCTACTGGGATTTTATCTCACACACTGTTTGGGACATGCTTTTGTGCCCAAGAAGACTATGTTGTTGCAGGTATAGATAAGGGAAAGCGCCCTTCTACTTCTGGTACTTGATTTCTTGGAGCAGGAGAGCATGGGACCAAGCTTTGGTTTGCGATGCTGAGGAGCTGTTTACTTTTATTTTTTACTTGTTTTGTACTGTGGTGTTTCAGCATTGTGACTTTTTTGGATGCTTTCCTAGATTTGTATCTTGCATCTTTCCATATATACATATGTGCTCCAGTTTTTTGATTTAGTCTTCCACTGTTTATTATTGTTGGTTATTTACTGCTTCCGTTATTGCATGTTTATTACTTCCACTGTGTACTCTGCCAATGAGGGCATAGTTTCCCCACTATCACACCCAAGGCCCTCGCTGCTAGTCGGCAGCCTCTGGTATTCAGGGAAATGTGCTTGAGGCCATGTGACCAACCGATTACGGGGCGTCTCTGGGTGGATTTCAGAACTGGGATGTTACAAAGTGGTATCAGAGGGAGGTTATTTTCTCTTTATTTACTATTTGGAGACTTTATCCAGGGATAGGACGGATTCGGTACTTGGTAATAAGTTGTGCCCGGGAGTAGCTAACCCATGTACAGGGAAAATCCATACTACCTCGTTTATTGCAGTTTTCTGGTTTTGAGATTTTATGGTTTATATGATTTCACCTAGAGTGATTCACATGCTCCGTGCTGTTATTTTTTTGATATTGCGATTCTATTTTTTTCACAACCTGGTGAGATAAGGGTATGTCATCTCACGCATCATATAGGCACTTGTTAGAAATCACATGCCATGCATTCTTTCCATGCCATATAGGGTGCATTAGCAATTGCATGTTGTTGTGATAGAATCTATGTATATTATGCATGTTGTTGTGATAGATTCTTGATAGAATCCATAATGTTGTGATAGAGAAATTTATTGTGTTGTACTTTGCTTAAATGAACGCCAAATTTTGAGTCTTCAGGTGTTATGGGCCCTCTTGAATCAAAATTTGGTGGATCATGACCCTGTTTTCTCTTGTATACAACTGTAGGAGATTCCAAGATTTGATTCGCGGGGAGTATGGGCCCTCACGGATCGGAATTTGACACCTCTTTTCCTTGTTTTCAGTGTTTATGGGATTCTGTGCAGTTTCTGAGCTACTGCCCAGAAAAACCCAGAATACATGGCGTGTACTTCTTGGATACACGCTGTGTAGTTTTTAGGCCATGTTAATGACCACGTGAACAGAAACACGGTTTCGTGGAAATAACTTCAGGAACACACCGTGTACGGTAGGTGCACGTCGTGTAGTTTGGATCCGTGTACCCGGTCGTGTCACTTACAACATGGGACGAGGAAGCTCGAGTAGAACACACCATGTGGGTAAAGAACACGCCGTGTAGTTTTGTCCCAGGTACTCGACCGTGTCACTAACAACACGGGTCGGTGTTATCTTCTCCTATACACGCCGTGTTTGTTTGGAACACGCCGTGTAAGGGTAGATGTGTAGACAGCCGTGTAACTAACAACACGGGTCGCTGAGACCGTGTCTAGTACATGTTGTATCCCTAGGGAACATGCCGTGTAGTGTTGGTTTAGTTTGGACCATGTGGGTTAGCCGTGTAAGGAGACTCGGACAAGGGTTTAGAGTTCAAGTACACTCCGTGTGTGGAAACAACACGCCATGTAGGTTGGGGTGTTACACGGCTAGTAGGGGCAGGAGTACACGCCCATGTTAATGGCTAAAGAAGACACGTCGTGTAGTTTTTTGTACACGCCGTGTAGTCGTGTTTTGTAAAACTTGATAGTTTCTTCTCCCTGTTCCCATTTTGTACTCCTATGTTTTCAGTCCTTGTTAATTCTGATCTAAGGTGTGCTTTTGATCTTTCAGAGCTATGCCTCCAATATGTCCTCCAGTCGTATGTCAGTTTCCAGATAGTGATCAGACACCGGATATGGCCAATCAGGGACCTCCTATTGATCCTCCTGTTGTTCCATCCTTGTCACCAGTAGTTATACCCATTGTAGGCACCGATACGCAGTTCAGGGAGGACTTCCTGAGGATGTTGCATACTTTTCAGGGAGCGCCGCCTCCTGCCCCGTCGATGGCTGAGTTGACAAGGGTTTTTCAGCAGCATTATCCTCCTACTTTCTCAGGGGATGGAGGACCCCAGGCTGTAGACTCGTGGTTCGAGGCCACCCTAACTATATTTGAGCATCTGGAGATACCCCTAGAGAAGATGGTAAATCTGGCCACTTATATGCTCTGGGACACCGCCAAGAGGTGGTGGGAGGTGATCTCACAGTCAGGGAATCAGCAGGGTATGTCTTGGGATGAGTTTCGATGCACCTTCTATTACTACTTCTATCCAGACACCCTGAGGGCCGATCGAGCCCGGGAGTTTATGAGTCTACAGCAGGGTACTCTCTCTGTTATGGAGTACTCGTATTGCTTCACTGAGCTACAGCGTTTCACACCGATCCCAACAGGTGATGAGTTGTTCCTTTCTAGGAAGTTCGAGGATCGTCTCAGGCAAAAGATATGTTCCCAGGTGAATATCTTCCAGTTGAATTCTATATCCTCCATCGTCAACCAAGTGCTGATTAATGAGCGCAATCTGAGGGATTCTAGAGTAGTGAGCCATGGCGTTTCGACATCCAGAGTTGGTGTTCCTCCTATGAATAGTAGGAAGCGTCGTAGAGAGTCTTCTCAATGAGATCGGGGTTCACGGGATACGTCTTCTGGTAGCCAGGTTGTATGATACTAGTGCGTTAGGAGTGGGAATACTAGGCCTCAGTGCCATAGGGATCCGATGGAGTGCTGATCTTGCGGCAAGATGGGTCATCTTCAGTGCTTTTGTCAGATCTTATCACCTTCAGCTGGTGGTAGGGGTTCCTCTATGACCCCGCGTTCTGGATATGCTTCGCCATTTTCCCACCAGTCTGGGAACTGGAGTTCTTCTGGTCGTTCAGGCCATGGTGGAGGTCACGGTCGTGGTGGTCAGTCACCAGGTCATCAGCAACAGCAGAGTGGATCAGCTCAGAGCGGTCATCCAGGGGAGCAGGGCCACGGTGCAGGCCAGTATTTTGCCGTGGAGCATACCTATCAGGAGCAGGATCCCGGGCCTTCTACAGTTTGAGGTACGATCTTAGTAGCCTCAGTTTTATCTTCAACTCTTTTCGATATTGGTTCTTCTCATAGCTTTATCTCTATTGCGGTTGTGGAGAGCCTTGGGATCTGTATCGTTTCGTCTGCTGACTTGTTGACTCTTGACACACAGTTGGGAACGAGGAAACCTAGCGTACATCAGTGCAGAGAGTGCCCTCTATAGGTTGTGGGGTGTCATTTCTTATGGTACCTATATATCCTAGAGTTGTCGGGCTATGACTTCATTCTCAGTATGGACCGGTTGGTTCCCTTCCAGGCAGTCATCGATTGCTATCACCGTAGGGTGAGTTTCGTATCACCAGAGGGTGGATCTTTTCTTCATAGAGGTGAGTGGGATGTCCAGGCAAGTAGAGCTGGACCAGAGCATCATGGGTTAGGGAAAGTTACAACCCAAATTACCAGTCTTTATCTGGATGACCAGGGGACTTCATAGTTAGACTTTCCCCCAGTGGTGGATCGTTTTAGGGATGTCTTTCTAGAGGAATTTTCAGGTTTTTCTTTGGAGCGTGAGGTAGACTTCTTGATTGATCTCGTGCCAGGAGTGGCACTGGTGTCCATTCCTCCTTATAGGATATCTACACCTGAATTGCAGGAGCTCAAGAAGTAGTTGGAGGAGTTACAGGCAAAGGGCTTCATCCAACCCAGTACTTCTCCTTGGGGTTCGCCTGTCCTGTTTGCGAAAAAGGCAGACGGCACCCTTCGGCTTTGTGTGGATTATCGAAAGCTGAACCAGTTGAAGGTCAAGAACAGATATCCCTTGCTGAGGATTTATGACCTCTTTGATCATCTTCAAGGAGCTCGGGTGTTCTCGAAGATCGACTTGAGGTCTGGTTATCATCAGTTGCGTGTTAGACCATCGGATATACCTCTGAAAGCCTTCAGGAGAAGGTATGGTCTATACGAGTATACAGTCATGCCGTTCGGTCTCACGAACGTGCCTGCAGTTTTCATGGCACTGATGAACCGAGTGTTCCATCCGTATTTGGACTCCTTCATCGTGGTCTTTTTGGATGATATCTTGGTGTACTCTCACACTCGACACGACCATGCCACACATCTTGAGATAGTTCTGAGTACACTGAGAGAGCATCAGTTGTATGTTAAACTCTCGAAGTTCCACTTCTGGATGGATCATATTCACTTCTTGGGTCACGTCATCTCAGAGACAGGAGTTTTAGTGGACCCTGAGAAAGTGAGAGCTGTAGTTTCCTGGGAGCATCTGAAGAACGTCTTTGAGATGCAGAGTTTTCTAGAGCTGGCTGGATACTACAGGTGTTTCATATAGGACTTATTGCACCTAGCAGCACCGTTGACAAGTCTGACCAAGAAGGGGGGAAAGTTTTTATAGCCAGATCCTTGTGAGTCGGCCTTCCAAGAGCTGAAGGGGAGGTTGACGTCAGCACCGATACTAGTCTTGCCAGAGTCGGGAAAGGGCTACATTGTTTACTGTGATGCCTCAGGTATCGGGCTGGGAGCTGTGCTTATGCAAGGAGATGGGGTGGTTGCTTACGGGTCTCGGAAGTTGAGGCCACATGAGAGGAACTACCCAACGCACGATCTGGAGTTGGAAGCAGTTGTTCATGCCTTACGTTGTTGGAGACACTACCTTCTGGAGAGCACTTTGTGGTTTTCACCGACCACAGGAGTCTCAAGTATATCTTTACTCAGCATGATCTGAATCTGAGACAGCGCAGGTGGGTCGAGTATCTTTAGTCCTTCAACTTTGAGTTCACCTATACGCCAGAAAAGGGAAATGCAGCGGCTGATGCTTTGAGTAGGAGAACTCAAATTCAGGCAGTTTAGGAGTCTAGTAGTGAGTGGCATCTTATAGCTCTGTTCTCTGAGATGCACTTAGAAGTGCATGACAGGCAGGAAAAGATTGTCCTATCTTCTGTAGTTGTTACCTCTACACTTCTTGATCGGGTACGGATGAGGCAGCTATCAGATTCAGAGGCCTTAGACCTACGGGAGAGTGTGTCAGGAGGGTAACCTCTTCCAGGATGGACAGTGAGTGAGGATGAGATCTTGCATTTCCGGGGACGCGTATGGATTCCATCAGACATATGCGAGGAGCTGATGCGGTATTTTCATTCCTCGATTTGGGCAGTTCATCCTGGCATCACCAAGATGTATCGTGACCTAAACCACCAGTATTGGTGGCCAGGTATGAAGAAAGATGTTGTTGGTTTTGTCATGAGATGTTCTACTTGTCAGCAGGTGAAATCAAAGCATCAGCGACCAGCATGGCTTTTACAACAGTTACCCATTCCTGAGTGGAAGTGGAATGATGTCGCGATGGACTTTGTGACCGGGTTGCTGAGGTCACCTCGGGGAAACGATGTTGTTTGGGTTGTTGTCGACAGACTCACGAAGGTCGCACACTTCTTACTGATCAAGGAGACCTTCAGTGTTGATGATCTGGGACGGTTTTACATCTGGGAGATTTTACGTCTACATGGAGTTCCACACTCCATTGTTTCAGACAGGGATGCGTGCTTTACTTCTCAGTTCTGGCAGGGACTTCAGAAGGATTTGGGTACACAGGTACTTTTGAGTACAGCATACCATCCCCAGACTGATGGCCAGTCCGCGAACACGATCTAGGTGCTTGAGGATATGCTCCGAGCTTACATTATAGACTTCGGAGGTTCTTTGGAGAAGCATATACCTCTTGTGGATTTCACCTATAACAAAAGTTTTCAGGAGAGCATTCAGATGGCACTATACGAGGCTCTGTATGGTAGGTCATACCGATCACCCTTATGCTGGCTAGAGGCAGGAGAGGCAGCTTTGCTGGGACCTCATCTTGTTCAGGAGACCTCTGAGTAGATAGAGTTGATTCAGAAGAGGATGGCTATAGCACAGTCTCGACAGAATTCTTATGCTGATCAGTGGAGACGACCTTTAGAGTTCAAGTTCGGAGATCAGGTTTTCCTGCGTGTCGCACTAAGGTTTGGACACAAGAGGATTCAGAGACAGGGGAAGCTTTCACGGCGGTACGTCGGACCGTTTGAGGTTTTGGAGAAATTTGGGTCGGTTGCCTATCAGTTGCAGCTACCTCAGAGGTATCGGGCTATGCACAACGTCTTCCATGTCTCTCAGCTGCGATGTTACTTTTCAGACCTGTCTCATGTCTTCCAACCCGAGGAGGTTGAGCTCAAAGCGGATGCGTCGTTTGAGGAGCATCCTATCTGGATTGTCAATCACAGTACGAAGGTTCTCCATGGGTAGTCTATTCCAATAGTACGGGTGCTTTGGCAGCATGGGAGAGTACAGGATGAGACCTGGGAGAGGGAGACCGATGTACGATCGCAGTGGCCGAAGCTGTTTGGGATTTCTTCTTCAATGCCTTGTTAGGGAAATTAGGGGATGAATTTCTTTAAGGAGGGAAGTTTTTAAGAACCCGGATCTTCATTTCAGGTATGCTTTCCTTTTTCTGGAGTTTTTGAGAAAAAAATAAAGTTTCTGGAAATTTTTGAAGTACACGTCATGTACTTTCTAAGTACACGCCGTGTACTCTTTTCCCACCCGAAGCTGTGTGTTGGCCGTGTCCGGGCCACACACACGGTGTGTAGGGGTGACGTGGAGGCTGATTTTGGAAGAGTACAGAAAGACCTAGTACACGCCGTGTAATCTAAAAGTATACACCATGTACTTTATTTTTTTCATTAAACGGATCGGGGTCGCGCCTAATCGATGAAAAGGTATTCTTCTCCAGCTTCTTCGTCCGAGAGCGCCGGGAATCCATGGATCTTTAACGAGCCACCGTTCCTCCGTCCGTTCTCCGATTCGAGAACGGTCGATTGCGTTGGAATCGCAATGGTGATTTCTTCCTTCTTCTTGAGCCTTGTTTCCCAATTCCTCCTCCGTCTCAAGATATCGTGGGTTTAGAGTTTTTGTCATTTTCTCATATCTATGATGTTCAGGGGAGAATTAGTCATCGTGGTTAAAGTATATCGATCTCCTAGGATCTAGGTAGGTGGTTTGGGACTTACTATTCAAATTCCTTGAGTTTTATGTGCAAATTTCACCAATACCCTTGAACGGGGTATTGGGTGTTTACCTTTTTTCCCTTTTTGTTTTTTTGCCTTACATGTATGCTTGTGTAGAGGTAAATTAATCATGTTAGAGGATATTTTCTTGTGCTTGGATGTTTTTCCCATGATTTTTTCTGTTTATGATCTTTGAGTTTCGTTTTCCTTTGGCTGTTACACCGGTTTCCATGCCTTGTGTCTATAGGATGGAGTGTTTTTGTATAACATGCTTGTTGCCCTGTAGACTATTAGCCAAGTAGCTCTATAGGTGTAATTTGGTTATCCAAGTAGATCTATAGGTGTACTCTAGCCTTATAGAATTATTATGCACTAACCGGCACGGGACTGAGAGAACCTGCTGCTATAGACTATAAGGGATATACCGAGTGAGCTTCCCAATGAGTCTTAGACATTATAGACTACAGGAGGGTAGATCGAGAGAGATTCCTCAGAGAGTCTTGGACATTTTACTACAGGGGATAGACCGAGTGAGCTCCCAGAGAGTCTTGGATTATTATAGACTATAAGAGGGTAGACTGAGTGTGCTTCCTCGGAGAGTCTTACCTTTTTTGTTTCCTCTTTAAGAACCATCCCAGGCTAGAGGAGGAATTGACCAAGAGAGCTTCCTTATAGAGTCTGTGGTATACCTGAGGCTATAGGAGGATTTGACCGAGATAGCTTCCTCAGAGAGTCTCTAGACCTTGGGGCTAAGAGGGTTAGACTGTGTGATCTTCCTCAGAGAGTCCCTGACTACCCTAGACTATAAGGGGAATTGACTGAGTGTGCTTCCCCAAAGAGTCTCATAAATTCGTATGACCAAACCAGAGGGGTTAGGCTGAGTGCACTGCCCAGAGGGTTGTGGTACTTCTTGGATAGGACCATAGGGGGATGGCTGAGAGTACTTCCCAGAGGGTTTTCTGCTTGTTAGCTATTTGCTTCACTGCTGTTATTGGTTGTGGATTGATTACTATTGTGTATCATCCTGCTTTACTGCTTACTATTTACTGCCTACTGCTTTGCTATTGTTGTTTACTGCTTATTGAACTTTTACCTTCCATATACTCACTGACTGTTAGGCACAGATCTTCAGATGGTTGCCTACTGGGATTTTATCTCACACCCTGTTTGGGCCATGCTTTTGGGCCCAAGCAGACTATGTTGTTGCAGGTATAGACAAGGTAAATCTCCCTTCGACTTCTGGTACTTGATTGCTTGGAGCAGGAGAGCATGGGACCAAGCTTTGGCTTGCGATGCTGAGGAACTATTTACTTTTCTTTTGTACTTGTTTTGGTACTGTGGTTCTTCAGAATTGTGGCTTGTTTGGATGCTTTCCTAGAGTTGTATCTTGCATCTTTCCATATATACATATGTGCTCCAGTTTGTTGATTTAGTCTTCTGCTGTTTATTATTGTTGGTTATTTACTGCTTCTGTTATTGCATGTTTATTACTTATGCTGTGTACTCTACCAATGAGGGCATAGTTTCCCCACTATCACACCCAAGGCCCTCGCTGCTAGTCAGCAGCCTCTGGAATTTGAGGAAATGCGCTTGAGGCCATGTGACCAACCGGGTATAGGACGTCTCTGGGTGGATTTCGGAACCGGGATGTTACAACAGGAGTCCTTGACTACATGGAGGCTCGCCCGTAGAGATCTATTGAGGTGGATGGTGACCCAGGAAGATCATATGGCATTGAAGACGGGAGGCACTAGCTGAACACTCCTATATAATGTATGGTGCGATCATATTGACGTGACACTGTACGATTTAGATGAGAGAGACTTAACATTGTATTCATATCTTTTTTTAAGTAATAATAAAGAAGCATTCCCCTATAGATTAGGGTGCAAGCCTAAACCATATAATCCTTATTGTTATTATGTCTTTGTTTTATTTTTATAATTACATAAGTTATTTCTTGTATGCATCATTTGGTGGTTTTATGTTGTGGTGTAGTGGTTTGGGTATGGTTTTCATCCAAGATATGGATGTCATAGCATGGGGTTCATTCCAAAGCTTTTGCTTCTGTACATGAATTTCTGATGGAGTATCTTCTGATGGGTTTAATGGAAGGTGGTCATGGACCCAACATGCCTCAATAAAGAGCCTATCCAAAGAACATAATAATGAAGGAAAATTAAATAATATTTAATGGGAAAGATGTGTATATAAGAATGGAAAACATGTTATGTAAGATAAGCAATTTTAATTGCAAACATCAACAACATATATCACAAATTTCCACCTTTACAAGAAAAATGATTATGCATGATGGTGTTCTTTCAAGCCTATGTTATTATACTAGGAGTACATTTATTAAACTTAATAAAATCCTAAACTTCAATAACGAAATTGTTTTAGTCAAACTATCAGTCAAGTTTTCGAAAGTGTGTATCTTATTAACACACATTTTATGTATCTTAATAACTTCCCTAACAAAATACAATCTAATATCTATATGCTTTGATCGATCATGGAAAACATGGTTTTTAAATAAATTAAGGCCGCATAGACTATCACATTACATGTCAACAACTGACTGCATGTTGGATTTCCATGACACGGATCCACCATAGACAAGGAATACATATCCAGTAATTGATTTTCGTGTGTCAACATTAACAATATAATCAAAATCAATTAAACTAACAACATCATTAACATAACTATTATAATTTCCAAAATAAATACACATCATAGGACATAGATACATACCTCAGGATCCATTTCAATGCATTCCAGTGTAATTTTTTAGGGTTACTCATGAACCTACTCATAGTACAAATGAAAAAGGAATATCTGATCTAGAATATACCATAAAATATATAATACTAGAAACAATATTAGCATATGAGATCTTATTCATAAAGGCTACATTAGATTCATGGTTAGGGGAATGGGTGAGGGACATTTTAAAGTGTTGATCCAAAGGAATGCTTACAAGTTTAAGATTCTCAAATAGATACTACTTTAATATTCTCCTAACATAATCACATTGTGATAGATACAAGACTTTAGTCTCTCCTTTTATTATAAATCCTATGCCTAATATCTATTTTTCACAACCTATAACTTTTATTTAAAAAGAAGAATTAAATAGACCTTTATATGATTAATCAACCTCATGTTTTTACAGATATGAAGCATATCATCAATATATAATAGGAAGTAAATAATTCCATGCTTAACTAGCTTGAAATAAACAAATACATCATACTTGCTTCTATTAAAACCATTTTCAATCATGAAAGAGTCAAACCATTTATATCATTGTCCCACTAACTATTTATGTCCTTACAAATATTTTTATAAAAGACAAATTGTATTTGGTTTGAAATCTTTTAAAAATTAGTTAGGAGGCTTCATGTAAATATTTTCATCCATATTACCATGAAAAAAAGGCTATTTTAACATGAAATTTTTCTTTATGGAAATCATAACGAACATCAAAACCAAAAAGAATCCGAATAGATGAATGTTTCACAACGGGGTAAAAAATCACTATAGTTGATCCTTTCACATTGAAGGAACCCTTCTATAACTAACCAAGCCTTGTACTTAATTTTTAATTCCGCAATATTATCCTCCATATGCTTAAAAATCAATTTACAACCAATTACTTTAACATTTTCAATCTTGGTTACAATAGTCCATGTTTGATTTTTAAGAAGGGAATTCATTTCATATTTCATGGTTACAAGTCACTGCTTAGATTCACTCAATTTCATAGCTTTATTAAATGAGTTTCATTCATCCCTGTTGATATCCTAAACAACATTAAATGCATAGGAATCCACATCAGCATGATTGAACTAAGCAGGGGGTTAGATGGTCCTCCTGACTCTATCTCGAGTTAACTAGTAATTCATAAGGTTGTAATCTCCCTATGTCTCTAACTCAGACTCACTTTAAGCCTGTTGGGGAGAATCAATGGAGATAGTATCAGGTTCATACTGATCTTGGGACTCTGGAGGAACCTCAATACTCATGGAACACCACATCACAAATAATAATTCCCTTATAGCATTTTCAGGTACAACATGCTTCTGTTTAGATCAGGTACAACATGCTTCTATTTAGACAAGGCCAACTCATGGAACACCGCATCACAAATAATAATTCCCTTTTAATAATAGGGTTTATCTATCCATAATTTATAACCCATAACACATTCAGTGTAATTAACAAAGATACACCTAATATCTCTAGGTTCCAACTTATCATTCTTAGTGTGAGAAAAAACTATGAAACCAAATACTATAAGGTGTCCAAGAATATGTTGTCTTCCTATCCATATTTCTTTAGGTGTGTTAAATCCATTATCAGTATAATGACAATGATTAATGAGGTACACTATCGTAGTGGCGTCTTTTACATAAAAGGCCTTAAGAAAACCTAGGATTAAAAGAATGCTTATCACTCTCTAGAAGATAATCATATTCATATGCTCAGTGGAACTATTTTGTTGAGGGGTTTCTATGATGATTTTATGTCTAAGAACTCCTTCAGAGTTACAGAATTCAACAAAATATTTCCAACCCATTGTTAATCCATAGAGTCAATAATTTCCTACTTGATTTATTTTCAACACTGCTTTTCCAAGTTTTAAAAGTCTCAAAAGTATATGACTTATGTTTCAGTATATAAACCCATAATTTCCAAGAGTAATTGTTAATAAAGGTTACAAATTAATAACTTTCATTGCGGAAGGCAGTCCTAGATAGGTGACGATGCGGTCGTTGAGCGCACACAAATTTAATATTTATAAAACCTACTTACAACATATACTAGTATTGTGGTAAGACGGTCAAACCACAGGGAAGGAATGATTGTGTGTTGGTGACCAAAAACAAGAAAAGTTAAAAATTAAAACAAAACAAATAGACAAACACAAGTGGATGATGGTGTAATTGTGAAGTGAATGAATTTATGAGTGTGTGGAAGTGAATGCAAGTGCATACAGGCAGGAAGACACGATAAACAACTAGAAAGTTGGGAACTACCAATATGATGGAAAGGGGGAAATCAGCTGGTCGGTTCATAAAATGATTTTCCCTTGTCCATGCATTAGAATTAAAACTTCTGGATCTGATTGAAAGGGGCTGACCAGATGTGTCATCTGGTCAACCTGTGATAAAATAATCCCTACAGTTTATCAACTGTAAAGATCATTCAATCACCAATTAGGAACAAATAAGTAATCACTGAGTTCAAATTGTTAGTTGAACTCAGTGCGCCTCTCTTTTGAGCATGATTCAATTTTCAATTAAATCCTTATATTGAAAAAAAATGAATTTAATTTTGATCAAGATGATTTTTCACAGATATTTGATGTTTTGTAAAAGATGATTGTCCGAAGAGTGAGAGATAAATAGGCAATCTGATAGAAGAAACATGCATGAAGAAGGTAAGAACAGATTTAACCAACTCGGCTTACTCCCCCAGAGGAGATTAGTCAGGCATCATAATGTAATTAAACATATAAAAAAGATTCAAGCACTAAAAGATTCATGCAAAAGTCAAGAAATGAACAAAGGAGAAGAGTAAGTGTTCAATCTCCCTTCTCTCGATCTCCAGGAGTACCCGATGTCCGATCTATGTTTTCTGCCTACTTCCTAAATGGTGTCTCGAATGGTGTATGTAATGGTGGTCTACTGCCCTGGAAGTGGTGAAGTGAGAAGTCTCTCCTAAGTGGATCTCGAATGTATGATGGGAGTCTCTGTAAAATGTGGGAAGTGGTTCCCTCAAATCTCCTCCTGCTTTTGAAGTCTTCGAATCCCCCTCATCATCTCTTGTCATCGCTACTGGATCACTTCTTCTAGCCTTTGTGTGGCACATTCAGTGTGTCGCTTCCTCCTCGACAGTCACCGAAGTAGAAGTTCCCCCCAATAGAATGATCAACTCTCAACGCGACCCCCTGCACAATGACACGAGCAGAAACAAAAATATAAATCACTTAATTATACATGTAAATTATACTACTAAAATATTTACTATGAAATGTTAACATTAAAAATAAATTATTAGATATATATTATAATTATGTATAAAATAAATATAAATAATTATAGTTTAAATATATGCTACAATAAATGTATTTATAAATATTTATACTATTATAATTAATCTATTTATATTAAATTATAAAAAAACATAAAGTAATACATATTTTAATTGTTAGTGTTAAGTATATTACAAAAATAAATAAAGAAATTGGGATTTATAATTATATAAATATTAAAATTAAAATTGAATAAATTAAATTAAGAAAAAATTAATATTATTATTATGTTATAGTTGTATTATTATTATATTATATTGAATAAATAATAGAGGGGAGGGGGTCAGGTATTATAGGAGAAGGGGAAGGGGTCGACAGAGGAAAGGGGGTGTGAGGGTCACGGCGGCGGTGCGAGCTCAGCTTCTGGTGGAAGCGAAGATTCTCGGGTGGTCGACGCCAGCTGGTGTTCAATGGCGGCACCTGGTGTTAGAAGAGGAAACTCGGACGATGTCGACTTTAGGAGGCAGCGGTGACTCATGTTGGGGAGAATCTTGATTCTGGACCGAAAATTGCTTGCCAAAAATGTCGTGAGAAACCCATCGAAATATGGAAGCGATATGAGCAGAATAAATAAATCAGCACGTAGGTTTTTTTAACGTGGAAAACCCAAAAAAAGGGAAAAACCACGGGACCTAGTCCAGAAAAAGGATCTACTAAAATAGATAAGTACACGGTAGAGACTCCCCCAAAAATAAAAGGGATCTCAAAATTAATACTCAAGAATAAAATAGTGAATCATAGTCGGAAAGCAGATGCAGTCTGAAGCCAACCTAAAACAAAGAATGTAGCCTTTAAAAGAAACCCAAATAGATATGATCGTGAAAGCAGGAGATTGATGCCCAAACAAAAGGTGAAGATGAAAAAGCACCGAGATCGGATCAAAAACCACTGCAAATGAAATCCGATCAGATCAAAGTAGTTCCAAAGGTTGCATATCTTAAAACCGCTAGGTAAAATTTGAACAGCACTGCGCCGAAGATTGCAAGGAGAGCGGCACACACACAAAAGGTATCTTGTCACATCGTAGATCCACCGTCGATGTCACGTTCATCATTGATGACGACCCACACTGACTACCGCAAATGCAGCAGACCCTTTCCTCTTGTTCTCAGTGGACTACATCTTGAGCACCTCTCTCTCTTTTTCCCCCACCAACTGCTTCCCCTTTTATAGGCTCTCATATGCCACATATCTTGATTGAAATGGAAATCTGGAAATATATCTCAAAAAGATATCATGAGATCTCCTGTATCTCATCATGTGGTCAACATATGTTATTTCATCCATTAATATTGAGAATTAAATCTCTATAATGCTGAGAGAAAATCCCCAATTAATGTTGAGATAAATCTCTCCATTAATAATTTTCTCTCATCATAAATGTGATGAATCCCAACAATCTCCCCCTTTAGCACATTAATGAATGAAAATATCCAACAAACCCAATTGGAAATAAAAAGATTAGTATCACATCAATCATCATCATCTGCAGAAAATATGATGACGTCCATTTTCACTTCTGATATAAAAAAAATATCAGCTCCCCCTGCAAAAGAAATCCAGACACAGAAGTCTTCGTCATATCTGAATCTGCACCACCAATACCAGAATTAACAATATCTGGCTCCCCCATAATTGTGATCTCCACACAATCTGGAACATATTTCTCAACCTGCTTTTCAAAGCATATTATGCCTCACACACGCGTCATCGATCCTCTCGAAAACATCCAAAATTCTCACCACAAATTGCAAGCCCAAACCATCACCTCTTATACCACTTGCTGGGGAGAATCCCGAATCCGGGCTGAAAAATGCTTGCCAAAAAAATATCTTGAGAAACCCATCGAAATATGAAAGCGATATGAGAATAATAAATATATTAGCACGCAGGTTTTTTTAACGTGGAAAACCCAAAAAAATGGAAAAACCATGGGACCTAGTCCAGAAAAAGGATCCACTAAAATAGATAATTAAACGGTAGAGACTCCCCCAAAAATAAAAGGGATCTAAAAAGTAATACTCAAGAATAAAATAGTGAATCATAGTCGGAAAGCAGATGCAGTCTGAAGCCATCCTAAAACAAAGAACGCAGCCTGTAAAAGAAACCCAAATAGATCTGACCGTGAAAGCAGGAGATTGATGCCCGAACAAAAGGTGCAGATGAAAAAGCACCGGGATCGGATCAAAAACCACCACAGATGAAAGCTGGTCAGATCAAAGTAGTTCCAAATGTTTCATATCTTAAAACCACTGGGTAAAATTTGAACATCATTGCACCGAAGATTGCAAGGAGAGACGCACACACACAAAAGGTATATTTTCACATCGTAGATCCACCGTCGATGTCACATTTGTCATTGATGACGACCCACACTGACTACCACAAATGCAGCAGACCCTTTCCTCTTGTTCTCAGTGGACTACATCTTGAGCACCTCACTCTCTTTTTTCCCCACAAACTGCTTTCCCTTTTATAGGCTCTCATATGCCACATATCTTGATTGAAATGGAAATCTGGAAATATATCTCAAAAAGATATCACGAGATCTCCTATATCTCATCATGCGGTCAATATATGTTATTTCATCCATTAATATTGAGAATTAAATCTCTATAATGCTGGGAGAAAATCCCCAATTAATGTTGAGATAAATATCTCCATTAATAATTTTCTCTCTCATCATAAATGTGATGAATCCAAACAATATCCCCCTTCAGAACATTAATGAATGAAAATATCCAACAAACCCAATTGGAAATAAAAAGATCAGTATCACATCAATCATCATCATCTGTAGAAAATATGACGACATCCATTTGCACTTCTGATAAAAAAAATATATCATCTCCCCCTACAAAAGAAATCCAGACAGAGAAGTCTTCGTCATATCTGAATCTGCACCACCAATACCAGAATTAACAATATCTGGCTCCCCCATAATTACGATCTCCACACAAACTGGAACATATTTCTCAACCTGCTTTTCAAAGCATATTCTGCCCCACGCACGCGTCATCGATCCTCTCGAAAACATCCAAAATTCTCACCAAAAATGGCAAGCCCAAACCATAACCTCTAATACCACTTGTTGGGGAGAATCTTGATTTTGGACCGAAAATTGCTTGCCAAAAATTTCGTGAGAAACCCATCGAAATATGAAAGTGATATGATCAGAATAAATAAATCAGCACGCAGGTTTTTTTAACGTGGAAAACCCAAAAAAAAGGGAAAAACCACGGGACCTAGTACAGAAAAAGGATCCACTAAAATAGATAAGTACACGGTAGAGACTTCCCCAAAAATAAAAGGGATCTCAAAAGTAATACTCAAGAATAAAATAGTGAATCATAGTTGGAAAGCAGATGCAGTCTGAAGCCAGCCTAAAACAAAGAACGCAGCCTGTAAAAGAAACCCAAATAGATCTGACCGTGAAAGTAGGAGATTGATGCCCGAACAAAAGGTGCAAATGAAAAAGCACCGGGATCGGATCAAAAACCACCGCAGATGAAATCCGATCAGATCAAAGTAGTTCCAAAGGTTTCATATCTTAAAACCGCTAGGTAAAATTTGAACAGCACTGCGCCGAAGATTGCAAGGAGAGCTGCACACACACAAAAGGTATCTTGTCACATCATAGATCCACCGCCGATGTCACGTTCGTCATTGATGACGACCCACACTGACTACCGCAAATGCAGCAGACCCTTTCCTCTTGTTCTCGGTGGACTACATCTTGAGCACCTCTCTCTCTTTTTTCCCCACCAACTACTTCCCCTTTTATAGGCTCTCATATGCCACATATCTTGATTGAAATGGAAATCTAGAAATATATCTCAAAAAGATATCAAGAGATCTCCTATATCTCATCATGCGGTCAACATATGTTATTTCATCCATTAATATTGAGAATTAAATCTCTATAATGCTGGGAGAAAATCCCCAATTAATGTTGAGATAAATCTCTCCATTAATAATTTTCTCTCTAATCATAAATGTGATGAATCCCAAAAACTCAGTGGGTCGTCAGTTTGGCCAGTGGCGCACCGGTGTGAGGTTCGGGTCAGGCAGATTCGTCGGATTTAGGATTATTTGCTTCCGATGGATCTGATTCTGGTGATTGGTTTTTCTAAATTTTTGTTTCGGTTTCCAGATCTTACTATCTCTGGATTTTTTCTTTTGTTGGATTTTGGATTGTCTCTGCTACCGTTGTGTTTTTGTGGTGCTGGATTATTTATGTTGTCGTTGTGTTGAGATTGAGGGAGGGTCAAGAAGGTTGATGAAGTTTATGGCGGTGAGACAAGAGGAAGGCCAACGGTGGGACAGTTGTGCCACCCTTGAAGGCCGGCAGGAATGGCCAGGAAAATTCAGTTGCCCCAGACCAATATCAATATTATAAATTTTTCCCTATATGAGAGCTACATAAAAAAGATAAAATTTATGCCCTTTATTTGTATATTTTTTTTCTTTGATTGACCGTTGCCCTAGACGATGGGATCTTGGGGCTTTCCCCGGTGCCGGCCTGAAGGCTGTACAACGGCGGGTACGAGGATGAGAGGGTGGCGGTGACTCGTTGAGTCACCGTTGGGCGGATGGTGGCAACGATGGTGGGTGAGAAGGGATAAGGCTGGCGGTGGTGGTGGGTTGGTGTGATGATGGGTGAGAACCCACCATTGACGATGAGTCTGAGACCTAACGGTGGGTGTTTGTCTGGATGCAGAAGCACCTCAAAAAAAAATAAAAAATAAAAAAATTAGAAAGAAGGAATAAAATTAAAACAAAAACAATTTAAATTAATTATAAATAAACACATAATAAATTATTTCGGTGTTATATTAAAATAAAAATATAAAAACAAAAAAATTAATTAATTATATATAATGAAAAATTTACTTTATTTAAATGAAAAACATTAAAAATTGTTTATTAGAAATATGAATAAAAATAAAATAAAGAACAAAATTAAATAGTTAACAAAAAGCTAATCTGGAAAAAAAATTAAAAAAAATCTAAAATTGTTAACTATTGTAAGAACTCGAATCTTCTTTTCAGGTATGTTTTTCCTTTCTAGTTATTTTTGAGAAAAAGATGAGTTTTTGGAAATTTCAAGAGTACACGCTGTGTACTTTAAGTACACGTCGTGTACCCGGTTGCCGCAAGTGACTGTGTACTGGCCGTGTAACGGCCGAGTACATGGCCATGTGTGGTGACTTGGAGTCCGCCTAAGGAGGATGCCAGAAAAGGTAAGTACACCCAGTGTACTTTTAAAATACACACTGTGTACTTTCTTTTTTTTCATTAAATGAACCAGGGTCGCATTTAATCGACATAACCCTTTTTCTCTTCATCCGTCTCGTCCAGGAGTGAACGTACGACCGCGGATCTTCGTTGAGCCCCCGACTCGCTGTCCGTTATTCGAATCAGCTACCGTCGATTGCATTAGAATCAACACAGTGAGTTCTTCCTTCTTCTAGAACTTCATCTCATGATTTCTCCTCTCTCATAAGTTATCCTCGATCGAACATTTTAAGCGTTTTTGTATATCTACGGCGTTCTAGGTCGATTCAAGGCCTGAGGTTCACGTATATCGATTTCACAATGCCGAGGTAGGTGGTTTGTGCCTTTCTGTAGATAGTATTTGAATTTTATGTGCAAAAATGCCCAATACTCAAGAATGGGGTATTGTGTGGTTATAGTTTTAGCCCTATTATTACCTGTTATGCCTTGTTTGTTTGGATAAAGGTTAATTATTGTGAATAGGGTTAAATTTGACATGTTATGGATGTTTTTCCCATGTTTGCTTGTTTTTGACCGTTTGGTCTAGCTTTGCCTATTAGGCTGCTGCTTTGATTCCCATGACAAGTATTGTTAGGATGGAGTAATTATTATCTGACATGCTATGATATACTATAGATTGTTTAGCCAAGTAGTTCTTGAGGTTTACTTCGGTTGTCACATATTTTTTGTGCACGACTAACTTACACAGGGCCGTGAGAACCTGGTGTAGTAGACCATAGGTATAATGGACGTTGAAGTCTTCTCCAAAGTGTATGTTTACTGTTACGTTGCGAGACCATATGGGGGGTGAAGTTTGTACTCCCTCAGAGTGTATGTAGTTTCCTCCATACAGGCCACAGGGGGAATTGGATGTTGAGTACTTCCTCGGAGTCCATATTAGTTACTGATACGAGACCACATGGGGAATTGATGGTGAGTGCTTCCTCATAGTGTCTTTGTTAAAGCTGAACCATAGGGGTTAGAATATGTATACTTCCCAGAGGGTTGCTTGTGTTCATTTGGTTGAACCATAGGGGTTAGGCTATGAGTACTTCCCAAAGTGTTACCTACTTTTGATTAGCTACTTACTTGATATATGAAAATGAATGCAATTGAATTTGTAGGATTGTTACTATGTGTACTTCCTTGCTTATTTCTTCATTTTGTTTATTATTTTCCATATATATTCACTGACTATTAAGCACATATCTTTGGGTGGTTGCCTACTAGGATTAGTCTCACACCCTGTTTGGGTCATGATTTTGGGTCCAAACAGATTATATTGTTGCAGGTCTAGATAAGGGAAAGCGTTCTTCTATTTCAGATACTTGATTGTTGTGGAGCTAAGGAGCATGAGACCAAGCTAAGACTTGCGATGTTGTGGAGCTGTTTACTTTCTTTTCTTTTGTACTTGGGTTTAGTACTTTATTCCAGCATTGTGATTTGTTTGGCTGCTTTCCTAGACATATGTATCATGCATTATTTAGATATGTGAGCTTCAACTGTTTATTACCTCCACTGTTTACTTTTGGTATGGTATTATTACTTCTTCCGCTGTTGCAATCTGTTTTACTTCCACTGTGTTACTTTGCCAATGAGGGCATAGTTTCCCCACTATCACACCCAAGAACCTCGCTGCTAGTCGGCAGCCTCTGGCATTCGGAGAAATGCGCTTGAGGCCATGTGACCAACTGGGTATGGGGCACCTCTAGGCGGCTTCCGGAACCAGGACGTTACAAAGTGGTGTCAGAGGCAAGTTCTTTTCTTCTTGACCTACTGTTTGGAGCCTATAGCTATGAATATGAAGGAAATAGGTACTTAGTAATAAGTTGTGCCCGGGAGTAGCTGACCAGTGTACAGGGAAAATCCAATTTACCTCATTATTGCAATTTTTTTGATTTTGCAATTTTTACAGTTGATTTGATTTCACCATTGGGTGATTCACATGTTTTGGGTTGTTATTGTTGATATTATTGAGGTTCTATTCTGTTGCAACCCGATGAGATGAGGGTGTGTCATCTCATGCATCATATAGGAACTTGCTAGAAATCACATGTCATGCATTATTTCCATACCATTTAGAGTGCATTAGTGATTTCATGTTGTTGTGATAGATGTTATGTAAGATATGCATGTTGTTGTGATAAATGCATTGATGGAATACCTTATTTTTTATAAGGTATTGGTTTGTGTAAGGTTTTGTTTGAATGGACGTCAAACTTTGGTTCTTGAGGTGTTATAGGCCCTCATGGATCGGAAATTGGTGGATCATTGTATTGTTATTCCTTGTGTATGACATGTATAAGATGCCAAGCTTTGATTCGTGTGGAGTATGAGCCCTCACGGATCGGAATTTGGCACTTTAATGTTTGTTTCAGTGTTTTTCTGGGTTCCAGAGTAGTTTCTGAGGCTTACTGTCCGAAAAAACCTAGAATGCACGGCGTGTAATGATAAATACACGCCATGTGTCCTTCTGTTCATGAAGGAACTATTTTTTTAAAGTACATGTCGTGTACTATATGTACACGCCGTGTAGTCTCTAACCGTGTCACTGGCTATGTGGGCAGATACACGGGGTTGGGAAATCTTTGGTGGAACACGTCGTGTATCGTTGTACACGTCGTGTTGTGTAGACCATGTGTCCACCCGTGTGACTAACATCACAGATGGATAAAACTTAAGTTATACACATTGTGTCAACCTTGAACATGTCGTGTAGTATAACCCTTGTATCCGATCGTGTAACAAACATCACAGGGTGGTGGAATCCTTCTAGTACACGTCGTGTCCATCTGGAACATGCTGTGTAGAGTGAGCCATGTAACCGGCCATGTGACAAACAAAATGGGTCGGTGAAGTTTGTCCAGTACACATCGTGTTTGTCACTAACACATCATGTAGTCTTATTTTAGGAGAACCGTGTGGCTTAGCCATGTAGAAGAACTCATACAAGGGAAGAGGATTCAAGTACACGCCGTGTGGTAGGAAAACACGCCGTGTGTATGAGGTGTTACACAACCTGGGTTGGCAGAAGTACACGCCCATGTGAAGGCTTAAGGTAACATGCCGTGTAGGAATTATACACGCTATGTATCCATGTTTTGAAAAAAAAAATTGAATGCTTTCTTTCTCTAGTTACCTTCTTACACTTCTATGTTTCAGTCCCTGGTAATCTTGATCTAAGGTGTGCGCTTGACCTTGTAGAGTCATGCCACTGAGACGTCCTCCGGTTGTCCGCCAGTTGCAGGGCAGTGATCAGACACCGGATATGGCTGATCAGGGACTACCAGTGAATCCTCCAGTTGTGCCATTATTGGCACCAGCCATCATTCTGGACACAGTTGTTGATGCACAGTTCTGAGAGGGCTTTATGAGGTTCATGCATACCTTCTAAGGAGTACCACATCCTTCCCCTTCTATGACAGAGTTGACGTGGGTTTTCTAGCAGCAACATCCTCCCACCTCCATAGGGGAAGGAGGACCTCAGGATGCAGAGTCATGGTTAGAAGTCATGCTTTCAACCTTCAAGCATCTGAAGATGCCTCCAGAGAGGAGGGTGAAGCTCGCTACGTATATGCTTCGGGACTCTGCCAAGAGATGGTGAGATGTGATCTCACAGGCGGGATGCCTGCAGGTTATGGTGTGGGATGAGTTTTAGCATGCCTTTTATGACTACTTCTACCCAGAGACTTTGAGGGCCGATTGAGCCCGAGAGTTCAGGAGTCTGGAGTAGGGTACTCTCTTAGTCATGGAGTACTCTGCTCGTTTCACTGATCTACAGTGCTTCATGCCTATCCTAGGAGGTGATGAGTTATTTCTGGCAAGGAAGTTTGAGGATGGTCTAAGGCACGACATCTGATCTCAGGTGAACATCTTCAGGTTGACTTCCATCACTTCAATAGTCAACCAAACACTGATCACGGAGCACAATATGAGGGATTATGGAGTGATGATCCAGGGTGGTTCGACATCTAGAGTTGATATCCCTCCTAATGATAGTAGGAAGTGCCGCAGGGAGTCTACGCGCGGAGATCGTAGTAGACGAGAAACATCTTCTGGTAGCCAGGTGGTGTGTTACTAGTGCAGGAAGAGTGAGCATACGAGGCCACGTTGCCTAAGAGACCCAGTAGAGTGCCGATCATGCAGAAAGATGAGTCATCTTCAGCACTTCTGTCAGATCTTCTCACTGATAGCTGGTGATAGGGGTTCTTCTATGACTCCTCGTTCAGGAGTAGTACCACTAGTTTCTCATCAATCAGGGAACTGGAGATCTTCTGACCGTTCAAGCCGAGGTGGAGGTCGCAGCCATGGTAGTCAGTCGTCAGGCCTTTAGCGACAACAGGTTGGACCAACTCAGGGTGGTCAGATAGGGTCATAGGGTCGTGGTTCTGGTCAGAATTTTTGTAGTGGAGTATATCTAGTAGGAGCAGGATCTAGGACCCTCTACAGTTTGAGGTACGATCCTAATTGCCTCGGTTTTAGTTTCTGCTCTTTTCGACACAAGGGCTTCCCATAGCTTTATATCTCTTGTTGTTGTGAAGATCCTTAGGCTCTGTATATTTTCTTTTGCTGATATCTTGACTCTAAACACACCATTGGGGATAAAATGGCTAGTATACATCAGTTCAAGGAGTGCCTTCTCGAGGTTGGTGGGTGTCACTTCCTATGGGACCTTTATGTCCTAGAGATGACATGCTATGATGTCATTCTCAGAATGGACTGGTTAGTTCCCTTCCAGGAAGTTGTCGATTGCTATCATCGTAGGGTGAGTTTCATATCACCAGAGGGCAGATCGTTTCTTCATAAGGGTGAGTGGGATGTCCAGGTGAGCAGAGAAGGACCCGAGCATCATGGGTTGGGAGGAGTTACAACCCAGATTGCTAGTCTATATCTCGATCACTAGGAGACTTCCCAGATGGACTTTCCTCTAGTGGTGGATCGTTTTAGGGATGTCTTTCTAGAGGACTTTTCAGGTTTGCCTCCAGAGTAAGAGGTGGAATTTTCTATTGGGCTTATGTCAGGAGCGGCACCGGTGTCCATTCCTCCTTATAGGATGACTACACTTGAGTTGCAGGAGCTCAAGAAGCAGTTGGAGGAGTTGCAGGAAAATGGTTTCATCTAACCCAGTACTTCTCCTTAGGGTCCGTCTGTCCTGTTTGCGAAGAAGGCGGAAAGTACCCTCAGACTTTGTGTGGATTATCAGAAGTTGAACCAGTTGACGGTCAAAAGCTAATATCCCTTGCCGAGGATTGATGATCTATTTGATTAGCTTTGAGAAGCCTGGGTGTTCTCAAAGATCGAATTGAGGTCCGTTTATCATCAGTTGCGCGTTAGACCATCTGATATACCTCTTACAGCCTTTCGGAGCAGGTATGGTCTATACGAGTATGTGGTTATGTTGTTTGGTCTCACGAACGTGCCTGCAGTTTTCATGGCGCTGATGAACTGAGTGTTCCATCTATACTTGGATTTTTTCTTGGTAGTCTTCGTGGATGATATCTTGGTGTACTCTCACACTCGACCCGACTATGATACCCATATTGAGATCGTTTTGAGTACACAAAGAGAGCATCAATTATATACTAAGATCTCAAAATGCCACTTTTGAATAGACCAGATTCACTTCTTGGGTCATGTTATCTCAGAGATAGGAGTATCAGTAGACCTAGAGAAATTGAGAGCAGTAGTTTCCTGGGAGACGCTGAAGAACTTCTTTGAGGTACAAAGTTTTCTAGGACTAGCTGGTTACTATAGAAATTTCATACAGGACTTTTCACACTTAGCAGCACCACTGATGGGTCTGACTAAGAAGGGTGTGAAGTACTTGTGGTCTGATTCTTGTGAGTCATCCTTTTAGGATCTGAAAGGAAGGTTGACTTCAGCACTGATACTAGTTCTACCAGAGCCGGTTAAGAGATATACTATGTACTGTGATGCATCGGGTATCAGGCTAAGAGGAATGCTTATGCAGGGAGAAGGAGTCATTGCATATGGGTCTCGGAAGTTGAGGCCACGTGATAGAAATTACTCGATGCACGATCTCGAGTTGGATGTAGTTGTTCATGCTTTACATTGTTAGAGACACTACCTATTGGGAGAGAATTTTGTGGTTTCACTACTGAAAATCCGGCCATTAGCGACCGCCATTGGCGGTCGCTAAAGGCCTTTAGCGGTCATTGTTGCCTCGTCGCTAGAGGCTTTCAGCGACCGCCAATGGCGGTTGTTGTAGAAGGCCGGCAGATCGGCCTTCAGCGACCGCCAAGCGGTCGCTGAAGGCCCTCTGCCGGGCACCCTATAGCGACCGCCTATGGCGGTCGCTAGTCTAAAAAAAAAAAAATTTAAAAAAAATTTTTATTGAATTAAATATATAAATATATATATATATATATATATATATATATATATATATATATTCATATATATACTATTAAATACAATATTTTAAATATATATATATATATATATATAATATATTTTAAATGTTTTAATATATATATAACATATATATAATATCAAATCATTGTGCTATAATAATTTAAAAACTTCGATTCAAGAAATAATCTCATTTCAGGTCTTTCGGAGCACGTTTGCTCCGAATGGGACCGCCGCACGCCGTTTTGGTGTTTTATGGCGCCGGAAACGCGTTTCCGGCCGCCGCGGTCAAACGGCACCTCCGAATGAGGTTCCGTCTGGCCGACCATTTCACAATTCACGCCCCGGATGTTTTCGTACGGTTTCGTGGCATTCGGAGGTCGTTCGGGTGGTTTTGACCCCCCAACGCGCCATTTTAGCGCGCGCCGCGCAGCTGAAAAGGACACAATCGGACGTGCCGCGCGCACCGCACGTCCGATGGACGTGCGGCCTCCTCCTGCATCTCAGGAATAAAATTTCTATCGTTCTCGTGCGGTTTCAGGTCGTTCGGAGCACGTTTGCTCCGAATTGGACCGCCGCACGCCGTTTTGGTGTTTAATGGCGCCGGAAACGCGTTTCCGGCCGCCGCGGTCAAACGGAACCTTCGAATGAGGTTCCGTCTGGCCGACCATTTCAAAATTCATGCCCCGGATGTTGTAGTACGGTTTCGTGGCATTCGGAGGTCGTTAGGGTGGTTTTGACCCCCCAACGGGTCATTTCAGAGCGCGCCGCGCTGCTGAAAAGGACACAATCAGACGTGCCACGAGCACCGCACGTCCGCTAGACGTTCTGCCTCCTCCTGCATCTCAGGAATAATATTTCTATTGTTCCCGTGCGGTTTCAGGTCTTTCGGAGCACGTTTGCTCCGAATGGGACCGCCGCACGCCGTTTTGGTGTTTAATGGCGCCGGAAACGCGTTTTCGGCCGCCGCGGTCACACGGCACCTCCGAATGAGGTGCCGTCTGGCCGACCATTTCAAAATTCACGTCCCGGATTTTTTCGTACGGTTTCGTGACATTCGGAGGTCGTTCGGGTGGTTTTGACCCCCCAACGCGTCATTTCAGCGCGCGGCGCGCTGCTGAAAAGGACACAATCGGACGTGTCGCGCGCACCGCACGTCCGATGGACGTACGGTCTCCTCCTGCATCTCAGGAATAATATTTCTATCGTTCCCGTGCGGTTTCAGGTCGTTCGGAGCACGTTTGCTCCGAATTGGACCGCCGCACGCCGTTTTGGTGTTTTATGGCGCTGGAAACGCGTTTCCGGCCGCCGCGGTCACACGGCACCTCCGAATGAGGTGCCGTCTGGCCGACTATTTCAAAATTCACGCCCCGGATATTGTCGTACGGTTTCGTGGCATTCGGAGGTTGTTCGGGTGGTTTTGACCCCCCAACGCGTCATTTCAGCGCGCGTCGCGCTGCTGAAAAGGACACAATCGGACGTGTTGTGCGCACCGCACGTTCGATGGACGTTCGGCCTCCTCCTGCATCTCAAGAATAATATTTCTATCGTTCCCGTGCGGTTTCAGGTCGTTCAAAGCACGTTTGCTCTGAATTGGACCGCCGCACGCCGTTTTGATGTTTAATGGCGCCGGAAACGCGTTTCCGGCCGCCGCGGTCAAACGGTACCTCCGAATGAGGTGCCGTCTGGCCGACCATTTCAAAATTCATGCCCCGGATGTTTTCGTACGGTTTCGTGTCATTCGGAGGTCGTTCGGGTGGTTTTGACCCCCCAACGCGTCATTTCAGCGCGCGCCGCGTTGTTGAAAAGGACACAATCGGACGTGCCGCGCGCACCGCACGTCCGTTGGACGTGCGGCCTCCTCCTGCATCTCAGGAATAATATTTCTATCGTTCCCGTGCGGTTTCAGGTCGTTCGGAGCACGTTTTCTTCGAATTGGAGCGCCGCACACCGTTTTGGTGTTTAATGGCGCCGGAAACGCGTTTCCGGCCGCCGCGGTCACACGGTACCTCCGAATGAGGTTCCGTCTGGCCGACCATTTTACAATTCACGCCTCGGATGTTGTCGTACGGTTTCGTGGCATTCGGAGGTCGTTCGGGTGGTTTTGACCCCCCAACGCGTCATTTCAGCGCGCGCCGCGCTGCTGAAAAGGACACAATCGGACGTGCCGCGCGTACCGCACGTTTTCTGGATGTGCTGCCTACTCCTGCATCTCAGGAATAATATTTCAATCGTTACCGTGCGGTTTCAGGTCTTTCGGAGCACGTTTGCTCCGAATGGGACCGCCGCACGCCGTTTTGGTGTTTAATGGCGCCGGAAACGCGTTTCCGGCAGCCGCGGTCACACGGCACCTCCGAATGAGGTGCCGTCTGGCCGACCATTTCACAATTCACGCCCCGGATGTTTTCGTACGGTTTCGTGGCATTCGGAGGTCGTTCGGGTGGTTTTGAGCCTCCAACGCGTCATTTCAGCGCGCGCCGCGATGCTGAAAAGGACACAATCGGACGTGCCGCGCGCACCGTACGTCCGATGGACGTGCGGCCTCCTCCTACATCTCAGGAATAATATTTCTATCGTTCCCGTGTGGTTTCAGGTCGTTCGGAGCACGTTTTCTCCGAATGGGACCGCCGCACGCCGTTTTGGTGTTTAATGGCACCGGAAACGCGTTTCCGGCCGCCGCGGTCACACGGCAACTCCGAATGAGGTGCCGTCTGGCCGACCATTTCACAATTCACGCCCCGGATGTTGTCGTACGGTTTCGTGGCATTCGGAGGTCGTTCGGGTGGTTTTGACCCCCCAACGCGCCATTTCAGCGCGTGCCGCGCTGCTGAAAAAGACAAAATCGGACGTGCCGCGCGCACCGCACGTCCGATCGACGTGCGGCCTCCTCCTGCATCTCAGGAATAATATTTTTATCGTTCTCGTGCGGTTTCAGGTCGTTCGGAGCACGTTTGCTCCGAATGGGACTGCCGCACGCCGTTTTGGTGTTTAATGGCGCCGGAAACGCGTTTCCGGACACCGCGGTCACACGGCACCTCCGAATGAGGTGCCGTCTAACCGACCATTTCAAAATTCACGCCCCGGATGTTTTCGTACGGTTTCGTGGCATTCGGAGGTCGTTCGGGTGGTTTTGACCCCCCAACGCACCATTTCAGCGCGCGCCGCGCTGCTGAAAAGGACACAATCGGACGTGCCGCGCGCACCGCACGTCCGATGGACGTGCGGCCTCCTCCTGCATCTCACGAATAATATTTCTATCGTTCTCGTGCGGTTTCAGGTCGTTCGGAGCACGTTTGCTCCGAATTGAACCGCCGCACGCCGTTTTGGAATTTTATGGCGCCGGAAACGCGTTTCCGGCCGCCGCGGTCACACGGCACCTCCGAATGAGGTTCCGTCTGGCCGACCATTTCAAAATTCACGCCCCGGATGTTGTCGTACGGTTTCGTGGCATTCGGAGGTCGTTCGGGTGGTTTTGACCCCCCAACGCGCCATTTCAGCGCGCGCCGCGCTGCTGAAAAGGACACAATCGGACGTGCCGCGCGCACCGCACGTCCGTTGGACGTGCGGCCTCCTCCTGCATCTCAGGAATAATATTTCTATCGTTCCCGTGCGGTTTCAGGTCGTTCGGAGCACGTTTGCTCCGAATTGGACCGCCGCACGCCGTTTTGGTGTTTAATGGCGCCAGAAACGCGTTTCCGGGCGCCGCGGTCACACGGAACCTCCGAATGAGGTGCCGTCTGGCCGACCATTTCACAATTCACTCCCCGGATGTTTTCGTACGGTTTCGTGGCATTCGGAGGTCTTTCGGGTGGTTTTGACCCCCCAACGCGCCATTTCAGCGCGCGCCGCGCTGCTGAAAAGGACACAATCGGACGTGCCGCGCGCACCGCACGTCCTCTGGACGTTCTGCCTCCTCCTGCATCTCAGGAATAATATTTATATCGTTCCCGTGCGGTTTCAGGTCTTTCGGAGCACGTTTGCTCCGAATGGGACCGCCGCACGTCGTTTTGGTGTTTAATGGCGCCGGAAACGCGTTTCCGGCCGCCGCGGTCACACGGCACCTCCGAATGAGGTGCCGTCTGGCCGACCATTTCACAATTCACGCCCCGGATGTTGTCGTACGGTTTCGTGGTATTCGGTGGTCGTTCGGGTGGTTTTGACCCCCCAACGCGCCATTTCAGCGCGCGCCGCGCTGCTGAAAAGGTCACAATCGGACGTGCCGCGCGCACCGCACGTCCGATGGACGTGCGGCCTTCTCCTTCATCTCAGGAATAATATTTCTATCGTTCCCGTGCGGTTTCAGGTCGTTCGGAGCACGTTTGCTCCGAATTGGACCGCCGCACGCCGTTTTGGTGTTTAATGGCGCCGGAAAGGCGTTTCCGGCCGCCGCGGTCACACGGAACCTCCGAATGAGGTGCCGTCTGGACGACCATTTCACAATTCACGCCCCGGATGTTTTCGTACGGTTTCGTGGCATTCGGAGGTTGTTCGGGTTGTTTTGACCCCCCAACGCGCCATTTCAGCGCGCGCCGCGCTGCTGAAAAGGACACAATCGGACGTGCCGCGCGCACCGCACGTCCGATGGACGTGCGGCCTCCTTCTGCATCTTAGGAATAATATTTCTATCGTTCCCGTGCGGTTTCAGGTCGTTTGGAGCACGTTTTCTCCGAATTGGACCGCCGCACGCCGTTTTGGTGTTTTATGGCGCCGGAAACGCGTTTCCGGCCGCCGCGGTCACACGGCACCTCCGAATGAGGTTCCGTCTGGCCGAACATTTCAAAATTCACGCCCCGGATGTTGTCGTACGGTTTCGTGGCATTCGGAGGTGTTTCGGGTGGTTTTGACCCCCCAACGCGCCATTTCAACGCGCGCCGCGCTGCTGAAAAGGACACAATCGGACGTGCCGCGCGCACCGCACGTCCGTTGGACGTGCGGCCTCCTCCTGCATCTCAGGAATAATATTTCTATCGTTCCTGTGCGGTTTCAGGTCGTTCGGAGTACGTTTGCTCCGAATTGGACCGCCGCACGCCGTTTTGGTGTTTAATGGCGCCGGAAACGCGTTTCCGGCCGCCGCGGTCACACGGCACCTCCGAATGAGGTTCCGTCTGGCCGATCATTTCACAATTCACGCCACGGATGTTTCTGTACGGTTTCGTGGCATTCGGAGGTCGTTCGGGTGGTTTTGACCCCCCAACGCGCCATTTCAGCGCGCGCCGCGCTGCTGAAAAGGACACAATCGGACGTGCCGCGCGCACCGCACGTCCCCTGGACGTGCTGCCTCCTCCTGCATCTCAGGAATAATATTTCTATCTTTCCCGTGCGGTTTCAGGTCTTTCGGAGCACGTTTGCTCCGAATGGGACCGCCGCACGCCGTTTTGGTGTTTAATGGCGCCGGAAACGCGTTTCCGGCCGCCGCGGTCACACGGAACCTTCGAATGAGGTCCCGTCTGGCCGACCATTTTACAATTCACGCCCCGGATGTTGTCGTACGGTTTCGTGGCATTCGGAGGTCGTTCGGGTGGTTTTGACCCCCCAACGCGCCATTTCAGCGCGCGCCGCGCTGCTGAAAAGGACACAATCGGACGTGCCACGCGCACCGCACGTCCGATGGACGTGCGGCCTCCTCCTGCATCTCAGGAATAATATTTCTATCGTTCCCGTGCGGTTTCAGGTCGTTCGGAGCACGTTTGCCCCGAATTGGACCGCCGCACGCCGTTTTGGTGTTTAATGGCGCCGGAAACGCGTTTCCCGCCGCCGCGGTCACACGGAACCTCCGAATGAGGTGTCGTCTGGCCGACCATTTCAAAATTCACGCCCCGGATGTTTTCGTATGGTTTCGTGGCATTCGGAGGTCGTTCGGGTGGTTTTGACCCCCCAAAGTGTCATTTCAGCGCGCGCCGCGCTGCTGAAAAAGACACAATCGGACGTGCCGCGCGCACCGCACGTCCGATGGACGTGCCGCCTCCTCCTGCATCTCAGGAATAATATTTCTATCGTTCCCGTGCGGTTTCAGGTCGTTCGGAGCACGTTTGCTCCGAATTGGACCGCCGCACGCCGTTTTGGTGTTTTATAGCGCCGGAAACGCGTTTCCGGCCGCCGCGGTCACACGGCACCTCCGAATGAGGTGTCGTCTGGCCGACCATTTCACAATTCACGCCCCTGATGTTTTCGTACGGTTTCGTGGCATTCGGAGGTCGTTCGGGTGGTTTTGACCCCCCAACGCGCCATTTCAGCGCGCGCCGCGCTGCTGAAAAGGACACAATCGGACATGCCGCGCGCACCGCACGTCCGATGGACGTGCGGCCCCCTCCTGCATCTCAGGAATAATATTTCTATCGTTCCCGTGCGGTTTCAGGTCGTTCGGAGCACGTTTGCTTTGAATTGGACCGCCGCACGCCGTTTTGGTGTTTAATGGCGCCGGAAACGCGTTTCCGGCCGCCGCGGTCAAACGGCACCTCCGAATGAGGTGTCGTCTGGCCGACCATTTCACAATTCACACCCCGGATGTGGACGTACGGTTTCGTTGCATTCGGAGGTTGTTCGGGTGATTTTGACCCCCCAACGCGCCATTTCAGCGCGCGCCGCGCTGCTGAAAAGGACACAATCGGACGTGTCGCGCGCACCGCACGTCCGATGGATGTGTGGCCTCCTCCTACATCTCAGGAATAATATTTCTCTCGTTCCCGTGCGGTTTCAGGTAGTTCGGAGCACGTTTGCTCCGAATGGGACCGTCGCACGCCGTTTTGGTGTTTTAGGGCGCCGGAAACGCGTTTACGGCCGCCGCGGTTACACGGCACCTCCGAATGAGGTTCCGTCTGGCCGACCATTTCACAATTCACGCCCCGGATGTTGTTGTACGGTTTCGTGGCATTCGGAGGTCGTTCGGGTAGTTTTGACCCCCCAACGCGCCATTTCAGCGCGCGCCACGCTGCTGAAAAGGACACAATCGGACGTGTCGCGCGCACCGCACGTCCGATGGACGTGCGGCCTCCTCCTGCATCTCAAGAATAATATTTCTATTGTTCCCGTGCGTTTTCAGGTCGTTCGGAGCACGTTTGCGCCGAATTGGACTGCCGCACGCCGTTTTGGTGTTTTATAGCGCCGGAAACGCATTTCCGGCCGCCGCGGTCACACGGCACCTCCGAATGAGGTTCCGTCTGGCCGACCATTTCAAAATTCACGCCCCGGATGTTTTCGTACGGTTTCGTGGCATTCGGAGGTCGTTCGGGTGGTTTTGACCCCCCAACGCGCCATTTCAGCGCGCGTCGCGCTGCTGAAAAAGACACAATCGGACGTGCCGCGCGCACCGCACGTCCGATGGACGTGCGGCATCCTCCTACATCTCAGGAATAATATTTCTATCGTTCCCGTGCGGTTTCAGGTCGTTCGGAGCACGTTTTCTCCGAAGTGGACCGCCGCACGCCGTTTTGGTGTTTTATGGCGCCGGAAACGCGTTTCCGGACGCCGCGGTCACACGGCACCTCCGAATGAGGTGCCGTCTGGCCGACCATTTCACAATTCACGCCCCGGATGTTGTCGTACGGTTTTGTGGAATTCGGAGGTCGTTCGGGTGGTTTTGACCCCCCCAACGCGCCATTTCAGCGCGCGTCGTGCTGCTGAAAAGGACACAATCGGACGTGCCGCGCGCACCGCACGTCCGATGGACGTGCGGCCTCCTCCTGCATCTCAGGAATAATATTTCTATCGTTCTCGTGCGGTTTCAGGTCGTTCGGAGCACGTTTGCTCCGAATTGGACCGCCGCACGCCGTTTTGGTGTTTTATGGCGCCGGAAACGCGTTTCTGGCCGCCGCGGTCACACGGCACCTCCGAATGAGGTGCCGTCTGGACGACCATTTCACAATTCACGCCCCGGATGTTGTCGTACGGTTTCGTGGCATTCGGAGGTCGTTCGGGTGGTTTTGACCCCTCAACGCGCCATTTCAGCGCGCGCCGCACTGCTGAAAAGGACACAATCGGACGTGCGGGGGGCAGTACGGGGGTGCGGGGGGATTTACGGGGGTGGAAGGGGGCATTACGGGGGTGCGGGGGGTTGTACGGGGGTGCGGGGGGGGCTGTACGGGGGTGCGGGGGGCTGTACGGGGGTGCGGGGGGGCTGTACGGGGGTGGCGGGGGGCAGTACGGGGGTGCGGGGGCAGTACGGGGTGCGGGGGCTGTACGGGGGTGCGGGGGGGCTGTACGGGGGTGCGGGGGGGCTGTACGGGGGTGCGGGGGGGCAGTACGGGGGTGCGGGGGGCTGTACGGGGGTGCGGGGGGGGGGGGGGGTGTACGGGGGTGTGGTGGGGCTGTACGGGGGTGCGGGGGGTTGTACGGGGGTGCGGGGGGCTGTACGGGGGTGCGGGGGGCTGTACGGGGGTGCGGGGGGGCTGTACGGGGGTGCGGGGGGCTGTACGGGGGTGCGGGGGGGGCTGTACGGGGGTGCGGGGGGGCTGTACGGGGGTGCGGGGGGTGTACGGGGGTGCGGGGGGCTGTACGGGGGTGCGGGGGGGCTGTACGGGGGTGCGGGGGGCTGTACGGGGGTGCGGGGGGCTGTACGGGGGTGCCGGGGGGGCTGTTCGGGGGTGCGGGGGGCTGTACGGGGGTGCGGGGGGGGGGGGGGGGCTGTTGGAATTAGTTCGACTTTTTCAAATGTAGAATCATTCAAAATTATCTGATCAAAACTCAATATGTGTATAAAATATTTAAAAGACCACCATGGATGGTAATAATGCATTACTTAAATGAATAAATACAGTACATCAATGTCAACCCTACCAGTAAAAACAAAAAACATATCTCGTGAATATATGGTGTGTCACGTGTTGTCATCACTGCTACCTCCTTCTGGTGGGTCAGGTGCCTACAACAAATAAACATTATAAATATTTTAATAACAAAAATAATTTAAATTAAATAAATAAATACAGTATATACCTGCGTCGTATGATCCCCTATACCATCAGCTCGACGCACATATTCCCGCAGTGCTCTAACCTCAGCTGTCAATTGCGCATTTGTCTCCTCGGAAGCGCGCAGCCGTGCCTCAAAATATGACATCTGTTGTGTCATATGAGCAACAGAAGGACCGACAACCGCAGCGCGTGACTCTACAGAACGAGGAATCCCTGCTCCATAGGTCAAACTATAGCCATGCCCGTCCCGACCAATAATGCGATGAAAGATCTCATCCCGTCGCATGGGAAGCTGTCGCTGGTCCTCTAGCAGATGCTCTAACTCAGCTTCAAATTGATCCTGTGAAATATTTAAATATATATAAATATATATATGTTAATATATAGATTTATGTAATTATTGGTAAGTACAGACAATTACTATCAATGCTGCAACCTCTGGATCATTGCGATCACGAGTCCTTATCCACACCGACATTTTATCAGTTGTTGCACCTTGCCCTCGCAACTGTATATTAAAAGAATATAAACACAAAACCATATTAATTAATAAATTAAAAAATGAATAATATATACCTCATGTCGGATCTGAGACACGTGACGAGTCCCGAGCCTGTGAGCTGGTCCCTGCAACGCTCGATTCTCCGAATGGCGTGTTGACACCTCCTACATTCAATTCATTCAAATTTCAAACAAATCACATATTCTTGAAAATATATATACAGCAAAATAATTAATATACAAACTGCAACACCCTCAGTAGACCAATATGCAACCAAGTCACGCCACTGAGCCGGGAGGACACCTCTTGGGACTTTTTCCAAAATGTCAAGGGCGCCCACATTTGGTACCCAGTGGTCCCTCTTCACTTTGCCTTTATAATCTTTCCACATCTTACGGCATTTGCTCATACACACGGGCCGAAACTCTTCAGGGCATACTTTCAAATTTTGCTATAAAGAAAATAATCAAACATATTAGTATTCTTTATAAATAGAAAATAAAGTAAAATTATTTTCTTACCTGAACCTCCCTCCATAGATGATCTAATGTGTCCTGAGGGATAGAAGCCCAATCACGCGTGGTCAATGGAAATCGATGTGGGTCACGTATGATATGACCCAGCTGACGAATAAATGCCGGGGCATTCGGTCCCACGGGATGAAATACCTCATCAAATGAAACATCTATCGTCGTGTCGGAATTCCATGATAATATGCCACGACCAGGGACTCTCCTGCGAGAGGAAGAAGCAGCAGAGTCTGATCCTGTTGAAAACAATTTTATATATAAATTGACAAATGTTATATATATATATATATGTGTGTGTGTGTGTCAATTACATAAAAAATATAGACAATGACATTCAAACATACCTCGACCCTGAGACGTAGATGCCTCAGATGGATGATGTGGATCTTCTGCCTCTTCCCCTGACATGTCTGCAGTCATAGAAAATATCAGTAATGAGTCCAAAGTGTTTAAAAGATAAATTGGATTGTTCTTAATAAATCAAACTTGTACAACTGTTAATCAAACAAAAAATGGATTGAATAATTAGTTGTGAATGAATTTTAAAAAATCAGAAAGTTAATCAACCTAAATATTTATGACTTAATTAACTTACAAAAGTGAGGATTAAAACTTATAAGGATTTATAAAATGATTAGATAATTTATGATATCCTAGGACATTCTACTGAATAGCGGGAAAACAATTATACCTTTCATTAAGCATGCAAATCGACCGTTTCTCCTTCAACAGCCGCTCTGACCCAATAAATATCTTCTTCATGTTGAACTACGGTATGTTGATCAAGTTGTTGGTAAACAAACAAAACAGTCTCGGGTTCATCTTCTTCAAATAAAAACACTCCTCGCCGAGACATTTTGACAACAACTTGCCAACTTGGATCCGAAGGCAAAGTAACGAAGAATACTTGTTCCGCTTGTGATGTCAAAATGAAAGGTTCATTCTCAACTCGTTCATTATTTCTGTATAACATATAGTTAAAATTCACCAATGAAAACTGATATTGATCGACTTTACATCCATGCACTGGATCAACCCAATTACACTTTAACAATATGTACTTCAAACCGTGTGTGTATACAACTTCAATGATGTCTATCAATTGACCATAGTAATAACCAGAATCGACAAAGGGACAACCGATGCCACTGTTTTGTGTTGCTCGTTTGTCGTCAACATCTTTAATGCGAAATCGAAAACCATTAGCATCAATAGCTTTATAACGACGAGCCGTTATAGATGGACCCTCAGCCAGTTGGATAAATACTTCAGGTAGCGTGGGGTCCCCTAACTCCCTCAGCTTATGAACCTACATAATTTATAAAAATCAATACTGATATATGCAGAAATAATTAGTTTAATACTTCACTCATAATGAAAATCAATTTATACATACATAATCCATGAACCAATCATGAAATGCCGCATAATGAGATTGTTGAATTTGCAACTCAATCGCACGATGCATCTCTTCTTTTATCTCATTAATGTGTTTCCTGTAAATGATTACGCAATGTTTAAAAGATCAACTTATGCAAACAAAACATGTAAAAGTTATACAAGCACATTGATAAGATACTTACTGCATTAATGGTGCAACTGATGGAGTATTGAACAAGATATATCGATGTGCTTGTATCCACTCGATGTTGTCCATATCAAATGTGGTTCCTTCTCCAACTGGACCATCATGAATCCGAGAGGGCTTATCTAATTTTGTTTCAACATCCGTAAGATATTCTGCACAAAAGGTAGTACACTCATCCATCAAATAACCATTGGCTATTGATGCCTCTGGACGAGCGCGTACAAATCTTTTCAATGTACTCAAATACCATTCAATATGATACATCCACCTGAATTGCACTGGACCAGCAGCCATTACTTCATCAGTTAGGTGCACTGTCAAGTGGACCATAACATCGAAAAATGAGGGGGGGGGAGTTTCTCAAAGTGACAAAGCGTAAGTACAATTCGGTCCTGCAAACTTTTTAAATCACTCATTTGTTGATTTCTTAAACAAAGCTGTCTAAAAAAATTACTCATCTCAATCAAGGGCTGAACAACATTGGGGGATAAACAATCAAAAATTGCGATTGGAATCAACTGCTGAAGTAATATGTGATTGTCATGACTTTTCAACCCTTGCAATGTCTTGCTCGTCATATTCACACACTTTGAAATATTAGAAGAGTAACCATCAGGCACCTTGACCATCTTCAAAATGGAAATAAATGTCTCTTTCTCCTCTGTAGTCATCGAATACTGTGCAGCAGGCATATATGCCTTGTTTTCCTCAGCTAACTGTAAATGCAACTGTTTCCTTAAACCCATTTCTTCCAAATCACGGCGTGCATTAACATGGTCCTTTGACTTTCCACTGACACCTAAAATGGTCCACAATATGTTATCACAAACATTTTTTTCAATGTGCATGACATCCAAATTATGCCTCAACATGTTAGTTTTCCAATACAGAAGACTATAAAAAATACTTTTCTTTTTCCAATTGTGACTGCGCTGCCTACCCGCAACACGAATATTACGTACTGGAGGAGCCACCAAATCCTGAATTTCATATACCGTGCGGATATTTTCTTCCTCAATCTGCGATAACATTTCGACTCCTGTCATGATCTTTGGTGCTGGGCTGAACTCTCTAGAACCATCAAATGCCACTCTGTCCTTTCTGAACCTGTGCTGGGGAGGGAGAAAATGCATGTGACCCATGTATGCCCATTTTTTGGAATGTTTAAGCCATACAGATTTTTTACTTTTATTGCAACAAGGGCAAGAAAATTCTCCTTTCGTACTCCAGCCTGATAAATTTGCATAAGCTGGGAATTCATTGATTGTCCACAATAAAGCAGCATGCAGTTTGAACATTTCATTCGTTTCGCAGTCATAAGTCATCACACCATCGCCCCAAAATTTATTCAACTCATCAATCAATGGCTGAAGGTAAACATCAATCTTATCCCCCAGACTTTTAGGTCCATCAATAAGAGTGGAAAGTAATATAAATTGTTGCTTCATACAAAGCCACGGAGGAAGATTATATGGAACCAACACCACGGGCCATGTGCTATGAGTTGCACCAACCATAGACTTGAATGGATTGAAACCATCTGCTGCCAATCCCAATCGGACATTACGAACATCTTTAGCAAAGTCGGGATGTCTCTTATCAAAATCCTTCAATGCATGAGAGTCTGCCGGGTGGGTTAACATGTCACTTTCATGAACTCTTTCTGTATGCCATCTAATTAAATTAGAAACTTTAGATGACATAAAAAATCTTTTCAACCTCGGTTTAAGGGGAAAGTAACGCATTTGCTTTACGGCAATCGGTTTCCCCTGTATCGCAATCTGACTTTGATGAGTCTTATTTCCCCTGTTCTCTTTCCACCTGGAAGCGCCACAAACCGTACAAATATCCAAATGAGAAGTTTCATTTCTAAACAACATACAGTTGTTTTCACATGCATCTATAGTCTCATATGTAAAACCTAAGTTCTCTGTCAACTTACGAGCATAGTAATACGACTCAGGAATCTTAGCGTCGACAGGAAGAACTTTTTTCAATAAAACCAAAAGCATGTCGAATGATGTGTCTGACCAATTATTCAAAGTCTTAAAATGCAACAACTCCACGATAAACGACAGTTTATTGTAAGAAGTACATCCAGGATATAATTCTGTTTTCGCATCATCAAGTACTTCATAAAACCTCCTCGAATCACGATCTGCACTAGAGCGAAGATTTATCTCACCGGTCTCAAGATTCTGGATGTCAATGCCTTCAGGATCAAACCCACGTACCATTTCAGTAAGCATTTCATGCATTGGATCAATCATCCTTGCATCAACATCCATCTGAGCTGCATCTGTATTTTGACAACGAACATATTATTCTCCATGACGAGTCCAACTCTTATAATTTTTCAGAAATCCATTAAAGAAAAGGTGCTCCCTCACAGTATCTCGTGTGAATTGATATCTGTTAGCACATTTTCTACATGGACAACTAATATAGTCACTTTCAAATCCTCTCGTGAAGTCAATAAACTGCATAATGCCATTGAAATATTCTCTAGACGTTCGATTTGGAAGATCAATCCAACTCTTATCCATAATAATATCTGTATAACAAACATTTACACAATACTTATTACATTTACATTTTTCAAATCAACTATATTCAAAATAAATATTAACCATTTGTTTATGAACCATTGATAAAATAATAATGTAACTGAAAGCTCATGTTACCTGATTGAGCTACAAACCTGAAAGGGAGGGGAGCCGAAGGCGGTGCTGCGAGGGAGAGGAGGCGACGAAGGGGAGCCGGAGCCAAAGGCGGTGCGGCAAGGGAGGGGACGGGCGGCGGCGGCGGCGGGGAGCTGGAGGAGAGGAGGCGGTGAGGGGACGGGGGACGGGCAGCGAGGGGGGGGTGTCCGGGGTCGGGGGGGGGGGGGGGGGGGCTGTCCGAGGTGCGGGGAGGGGTGTCCGGGGTGTCGGGGGCCTGTCAGGGGTGCGGGCAGGGGTGTTCGGGGTGCGGGGGTGTCCGGGGTGCGGGGGGGGGGGGGGGCTGTCTGGGGTGCAGGGGGGCTGTCGGGGGTGCGGGGTGGGGTGTCCGGGGTGCGGGGGGCCTGTCCGGGGTGCGGGGGGGCTGTCTGGGTTCGGAGGGGGGGTGTCCGAGTGCGGGGGGGGGGGGGGGGGGGGGGCTGTCCGGGGTGCGGGGGGGGGCTGTCCGGGTTCGGAGGGGGGTGTCTGAGTGCAGGGGGGGCTGTCTGGGGTGCGAGGAGGCGTCCGGGGTGCGGGGGGCGGTCCGGAGTGCGCGGGGGGGGGGGGGGGGGGGGGGGGGGGGCTGTCCAGGGTGCGGGGAGGCGTCCGGGGTGCGGGGGGCGGTCCGGAGTGCGCGGGGGGGGGGGGGGGGCTGTCCGGGGTGCGGGGAGGCGTCCGGGGTGCGGGGGGCGGTCCGGAGTGCGCGGTGGGGGCTGTCCGGGGTGCGGGTGCCGTCCGGGGTGGGGGGGGAGGGCCGAGAGGCCGGAGGGCGGCGGCCGGAGGCCCGAGGGCGGAGGGCGGAGGCCGGAGGGCAGGCGGCGGGGGAGGCCGGGCGGCGGGGGAGGCCGGGCGGCGGGGGAGGTCGGGCGGCGGGGGAGGGCGGGCGGCGGGGGAGGGGAGGGCGGCGAGGGAGGGCGGCGAGGGAGGGAGGGGGTTAGGGCGGCGATCGGGGGGGATCGGGGTCGAGGGGGCGTGGGGGGGGGCGCAGAAGCCCCCCGTTTTTTTTTATGTAGGTTAGCGACCGCCATTGGCGGTCGCTATTGGTTAGCTATAGCGACCGCCAATGGCGGTCGCCCGAGTCTGGGGGGCTTCAATGCCCCCTTTTCTAGTAGTGTTTTCACCGACCACAAAAGTCTTAAGTATATATTCACTCAGCGTGACCTGAATTTGAGACAACGAAGGTGGTTTGAGTACCTTCAGTATTTTGACTTTGAGATTTCCTACACGCCTGGGAAGGGTAACATAGTGGCTGATGCGTTGAGCATGATGACTCAGGTACAAGCAGTTCAGGAGGCCAGTAGTGAGTGATATCTTATGTCCCTGTTCTCTAAAATGCATTTGGAGGTGCACAACAGACAGGGGCAGACGATTCTATCTTCTGTAGCTGTTATCTCTACTCTTCTTGATCAAGTGTGAATGAGGCAGCTATCAGATTCAGAAAGGATAGTCCTACGAGAGAGTGTGTCAGGAGAGGACCCTATTCCTAGATAGACAGTAGGTAAGGATGAGATCTTGTGTTTTCATGGATGCGTGTGGGTGCCAACAAACATACGCGAGGAGCAGATGTGAGACTTTCATTCCTCAGTTTGGGCAGTTCATCCTGGTGTCACCAAGATGTATCGAGATCTACACCGTCAGTATTGGTGGCTAGGTATGAAGAGAGATGTTGTTGGTTTTGTCATGAGGTGTTCCACCTATCAGTAGGTGAATTCAGAGCATCAGTGACCAGCAGGGCTTTTTCAGTAGTTATCCATTCCTGAATGGAAATGGAATAATGTCTCGATGGATTTCGTGACAGGTTTTCCAAGGTCACCTTGAGGGAATGATGCAGATTGGGTTGTCATTGACAGACTCACAAAGGTTGCTAATTTCTTACCGATCAAGGAGACCTTCGGTTGATGAGCTGGGAAGGTTGTACATCTGAGAGATTGTACGTCTACATGGGGTTCCACACTCCATTATTTCAGACAGGGACACACGTTTTACTTCTCAGGTCTGGTAGGGACTTCAGAGGTCTTTGGGTACACAGGTACTTCTGAGTACAACTTACCATCCCCAGACAGATGGAAAGTACGAGAGTATGATTCAGGTGCTTGAGGACATGCTTCGAGCATGCATCCTAGATTTTAGAGGTTCTTGGGAGAATCACATACCTCTTATGGAGTTTGCCTACAATAATAGTTTTCAAATAACTATTCAGATGGAACCTTTTAAGGCTTTGTACGATAGGTCATGTCGATCACCTTTATGTTGGCTGGAGGTATGAGAGATAGCTATGATGGGACCTCATCTTGTCCAGGAGACCACAGAGCAGATAAAGTTGATTCAGGAGAGGATGGCTACTGCACAGTTATGACAGAAGTCTTATGCTGACCGACGGAGATGATCTCTAGAGTTCGAGGTCGGAGATCAGGTTTTCCTGTGTGTCACACCGAGCTTGGGACACAAGAGGATTAGGAAATAGGGTAAGCTTTCACCGAGATACATCGTGCCATTTGAGGTGTTGGGGATAGTCATACCGGTTGCCTATCGGCTGCAGTTACCTCAGAGGTATCGGGCTATGCATGATGTCTTCCACGTTTCTCAGATCCGACATTACTTCTCAGACCCGTCTCATGTTTTCCAATCCGAGGAGGTTGAGAACGAGTTGGACGACTCGTTCGAGGAGCGTCTTATCCGTATTTTTGATCAAAATGTGAAGGTTCTCCGTGGTCGGTCTGTTCCTTTGGTACGAGTGCTATGGTAGCACGGGCAAGTACAGGACGAGACCTGGGAGAGGGAGGTCGATGTACGATCGCAGTGGCCAGAGCTGTTTGAGGATTCTCCTTCTACGCCGCCTTTCTAGGGAAATTTTGGGATGAATTTCATTAACGGGGGAAGTTTGTAAGAACTCAGATCTTCCTTTCAGGTATTTTTTTCCTTTCTGGTTGTTTTTGAGAAAAAGATGAGTTTTCGGAAATTTTAAGAGTACATGTCGTGTACTTTAAGTACACGCCGTGTACCCGATTGTCGTGGGTGACCGTGTACTGGTTGTGTAATGGCCGAGTACATGGTTGTGTGTGGTGACTTGGAGACTGCCTAAAGCAGAGGCTGAAAAAGGCATGTACAGACCATGTACTTTTAAAATACAAGTTGTGTTCTTTTTTTCATTAAATAGACCAGGGTCGCATCTAATCGATATAACCCTTTTTCTCTTCATTTGTCTCATCCAGGAGCAACCGTACGACTTCAGATCTTCATTGAGCCCCTAACTCGCCATCCGTTATCTGAATCGACCACCATCGATTGCGTTGGAATCACCACGGTGAGTTCTTCCTTCTTCTAGAACTCCATCTCTGATTTCTCCTCTCTCATGAGTTATCCTCGATCAAACATTTTAAGCATTTTTGTAGATCTATGGCATTATAGGGTGATTCAAGGCCTTAGGTTCACGTATATCGATCTCACGACGCCGAGTTAGGTGGTTTGTGCCTTTCTGCAGATAGTATTTGAATTTTATGTGCAAAAATTCCCAATACCCAAGAACGGGGTATTGCGTGATTATGGTTTTAGCCCTGTTATTACCTGTTATGCTTTGTTTGTTTGGATAGAGGTTAATTTTTGTGAATAGGGTTAATTTTTCCATGCTATGGATGTTTTGCCCATGTTTTCTTGTTTTTGACCGTTTGGTTTAGCTTTGCCAATTAGGTTGTTTCTTTGATTCTCATGCCTAGTATTGTTAGGATAGAGTGATTATTATCTAACATGCTATGATATACTATAGATTGTTTAGCCAAGTATTTCTCGAGGTTTACTTTGGCTACCACATATCGTTTGTGCATGACTAACTTATATAGGGCCGTGAGAACTTGGTGTAGTATACCATAAGGAGAATGGACGTTGAGGGCTTCTCCAGAGTGTATGTTTACTATTACATTGTGAGACCATAGGGAGGATGTACTTTGTGCTCCCTCAGAGTGTCTGTAGTTTCCTCGATACGGGCCACAGGGGGAATTGGATGTTGAGTGCTTCCTTAGAGTGCCTATTAGTTAACGATATGAGACCACATGGAGAATTGATGGTGACTGCTTCCTCAAAGTGTCTTTTCTAAAGCTGAACCAGAGGGGTTAGACTATGTGTACTTCCCAGATGGTTGCTTGTGTTCCTTTGGTTGAACCAGAGGGGTTAGGCTGTGAGTACTTCTCAGAGGGTTACCTGCTTTTGATTAGCTACTTACTTGATATATGAAAATTAATGCAATTGAATTTGTAGGATTGTTACTATGTGTACTTCCTTGCTTACTACTTCATTTCGTTTATTGTCTGCCATATATATTCACTGACTGTTAGGCACCGATCTTTGGGTGGTTTCCTACAGGGATTAGTCTCACACTCTGTTTGGGTCATGCTTTTGGGTCCAAATAGATTATATTGATGCAGGTCTAGATAAGGGCAAGCGCCCTTCTACTTAAGTTACTTGATTGCTGTGGAGCTGGGGAGAATGGGACCAAGCTGAGGTTTTCTATGATATAGAGATCTTAACTTTTTTTTCTTTTATACTTGGGTTTAGTATTGTATTCCAGCATTGTGATTTGTTTGGGTGCTTTTCTAGAAATATGTATCATGCATTATTTAGATATGTGAGCTCCAATTATTTATTACTTCTATTGTTTACTTTTGGTATGGTATTATTACTGCTTCCGCTATTGCTATCTATTTTACTTTCACTGTGTTACTCTACCAATAAGGGCATAGTTTCCCCACTATCACACCCAAGGCTCTCGTTGTTAGTCAGTAGCCTCTGGCGTTTGGGGAAATGTGCTTGAGGCCATGTGACCAACCGGGTACGAGGCACCTCTAGGCGGCTTCCGGAACCAGGACGTTACAACTATGAACAAAAATTGACTTTGCATTAAAAAAAATAACATGCAAAAATTAAATATTATTATTTTGAAAAACAATTGACATAAAACTAATTAAAAAATTATAACAAAACAAAATTATTGGTTTAAGAATCAATATAATGAATTGATGAATTAATGACAGAATGAAAAGAATAAATTAATTACAAAAAAAATTAATTACTCGACTTAGGATTTATTAATTTGAAAAATAATTACATAGAGAATTATTTAAAGGAATAAATTAAATATTCATTTTGAAAAATAAAAATGAGATAATGAATGAAATAATGAAAATAAAAAGTTAAAATGTAAATAGAACAGAAGAATAAAAAATGAAAGTAAAAACAAAATGAATTATTTAATTTAAAAATTATCCAAAAAGACTAATTTAAACAATAAAATACATATTTGGAAAAAAAAAACATTGTTTTATTAATTATATACAAAAAATAAAACATTTAATAATTATGAATTAAAATACAATATTTTGATATTTATAATACAAAAAAGTACAAAAAATGATGTAGAAAGTGCATTAAAAAGCAGCCACAACAAATGCGCTCACACTTAAATGTTTGTTTATCCTAAAAAAATGCATGCTTTTATCTTTATAAAATAGAATGAATGATTTTATGGTGAGCTCAAAAATAAATCATGTCTATAATTAAAAAAAATAGAGGCACATAACCAGAGATAGATTCTTCAAATGAAATGTTTATAAAAATCATGCCTATACTCAAATACACACTGTGAAGTAAGGGTGCACAGTTTCATTAATCATTGAGGATATCAGGCCTCCTATATGAAATCACCTACTTCCCTACTTCAATTCCAGTTCAAGTTCCAATTCTCAGAGTGATAATAGGTTAGATGAAGTGAAATTAAAATCTTAACAAAAGGCATCTTCAATTTTCACTTTCTCCTAGATCTCAAAAATCAAAATCCAGTTTTTTTATCACTTTATTGATACAACTCAAATGATTTTCATACAAGTAAATTGTCCCCTTATTCATCTGGGTTCAAAATTCCACTCACCTTAATGAACTCATTTTTTACTACAAGGTGCTTTATTTTTATTTTATTTTTTGCTTTGCTTTTTTATTTTATTTTTACCCAACCATGTATATGTGAAAAGCACTGTACAAATGAACTTATTGAAATGTACAAAAAGAAAACACACACTCAGTGCCTAGGGTCTCAGATGTTCACCGTGGGATCTCATTTGCCCATTTTACTCCGGTTTCAAAGGACTTATAAGATTACCATTTAAGTTGGCTCCATAAAGTGATTATTGATTTATTAAAAAAAGATACCCCTAAGTTCGAGTTTAAATATCCAATTTCCTAAATTCATGATCACAATTCCAAAAAACTACCATATCTCACTCCCTTATTCGGTTCCTAAAAAAATCCATAGAAACAATATGTTACTCAACTCAACAATCATACATCCTCAATAGTTTTAGAATCAGTGCAACCCTTAAGGGGGGATGATGTTATCAGAATTTCAACATAATTTAACACAAACAAACCCCTCTCCCCCACACTTAAAACTCAACATTGTCCCCAATTTTGACTCAAAGTGGGAGAAAGCTAAGTTCAAAACAGATGTGGAATTCAATAGTTAAAATATTTTGAAGGGGTAGTAGTGAAGTTCAAAAGTTTGTTTTTCACACAAAAACAAAAACAAAAAAGCATATACAAAAGAAACCCCACCAGCCACCACCATCCAAACAAGTGGATTTTTTTTGAAAAAATCATGCTTTTAAGTTTTACAAGCAGACAAAGGATTTTTCAATGTAGTTCAAACAGAAGCATGATGACCAATATAGTACAGCAACAACATAATGAAAGTGAATGCAATAGGTGCATCAGGTTTCACAATGCATTTCATCAAAATTTTCAAATCACTAGAATCTAATAAGATAACACCCAAACAAGAAAATAAATTCACAATTTCAAAAGACAACAGGGGGAATCCCCCACACTTATATCACAAAATCAGGTAGCAAAAGATAAGCATAAAATAAAAATGGAAAAAACATAACAATACTTCCCTAGATATGGGAGCTTTGACCATTAATGTGAATTGAAAAGATCCTATCCAATTGGTCTGGTTGGTCTTCATAGTTTTTTGAAAAGTTCAAAAAATAAGCATAAGAATATAGAATTTTAAGTTCAAGAAAAAATTCAACCAAATATTGAGTTGAAGAGATGTAATCCATATGATGTAGTGTGATTCACCCTTGGTTTTCCTTTTCTGAGTTTTTGGCAGCAACAATTATCTAGTAGTAGTAATCCATGTGACACCATCATACAGTCATGATAGTAAACTGGAGAATCAAGCATCAAGCATTATTATTATTAAAAAATATAAATAAAAATAAAACAAAACAAAAACCATGAAACACCGAGTTTATAATCCTCGGTTAAACTTGGGATAGAACCAACCTTCAAGCCACGAAATGGCATCCAATATCTTTGGATTCCCTTAAAAGAAATGTTTTATCCTTTGATTGACCAAGAATGGTCTATTTTCCTCTCCAACTAGCTCCACAGATCCATTGACAAGAAATCTCAAAATGGTGAAGGTTCCTGACCACTTGGTCTTCAATTTTTCTGGAAAAAGTTTCAACCAATAATTGAACAGAAAGACCCTCTAACCAACCTTGAAATCCCTATTATAAATTATTGAGTCATGAAAAGATTTATTCATCATTCTCATAAGATTCTCTCACAATTTCCTCCAACTCACTCAGCTCTAACAACCTTCTCTCACTAGCAGACTTGAAGTCAAATTTCAAGTCCTTCATAGCCCAATAAGAATTTTAATGCAATTCCACAAGCAAATGATAAGTTTTTTTCAAAGAGAAACCTGTATGGGGACATCCCTATGGGAATCTTGTAAAAAATTCTATAATCCCACAGAGCCTCATCTAACTTCACTAAACAAAATTTCTTAGAGCTAGACATTGTCTTCTCCAAGATCTGCTTAAGCTCTCTATTTAATACTTTAGCATGCCCACTAGACTGTGGGTGATAGGTTGTACCTATTCTATGAGAATATCCATACTTTTCCTTCAAATTATTGAACTTGTAATTCTTGAAGTGAGTTTCATTGTCTGTAATGAATTCTCTAGGCACTTCAAACTTGGAAAAAATATTTCTCTTGATAAACTTCACCACACTAGCAGCAGAATTGTTGGGTAAAGCCACTGTCTCAACCCATGTAGACACATAGTCCACAGCAACCAAAATATATTCATTTTCATAAGAGGATGGGAAGGTTCCCATGAAATCCAAGCCCCATAAATCAAAAAATTCATCCTCAAGAATTCCTTTTTGAGGCAACTCTTGACTTCTTCCAACATTTCCAAGCATCTGACACTTATCACAGCCAATGACCAAAATCCTAGAATTTTTTAACAAAGTAAGCCAATAGAAACCAACCTAAAAAACCTTCTAAGCAGTCCTCTCTTCTCCGTAGTGGCCACCCCAAGGCGATGAATGGTAGCTCTCAAGTTGGGTATCATTTATTCCTCAGTCACACATCTTATCAAAATACCATCAGTGCATCTCATAAAAAGAATAGGATCATCCTAAAAATATTATTGAAATTTAGAAATAAATCTATTTATTTGGTTCTGTGAGAGGTCCCTGGGCATGAAATCAATAACCAAAAAATTGACATAGTCTTCAAATCAAGAAGACTGTTGCACAGAAGCAACAAACAATTGTTCATCTAGAAATGATGTATTAATCTCTCTTGGTTCCTCAAGTTGAGTGTTTGGCATCCTATACAAGTGATCTTCCACAACATTTTCACCCCCCTTCTTATCTTTGATAACCAAATCAAATTTCTACAACAGTAGGGTCCACCTCATGAGCCTGGGCTTTAATTCCTTTTTAGGCAGTAAATACTTGAGGGTTGCATGGTCAGTAAATATGATAACCTTGGACTCAATCAAGTATTGTCTAAATTTTTCAAGGGAAAACATCACAACAGTCAATTAATTTTCTGTGGTGGAATAGTTCTTTTGAGCATCATCCAATAACTTGTTGGCATAGTAAATAACATACAACTTCTTGTCTTTCCTCTACCCAAAAAAAACCTACTCCTAGGTCACTTGCATCACGCATTACTTCAAATGGGAGTTGCCGGTCTAGGGCAGTGATCATTGGTGAAGTGGTCAGTTTCTCAAGAAAATTAAAGGACTTCAGACATTCCTCATAAAAAAAAGGAGTGTCCTTAACCAGTAGTGAGCACAGTGGCCTTGTAATCTTAGAAAAATCCTTAATAAACCTCCTGTAAAACCCAACATGTCCCAAGAAACTTTTGATCCTCTTAACATTCTCAGGTGGGGGTAACTTATGGATAACTTCAATCTTGGAATCATCAACCTCCAGTCCCTTCTTAGATGCTTTGTGATGTAAAACAATTCCCTCAGTAGTCATGGATTAGCACTTTTCCCAATTTAAGACCAGATTTGTCTCTTGGCATCTCTCCACACAGTTTCCAAATTTTCAAGACAGTTTTCAAAATTACTTCCTACAACTAAAAAATCATCAATGAAAACTTCAATTATCCTTTCAATCATATCTGGGAAAATAGCCATCGTGTATATCTGAATTGTGACTGGAGCACCACACAAGCCAAAGGGCATCCGTCGGTAGACAAATTTCCCAAATGTACAAGTTAAGGTAGTCTTATCCTGATCCTCAAGAGAAATATAAATTTGGTTTTAGCCTAAATATTCATCAAGAAAATAGAAAAAACTCATTTCCATCTAGCCTCTCTAACATTTGGTCCAAAAATGACATGGGAAAATAGTCCTTCCTTTTGGAAGTATTAATTTTTCTATAATCGATACAAACACTCCATTTATTCACAACTCTTGTTCGGATTTTCTCATTTTTTATCATTTGTCAGCACAGTCACTCCACTCTTCTTGGGGAAAACCTGGATAGGAATTACCCAAGGGCCATCAGAAATGGAAAAAATAATCCCAACATCAAGTTGTCTGATAACTTCTTCTCTCACCACTTCTTTCATGTTCAGGTTAAGTCACCTTTGGGATTCCACTCTTGGTTTACACTTAGGCTCAATTGTGATTTTTTATATGAAAAAGGATAGACTTATAACCTTTATGTTAGAAATTGACCAACCAATGATAGACTTGTATTTCCTCAAAACACTCAACATGTTTTCCTCTTGACTTTCCTCTATCTTTGATGAGATGATCATAGGCAATGTGGAACTCTCCAAAAAAAGAATATTTCAGATGAGTAGGGAGGGGTTTGAGCTCTAGAATGGGTGGTGATTAACTTGAGGTAAGACACTTTGTCCTAGGTGGACCAAGGTCTTCATGCTGCCTCTAGAAGAAGACAATGTAGAAGGTTTCATCCTCATCACTGTTACTTACAGAAAAATTTTCCTCACATGTAGACTCTTATTTTGGTGAAAAAATATGTTGCAAAGAAAACTCATCCAAATGCTCCAGAAACTCTCCCTAAAACTCATCAAAATTCCCCTTCTCCCTACTAGAGTTGATCCCCATGTAGGTTGCGGAAAGGATCTAAGGTTCACCATTAATCTCTTCCAGCATCCTCAAAAACTATTTTTCCTCCTCATCAAAATAACCTTCAACTACTAACAACTCATCTATGGGAAAGATTGGGTGGGTGTGTTCTTTAATTTTCTTGAACACATTGAATTCATCTTTTTGTTCCTCCAAGTTGAAAATTAACTTTCCCTTAGAGATATCTATCATAGCTCTCCCTGTGGCTAGGAAGGTTCTACCAAGAATGATAGAAACCTCCTGGCCACACTCCATATCCAGTATGAGAAAGTTAGTAGGCAAAAAGAGTCTACCTACTCCCACTAACAGGTCATCTACCCTACCCACTGGGTGGGTGATGGATCGATCAACAAGTTGAAAGACAATAGTAGTAGGCTGTAGAACACCTAATCTCAAGTTTTGAAATAGAGATAGAGGGATCAATTTGATGCTAGCTCTCAAATCACATAGATAGTTAAATTTTCCACCTCTATCTCTAAAGGTAAAAGGAATAAAAAATCTACCTAGGTCCTGAAGATTAGGAGATATCATATTCTGCAACACATCACTGCACTCCTCTGTCAGACTATAAGTCAAAAATTCTTCCTGAGTCTTTTTGTTTGAGCAGTTCTTTTAGAAATTTTAGATAGGATGGTCTTTGAATCAAGGATTCAAGGAATGAGATGTCAATGTTCAACTTTTTAACCATCTTAAGAATTTTCAGCAACTCAGAATCATGGGTTTCTTTTTTTATTCTTTGTGGAAAAGGGATTACATGAGCAAAGTTGATTACAATTTTGGGCATCCCTTCAACTTGTTCTTCAAGCTTCTTACTTCCTTTATTTTATTTGTTTTTTAAGCCATGTTATTATTCTTTTTTGGTTGGAATAGCAAGGACTATAGGGTTTCCAGTACTTCTGTCCAATTTTCTAGTTTCATCATTTTCCAAATTTGAATTTTCAGATTCAACCGGTTTTTGATTTTCAATAGTTTGGGGTACTTTATTAGGTTCTTAGTGTATTTGGAGACCACTTCTAGTGGTTGCACCCATGGAATTTTCTCTTGGGTTGGCTTCAGTGGTACTTGTGAGCTTACCTTTGTCTCTACTGCCAACATCCCTAGCCAATTGTCCCATTTGAATTTCCAATTTTTTTCATTCTTGAATACATTTGAACTTTTTCAAAATAATTTTTAGTCTTTTTTTCATCAAATCTCTATATCAACTGTTGGAACATACCTATCACTTCATCTTGTAAATTGAATGACTCGTCCTTGGGTTGGGGTTGGAACTGCTGCCTAAGTGGATGCTGAAAACCAAGAGGGGCAGCAGGTTAAAGAACTCCATGCTCCCTACAAGAGAGGTTTGGGTGGTTCTTATATCCCTAGTTGTAAGTGTTGGAAAATGGGTCATCCCTAGGCTGAATCCTAGAACCATATCTAGCAATGTTAACATTCTCAGAAGCTTGGGTGGGCATATCAAAATTCGAATAGCAGGTTTGTGAGTGGTCAAACATGTTACAGTGGTGGCATTGCTCCCTAAGAGTGTTGTGAGTGTTTTCATTGAAAACCCTAGCAGCTTGAGCTTTAGCTTGTCAGACAATGGTGGTTTCCTTTCTTGTTATGATTCTTCTCTTAGATCATTTGTGTTGTGAGTTTTGTTCTAACGAGTTAAAAGATCTATTTCAGCTCCTCAACAATCCTATCACTAAAATCCCCTCCAAGAGATTGATCCATCAAGGTTTGGTGGTAAGGGGTGAGGTTGTTATAAAATGTGTTCATGAGGAATTGGGGCGTGCATTGGTGGTTTGGACACTATCTAAGTAATCCCCTAAATCTATCCCAAGCTTCATGAAATAACTCCCCCTCATCTTGCAAGAAATCGGTGATTTTGTGCATAATCTCAGAAGTCATTCTCCTAGGATAGAATCTCATAGTGAAGGCATTGTAGACTTGATATTACATGACAAAGATTTCCTCCTCTAATTATTGGAATCAAGTCATAGCATTTCTCTTGAGGCAAAAAGGGAACACTCTCAGTTTTAGTTCTTCCTCACTCGGGCCTCTCAGTGGCAGCTGATGGACACTACAATAGAAGTCTCTAATTCAAGGGAGTTCTCACTAGTCATTCCATTGAAGGTCAGCAACTGGGACAACAATGACTATTTGATTCATAGTTTCTTGAACTAAGTGAGAGCCTAATGCAGGATGGGTTGCTAGATACAGCAGGCAATAGGAACTCTCTCAGACTGTGCCTCTCCACTATTTCATTACTAGGTTGATTCACATTTCCAGGTGGTTGGTTGTTCATGTTCTCATTCTCAATCTCTTTGTTAACTTCCATTTTAATTTTCTCTTTGTTCTTTTTCAAGTCACTAAGGTACTTTTAAATTTCAGGAATGGTAGCCTCTAAGGTTTCAAGCTTACCTAGTTTTCATACAGTAAGTTCACAAAAAAAAATCTTGCAGATTTTTTTTTGAAAGTTTATTTTTTGAATGGTTTTTGTATTTCTGTTTTTTTATAGTTTTTGTATTTCTAAATTTTTTTGACAGTTTTCTATTTTTTTTAGTTTTTTTGTATTTGTATTTTTGATTATTTTTTTTTATGTTTTTCAATTCTATATTTTTTTTGTTTTTTTATAAGTGAATTTTTGTTTTATTTTTTTTATAACTTGGACGTGTGTGCCTTCCCCGACAATGGTACCAAAATTTGACGACATGGTCGTTGAGCACGCGCAAATTTAATATTTATAAAACCTACTTACAACCTATACTAGTACTGTTGTAAGAGGTTTGAACCACATGGAATGATTGATTATGTGCTGGTGACCAAGAACAAGACAATACAAAAATTAAAACAAAACAAAACAGACAAACACAAGTGGGTGATGGTGTAATTGTGAAGTGAATGTAATTGTGAGCGTGGAAATGTATGCAAGTGGATGATGGTGTAATTGTGAAGTGAATGAAATTGTGAGTGTGTGTAAATGAATGCAAGTGAAAATAGGAAGAAAGGCATGAGAAATTGCTAGACAGTTGGGAACTACAGATATAATGGAAAGGGGAAAATCAATCGAGTGGTTCTTAAAATGATTTCCCTTAGTCCATGCATTAGAATAAAAAATTCTGGATTTGATTGAAAGAGGCTGACCAGATGTGTCGTCTGTGATAGAAAAATCCCTATAATTTATCAACCGCAAAGATCATTCAATCCCCAATTGGGTTGAACTCAGTGCGCCAATCTCTTTTGAGCATGATTCATTTTTCAATGAAATTCTCAAATTGAAAAAAAAATGCATTTAATTTCGATCAAGATCAATTTTTACTGATTCTTGGTGTTTTGTAAAAGATGATTGTCTAAAGAGTGAAAGGGAGAGAGGCAATCTAGTAGAAGAACCATGCATGAACAAGGGAAGAATGGATTTAACCAACTTAGCATATTCCCCCAAAGGAGATAAGTCGAGCATCATAATAGAATTAAACATATAAAAAGATTCAAGCAATAAAAGATTCATACAAAAGTCAGGAAGAGAACAAAGGAGAAGAGGAGGAAGTGTTCAAACTCCCAGCTCTCGATCTCCAGGAGTTTCCGATGTTCAATCTCTGTATTCTACCTACTTCCTGAATGGTGTCTTGAATTGTGTTTGTAATGGTGGTCTGCTGCCTAGAAGTGGTGAAGTGAGAAGTCTCTCTTGAGTGGATCTTGAATGTATGATAGAAGTCTCTGGAAAATGTGGGAAGTGGTTTCCTCGAATCTCCTGCCAGTTTTGAAGTATTTGAATCCCCCTTGCTAGCTCTTGTCACCGCTCTGAATCACTTCTTCTGGCCTCCGTGGGCCACATTCAGTGTGCCACTTCCTCCTCGACAGTCACCGAAGCAGAAGTTCCCCCAATAGAATGATCAAGTCCGTCATGCAGCACGACCCCGCACAATGACACGAGCATTAACAAAATAACTATACTGAAAAAAATAAATCAATTAATTATACATGTAAATTATACTATTAAAATATTTACAATGAAATGTTAACATTAAAAATAAATTATTAGATATATATTATAATTATGTATAAAATAAATATAAATAATTATAGTTGTTTAAATATATACAATAATAAATGTATTTATAAATATTTATACTATTATAATTAATCTATTTATATTAAATTATTAAAAAACATAAAGTAATACATATTTTAATTGTTAGTGTTAAATATATCGCAAAAATAAATAAAGAAATTAGTATTTATAATTATATAAATGTTAAAATTAAGATTAAATAAATTAAATTAATAAAAAAAATATTATTATTATGTTATAGTTTTATTATTATTATTATATTATATTAAATAAATAATAGAGGGGAGGAGTCGTCTATTAGAGGAGAAGGGGAAGGGGTCGGGTTACAGAGGAAAGGGGGTGCGAGGGTCACGGCAGCAGCGCGAGCTCGGCTTCCGGCGGCAACGGAGATTCTCGGGTGGTCCAGTGCTGGAATCGGATGGAGGCGGCTAGGTCGACGTCGGCTGGTCTTCAACGGCAGCGCCCGGTGGTGGAAGGGGAAACTCGGACGGCACCAGCTTCAGGAGGCAACGGTGACTCGGTGGATCTTTGGTTCGGCCAGTCGCGCACCGGTGTGAGGTTCGGCTCAGGCGGCTTCCTCGGCTTCAGGAGGAACCGTGTCCAACGGTAACTCGCCGGGCGGTGAGTCCGAGACCTGGCGGTGGGCGTTTGCCCGACCACAGCAGCACCTCAACAAGAAATAAAAAAAAAAAAAGTTAGAAAGAGGGAATAAAATTAAAACAAAAACAATTTAAATTAATTATAAATAAACATAGAATAAATTAATTGGGTGTTGTATTAAAATAAAAATATCAAAACAACAGAATTAATTAATTACAGAGAATGAAAAGGTTGATTTATTTAAATGAAAAACATTGAAAATTATTGATTAGAAATATGAATGAGAATAAAATAAAGAATGAAATTAAATAGTTAACAAAAAGCTAATCTCACAAAAATTAAAAAAAACTAAAATTATTAACTATGAGCTAACAATTGGCTTTGAACAAAAAAAAATAACATTCAAAAATTAAATATTATTAATTTGAAAAACAATTGACATAAAACCAATTAAAAAATTAGAACAAAACAAAATTATTGATTTAAGAATTAAAAAAATGAATTAATTAATTAATGACAGAATGAAAAGAATAAATTAATTACAAAAAATAAAGAAAAAGATTAATTACTCGACTCAGGATTTATTAATTTGAAAAATAAATACATAAAGAATTAATTAAATAAAAGAATAAATGAAATAGTCATTTTGAAAAACAAAAATGAGATAATGAATGAAATAATGAAAATAAAAGGTTAAAATTAAAAGAGAACAAAAGAATAAAAAATGAAAGTAAAAAGAGAATGAATTATTTAATTTAAAACTTATTCAAAAAGGCTAATTTAAACAACAAAATACATATTTGAACAAAAAATCGCTCTTATTAATTATATACAAAAAAGACAACATTTGATAATTATTAATTAAAATGCAATATTTTGATATTTATAATACAAAAAAGTACAAAAAATGATGTGGCAAAGTGCATTAAAAAACAGCCACATCAATAGGCTAGAGAGATCATAATGGAAACTCACGCGTTTGGATTTATCATACACACAATCCTCACAAAAAAGGAAGATTGTTCTGGGTTATTTGAGTCAACAACCCCTATTTATTCAGTACATTCAAGCTCTTGACACTCATGCCCTCAGACCATCTATGTCATAAACATGGTGTTATCAGACATTACAACATTGGTGGCATTCAATTTAAGTGTGTTTTAGAATCTAACACGTACACTCCATTTATGAGAGTTCCTTCATCATAGTAAGGGAGCCCATGGTAACCCTTCGGGTTAAGAACTCCAAGGGAAATAAGGTCTTTTTAACTCAGGTACCCACTTAACCTCATTCATAGTTTTCACTATCCCATTATGAAGTTCTAAAGAGATAAAAAAAAATACACCAATGATACGAAAACTGTTATTATTCCCTAAACCCAGACTCCAATTCTTTAAATTTGGTAAAGTATTCTCTCTTTGAACACATGTGGAAAGTGCACCTTGAATTGAGGGTCCACTCTTTAGAAATGGAATGAATACACAAATTAAGCACATCACCAGTATCAAAATCTTGCACCACCAACAAAGAATGGTCACTATTTTCTTTGTAAATGTTTTTCTTATTAGGATAATTTCTTTTAATGTGCTCAGATTGTTTACACTGATAACATTCAACCACTCTATTCTTGGATTTAGACCGGCACTTCCTAGACTGATTGTTATCTCTCCATTTACCCTTATGTTCAGCTCAACCCTTAACATTTAATTCATCGACCTCTCTCTTGACAAGGCCACGTTTCTGAAGTTCTTTAGACAACAAAAAAGATTTAACCTCTTCGAACGTAAGAGAGTGTCCCTGACGAGGAGCCTGTCACAGGATTCCTCTCAAATAATTTTTGAACCCAAGTTGATATAGTAATAATGGGACTCAAGTTGTCTCCAAAGAGAGGCATGTTATGGGCGTGTTCTTCCTTTGTGATGTTGTTCGGTGTGGGCTAAAAGAAGTAATGAACGCATTTATCGGGGGAGGCAATTGGGTTGGTTTTGAAATCAGTTTTTTAAAGATATTGGTCTGGCCTTGGATAATCCATTCACTCGCCTGTTGAATCATTATTCAAATTGAGTCCCCTGCTCTCTTAAATCAAATGATATATCACTGGCCACCCACACTTGATTGTTTCGTCTCGAATAGGGAAATACAATAAACATTGTATCCCCTAATCTTTCCTAAACTAGTGATTGGATATCTCCAATCACTCATATTAACCCACCACCACTCACAATCACAAGCAGAGAAGTAAATCTAAGTGGTTTGTGTGTGAAAATATAATGGGAGAAGTATTTAAAAACTAGGATTAGCATAAACCTCCCAACTGATTAAGCAATTAAACACTTCCAGAGAAATGAGCAGAAGAAATTTTACGGGGAGACTCTCCTTGGCTCAACCACTAATGATCTAGTGTGCCATTATTGGAGACATTGCAACAAAATGAATGAAAAGAAAAGCAGCAATAGCAGTTCCTGACTCGATCGTTCAATCAGACCCTTCTTTCAGTGATTAGTGGTGTTCTTATAAAAGTTGTCTAGAGTTCCGTGTGAGGTTCAGCATCTTCATCCCCCACGTGAGCAGCACAATCTCTTCATCTTCCTCCCTTGACTCCAGTACCTTCAAAATCTTCTTGAAGTCAATTCCCAACCCTATCTTCTCTGATTTTTGTCACGTGTACAGGTCAAGGGTCCATATCCTTCAGCTGAGCAGACTCTCAGAGATACCCTTTGACTCGGTACACTTCCCACGGGCTTCACCTTCTTCATCCACTGGATGGATGATGCGTGGAAATCGAGAGTTCTCTTGCCCAATTTAGGAAAACAGAAGAAATGAAATTTGGTTTGAAGTCAATCCCTATTTGTTTTGGGAATGTTGATTGCCTTTACGTACAATTCAGGCTGAGGGGATGCCTATACATAGCACTCTGGAATGCACCTGTTACCGTTACGTAGCTCCCTGATACCTTGACGTAGCATTGGTTTTCATGGTGAAGTAACTTTACGTAGCCTCAAAACCTTGGTGGCACCCTTACACGAGAAGACATGACCTTTACGTAGCCTCTGGAACACACCCTTAAACTTTACACAACTTTGAAAATCTGCGGAGGTATCCGTACATAGCTTTCACCCACAGAAGTTACTTTGAAACATGGACTAAAGTTATAAGACGATGCTCCCCCAAATGTAGCAAAGCCCCAAGTCTTATGATCCCGGAAAAGTCACATCATATGTTGAATTCTTACAATCACTCTTCCCCAAAGTCATACAATGAAGTCCAGAACTCAAGTAAAAAGGTGTCATTTAGCAAATTACTTTCAGATTCAGAAAAGAAACAAAAATCAAATGATTCCCCAAGTTTTAAATCAATTGCGGGGTTTATTTCCAATGGGAAACAGTTCAAAATTATCGGCTTTCATCACTGGCCCACACTTATACCAGTTCAGTCTCAGAAAATCTCTCCCCTAAGCTTCTTTGTCCAAAGTTCTTTTTCACACTTCCTTAATACTTCCTAAATGACATTCAAATATATCATCTGCCCCTTCTTCATCCAGAATTCCCAAAATCTTTTCATCTCGTTTGCCGATTAGCACTTATTGAATTTTTGTCAGCTATGTTTGTGAAAAGCACTTATTGGTTGAGTGTAGGTAAACCCGAAACTAAACCATCACAAGACAGTAGGTATCTTTCAGGACTAATTGTAATAGTCAAGGCATAGAAGCAACGCTTGGTCAGTCGGCTCTTAGGTTGCTTTAACTCTTATTTGATAGTTAACACACACACATGTTCTATATGGCTTGGGAAGACTTCTAGATCAGTTCTCATCTGTTTGTTTCACTCCAATTCATATGAGCTATCCAAATGTCTTTTAGGGAGGTAGCGCCAATTACTATGGGCAGGTTACCTAGGTTTAAGTTCATTAATCCAGTTTCCTCATGTTATTATTTTGATTCCATTGTGTTCTTTTCCATTGACAACCCTTTTACCAATTCTAAAGCAAAAAAAAATCATGAAAACAATGGTAAAATTCACTCAATAATCATCTAGTTTCAACAATTTTATAACCAATGAAATCCCTCCACACTAGTATGGTACTTCTTTCTAGGCAAGATGACATTGGAGATCAAGTTTTCCTATCTAAAAATACTCCAAAAATCTAAAAACATAAGAAAACAACATGCAGGGTTTTAAAAATAGATTCTGAAAAAAGATTTTTGATCACTTCGGTTCATTTTATTAAGGCCAAAAGCACTTGGAGATGGACAAAGAAAATCAAAAAAGAGTATTTACATCATAAGTTACTTTTTCTCTCCCTTAGACCTGACTTTCAATTAATTTCAGCAGGAAAATTCTAAGGAATAATATGCTCAAAAAGTGGGTATCTAAACTCATGTGAAGGAAAGAGACAACTTAGCCATCCTTTATTCAATAACAGCTGGGAGGAGTTTGGTCTCCTCCATTGGTTCCTTTCAAAAGTCTTCATGAAAATGTTTCAGCTATTGTGTGTTCACCTTGAATGGTTATTTTGATTCAGCTCCTTTGATTCCAATTGCGCCAAATGAAAATATATTAGTCACTGCCAGGCATGAGCTTTATTCGAGAAGAAAATAGTATCACTTTGTATTCAACTTGAACGCCTCTTTTCTGAACAAGTCTGTCATGGACAAATCTGGCATTCTCCTTGTACAACAGAGAGTTCTCATAAGATTCCCTTCTCAGCTCCTCTAGTTCCATCATTTGAAGTTTCCTTTGTTCTCTAGCCTTTCCAAACTACAAGTTCACTCTCTTCATAGCCCGGTGGGCTTTTTGCTACAAACTCAACATATAGGTGAAAATTCTTTCCAAAAACAATACTTTAAGGAGACATACCGAGGGGTTCCAAACTACAAGTACACTCTCTTCATATAGCCCCGGTGGGCTTTGTGCTGCAACTCAACATGTGCTGCAACTCAACATATAGGTGAAAATTCTTTCCATAAACAATTCTTTAAGGAGACATATCTAGGGGGCACATCTCTTTAATAAGTGTTTTCTTTGATTAATGATTATTGCTCGAGGCACTCCAAACCTACAAAAAAATGTTTGATCTTAGAAACCCAATAGCAACATTTTGATCATCAGGGATTTTTTTCTTCAATCCATTTGGAAACATAGTTTACTACTCATAGGATGTAGGAAAATCCAAAAGAGACAAGAAATGGACCCATGAAATATAATCATCATACATCAAATATTTCACAAAAATTTAAAGGTTGTTGGAGGAATTTCCCGTCTTTTAGAAATTCCTCCAGTAAATTGACAGTTATTACATGCTTTGAAAAATTCATGTGAGTCTTTAAAATTTGATGGCTAAAACAAACCAGCTTTTAAAACTTTTTTTACTGTTCTTTAAGGTCCAAAATGGCCTCCATATTCAAGTGAATGACAAAATGAAAGCAAAAAAATTAACCCCGTCCTTAGGAATACCTCTCCTAATTACTCATTCACTTCATATCTTTCACAAATAAGGATCCTCCCAAACATAAAACTCTTGACTCAGATTTCAGTTTAAAAGTTTGATGCTTAGTAAGGAATGAGGGTACCTTTGATGTGACCAAAAAAATCACCAAGTCAACATACCAGGGCACTTGGGTAACTCTATAAAGCTGCTCACCAGATAAGGAGTCATTCAAGGTTGTCCTACTCATGTGGTCTACAGCAAGATTTTCACGACCCTTCTTATCCTTGATCTCCAAATTGAATTCTTGTAACAACAGTATCCGTCTCACTAACCTCAGATTTTCTTCATCTTTCTTGATCAAATACCCAAGTGTTGCATGATTGAAAAAAATAGTTTATTTCCTAACAAATATGACCAAAATTTCTATAATGAAACTGTTGGAGACTCCCGTCGCCGGCTCCTGCATCTCCCGCGCGGCTCCCGCATCTCCCCTCGTCCAGGCGCGCTTCGTTCCGGCCTCGTCGCACTGCTCCCTGGCGGCTTCCCCCGACCGCCCGACTCTTCGCGCCGCTCCCTGCCGGCCTCGTCCAGGTGCTCGCCTGACGGCTCCTGTTCCTCCCGCTACGCTCCTCCCGTTCCCGATCCCGACGACGTTCTTCTCTCCCGGCGGATCGGCCCCCTTCCGTCCCGGCTCTCTCCCGGCTCCCAGCGGGTACGCTCCGCCCCGCTGCTCCTCTGTCGCCGACGTCTACTTCTCCAGGCGGAACCCCCCCGACGCGGCGCTCTCCCCCGCCTCCGCCTTCTTGCGCATCATCACCGGCCCGCTGCTCCTGTGCGGACATCCAGCCCCGCCTCCTGGGCGGCTCCCAGCCGGCGGTTCTCCCTGCTGTCGCGCCTCCCGCGGCACTCTGCTCCCTCCATGCCGGTCTCTTCCAGCGGCAACCCCCCCTCCTGCGCTCCTCTTCCGGCAACCGGTGCCTCTCCCTGCGGCTGCCCTGCTTCCAATTTCTGATCTCCGGCACCTCCTGCGGACTCCCCGCCTCGCCGGCATCTTCCCGGCGGACCATCCTCTCGGCAGCTCCTTCCATACCGACCTCCTGCGGCAGCCCCGCCTCCATGCCGGCCTCCTTCTGCCGACGGCCGGACCAACCGCCCTCCATCAAATCCGGATCTCCGGCCTCCTTCTGCGGCGGCCCTCGCTTCCCGTCGCCGGCATCTTCCCGGCAGCCGCCTCCCTGTTCGCCGGCACGCCTTCGTAATTCCTCTACCGTGGCGCAGCTGCTCGACCATCTCGGATTCGGGCCCTTTGGCACCGCCAGATCCCGCAACGATTTCTGCGAAGTCCCCGTCTCCCGTCGCCGGCCCCACAAGTGCGGTTTTCCCGGTGCTAGTATGGATTTCCCGGCGTTTCATCGTCCGGCCTCACTAGTGCGGCATTCTTGGCGTTCCATCAATTGGCCCGGTCTGAGTGGTTCATCTGCTGCGCCCACGACATCTTTCATCCATCATCCTGAGGGGGAGCTGCGATCTTGAGGGGGAGCTACGATCGTTGCTTGTTTCTTTTTATTTCGTCTGGTTTTGTAATCAAGCTGGGTCTGTCCAGCTTGAGGGGGAGTGTTTGCAGTCTGTTGATTGCTTTGTTTTCATTGGTTTGGTTTGGTGTCTTTTCTTTATGTGTGCAAGCTAGGTACACCTAGCTTGAGGGGGAGTGTTGGAGTCTGTATCCCACATCGGACTTGTGGTCCGATGTGGAGTTTATCATTCATTATAAAAGAACGCCTCCTCCTCACTTTGAGGTAAGGAGGCAAGGGGGTTTCCTCATTCTACAGAAACAAAAATTATGTGACCCAAACCATTGGATTTTTCCACCATGAAACAGCATTTTTCAAAGTTTAAAACCAGGTTTTTCTCAATGTATTTCTTTAAAACTTTTTCCAGATTTTTAAGACAGATTTCAAAGCATGTACCATAATCAGTAAAACCATCAAGAAATGTCTCCAAGCATCTCTCAATCAACTTTGGCCTTATCTAAATCAATTCCATCCTTAGAAATTATGTGACCCAAACCATTGGCTTTTTTCACCATGAAACAACATTTTTCAAAGTTTAAAACCAGGTTTTTCTCAATGTATTTCTTTAAAAAAAATTCTAGATTTTTAAGACAGATTTCAAAGAATGTACCATAAACAGTAAAATCATCAAGAAATGTCTCCAAGCATTTCTCAATCAAGTCTGAAAAGATACTTACCATGCAACGTTGAAAAGTACTCCAGACATTGCATAACCCAAAGGGAATCATTCGGTAAGTAAACATACCAAAGGGACATGTGAATGTCGTTTTGTCCTGATCTTATGGAGATATGGGATCCTAAAAATACCTAGAAAACATAGTAGTAATGAGCTTTCTCATCAAGTCTCTCTAACATCTGGTCTACAAAATGGATTGGGAAATGGTCATTTCGGGTCACATGATTCAATCTCCTATAGTCAATGCAGAACCTCCAACTGTTTTGAATCCTAGTGGACACTAATTCATTATTCTCAAATACACAATAGTGAATCTGGTTTTCTTGGGTACAGTCTGAATATGGCTCACCCATTGGGAGTCCGAGATGGGATATATAATTCCATCTTTTAAAAGTCTCTCAACATCTTTTTTACAACTTTCATAAGGGTTGGGTCTAGCCTTTTTTGAGGTTGTCTTGCAAGTTTAGACTCACTCTCCAGGAGAATTAGATGCACACAGGTTATGGGACTAATTCCTAGAATGTCTCCTAATGACCAGCTTATTGCCCTAGCAATTTGTTTCAGAATTTCCAGCAGTTGGTACACTTGATTGGGCTCTAAATTGTTTGAAATTATGATTGGCAACTCTCATTTTCCTTCATAAAAGCATATTTTAAGTTTGAGTGTAGCAACTTTAGTTCCAATTCAGGGGGTGTTCTAAAGATGGTTTTAACTCAGTGTTTTCCATGTTTGCAACCTGCATGTGTATGCCAGAAGTGTTGGTAGAAAATTTGAGTAAATCATCAAAATATTTTTCATCCAGTTCCTCAAACTGTTCATCACATGGAACTGTTTCCAGATTTAACTCATTTTCAAAAACAGATTCATCAAAAAAAGGAATTTCAAAATGGTTTAGTGTAAAAACAGATTGCGCGTCATGAGGGTATTTCATTGAATATAGAATACTAAAGTTCAGTGTTTCTTCCCTCAAAAGCCATGAAAGTGTTCCTTCATTAACATTTATTATGGTTTTTGCAATTTTAAGAAATGGCCTACCAAAGATAATGGGAGAATGAGTTTTACCACTTTCTTCTTCCATATTCAGAAGATAAAAGTCAGCAGGGAACAACAATCCTTTCACTCTTATAAGAACATCATCCAAGACTCCCATTGGGTAGGAAGTGGTTCGGTTAGCAGGCTGAATAACCACCCTAGTTGGCTTGAGATCTCCTATCTATAAGGAAGAGTAAATCGAGTAAGGCATAACATTTATTGATGCTCCCAAATCACACAATACATTAGTAAAAGTAAGCTCTCCTATGGTGAAAGGGATAGTAAAAGTACCTGGGGCATGACATTTCCTTGGAATTGTAGGGTTACAAGGGTAGAGACATTTCTATCTAAACTTAGCTTTTCATGTCCGTAATTTCCTTTTCTTGGTACACATCTCATTGAGAAATCTTGTGTACCTTGGGATTTGGTGGATGGCCTCCAGCAAAGGGATGTTGATCTCCACTCTTTTGAATGTCTCCAAGACCTCTTGTTGCAATGCTTCTTCATCGGTTTTCTTCGACGGTTTAATTCATGTAGGGAAGATAGGTTGGGGCTGATGTAGGTCTTCCATCTTCGCTTTTCTATTCTCCTTCATTGAAGGTGTCTCCAAAGGGACTTCCTCTTCAGGTTCCTTCTCAGGGGTAGATTCTTCATGTTCCTTGGTCGGTCCACTTCCATCTCCAGCTTCCTATGGTGGTTTCTCATTGTTTCTCACCTCATTGTAACTCCTTCAAGAGATAGAACTAACTTTTCCTTTAGGGGTTAGGAATTGATTAGGAAGGGAGTTTATCTAAGCCTTAGTTTACGAAGTTATTGAGGGTGGAAATAATCCAGTTGAACTGTCCTTTCAGCAATGTTGAGGGTAGATTGTTGGTTGGTTTGAGACTCTACATCTGTTTCAAAAGATCCTTCATGGAGGGTTCTTGAGCTCGTCCTTGTTGGTGGCTTGTAGAAGACTGAGAACTGGTTCTTTGGAAGGGCGGTGGCTAAAAAGATGGTTGAAAAGTATGCTGGAAAAGTGGTCTTAAGGGATGCTAGTTTCTAGCTCCAAATTGATTAGTAGGGTACTCCTTAAATCTCTGGTTGCTGATTGGTTGTTGTTGGTACCGTCTTTGGAACACAACTTCACAATTTTCATTTCCTTAAACTTAAGGTCATCCATCTGTATGGTGTTCTAGGGAGTGGCAAAGATGGCACACTCAAGAGGGTATGGTAGGTGATACTTCCTGGACTTTGTTCAATGTTAACTATCTCACAAGAGAGGTTAGTTGTTAAGGTTTAGTTTCAAGTAAAGGGGAGTTAGAACTCTTTACCTCATGAACACTTCTAGTTGTGGTTCTTGTGCCAAATTATTGGTAATTTTGGGAAATCCTCTCTATCAATTCTTTGAATTAAGCCGATAACTTGTCGATCAATGCTCCTCCAGAGGAAGCATTCAATAGGTTCTCATCATTGTCCATTAATCCTTGGTAAAAGAATACCAAGAAATGTTGTGCTTCAAAATGCTAACGCGGACAGGATGATTTCAACCACTTGAATCACTCTCAAAACTCATAGAGTTTCTCCACTTGCGTGTTTAATTTCGTAGATCTCCTTCTCGAATGAGTACTTCCTCTGGGTTTGAAATTACTACAAACACCTGAAATTACTACAAACACTACCAAACTCTCACAAGTGTCGATTAGGATCCGCTCCTGAAAAACCATGAAACTTAGACATGAAGTGGATCATTCCGGTTTTTAGTTCAAAATCAAATTGATTATTTGGTTGTTAGAGCTGATTATTATTATTAAATTAGGAGCATATATTTCTCTTAAAATTCTATTCAGCTATGCTAAATTATCTTCAATATTTTCACTACCTACAGTAATTATAATCGAAGAAGATGGTGATGAGGATGTGGAATTTGTCAATGGGACTGTGGAAAACCCTTTTACCTCTTGTTCAATGATCCTTAGTCTCCTAAGTCTTGCCAGCAGAGTTTTTTCAACCTCTGGATCAAAGCCAATGAGGTGATTCAAACTAGATCTAGTCGCGTATCAAAATCATTTCAATTGAAACAAAACAAAAACAAAACACTGGCTTGTCTCCCCTGCAACAGCGCCTGGTTGATGAGGAGTCTGTCACAGGGCTCCTCTCAAACAATTTTTAAACCCAAGTTTAATGCGATAATGGTGGAACTCGGGTTGTCTCTCGAGAGGGGAGTGTTATGGGTGTGTTCTTCCTTTGTGATGTGGGTTTGATGTGTGATAAAAGAAGTGATGGTAGGATTTGTTGGGGAAGGCAATTGGATTGGTTTTGAAATCAGATTTTTAAAGATAATAGTCTAACCGCGAATAATCCACTCATTCTTATTGAATCGCTATTCAAATCAATTCCCCTGCTCTCTCTAATCAAATGAGATCTCATTGATCAGCCTCACCTGGTTATTTAGGCTTGAATAGGGGAATACAATAATCATTGTATCTTCTAATCTTATCTAGCCTAATAATCAGATATCTTCTAATCATTGTATCTTCTAATCTTATCTCACCATCGTGGGCAATGAAGTAAATCTAAATGGCTTCTGCGCAAATCCGAGGATGAGAGAAGTATTTAAAAACAAAGATCATCATAAACCTCCAACTTATTAAGCAGTTAAACAATTCCAAAGAAATGAGAAGAAATTTTACATAAACGAGTAAAATTCATCAACAAAGAATAGGGAGACTCTCATTGGCTCAACCACTGATGGTGTTGTGTGTCATCACTGGAGATATTGCAGCAAAATGAAAGAAAATAAAAGTAGCCGTTGTAGTTCCCAGCTCGATCGATTGATCAGTGGTCGTCCCCTTCTTTCAGTGATCACTCTTGTTCTTGTAGAAGTTGTTACTCTCATACCTTCAGAATCTTCTTGAAAGTCAATGTGTAGCTCCATCTTCTTCAATTGCTTCCACATGTACATGTCGAGGATCCAAATTCTTCAGCTGAGCACTCTCAGAGATTCCCTTCGGCTTGGTACAGTTCCCACAACCTTCACCTTCTTCATCAACCGGATGTACGTCACGTGGAACTCGAGAGTGCTCTGGCCCAGTTTGGGAAGACAGAAGAAATGAAATTTGATTTGAAGTAACTCTGGGAATGTCAATTACCCTTGCATATCGATTTAGATCGAGGGGATACCTTTTCTTAATGTAATGCACAAGTTACCCTTACATTGCTCCCTGGTTTGGGAACACAAAACAAATAAAATTTGATTTGGAGTCAAGCTCTATTTGTGGTAAGCTTCTTTTTTAGACCACAAAAAGCATCTAGAAGTTTGTTCTGACCAAGAAGTGCGCTCATCATGAATCAAAGGGTTCTAATACCAATTTTTGCAAGCAGTGTTGCAAGGCAATCCACAAGAACACCCAAGAAGCCACTAACTTATAACGTTGGTTACGGTTGATATAGATCATATTTGGTTTTGAAAACATAAACAAGAAGTCAATGATTGATCATATTCGGTTTTGAAAACAAAGAAAAAGTCAATGAACAGATAATGATGGGCGCACTTCATAAACTAAAGACGAAAAAAAAAGAACACAGGTATTTACATATTTAGACCCAATATGTGCCCACATGCACGACAAGAACACGACCTCCTGGACCTCTTTATTACGCAAAAAGAGCCAAAATACAAGAGACTTGAAAGCATTAAAAAACCAGAGAAACTATCCAAGAAAACATACCAAACTAAACCAGATGGAGGTGATCAAAATCCATCACAAGGATTTAGTGTCCTGCCTCTATATGCCCAAAGCATATGGGCTATAGAAAAATACAACAAACAGAACCAAGAAAAAAAAATAAACTAGCTTACAGCCAAGTCTCAATACCAAGACCTGGTTACAATTGAACAAGATGGAATAGATGCCACTAACTTTCTATGTGAAGGATCATCCTGCTCTGAAGATCGAATGAGTCTCTCCTCTGATCTCCACTAGACCACTACTCAAGGTTCAAATAGTGAGGATCGGTGCATCAAACTCACAAGGAATGATAACAAGATCTCGAATGAAGCAATTTTCCTAGTTTTCCCTTTTGGAAACTCTCTCAACAAATCACTCTGGAATTCTCACTCAACAAATCTCTCATCACATAATGAAGCCCTAGCAAAATGTCTCCTTCAAACAAAGGGATGAGTAATGATTGCAGGCGGGCAAAACAACAAAATGCCATGCATACTAGTTTGGACGCATGGACGACCCAGATTAAACGGGCAGTAAAATTTCGTCAATGAGGCCAAAACTGCATGGACATGTGACCGCAACTGATAGGGCACAAAGAACACAGAAGCGAAACTATGAGGGAACAAACACGCTGAGGCATGCACATAGTCGCTTGATCAAAATGATCTACAACCATGAGGGCCCCTGTGAATATCAAACGTCGGCCCAGTAATAAACAGGTCGCAAACTCAAAAAGCCCAAAAGAAAATGCGAGAGGCCACCTCAACAGAACCCAGCTGAACATAATAATAGAGGTGAATCGAATAATATTTCATGGGAAAAACAGTTACATGAGAGGAAAATATGATACATAAGCAATTTGAATTGCAAAAATCAATAGCATATATCACAGAGCCAGGCTAGGGTTTACCCCATGGAAAACACTAAACCAAGAAACAAACAAGGATTTAAACACTCTTTACCCAACAACAAAAATACATAGGTAGAATAGCCAGAGTAGACCACTAATCAATTATCCAGATGTTTTGTTTACACAGTGATGATTCTTCCTTCCACTTTCCTCATAATTCATTTATGTTCTCATGTTACATCATTAAAGCACTCCATGCTGCACCTTACATTTTCCAAAACTGACATTAAAGTTTCTATCACTTTTTTTAAGATAAGTTTCTATCACTTTAAAAAATGTAACTTTAACTACAATAGGTGAAAAATAAAACCAAACAAAGAAGGTCGTCAACTTACAGGCAAAAAACCTCAACCAACAACCTTGGCTACCATGGATACATCATTTTATGTGTGAAAAACATGAGAGAAGAGGCCTGGAGTTTTTTAAAAAAAAATATTGTTTTAAGTTTCTAAATATGTACTAGAAACTATGTTAGAAAGCATTCTGAAAACTTTAATTGGTTCAGGTTGTAAGACAGGTTTACTTCATTGATGAATGGCAAGTAAAGGTTGGCCCAGCCCTCTAAATTCAACTCAGCTTGCAGGTTCCCAAGAGAGATGATCCTGGACACATCAATTAGCATTATAAATTCAGAAGTACCACGTAAACAAATTAGAAGACACTGATAATAGAAAGCAATCTTATTTTCAACTGATCTATAGATCACTACATTTACTGAAAGAGAAAGGAGAAAAAATATTTCTACAGAAACCAAGGAGACCAACCGGCTCAATAGAAAACATTAAGGCTACCAGAGATCGAGAGTGCCAGCTCCCTCCATTCGTCCACAGTGGAAGAAATCTCCAGAACTCCGGGTCGTTCGCTCCAATCCCATTTCACTAATCTTCTGGAAACAGTCTGGATTACGCAGAAAACACACTGCAAGTTGTCCCGATCGCTCCTTTCACCGACGCTGCTCTTTCGCTGGAAGTTCACCTGATCACTCAAAAGTATAAAACAAACTCTTGTAGTGCAAGAGAACTCGCAGCACCTCAACGACAACGAAGTCACGCACTGGTGAATGGATTTAAAAAATGGGTTTTTCATTAATTTTCTATTCAAAACAATCAAATAATATATTTTGTGGATAATGGGTCAAGGTAACAAATTAATTTTAGTGAAATACTTTTAAGTTTAAAAAATTGTTAAAAAACACCTAGTTCTTAAAATAATTTATTATTAATTTAAAAACTATCATTCAATGACTCATTTACGAAATTGATTTCACTTATAAACCTTGAATTTGTTAATGCCCAGAAATAAAATTGGCTTCATTCTATATATGATTTCAACAGTAAATGTAATGAAATATATGGTTAAGTGTTGATTGTAAGTAGATCGAAATGGAATCAGGTACCTCCTATAAATAAATTCATTCATGGGTCGCTAAAATGATAGTTACAAATGTAATGAAAGTGTAATTGCAAAATGCTTTGAGATTTAATGGTAAATATATCGGGCAAATTTTAAACCCAACATCATTAAATTTATGGCTAACTTTTCGATAATTTACAAGTGAATTTATATTTGCAAATTTAGTTTTATCCATAAACAAATTTAAGGACTCTTTCGATCCGAAAATGTGGTCATTCGCTTATGGGGAATTATTCATGTTTTCGGACGGTTTCCAATAGGATTTATTAATGGAGCCGGAAACACCCAACGACCCTCACAGACGCCTATCGAGGTTTTTCATCGACGGCGCTTAGGAATTTACATTGGTCGGTATAATAGGAGGCCAAACTCCATCACACTTTGTTATGGTGAATTATCATTTACTTTAGGACTCTCATAAATTTAAGTTGTGTTCTTGAATCCTTCTCAAATCCCAGTATGGGATTGGTTACTCTTATGTTAGCAATCACTCGTTAACATGTATTGGTACCAACATTTGCACGTATCAGAGATATCTCATCGACGTGAACAATTGTATGTATCAACGGTTCCCCGTCAATGGTACCGTCTTTATGTATTAGAGGTTTTCCATCTTGTTTCGTTATTAATTAGTGATGTTTGGTTTTAAGGAGCTACAGTTTAAAGCCGCATATTCGGGCACTCTGGAATTTATCATCATCCAAGAAAGCGATAGGTGTTCAGGGTGTTGTGATCGGGTCTATTAAATAGGCTTTCTATGTATCCTTGTAAAAGGAATTATAACTCAAAAAATTCAGTGTCACTTAATGGGACACGTTGTTTCTTTTAAGGTTGCGTGACAAACACCAATACATGTTGTTTAACGTCATGCAGAAAGGATGACTGGACAAAAGATATCTAATAATGGTTTTTGTAAAACTTACATGTAAGTGGCCCTTTGTGGTTGGCCTCAAAGGGAATATGGACCTACGAGATTGGGTTGATCTTACAAGGAATATGGCCCCATGAAGATGGCTCCCACTAGGAGTATAACCTGATGAGGATGTGATGATAAGACCCGGAAAGAGTATAGCCCTCCAGGTGGAGCCATGATTTTATCATGAATGTGGCCTGAAAGAGAGACGATCCACAGGAAATATGACCCTAGTAGAGGTGGATAAAAGATTGATGGTGTTGGGTTTGAACCTCATAGATGTGTCCTACATATCCCACCAAAACAAGAATTAAAGTCCACGTAGTTGAAATGACACAATTCAAGGTTGTGTGACAAGACCATACAATGCAGTTTAACATCGTGCGGTAAGAACATTATCATACAGTTTAACATCACATGACTAGGATGTTGGCCGCACAATTTAACATCATGTTGTGGAGACATCTATGTCATAAAAGGTGTGACAATAGAGGATTGAGTGGGGTTTACACATATGAGTTTGCCTGAGATGCTCCATTGGGAATATAGCCTTTGAAAGAATGTCTTGTGGGGAATATGACCCTTTGAGAATAAGGTACTATGGTCAAGGTTTACACTTAATAAGGAGGCCCACTAGAAGTTGAGATGGAATCATTGTGTTGATGGTGTAATCAACTCAAACCCCTAAACCCATGTGAATCGTGCTCGATGTGAGCAACAAGAGATAAGAGGAGATCATGTGCATTGCACGGGAGCATGAAACTGGATTTATATGGGGCTTACAGGCTGAGGTTTCCCAAAGCTCATTCTCTCTCTTAATCCAGTTGATGATGCATGATTAATGAAATCATCAACGGGGACCTCTTGGGTCTCATGCCCGAAGAAAAATCGTATCCTCTCGTCTTCCTACCCATTTCTAGGCCATAAATAGGTATGCAATATAGAGGCATGAGGAGAGTGGCATCCAGTAAGAAAGACTAGGGGCTTCCTCTAAGAAGGATGCCCTTAGTCTCCACTTAGGGTGGGTCGACTTCCATTAACAGGGACACCGTTGGGGCTTAAGCATCTGCTGATTGGAAAATAGAAGGTACGAATGCTGTAAGATTTGTGTCGCGTTTTAGGAAGTATGTGGGAGGTAAGTGCAATTGCCTGATCCGGGAAGACTCTTGTTACTGACCCCGGGATTGGGACCCTCGTTACCAAGGGGATGCATGATCGTAAACACCCCAAGGATCCCGACAGTTAAGGAGGACATGTGGGAGACAACCTTTAACCAGGGAGTGCATGATCGAAAGGGGGCACACAAATGCACTCAATACCTTGGTCAGGTGACTCTGGGGGAGGTCTCAATGTCAACATTCCCAAGTAAGTGACTTGGGTAAAAGGGTGTGATGTTTTAAGGATAAAGAAACCTTGGGAAATGGGCCACCAAGGTGGGAAAACCTGGGTGATGGGCCACCCAAGTGGTCACCCTTGGGTGATGGGTCGCTTAGGTTGGGACCTCGGGTGGTAGATCGCCCAAGTAATGAGCCCCAGGTGGTAGGGTTCCCAGTGAATGAGCCTTGGGTGATTGACCACCTGGGTAATGAGCTCTGGGCAGTAGGTTGCCCCGGTAATGAGCTCTAGGCGGTAGGTCGCCTAGGTAATGAGACTCACGTAGTATGTCACCCAAGTAATAAGTTTAGATGACGCCTACTATTACTTACATTAATTTTCCTAGGTATTATAGTGTCATAAGCTACCTAGGGGAAGTGTCGGAGGCCTGAGCGAAGCGTCTATGGGCGACTCTTTCTCTCTTCTAAAAGTTGGGAATCTGTGTGATGTACAATGGCCAAGGGGTCTATTTGTAGGAAAGGATAGAGGCCTGGGCGGAGTAGGCCTAAGCAAGTAAGGCGGTGCATGCAGGTGAAAAAGGCGGCCAAAGGAGATCTACGCGAGGTAGACTAAGCGACCATAGTGAACCTGGCGAAGGAAGTTTGGGCAACCACAAGGTATCTAGGTGAGGAAGTCTTAGCAATCATATGGGACCCTGGGTGATGACACACTCATATTTCATGCTTATTTTTAATCATAATTTAATGGTTTTTGAAGGATTTTTAACGATTAATGCACTATATTTACTAAACATGGGTGTACCCAGGCTGACGTGTCACCTCTACATTACACCACGCCACTCAAATCCAGTCTCCAATTACCAATACACCCTCCACTTTCCACTAACAGCCGCACATTTCCACTCCAATTTCACCTCCAACGTACGCATTACCCAACCCACCTTCGCGATTAGGGTTCCCGCTGCTCTCCTCGGCTCCCATCTCCTACTCCCCTCCGCGACTCCCTTCTCCCGCTACCCTGCACGAATCTCCTCTCCATCCGCACCTCCACCTCTATGTGCTCCGCCTTCGGATCCTCCGTCTTCGGATCTACCACTCTACCCAGGATTCCCGCATCAAACCACATGTTATACCTCCTGTTGATCCGCCTCGACCTCCGACACCTTCGCATCCGACTGCTACACTTGCTCGGCCTCCACCTTCTCCACCTGCACCACCTCTGGCTCCTCCGCCTCCTCTAATTATACAGCAGCGACCACGCCTCATCATCAATACTCAGGTTTTCTCACTTCTTTATTTCTACTTTGTTTAAAATTGCAGCCATGGAGAGATAAGTCATGGCTGTTGATTCAGGTTCGTCTCTAACCCAAAAAACTTCACATATCTACATGTATCGGTTCATATTTTTCCTTCACAACTTTGTGCTCCTTTCATTTTTTGTGAGGATTGTTATATTGTAATGTGAAGCCAAACCAAACCAATGAATTTAATCTGGTTCTGAAAAACGAGGCTTGTCATCTCTAAAAAGTTCAATGTCGTACTACTGCAGTAGTTGTTCATCCTTTTAATAGGTTCTATTGGGGTATGTTATCACGTTTCAGTTAATTTTACCTCCTTGATATCATGGATAACATGCGAATTCCTGATTTTACAAAACAACTAACCTTTTTTATTTCATGGAAGGGGATAAAAAATTATTAGTTGATGCTATGGAGAAAGGAATTATGTTGCGGGAGCAAAGTCTGAAGGTGTACCAAAACTACTACCATGGTGGATTGATGAAGTTAGGTGTCATTGGGGAGGTGAAGTTTATTCTTTTTTGATTGATTCTATTTAATGAACCATCCAGTGTCCCTTTGCATTAGGAAAGGTAATATTTTACATGGTAGTTCACTACAAAAAAGTGCATCACTTCTAAATATGTGTTGGTCATTTAACAAATTTTTCCATATTTTTATTAGCTTATCTACGAATTTTCAGTATACCTGCATAGATGATTTTTTGAAAACATAGGGTTTTACCTACTCTCATCCAATAGTCACCCAACAACAAGAACACTCTCCCTATGTATTTTATTTTCCTCACAAAATCTATATGCCTTGTAAAGTCAATGATTGTTGTCTTGGATATGTATTCACTAAATATGGGTTGGTGGTTAATGAAAGGGTCATTTGTGGGTTAAAAATGAGACACTCATGAGGGGTTGGCTTCGTAACAATGATGATCATGGAAGAAATAAATAAGGATTTTTGTGCTCTTGATAACCAGGTGATATGATTGTCCCTTTTTTAATTTATGGTTGCATCGACAACACTTTGCAAGGCTCTGTTTGGTGTGATATTTTTATAATTGGCATTTTTGTACAGGATTTAGGTGGTGAGACTATAAGAGTAAGCATTAAATAGGAGTGTCGAGGGCATGGTACCTTCTTTTGACAACAATGATTAACCAACTTGATCCTTTTTATATCTCCCATGGTATGTATAGGAAATAATCTTAACACCATTGATGGAATGTCACATGTGTTATGTTGTATTTTTATGATGAACATGGAACATGTTCAACCTGTTAATGAATATGGGTAGCGAGACGAATTCTATTTTCCATATTTTGTATAAATTTACTCTCTTCAACTATTTTTTTATTTTTTAAATTTATCTGTCATTTATAGTCGTACATGAAATGGTTTAATCCTCTGATCATAACCCTTTATCTCAGTTCCCCCTCTTCTCACATTTCTCTTTTGATACATGAGAATCTACTGTCATTTATAGTCATACATGAAATGGTTTAATCTACTGTCAATTTTTTTTTACTTCATAAAGGGTTCAAAAAGGTAAAAATACAGGAAGATGGCCCTGCAGTGATATCCTTGAATTGTTAGTGGTGATTTCAAATAGATTGAGTTATATACTACTCTGTATAAATAAATCTAAACGTTTGTATTCATTTTTTATGGAATTTCATCACTTCCAAGTCCAAAACTGGAAAAAATATGTGCATTTCAGATCGTTGTATTTTTATCATTCATCATAATTAACATATATTTTCCATTTCCTGGTTTATTATTCCTTTTGTTTATATATTTGAAGATAAGGAAAGCCTTTATAGCAGAGAAAATCAATGAAGTGAGTTACGTTGATGTCAATGCCAACAAAGCTGTCTTTTATACTTTGAGAAATAATCCTAAAGTCAAGTATGATGGGAAGTGCTTCTCCTACAAGGTACTTGATATATTTCACGCTACTAGCAAGGGTAATGACAACAATGTCTATACAATTGTTTTTTATTTATTATAGTCCAAGCACAATCTGGAGGATAAAGAACAATTACTCAATTTAATTCAGAAATTTCCCAAAGGCATTGTTGTCCTTGATCTCAAGGATGCATACCCAATTGTGACGGAAGATTTGCAGGTTTGTGTATTCCTATCATCTGTTGGTTTTGTCATTTTTTAAATCATTTTTTACTTATTTTTTAGTGATGACCTAATCTGTTTTTTCTTTTGAAGCTGAAATCATTGGAAGAATGTAAAAAAAATTATGAATTATTCACTTCTTTTATTGGTTCGAGGATAGTGATTCCTATATTAAGTTTTCTGAGATTACTCATATATAGTCACATGAATAGGTTTTCCCCATTATGGTGTTTTTCTGGTAATGTTTTTAAATTTCGAGTAAGTTTTATTTAATTTCCATAAACATTTTTCAGTTTCTTTATTGTGTTTTATTTTCCAGACTGTTTATATTTATGTTTTCCTATATCCACTATATCAACTAAACCTAGGTACTTCCATGCTTATGTGTCAACTCCACAATAAACCACGTCACCTTTCTCACGTATCCAATTACCATTTAACCCTATGCTTTCTGATCGCACTCCCACAATACCCCTACCATTTCGACTCCCGGTTTTCAGCGACGATCAAGAATTGCGTCTGATCTGTACCCAATGCCCTACCCGACTCCCCTATCCCACTCCCATTCTCAAATCTCCGCTCCAGCCGCACCTCCGCCAATGGGTACCACCGTCTCTGCCTCCGGGTACCACCGCCTCTGCTTACTCCGCCTCTGGGTACCACCGTCTCCACTTTGAGGGTCTCAAAGCCTTCCAGGGTTCCTTTTATTGTATTTTTTAGATGCAGTTGAATGTAGATTTAAGAAATAGCTACTGTAACTCCTAAAAAATCATTTTTCTGTATTATTTTGTTCCACTTTAACAACTCAATACCTTTGGCTTTGAGTCCTTGTAATTTTTTTAAATGAAGATTCCTGACCATTTCAAATTTTCAAAACTGTATGTAAGTGGGGCTTGTGTGTGTGCTGCAGAGAAAGATTACAAACACAAGCACATAGTATGACTTCAAATGTGTTTAAGAAATGATATTAGTTGTCTGGAAGACGGTATTTATCTTGCAATTTGCAATTGATTTGCAGTGGATTCACCTCAAGCACCGTAAAACCACCTCAGTCTCACGATTTCAGTTCCCTCTACCTATGGTAACTCCTAAAAAAATCATTTCTCTGTATTATTTTGTTCCAATTTAACAACTCAATACCTTTGGCTTCGAATCCTTGTAATTTATTCAAATACAGATGCCTGACCCTTAAAATTTTGCAAGACTATATGTAAACTTTGAGGGTCTCAAAGCCTTCCAGGGTTCCTTTTATTGTATTTTTTAGATGCAGTTGAATGCAGATTTAAGAACTAGCTATGGTAACTGATTCTCGCTCAAATTTACCCAAGATATGAAGGTAGAACGGTCCTTGTAGTCTAGCTTGGGTTGTCGAATCCACAGAGACCTAAGAAGTAACCTATAGACACGCACATTCTAAGGACTGTTTTTGGCTATGAAGTGGCCAACTTGGGTTGATTTTAGATGAGTTTAAAGGATCACTAAGAGATTAAAGTAAATTCAATTTATAATAATGATTTGATCCTAGGTTATCGCTCGGGGTGGATTGGACGTATTTCCTTTTCAATGATTTCAATTTCTTATATTTGAGATGGGTTCATTTAAGGAGATAAAACAAAATCATCACTTACTAGTTTAATGACTACACCCTTTAATACTAATCACCTATACACTTGAAGGATCAATGTTTCAAGAACTTCAAGGTAAAGGTTCGTATTATCACTTGAAGTGTGTGGCCTTAAATTCAACAAGGACGATGGAGTTTAAAAATCATCAAATAAAAATCTCAACTAAAGAAGTGATTATACATTAATGAGGTGATAAATAACATCCAATCCAGCCCCTTGATACTCCCTTGGATCAAACCATAAGTGGGTTATCCCTCCATTGATCCCATGGTTCTAATGGAAGTGGAAAGTAGACTCATGAGGGAGGAAATGGAGAAGTAAAGAAAACAACAAAAATAAAATGATCACTCCACCGTTGTGTGAATAATTTCACAAGGTTTGGTGTGAATAAATTCACACCTTGATACAACGGTATCAAAGTGATATTAAGAACAATAGAATAAGATTATAAGAAGAACTTTTATTAGGAAACTAAAGTGAATTGAACAACTTACATGTAAAAGACAAATTTGAGACAACAAAATTACAGCATAACATTACAATTGAACAAAGCATCCAAGATCCTAAACTCCTCCACCAACACTGCCTTAAATAGGCATTTTGGAAGCCTTGGGTCGAGCCTCCAACAGTACAAAGCATCCCACTTGATTATGGTAGGCCTAGGGTGGTGGAAAGCTTGTGGAACTTAGACTTTTCCACATTTGACCCGAGGTGGCAGCCAGCTTTCATCCACCGAATAGACGCGATTCTATGACCTTCTAGATGGAAGAATCAGAGTAAACCATAGAATAATAAAATAGATACCCAGATGTATCCTAACCGCCTGTAAAATTTGGGCCCATTTGGAGTTGTATATTAGGAGATATGATCAGATTAGTGGGCTGTTTTTCTGGGCCGCAGAATCTGGCCTAGAATTTTATTTCTAACTTGGGACGCCTAAATGGACACCATGGAGGCAGAATTAGCATTGGATCATGAAGAGTGATTTGTTCCTATACATGTATTATAGAATAACATAAAATTTGGGATTCATTGGGCCTGTATGTTGATCCCCACAGTCTCATCAGTGGGATGGTGTCCAATCTGACTTCTCCAGAATTGCTTCATTTCATCACAAAATATCCTCATCTTTTTCCATGAATTCTCCATTGATCCCTAAATGAAACATGTTCATATTTAAGTGTAGATCAATTTCCCAAAATATAAAATTAAAATATGGATAAGTATATTCCTTAAAATTAGATGAATCATTGGGTACTTTAAATGATGTTAAAAAATGTACCACATAATAGTGCATTTTAAGAAGTAATTACAATCATAATGTGAAATGATTTTCAAAGTGTAAAATGCACCAAAATTGTGTTTATGAATAAAAAAGAACATGAATATTATATATATTAACAATGAATATTAGCCTCATTTATTGGATAATCACACCCCCCAACTTGAGTTTTGCTAGTCCCGAGCAAAATATATCTCAAAAATATGAAATTCGAATTCCCTTTTATAAAAACATTTTAATACACAATGATCACCAGAAACCCTTATACCAAACAATCATAAAACCCATCAAAATATTTTAATACAAGATAGTTTCATAAGCATATCCCAATCCCAAGCCCATTCCTTTGTTCAAATTCATTGCCATATTTAATCCAATATCAATTAAGTATGAGGATGTGTTGTGCATCACAATAGACATGGGGGTTCATCTTTATTCAAGGGGAAAATTATAGAAGCGCTAGGTGGAATCACATTTCAATATTAAGATGAGTATTCAATTTTTTTTTGTATTATTTTTTTTTGCAATTTTTCCATGATAATTGAAGTTTCACTCAAAAGAGTCAACCCCTGTAGCGAGACTTTGCCGATGACTTCCAGGCTCAAAGACCTTAGGGCACCAAGTGAAGGCCACATACTCGGGCATCATCTCGAGTTAACTCAGTCAAAAACAAATTCAAATTACCATAAATAGAGATAAAATTACTAACTCTGGGCCAGACAACTATGGAGTCACGATTCCCAAGTGCCGAAAGCCACGGATTAGGTCATTTCATTGCTCTACGCGCAAAATTTTTTTAATTTTTTTTTGAAAACTCATATTAAACTAAAATGATCACCAAACCTATGCTATTTATTTAGGGGACCCCATGAACTCAAACTAATACCCCACTATCCAAAGGACGTGCATTGTGATCTTTTTTTTATTTGGATGAAAATATAAACGATGAAATATCACATTGGACAACCACACTTTCCAAAATCAATGCTCATGAAATTATACAAGGATTAAAATCAGAATTAGGGTATGATAAATTATTTGATATTCAATTTCAAAGTGTGCAATGTGTATTACCATGTTTAAAGTTAAAGGAATTTTTCCTTCCATTTTCACAATTTTTTTTCAAATCATTTATCATTTTTTTTGACACAAAAGAATTTTTTATTTTATCTCCTCTCCAACTTAAAATAACACTATCCCCAGTGTTTAAAGAAAATAAAATTTAGAAGGGGGTAGAGGTAGATAATGAAATTTCAAAAAGGAAATTGAAAATGAGGGTCATGGAATGAAGTCACCTGGTGGTTGAAGTTTGAAGTTCATTCTGCTCCAATTTAGTCCTTTGATATCCATGTCGCTTGCAGAGTTTCCTAGTGGAAAAAGGAAAACAAACAAACAAAACAAAAGAGTATATATATATATAAGTAAAATATAAGTATATATATAAAATAAAATAAACTGATGATACGTTGTCTTCTTTTTAAATTTCTGGGTAAGGTATTACTCAAGGATCACACCACGTGACACAGATGAATATGGTGCTCCCCTTTCATACCCATCCATACTCATAATAGAAGAACATGTCAATAGTCTATTTTTTTAAATATAAAAATGATTAATTAAAATATAAATTTTATTAAAACAAAAAAATGATAGGAAACTTGAAAACCATGGGTTGCCTCCCATGCAGCGCTTTTTTTAACTTCGTTAGCCCGACATGGACCCTAAATCTATTAATTTTTTCATGGTTCATAGGTTGGCTCAGTTAACTCAACCTCTATTTCCTGTTTATTGAATTATTTAATGAACAGTTTTAACCTTTGACCATTGACCTTGAAAATGTAACCACTTGTGGGATCTTGAATCTCTACTGCCCCATGGGGGTACACATGATGCACTATGAAAGGTCCTGACCATCTAGACCTTAACTTTCCCGGGTGTAAATGAAGTTTTGAACTATACAAGAGCACAAGTTTTACCGGTTCAAAATGTTTGCCCTTGATATTCCTAGACTGGTAGGCTTGAACTCTAGCTTTATTGATCCTTGAATTTTCATAAGCCTCCATCCTTAGTTCCTCCAGTTCGTTGAGATCTAATTTCCTTTTTGTTTCGGCCAATGAGAGGTCATAATCCATTTTCTTAATTGCCCAAAAGGCCTTATGCTCAATTTCAACATGTAAATGGCATGATTTTCCATAAACCAACCTATATGGGGACATTCCTAAAATGGTTTTATATGCGGTTCGATAGGCCCAAAGAGCATATAAGAGTTTCTCAGACCAATCTTTCCTAGAGGGGTTGACAGTTTTTTCAAGAATTTGCTTAATCTCCCTATTCTCTAACTCAGCTTGACCATTAGTTTGAGGATGGTATGCAGTGGACACTTTATGAGAAATACCATACTTAGATATGAGTGAAGAGAATGGGCGGTTGCAGAAATGGGTTCCTCGATCACTGATTATAGCCCTAGGAATTCCAAATCGAGAAAATATGTTCTCTTTTAGAAATTGAATCACAACTTGATGATCGTTGGACTTAGTGGGAATGGCCTCAACCCATTTTGAGACATAATCAATAGCTAATAGTATGTAGAGGTATCCCCTAGAGTTTGGGAAGGGACCCATGAAATTAATTCCCCAACAGTCAAAGATTTCAACCACTAAGATGGGAGTGAGTGGAATTTGATTCCTTTTTGTGATGGACCCTACTTGTTGACACCTAGGACATCTTTGACAAAAGGCGTAGGAGTCCCTTGAGAGGGTGGGCTAGAAGAGACCACATTGAAGAATCTTAGCAGATGTTTTCTTAGAAGAAAAGTGACCTCCACATGCCTCATTATGACAGAATTTAAGGATGGACTCTTGTTCAGATTCTGGGACACACCTCCTAATGACTTGGTCAGGGCAGAACTTATAGAGGTATGGATCATCAAACACATAGTGTCTAACATCAGAAAGGAATTTCCTTCGAGCTTGAGTCCCTAATAATTTTGGAATGACTCCTGTAACTAAGAAATTAGCTATGTCGGCATACCAAGGGCAGTCACTCACAGAGTATAGGTGTTCATCAGGAAATGAATCAGACACAGAAAGGTGATTTGAGTTGTCTTTGAATTCCATCGTATAAATGTGATCAGCTACAACATTTTCAACGCCCTTTTTATCCTTGATTTTGAGGTCAGATTCTTGTAAGAGAAGGACCCACCTAATCAGTCTAGCCTTAGAATCTTGTTTTTGGAAGAGGTATTTTAGTGCAGAATGGTCAGTGAACACAGTGATGGGGGATCCTAAGAGGTAGGACCTAAACTTCTCTAAAGAAAAAACAATAGAAAGTAACTCCTTTTCAGTATTGGTGTAGTTGATTTGGGCATCATTTAAGGATTTTCTTGCATAAGCAATGACATAAGGAGTTTTATCACAACGTTGTCCTAACACAGCTCCTACAACAAAGTCACCGGCATCACACATAAGCTCAAAAGGAAGGTTCCAATTTGGAGATTTCATAATGGGAGGAGAGGTGAGAGAGGATTTGAGGGTTGAGAATGAACCCTCACAGCTTTCTGTCCAAACAAATGGAGCATCCTTTACTAGGAGAGCACAAAGGGGACAGGATATCGAACTAAAGTCCTTGATGAATATTCTATAGAAACCAGCATGTCCTAAGAAATACCTCACTTCATTGATAGTTTTGGGTGATGGAAGGTGACGAATGATGTCAACCTTGGCTTTATCAACTTCAATCCCCCTACCTGAGACCAGATGGCCTAGAACTAGTCCCTCTTTAACCATGAAATGGCATTTTTCCCAGTTTAGGACTAGATTCTTTTCTTCACATATTGAAAAGACTCTCTCCACATTCCTCAGACATCCCTCAAAAGTATCCCCAAACATAGAGAAGTCATCCATGAAGACCTCTAGAAAATCCCCTACCATTTCTGAGAAGATTCCCATCATGCATCGCTGGAAGGTTCCAGGAGCATTGCATAAACCAAAGGGCATGCGTTTGAAGGAAAAGGTACCGAAAGGACATGTTAATGTAGTCTTCCCTTGATCCTATAGGGAGAACTCAATTTGATTGTACCCTGAGTACCCATCTAAGAAACAGTAGAATACATGACCTGCCACTCTCTCAAGGACTTGGTTAATGAATGGTAAGGGGAAATGGTCCTTCTTGGTGAATGAGTTTAACTTCCTATAGTCAATGCAGACCCTCCATCCACTACTCACCCTTGTTGTAAGAATCTCTCCATCCTCATTGGTTATCACTGTGATTCCAGACTTTTTTGGAACCACTTGAATTGGGCTCACCCACTCACTCTCAGCTATGGGATAGATGATACCAGCTTTTAACAATTTCAGAAGTTCTTTCCTTACTACCTCCATGAGATTAGGATTGAGTCGCCGTTGAGGTTGATGACATGGCTTTGAATCAGATTCCAGAATAATCCTACGAGTCCCAATAAGTGGGATAATCCCGGGAATATCAGACAGGGTCCAACCAATGGCTTTCTTATGTTTCCTAAGGACATCTAGAAGCATCCTCTCATGATTGGCTTCAAGAGAAGAAGAAATGACAATAGGATGTGTTTTATTGTCCCCTAGGAAAGAATACTTGAGTATAGCGGGAAGTTCCTTCAATTCAAGATCAGGTTGGTTCGGAATTTCAACAGAAGATTGGGACATTGGATCAAGTTCAATTTCTTTTTTTATAGTTTCAGATAGGATTGATTCCCCACATGTAGAAGTTTCAGCTACTAGATTGGCTTGATCAGATTTAGGGAAGGAATTTGTATTGGTCTCCATGAAAGTGGTTTCTTGAAAGGTTTCACTGATTGTTGGACCTAAGACTTCATCATAAGAGAAATTTGAAAATGATTCAAGCCAAGGAGATAAACTTCCTTCATATGAACAAAGGAAATCAATCTCATCCTGACTTAAACCTTCATCAAATATTCCTTGATGTTTCGTGGATTCATTATCAATGCTTCCTATCATGTTTACTTCATGAATGTCCTCATCATCCCCTATTTGTGAGCTTGCATTATAGATGTTCAAGTCAAGACTCATGTTCCCAAAGATGATGGTCATGTTCCCATTTCGAACTCGGATAACAGAGTTGATTGTTGCAAGGAAAGGACGACCAAGGATGATTGGGGTTTGTTCCTTATTTCCTAAGTTTGGATGGTTGTCAAAGACAATGAAATCAGCAGGGTAGATGAAGTTTTCAACCTTTACCAGAACTTCCTTTAAAATCCCCTTTGGAACCCTAATGCTACGATCAGTAAGTTGAAGTGTGACAGATGTGGGTTGGAGTTCTTCTTGTCCTAACTAGCAGTACACAACATAAGGGATGAGATTGACACTAGCACCTAGATCACACAAGGCCTTGACAACTTTGCTTTCTCCTAGTTCAACATTGATGTAAGGGCAACCTGGGTCTTTCAACTTAGGAGGAATGGTCCCTTGAATGGTGGTACTCACATTAGAATCCAAAAGGACTTGGTTTTTATGTGAAAATTTTCTTTTAAAAGTGCACAAGTCCTTAAGGTACTTTGAGTAGGCAGGTATGGTTTGGATGGAATCGAGGAAATGGTGCAGGTTGTGGGGTTGTTTGTTGAAGAGTTATTTCCTTGACAATGTTATCAGTTTCCTCAGTTTGATCTTGTGGTTCATTTGATTTTTCATCCAAGTTTGAATCTTCAGGTGGGTTCTGAATTAGTTGTTCAGGTTTCTCAATTGATTTCCCACTTCTTAAAACAGTCACAACCTTTAGTTGTTCATGAGTTGTTTGAGCACAACTTGACTCTCCCCTTGAAGTTGAGGATGGAACTGCCTGAGTAGGCATGAGTGCCTTTACAGTTTTGATGGTTTGAAGTTCTTGTTTTAGGGAAGATACCTCTGAGTTCATCCTCTCCATTTGTTTGCATAGTTGTTCTAGTAGGCTTTGTGGAACAGTTTGGGTTGGTGCTTGAGAAGATTGGTTTATCCCGGGGGGATATTTTGGAAGTGGGATGGTTTGTTGAAAATGGACCGGTGGTTGTTGGTATTGGATAGGTTGGGTTTGGAACTGGTTATGGGATTGGTAGTTCTGATGGGGGTAAGGATTTTGTCCCTGTGGTTGGCTAGGTTGTTGGTTATCTTTCCAGCGGAAGCCCAGGTGGTCGTTATACCTTGGGTTGAAGGTGTTTTGGTATTGAGGCTTTTAAAAGTTCAAAGAATTTACTTCCACTGGGGGTCCTCCTAAGAGAACATCCTTGATGGATGGAATGGTTGGGCAGTTGTCTGTCTTATGGTCATGTTTATCACAAATTGTGCAAACAGGGTCAATAGTTTGGATTTCCTGGACTTTCCTAAGGTCTATCTCTTCAACCTTCCTAGAGAGTGCTGCGAGTTTAGCCCTAAGGATTTCCTCTTCTCTAAGTGTATGAATTCTAGCAGTTATTTGTGGATTTTCAGAATAAGGTGAAGTTCCCCATGTTTGTTTTTGTTCAGAAAGGCTTTCTAGATACTCATAAGCATCATTTGGGGCTTTGTTTTTAAAGGTTCCATTACACATCATGTCAATGAATTGTTTATTCCCCGGACCCAACCCTTCATAGAAAATTCTCACTTGTTAAGGAATAGAAAAACCATGGTGTGGAACCATGTTTAGAGTGTCTTTTAACCTCTCCCATGTTTCATAGAATGACTCTCCCTATTTTTCAAAAAAGTTTTGGATACTCTTTTTAAGTGCAATTGTTTTGTGGTGGGGAAAGTATTTTTTGTAGAATTCTCTTTGTAGTTGGTCCCAAGAGTTGATGGATGATGGTCTCAAATTGTTTAGCCAATTTTTAGCTTGATACTTTAAAGAAAAATGAAATAGCCTCATCTTAGCTGATTCTAGTTGATGTGGGGGACACATGGTTTCTATAATGTCATTGAACTCCTTAATGTGTAGGTATGGCATCTCGGACTCCATTCCATGGAATGTGGGAAGGTGGTTTAGGACATGGGGTTTAAATATGTAGTTGGCATATCCTAGGGAATTGTGTCTAATGCATTAGGGGGCATTGGTCCAGGAATGTGTAAGGTAGTCATTCATGGTTTGATCAATTGCATTCTCCAAGTTTGGGGCTGCCTCATTTGGGTTTCCATTTTGGTTCCCACCCGGGTTTATGAGTTGGTTTCTTTGAAGACCTTCCATTGAAATGGATCAATTTTTGACTCGGGGGTGTTAGGAAGATTAGGATATAATGTAAAGAGTTCCCTTGGTGTAATTGACTCCCCAACCCCAGGACTATCCTCCCTAACTAGACGGTTTTATTGATCGCGGGTGTAGGCGGACATGCACCAAAAGAAAAAAAACGAGAAAGGGAAAAGATAAGAGAATTTGGATGAGAAAAGAATAAATGGGGGAGAATAGAATGGGTGTTTAGATGAATTACTTGGGTCCCTGGAAATGACACCAAAATTTGATTCTCGCTCAAATTTACCCAAGATATGAACGTAGAACGGTCCTTGTAGTCTATCTTGGGTTGTCGAATCTACAGAGACCTAAGAAGTAACCTATAGACACGCACATTATAAGGACTATTTTTGTCTATGAAGTGGCCGACTTGGGTTGATTTTATATGGGTTTAAAGGATCACTAACATATTAAAGTAAATTCAATTTATAATAATGAGTTGATCCTAGGTTATCGCTCAGGGTGGATTGGACGTATTTCCTTTTCAATGATTTCAATTTCTTATATTTGAGATGGGTTTATTTAAGGAGATAAAACAACATCATAACTTACTGGTTTAATGACTAAAACCTTTAATACTAATCACCTATATACTTCAAGGATCAATGTTTCGATCACTTCAAGGTAAAGGTTTGTATTATCACTTGAAGTGTGTGGCCTTAAATTCAATAAGGGCGATGGAGTTTAAAAATCATCAAATAAAAATCTCAATTAAAGAAGTGATTATACATTAATAAGGTGATAAATAACATCCAATACAGCCCCCTGATACTCCCTTGGATCAACCCATAAGTGGGTTAGCCCTCCATTGATCCCATGGTTTCAATGGAAGCGGAAAGTAGACTCATGAGGGAGGAAATGGAGAAGTAAAGAAAACAACAAAAATAAAATGATCACTCCACCGTTGTGTGAATAATTTCACAAGGTTTGGTGTGAATAAATTCACACCTTGATCCAACGGTATCAAAGTGATATGAATAACAATAGAATAATAGTATAAGAAGAACTTTTATTAAGAAACTAAAGTGAATTGAACAACTTACATGTGAAAGACACATTTGAGACAACAAAATTGCAGCATAACATTACAATTGAACAAAGCATACATGATCCTCAACTCCTCCACCACCACTGCCTTAAATAGTAATTTTGGAAGCCTTGGGTAGAGACTCCAATAGTAAAAATTATCCCACTTGATTATGGTAGGCCTAGGGTGGTGGAAATCTTGTGGAACTTAGACTTTTCCACATTTGACCCGAGGTGGCAGCCAGCTTTCATCCACCGAACAGACGTGCTTCTATGACCTTCTAGATGGATGAATCAGAGTGGTCCATAGAATAATACAATGGATCCCCAGATGTATCCTAACCTCCTGTAAAATTTGGTCCCATTTGGAGTTGTATATTCGGAGATATGGTCAGATTAGTGGGCTATTTTTTTGGGCCACAGAATCTGGTCCAAAATTTTATTTCTAACTTGGTCCACCTAAATGGACACCATGGAGGCCGAATTAGCATTTGATCATGAAGAGTTATTTGTTTCTATACATTTATTATAGCATCCCGAAAAATTTGGGATTCATTGGGCCTGTATGTTGATCCCCACAGTCTCATCAGTGGGCTGGTGTCCAATCTGACTTCTCCAGAATTGCTTCCTTTCATGAAAAAATATCCCCATCTTCTTCCATGAATTCTCCATTGGTCCCTAAATGAAACATGTTCATATTTAAGTGTAGATCAATTTAAAAAAATATAAAATTAAAATATGGATAATTATATTCCTTAAAATCAGATGAATCATTGGGTACTTTAAATGATGTTAAAAAATGTACCACATAATAGTGCATTTTAAGAAGTAATTACAATCATAATGTGAAATGATGTTCAAAGTGTAAAATGCACTAAAATGGTGTTTATGAATAAAAAATCACATGAATATTATATATATTAACAATGAATATTATCCTCATTTAGTGTCTAATTAGTAACCCCTAAAAAATCATTTTTCGGTATTATTTTGTTCCACTTTAACAACTCAATACCTTTGGCTTTGAGTCCTTGTAATTTTTTTAAATGCGGATTCTTGACCCTTTCAAATTTTCAAAACTGTATGTAAGAGGGTCTCAAAGCCTTCCAATGTTCCTTTTATTGTATTTTTTATATGCAGTTTAATGCATATTTAAGAACTAGAAAGTTGAAACTGAATTAGTATATTTCCATCAAATGACTTTTAAAAATATGAAATCCTATAGTCAGAAAAAAAACAAGGTACCATATGCAGCTTTTTCTGTGACTACAACTGCTAAAAGTACGGTTTTATTGCAGTCCCTTATGACTTACGTGTCCTACAAAAACTATAACTTCATAAGTCACAAATTAGCTAAAATAACTTGTATGAGCATGTTATTAATATAAGAAATCATGGTAAACTACTGCAATCTTCCATATTATTTTCCTATGTATTTTTGGCACTGGTTAAATAGTCTGAGCATGGCGTTCGTGATGGAAAAATGATCTTCAGAGCTTAAAAAGTATTGGAGGTAACAATTTTTTTATAGCTTTGATTTCTTTTTTCCTTCTGTTGTTTTTTTGACTATGTAACTATATGTTCATGGAAATTTTTTAAGCTCATGTATGATTACAAATTTGAATGTGTTTGTTATCATGACTAAATGAAGTTATTTCTGAAGGACCCCGGGACACCCTGAGAGGGGAGGGGTGAATCAGGGTGACAACTTTTTCTTTTAATGTGATGGATCTTGTTCCCACGTTGGTAGGAACTTGTTGAACCTGTATGATGAATATGATCAGAAAGAAAACATTCACATGCACAGATAAGGCACATCACTTTTTACTTGGTTCACCACTAAGGGCTACGTCCAAGGAGCATACGCTGACAAGTTTTCGGTCATACCTAATTCCACTAATCTTCACTAGCTGTGGATTACAAAGGTTCGGGCACAATCACTCTATCCCAGGCTCACTACCTTTACAAAGGTTCAGGGATAGCTCACTGCTTCCCTCGGGCCACTCCCATTGACTCCCCCTGATTCACTACCCTTGGTGAAGTCACGCTCAATTTATAGACATGAAGGTCTCTTCATCATTGCATAATAATGCATCATATATCGTATATAGATGCTCTATTGAAGTCCAACTCTCACCATAAGATGAATCTCACTTTGCGCTGAGGGTATCGGGTGATCTTCCATCTTTCGTGCATCTTCAAAAGGACAGATAAACTTTAACAACCCTAGCGCGCTTCTCCAAGCCCAACGCGTAAGTTTCAATCCCGGCGCGCAAGTCACTTGCACGGTACAAATTCGGCGCGTAGGTGACACCAAACTACTTGCGCGACACTGCCTCCTTCAACACCAAACTTGCGCGATGATGTGCCTTTAACTCCCCAACTGCCTTGGTCGCGCAACCAACAATCGGCGCACAGCCTCTACTTGCGCGACCCAACAACCACTTGCGCGACTCAACCATTTGCGTGACGAGAGCTTGAAAAATCTCTAAGTCTTGAAATTCATTACAAATGAGGAGGGGGTCCTCTATTTATAGGAAAACTGGACCCCCTGTACGGTGGCGCGCAAGTCTTCCCTCGGCGTGCAGGTTCTGGCGCGCAACTCATCCTCCCTGGCCTCTACCGCGCTACTCACTTGTGCGACCACACAAATACTTGCGCGACCTTCTTTCCTTTGCCATATTTTGAAGTTATGATCTTGAAAAACAAGAGGCACACAAGGTTCCAGTCCTCCTAGGCACCGGCGCACAAGTCTCTTCACGGGGCGCAGGTCACTTGCGCGACCAGCCCAAAACTTGCGCGGCCCTTATCCCTTTGCCATTTTCCCATGTTCTGATCTTGAAAAACATATGGCGCACAAGTTTCCTCTTCATCAAGTACACGACGTGCAAGTATCTTTTCCAAAAACACTTTTCTCCATTTGTCGATTTTCAGGACCAAAAATTTGGCAAATACTGGGAAACGACGCCACCTTCAATACTGTTGTCTACTTGAACTGTATGATCTCTTTGCTGGTACACATTCTGAACTTCCACTGAGGATTGAAAACAAACACAAATCATACTCCAAATCATGCATATAAGACCATGGTTCTAACAATCTCCCCCTTTGGGTTTGTTGGCAATCAGAAAATAAATTCAATAGATCTTCATCCATGTGCAATCCAAAAATGCAAGAATCAACTCGGCCAACACTCTAAGTCTATGTGAGTAATGATCAGTGTAGAAAACAAGAGAGGAAACTTGAATTGGGTTCCAGTGTTTTGGAATTCTCAGTGATGCCCAAGAATCATTACATGATCGATGAATTTCTTCTTATCCTTCTCACTGAATTCGCATTGTGTCACAAGAGCATTATATGCCTGAACATTACTGAATTTATTCCTTTCTTCCCCATTGAAAATAAACCCAAAGACCCGTAATTTGTTCAACATTAAACTCAAACCATACTCCCCCTGGATAGTATCTCCCCCATAAACCTTCATCACAGCCAAAAACAGATAAAAAACAGTTATCACAAACGGGGAGAGGGGTATTGCATAACCTCCTTATGCACTGGGAGGTGGCTGAACACCAAGGTTCAACCAATGCTTCTCAAACATAGCCACAGACAATGGCTTGGTCAGGATATCAACCACTTGCTCATCAGTTCCCACATGATCCATTCTAATCACCCCTTGTTCAACTTTTTCTTTGATAAAGTGATACCTGATTTCAATATGTTTCATACGGGAATGCTGAATAGGATTCTTCGTAAGATCAATTGCGCGCTTGTTATCATATTAAATCACCATTGGTTTCTTTACCTCATCACCAATATTTGTTAATTGTTGATTCATCCATAGCTGTTGAGTGCATGCCTTTGTGGCAGAGATATACTCAGCTTCAGCAGTAATAAGAGAAGTACTTTCTTATTTCTTGATCAACCAGCCAACACATTTATGCCCAATATAGAAGGCTCCGCCACTAGTGGACTTTCTGTCTACTACATCACCAGCCCAGTCAGCATCAGAAAATGCTGATAATTCATTTTCCCTGCCTGTAGCAAAAAATAACCTGAATTTATGAGTACCTTGAATGTACCTCATGATTCCTTTTACTGCCGCCATATGTTCCTCATTTGGATTACTCTGAAAGTGGGCCGCAAGGCATGTGGCAAAGACAATATCTGGCCATGTCGCTGTCAGGTATAGTAGGCTCCCAATGATCCTCTTGTACATGGTGGGATCAACAGAGTCCACATCCTTATGCTTTCCAAGTTTAGTTCCAACTGCAATCAGAGTTGACATTGGTTTGGAGTCTTGCATATTAAATTTCTTCAGCAACTCTCTTGAATATTTTTTCTGAGAAATGAAAGTGTATTCCTTCTTTTGAATCACCTACAGACCCAAGAAATATGTGATCTCCCCAATCATAGACATTTCAAATTCTGATTTCATGTGGTTGGAAAATTTGTCCACTGATTTCTGCCTGCTGCCACCAAATATGATATCATCAACATAGAATAGAACCATGAATTGATCTTTTGGAGAATTCTTAACATAGATATTGTTATCTACTCCTCCTATTTTGAATTCCAGCTTCTTGAGATATGAATCCATCCGTGAGTACCACGCCCGTGGTGCCTGCTTCAAACCATATAGAGCTTTCTTCAGTTTGTAGACCTTTGTTTCATCAGTACCCAAAACAAATCCCACTGGTTGTTCAATGTAGACTTCTTCTTCGAGTACACCATTAAATAATGATGTCTTGACATCAATTTGATATACTTTATATCCTCTTTGGAGTGCCATGGAAAGGAAAATACTGATTGACTCCAGTCTAGCCACTGGAGCAAAGGTTTCTTCAACATCAATGCCTTCAATCTGGGAGTATCCTTTACATACCAGTCGTGCCTTGTTTTTTATGACACTTCCATGCTCATCAAACTTATTTTTGAAGATCCATTTGGTACCAATCACATTGTGACCTTCGAGTCTCTGGACAAGATCCCATGTCTGATTCTTGTCAATCTGATCTAATTCATCATTCATGGCTTTCACCCAAGATTCATCATTTGCAGCTTCTTCGAATGAGGATGGCTCTACAACTGATAGAAATTCAGATTGTGTGTTATTCCTCATCCTTCTTGTTTGAGTGGGTGCACTCCTATCCCCAATTATGTTGGATGGATCAATCTCAACTCTTCGATTTATCCTACGAGGTTCTGTAGCATTCTCTTCATCCATAGTTTCTTCTTCATATTCTTCTTCCGAGTCAACATCATGATGTGACTGCTGAGTGTTTTGTACAACTTTCTCTATTTATGCATTTTTATTTTCTTCACGTTCACTTTCTTCCTGACTTTCTATCACATCATCATATGATGTCCTTTAAGCATTTTTGGTTTTCTCTTCAATTATCTTAATATCACTGCTTTCCACAATCCTTCCTAAACGCTTGTTGAAACATTTGTAGGATTTGCTGTTCATTGAGTAACCGAGGAAAATTCCTTCATCTGCATTGTCTCCATACTTCCCTTGATTTCCTTCTTTGTTCCTGATGAAGAATTTAATTACAAAGACACAAAAGTATTTTAAAGAGGGATTCTGTCCATGCCACAATTCATATGGTGTCTTCATCTCACCCATATAAAGTCCTGTTCGATTCTGAATGTACACTGCATCTTGAACAGCCTCTTTCCAGTAGTGACGTGGAATACGACTCTCAATCAGCATAGTTCGTGCCATGTTGTTCACCTGTCGATTCCTACGTTCAACAACTCCATTTTGTTGTGGAGTTCTCACAGCAGCTGCCTCATGCTGTATCCCATGCTTCTCCAGATAATTTTCAAATTCAACGGACGTGTATTCTCCTCCATTGTCAGATCGCAACACTTTGATTGTTCGTCCAATATCATTCTCAGAGATTCGCCGATATGTTTTCATGCAGTCAATGACTTATCGTTTCCTGTGGATGACCATCACACATGCCATTCTACTTTAATCATCTATGAAAAGGAAAAAGTACCTTTCTCCATGAGTTCCAGCAACATTTATCGGCCCACATACATCTGTATGAATCAAATCAAGAAGGTGAGATGCCCTTTTCTTCTTTGGCCGATATGAACTGCAGACCGGCTTCCCACGAATGCAAGCATCACAAGATTTTTCACGCTCACGCTTCAGGTTGGGAATTTCCATGAAAATTCTCAATTTTGATATTTTCTCCATGTCTTGTTGATTGATGTGTCCTAGTCTCCGATGCCACAAATTGTTTTCTTCTTAAACAGTCATGTAACATACATTTTCTTCACTATCAACCTGATACAAGTTGCCTTCTATTCTGCATCCCTTCACAAGTGAATTGCCTGTCTTTACCTTGATAGTGAAGCCTTTCTGATTAAAAGTAACTATAAGTCCCGAGTCATAGAGTTGAATCACACTGAGGAGATTATGACGTAGGCCATCTACGTAAAGGACTTCAGTCTTCTTTAGTTCTCTATTAGCTAATTCGGTACTTCCAATCCCTTTTATTTTCAGAGCCCCATCATTACCAAATCGTACTGTACCATCAACCTTCCTTTTGATATCCGTTAGCAGGCCGACATTACCTGTCATATGAGATGAACAACCGCTATCCAGAATCCAGGTACTGTTGTTCTTTGTAGCTTTGAGGGCCACCTCTGCAAGGTTTGATTTGTCAATCTTCTTCCTTTCTTTCCATGAGATATTGTATTAAGTATATAGTACTGATGGCCTTTCGATTATCTCTTCTGCATACCCAGGTTCTTCATAGTCGAAATCTTCTTTGAGAGGAGAAAACCTGTTTGAAAGAGAAACACTGTCTTGCTAACGAGACTTGACTTGTCTTGAACTTCGGTATGAGGTGTCCATGTCCCTTCTCTGCCTACAATTAGAAGCCTTATGACCAAAGTTAGAACAATGATAACAATACCCATAGAAATTGTTTCTTCCATAAGAATTAGGATATGAATTTGTTCTCCTTTGTTGAACTTCTATATCTTCTCTATTCAGATAGCTTCTTGGCTCTTCGCAATAAGACATGGTATGACCCAGATAGCCACAGAACTGACACTTCATGAGAGGAAATGTCTTCTCACTTGAATTTCTCCTCATACCTTCTTTCTTGGGAGAATAGTTAGACTGTCTGTCATTTTTGAATGTTTGAGGATAATTTTCAATTCTCCTTTTAGTTTGGATTGAGGGTTCCTTTTTCAGAACTTTAGGCAACATTTCAACATGTTCAACTTTCATCTTATCTTTCTTTTGGATCTTTTCACTTCCAGCAGTTGATGTCTCAGCCTCACAACTAATTCCACTCTTTCCCATACAAGCAGGTCTTTGATCACTCAAGATTTTTCCAACCCCATCTGAACCACACTTGGATCTTGCTAGTAATTCTGCATATTAGAATCTTCCAAACTGTATTTTCTTCCTCGATTCTTTTGGAATTGATTCAGTCTCAAGTTTACTCCTTAGAGTAACAACTTCCTCCTCAAGACCTTCAGCAGTCTTGGATTTTTCATCAAGTCTGGAGGTGAGGTCATTAACGACCTTTGCCTGCTCTTCAATTATCAGCTTCAGATCCACTACATCATCATTGCTTTCAATTATTTTAGACTGTACCTTCACAAATTCTTCCAGTCGTTCAATTTAAGCTTCAAGTTGATCAACGTATTCGGTTTATTCTTCTACAATTTATTTCCACTTATTGCAACTCTTGCATTTAATCTTAAGCTTACTAACCGCGTCCTTAAGTTGCATCTCGGGATCTACACAAGTTCTCAGTTGTTTTTCTCCACCAATATCTTCTGACTTTTCAAAAGTGGCCATCATGGAAGCATAGTTCCCAGTTTTGAATTCTAGTTCTTCTTTATCATAGAATTCATTATCATCTTCTTCCTCTTCACAGACAAAACTCTTCCTTTGCATTTTCTTTCCAGATTTGAAGTCTCCCTTTTTGAAGAACCTTCTCCGAGGCTTCTCGAAGATTTCATCTTCACTATCTTCATCATTGATCTTTCTTAAGCACTGACAGGCAATGTGCCCAACTTTTCCACAACGAAAACATGCGAGAGGTAACTTCCCTTTGAATTTCCCTTTCCCCTTCTGGAACTTCTTTGCAATGAGAGAAAGAATTTCTTTTTCTTTGTCATATTCACTGCTAATATCTTTTGATATTTTTAGTTTATCCATGTCCTTGAATGCCATTTCCTTGCTCACATGAGTCGTAGCATCTTCAGGTTTGACTCTCATTTCATATGCTACCAAGCTGCTCAGTAGATCATCCAGAGAAAGTTTGGAAATATATCTTTCCTCAAGGGATGACACATTTTCATTGTAAAGAGGTGGAAGTCTTCTTAATATTTTCTTTACAATATCAATGTCTTTGATTTCTTCACCTAGACCCCGAATTGCTCTAACCACTTCAGTAATTTTATTGAAGAAAGAGTCTGCATTCTCGTCTGGATGCATCTTCAGATCATCAAACTGATTGTGCAGCACTTGTAGTTTCACCTCCTTCACTTTTCTATCTCCTTCATAAATATTCTTGAGTTTATCCCACATGGATTTTTCTGAGGTGAAATTCATCACCTTTAGGTAGATCTGATCAGAAAGGGCTGTAGTGAGTGCGTTTTGTGCTTTAGCATCTGCATCAAGAATTTTCCTGTCTGTTTCAGTCATAGCTAGGCCTGTTGGATTAGTGACTTGTATTCCTTGCACAGTATAAAAGAGAACTTCCATTCCAAGAGATCTTAGATGAGATATCACTCTGTTATTACAGATTTGGAAATTACTTCCATCGAAGTGAGGGACTCCCCTGACATTGAATACATTCTCCATGACGATAAAGGGTAGATTCAACACCAGCAACCTTTACGCTCTGATACCACTTGAAGGACCCCGGGACACCCTGAGAGGGGAGGGGTGAATCAGGGTGACAAATTTTTCTTTTAATGTGATGGATCTTGTTCCCACGTTGGTAGGAACTTGTTGAAACTATATAATGAATATGGTCAGAAAGAAAACATTCACATGCACAGAGAAGACACAACACTTTTTACTTGGTTCACCACTAAGGGCTACATCCAAGGAGCATACACCGACAAGTTGTCGGTCGTACCTAATTCCACTAATCTTCATTAGTTGTGGATTGAAAAGGTTTGGGTACAGTCACTCTGTCCCAGGCTCACTGACTTTACAAAGGTTCAAGGATAGCTCACTGCTTCCCTTGGGTCACTCCCATTGACTCCCCCTGACTCACTGCCCTTGGTGAAGTCACGCTCAGTTTATAGACATGAAAGTCTCTTCATCATTGCATAAGAATGCATCCTTTGTCATATGTAGATGCTCTGTTGAAGTCCAATTCTCACCAGAAGGTGAATCTCACTTTGCGCTGAGGGTATCAGGCGATCTTCCAGCTTTCGTGCAGCTTCAAAAGGACAAATGAACTTTAACAACCCTGGCGCGCTTCTCCAAGCCCGACACGCAAGTTTCAATCTCGGCGTGCAAGTTACTTACGCGGTACAAATTCGGTGCGCAGGTGACACCAAACTACTTGCGTGACACTGCCTCCTTCAACACCAAACTTGCGCGACGATGTGCCTTTAACTCCCCAACTGCCTTGGTCGCGTAGCCAACAATCGGCGCGCAGCCTCTACTTGCACGAACCAACAACCACTTGCGTGACTCAACCAGTTGCGCGACGAGAGCTCAAAAAATATCTAAGTATTGAACTTCATTACAAATGAGGATGGGGGTCCTCTATTTATAGGCAAACTGGACCCCCTGCGTGGTGGCGCACAAGTCTTCCCTCAGCGTGCAGGTTCTAGCGCGCAGCTCATCCTCCCTAGCCTCTACCGCGCTACTCACTTGCGCGACCACACAAATACTTGCATGACCTTCTTTCCTTTGCCATATTTTGAAGTTATGATCTTGAAAAACAATAGGCGCGCAAGGTTCCAGTCCTCCTAGGCACCGACGCGCAAGTCTATTCATGGCGCGCAGGTCACTTGCGTGACCAGCCCAAAACTTGCGCGGACCTTATCCCTTTTCCATTTTCCCATGTTCTGATCTTGAAAAACATATGGTGCGCAAGTTTCCTCTTCATCAAGTACACGACGCACAAGTCTCTTTTCCAAAAACACTTTTCTCCATTTGTCGATTTTCAGGCCCAAAAATTTGGCAAATACTGGGAAACGGCGCCACCTTCAATACTGTTGTCTGCTTGAACTATATGATCTCTTTGCTGGTACACATTCTGAACTTCCACTGAGGATTGACAACAAACACAAATCATACTCAAAATCATGCATAAAAGACCATGGTTCCAACAATTTCAAACTAGGATGCAGTTATAGGATTCCAGGGATCCTTTCTTCCTTGATGAAATGTTTCATTGATTTGAATCTCTTGGGACCCATTTGACACTAAAAAGTTGTCTTCTGGTGTCTATTTTCATAGGTTATGTTTAAGTGAACCTTGTATTTTCACAATTTCTTTATCTATTTATTTGTGTTGGATCATCCTTTCTAAATTTGGATGGCTCCACAGTTATGCATGCATTGATCACACACAATGAAGTGGTTATTGATGACCAGTCTCAAGACCCAGGTTGATGCTAAGATAGGTAATCTATTTCTTCAGAGTACCCCTTATTTTCCCTCATATAGCAATTTTTCTCTCCCTCCTTCCTAAACCTTTTCCAATTTGATTTAGATAGAGTGAAACATGAGATGAAATAATCGAAACTCTAATGTCTGATTAGAGATCGGAGTGTGTTTGGTGTCATGACATAATGTTGTTATTTTTAACTGGGATGCAAGTATGGGATTTCATGGATCCCTGCTTTCTGGAATGCATGTTTCATGGATTTTAATCTCTTGGGACCCATTTGATTCTGTAAACTGTATTTTGGTTTCTATTTTCATAGGTTTTGTTTAACTGAACATTGTATATCCAAAATTCTATTTTTTTAATTATTTGTGTTGGATCATCCATTCAAGATTTGGCTGGCTCCACAAATTTTCATGCATTTAACAAACACACAATGAATTGGTTATTGATGACCAATATCAAGACCCATATTGATGCTAAGACAAGTAATCTCTGTCTTTGCAGTACCCCTTATTTTCCCTCATATAGCCATTTTCTCTCCCTCCTTCCTAAACCTTTTCCAATTTTATGTAGATAGAGTGAATCATGTGATGAAATAATCAAAGCTCTAATTTTTAATAGTTCAAAATTTGAAAACAAAACACTGTTAACCAAAGTAAGCATTTATTTGTACTTTATGAATGTATTGATTTTATAGGATACATGTGTGTTTGGATCCACATAAAATTCATATATATTTATTATCAGTTGTTTATTCTATACCAAATTACTTATGATTTATTTTGATTTTTTTATTTATTTATTGCAAGGAAAAAATTGGCATTGGAAGAAAAATAAATATTGACCCAAAGTACTCTTTTGGAACCATATTTCTTGAAGGTAACATGTTTGCATGTTCATTTCTGTCTTTTTACAATACTACAACATGTATTTTGAGATATTTCTTCTCATTATTCATTCATGTGGATGTCTATATTGAAATCCCTAATAAATAAGTTCATACTTTTTTTTGAATTTAAAACTTTGGTATGCCATACTTCATATTTACTATTTGTTTGTGGTTCACAATTAAGTTTCACATTCATTCTGCTTAAATGGAGTCACTTTCAGTCTATAGATCGTCTCAGGCATAGTTAAATGCAAAAATAGTTCTTCTTAGTAAACAATTAAATTCCCAACGGTTTGATTTAATCAACCCTTAATGAAGCCTCTATTATTTCTGAAAATGCCACCACAACCTGTAGTTCTAGGAGCTTCTGAGGCAGCACAATCAATGTTATCTTTGATATGTGAGGCATCCATCAAACTGGAAGTTTTGGGTTTCCCAGGTACACAACTAACCCCCAGAGTTTTGGTGATAATAAGGTCATCCGTCGAATTGTTTATGCACCCTATCTAAATTGTGGAAGTCATTTAGATACCCTCATGATTCCAATAATGTTATATTTTAAGGGAAAAAGTTTTCCCTCAAATCTCAAGTAGTTTCTTTATTTCTAAATATGATCAATGTAGGAAAAAATAGTGTGAACAAAAGAGGTATTTAACTTAATTTATCATGTATATGTTGATCACATTTTTCATGAAGGCATTCTTGTCACTATTTGAATGTAGCAAGCAATAAAACATATCTTCAATATGATTTTAGATTGTCATGGAATGGTTGCAGGTGTGGAGAAAGTGAAAACAGTCCAATGAAATTTTAAGGCATAAGGAGATGGCAGATGAAAGCGATAATCCTCCCAGATGGTAGTGTTCCTGGAAACAATTTGACAAAAAACAATACTATTGATATGGAGAAGGAAAATTCTGTTGCAAAAATCAATGCTGTGGTAAGTACCACCCTATTTCAATTTAGTATTATTAGCCTTTTCTTGATATAATTTCATTTCAGTAAGTCTTTATATCCTCATGACTGTGCGGATTTAGATTCACAACAGACCACTAAATATGAGGTAATTAGAAAATAATTAGGATAACATTATAGAGACCCAAACTATTTTGTTGATATCCAATGAGACTACAATTAAAATTAATGTGATATTCAGTATTGGGGGGGGATAAAATGTTATGGTCTATATATATTTTTTTGAATTCCTCTTTGTTGTTAGAAGGGAAATTTGTTCCAAGAGAGACGTTGGAAACTGGTTTATTATACAGAACTACTATTTTGTAGTGATTATTTCCACTAGATTGTTATTCTTTCAACACCACATTTACAATTTCTGTATATAGATTATAAATACAAGTAAACTTATTGATATATTTCATTATTTTCGACCCATACCTATCCAATATGGATTGTATTTTTTCTTCAAAATCTCTTTTACATTTTAATACCTTTCTCTCTCTTGAATAACTCAAAGTTGAAGGATTCATAGGGTTCATATAGGGCATGAATACTTTAGTGCACCATTCCATTGTTCAAGTTATTAATTTTTGGAAGAAAAAAGTGTTCGTTATGATGATAGAATATGTTTTCATGCTTCTCATTAATTTTAGTGGTGATTTGATGTCTTTCTTGTGCTAATGATGGAAAACATTAATTTTTTACAATGTCTATTTAATTATCTACAAATGAGTTCTCTAATCACTATATAATATCCTTAATCATTTAATTTATTATTGTAGAATGTTCTCCCTGTGATGCAAATGGTGTCATAGTCCATGTATGGAAAAATTCTCTCAAGCTGTAAAGAATAATTATTTTTTTCTTTATAATTCCATGCAACTATAATTTTCCTCTTACACCCATTTACTTACAATTTTTAATTGTATATTTCCACTTCCCTATGTTTTAATTTTCAATTTTCTTACTCAAGCGTGAAAATTTGAATGTTATACTGTAATATGCATGTATGTGGATTGGCTTAAGATAATATTTAAGGAAACATGAATTTGTTTTTTAACTATTATTACATTAATTATTCTCTGCATTCGCCCTAATGTAATAAAAACATTACTCAGTTGATATTCCTCCTATTTATCAAAAAAATTCATAACAATACAATGATATGTGTATAGACTACTTCACATACACTTAAAACCAACAACCCAACGATCTTGACATTTAGTGAGGAAGGAAGACATTCAAATGAAGTGGAAATGAACACTGCTCTCTAATTCTATAGAGCATGATAAATTTGGTATTGCTTTTGAAGCAACTTCCATTCCTTCATTGATGCAACTCCTTTCTGCGTTTTAATTTTCTTGACATTTTTTCAGATGTATGCTTGAAATCTCCAATGCAACTGCCTTAATGAGGTCATGTAGAGGTCATGTGAAATAAATTGGAATAGATATATGGTGGGAATGATCGGATAATGATGCATATCCAATGTAACATCCCAATCACTTCATTTTTATTGTTTTATTCAAAACATTATATATTTTGTATCTGTAGAATGTACCTGTTGGAGCTTTTTCATGAAGACATCTTGGAAAAAAAGTTTTTTTAATGCATGACTGTATAACTTCATGTTTCTTAAAATCTTCTAGAAATTTATACATTAAAAATTATGCATCAATTATTTTCTTTCTTCCGGTCGGTATTTAATTCAATCATTTTCGCATTTCTCATTTTTATTATTACAATCATTGTCTTATCTTTGATTTATCTGTCACTTATTATTTTAGTGCACTGATGTTATTAATATTTTCATGACTTATTATATTCCCCCTTTACTGATTTTATATGAAATGTGCATAATTTGTGTGAAATATTAATGTTTTAATATTAAATATAATTTTGAGCACTATTTGAATAAATCCAGATTTGAGTCAGTTTAATGTATTATATATAACTATTAATATACTGATCCAAATTTCATGGTTTTTATTTTTTAGGATTACTATTTCAATTTAGAACATTTCATTAGAAGGGATCATGTGCCATTTCTACCATTTGAAGGGTCATATGGTCCTCACAAACAAGACCAAAGAATCTGTGAACAAAATGGACTAGCCTTGAAGATTGATTTACTGGGCTCAATCCATAAGTCCAAAAACATTAACTCTCCACAATAATTCTGGGGAAACTACATTTCATCTTGTATAAAAATTTCAAGGCCCAAATCTAAGTACAAGGGGCCCAAATGAAGCTTTGAAGTCCATCCCACCATTCTGGCCGAGAATTAAAATCAGTATAGTATTCATGACATATCTCATGATGTGAGCATCAAATAGAGCTGATATTTTGCAGTGTGAAAGAGGAGATATAGGTGGCCAACTTTGTTGACTAACTAATTCGTATTTGAAGATATCTTCATATTCAAAAACCCTTTCACATTCTGGACTTCAAAAAGACTGGATTGAAATGGACAGTTTTACGTTGTTTAATCAACCGGCCATAACCTTTTATCCTTAAGTCCAAATGACTCCAAATTTTGAGAGTAGTTGACCAACGTTATTATATAAAACTTTTAAGAAGTATATTTCTCTAGATTAGGCTGTCATGATGTCCATATCTTCGAGCCAAGTGGAGGGGTATTGTTAGAATGTAAACAGTCCACTCCTTGGGCTATAGATACTCTCCCCTTCTCTCCTTGAGAGGGGTTGGAATTTCAGAAGAGAGGAGAACATATTGGCATGACCAAGTCCTTGACAAAGGCTTGGGAGGATCTTACATACTCAAGTTTTCACTTGAGAGACCTTTCCTCCTCTCTTTTTTTTCACTTACTTTCGTGTTCTTCGTTTTTGTAATCTTGTAATTCTCTTTCTTTGTAATTCTTTTTTAATGCAAATTACTTCTTCAATATCTCTTATTCTCATCCACATTCTGTAGTTTAATATTTATGTTCTTAAAATAGTTTAAATTCACTTGAATCCCCTTCCCTTATTTTTCTTCCTCATTCAATCGAAAATCCGTTTTTAATTTTCTTCATCGTTTGTGTGTGTGTTCGGCGCACTACTCTTATCTTGTCCCTTTATTTTCCTTCTCTTTATAATTAATCACCATAATCATTATAACCAGATTAGTAATCATTTTAATGGATGAGTAAATCTTTAATTGGGGTGAGTTATAATTTAGGTATGTTAAGTGATTGAGAGCTTTTGCTCGATGAATGTTCTTTAAATTAATATTGTGTATGTTGAACTTTATATGTCATGGATTAATGACATGTTTTGTTTAATATGTGGATTCCATGGATTATTGGAACCAAAAATACACTACCATAAACAATTAATGGTAATTATTAGAAACCTAAGTTATGTTACGGCTTGGATTAAAGCTTTAACACTTGGGAATTCCGATCAAAATCATCTTGTGACATGGGTGTTAATTTAATGCAATATAAAGCAAAGCTCAAGGATATCACAAGCTTAACTACCTAATGATGAACTCACCCCAATCTTTATCAATTTGTTAAATCAATCGTAATCAATTATTCATTTCAATTATGCTCTGCAAACAAACCCCCCTAATCAAAATACAATCAACTAAAAACAAACGACTATAACAAAGTATCATCGCCGAGGATTCGACCCGAGTGTTGCTATACACATTAGCAGAGCACCAGAAATTTGACCGGTCGATAGGCGACAATCGACCGTGCATTTCAAATGGTGCCGTTGCCGGGGATGGTGCTTTAAGTAGTCATTAGTTTCTGGTTATTGTCAAAAAAAAAAAAAAAACAAAATTTAAAAAAAAAAATTGAAAAAAAATCACAAAGAAAAACCCGTTTTCCTCTTAAAAATCATAAACTGAAAAAAATACAAAGAAAAACCCGTCTTCATCTTTCTTTCTAAATCTCTCTGAATGCCCCATAGCCTCCCAAACAATCCCTCGGATTTGTTTAACCCTGAAATTGATAGAACTCTTCATCGACTTAGGAGGACCATTAGGGATAACTAAATCAACCAAGAACCAATCATTGCCCTACCAATTGAATTCGATATGGCCAATCCTAGGGAACAAACATTGAAAGAACTTTCTACCCCTGATATGAATTACCAACCCCTTGGTATTCAATATCCAAACATAGAGGCTGACTTAGAACTCAAATCGGGTTTGATTCATCTTCTACCTCATTTCCATGGGCTAGCCGGTGAGGATCCACATCTCCACCTTAAAAAGTTCCAAGTAGTGTGCTCTACCATGAAGCCTCAAGGGGTTTCTGAAGAACAAATCAAACTCCGAGCATTCCCTTTCTCCCTAGCTGACTCTGCCAAGTCATGGCTCTACTACCTCCCCCCCACACTGGCCAGAATGGTGGGATGGACTTCAAAGCTTCATTTGGGCCCCTTGTACTTAGATTTGGGCCTTGAATTTTTTATACAAGATGAAATGTAGTGTCCCCTGAATTATTGTGGAGAGTTAATGTTTTTGGACTTCTGGATTGAGCCCAATAAATCAATCTTCAAGGCTAGCCGGTGAGGATCCGCATCTACATCTCAAAGAGTTCCAGGTGGTGTGCTCTACCATGAAGCCTCAAGGGGTTTCTGAAGAACAAATCAAACTCCGAGCTTTCCCTTTTTCCCTAGATGACACTGCTAAGTCATGGCTCTACTACCTCCCTCCTGGTTCCATAACTACATGGAATGACATGAAGCATATTTTTCTAGAAAGAGACGCTTCATGTCATTCCATGTAGTTATGGAACCAGGAGGGAGGTAGTAGAGCCATGAATCCCCTTCCCTTATTTTGCTTCCTCATTCAATCGAAAATCCGTTTTTAATTATCATCATCGTTCGTGTGTGTGTGTCGACGTACCACTCTTTTCTAATCCCTTTCTTTTTCTTCTATTCTTAATTTATCATCATAATTATTATATCTAGAATATTAAACACCCAAATGGATGAGTAAATATCTCATTGGGGTGAGTTATAATTTAGGGATGTTAAGTGATTGAGAGTATTTTCTCGATGAATATTCGTTAATTTAACATTGTGTATGTTGGACTTAATATGTCATGAATTAATGACATATTTTGTTTAGCAAGTGGTTTCCATGGATTATTGGAACCATAAATACACTACCATAAACAAGTACTGATTGAGTTTAGAATCATAGTTAAGTTAAGGCTTGGATTAAAGCTTTAACACTTAGGAATTCTAATCGATGTCAACTTGTGAAGTGGGTGTTAATTTAAATGCAATATAAAGCAAAACTCAAGGATATCACAAGCTTAACTCCCTAATAATGAACTCACCCCAATTATTATCAATTTGTTAAATCAATCGTAATCAATTAGTCATTTCAATTAATCTCTACAAACAAACCCCCCTAATCAAAATACAATCAACTAAAAACAAATGACTATTACAAAGTATCATCGTCGAGGATTCGACCCGAGTGCTGCTATACACATTAGCAGAGCACCGGAACTTTGACCGGTCGATAGGCGACAATCGGCCGTGCATTTCAAATGGCAGAATTGGCTCATGGTACCTTCTAATTAAATGTTGTATATTGAAAGGATAATCCTACAAAACAAGAACCACACAATTTGGATCAGTATAGTGACAGTTATTATTAAAACATTAAACTGACTCAATTGGACTACTTCTAAAAATGCTCAAAAATTATATTTAATATTAAAACATTAATATTTCACACAAATTATGCACATTTCATATAAAATCAGTAAAGGGGGAATATAATAAGTCATGAAAATATTAATAACATTAACTCCCCCACACTTAGTTTTGTGCATGTCCTCATGTGCAACAAATATAAAAACATGGAAAAATCATTTTCACTCACCAACAAATATTAAAATTTTGTTTTCTCCAATCAGGGGAGGTTTAGACTATTTCAATAATCCATTTTGAAATCCACCACAAGTTGTTAGAGAAACAATGTTCCAAAACTAATTCATTTTTCCTTGCTCAAATTTAGAAATGGAAAATGTGGACACTCAAAACTCACACCTCTCAAGATAATAAAATTTATTTGTGGAGGTTCACTCTTTCACCAACCAAAAGTGAAAATCTTAGAGTTTGAAAAGAGATCTCAGCTTACAATCCCTATCAAAAGTGAACAAGAATCAAGAGGTCTTTTTAAGGGGTTTTTCTGTGGCTATGGGATGGTAGGATTGTAATGTCCAAAAGGGTGGAAAGAGGGGCTAAAACACTAACATGGATAAAACAATGCACAATTTTTTTGAAACAAAACATGGAAGGAAATGAAAACACGTATTTACAAGGGAATGATTGTGTGAATAAAGACACAATAGAGGAAGAAAATATGAAGGTTATGAGAAGATTGAATATTTACAAAACAAAAAAAACTTCTCCCAATAAGAATATAAAGCAAGTGTTCATTTTTTTTCTTTTTTTTTCTTTTTTTTCGAAATTTGACCTTGAAACAGATCTCACACTCATATCCCAACCCATGTTTGATCTTCTCACGACACTAATTGTAATAGTTATAACAATATAAAAGGTTGAGGAAGAGTGATTTTTGACCTACCCAAGACACAACCAATTTTTTTCATTTTTTTTGATTTTTTTTGAATTTTGATTTGTTTTTTTTTGAATTTTTTTGAACACTTTTCAATATCATTTTTACAATACATTCCCAAATCCCACTACCCCTGATATGAATTACCAACCTATTGGTATTCAATATCCAAACATTGAAGCTGACTTCAAACTCAAATCGAGTTTGATTCATCTTCTCCCTCATTTTCACGGGCTAGCCGGTGAGGATCCACATCTCCACCTTAAAGAGTTCCAAGTAGTATGCTCTACCATGAAGCCTCAAGGGGTTTCTGAAGAACAAATCAAACTTCGAGCATTCCCTTTCTCCCTAGATGACACTGCTAAGTCATAATTTAGTGAGTTTTGTTGTAATGGACTCATCTTGACGTCCTTTTCTACAAATATTATTGAAAAGTGTTCAAAAAAAAAATTCAAAAAAAAAAAAAATCAAAAACAAAAAAATGCAAAGAATGGGTTGTGCCTTGGTTAGGTCAAAAATCACTCTTCCTAAACCTTTGATCTTGTTATAACTATTACAATTAGTGTCGTGAGGAGATCAAACATGGGTTGGGTGATTAGTGTGAGATCTATTTCAAGTTCAACTTTCGAAAAAATACAAAGAAAAAGAAATGAAAAGAAAAAGGAACACTTATGTTGTTGGGAGAAGATTTGTGTTTTGTAAATATTCCATCTTCTCATACCCTTCATATTTTCTTCCTCTATTGTGTCTTTCTTCACACAATAATTCCCTTGTAAAAATGTGTTTCCATTTTCTTCCATGTTTCAGTTTTAAAAAAATTGTGCATTGTTTTATCCATGTTAGTGTTTTAGCCCCTCTTTCCACCCTTTTGGACATTATAATCCTACCGTCCCATAGCCACAGAAAAACCCCTAAAAAGTCCTCTTGATGCTTGTGCACTTTAGAATGGAGAATATAAGCTGAGAGCTCTTTCAAACTCTAAGTTGTTCACTTTTGGTTGGTGAATGAGTGAAGCTCCATAAATTAATTTTATCATCTTGAGTGAAGTAAGTTTTGAGTGCCCACATTTTCTATTTCTAATTTTGAGCATGAAAAATGAATTGTTTTTGGAACATTAATTCTGTAAAAATTTGTGGTGGAATTCAATATGGATGAGTGGAATGGTCTGAACCTCCCCTGATTGGTAAAAAAATTAAATTTTAATATTTGTTGGTGAATGAAAATGATTTTGTCATGTTTTTTTATATTTGTTGCACATGAGGACATGCACAATCCTAAGTGTGAGGGAGTTGATGTTATTAATTTATTCATTACATTTTACTAACTCCCTTTACTAATTTTATATGAAAAGTGCATAATTTGTGTGTAATATTCATATTTTAATATTAAATATAATTTTGAGCACTATTTGAATAAATCCAGATTTGAGTCAGTTTAATGTATTATCTATAAATATTACTATACTGATCCAAATTTCATGATTTTTGTTTTTTAGGATTAATATTTCAATTTAGAACATTTCATTAGAAGAGATCATGTGCCAATTCTGCCATTTGAAGGTTCATATATACCACACAATAAGGCCCAATGAATCTGTGAACAAACTGGACCAGCCTTGAAGATTGATTTACTGGGCTCAATCCATAAGTCCAAAATGGTTTATTCTCCACCATAATTCGGGGGACAATATGTGTCATCTTGGATAAAACTTTCAAGGCCCAAAGTCTTCAACAAGTTGCCCAAATGATTCTATGAAGTCCAGCCCACCATTCTGTCTGGGAATTAAAATCAGCACACAAATGTGGAATTTTCTCCTTATCTAGAAATCCATTTGAGCTGATACTTTTCAGTATGAAATAGGAGATATAGGCGGCCAACTTTGTTGAAGAAACTATCCGGATTTGATGGCATATTACTATTCAAAAATCCATTCACATTTCATCCTTTGAAAAGTCATGGGTAGAAATGGACAGTTTAACTTTGTTTAACGAAATAGCCATAACTTTGGCTAAAAAAGTCCAATGAGCGCAAGATTTTGAGGGTAGACATAAGAAATCCATATCTACATTTATGAAGAAGACACCAGATCGTGATTCAGATGTCTAGATTGGTAAATATGCGGGTCAAGTGGAGGGAAAAATTTGGAATGCAAACAGTCCACTCCTTGGGCTATAAATACATCCCTCTCCTCTCCTTCCAAGGGGTTGGCATTTCATCACTTAAGGAGGAGGTTTGGCATTAATAGAGCCTTTACAAGGGCCTGGGAGGATATGATTTGATCTTGTTTCAACAAGATAGATCTCTCCTCCTCTCTTTGTTTCGTTTTACTTTTGTGTTCTTCTTTGTTGTAATTTTGTACGTTCTTTCTTTTGTAATTCCTTTTTAATGCAAGTTTCTTATTGAATATATCTTATTCTCATCCACCTTATGTATTATAATATTAATAGCCTTAAAATAGTTTGAATCAATTTAAATTACAGTCCCTTATTTTTCTTCCTCATTCAATCGAAAATCCGTTTTTAATTTTCTTCATCGTTTGTGTGTGTGTTCGGCGCACTACTCTTATCTTGTCCCTTTCTTTTTCTTCTCTTTATAATTCATCACCATAATCATTATAACTAGATTAGTAATCATTTTAATGGCTGGGTAAATCTTTAATTGGGGTGAGTTATAATTTAGGTATGTTAAGTGATTGAGAGCTTTTTCTCGATGAATGTTCTTTAAATTAATATTGTGTATGTTGAACTTTATATGTCATGGATTAATGACATGTTTTGTTTAATATGTGGATTCCATGGATTATTGGAACCACAAATACACTACCATAAACAAGTAATGGTAATGATTAGAAACCTAAGTTAAGTTAAGGCTTGGATTAAAGCTTAAACACTTAGGAATTCTAATCGATGTCAACTTGTGAAGTGGGTGTTAATTTAAATGTAATATAAAGCAAAGATCAATGATATCACAAGCTTAACTCCCTAATAATGAACTCAAACCAATATTTATCAATTTGTTAAATCAATTATAGACAATCAATCATTTCAATTATGCTCTGCAAACAAACCCCCTAATCAAAATACAATCAACTAAAAACGAACAACTATTTCAAAGTATCATCGCCGAGGATTCGACCCGAGTGCTGCTATACACATTAGCAGAGCACCAGAACTTTGACCGGTTGATAGACGACAATTGGCTGTGCATTTCAAATGGCACTATTACCAGGGATGGTGCTTTATGTAGTCAGTAGTTTCTGGTTATTGTAAAAAAAAACTAAAAAAAACAAAATTTTAAAAAAAATTGAAAAAAAACTCAAAGAAAAACCCGTCTTCCTCTTAAAAATCATAAACTGAAAAAATACAAAGAAAAAATCACCTTACTCATCCTTTCTAAATCTCTCTGAATGCCCCGTAGCCTCCCAAACAATCCCTCGGATTTGTTTGACCCTGAAATTGATAGAACTCTTCGTCGACTTAGGAGGACCATTAGGGATAACCAAATCACCCAAGAACCAATCATTGCCCTACCAATTGAATTCGATATGGCCAATCCTAGGGAACAAACATTGAAAGAACTTGCTGCCCCTGATATGAATTACCAACCCCTTGGTATTCAATATCTAAACATAGAGGCTGACTTCGAACTCAAATCGGGTTTGATTCATCTTCTACCTCATTTCCATGGGCTAGCCGGTGAGGATCCGCATCTACATCTCAATGAGTTCCAGGTGATGTGCTCTACCATGAAGCCTCAAGGGGTTTCTGAAGAACAAATCAAACTCCGAGCATTCCCTTTTTCCCCAGTTGACACTGCTAAGTCATGGCTCTACTACCTCCCTCCTGGTTCCATAACTACATGGAATGACATGAAGCGTCTCTTTCTAGAAAAATTCTTTCCTACTTCTCGTACCGCTTCCATCCGAAAGGAAATAAGTGGTATCCGTCAATTCCCAAATGAATCACTCCATGAGTACTGGGAGTGGTTCAAAAAGATTTTTGCAACCTGCCCACATCACCAAATTCCTGACCAACTCTTGATCCAATACTTCTATGAGGGGTTATTGGCTATGGAGCGAACCCTCATTGATGTCGCAAGTGGAGGTGCTCTTGTTGATAAAAATTCTGCAGCTGCAAGAGATCTCATAAGTAACATGACTGCAAACACACAACAATTTCATACTCGAGCACATGCTCAAGTCAAACAAGCCCAAGATAATCAAACAATTGAGCCAAACAAGATGACCGAGTGGATGAGTGAACTTACAGGTCTTGTGCGACAACTAGATGTGGCCACCAAAGCCCCAACCTCATCTTCTCCACAGTCACTATTCCCTAGACCTATCATGAATTGTGGAATTTGTAGCTCCCCAGCTCATCCAACAGACACATGTCCACAACTTCAAAAGGATCAATCTGATTCATCCAGACCAATGGAGCTCAATGCAGCATATGCTCAGCGGAACCCCAACCCTCAACAATCAGGTCAGTTTGTTAGAAACGTCAACCAACATCACTCTGAGCCTTTCTCTTCTTCCTATAACCAAGGCCTTAGGTATGGTAATCTCATATCTCACCCCCCTCAATTCTCTCCTCAAAACCCAAACCAATTCCAATATGGTCAAGGTGGTGGTAACTTCCATCAACCTTATCCTTTTTTTCCTCAACCTCAAAGGAACAATCCTCCTCCTGGATTCCATCATCCTAGTGAGCCTTCCCAATTCCAAAACCAATACAATCGATTTCCCAAGAACCAAAATCAAGGCAATCCCAACCAGGGACAAGCCTCTTCTTCCAAGCATCCATGGGAAAGTGCAGTGGAAGATCTTGTCTCCTTCACCCGTTCTAGCCTTAAAAACATTGAAACTCAAATAGGTCAACTTGCATCCCACCTGAGCCAGCAACAACAATCAAATTCTTCCCAACTCCTAGCTCAACCATTACCCAACCCCAAGGGTAATGTAAGTGCAATTGCACTTAGATCAGGAAAGCAACTTGCTATGCCTCAAGATAAATCTTCAAACCCTCCTTTGAATGTTGACCTAGAAAATGAAAAGAAAAAGAAAATTGAAAAGGTAATGCTCTTCAATTCTCGATTTCGGCTTCACCTAGGTAAGCTTAATTCTCGTTGGGAAGGTCCTTTTGTTATTACTAACGTTTACCCATTTGGTGCAGTGCAAGTCCAAGACCCCTCCTACAAAAGGAAATTTACAGTAAATGGACATCGGTTGAAGCATCACTATGAAAGGACACACAATCCTGGATCATCATCTACTTCCATTGGATCCATAGTAGACCCACCACTGGATGGAGATGGAAACCCACAAAATCCAAACCAGGGGGCACCTCTTTCCCTTTAACTCTCTCTCTATCTCTTCCTCTCTCTACCTTTTTCTTCTTTTTCCTCTATCTTTAATTTTTTTTACCACTTTCTTTATCAAAACCTTTATTTTTCACTTTCTCTTTTGTGTGGGTGTATCTTTATAAAAAAAATAAAAAAAATATAAAAACCTAAAAAACTAAAAAAAACCAAAAAAAACAATCACTTAAAAAAATACAAAAAAAATTATAAGTCATGTTTACTCACCATTAAATTTTCAAATTTTTTCGAACCTTTTTGGGGAATAAAAAGACATGTTTTCATCTCAAAATTTTTTCATTTTCATCATGACTTTGGATAAAGAATTTTGTGTCAAGAACAATAAATGTTGAATGCCCAATTTTTTATTTAGAAAATGATTTACCCCTACCGTGAGGAACATCATTAGCTTTCATGCCAAGGTCACCTATGACCATCTTTTCCAAATGTGTGTTTTTCACCCCCATTTGTGAGTCTTGAGTTTGTGGACCTTCGAGCTGAATTTCCTACTTTGGTGTGCATTAATATGATAGAGGCATTTTTTTAACCCCATGAGAATGGCCAAATATCCTCCCATTACCCAACATTAATCATCCTTTTTAAATACCCTTCAAGCCTATGTAAACCTTTTCTTTGATAGCCACATTACAAACCCAATACCTTGTCCCACCCAACATCTACATGAATTTACATTGCATAATTTCTTGAAATTTAAGTGTGGGGAGGATGGATTTCATTTTGGGTATCCTTTTCTTGATTTTCAACGTGTTGTCATATGCTTGAGGGCAAGAATCCATTTTAGTGTGGGGGAGAGGTCATAATTTAGTGAGTTTTGTTGTAATGGACTCATCTTGATGTCCTTTTCTACAAATATTATTGAAAAGTGTTAAAAAAAAAATCAAAAAAAAAATCAAAAACAAAAAAATGAAAAGAATGGGTTGTGTCTTGGTTAGGTCAAAAATCACTCTTCCTCAACCTTTGATCTTGTTATAACTATTACAATTAGTGTCGTGAGGAGATCAAACATGGGTTGGGTGATTAGTGTGAGATCTATTTCAAGTTCAACTTTCGAAAAAATACAAAAAAAAGAAATGAAAAGAAAAAGGAACACTTATGTTGTTGAGAGAAGCTTTGTGTTTTGTAAATATTCCATCTTCTCATCCCCTTCATATTTTCTTCCTCTATTGTGTCTTTCTTCACACAATCATTTCCTTGTAAAAATGTGTTTCCATTTTCTTCCATGTTTCAGTTTCAAAAAAATTGTGCATTGTTTTATCCATGTTAGTGTTTTAGCCCCTCTTTCCACCCTTTTGGACATTATAATCCTACCGTCCCATAGCCACAGAAAAACCCCTAAAAAGTCCTCTTGATGCTTGTGTACTTTAGAATGGAGAATGGAATCTGAGATCTCTTTCAAACTCTAAGATGTTCACTTTTGGTTGGTGAATGAGTGAAGCTCCATAAATTAATTTTATCATCTTGAGTGGAGTAAGTTTTGAGTGCCCACATTTTCTATTTCTAATTTTGAGCATAAAAAATGAATTGTTTTTGGAACATTCCTTCTGTAACAATTTGTGGTGGAATTCAATATGGATGAGTGGAATGGTCTGAACCTCCCCTGATTGGTAAAAAAATAAAATTTTAATATTTGTTGGTGAGTGAAAATGATTTTGTCATGTTTTTTATATTTGTTGCACATGAGGACATGCACAATCCTAAGTGTGGGGGAGTTGATGTTATTAATTTATTCATTACATTTTACTAACTCACTTTACTGATTTTATATGAAAAGTGCATAATTTGTGTGTAATATTCATATTTTAATATTAAATATAATTTTGAGCACTATTTGAATAAATCCAGATTTGAGTCAGTTTAATGTATTATCTATAACTATTACTATACTGATCCACATTTCATGGTTCTTGTTTTTTAGGATTAATATTTCAATTTAGAACATTTCATTAGAAGGGATCATGTGCCAATTCTGCCATTTGAAGGTTCATATGTACCACACAATAAGGCCCAATGAATATGTGAACAAACTGGACCAGCCTTGAAGATTGATTTACTGGGCTCAATCCATAAGTCCAAAATGGTTGATTATCCACCATAATTCGGGAGAAAATATGTTTCATCTTGGATAAAAATTTCAAGGCCCAAAGTCTTCAACAAGTGGCCCAAATGATTCTATGAAGTCCAGCCCACCATTCTGGCCGGGAATTAAAATCAGAACACAAATGTGGAATTTTCTCCTTATCTAGAAATCCATTTGAGCTGAGACTTTTCAATGTGAAAGAGGAGATATAGGCGGCCAAATTTGTTGAAGAAACTATCCGGATTTGATGGCATCTTACTATTCAAAAATCCATTCACATTTCATCCTTTGAAAAGTCATGGGTAGAAATGGACAGTTTAGCTTTGTTTAATTAAATAGCCATAACTTTGGCTAAAAAGTCCAATGAATGCAAGATTTTGAGGGTATATAGAAGAAATCCATATCTACATTTATGAATAAGACACCAGATCGTGATTCAGCTGTCTAGATTGGTAAATATTCGGGTCAAGTGGAGGGACAAATTTGGAATGCAAACAGTCCACTCCTTGGGCTATAAGTACATCCCTCTCCTCTCCTTCCAAGGGGTTGACATTTAATCACTTAAGGAGGAGGTTTGGAATTACTAGAGCCTTGACAAGGGCCTGGGAGGATATGCTTTGATCTTGTTTCAACAAGATAGACCTCTCCTCCTCTCTTTGTTTCCTTTTACTTTTGTGTTCTTCTTTGTTGTAATTTTGTATGTTCTTTCTTTTGTAATTCCTTTTTAATACAAGTTTCTTCTTGAATATATCTTATTCTCATCCACCTTATGTAGTATAATATTAATAGCCTTAAAATAGTTTGAATCAATTTAAATTACAGTCCCTTATTTTTATTCCTCATTCAATCGAAAATTCGTTTTTAATTTTCTTCATCGTTTGTGTGTGTGTTCGGCGCACTACTCTTATCTTGCCCCTTTCTTTTTCTTCTCTTTATAATTCATTACCATAATCATTATAACCAGATTAGTAATCATTTTAATGGCTGAGTAAATCTTTAATTAGGGTGAGTTATAATTTAGGTATGTTAAGTGATTGAGAGATTTTGCTCGACGAATGTTCTTTAAATTAATATTGTGTATGTTGAACTTTATATGTCATGGATTAATGACATGTTTTGTTTAATATGTGGATTCCATGGATTATTGGAACCACAAATACACTACCATAAACAAGTAATGGTAATGATTAGAAACCTAAGTTAAGTTAAGGCTTGGATTAAAGCTTAAACACTTAGGAATTCTAATCGATATCAACTTGTGAAGTGGGTGTTAATTTAAATGCAATATAAAGCAAAGATCAAGGATATCACAAGGTTAACTCCCTAATAATGAACTCACCCCAATATTTATCAATTTGTTAAATCAATTATAGTCAATCAATCATTTCAATTATGCTTTGTAAACAAACCCCCTAATCAAAACACAATCAACTAAAAATGAACAACTATTTCAAAGTATCATCACCGAGGATTCGACCCGAGTGCTGCTATACACATTAGCAGAACACCAGAATTTTCAGCACTATTTGAATAAATCCATATTTGAGTCAGTTTAATGTATTATCTATAACTATTACTATACTGATCCAAATTTCATGGTTTTTGTTTTTTAGGATTACTATTTCAATTTATAACATTTCATTATAAGGGATCATGTGCCAATTCTGCAATTTGAAGGTTCATATATACCACACAATAAGGCCCAATGAATCTGTGAACAAACTGGACCAGCCTTGAAGATTGATTTACTGGGCTCAATATATAATTCCAAAATGGTTTATTCTCCACCATAATTCTTGGGACAATATGTGTCATCTTGGATAAAAATTTCAAGGCCCAAAGTCTTCAACAAGTGGCCCAAATGATTCTATGAAGTCCAGCCCACCATTCTGGCTGGGAATTAAAATCATCACACAAATGTGGACTCTTCTACTTATATAGAAATCCATTTGAGCTGATACTTTTCAGTGTGAAAGAGGAGATATAGGCGGCCAACTTTGTTGAATAAACTATTCAGATTTGATGGAATCTTACTATTCAAAAATCCATTCACATTTTATCCTTTGAAAAGTCATGGGTAGAAATGGACAGTTTATATTTGTTTAATTAAATAGCCATAACTTTGGCTAAAAATTCCAATGACCTCAAGATTTTGAGGGTAGACAGAATACATCCATATCTACATTTATTAAGAAGACACCAGATGGTGATTCAGCTTTCTAGATTGGTAAATATGCGGATCAAGTGGAGGGAAAAATTTGGAATGCAAACAGTCCACTCCTTGGGCTATAAATACATCCCTCTCCTCTCCTTCCAAGGGGTTGGCATTTCATCACTTAAGGAGGAGGTTTGGCATTACTAGAGCCTTTACAGGGGACTGGGAGGATATGATTTGATCTTGTTTCAACAAGATAGACCTCTCCTCCTCTCTTTGTTTCCTTTTACTTTTGTGTTCTTCTTTGTTGTAATTTTGTATGTTCTTTCTTTTGTAATTCCTTTTTAATGCTAGTTTCTTCTTGAATATATCTTATTCTCATCCACCTTCTGTAGTATAATATTAATAGCCTTAAAATAGTTTGAATCAATTTAAATTACAGTCCCTTATTTTTCTTCCTCATTCAATCGAAAATCCATTTTTAATTTTCTTCATCGTTTGTGTGTGTGTTTGGCGCACTACTCTTATCTTGTCCCTTTCTTTTTCTTCTATTTATAATTCATCACCATAATCATTATAACCAGATTAGTAATCATTTTAATGGCTGGGTAAATCTTTAATTGGGGTGAGTTAAAATTTAGGTATGTTAAGTGATTGAGATCTTTTGCTCGACGAATGTTCTTTAAATTAATATTGTGTATGTTGAACTTTATATGTCATGGATTAATGACATGTTTTGTTTAATATGTGGATTCCATGGATTATTGGAACCAAAAATACACTACCATAAACAAGTAATGGTAATGATTAGAAACCTAAGTTAAGTTAAGGCTTGGATTAAAGCTTAAACACTTAGGAATTCTAATCGATGTCAACTTGTGAAGTGAGTGTTAATTTAAATGCAATATAAAGCAAAGATCAAGGATATCACAAGCTTAACTCCCTAATAATGAACTCACCCCAATATTTATCAATTTGTTAAATCAATTATAGTCAATCAATCACTTCAATTATGCTCTGCAAACAAACCCCCTAATCAAACAAGACCAAAGAAAGAAAGAGGAAGACGGGTGAGTTCATCATTAGGTTAGTTAATCTTGTGATATCCTTGAGCTTTGCTTGATATTGCATTTAAATTAACACCCATGTCACAAGATGATGTTGATTAGAATTCCTAAGTGTTAAGGCTTTAAACCAAGCCTTAGATTAACTTAAGGTTATAATCTCAATCAGATCTTATTTATGATGGTGTATTTATGGTTCCAATAATCCATGGAAACCACATGTTAAACAAAACAAGTCATTAATCCATGACATGTTAAGTCCAACATACACAATGTTAATTCAAAGAATATTCATCGAGAATAAGATCTCAATCACTTAACATACCTAAATTATAACTCGCCCCAATGAGACATTTACTCAGCCATTTGTGTGTTTAATAATCTGGTTATAATGATTATGATTATAAATTAATAAGAGAAGAAAAAGAAAGGGATAAGAAAAGAGTGGTACGTCGACACACACACACAAACAATGATGATAATTAAAAACGAACTTTCGATTGAATGAGGAAGCTAAAGAGGGGAAGGGGATTGAACTGAATTTAAACTATTTTAAGAACATTAATATTAAAATACATAAGGTGGATGAGAATAAGAGATATTGAAGAAGTAACTTGCATTAAAACAGAATTACAAAGAAAGAGAATTACAAGATTACAAAAACGAAGAACACGAAAGTAAGTGAAAACAAAGAGAGGAGGAAAGGTCTCTCAAGTGAAAAATTGAGTATGGAAGATCCTCCCAAGCCTTTGTAAAGGCCTTGGTCGTGCCAATATGTTCTCCTATCTTCTGAAATGCCAACCCCTCTCAAGGAGAGAAGGGGAGAGTATTTATAGCCCAAGAAGTGGACTGTTTGCATTCCCAATCTATCCCTCCACTTTCATCTCCAATTTGGCTATTCCGAAAGCCGAATATTCAAATATATCCTTCTTCAAAGTTGTATACAATAATTTTTTCCAACTAATCTCAAAATTTGGAGTCATTTGGACTTACGGATCAAAAGTTATGTCCGTTTGATTAAAAAAAGTTAAACTGTCCCTTTCAATCCAGTCTTTTTGAAGTCCATAATGTGAAAGGGTTTTTGAATATGAAGATGCCTTAAAATCCGAATGGTTTATTCAACAAAGTCGGCGTCCTATATCTCCTATTTCACACTGAAAAATCTCAGCTCTATTTGATGCTTACATCATGAGATATGTCATGCATACTATACTGATTTTAATTCTCGGCCAGAATGGTGGGATGGACTTAAAAGCTTTATTTGGTCCCCTTGTACTTGGATTTGGGCCTTGAAATTTTTATCCAAGATGACATGTAGTGTCCCCAGAATTATGGTGGAGAGTTAATGTTTTTGGACTTCTGGATTGAGCCCAGTAAATCAATCTTCAATGCTGGTCCAGTTTGTTCACAGATTCTTTGGTCTTGTTTGTGAGGACCATATGACCCTTCAAATGGCAGAATTGGCTCATGGTACTTTCTAATGAAATGTTGTATATTTAAAGGAGAACAAATCAAACTTCGAGCATTCCCTTTATCCCTATATGACACTGCTAAGTCATGGCTATACTACCTACCTCCCGGTTCCATAACTACATGGAATGACATGAAACGACTTTTTTTAGAGAAATTCTTTCCTGCTTCTCGTACTGCTTCTATCCGAAAGGAAATAAGTGGTATCCGTCAATTACCAAGTGAATCACTCTATGAATACTGGGAGAGGTTCAAAAAGCTTGTGGAAACCTGCCCACATTATCAAATCTCTGAGCAACTCTTGATCCAATACTTCTATGAGGGGTTATTGGCTATAGAGTGAACCCTCATTGATGCCGCAAGTGGCGGTGCTCTTGTTGACAAAACTCCAGCAACTGCAAGAGATCTCATAAGTAACATGGCTGCAAACACACATCAATTACATACTCGAGCACATGATCAAGTCAAACAAGCCCAAGATAATCAATCCATAGAGCCTAACAAGATGACTGAGTGGATGAGTGAACTTACAGGTCTTGTGTGTCAACTAGCGGTGGCTACCAAAGCCCCAACCTCATCTTCTCCACAGTCACTATTCCCTGGACCTATTAAGAATTGTGGAATCTGTAGCTCCCCATATCATCTAATAGACACATGTCCACAACTTCAAGAGGATCAATCTGATTCATCCGGACCAATGGAGCTCAATGCAGCATATGCTTAGCGGAACACCGATCCTCAACTATCAGGTCAGTTTGTTAGAAAATTCAACCAACCTCACTCTGAGCCCTTCTCTTCTTCCTACAACCAAGGCCTTAGGTATGGTAATCCCATATCTCATCCCCCTCAATTCCCTCCTCAAAACCCAAACAAGTTTCAATATGGTCAAGGTGTTGGTAACTTCCATCAACCTTATCCTTTTGTTCCTCAACCTCAAAGGAACAATCCTCCTCCTGGATTCCATTATCCTAGTGAGCCTTCCCAATTCCAAAACCAATAAAATCGCTTTCCCAAGAACCAAAATCAAGGCAATCCCAATCCGGGACAAGCCTCTTCTTCCAAGCAACCATGGGAAAGTGCAGTGGAAGATATTTTCTCCTTCACCCGTTCTAGCCTTAAAAACATTGAAACTCAAATAGGTCAACTTGCATCCCACCTGAGCCAGCAACAACAATCAAATTCTTCCCAACTCCCAGCTCAACCATTACCCAACCCCAAGGGTAATGTAAGTGCAATTGCACTTAGATCGTGAAAGCAAATTGTTGTGCCTCAAGATAAATCCTCAAACCCTCCTTTGAATATTGACCTAGAAAATGAAAAGAAAAAGAAAATTGAAAAGGAATCTGAATCCATTCCCTCACCTCCTTCCGTTCCACTTAGGAATCCAATTCCTTTTCCTCAAGCCGTTTCTAAACCAAGGAAGTCCTTTGAACCTGATCCTGAAATGCTCGACATGTTTAGACGTGTTGAAGTCAACATTCCCCTCTTAGATGCCATAAAAAAAATTCCTAAGTATGCCAAGTTTCTTAAGGAATTGTGCACCCACAAGAGGAAACTTAGGACCTTTGAAAATGTTTCCACCCAATAGTCTATTCCCATAAAGTGCAAAGATCCAGGTACCTTTACAGTCCCATGCCAAATTGGAAGTTCCAACTTTGATGATGCACTCATAGACCTAGGAGACTCAATTAATGTCATGCCCAAATCCATATTCTCCAACCTTGGTCTAGGTCCCTTGCAACCAATGGGTGTTGTCATTCAGTTATCCAATCGAAGCATAGCCAGTCCTGAGGGAATAATTGAGGATTTCCTTGTCCGAGTTAATGATCTTATCTTCCCTGCTGATTTCTATGTCCTTGACATGGAAGGTGAGACGAAATCTTCTCAATCTCTCCTAATTCTAGGAAGACCATTCCTCATGACTACGAGAACCAAGATTGATGTCCATTCAGGCATCTTATCCATGGAATTTGGTGACCAACTGGTCAAGTTCAACATTTTCCAATCCATGCGATACCCATCTGAGGATCACTCTGTATTCTCAATCCATGCTTCTGAGGACACTTCTAAGAGTCAATCGAACCCCAATCCACCATGTTCTTTATGTTCTAATGATAAAGGATCTTGTGAAATCTTCACCATGATTAACAAAGTCATAAATGGTGAAGTTTATGTGGACCTCTCATTCATAGACTCCATCAATCTAGAGGAACTTGAAAACTCTCTTGAATTCCACATCAATTCCGATCTCTACTGCTCCACCTTGGACAGTACTAAGGAAAATGAATCTGAAGCAACTGAAGTCCCTTATTCTATTCCTGAGTTGTCGAGCCCAAAAGTGAAAGATGAGACTGATCTGAAACCTCTTCCTGCACACCTGAAATATGAATTCCTCTTCCATGATCACTCATATCCTGTCATTATCTCTGCCACCCTTACTGAAACCAAGGAGTCCGAACTTGTTCAAGTGTTAGAGGAAAACAAAAAATCCTTAGGTTGGACCCTAGATTACATACCAGAAATCAAACCTGCCCTTTGCATGCATCACATCCATCTGGAGGAGACATCCAAACCAGTTAGACAACCCCAAAGAAGACTCAATCCACTCATACTTGAGGTAGTCAGTGGAAGATCATTGTATGTCATTGTCATCCAATTTTCCAGATACATACAAGGGTCTAATGTGTCCCTGTATAATAGTTTCCTTATCCTTCTATATGAAGGTGATGGCCATGTGACATTACATAGGATTAGTCTCCACACAATACACTTTATTAGTAGTAACCTAATCTTCGGACTCTGAGGGCTTAAGAGGGCCTCCACAAGTGATTCCCATATCTCTTTTGATAAATTAAGGGCATCCAAAATTGAAATTTTGGATAGAACCACATATAACTATTTAAAGATGTTATATTTATAAGCCAAAGGTCTGTACTTACCACATTAAGGCTACTACTTGGCTTGGGGCTTAGGATGTAGAGTTTCCTATAGTTGTAGTTATTTCATATGATTAGAATTTGGGGATCTTTTCATCACTTGTGAATCAAATTGATAATTCCTTCCCATTTTATAATGTTTCCCAGGTAATTGTTTTTTTCCAATTGGTCCTACAACATGATTGTATTGGATTGATCATTGGATGAATCAGTGGTATATTAATGCTTTAGTTGAGCCCATTGAAGTTCTTATCACTATGTTTCAGTAGTATATATGATTTTAGCAGGTACATATCCTGCACATTGAAATATGTACCAACCATGCCTTCCTCGACCCCATTTTCCTCAAAAGCCTCTGCCCACTATTCTATGATTTTTAGAGGAAAAACAGATGTTTATGAATCTTGTTCTACATTAGAGAAAGTATTCATTAATTGAATCACATTTATGGAATTGTTAACAAAATCTTCATCTGATGAAGGTTTTTTCGGTGGGATAGTTCCCATCCTCCCAGTTCCCCAAGCATAAAATATGATTGGGTTTGAACAATATTGGGAATCAACACAAGTTCATCTCTACATGATTCATTCTTATCACATCAATTTATACATTTTTTAGTCCTGATTCTTGGGAAACCATGAAGTTGAGGAAGTTGGTTCAATATTTAGAGGGAGTTAGGGTCACAACTAGTTTATTTAGTTGTGTCCTGAGAATAACATGAGATATATTGACAATATTTCTAATAATACAATTATCAAACTTCCATTCACCCTTAATTGGAACTTCTCTCCATATACTTTCTTCTTATAGAGCATTATAAATGCATGCCACTTTTTCTAGTGGCTTGTGCAATTTCACTTATCTATAATAAACCATATTCTAGAGTAAGTATTTAAAAAAATCACTTTAGGATGGTGTGGCCTAATATTTAGTGGAAGAGGAAATAATTCAGGTGATTACTGAGGCCAACCTTATTAGGTCTTCTAGGCTCTAAAAACCTCAAAAAAAAAAATCATTCTCTATAGCTATGATGAAGTATACAGGGACTTTCAAATCTCAAAAAGAATAAATTCTATTCTTTTAATACTCATGTTACGGGTTCTTATGTTCTTTTTTCCTATCCTGATAAGGATATTCTTGTTTTTGTTACCGCTCAGGAGGAGGTGTTGAGTGATGTTGTGTGGGATTGGGCATTAGTGATGGTGTTACAATTGTATTAAGTTTAATGGTTTCAGTTTCCACTTTTCCAATTCTTTTTCCCTAGACTGCCAGTATTGGTCAAGACTTGACTTTGGTTCATCGAATAGAGTATTCTAATATTTTCAAAACTATGGAAATTTCAAGGAATATTCATGGATATTTCTCTAGAATGAGTGACATTTATAGCTCATCATAAAGGTTCTCTATAAAAATGTTTTCATAAACCAACCTAGATACCCTAGTAGACTAATACCTGAACATATCCTGACATGGACCAAAGGGTGTTCCTAATCCCCATGGATTGGCTACTAGAATCTAGAGTCATATTAAGATCAAGTGGGAATGGTTTTTCCACAAAAAAAGTGGAAGATAAGAAAACAAGTCGGTGTGTAAACACTACTCAAGGTGAAAGTAACATAAAAAATAGGTAAATGAAAACTAAAATAATACAACATCAAAGACACAACATCGAACAAGATAAAAGCTTAGAAATCCCATGAAATAGGTAGATCACATCTCCACTATAACGACCCGAATCCGGAGCCCCTCCACTGGTGCCCCGTACCCGGTTCGACACATGACCTCAAGCGCGTTTCCCCAAATGCCAGAGGCTACCGACTAGCAGTGAGGGACTTGGTGAGTCGGTGGGGAAACTATGCCCTCATTTGGTAGGGTATACAACAGAAAAAAATAGTCAACAACAGAAGTAGTAACAACATGCATAACAACAGATACCAAATAGCGTAATTAATGAATATATATAGAAATGATGACAATGATGCAGCAGGTACAAGTATCTATGGAAAGTAGCAAACACAACAACGTGCTGGAATAAAACTGAAAACAAGTGTAAGGGAAAACAAAATAAACTCCTCAGCATCGCGATCCCTGGTTCGGTCCCATGGTCTCCAGCTCCAGCGCAATCAAGAACCTGAAGTAGAAGGGTGCTTTACCTTATCTACACCTGCAACAACATAGTCTGCTTGGGCCCAAAATCATGGCCCAAACAGGGTGTGAGATACAATCCTAGTAGGAAATCACCCAAAGATCTGTGCCTAACAGTCAATGAATACATGGCAGTAATAAAACAAGAAGCAGTAAACATGAAAACACAAGCAGGTACAATCCACAGTTCTAATAAAAAGTACACAAGTAAACAGCTAGCAACAAGAAGAAAATAGGTAACCCTATGGGTAGCTCTCACAGCCTAACCCCTATGGTTCAACCTACAAGTACTAGAAACCCTCTATGAGGCACACACAGTCTCACCCCTCTGGTTCAGCTATGAAATTAATAGACTCTCTAGGGAAGCACTCACCATCAATTCTCCCTATAGTCTTGTATCGTGCTAAAGGCTCTCTGGGGAAGCACTCAATGTCTGTTCCCCCTGTGGCCCGCATCGAGGAACTAAAGACTCTCTGAGGAAGCACTCAACGTCAATTCCCCCCGTGGTCTCGCATCGTAATTAAAAGACACTCTGGAGAAGCCCTTCCTTCAATTCTCCCTTTGGTCGACTACTCTAGGTTCTCACAGTCCTGAGTGAAACTAAACATTCTCAACGCGCATGCATAGTCCAAGTAAACCTCAAGAACTACTTGGCTATCAACTAAGTCTTAGCAGCAATACAAGGCAACAGTCCACAATCCTATAACTAGGCATGGCAACTGGAGAAACGCCTAATAAGCAAAACAAGCATGGCAAAGCAACCTGAGCACAAAATAAATTACTCTACTCACAAGCATCAACCTCTACTAAAACAATCAAGCAAAGAAGGAAAAAAGCAGGGCAAAAACAGGAAACCCCAATTCCCCGTTCAAAGGAATTGGTGGAATTTGCACAAAATATCCATCAACTTTCTACAGAAAGGCATAAACCACCTAACTCGATCCTAGGAGATCGATATATGTGAACCACGATGACAGATTACCCTTAGAACGACATAGATCTGAGAAAATGCACAAAATGCTCAACCTATGATATCTTGAAAACAAGGAGGAATCAAGAAACAAGGCTCAAGAAGAAGGAAGAACTCACTGCTTCGCTTCCAACGCAATCAACCACGCTCGAATTGGAGAACGGATTAAGAGGTGGGAGCTCGTCGAAGATTCAGCCGTACGGGTCGCTCTCGGACGAACGAGACCTAGAAGAAGGTGTTTTTGTGCGTCAGGAGCGACCCCAGTCCGTTTAGTGAAAAAAAGAAAGTACACGGCGTGTACTTTTAGAGTACACGGCGTGTACTGGGTCTTTTCCGTACTCCGCCAAAATCAGCCTCCACGTCACCCCTACACACCGTGTGTGTGGCCCGGGCATACCCAGCACACAGCTTTGAGCTGGAGAAGAGTACATGGCATGTACTCACGAAGTACACGGCGTGTACTTCGAAAATTTCCAGAAAGTTCATTTTTCTTAAAAACTCCAGAAAAAGGAAAACCATACCTGAAATGAAGATCCGAGTTCTTACAAGCTTCCCCCCTTAAAGAAATTTGTCCCCGAATTTCCCTAACTAGGCGGAGAAGAAGAAACCCTGAACAGTTCCGGCCATTGTGATCGTACATCGGCCTCCCTCTCCCAGGTCTCGTCCTGTACTCACCCGTGCTGCCATAGCACTCGTACTAGAGGAACAGACCGCCCGTGGAGAACCTTCGTACTGCGATCGACAATCCGGATAGGATTCTCCTCGAGTGATGCATCCACTTCAATCTTGACTTCCTCGGGATGAAAGACGTGAGACGGGTCTGAAAATTAACGTTGGAGTTGAGAGACGTGGAAGACGTCATTCATGGCCCGATACCTCTGAGGTAGCTGCAATCGATAGGTGACCGACCCAACTCTCTCCAAGACCTCAAACGGAACGATGTACCGCGGTGAAAGCTTACCCTATCTCTGAATCCTCTTGTGTCCCAACCTCGGTGCGACACGCAGGAAAACCTGATCCCTGACCTCGAACTCCAGAGGTCGTCTCCACTGATCAACATAAGACTTATGTCGAGACTTTGCTGTAGCCATCCTCTTTTGAATCAGCTTTATCTACTCTGTGGTCTCTTGAACGAGACGAGGTCCCAGCAAAGTTGCCTCTCCTGCCTCCAGCCAGTATAAGGGTGATTGGCATGGCCTACCGTACAATGCCTCGTATGGAGCCATCTGAATGGTCACCTGGAAACTGTTGTTGTAGGAGAACTCCACTAGAGGGATATGCTTCTCCCAAGAACCACCAAATTCTAGGATACAAGATCGGAGCATATCCTCAAGCACCTAGATCATGCGCTCGGACTGTCCATCAGTCTGGGGATGGTATGTTGTACTCAAAAGTACCTGTGTACCCAAGGACTTCTGAAGTCCCATCCAGAACCGAGAGGTAAAGCACGCATCCCTGTCTAAAACTATGGAGTGTGGGACTCCATGCAGACGAATGATCTCCCAGATGTAAAGTCATCCCAGATCATTAACACTAGAGGTCTCTTGATCGGCAAGAAGTGAGCAACCTTCATAAGCCTGTCAACGACAACCCAAACAACATCGTTCCCTCAAGGCGACCTCGGAAACCCAGTCACGAAGTCCATCGTGAAGTCGTTCCATTTACACTCCGGAATGGGTAACTGCTGTAAAAGTCATGCTGGTCGCTGATGCTCTGGCTTCACCTGCTGACAAGTAGAACATCTCATGACGAAACCAACAACATCATTTTTCATACCTGGCCACCAGTATTGGCGATGAAGATCCCGATACATCTTGGTGACTCTAGGATGAACTTCCCAAACTGAGGAATGAAAATCCCGCATCATCTCCTCGCGTATGTCTGCTGGCACCCATACGTGTCCCTAGAAATACAAGATCTCATCCTTACCCACTGTCCATCCAGGAAGAGGGTCCTCTCCTAACACACTCTCCCACAGGACTAAGACTTCAGAGTCTGATAGCTGCCTCATCCTTACTCGATCAAGAAGTGTAGAGGTAACAGTTACAGAAGAAAGGTGAGTCTGTTTCTGTCTGTCGTGCACCTCTAGATGCATCTCAGAGAACAGATCCATCAGCTGCCACTCACTGCTGGCCTCCTGAACTGCCTGAATCTGAGTTCTCCTGCTCAACGCATTAGCCACTGCGTTGCCCTTACTCGGTGTATAGGCGAGCTCGAAGTCAAAAGAATGTAGATACTCAACCCACCTACGCTGCCTCAGATTCAGATCACGCTGAGTGAAGATATACTTGAGACTCTTGTGGTCAGTGAAGACCACAAAGTGCTCCCCCAGTAGATAGTGTCTCCAACAGCTTAAGGCATGAACAACAACTGCCAACTCCAGATCGTGCACCAGGTAGTTCCTCTCATGTGGCCTCAACTGCCGAGACCCATATGCAACAACTCCATCCCCCTGCATAAGCATAGCTCCCAGCCCGATACCTGAAGCATCACAGTAAACAATGTATTTCTTTCCTGACTCCAGAAAGACTAGTATCGGTGCTGATGTCAACCTCCCTTTCAGATCCTGAAAGGCTGACTCACAATAATCTAACCATAAGACCTTCGCCCCCTTCTTGTTTAGATCTGTCAAAGGTGTTTCTAGATGAGAAAAGTCCTGAATGAAGCGTCTGTAGTATCCAGCCATCCCTAGGAAGCTCCGTACCTCAAAGACGTTCTTCGGCTGCTCCCATGAAACTACATCTATCACTTTATCTGGGTCCACAGATACTCATGCCTCTGAGATGACGTGACCCAAGAAGTGAATCTGATCCATCCAGAAGTGACACTTTGAGAGTTTAGCATAAAGCCGATGCTCTCTCAGTGTACTCAGAACGATCTCAAGATGTGTGGCATGGTCGTGTCGAGTGTGAGAGTACATAAAGATATCGTCCACGAAGAACACAAAGAAGGAGTCCAAATAAGGATGGAACACTAGGTTCATCAGTTCCATGAAAACTATAGGTGCGTTTGTGAGACCGAACGACATGACTGTATACTCGTATAGACCATACCTGCTCCTGAAGTCCGTCAGAGGTATATCTGATGGTCTAACGTGAAACTGATGATAACCGGGCCTCAAATTGATCTTCGAGAACACTAGGGATCCTCGAAGATGATCAAAGAGGTCATCGATCCTCGGCAAGGGATATCAGTTCTTGACCGTCAACTGGTTTAGCTTCTGATAATCCACACAAATACGAAGGGCACCGTCTGCCTTCTTCGCAAACAGGACAGGCGAACCCCAGGGAGAAGTACTGGGTCGGATGAAACCCTTAGCCTGTAGCTCCTCCAACTGCTTCTTGAGCACCTACAACTCATGTGTAGCCATCCTATAGGGAGGAATGGACACCGGTGCCACTCCGGGCATGAGCTCAATAGAGAAGTCTACCTCACGCTCCGGAGGAAAACCCGAAAAGTCCTCTGGAAAGACGTCCCTGAAGTGATCCACCACTGGAGGAAAGTCCAATTGTGGAGTCCCTTGGTCATACAGATAAAGACAAGCACTCTGGGCTGTCACCCCTCCTAGCCCAAGATGCTCGAGTCCTGCCCGACTCGCCTGAACGTCCCATTCTCCTTTATGAAGAAAATACTCACCTTCTGGTGAAACAAAACTCACTCTGCGGCGATAATAGTCAACGACTGCCTGAAAGGGAATCAACCAGTCCATGCCGAGGATGACATCATAGCTTGTCATCTCTAGGACATAGAGATCCCATAAGAAGCAATACCCTGTAACCTCAAGAGGGCACTCTCTAAACTGGCGTACACTAGATGTCCTCATCCCCAAGGGTGTATCTAGTGTCAACGAGTCGGCAGAAGAAAAGATACAGAGTCCAAGGCTCTCCACAACAGCAACAGAGATAAAGCTATGCATAGCACCAGTATCGAAAAGGGCTGAAGATAAAACTGAGGCTACTAAAATCATACCTCGGATAGTAGAAGGGTTGGGATCCTACTCCTGATAAGTTTTCTCCATGGAAAATATTGTCCTGCACCGCATCCCTATGCCCCTGGATGACCACTCAGAGCTGAACCTCCCTACTAGTGCTGAGGAGCTGGTGGATGACCTCCACAGACTCGACCTCCACCTCGGCCCGAACGGCTGGAAGAACTCCAGTTCCCTAACTGGTGAGAAACTGGTGGTGTTTCTCCTGAACGAGGAGTCATGGAAGAACCCCAGTCACCAGCTACTGGTGAGAAAACCTGACAGAAACGCTGAAGGTGACCCATATTTCCACAAGATCGGCACTCCACAGGGTCTCTCTGGCACTGCGGCCTCGTGTGCCCTGACCGACCACACTGGTAGCATATCACCTGGTTGCCTGACGATGCATTCCACTTCCTCGGATCACCGCGTGTAGGCTCTCTACGACGCTTCTTGATGTCATCTGGAGGCAAACTAGCTCTGGAAGCAGAACCTCCCTAGATCGCAGCTCCAGAGTCTCTCAGATTGTGCTCAGAAATCAGTGCCTAGTTGACGATGGAAGTAATGGAAGTCAGGTGGAAGATGTTCACCTGCGAGCGGATCTCTCGCCTAAGACCATCCTCAAACTTCCTCCCTAAGAAAACCCCACTCCCATCCCGGAGGGGTGTAAAGCGCTGCAGCTCGGTGAAACGAGCGAAATACTCCATGATAGAAAGAGTACCCTGCTCTAAGATCATGAACTCCCGGGCTCGGTCAGCCCTCAAGGTCTCTGGGTAGAAGTAGTCGTAGAACACGCGCTGGAACTCCTCCCAAGCCATAGCCTGCTGCTGACCCGCCTGTGAGATCACGTCCCACCACCTCTTGGCGGAATCTCATAGCATGTAGGTGGTGAGCTTGACCCGCCTCTCTGGAGGCGTCTCCAGATGCTCGAAGATGGTCAGCATGGCTTCCAGCCATGATTCTGTAGCCTGAGGTCCTCCTTCCCCCAAGAAAGTAGGAGGATGCTGCTGTTGGAAATCCCATGTCAAGTATGTCATAGTCATGGCAGGAGGCAGTGCTTCATGGAAGGCCTGCATCATCCTCATGAAACCTTCTCTGAACTACTCATCAGCGCCTGCAACTGGTATAACAGCCAGTGCCAAGGCTGGCCCGACTGGGGGATCGACAGCAAGTCCCTGATCAACCCTATCTAGCGTTTGATCACTTCCTGACGACAGAAGTACGACCGGCGGACGTCTCAGAGGCATAGCTCTGAAGGATAAAAAGCACACCTTAGATCAGGAAAACAAGGACAGAGAACACAAGAGTACAAAATGGAAACAGGAGAAGAAAAACACACAAGTTTATAAAACTCGACTACACGATGCGTCTTCTTAAACCACTGACAGGGGCATGTACTCCTGCCCTACAAGTCGTGTACAATTAAAACTACATGGCATGTTTACCCCAACACACGACGTGTACTTGGAACTATTCCCCTGCCCGAGTCCCTTACACGGCGAACCCACACGGTCCGACTTAACCCGATACTACACGACGTGTTCGAAACAAACACGGCGTGTACTAGACAAGGCTTCGGCGGCCCGTGTTGTTAAGCACACGGCTGTCTACATGGCTGAAACTTACACGGAGTGCTCCGAACAAACACGACGTGTATAGGTAAGGTGACCCCATCCCGTGTTGTTCATGACACGGCCGGGTACCTGGACAAGACTACACAGCGTGTTCCGAACAAACACAGCGTGGGGAAAAGAAGGTAACGTCGGCCCGTGTTGTTCGTGACACGGACGGGTACCTGGATAGGACTACACGACGTGTTCCCTATGGACATGGCATGTTCTACCCGAGCTCCCCCGACCCGTGTTGTTAGTGACACGGCCGGGTACACGGCTCCGAACTTACACGGCGTGTACTTGTCGTACACGGCATGTTCCCGAAGTTACTTCCACGACACCGTGTTCTACTCACACGGTCAGTGACACGACCTAAAAACTACACGGCGTGTATCCAAAAAGTACATGCCATGTATTCTAGTTTTTTCTGGGCAGTAGATTAGAAACTTCTCAGACTCCCAGAAACACTAAAAAAAGGCAGAGAGGTTCCAAATTCTGATCCGTGAGGGCCCATACTCCCCACGAATCAAAGCTTGGTATCTCCCACATTCATATACAAGAGAAAACAGGACCATGATCCACCAATTTCCGATTAATGAGGGCCCGTAACACCTCAAGAACCAAAATTTGGCGTTCATTTTAAGCAAAGAACAAAACAACCAGTTGTCTAACATAACAGCAGGGAAACTATCAAGCATCTATCACAACAGCATGTATAATCTACACAAGGCCTATCACAACAGCATGAAATCGCTAATGCACCCTAGATGGTATGGAAAGAATGCATGGAATGTGATTCTACAAGTGCCTATATGATGCATGAGATGGAATACCCTCATATCATCGGGTTGCGATAGAAATAGAACCGAAGTATCAAAACAATAATAGTGTAAGTCAGGTGAATCACTCTAGGTGAAATCAGATCAACCATAAAATCTCAAAACCAGCAAAAACTGCAATTGACGAGGTAGTATGGATTTTCCCTGTACAAGGGTTAGCTACTCCCGAGCACAACTTAATGCCAAGTACCGAATCCGTCCTATCCCTAGCTAAAGTCTCCAAATAGCAAGACAGATAAAAGAACTCCTCTGATACCACTTTGTAATGACCCGAATCCAGAGCCCCTCCACTGTTTCCCCGTACCCGGTTCACCACATGACCTCAAGCGTGTTTCCCCAAATGCCAGAGGCTGCCGACTAGCAGCGAGGGACTTGGTGAGTCGGTGGGGAAACTATTCCCTCATTCGGTAAGGTATACAGCAGAAAAACAACAGTCAACAGCGGAAGCAGTAACAACATGGATAACAGCAGAAACCAAACAGTGGAAGCAATGAATATATATGGCAATGATGACAATGATGCAACAGGTACAAGTATCTATGAAAAGCAGAAAAAACAAAAACGTGCTGGAATACAACTGAAAACAAGTGTAAGGAAAAACAAAATAAAATCCTCAGCATCGTGAGCCCTGGCTCGGTCCCATGCTCTCCAGCTCCAGCGCAATCAAGAACCTGAAGTAGAAGGGTGATTACCCTTATCTACACCTACAACAACATAGTCTGCTTGGGCCCAAAAGCATGGCCCAAACAGGGTGTGAGATACAATCCCAGTAGGCAATCACCCAAAGATTTGTGCCTAATAGTCAATGAATACATGGCAGTAATAAAACAAGAAGTAGTAAACAGGAAAACACAAGCAGCTACAATCCACAGTTCTAAAAAAAAGTACACAAGTAAACAGCCAACAACAAGAAGAAAACAGGTAACCCTCTGGGTAGCTCTCACAGCCTAACCCCTATGGTTCAACCTACAAGTACTAGCAACCCTCTAGGAGGCACACACAGTCTCACCCCTCTGGTTCAGCTATGAAATTAATAGACTCTCTGGGGAAGCACTCACCGTCAATTCCCCCTATATTCTCGTATTGTGCTAAAGAATCTCTGGGGAAGCACTCAATGTGTATTCCCCCTGTGGCCCGCATTGAGAAACTACAGACTCTCTGAGGAAGCACTCAACGTCAATTCCCATTGTGGTCTCGCATCGTAATTAAATGACACTATGGAGAAGCCCTTCCATCAATTATCCCTTTGAACTACTACTCTAGGTTCTCACAATCCTGAGTGAAACTAAACATACTCAGTGCACGTGCATCATCCAAGTAAACCTCAAGAACTACTTGGCTATCAACTAAGGCTCAGCAGCAATACAAGGCAACAGTCCACAATCCTATAACTAGGCATGGCAACTGGCGAAACGCCTAATAAGAAAAATAAGCATGGAAAAGCAACCAGAGCACAAAATAAATTACTCTACTCACAAGCATCAACCTCTACTAAAACAATCAAGCAAAGCAGGCAAAAATCAGGGCAAAAACAGGAAACCCCCAATTCCTCGTTCAAAGGAATTGGTGGAATTTTCACAAAATATCCATCAACTTTCTATAGAAAGGAACAAACCACCTACCTTGATCCTAGGAGATCGATATATGTGAACCATGATGACAGATTCCCCTTATAATGACGTAGATCTGAGAAAACACACAAAACGCTCAACCTGCGATATCTTGAAAACAAGGAGGAATCAAGAAACAAGGATCAATAAGAAGGAAGAACTCACCGCTGCTCTTCCAACACAATTGACCACGCTTGAATTGAAGAATGGATGAAGATGAAGGAGCTCGTTGAAGATTCGGCCGTATGGGTCACTCTCGGACGAACAGGACCTAGAAGGAGGTGTTTCTGTGCGTCAAGCGCGACCCCAGTCTGTTTAGTGAAAAAAAGTACACGGCATTTACTTTTAGAGTACATGGCGTGTACTGGGCCTTTTCCGTACTCCGCCAAAATCGGCCTCCACGTCACCCCTACACACTGTGTGTGTGGCCCAGGCACGGCCAACACATGGCTTCGAGCCGGAGAAGAGTACACAGCGTGTAATCACAAAGTACACGGTGTGTACTTCGAAAATTTCCAGAAAGTTCATTTTTCTTAAAAACTCCAGAAAAAGGAAAACCATACCTGAAACAAAGATCTGGGTTCTTACATCCACCAATCACCTCCACCACTCTAGGTCCCACAAATCAAGTGCACCCACCACCTCCAAGTGTCACTTTCCCTTTGCTTGGACCTAACATAAGATAATCTAAAAATACCCGAATCCAAAGGTAGGGTGTGAGATAAACAACCCAGTTAGGTCTCACCAAGTGTTCCATAAACAATACCATAAAAATAAACCATTTATGATTTCAACTTAAATAAAACAAGGCATGGAAAAGCATTTACATATTTTCAACAAAACATGAATTCAAATAAAAAGGTGGAAGATATATCAAAACAGGATTAAATGAACATTTTATATAAAAAATTTATATAAATTATTTAGCATGAATAAAATAGTTATATAATCAATGGCATGTATAGTCAGATCAAATACAATAAAGCAAGCACTATGGTCAAATGTCATAAGGGACGTTATTTTCTGGATATAGGATCCTCACACTACTCATTAGAGATCACAACTCAAAAAAATATGTGTGCACCCTCAATCTACACCCCAATAGGGGACCCATTCTTGGAAATCAATCAACACCCCATTTGGGGACCCATTACAGGATAATCATGCTGAACTTGGTTTAGTTGGATTTGTTATCATCAATACATTGATAGATGGGGTTATATCCTAGTGCCCTTATTTTAGTCACCTACTAACTATCTATGCTCCCATGTGATTCAATCAATCAAAAAATATTGGGAAAATATTTCATTTAAAATCAATTCATCATTCACAATTCGATTGCCCAGTTTTCAAGTTCAACATTCCCTTTTCATTTCAAAGTTAAATCATAGGTTTTTTTTATCAAATTCATACCCTTCAAAATAATATTTAAATTTTATCCATTTTTCTCAAGAATAAACATCAAATAATTTCATCAAATCAACTTTTAAATAAATCCATAATTTTTCTCAAATTTTCCCAACAATTTTAATTTCATTGAAATTGGGGGGTTTTCACAATTTATATTCCCATTTCAAAATCAAACATCAATCATATAAAACCTAGGTTTTTAAATCATTTAAAACTTATTTGAAATCAATCAAGATATTTATGATTTCAATTTTAGGTTAATTATTTATGGAACCACCTAAATTTACTCATGAGATCAAATCAACACCCACAATAGGAATTCCAAATAATAACAAAGGTGAGGGAGATTAAGGAATAAAACCTAAAATCAAGATCCATTAAAATAGAGATCAGATACATCTATAACATGATGATATTTCAATCTCTAAGAATGAGTGAATTAAAGATCGAAAGAAAATGGATGATAGGAGATCCACTTATCGGATAGGGATCAGATATTCTACTGATACTTTTATTCAAAAGAGAAGAGGTATTGAGAGTCAAGGAATCATCTAGAGATCCTCCAAAAGAAAGGAAAACTGATTAGGGTCGAGTGGGGGTGTTTAACCGAAAAAACCTGAGACAATCCCTAAAAAAAGTACGATAAAAAAAAGTGTAAATAAGTACCTGAAAGAAGGTAATGAGATGTTAAAACCTCCCCACCATAAACACTTTATATACTCTTAAATACTATCAAGAAGATTCCATATCAAAGAGATGAGGACACTACTCTCTCATTAGTTCCTCATGCTCCCAAGTATCATGCGAATAAAAACCATGTTGTCATAGAACACATACCAAAGGTATCATCTTCACATGAAGACATTTTTCTCAAAATCAACAATCCTAACTGGATGCTCAGTCATGGATAAATTAGGCTCAACATCAATATCTTCCCAGCTCAAGGAATGGGAAGATTTAGAAAGATACTTCTGGAGCTATGATACATGAAACACATTGTGGATTGAATCCAAATAAGGTGGAAGTGCAAAATGATAATATAATTTCTTAACCTAATAAAAAATATCAAAAGGAACCACAAACCTTGGCACAAAACTTCCATGTTTCCCAAGATGTTGGTGTCCCAGTTGAGGTTAAACTCTTAAAAAAACCTGGTCACCAATAGAAAACTCCAGTGATTATCGATGATGACCAGAATAATATTTATACCAGTTCTGTGTTGTCACTATCCTTTAAAAAATCATCTAAATATTTTTTTTGTATCTTGGACCAAACTTGGTCTAACCAAGGAAACCTAACCAATCTCTGACCAACACAACAACTATTTACACAACCTACCATACAAGGCCTCAAAATGGGCCATTCAAATTGAGGATTGGTAATTGTTATTATAATAAATATAAACCAATCCCAAGTATATGTCCTAAGATCCATCAAAGTAAATAATTAAAGCACATAACATGTCCTTAATAATCTGTATATCTTGTTCTATTTTTTCATTTTTCTATGGATGATATATTGTACTCAAGCATACCTGAGATCCTAGTGCTTCTTAGAGCCCTCTCTAAAAGCAATAAGTGAAACAAGGATCTCTATAAAATACTATAGCATAAGGAAATCTGTGTAAATTAATAATATATTTCACATAAATAATTCCCAAATCCTCTATTCAGTTAGAAGTTTTACTTCATAAATTTATATTCCTTTAGTTTTGGAAATCACAAAAGCTTTCTTAATAATATGTTTACTACATTTTTATACCCAAACTATTTTAGTATGATTTTGTAGAAAAAATTAATTTATACCCAACATAGAAATAATTCTAATGTATTACGAATATAAACTTATCATTTTTCAATACGATCCATCAGATTAAAAATATTTCTGATTTATCTGATTGACTTCTATTCTGACCAGTGTTTAAACTTTTTTCTTGTCCTTCATACTAAAAAAATTCACGATCACCAGAATGACATTGATACTGATACATAATATTGATCTTTATAAGGTTTATCATAATGAAAAATGATAAAGAATTCCATCATACTATCCTAAGTTTATAATTGGAATATATAGATCTGTTTATATTGTAAGGAATACTATATATCATTATAATGGTGTAAAACAAAACAACATAAGACATTCAATTACAGATGATATTTTAAGTGAAATCTATTTGTAGTTGTTGCAACTAACTCAAAAATATGACCATTGGAGCTTCACCTATAAATAATTGGTTATTTGAAGATTTTGGAGGAGATACATTTTGTAACTCAAGTCTTCTAAAGATTTCTTAGCATATATATTTAAAAATTTAAGAACTAGTATAAAAATGGTCTTTAATGTAAAAATTTTAACATCAGTTCTTAGATACTAACTTTAAAATACTTACATGAGGACTTTTAATATCAATTATTTAGTAATCGATGTTAAAAGTTCTAATGGAAGACTTTTATCATTAGTTTTTTCAATAACAAACATTAAAATTAACCTTTAGCATATATTTTTTCAAAAAATTGATGTCAATAATGTTAATCAAGTTTTATATCATTTACCAAGATTCTATTTGACTGGTCTTGGAGCTAAAACAAAATTATGGATCAAAAGTTATGGATGTTAGAAGTTGAACATTATAATACTTTTAACGTCATTTTTTTTCAGAAACTAATGTTAAAAATCACTTTTAACATTATGTTTTCAAATAACTCACATTAAAAATAATTACCAAGTTTAATAAAATTTCCCAAGATTCTATTTTACTAGTCATAGATCTCAAATGGAGTTATGGATCAAAATTTATGGATGTCAGAAGTTGAATATTTGAAGACTTTTCACATCGGTTTTTTCATAAACTGACGTTAAGAGTCACTTTTGATGTCGGTTTTTCAAATAGATGATGTTAAAATAATTAAAAAGTTGTAGAAAATTTCCCTATATTTGATTTTATTGGTTGTGGAGATAAAACAGAGTTACAGATCAAAATTTATTAACTTTTAAAGTTGGAATTCTCTAAGACTTCTCTTAGAGAATTTCAACTTTTGATATCCATAACTTTTGATCCGTAAGTACGTTTTAGTTCCAAGACCAGTCAAATAAAAAATTGGAAAATGATATATAACTTTGTTAACACTTTTGACATCATTTATTTAAAAAAACCAACATAAAAAGTGAATTTTAATACTAGTTTCTAAAAAAATTGATGTTAAAAGTCTTCTAATGTTCAACTTCTAACATCCATAACTTTTGATTCGTAAGTACATTAATTATTTAACTTAAACGAACTGCCAAGGAGATAGGCGTCTGGTCATCCCACGCTAACTCACTTTATGTCACGCCTAGGGAAAACACCGATTTATCGACCCAACCATGGTCTCAGATTTTCGATCTGATCAAATGTTTAAGAGTTATCCCATTTTATTTAATTAACCATGCATACACAATATAAAATGTATTTAATATTTTTATAAAATAAATTCTAGGAACATCAGGCCTCATAATCTCATTTCATCTCAGTTTCTAACTCTGGAAATATATTTAGAAATATTTCAAAGTCTTACAAGGCAAAAACTAGGTCTCTAAATCATTCCCTCTTTCAATATTTTCATCCTCGAAAAACAAAAACTAAGAAAACAACTCAGGATACTGAGCCCGCGTCTGGATCTCCCGTTACCAGGAACTGTCCTATATGTTTTCATGCTTCTACACACAAACCAAATGGATGGTTCATCCTCACAAGGTCCGCTCCTGTTAGTCCTCGATCGCCACTAGGTACTCTGCAAAGGTGGCTCCATCCTTGATGTACAACTTGTAGGGTATCGAGACTGCACAACGGAAGCCGGTGGGCCGGGAATTTAAAATTTTATACTTCACCGGAGTGACATAACCCTGTAAACTCCAGTGATCTTGTCCCGGCTTGGTCTGAGGATCTCGTAAGGTTCATAAGGAGCACAAAAATTAAACCGAACATTTACCTTTTTTAGAATTGACGTGCAGGACGCCGATGATCGTTGCTTGAAGACTCCGATGTCGAAGCCCTCTAGATCGTCCACACACGCCTCGCGAATATGATCACATGTCGTTCGTCAAAATCCAGGTGCTAGCAGGGATCTTCGACGCTCACTTCAGCACAACGATGATCGCCGCAAAGGAGGAATCTTTGATCCGGGATGGATGATCTTGAAGATCCTTCTTTTCTTGAGAGTATCTCTCTCTAAATTCCAGGAGGAGAGAGATGCTCTCAATCTTGACACATGAATAGTAATAATGGGAGAGCCTCTCTCTCACGTATATAGGGAGTGTTTAAAACACGCGGTGTAGGTTCCTGACCCCCGTGTAATAGACTCCCACTATATAAGTGATATAAATAATTATTTATGACAAATAAAATTATTCCATAAATAATATTTACAATTTATCACTTACCTATAATATATAAATATATTATGTGATAAATTTGAGTCTTTAACTCGACTCATTACTCCTACTAATATTAAACGAACCTAGGATATTTAAATCCATTCGAATAATATTAATACTTGTATTTACTATATAACTTGTAAATACATGTTATAAATAAATTCAACGAATTATTCTAAACTCAAATAATTAATGAATTTATTTATTCTTTAGTGATCCATAGAACTTGGATAGTGCTTAGACCCTTTGGCGAGTCCCCCCAAGTTCTAAATTCCTATTCCCAGAATAGGGCAGATTCTCAAGGCGTTATTGTGTGTGACCCTCTAGGACCTTATCTCAATAGTAGTGAATAATACCACTGACCTAGAGTGGGGTCTAGCAACCCATCGAGGCCCCTATAGAGATAAGGAAAATTCAAAGCAACGAATGCCTTCCTACGAACACGGTCCATGTAATATAATCTCTTCGTAATAAATATCTCAATAAACCAGAATGCATACTAGTGTCATAATTCTTTATTTGCTTTATTTTGTTTGTTGATTTGTCTGGATGGTCTTACCTTTGACTACCATGGACATGGATTTATTGAAGGTGCAACCATCCTAATCAACCAGTCCCGAGATATCTCTTCCTAAACTCGGAAGTGATAAATCCTTTCTCAATCATTCAATCAATGACATGCCATCAATTACGTACCCGATACAAACTACCTCACCACGACTTTGTCTCCATGGTTTTCACCTTATATAAAATGTACATAATTAAATGGAATTCATTGATAATGATATCAAGTCAGGAGACCATTACACATGTCTGTAGATAGGAATGACCAATGACACCAGAAACATGTGGTGTTCTTATTAAGCGAGTCTGTCCTCATGATCTCAATATCTAGAGATCATCAAGTGTGAACTTCATGAGAAGAAGTCTCAATGCTTATGAGCCCCCAACACCTGATGGTTACACATCATCTGTGTCCTTTTAGAATGATGTAACTGGACCATAGGACGTTACTTTAATATTACTGTCATGGAATCTCAGGGGTCTCATAATAGCCTGGGACCTGCTATAACCATTTGATGCGACAGTTAATCTAAGGACATTGCCATTAATGAAGTGGATGCAGAAGTATCTACACTATCATGGAAAGATAAACACATGTATAAAAACAAACTGAATATATGTAACAGTAATCAAAGTACAATACATGTAGGGTCTAGGGAACCCACTTTCAACATTCCCACTTTCACTAGAGCCAACTGCTAATAGGTTTCAATCCACTAGCTCTCACATGTGAATCATGCTTCTGCTGAGAAATGGATTTAGTTAGGGGGTATGCCACATTATCATCTGTGGCTACTCTGCTAACTGTCACTTCACCTCTTTGAGTAAAATCCCTCAAAAGATGAAACTTACGAAGAATATGCTTTGTCCTCTGGTGAGACCTGGGCTCCTTGGCAAGCACCACTGCAGCAGTATTATCACAATATACTGGAATAGGGTCTGAACTTCCAGGTACAACACCAATGTCTGAGATAAAGCTACGTATCTAGACTGCTTCCTTTGATGCATCAGAAGATGCAATATATTCAGACTCTGCTGTAGAATCAGCAACCACAGCCTGCTTTGAGATTCTCCAGATCACTGCACCACCATTCAGGCAAAAGATGTAGCCTGACTGCGATTTCATATCATCATGATCTGTCTGGAAACTAGCATCAGTGTATCCCCTCAAAACTAGTTCCTCATATCCTCCATACACTAGGAACATATCCTTAGTACTCCTCAAGTACTTAAGGATAGTTTTAATAGTTGTCCAGTACAACTCTCCTGGATTGGCTTGATATCTACCCACTATGCTTAAAGAAAAGGCAACATCAAACCTAGTACATAGCATGACATACATGACAGAACCCACTTCCGAAGCATAAGGGACTCTACTCATTCTGTCAATATCCTCCTATGTTTGTGGACACATTTTCTTGGAGAGATTTACACCATGTGACATAGGTAACAATCCTCTCTTGGATTGTTCCATATTGTACCTTTTGAGTACCTTGTCAATATATGTACTTTGACTTAGGCCAAACAGTCTTTGAGATCTATCTCGATAGATCTTGATCCCAAGAATGTAGGCCACTTCACCTAAGTCTTTCATGGAGAATAATTCATTTAACCAAGTCTTAACTGACTGTAATACTTGCACCTTGTTTACCATGATTAATATGTCATCAACATATAAAACTATGAAAAATATAGCATTCCCTTCAACCTTTTTATAGACACAAGTCTCAATTTTATTTTTGACAAAACCAAAATATCTTATGGCCTCATCAAAGCATACATTACATGATATTGATGCCTTCTTTAATCCATAAATGGATCTCTGCAACTTTCATACTTTATTGGCATTCTTTGACTTAACAAACCCTTCGGGTTGAGTCATATAGACGTCTTCAACCAACTTTCCACTTAGAAAAGCAGTTTTGACATCCATTTTCCAAATTTCATAATCATGAAAGGATGCTATTGCAAGAAACATTCTGATGGATTTAATCATTGCCACTGGTGAGAAGGTTTCATCATAGTCAATGCCTTGACGTTGTCTGAAACCCTTTGCAACTAGTCTTTCTTTAATGTTATTAACCTTACCATCCATGTCCAGCTTCTTCTTGAATACCCATTTTCATATAATGGGCTTTACATCACTTGGAGGTTCTACAAAAATCCAAACTTGATTTTGGTACATGGACTCCATCTCAGAATTCATGGCATCTTGACATGTAGTAGCTTCTTTGACTTCTACTGATTCCTTGTAGGTTAGAGGTTCATCATCCTCAAGGATTATTGTGTCACATAACTCGGTGAAAAGAAAACCATAACTCTTTGGTTCTTTAACCTCTCGCGTAGACCTACGCAGTATCTATGTCTCAGGAATAATTTCTTCTTCCACTTGCTCTTGTGGAGATTATTCCTCTACCAACTCTTGTGCATCTGGACCATTAACTTCATCGAAGTCAATATTGATCCCACCATTTCCAGTATAAATGTGATCCCTTTCTAGAAATGTGGCGTATCTTTCCACAATGACTTTTCTATCTAAAAGGTTATATAGGTAGTATCCTCTAGTTTCCTTAGGATAACCTATAAAGATTCACTTAGTGCTTCTAGATGCTAATTTTTCACTTGATAAAGTCTTGAAAAATGCCTCGCACCCCCGCACACACATGTGTGTCATATTGGGTTTCTTTCCATACCATAACTGATATGGAATCCCATTTGTAGCTTTAGTTGGTACTCGGTTAATGGTATATGCTGCTGTCTGCAAGGCGTATCCCCAAAAGGATAATGGAAGATTTGTATGACTCATCATTGATCTGAACATGTCAAGAAAGTTCATATTCCTCCTTTAACTAACACCATTCCATTGTGGTGTATAAGGAGGAGTGATTTGGGATACTATCCCACACTCCTTCAAGTGATCAATGAAAGCTTGGTTAAGATATTCTCTTCCTCGGTCTGAGCGACATGTTTTTATCTTCTTACCAAGTTGGTTTTCTACTTGATTTTGGTATTCCTTAAAGAATTGAAAGGAATCTGACTTATATCGCATTAAGTAGATATAGCCATACCTACTATAATCATCGATAAAAGTAATGAAGTATAGAAAACCACCCCTTGCCTCTACTGGAAATGGACCACATACATCGATATGTATTAATTCCAGCATTGCATTGGCTCTTTCTCCCTTTTCTGAGAAATGTGCTTTGGTCATCTTTCCTTGTAAACAAGCTTGACATACATCTAAGGGTTCTAACTTTACCGAGTCTAGATACCCTTCTTGATGTAATCTTTGTAATCTCTTCTTGTTTACATGACCAAGCCTGAAGTGCCATAGGCGGGTATTATTTGAGTCATGTTGGTTGTTTTTGTAATTGATTGCCATTACTGAGTTTTCTAGTTCTAGCATATATAAACCATTGTTAAGATGTGCCATACCATAACATATGTTATCCCTATAAAAGAGACAACTTTTATTTCCAAACTTGAAATAAAAACCCATAGTGTCTAAACTTGACACAGAGATAATGTTCCTAGTAAAAGACGGTACATAATAGAAATTGTTTAAAACAAGAACCAAACCAGTTGGTAAAGTCAAGTGATAGTCTCCCACTGCCAAGGCCACCAGACTTGCACCATTTGTAGCTCAGATATCCACTTGACCTTTTGCAATCTTCTAGAACCTACTTGGTTATTGTATATGAATACAAATGTGCGAACCAAATGCCATATCTAATACCCAACTTGTAGATAAAGATAGATTGCATTCAATGACAAAAATACCTAAAGTAGAAGCATCAGCTTGCTTCTTCTTCCCAGCTTTTCAATTCTTCTTCCAGTGGCCTTTCTTGCCACATCCAAATCAGACGGCTTCCTGCTCATTACTTTGCCTCTAAATCTTTTTCTTATTTGTAGGAAGATGCATTAGTGTCTTTGGCCTTGACTTGGCCTTAGACCCCTTTGTCTTGCCCTTGTTTTTCTTTTTCACCATAAGGATAGTTGAATTGGTGTTTTTCATGTCCTTATCATCTTGGTGAACTAAAGCCAAAAGATCCGGGAGTGACTTTTTCATATCATTCATATTATAGTTGACAATGAAAGTTGATAAGCTTGACGGTAAAGAGGAAAGAATGAGATCCACTGCTAGTTCTTGGTTCAGTTTGAACCCAAGGGCTTCAAGCCTCTCAATACACCCAATCATCTTGAGTACGTGAGGACCGACTTGGTGTCCTTCTGCTAGCCTGCACTTATAAATCGCACTTGAGATATCATACCTTTCTTGCCTATCCCTCTCCTCATATAGTTCTTGGAGATGTGGAAGCATCTTGTAGGCGTCCTCTTCCTCATGCATTTTTTTCAATTGGCTGGACATGGATGACAACATGATGCATTGTACATCAAGCGCATCGTCTACATGATTTTTCCACTTATCTTTTTCCGTATTTCTTGCTCCCTAAGGAGGCTCAGTAGGAATTGGGGATTCCAGCACATATAACTTCTGTTATTGGTATAGTACTATGTGCAAGCGCATGTACCACTCCTGGAAGTTATTTCCAGTCAGGATATTTTCTTTATCCTAGATCGATCGCAGTGATAAAGTACTTGTGGTGTTGGTGATTTCCATTTTGAATCCACATCAGACAAACATTTAGCAGTTAGTACTTTGTCTTGATTACCTTTTGAAATTTTATGATTAATAAATTATTATATCATTTAATGTCTCCCACTATTTTAACGAACCTTAATATCCCTTACTATTAGATTCGGAATACTCTATCGCTTGAGCATTCTAGTGGAAAGGATCCTTGAAACCTCCCTCGTAGTCTACAAGCTAGGGCTACGACACTACTTGGAGGGTTTCAAGGTAGGCACCATGCTGGCCAACCACTTGTTCTTGTGGTTCCTTGTGTTGTTGAGTAAAGTCCCAACTTTTGGAATATGAACTTGATTCCCTCAACCTCTTGCCTCTAAAGTGATAGCAAGTTAGCTAAGGCTAATCCTTGACTACTCACTTTAGTTAACTCGACCCATTTCTCACATGGAAACGCCCAGGTAGTAAGAGGCACTCTCAACTAAGGCTGATGAGCACCCAAACAACCGGTTTTGTTTAGATGTGAGAAATGAAAGGCATTTTGGACTTAATATATCTTTGATGTATTTTTTTAAAATTAATTGATGAAAATAATCCTTTTCTATATATTATGTTCAAACTGGGTTGTCGCGCTCATAACTGAACATTCAATAGAATATTATTCATCACAACTTTATGCATTTTATCTTGTTTACTATCCTATGTGATCATGCAATAATCATGCAGACACATAAAATAATAAACTGTGCATAAATTAAATCATGCATTCCGAATGGTCTTGAGCATTCTATAATGATTGATCGATAACTGATCAATCATCACCTAGGGGCATCCATACCTGAGTCGATACATGACTCGTGTCACTGCTTTCCCCAGTTCAAAGTGCCCAACTCCTATCTGGACTACCACCTCATCATGGCGGGGTCTGCATCTCGGATCGTCACCGTATAATCACAAATATACTCGCACGCAGGCGAGGGGGTCTGGGGTACAAAATACAAATAGTGCAATGGACGCGCAGGCCCTTATACATATTTGAATTAAAAGACGATTCACAGACCGTCATTTATCTAATTAAATATTACAATCATCACACACATTGAATAAATAATTAAATAAATAAATAAATGTCAGACATACACAGGTCGGTCACTAGATCAAGACCAGTCAGGGTAAAAGTGCAATAAAATTTAAATTGCAATAAATTTAAATTATGCAAGGGTGTTCTAATAAATTAAATTAATTTGATTAAATTCAAATAATTTATTTTTATCGGTTCTATTTGTTTAATTTAATTTTAATTCCGAAAAATAAATTAAATTAAACCATTAATTTAATTCTTAAACTTAAATTAAATTAATATTTCGGATTAAAATAATTTAAACCCCTAAATTAATTCCAAATAATTTAATTTAAAAAACTAAATTAATTAAAATTAATTCAGTGTAGGGTTACCTCTAGCCGGAGAGGAGTCCGTCAAGACTGTGTACCGCCGCGGGATGTCATCCTGGAACCGCGGCGTGACCACGGCGTGACCGCGGCGTGACCGCGGCGTGACCGCGGCGTGACCGCGGCGTGACCGCGGTGTCCAACGATTCCCGCGATGGCTGAAACTCCCGACGTGATCCGAGGGGAGTGGAAGGAGGATGTCCAGCCACATGGCCGGCAACCCGCTGCTCCGATGAGCCGGCGAGGCAGCTGTCCGGTTTGGCATGGGCTCGGGGCGGCCGAACGGAGCCGGTTCGGAGGAGGCCGGTGAGGGTCCGGGGCGGCCGGACGGAGCCGGTTCAGAGGAGGCTGGCGAGGGTCTAGGGCGGCCAGACGGATCCGTTCGGAGGAGGCTGGCGAGGGGGGGCGGCCGGACGGAGCCAGTCCGGTAGAGGGGAGGCCGGCGCGGGCCGCGGCTTCTGGCCGGAGGGGGTTCGGCGTGAAAGGGATGCCAGTTCGGAGGGGGTCCGACGCGGATCTGGTTGCCGGTGCGGGCTCGAGGTCCGGTGTGAGGCGGAGGCTGGTGCGAGAGGGAGGCCGGTCGGCTGGCGGCGGCCGGCCGGAGGTGACCCGGCGGGGAGGAGGTTCGGCGGAGGGAAGGCCTGGGGTTTGGCCTCCCTCCTTTCAGCCGCGTGAGAGAAGACCCGTGAAGGGTCTTCCTACTCCTTTTTTATTCTATTTGTCCTTTATACAAATATGTCCACCCCCCCCTTTTTTTACATAAAGGGAGAAGACCCCATTTTGGGGTCTTTTCTTCCCCTTTTTTTTAATTAAAAACAAGAAGACCCCATTTGGAGTCTTGGTCTTCTTCCCTTAAATATTTTATTATTATAAAAATATAATAAAATATTTATTAAAAAAAATTATAATAAAATATATTTTTGATGTTGATTCTCAATTTGAGATAAACATCAAATGAATGGAAAAACACGACGTCGATCCGATTAAAAATTTTAAATGATCGTAACTTGATCATTCGAAAACGAAATGACGTGCGGTCAAATCCGTATGAACCGTTTTAACACCCTAAAATTAAATTTAATGTATTTTAATGTTTTTGACTCAGAAAAACATTGCAATCCATCTGATACCATTGTAGGGTACCGGGACTGCGCAGCGGAAGCCGGTGAGCCGAGAATTTAAAATTTTCTGCTTCACTGGAGTGACATAACCCTGTCAACTCTGGTGATCTTGTCCCGGCTTGGTCTGAGGATCTCGCAAGGTTTATAAAGAACACAGAAATTAAACTGAACATTTACCTTGTTCAGAATTGACGTGCAGGATGCCGACGATCATTGCTCAAAGACTCTGACGTCGAAGCCCTCTAGATCATCCACACATGCCTCGCAAATCTGCTCACATGTCATTCGTCAAGATCTGGGTGCTAGCACGGATCTTTGACGCTCACTTCAGCGCAACGATGATCACCAAAAAGGAAGAAACTTTGATCCGAGATGGATGATCTTGAAGATCCTTCTTTTCTTGAGAGTCTCTCTCTCTAAATTCCAGGAGGAGAGAGATGCTCTCAATCTTGACACATGAATAGTAATAATGGGAGATCCTCTCTCTCACTTATATAGGGAGTGTTTAAAACATGCGGTGTAGGTTCCCGGCCCCCGTGTAATAGACGCCCGCTATATAAGTGATATAAATAATTATTTATGACAAATAAAATTATGCCATAAATAATATTTATAATTTATCACTTACCTGTAATATATAAATATATTATGTGATAAATTTGAGTCTTTAACTCGACTCATTCCTCCTGCTAATATTAAATGAACATAGGATATTTAAATCCATTCGAATAATATTAATACTTGTATTTACTATATAACTTTTAAATACATGTTATAAATAAATTCAAACTAATTATTCTAAACTCAAATAATTAATGAATTTATTCATTCTTTGGTGATCCATAGAACTTGGATAGTGCTCGGACCCTTTGGCAGGGCCCGCCAAGTTCTAAATTCCTATTCCCAGAATTGGGTAGATTCTCAAGGCGTTATTGTGTGTGACCCTCGAGGTCCTTATCTCAATAGCAGTGAATAATACCACCAACCTAGAGCGGGGTCTAGCAACCCATCGAGGCCCCTATAGAGATAAGGCAAAGTCAAAGCAACGAATGCCTTCCTACAAACACAGTCTGTGTAATATAATCTCTTCATCATCAATATCTCAATAAAGTAGAATGCATACTAGTGTCATCATTATTTATTTGATTTATTTTGTTTGTTGATTTGTCCGGACGGTCTTACCTTCGACTACCATGGCCATGGATTTATTGAAGGTGCAACCATCCTAATCAACCAGGCCCGAGATATCTCTTCCTAAACTCAGAAGTGACAAATCCTTTCTTGATCATTCAATCAATGCCATGCCATTAATGACGTACCCGATACAAACTACCTCACCACGACTTTGTCGCCATGGTTTTCACCATATATAAAATGTACGTAATTAAATGAAATTCATTGATAATGATCTCAATTCAGGAGACCATTACACATGTCCATAGATAGGAACGACCAATGACACCAGAAACATGTGGTGTTCCTATTAAGCGGGTCTGTCCTCATGATCTCAATAGCTAGAGATCATCAAGTGAGGACTTCATGAGAAGAAGTCTCAATGCTTATGAGCCCCCAGCACCTGATGGTCACACATCATCCGTGTCCTTTCAGAATGATGTAACTAGACCATAGGACGTTACTTTAAGATTATTGTCATGGCATCTCAGGGTTCTCATTATAGCCTGGGACCTTCTATAACCATTTGATGCGACAGGTAATCTAAGGAAATTTCCATTAATGAAGTGGATGTAGAAGTATCTACACTATCATGGCAAGATAAAAACATGTATAAAAAAAACTGAATACATGTAACAGTAATCAAAGTACAATACAAGTTGGGTATTGGGAAACCACTTTCAACACAGCTCGCTCTAGTCAATGATGTGCGTAGGATTATGCACGTATTTCCTTAGTTGTAGCACATGGAAGAAATCATCCACCTGATCCAGCTGTGGGGGTAGGATGAGGCAGTAGGGAACCTCACCAACCCTCTTCACGATCTCAAATGGCCTGATGAACCTTGGGGATAGCTTGCCTCCCTGACCGAACCTCCACATTCCACATCACGGGGAGACTCTTAAGAAGATGTGTTCTCCCTGCTCGAAATACATGGGCCTACGACGGTGATCTATATAGGATTTTTGTCTTCTTTGGGCCTTCCTCGTTCATTCAAAGATGACATGCACTTTCTCTATTATCGCCTGCACCAACTCTAGGCCCATAAGATATGACTCTCTAATCTCCATCCAACACAAGGGTGACCTGAAGGGTCTCCCATAGATGTCCTCAAAAGGTTCCATGATGATGGTGGAGTGATATCTATTATTGTACACGAACTCTACCACAGGCAAGTGATCCTCCCAACTCCAGCTAAAATCCAACACGCAAGCCCTCATCATATCCTCTAACATCTGGATAGTGTGCTCTATTTTACCATCAAACTTGGGGTGAAATGTTGTACTCATCCACAAATACGTACCAAATTCCTCCTGCATGACTCTCCAAAATCATGACATAAACCACACATCACGATCAGATACAATCATCTAGGGTAATCCGTGAAGGTGGATGATCTCCCATATATACAAATGCCCAAAACTCTCCACTGAACACTGCTCCCTGATAGAAAGGAATTGTTCCAACTTCATGAGTCAGTCTACTACCACCCATATGGTATCATGACTCTTCATTGTACATGGAATCCCTATGACAAAGTCCATAGATATGCCATCTCATTTCCACTTTGGGATCTCAAGAGGCTGTAACAAACCTGCTGAAACTTGGTGATCATCTTTCACCTGCTGACAGGTGAGGCACCATGAGACGAACTCAGCTACACTTCATCTCATATTGGACTACCAAAAATGACACTAAATATTTCTATAAATCTTCCCCACATTGGGATTTGCAACTAAGTGAGAAGTGTGGAACTCCTGCACCACATCTTCCCACGTCACGATTGAAACCATTGTCCACCCCTAGAAAAAGATCTCATGATTCCCTCCTTTATAAAATCCATATGGTGTGTCACCTATGGATAGATGATCACGTAGAACCTCATAGTTAATGTATCCTAGATTAGACTCTCTCACATGCTCGAGGAGATAAGGAGTCAACCCCATCGACTGTAGAAAATTTGTACCCTCCTGCTCCTCTAAGGTCAGCCGTAGGGAAACTAACTACTCCAAAACTTCCTTCACTAAGTGAGTCTGGGACTTCCTTATAAGGGAATCTGGAACAATGTTTTCCTTTCCTAGAGTATAGAATATCTCAAATTCATAGTCCTACAAAAACTCAAACCGGCATCACTATCTCAGGTTCATGTCTCTCTGAGTGAAGACATAACCGAGACTTTGGTGGTCTAAGTAAAACAAAAAGAGTTCTCCCAAAAGGTAGTTCCTCCAAATCTTCAATGCAAAGACTACCACTTCTAGATATAGGCCATGAGTTGCATATTTCTACTCATGGGGTCTCAAATTACTCAACCTATATGCGATGATCATCTGTCGTTTCATCAACACACAACCAATCCCGGCTCCGGAGGAATCACAATACACCATGAACTCAATGTGTTCCTCTGATAGTCTCAACACTGGAGTACTCACCATCCTCTGCCTCAACTCCTCAAAGGCATATGGAACTGCTTAGACTAGGTAAACAACTGTCCCTTTTACGTTAGGGCAGTCAAAGGTGTAACGACCCGAAATTTTTGAATAAATTTTAATTCCTAAATTTGTGTGTTATTTTATTTTATACTCAACAAAACTATTTCATTTAATAAAATGAGTATAATTAAAATGAGACCGTTGGGTTTAGACTGTTATATGACCATTGGTCAATATGACCGTTAGTCAGTATGACCTTTAGAAACTAAATGTTGCGATTATTATCTTTAAATACAAGTGATCTTGGTTAATTAATATAGAAAGAAGATTTGATGGCCTCATCCAGTAGTCTCAGGCCAATCGAAGCCCATCTAACAGAACTTGGGAAGGAGGTAGCACCACTGGGCTTTACTCTGGACCAAACCCAAGCCGAACTTCATCGTGTGAAGCTAGAATGGAATCGACTTCGTGAGAAGTTCAAACTGATAGAAATTACTACTCGTGTGATGTTGGCTGAGCCGCCCTCAGATTCTCTCACCTTAGCACACCTTACACTTAGGTCCTATGCTGGGGTTATAAGGGGCTATGTAAGGAGACCATAATCCTTTGTTATAAATAAATTTTTGTTTTCTTCTTATGGTGAAGTTTGTGAGTTTTCAAATGTTCGAATGAATATAGGATGTATTTTATTGATGTATTTTAAAAAAAAGATATTTTAAAATATTTATGTAAACCTTAAATAATTAATGATGTGTAATGATTTTCAAAAAATGGTCTTCTGCAAATGTGTTCAGTAAGAAATTTAGAGTCTAATAAGATCAACTTAATTTTTGATGAATAGTAAATTATGAATAGTGATTTTATGCTTAGGATTAGTAATGTGACCAAATGGATTAGTAATCTCACTTAAAGAAAGTATTAATATAATTTAGGCACCTTGATTAATTAGTGTGATTCAATAAAATAGGTAAATAACTGTTTCATTAATTATTAGTCAAGTATTAGTTTTTTCCGGTGAATAGTGTTTTTTATTTAAAAATTAAATTAAAAATATTTAGAAAATTATTTTTGTAAAATAGAGTTTATTTTTGAACTTATAGCATCGATATTATGTTAAGGTAATATTTGGGGTTTTTTTTCTGAAAAAAATGAATTTTCGGTGAATAGTGTTTTTATTTAAAAATTAAATTAAAAATATTTAGAAAAATATTTTTATAAAATGGAGTTTATTTTTGAATTCAGAGCTTTGATATTATGTTAAGATAAAATTTTGGGAGTTTTCGGAAAAAGTTGAATTTTCAGTGAATAGTAAAAATACAATTTTAGGGTTTCAGTATGTTTAATGACATCATGACTGCATCATGATGATGTCATGAGATATTTTAAGGGATGGTCGACTAAAGGGGATGAATTATTGCATGAGGGGTCCCATGTGGCCAAAACTATGGGCAAATACTATGGGAAAGCCCATGGTTTTTCCAAAACCACTAATGAGGTGTCCCTTGAAATTATTAAAGTATCACCTCCCTTTCCCTATAAATACCCACCCTTTATTTCTTTATTTTTTACTCCCAACTCTCCCCCAATAAATATCTGGTCTCATTACCTCCCAAAGAGTCCTCCCAAGGTGCCCCCAAGCCCTCAAGGTCCCAACCTTCGAGTTTTAAGAGTTACGTTTTAAGGTAAGGGATCCAACCTCTCTCTTTCTTTTCAAATACTCTCTTTTAAGTCATTTATTTTATGATCCATGTTCTTATGTTGGAGGATGTTATTTTATATTCATCTTTCTGCCCTTTTAATGTTCATGTGATGAGAGATCCCCTCTTACTCTCATCATTTCGTTTTATGAATGTTTAACTGGCGTCGTTAGGCTGCCGAAATTTTGGTAACGGATTCTTTCACCCTTCACATTTTCAAGTTCTATTTTCTTGTCAAGTCTTTCAAGTTACTTTTATTATGTTGGGGGTATGATATATATATCTATCATACTTATCTTTATGTTCATATGATGAGAGACCCTATTTTGTCTCGTCAATTCATTTTTTTTAAGTTTAAGTGACGCTGTTAGGCTGCCGAATTTTTAAGGGATTCTTTCACCCTTCTCATTTTCAAGTTCTATTTTCTTGTCAAGTCTTTCAAGTTACTTTTTATTATGTTGTGGTATGATATATATATCTATCATACTGATCTTTTATGTTCATATTATGAGATACCCTATTTAATCTCCTCAATTCATTTTTTTTGAAGTTTAAGTGACGTCGTTAGGCTGCCGAATTTTCATAAGAAAAATCTTATTTTTTTCTTCCTTCCATGTTTTTCATTTCAAATGGTATGTCCTTAAAATTTAATTATCATGTTCATATATCCTTTATATTCTGTCCCTATACTTTTTTATGGATCAATTATCAGTGGGTGAACCATGTCCCTTCTCTTTTCAATGTTTTCTAAAACCCTGTAACATAGCCGTTATGCTGCAGAATTTTCGTCTCAAAATTTCTCTCACTTTTTCTCAAATTATTTTATTTTATTAAGTGAATAATCAAAGATATTTCTTCTATATGGGTATTCACATATATATCAAAATGCCCTATTTTAAATTCTAGTATTTACATACATGAAAACCCGCTTTCCTTTTCCGTGGGTTTAAAGTGACATAAAGATCACGTCTTTAAAAGCAGTTTTTAAAACGTTATGATTATGAAATGAAACCCATTTCTTTTATGATATATGGGTTATTTATGAAATTTTTGATGATGATATATGTGGCTCACATTATAATAAATAAAAATTTAAGGGTGCTCCCTGATAGCGCCCCATTGCATTGGGTAATGATGTAACCACTAGAGATTACAAATTTAGGGGTGCGCCCTGATAGCGCCTCATTGCATTGGGTAATGATGTAACCAATAGAGATTATAATTTTCACGATATCTTGGTGAATAACCTTGTTAATTTTTAAATGACACCTTGGGGATGGACCTTGGTGATATTTTCATTATTGTCTATGTTAAATGTTGTAGCCACATCTTTAAGTTATGAATTATGTTTTTTATATGCCTCGTGATCTCTTTCTCATGCCTTAAAGTTATTTATCATGACCTTATTGATGTATATCAAGTTCACATGTAAACTGTTTCTCTTGTTTCCATTATTGGGCCTTCTGCTCACCCTTTCCTTTGATGTATGCTCCCAGGTTATGAGATGTTGTAATGAACTTAGGATGAACAAATAAAGAATCCTTTCAAGTGTTTAAGAAGAATGTTTTTTTTTCATGTATCAAGTTCCTGGTTTCCAAGACACTAAACCTTAAAGATCCTCAGTTTTTTATAATGTAATGAAAGTTTATGTTATAAAAAGGTGAGATGTCATAGTTGGTATCAAAGGATGGTTTAGTTATTTGTGGAAATTAGGATATGAAAACTTTAGGAAGAACCCTATAGAAAAGTTTAAATATAAGAAATCTTCCTGGTATTTTGGTGAGTATTGAGTAAGGGGTTGCCAAGAAAATACATCCCTGTCTGGATACAAGCAGGTAGAGGTGGCTCTGGCATAGATGTACATAGGGGTAAAACCTGAAAACACCTCTTTGAGCTAGACTCGAACGGGAACTGGTACACGACAACGGGCCTTGCTGCACTCTTGGTTATGACACTCCTGGGGGATATGCTTTGGTAAATTCATAAGCTTGGTATGAACCATTATTAAAGGAACAAAGATAAAATAAAATAAAGATTCACATAAGAATATATGATCATGGATAACCTAGATTGGAACATAGGGAATCACAAGTTAGGGTATACTTTTCTTCTACAAGTTTATCCTTCCATGATTAAAGTTTCCCTTTTCATGTTTATTGGATAAGTATTTAAGCCCCTAATTATACCTTCTTTTCTTAGTTAATGGAGGGAAATGGAATAACATGTCCCAACAACCAATGTGATAGGAAATGTGACTATTGACCTATTAATATGATAGAGATGACGAGAGATCAAGTTGAATATATTGTGTTTATGCCAAACCTGTTGGGTCGGAAACGGATTGGTTTCAAATATAAACTTAGTTTCGACAACAACAATTTGTGAAAATCTCCAATGTAAACGAAGTGCCAAACCAAACAGAAGAATAAAAAATGTGGACACAAATTTTAACGTGAAAAAACACTTCTTTGCGGAGGATTAAAAACCACAGGGAAACTCCGAGAAAATTCACTATGAATCAGAGAGTACAAAAATCCAAGTTAAACCCGAGACTTGAATCGCAAATACAGCATAAAACCTGTGTGAAAAACCACACCATGATATGCCTCTGTCGCCTCTCTGATAATAGTCTGTGACAATGCGTCACCCTTCGGAGATCAAAATCGAACTTGCAGCATCGTTGCAGCACCTCGTTGCACAACCTGATTTGCTGCTGCTTGCTGCTGCCCACGCCCTAGAAAACAGTCACCCAAGTATCTACTCTCCTTGGGTTGTCGTGAACCACCCAATTCTAACTTCCTTGATTTGCTGCTTCCCCTTTAATAGGCTCTCATATTCCACATATCTTTATTGAAAAAAAAATCTGAAAATATCTCAAAAAGATATCATGAGATATTACCTAAATCTCATGCTGGCAGATACACAGTGGAAGAATCTTGAATTTCCAAAAAAATATATCTTCAAATCTAAAAGATACATCATATCTAAAATAATGGAAACACCCATGTGTGGGTTGAACCCCAACAATATCCCTCTTCAGCCAATCGAAGAAGGAGATCGCATCCAAAAAACTCAGTTGGAAAGAAAACCGGTTGGTATCGTACCAACCGCCATCCTCTGAAGAAAATATGACATCCCTCTTTTGCATCTCTGAAGGAAACCTGAAAGCTCCCCCTACAAAAGAAATCCAAATGCCGAAGTCTTCTTCATACTTATGTCTGCACCGCTAATACCAGAATCAAAAATATCTGGCTCCCCCATAACTGTGATCGCCACATAATCAGGAGCACCTGCAGGAATTACTTGCTCCCTCTGCTCAACATCCTTCGATCAGTCAAAAACACTAAACGCATCACCACGATATTTGATTTCCATTATTTCTTCAATAGTGGCACTCTCTGAAGAAAAAGAATTAGGTGTAAGATCTGAAACACCTGTCATGACAAGCTTCGGCTTCCAAACCTTCTTCAACTTAGTCGACGGTCTTCAACTCATGCACAACGATCGCCACTGCCACAAATTTGACAAAGTCCTCTTCGCAACTGGATTCGTCACATCACTGAATGCCTTTACATTTGTCCTGTAAATCATGTCATCCATTTTTCCGCACGCATAAACCACTAATCCTCTAGACAAATTCCATATTCCACCGCTAAATGAACTTCTGAATCCATCAATATCAAGAGAAATAGAAGATAACAAATTATGGAGAATACCTGGCACATGTCACACATCCTTCAATGTTAGTGTACAACCTGCATTCGTAGTGATACAAATATCACCAACACCAATGACATCAGAAGAATATCCATTTCCCATCTTCAATATACCAAATTCACCTTCTTCATATGAAGAAAATAGTCCCTTCTTTGGTGAAATATGGTATGATGCTGCTGAATCAACCACCCATTCGGTGTACAAATCTGACCTGTGACAATCAATGCCAACTGAAAGTAAATCACCCTCGCCCTAAACAAGACTTACGTCGGTATCCTCAGAATCGGTGTCGTGCACCTTCTTTTCCTTATTAAGCTTTTTCAATTCATAGCAGCGTCTCTGCACATGACCCTCCTTGTTGCAAAAGTAGCACTTGACCTTCTTCTTGTCTTTGACCGACCTCTCTGACTACCACGTCCATCTGCCACAGCTAGAGTACCACCATTACCTGAAGATTCACCATCATTGGTCTTTCATCAAGTCTCGTTCATCAACAACGATGAAATCAAATCATCCAACTTCAGTGTATCCTTCCCGAACAACAGTGTGGTGACGAGATTATTATATGAATCAGGCAACGAACCCAAAAGAAGCAAAGCCTTGTCTTCTTCTTCCATTTCAACAGGTACCACATTACCTTTATCATCAATCTTGACCACCACCGAGGATAGCTCCGTCAGAAGTTTGGTGAACTCATCCAGATGGTTACCTAAATCTCAATTCTCTGGCATTCGTAAACGATACAACCGTTTCTTCAAATATAAACGATTTGTGAGGGATTTTGATTTATACCTGCTTTTAAGCTTCGCCCAGATCTCCTCCGGATCTGTCAGATTCATGACTTCCCGCAGTGTATTATCACCCAAATACATCTGAATCATGCTTTTCGCCAACTCTCACATATCCTGCCAATCATTATCACTCACCGTCTTCGTCTTCTCTGATTTTTTCTTCAACGCCTTCGCTGTCTTCTCACGGACCAAAATATTTTTAAATCTTTGCTGCCAAAGTGTAAAATCATTTTGCCCATTGAACAGTTCAATGTGAGCAGAAATCCCATGGCATGAATCCCCCATACTAATCAGTAAGAAGACACGGATAACCTCCTCTGATACCAGATGTTGGGTCAGAAACGGATTGGTTTCAAATATAAACTTAGTTGCGACAACAACAATTTGTGAGAATCTCCAATGTAAACGAAGCGCCAAACCAAATAGCAGAATAACAAACGTGGACACAAATTTTAACGTGGAAAAAACCTCCTTTGCGGAGGATTAAAAACCATGGGGCAACTCCGAGAAAATTCACTATGAATCAGAGAGTACAAAAATCCAAGTTAAACCTGAGACTTGAATCGCAAATACATCATAAAAACCTGTGTGAAAAACCACACCCTGATATGCCTCCATCGCCTCTCTGATAATAGTCTGTGAAAATACATCACCCTTCAGAGATCAAAATTAAACTTTCAGCATCGTTGCAGCACCTTGTTGCACAACCTGATTTGTCGCTGCTTACTGCTTCCCACGCCCTAGAAAACAGTCACCCAAGTATCTGCTCTCCTTGGGTTGTCATGCACCACCCAATTCTAACTTTCTTGATTCGTTGCTTCCCCTTTAATAGGATCTCATATTCCACATATCTTTATTGAAAAGGAAATATGAAAATATTTCAAAAAGATATCATGATATATTACCTGAATCTCATGATGACAGATACACAGTGGAAGAATCTTGAATTTCCAAAAAAATATATCTTCAAATCTAAAAGATACATCATATCTAAAATAATGGAAACACCCATGTGTGGGATGAACCCCAACAAAACCATCTATAAAAAATCACAATTAATAATTGTTACCTAGTTGAATGCCCAAATTCATCAAGGAATAAGAAGACGAATTCTCAAGGATGTTCATCTGATAAAGTTGATTAGGGTATTAAAAGATGATTATTACTTTTGGAAGATGTTCACTATTTTGGGAACCCTATATGATCGTGGTAAATAGATTACTATGGTATTTTCTTTGAGGAGTAAAGGTTGACTTATATTTTGAAGAATCAATGAATTTAAGGTGAACTTATAGTAATTTAGGTTAATTATGAAAATGATTAATCTGTCTTGGGGAAAATATATTTAGGTTAGTTACTTTTATTATAAGATATTAGGAGTGGTTGATGTTGTTTGGAGATTAATGATAAAGTTTATCTTGGAAGAATATGTTATCAAATCCTTATTATATTTGGGTTTCAATATTTGTTAGGTTTATTTCGAGGAATATTAAGGGCAGTTATTTATGGAATGGTCTATGATGAACTTTGGGTAGTACCGTGGAATTTTGGAGATTAAAAGTAGTTTCCCTTCCTATGGGGTTCTTTCTTTTTGAAGACTTGTTTTATCTTACCCTTACTGTTTTTGGGATAATGTTTAAAGATAGAAGAAATAGATAGTTAATATTTTGTGGATTATGTGATTCTCTATTAGATGATTCTTGTGCTTTGATGAGACCAAGTTGTTTTGAATGCTCATCGTTTGGAGAAAAGATTAGTTTTGGTAGAAACTTATTAAAGGATGAAACTCTACTTGAAGGTAGGTATATTTCCTTATGTTTTTATTCTATATAGTAAATGAATTCCTTAAAATTATGAAAAGGAACGTAAAACAAAAACTTTTTTGGTTTACGTTTCCTACTGGGTAATCAAAGACCGTTTACACACATCATAAGTTTGTGATTTTCTTGTGGTTAACTTTATCCTAATCATGTTTTCTATCAATCTCCCTTAGAACTTGACCCTTTGTTTTTTCTTCCATATCCATGTTTTCCTACATGGAATCCTAGTATGGGTTAACTCGGGTGACCTTGGTACTTCTCTTTCTTTCTTTTAAAGTAATAGTTTAACTGACTCTTTTCCCGATGTGGGACTTTCAATGAAATTTACAAGCCCAATTTTAAAAATTGCGAGGACGCAATTTCTTAAGGGGGAGAGAATGTAACGACCCAAAATTTTTGAATAAATTTTGATTCCTAAATTTGTGTGTTATTTTATTTTATACTCAACAAAACTATTTCATTTAATAAAATGTGTATAATTAAAATGAGACCGTTGGGTTTCGACTATTATATGACCATTGATCAATATGACCGTTAGTCAGTATGACCTTTGGAAACTAAATGTTGCGATTATTGTCTCTAAATACAAGTGATCTTGGTTAATTAATATAGAAAGAAGATTCTATGGCCTCATCCAATAGTCTCGGGCCAATCAAAGCCCATCTAACAGAACTTGGGAAGGAGGTATCACCACTGGGCTTTGCTCTGGACCAAACCCAATCCAAACTTCATCGTGTGAAGCTAGAACATAATCGCCTTTGCGAGAAGTTCAAACTGATAGAAATTACTACTCGTGTGATGTTGGCCGAGCCGCCCTCAGATTCTCTCACCTTAGCACACCTTACACTTAGGTCCTATGCTGGGGTTATAAGGGGCTATGTAAGGAGACCATAATCCTTTATTATAAATAAATTTGTGTTTTCTTCTTATGGTGAAGTTTGTGAGTTTTCAAATGTTAGAATGAATATAGGATGTATTTTATTGATGTATTTTGAAAAAAAAATATTTTAAAATATTTATGTAAACCTTAAATAATTAATGATGTGTAATGATTTTCAAAAAATGGTCTTCTACAAATGTGTTCAGTAAGAAATTTAGAGTCTGATAAGATCAACTTAATTTTTGATGAATAGTAAATTATGAATAGTGATTTTATGCTTAGGATTAGTAATGTGACCAAATGGATTAGTAATCTCACTTAAATAAAGTATTAATATAATTTAGGCACCTTGATTAAGTAGTGTGATTCAATAAAATAGGTAAATAACTATTTCATTAATTATTAGTCAAGTATTAGTTTTTTTGGGTGAATAGTGTTTTTTATTTAAAAATTAAATTAAAATATTTAGAAAATTATTTTTATAAAATGGACTTTATTTTTGAACTTATAGCATCGATATTATGTTAAGGTAATATTTGGGGTTTTTTCTGAAAAAAATAAATTTTCGGTGAATAGTGTTTTTATTTAAAAATTAAATTAAAAATATTTAGAAAATTATTTTTATAAAATGGAGTTTATTTTTGAATTCAGAGCATTGATATTATGTTAAGATAAAATTTTGGGAGTTTTTGGAAAAAATTGAATTTTCAGTGAATAGTAAAAATACAATTTTAGGGTTTCAGTATGTTTAATGACATCATGACTACATCATGATGATGTCATGAGATATTTTAAGGGATGGTCGACTAAAGGGGATGAATTATTGTATGAGGTGCCCCATGTGGCCAAAGCCATGGGCAAATACCATGGGCAAGCCCATGGTTTTTCCAAAACCACTAGCGAGGTGTCCCTTGAAATTATTAAAGTATCACCTCCCTTTCCCTATAAATATCCACCCTTTCCTCCATTAGTTTTCACTCCCAACTCTCCCCCAACAAATCTATGGTCTCATTACCTCCCAACGAGTCCTACCAAGGTGCCCCCAAGCCCTCAAGGTCCCAACCTTCGAGTTTTAAGAGTTACATTTTAAGGTAAGGGATCCAACCTCTCTCTTTCTTTTCAAATACTCTCTTTTAAGTCATTTCTTTTATGCTACATGTTCTTATGTTGGAGGATGTTATTTTATATTCCTATTACTTCCCTTTTCAGGTTCATATGATGAGAGATCCCCTCTTACTCTCATCATTTCGTTTTATGAATGTTTAAGTGGCGCCGTTAAGCTGTCGAAATTTTGGTAACAGATTCTTTCACCCTTCTCATTTTCAAGTTCTATTTTCTTGTAAAGTATTTCAAGTTCATGTTTATTATGTTGGGGTATGATATCTATATCTATCATACTGATCTTTTATGTTAATATGATGAGAGACCCAATTTTATCTCGTGAATTCATTTTTTTTGAAGTTTAAGTGACGCCGTTAGGCTGCCGAATTTTTAAGGGATTCTTTCACCCTTCTCATTTTCAAGTTCTATTTTCTTGTCAAGTCTTTAAATTTCCTTTTTATTATGTTGGGGTATGATATCTATATCTATCATACTGATATTTTATGTTCATATGATGATAGACCCTATTTGATCTCGTCAATTCATTTTTTTTGAAGTTTAAGTGACGCCGTTAGGCTGCCGAATTTTCATAAGAAAAATCTTATTTTTGTCTTCCTTCCATATTTTTCATTTCAAATGGTATGTACTTAAAATTTCATTACCATGTTCATATATCCTTTATATTTTGTCCCTCTACTGTTTTATGGATCAATTATGAGTGGGTGACCCATGTCCCCTATCTTTTCAATGTTTTCTAAAACCTTGTAACATAGCCGTTATGCTGCAGAATTTTCGTCTCAAAATGTCTCTCTCTTTTTCTAAAATTATTTTATTTTATTAAGTGAATACTCAAAGATATTTCTTCTACAGGTTTATTCACATATATATGAAAATGTTCTATTTTAAATTCTTGGATTTACATACATGAAAACCCTCTTTCCTTTTCTGTGGGTTTAAAGTGACATAAAGATCATGCCTTTAAAAGCAGTTTTTAAAACACTATGATTATGAAATGAAACTCATTTCTTTTATGCTATATGGGTTATTTATGAAATTTTTGATGATGATATATGTGTATCACATTATAATAAAGACAAATTTAAGGTTTCACCCTGATAGCGCCCCATTTCATTGGGTAATGATGTAACCACTAGAGATTACAAATTTAAGGGTGCACCCTGATAGCGCCCCATTGCATTGGGTAATGATGTAAACACTAGAGATTAAAATTTTCACGATATCTTGGTGAATAACCTTGGTAATTTTCAAATGACACCTTGGGTATGGACCTTGGTGATATGTTCATGATTTTATATGTTAAATGTTGTAGCCACATCTTCAAGTTATGAATTATGTTTTTTTATATGCCTCATGATCTCTTTCTCATGCCTTAAAGTTATTTATCATGACCTTATTTATGTATCTCAAGTTCACATGTAAAATGTTTCTCTTGTTTCCCTTACTAGGCCTTCTGCTCACCCTTTCCTTTGATGTATGCTCCCAGGTTATGAGATGTTGTAATGAACTTAGGATGAAAAAATGAAGAATCCTTTCAAGTGTTTAAGAAGAATGTTTTTTTTGTCATGTATTAAGTTCCTAGTTTCTAAGACACTAAAACTTAAAGATCCTCAGTTTTTTATAATGTAATCAAATTTTATGTTATAAAAAGGTGGGATGTCATAAAAGGGGCTATGATTTTGGAGAAGTTTTCCACAAACCACCTATAGAACCTTTTCAAGCCAAGGAAGCTCTGCTCCTCTGACATATTATTGGGTGATTCACAAGCAATAATTACTACGATATTTGTTAGATCCATAGATAAAACTTATTTAGAAATGAAATTCCCCAGAAAGTGAACCTACTGTATCTAGAACTGTCACTTCGAGAGCTTTCCGTAAAGCCAATTCACTAGAAATAAATCAAGAACCATCCTCAATTGCTCTGCATGATACTCCTCTATTACAGTGTAGATGAGTATATCATTGATGAAGACAAAAAATAGTCCAAGTATGGCTGGAAGATCTAGTTTATCAAATCCATAAAGAAGGTGGGGTCATTTTTCACACCAAAGGGAATCATTAGGAATTTGTAGTGTCCATAGAAACATTGAAAATCCAACTTTGGTATATTAGCCTCGTGAACCCATAACCGGTGGTAGACGGACCTGAGATCAATCTTGGAAAACTATCTCGCACCTCATAACTGATCAAAGAGGCCTTAAATTCTTGTAAAGTGGTACTTGTTCTTTATCATGGATTGGTTCAAGTGATGATAATCTACACAAAGCCACAAGATCTCATCTACCTTCTTTATGAACGAGAACAGAGCTTCCCAGGGGGACACACTGGGTCTAATGAAAAAATTCTCATGAAGGCCCTCCAACTGCAACTATAGATCCCGAAGATCAAGAGGTTCCATCTGATATTCTACAAAAGATATCAGTACAGTCCTAAGATGAAAGTCTATGTAAAACTCCATCTCTCGCCTCAGAGGTAGTCTCAGAATGTCTTTAGGGAAGATATACATATAGTCCTTCACAACTGAAGGAACCCATATTCTTGAAGATTCTACTACACTAAGGTTTAAACTCTCTAAATAATGGGTAATAGGTTGCAATATCTTGCTCATAGCATCCGCTTATCCTTCTATGAGGTCTCTCTCGCTGAAAAAGGGTAACCTCGTCCCATTAGCGCATAAGCATCTGACTAGTTTGCAGTGACAGTTGATCTGGGATCAAACCATGGAAAGCCAATACACACACAAGATTATGTTATAGGGTTCCATCACGATGACCAAAAGGTCCCACATGAACCTCCCCCCCAAGAGATAGCTCTCACTACCAACAGATAAAAGATATAGAAGAAGCGTTTCCTGTAGAAGCCTCAAGAAAAAGTTGTTGTGCTAGCGCCTCTATTAGGAGATGAAAATATCATACTAGGAGTATAGAGATAAAAATAATTACAAACAACCATTTATAATAATACTAGGTAAAGAGTATAATAAACACATACTGTACCTCAAATCATCTCATGCACCGTAGGATCATAAACATCAAAATCTTGCAGCTATCCGTGGCACCGACTGCCAACTCCCTGAGCTCAACATGGGAAACCTAGTGGTGGTGGTGGGAGGACCTCATAGAATTTACCCCCACCTAAATCTCTTCCTACTTATCTGCCAGCTCCGCCTCCCTAGGGACCACCCTTTCCCTGCCTAGGAGATCCCTAATCATGATGATGTATTTGTTGTGGCGATCTATCTGTTATATTCCTGGGATAATTAGTATGTCTGGTCAGGAATTCACGTGCCATGTGACCTCAACCATCACAAGCATAACACTATCCATCCTTGGGCTTCCCTAGTGCTCTGCATTGTCCCTGTATTGTATGACCACATCCCCGAGCCTACTCACGGAAGGGTCACCTGTTTCGAGACCTCTAGTGCCTGCCTGCTATTGTAGATGACTCGGCCTTATCACACCCACTACCAGCTACAACTATCTACCATCCCTACAATAGAAAGATCTCTGTCACAAGTGCCCACTCCAACACCCTGACATTGGTGTGGATGCACAAGGGCACTATGATGGCTTAGATCTCTCTACGGATTCCTTGCTCAAAATTTTGTGCTCTGAAGTATCCATCTATGATCATGTGAAGAGAGTAGCATGTAAGTTCTGTGAACCTAGAGACATACTCTTACATTGTCATCCCTCCCTAATGAAGCTCCAAAAGCTTCTAAATCCAAATGAAGTGTAAGTAGGAGGGGTAGTACTTCTCATGAAATAGTTTCTGGAAGTCATCCCATGAGAGTATCGACTCATCGTGTATCTATGTAACCAGGATCCACCAATGCCCAACTACTCCATGGAAAAGACTGGCTACCAAATACATCATCTGATCTGTCGTTTTTTGGATAAGCCTGAAGATACGAACCACTGACTCTAGCCAATCCTTTTCCATCTGGGGATCTAGCTCGCTCCAGAACGTCAACAGTCTCTAAAAATGGAACTCGCGAAGTGCACTCAACTTACGCATGTACTCAGCCTACTCTGCTGGGACAATATAATTCTCAATAGGTGGTGGTGCCTCTACCTTCCCACATGGAGGAAGGGGGTCACAGGATGGACCCTGAACTGAGGCCTCATCACTTTAAGGGTCTTCATCATGAACCAGAACTGGTATCCTGGATAACTGTCATTACATAGGCATCCTGAAAGTTATCAAGGAGTGCCACAATTATATGTTCATATGTGTGTGTATATATGTATCACAATAACAATAGGGAGTTGACTCAAGGAGAGTCAAATACTCAATCCCATATGATGCATGTATCATTGATCCTTGTAACAAATGTATCAGGGTGTCGAGTCGACAAGTAGGTAGTCAGGGTCCCGGTGAATGGATATGTCATCCACTTCACCATCACTGGACTCCCTAGCCCAAGAGCTGCACTCAAGAATCTTTGACAATGTTTCCCTAAACCCAACTAATACTCTTAAGGGGTAACATCCAAAAAACGTCCCAAGGAATTAATTTTATCTGATGCCAATCTATCATGACCTGAACCAAGCCACAAATCAAGCTGAAACTACCCCAAGCCCGCCTCCATAGGATAGGGGGTAGATACAAGTGACAAAGGAATAAATAACTTAGGGAAGCCTTTTCCTAAATACCCACACACACACACACACACAACCAACTCAATGAAAAAGTGCATAGGGTAAGGAATAAAAGTTGCAACACTACTATAAAAAAAATATGCATGTACCTCTAAACAGTGCGAAGTACGGTAGTGTAAACTGGAAATAAAAGAAAAAAATACACACCCACCCAGAAATATTTCTCAACCTAAAAAAACTGAAAAAGAGTAAACAACTTAGAGCCCACCTCTTGTATCCCAAGTTATGACCACTGTACGCGGTCCAAACAGTCGGTATCCCTGGAAGTCACAATCGACCTATCCGTCATCTGAAAAATACATGACACATGTTGAGAAAATTCCATGTAGGGGTGAGTATATACATACCCAGTATAATGCTTCGAAAAGGGTGAAGAGGGAGCATTAAGAGATACAACTGAAGAGGAAAGGAGTAGATAAAACAAGGTATGGTAAAAGAGTACTGGTCAAACCAACAAAAGAGTGAAAGTAAACTCATCTAAACATAAGGAGCTCAAAACATAGATAATATGAACTTATCTTCAAGTCTCCACTACCTATAGTAGGAGAGTAGACTCATCCAACCAAGAGAAGCTATACATGGAAAACACATGGCATACCCCACACGTCTTCGACTCTCCTAGGAGGAGAGTAACCCAAACCCAAGAAGTGGGAACTAAAACAAGATATATATATATATATATATATATATATATATATATATTCCCAGTCAAATAATCCTAAACGAGAGAGTAAGGGAATCTTCATATCACATCTCAAACCAAGAATATGAGTAGCCAATAGTTCCAAGGTAAGTCTATCAATGATTCCTAGCATATCATGCATCTGCCTAGGACACACAAGTATAAGGGACTCAATCACCACACCTTGATACTATCTGCTTTGGGCGGCACTTATTCACTTTCATAGTTTTAGGTCACATCATAGGAATGAATCTCAGTAGGGAAAGTGGACCTATTTCTTTTAAGTATGAAGGTACGTCAAACCACGCCACATCATTGTGCCACACAGTCTAAGGGTTACCAGTTTTTGGAGAGGATCTTATGCCCTTGTACAATAGGAGGGTCCTACTCTAGTAGTCATCAAGGAACGTTTCTACCCAGTCCTACTGAAGGGTACCACTCGAGAAGGTCATCGGGGAATGCCACTGGCCAGTCCTACTAAAGGGTAAGCCCGGTGAGCCATTGAGGAAACACCACTGCCCAGCTGGACTGGAGGGTTATGCCTGGAAGATATCATTGGGGAACACCACTACCCATCCTAGTTGGAGGGTAATCCTGAAATGTTGAGAAACTCCACTTCCCAATCCTACAGTAGGGTAACTCAGAAATATCATCAGGGAATTCCACTACCCATCCCAGCTAAAGGGTAATCCTGGAACTTCCATCGGGGAATTCCACTACCTAGCCTAGTTGGAGGGTAATCCCGATACTTCTTTGATGATTCTGTATGATTTCTTCCATCATTGGGTGTCACCTTAGTGCATGAAAAATCCATAACATGTCACAACATATCTCAAAATATACTTTTGAGGGAACTGTTTCATTCTATGTAGAAAAATACTCAGTAAAGGCATCACATGCCAAAATCTGAGTTCAAATGAAGGAGATATAGAGGTTTTAAGGTCGTTCGAAAGATCCCAAGTAGTACACGACATGTGAGGGGACCCACACAATGTGTGGTCCCTATTCATTACCTAGACATGTCTTTGGTTGGTACATGGGTCCCATCCTATGTAGGTGGACTACACGGTGTGCCCCACCTATCTGGATATCGGGCCATGTCCAGTGGTTGTGTCCGTGTAATCACCTCATGTTCATATACTTTGGTACACGACATGTTGATCCACATGGGATATTGCTCGTGTGGTCAACCCATGTTAGTGTTTTCCTACATGGAGTCTCCACACATGTGACCCATCACATAGGTTGTCCAACCGGGGAAGGTGTACATGGTTTGTGAGGGAGGACTACATGTCGTGTCATCCTTATCTTCTCCCAAACCCTAGCACTGCCATTGTGGTTCTTCATACTACATGGTTTGTAATCGATATTTTTCTAGAACACTCATATTTTATTTGGATCTTCATCTGTGCTTCGAATCTGTTCAAACCGCCTCATATTTCATCACGATTCTTCCCTAAATCTCCATATCTAGCCTTGAATCATGCTTGATGACCACTGTTCACTGAAAAATGGATCTGTTCATCAATAAGGGTTTTTCAGATGTTCTATACACTTCCATTCCTCTAATCCTCAATGATATGGCCTAAAACCTTCGGATTTACCATCCATTCATCGCGACGATTACAGATCTATGCTTCGCTCAAATAATCGTTAACGTTTCATCGATCGACCACAAATATGAGCACCCGATCGAGCTTGGGATGCCTGACAATTGTCAAACCAGGAACCGCGGGGTTCCACCAGTAAATAACCTGAAGAATGAGGGAATAAAAATCACCTAGAACAATTTTTTGACAATCATTTTCCAAGTGTTCTTGGCCAACGATCAAGAACATGCTCTAAGGTTAGAAACAATTGATTAATCAAAAGAGATTATCCTATTTCAATATTTTGGGATAAACAAAGGGTGTAGGGAGGGGGAAGGTCAATGAATAATTAAAAATATACACAAACTTTTAATCTAAGGATGTAAAACATCAAAATATGAGTCCTACCTATAGTTTGGATCATTCATTGTTGAAGGATGAACTCTCCAACAAATTTAGGGGAAACCATCATGTTCGTTGCATTTCTATCCGCCTTGAATTAGAGGTTCATCATTCATCGTCAATTGAGGAGGAGGAGAGAGCTCTCGTCGGTGAATTACAAGAATTGTGAGGCCAACCCTATCCAAATACCTCTAATGACCTATTTATAATATTTTAATTAGGTCAAAGTTTGGTTATTCAATTAATTAATTAATTAATTAATTCACTTAAACACACCACCAATGAGTGAGGCATTTGGTCATCTCGTGCCGACTCATTTTTTGCCATACCTAGAGAAAATGGAACATTATGGACCCAATTGTGGTATCATATTTCCAATCTGATCAACCATTTAAGAGTTATCCCATTTTCTTTAATTAACCATGTGTGCACAATATAAAATATATTCAATATTATTATAAAATCAATTTTGGTCACCTATGGCCTCATAATTTCACTCCATCTTAGCACCTAGATCTAGAAATATATTTAGAAATATTTCAAAGTCTTACAAGCACCACTACTTTAGCTTGATGAGTTTTTGATTTCTTTTATGTATTAAAAGTTTATTTAGTTTTGATATAAACTTATTTTTTAAAAAACTTTTTTCACTAACATGTTTGTATATAAAAAGAGTTTCTATTTTTTAATAATATGGAAGATATGAATTTTGGATCTCTTGATAGTCCAAATACCAGTCATCCACCATTTTTTTGATGGGAATGAATATGAGTATTAGAGAGATAGAATGAATTTTTTTTATAAATTTTGGAGTTTATAATTTATTAATTCTTACTAGGAAGTATATGATACCTGATATGGAAGTTTCTACTTTTAATAATGCTGAGAAGTTAGAATATGAGTTTAACTAAAATGTTAAAAATAATTTATTGTATTCTATGATGAGGAATATCTTCAGTCATATATCATCATATGAAGCTATAAATAGTATTTGGAGTAGGTTGGAAGCAACAAATTTTGATACATTCAAATTTATTAAAACAAGAAGAGACATTCTTAGAGATGATTACCAAGACTTTGATTTTATACATGGTGAGACAGTTTCTAAGATGCACCAAATTTTCATGATTATTATCAATAGTTTAAAATATCTTAGAGAAAAGGTTTTGATAATGATATTTTAGTTGAAAAGATTATTGATATAATACAAAATGAGTGGGAATATAAAAGAACTAATATGTATGACTTAAGGAAGATTACAAATCTAACACTTGATTCTATTATTGGCACTTCAATGCAATATGAAGGAATATTGAAGAGAGATGATGAAAAGGATAAAAATAAAAATAATGGAGTTTCTTTTTCAACTAATTCTACTATTCTTACTAAAGTTCAGTCAGTAGAGAAAGTATTGAATTATAAAAATAAAAGGAAACTTGTTATTGAATCTAATTTTAGTTCATTAGTACCTTTTGAAAATTAATCAAAAAATCTTCCAAGAAGGATGATCAAGATCATGGGAAATAAGTATTTCCAATATAGGGATAATAAAAGTCACAAAGATAATAATGATAAGAAGGATTCCGAAGTTACTTGTTATGAATGCAAGAATATGATACACATTATACCAGATTATCCTAAATTGAAAAGAAAATAAAGGAAAGAAATAAATACAGATAGAAATACAAATAAGTATTATAAGTCTAAGAATAATAAAATTATGAAAGCTTCTGACACATGGAGTTACAATGGTGGATATTCTTCAGAAAGTTATTTAGGAAATGAAATTTCCAAATAGAGGAATATTAGTTTATTTGAAAAATTACCCATGGTAAATCATTTTCTTATAGATAAGGTACACACTACTGAATCCCTTACCAATTTATCTTTAAATGCTAATTATCCTGAAAGTAATGATGAGAAAAATTCTACATCTTCTGATGAATAATCTTCCTCATATAATGAGGATAATACTATACCTAGTTATGAAGAGGTTTATAGGTTTGCAAAAATTTAGGAAAATAAAAATTATAAAGTTTTTAAAAAACTTGATAAGGCCAAAAAAAAACTTGATAAGGTGGATTCAATAATAACACTTTTAAATAATGAAATATCAGATCTTTCTAAATATCTTGATAAAACTAATTTTAAAAAAGATAGTATTTCTAAAGAACTTAAAAAACTATTTCTAAGAAAAATATTATACAAAACGATTTTGTAAAACAAAGTTCAAATACTATTTCTAATGAGGAAAAAAATTTAGTTGTAAAACTAAAATAAGAGATATCCAGTTTGAAGAAATCATTATCCAAGTTTAACATTGGTAAGGAAAACTTTGGTAAGATGTATAAGAAAATTAGACCTCATAGTAATAATACTATAATGGGTTTTACATATAACAACCCTATTTTTAGTAACAATTACTTTGTTCCTAAAATTGATACATTTTTTACTAATTATCAAAGTGGCGGACATTGTAAAATTAACCGTTCTTTAAAAAAATATTTAGGTTTTCATAAAGAATATTTTTATAAAGAAATTAAATTTTCCCAAAATAATAAATTTGGACAAGCATGGTTACCCAAAATACTATTTTCTAATAATATCAGACCCAAGAAGGTTTGGGTTCCAAAAATCTAATTCTTTTATTTTCAATAAATGAAAGAAGTTATCAACAATAAAAATATTTGTTACATGGATAGTGGATGTTCCAGAAACATGATTAGAAATAAATATTTCTTTAATAATATTATCAAAATAAAAGGTGGAAAAGTTGTTTTTGAAGATAATGCTCAAGGAGAGATCATTGGTATAGGTAACATTTTACTTCTTGGAAAATATCTTGTTTAAAATGTTTTATTTATTGTATTACTTAAGCACAACCTTATAATCATAAGTCAATTATGTGATGAAGTTTATCTTGTGAACTTTAGGAATGATAAATGTACAATACATAGTCCAAAATATGAATTTATTCTTTCTTCCAATCGGCATGATAATGTTTACACACTAAACTTAAAATACCTTAGGATCCAAGACTTACCTTGTCTTAGTGTAATGAAGGATAAATATTACTTTTTTAATAGAAGGTTAGGACATTGTAACCTTATAAACTTATCTAGTTTGACTAAGAAAGGACTTGTTAAGGATCTAATGGAACTTAGGTTTGATATTTCTAAAGTCTATGACCCTTTTTAATATGGTAATCAACATAAGTCAAGTTTTAAATCTATTAGTGAATTCTAAACTTATGATTCTTTACAGTTAGTTCACATGAACTTATTTAGTCCTATAAAAACTGGAATTTTTTGTGGAAAATACTATTTATATTTTGTATTTTATGATTATACTAGATACACATGGGTCTATTTTCTAAGAATAAAATATTAAGCCTTTAGTTATTTTTTTAAAAAAATTATCCATAGTTAAAAATGAGAAAACCTCTTCTTGATAACTATTCATAGTGATCATGGTGGAGATTTTGAAAATTATAATTTTGAAACTTTTTGTTGTAATAAGGTTATTGAATATAAATTTTCAGTACTTAGAACTCCACAAAAAATGGTGTAATTTAAAGAAGAAATAGAGTTCTTCAAGAAATAACTAGAACCGTGTTGATTGAATACTTATTTTCTAAACATTTTTGGGATAAAGAAGTCAGTGTCACCTGTTATACTATAAATAGAGTTTTAATTAGACCTTTTCTTAATAAAACTTATTATGAGTTGTGGAAAATAAAAGTACTGTTGAGAAAATAGTACTTGTCGAATTTGATGAAATCGATCCCTTTGTTTTCAAACAAACCCAAACTACGTATTCAAATGTTATTTATAAAACTAATTTTTAACCTTTGTTATAAAGTTATTATCATAAATAAATAACTCAAGAATATGTTTCTAAATTTATTCCTCATGAATATTTTCTACGTATTGTTGAAGAATAAACTTTTGAAAACCCAATAAGTCAATTTTTTCTTATGAATCATCCTAGTGAAAGTATCATTGGTGATGTAGATCAAATAGTTAGGACTATAAGTTCTATGAGAAATGAAATTGAACATCTATCTTTCTTATCTCAATTTGAACCTAAGAATACTAATGAGGATTTAGGTAATGAGGACTGGATAAAATCTATTCAATATGAACTCAATGAGTTTGAGAAGAACAAAGTCTAGACTTTAGTTAAACGACCTAAAGAAACATCTACAATTGGAGTAAAATGGGTTTTTCGAAATAAATGTGATGAGAATGGTATAATAGTTAGAAATAAATCTAGACTTGTTTCTAATGGATATAATAAACAAAAGGGAATAGATTATGAAGAAACCTTTTCATTGGTATAAAGACTTTAAGCTATTCAAATACTTCTAGCCTTTACAACATTATTTAATTTTAAACCTTTTCAAATGGATGTGAAGTGTGCTTTACTTAATGGATATGTTCAAGAGAAAGTTTATATAGAATGAAAACCTATTTTTGAAAATAAAAAACATCTATAACATGTTTATAAACTCACCAAATCACTTTATGGACTTAAACAATCCCCTAGAGCTTGGTATGATAAGTTAACTAGATTTTTGTTACAAAATAATTTTGTTAAGAGATTTGTGGATCCAAATATTTTTATAAAATAAGTAAATAAAAATATTATTATTGTAAAAATTGATTTTGATGACATTATATTTGGTTTAACTCAAAATTATTTAACATATTCCTTTATGGATCTTATGAAATTTGAGTTTGAAATGAGTATGATGGGTGAGTTAATATACTTTCTTGATTTTCAAATCTCACAAAAACTAGAATGTTCTTTTATATCTCAACATAAGTATATAAAATATTTACTTAATAAATTCAGGTATAAAAACACTAAAATTATTAGTACTCCGATTAGTACCTACAATACTTTAGATTTTGATGAGGCTGGGAAACTAGTTGATTATAAAAAATTTAGAGGTATGATTAGAAGCTTACTTTACTTAATAACTAGTCATCTAAATTTAATGTTATTTATATTCTTATGTACTAGATATAAATTGTAACACCCCAAGGTTTTAAAAATAAATTGTAATGCATGAAACAATAATCCTTTGTGAAACAACACTTTGTTATTATAACCTAGCTGTTAAGAAGAATTTTTCCACCTCTGTGTTTTGAATTTCGAAAAACGAACATACACGGTTGTGATCAATAAGATATTTAGAGTCTAATAGGATCAAATTACATTTTTGGTGAATAGTAACTTTACCCTTATGAATAGTAATGTACCCTTATAAATATTAACCTCACTCGTGTAAGTATAAATAAAATTTAGGCACCTTGTAAATGGGAGTGAATATTTTAAAAATTAATAATTAAGTGTTGGTATTTTTGTGAGTAATAAATATTTAATTATAATATTAAATTAATAAATTGAAATAAAATAAAATTAATTTTCATAAAATTTATTCCTAAATAAATATTTTTTTGTTCTATTGTTTTAGGATAATTTTATGAGACCTCAGTTAATTTTTGAAAGTATTATAAAATCAGTTTTAAATTTAAAATCTGTATTTTTCAAGTAAATAATGATTTTATTTAAAAATTAAAATTCACATATTTAGAAAATTATTTTGATAAAATAGATTCCATTTTTTAATTCTATACATCGAAAAATGTTTAAGTTTATTTTTTGTGATTTTTCTGAAATACATGAATTTTTAGTGAATAGTAAAATACGGTAATTTATGGTATAAATACATTAGAAGCTAAATACACTATTCCTTGAGTCATTTCTAATGTAATCACACTTGGTTCAAACTAAAATGAACTTATTACTATTTTTTTATAATAATCAACACTATTGGTTGTCTTGAGAAAAATAATAAAATAATGAATAAGATATTCAAAAATCACCCCTCTCCTCCACTATAAAAAACCACCCCTCACTCCCTCTTCTCCCCACTCCTATAATCCCTAAATCATCTCAAATTTCTACCCAAAAAATGTTAACTTGTCTCCCCCATGTCCAGGATCTGTTGGTCTTTCCAAAATACCAAAACCCCTTCCTTTAAGGAGGTTCTCAAGGAGGATATTTCAAGAGGTATACCCATTTCCTTTTTCTTTTAATTTCATTTTCAATTTATTTTATTTTATTATATTATCCTCAACTCCTCTATAAAAATGATCATGATAACTCCATTATAATTTATATAATATAATAATAACATTTTAATGGAAAATCCTTCCTCAAACTACTATCTCTCTCTCTTTTGTTTTTAAAAACAAAATCATCGTTCGGGAGGTGCCAATTTACAACCTTCGTGGGCGACGAACCTTCGTTCTTCAATTTATCCTTAAATTCTGATCATGAAACCATTTTTATGGTTTAAAAATACTATAATATATTTATTATAATCTATTCAATCTTCTAGAACCAGTATATATACATAATACTAATTCATATGACAAAACTAGTTCGTAAAAAACGAAATATCACCAAAATAATCTAAATGATTATCACTAATGTTCTATCTAATAACTCATCCTCATACCATATAAATAAATGAATTATATCACCATTTAATATTCTATATGTTCATTATTATCATATAAATTCAATTTTGTATAATTATATCAATTCCACATGAACTTCCATACTTGTATACAAGTATATCGATCATGAAAACCAAGGAAACAAACGCTCCCGAGCGATAAATTTGTATCTTATAACTCATCCAAAAGGCCATAAATGAACTTAATAAAATTATAATAAATAAAATACATATATAGTAGGTTATTAATTAATTAATTAATTAATGGATTTAATTTTATTATCCATGACTTTAAGGTCAAGTTCAGAACATGTTCAGACATAAGGTAAGGGTTTTCTACCCAAACCTCCATTTTCTTTTGGGTTACACTTTGTCTCTCTTAATCACAATTAAATTATTAATTATTCTCATTTACTCCTAATAAATTATATATTAATGTTATATATATGTGTACCAATCATAATCCTTCCTTATTTGATGGGGGTTACATGTTTTAAAAGGATTTTTCTCAAATTCTTCCCGATAAACAAGCTCGATTCAAGGGAACTTCTTGAATTCTTACCTGTTTTCAAGTACACTATATAATTGTTTTAAGTAACAATTATTTTTATAAAATCACTCATTTTATTATTAAAGAACCATATTAGTTCACTTCTGGTTTTATACAAAGATTTTTTCTAAAAGAACCCTTCTTTTCAAGATAAAAGAGCATTTCTCTCAAGAATTACTCGACGATTTTATAAGAGTATTTTCATCTATTTCAACACTCTTGCTGATTATTATGTTTAATTGGGATTAATATTTTATTATATCATATACCATATTGTATTAAATGGTTTATGATCAGTTTGAATATGGATGTTCTATCTTGATACTATTCACAATACTACTCATAATGGTTAGTAATTATGTTTACAAATTGAGGAAAGTTATTTACATTGCACATGTATATGATGTTTATGTTTAACCCCATTCATATGAGGAATTAATAAGACTTATCAAGTGATGATTGGGTCCCTCTATATCCCCTATATGAATCAATAGGTCTCATGAGACAAAATAGAATTGGGTTTTGGCTGAGGCCTTACCTTAGTATTTTCAGATGTCTTGGCTGAGGCCTTTACAATATGTTTTAGATATCTGGTATTATGTATTCCCTCATTATGGTATTATAAATTGATAAACCATGTGATTATTTGACTAGTATAATATAAATGGTTATGTTTCATTCTATCATGATCATTTATATGGAATTATTTAATTAGTTTTCATTCCTGCCATATTATTCTCAAGTATATTTTTAAAGGCATGTGTTTTTAGTTGTTCAACATGCCTAATGTTTATTTTTATGACAAATTCCACTGTATTACTTACCCTTACCGAGCATTTGAGCTCACCCCTTTCTTATGTTTTATTTTCCTTGGGTTGTGAAGATTAATATTATGAATGACTTTCAAGGGTAATCTAGGAGTCATAGATGTTTCCAATGGAATTACAATTATGTATTTCATTTCAAGTTGTAATGTTGAACTTGTGTTTGTATCTTGTTTTCCAAAAGTACTAAAATATTCATTCCTTCGGGATACAACTTTCTTGTAATCATGGAAATTTATTAATATAAGGCACTAGCTTCAAGAAACTGGGGTTTGGGTCCTTACATCAATCCAATCCAAAAGAATCTCATCTCAAAGTTGTTAAATGAATATTTTGTTATCTTAAGGAAACTATAGATTTTGGATTATTCTATTCTTCTAGAAATGTTTTTGAACTAATTTTTTGTTCAAATGATGACTTTGGTGGATATAGAATGGATAGAAAATTTATATCCATAACATGTCATTTATTAAGATATTTTTTAGTTTCTCGGTCATGCAAAAAGAAACAATCAGTAGCACTTTCCACTGCTAAAACAGAATATGTGGTAGTTAGAAGTTGTTGTGCTCAATTATTGTGTATGAAACACACATTCATTTACTATGACATGATTTTTTCTAAAACTCAAATAATTTGTGACAACACAAGTGTCATTGATTTAAGTAAAAAACTAGCACATCACTCATGTGCTAAGCACATATATATTAGACACGACTTCCTTTGGTACCACATACTTAAAAGAGATATAATTTTACAATTAATAGAAAGGTAAGAAAAACTTGATAATATTTTTACAAAACCCCTTAGTTTCGGTAGATTTGAATACATTAAAAAGAATTTAGGAATGATCAATGTTAAGTGATCATTCATATCTACTTCTTTTTTACCCATCTCCTTAAATTAATGAACTGCTTTTTTATAGGGGGGAGGTGCATGTGTTTTAATAGTTATAAAACTTTTTGGTTTTAAAATTTTTTTAGTCTTATAAAAAGTTTTTATCATAATGAATTATTTTTAATCAATTTTTTATTATAAAAATATTGTAATCAGTTTTTTGTTATAAAAATATCATAATCGATTTTTTGTCATAAAACTATTATAATAAGTTTTTGTTATAAAACTATCATAATAAGTTTTTGTTATAAAACTATCATAATCATTTTTTTTATAAATTATCATAATTATTTTTTTTACAAAAACCAAAAAGAATAGGTCACCTGTACTGATGAAACTTTCTACTCTGAAAGGTACACTTCTATTCTCTTAGTTTTTACACTAATCCTTTACTTTAGTTTATAAATATTGATGATTACTTATTCTTTAAGTTTTTAATACTTTTTTTTATGTTTTCAAAATTAAAAAGTTTTCCTAACCAGACTATTATATACTCCAATGAATATTTTTTTCAAAAACTTTGAGAGTTAAAATATTACTTTTAAAACTCTCTTAGATTAAATATCAGTCGTTAGATCAGTTAAGGTTTGATATCACTCATTGAAAGTGTTTTGGAATATGAATTGGCATTTTATCATTCCTATAAAAGGTGGGACACCACCTATCCCACATTGTTTATTTAGAGATTTGCTCCTGACTCTCGATGCTCCTCAAAGCCATCAGTCTGATTGTTTTTTCTTCTGTCCAATCTCTTGCTCAAATATCATTACGATGGAAAATAAGGAATATTATGAAAAAGGTATGTTTTTATAGAATGTATCATTGAAATAAAGTAGTTTTATAAGTATGATTATTATCTTAAAAGGATTATCTCTTTACAAGGATGTGAATATGTTTGTGTAGAAAAAACTGACAAGGAATTTGACTTGTATTATCCTGAAATAGTGAGAGAGGTCTATGATTCTATTGATTTCGTTAAAGATGGTGATAGACATATAGTTTATTTTAATTTTTTTTAGAATAAATATAATCTTTCATATAATTTTTTTTAGATTTAGTTGGTGTTACTTCATGAGGTGAGGAATATTTACCCTCTCACAAGTTACCTGGGAAACTTGGATCTTTTGAAAGAACAAAAGCTGAAGCATCTTTGTTCAAATGTTATGATAAGTATATAAAGGTTTCCCATTTATCACCAAATGATATAGTTGTATCATTGGGGATGTAGGGGTATTTAATACCCAGGAAGGGTGATAGGGACACCCTTAAGGTATCAGATATATGCATTTTGGATTTCTTGATCAAAACGAGGCAAAAAAAATTGGTTAAATTTGTTTTAATTATAGTGGAGGCTATAAAAATTGATTTAATAGAGTCAAAGATTATCATATTTATTGCTTTAATCAATAAGTTACTTGTGAAAGTTATGAGAGTTTTCAATTTTTAGAACCAAATGTATCTGATGTGAGAAAAAGTTTCCTTTTTTGGTGAGGATACAATTTCTATAATGAAATTGATATTTGATTCCAAGACAAAGAAGTTTGTAGAAATGGTTGATGGTGTTTTATCTGAAGAAAAACCATCAAATAAAGAAGAGGTTTTTGATAAAGTAAAAAAGAAAAGTTGATTCTTCTCTTTAGAAAAATAAACAAAATAAATAAAAGTCAATTCCAAATGATGAGTTTGAAAAACTCATGGCATATAAGGCACAAAAGAAACCAGGATATGCCAAATTTAGATTAGATAAGGATGAATTTTTATATTTTAAAATTCATGTTGGTGAAGAATTGAAAAAGGAACAGAATAAAAGAAAATAGAAGAATAAGTTTCAAAAATCTAAAGTTTGTGAAAGTTTGTTAAAGTATATTGATAAAGCTTCTGAGAATACACATCTACCACTCTATCATATCAATGAAATCAATCCTAACGCAGGACTTGTTTTTTAAGAAACTTCAGTTATACAATCAGTTGTTTCCTATGTGGTAGATAAGGGTAAAGGAAAAGTAGTGGTTGAAAAATCTGAAGAATTAGTGATAGAAGAAGTACAGAAGAAATTTGAGAAAGAAGAAGAATCAGTTTCATAAATAGTTGGAAAAAGTGTTCTTAAAACTGCACGACAATTAGAAATAGATCTTGAGGAAGTATAAGTATAAGAAGAAGAAGGACAAGAATATGTATAAAAATAAGTGGAAGAAAAAGAAGAGTAAGAGGAAGAAGAATAAAAGAAATAAGAAGAGGAGGAGGAAGAACATGATGATTAAATAACTCAGACTGATGAAGAATCAAAAGAGAAGAAATATTTGAAATCGTCATAATTAGCAAAATTAACTTCATAGTATAATAAGGATTAAGACTTATAAGGTACTCAAGAAAAATAATTATCATAAAAGGAGGAAGATAAGTCTTTCTTAAAGGAAGAAGAAGATGTTCAACAATCTCCAATGAAAGTTTCTGAACATGTTGAATCAGATAAGAACATGGAAATTGAAGTAGAATCTGATGATAAGAAATATTCAAAGAAAGGAAAAGATAAATATGAGGAATTATCGATACCTAATATCAAATCATAGATATATAAACCTCTAAAAAAATTATCAGGTTCATCATATTTAGAGGCAACCATTGAAAAAAAATGTTTTTATTTCATTTTTCAATCTTTGAGAAGATTAAATGATATGATTCCATATTTTATAAAAATTAAGGTGAGGTGTAAACTCATTTAGAATAGCCTCAGTGAGAAATCATATACCTTGAAATTTTTAACTGAACTAGTTATCCATATTGAGGTAGAGTTGAAAACTTTTCAAGAAAAATCCCAGACTCAGAAAATATCATATAATCAGATGGTCAAGTGGTCAAACCAAGTTGATGAGGAACTCATAGATCAGAATGACTAGTTTTTAGAAGTGAATAAACTTGATTTGGAAATGGAATAATCCTTCAACAAGTTATCCTCAAATTTTTATGATAGAGTAAAGTACTTGGAAAAATTCAGAAACACAAAAGACGATCGGACTGAGGATGTAAAAGATTTAAAAGAAAAGGTTCACCGTTTATAGTTGAAAAATTTAAGGTTGAGATCACGTAATGATGAATTGATCCTTATAAATAAATAAGTTGAAAGTATGAAGACTAAAGTCAGGAAGCAAGAAGTAATAGAAGAAAACATCATGAGGCTTGAGAAGGATTGAGAGAAGTTCAAAAGGATGAAATCCATTGTCAAGAAGTTGATGAATAAAGAATAAATAATTTTTTATTTTGAACTCTAGATATAATATTTTCAAAAATTTGAATATTTGTTGAATTTAGATATCTTTTCATCCAAAAATTTGTGTTTGAATGTATTATAATACTTTTGGATGTATATTCTTTTTATTATTTCTTGGATGATAAATTATTTCATATAAAAATTATTTCGTATGTTATCTTATACTAACATTTCAGGTTATATAATTTCCTATTTATTTTTTGAAAATCACAAGGGGGGGAGTTTTAAGTTTCTTAAATAAGTGTTGGGGGAGAAGATATGTTTAAAAGGGGAGAAGTTTTTGAAATATGTTTTACAAGTATTTCTTTAAGGGGGAGTTGTTTCTTAAGGGGGAGAACTATGAATATTTTCAATAGTATCATAAAGGAGTTATAAGCTTAGGGTGAGTTATAAAGTATATCATCAAAGTTCTTAATAGGTAAAAGGGTTGTAAGTATTTAAAAGTTCATTTTTCATTTAAGTTTTTTGTTTTTTACTTTCCAAAAAGGGGGAGATTATTGAGTCAAAAGTTTTACTTCTTACTTTTCCATTACTTTAGTTTTAGAAATCATAAAAACATTCTTAGTACTATGTTTACTAACTTTTTATACCCAAATTGTTTTAGTATGTTTTTGCAAAAGACATTACTTTATAACCAATATAGAAATAATTCCAACATATTATGAATATAAACTTATCATTCTTCAATATGATCCATCAGATTAAGGATATGTCTGATTCATCAGACTAACTTTTGTTCTGTCCAGTAGTTAGACATTTTTCTTGTCCTTTGTGCTGATAAAAGTCATGACCATCAGATTGACACTGATACTAATACATCAGACTAATCCTTATAAGTTTTATCGCAATGAAAAATGATAAGGAATTCCATTGGACTATCTTAATTTTATAATCAGAATATATAGACTTATTTATATCATAAGGAATCCTGTTTAACATTGTAATGGTGATGAAAAAAATGACGTCAGGAATTCAATTACAAATGATATGTCAAGTGAAAGATGTATGAGGTCATTGCAACTAACTTGGAAATATGACCATCGAATATTCTCCTATAAATATCCAGTCATTTGAAGAGTTGGTAGGAGATACATTTACCAACTCAAGTCTTCTAAATATTTCTTAGCAGATACATTTTGAGGCTAAAGTCTTCTAAAGTTTTCTTAGTATGAATTGCTCATTATTAGTCTTTGTAATAATTTAGAGAGTTTTTTTTCTAAGGAATCATTGCCAGGGTTGTTTCCTTTAGAATATTTTCTTTTGTATTATGCATCTGATCATTATTACAATCAAGGGATTCTGGGTATAAGAAGATAATGAATCTCATCCATCAGATCAAGGGCTTCCGGGGCTAGGAATACAAATGTTGATCATCGTATCAAAGGATTCTGAGGATAGGAAGATAGGGTTGTACCTATATTCATATTGAGGTATTTCTTTGTAAGGAAAGTCAAACTTTACATTAAGTATAAAATTGTGGATACCTTTAGTCAGGGTTGCTGACTACCTTTACTCTTAATGTTAAAAGAGTGAATTATTTTAATATAGCATGTAATTCATTATTACTTCATAATCTTTTGTATTGATTATTTTTATAAGTCTTTATTCTAATATGCATATTTTGATAGAAAGTTTGTTTTACAAATCTTTCTTATCAATTGTTTTATTGGTGTATATATGATAATGATTAAAACATACTTTGATATAATCAAACAATCTTTGATTTTTATTATAACATACTCTGATCACCGGATGATATGTGAGTCCAATCATATTACTTTAAGAGGTATTGTGTTTTTTTAAGTTTAATTTTTAAACTATAATTCATCCCTCTTTTAATTATATCCATCATAGTTGATCTTACGATCCAACATCCTCAACTTTAGTTATATCTTGAATGGGTATAAACTGAGTCGATTTGTCCAGCCTATCGATCACAACCCATATCGCATTCTTTCCATGAGGGGTGTGTGGAAGCCAAACCAAAAATTCTAGAGAAATATCATCCCACTTCTAATTTAGCATCAGAAGTGGCTGAAGAAAACCTGAAGGTCTCTCCTGATCAACTTTGGCCCGTTGGTAGGTATAACAATGAGAAAAAAAGTTAGAAATACCTTCTTTCATACCTATCCACCATAATTTTCACCACATATCATAAAAAAAATTTAGTACCCAGGTGCACCACCCACTGGAAATTATGGCAATCCACCATATTGGCCTTTCTTAAAGGTATAGGCATAACGTATCAATTCTGAAAACAGTGGATACCCTTGGAAGAGAATGAATATTCCCCAATGGTGTCCCCACTATAAAGTGAGTCCCTTGTGCCACAAAATTCATCATCAAGCTACAACTCCTGAAGAATCAACTCAAAAAGAGTAGATGTAAAATGTAGATTAATCATAACAATCTCTATTTCATCCTCCCAAACTCCCAAATAAAAATGAGTAAATAGAGACATCATATTCCACTCTTCCAATGATTCATTCATAACTTGGGTTAAAAGTTTCTTGCTCAAATAATCATCAACAACATCCCCCTTATAGAGGGTGTATGCAATGTAAAAACCAAAAATACTATAGATACTCCACCCAAAACCTCTATCAGAGATTTAAATCTTTTTGAGAAAGGGTATAACTCAAGCTTTTATGGTTGGAATAAACAATAAACCTTCCTCCAAAAAGGTAATGTCACCAACTCTTAAGAGTATGCATCACAGTTGTGAGTTTGACATCACGAGTCAGATAATTATTTTGGTGTGGCCTAGGATATCTGGAACCATAGGTTATAACATGATCAACTTGTATAAGAATACAACCCAAACCCAACCTTGATTCCTCACAAAAGACCACATAGCCATGTCCGACCTGTGTAAGTGACAACACTGGCACAAAATTCAAAAGACGTTTCGTCTTATTAAAATAACTCTGGCATTTCTCATCCCATAATAGATTCACTCCCTTTAGAGTGAGAGCAGTTATCAGAGAGGCTAGCTTTAAGAAATATTTAAAAAACCTATGGTAATACCCTGCCAAGCCCAAGAAGCATTGTATCTCGAAAACATTACGTGATTGTTCCAATGTCATAACAGCTTTCACATTCTCAAGATAAACTGAAATACAATGTTTTGAGAACACGTGTCCCAAGAAATTCACTTCCTGAATCCATAAATTATGTTTCTAAAGATTCATGTAAATCCAATTATCTCTCAATATTTCTAGAACTACTCTAAGATGATGCACATAGTCCTTTTCGATTTTGGAGTAAACCAAAATTTTATTCATAAAATCAACCATGAATGTATCAAGATACTCATGGAAGGTCTTGTTAATCAACTCCATAAAATCTATAGGATCATTGGTCATGTCAAAAGGAATCAAAAGGTACTTGTAATAACCACACCTGATCTAAAAATACAGTCTTCTGAATGTCAGATTCTTTGATTCTCACGTGGTGAAAACCAGACAGAAGATCAATCTTCAAGAACCACTTTCCCCTTTAAACTAATCAAATAGATCATCAATCCATGGGAACATATACTTGTTATTTACTGAAACTTTATTTAGTTTATGATAATCAACATAGAGGTGAAGTGTTCTGTTATCTTTCTTCGCAAAGAGAATAAGTGTCGCCCAAGGTGACACGCTTAAGTGTATAAATCCTTTCTCTATCCAATCATCCAACTAAGAATTCAACTATTTAAGCTCCACCGGTTCCATATAGTAAGAATGAATAAAAAATAGTTGAGTTATAGGTATTAAATCAATGGAGAACTCTACCACCCTTACTGATGGAAACCAGATAAATCATAAGGAAACATGTTGGGAAACTCAAAAACGAATGGAGGGAGATAGCCTCTCAAATATTCTCAATCTAATTCAAAATAAAACACTAATATTACCCTATCTAACTCCAGATAATAAGGTCTGAACCTACTCAACCTCAGGTTCCTTCTCCCTTAAAAACACAACACACCTCATCGAGTGTAGTAAAAGATACTCACCAAAGATAACAGCCAATTCGAACCTTATGATCATTTAGTCAATCCATCCTGAAAATGATGTTAATAGGTTTTATGTCAAGAACTAGAAAATTCTAGGTAATCTCAATCTCTGATAAAGAGAAAATTCTAATAGGACAACGAAGACACTACTATCTCTTCATTCTAAGGGGTGTAGTAATATCCATCACATAAGACAAAAGATCCATTGAAGATTTGGAAGATTCTCAATATGAGTCTATATAAACAAGTGAGATGCACTAGTATCAAATAAAGTCATCACTAAAGATGAAGATATAGTGGTGGTACCTCTCAAGGTCACTGGACTCACATTTGTTTCCTCTAGAGACTCTTCCACTACATGAATAAGTTTTTCTCTGGATGCATGTGGCTAGAACCCTTTTGTTCTTGAAGCATCTGAAAGCACCGTAGTATTTTTTGGTGTTTATAAGCTTGCGTCACTGTGTAGAGAAGAAAAGATATAATTGAACTTTTTTAGGTGGCCTGAGCGGCCACACGAACTACATATCATGGGTGCCTCAGTGAAAACCTGTCTTGAATGTCCAATCATGCCACACTCACTACAAAAAACCCCGTTATTTAGGGATGTTTTTTTAAACGTCACTAATTTAGCAACGTTTCATGAAAATCATCATTGAATTAGCAATGTTTCATAAAAACGTTGCTAAATTAGGGACGTCTCTTGAAAAACGTCGCTAAATTAGGGACGTTTTTAAGGAAACAACGCTAAATTAGAGATGTTTTTTAGGAAACATCGCTAAATTAAGGATGTTTTTCAGGAAATGTCGCTAAAAATATATATATTTATATAGATCATTTCCCCACATCGATGAAAATAAATATTTAGATATATATATATATATAAACACACACACACACATATATATATATAAACACACACACACATATAAATATATATATATATATATATATAAACACACATATATTTTAAATTTAGCCATGTTTTTAAGAAAATGTGGCTATTTTAGTGAAATTTTTACCACTGTTTTAAAGCGTGGCTAATTATATAGATATATATAATTATAATTATAACTATATATATGTACGCATACCCATATATATTTATACACGCACACGCACACACACACATACATATATTAATATAAACATATGATATATATAAAATATAAAAATATATGTATAACACAAAGATATATATATATATATAATATAATTTAAAAACATATATATATATATAAACATAATATATATATATAATATAATATAATATATAAACATATATATATATAATATAAACATATATATATAATATAATATAATCTTATATATATAATATAAAATGTAAAATGTAAAATATAAACACACACACACAGATATATATATATAATTATATATATATAATATTAATTTTTTAAATATTGACACACATATATAAACATATATAAACACAAACGCATATATTTAGATATATATTTATATATATTAACACAAACACACACATATATATATATATAAACACGCGCACACACACATATAAATATATATATATATATAAACACATATATATTTTAAATTTAGTCACGTTTTTAAGAAAATGTGCCTATTTTAGTGACATTTTTACCAGTGTTTTAAAGCATGACTAATTATATATATATATATATATATTTATACACACACACACACACACACACACAAACATAAACATATATATATACACAAACATATACATATATATATATAAAACATATGTATATATATAATATAAACTTATATATATAATATAAACATAAAATATAAACATATAGATAGATAAACATATATATAATATAAAATATAAACATATATAAATATAATATAATATAAACTTATATATATATAATATTAATTTTTAAATACTGAAATTTATATATATAACATAATATAATTTTATATTCATAATTGGCATAGGTGAGTTGGTCTGGTGTTAGGATATAATCTCATTAGGTTGTCAGTTCAAATTCAACCAAAGACAATATTTCCTTATTCCTTATGGAGCGTGGTAGGATGGGTATGGGGGTGTGTAGCGCCTCCATGCATCTCCAACATGGCATGAGGGAGTGTAAAGCATGGGAGGGTGAGTGTCGCAGCGTAGCATAGAGTGGGGTATGATGGTGGGAAGGGGAGTGTAACTAGCTTGTATAACATGGGAGGGTGAGTTAGCGGCGTTAAATAAAATATATATTATATATTATTGTAAAAAAATATACATTTTTAAAAAATTATAAATTTCAAAAAAAAATTATAGATTTAAAAAAAATTACCGACATTTTCTAAAAACATCAGTAAATGAGGTGTCTCTAAATAGCGAGGTTTATTTACTGATATTTCTAAAAAATGCTGCTAAATAGAGATATTTATAAACATCGCTAAATTAGCGACACCTCATTTAGTGACATTTTTCAGAAACACCAGTAAATGAATTAGCGATGTTTTAAAATGTCGTTAATTCAAAAAAAACGTCGCCAATTAGATTTTTTTTATAGTGAATGGAAATAAGTCATGAGACCTCTGCCAGACACTGTAGGAGGTCTGGATGATGCCTGTTATCTAGATCTACTACGTGGATCATTATTCTTTATAATTCCTTTAAAGGAACTCACATAACTGCCAATGAGAGAAAAAGAAACTCCCGTCAACCTTGACTTACTAGCCAGGTCAAGCCCAACCATTAATGCTTTATCTAGTACATTAGTATATGAAGTGAGATTCAACATAAAGACTTGATATTGGAGATCAACATGAAGACCCATCTCAAATATTCAGGATCTCAGTTTCTCCTTTTCACTACCTCAAGATCAAACTGATCAAGCTTCGCAAAACTGTTCATATACTTCTCCGCAGTTCTATTACCCTGTTTGAGGCTAAGGAACTCCATGGACTTCACCAAGACCATAGACTCTAGATTTAACTAATCAGTGAAAAGAAATCTAAAGTCCTTCCACTCTATTCCCCCATTCTTCTTCATCATTGCTATCGAATCCCACCATCTCATGTTAGGCCCTTCCAGCTTGAAGGTATCACATTTCATTTTAATCGAATGAGGAGTTTCCAAGAACTCAAAGAGTATCTCTATATTTTTCAACCAATACTCAGCCTCTTGAGGATCATTAGAGCCTTATAATTCCAGTGGTTTCTGGTAAAGAAACTCTTGAACATGATTTTTATATTTATCCCTTTGAGGTTCCACAATTGGATCCTGAATAAGAATGGGTGTAGATGCTTATCCCAAAGCTTGGACAACACGAACCACAATTACAATAAGATTACGGTCCATTGGAGGATTTTCTCACTGTGGTTCACCTGCAGCTTCCTCATAGGGTCTATTCAAATTTCTTCTATGAGGAATGATGCTAAAAAGCATCAACAAACAACACTAAAACATTAGAAAGATACACATATCAACAAATCAAATAAGAGATACAGGAATATCACTTCCATCAGATAATATTTAAACCTTTGAGATTTCAAAATACCCAAATCAAGAGTAGAGAAAAGACAAGAATCATATCAAATTATTCCTCAAGGACACTTTTCCCAAACACCAATGGTGACTTAAGGCTCATTACGATGATATATGGCCAAACGCTCACTCGTAACTACCTCACGAGTCCCAACAATTCTACCTCTTGTCTACCAAGACAACCCAAACTGCATACCAACTTTAAGAAAAAGTGCACATCTTGTACCTTCACTGTAAAATATTCGCCTATTAGAGGGTTTTTTCATATTAGAGGGGGTTATAACCCCATATAAACACATTTATGGTGATTATGGGTAATTTCCGCTAATGTGGCTACCCTATCTTGTTAGGGGCAGTTTTGAAGAAGCGTTGGTAAAATAAAGTTGAATTTATAAATGATTTTATTAGAGGGGGTTAAACCCCCCTCTAATTATAGCATAAAATTCCATAAAATTGATGAATTAGGGGCGGTTTTGAAGAAGTTCAATTAAAATGAAGTTGAATTTAGTAGCAGTTATATTAGAGGGGGTTAAAACCCCCTCTAATTCTGCCATAAAATTCCATAAAACTGATGAATTTGGGGCGTTTAAAACTGACCCTAATTAAAAAATCACATTAGGGGTGGTTAAAACTTCCCCAAAACTTATCTTGAGGTTAGGAGGTTAGGGGAAGTTCTCCTCCAACTTCCCCTAAACCATTCACATTATTATTTTTTCAACCCCCTCCCGCATGGCCACCCTTCGCCAAGGACCCCAGGCGGGCCCCTTGACATCCTTCAGGCCCTCTCCCCACTTGTCATCAGACAGACCCCTCGAGGCACCCTTGACAACCCCCAGACACCCCCATCTTTGTCCAAGGACACCCATGACACCCCCATGCATCTTACCTTGTTCGCAGACAAACACCCCAGGCACCCCCAACTTCCCCTTATCCACGGACAACCCCAGGAAACACACCCCACACTCTCGACACTACCCCCACTATGCACGCCAGACCCCGATGGAAACAACCCACACCCCAAAACGCCAATGCTTGTCTACCATGCATCACAGTTCAGTGAAAAAATCCCCACCGATGTGATTCAAACCCGAGTCATGGGTGTATACACTAGGCGTGAATTCCACTCTTCCATTTCCATTTTTGATTAATATATAAAATACTTCTAATTTATTTAGACACAAAAATATATGATAATATATATATATATATATATATATATATTTGTATAAAAATATAAATAATATAATATATTTGTGTATATATATAAATACATTTGTGTGTATATATAATATATAAAAATAATTATATTTACATATATAAATATATATTTATACATATATGTATAAATACATTTATATTTGTTGGTCTATATGCGTGTGTATGTTTAGGTATTTATATAATATTTATAGATATAATATAATTATAATATATATATTTATGTAATTATTTTTATATACTTATGTGTGTGTGTGTGTTTGACAATATTATTATTAATTATTATTATTATTATTATTACACTTATTTTTAAACTATAAAAATTATATGTTGGTTTTATAAATACTATACATTTATTTTATGATTTATATTATACATATATTATATTAAATACATTTATATTATATATTTATGTATATAATTATATACATTTATATTATATCTTGTATACACACATACATATACACACAAAATTAAATATATTCATATAATTAGAAATTTATAATATAATTAAATAATATATATATATATATATATTCTAAATTAATTTATAATAAATATGGTATACTGTAATATGTATAATATAATTATATAATATATATAATATATATAATTATATTATATTATATATATATATATATATATTTAATTTTGTCTATATTAATTATATATATCTGTATACATAATATAATATAAATGTATTTATACATAAATATATAATACAAATATATTTAATATAATATATATATATAATGTAAATCATAATATAAATGTATTTAATAAATGTATAGTATTTATAAAACCACATATAAATTTTATATATTTGAATAAATATATTTATAATTTCATTTATATTATGTATACCAATATTTATATATGTATACATTTTTGTTTATATGTGTAAGTATTTATTTAAGGTATTTATATAATGTCTTTATAAATATATTTATAATGTATTTAAATACATTTATATAATCTGTTTATGTAATACACACACACAAACACACATACACCCACACACATATATATTATAAAATTTGAATTTATATGAGATTTATTTAAAAAAACAAAAACAAAACAGAGGGGGTTAAAACCCCCTCTAATCGAAGGGATTAGTGGTGGTTCATAAACTCCTAATTTCTTAAATTAAAGGGGGTTCAAAATCCTCTGTAACATAAGGGATTAATGCGGGTTCATGAACCCCCTCTATTTTTTTAAATTAGAGGGGTTTCAAAACCCCTTTTAATGTCATAAATTTTAATGGGGTCAAACCCCCCTCTAATATAAGGGATTAGTGGTGTTTCATAGGGATTAGTGGTAGTTCATGAGCCCCCTTTAATATCTTAAATTAGAGGGGGTTCAAAAAAACCCTCTAATTTAAGATATTAGAGGGGGTTATGAACCCCCACTATTTTCTTAAAAAAATCCATTATATATACGTACCCTCTAAAATCCAAACGAATATATATATATATATATATATATGTATGTATATATATATATATCACCTCTAAAATACAACTGAATATATAGCTCAACTAATTATTAAATTAGCGGTGGTTTTGACATAACTGCCTCTAAAATCCAACCACATATTAAAAAAAATAATGATAAAAATTTTATAACGGGTTGTGAACCCCCTAAAAATTCGATTATTAGTGGGGGTTGTGCATAACTCCCTCTAATTCATGCAAAAAATGAATTTAGAGTGGGTTGTACATAACCCCTCTAAAAAACCATAGTTAATCTGCTGTTATTTTTATAGTGTTTTGATACCACTTTGTCACAAACTAGCACAAATACATTGGTAAGATAATACCTAGACTTGTCCTGACATGCCCCGAAGGGAATTCCCAATCCCCACGGGTTGACGAATAATATCTTGCATCATATCAAGATCGAGTGGGAATGGTTTTTTCCAAAAAACAACAGAATATAAGAAAAACAAGTTGATATGTTAACACTCCTCAAGGATAAAGTACTAAAAATAAACAGGTAAACAAAACACAAAATAGAACATCATCAAATACACATCACCGACTAAGATAAAATCTCAAAAATCCCTTGAAATAGGTGTATCACATCTCTATCGATCACCTCCATCACTCTGGGTCCCAAAAATCAAGAACACCCACCACCTCCAAGTGAAACTTTCCCTTTTCTTGGACCTGGCATAAGATAATATACAAATGTATGAAGGTAAAGGTAAGGTGTGAGCTAAATAGCCCAGTAGGGCCTCACCAAGTGTTCTATAAACAATACCACAATAATAATCCATTTATGCTTTCAATTTAAATAAAATAAGGCATGAAAAAAAATTAAACATTTTCAAAAAAAACTTGCTTTGAAATCAAAATATAGAAAATATATTAAAACAGGTTTAAATGAAAATTTTATATAAAATTTTTATATAAATACATTGTCATGAATAAAACAATTCTATAATCAATTGCATGTGTAATTATATCAAATACAACAAAGAAAGCACCATGGTCAAACACCCTATGGTACATTAGTTTATGACTATAGGATCCTCACACTACTCATCTATGGTCACGACTCAAAAAATAGTTGCACACAATCAATCTACACCCCAATAGGGGACACATTATGGGAAATCAATCAACACCCCATTTGGGGACCCATTACAGGAGAATCATGTTGAAATTTGTTTATTTAGAGTTTTCATCACCAATCCATTGTTAGGGGGATCAGATTATAGCATGCTTATCCTAGTCACCTACTAACTACCCAGGCTCTCATGTGCTTAAATCAATCAATCAATCTTGGGAAAATATTTCATTTTAAATCAATTCATCATTCAAAATTCAACTTACCGGTTTTCAATTTCAACATGCCCTTTTCAATTCAAAACCAAATCATAGTTTTTTATCAAATTAATGAGCTTCAAAATCATCTTTCAATGTAATCCAATTTTCTCAAGAATCAATATCAAATCATTTCATAAAATCATCTTTTAAATCAAGCCATCATTTTTCTCAAATCTACCCAACAATTTCAATCTCATTGAAATTGGATTTTTCCCACAATTTCTATGCCAATTTCAAAATCAAACATCAATAATCTCAAATCCATGTTTTTAAATCATTTAAAAACTCATTTCAAATCAATCAATAAAATTATGGTTTCAATTGTAGGGTAAATATTTATGGAACCACCTACCTTTAATCACACGATCAAATCAACACCCATAATGGGAACACCAATAAAGAATGAAGGAGAGGGAGATCAAGGAAACAAACCTAGAATCAAGATCCATCAAAACAGAGATTAGATCCGTCTATAACATGATAATATTTCAATCTCTAAGAAGGAGAGAAGAGAATATCAGAAGAAACTAGATGAGAGGATATCCACTTACCAGAGAGGGACCAGATCTTCCACCAGGACTTTAATTCACAAAAAAAGAGGTATGGATAGCTTAGGAATCCTCTAGAAAGCCTCCAAAAGTAGGTAAAACTGATTAGGGTTGAGTGGGGGTGTTTAGAATCTTAAATGGGGGTCCTGAGTTTTTTAATTAAAATTTCGGTGAAATTAAAAACCACGCATATGGTTTGTTGTACGAGCCACATTATTAAGAGTGACTGTTCACCCCTATTGTAATTTTGGATGGGGTAAATAGTTTGGTCACATAGTTACTTTAACCATGCACTAACCATGAAACTCCCTCTATTCAGAGGGTGAATGGTTTGGAGGGTTGGCCGTATAGTTTGGATAAACTGTGTGCCCCCTTCAAGTGACTCAACCTTGATCACATATTTTTTTGGACCAAACCGTATGGTTTCCTCTAACCATATGCCAACTATGCACAACCCCTTAAGGCTCAATTTTTTCCAAATTTCACCCAAATCATCCCGAGATAAGCCCCAAATAAAGTATGATCAAAACAAGGGTAAATAAGTACGTGAAAGAAGGTAACGGGATGTTACAGAGGCCCAAAAACTTTTCTTGGGGTAGTTGTAGGTTTAGGGAGTAAGCCAGACCCTACCACCTAGAAATGAAGTCTGATACTATCACATTCTCACATTGTTTACAATTTGAGGTATCAAGGGTAATTGTCTTTCACAATGTGGAGCTGAATTGATAAAGGAATTTTCGGTGGAGTCTTTTCCATCTCGTGACTGACCTGGATAGAAAACTCATATACCAGACAATTTTTTTTCCATCTAGTGTTTGTATGAAGCGTCTAATTTTGGATGCTTCTTTTTTCTTAAGGGTTCCTATCATGGAACCACATCAAAACACAAAATTCATCAGGTGATTATCTAGATCACCAATCCAATTGAAATTTTTGAAATTAGGATTTCCAAAGTTGGGTGGGGGAAGGGTTGCATCCACCCATTTGGGGTAAGGATTTCTCTCTAGTTGTAATAGTGTACGCCACCCTTCTATAGCCTCCAATCAGGCTGTCAGAGATTCAATGGTGTTAATGAGTTCTGATGGGATAGCTGGTTAAGCATACATTTGAGTATGGGCAGTAACGGGCTGATCCAGACATGGTGCACCTTCCTATATTTACAACTAATAGCTAGTGTGGGTTGAATTGGGGTAGCTCACTTGACATTTTATTGACTAATACTCTAATATAGTGAGTTCTTAATATTATTCTCCCATTGGATTTAAATAATTTTTTTGTTTAGATCCCACATAGGGAAAATGATTTGGTTATACTCTTGCTAGTATGAAAAAATCTTCTTGTTGAGGGAAATTTGTTGAATGAGTAATACAAGGTTCTTCCTGGAGAATATACCTAACATGAATATTTCCCATGAGCAACTCAATGTTGATTCTTCTCTACTCCTTTATCTATTCCTCATAATAAGTAAATATTTCCTCAAATTTACGAGGTTTAATTTCTTTAGGTAATGGGTGATACATAGCCACATGTTTTCCTTTACTTTGTTTGAAGCCCACCAGAGAGGTGGTAGTTGAGCATTTAAGGGAGCAATCAAATTTTTAGCTTGCCTTTGGTTTATAGTATACACACCCTCTTCAACATTTTCATTGCAGACTATATTCCAAACAGAAACATCATCCTTATATTCTCCTACACTGGCCTCATGCTCCAAATCATCTGTAGGTCCAGTGTTGATGGTGTTTACTGATGCATAATGCACTGCCAATATTATATCATTATCATAATAATAATACTAATAATTACCCTTGGTGTATATATCCAATGATATGTTGTAATCCCCTTGAGTGATCATCCTCTTGAGGGGATTCTTCAATTTACGGCCTCTGCAAGGCTTCAACTTCTCATTCCATGACTCCCCTAGGACTGCTTTATGAAGGTTAATCTAGATAGAGACCCCAAAATCTCATACCATACGTGTCCCAAAGGAGAAAGGCTGGTCATGAAATGGGAGAAATTGTGAAGAATTTTCTTATAAAGCACCTTCTAATCGATAAAAGAACAAATTCCACATGGGATAAGAAGGTTGAGGTAAAAATTCTCATAGCCACGTAGGATGTGGCTGATCTTGTTTGACTGCTATAATATTTTTGACCTTTCAAAGATTTGATGAAAGTGGGGGGAACAATGGTAGTAAAAATTCCCCCAACCCTGTGGGCTGGGGATGCTCCCGGATTTCTACTCCCACATCCATCACTGCTACCATCTCGATGAAGTGAATTTTCATTCGAGCATGAGATTGATGTAATGCATGTTCCAAATGTGATTTTCTTACTACTGAAGGAAACACAACCTATTAAGGTTTTAATTTTCTCAAACGATTGGATTGATCAACCTTTTCGGATGCCTGATGTAAGATTATTTTGATGGATTTCTCCCATCGTGTTAGATGTTTCTAAGATTTGGTCATAGCATATACTTATTGAACGCACTAGCTATCAGGTACAAAGCCCAATTTTGAGAGTTTACCTAAATAAACAACATTAAATGATGTCACTTTTGGTGGTATTTGATGGTTAGGGAGCATGGTGAAATGCAATGCTCCATGTCCATCCCATCCTTTAATATAAACACTAGATAGAGAATCATAAATAAACTGACATGGATTGTTCAAAGCATCAAATCATACACATTGAATATTCTCACACTGTTTTCCCAATTTTGGACATCATACAACTGAAAGGGGAGAAAAGTCAATCTGTTGGTGAAATTCTTCTATTTCCTCAATGTGATTTTCATATCCTTCATGAGGTAGTGACTTATCTTTTAAGTGGAAAATATTCGTCCATAGGTTTAGATGAATATAATTTATACATTCCTCTACCAAAGTTTTTGGAATTTTATACCGAGGGATGTCCAGAGGCCAAAACATGATCGGTATATTTTCCTCGTCTGGTTGTTTCCTCATTAACAATGTATTCTCTTTGTATTCTATGAGATATTCTTTCACTTGTTCCAACCAAAGTGTTCATTTTCCTATTGCCTTGTTATAGAGAGAAATATTGATTGCAATATTCTCTATTATAGTGGAAGCTAAGAAGTATGAGGGTGGTTCAGAGAATGATCATCACCTCGGACTATCTTCTAGTTTAGAAAGGATATTGTTTTTAAAATACAAGAAATTGGGTGTAGCAGACCTCATCCTTTCAATGGCCTCATGATATGAGGGATTTCATATAGTTAATTCAGTAAGGGGATGGATTTATTTTTAAAATGAAATATCGCTGTAGGGAGGACCTTTGTAGAGAATACCATCTTAGGGAGGACTACCATCATGACTTAGTGTTTGACCATAGGGAGGAATCCTACAACATATGTTCTGGGGAGGAACTTCATGGTGGATTGTGGCAAGGGGATGACCTTCTTACTGTCTGATCTTTTGACCGTGAGGAGGGGTTTTATAGTTATCATCATGAGAAAAGTTTCCATAATCGATCTTGGTATGACCATGAAGAGGACCTTCGTGATAAACACTCCAAGGAGGACCTCTAGAGCCTTGGGTAGAAAAATCACTAGGAGGACCACCACAATTGAAACTAATGAATTCATTTTATAAAAAATTATCCATGTATTGGGACTCCATTGACAAGCTTTCAAGGGCCTTAAGAAGACTAGTGTTGAGAAAAGTAGGAATGTGGGCCTGCTTCTGGATTTAAAATTTACCTTTCTGAGACTTCTTTTTAGATGTTCTTCATCAGATGGATGGAGTTGCGTATTGAGAACATCGAATTTCAAGTAAAGGATCCCACCCGGATGACTCCTATGTTGTTTCCAGAATATGCTGACAAGTTTCTATGGTTTTGGAAAGAACGTGTGCCTTCCTTGATGTGGTCATTAGAGTGGGCCGATGATATCCAGTTGGGACAGGGATATGTGCCCGATCCTATTTTCCATTCATGAACGGGGTGTTTCTATGACCCTCCTGAATGGGAGTGGGAATGTGTACCTACTCTTGAGTAATTATAGAAGTTTGATGATGAGATACTCTAGTGGTAAGGGTAAGGATATGTTCCTGGCCCCTGACTATCACTACCGCTAAGATATGTTGACAACTTTGTAAAATGTGGATAGGGATATAGGTATTCCCCTTCATTCCTTCCAGGATATGCTGATTGGATTTCATATATATAATGAAAATGTGCATATATTCCTTGGTTAGATATAGAATGTGTGCCTTACCCCTATTCATTGTCAAAATATGCCTAAAAATCCTCTGGATGCTATCAGAGTATGCTGGTAGGCTTACTAGGTGTGGGTAGAAATGTGCACCTCCTCGCTATTTAACATCACAACATATTGGTAAGATTCCTTAGCAGAAGTGGGGATGTGTTATTTCTCATAGTTATTGATATACTTCCACCCATGATTGGTTTTCCTAGGTGATCGGGTTTGAGTGACTTGAACTGGGACCCGTGAGGTGGTGTCCTCAATGAGCTACGGAGGGATTGGTGTCGCACGACATTGGTGGTGGTGATTGTTAGAAGAATACATTTAGGGCGAATCCTGTGTTGTGGTGAAGTTTTTTTTACCTCATAATCCACCTTTATAATATAAGTACAATATTTACTGCTACATTCCATGGATAGATGATCGAAATGATTCAAAATAACGACATGTTTCATTCTCTTTTTCACCACCACTTATCGTTGGGAAGATGGTTGGTGGGGATTTATGTCCTAGAGGGATTCACATGTGACCTACAACATTGGTATAATACTGTTTAGGTGGTACCCTCACATTATTTCAATCACCGCCTAGTGCTAAAGGCGTTGGGTGGTTAACAACATCCTTTGGTTCGATGGGGACCCGACTTGTGCAACTACTGATGCGCAAGTCCATCATGTTTGAGAGGATTTCATTTGGATTGAAGAGAGTTCTAGTACTATGATTGAGAATTAGTAAACACAAATAAGAAGAAACCCCTATCAACATAACATCACAAGTAAACAAAAGCATGCATGAGTGATTGCTTTCATGATTAAATGATTTACATCGGTTTCGCCATTTTTATTTCGATCTGAAAATACAGTCGTTCACATATGGGGAATGATTCTAATTTTAAAAATCTTTACAATAGGGTTTGTTCATGGAACTAGAAACACCCTAAGAATCTCACATCTGTGACAAAGGTGTTTCTATGGACCTACTTTCTAAGGCAGATAGTCATCAAGGTTTCTCACCAATGATAGTTTGGAACTCAAATTGGTCAAGATGATCATAGGTTGGTATCATCACACCCTATTAGGGGAAATTATTACCTACTCTCAGGCTCTATCATAAATTGATGTCATGTTTGGTAATCCTTCCCAAATACTAGTATGGGACTGGTTACCCTTATATTACCAATATGTTATTAGCATGTATCGATGTGAATATCCATATGTGTTAGAGGTATGTCATCAATGTGAACTTCTATATGTATCATAGGTTCTCCATTAATGGAACCATAGGTATGTATTAGAGGTTCTCCATCTAGTTTCATTATTACTTAGTAATGCATGGTTTTAAGGAACTATGGTTTAATGCCACATAATCGGGCACTCTAGGGTTTATCGCCATCCAGGAAAGTAGTAGTTGTTCATGATGTTGGAATCAAACATATTAAATAAGATTCTTACATATCCTTGTAAATGGAATTATAACCCATATAGTTCAATTCCACTTAATGGGACACACCATACCTTTTAAGTTCATGTGACAAGGTTTGATCCATGTAGTTTAATGTTATGAGGTAAGGATGACTAGGAAAAGGATTCCTAATAATGGTTGGTGCAAGAATTACATGTGAGAAGCCCTTTATGGTTGTCCTTGATGGGAATATGGCCCTACGTGATTAGTTTGATCTTATAAGAAATATAGACTTGTAAATATGGATCCCATCGAAAGTATGTCCTAATGAGGATGAGATGATAGGACCCATAAGGAGTATAAACCTCTGGGTGGAGGCATGATTTGATCAGGAATATAACCTCATAGGGATATGATCCACAATGAATATGTCTTAGTTAGAGGTGGGTGGAATATTGATGATGTTAGGTTTGAACTTCATAGAGGAATATTATGCATACTAATAAAATTGGAATCAAATCCTACATAGTTTGAGTTACACAATTTAAGGTCATGTGGCAAAACCATACCATGTAGTTTAACGTCATGCAATAAGGATGTTATCATGAAGTTTAACATCATACGACTAAAATTTTTCCATGTAGTTTAATGCCATACTAAATGGAATTCTATGTTGAAAAAGGTGTGATGGTAGAGGATTGAGTGGGGCTTACACATATGTGGCTGCCCTAATCCCATGTGAGTTGTGCTCAATGTGAGAAATAAGAGACAAGAGTATATTATGCACATTTCATAGAAGAATGACACTAGATTTGGATAAGTCTTACATACTAAGGTTTCCTAAAGCTCTCTCTCTCTCTCTCTCCTTATCCCGTCAATGATTCATGATTAATGAAATCATCAACAAGGACCTCCTAGGTCCCATGACTAAAGCAAAACCATATCCTCTCATCTTCCTTCATGTTTTTAGACTATAATGGGGTATTAAATATGGATGTATAAGGAGAGTGACATCCAAAAAGAAAGACTAGGGGATTACTCCAGGAGTGATTCCCTTAGTCCCCAATTAGGGTGGGGTGGCTTCTATTAATAGGGCCATCATCAGGGCTTACACACCCACTGTTTGGAAAATAGAAGGTATGGATGCCTCTAGCTTTGCATCGTGTTTCAGGAATAAAACATGAGGTAATTAAAACTTCTTGAGTTGGGAAGACTCCCACAACTTCCCACGGGATTTGAGTGCTCATTACCAAGGGGATGCATGATCACAAACACCCTGAGGACCCTGAAAGTTGGGGAGGAAAAGTGAGAGACAAAATTTACCAAGGAAATTAATGATTGAAAGTGGAAATATAGATACACCTAATACCCTAGTTGTAACATCCAACTACCTTATTTCAGGTACTTCTTATTTCTTCTCACATTTCCCTTTTTGTTAGGGGTGTTTCGAGCCTTCCAAGGATGGAGAGAATTTACCAAGGGAAATGACCTAAAGTTTGGGGATTTATGTTTGTCTAGATTAGTGGAGTCCATGTATAAATATATTAAAGGATTTAGGGGATTACACTTTGGGTTCGAATTGAATTAGATTTCTGTAGGGGGAAATTGCTAGGCACTGGCTACAGAAGGAATTTATGTTGTAAACCCATGGATTTTGATGTAAACTATTTATTGGCTATAATCCATGGGAATAGATTATGGCATAGTATTATTCACACTATAAAATATGATCTTACACTATAAATTCATCACTCGGTGTATTTTTAACCCGAGTTAATTCCTTTTTAGTGTATGTGCAACATGATGCATTTATACCATAAACCGATGATTTACAACATAAATGACTCAATTCATGTAGTTTTATTTATGTTGCACACCTAAATCTTCCTACATTAGACATGTAGGCTTTATCTCAAACCCTGGGATCTACCAAGGAAATTTTGGGTGATCCCTCCTTTTGAATCACTCCATTTGGTGTTCGATCCCCATGGAAGTTGCATTGCTTCTCCTTGGTAAGTGATATTTTTGCTTATTCATTACCATTGGTCACAGTAGTGGCATTGTCTATGTTTATAGATCAAATTGTGATTGGTTTGTGTTTTCTATTGATAATTTAAATTTTTCACTCATGACTTTTCTTTTACAGTTTGATCTTCTTGTTTCCTTTTTTCTGTTGTTGAAGGTGAGCAGGTTTCCTTTATTCTTGAGGTTGGTGTTTCCATACAAAGGGTTAATTCTATGAATTGATTTTTATTTTTGTAAATTCCTTTGGGTTGTTCATTTAATTAGATTTAATTGTGATTACAAAGGTTTTGTTGAAAAGGATACGTGTTTTTAAAGATGTTTTTTCTTTAAAAATATTTTGTTCACACAAAGTGTTTGACTAAATTCTTGAATGGTTTTTTTGATTTAAAAAGGGGTTTTCAAGAACCAAAGAAGATTATCATTACTTTAAAAAGGTTTTATAAATTGTGGTCATGGATTTAAAATAGATTTTTTTAAAACTTATCACATTAGGAATCCTTGGGTGTGTGAGGAATAAACATGTCACTCATAGTGTTTATAATTCCACTTGAGGTTTTCTTTCACTTTAGTGTGTGTAATGACACTAGAGGTTATATCGGTTGGATCCACCATAGGACTAGATTGGGGTTTTCTTTTTTATGTCTGGTACGTATACCCATAGGCCAGATCCCAAATGACATGCTTTTTTCATTTATGATTAGTTTATCACGTGATGTATTATGTTATGGTTATTTTCTCACATGCCTTCACATGAGGTTGTATCTCATGGTTTCACATGACGGATTGATTCATGGATATTTTTTAAATGTTTATCTTATTGTGTACCCATGGATTGTATTGCTTATGCTTTCATGCTTTATATCTTATGATTATCATATTCAATACTTTGTGAATATGAAAGGATTTTATGAAAAACCAAAGGATGATTTACAAATGGTTTTGAATTTGTTAATTTTTTTATAAACCTGTATTTTTTTAAAGCTATCATTCTTGGTATTAGACTTTGTATAGAATTTGTGGTGGAATCCTATCGGGATTAGTTCCCACACCCTACTTTTGAAATTGGGAAATTTTTGATATTGTTTTGCAGGACCTAATGAAAGGGAAGGGTATTATGTAGTATGTTGGCTTCTCTTGTTGTTGTTGCCTTTATAATGGGAGGGCTTAGAGGTGATAGTTGGTCACATGAAGACTGGTTGATCTTGTCTTATTTAACTTTCTTGGTTTAGCCGGTTTGGATTGGATTGTATGTCTCATGGAAGTATGTTTCACTTCTTTGTTGTTATCTAGTTGTATACCTTGGTTCTGTTATACATGAGGCTTGTTTGGTTGTTCTTTTGTGAAACTAACCTTATGGTGGACCTTATTTGGTGACTTGTCTAGTTGAATCAGGTTGGTTCATGAAAAATTGATATCAAAGGGAATACCCAGCTTGAAGTGTTGTGACACTATCTGGGTTTGGTTATGTGACTTGGGTATACAGGAGTTAGGATCATTGGAATTCAGGTAGTAAGTTTAGAATGGTACCTAGCCAGCTCACTTTCATGTCTGAATTCAATTTTCTATGGGTAGTCTGAAATTTTTACCAAGTTTGAGACTTGGTGTTTGAGGTTATTTGAATGAAATGGATGGGTAGTTTACTTAAATGATCACATTACTTTTTAAGGTGTTGTCTTTCATTCGTAAAGTTTATAATTTCTTTAAATTCTTCTCCTTCTTTTCTTTCTCAATATTTTTAGCTTTCTTGATTTTCAATTCCTTAGCCTCTGCAGGATTTAAGCCAAAGGAATGATCTCCTTCCTTTCTGGTAGCCGCCATTTCTCTCCATTTTGCAACTGTTACATAGGAATAGGCTTTCGGTTTCTTTGCAGGAGGAGGTGTTGATACTGGGACTTCAGAAGCTGGTACTGGCAAGCCTGATTCATCAAGTTTTCTTTTCTTGGGTACCGATTTTGAAGATTCTGGAACATCTCCCTTGTTCTGGACAACCATTTCTTCAAAACTTTTGGATTCCTGTAAAAACTCTATCTTCATCCTCCTTAGAGTGTCATCACTGAGAAACAAAATCTTAAAAAACTTTGAGACTGATCGGCATGGGACATTCAACTCTTGAAGGCACATAACAATTATCCTCGAGATAATTTCCGGATACATAAGAATTTGAGATCTGATGGATCCACCTTTTATTGCCCAGATGGTGAGAAATATGTACTTAACCAAGTTAATCTTCCTTAAGTTGATGATAAATTCTAAAAGAAAGATATCACATATTTTTAGAGTCATTATCTCATTTTCTTGGGATAAGAAAGCCTTGTATCCAGAGAGCTACCATCTTGTGGTTTGTTGTAAGATTCGTAATCTTCGGATTCTTAACATACCTGGGACCAAGATAATCTAGAGCCTTGACTTTCTCAAAAGAACTTTCTTTCTCGAGGAGTTTTTGAGAGCATAGAATAGCTTCCCCTTCATACGGTATGTTGAGAACATTTTTTGCCTTCTTATAAGGAACAATATAAGTCTTATCATAGCATTTGAACTTAAATAGATCCTTACCATCCTTTTGAAAGAAAATGACGGATTCGTAGAACTGAATAACTAGGTCAGGAAAAACCAGATCCTGACTCTTCTCCTTAGCCACACAAACACTTTCCCATATGTTAGTTCTTATCACCTTAGAGATAAGGGAGTCATATTTTGCATAGAAGTTAGGGCATACCAACCTTTCCCTAAAGATTGACCAATCCTTTATTTCTTTGGTAATCGACATCTTATCTACTGAAGATTCAGGAGTCATTCGGGATAAAAGCAACAAAAGAATCGGAACGAGGACTTTGATGGCAACAGAACTTCGGCACTGAGATCAGTAAGAATGGTGCGGTGCTTATTAATGAGGCACCCCTTATATAGACATATCTATGACTTTTCAGCTTCCATAAGATAATCAGACGGCTGAAAAAGATCTGATCTGATCTGACGGTTGAGGATGGATATAAGAAATATGAATTCCGATCTCTTGTAGTAATGTAAACCGGAATTGAAAAATTTGAAATACCAACAATTGAAACTTGAGATAAGAAAATAAAGAGTAAGAAAATTTACCTTTTGGAATACTCTGAGGAGTTTATCGGTATTATAAGAATTTTCTTGGAAGTTTTAGATTCCAAGATTCCAATATTGAAATTTCCAATACCGAAATTTCTAATACCGAAATTTCTAATACCAAAATTTCTAATACCAAAATTTCCAATACCGAAATTTCCAATACCGAAATTTCTAATACCGAAATTTCCAATACCGAAATTTCCAATACCGAAATTTCTAATACCAAAATTTCCAATACCAAAATTTCCAATACTGAAATTTCAAATAAAACAAAATTTTAGGAAAGATATAATTCTAAGAAGAACAAAAACTAGAAAGAGGGAAAATATGTACTCCCCCTGAAATAAGGAGTAGTTTAATATTAGGAGATGATTTAAACTAGAAGTGGATATGAATGATTACCTTACAGAAATCATTCCTAACTTCTGTTTAATGTATTCAAGTCTGTCGAAAGACAATGGTTTTGTAAAAATATCAACAAGTTGTTCTTGCGTTTTGATGAATTGAAGAATAATAACTCCTTTAAGTGTGTGATCCCTAAGAAAGTGATGTCTAATATCTATGTACTTTGCACGAGAGTGATGTGCAGGGTTTTTACTTAGGGCAATGTCACTTGTGTTATCACGCATTATTTGAGTCTTAGTAAAACTCATACCATAGTATGTGAGTGTGTGTTGCATCCACAACACTTGAGCACAACTTCCAGCTGCTACATATTCAGCTTCAGCAGTGGAAAGTGCTACAGAATGTTGTTTCTTGCATGACCAAGAAACTAAGGAATCTCCTAAGAAATGATAAGTTATGGATGTACTTTTTCTATCCATTTTACAACCACCAAAGTCAGCATCTGAAAAACTTTTAAGTTCAAAATTATTTCCAGAGGAATAGAAAAGTCCCAAATCTAAAGTTCCCTTTAAGTAGTGAAAAAATATTTTCACTGCCTTTAAATGAGATTTTTTAGGTTTTGCTTGGAATCTTGTACATAAGTATACTGAGAACATTAAGTCAGGTCGACTAGTAGTTAGGTAAAGTAAACTTCCTATCATACCTCTATAAGATGTCTGATCCACAGGTTTCCCTACTTCATCAATATCAAGAGTATTAGAGGTTCCAATAGGAGTACTTATACTCTTAGCATTGTCATACCCGAACTTCTTAAGAAGGTCTTTGATATACTTATGTTGAGATATGTAAGTTCCCTCTGGTTTTTGAAAAATTTGAAAACCAAGAAAAAAGATTAACTCACCCATCATACTCATCTCAAACTCAGATTTCATAAGATTCGCAAAGGAATCAGTTAAGGATTGCTGAGTTGATTCGAAGATGATGTCATCAACATAGATTTGGACAATCAAAACATATTTACTATTTTTCTTAATAAAAATGGTTGGATCAGCAGTTCCCTTAACATAGTTATTTTGAAGTAAAAATCCTGAAAGTTTGTCATATCAAGCTCTAGGGGCTTGTTTAAGTCCATAAAGAGCTTTGGTAAGTTTATAAACATGATTAGAATGTTTTGTATCTTCAAAGCTAGGGGGTTGATCTACATAGACTTCCTCCTGTACATAACCATTAAGAAAAGCACACTTTACATCCATTTGATAAAGTTTAAAATTAAAGAATGTTGCAAAGGATAGAAGAATATGAATAGATTCAAGTCTTGCTGCGGGAGCATAAGTTTCTTCATAGTTTATGCCTTCTTGTTGGTTATAGTCTTTGGCAACTAATCTTTCTTTATTTCTAACAATAACTCCATTTTTATCGCATTTGTTTCTAAAAACCCATTTTACTCCAATAACAAAAGTTTCCTTAGGTTTTTCAACCAAGGTCCAAACCTGATTCCTTACGAATTCGTTGAGTTCATCTTGCATAGCCTTTATCCAATCTTCATCACCTAAGGCTTCTTCATGAGTCTTTGGTTCAAATTGGGAAAGGAAGACAACATGTTCAACTTCATTCCTTAAAGAACTTCTAGTTCTTACTGGTTGATTAACATTTCCAATGATATTATCACTGGGATGATTTCTAAGTAACAACTGATTTGGGTTTTGAAAAGTTTGATCATCAACATAGGGTAGAAAATCTTCAGGGGTAATTGTTTCAAAAACATTTTCTTGAACATTATCCTTGACTGAAAGATCTTCTAACAAAGGTTGGTGATTAGTTTTAGAAAATATTTTAGAAATAAGTTTAGTTTGTTTGAAAACAAAAGGATTATTTTCATCAAAATTAACATGTATTGTTTCTTCCACAGTGCAAGTGTTTTTATTAAAAACTCTGTACGCCTTAGAGTTAGTAGAGTAACCTAAGAAAATTCATTCATCGGGTTTGGGTGCAAATTTATGTAGGTTATCCTTGGTATTCAAGATAAATACTTTGCAACCAAAACTTTGAAGTAAGATACTTTTGGTTTTCGGCCAGTCCATAACTCATAAGGTGTTTTATTAAGAAAGGGTCAAATTAAAATTCGATTTATAGTAGAACAGGAAGTACTTATAGCTTCAGCCCAAAAATGTTTAGCTACAGAATATTCACTCAACATGGTTCTAGTCATCTCTTGAAGAATACAATTTCTTCTTTCAACAACACCATTCTGTTGAGGAGTTCTTGGAGGTGAAAAGTTGTTAGTAATACCTTTTTTACTACAAAAAGTTTCAAAATCAGAATTTTGAAATTATCCTCCATGATCACTATGAATAGTTATCAAAGGAAGGTTTTTCTTGTTTTTAACTTGAGCTCTGAAAATTTTGAAATAAGAAAAAGCTTCAGATTTCTTTGTGAGAAAATAGACCCAAGTGAATCTAGTGTAGTCGTCAACTAAGAAAAACACATAGTATTTGCCTCCAATACTTTCAGTTTGTGTTGGACCAAATAATTTCATGTGCACTAATTGTAAGGCATTAAAAGTTGTAACTTTTCTTATAGGTTTAAATCTAGATTTATGTTTCTTTCCATATTGACAAGGATCACAAACTTTTGAAGAATCAAACCTAAGATCTGGTAGATCCTTAACAAGTTCTTTCTTAGAGAGTTTACTAAGATTCCTTAAGTTACAGTGTCCTAGTCTTCTATGTCAAAGCCAAGATTGATCTTCAATTGCACTTAGGCAAAGAAGATCTTGACTTCTAAGGTCTTCTAGGTTTAGTGTGTATACATTCTCTTGCTTATGGGCTGATAGAATAAACCCATCCTTGGAATTGTGTACTAAGAACTTGTCATTCCAAAAATTCACAAGGTATCCTTCATCACATAATTGACTTATGTTGATAAGGTTGTGCTTAAGACCTTTAACAAATAAAACATTCGAAATTAAAGATTTTCCAAGAAGAATAATGTTACCTATACCAAAAAATTCTCCTTGAGAGTTATCTCCAAAGGTTACTTTTCCACCTTTAGTCTTTAAAATCTTTTTGAAATAGTCTTTATTACCAGTCATGTGCCGGGAACATCCACTATCCATTCACCATATGTTGTTGGTACTTCCTTCATTAACCTGAAAAAGAAGAGTTAGGTTTTCAGAATCCAAACTTGCTTGGATCTGGAATTGTTAGATAATAAAATTTTGGGTATCCACATTTGTTTAGAAAAGTAATCTTTATAAAACCCAAGAGATTGAACATTATTTAAAGAACAGTTCTTCTTCCAATGCCCACCACTTTGACATTTAGTACAAAAAGGGGCTCTATGAGGAACAAAATAATTATTTCTAAAAATAAGTTTTTCATAAGAATAACATAATCCTTGATTATTACCATGAGATCGGATCTGAGAATACATCTTGTCAAAATTTTCCTTACCAGAAGTAAAATTTTCAAGAAGTTTCTTCAAAGAAAAAATTGCAGACCTTAGTCTTAGGACTAAATTCCTATCCTCTGGAATAATAGACTTAAAGTTAAGTTTATCCTCAAACATTTTTTTCAAAAAACAGATTTTTAAGATCTTTAGAAAGTTTATCCTTCTCAGAATTAGCTTCCTCAAGTTTCTTAGAAATATTTTCTAAAACATCATTTTTCTTATCAAGATCTTTGGTAAGATTCAAAATTTCTTTTATTAAAATAAATTCTCTAGAATTTTCCTTTTCAAGTTTCTTAGAAACTTTACAATTTCTTATCTCTAGCAACTTAGAAAACCTAGAAACTTCCTCATAAGAAGGAAAATCATTATCATTATCTGATGAAGAAGATTCTTCATCTGAAGAAAAATCTTTATCAGGAAAATTTTCACTCAAAGACATATTGGTTAAGGATTCAGCAGTTCGTACCTTAGCCATAAGACATTGATTTTGAAATGGAGTTCGGGCTATTAAACCAATATTATTTTGCTTAGAGGATTCATAATTTGAAGAATCGTCAGAAGAATCTCCACCACTGGAACTCCAAGTGTCATTGGCTTTTAGGACTTTCTTATGTTTTGATCTGTAGAACTTCTTCTTGTTTCTCTCAGAATTCATGTCCTTCTTGTCTCTTTTCTTAAGTAAGGGACAATCAGGTCTGATATGACCAGTTCTTCTACATTCATAGCATGTCACTTCTCCATCTTTCTTATCTTTTCTATATTTCTTATTGTATCTATATTGAAAGTTCTTCTATCCAAAAATCTTGTTCATCCTCCGAGCAAGATTGGCTAACTCATTTTCTGAAGTTTCACTTTCACTAGATTCAGATTGAACAATAACCTTCTTGGATTTAGATCTTGTAACTCTCTTAGGAGTCCTGGATTTCGTATGTTTTAAAGTAGTTGTAAAAGCAACACCTCCATTCTCATTCTTCTTCTTAATATTATCAGCATCTCTCTTCATTCTAGTTTCATGTTGAAGAAGGGTTCCAAATAGTTCATCAAGAGAAATTTGAGGAACTTTTCTATTATCATCTATAGCAGTTCTCTTGGATTCTCATTCGTTAGGCATGATGTCTACAATCTTGTCTACAAGGGCTTCATCATCTAAACTTTTCTCACCCATTGATTGCAAGTTGTTGAAAATAGTCATGAATCTTTGTTGTATCTTACATACGGGTTCTCCATAAGGAAAACAGAAACCATGATACTCAGCTCTGAGCATAACTCTTCTAGTTTCGATAACTTTGGAAGTTCCAAAGTGAGTTACTTCAAGCTTCTTTCAAATACTATTTGCAACTTCACATGATGAAATTTGGCTATATATATTTCTAGTCATAGAACAAAGCAAAGTATTACGTACCTTAAAGTTCAGCTGGTATTCCACCTTTTCCGGATTAGTAAAGGTTCTAAGTTCCTTATCAGAAATCTTATAATCTCCAGTTAACATAATGTAGTTGTCTACACCTATGTTTATCACAAAGGTCTCCATTTTGTCTCTCTAGTACTCATAGTCATTTCCATCAAAGATTGGTGGTCTAGTAGGATTGAGATTATCTAGAGATCCAACACGAATGTCTGCCATACTAAAAGGAATTTTTTTCCACAAAACTTGTTAGAAGTAAAAGTTTATAATCAAATAAGAAAAAGAAAACTTGAGCAAAAAAACTTATATGTGGATATAATAATTTCAGAGACCTCCTCTGATACCAATTGTAGGATCGAAATGATGAATGTATATACTCAATATACAAGAGGGGGGTGAATTGTATACTTTAAAAAATCCTTTGGAACCTTTAAGGTTTAGTTTAACAATGTTTAAACAAACATTCACAACACCTCTTAAAAAAACCTTTTCTCAAACAATACAATCTTAAGATAAAAACTTAAGAAAGATTTTCTTAGAAGAAAGATTCTACCTTAAAGCGTATAGAATCTGTAATATAGTCAGAGTAACGGAATTAGAAAGTATAAGAAAGTTATACTTTCTAACTTTAACAAAGTTAAGATTACAACGGAAATAAAACAACTTAAAATAAAAAACAAGTAACAACAAGATTCTTTTAACCCAAAGAGAAGGTTATCCAACAAACTTGGATAAATGTTCATTGATTTATATTTTCAAGAAAGTCTGTCTTACCCAAACCCAGGTAGGCCCTCAATCCGAAGATCGGTATTTGTCTTGATATCCCCACAAGCCCTCGATTTAGAAGGAAATCAGAACTTCTGTCTTCTAAACCCGGAAGCCCACGATCAGCACGATCGGAGTCTGCACGAAGCAAGTCTGAAAAATTTGTTCACACCCGAACAAGTTGTTCACGACATCCGCATGAAGCAATGAGAGTTGAAAGAGCCTCTCTCTCTAGAAATCACTTCACATCTTTTTCACATGCGTCAAGTTCATCCACTCTCCACATTCGTTCTTCTTCAAAGCTCGTTCAATTGGACTTGTATTTATAGGCAAAACTTCCCAACAGTCGGCTCTACTCCAACGGTCAAATTTTCCTTAAATTTCGGAGGGACCTGGACACATGTCAAACATTCAACAATTAGTTTGTAACAGATTGTACGACATCGTTTCAAGTAACAGAAACGATGTTAAGCTAAAGATATGTTTTATGTATAAGAAAACTTAGAATCTGATAATATTAGAATGATACATTTAAACAACTCTAACATTATCAAGAAATCAGATTCTTAAGAAAAACATTAGCAGGAAAACAGATTTATAAGTAAAAGTAAATCGGATTATGAAATCGGTATCTCATTTGTTCCGAAATCGGAATCATAAACTCGGAATGACTTCTGCAACGGATTCGGAATCATAAACTCGGAATGACTTCTGCACCGGATTCAGAATCAAAAACTCGGAATGACTTCTGCACCGGATTCAGAATCATAAAGACGATATCACTTATACACCAGATTTGAAATCATAAAGACAGTATCACTTATACATCGGATTCTGAATCATAAAGACAGTATCACTTATACACTGGATTTAGAATCATAAAGATGGTATCACTTATACACCGGATTCAGAATCATAAAGATGATATGAGAAATCGATAAATCTAACAGAATGGAAAATCATAATGATACATCTGTAAGTATAATAGAATGACAAATAGTAATGATATATCTATAAGTATAACGGAATGACAAACCGTAATGATATATCTGTAAGTATAACGGAATGACAATTTCATGTCTTAAGAAAAAAACAGAACTTAAGAAAAAGAACATAACTTAAGAAAAGGTGTTTGTGATTTTCAAAACATAATACTATAAGGAATGGAGAAGTCATAAGATAACCTTATTGACTCAACAGTCTTCCAAGTTCAGGACATCATAGCGTGGGGTTCGTTCCAAATATTTTGTTTCCACCCATGAAGTTTTGATGGAGTGTCTTCTGGTGGGTTTATTGGAAGGTGGTTGTGGATCCAACGTGTGGTATCAAAGCTCAATTTTGGAGTGATTCTTGTGGATTAGGCCCTGGTGAAGGTGTTTCAAAATCTCGATTCAATATAATCATTCCATATTTTTCCTTGTACAAGGACTATGGTTTGTAGTTCCTAACTTCTCATATTGTATTTACTGAAAGTAGTGAGAGTTCACAAGTTCCAGAGGGACGGTATGTGATGAGAGTACAATCCAGGTGGAGAAGTTCAACAGAACGGATTTTGGGTTCTAGAAGATGAAAACACAAGATTTCCTTCTACAAAAGGACCTTGATCTTTCATTAATTGGATACGAGCCGGAATCAATGCAAACAGAATAATGAGAGAGGATAGACAAGAAATCTCTTGGGTTGATGCAAATTTCACTTACTTAGAATGTGACATACAATATCTGGGAAATGAAGAAAGCATCAGAACTCGTGAAGACCCTTACTGATATATATGATAAGATGAAGATAATAAAAAATCTATTCTAGATACATATATTATTCAGCATAATAATTTCAAAAGGATGGTCTTTCGGTGATCATATAAATGATTTCAATTTCATTCAAAGTCATTTGAACTTAATGAAGGTGAACTTTGGAGACGTGATTAGGGTGGTTTTGTTTCTCTCTTCACTCACAGAGTCTTGGGATGCAATGGTGTCCGTAATGAGTGATTCTAGTGGAAAGTCAGACTTGAAGTTTACGGACGTTCAGGACCTGTTCTTAAACAAGGATAATCATCAGAAGAAGATTGGTCTTTCCCAAATCTACCCTATAGGTAGAAGCGGACGTTGTGGTGCAATTAGAGGTTGAATCCACAGGGACCGAAGAAGTAACCTTGAGACACTCAGATTTGTTAGGGATTTTGGCTATAAAGTGGCCAACTTTGGTTTTTTAGATGGTTTAAATGAACACGAAGAGATCTAAGCAAATTCAATTTATGAGAAAGGGTTGATCTTAAGTTATTATAAGGGATGGATTGGATGAAATTATTTTTAAAATTATTTCAACTTCATTAACTCGAGAAGGATTCATTTAATGAAATAAATATAAACTCGTCACTTATTGGTTTAACACCTTCACATTCATATGATAATCACCTATAAACTTGGAGGATCATTATCATGAGCACTCCTAGGTAAAGGATCTTATTAGCACATGAAAAGTATGGTGATAAAATTCAATAAGGAAGAGGAAGAGAGAAACTCAATAAATGAAGAAACTCAAATAAAAGAAATTATTAAACATTTATAGAGTGAGAAATAATATCCAATCTAGACCTTTTTCAATCCCTTGGATCAACCCATAAGAGGGTTAGCCCTCCATTAATGTTATGCTCTCAATGGAAGCAGTAAGTAGACTCATGAGGTCAGAATTGAAGAAGAAAAATAGTGAAATAATGATCACTCCACCATTGTGTGAAGAATTTCACAAGTGATGGTGTGAATAAGTTCACACCTTGAGGAAAAGGTATCAACGTGATATTATATGAGAACTTTTATTAAGAAACTAAAGTGAATTAGAACAACTTACATGTGAAAAAACAAACACGTGAATACAAAATGGCAGCATAACATTACAATTGAAATAAACTAAAGCATCCTCCAACTCCTTCACCACCACTACCTTAAATAGGAATTTACATGGGCTTCTGTCAATCCCCCGATATTCCAAGTCTTTCCACTTGATTATGGTAGGTCTAGGGTGGTGGAAAGTTTGTGGAATGTGGACTTTTCCACCCTTGGCCCGAAATAGGAGAAAATTTGCATGCCTCTGACAAATGTGTCCAAACGAGCTTCTATATGGCATAATTTGAGTGGTTCATAGAATAAGAAATTGAGTCCCCAGATGTTAACTAATATAAAGTAAAATTTAATCCCAATTTGATATTTTCTTTTCAATATATGATCGAAATGGTGGAATGTTTTTATGGGACATAGAATCTGACCCAAAATTTAATCTTCAACTTGGGCCTCTTGAAACTCCCTTAAAAATCAGAATTAGCACTTTTCAACATTGTATTAAATGTTCATCATGATGTTATCTATCTTTCGTTAAATTTTTATCTTCATTGGATCTATGAAATGGGTGCACCATGCAGATAATTGGACAGTGGTGAGTTTTCTTCACCCGGAATTTGTTGACACGAAGGCCCATTTTGGTGGGTCTTATAATGTGATTCTTCAAGTGATCCAGAAGAATAAAATATTCCCAATGGAATGGGAAATATGAAAATGAAATATGAAATTCAAATCAATATGATTGGGGTATTAAAAATATGTATCAAATTGTAGTTGGTAATAGTGCACTTTAAGCAAGAATTACAATCATGATGTGAAATAATGTTCAAATTGTAAAATGCACTAAAAATGGTGATAATGAATAATGGATTACATGAATAATATAATATATACAATAAATATTATCCTCTTTCAGTGGCTAATCAGAGATTCAGGTATCTTCTAGAAACACATACAACACAGAGGGAAGAGGATGCACTATTTTACGGAAAAGTCATCAGAAGGGAAAATGAAGGAGAAACTGAAGTGGGAGTTTCTCAGTGGATGGTGCTCCTCTGTGCTGGAATTGTGGGAGGAAAGTCCATCTCAAGAAATATTTCAATGAAAAAGGTATAAATATAGAAAATATGCCCCCGGTAGTGGATCTACGAATCCTACAATGGAAGATAGGAGTGGATTGCTTCTAAGTACCATTGGTACATTGAGGTCTTGGATGATGGACTCTAGAGATTCATTCAATACTGCATATGAGAGAGGAAGCATGAAGAACTATACCTATAGTGGGTATAGAAAAGCTCATCTTTCAAATGAAAACTCTCTCATGATAGTGGGGAAATGTGATGCTTTGATCCAGAAAAGGAATGAAAGAAAGATAGAGTTGAAGTACGTGCGGCATATTCCAGACTTATGGAAGAATCTTTTTTTGGGGCAACTCGATGAAGTGGGTTTCTATACAACATATGTAATCAGTGCGTGGAAGATTTCGCAGAGTTATGGTCATCATAAGATGAGTGAAGGAAGAGATGATCTACATCACGGGTTCATTGGAAGGTGCATTGCATGTCAGAGAGTTAAATTTTGTGAAGTTATGGCATGACTGCCTTGGCTATCTCAGTGAGAAGGGAATGAAAATCCTTGTTTCCAAAGGATTGATGGAGGCCAAAAGCATGGAGTATGAAATGTGTAAGGATTGAATCTTTGGAAAGTAGTGGAAGGTATATTTCTGAATGGAAGGGAAAACATCAAAGCATCAAAAATTAGAGTTGGTTAACACAAAAAATTATGGACCGAAACCAGTGCATTCTCACATAGGGCCACTCTTCTATGTGAAATTCATAGATAATTATACGTGTAAAGTGTGGGTGTATTTTATAAAGAAAAATTTTGAGGTTTTCAAGACTTTCACCAGATGAAGGGATATGGTGGATAAAGAGACTGGATGCAAGTTGAAGTCATTATGATCAGATAATAGTGGAGAGTATGAAAGTAAGGAGTTCCAAAGGTTTTGCTGGCAGAAAGGGATTTAGTTTGAGAAGACTGTGTTAAGGATGCCGAAACAAAATGGAGTTGCATAAATGATAAATAGTAATTTGGTGGAGAGGGAAAGAAGTATATGAATTCACACAAGGTTATCGAAGGTGTTTTGAGTAGAATTTGTGAATTGCATTGTATACTTAATCAACTGAAGTCCATCACCACCTATCATAAAGCTACTTCCAAAGATCTTTTGACCTGGAATGAATTTTGATTTCAACCAATTAAAAGTTTTAATAGATATTGCCTATGTTCATTTTGATGTAAAAGAATGATACAATCTAGAGGATAAGTCTCTGGAGTGTTAATTTTTTGGCTATTGCGATGAAGAGTTTGGTTTTTGACTCTAGGGTAATAGCTCAGAAAGTCATCAGAATTCAAAATGTGATTTTCAACGAAGCAATTCTATGGAAGGATCAAAACTATGCTAGAAATTCTAATAGAATTAAAGTATCATCAGAAGAAAAGGTTCATCTGGATAGACCACCATAAGATTTTGAAGTTTCAGTGAATTAAGTGAACATATCAGGTTCAAAAGCATCTAGTGGAGTTACAGCAAAATAGGGGTCAAATTTCAATGGTGTTGCCTAGTCCAGATGTACCAGAGAGCTCAAGGACTACTGAATCTCAAGCACTGGAAGTGTATAATCCATAAGTTATAGTACCGTAAGGAGCTCATCCATAGGTAAAGGTGTAGAGATCTACCGGAGAGAGATGCTCGATGAAAAGGTATGGCAATATTTCATTATTTACTTATAATGGATGATAGAGATCCAGGAGATCCTGGAGGGGCAAAGAGTTTGAAAGAATATGAACAATGGGAGTTTTCCATGAGGAATGAACTCGATTCCCTCCATGTGTCTATAACATGGGAGCTGATGGAGAGACACAGTGGGAAGAAGGTTCTTCAAAAGAAATGGTTTTATCGATTGAAGGAAGAGGCGAGAGGTAAATGGAGGTACAAGACCAAGCTAGTCATGAAGGGATTTCAACAAACGAAAGGTGTGGATTTCTCAAAGATCTTTTCATCAGTAGTTAAGGGCATGACTATTCAAATAGTGTTGAGTTTGGTTGCATCAGAATGATTTCATCTAGAACGTTTGGACATGAAGACAACATTTATTTATCGGAACTTAGATGAAGAAATTTTCATAGAGAATCCAGTTGGTTTCAAAGATCAACGGAACTAGGGACTTGTTTGTAAGCTCAAACATAGCTTTTATGGGCTAAATCAAGCACCAAGGTGTTGGAACAGAGAGTTTCATGACTTCATAGAGTAGTATAAGTTCATCTAGAGCAATGTTGACCATTTTTGTTGCCGAAAGGAGTTTGTTGATGGGAGTTTCATGGTCTCATTTCTCTAAATCAATGACATGATGATTATGGGTGGAGTGAAGGAAAGAATCGATTAATTGAAGGATGAGTTGTCTAGAAGTTTTGAGATGAAGGACCTTAGTCCGGTGAAGTGAATTTGGGGGATGAGGATCATGAGGAACCTAAGTTCTAGTACATTGTGCTTGAATCGAGAGGATTACATCTGACGGATATTAGAGTGATTCAGGATGTCATAGGCAAAGCTAGTGTCCACACCTATGGATAGAAATTTTATGATTAGTAAGGAGAAGTCACAACGAATGGATTCTAAGATCGAGTTCATGGAGAAAGTTCCATATGCATTAGCTATCATAAGTCTGATGTACGTTGGGGTGTGTACTCATTTAGACATTGTAAAAGTAGTGGGATTTGTTAGAAGATTTATGTTGAAATTTGTAAGGGTGTATTTAGGAGGTTGTGAAGTGGATTCTCCAGTATTTTAAGGGTTCTGGAATCTTGACACCTTTCTTCAAGATAGACGAGTCTTTATAGGGTTTTGCAGACTTATAGTTCGGTGTAGATTCAGACACATGGAAGAACGCCACCATTTATGTGATTATTTTTTGTGGGATGGTAGGGAATTGGGTGTTGAAGCTTTGGTAAGTGTTTTCACTCATAAAAATGGAAGCAAAGTATGTCACTTTGATGGAAGCAAGGAAGAAGATGGTGTGACTGAAAGGGTTTTTGGTGGATCTCGAAAGAGCACCGAAAGTTGGTGTTGGATTGGTGTTGCCCGATCCGGTTGGGCCGAATGCTTGTGGCCCGCAACTGTCGCAGGTCGAGCTCCGCGGTGAGCTCGTTGGGGGTTGCAGGGGGCAACGCGCCCCTGCTCCGGGGGTCGAAGGCCCCCGGCCCAATTTTTTCGGTACTATAGCAATGCTGACCATTGTAGCGGAGCTGACCGACCGACACCGACAGACACTGTAGCGGTGCAGACTTCAGGGTCAACTTCACTGTAGCACTTTTGACAAAGTGAGTCGCCGATCACTATTGCAACGCAGACTACTATTCGGAACAGTGGACCGTTTTCTTCATATGTAGCCCATTTCGGGCTAGGGTTTTACTACTGAAAAAACCCTCTGTAATTTGTGCTTCCAAATAGTGAATTTCTGCCTCTCCCGTGGACGTATGGATTTTTCCCGAACCACGTAAATCGTTGTGTCCTCTGCTTTCTTTCTTTTGTTTTTCCGTTTTCTGTCGTGCCTCCCGACGATTCCGCATCAGTTGGGACGTAATTTTATGACTCACAAAGTGTGATTCAATGGGCTAGAAATATGATGTTCCATTCTTTAACTAGGCACATTCAGTTGGGTGACTCATCACTATGGTTAAATAACCATGTAGCTAACTTAAAAATTTCACGGAGGAAGTATGTAAAATCCAGTGAAAGACTTAGTCGTAGTGGAACCTTCAAATGAATCTCAAGTGGGTGATTATTGGGAGTGTGAGCTTCAATTTCTAGTAGAGGAAATTAAGACCATCGTAAGAAGTAAAAAACTAGTGGACTTATTTTTGATTACTGAATGGGTGATGGAGTGAAAAAGATTGGAATTAGTTCACCGGATGTTCAGAAGGATGACTGCTAGAGGGTGCAGCGGGGCAGAACACTGAAGATTCATATCAATGATAGATACGCTTGATCACATATCTAATGATATCATCAAAGGGGAAATCATGTATTAGCGTATCTAGTTGAGGTGGTGGTGGTCTTTGACTATACAGAGGCTCATCTATAGAGATTGGTTGAGGTGGATGGTGACCCAAGAAGATCAGATGGCGGTGATAACCGAAGGCACTGGCTGAGCACTCCTATATAATGCAAGGTGTGATCATATTGATGTAACACTGTAAAAGTGAGTTTAGAGGTACAATTAACATTGTAATAATCTCTCTTGAGTAATAATAGAGCAGTATTCCCCTGTGGATTAGGGCGCAATCCTGAACCGTGTGATCCTTATTGTTATTGTGTCTTTGTTTTCTTCCGATCATTGCATATGTTAGTTCTTATCTATATAATCTAGTGGTTTTATGTTTCTATGTGGTTTCTTGGGTATGGTTTTCTTCCAAGACATGGGTGTCATAGTGTAGGGTTCATTATGGAGATTTTGTTTATGCATGTGAAGTTCCGATGGAGTGTCTTCCGATGGGTTTACGAGAAGGTGGTTGTATACCTAACATGCCTCAACAAAGAGCCCATCCAAGGAACATAATAATAAAGGCGAATCAAATAACATTTCATGGAGAAGACTGATATGTAAGAATATAAAATATGCTATGTAAGATAAGCAATTTTAATTGAGCGCATCAACAACATATCACAAATTTCCACCTTTATAATAAAAATGATTATGCGTGATGGTGTTCTTTCAAGCGGGTGATATTGTATGGGGACTACATTTTTTAAACCTAAGAAATTCCCAAAATTCAATAATGAAACGATTTTAGTCAAACTATCAGTTGAGTTTTCAAAAGTGTGTATCTTATTGATGCACACTATCTGAGTCTTAATAATTTCCCAAATAAAATTCAATCTAATATCAATATGATTTGATCTACCATAGAAAACATGGTTTTTAAATAAAGGCCATGTTGGACCCCATTTTAGTATAATGGGTATTTCTGAGTCCCACATCGGAATATCCCGTCTTGTAATAATTTTTACTCATCTATAAAAGAATATCTCCGTCTCACATTGAAGTAAGGGGAATTCGTCATCTACATGGTATCAGAGGGTACTTTCTAACTTGATCCCTCTTTTTTTTCTCTCATCTAGGGTTCTGAGAAATCCCCTGCGGATTCCCGGTTCTGTCGGGCCCCGCCTCTGCCCTAACCCTACTGGGTCCGGCGCTCCCTACGGCCTCTGTTCTTCCTCGGCGCGGCTCTCCTCGGCGCAGGCTCCTCCTCCCGACGACGAAGCTCTGCGACCCCCCGCGCGACGACCCTCCCTCCCAGCGACTGCGCTCCCTGTGCCCCTTTGTGAACCTCTGCCGCGACGAAGGCATGCGACCCCCCTGCCGGCTTTGCTCTACCCCGACGACGTCCTGCCCTTCCCGCCGGCTTCGCTCCACCCCGACGAAGGCACGCGGTCCCTCTTCCCGTCCCGCCCCAACGATGTCCCACCGGCTTCGCTCTGTCAGCACTATGGAAAGCTCGGCCACCTGGTTGACCGTTGTTGGGTCCTTCTTGGTCATCCCGCTCAGCACCCACGGCAGGGCCAGACTGCGGTCCAGGATGCATCCCTGTCTGCTGCTGCTCTTCCTTCATCTTTGGATCTCTCCATGGCTGAGATCTAGATGATTCATGATCATAGGACCACCTCTCTACCGGGCTCTTCATCAACATCTCTTACCCACTTGGGTGGTTTCACTGCATCTGTCAGTCATCGCTCCCCTGTCTAGATGCTTGACTTAGGTGCGTCCGACCATATTACCGGTGATGCAGGTATGCTCTCCAACTACAGTCCCTATATTGGTTCCTCAGTCATCACTGTCGCTGATGGTTCCACTATCCCCATTGTCGGCTTTGGTACATGCTCCTTGACCTCATCTCTTCACCTATCATCGGTGGCTCATGTACCACGCGGTCCTTTTAACATTCTCTCCATTAGTAAGATGACCAAGGATTTCAATTGTAATGCTATCTTGACATCGTCTATTGTTATGTTTCAGGAGTGGACGACGAACCGGGAACTTGGTAGAGACCAGCTTCGAGATGGGGTGTACATGTTTGATGGCCCGACATCCGTCACCTGCACGTCTGTCTCTGCTCGTGCCTTGGACCTCCATTCTTGATTGGGCCACCCCTCCACCTCCGCCCTTCATCAGCTTTATCCAGATATTAGTCAGCATTTATCTTTTCATTGTGAGTCTTGTACCTTTGTGAAACACCATCGCACTTCATATATTCCTCGAGTAGACACACGAGCTGCCAAACCCTTTGATTTGGTTCATTTTGATGTATGGGGTCCCTATGCCACCTCGAGTCAATCAGGGTATAAATACTATATCTCTTTCATTGATGATTTTTCCCGTATGACGTGGATGTACCTTATTCATGATCGGACAAAAGTATTTTTCACCTTTCAGACATTTTACCATGAGATCCAAACACAGTTTTTCATCTTTGTAAAATGTCTACGCTCCGACAATGGGTGAGAGTACTTGTCCACTCCCTTTCAGCAGTTTCTCCAGGCACACGACATCATCCATTAGACCTCCTGTCCTGATACCCCTCAACAGAATGGAGTGGCCGAGCAAAAACACCGGCATATTCTGAAAAATGTTTGTGCCCTCCTCTTTCACCGCAAGGTGCCTCTTCTCTTCTGGGGGGATGTCATTCTCACTGCTACTTACCTCCTCAATCACCTTCTTTCATCATTCAGAGGGAGACTCCTTTTCATACTATGTTCCCCTCTCTCCCTCTTCACTCACTTCCACTCCGAGTCTTCGGATGTCTCTGCTATGTCTGGGACACTCGCCCCAACCTCTCTAAACTTTCTCCCAAATCCCTCCGATGTATTTTTCTCGGATATTCCCGCACTCAGTGGAGATACCGGTGTTTTTCTCCAGACTTACGACGATATATCATCTCTGTCGATGTGTCGTTTGTTGAGAGCTCTCCTTTCACTTTGCACTCTCCTCATCCAGACACTACCATCGATGAGTGTCTTCCTCTCATCATTCACCCTCCTATGGTGTCTTCCCCTGCTAGTCATCGCTTTGGGACGGTCTACTCTCATCGCTCATCGACTGTACCCCTCGTCCAGACCGAGGACAACATCATTCCCACCTCATCTGATGCTCCTGTCACAACACCAGACGACATGCCTATTGCACTCCGGAAAGGTATTCGCTCTTGTCATACTACTCTTTTTACATCTTCATACAACATTTTGTCAGCACTGGAGATGACATCTATCCCCCGCACGGTTGGCGATGCCAAATCACACCCGGGGTGGATACAGGCTATACGGGATAAACTGCAGGCTCTAGATGACAACCATACATGGGATCTGGTCCCCCTCCCTGCAGGCAAACAGGCAGTCGGCTACAAATGGATCTATACGATCTGTCTCAATGTCGATGGCGCTCTTCATCGCCTCAAAGCCCGTCTTATGGCGAAGGGATTTGCTCAGACATATGGCATCGACTACTTTGAGACATTCTCTCTGGTTGCCAAGACGGCCTTTGTCTGTCTATCCATATCTCTGGCCGCTCATCATCACTGGCCGCTTCATCAGCTGGATATCAAGAATGTCTTTCTCCATGGCTTTCTTGACGAAGTCTACCTACAGCAGCCCACTGGATTTCGTGCCTTTGGAGTTGACTCCCATGTATGTCGCCCCCGTCGATCCCTCTATGGCCTCAAGCAGTCTCCTCGTGCTTGGTTTGGCCACTTCAGCACTGTCGGCACAGCCTTTGGCCTCTCTCGCAGTATAAAGGATCACACCGTCTTCTTCCGTACGACGTCAAGCGGTTGTATTTTGATGGTGGTATATGTTGATGATATCATCATCACAGGGAGCGACTCCACTGAAATCGCTCAACTCAAGGCGCACCTTCACCACCACTTCCACACCAAAGATCTTGGTCCTCTCACCTACTTCCTTGGCATCGAGGTCTTCCGTTCTGAGGACACTATCTCTCTCTGCCAACGAAAATATGCCCTTGATATCTTACATGATGCAGGGTTGAGTCAGGCGACTGCAGTGGACACTCCTCTTGAGCCTGGGGAACGCTCTCTCCATACCGACTCAGCACCCTTTCCTCACCCAGAGAGCTATCGTCGTCTGGTGGACAAACTCAACTACCTCAGCATGACACGACCAGACATTGCCTGCGCGGTTAGCAAAGTGAGTCAGTTCATGGAGCATCCAACCAGATATCAGTGGGATGTTGTCCTCCGCATTGCCAAATACATAAAGAAAGACTTTGCTCATGGCCTTCGGTACTCCCGTCATGCTCATTTGGATGTTGAGACCATCTGTGATGCGGACTATGCAGGTTGTCTTGCTACCTGCAAGTCTACTTCTGGATTTACAGTGTTCTTGGCTGGTAACCTCATCTCATGGCGCAGCAAGAAGCAAACTGCCGTCTTCAGATCTAGTACAGAGGCAGAATACCACGACATGGCAACGGTCACCACTGAGATCATCTGGCTTCGTCATCTCCTCCATGAGCTTGGTTTTCCAGCGCAGACATCTGCTCATATCTGGTGTGACAATCAGCCAGTCACGAAGATTGCATCGAATCTCATCTTCCATGAACGGACGAAGCATATCGAGGTGTACTGTCACTTTCTTCGCCACCATCTGGAGAAAAATCATATCAGTTTTGGCCATATTCCGACGGCGAATCAGCTTACCGACATCTTCACCAAATGCCTCTCAGGAGCTCGCCTAGACTCTCACTACCAAGCTGGGAATTCACCGCCTCCACGGCCAAGCTTGAGGGGGGGTATGAATAGCCTTGTTCGATGTCGTCTTTTTTCTTTGTGGGACTCTCAGTCCAAGCTGGGCATGTCCAGCTTGAGGGGGAGTGTTGGACCTCATTTTAGTATAATGGGTATTTTCGAGTCCCACATCAGAATATCTCACCTTGTAATTATTTTTACTCATCTATAAAAGAATATTTTCGTCTCACATTGAGGTAAGAGGAATTCACCATCTACAGGCCACATAGACTATCACATTACACATCATTAACTGATTTCATGTTGTATTTCCATGACATATGTCCACCATAGACAAGGAATACATATCCAGTAATTGATTTATGTGTGTCACCATTAACAACATAGTCAAAATCAATAAACCCAACAACATCATTAACATAACTGTTATTATTTCCAAAATAAATGCACGTATTAGAGGATGCAGATGCATACATGAGGATCTATTTCAATTCATGTTAGTGTAGTTTTTTAGGGATACTCATGGACCTGTTCAGAGTATAAATGACAAAGGCAATATCTGTTCTAGAACATACCACAACATATATAAGACTGGCAACAAGATTGGAATATGAAATCTTATTCATAAAGGATATATTAGATTCATGGTTAGGGAACTGGGTGAGGGACATTTTAAAATGTTGATCAAAAGGAATGCTTGCAATCTTAAGATTCTCAAACAAATACTGCTTTAATACTTTCCTAACGTAAGCACATTGTGACATATACAAGACTTTAGTCTCCCATTTTCTAATAATTTTCATTCCTAATGCATTTTTTTCACTACCTAGAACTTTCATTTCAAAATAAAAATTAAATTGGATCTTTAAACAATTAATCGGCCTTATGTTTTTACAAATAAGAATCATATCATCAATATATAAGAGCGGGTAAATAATTTCATGATTAACTAGCTTGAAATAAACACATGCATCATTCGTTATTTTATTAAAACCATTTTCAATCATAAAAGAGTGAAACCATTTATATCATTGTCTCTCTAACTATTTATATCCTTATAAATATTTTTATAAAAGAAAATCTGATTTGTTTTGAAATCTTTTGAAAAAATCCTCAAGAGGCTTCATGTAAATCTTTTCATCTAGCTTACCATGGAAAATTCTATTTTAACATCCAATTTCTCTTTATGGAAATCATAACGAACATCAAAACCAAGAAGAATCTGAAAATATGAATGTTTCACAATAGAGAAAAAATTACTATAGCCAATCCTTTCATATTGAAAGAACCATTCTACAACTAACCGAGCCTTGTACTTAATTTTTAATTCCTTGATATTATATGCCTTCTGGTTAAAAATCCATTTACAACCAATTACTTTAATATTTTCAAGTTTGGTTACAATGGTTTGGGTCTGGTTTTTAAGAAGGGAATTCATTTCATCTTTTATGGTTACAAGACACTTCTTAGATTCACTCAATTTCATAGCTTGCTTAAAGGATAATCGCTCATCATTGTTGATATCCTGAACAATATTAAACACATAAACAGCCACATCAACATGACTGAACTGAGTAGATGGTCAGATAGTCCTAACTCTATATCAAGTTAACCGATAATTCCTAAGGTTTTCATATCCCTATGTCTGACTTGGACTCACTTTATGCTTGTTGGGAAGAATCAGTGGAGACGGACTCAGGTTCAGACTAGTCTTGGGACTCCAGAGGAACCTCAACACCCATGGCTTGGGGTGTTCCAATGTTTTCAGGTACAACATGTTTAGACAAGGAAGACTCGTGGAACACCACATCATGAACAATAATGCACTTCTGGTAGCAGGTTTTATCTATCCAGAATTTATAACCCTTAACACCTTCATCATAACTAACAAAGATACACATGATAACCCTAGGTTCCAACGTATCATTCTTAGTGTGAGCATAAACTCTGCAACCAAATACTCTAAGGTGTCCTAGACTATGTAGACTTCTTATCTACATTTCTTTAGGTTTTTAAAAGGAACTAGTAGTAGAAATGAAGTGATTAATGAGGTAAACTGTCATAGTGGAATCTTCTACTTGGGAAAACCTGTGATTGAAAGCATGTTTCTCACTCTCTGCAGGATAATCATACTCATACGCTCAACTAAACTATTTTTTAGGGGGTTTTATGACAATTTGATGTCTAAGAACCCCTTCAGAGTTACAGAATTCAAAAATATCATTGGAAAAATAATCTAACCCATTATCATTCCATAGAGTCTTCAGTCTCCTACCTGAATGATTTTTAACACTGATTTTCCAAGTTTTAAAAGTCTCAAAAGTATCTGAATTATGTTTCAGTATATAAACCCAAACTTTCCATGAGTAATCATTAATCAGGGAAGTTTCTAGCTTTGTATTCAAACCTATTGAAATTATCATGTTAGAATTTTTCATACACACAATCCTCACAAAAAGGAAGATTGTTCAGGGTTATAGGAGTCAAAAGCCCCTATTTATTTAGTTCATTCAATTCCTTGACACTCACGCACCCAGACTACCTATGTCATAGCATAGTGTTATCAGACACTAGGACATTAGTGGCATTCAAGTGCTTTAAGTATGTTTTAAAATCTAACAAGTATAGCCCATTTATGAGAGTTCCTTCAACATAGTAAGGGATCCCATGGAAATTCTTAAGATACCAAAGTCTAACCAAAAGTTGGTAACCATCCTAATCAAGAACTCCAAGGGAAATAAGGTTTCTTTTTAACTCCAGTACCCACTTAGCCTCATTAAGAGTTTTCACTATCCTATCATGAAGTTCTAAAGATATAAAAAATATATTGTTAGGTTCACTAGGCTAGATACCCTGAGAGGGGGGTGAATCAGGGTATGACAAATTAAAACAACTGCCCTTTTGATCTTGTTTTGTTGTTAGACAAAACTCTCTTCCCTCTCTCCTTCCCGCTGTAGAGTATGAATGAATCTTAAAGCATGCATATGACACAGCAATTTTACTTGGTTCACCTGCACTGGGCTACGTCCAAGGAGCATACACCGGCGATGTGTCGATGTACCGAATCCACTAAAAGCGCATTGTTGTTTACAAAGTTTAGAACAGACTCATTGTCCCTCCTGGTTTGCAATCATTCACAATTTGAAAGTTCACTATTCTCTCAACTGAAATGTGCTCACTGCTTCTTCAGAAGATTCACTCACAGTTTATAGACTTGTAGGTCTCTTCATTCTCACTAATGAATGCATCATTCACTGTATGTAGATGCTCTATTGAAGTCCAATTTTCCTCCACCGATTAAAACCACTTTACCACAGTACTATTGGGTAACTCCAAATCTTTTGTGCAACCCTTACTGCGTCTAGCGCGCAACTTTATTGGCTTGCGCACAAGATTCCACTTTTGTCGTGAAACACCCCTTGCGTGCAATTTCAATCTTTCGCGCAACTTAAATCTTACGCGCAACTTTCTTAGCTTGCGCGCAACTTCCTTTGCTTAAAATTCTTACGCGATCAAAAGCTTGGATTCTCTCTAAGTGTTGAGCTCTCCCGAATGAGGGGGGTCACCTCTTATTTATAGGTGTCGCTGACCCTTGCGCGGAAGATTCAACTTTTGTCGTGCAAGTTCCTCTTCGAGCACGCAAACCTCAATTTGACTTCGCATTGGGCACGCAAGTTTCTTTTGCGCAGCCTCATCTTTCGCGCACAATTTCAAATCTTTCATGCGCAACATGCCTTTGCCATTTTTCAACATTCTGACCCTGAAACATGTCTTGCGCGCAAGTTTCCAAACCACCCTAGATCTTGCGCGCGACTTCTTTTGACAAACACTGAAAAACAACTTCACCTTAGATCTGTTCTTTTTGTACCGCCTCCAGATCGTTTATTCCTTTGTCATCGTTCTTTGTCAACATAGATTGTCAACAATATTTATGGAACACGACAAATCACCATGTAAACCCTCTTTGTCAACAATTTGGACATTATGGTTTGCTCTGTCAACAAACACAACATGGATGTCCGCTTTGTGAACAAACACAATCTCCTCAAAAATGATTCAATGGTCCCTTGAAGGATTTTTGCCCAACATATACCCATGATACAAAAACTCTTATTATTCCCTGAATACACATCACTAAACTCTACTTATTTTAATTTATTGATGCATTATCTCTTCAAACGCATATGGAAAGAGCACCCTGAATTGAGGGTCTAATTTTCAGAAATGGCATGAACACACATTAAGAAAATCATCGGTATCAAAGTCTTACTCCACCAACAAAGAATGATAACTATTTTCTTTGGAATTTTTTTCCTTTTTAGGATAATTTCTTTTAATGTTCCCAATTTGTTTACAATGATAACATTTAATCACTCTATTCTTGGACTTAGATCGACACAGCCTAGACTCATTGTTATCTCTCCATTTAGCCTTATGTTTATCTCTACCCTTAACATTAAATTCATCAGCCTCTATCTTGACAGGGCCTCTTTTCTAAAGTTATTTAGTAACAAAGAAGATTTAACCACTTAGTGTAAGAGTGTCCCCGATGAGGAGCCTTCCATGGGGCTCCTATCAAAAAAAATTGAACCCAAGTTTAAAACAGTGATAGTGGGACTCAGGTTATCTTTGGAGAGGGGCATGTTATGGGTGAGTTCTTCCTTTGTGATGTGGGTTTGGTGTGTGCTAAAAGAAGTAATGAATAGATTTATTAGGGGAGGCAATTGGCTTGGTTTTGAAATTAGTTTTTTAAAGATGTTTTTCTAACCTCATATAATCCCCTCACTCTCTTGTTGAATCGCTATTCAAATTGATTCCCATAATATCTATTAAATCAAATGATATCTCATTAACCACCATCACCTGGTTTTTTCAACTTGAATAGAGAAATACAATAATCATTGCATCTCCTAATCTTTCCTAGACTAGTGATTGGATATCTCTAATCACTCTTAGATTAACCAACTCCTCACAATTGCAAGCAGTGAAGTAAACCTAAGTGGCTCATGTGTCCAAATCTAGGAATGAGGGAAGTATTTAAAAACAAAGATCAACAAAAACCTCCAAATGATTAAGTAGTTAAACACTTCCATAGAAATGATCAGAAGAAATTTTACATGGACAAGCAGAATTCATTAACTAAGAATGGGGGGACTCTCCTTGGCTCAACCACTAATGATCTAGTGTGACATTACTGGAGACATTACAAAAAAATTAATGAAAAGAATAGTAGTAGAAGTTCCCAGCTTAATCGGTCAATCAGCGGTCGTCCCCTTTTTTCAATGATCAGTCCCTTTCTTATAAAATTCATCTAGGATTCCTCATGTGGTTCAGTATCTTCATCTCCCACATGAGTAGAATGACCTATTCTTCTTCATCCCTCGACCCCAGTACCTTCATAATCTTCTTGAAGTCAGTTCCCAGCTCCCTCTTCTTTGATTGTTGTCACGTGTATAGGTCAAGGGTCCATATTCTTCAGTTGAGAACACTCTCAGAGATTCCCTTTGATTTGGTACACTTCCCATGACCTTCACCTTCTTTGTCAACTGGATGGATGATGCATGGAACTCTAGATTTCTCTTGCCCAATTTGATAGATATAAGAAATGAAATTTTATTTGAAGTCAATACTTGTTTGTTTTGGGAAAATTGATTGCCCTTATGTATCAATTCAGGCTGAGGGGATGCCTTTATGTCTCTCTAGAATGCACATATTACCCATACATATCTCCCAGATACCTTGACACAACACTTGTTTTCATGGAGAAGAAAATTTACACAGATCGCACAGAAAAGTCCCTAAGTCATATGATCACAGAAAACTCACATCGTATGACTTTGAAGACATAAGATCGCACTACCCCAAAGTCATATAATGAAGTTGTACGCTCAAAAATTTGAATTCATACAATGGGAATGTCATATGATCGGGCTGGTGAAGTCTTACTATCTAGATTTAAAGTCATACAAAATGGATGAATTCATACAAAAACCGCTTTGAGGTCATACACTCACCGGAAGGAAGTTATACGCTCATGCATTTTCCATTTTCCAATCAATTCCAAAGTCAGATGAAGTCCAAGGCAAGTCATACGGTTTGTCCCTTTTTCATTTTCTATCTTTAGACCTATAACTCATAAAAATACAAACATTCAAGAGACTCAAATAGAAATCAAAATGAATTGAGAAATGAAAATAAAAAATTAAAAGCCTTTAAACAATTTAACTACAATTCCAAATCAATGTATGTATTCCAAAATAAATCCAAAAAAATAATAAACTAAAACTCAAGTAAGAATTCATTTAGAAAATTAAATCTAGATTCACAAAAGTAACAAAAATCAAATAATTGTCAGGGTTTTAAGTCAATAGTGAGGTTAATTTCCAATGGAAATCAGTTCAAGAATTTCAAAATTATCGACTCTCATCGCTCCCCCGTACATACACTATTGCACTCCTAGAAAATACAATGAATTCCATTTATTTAAAATGAAACTTTGTCCTACCTGGACATAAATACACAATCCAAGGAAGAAGAAAATTACAGATTCATTCATTATTGAAATTATCATGTCTCCTTTATGAATTTAACTCACCACCCTCACTTCAATTCAAGAATAAGTCCTAGTTTCAGGTTTGTAAATAGAATAGATCTTAGTGAAACAAGGATTTCAACAAGTAGCGCTTTCCTAAATATCTCCCCCATAAGCTTCCCTGTCCAAAGTTCCTTTTCACACTTCCTTGATACTTCCTAAATGGAATTCAAATATATCATCTGCCCCCAACTTCATTCAAGTTCAGAATTCCCCAAATCTTCTGATCCCATTTGTCGATTAGCACTTATTGAATTTTTCTCAGCTATGTTTGTGCACAGCACTTATTGGTTGAGTGTAGATAAACCCGGAACTAAACCATCATAAGACAACAAGCATCTTTCAGGACTAATTGTAATAGTCAAGGCGTAGAATCAATGCATGGTCAATCGAATCTCAGGTCGCTTTAAGTTTATTAATCCAGTTTCCTCGTGCTACTATTTTTATTCCGTTGTGTACTTTTCCATTGACAGCCCTTTTACCAATTCTAGAGAAAAAACATTTATGAAAACGGTGGTAAAATTCACTCATCAATCATCTAGTTTCAACAATTTTTTAACCAATGAAATACCTTCAGGCTGGTATGTTACTTCATTCTAGGTAAGACAACATTGGAGCTCGAGTTTTCCTATCTAAAAATACTCCAAAAATATAAAAACATAAGCAAACAGCATACAGGATTTTAAAAATAGATTCTGAAAACATATTTTTGATCACTTTGATTCATTTTATTTCAGGAAAAAAGAACTTACCAGGGATGAGTTTGGTCTCCTCCATTGGTTCCTTCCAAAAGTCTACATGAAAATGTTACATCTATGGTGTGTTCACCTTGAATAGTTTTTGTGATTTATCTCCTTTGATTTCAACTGCACTAAATGGAAATGTAATAGTCGCTATAAAAGGTCCAGACTAATTGGAACAAAGTTTACCAGGTATGAGCTTCATTCGATAGGAAAGTAGTATCACTTTGTCTTCAACTTGAAGGTCGCTTTTCTAAATAAGTCTATCATGGACAGATCTGGCCTTCTCCTTATACAACAGGGAGTTCACATAAGGATCCCTTCTCGGCTCCTCTATTTCCATCATTTGAAGTTTCCTTTGTTATCTAGCCTTTCCAAACTCCAGGTTCACTCTCTTCATATCCCAATGGGCTTTGTGCTACAGCTCAACATGTAGGTGACAATTCTTTCCATAAGAAATTCTGTAAGGAGACATACCTAGGGCCATTTTAAAAGCAGTCATGTATGCCCACAGTGCATCTTCCAGCATTTTTACTCTAGTCTTTCCATTTGGGATTCACTGTTCTTTCCAAAATCTTTTTGATCTCTCTATTTCACACCGCGGCCTTCCCATTTTTCTGTGGGTGGTAGGTGTAGAAGGTGAAAATAAGAGAGACCCGAACCCCCAAGGTGTTTCTCCTAAGGAGCCCTTGGGGTGTATTTATAATAAATAATAAAGACCACACCGGACCTCAAGTCCGATGTGGGATGCAGACTCCAACACTCCCCCTCAAGCTAGGTGTACCTAGCTTGGACACATGATGAAAAGAAAACAATAAAAACAGACGCTAACACTCCCCCTCAAGCTGGACATGCCCAGCTTGATGATAAAACAAGACGACAGAAAGCAGAATTATAGAAAAAGTTGTCAGGCTGCTGCTCCCCCTCACGATCGAAGCTCGCCCTCAGGATGATGGATGATGGTGCGGGCGCAGCAGATGACCACTCAGATCGGCTGGGTGACGGAGCGCCAGGAATGCCGCACTAGTGGGGCCGGACGATGAAACGCCGGGATTTCCAAACTAGCACCGGGAAAACCGCACTTGCGGGGCCGGCGACGGGAGGCGGGGATTCCGCAGAATTGTTGCGGGACTGGCGGCGCCAACAGGCCCAAATCCGAGGTGGTCGAGCTGCTGCGCCAGCGAAAGGACGTTCCGGCGGAGAGAGATGCGGGTGCCGGGAGGTGCCGGGAGATGCCGGCGAGGCGGGGATGCCGCAGGAGGAGGCCGGTGAGGGTGCAGGAGGCCGGGAGACGGCGCTGGAAGTTGGAGGAGGCCACCTGCGTGGAGCGGCCAGCACGGGTGGAGGCCGGTTGCTGGCCGGAACAGTCCGGATTTGCCCGGATTTTCCCGGAACAGTCCGGATATCGCCGGAACTGGCCGGAAATCTCTGGATCAGGCCGGAGCCGGCCGGAGTAGCCTGGATCTGGCCGGAAATCACCGGATCCGGCCGGATTCGGCCGGAGCTGTCCGGATCTGGCCGCCGGAGAGCAGCAGGCGAGGTCGCCGGGAGGGGAGCGGGACGGGAGAGGCCGCCGGAGAGGGGTCGCCGTACTGGAGGGAGATCCGCCGGGAGCCGCGGGAGGAGGGCTGCCGGAGGAAGACTCGGCGCGGGATAAAGCGGGAGGCGCCGGGAGAAGGGGCCGCATCGGGAGAAAGGGGAACGGGAGGGAGGCGGAGCCGGGAAGCCGCGCTGCGGGAGGTCGAAGTAGCGCCACCGGGGAAGGGCGCTGGGCGGGGTGTCGCGCCTGAGGGAGGCCCGCCGGGAGGTGGAGCCACACCGGGAGGGAGAGGCGGGCGCCGGCGTCGGGATGCCGCAGCAGGAGGCAAGGCCGTCGCGCAGGGAGCCGTCGCGGAAGGGAGCCGCTGCGGAAGGCGGGCCGTCGCGCAGGGTGGGAGAGCCGCGGGGACGGAGCGCTCCTCTCCTCTCCGGCCTGCACCCTCCCGGAGGTCGTCCCTCCCGCTACGCCTCCACCTCCCGACACCCGCGGCTCCCGGCCCTCCCGTCGCACCGCCCTCCATCACCCGCGCGCCCCGCCGGCGGCCTCCCGCTGCTCCCGGCGCCTCCCGGTTGCTCCAGCGGCCCTCCTCTGCGCGCTCCCTCCCGGCGGCCTCCCGCTGCTCCCAGCGCCTCCCGCGCCTCCCTCTGCTCCCGCGGCCTCTCGCGGCTCTCGGCTCCCGGCGGCATCTCCCGGCTCCCGGCTCCCGGCTCGCCCCGCCGTCCCGGCGCACCTCCTCCCGACGTCGCGCCCTCGCGCCCAGCCCTCAGCGCCGGCTCCTCCCTGCGCCCTTCCTCCCCGACGGCGCTCCCTCCCCGCGGCTCCCCGCGGCTCCCGACGCCATCACCCGCGCCCCCCCCCCCCCCGTCCCGGCACCACCTCCCTCGACGCTCCCTCCCGGCCAGCCCCGCCTCGCCCCGCCGGCACGCCCTCGGCCCGACGCCCGCTCTTCCCGGCGGCCACCCCTCCTCCCGGAAGGCCCTCTCTCCCGGCGCGCCTCACTTCCTGGCGGCCTCCTGCGCGTCGCCCTTGGTCGCGCGGCCCTCTGCGCGCGACGCCTCTCCCTCCCGGTGATCTCCCTTGCCCCGCGCGACGCCTCTGCGCGGCTGCCCTCCCTCCCGGCGGCTCTCCCTGGTTCTCCAGCCGCCGGCGCCTCCTCCTGCGGAGCGCTCCCTCCAGGCGACTCTCCCTCCCCGGCGGCTCCATCCCAGCCGGCTCCATGCGCCGGCAGCCTCCCTTCTCCAGCCAGCCTCCAGCACCGACCTCCACCCATGCCGGCGGCTTTGCCCTTCCCGGCAGCCCTCCCTCCTGTGCCCGGCGGCTCTGCCCTTCCCGGCAGCCCTCCTTCCTGTGCCCGGCGGCCTTGCCCTTCCCGGCGGCCCTCCCTCCTGTGCCCGGCGGCCCTGCCCTTCCCGGCGGCGCTCCCCAGCCCGTCTACCAGCAGCTACCCTGCGGCCTTCCTGCGCCGTCGGCCCAGCTCCCTGTGTTAATGGCGGGCGAGTCCGCCCGCGGCCCTCCGGCCTCACCTCTGGACGCCAGTATTCCGGCCGGGCCGCACCCTCCCTTCCATTGTCGGCCTTCCCGGGCACCTATGCACCCAGCCGAGCGGCTCTCCCATCCTCCATCATCAGCTCTACCGCGCAGCGGTCCTCCTTCATCCAGTACCCGTTACAGGACAACACTCTCGCCGGAGGAGCTTGCTTTGGTAACATCTTATCGCGCGACTGCGCCACCATCTTCTTCTCTAGCCCCACTTGCTCAGACTAGCAACTCCACCGCCTGTGTTTCTCATTGCCAGACAACGTGGATGTTTGACTCCGGTGCGTCAGACCATCTCACAGGGGACTCTGGTATGTTCACTACCTATCATCCGTACACCGGTGCCTCTACCATTACTGTTGCTAATAGCTCAACAATCCCTATTACCGGATATGGCACATGTTCCTTGACCCCGTCTCTTCCCCTGACGTCGGTCGCTCATGTTCCTCAAAGTCCCTTTAATCTTATCTCTATCAGCAAACTCACCACCGAATTGAATTGTGTTGCTATTTTTAGCTCCTCTGGTGTTGTTTTTCAGGAGCGGAAGACGAATCGGGAAATTGGTCGAGGTTATCTTCGGGATGGGGTTTACCTGTTTGATACCCCATCATCCCTTGCTTGCTCATCCACCACAGCCCGAGCCCTTGACCTCCATTACCGCCTTGACCATCCACCGCCTTCCACCCTCCATAAACTTTGCCCCCAATTCGGTTCTCACCTCTCCTTCCATTGTGAATCCTGCAAGTTTGTCAAACATCATCGGACGACGTATGCTCCTCGCCCGGAACCACGTGCAGCGACTCCTTTCGCTCTTGTTCATTCCGATGTATGGGGTCCTTGCCGGGTTCCTAGCCAGTCCGGGTACCGTTATTATATCACCTTTATTGATGATTACTCCCGCATGACCTGGCTTTAGCTTCTTCGAGATCGAACGGAGGTTCTCTCAACCTTTCAGACATTTTTTCAGGAAATCCAGACACAGTTTTCCCTCCCTGTGAAATGTCTCCGATCTGACAATGGGCGAGAATACTTATCCACTCATTTTCAGCAGTTTATGAGGGCCCACGGCATCATCCATCAGACCTCCTGTCCTGATACCCCTCAGCAAAATGGGGTGGCCGAGCGGAAACACCGACATATCTTGGAGACCGCTCGTGCCCTCCTCTTCCACCACCAGGTCCCTCTTCTTTTCTGGGGGGATGTCATCCTCACTGCTACTTATCTTCTCAATCGTCTTCCCTCCTCCATCCTTCAGGGGGAGACTCCTTTTCATACCCTATTTCCCTCTCTCCCTCCTCACTCTCTTCCACTCCGTATCTTCGGATGTCTCTGTTATGTCCGGGACACTCGCCCAACTCTCTCCAAACTATCACCCAAATCCCTTCGCTGTATTTTTTTTGGGTATTCCCGCACTCAGCGCGGGTACCGATGCTTCTCTCCAGACCTCCGCCGGTATATCACCTCTGCCGACGTTTCATTTGTCAAGAGCTCTCCTTTCACTCTCCCCTCTCCTTCTCCTGACACTACCATCGATGACTGCCTTCCGCTCATGGTTCACCCGCCTCTGGTGTCTCCTCCGACCGGTCATCTCTTTGGACAGACCTACTCTCGTCGTCCTTCCACTGTCCCTCCCGTCCCGGCCGAGGAAACCATTGTTCCCGCTTCGCCTGATGTTCCTGACACACCTCCCGAGGATGTGCCGATTGCGCTCCGGAAAGGTACTCGCTCGTGTCAGAATACTCCTCTCTTTGTATCTTCTTACAGGGTCTTGTCCGCTCTGGAGACCGTGTCGCTTCCTCGAACGGTCGGTGAGGCCAAATCTCACCCCGGGTGGCTAGCCGCAATGAGAGATGAATTGCAGACTCTGGATGTCAACCATACTTGGGATCTTGTTCCCCTTCCGGCAAACAAACAGGCGGTCGGCTGTAAATGGATCTTCATGATCCGTCTCAATCCTGATGGCTCTCTCTGCCGCCTCAAAGCCCGGCTTGTCGCCAAGGGATTTGCTCAGACATATGGCGTCGACTACTTTGAGACCTTCTCCTCAGTCGCCAAGATGGCCTCGGTCCGCCTCTTCATCTCTCTGGCTGCTCATCATCACTGGCCCCTTCATCAACTCGACGTTAAGAATGTTTTTCTCCATGGCTTTCTTGACAAGGAGGTCTACCTACAGCAGCCCCCTGGTTTCTCTGCCTCTGGTGCCGCCTCCCATGTCTGCCGTCTCCGTCGCTCCCTCTACGGCCTCAAACAGTCTCCTCGCGCCTGGTTTGGCCGCTTCAGCACTGTCGTCACCGCCTTTGGCCTCTCTCGGAGTATGAAAGATCACACCGTCTTCTTCCGTACGACGGCACACGGTTGTATCTTGCTTGTCGTTTATGTTGATGACATCATCATCACAGGGAGCGACTCCAGAGGCATCGCCAGCCTCAAGACGCATCTTCACCATCACTTTCACACCAAGGATCTTGGACCCCTCACGTACTTTCTTGGCATCGAGGTCTCCCGAACTGCGGACACTATCTCTCTCTGCCAGCGCAAGTATGCTCTTGATCTATTGCAGGATGCCGGGTTGAGCACCGCCACCTCAGTTGACACTCCCCTTGACCCTGGGGAACGCTCCCTTCATTCCGACTCGGATCTCTTTCCTCATCCTGAGAGCTATCGGCGCTTGGTCGGTAAACTCAACTACCTCACCATGACGCGTCCCGACATTGCTTGTGCCGTTGGCAAAGTCAGCCAGTTCATGGAGCATCTCACCTGCTCTCAGTGGGATGCTGTCCTCCGTATTGCCAAGTACATCAAGAAAGACCCTGCACGCGGCCTTCGGTACTCACATCATGCTCACATGGATGTTGAGGCTTTTTGTGATGCGGACTATGCCAGTTGCCTCGCTACCCGCAAGTCTACTTCGGGATTCGCCGTATTCTTCGCCGGTAATCTCATCTCTTGGCGCAGCAAGAAGCAGACTGTGGTCTCCCGTTCTAGTGCCGAGGCAGAGTATCGAGCCATGGCCACTGTCACTACTGAGATCCTCTGGCTTCGTCATCTTCTCCAGGAGCTCGGTTTCCCGGCATCGACTCCTGCTCATATCTGGTGTGATAATCAGGCCGCTACGAAGATTGCCTCGAATCCCGTCTTTCATGAACGGACGAAGCATATCGAGGTGGATTGTCACTTTCTCCGCTACCATCTGGAGCAGCACCATATCGGTTTCGGCCATATCCCGACGGCCGATCAGCTTGCCGATCTCTTCACCAAAGGTCTTCCCGGAGCTCGTCTTGAGTCTCTCACTTCCAGGCTGGGTATTCACAGCCTCCCTGGCCCAGCTTGAGGGGGAGTTTGAGATTTTCTTGTCATTCTTTTTGTGTGGGACTCTATCCAATCTGGGCATGTCCAGCTTGAGGGGGGGTGTTGGAACCCATTTAAGTGTAAATGGGTGAGTCCCACATTGGACTTACCCGTCTTGTATATTGGTTTCCTAATCTATAAAAGAATATCCTCACCTCACATTGAGGTAAGGGGAATTCACCCACTACAGTAGGCAATAGAGATCTTATGGTACACTTCATTTCTCTTCATGAGGGCTTACATGTTTTTGTTACAAAAGTGTGTTCCTTGATTACTGGTTATTGCTCGAGGCACTCTAAACCTACAAAAAATGTTTGATCTTAGAAACTCAATCACAAATTTTGCATCATTAGTTTGGGTTTCTTTTGCTTCAATCTATTTGGAAACATAGTTTACTACTAATAGGATATAGGAAAATCCAAAAGATACTGGAAATAGACCCATGAAATCTAATCCTCATACATCAAATATTTCAAAAAAAATAAAGGTTGTTGGGGAATTTTCTATATTTTAGAAATTCTGCCAATAAATTAACAGTTTTTACATGCTTTGAAAAATTCACGTGAGTCTTTAAAATTTCGTGGCTAAAACAAACCAGCTTTTAAAACTTTTCTGACCATTTAAAGTCCAAAATAGCCTCCATATTCAAGTGTATTACAAAATGAAAGCAAAAAAATTAACCTCCTCCTTAGGGATACATAACCTAATTACTCATTTATTACATGTCTTCCATGAATAAGGATCCTCCTAGACATAAAACTTTGAATCAGATTTCAGTTTAAGAGTTTGGTGCTTAGTAAGGAAGGAGGGTACCCTTGATGTGGCCAGAAAATTCACCAAGTCAACATACCGAGGCACTTGGGTGACTCTGTACACCTACTCACCATAGAAGGATTCATTCAAGGTTGTCTCGGTTGGTGTTTCATCCTCGATAGTGTCAGGTAACCTACTCATGTGGTTTGCAACAAGATTTGCATGTCCCTTCTTGTCCTTGATCTCCAAATTGAATTCATGTAACAACAGTATCCATCTCACTAACATCATCTTTTCTTCATATTTCTTGATCAAAGTGTTGTATGATAAAAAAATGGTTACTTTATTTATTTCTTAACAAATATGGCCAAAATTTCTCTAATGAAAAAACAATTGACAAAACTCTTTCTATGTTGTTGTATTGTTGATTTGGGTTATGCATGAGCTCTATGAAGTGTAAACAATCAAATGTGAGTGTCCATCAATCTTTTGGGACAACACAGCTCCTACGGATTTATTTGAGGCATCACGCAACATCTCAAAGGTCAGTTCCCAGGATGGTGGATAGATCGCAAGTGTTGTAGTGAGTCTCTCCTTAAGCTTATTAAAGGTTATCCTACATGAATCATCAAACACAAAATCAATTTCTTTTTTTAGCAGTTTAGTCCAGGGTAGAGAAACTTTGCTAACATATTTAATAAACCTCTTATAAAATATAGCATTCCCTAAAAATGATCGAATATGTCTCACGGTGGTGGGGTAAGGTAGTGTGGAAATAATGTCAACCTTGGTCTTATCTACTTCAATTACATCCTAAGAAATTATGTGACCCAAAAAAATGGATTTTTCCACCATGAAATGACATTTTTCAATGTTTAAAAACAAGTTTTTCTCAATGCATTTCTTTAAAAAAATCCATATTTTTAAGGTAGGTTTCAAATCTTGTACCATAAACAGTAAAATCATCAAGAAATACCTCAAAGAATCTCACAATAAAGTCTGAAAAGATACTTACCATGCAGCGTTGAAAATTACATGGGGGCATTGCATAACCCAAAGGGCATCCTTCAGTAAGCACATGTACTAAAGAGACATGTGAATGTTGTTTTATCCTAAACTTATGGAGATATGGGAACCTGAAAATACCTAAAAAATCCATCAACAAAGTAGTAATAACCTTTCTCATCTAGTCTTTCTATCATCTGGTCAACAAAAGGGATTGGGAAATGGTCATTTTGGGTCACATGATTCAATCTCCTATAGTCAATGCAAACCCTCCAACTATTTTGAATCCTGAGGGACACTAATTCATTATTCTCATTTTTCACAATGGTGAATCACTTTTTATTGGGTACAATCTAAATAGGACTCACCCATTAGGATTCCGAGATGGGAAATATAATTCCAAATTCTAAAAGCCACTCCACTTCTTTTTTACAACTTCCATAAGGGTTGGGTTTAGCTTCTTTAGGGTTGTCTTGCAGGTTTAGACTCGCTCTCCGGGAGAATTCAGTGCACGCGGGTTGTGGGACTAATTCCCGGAATGTCTCCTAATGACCCGTTTATTTCCCTAGTATTTTGTTTTAGAATTTACAGCAGATGGTATTCTTGATTGGGCTCTAAATTGTTCGAAATTATGATTGGAAGGTTCTCATTTTCCTTTATGAAAGCATATTTTAAGTTCGAGGGAGATGGATTTAGTTTCAATTCAAGGGGTGTTCAAAAAAAGGTTTTAACTCAGTATTTTCCACGTTTGCAACCTGCACATGTAAGGCAGAAGTGTTAGTAGAATATTAGAGTAAATCATCAAAATATTTTTCATCCAATTTATCAAACTATTCAGCACATGGAACTGTTCCCAGATTTAACTCATTTTCAAAAATAGAATCATCAAAAAATCAAAATATTTTGGGGCTTCTCCTAAACAAATTATCTCATTAAACATTTCAATCACTTCCTTAGAACAAGAAGGAATTTCAAAATGGTTTAGTGTAAAAACAGATTGCTCATCATGAGGGTATTTCATTGAATCTAGAATACTAAAGTTCAATGTTTCTTCCCCCAAAATTCATTGAATGTGTTCCTTCATTAACATTTATTATGGTTTTTGAAGTTTTAAGAAATGACCTACCAAAGATAATGGGAGAATAAGCTTTACCACTTCCTCCATGTTCAGAATATAAAAGCTAGCAGGGAACAACAATACTTTCACTTTTACAAGAACATCCTCCAAGACTCTCATTGGGTGGGAAGTAGTTCGATTAGCAAGCTGAACAACCACCCTAGTTGGCTTGAGATCTCCTATCAATAAGGAAGAGTAAAGCGAGTAAGACATAACATTTATTGATGCTCCCAAATCACACAATACATTAGTAAAGGTAAGCTCTCCTATAGCGAATAGATAGTGAAAGTATCTAGGTCATGACATTTCCTAGGTAATTATGGGGTTACTGTTGAATTGGTGTAGCCTGATCCGGTTGGGCCGAATGCTTGTGGCCCGCAATTGTCGCGGGTCGAGCTCTGCGGTGAGCTTGTTGGGGGTTGTAGGGGGCAACGCGCCCCTGCTCCGGGGGCCGAAGGCCCCCGGCCCAATTTTGTTCGGCACTGTAGCATCTCTGACCATTGTAGCAGAGCTGACCGACCGACACCGACAGACACTGTAGCAGTGCGGACTTTGGAGTCAATAGCATTGTAACACTTTTGACAAAAGTGGTCGTCGTTCACTGTAGCAACGCGGACTTACTTTTCGGAATAGTGATCGTCTTCTTCATTTTATAGCCCATTTTCGGGCTAGGGTTACTACTGGAAACCCTCTGTAATTTTGTGCTCCCAAAATAGTGAAATTCTGCATCTCCCGTGGACGTAGGGATTATTCCCGAACCACGTAAATCGCTGTGTTCTCATTGTTTTCTTTATTCTGCATTTCCTTTCGTTTTCTTGTTTCTGTCATTGTGACTCCCGACGATTTCGCAACAATTACAAGGCCAGAGATATTTCTATTTAAACTTTTCATGTCCTTGTAATTTCCTTTTCTTGGTACACATCCCCTTGAGAAATCTTGTATGCCTTGAGATTTGGTGGATGGCCTCTAATAAAGGGATGATAATCTCCACCTTTTTAAATTCCTCCAAGACCTCTTATTGCAATTCTTCGACATCAGTTTTCTTGGATGGCTTAATTTTTACAAGTTAGGTAGGTTAGGGATTATGTAGGTTTTCCATCTTGTCTTTTCTATTTTCCTTCTTCACTGATGGTGTCTCCAAAGGGACTTCCTCTTAAGGTTCCTTCTCAGGGGTATATTCTTCATGTTCCTCGGTCGATCCACTTCCATCTCCATCTTCCAATGGTGGTTTTTCATTGTTTCTCACTTCATTGTCACTTCTAAAGAGATAAAACTAACATTTCCTTCGGGGTTAGGAATTGATTAGTTAGAGAGTTTATCTGAGCCATGGTTTACCAAGTTATTGAGGGTGGAAATAATCTTTCTGAACTGTCCTTTTAGCTCCTTCAGTTCTGACATGTGAGTGTTGAGGGTAGATTGTTGGTTGGTTTGAGACTCAATAAGCTATTTCAGAAGGTCCTTCATAGAGGGTTCTTGAGCTTTTCCTCGTTGGTAGCTTGTAGAATTCTAAGAACTACTTCATTGGAAGGGTGGTGGCTGGAAAGATGGTTAAAGAGTCTGCTGGAAAAGTGGTCTTGAGGGCTGCAGGTTTCCAGCTCCAAACTGATTGGTAGGGCTGCAGGTTTCCAGCTCCAAACTGATTGGTAGGGTACTCCTTGAATCCCTGATTGTTGATTGATTTTTTTGGTACTGACTTTGGTACACAACTTCACAATTTCCAGTTCCTTAAACTTGAGGACAGCCATCTGTGTGGTGTTCCTGGGAGTGGAAAAGATGGAACACTTTTGGGGGTGTGGTAGGTGATACTTCCTGGACTTTGTTCAATGTGGAGTGGAAAAGATGGAACACTTTTGGGGGTGTGGTAGGTGATACTTCCTGGACTTTGTTCAATGTTAACTATCTCACAAGAGAGGTTAGTTATTCCAGTTTAGTTTCAAGCAAAGGAGAGTTAGAACTCTTTACCTCATAAACTCCTCTAGTTGTGGTTTTTGTGCCAAATTTTGGGAAATTTTATTTATCAATTATCTAACTTCATGTGGTGACTTGTCGATCAATGCTCCTCTAGATGAACCACAATAGGTTCTGATCATTGTCCATTAATCCATGGTAAAAGAATACCAGGAAATGATGGTCTTCAAAAGGCTAATGTGGGCGGGATGATGTCAAACGCTTGAATCTCTCCCAAAACTCATAGAGAGTTTCTCCACTTGTTTGTTTAATTCCATAGATTTCCTTTTGCGGTTGGGTACTCCTTGAAGCAGGGAAAAACTTATATAGAAATACCCTATAGAGTTCATCCCAGGTGTTGACTTCTCCAGATTGAAGACTAAAGTCATTCCTTGGATAACCCTTAGGGAAAATGAAAAAACCTTCCAGCTGATCCGAGTTTCTGAGATTCCTCTAGATTTGAAATAACTGCAAACACTACCAAATTCTCGCAAGTGTCGGTTAGGATCCTCTCTTGTCAAACCATGAAACTTAGGCATGAGGTGGATCATTCCAGTTTTTAATTCAAAATCAAATTGATTATTTAGTTGGAGGAAATTATTATTATTGAAATTAGGAGCATACAATCCTCTTAAAATTCTATTCAACTGTGCTAAATTATCTTTCATATTTTTACTACCTACAGCAATTCTAATAGAAGAAGACACTGATGAGGATGTGGAATTTGTCAATGGAACTGTGACAAACTCTTTTTCCTCTTATTAAATGATCCTTAGTGTCCTAAGTCTTTACAACACAGTGCTTTCAACCTTTGGATCAAAGTTAATGAGGTGACCCAAACTAGATTTAGTCATGTATCAAAATCATTTCAAATGAAATAAAACAAAAACACAACAGTGACCTGCCTCCCTGACAATGACGGTGAGTTGATGAAGAGCCTGCCACGGAGCTCCTCTCAAAACAATTTTGAACCCAAGTTTAATGAGGTGATAGTTGGACTCAGGATGTCTCTAGAGAGGGGGTGTTATGTGTGTGTTCTTCCTTTGTGATGTGGGTTTGATGTGTGATAAATTAAGTGATGAACAGATTTTTTGGGGAAGGCAATTGGGTTGGTTTTGAAATCAGTTTTTTAAAGATAGCGGTCTAACCTCAAATAATTCACTCAATCTCTTATTGAATCATTATTCAAATTGATTCCCCTAATCTCTCTCTAATCAAATGAGATCTCACCTGGTTTTTTCCGCTTGAATAGGGGAATACAATAATCATTGTATCCCCTAATCTTGTCTAGCCAAGTAATCATATATCCCTAATCACTCTCAGATCAAACCAATTCTCATCACCGCAGGCAGTGAAGTAAATCTAAGTGGCTTAAGTGAAAATCTGAGAATGAGAGAAGTGCTTAAAAACAAAGATCAACATAAACCGCTGACTGATTGAGCAGGTAAAAAAATTCAGAGAAATGAGCAGAAGAAATTTTACATGAACGAGCAGACTTCATTAACATAGAATGGGGAGACTCATTGGTTCAACCACTAATGTTGTAATATGTCATCACTAGAGATGTTACACCAAAATGAAAGAAAATAAAAGTGGCAGTGTGACACCCCTAGTGTCAATTTTGTGTGGAGGTATTTGTTGGACGGTTTTTTCTCTCAAGTTAGAGATGTTTTGGGCTGAAAGGGAGAAAATTTGGGGACTTTTTGCAGGTCTCATGGTTAAGGGGCGCTGTTAAATTAACCATGCAGCCTAAGTGTGCAGCCTCCTCCAGTGGTGATATGCATGTTTACCGCACATTTTGTTTAACTATGCGGGTAAACCATGTGACCCACTCGAAGAGGGGAATTTTTGGACTTTCTCCTTTTTAATCGGGGTTTCTCCCCTTAGATTCCCCCATTCAAACCCCATGACTTAGATGCCTTTCCCAACCCTCCTTTGCTCCTCCAAGCTCCTCCAAAGTGTTTTTCAAGGAGTCTTCTTTGTGATTCTTCACCTAGTTCAAGAAGTATGGGTCTTCCTTCTTCTTTCTCTATTGTTTTCTTCCATTTTCCACTTCTCCCCTAACCCTAGTGGCCATGCTTGGCCAATTTTCATACCTAGGGTTGTTCTAAAATGTGGGGCTTTGGTTCCTAGGTGTTTTGAGCCCTCCTTTGAGTTCCTTTTCAGTGGATTTTGTCGAAGGCGACATGTTTCCACCACTTGAGGTAGATGTTTCCAATTCATTACCTTTCATTTAAGAGTTCCACGGGTGTTTGGTGTTCTAAATTCATTTTTTAAACTAGATAATTATGATATAGGTTATCTACCTACGTTTGTCTTATGAAAGTTTTATATAACCTCTCTTAGTTCCCATGTGGCATATTGGTTGTAATTTCATGTTTAAGTAGGTATTTGATGTAAAATGGTAGTTTATGCATTCTAAATGTTTGATAAAATGCCAAAGATGGTTTTCATTGAGAAACACTTGTTCATTGGGTTTTAAGCCAAATTTGGGTTTTCAAAGTGGATTCCCCTTTGGTGTTTAAAGGGTTTCCATTGTTTTAAAGGGCCGTGTTGTTTTATAAAGTGAAATGGAGTTTCCCTTGGGTGTTTGATTGTAATTGTTGATAATGGTGATTTTCTTTGGAATTGTGTTTGGAAACTAATTTGTTTTAAAAATGGATTTCAAAATATATATGCTACATGAGATAAGATAAAGGCCTAGTTGGCACCTTGTGATGTGATGATTGGTTGATTGTTGCCTATGCCCTTGTTGATCCCCCTTGCTTTGTTGATGATGTTATGTTATCCATGTGATGGATGTGTTATAATGTGATTCATGGTGTGTTATGGATTGGGTCTCATTCTAAGGGACATATGTAAGGTGGGAATGAAATGTTTGTGGTGTTAGCCCTAGGGGCTGTATTATTATCACGTGATGACACTTTTTTATTCATGGCCCACCTCCGTTAGTTATTCCATGAGGAGACCAAGGTTACTAAGTGGGAAATAGTGGGGCGCGGCTTGGCTAGTTGCGATTTAGCACTGGCTAGTCCCCCCTAGTTGTACGTAACACCTAGCTAGTGGTATTGACACTGATGAGACTGGTTACAGTAATTCAGTTGATGGATGTGTGACCGTTAACCTGCTGACAATAAGTCCACCTTGCGTATCTTATGTTGTCCTGTTAGTCCTGCGATGTTGCCTCATGCTGTGTATCATATGTTATGTCTACCGCTACTTATTGGCATGTGCGTTGCTTGATGCTTGGATGGACTTGCTTTGTTGTATTTGTTCTCTTGTGATTTTGTATTGATGTTGTTTAGTGTTGTTCCATCCATTTATTGTCATTATTTGTGACTCTCACTCTCTTTATGGCTATGTTTTATTATAGTTACTCTTGTTTCCTTGCTTACCTTGGTGTCGGGTGTGTATAAGCTTCTAAAGGAAAAAAGGGGGAAATGGTTTTCAAGCGGCGTTTTTGGATGAAAAGGCTTTTGAAATGTTTTAAAACCATGTGTGGGTTTTGATTTCAAAAGTGTGATGATTAGGGGAAAGGGGTTTATTTGGAAATGGATTTGGCTTTGGTAAATAAATCTATTTATGGCATGTTTTGTAAATAGTGAGCTTCGAGAATGTGCATGTTTTATGATTTGTTTACCCTCATATCAGGTAAAGGAACATAAAAAACCCATGTGTATGCTTTATTTTCAAACTAACGGTCTTGGTTTCTTTTATCAAAGGAATAAATTGGACTCATGGTGGTATCATATTGGCTTCAGCTTACACCCTACATACTCACATTGGTGGGTATGAGTCTTCGTGTCTTGTGCAGGTTGGTCGACCCTTCGATTCATGAAACCAGTTGGCTCAAGTTTGGTTTTCGGGCTCTTTGGTCTCTCATTCTTTCCTTTTTGACTTTATTGTAGTTTTGTATCTCTGTTTGGTTGTTTACTTATCTGGTTGTCTTTTAGGGAATGTATCTTTGTCTCTTTATCGTTATTCCTTGTTTGGTTGTTTGAATGAAGCTTCTTGGGTCATAAAGTTTTTCCAAACAAGTTTTAAAATCAATTTTTTTTTGATTTAGTATTTAAGATTGTTTAAAAAACCAAGTTTTGGGTGAGTTGGGGGCGTTTTTATGAAAGGTTTGTACCTCAATGTAAGTGATTTGAGCAAAGGAAAGTGCTTTTGGGGTTGTGTTGGTTTTAAAATGTTTGGGGTGTGTGGTATGAAATGTTTCCAACTATTTTGGGGTGAAATTTTGAGATGCAGTTATAACCTTGTTTGCATAACTTATTTGCTTGCTTTGAGATGTTAACTTATCTGGATCTTTGAGGTGGTTTTGAAATTTCATTTTCTTTGGATTGTTTGTGGTCATTCTCTTTGTGTTGAATTTCAATGTGGTCTGATTGAGCATTTTTTATTTTTTGTGATCTTCTAGAATGAGTCCCCCAGAAAAGAACCGGTCAGTCAAGAAAGGAATGTGTCGGGTAGTTGTCCTAGTGATCCAGAAGTTGTCTCTGACTCTTCCCAAACTCATGATGGAGTGGCAGTGCCAGGTTCTTCTCAACTCGTGGACCATGCGTGAGAGTTTTTGAATTGATACCCTCCAGTCTTCTATGATGATCGAGGACCCCATGAGGCAATTGAGTGGTTAGCCAGGGTTGAAGATATTTTTGACTTGCTACACACTCCTGAAGCCTTTAGAGTGAGGTGCATCGTTCCTTTGTTTGAAGGATTTGGTCTAGAATGGTGGATTCTCGTTATGCACGCCCAGTCGTTCGAGGCTCTCTCTTGGGGATATCTCGGGTAGTTGTCCTAGTGATCCAGGAGTTGTCTTCCTTGCCTCTTGACTCTTCCCAAACTCATGATGGAGTGGCGGTGTCAGGTTCTTCTCAGCTCGTGGACCATGCATGAGAGTTTTTGAACTGATACCCTCCAGTCTTCTATGATGATCGAGGACCCCATGAGGCAATTGAGTGGTTAGTCAGGGTTGAAGATATTTTCGACTTGCTACACACTCCTAAAGCCTTTAGGGTGAGGTGCATCGTTCCTTTGTTTGAAGGATTTGGTCTAGAATGGTGGATTCTTGTTATGCACGCCCAGTTGTTCGAGGCTCTCTCTTGGGGATATTTCAAGGCCGCTTTTGTTCAACGATTCCATCATGAAGAAGTGAGAGTCGAGAAGGCGATAGAGTTTCTGGGTATCCTTCAAGGTGATCAGACAATGAAGAATTATGTTGAACATTTCGCTGCCTTGGTACCCTTCTTTCCAAGGTTGGTTGTGGAAGACTCGAAGAAGGCGTGGTTCTTTGCTAGGGGCCTTCGTCCAAATCTTCGTTCAATCTGGTAAAGACGATATGGGAAATGAGATGAGAAAGTAGAAAGGTGATAAGAGTGGGAAACCGTCTTCTCAACCTACCGTCTCCATTTCATTAAAGCGAGATTTGGTTGTGTGTTATCAGTGTAGAAGGTTCGAGCATGTTCGATCTTCCTGTCCTTCATCCCCAAAGGCATGTCATTTGTGTGGTCATCCTAGTCACATTCAGAGATTTTGTGAGCTGGTCGGGCACCTGAAGAAGAAGTCTCGGACCTAGCCTTGATCTGGTCAGTGTTATGCGTTGTCGCTTCCGTGGGAGAGTTGGAAGTTGAGCGTTGTTTGGAAGCATCCTCTTTTGTAATTCTGTCTTTTTGTTTGGGACGTGTCCCATTTCTTTTGTGTATTCGGTTCCTTTATGTAATGGATTAAAGGGTTTTTCCCCTGTTCTCATTTCTTTTAAGATGTCCATGCCTCGTTCATTCTTGATGTTTGTGGTCGTTTATGCACGGTGTGGACCATGTGTTGAGATTCGTTTGATGGATGACATGGGGATACTCTGGGTGCAGGATAAGGCATCGGAGATAGGCTCTTGGTTATCGGGTAGACCGTGAAAGATACCGAGCTGAGATCTTATTTCGAAATTACCGTGGGTGGGTATTCAACACATTTGGCACCGAGTTACACATGGTGTGGATCATGTGTTTGAGTCGTGTCATTCTTTGTTGAGGCGTGTGCATGTGGGCATGTTTCTCTTGTCTCTTGGAGTGATTTTTTTTTGTGATCCAGTCTGGTGACCTCTGGTTGTTCTTTAGGATGTGCTCTCTTATGTTTTTTTGAGCTTTTGGTGTGGTTGTGAAACTAGATCACTTTGGTGATGATTTTATTTTTGGGTGTGCCTATTTCTTGTTTCACCATTTTAGAGAAGTTCTAAATGGTGGGGAGACATATGCCCGATCTCCCTGTGTTTCCCCGTTCTCTTGTGGGGTGGTCCTTTGGGATGCCTTTGGTTACAATGTGTTGTCATTGGCTTTGGTGACCTCGAAGAATTCTAGAGGTGGTGCTTCTCTTCGATGAGTTCCTAACCTTTCAGTAGTGGGTTTCCTCAAGAAATAGGTTGTGCTTATCTCGTGTCTTTGGATTTGAGGCTCGTGAAGTTGGTTAGTAGTTGGAACCTCATTAGAGAAATAGCAGTTTTGGCATTCCCGTTTGACTTAAGTTGTCATGGACTTTATGGGAGCATAAAGTGGCATGGTGGGGAGTCTGCGACACCTCTAGTATCACTTTTGCGTGGGGGTATTTGTTGGATGGTTTTTCCCCTCAAGTTAAGGCGTTTTGGGACAGTAATGCAAAACGGGCCCGTGGCCCGTGGGTTTCGCGTATATAGGGTGCATGCGAGGCGGGACGAGCCTAAAAATTTTGACCGTTAAGAGCGCGGGTCATTACAGGTTGAGCCCGCGTGGGTGTGTGCTAAGACAAGTTGAGCCTACGCGGGTGCGGGCTTACCCGCGGGCCTAATTTAAAAAAAAAATATAATTTTTACAATATATGCTTCTTTAACATTTTAGATTTTTTTTATAAAAAACAGGATTAAACCATGACATATGATTTCTCAAAGTAATGGTCATACTAATTCGCCATTCATTCACATGTGAATTTTAAATAGGTCTATATTTATTGTTTTAATATGATATTATAATATTTATATAGTAATTATTAACCATATTCACAAGGTGTCATCCCACCTCTCAAAAAATGGAACTCATCTCCCTTGCCCAAGGTTTCAATTCTAAAAGAGTTATTATAATCATAATATTTTTTGGGTCGATTTATCATTATTATTATTTAATTTTATTTTGTTATTAAGGAAATAGGCAAGGACCTCATGGGAACCCTAATTGCCTCATCTGAAACTGGTTGTTACCTGGAGAGTCATTGTTCATTCACAAGTTCAGTCGTTCGGATCACCATACAACCAACACCATAATTTATTGCCCCTCACCGATCACTTATTTACATTGTATCGCAACAGTTCGCCACCACATCGGCATCGCCGCATGCCACCATTAACCCATCGAAAAATGTTTCATTGCATCTCTTAAAACTCCAACTATGGTCGATCCATACTTCTCCCCATAACTACTATTAAGAATGAGAGAAAAATACAGTATTTAAATGATTAAAAATAGTATATTTTCTTAAAAATGTGAGCAAACCTGCGGGCTACTCACGAGCTTATGCGAGGCGAGGCGGACTTGAAATTTTTTGTTCACGTTATATGTGGGTTTTTGTCGTTGGCAGTTGTAAACCACCCTTTTTTTATATATGTGGGTTTTGGCCGAAAAAACCTGTGCAGGCTCAAACCCACATGGGCATGGCCCGCCCTGCCTCGGCCCGCCTATTTCGCGTTACTATTTTGGGTTGAAAGGGAGAAAATTTGAGGACTTTTTTCAGGTAGCACGGTCAAGGCGCGTTGTTAAATTAACCATGCAGCCTAAGTGTGTTACCTCCTCCAGTGGTGATATGCACGGTTACCACAGGGTTTATTTAACCGTGCGGGTAAACCGTGTGACCCACTCAAAGAGGGGTATTATTGTCCTTTCTCCTCCTTTTTAATTTGGGTTTCTCCCCTTAGCTTCACCCATTCGAACCCCGCAACATGGACGCCTTTCCCAACCCTCATTTGCTCCTCTAAGCTCCTCGAAAGTGTTTTTCAAGGTGGCTTCTTGGTGATTCTTCACCTGATTCAAGAGGTATGGGTCTTCCTTCTTCTTCCTCTTGTTTTCTTCCATTTTCCACTTCTCACCTAACCTAATGGCCATGCTTGGCCGATTTGCATACCTAGGGTTGTTCTAAAATTTGGGGTTTTGATTCCTAGGGGTCGTGATCCCTCCTTTGAGTTCATTCCTGGTGGATTTCGTCGAAGGCGACATGGTTCCACCACTTAAGGTGGGTGTTTCCAATTCATTGCCTTTCATTTAACAGTTCCAAGGGTTCTTGGTGTTCTAAATTCTTTTTTAAAACTACATAATTATGATATAGGTTATCTAGGTTTGACTAAGTTTTCTGTAACCCCTCTCTTGGTTTCCATGTGCCATATTGGTTGGAATTTCATGTTTAAGTAGGTCTTTAATGTAAAATGGTAGTTTATGCATTCTGTATGTTTGATAAAATGCCAAAGATGGTTTTCATTGAGAAAAACACTTGTTCGTTGGGTTTTAAGCCAAATTTGGGTTTTCAAAGTGGGTTCCCTTTTGGTGTTTAAAGGGTTTCCATTATTTTAAAGGGTGGTGTTGTTTTATAAAGTGAAATGTAGTTTACCTTGGGTGTTTTGTTGTAATTGTTGATAATGTTGATTTTCTTCGAAATTGTATTTGGATTCCAAATTGTTTTAAAAAGGGATTTCCAAATATATATGCTACATGAGACAAGATAAAGGCCCAGTTGGCACTTTATGATGTGAAGATTGGTTGATTGTTGGTTGTGCCCTTGTTGAGCTCCCTTGCTTTGTTGATGATGTTATGTTACCCATGTGATGGACGTGTTATGATGTGATTCATGGTGTGTTATGGATTGGGGCTCATTCTAAGGGACGTATATAAGGTGGGAAGGACGTGTTTGTGGTGTTATCCCTAGGGGCTTTGTTATTGTCATGTGGTGACACTTGTTTATTGATAGGGTACGAGAGCAGTCAAGGGACTGGGTTGTTCACACTAGGAGAAATAAGGGTAAAACGGTCAATGTACAAAATAATGCTTAGTTTGTGTTTTTAAAAGAAAGGGGCAGTTGCGGGTACGGGGACGGGACGGATTGTTTCTTTCTTTTTGAGTCGGCTCACAGCTTGGGAAAGGAGCGGGCGGGGAAGCTCCAGTGTACTACGAAGGGACCCTGAGGAGTCCTCCGTGGCTAACCGAAGTTACTCCTGGTGATTTCCTTCCTTGATTTGCTTCTTTTTTGTTGAATAAAGTTGGATTGTCATTCCTTGTCTAGAAATTCTGTCAAACATTTCGGTTAAAAACCTAGACGAACCTATCATTTGGTCCGACCTGCCGCTTCCATTCTTCTTTCTCACATGGCTACTCGGCATCAAGATCGTGTTGACGGTGTTGAGCAGCACGTCAGCCGTACTGAGGACCAACTAGCTGAGTTACTTTAGACGCTTAACACTCTTTATGTTAGTCAACAGAAACTGACGGAAGAACCCAAGGAGTTTCGGGGATATGTGTCTGGTGTGCTGCGACGCATGAAACAGGAGCCACGGCACCAGTCGTTACCTGTTTTGGATGCTCCGGATGCTTCGGATGGCGGTTCTGGGGGTAGTGTCGTGCATGGAGATACACGAATATCGCCACCTAGTGATGTTTCACCTTCTGTTGTTCGTCGGATTGAATTACCACTGTTTGATGGCACTGATCCTCAAGGCTGGATAATTCGAGCTGACCACTATTTCCGCCTCTGTCAGATTCAGGATTCTGTGAAAATGTCTCTCGTTCAGCTTAGTATGGAGGGAATAGCAATCCATTGGTTCACGATTTTAGTCGAGGTACGTCCGACTATTTCTTGGCATGATTTTAAACTGGAATTATTAGAACGTTTTGGTGGCTTGGATGTTTTGAATCCTTATGAAGAGTTAGCTGCTCTTCAACAGCATGGTTCGGTGTCTGACTATATTGAGCATTTTGAGTATTTGGCTTCTATGGTTCCTCGTCAATCGGAAAAACAGTATGTCGGTTATTTTTTGCATGGTTTGCGTGACGATATCCGCAATTGGGTAAGGATGCATAATCCGGTTACCCGCTTAGAGGCAATTCGTTTGGCTAGACATGTTGAGTTGGCAGTTACACGTGGTGTGGGCCTTTCTTTTCGAACTGGTACTTCTTGAGTTTCTACTGGATTGAGGGATAGAGAGTTTTCTCAATCTTTATCTCGCTCGTTGCCTCAACCTTCTTTGAGTATAAATAATCGTCCGGTTCGACGTGCTGATACTCTTGACACCAATATTCGTTCTGTTGTACCTTTGTCAACAGGGTTGGGTGGTCGTGGTGTTCGACATCTTACAACCCAAGAGTGGGAGGAGCGCCGTAAGAAAGGTCTGTGTTTTCGGTGTGGTTTACCTTATAATCCTTTGCATAAATGTTCTGATCCTAAGCTTAGAATTTTGCTTTTGGGTGAGGATGATGATGGCACCTCTTTCACCGATAATTTGATTTTAAGTGAGGCTTTACCCTCTTCGGCTCCTCTTGAATCTGATTTTGCTGAGTGTTCTGCCCTTGAATTGCACAGTTTGGATTTTTTTCAGCCTGTTCCTCATCGTCTGTGTCATGATAATTCGGTGCTGAAAATGGAGGGTTTTATCGGCGACTTAGCAGTATTGTTTCTTATTGAGTGGGGCTACTCATAACTTCATTTCCCCTGCGTTGGTTAATTCAATTGGGTTGCCAGTGCATCAGTCGGTTGCAATTCAGGTTAAACTTGGTGATGGTCATACTGTTTATTCTCAGGGAGTTTGTCGCCATTTTCAGATCACTTTGAGTACTTATTCCAGCTTTATAGATGCTTGTATTTTGGAATTGGGGGGCCTGGATCTCATTCTGGGAGTATCTTGGTTGCGCACTTTAGGAGATGTTCTGATAAATTGGTCTGTGCTGGCTATACGGTTTTGGTTAGATGACAGAGAGTTTTTTCTTCAAGGGATCTCTTCAAAAGAACGGATATCTTCTCCCTTAGTGGGCTGGATGAAACAACCGCCTGTTTCACGTTCTTTTCAGCAGTTATTGGGTGGTAAACGCAGTGAAACTGCTGTGTCTTTATCTTTTCAACAGCAGTCTTGTTTGCAGGAATTGTTGAATGTTTGGCAGCATGTTTTTGTTCTTCCAGCGGCTTTACCTCCAGTCCGGCAACATTCTCATCATATTCGTTTGCAGCTAGGCCAAGGTCCTGTTTTTGTACGCCCTTATAGGTATCCTTATTTTCAGAAAAATGAGATTGAGCGACAAGTGGGTGAACTGCTTCAGTCTAAAGTCACTCGCCCCAGTTTTAGTGCTTATTCGAGCCCAGTACTTTTAGTTAAGAAAAAGGATGGTAGTTGGCGTATGTGTGTGGACTATCGGTCTCTTAATCGAGTTCCAGTACCAGATAAGTTTCCAATTCCTGTTGTTGAGGAATTGCTTGATGAGGTTGGTGGTGCTGTTTTTTTTTTCTAAGTTGGACTTAAAATCTGGTTATCATCAAATTCGGATGGCATCAGCTGATGTTGAGAAAACAGCCTTTCGTACTCATAGTGGTCATTATGAGTATTTGGTTATGCCTTTTGGGCTTACCAATGCTCCTACTTTTCAGGCCGCCATGAATGGTTTATTTCGCCCTTTACTTCGCAAGTTTGTTTTGATATTCTTTGATGATATTTTGGTTTATAGCCATGATTGGGCATCTCATCTTGAACATTTAAAGGCTGTTTTGCAGTTACTTTCTGATAATATTTTTTTTTCCAATCATAAAAAGTGTATTTTCGGTCAGCAAGAGGTTGAGTATCTCGGACATAAAGTTTCTCATGTAGGGGTTTCAGTTGATCCTATTAAGGTTCAAGCAGTTTTGAATTGGCCATGTCCTCTAACAGTGAAGGGGGTTCGTGGTTTTTTAGGCCTCACGGGTTATTACCGGAAATTTGTTCGAGGTTATGGTTTAATTGCTCAACCCCTTACTACTTTGACGTGTAAAGGGGGGTTTTCTTGGACAGCAGAATGTCAGCGTGCTTTTGACTGCTTGAAGAAGCTTGTTACGGAGGCACCGGTATTGGCCTTACCTGATTTTTCTACGGAGTTTGAAATTGAATTTAATGCTTCGGGTCGAGGAGTTGGTGCGGTTTTAATGCAATCCCGATTCCCATAGCTTATTTTAGCAAGGCATTGGCACCAAAGACTTTAATGAAATCGACCTATGAAAAGGAGGTTATGGCTTTGGTAATGGCTATCCAACATTGGAGGCCTTATTTGTTGGGGAGACCATTCATCGTTTTTTCAGACCACAGAAGTTTGAAATACCTTTTACAACAGCGTGTTGTTTCTCCTGACCAGCAGAACTGGATTGCAAAGCTGTTGGGGTATCGTTTTGACGTTAAATTTAAGCCTGGGCGTGAGAATACTGCTGCTGATTCTTTGTCACGCCGTGAGGATTATTTTTCCCTTCATCAACTCCAGTCTTATCCTGTTTGGGATGATATGCATGGTCTTTCTTCTGCAATTCATTCTGATCCTTTTTTACATAATGTTGTCCAGTGTTTGTCCACTGGCCGACCAACACATTCTGGTTATTCTCTTTCTCATGGAATTTTGTTATATCACGGTCGTTTGGTGTTGCCGGCAGCCTCTCCTTTAATTCCCAAATTGCTAGAGGAGTATCACACGTCTCCCCAGGGTGGCCATACTGGTTTTTACCATACTTATCGACGCTTAGAAGCAAATTTATATTGGATTGGGATGAAGCGGCAGGTGCTGGAATTTGTACAGCAGTGTGCTGTTTGTCAACGTTCAAAGTATTCCACTCTTTCTCCTGCTGGTCTTTTACAGCCTTTGGAGATTCCTTCGGTTATTTGGTCAGATATTTCTATGGATTTTATTTCTGGTTTACCGAAGTCACGGGGTTACGATGTTATCTTTGTTGTTGTTGATCGGCTATCCAAGTATGCTCACTTTGCACTTCTTAAGCATCCTTATTCAGCTAAGAAGGTTGCTGAAGTTTTTTTTCAGGAGGTGGTTCGCCTTCATGGTATTCCAGCTTCTATTGTTAGTGATCGTGATCCAGTGTTTCTCAGCCTTTTTTGGAAGGAGCTCTTTCAATTTAGTGGAACCAAGTTGAAGTTTAGCTCTGCCTATCATCCGCAAACGGATGGGAAGACCGAGGTTGTTAACCGTTGCTTGGAGACGTATTTGAGATGTTTTGCGGGGGAGCAGCCTATTGGCTGGTTTTTTTGGCTTCCGTGGGCTGAATTGTGTTATAATACAACCTGGCATGAATCTATTAAAACAACTCCCTTCCAAATTGTTTATGGTCGTTCTCCCCCAACTATACTTTCTTATTTACCTTTTGAAGTTCGGGTGGAGGCTGTGGTGTCGGCTTTGAGTGACCGTGATGAGGCCCTACGACAGATTCGTCATCATCTAGCTCGTTCTCAGTGCGCTATGAAGCGTCAGGCAGATCGCCATCGGCGGGCAGTGGAATTTCAGCCGGGAGATCTTGTTTTCCTGAAATTGCGGCCCCATAAGCAGACTTCTGTCGTTCACCGGATCAATCCTAAACTTTCTCCACGTTTTTTTGGCCCTTTTCCTGTGGTCAAGCGGATTGGGCCAGTTGCCTACCAGTTGGATTTGCCTCCTCACTCTCGAATTCATCCTATTTTTCATGTTTCTCAGTTGAACAGGCATTGGGAAACCATTCTGTTCAGCTTGTTTTACCAGTTGACTTGGTTGGGGATTTTTCTGATTACCCAGCACCAGAAAGTGTTCTTTCTCGGCGTTTGCTGCAGCAGAATGGCGTCGCTCTGCCTCAGTATTTGATACATTGGCATGGCAAACCGTTGGATGAAGCTACATGGGAGGATGAATTTGTTCTTCAAAATCAATTTCCTGATTTCAGTCTTGGGGACAAGCCTATTTTTCAAGATGGGGGGAGTGATAGGGTACGAGAGCAGTCAGGGGAGTGGGCTGTTTACACTAGAAGAAATAAGGGTAAAACGGTCAATGTACAAAATAATGCTTAGTTTGTGTTTTTAAAAGAAAGGGGCAGTTGCGGGTACGGGGACGGGACGGATTGTTTCTTTCTTTTTTAGTCGGCTCACAACTTGGGAAAGGAGTGGGCGGGGAAGCTCCAGTGTACTACGAAGGGACCCTAAGGAGTCCTCCATGGCTAACCGAAGTTACTCCTGGTGATTTCCTTCCTTGATTTGCTTCTTTTCTGTTGAATAAAGTTGGATTGCCATTCCTTGTCTAGAACTTCTGTCGAACATTTCGGTTAAAAACCTAGACAAACCTATCAACCCACCTCCGTTAGTTATTCCATGAGGAGTCTGAGGTTACTAAGTGGGAAGTAGTGGGACGCTGCTTGGCTAGTTGAGATTTAACACTGACTAGTCCCCCCTAGTTGTATGTAACATCTGGCTAGTGGGATTGTCAGTGAGGAGACTGGTTAGAGTGATTCGGTTGACAGATGTGTGACTATTAACCTGTCAACAATAGGTCCACCTTGCGTGTCTTGCGTTGTCTCGTTAGTCCTGCGATGTTGTCTCATGTTATGCATCATATGTTATGCCTATCATTGCTAATAATAGACATGCACGTTGCTTAACTCTCTTAGGCATGAGGTGGATCATTCCAGTTTTTAGTTCAAAATCAAATTGATTATTTGGTTGTTGGAGGCGATTATTATTATTGAAATTAGGAGCATACAATTCTCTTAAAATTTTATTCAACTGTGCTAAATTATCTTTCATATTTTAATTACCTGCAGTAATTCTAGTAGAAGAAGACACTAATGAGGATGTGAAATTTTTCAACGGGACTGTGACAAACTCTTTTTCCTCTTATTCAATGATCCTTAGGGTCCTAAGTCTTGCCAGTACAGTTCTTTCAACCTATGGATCAAAGTCAACGAAGTGATTCAAACTAGATCTAGTCATGTATCAAAATCATTTCAAATGAAAAAAAAAAAACAAAAACACAACAATGACGTGCCTCCCCGACAATGGCGTCGGGTTGATGAGGAGCCTGTCACGTGGCTCCTCTCAAACAACTTTTGAGCCCAAGTTTAATGTGGTGATAGTTGGACTCGGGTTGCCTTTGAAGAGGGGAGTGTTATGAGTGTGTTCTTTGTGATGTGGGTTTGATGTGTGATAGAAGTGATGACTAGATTTGTTGGGTAAGGCAATTCAATTGGTTTTGATATCAGTTTTTTAAACATTGTGGTCTAACCTCAGATAATCCACTCAATCTCTTGTTGAGTCATTCAAATTGATTCTCTTGCTCTCTCTAATCAAATGAGATCTCACTCACCTGATTGTTTCGACTTGAGTAGGGGAATACAACAATCATTGTATCCTCTAATCTTGTCTAGCCTAGTAATCAGATATCTTTAATCACTCTCAGATTAACCCAACACTCGTCATTGCAGGCAGTGAAGTAAATCTAAGTGGCTTGTGTGAAAATCTGAGAATGAGAGAAGTATTTAAAAACAAAGATCAACATAAGCCTCTGACAGATTGAGCAGTTAAACATTTCCAGAGAAATGAGCAGAAGAAATTTTACATGAACGAGCAAAATTCAATAACAGGGAATGGGGACTCTCATTGGTTCCACCACTAATGCTGTAGTGTGTCATCACTAGAGATATTGCACCAAAATGAAAGAAAATAAAAGTAGCAGTTGTAGTTCCCAGCTCATTCGATCGATCAGGGGTCGTCCCCTTCTTTCAGCGATCAGTCGTGTTCTTATAGAAACTGTCTAGGGTTCCTTGCGCAGTTCTGCAGTTAAAAACTTTCATCAACTGGATGGATGTCACGTGGAAATTGAGAGTGCTCTTGCCTGATTTGGGTGGACAAAAGAAATGAAATTTGATTTGAAGCCGAGCTCTATTTGTTTTGGGAATGTCGATTACATTCAGGCCGAGGGGGTACCTTTATATAGCTCTGGAATAAACATGTTACCCTTACGCATCTCCCAACACTAGTTTTCATGGTGAAGTACATTTACACAGCCTTAAAACCTTGGTGAGATACTTACGTGAGCAGGCATGACCTTACATAGCCTCTGGAGCACACCCTTTACCTTTATGCAGCTTTGACAATTCGCGGAGGTGCCCCTTACATAGCTCTCGCCCGCAGAAGTTACTTTGACACACGGAGAGTCATAATAACTTCACTAAAATCAGAAGCATAATTACAAGGTTTTTTTTCAGTTTGAAACCCTAGTCCGAAATGGGCTACAAATGGAGAAGAAGATCCACTGTCGCACAGGAAATCCGCGTCGCTACAGTGAAAGACGGTCACCCAAGTCAAAAGTGTTATAGTGGCTGCCGGCTGGAAGTCCAAAAGACTACAGTAAAGTTAACTCCAGAGTCCACAAGCATTCACCCCAACCGGATCGGGTTACACCAATCCAACAGTTTCAACCCAATATAGACCCACATGCATGACAAGACCTCTTAATTAAGCAAAAAAAAAATATCCAGAATACAAGAGACTCGAAAGCACTAGAGAACCAAAGAAATTATCTGAGAAAACATACCAAGCTAAACCAGGTGGTGGTGATCAAAATCAGTCACAAGGATTTAGCATCCTCCCTAACTGTGCAAACACACACTATACACCCCAAGCATAAAGGATACAACAAAATACACCAAACATAACCAATAAACAAAAATAAACTTGTTTACAGTACCTGGTTACGGTTGAAGAAGATGGAATTGATGACTTCGACTTTCTGCAATATGGATTGTCCTGCTCCAAAGATCAAAGGCATCTCCTTTGATCTCCACGAGACTGCTGCTACTCAGGGTTCAACCAAATGAGGATTAGTAAGTCAAACTTATAAGGAACAATAACAGGATCTTGAATGAAACAATTTTTCCACTTTTCCCTCTTGAAAACTCTCAAAAAATCAGGCTCTCTGGAATTCTCTCTCGACAAATCTCTCACGGCATAATGAAGCCCCCAATAAAATATCGCCTTCGAGCAAAGGGACGAGTAATGATGGCGGGCGGACAAAACAACAGAATGTCATATGACAATACAAGTGTGGATGCATGACCCAGATCAAACGGGCAGTTCAATTTCACCAATGAGGTCAAAACTACGTGGACATGCGACCACAACTGATAGGGCATGCACAGATTTGCTGCAGATCGAGCAAAACTGTGAGAGGAAACACACGAAGGCATGCGCATAGTCGTTCAATCAAAATGATCTACAACTATGAGGGGCCCTGTGAATATCAAACATGGATCCAGTAATAAACAGGTTGCAAACTCAAAAGCGTAGAAGAAGATGCAAGCCCACCTCAACAAAGAGAACTGAGGAACACAATAGTAGAGGCGAATCAAATAATATATCATGGGAAAACAGTTACATAATAAAGGAAAATATGATACATAAGCAATTTTAATTGCAAACATCAATAACATATATCACAGAGCCAGGTTTTACCCCATGGAACACACTAAACCAAGAAACAAACAAGGATTTAAACAGTTGACCTTACCCAACTCCAAAAATACATAGGTAAAATAGCCACAGTAGAACACTACTCAATTATCCCGATATTTTGTTATCTATACATTGATGATTCTTCCACTTTCCTCATATTTCATTTATGTTCTCATGTTGCATCATTAAAGAACACTTCATGATGCACCTTACATTTTCCAAAACTGACATTAAAGTCACTTTTTTTAAGAAAAGTTTTTATCACTTTAAAAAATGTAATTGTAACAACGATAGGTGAAAAATAAAACCAAACAAAGAAGGCCCGTCAACTTATAAGCACAAAACCTCATCCAACAACCTCGGTTACCATGGATGCATCAACAGAGCTTGTCTATGTGAAAAATATAAGAGAAGAGGCATGTCGTTTTAAAATATATATATTTTGTTTTCAGTTTCCAAATATGTACTAGAAACCATGTTAGAAAGCATTCTGAAAATTGTAATTGGTTCAGGTTGCAAGACAGGTTTACTCCATTGATGAATGGCAAGTAATTCAAATGGGTGGAATCGCCATCAGGCACTTGCATGACTACTGAAGTACTCCAAGGAAGCATTAACATTTCTTTCATGAAAATGGAGACATGCCAATGGAAGGTATACCCTCTGCAAGGAACTAACTAAATCATCCAATAACCACCACCACCCCATGACATATTTTCTGAAATGCAAATAGTATTCTCAGTTGACAGTGGCACAAGCCACAATTACATATCCAAGGCACCGACCAAGTTGGCCAATGCAAGGTCACCTAGACAAGGGTTTTGGGAATGAAATGGTTAAAGACTATGCCTTTGGTATTGCTGAACCAGATTTGGCTTTGGGAATGATTAAAGACTTTGAGGTTTGTGCTAACCAATTGGATCCACAAATCAAATTGGAGTTTTTTTGGAATGGAAAAAAAGTAAAACAACATATCCAATCCACGCGATTTTACATGGTCATTCTAATCCATTGGTAAGAAATTCACAGTTTCCATGCAATATCCCAATGGACAGAGTAGTCGGTCACCAGCTAAAGAGAGTCCTAAATACAAATAATGTAAGAAATACAAATCACTAGGCAAGACTAATACATCTGATCTCCACTAGACTGCTACTCAGGGTTCAAGCAGTGATGATCAGTGCGTCAAACTCACAAGGAACAATAACAGGATCTCGAATGAAGCAATTTTTCCAGTTTTCCCTATGGAAACTCTCAACAAATCAAGCTCTCTGGAATTCTCTCTCGACAAATCTCTCACAGCATAACGAAACCCCAATAAAATGTCTCCTTCAAACAAAGGGAGAGTGATGATGGTGGGCAGAAAAAACAACAGAATGTCATGTGACAATACAAGTGTGGATGCATGGACAACTCAGATCAAACAGACAATTCAATTTCGCCAACGAGGTCAAAACTGTGTGGACATGCGACCACAACTGATAGGGCACGAAGACTCAGATCAAGCAAAACTGTAAGAGGGAACAAACACGCGGAGGCATGCACAAATCCGTTCAATCAAAATGATCTAGATTGTGAGAGCCCCTGTGAATATCAAACATGGATCCAGTAATAAACAGGTCGCAAACTCAAAAGCCTAGAAAAAAATGCGAGCCCGCCTCAACAGAGCCCAACTGAGGAACATAATAATAGAGGCGAATCAAAAAATATTTCATGGGAAAAACAGTTACATGATAAAGGAAAATATGATACATAAGATAAGTTTAATTGCAAACTACAATAGCATATATCAAAGAGTCAAGCCGGGTTTTACCCCATGGAACACACTAAACCAAGAAACAAACAAGGATTTAAACACTCTGTCACGACCCGACCCTACCCGGGCTCGAGCCGCAACTACCCCAAGCCCGCCTCCATAGGCCAGGGGCTGGCGACCAGCGCCGAAGGCACAACAACTCGGAGAGGCCTTTGCCTAAGTACCTGTACACACACACGCAGCACACTCAATGCAAAAGTGCAGAGTAAAAGAAAAGACAAGCAGAGTAAAAGAGAAACTGCTATATAAAAACCACAAATGTGCATCGACCTCTAAACAGTACAAAGTACAAGATGAATAGAAAAGGGGCAAAACACGCGCCCAACCAAAAAGTGTCACAACCCGGCAACAGGTAAACAAAAGAAACAGCTGACGGGTCTCCCACCTGGAACCCGGCCACGACCACCGCACGCGGTCCAAGCTCCCAAGCTCCTACGCTCCACTGAAATATCGCTCCACCTGTCCGTCGTCTGCAAGGGCACACCAAGTGCGGGCAAAACCCAAGCAGGGGTGAGTATAAAAATACTCAGTAGGATACTCCGAAGGCTCGAGGGAGCAACAAAGGAGGTACCGAAGGGTGAGCAGTAGAGCGAACAGGGAAAAGTAAAGGAGTACAACCGAAAGGGCGGTAAGGAGTACAGTAAAGAGTCCAGCTCAACCCAACAAGAGAAAGGAGGAAGACTCGTCCAGACACCAGGAGCTGGAAACGGTGAGAAGATGAACTCGTCGAGTCTTCGCTACCTTTAGCAGGAGAGTAGACTCGTCCAACCACGAGAAGCTAGACACGGAAAGCACGTGGCATACCCCGCGCGTCTTCGCCTCACCTGGAAGGAGAGTAACCAAACCCAAGAAGTGGGTACCAGAACAAGGTATATACAAGATACATATGCTCAATCAAAAAGCCCAAACAAGATCGTAAGGGGATCTTCATCCCGTAGCTCAACCCAAGAAAAGAGTCGTCAACAGTCCCAGGAGTAAACACCATCGATGCCCAGCATCCCGCACGTCTGCCCCGAACCGCAAGCCAAGGGGCTCAAACCACCGCACCTCGACACTATCCGCTTTGGGCGGCACTGACTCGCCCGCACGGTTTTAGGTCGCGTCACAAGGACGCGTCTCGGTGGGGGAAAGCACCCCTCGTACTTGAGAGTTCCGGGTTAAGTCAAACCACGCCTCCTCACTGCCCCGCAGTCGAGAGGTCTCCTCAAAGTCAAAGTCGTCACAACACTGACCCGTATAACCAAGGGTCCCGCTCCGGTAATCACGGAGGAAAGCCTCAGACTAGCCTAGTAGAAAGGACTGAGCCTGGAATGCCAACGGATGACCCACTGCCCAGCACTGCTGGAGGGTAATTCATAATATGATATCGGGTGACCCACTGCCCAGCCCTGCTGGAGGGTAAACCATAATACATCATCAGGCGACCCACTGCCCAGCCCCGCTGGAGGCTAGACCTTCATACATCATCAGGCGACCCACTGCCCAGCCCCGCTGGAGGGTAGACCTGGAATAAGTCGACAGGCGACCCACTGCTCAGCCTTGCTGGAGGGTAGACCTGGATCTAGTAATGCGAAACGGGCGGGCCGGGGCGGGGCGGGCCAAGCCCGCACGGGTTTGAGCCCGCGCGGGTTTGTCCGCAAAAGCCCGCATATAATGCGAACAAAAATTTTCAAGCCCGCCCCGCCCCGCATAAACCCGCGGGTTGCCCGCGGGCTTACCCACCTTTACAAAAAAAAATACTATTTATATTCATTTAAATACTGTATTTTTTATTATTCTTAAAGGTATTTCTAGGGAGAAGTATGAATTAAAAATAACTAGAGTTTTAAAGAATGTGATGGAACATTTTTTGTAGGTTAATGGTGGCATGCGGTAACGCTGATGTGGCGACGAACAATTGCGATAAAACGTATGTGAGTGATCGATGATGGGTGATGAATGATAATGTTGATTGTGTGGTGATGTGAACAACTAAACCTGTGAATGAATGAAGTCTCTCCAGGTAACAATCAGTTTCAGAAGAAGCTATTAATGTTTTCACGAGGTTCTATCCAATTCTCTTAATAACAAAATAAAATTAAATAATAACAAAATCAAATCAACCTAAAAAATATTATGATTATAATAACTTTAATAGAATTGAAACCATGTGCAGGGGTGATGAGTTCCATTTTTTGAGAGATGGGTTGACACATCATGTGAATATGGTTAATAATTACTATATAAATAATATAATATCATATTAAAAAAATAAATATAGGCCTATTTAATATTCACAAGTGAATAAATAGTGAATTAATATGACCATTACGGTGAGAAATCATATGTCACCGTTTAACCATGATTTTTTTATTAAAAAAACTAAAATGTTAAAGAAACATATATTGTAAAAATAATATATATTTTTTTTAAATCAGGCCCGCGGGCCAGCCCGCACCCGCGCGGGCTCAACCCGCATTGGCCCGCGTCCGCGCGGGCTCAACCCGCGTTGGCCCGCACTCTAAACGGTCAAAATTTTTAGGCCCGCCCCGCCCCATATCCGCCCCATACCCGCAAAGCCCGCGGGCCGCGAGCCCGCTTTGCATCGCTACCTGGATCTAAACGATGGGCGACCCACTGCCCAGCCCTACTGGAGGGTAGACCCCAAGAGCTCGTCGGGTGACCCACTGCCCAGTCTTTGCTGGAGGGTAGACCCTAAGTGCATCGGGTGACCCACTGCCCAGTCTTTGCTGGAGGGTAGACCCTAAGAGCGTCGGGTGACCCACTGCCCAATCTCTGCTGGAGGGTAGACCCTAAGAGTGTCGGGTGACCCACTGCCCAGTCTCTGCTGGAGGGTAGACCCTAGAAGCCGATAAGTAACCCACTGCCCAGCCCCGCTGGAGGGTAAAACTCAGAACTGCTCTGGCCATATCCACTGGTGGATACAACACTAGCCAACCAAACACGGAGTGGGTATCGCGCAACCACCCAACTCCAGATCAACTCACCCAAAAGAAGTTCAGCGCCTGCTCCATCACTGGGTGTCACTAGCACCGCTACTGGCCGATCCATCGAGAACGAAACCAGGGGGAGACCACTCAACCCTGCTGGTCAAACAAATGGGCACAGGGCCAGGGGAAAAACTCCACCTTGCTAGTCAAACAAACGAGCACAGAGGGACTCTCTACGTCGCGAGAGGTCAAAGTACGTAAAGCAGAACCCGGCACGCACGTGGGGCCCACACAACGTGTGGCCCCATCTCAACCCCAACCAAACTCACAAACGTTCTCAGATACGAAAAACCACATGTACCTCCAAGCATTTCCGTATACTCCCAGAGTATACCACATTCTCAGCCCAAGGGTCATCGCGCACACGGCACCCAACGTCAACGCGAAGGCATGACGTAACATCTCCAACTTGCTGCCTCAACGACTGGGGCACAGCCAACCACATCTCTTTAACCACCAACATCACTCTCCCAGGAGTGCACGCGATCACATGCCAAAGGTCCGCTACAAACACGGTAGAAGGACTGCCATCGAGGCACCTTTCACATTTCCACATTTAATAGGATCACGTATAAGGCTCCGCACAACTAAACGGATCGCGCCGTTGTAATCCTCGCGGAAAAACACGCGAGATCGACTACTTACTCGCCTCCAACGGATATCCGAAGGAAAAGTCACCAACACCGCCTCACGCCCGAACGGCATCCTGTGACCCCGAGCCTCGGCCGCGAAAACAGTCGGGCGCATCACACCATTGCGATCCCCTCGGGAAAACACGTCAAAAGCACTAGTCACTTGAGTGCAACGGATATCCAGAGAAAAAAATGCATTCCGGCGCACCGCACACGAGCGGTGCTTCGTGGGACCCGCATCCCGATCCCGAAACTCAATGAACGGATCGCACCGTTGCGATCCTCTAGAAAAAGTACACGAAATGGACTATTCACTTGTCCAAGACGGACACCCGGTGATAAAGCTGGAAATCACCGCCGAGTCCCGAAACGGCCCTCGAGGGGCCCGCACCATCGTGCCGAATTAGAGCGGGCGGATTGCACCAATGCAATGCCCTCGTAAAAACACCCAAAATCGACTGCTCAAACACCCCAAACGGATGTCGGGTGAAAAAGTAGCGTTTCACCGTAATACGTGCGAACTAGGCCCCGTGGGGCCCGCACCTCGTCTCCAACCCAAACGCTTTGGAAAGCTCCTCAAAAAGTCAGCACGAGGACTGGGATCATGCTGCCGATGACGGCGCGTCAATCGGACATCCCAAGCGGGAGTTAGGTCCGATGCAAGAATAATTAATTAATTAATTATTCACATTGTGTTTCGCGTCGCAGAGCAACGAAACCAACCTGCAAAGGTTCCGAACCACATTGGAAGGACCGTCTCAGCCTCAGGGCCACAGCGCCTCCGACGGCGCTTCAAACGGACGTCTGGCTCGCGAGCCACGTCTGTCGCAACTTTAATAATAAATTAATATCATTAAATTAAAACTCTCGGGTCACCCGCCTTCGAGTGCATATCCGAAAAACCCCTAGACCCACTTTAAAGAGACCGTCTCGTCAACACGGTCGCACAACCACAGACGGCGCGTCAATCGGACGCGCCGTTTAAGAGTTACGGCCCCCCGAATGCAAGGGGGCCTATCCGGGCCGGTCCACCCCGGTCGGCCCGGTCCGAGCCGCGGCCCGCCTCAAACCGCCGGACCCAAGTGGGTCCGGCCCTCCTCAACCGACCGGCCAAATGGCCGGTCTCCTGTTGCAACGCAGGACCCGCCTCATGCGGGTCCTTGCCTTCTCCGAAACAGACCGGCCGAAGCCGGTCCTCGTTAACCCCAGGAAGACCCGCGCGGCGCGGGTCCTTCCTCCTCCGCCGAACGCGACCAGCGCGCCGGCCTCCTCCGCGGCACCCCGGCGCTTCCCTCGCCCGCGGCCGGAGCCCGCCGCCATGGCGCCTCGCTGCCGCTCGCCGTCGCCCCCAGCGCCGCTGCCGAATGGAGTCGTCGCCGCCACCGCCTCCTCGGACCGAAGCCGCGCCGCTCTGGGAGCTCACCGGACCGCCGGAAACCGCCGGGACAACCCGAAATTCCCGCAACCTTAGGCGAACCACTGCGGGCTCCTCCGAACTCGGATTTCAAATCTGAGACAAGCGTTGGAAAGGGAATAAAATCTTCTACGCGTTCATGGGCTTTGTTCGAAAATTAAGCATCAAATCGACGCATAAAATTGAATTTAAAGGGCGGTTCGGAAATGAAAACGCAATGAAACTTCCTACCTCTTGGGCGATGCCCGGAGCTTCACGGTGAGTCCGCCGCCGCGCCGCGCCTTGCCGGAGCTGCTTCGCCGGAGCTGGAGGAGGAGAGGGAGGAGTTCCTCCTTGCTGCTGTCCAGGTGAGGAAGAGAGAAGAGGGAGGGGGTGAGTTAAGCGTTTAAATAGAAAACGCTTAACCACCCGCCCGTCGGTCCGAACCCGAACCCTCAGCAGGGTCGAGGTTAAGCCTCCCCTAGGGTAAACACCATCTCCCGAGCACAACGGTGGTCTCAGAATTTTATTCCAAGCTTCCGTTCAAAAGTTATAAAATTTAACGTCTGAAACCGCTAAATTACGAAAACGCCCCTGGGGCCATTTTTCACAGGCGGGCCACGCCCGCAAAACTTATACTCCTCCTAAGGTAAACGGCACGCTACGAACTCAACGGTGCCCTCGGTTTTCCAATCCGAGCCACCGTTTAAGAGATACTCGAGTTTCACCATTAAACGAATAAATTAATTAATTAATTTATCCGTTTAACCTTCCGAAAGCGAGCGAGGGGTCCAAACATCCCGCGCCGACAAGTTTTATGTCGTTCCTAGGGTAAACACCCCATTCCGGACCCATCCGTACACTCGGATCTCTGATTCGGGTCACCGTTTAGGAGTTATCACATTTATTTAGCGTTTCCAGTGTGAACGCACTGAAAATTTAATTCCGGACACTCCGGGGCTCGGAATCGCACGTCGTTCGAAGGCAATGCTCTGGAATATCATCAAGAATATTCCAAAGTCTTTCGTAGCAAAAACCGGGTTCTTACATCATTCCTTCCATCAAGCTTTTCGTACCCGAAAAGCAAAAACTATAGAGCAACACAGGGTACTAAGCTCACACCTGGCTTTCCCATACCCAGAAGAACCCACGCACAGCTCTGCGTCACCGCACACAGACCAAAGGATTGATCCGTTCACGCGAGGTCGGCCCTTGCCGATGTCATGCACCCACTCCAGACTTTGGGGTTAGGGAGAGGCGGTAGACAACCTCGTCATCCCTTTGCACGGTCTCAAACGACCCGAAGGCTCTCGAGGGTAGCTCACCTCCCCGAACGAACCTCTACGCCGCACGCCGCGACTGGAATCACCGCCCGCACCTAAAACAAGACCCGGTGATTCCCTCCTTCAGAATATCCGTATAGTGAAACACCCAAGGATATCTGGTCACGCAAGGTTCCACAGTCGATGCTCTCTTACACGCTCAAAAGGCGAAGGAGTCGACATCATCGACTAAAGAAAAAGGTCTCACGCCTTTTACCTTACCAACACAGGGTTACACCGACGCCCCGCGTCACCCCGGTAACACCTCAAGCAAGAAGCAGGGAGGAAAACAGTTCACACACAGAGTCTAACAATTCTACTGCAAAAAGGTAGAAGAGTTGTAGAGCATACCTCTTATCACCTCATGCTCTGCAGGATCGTAGACATCCAAAGCTCGCGGTTGTCCGCGGTCCCAACTGTCAGCTCCCGGAGCCTGACGTGGACCACCTAGTGGTGATGGGAAGACCTCGTAACGTCGTCCCCCACCTCCAGCTCCTCCCGCTCCTCTGCTAGCACCACCTCTCTGGGCACTACTCCGATCACGGCGCTGCCTCTGCCGTGGTGGTGCGCCTGCTGCCTGCCCGAAGCTCTCAGCAACTCGGGTCGGGCAGTCTCGTGCCAAGTGACCTCGCCCGTCACAAGCATAGCACCGACTCTCTCTGGGCTGCACTGGTGCCCTCCGGCGCCACTGTGGTGTACGACCATGCCCCTGAGTCCGGTTGTCAGTAAGCCACCTGCGTCGAGGTTCTGCTTGTCGACGCCCACTAGCTGCGGCAGATGTCTCGGCTCCAACGTGTCTACTGCCATCACCAACACTAGAACGCGATAGGAAGCCCTCTGTCACCAGCGTCTGCTCTAGCACCCCGACATATGTGGAAATGCCCAAGGGTACTATGACAGCACGAATCTCTCGGCGGAAACCCTGCTCAAACTTCCGCGCTCGGAGGTTGTCGTCATGGACCAAGTCCGGGTAAAAGCGTGCACGGTCTGCAAAACTAGCCGCGTACTCGGCCACTGTCATCCCTCCCTGCTGAAACTGCAGGAGCTCCTGAATCCGAACGGAGCGCAAGTAGGAGGGGAAAAACTCCTCTCGAAACAACAACTGGAAGTCGTCCCACGAAAGCGACGACTCGTCAAGAAGCTGAGTCACCAGACTCCACCAACGCCAAGCCGATCCACGGAAAAGGTTGGCTTCCAAAGCCACTCTCTGATCTGTCGGCGTCTGCACAAGCCTGAAAAGGCGAACCACTGCCTCGAGCCAAACCTCTGCTGCCTGAGGGTCTGGCTCACCACTGAACCTCAGCGGTCTCTGCCGCTGGAACTCACGGAGCGCGCTCAACCTGCGCTCAAGCTCAGCCTGCTCTGCTGAAACTGTCTGCTGCTCAACAAGTGGGGGTGCTGCTACCGGCCCACCCGGAGAAAGGGGCTCGCATGATGGGTTCTGGACTGTGGCCTCGTAGCTCACAGGGTCATCGTCACGAACCAAAGCTGGTATCCTGGCTGGCTGCCTTCCCGGAGACATCTTGAAAATTATCAAGGAGTGTCGCGGTCAGATGAGCATATATGTATATACCAATAGCAACGATGGGGAGCTGACTCAAGAAGTACAGTCAAAGACTCAATCCTATGTGATGCACAATCCAATTTCCCTGCAACAAGTGTCTCAGCATGCCGAGTCGACAAGCGGGTTATCAAGGTCCTGGTGAATGGATACGTCGGTCGCCGCACCATCACTGGACTCCCTGGCCTGAGAGCCGCTCTCGAGACACGTTAACACTGTTGCCCTAAATCTCAACCAATTCCTCTTTTAGGGACGTCCGAACAGCGTCCCAAGGAACGAACCACCTCTGATACCACTTTGTCACGACCCGACCCTACCCGGGCTCGAGCCGCAACTACCCCAGGCCCGCCTCCATAGGCCAGGGGCTGGCGACCAGCGCCGAAGGCACAATAACTCGGGGAGGTCTTTGCATAAGTACCTGTACACATACACGCAGCACACTCAATGCAAAAATGCAGAGTAAAAGAAAAGACAAGCAGAGTAAAAGAGAAACTGCTATATAAAAACCACAAATGTGCATCGACCTCTAAACAGTACAAAGTACAAGCTGAATAGAAAAGGGGCAAAACCCGCGCCCAACCAAAAAGTGTCACAACCCGGCAACAGGTAAACAAAAGAAACAGCTGACGGGTCTCCCACCTGGAACCCGGCCACGACCACCGCACGCGGTCCAAGCTCCCAAGCTCCTACGCTCCACTGAAGTCACGCTCCACCTGTCCGTCGTCTGCAAGGGCACACCAAGTGCGGGCAAAACCCAAGCAGGAGTGAGTATAAAAATACTCAGTAGGATACCCCGAAGGCTCGAGGGAGCAACAAAGGAGGTACCGAAGGGTGAGCAGTAGAGCGAACAGGGAAAAGTAAAGGAGTACAACCGAAAGGGCAGTAAGGAGTACAGTAAAGAGTCCAGCTCAACCCAACAAGAGAAAGGAGGAAGACTCGTCCAGACACCAGGAGCTGAAAACGGTGGGAAGATGAACTCGTCGACTCTTCGCTACCTTTAGCAGGAGAGTAGACTCGTTCAACCACGAGAAGCTAGACACGGAAAGCACGTGGCATACCCCGCGCGTCTTCGCCTCACCTGGAAGGAGAGTAACCAAACCCAAGAAGTGGGTACCAGAACAAGGTATATACAAGATACATATGCTCAATCAAGAAGCCCAAACAAGATCGTAAGGGGATCTCCATCCCGTAGCTCAGCCCAAGAAAAGAGTCGTCAACAGTCCCAGGAGTAAACACCATCGATGCCCAGCATCCCGCACGTCTGCCCCGAACCGCAAGCCAAGGGGCTCAAACCACCGCACCTCGACACTATCCGCTTTGGGCGGCACTGACTCGCCCGCACGGTTTTAGGTCGCGTCACAAGGACGCGTCTCGGTGTGGGAAAGCACCCCCCGTACTTGAGAGTTCCGGGTTAAGTCAAACCACGCCTCGTCACTGCCCCGCAGTCGAGAGGTCTCCTCAAAGTCAAAGTCGTCACAACACTGACCCGTATAACCAAGGGTCCCGCTCCGGTAATCACGGAGGAAAGCCTCAGACTAGCCTAGTAGAAAGGACTGAGCCTGGAATGCCAACGGATGACCCACTGCCCAGCACTGCTAGAGGGTAATTCATAATATGATATCGGGTGACCCACTGCTCGGCCCTGCTGAAGGGTAAACCATAATACATCATCAGGCGACCCACTGCCCAGCCCCGCTGGAGGGTAGACCTTAATACATCATCAGGCGACCCACTGCCCAGCCCCGCTGGAGGGTAGACCTGGAATAAGTCGACAGGCGACCCACTGCCCAGCCTTGCTGGAGGGTAGACCTAGATCTAGACGACGGGCGACCCACTGCCCAGCCCTGCTGGAGGGTAGACCCCAAGAGGTCGTCGGGTGACCCACTGCCCAGTCTCTGCTGGAGGGTAGACCCTAAATGCATCGGGTGACCCACTGCCCAGTCTTTGCTGGAGGGTAGACCCTAAGTGCATCGGGTGACCCACTGCCCAGTCTTTGCTGGAGGGTAGACCCTAAGAGCGTCGGGTGACCCACTGCCCAGTCTCTGCTGGAAGGTAGACCCTAAGAGTGTCGGGTGACCCACTGCCCAGTCTCTGCTGGAGGGTAGACCCTAGAAGCCGATGAGTAACCCACTGCCCAGCCCCGCTGGAGGGTAAAACTCAGAACTGCTCTGGTCATATCCACTGGAGGGTAAAACACTGGCCAACCAAACACGGAGTGGGTATCGCGCAACCACCCAACTCCAGATCAACTCACCCAAAAGAAGTTCAGCGCCTGCTCCATCACTGGGTGTCACTAGCACCGCTATTGGCCGATCCAACGAGAACGAAACCAGGGGGAGACCACTCAACCCTGCTGGTCTAACAAACGGGCACAGGGCCAGGGGAAAAACTCCACCCTGCTAGTCAAACAAACGAGCACAGAGGGACCCTCTACGTCGCGAGAGGTCAAAGTACGTAAAGCAGAACCCGGCACGCACGTGGGGCCCACACAACGTGTGGCCCCATCTCAACCCCAACCAAGCTCACAAACGTTCTCAGATACGAAAAACCACATGTACCTCCAAGCATTTCCGTATACTCCCAGAGTATACCACATTCTCGGCCCAAGGGCCATCGTGCACACGGCACCCAACGTCAACGCGAAGGCATGACGTAACATCTCCAACTTGCTGCCTCAACGACTGGGGCACAGCCAACCACATCTCTTTAACCACCAACATCACTCTCCCAGGAGTGCACGCGATCACATGCCAAAGGTCCGCTACAAACACGGTAGAAGGACCGCCATCGAGGCACCTTTCACATTTCCACATTTAATAAGATCGCGTATAAGGCTTCGCACAACTAAACGGATCCCACCGTTGTAATCCTCGAGGAAAAACACGCGAGATCGACTACTTACTCGCCTCCAACGGATATCCGAAGGAAAAGTCACCAACACCGCCTCACGCCCGAACGACGTCCCGTGATCCCGAGCCTCGGCCCCGAAAACAGTCGGGCGCATCGCATCATTGCGATCCCCTCGGGAAAACACGTCAAAAGCACTACTCACTTGAGTGCAACGGATATCCGGAGAAAAAGATGCATTCCGGCGCACCGCACACGAGCGGTGCTTCGTGGGACCCGCATCCCGGTCCCGAAACTCAATGAACGGATCGCACCGTTGCGATCCTCTAGAAAAAGTACACGAAATGGACTATTCACTTGTCCTAGACGGACACCCGGTGATAAAGCTGGAAATCACCGTCGAGTCCCGAAACGACCCTCGAGGGGCCCGCACCATCGTGCCGAATTAGAGCGGGCGGATTGCACTAATGCAATGCCCTCGTAAAAACACCCAAAATCGACTGCTCAAACACCCCAAACGGATGTCGAGTGAAAAAGTAGTGTTTCACCGTAATACGTGCGAACTAGGCCCCGTGGGGCCCGCACCTCGTCTCCAACCCAAACGCTTTGGAAATCTCCTCAAAAAGTCCGCACGAGGACTGGGATCATGGTGCCGCTAACGGCGCGTCAATCAGACATCCCAATCGGGAGTTAGGTCCGACGCAAGAATAATTAATTAATTAAATAATTAATTAATTATTCACATTGTGTTTCGCGCCGCAGAGCAACGAAACCAACCCGCAAAGGTTCCGAACCACATTGGAAGGACCGTCTCAGCCTCAGGGCCACAGCGCCTCCGACGGCGCTTCAAACGGACGTCTGGCTCGCGAGACACGTCTGTCGCAACTTTAATAATAAATTAATATCATTAAATTAAAACTCTCGGGTCACCCGCCTTCGGGTGCATATCCGAAAAACCCCTAGACCCACTTTAAAGGGACCGCCTCGTCAACACGGTCGCACAGTCGCAGACGGCGCGTCAATCAGACGCGCCGTTTAAGAGTTACGGCCCCCCGAATGCAAGGGGGCCTATCCGGGCCAGTCCACCCCGGCCGGCCCGATCCGAGCCGCGGCCCGCCTCAAACCGCCGGACCCAAGCGGGTCCGACCCTCCTCAACCGACCTGCCAAATGGCCGGTCTCCTGTTGCAACGCAGGACCCGCCTCATGCGGGTCCTTGCCTTCTCCGAAACAGACCGGCCGAAGCCGGTCCTCGTTGACCCCAGGAAGACCCGCGCGGCGCATGTCCTTCCTCCTCCGCCGAACACGACCGGCGCGCCGGCCTCCTTCGCGGCACCCCAGCGCTTCCCTCGCCCGCGGCCAGAGCCCGCCGCCACGGCGCCTCGATGCCGCTCGCCGTCGCCCCCAGCGCCGCTGCCGGATGGAGTCGCCGCCGCCACCGCCTCCTCGGACCGAAGCCGCGCCGCCCTGGGAGCTCACCGGACCGCCGGAAACCGCCGGGACAACCCAAAATTCCCGCAACCTTCGGCGAACCACTGTGGGCTCCTCCGAACTCGGATTTCAAATCCGAGACAAGCGTTGGAAAGGGAATAAAATCTTCTACGCGTTCATAGGCTTTGTTCGAAAATTAAGCATCAAATCGACGCATAGAATTGACTTCAAAGGGCGGTTCGGAAATGAAAACGCAACGAAACTTCCAACCTCTTGGGCGATGCCCGGAGCTTCACGGGGAGTCCACCGCCGCGTCGCGCCTTGCCGGAGCTGCTTCGCCGGAGCTGGAGGAGGAGAGGGAGGAGTTCCTCCTTGCTGCTGTCCAGGTGAGGAAGAGAGAAGAGGGAGGAGGTGAGTTAAGCGTTTAAATAGAAAACGCTTAACCACCCGCCCGTCTGTCCGAACCCGAACCCTCAGCAGGGTCGAGGTTAAGCCTCCCCTAAACACCACCTCCCGAGCACAACGGTGGTCTCAGAATTTTATTCCGAGCTTCCGTTCAAAAGTTATAAAATTTAACGTCTGAAGCTGCTAAATTACGAAAACGCCCCTGGGGCCATTTTTCACAGGCGGGCCGCGCCCGCAAAACTTATACCCCTCCTAAGGTAAACGGCACGCTACGAACTCAACGGTGCCCTCGGTTTTCCAATCCGAGCCACCGTTTAAGAGATACTCGAGTTTCACCATTAAACGAATAAATTAATTAATTAATTTATCCGTTTAACCTTCCGAAAGCGAGCGAGGGGTCCAAACATCCCGCGCCGACAAGTTTTATGTCGTTACTAGGGTAAACACCCCATTCCGGACCCATCTGTACACTCGGATCTCTGATTCGGGTCACCGTTTAGGAGTTATCCCATTTATTTAGCGTTTTCAGTGTGAACGCACTGAAAATTTAATTCCGGGCACTCCGAGGCTCGGAATCGCACGTCGTCCGAAGGCGCTGCTCTGGAATATCATCAAGAATATTTCAAAGTCTTTCGTAACAAAAACCGGGTTCTTACACACTCGACCTCACCCAACTCCAAAAATACATAGGTAGAGTAGCCAGAGTAGAACACTACTCAATTATCCCGATGTTTTGTTATCTACACATTGAGGATTCTTCCACTTTCCTCATAATTCATTGTTCTCATGTTGCATCATTAAAGAACACTCCATGATGCACCTTACATTTTCCAAAACTAACATTAAAGTTCACTTTTTTTAAGAAAAGTTTCTATCTCTTTAAAAAATGTAATTGTAACTACAGTAGGTGAAAAATAAAACCAAACAAAGAAGGCCCATCAACTTACAAGCACAAAACTTCAACCAACAACCTTGGTTACCATGGATGCATCAACAGAGCTTGTCTGTGTGAAATATATGAGAGAAGAGGCATGGCATTTTAAAAAATATATTTTTTTTCAGTTTCCAAATATGTACTAGAAACTAGGGTAGAAAGCATTCTAAAAATTGTAATTGGTTCAGGTTACAAGACAGGTTTACTCCAATGATGAATGACAGGTAATTCAAATGGGTGGAATCGCCATCGGGCACTTGCATGACTACCGAAGTACTCCAAGGAAGGGCCAACATTTCTTTCATGAAAATGGAGACATGCCAATGGAAGGAATACCCTCTGCAAGGAACTAACTTAACCATCCATTGACGACCACCACCCCAGGACATATTTTCCAGAATGCCAATAGTATTCTTAGTTGACAGTGGCACAAGCCACGATTACATATCCAAGGCACTGGCAAAGTTGGCCAATGCAAGGTCAGCCAGACAAGGGTTTTGGGAATGAAATGGTTAAAGACTATGTCTTTGGTACTGCTGAACCAGATTTGGATTTGGGAATGATTAAGGTTTGTGCTAACCAATTGGATCCACAGATCAAATTGGAGTTTTATTGGAATGGAAAAAAAAAGTAAAACAACATATTCAATCCACGCAATTTTACTTGGTCATATTAATCCATTGGTGAGAAATTCACATAGTCCATGCAATATCAGAATGGACAGGGTAGTCAGTCACCGGCTAAAGAGTCTTAAATACAAATAATGTAAGAAATACAAATCATTGGGCAAGACTAATATCTCTGGCTGGTACCTAGCAACCTCTAGATCAAGTTATGTGCCCTGCAGAGTGAAATGGGTTCAAGAGTAAATTGGGCAATGAATAAATTCAACTTTTGACGTGATTTTAATGACTACGCAATGATTTATCCAAGGTACACCAGCAAATAAAAAATTGTAACACTTCATGGAAAAACGCTCCTATTGAAAATTGATCATGGAATATAGCAAAAGCCAAATAAATGGTATATGGGAAAATGCCTGTAGCAGCGGAACAGACGAAAATAATCCACCCTCCAGAATAATGGTGAAACCTGCGGCCAGTGGAAGAGAGACTGCATTCCTGCAGAAACCGAGACCCACCCACCGGCTCCATAGAAAACATTAAGGCTGCTAGAGAACGGAAGTGCCAACTCCCTCCCTCCATTCGTCCAGTGGCCGATATTTCTGAAACTCAGGTCCTTCGCCCCAATCCCATTTCACTAACAAATACGCTGAGAATTATCGATAAAAACATGTATAACAAATACGCCAAGATCTATCGACAAGGAATAATAACAAAACTACAAAGAGCAGACAAAGACTAAAAACACGCACCTTTTCTCACACGTTGCGGGTGATAACACTACACCCACGCGATCAAACACCATCAGGGACAACCAATTGAAGTAAGAACGAGGAACTTAAACTGAATATTGGTAGGAGCCGCGCGAACGCAGGCCCCCGCTACCACAAATTATGACGTACACTCTCCCGCTTGGGGAGATGTTAGACCAGCGCCCTTCCAGCGTGCAATGGAAGTCACTGACCTAGGCCATGAGCCTTCATGATCACCCATTGACCCCGTCCAGGTAAGTATGTTGCCCCTTCCGCTACCTCTTCCTCTTATGCTCCGCCTGCTCCTCCTTTTCTTCGCCCTCTTTCCATGTGGGACGCTTCCCCGCCGTTTCCATTTTCCCTTTATTTATTATCATCTACCTATAATTATATTCACTTTTAGTCTTATGTAAAAAACATTTGGTAATTAGTTTTTTCATAATTAGTTTAATTCTAAAAAATATTTAATTTACTTGTTGGATTCAAAACATGCATATTTACTCATAAATCCTTTTCTTAAACTTATCCGTCACAAAATTCTACTCGCAATTCAAAAAAAAAACGGTGATCCTTTTCAGTAAATGGAGTTAAAAAATGGATATTTCATTAATTTTTTATTCAAAAAAAACAAATAATATATATTTGTGGATAATGGGTCAAGATAACAAATTAATTTTAGTGAAATACTTGAAGTTTAGAAAATTGTTAAAAAACACCTAGTTTTTAAAATAATTTATGATTAATTTAAAAACTATCATTCAATGACTCATTTACAAAATTGATTTCACTTATAAATCTTGAATTTGTTAATGTACAAAAATAAAATTGTCTTCCTTCTATATATGATTCCAATTGTAAATGTAATGAAATATATGGTTAGGTGTTGATTTCATTAATGGGTCACTAAAACGATAATTACAGATACAATGAAAGTGTAATTTCAAAATGCTTTGGGATTTACTAGTAAATATATTGGGCAAATTTTAAACCCAACATCATTAAATTTATGGCTAACTTTTCAATAATTTACAAGTGAATTTATATTTGCAAATTTAGTTTCATCCATTGACAAATTTAATGACTCTTTCGATCCGAAAAATGTGATCATTCGCTTGTGGGGAATTATTCATGTTTTTTGATGGTTTCCAATAGGATTTATTCATGGAGCCGAAAACACCCAACGACTCCCACATATATGACAGAGGTGTTGCTACGGACTTGCTTTCCAAAGGCTGACAACCATTGAGGTTTCTCATCGATGACACTTAGGAACTTACATTGGTCGAGATAATAAGAGGTCGGACTCATCACACCTTGTTATGGAGAATTATCGTTTACTCTAGGACTCTCTCATAAATTTAAGTCATGTTATTGAATCGTTCTCAAATCCCAAAATGGGACTCACTTATTAACATGTATCAGCGCCAACATTTGCACGTGTCAGAGGTATCTCATCGACGTGAACATATGTATGTATCAGAGGTTCCCCATCAATGGTACCATCTTTATGTATTAGAGGTTTTCCATCTTGTTTCATTATTACTTAGTGGTGTCTAATTTTAAGGAGCTATGGTTTAAAGCCGCATAGTTGGGCCCTCTAAAAATTTATCATCATTCAGGAAAGCAGTATGGGTTTAGGGTGTTGGGATCGGGCCTGTTAAATAGGCTTTCTACGTATCCTTATAAAAGGAATTAGAACTCACATAATTCAGTGTCACTTAATGGGACACGTTGTACCTTTTAATGTCGTGTGACAAATATTGATCCATGTTGTTTAACGTAATGTGTTAAGGACGACTAAACAAAAATATCTAATAATGGTTTGTGTAAAACTTACGTGTAAGTGGCCCTTTGTGGTTGGCCTCGAAGGGAATATGGCCTTATGAGATTGGATTGATCTTACAAGGAATATGGCCTCGTGAAGATGGCTCCCGCAAGTAGTATAACCCAATGAGGATGAGATGATAAGACCCGAAAGGAGTATAGCCCTCCGGGTGGAGGCATGATTTTATCATGAATATGGCCTGAAAGAGAGGTGATCCATAGGAAATATGACCCTGGTAGAAGTGGGTAAGAGATTGATAATAATAGTAATTATTGGTAATTATTACTAATTATTGGTAATTATTACTAATTATTGGTAATTATTACTAATTATTGGTAATAATAGTAATTATTGGTAATTATTACTAATTATTGGTAATTATTACTAATTATTGGTAATTATTACGAATTCTTGGTAACTATTACTAATTATTGGTAATTATTACTAATTATTGGTAATTATTACTAATTATTGGTAATTATTACTAATTGTTGTTAATTAATACTAATTATTGGTAATTAATACTAATTATTGGTAATTATTACAAATTATTACTAATTATTAGTAATTATTGTTAATTATTGTTAATTATTACTATTTATTAGTAATTATTACTAATTATTACTAATTATTGATAATTATTACGAATTATTACGAATTATTACTAATTATTACTAATTATTAATAATTATTAATAATTATTACTAATTATTGGTAATTATTACTATTTATTGGTAATTAATACTAATTATTACTAATTATTGATAATTATTACTAATTATTGGTAATTATTACTAATTATTGGTAATTATTACGAATTATTGGTAATTATTACTAATTATTGTTAATTAATACTAATTATTGGTAATTAATACTAATTATTACTAATTATTACTAATTATTACTAATTATTACTAATTATTGTTAATTATTACTAATTATTAGTAATTATTACTAATTATTACTAATTATTGATAATTATTACTAATTATTACTAATTATTAGTAATTATTACTAATTATTAATAATTATTACTAATTATTGGTAATTATTACTATTTATTGGTAATTATTACTAATTATTACTAATTATTACTAATTATTGGGAATTATTAGTAATTATTGGGAATTATTAGTAATTATTACCAATTATTGGTAATTATTGGCAATTATTACTAATTATTGGCAATTATTATTAATTATTGGCAATTATTGGTAATAATTGGTAAGTATTGTTAATTATTACTAATTATTGGTAATTATTGGCAATTATTGGTAATTTTTGGCAATTATTGGTAATTTTTGGTAAGTATTGTTAATTATTACTAATTATTGGTAATTATTGATAATTATTACTAATTATTGGTAATTATTACTAATTATTACTAATTATTGGTAATTATTACTAATTATTGGTAATTAATACTAATTATTGGTAATTAATACTAATTATTGGTAATTAATAATAATTATAGGTAATTATTACTAATTATTGGTAATTAATACTAATTATTGGTAATTAATACTAATTATTACTAATTATTACTAATTATTGGTAATTATTCCTAATTTTTCCTAATTATTACTAATTATTACTAATTATTACTAATTATTGGTATTTATTACTAATTATTGGTAATTATTACTAATTATTGGTAATTATTGGTAATTATTGGTAATTATTGGTAATTATTTCTAATTATTCCTAATTATTCCTAATTATTCCTAATTATTACTAATTATTACTAATTATTCTTAATTATTCCTAATTATTACTAATTACTACTAATTATTCATAATTATTCCTAATTATTCCTAATTATTCCTAATTATTACTAATTATTCCTAATTATTACTAATTATTACTAATTATTGGTAATTATTGGTAATTATTGGTAATTACTGGTAATTATTACTAATTATTACTAATTATTGTTAATTATTGGTAATTATTCCAAATTATTGGTAAGTATTGCTAATTATTGGTAAGTATTACTATTTATTGATAATTATTACTACTTATTGGTAATTATTACTACTTATTGGTAATTATTACTAATTATTGGCAATTATTACTAATTATTGGTAATTATTACTAAGTATTGTTAATTATTACTAATTATTGGTAATTATTGGCAATTATTGGTAATTATTGGTAAGTATTGTTAATTATTATTAATTATTGGTAATTATTGATAATTATTACTAATTATTGGTAATTATTATTAATAATTACTAATTATTGGTAATTATTACTAATTATTGGTAATTAATACTAATTATTGGTAATTAATACTAATTATTGGTAATTAATACTAATTATAGGTAATTATTACTAATTATTGGTAATTAATACTAATTATTGGTAATTAATACTAATTATTACTAATTATTACTAATTATTGGTAATTATTCCTAATTTTTCCTAATTATTACTAATTATTGGTATTTATTACTAATTATTGGTAATTATTACTAATTATTGGTAATTATTGGTAATTATTGGTAATTATTCCTAATTATTCCTAATTATTCCTAATTATTCCTAATTATTCCTAATTATTACTAATTATTACTAATTATTCTTAATTATTCCTAATTATTACTAATTATTACTAATTATTCCTAATTATTCCTAATTATTCCTAATTATTTCTAATTATTACTAATTATTCCTAATTATTACTAATTATTACTAATTATTACTAATTGTTGACCTCACCTGTTTTGATAATCTCAATCATGTATTTATTTGTGTTGAAAATCCCAATTATGTCTTCATTCTCTATGATATTGTTAAGTATTGTTGATCTATACTTTAATTCTTTCCAATCTGTGATCAAACCAATAACACCCTTTTAAAATAGTCTTTGGAATATGTTAATCTTCATTTATCCATGTTCATACAAGTTATAAATTGATTCTAACACAATCGGATGTGTTCTGCATAAAACAGATAAGTAATCTGCCTATAGCTACTGATAAAGAGCTACCGGTAACCAGTCTACCGATAGACTTAGTCTACCGACAGACAGCTACCGATAGACTTAACACAGAGTTGCCAATGTACTCATAAATACAGCTACCGATACAAACGTAGAGCTACCGGTGTAAGTATAAATAGCTACCGATGGAATAAGTCACTGATGGACGAAGCTACCGATAGACTCACAGCCACCGATACATGGAGCTACCGATGCATGTACCTACCGACGCATGGAGCTACCGATGCATGTACCTACCGACGCATGGAGCTACCGATGCATGTACCTACCGACGCATGGAGCTACCGATGCATGTACCAACCGACGCATAGAGCCACCGATGTTCAAGCTACCGATGCTGAATACCTACCGATCACTCAACTCACTGTTTGAATTTCTTTATTTCCTATATTTAATCTATCTAACGGTCATATCATACATTTTAATGATTTGTCAAATATCTGATAAAGGTTGTCGGATGTCAGGAACCCGTACCTCGTACCTGCTGAAAAGAAATCTCTTCTGTCCCCTGATGGGAGATAAATACGAGAAGACTACATACCAGAAACATGCGAACGTGTGAAGAAAACAAACAACAAGAAGCGAACCAGAAAAGTGCAGTGCATCCAATATACCAAAAACGACACAAGCACAAGAGGAACATAGAGAAGCTCATAGACAATCAAGCATACTCGAGGAGTGTTCTGTGCATACAAGAAGAACTTCATCGACTACATTCTCACCACCTGTGAACCTGGAGCATACGACACTCTGTTTCTCAACAGAAACAAGAAGAGGACTCAGACTCACTTCTAATCGAATCCAAAGGAGTCCAGAGCTATACTGAAATCACCAGAACCATCTCTAAACTCTACATCTCTTGTTCTGTGATTTATTACCATTCATTTCGAGCAGTGTGTGTTATCTGCTATATCTAACACATACTCTGTCTCCTGAACTCAAACTGAAGGATCTGTAAATCCTTACAAAACTCTTTCATTCTTTCTTTCCCACGAAGAACTGTGGTAGAGGTCGTGTGTGACCTGGACAGCTGGTTGCTGTTGTACTGTTTCCCACGAAGAACAGTGGTAGAGGTCTTGGACCTGGACAGTTGTAAACTGTTGAACCCCGATCCAGGGTGTGGATCATTTTTATATAAACTTTTGAGAGGACTAAGTCTCGGCTTGAGACCGAACCTCTTGGTTACATTGTTGTGCCATCTGTTTCAAAGTTTTATTCCGCTGCTAATCACTTTAAAACCAATACTGTTTTTAAAGATTACTTTGATAATTAAATTAGCAAGTGTTTATGTTAAGTGTAGATTAGTAAGTTAGTTTCAAAAGATAATCACACACTCCTGTGTTGATTAACTGGGAATTAATCAATCCCTTGAGAACCTAACAGAATCTCTACATTAATATAAATTCACTACAGTTTAATTTCTTTTATTATTTGGGGGTCTTTAAGACACTGCTATTAAATATAGAAATTTTAATTGGTACTCAATTCACCCCCCTCTTGAGTAATCCACTCCGACCAACACTAATTATTGGTGATTATTGGTAATTATTGGCAATTATTGGTAATTATTACTAATTATTACTAATTATTGTTAATTATTGGTAATTATTACTATTTATTGATAATTATTACTACTTATTGGTAATTATTACTACTTATTGGTAATTATTACTAATTATTGGTAATTATTACTAATTATTGGTAATTATTACTAATTATTGGTAATTATTACTAATTATTGGTAACTATTACTAATTATTACTAATTATTCTTAATTATTGATAATTATTGATAATTGTTCCTAATTATTAGTAATTAAATGAATAATTTTCAATATTTGGGAATAATTACCAATAATTACAAACAATAACATTATTAATATATTTTATTATTAATATTAAAATAATATAATTTTCTAATTTATATACAATTCTCCTTTCATCTGTGCGTTCTCTATCTCCACATACAAATAATACATGTGAAGACAGCAAACACACAGATGAAAAGAGAATTGTATATATATAAAAAATTATATTATTTTAATATTAATAATAAAATATACTAATAATGTAATAATGTTATTATTCCTAATTATTGGTATTTATTACTAATTATTAATATTTATTCTTAATTATTAAAAATTATTACTAATTATTCCTAATTACCATTAACTATGAACAATACTAATAATTTAAATTTATTAAGTAATAAAACAATGTAAACATAATTAAATTACAACTAATTAAGAATAATTGAAACTAATAAAAAATTAAAAATAAATATTAAATTAAAATGAACATAAATACCTTGAAAATTGATCTGCTCTGATCGTTTTTTAAAACTTTAATATCAGCTCCGAAGAAAAAATTAAACTGGAGAAAAATTGAACTTTAAAAATACAACTTTGAGAGAAGAAGAAGATGGAGTTTGAGAATGTTTTGAAAAAAACGGATGGGGGTATTTATAGGTTAGATTATTTGCGACGGTACCCGTCGCAAATACCTTAGCCAACATTAATTACGGTCAACGGGTAAATAGTTATTTGCGACGGGACCCGTCGCAAATAACCTACTATTTGCGACGGGGGAATATTCCCGTCGCAAATACCTTTTACCGCTGCCGGTTATTTGCGACGGGAATATTCCCCCGTCGCAAATAGGTTTCCCGCGATTTGTCGCACAAACCGCGCCAGTCCTTTTGCGACGGGGAAAGCTATCCCGTCGCAAAAAAGGCTACTTATTTGCGACGGGCAAAGAACCCCGTCGCAAATGCCCATTTTTCCCGTAGTGATAAAGGAAACATAACATTTCCACATTTCAATCACAAGATATCAATACAACACATTGATATAATAAAAACATTATGAAAACCATTTTCAATACCAAAATAAAAGAAAAGTAAAACACGATATTTATTTTTAAAAAAAATTATGGCTTGTAGAGGAAGCCAAAACTCAAATAATGGTCATGGCGGTGGAGAAGTCGTTGTCGCCGCATACGTATGACAAAAACATTCCCTTTTTTCGTTTAGTAAAACACTTCGTATAAAAAAGATTCCTTTTGGATAAACTTAAAAGTCAAAGGGGTTTATACACCGTATAAAAGAAGGTTGTGTATAAAACAAAATATGCCTCAATGAAAGGAGATTGAGACGAAGTCCCATACCTCGGGTCCGACTTGACTTGATCATTCTTTAACCTCCTGAATAATAAACTTGAGTTAATTTCTACTTGATTAAGAACCTTTTTCAAGTTCATTATTCCTTTTATACCACTTATTACCATGTCACGAACACTATGTAATTATTTAAGTTAATAACGATCATTTTATTGATCATTGGTACTTGAGTTAAAAATAAACTCTTTATAATTACAAGTTGTTCATGTATCCATTATATCCAGAGTTATAATCATGATTTAGATATAATATATATCATATATATCCATTATATACATGAATTTATAATATTACATAACGTTTAGAGGTAAGAAATGAAATGCACCGTTCATGGAGACGGTAAGCCGTACGTACGCATGAACGCTACTTTCATTTCTATTTCGTATTTTATGGAATGGAATCATAATGATATAAAGGTATATTATAATTCCATTATAATATCATATATAATATAATTAATTACATCTTTTATACATCCCACATATGACATTAACAAATCAAATCACTTTGAGGGGGCGGTAGTCCGCACTTCCTAAAATGAAGATATCGCGTTTACCCATAATGGAAACCATAAAGGTATGTCATAAATGAAAAATACAGAAGCTTAAGTAAAACATAAACATATTACATATCATATATAAATTTAGTGTCATCTTAATGTCCATCTTTGAAGGTGTTAAAAGAATATTGAACAATCATCGTTTCGTGAGGCAGAAATTTTCCATCCACGGAAACAGTATGTTCTTTAACCATTAGATGTAGGTGTGTGTAAGTGTAGCTCGAATACTTCTTATAACAACATCCTATTATATGGAAGATACTGTTTTTGTTACAAAAGAAATGAATAAAAAGAGTTTAGGGGGTTGAAGAAGCAAAATAAAACATAAGAACACAAGAGAAGACACTACCTTTAAAACGGGTAACTCTTTTTGATTTGAGCTCAAAGGCTTCCTTGGGAAGAATTCTTCCCAAAGTGAGGCTTCAAGGAGTAAGATAGGGATGTGGAGAGACAAAATAGGTAGGGGTTGGCCGAGTCAAAGGCTTTGTAAGTGTGGGTAAGGTGGTAGAGGTGGGGGCCTTTTATAAGAGGAGAGGAGGGTCACTCTTGGAAAGTTAAGAAAAGATACTTTGTTATAAAATGATAATCAGATAAAAAAGGTCCCACAATTATAAATTTAGAGGATAAGGTGATAAGAGTTCGAAATCCACTCATCCAATAGGTTTTTGACAAGTGTAGGTTTTAGATTTTACATTATATTTTCATTTTATTTAAATCGTTAAATAATGAGGTCATCGCTGCATCATCATGGTGTCATAAATAATTTAATTTATTAAATATCTAAAAATTATAAAAAAAATACTATGATGTAGGAAATCTTATTATATTTCCAATGACTATTTATAGTCAAAAATATGACTTGTATAACCCCATGTAAAAATTGTTTTAGTAAAATAACTAATGTTTGTGACATTTTTACTTTAACATTAAATAAAAAGAGATTAATGTCATTTCCTTCCAAAGTGGCTCCATGGGGTCCCCAAGTTGACCCATGGATTGTCTTGGTCGGCCATGACACATCCAATAAGGGTAGGACATGTGTCTAGTTCATTTCATATTATTAAAACATTATTCTTACCTTAAATTACACTAATTACCTCTAATCGCGATTAAAAACTTAAAAGTTACTATTCACCAAAAAATTATTTTAATCCCATTGAACCAAATTTTACTTCTTAATGACAACCATGTATGTTGGATTTTTGAAATTCAAAACACAGAAGTGATAAAGTTTCATTTAAACGAAAAATCAATTTTTTAAGTACCACTTAGTGGTTTCACTATTCATCAAAAATTGAAGTTTTTCAGAAAAATACCAAAACTTCACCCTAAGATATATTTGATATTCCGAATTAAAAAATGATTCATATTTTACAAAATTCAAAACATATAAGTTACATTAATCAATTTAATAATTAATTCCCGTTGTCAGAGCAAATAGCGTGTTTTTATGAAACAATAAGTATTAAAAGATTGACACTAGTTTAAGTCAAATTTCAAAATGAAATTAATTCCAACGACCACTATTGGATTAAATGGTAAAAATATATAATAATTGAACTTTAAAACCAATTAAAAAGATAATCTAACCATATAATTAAATTAGATGAAAAAACAGTTTTGATGTAAAATGCAGTATTTTTCACTATTCATTAAAAAAAAGAACATTATCAGAAAAATACCAGAAATTTATCCAAAGTAAATTTCAATGTCCAAATCATAAAGAATAAGTTTATTTTGAAAAATATAGCTTATAAAATTTTCAAAAGATAGATTTAAAAATGGTTTGCCATCAAAAGGCAGTAAAACAATCTTTTAAAAATATTAGTGTATTCCATGCTTAAGATTGGATTTATTCTCATTTTAAGCCTCTAAAACACTATCTAATTCATTAATAGACATAGATAAAAATCTATATTATTCATTACTTACTTGGGATGTTACATCCTTCCCCCCTTTAGAAAATTGCGTCCCCGCAATTTATTTACTTATCGAATAAGTGGGGGTATTTAGCCCTCATTGCATTTTCAGATTCCCATGTTGCCTCTTCAATCATGTGGTTTTCCACAAAACATTTACCTGATGAATCACCTTATTCTGTAACACTTTCTCCCTATGGTCAAGAATCTGTACCGGTTGTTCCTCATAAGATAGTTTCTCTTCCAGCTGAACTACCTCTGGACTCAAAACATGAGATGGATCTGGCATATACTTTCTCAACATCGAAACATGAAAAACATTGTGTACCTGAGATAAACTCGGAGGTAAAGCCACTCGGTAAGCAACTGATCCAACTCTCTCCAGAATTTCAAATGGTCCAATGAACCTTGGACTCAGCTTTCCTTTCTTACCAAATCACATCACACTTTTCCAGGGTGAGACTTTGAGAAAAACATGATCATCTACCTCAAAAGAGAGATCCTTCCTCCTGTTGTCTGTATAACTCTTCTGCCTGCTCTGAGCTGTTCTCATGTGTTTCTGTATCAGCTGAACTTTTCCTGCCAACTCTTCTACTAATTCTGGTCCCATCAGCTTCCTTTCACCCACTTCATCCCAAAAAGCTGGAGTTCGACACCGTTTACCATATAATGCCTCAAATGGAGCCATCTGTATACTGGAATGAAAACTGTTATTATATGAAAACTCAACTAAAGAAAGATGTTGGTCACAACTTCCCTGATAATCCATCGAACAAGCACGTAGCATATCTTTCAAAGTCTGAATTGTTCGTTCTTATTGCCCATCTGATTGAGGATGAAAAGCTGTACTAAAATTTAATTTAGTACCCAACGACTTCTGAAGGCCTTTCCAAAAGTTAGAAGTGAACCTGGGATCACGATCAGATACAATGGAGAGAGGAACTCCATGTAACCTAACTATCTCTTTAAGATACAAATGGGAAAGTTGATCTAGGGAAAAAATATCTCGTATAGCAAGGAAATGAGCATATTTAGTCAAGCGATCAACAATAACCTAGATTGCATTATTACCTCGAGGTGTCTTCGGCAATCCCACAACGAAGTCCATGGATATATTTTCTCATTTCTATTCTGGTACTGGTAAAGGTTGAAGCATCCATTTCGGTAACTGCCTCTCTGCTTTAACATGTTGACAAGTCAAATACTTCACAGTAAAATCAGCAATATTTCTTTTCATTCCATCCCACCAGTAATACTCCCGCAGATCTCTGTACATCTTAGTACTGCCAGGATGAACTGAAAACAGAGAACTGTGAGCTTCACATAACAACTCTCTCTTCAACTGTGAATCACAAGGAACACACAATCTCTTCCCAAATCTAAAAATACAATTATTATCAATGTTGAATTCAGGCAACTTACCCTTCTGAACCAGCTCTACCTTTTTATGCAACTCGTTGTCTTGCTTCTGTGCTTGTTTAATTCTGTCTGATAGAGAAGATTTCACTGATACCTGAAACAAAATAGAAGAACATCCTGCACCAACAACTTCTATGCCAAAGTTCATCAAATCATTAACCAAAGGATCACGTTCCAAACGCAACATCGTTAATGAAGCATTACTTTTTCGACTCAAAACATCAACCACTTTATTTGCTTTTTCCAGATGGTAATGAATTGTACAATCATAATCCTTGATTAATTCTAGTCATCTTCTCTGTCTCATTTTCAATTATTTCTGAGTGAATATATACTTTAAACTTTTGTGATCGATATATATCTCACACTTTACTCCATACAAATGATGCCTCCAAATTTTTAAAGCGAAAACTACAGCAGCTAATTCCAAATCATGTGTAGGGTAATTTACCTCATGAGTTTTCAACTGTCATGAAGCATAAGCAATTACCTGATCATTCTACAATAGGATGCAACTAAGTCCTTTCAATGAAGCATCACTATATATAACAAACTCACCATTCCTGGAAGGTAGTTCCAAAACTGGAGCATTCACCAATCTTCTTTTCAATTCCTGAAAACAATCATCACATTCTTTTGTCTAGATAAACTTAACACCCTTTCGAATTAGCTTAGTCATTAGACTAGATAACCATGAAAAATTTCTAACAAACCTTCGGTAATATCCTACCAAACCAAGGAAGCTATGAATCTCAGTTACATTTGTGGGTCTTGGCCATTCTTCAACAACCTTTGTTTTTTCAGGATCAACAGTTATCTCATCTTTAGAAACAATGTGACCAAGGAAAGAAATTTGTTGCAACCAAAACTCACACTTGCTGAATTTCCCATACAATTTCTTTTCTTTTAAGGTTTGCAAAATAACCCTTAAATATCTTTCATGCTCCTCTTTACTTTTAGAAAACACCAAAATATCATCAATGAAAACCACCACAAACTTATCCAAGAACTCGTGGAAAATTCTATTCATTAAGTCCATGAATACAGTAGGTGAATTGGTTAGCCCAAAAGGCATTACTAAAAATTCATAATGGCCATATCTTGTACGAAACGTGGTCTTCGGAACATCTGCTTCCTTTACCTTCAACTGATGGTACCCCGATCTCAGGTCAATCTTTGAAAAATACTGAGCTCCCTGGAGCTGATCAAACAAATCATCGATATGAGGCAAAAGATATTTGTTCTTAACAGTGATGTTATTCAAGGCTCTATAATCAATGTAAAGTCTCATTGAACCATCTTTCTTTTTAACAAATAAAACAGGGGCACCCCATGGTGATGTGCTAGGTCGAATGAAACCTTTCTCTAATAAATCTTGCAATTGCTCCTTCAACTCTAAAAGTTCAATTTGAGCCATTCAATAAGGAGGTTTTGAAATTGGCTTAGCATCAGGAACTAAGTCAACAGTAAACTCAACTTCCCGATCTGGTATTATTCCAGGCAACTCATCAGGAAAAACATCAGGATACTCATTTACCACTGGCACATCATTAATCTGAACAGTTCCTTTGTTTTCAACAATATGTGCAAGGTAACATTCATTTCTATCTTTTACAAGTTTCTCGGCCTCTTGATAAGTTATCAACAGTAAGGGTTCATTATTGTACACAAACTGAAATTCTTTCTGAAAAGAAACTTCTTTAGCTCTACAGTCAATCTTAGCATGGTAAATAGAGAGTCAATTCATACCCAGGATAACATCAAACTCTACTAGAAGTAAAACAATAAGGTTCGTAGGTAGGTTCTTTCCACGGATAAGGATAGGAAGATTCTTATAAATTCTTTTTGCCTCAACATTTCCCCCAGGTGTTTTTACCAAAAGTTCAGGAGTCATTTCTTGAGATGGTATTCCCATTTTACTAGAAAAGTTTTCAGAGATGAAAGAATGTGTAGACCCTAAATCAAACAACACACTGACATAATCTGAAAAAACAAACAAAGTACCTGATACAACTTCATTTGATGGCCCGACATCTGCTGAAGTAGTTACAAAGGATTTCACCACCTCTTTCTGCTTGTAGTCTAACTGCTTCCCATCACTCGAGCTCTTTGTCGGACACTCGTTTGCATAGTGACTCATCTCATTGCACTTAAAACATTTCACTAACTGCAAATCAAATTTGGACTTACCATCACCTTGATCGTTTTTAGTGCAATCACGAGCCTTATGTCCCATCTTACCACATCGGTAGCACTTTCCAGAATTCAGAAGACATTCCCCAGCATGCCTTTTACCACATTTATTACAAACTGGAAACTTAGTTTTCTTACCGTCAGACCTTTTTGAAGAATTCTTTCCTTTCTCCTGCCACCTCAGTCTCTTCTTCTGCTGGTTGTTATAAAACACTTGATCATCGGCAAACTCCATTTCCACCTTCTCAGCACACCGAACAAGCTTTTCATAACTTTTGAACTCACGAGAAACTAAAGCCCTTCGATATTTTGGCTTTAATCCTGAGTAAAAACGATTGATTTTACTATCAAGGTCTCGGATAAAATTTGAAGCATACCTTGCCAATCGAGTGAAACTCTCTTCATAGGCAGCCACTAAGTCTTCCTCTTGCCTCAATTCCAGGAATTGATTTTCCATCCTAAGTCGAACAGCCTTAGGAAAATACTTCTCAAGAAACATACCTTTGAATTCATCCCAGTCGAGAGCATCAATCTCATCAGCGTCCCTGATATTTTTATCCATCGACCACCATTGATCTGCCTCACCCTCCAAACGGTAAATAGCAAGACTAACCTTTTGATTTTCTGAACACCCCATGACATCGAAAATCTTCTCCAGTGCTTTAATCCACCCTTCAGCTAGCACAGGGTCAGATGATCCTCTGAATGATGGGGGATGTTGCCTCATGAAATGTTCCACCACTAACATGTTCCTCTGCGGTTGATCTGGCTAATCTTGTGCATGGATACCACCACCATTTATCGCTTGAGTCAACTGCGCCATTACTGCAACAAACTGTTCAGTTCCAATTCCGACCATCTCAGGATGCTGATTCAGAAGGTTATTTACTTTTGTATGCCTTCCTACCACGGCTTCCATGTTTCCTCTGCGGAAAACCATTCTGAACAAACATGTCTTAGATGAAGCAACATGGTAATCTTCAAATGATATATCATTTCAATTTGACCATAAAAAAATATTTTTGGATAATCATTTAATAGAATTCTAACTCCTAAAGTTATCTAAACCGACCTCTGATACCAACTATAAGGCTCCATCCTTAAACATTACTTAATCTTGAGTTATTACAAGAATAAACCTTGAGGATCTTTTTAGGTTCAGAGTTTTAGAGAATTAGATCATAAAACATGCATTACATTCCACATTTAAACAAAGTGGTTATATAAAAGATAGTATTCATTTTTTCCATCAACGGAAACATATTTAAAATAAAACATGGATTATTTCTTGACACTTCCTTGACACTATCATCATATCATGTACCCTTCCCTTGACCTGTGAAAAACATTTCAAAAACTTGGGATGAGCATAAAAAGCTCAGTAAGGGATATAAAAATATGGAAAGGAAATATGAGTACATATATACATAAGAATGAAATCATACTTTACCCATAAAACATAAGCACTTTAACATACCTCATCAAATCATGAATAAATCATAGAAATCATAAGACATAAAGGTAACTTGAGGCATTCATAACATTCTTACGTAGGGAGTAACCCTCTTGGTTACGTTTGGAATACCCATCACAGTATATTCCCTAAATCTCTTTGGAGAAACCTCAACGTTTAACCCCTTCGCGTTACCCAATGCATTGAAGAGCTATATCGGGCTCACCCGCCCTTATTTTATCACGGAACCACCCGCCTTCATAAACAATGCCCAAGAACCACAACATAATCGTATCACATAAAACATGCATAAAGGAAACATAACATTTCCACATTTCAATCACAAGATATCAATACAACACATTGATATAATAAAAACATTATGAAAACCATTTTCAATACCAAAATAAAAGAAAAGTAAAACACGGTATTTATTTTAAAAAAAATTATGGCTTGTAGAGGAAGCCAAAACTCAAATAATGGTCATGGCGGTGGAGAAGTCGTTGTCGCCGCATACGTATGACAAAAACATTCCCTTTTTTCGTTTAGTAAAACACTTCGTATAAAAAAGATTCCTTTTGGATAAACTTAAAAGTCAAAGGGGTTTATACACCGTATAAAAGAAGGTTGTGTATAAAACAAAATATGCCTCAATGAAAGGAGATTGAGACGAAGTCCCATACCTCGGGTCCGACTTGACTTGATCATTATTTAACCTCCTGAATAATAAACTTGAGTTAATTTCTACTTGATTAAGAACCTTTTTCAAGTTCATTATTCCTTTTATACCACTTATTACCATGTCATGAACACTATGTAATTATTTAAGTTAATAACGATCATTTTATTGATTATTGGTACTTGAGTCAAAAATAAACTCTTTATAATTACAAGTTGTTCATGTATCCATTATATCCAGAGTTATAATCATGATTTAGATATAATATATATCATATATATCCATTATATATATGCATTTATAATATTACATAACGTTTAGAGGTAAGAAATGAAATGCACCGTTCATGGAGACGGTAAGCCGTACGTACGCATGAACGCTACTTTCATTTCTATTTCGTATTTTATGGAATGGAATCATAATGATATAAAGGTATATTATAATTCCATTATAATATCATATATAATATAATTAATTACATCCTCTATACATCCCACATATGGCATTAACGAATCAAATCACTTTGAGGGGGCGGTAGTCCGCACTTCCTAAAATGAAGATATCGCGTTTACCCATAATGGAAACCATAAAGGTATGTCATAAATTAAAAATACAGAAGATTAAGTAAAACATAAACATATTATATATCATATATAAATTTAGTGTCATCTTAATGGCCACCTTTGAAGGTGTTAAAAGAATATTGAACAATCATCGTTTCGTGAGGCAGAAATTCTCCATCCACGGAAACAGTATGTTCTTTAACCATTAGATGTAGGTGTGTGTAATTGTAGCTAGAATCCTTATTATAAAAAAAATCCTAGTATATGGAATATACTGTTGTTGTTACAAAAGAAATGAATAAAAAGAGTTTATGGGGTTGGAGAAGCAAAATAAAACATAAGAACACAAGAGAAGACACTACCTTTAAAATGGGTAACTCTTTTTGATTTGAGCTCAAAGGCTTCCTTGAGAAGACTTTTGCCCAAAGTGAGGCTTCAAGGAGTAAGAGAGGGATGTGTAGAGACAAAATGGGCCGGGGTTGGCCGAGCCAAAGGCTTTGGAAGTGTGGGTAAGGTGGTAGAGGTGGGGGCCTTTTATAAGAGGAGAGGAGGGGCACTCTTGGAAAGTTAAGAAAAGATACTTTGTTATAAAATGATTTTAGGATAAAAAAGGTCCCACAATTATAAATTTCGATGATAAGGTGATAAGGGTTCCAAATCCACTCATCCAACAGGTTTTTGACAAGTGTAGGTTTTATATTTTACATTATATTTTCATTTTATTTAAATCGTTAAATAATGAGGTCATCGCTGCATCATCATGGTGTCATAAATAATTTAATTTATTAAATGTCTAAAAATTATAAAAAAAATACCATGATTTAGGAAATCTTATTATCTTTCTAATTACAATTTATAGTAAAAAATATGACTTGTATAACCCCATGTAAAAATTGTTTTAGTAAAATAACTCATGTTTGTGACATTTTTACTTTAACATTAAATAAAAAGATATTAATGTCATTTTCCTTCCAAAGTGGCTCCATGGGGTCCCCAAGTTGAGCCATGGATTGTATTGGTCGTCCATGACACATCAAATAAGGTTAGGTCATGTGTCTAGTTCATTTCATATTATTAAAACATTATTCTTACCTTAAATTACACTAATTACCTCTAATCGCGATTAAAAACTTAAAAGTTACTATTCACCAAAAATTATTTTAATCCCATTGAACCACATTTTACTTCTTAATGACAACCATATATGTTGGATTTTTGAAATTCAAAACACAGAAGTGGTAAAGTTTCATTTAAACGAAAAATCAGTTTTTTAAGTACCACTTAGTGGTTTCACTATTCATCAAAAATTGAAGTTTTTCAGAAAAATACCAAAACTTCACCCTAAGATATATTTGATATTCCGAATTCAAAAATGATTTCTATTTTACAAAATTCAAAACATATAAGTTATATTAATTAATTTAATAATTAATTCCCGCTGTCAGAGCAAATAACATGTTTTTATGAAACAATAAGTACACTACGGGAAAAAAGGGCATTTGCGACGGGTTATTTGCGACGGGATTTAATCCCGTCGCAAATAGTCCCGTGAAAAACTTATTTGCGACGGGGTTATTTGCCCGTCGCAAATAAGTAGCCTTTTGCGACGGGACAACTTTCCCCGTCGCAAAAGGACTGGCGCGGTTTGCGCGCCAAATCGCGGGAAACTTATTTGCGACGGGGGAATATTCCCGTCGCAAATAACCAGCGGCGGTAAAAGGTATTTGCGACGGGCATATTCCCCCATCGCAAATAGTATGTCGGCAGGTGGTTATTTGCGACGGGACCCGTCGCAAATAACTATTTACCCGTTGACCGTAATAAATGTTGGCTAAGGTATTTGCGACGGGTACCGTCGCAAATAATACTATTTGCGACGGGTATCCCGTCACAAATGGGCCCGTCGCAAATAATCTAACCTATAAATACCCCCATCCGTTTTTTTCATTTCATTCTCATTCTTTATCTTCTCCTTCTCTCAAAATTATATTTCTAGAGTTCAGTTTTTCTCCAGTTTAATTTTTTTCTCCGGAGCTGATATTAAAGTTTTGAAGAACGATCAGAGCAGATCAATTTTCAAGGTATTTATGTTCATTTTAATTTTTTATTTATTTTTAATTTTTTATTAGTTTCAATTATTCTTAATTAGTTGTAATTTAATTATGTTTACATTGTTTTATTACTTAATAAATTTAAATTATTAGTATTGTTCATAGTTAATGGTAATTAGGAATAATTAGTAATAATTTTTAATAATTAAGAATACATATTAATAATTAGTAATAAATACCAATAATTAGGAATAATAACATTATTACATTATTAGTCTATTTTATTATTAATATTAAAATAATATAATTTTTTATATATATACAATTCTCTTTTCATTTGTGTGTTTGCTGTCTTCACATGTATTATTTGTATGTGGAGATAGAAAACGCACAGATGAAAGGAGAATTGTATATAAATTAGAAAATTATATTATTTTAATATTAATAATAAAATATATTAATAATGTTATTATTTGTAATTATTGGTAATTATTTCTAATTATTGATAATTATTCATTTAATTACTAATAATTAGGAACAATTATCAACAATTATCAATAATTAAGAATAATTAGTAATAATTCGTAATAATTACCAATAATTAGTAATAATTAGTAATAATTATCAATAATTAGTAATAATTACCAATAATTAGTAATAATTACCAATAAGTAGTAATAATTACCAATAATTAGTAATAATTACCAATAATTTGGAATAATTACCAATAATTAACAATAATTAGTAATAATTAGTAATAATTACCAATAATTACCAATAATTAGTAATAATTAGTAATAATTACCAATAATTACCAATAATTAGTAATAATTAGTAATAATTAGGAATAATTAGTAATAATTAGGAATAATTAGTAATAATTAGTAATAATTAGTAATAATTAGTAATAATTAGTACTAATTAGTAATAATTAGTAATAATTAGTAATAATTAGTAATAATTAGTAATAATTAGGAATAATTAGTAATAATTAGTAATAATTATGAATAATTAGGAATAATTAGGAATAATTAGGAATAATTAGGAATAATTAGGAATAATTACCAATAATTACCAATAATTACCAATAATTACCAATAATTACCAATAATTACCAATAATTACCAATAATTAGCAATAATTAGTAATAATTAGCAATAATTAGTAATAATTAGTAATAAATACCAAAAATTAGGAAAAATTAGGAAAAATTAAGAAAAATTAGGAAAAATTAGGAAAAATTAGGAAAAATTACCAATAATTAGTAATAATTAGTAATAATTAGTATTAATTACCAATAATTAGTATTAATTACCAATAATTAGTATTAATTACCAATAATTAGTAATAATTACCAATAATTGGTAATAATTACCAATAATTAGTAATAATTACCAATAATTAGTAATAATTACCAATAATTAGTAATAATTACCAATAATTACCAATAATTAGTAATAATTAGTATTAATTACCAATAATTAGTATTAATTACCAATAATTAGTATTAATTACCAATAATTAGTAATAATTACCAATAATTAGTAATAATTACCAATAATTAGTAATAATTACCAATAATTAGTAATAATTACCAATAATTAGTAATAATTACCAATAATTAGTAATAATTACCAATAATTAGGAATAATTACCAATAATTACCAATAATTACCGGTAAATAGTAATAAATAGTAATAATTAGTAATAATTAGAAATAATTACAAATAATTAGTAATAATTACCAGTAATTAGTAATAATTAGTAATAATTAGTAATAATTACCAATAATTAGTAATAATTACCAATAATTAGTAATAATTACCAATAATTAGTAATAATTACCAGTAATTAGTAATAATTACCAGTAATTAGTAATAATTACCAGTAATTACCAATAATTAGTAATAATTAGTATTAATTAGTAATAATTAGTATTAATTACCAATAATTAGTATTAATTACCAATAATTAGTATTAATTACCAATAATTAGTATTAATTACCAATAATTAGTATTAATTACCAATAATTAGTAATAATTACCAATAATTAGTAATAATTAGTAATAATTACCAATAATTAGGAATAATTAGTAATAATTACCAATAATTATTAATAATTACCAATAATTAGTAATAATTACCAATAATTAGTAATAATTACCAATAATTAGGAATAATTACCAATAATTAGTAATAATTAGTAATAATTAGTAATAATTAGTAATAATTACCAATAATTCGTAATAATTACCAATTATTAGTAATAATTACCAATAATTAGTAATAATTAACAATAATTACCAATAATTAGTAATAATTAGTAATAATTAACAATAATTAGTAATAATTACTATTAATTACCAATAATTAGTATTAATTACCAATAATTAGTAATAATTACCAATAATTAATAATAATTGCCAATAATTAGTAATAATTAGCAATAATTAGCAATAATTACCAATAATTAGTAATAATTACCAATAATTAACAATAATTATCAATAATTACCAATAATTAGTATTAATTACCAATAATTAGTAATAATTACCAATAATTAGTAATAATTACCAATAATTAGTAATAATTACCAATAATTAGTAATAATTACCAATAATTAGTAATAATTACCAATAATTAGTAATAATTACCAATAATTAGTAATAATTACCAATAATTAGTAATAATTACCAATAATTAGTAATAATTACCAATAATTAGTAACAATTACCAATAATTAGTAACAATTAACAATAATTAGTAATAATTACCAATAATTAGTATTAATTACCAATAATTAGTAATAATTACCAATAATTAGTAATAATTACCAATAATTAGTAATAATTACCAATAATTAGTAATAATTACCAATAATTAGTAATAATTACCAATAATTAGTATTAATTACCAATAATTAGTATTAATTACCAATAATTAGTAATATTTACCAATAATTAGTAATAATTACCAATAATTAGTAATAATTACCAATAATTAGTAATAATTACCAATAATTAGTAATAATTACCAATAATTAGTAATAATTAGTAATAATTACCAATAATTAGTAATAATTAGTAATAATTACCAATAATTAGTAATAATTAGTAATAATTACCAATAATTAGTAATAATTAGTAATAATTACCAATAATTAGTACATTATTTGTATATTTTATTATTAATATTAAAATAATATAATTTTCTATGTTATATACAATTCTCTTTTCATCTGTGTGTTTTCTGTCTCCACATGTAATATTCGCATTCTTTTTCAAAATTATCAACCTACTCGCCAATGGAGAGGTGAAAGTGAATGCAAATATTACATGTGGAGACCGAATGTTAAACACACAGATGAAAGGAGAATTGTATATAATATAAAAAATTATGTTATTTTAATATTAATAATAAAATATACTAATAATGTAATAATGTTATTATTATATAATTAATGTTTATGAAAAAATTATATTAGTATTATTAAAATAATAAAAAATCAATATAATATTAAAATTATCAATATTTGTAACATTTTTTGCTTTATTCTCAATATATTCAATCTTTACTTGAGTGTTTTTTCTAACAAATTATTCAAAACCAGTAATGCTTTTATATTTTATAGAGAAATATGGAACAACGAGGTCGTTAACAATCATTATTAGGTGACCGCATATGGATAAATCAACGTAGAAATCCAAATGGTTCTGGTTTAAATCCAGTATATGTTGAGGGTGTGGAGACTTTTTTATCATTTTCGGAATCAAATTCAGAATTTGTTTCAGAAGGAAAAATAAAATGCCCTTGCAGAAAATGTGCATTGAGAACGTTTGACACGTTTGACAAAGTGGGAGAACATCTCTTGCGTTTTGGTTTTCAACCAGATTATGTTTTTTGGTATCAACACGGTGAACGCAGTTCCAGAGCAGGTGATACCAACTTGATTCCGGATCCATCCCGGTTTCAAGATTTAGTACATGATGTTGCAGGTTCATCTGTTCAACATACAGAAACTCCGGCTGATATAGCTTCAAATCCTGAGTTGGCACCGTCTGAATTTTATGAGTTGTTGAAATCTGCTGAGGATGCATTATATCCTGGCTGCAAGATGAGCAAATTAGAAGCAATTGCAAAATTTATGGCTATCAAATCAGATAACGGAATGTCAAACACCTGTTTTGACCAGATATTTTCTTTGCTGAAAACACTGTTACCCGAAGGAAATGTTTTACCTGCAAATTACTATGAGAGTAAGAGGCTGGTTCGAAATTTGGGACTTACTTGTCAGAAGATTCATGCATGTTCAAATGACTGCATTTTATATTCTGGGGAAAATGAGTCGTTGGATAGTTGTCCTACATGTGGGCAACTGAGATATAAAGAAGGACAACACGGGAAGTCTGGTTTGATTCCTGTAAAACAGTTGAGATATTTTCCGCTTACATCCAGACTTCAACGTTTATTCATGTCTAAGAATACAGCGACAATGATGTCATGGCATAAAGAGAATATTTCAACCGATAAAAGCTTGAATCATCCAGCCGATGGTGATTCATGGAAACATTTTGATAGAGTGCATCCATCCTTTGCTTTAGAAGATAGAAATGTTCGACTGAGCCTTTCCACTGATGGTTTCTGTCTGTTTGGATCTTATGGTAGTCAATATTCATGTTGGCCTGTTTTTTTAACTCCGTACAATTTACCTCCATGGATGTTGATGAAGGAGCCATATATTTTTTTGACTTTACTAATTCCAGGACATCCGAAGAAAAATATTGATGTTTATTTGAAGCCATTGATTGATGAATTAAATTTATTGTGGAGTACTGGTGTCAGTACATATGATGTTGCAACGAAACAGAATTTCATACTGAGAGCAGCATTGATGTGGATAATAAGTGACTTCCCGGCTTATGGGATGTTATCTGGATGGAGTACACATGGTCAGAAATCATGTCCTTACTGTATGGGAGAGAACAAAGCATTTATGCTCATTCATGGAAAGAAACCTTGTTATTTTGACTGTCATCGCAGATTTCTTCCAGCTGATCATCCTTTTCACAGAAACAGATCTCATTTCAGAAAAGGAACAGTTGAAAGGGATGGACCTCCAAAAATGCTATCAGGTTCGGAGTTAAAATCAGTTGTATTTTAATTACCTCCCATCACTTTTGGTCCCACAATAAATCAACAGAAAATTTCTGGTTTTGGGAAAGAACACAATTGGATTAAACGTAGCATATTTTGGGATTTTCCATATTGGTCTGATCTGTTGGTCCGACACATGTTAGATGTCATGCATATTGAGAAGAACTGTTTTGATAATTTGTTTCATACAATTTTGGATACGCCAGGAAAGAGCAAAGACAATGTAAATGCACGTTTAGATCTTGCCCAAATTTGCAGGCGTCCAGAATTGGAACTATTTGAGAATGTCAGAACAGAAAGGTTACTAAAACCAAAAGCAGCTTATACACTGTCTAAAGAAAACCGTTTATTATTTTGTCAGTGGATTGCAGATTTGAGACTTCCAGATGGCTGTGCTTCTAATTTGGGTAGATGTGTAAAGAATGGTCATATTACTGGATTAAAAAGTCATGATTGTCATGTTATAATGGAGAGACTTCTACCCATTGGATTAAGAGGTCTGTTGAATTCTGTGATTTGAGATTCCATAACAGACATGTCTCATTTTTTTCGGGAAATTTGTGCGGCTACGGCAGATTATGATGCTCTAGCCAAACTTGAAAAAGATGTTGTTGTAATTATATGTAAACTGAAAAAAATATTTTCGCCGTCTTTCTTCGACTCAATGGAACATTTGATGTTACATTTGCCATATGAAGCCAAATGTGGAGGTCCGGTACAGTTTCGATGGATGTACCCATTTGAAAGATGCATGCAAAAATTGAAAAGAAAAGTACGTAACAAAGCATCTGTTGAAGGATCTATTGCAGAAGCTTATTTGCAAGAGGAAATATCTTTTTTCTGCTCCCATTATTTTGAATCTGAGTATCCTTCAAAACACAACCGAATGGGATGGAACGAGAGGAATATTGATGAAATTGACAATCAATTATCTATTTTCAACCAGTCAGAGCTTGGTTTTGGTGGAGTTTATGAACGCTGGCTTTCAGATGATGAACATCAGAGAGCTCATACGTATGTTCTGCTCAACTGTGAAGAGATGACATCAGTTGTACTGTAAGTGTTTATATCACTTATTCTATCATTTATGTTACAGTAAATAACTTTGGTTTTTATAAGTTGTATGATAATCATATCAAGAAACAAATTCCACAAATTACAGCAGCTGCTCTCGAAGAACGTCGACTGAAAAATTTCTCTCAGTGGTTTCAAAAACTGGTAACATAAATTCTTTATCTTTTAGCAACTCATTCAATGTATAGTTTACTATATTGATAATTATTTCACAAATTTTCAGGTGTCTCGACATGCTGATAAAATTGACAAACGGCTGTGTGTATTGAGTAACCCACCTTCCAAACTTGTTAAAACTTATAATGCATATGTGGTGAATGGATTTCGATTCCACACACATGCATATGGGGAATCGAAAAAAACAATGAACAGTGGAGTTAGCTTGAGAGGATCTCATCATCGAGAAAATGAAGTTGACTTTTATGGCATACTTGATGAAATCATTGAACTCTGTTATCTTGGACAACATTACATAACCATGTTCAAATGTCGGTGGTTGGATACAGAGAGAGGCGTGCGTGTTCACCCGACTCATGGAATCATCGATATTAAATGTAAAAGTGTTCTCGTAGTAAATGAACCATTCTTATTAGCTCAACAGGCATATCAAGTTTATTATGCAAAGTACTGTGCAACATCAAGAGACTTGACTGATTGGTGGAGTATAATAAAAATCAAAATTCGAGACAATCAGTTTAGTCAAAGTGAATGTGCTTTCACTGATGTGCAAAGAATTGAAGTTTTTCAAGAGAGTACTCAAAATCAATCTTTTTTACAAAGAGACATGAGTATCGATGACGACACCCCACATTTAAGAGTCGGTGATGACGATGATGTTAATGATATCACATATGAATTTGAAATGGTAAGAGATGAAGCAACTGTAACTCGAATGGATATCGATGATGTTGAGGAGGAATATGAAGATGATGATGAAGATGAACACTGATAGCATTCCATGGTATTTATATACAATCATAATATGTATATATGTATATATGTATATATAATAGTAATTATCAATTATTTGCTAACATTAACATTTTCTGTTTCAGATGGACGAGGACACATTTCGTGAGTTGGCGGATGCTGACCTGACTTTCGATGCGGATGCGTTGCTGACAGATGACCCTTAGCCTGCAGGCGCTCTAGGGAGTACGCGGAGGGGGTGCGGTCTTGCATGATTGATGATTCCTGACCCCGTCCCCGAGCGACGTCCACGTCTTGGGTTTGATCCACGCACACGGAGGTGTGATAACCTGTGTGATAACCTGTGGATTTGACTAAGATTTCATTAATCTATTCACATAATAAATGTTTATTATTTTTTCAGTTTTCCGCATATAGCAGTCGGACAGGGTAGCGCTATTTTGCGCAACTATTTCTCTCAGCCGTGGACCACATGGGAGCAGATTCCCATTGCTGTGCAGCAGGCCATGTTCGGCCATTGGTTGGTACGTACATAAATAAATCATTTTTATTTTGAAAATTATTTCATTTCTAACTTGATATTTTGATTTATTTGTAGGGTTTATGGTATCCGATTGAGGATACCATGCATGACGCCATCCACGAGGCATGGGAGGTGGTCATGCGTGATCGCCTTCATCAGTTTTTGCACAATTTAAGAAAAGCTGCGATGAAGAAAGCTGGAGTGTCAGATTTTGAGGAGTCATGTAGAGCACACCGACCAGAGTATATTTCATCCCATGTATGGGATGGATTATGTGCGCACTGGTTGAGTGGTGCCTTTCAGAGGAGATCATCGGTGGGGAGGCAGAATCGGGGGAGACAGGAGGTGACTCATCGAGCTGGGAGTCGTTCTTTCAGTACTCATAGACAGCATCTGGTACGTACATTATTTATAAATATTTTATATAACTATAAATATTAACAGTTTATTTTTTATTCTTATAAGCTGTCGAGCACCCCGATATTACAGAGTACGACGTATATCGGAGGATGTATAGTGATCCTGCTACTGGGGAGCTCAGAGGTGATCGTCAGCATCACATCGTGGTCAGTATTATTTGTTTTCAAGTTTAAAAATTAACTGCATATAATATATTCACAATTTTAATTTTAAATTGCAACTATAGGAGTCATATGAGGCCGCAGCGTCACAGGCCCGACCTGAGAGTCAGGCCGAGTCATCAGATCAGACCACTGCCCGTCAGTTTGATGAGGCGGCATGGATGCAGGCCACCCAGTATGCCTTCGAGAAGGGCCGGGTAGTTGGTATCGGGTCTCGACTGACTCCCGGAGATTATTATGGCAGTGCTGCGATGTCGGCGTCCAGCTCGAGAGGAGCTCGTGCATCTTCTTCTACTACACAGTATGAGGATCAGTTACGATCTCAGACTACACAGATAGAGAGTCTCCGACAGGAGCAGGAGCAGATGCGTCAGCAGCATGAGGAGGAGCGTCGACGCCAGCAGCAGTTGTACGAGGAGCAGACGAGTCGGTGGCAGCAGCAGCATCAGGAGAAGATGGAGTACATGCGCCGACTCAGTCATGCTTTAGGGATGGAGTTTCCTCCACCACCATCTGCAGATCCCCCACCTCCCCCCCTCCCCCCTCCTTCAGATTAGAGTTTGTATTTATGTTATAAAATTTGGGAAATCAAAATATTTTTTTTTCTATTCTTAGTTTTTATCTCATTATAAAATATTAATAATATTATATTTTTAAATAAAAATATTAATATGAATAATAATATTATTTATATTTTATAATATTAAAATATATATATATATTAAAATTTTATAATATTATAATTTAATTATATTTTTTGTAATACTTGAATTATTTTAATATTTGAATGTAAAATAATTCTATTATTTTTATATTAATTAAAATAACTTATTAATATTTTTTTTATTTATGAATTATAATTCTAATATTATTATATTAATTAAATCATTTATTAATATTCTATTATTTTTTATTTTTGAATTATAATTCTATTATTATTATATTAATTAAAATAATTAATTATTTTTATTTGTGAATTATAATTCTATTATTATATTAATTAAAATAATTTATTAATAATTTATTTTTTTTATTTTTTTTATAGTATTTGCGACGGGATACTATGCCCGTCGCAAATACTAGTATTATTAATAGTTTTTTATTTTTTTTAAAAAATAGTTTTTGCGACGGGTCCCGTCGCAAAAACTATTTATAGTATTTGCGACGAGATACTATGCCCGTCGCAAATACTAGTATTATTAATAGTTTTTTATTTGTTTTAAAAAATAGTTTTTGTGACGGTACCGTCGCAAAAACTATTTTTTAAGTTTTTTACAAAAATACGGAATACTATTTGCGACGGGGAGAATGACCGTCGCAAAAAAAGGCTTTAGCGACGGGCCCGTCACAAATAAGTGTTGTTGCGACGCCGTTTTCAGCAACGGGCTATTTGCGACGGGACCCCGTCGCAAAAAGCCATTTGCGACGGGATCCCGTCGCAAATGCCCCGTCGCAAATACCTGTTTTTCTAGTAGTGGTATCAAAAAATTGACACTAGTTTAAGTCCAATTTCAAAGTGAAATTAATTCCAACAACCACTATTGGATTAAATGGTAAAAATATATTCTAATTGAACTTTAAAACCAATTCAAAAGGTAATCTAACCATATAATTAAATTAGTTGAAAAAACAGTTTTGATGTAAAATGCAGTATTTTTCACTATTCATTAAAAAAAGAACATTATCAGAAAAATACCAGAAATTTATCCAAAGTAAATTTCAATGTACCAATAATAAATAATAAGTTTATTTTGACAAATATAGCTTATAAAATTGTCAAAATATATATTTAAAAATGGTTTTCCATCAAAAGGCAGTAAAACAATCTTTTAAAAATATTAGTGTATTCCATGCTTAAGATTGGATTTATTCTCGTTTTAAGCCTCTAAAACACTATCTAATTCATTAATAGACATAGATAAAAATATCTATTATTCATTACTTACTTGGGATGTTACAGTTGGGGCTTAAGAATCTGCTGATTGGAAAATAGAAGGTACAGATGCTGCAAGATTTGTGTCATGTTTTAGGAAGTATTTAGGAGGTAAGTACAATTGCCTGATTTGAGAAGACTCTCGTTGTTGCCCCTAAGATTGGGAACCTCATTACCAAGAGGTTGCGTGATCGCAAACACCCCGAGGACCCCGACAGTTGAGGAGTACATGTGGGAGACAACCTTTACCAAGGGAGTGCATGATCAAATGGGGGTACACAGATGTGCTTGATACCTTGGTCAGGTAGATCTAGTGGCTGCGGGGGAGGTCTCAATGTCAACATTCCCAATTAAGTGACTTGGGTAAAAGGGTGTTATGTTTTAAGGATAAAGAAACCTTGGGAGATGGGTCGCCTAAGTGGGAAACCCTGGGTGATAGGCCACCCAAGTGGGCACCCTTGGGTGATGGATCGCTTAGGTTGGAACCCCGGGTGGTAGATCGCCCGGGTAATGAGCCCCGGGTGGTAGGGTGCCTAGTTAATGAGCCTTGGGCGATTGGTCGCCCGAGTAATGAGCTCTAGGCATTAGATCGCCCCGGTAATGAGCTCCAGGCAGTAGGTTGCCCAGGTAATGAGACTCACGTAGTAGGTTGCCCAGGTAATAAGTTTTGATGGTGCCTACTACTACTTAAGTTAGTTTTCCTAAGTATTAGAGTGTCATAAGCTACCTAGGGGAAGTGGAGAAGGCCTGAGTGAAGCGTCTCTGGGAGACTCTCTCTCTCTTCCAAAAGTTGGGAATCTATACGATATACAATGGCCAAGGAGCTTATTTATAGGAAATGATAGAGGCCTGGGCAGATCAGGCCTAAGCAAGTAAGGTGGTGCATTCAAGTGACATAGGTGGCCAAAGGAGATCTACGTGAGGTAGACTAGGTGACCACGTTGGACCTGGGGAAGGAAGTTTGGGCAACCACATGGTAGCTAGGTGAGGCAGTCCTAGCAATCAGATGAGATCCTGGATGATGACACACTCATAATTCATGCCTATTTTTAATCATAATTTAATGATTTTTGAAGGATTTTTAATGATTAATTCCATATATTTAAATGTTTTATTCAAATGTTGGAATTTATATTTAAAAGAATAAAAATAGTGATAAATGAATAAAAGAATGTTATTTTTGGATTTGAATTTTATTTATAATTTGTTTGGTTGGTATTTTTATAATGATTTTTTACTTATAAAGTTTTTATATTCACTACCGCCCGACTCTGTCACTCGCCACCGGTCTACGTCATCAGTCGCTTGCTACAACACGCCGGAAACACCATTGTCGATGCCTAGCAAGATCGGTCTCAAGCTGATCTTCACTGCCACCGCCTATGATTTCCATAAATCGCCTCCGAAGTCTCGCCCGACTGCCATAAAGAATATTTCAAGCTCCCTCCGGCCACTGTGAAGGCCATAGGGGTTAAGGAAGAATCGATCACCGTTGTTGCACCTCCACTGCCAAACACCACCAAACCAATTTAATTTATTTAATAAATATTCATGCATGCAGTATTTTTTTAAGTGTTTTCTACCCAATTATTTCTATCCATCTTCGTCTTCTTCTTCTTTCGTTCTTTTTTTTTTAATTTTTTAATTTATTTCTTTTATTTTTATTTTATTTTTTGTTGTATCTTTATTATTATTGTCTATTTTATTTTATTTTCTCTCTCTATCTCTCTCTCTCTTCATTTCTCTCTCATCATTCCTCTTTTTATTTTCATTTTATTTTATTCTCTTTATCTTCTCTCTTTCCACCATTGTGATCTCTTACACTCAACAATGAGGGGCTGACCCAAGGCTTGTTCTGGGGGTGGTTAGGTGTTCTTGAATTCTTTTTTAAAGTTTAGTTTATGTTTGTGATAGGCGTGATTAGAATGCATGAGTGTGGTGATTTCCCAACACAACATGTGACTCAAATATATTTCCATGCTTTTATTAAATCTTCTCTCTCACTTCTAATGGATACAAGCTCTTCATACGATGTATTTGAGTCATTCAGTGATGAAATGACATATGATAGAATAAGGTCTTGGAAGATGTCACACTCTTGATTGAGGTATGTCATCAACCTTTATTACAGGAGGAGGTGAAATTTAGATTACTAAAGGCATTCGATATTTCACAATACTAAATAAAAGGATAGTAATTCATGCATGAGATTTCAAAATTGGATTATCAAACTTAAATTAGAAAAAATAAAGGAGAATAATGCGAGAATTTAAAAGCAAACTCTGGACCAAGTTCTTTCTTTCTATTCACATTCTATTTAGCCTTGCATGTTAGTTTAGTTTAAATTTTCATTTTTCATGTCATTTCATTATTTTAGAAATTAATCAAAACCCAAATTTATCATTATTTTCATAAAATAGTAAAAAAACCAAAAAGAAGTAGTTTAGGTGAATTAGATTAAGTAGATGAACAATTGTGAAGCTCCTCAAGTGAGACAACCTTAGTCAGCCTCTATGCTGCATTAGAAAAATAAATTTTCTTTTTCCATGCCCTATGATAGATGTGCGTCAAAACTAGAGCCGTTGTTAGGGAGTCAATCGATATTTTATTTGATTTTTCTGTTTTCACACAGTAGATAGTTTTCATTGCTTTAAAAAAACCATAAAAAATCTCTTTCCATGATATATTCAAATGATTATTATTCTGCATGGACTGAATACTCATAGGTTCAGGAACCCATAGTTGAATCAACCTAGTCTATAGAAGATGGTGTTACTCTTTTTTCTAGATAGATCATGGTAGCCCAAAGACAACTAATTATAGAGTAGCAATTCAAGGACCTCATCCAGGATCTTAAAGAGACCCTCGAACAACTAATGGTTGAAGGATTGAACAGATAATTAACTAAATTCCAGGAGTACTTCCCTGAATTTTATCAAGAAATGGTCAAGACACAAGTAGAGTCATCCTTGGATCCTCCCAACTTTTTTGAAAATCTTCCTTAGGTACAAGCTGTAGATAACATAGAGGTAATTAAAATTGTACCTCTAACTATAGAAGGTTCTTATCCACTAGTGGCTGGAATATCACCTGTCACATAAATCCATCCTATATCCAGAGAACGACATTGCCTCTGTGGTGTATGACCTGCCTGTGTCACTAATATCTATGGTGCCTGGGGTTGTTTTTGAGGACCCCTATCAGGTCCCTGGGTCACAACCCACATCGGTCTTGCATCCCTATGAGAGCCTCTCAACAACACCCTTAAATAGAACTACTGAATATATCCCATTTTACCACATTCATGACACTTAATTTGAGATCTAGTGAAAAAATTATGACAGTGACCACTTTGACCACAATTGAAACACTAGGGATATGCTCCACCCACAGAGGAGGTTAAAGAAACTAAGCTCCACCCAATCTGTTTGCTGCCACCCTACTACACATCCTTGATCTTCCTCATCCTACTACTAGACGTGACACTCACTATGAAAGTAGGAGTTCCACCCACCAGAGCACTGGAGGATTGAAGAAGACCAACTCCTTGATCCTCCTTCAGTCCCTTCTTAATGGTCAAGGCCTTTCACAGAACTTCTAGGTAAACTCTTAGATAAAATATCCTAACCTACAATCTGATATCCGGGAGAAGATCAATATCAAACTTCTTGACATTTTATGCCTCATTTTCAGCGAAGAGGGCAGAAAAATGAAGTAGTTCAGTGAAACGAGTGGAGTACACATATACTGTCATGGATCCCTGTTGAAGCTCCACAAATTCCTAGGAATGGTCCAACTTCATCTTGTTGAGAAATAATTTCCCAAAGAAAATGTTCTTTAAGACCTTGTAAGAAATTCCCTCATGTTTTCTTACTTGTCCCATGATACCCCTCCATCTCATAGCAGATCTATGAAGTATAAATGCCATTAGCTTGACCCATCGATCTTCTAGTGTCTTGACTAAGTAGAATATTCCCTCAATGATTTCTACCCATTACTCATCATCCTATGGTCATATAGTTCCATGTAAGGATGGAATATACTGGAGTTGGAAGTTGTGGTAATAGTTAACAATGGTCCTCTATACCCCTCCTCCATGGGAAGGTACAATCCGGAAGACTCTGAAGGTTCCGGGCGCAGCGGAAGCGCGTTGGTGGGTTTTCCCAACTTTAATTTTAGCATTAAACAACGTTCAATCCGAGATCCATCACAATATAAAACACCGGATATTCGGAATGGAACGAAGAATGAAAAAGAAAAGAAAAGTCCCAGAACCATTGAGATGGGATCATCATATGTTGGTTATAATTAATTTAATTAATTCACAAGAATTACCTTGGTGGAATTCTTTCTTCGTCGATGTCTCCGATCACGATTCTGTGATCTATTGTTGCGTCGTAGAATCCAAGTATAGGATTCCTCTAGTAGTGATCCACACGTGCTCCACATATCTCTGGATGTCGCTGAAGGGATCTCCGGGTACTAGCGTGAAAGAACCTTCGCTTGCGATGTCCGCCTTCGACCGCCTTGATCCGGTGGAGGATCTCGCTCTCATAACTTGAGGGCATTCTTGGTGGAAAGGGAATTCTATCTTGGCTTGAGAGTATTTCCAAATCCGTTTTGCACAACAATGGCTCTATAAAAGTGTTGGGATTGTGAGGATATTTATAATCGGGTTTGAGGTTAATAGAGTTATGACAATAAATAAATTCATTACACGTTTTATTTATTTCCTTAACTCTTATTGAAACCCCATGTCGAATTATTAATTCCTTGACATGCGCCCACACTGATTATAATTAATATCATTTAATAAAACAATATTATATCCTCAAAATCCTGAGTGAAAAACTACACGACATGTAATAATTAATACACAGCGTGTATATTTAATATACACGACGTGTACTTTTATTTTCCATTTTTATCCACCACATTTATTAGACCTTGAGTAATGGCTATTTATTTCTTAAATAAATGTAACTGCATTACTCGCTAATAAATATATTATTTCTCCCAAAATATATTCTCTCAATAACTAGTGTCGAAATAAATGCGATCAGGAATCCTTAAATAATTATTAAATCACATTCGGGAATAATATTTATTTAACTTGTTAAATTAATATTTAACTGAGATACATGGACACACTTAGTGTGTGACCCTCTAGGACTCTTTCTCAGTGGCATTAGGCGGAGCCTGCCTAAAGTCCAAGGTTAACATCTAGAAACACGCCAAGGCACCCATAGAGAAAGAAGTTAACGCCGCAATGACGTGTCACCTCCTACGAACCCTTACCGTGTAATATAATCCCTTTGTCTCGATATCTCTAATCAAGCGGGTTGCATGCAAGTTCCATCAACACATGTGCTCGATTATTCTTTCTTTGACTTCCTAGAATTGAACTCGCCCATACCTTACCATGGCCATGGATTTATTTAGGCTATATCAATTCCATCAAATGGCTTGAGATATCTACTTATGTTATGGAACAGAAGGGACAAATCCTTTCTCGCATTATCTATTAATGCAGTATTACTCGTGACACACCCAACATATCCTACCTCGCTGCAAACAGTGTGTTGTCACAGTTTTCATTAATACATCTAAGTGCGCAAGTTGTAATGCCCATTAATAATAATCTTAAAGTCTAAGGACCAATACACATGTCCGCAGATAGGAATATACAATGACACTATGAAATGTGGATTTCCTACTGGCACTAGTGCAGAAAACGTTTTTTACGTCACCATTTTTTACGTCGGTTATATAAAACCGACGTCATAATATGTAAAACGAGGTTTTTTACGTCGGTTAAGAAATAACCGACGTAAAAACCTGTGTTCGGTACACATTTAACGTCGGTTATACAAATAACCGACGTTATTAATCTCGCGGCTTCGTTTTTTACGTCGGTTATTTTTATAACCGACGTAAAAAACGCGGTTTTCGAAGGCCCTTTCACGTCGGTTATTGAATAACCGACGTCACAAACGCGGTTTTTGAAGGCTTTTTGACGTCGGTTATAAAATAACCGACGTAAAAAAAGAATCCGCAGATGTTTTTGACGTCGGTTATTCCATAACCGACGTAAAAAAACGCGGATTTTGAGCCATTTTTTACGTCGGTTATTATATAACCGACGTAAACAATGAATCGGAGGAAGTTTTTTACGTCGGTTATTGAAATAACCGACGTTATAAATGTTTTTAAAACAATTATCACGTCGGTTATTGAATAACCGACGTGATAACTCAATTAAAAATTTACCCAGACCCGTGGATTGTCATTCGCGAGTTTACCTTCGACAGTCGCGACTCGTCTCTCTCGCGCGTAAACCCGAATCGGCTCGTCCATTTCGTTGGTTTAGATTCGTTTTGCGATCATCGTTTCTCATATTTAATCTCCTCGGATCAATCATCTAAACTCGCAGCACTCAGGTAATCCTCCCACTCGTTCGTTTTTTTTCGCGGATAGTAAATATATATGTGTTGTGATTTTTCTGTTGAAACTAGCTAAGATTCTTCGATTGCGAACCCTTTTAACTCGTTTTGGCACCATAATCTTATTTATCATCCCTAGATCTATTTGTTCGACTTGCAATATTGAGTAATTTTATGATTTCACTAATTTTTCATCGTTTTCTATAAATCCCCGAGAGGGTTGGGACGTGTCCATTTGGATGGGTTGCCCTTTTACAGTTGTTACTACTTTATTCACACACATCCATGGCATAGGTGCATGGATTTGGGGTCGGGGGGTGTCCAGGGGGGTTTACAAGGGGGTGGGTGGGTGTGGGGGGCTGTCCAAGGGTGTGGGTGGGTGTTGGGGGGTGTCCAGGGAGGTGTCCAAGGGGGTAGGGGGTGGGGGGTGGTGTCCAGGAGGGGTGGGGGGGCTGTCCAGAGGGTTGGGGGGTGTCCAGGGGGGTGTCCAAGCAGGTCAGGGGTGGGGGGTTGTGTCCAGGAGGGGTGGGGGTGCTATCTAGAGGGGTCGGGGGCTGTCCAGAGGGGTCGGGGGGTGTCCAGGGTGGTGTCCAAGGGGATGGGTGGGTGTGGGGGGCTGTCCAAGGGGGTGGCGGCCTGTCCAGAGGGGTCGGTGGGGTGTCCAGGGGGGTGTCCAAGGGGGTGGATGGGTGTGGGGGGCTGTCCACGTGGGTGGCGGCCTCTCCAGAGGGTATTTGGGGTTGTCCGGGTGGGTGGGGGGGCTGTCCAGAGGGTTGGGGGATGTCCAGGGGGGTGTCCAAGGGGGTAGGGGGTGGGGGGTGGTGTCCAGGAGGGGCGGGGGGCTGTCCAGAGGGGTCGGGGGTGTCCAGGGGGGTTTACAAGGGGGTGGGTGGGTGTGGGGGGCTGTCCAAGGGTGTGGGTGGGTGTTGGGGGGTGTCCAGGGGGGTGTCCAAGGGGGTAGGGGGTGGGGGGTGGTGTCCAGGAGGGGTGGGGGGGCTGTCCAGAGGGTTGGGGGGTGTCCAGGGGGGTGTCCAAGCAGGTCGGGGGTGGGGGGTTGTGTCCAGGAGGGGTGGGGGTGCTATCTAGAGGGGTCGGGGGCTGTCCAGAGGGGTCGGGGGGTGTCCAGGGTGGTGTCCAAGGGGATGGGTGGGTGTGGGGGGCTGTCCAAGGGGGTGGCGGCCTGTCCAGAGGGGTCGGTGGGGTGTCCAGGGGGGTGTCCAAGGGGGTGGATGGGTGTGGGGGGCTGTCCACATGGGTGGCGGCCTCTCCAGAGGGTATTTGGGGTTGTCCGGGTGGGTGGGGGGGCTGTCCAGAGGGTTGGGGGATGTCCAGGGGGGTGTCCAAGGGGGTAGGGGGTGGGGGGTGGTGTCCAGGAGGGGCGGGGGGCTGTCCAGAGGGGTCGGGGGTGTCCAGGGGGGTTTACAAGGGGGTGGGTGGGTGTGGGGGGCTGTCCAAGGGCGTGGGTGGGTGTTGGGGGGTGTCCAGGGGGGTGTCCAAGGGGGTAGGGGGTGGGTGGTGGTGTCCAGGAGGGGTGGGGGGGCTGTCCAGAGGGTTGGGGGGTGTCCAAGCAGGTCGGGGGTGGGGGGTTGTGTCCAGGAGGGGTGGGGGTGCTATCTAGAGGGGTCGGGGGCTGTCCAGAGGGGTCGGGGGGTGTCCAGGGTGGTGTCCAAGGGGATGGGTGGGTGTGGGGGGCTGTCCAAGGGGGTGGCGGCCTGTCCAGAGGGGTCGGTGGGGTGTCCAGGGGGGTGTCCAAGGGGGTGGATGGGTGTGGGGGGCTGTCCACGTGGGTGGCGGCCTCTCCAGAGGGTATTTGGGGTTGTCCGGGTGGGTGGGGGGGCTGTCCAGAGGGTTGGGGGATGTCCAGGGGGGTGTCCAAGGGGGTAGGGGGTGGGGGGTGGTGTCCAGGAGGGGCGGGGGGCTGTCCAGAGGGGTCGGGGGTGTCCAGGGGGGTTTACAAGGGGGTGGGTGGGTGTGGGGGGCTGTCCAAGGGCGTGGGTGGGTGTTGGGGGGTGTCCAGGGGGGTGTCCAAGGGGGTAGGGGGTGGGTGGTGGTGTTTAGGAGGGGTGGGGGGGCTGTCCAGAGGGTTGGGGGGTGTCCAGGGGGGTGTCCAAGCAGGTCGGGGGTGGGGGGTTGTGTCCAGGAGGGGTGGGGGTGTTTTCTAGAGGGGTCGGGGGGTGTCCAGGGTGGTGTCCAAGGGGATGGGTGGGTGTGGGGGGCTGTCCAAGGGGGTGGCGGTCTGTCCAGAGGGGTCGGTGGGGTGTCCAGGGGGGTGTCCAAGGGGGTGGATGGGTGTGGGGGGCTGTCCAAGGGGGTGGATGGGTGTGGGGGGCTGTCCAAGGGCGTGGGTGGGTGTTGGGGGGTGTCCAGGGGGGTGTCCAAGGGGTAGGGGGTGGGTGGTGGTGTTTAGGAGGGGTGGGGGGGCTGTCCAGAGGGTTGGGGGGTGTCCAGGGGGGTGTCCAAGCAGGTCGGGGGTGGGGGGTTGTGTCCAGGAGGGGTGGGGGTGCTTTCTAGAGGGGTCGGGGGGTGTCCAGGGTGGTGTCCAAGGGGATGGGTGGGTGTGGGGGGCTGTCCAAGGGGGTGGCGGCCTGTCCAGAGGGGTCGGTGGGGTGTCCAGGGGGGTGTCCAAGGGGGTGGATGGGTGTGGGGGGCTGTCCAAGGGGGTGGATGGGTGTGGGGGGCTGTCCAAGTGGGTGGCGGCCTCTCCAGAGGGTATTTGGGGTTGTCCGGGTGGGTGGGGGGGCTTCCCAGAGGGTTGGGGGATGTCTAGGGGGGTGTCCAAGGGGGTAGGGGGTGGGGGTGGTGTCCAGGAGGGGTGGGGGGCTGTCCAGAGGGGTCAGGGGGTGTCCAGGGGGGTTTACAAGGGGGTGGGTGGGTGTGGGGGGCTGTCCAAGGGTGTGGGTGGGCGTTGGGGGTGTCCAGGGGGGGTGTCCAAGGGGGTAGGGGGTGGGGGTGGTGTTTAGGAGGGGTGGGGGGGCTGTCCAGAGGGTTGGGGGGTGTCCAGGGGGGTGTCCAAGCAGGTCGGGGGTGGGGGGTTGTGTCCAGGAGGGGTGGGGGGCTGTCCAGAGGGGTCGGGGGGTGTCCAGGGGGGTTTACACATCGATTTGTTTTATATTTCAAAATTGTTATATTCAAATTATGATTTTTTTCATATAAACATATATTTGTCTTATCTAAAAAATATATATATTTTTGCTATTTTTTATAGGTAATAATGAGTCGAAGTTGGATTACGGCACATCGAATGAGCAATGAATATGAGGAAGGTGTTGATGCCTTTTTGGAATTTGCTAAACGAAATGTTCCAAGTAGTGACATTTTTTTCTGTCCATGCCTGAAATGTCTGAATATGAAGAAGTTGAAAAGTAGAGAGATAAAAGATCATCTGATTTGTCATGGTTTCAATCCGAGTTACAACCCTTGGATTTGGCATGGCGAAACTGGACAGAATGTCACTGATGATAATGAATCGCAAGATGGTAACTCCGATGGAATTGATGAAATGATTCGCGATATTGTAGCAGAACAAATTGAGATAGAACCGAGAGTTGCACGTCTATATGGTGATGCCGAAAAACCATTATATCCTGGTTGTACAGATTTTACGGTTTTGTCGGCGGTGTTAAGATTGATTAACCTGAAGGCGAAACATGGATGGAGTGACAGAAGTTTTACAGAGCTGCTACAATTGATGAAAGACATTCTTCCAAAAGATAACGATCTTCCAGATTCACATTATAAGGCCAAAAAAATATTATGCCCGATGGGATTGGGATACAGGAAAATACATGCATGTCCGAATGACTGCATTATATATAGGAAGGAATATGAATTTCTGAAAGAGTGTCCCAAATGTGGGACATCACGGTATAAGGTGAAAGAAAAATCACAAGCTGATGTAGAGATTACAAAGCTCCCTTCAAAGGTATTTTGGTATCTTTCTATAATTCCTCGTTTCAAACGTTTATTTGCTAATTCACATGATGCAAAAAGGTTAAGATGGCATGCTGATGAGCGGGTATGTGATGGAAAAATACGTCATCCAGCTGATTGTCCACAATGGAAGAAAATTGATGCCCAGTACCCTACATTTGGAAATGAAATTAGAAATCTGAGACTAGGCTTGTGCACAGATGGAATGAATCCATACCGAACCCTCAGTAGCACACATAGTTCATGGCCTGTTTTATTGGTAATTTACAACCTCTCTCCTGAAGTTTGTATGAAGCGCAAATATGTCATGTTGAGTATCATGATCTCTGGTCCAAAGCAACCCGGCAATGATATTGATGTATACTTGTCACCGCTGATTGATGATTTGAAACTTTTATGGGCTGATGGTATTAGGGTGTATGATTCTTATAAAATGGAATATTTTCAACTGCATGCAGTGCTTCTATTCACTATAAATGACTTCCCAGCATATGGAAATTTGTCTAGATACAGTGTTAAAGGGCATAAAGCATGTCCAATTTGCGAACAACAGACGTCATATTGTCAATTGCATCATGGGAGGAAAACAGTGTACATGGGTCATCGAAAGTTTTTGCCTATGGATCACCCTTATAGAAGACTAAAAAAGGCATTCAATGGCTCACAAGAATTTGATACTGCACCTCAACCTTTATCCCCAGAATTGTATTTTGAGAGGGTGAAAAACCTTGATGTGACATTGGGAAAGACACAGAAATCTGGTAATGATAGACATATTTGGAAGAAAAGGTCAATATTTTTTGAGCTACCATATTGGAGGTATCATGAAGTAAAACATAATATTGATGTCATGCACGTGGAGAAGAATATCTGTGATTCTTTGATCGGAACATTGCTAGATATTAAAGGAAAGACAAAAGATGGGTTGAATGCAAGGTTAGACCTACTGTCAATGGGAATACGTTTAGAGTTAGCTCCCACTCCTAAAGGAAGACGAACATTTCTTCCCCCGGCTTGTCATACATTATCGAAGAGGGAGAAAAGTAGCTTCTGTCAGTGTCTTCATGATATCAAAGTGCCTCAAGGTTATTCTTCAAATGTAAAAAATTTTGTCTCATTGAAAGACTTGAAGTTGATAGGTATGAAATCACATGATTGTCATGTCATGATGCAACAAATTCTACCAGTTGCACTGCGTGGAATATTGCCCATCCGTGTCAGAAAGACTATAATGAGGTTGTGTTATTTTTTCAATTCAATTTGCAACAAGGCGATTGATGTGAATGCTTTGAACATTTTGGAAAAGGATGCAATTATTATACTTTGTCATTTGGAAATGTATTTTCCTCCAACTTTTTTTGATATGATGGTGCATTTACTGATTCATCTGGTTCGAGAAATAAGGCTTTGTGGACCTGTATATCTTCGTTGGATGTATCCTTTTGAAAGGTATATGAAAATATTAAAGGGATATGTTAAAAATCCATATCGACCTGAAGCCTCCATTATTGAAAAGTATATTTCTGAGGAGGTAGCAGAGTTTTGTACGAGTTACTTGGCTACGGCGCAACACATAGGTTTGCCTCCATCTCGCCATGAACGGGTTAATAATGAGGGAAAGGGGATTCGTGGCTTGAAAGTCAAATCACTGTCAGCTGAACATATGAAGAAGTTAGAATCATACATCTTGAATAACATAGCTGATGTTCAACCGTATATCACATTGCATATTAATGAGTTGAAACAATGTCATCCAAAGAAGAAAGAAATGTGGATTTTGAATGAGCACAACAAAACTTTTTTGCCATGGTTTAAAAAGACCTTGCTTGGTAGATCAGATGTATCAGAGACATTAAAATGGATAGTGGGTGGTCCATCTTTAAATGTGATAACATGGTCCGCTTATGACATTAATGGCTATACATTTCATACGAAAGCTCAGGACAACAGAAGTGCAGTTCAGAATAGTGGTGTATTGGTGTTTGCAGAAGCAATGCATTTTTCGAGTGCTAAGGACAGAAACCCAATTTCGGCATCAAGTGCATATTATGGAGTGATTGAAGACATATGGGAGGCTGATTACTTTAAAATTAAAGTTCCCGTTTTTAACTGTAAATGGTTTATCGGTAACAACAGTGTCAGACACGATGAATTTGGAATGACACTTGTTAATCTGAATAGATTGGAAGACACAGCTGATTCTTTTATAATGGCAACACATGCCAAACAAATTTTCTATGTAGTAGATCAATCAGATATGCAGTGGGCTGTTGTTTTACAAGGGAAAAACCAATATGTTGGTGAGGATGAATTTGATGAAGATGCTGATTTATGTGAGATCCCTACTTCCATGGAAAGATTAACAGAACATAATGATGAGTATGTTGAAGACATGGTTTGTGCCATTAGGAACGATCACGACGAAGGAATTTGGGAAAACAATCCAACTGTACATTCCTAAAATTACAGGTAACACAAGTATATATCTTGTTTACATTTAGTTTTTTCATATAATGTTAGATACTGTAAATTTTTTACTTATTAAAATATGTATCAAACCAAAACGATAAAACAATAAAAACCGTAAAGAGGAGAAGTCCTGCGCGCACCGGCAACCGGTCCTCTCTTTCTGTACCACCGGCCGGCCGCTGGCTCACCACCGGCCGGCCGGTGGTTCAGACAGAGAGCCTTCCTCTCTGTCTGGATCACCAGCGGCCGGCCGGTGTTGAGCCAGCGGCCGGCCGGTGGTTCAGACAGAGAGGAAGGCTCTCTGTCTGAACCACCGACCGGCCGGTGGTGAGCCAGCGGCCGGCCGGTGGTACAGACAGAGACAGAGCCTCTCTGTCTGGATCACCAGCGGCCGGCCGGTGTTGAGCCAGCGGCCGGCCGGTGGTTCAAACAGAGAGGAAGGCTCTCTGTCTGGTCCACCGGCCGGTCGCTGGATCACCACCGGCCGCCCGGTGGACCAGACAGAGAGCCTTCCTCTCTGTCTGGATCACCAGCGGCCGGCCGGTGAGGAGCCAGCGGCCGGCCGGTGGTTTAGACAGAGAGGAAGGCTCTCTGTCTGGTCCACCGGCCAGCCGGTGGTGATCCAGCGGCCGGCCGGTGGTCCAGACAGAGGAAGGCTGTCTGCTCCACCGGCCGGCCGGTGGTGAGCCAGCGGCCGGCCGGTGGCATCAGTGAGTCCACTTTTCAGCTTTCTTATGCCAACTCCTTGGCAACATTTTGCCTGTGTTTACCATGTTTATCATTGTTTAACATGCTTATCATATTACCGATGTTTACTATTATGTAATTTAGTACACTTTTCTATTTGTGAACTAATGTTTGTTTTTTTGATTTGAAGGAAAATGACAGATCAATCAGTTGATCAGCCACATGATTCTGGAGATGAGCATATTGGTCATACATCTGGGGAGGAACATTCACATGCTCCTATTACGAAAAAGAGTTCAAAGGTTGGTAAGCGTGGGTGCACACGTTTACCAAAATTATCACTTGCCCGTACGAAGGAGGAGAGGATAGTCGTGGAGTTTGATGAGGATGATCTTCCTAGAGGTCCAAATGCTAAAGATTTTAAGGGTTTTGTAGCAACTCAGGCTAAGAGCAAAGTAAGCATTCTTTATGATGATTGGAGAAGTGTGGATAAGGCGATAATTTCTCAGCTGTGGGAGACCATTTTGGTAAGATCTTTTGCTATTGTTTGACTGTTCTTTAAATGTTTCTAGTATATATAATATTTTTAACCTCTTTTTTATCAGATGACATTTGATATTCCTGACACTGGAGGAGTCAGGAAGAAATGCTTATCGTTGGCTGCTAGGAGATGGAGGGATTTCAAATCAACCCTCTCATCTGATTTCATTTATGGTCATAGGAGTCGTGAGAATCCATGTCGTATATATCCTTTTATAGATGAAGACACATGGAGACAATTTTTTGAAAGTAGAAGAAAAGAATCATTTTTGGTAAGGGCAATGTAAACTTTTATAAGCTTTCTTATATAAATGATCTTATTATTGTTTTGTTAATGATTACTTATTCTTAATTTACAGCAAACAAGGAAAGCTCATCAAGAGATCCAATCTAAAAATGTATACCCTCATAGTTTATCTCGGGGAGGGTATGCATTATTGGAAGAACAAATGATGGCAGAAAAATTTCAACAACTAAGAGCTGAGTCTTCAAGCTCTGGAGAGGTGGCCCCTCCATCCCCTCCATCTAGACATGAGAAATGGAAAAGAGCTCGGAAGGGCAAAAAAGGACAATATCTTTCGGAAGAATCGAGACTCGTAGTTGAGAGGATTGTAAGATATCTATTTTATTTATTTAAGTTTACTATTTTCGTCATATATTTCCAATCATTATAGAAAAGTTCAATTAATTATTACAGGACTCTCTTGAGGAGCAGAGTTCACAGGGGACATTTACACCATCTGGGAGGGAAGATATTTTATCTGTGGCATTGGGAAAGCCCGAACATCCTGGCCGTGTAAGAGGATATTCGGCAGGTGTATCGGTAAGAAAAGTGTTGCCACGTTCCTCAACTTCTAACGTTGAGGGAGTTTATAAAAAAAAAATAGAATCGTTGGAGGCTGAAGTCCATAATATTAATGCGACAATGGAGGACAAGATTAGAGCATCGGTGCAGTTAATGTTTGCAGACTTGCAAAGACAATTTCAGGGTGCAGCTCCCACTCCACCTCTCCCAGTAGCTCCCACTCCCCCACCTCAGCCTACGGACCCCATTTTTGATCCTCCTCCTCCGCCGCAGCTACCTACTTATTGTGAGTTGTATGTTGATGATCCTCAACATCATATAGTTGCATATGGGATGGTATATTGTATAGGAGATACAGTTCATCATCAACAGTTAGAGGTAGAGAATCAGAGGGTCACTGTACAGGATATTATAGATAGATCAGCTCGGATACCATTACCTACAGATGAGGTGACGACAGTTGGACATAGTATCGGCCATTTTTTACTTTGGCCATCCAGACTTCTTCGACTCATTACCATAGAGGTATGGATGTTATATCTTTTATTTTATATTTTTATTAATGTTTTATCATTTGAAAACTAATATATTTTTCAATTTATTTTTACAGGAATACTTCAAAGGTAAAGAAATACTGTATAGACAACAACAAAGACAGATAGCTATGACATCAGATGCAGATACTAGCAGTCTTGAAAAATTGTCAAGATATTCAAATTTGTTGGCGGATCATTATGACTTTACAATGGAAGCTCATGTCTGTGGACGTGAACTATGTGTGGGGATTATGAAAAGTGATATCATGGAGTTTGTCACTGGATATAAGATGGGCATCAACGTGGTGCAAATTTTTATCATGTAAGTCTTAACTCCTTTTCCTTGCGTTATATTTATTAAAAATGTATACTTATGTCTGCTTTGTATTAGGTATATGTATAAAATTTGTGAGAGGAATGAGCTGACAGATGTATATGGATTCATGGACCCACAATTGATTTCCCCTGAAGCATGTGCATTGGATGAGGAACAAAGAATGCTTTATATTGCTGATAGATTTGAAAAGAATGTAATCACACAGTGTTGGATGATGCCTTTTTGTGAGAGGTATGAAACACATCCCTCTCAAAGAGTTAATTATATTTTAACATAAAAAACCACTAACGTTAAATTTCCTTTTCTCAGGGATCATTGGATGTTAGGGGTTTTTTGCCCTAGGGAGAAAACACTTTATTGGATATGCTCTCTCCATGATGATGTGCGAGAAAGTTTTAAGAATATATTGGAAACGTAAGTTTCAATTTCACAATAGTTTTATATATTATAATGAATTTTAAATTTACCCCATTCGTATTATTTTCTAACAGGGCATGGGTCCACTTTCGAAAAAGCGCAAAGAAAAGGAATTACAAGATCAAATATGTACATGCGAAGGTAAATATCCATTTATAATTTGTACATTTTGATTTATTACATAAAAATAATATATTGAATTTACACTCATTCAAACAGAAATGTCATGAGCAACAAGGCATCATCGAATGCGGATATTACATGTTAAGATTTATGTATGAAATAATAACAACTGGGACAGTTCTGAGTTTTGACCTGGTAAGATTTCCTCTTTCTAATAATATTTCAATTTGATTTATTCATTATACACGTTGACTACTATCCTTTTCCTTTGTAGCTTTTTGATGACCCTCAACCCTTTACTGCTGAAGATATCAAACACTTACAAGTGGAGTGGTCAAATTATTTTACAGGTTCGATTGACTTTTAGTTGTTTGTAATGTAAAATGTAATTTTGAATATTGTCAATGTAATTGTGTATTTCGTAGTCGTTTAGGTTGGATTTAGTTTTTTTTGAAGTTGACATTGTAAGTTTTGAATGTTATATAAGTGAATGTTTAATTTTTCTCTACTTCTTGTTTTGGTCTACTGTTGATGGTTTTTCTGGTCTGGATTTTGGTATGGGGGGAGAGGTTCCAAGGGGGTGGGTGGGTGTTTGGGGGGTGTCCAAGGGATATGGGAGGGGTGTCCAAGGTGTGTTTGGGGCTGTCCTAGGGGTCGGGGGGGGGGGGGGGGGGTGTAAATGAGGGTGGGGGTGTCCAAGGGGTGGGGGGTGTCCAAGGGATATGGGAGGGGTGTCCAAGGTGTGTTTGGGGCTGTCCAAGGAGTCGGTTGGGTGTCCAAGTGGTGGGGGGGTGTCCAAGGGATATAGGAGGGGTGTCCAAGGGGTGTTTGGGGCTGTACAAGGGGATGGGGGGTTTCCAAGGGGTAGGGGGGGTTTCCAAGGGGTAGGGGGGGTTTCCAAGGGGTAGGGGGGGTTTCCAAGGGGTCGGGGGGGTGTCCAGGGGGTGGGGGGCTGTCCAGTGGGTGGGGGGGTGTCCAAGGGGTGGGGGGGTGTCCAAGGGATATGGGAGGGGTGTCCAAGGGGTGTTTGGGGCTGTCCTAGTGTTCGGGGGGTGTAAATGAGGGTGGGGGGGGTGTCGAAGGGGTGGGGGGGTGTCCAAGGGGCAGGTTGGGTGTAAATGAGGGGGGGGGGTGTCCAAGGGGTCTGGGAGGGCTGTCAAGGTGTGGGGGGGTGTCCAATGGGTGTTTGAGGCTGTACTAGGGGTCTTGGGGGTGTCCAAGGGGTGGAGGGTGTCCAAGGGATATGGGAGGGGTGTCCAAGGGTTGTGGTGGGGCTCCAATGTGGTGGGGGAGGGCTGGCCAGGTTGTTAGGTGGGTATAGATGAGGGTGGGGTTCAGTTGGGGCTTGGGGGAGGGCTGGCATGGTTATTTTTGTTTGGTTTCTGGTTGCTTTTTGGTGAGAGCAGTGCAATTATTTAAAAAAAAAAAAAAATTCTTTCACGTCGGTTATAAAATAACCGACGTGGTAAATAAATCGGTAGGGGTTTATCACGTCGGTTTTTTCTAGAACCGACGTGATAAACCTTTCCCGGGGATTTTATCACGTCGGTGCTTAGTATAACCGACGTGATAAAAGGCCTGGGAATCGATTTACCACGTCGGTTATTGAATAACCGACGTGCTAAAACGTTTCCCAGGCCTTTTTATCACGTCGGTTTCCTAAATAACCGACGTGGTAATAGGCCAGGGGAAGGGTTTATCACGTCGGTTATGACATAACCGACGTGATAAACGATATCCCAGGCCTTTTATCACGTCGGTTTAGGGAATAACCGACGTGATAAAGCCCCCCGCGCATATTTATCACGTCGGTTATTATATGAACCGACGTGATAACCACCGTGAAGTTAGGGATATTACGTCGGTTTTAAATAACCGACGTAAAAAACGTTATTTATAACGTCGTCCGTATTAACGTCGCCTAAAAACCGACGTAAATAATAAAAAATAACCGACGTAAAAAACGTTTTCTGCACTAGTGTGGCGGGTCTCGTTCTCATAATATCCTCCTAGATATTACCAAGGGCGCACACCATGAGAAGGTGTCTCAAAGTTTTATGAGTCCTCACCCCAAATGACCTGTATTATTTGTGTCCCTCAAATAATATTATCCGGCCATAGAACATATATTCAAGAATAGTGTTATGGCACTTCTGGGTTCTCATCATAGTAGGGATCCGCTATGACCCTTTAATGCAACAGCTGTCCTTAGGACATTATCATATGCATTGTCACGCAGAAGAACAATCAAGATGTGATAATGCTTTTATTAATGAATAAAGTACAAAGTAGTTGGTTCTAGACCACCAACTCCAACAGACTCCCACTTGGACTAGAGCCAACTGCTAACAACCTTTAACCCGCTATCTCTCACATGATATTCATGCTTCTGCTGAGATAGGCCTTTAGTCATGGGGTCCACCATGTTCTCTTCCGTGGACACTCTACTCACAACAACTTCACCCCTTTGATAGAAATCCCTCAAGAGGTGATACTTCCAGAGTACGTGCTTTGTCCGTTGATGTGACCTTGGTTCTTTTTCAAGAGCCACCGCTGTAGTATTATCATAATACAATGTAATGGGATCTTTACTGCTAGGCACCACATCAAGATCCTGAACAAAGTTCCGAATCCAGACGGATTCCTTGGCTGCATTAGAATCCGCTATATATTCGAACTCCGCTGTAGAATCGACAACGACTGGATGCTTTGAACTCTTCCAGCTCACAGCTCCTCTATTGAGACATAAAACATATCCAGATTGCAACTTCAAATCGTTCTGATCTATCTAAAAACCATCATAATCATACCCTCTAATGACAAGCTCCTCGTCTCCTCCATACACTAGGAACATATCCTTAGTTCTTATCAGATACTTAAGGATAGTCTTAACAACAGTCCAATGTTGTTCTCCTGGATTTGCTTGATATCTACCTACCATGCTCAGTGCATAGGCAACATCAAGCCTGGTACATAACATGGCATACATGATGGATCCTATAGCCGAAGCATATGGGATCTTACTCATTCTATCTTTCTCTTGTTGTGTTTGAGGACACATTTTCTTAGAAAGATGTAGGTCATGTGACACTAGAACCAATCCCCTCTTGGATTGTTCCATACTAAATCTCTTTAGTATCTAGTCAATGTATGTACCCTGACTTAGTCCAAGCATCCTCTTGGATCTATCACGAATGATCTTGATCCCTAGAATGTAGGATGCTTCTCCTAAGTCCTTTATGGAGAAACACTTGTTCAACCAGTCCTTAACTGACTGTAAGACTGGTACATCGTTTCCAATAAGTAATATGTCGTCAACATATACTACTAGGATAACGATCTTATTCCCATTAAACCATTTATAAACACCTGGCTCACATTCATTCTTAATGAAACCAAATTCTGTTATGGCTTCATCAAATCGAATGTTCCATTACCTGGATGCTTTCTTCAATCCATAAATGGATTTATGAAACTTGCAAACCCGTTTGTCTTCACCTGGTGTCACAAACCCTTCTGGTTGTGTCATATAGACATCTTCCTGAAGGTTCCCGTTAAGGAATGTTGTTTTGACATCCATTTTCCAAATCTCATAGTCATGGTAAGCTGCTATGTCAAGTATGATTCTTATGGATTTAAACATGGAAACTGGCGATAAGGTTTCATCATAGTCAAATCCTTGACGCTGTCTGAATCCTTTAGCAACTAGCCTTGCTTTATAGGTGATAACTTGACCTTCCATGTCTAGTTTTCTCTTGAATACCCATTTGCATCCAACATGATTTACATCAACTAGCTCATCGACCAGAACCCAAACTTGGTTATGATACATGGAATCCATCTCAAAATTCATAGCTTCTAGCCATCTTGCAGCTTCTGAGCTTTCTACTGCTTGCTTTTAGGAGAGAGGTTCATCATTGTCCAACAATAATGATTCACCATCCTCGGTGACTAGGAAACCAAATCTCTCTGGTTCCCTTACCTCTCTTGAGCTCCTACGCAGTACTTGTGTTTCTGGAACCTCTTCCATGAGGACCTGTGGAACTTGTTCCTGTACCAACTCCTATGTATCTTGAGCATCAACTTCATTGAAGTCAATATTGCTCCCACTATCCTTTTTGAGGATGTGCTCCCTCTCAAGAAAGACGGCTTGTCTGGCGATAATCACTTTCTTGTCCTGAGGGTTATATAGGTAATATCCTTTCGTTTCCTTAGGATATCCTATAAAGATACACTTCATGCCCCGGGGTGCTAGTTTGTTGCCTGAGAAGGACTTAACAAATGCCTCGCATCCACATACACGTGTATGCGACAAAATGGGTTTCTTTCCATTCCATAACTCGGAGGGACACTACTGGAAAATGGACCTATCCCCACGGTTTTCCCCAAAACCATGGGGATAGACCCCCCTATACCCACGATTTTGGAAAACCGTGGGTATAGGTGAATTTTCAAGGCCTATACCCACGTTTTCCAAAACCGTGGGTATAGGGGGGTCTATCCCCATGGTTTTCCAAAACTGTGGGGATAGGTCCTGAAAAGTGACCTATCCCCACAGTTTTGGGGGAAACCGTGGGGATAGGTCTGGGCTAAAATACCTATACCCACGGTTATGAAAAACCGTGGGTATAGGTCACTTTTGAGTTCGCGGGGATTTTTTTTTTCCGCGGGAAGGAAATTTTTTTTGGCGGGAACCCTATACCCACGGTTCTTCCCTCTATACCCACAGTTTTTATAAATATATTTAACTATATATATATATATATATATATATATAGATGATGTTAGGGTAGTGGTTAGACGCGGTGTTTGCAGCGAATAGGTTGCTGGATCGAAACTCGACGCCTGCATTATTTTAGGACCTATACCCACGGTTTTGAAACCGTGGGTAAAAGCCATTGACACCGTGGAAATTGGCTATGTTTCAGTGACACGGTGGCAGGAAACCTATACCCACGGTTTTGGAAAACTGTGGGTATAGGTTGAGGACCTATACCGACACCGTTCCAGCCCACGGTTCCCAAAACCGTGGGTATAGTCTATAACCATAGTTTTGGGGGCTATACCCACGGTTTTGAACTATGGGTATAAGCCGTTTTTCCAGTAGTGGGAATTCCATTTTCCGCCTTAGTTGGTACTTGGTTTAATGTGTATGCTAAAGTTTGTAATGCATATCCCCAAAAGGATAATGGAAGATCCACATGACTCATCATCGACCTCACCATGTCCAACAAGGTGTGGTTCCTCCTTTCACTAACACTGTTCCACTGTGGTGTATAAGGAGGAGTGAGCTGAGATAGAATCCTAGACTCCCGTAGAAGATCGATGAATTCTTGGTTCAGATATTCTCCACCTCAACCCGATCAAAGTTTCTTTATCTTCTTACCAATCTAATTCTCTACTTCATTCTTTAATTCCTTAAATTTCTCTAAGGCTTCTGATTTATACCTCATTAAGTAGACAAATCCATATCTACTCAAATCATTAGTAAAAGTAATGAAGTAAGAATATCCACCTCTAGCTTCTACTAGAAATGGTCCACATACATTCGTGTGTACCAATCCTAGAAGCTCTGTGGCCCTTTCACCCTATCCACCGAAAGGCGGCTTGGTCATTTTACCTTGTAAACAAGCGTGACATCTATCAAGTGGTTTTAGCTCAGTAGAGTCTAAATAGCCATCTTGACAGAACTTTGTCAAGCGCTTCTCGTTTACATGACCAAGGCGGTGATGCCACAACTGGGTGATGTATGAGTCATGTGAGTTTATTTCATTATCGATTGCCAACACTTGGTTTTCGTAATTTAATACATACAAACCATTATTCAAATGTGCCATACCATAACATACATTGTTCTTATAAAAGAGACAACCCTTATTTCCAAACTTGAAAACAAATCCATCCATATCCAAAAAGATACAAAAATTATGTTCTTGGTAACACTAGGCACAAAATAACAGTTTTGTAAAACCAAAATCATGCCAGTTGGAAATGAGAGGTGATAGTCGCCAATAGACAACACAGAAAACCTTGCGCCATTGGCAGCTCGAAGATCCACCTCTCCTTTGGTGATCTTTCTAAATCTACTTGGTTCCTGCATTTGAATACATATGTGAGCCCCAAAAGCTGTATCTAATACCCAATGTGTAGAAATAGAAATATTTCACTCGATAACAAACGCACCTTTAGCATCCCCACGCTTATGGGTGCATTTACTCTTCCAGTGGCCCTGCTTTCCACATGAAAAACACACTGCCTCCCATTCCTTGCCCTGCCTCTGGATCTTCCCCTTCTTGGAGGGATGGAGCTTGGGGGCTTCAGACCATTTATAAGTCTTTGGCCCCTTTTCCTTGTCCTTCCTTTTCTTGTTCACCATAAGGACCGCGAGTTTGTCACGCCCCATGTCCTTATCTACCTGGCGAATCAAGGTCAGAAGCTCCGATAAACTCTTCTCATTTCCTCTCATATTATAGTTGACAATGAAGCTAGAGAAGGTCTTGGGCAATGATGATAGGATGAGATCTGTACGCAACTCATCCGGGAATTTAATCCCTAAGATGTTCAGGCGTTCAATGTAGCCAATGAGCTTGACTACATGAGGCCCAACTGGCATAGACTCTCCAAGCTTAGTTGTAAACAAAGCATTGAAGATCTCATACCTCTCTTGTCTCACCTTCTCTTGGTATAGATCCTTAAGGTGAGACATCATGCTATACGCGTCCATGTTTTCATGTTGCTTCAAGAGCTCATTGGAAATGGCCGATAGCATGAAACACTAGACACGTGTGGCATCATCCATGTGTTTCATATAGAGATATAATTCCTCATCACTGGCCTATTTCCTAGGCACAACTGGAATAGGCTCTTCCAGCACATACAATTTCCTTTTGTGGCGAAGGATGACGCGTAAACGCCTCTGCCACTCTTGGAAATTGGTGCCGGTGAGAAGGTTTTCCTTCTCAAGTATGGTTCACAATGATATGTTTGAAGTCATTTTCTTGTCGTTTCTACAAATTAATATGAGAAAAGGTTTAGTGCTTTATTAAAAAACTGAGATAAATAAATAAATTAATACTTATTAGTCTCCCACTATTTTATCAAAATCCAATAGCCCTCACCATTGATTTCGGAATATTCTGTTGCCTGAATATTCTAGTGGCAAGGATCAATATTGCCCTTTGCATTACCCCAACTAGGGTTGGTCAAGCAACTTAAAGGGTTTTAGGTAGGCATTCCAAATGCCAACTACATTAACTCGCAGCTCCTTGATCCGCTGAGTGGACTCCCCAATCCTAAAATCCTTTTATTTTGGATTTCCTCAACCTTTGCCTCTTGGTCACACCAAGTCCTGCTGTGGCAGTCAACCCTTGATGCAAACCAAGTCAATTCAACCCAAAACCTTGAATTAGAATTCCACGATAATTTAAAGCACCCCAACTAGGGTTGGTCAAGCACTTTGAACTATGGTTTGATTCTAACCAAGATTATGGAAGGCTATACTGACTTAATATTTCTTTTGAGGGATTTTATACTTATACGTAAATTTCCATTTTATTATCTTTGATTACATGCTTGTTAATATTAAGTGGGATATACTTAAGTGATTAACCATGTCTAAGATAATATTTACATATAAGCCGATTTTATTTTAGTTCCATCTTGCATGCTCGTTTAATTCATTAATTGTGTGATCATGACAACACACCCACAATAAATAAACCATGCAACTGATAGAAATAAAATAAATGGTATGATCATGAGCTTTTCTATTGGTTAGTTTATCTAGCGGTTGATAAACTAACCCTAGACCTAGGGGAGAAACACCTTGAACCTTTCGGGTTTGTGTTTACAGCTTTCCACTTGTCCACCTTTGTATCTCCTTGGATTGGTTTCACCTTGGCTCCTGACTTGAGCCGCCTCCACTAGTTTGGGATCTCCATCCATTACATATGAATTTATCTCACATGCAGGTGAGAGGAAAAATGGGTTTTTACATAAAAGAATCCTTGGGTGCGCAGACCCTACATATTAATGAGGAGATGGCTCGCATGCCAAAAAAATTAATTTAAATAAATAAATTAAAAGAAACTATTCACATACAAAGGTCTCGGTCTAGCTCATGATCATCCATACATGCAACAATATTTACGCATAAATAAAACTAGCATTCAATTCTTTAATCGTTCTTGTTTAAGATAAATCACGCTTGAATTAATTAATTATCTTTAATTAATCAATCATTTTATCTTAAACCCTTTTCTGAACTTCCTTTGAGATTCTCATCCATCATAATTTTAAACAAATAAATTCATTTAAAATTATCCTTGTACGTAACTTGTACCTTAGAGGCAAACCGATGAATTCTCGTTCATTACGCAGATGTTAAATTAAACACATATATATAAAACACCTATCACGTGTTGTGCCTCAGCTTTATGCCTGCACCATGGTACACGTCTCAAGGGTTTGTATAATATAATAATAAATTTTAATAAATCTGCGTAATTTGGGTGAGTACACGGCATGTAGTTCCGACTACACGGCGTGTACTTTTCTTCACCGTCCATCCGAAGTACACGCCCGGGGACAGGGCGTGTTAATGTACTTCAAAAATTTTCAGAGTACACAACGTGTTCTGTGGGACACACGCCGTGTAGTTTCCATGTTACACGGTTTCCAGCCAGGCAAGCCGTGTATGGGGTACACGGCCCAACCCTAACCCGAAGGGACTACACGCTGTGTTCATTGGACCATACGGCGTGTAATCCGGAAACCGTGTGCCACCTATTTCTGGTCAACACACGATGTCTTAAATTCTTATAAAGAATACAATACATGACCTGATTTGATGGATCATTCAATGCATTGAACCTGGACTACACAGCGTATACTTCTGAATACACGCCGTGTATTCTGGTGTTGTACGGCCAAAAACGTTTGGCTCCTCCGGATGAGTTCCTCTATTTTATTTTAATCAAAATTAAAAGAAAAATTCGTTTCTATGAGGTGAACGAGAAATGAGGGAGGAGGAATAGATCTTGAGATTCAGATTTCTAGAACGATTAAACATGAATTGAAATAACTAAATTATTAAATGCGTAAATCACCAACAAAAAACTAAATAATTATAATCAATGATATGACCCCTCTGATACCACTTGTAGGTTCTGGGCGTAGTGGAAGCGCGTTGGTGGGTTTGCCCAACTTTAATTTTAGCGTTAAACAACGTTCAATCCAAGATCCATCACGATATAAAACGCCAGATCTTTGGAATGGAATGAAGAATGAAAAAGAAAATAAGAGTCCTAGAACCATTGAGATAGGATCATCATATGTTGGTTATAATTAATTTAATTAATTCACAAGAATTACCTCGGTGGAATTCTTTCTTCGTCGATGTCTCTAGTCACGATCTTGTGATCCGTTGTTGCATCGTAGAATCCAAGTATAGGATTCCTTTAGCGGTGATCCACACATGCTCCATGCATCTCTAGACGTCGCCGAAGGGATCTATGGGTGCTAGCGCGAAAGAACCTTCGCTTGCGATGTCCGCCTTCGGACGCCTTGATCCGGTGGAGGATCTCGCTCTCGTAACTTGAGGGCGTTCGTGGTGGAAAAGGAATTCTATCTTGGCTTGAGAGTATTTCCAAATCTGTTGTGCACAAAAATGGCTCTAGAAAAGTGTTAGGGTTGTGAGGATATTTATAATCGGGTTTAAGGTTAATAGAGTTATGACAATAAATAAACGCGTTATGCATTTTATTTAGTTCATTAACTCTTATTGAAACCCCGTGTCGAATTATTAATTCCTTGACATGCGCCCACACTAATTATAATTAATATCATTTAATAAAACAATATTATATCCTCAAAATCCCGACTGAAAAACTACACGACGTGTATATTTAATATACACGACGTGTACTTTTATTTTCCATTTTTCTCCACCACATTTATTAGACCTTGAGTAATGGATATTTATTTATTAAATAAATGTAACTACATTACTCGCTAATAAATATATTATTTCGCCCATAATATATTCTCTCGAATAACTAGTATCGAAATAAATGCGATCAGGCATCCTTAAATAATTATTAAACCACAGTCGGGAATAATATTTATTTAACTTATTAAATTAATATTTAACTGAGATACATGGACACACTTAGTGTGTGACCCTCTAGGCCTCTTTCTCAGTGGCATAAGGCGGAGCTTGCCTAAAGTCCAAAGTTAGCGTCTAGCAACACACCAAGGCACCTATAGAGAAAAAAGTTAACGCTGCAATGACGTGTCACCTCCTACGAATGCTTACCGTGTAATATAATCCCTTTGTCTCGATATCTCTAATCAAGCGGGTTGCATGCTAGTGCCATCAACCAATGTGCTCGATTATTCTTTCTTTGACTTCCCGGAATTGAACTCATCCATACCTTACTATGGCCATGGATTTATTTAGGCTATATCAATTCCATCAAAGGGCTTGAGATATCTACTTCCGTTATGGAACAGAAGGGACAAATCCTTTCTCACATTATCTATTAATGCAGTATTACTTGTGACGCACCCAACGCATCCTACCTCGCTGTGAACAGTGTGTCATCACAGTTTTCATCAATACATCTAAGTGCACAAGTTGTAATACCCATTAATAATAATCTTAAAGTATAAGGACCAATACACACATCCGCAGATAGGAACATCCAATGACACTATGAAATGTAGATTTTCTACTGGTGGGTCTCATTCTCATAATATCCTCCTGGATATTACCAAGGGTGCACACCATGAGAAGGTGCCTCAAAGTTTTATGAGTCCTCACCCCTAATGAACTATATTATTTGTGTCCCTCAAATAATATCATCCGGCCATAGAACATATATTCAAGAACAGTGTTATAACACTTTTGGGTTCTCATCATAGTAGGGATCCACTATGACCCTTTAATGCAACAACTGTCCTTAGTACATTATCACATGCATTGTCACGTAGAAGAACAATCAAGATGTGATAAGACTTTTATTAATGAATAAAGTACAAAGTAGTTGGTTCTAGACCACCAACTCCAACAGACTCTAGGTTGGAGTGTATCCAATGCTTGAACCATTGGAGAAAGTACTGGATCATGCTCAAGTGCATCCTCCTACATATCTTGTGGTGGAACTGGTGCACCAACCCTAGCTAGTGCATTCTGTCCTACTTCACCAAGTGGTCCAGTCAAGAATCTCAGAGGCGGTATTTTCTGAAATTCTAAATGAACTTTTAGAATGTCAAGAAAAACTTTCTTAAGAGAACAACTTAAGCAGTTTAAGTTACACGTAGGAAGATCTATCCTAGGAGATACCCCAAAGGAAAACCCTCCTAGTTTTACCCAAGTCTCAAGCCTAGTCTTCTATACCTATATTTTAGTCACGATCATGTATCTATAAATAATAAGTATTATCAAGTTTCATTAATCTAATTACAGTACAAGGTATCATAAAATATTAGATATATCATAGAATAAGATAATATAGATATATCACTAAACATATAATAAGGCATTTTATTTAAGAACCATTATGCCAAAAACAAACTTATATATATATATATACATGGAATGTGATCCTATATTCCTAGTCATCATGTATGAATGAACCTAAATCCCATAAATTATAATATCACAACGTACTTAGGAGCAACATCAAACTATAATGGGGAAAAAATAAAAAAAATTCATCATCGGTAACTAAAAGGTCTAATACACATGAGCAATCCATACACATGGAAACTCCCCTACCTAAGTTCCAATTAGAATGTCTCCTTTATAACATAACCCCAAAGTAAAAGAAAGGAAAACTTAGGCTTTGATACCATTTTGTAATGCCCCAACCTAGATTTCCCAAACAGTACCCAAGTGGTGATGTTACAAGACCTCATATGTGCCTCCCTATACGCAAGGGACTGCCAAGTAGCAGCGAGGGCCTAAGGGTGTAATGGGGATAATATACCTTTGGTAATCATAACCATACACCGTAAACATAATAAAATATAACAACCCAGGATATCATAGTAGAAGATAAAGAAAACATAGTGTAGTAACAAATGTCACCCATTTCATACATGTAAAATGAACCAGGCTACCAATGTGGAAAGAAAAACTAGAACATATAAAATTTAAATAGATAAATAAAGAAAACACTATGAAAATCCTCTAGATTCTATCCTAGTACTACCACCAACTCTATACTCCTCATCTCAGCTATCTACCATGGACCCCTTTCCCTTACCTGGATCCCTAATCACAAAGTCCGCATGTGCATTGAGATGACCATGAAGAGTGTGAGTAATAAAACCCAATAATACACCAATAATGCATCCTTAACATGAGTTTATAAGTATAAAAGGTGTATTACATGATAAATGTAAATGCACAAGAAATCAATCACAAACATATGTCGAGCTTTCATGTGCTACCCAAGCTACCACCAGCCCTGGTCATACCTACTTCAACTCCATGCTGGAAGGATAGTCATAAATGATTTTGGAAGTGATAAAGAGATAACTATAAGGCCAGTGAACATGTAACTAAGTAATCATAGGCTATCAAGTTAGATTGGTCCACAATGTCTTCACATCCCGCCTCCATCATGGGTCTGGCCACAAGACCGTCAAACCTCATCTCGGTCACAGGTCAAGCCTCAAGGCTATCATATCCTCTCTATGCCTTGGGTTAGACCAATATGCCATCATGAACTTGTTGTATCTAACTTGGTTATAGCCTCAAGGACATCATGCCCCTACCATGTGTTCAGGTCCAACTTCATCATCGTCACATGTCATGCGCACTCCCCCTTTAAGGGATAACGATATCGTGACGGTCCACCTATTCCAAATACCAATAGCAATACCTCCAAAGGTATGATAATCACACATAAAAAGTAGATCATATATATGTGGAACATACCATGTCATCATGAGAATCTATAGCAACATACAAGTACAAGTGATCAACATCAAACATGGCATAATAAGCTACATAGGCATACTTAGGGAACTGGGCATCATATATGGGTTTCATGGGTTTGACATACACACACATGTGATCAATATAAAGTATGGTCAATAAATCAATGCCAACATAAGTATTATATCAATGCAACAAGATTATATAAGGCCCTAAATATTAAGGAACTTCTTACCTTAAGCTTGATAATGACAATCTCTAAAACTGATCGAGGCGTGATACTCGAGTTGCACTTGAGCTTTAACCGAATCAATCCCACACACTAAGAACCCATAGAACTGATCCCAATTAATCACATAAAGGTTCTAGAATGGATTTTAATTATATTCTAAGCCAAGGAAAATAATTAGATACCTCCCAGGATCCACAAACTATTCTAGATCTGATATTGATCAAAGGGATGCCACCGATGTCTTAGGTCCATCACCGTTCTAGAAATAATCCAAGAATTCATCATTAGAAGGAATCATAATCCATATATTTGGCCACAACATACTCTATATATGATTATTATCAAGGTAATAAGGGTAGATCTAGAAGAACCATGAAGAACAGAGGTTTGTGGATCATACCTTAATTACTCGATCACCAGCATGCTTGGATCTACTATAATTGATCTCAGAATGGGAGGAAATCACTGAGGTAAGCCTACAAAGTCTCTATATTCAAGAGTTTTATAATGTGGAATAACAATGGGTCAAAACAGGTGGTTTAATGTCATTAATAAGGATATTTAGATCATTAATTTATGCATACATGGTTTGGTTGCATGATTAGACAAATCATGCACCAACCGTGCAAGACCTATTGCCTTCTTAGGACACCCACACGGTTTGGTCACATGGTTTCTAAAACCATGAACCAACTGTGATTTTTTCCATTGGAATGAGTTGTACAGTTTCTAAGGATAGGCTACATGGTTTCATCAAACCATGCACCCTAACCATGCTCCAACCCAAGTGCCTCTATAATAAGCCGCACAATTTCCTGGAATATCAGAACGGGTTGGGAAAATTGTGATCTAACCATACACCCTTAAAAAGGACTTACGAACTCACTAAAACCAACTAGAAACCCCCATAACTTAGCCCAAATAATTCATAGTTCAAAATATCATGAATAAAGGCTGAAATTAACTCATAATGCACCTGAAAAATATGAGGACATTACACATTATCATGCTAGGAAATTGACCAGAGATGAGGAAATTTTGTCTTAATGCATATTGATGAATGCAAAACCATTAACTAGGGATCTTCCTTCTGATTAGATCAAATTAAAAATGAGACAAACTTACCTTGACATGGGGTTTTGGTGTGAGAAAAGAGACCAAACCATCAAAGTGAAATGGGTTGTTTGATTTGTTAAAATTCATGGTGGGGCTTGAAATAGAAGACCCCAACACCACTATGTACCCCAATAGAATGATAATCAAGCCATACGTAGCTCTGATGAGCCCTCCTCATATTGATTTGACTCAAATATAGGAGAAGAAGATTTAAAGGAGGTCACTATTAATATAATGTATGGTTTGACCTAGGATAATTGATCCTGAAATCACTAAAAATCCCAAATGAAATGTGAATCAAGCCACACATATTTATGATGACATTTATTATGTATATTGAACTCCTACATAATGGAGAGTATATAATTTTCTTGTATCTGTGGATGGGCCTAGGATAAGGGTTCTAGAAATCACTATGTATACCAAAAAAATAGGAATCAATCCACACATAGTTCTTTATAAGAAATTACCCACATAGATCTAGCTCATATGCAGGGAGGAAACCATTTTTTTATTTTCAGTTATACCTAGGATAAGAAATCACGATGTCACTACACATCTCATCAAAACGAGAATCAAGCCACACATAGTTCTAATAGAAATCACCATATGTGGATCAAGATCTTACATAAAGGTAAATTCATTTTTTGTTCCTAGACCCAAGTAACTTTTCCAAGAATATTTTTACAGATTTGAATTTTGTGTTGGAGAAGTATGCCATGAAAAATTGGCCACTCTAAGCAGTTTAGGGTCATGCAAGACAAACCAAATATTCCTTTAATTTGTATATAATTTATCTTAGTCATGCAAATTGGAGTGATCATATCAAACCTATAAGTTCACATGATTCATGATCAGTATGAGAAACATGAGGGAATTATAAGATTTCCCAAAATACACTAAGACGTTAGTGAGGTATATTTTCGATGCACACCATGTAATCTATCATTTTATGGTGAGGATGCTGTCATGTAGTTTAATGTCACGTGACAAGGACATGATTTACATGAAGTTTTATGTTATATTATAAGGATGATGACTAAGTAGTTTAACATCATGCGATAAGGACATTTTTGTGTACTTTTACATCGTGCGACTAAGATGTGCACTAGGCAATTTAAAGTCATGCATCTTGGACTATTGGTATTGAAATTATACAGCATATTTCTCAAGAAATATTGCATTGTTTACCAACATGATGCACTATCTATCCGTTTTGATCAAGGAATAGGCTACATTGGGGTAAACTTTATGTATGGCATAAGGTTCTTCCCACTGTTCAAGTTTTAGAGGTTTTTTTTGAGGTATCATTGGGGATCTGAGATCCAATACCAATTCCACTTATAGGAATGGATAGATGTGAAATTTCTTATTGGAGGATCACATTACTCAATTTTTATGAACTTTCATGTTGTGCAGGGTACATAACCCTTTCTCATTGATTTTTTCTAACTCATCCAATCACTTTTTATATTTATCCTATGTGGATAACTGATCAAAAATGGAAATAAAAAATGAAAGTATTTGGACCTCAATGTGTAGAACTACTTATGTCTCATATATATGAAAATATGGGGCTGATTATGTAGTTTTATGGTTTGTGGTGTGATAATCCCACAAAGCATGTAGAATTTTGACAGGCTAAGATTTTTTATCTTTATTAACCATATTCTAGAATATTTTGGATAGGGTTTTGTTGAAAGAATCTATCTATCCATTTACTACTACATAGTAGTGGGGTGAGTGGTTGGACTGAATGTCATATTGCTAGTATAGCCTTTTCAATTCATAAGAGCATAATTTGGTTTCATTTTTCATCATTATTGTATGAGGGACAACAAATTTTGTAATGATGTTTGTCTTTAAAAAACTGATAATAGCCTTTGTCCAAACTTCTTTGAGGGATATAGCCTCAGACCACTTAGAGAAGAAGTCGATGGCAGTAAGGATGTACTTGAACTATACAATTATTGTTGGGGGATATGACCTCATGACATCTATTCCCCAAATATAAAACAACCATGAATACTTTGTGGTGTGCTACAATTCTAGGGGTTGATGAATGATGTTGACATGTTTCTGAAAAATATGACATCTCTTGGTGAACTCCATACAATCATGTGTTATTGACAAATAGAAATATCTAAGCCTCCTAATATGATGGGAAAGCTTGGTCCCTGTATGATGATCACCATAAGAACCCACATGGAATTATTGAATGAAAGTTAGAGTTTCCCCACCTTCAATGCATTTTAGTAGAACTCATTCAAAGCCTTGTTTATTGAGAACTTTCTAAGAACTCAGGTCATCATAATGGGTAAAGTTGATTGGCCATCATCATATTTTCTCTTTTCTTTCTCTATCTGATGGAAGAATCACATTTTGGAGGTAGTGTGATATAGAAAACATACATTTGTTTACAAAATCATCTTGTTCAATGGTGGATTTGACCTCATTGATCTCCTCCATGTTGTTTCCATTGAATGGTGAAACTATATTGCAATGTGCAATGCTGTTGACTATTTCATTCTAGTCTGGATATACCAATGTCATGGTCACAATATCTAATACATCTTCTCGAGTATTCTTTGAAAGTAGGACATGGTTTAGTGCCATCTATGAGTGGAATTCCTCCATAGAACCTCATAAATACCTGAATGGGGGAATAAACTATTCCTTTTTGATGGCACACTCACCATTAATTTGCTTGATTACCAACTCTAAATCAAATTTGACTTTTAGGTGGGATATTAACATCCACAACACCAATTTCAATATTATAATGAGGGCTTGGTACTCTTCCTCATTTTTAGTGGAACCTTCCAACAACAAGAAGTAATAGGGGAAAACTACCTTGGCTAGAGAGAGAAGTATGACTCTCCTAAACCCACTCTATTGTGTCTGGGGTTATCCATTCTTTTCCATGTTGGGATTTTGTAAGCATTTTAAAAGTAAATATTCTATGTCCAAGGTTATTCTTGAACATATAATACTTCTTCACTGAGAAACTCAGTGTCCAATGGTGTGTTTTAGTGTAAGGATATGCTGTAAGAATATCTACTAATGTCGGTCCCTTTACTGCCTTTGACGGTATAAATCGAATGTCAAACTACCACAAAATGACTACCCACTATATTAAATATACAATTAAAATGGGATGATTGAGGATATATTTGAGTGGATCATTACGAGAGACTAAGTGGGATTTGTGGTGCTATAGGTAGTGCCTCAACTTCTTGAATGTGAAGATTAACACAAGATTTTTTTTATCAATATCTGAATATCAAGTCTCAGTATTAAGCATGGTTATAGTGAGATAATAGAGATGATTTTCATTAATTTTATCATTATTCTATGTAATAAAGGCATCTAGTGATTTCTCCAAGGTTTTCACATATAAAATGTATGAATTTCCTTCAATGGGGGGCATCATTATTGGTGTGATCAAAAGGTATTGCTTGAGACTGTCAAAAGATTCCTAAAAATCATCAATCCACTGATAGGTGACTCTCTTCTTCATCAATTTAGTGAAAGGTAGAAGCTTTCCTACAAGATTATCTATGAAGCATCAGATGTAAGTGAGGTGTCCATGGAGTCTTCTAAAATCTTTGAGGTTTTGAGGAGGTGTAATGTAAGGATAGACTTATTTTTCTCAAGATTGACTTCAATGACATGATGACATACTATGAAGCTGATGAACTTTCCTGAGGTAACCCTGAAAGCATATTTTAAAGGGTTATCTTTATGTTATGCTGCTATAAATTTTTAAAAACATCTCAATATCGGCAAGATGATCCAAAAATTGTTAGGATTTTACCACTAGATCATCAAAGTAACATTCAAAGGTCTTTCCCAGAAAGGGTTTGAAAACATGGTGCATGACATGTTGATATGCAGCACTAGTGTTCTCTAAACCGAAATCCATCACTCGATAGTAGTATATTCCTTGGGGTTCCCTGTAAGTATCTTCCTCTTCATCTTTAGGAGCCATTCATATTTAGTCATATCTTGAATATACATATATAAAGGAAAAGTCTTTATAGTTGGCAGTTTCATTAATCAGAAGTTATATAATTGGGATAAGGAAATCATCTTTTGAATAATGTCGATTGAGATCCTAGAAGTTGATAAAAAATCTAATTTTCCTGTTCTTATTTTTGACCAAGACAATATTGGTGAGCCATTTCAGATATTGAACCTCCTGAATGAAGTTGTCTTTGATAAGCTTATCAACCTTGGTTTCAACCTTAACAACATGATTTGGATACATTCTTCTAGCTGCCTACTTATAACCATGATGATCCTCAGGAAATCCCAAGTTGTGGGTGACTACATTGGGATCAAGGCCAGGTATTTTTGTATAATTTTAGGTGAACAAATCTCAGTGATGCTTCAAAAAAAGGTACAAACCTCTTGTTTTTCAGAAGAAATGACAAAATTGGTCAATTTGGGTCATAGATCTTCCTAATTCTCAGATTTATTTGTTTGATCTCATCAATAGTGGTGGAAACACCTTCCTCAAATGTTGTAGGAGAATCTCTGAGATCCTATTTTTCTTCTTTATTGGCCCCGATCATAGTAGAAGTGGATGATGAAGGGGCACCATCAGAGTTAGAAGACACTACTAGAAAAAGGGCTTTTGGCGATGGTGAATTTGCGATGGGTTCCCATCACAAATGGCCCATTGCGAAAAAGGGAATCACAAATATTACCTTTTGTGTCAGACCTTCGCAAAAAAATTATTATTTGTAACAGGTAGTGGCACCATTGCAATAGGTTCGATAATTTTTTTTAAAACCCTATTGTGACGGGTCGTCCACCCATCGCAAATATTTTTCCCGATTTTTTTAAACCCCTTTTTAACGGGCCCGTCGCAAATACTAATTACGATGGTTTTTTGCAAATACTACAGAAAATATAAAAAAAATAAAACCTTTTGTGATGGTCCCATCACAAATAGTTGAAAAAATTAAAAAAAATACAAAAATAAAAAATATTAATATAAATGAAATCATAATATTAATATTAGTACAATAAAATTATTTATAAAATAATATTAATATTAATAATAATATAATATTAATATCAATAAAATAATAATAATATTATTAGTAAAATAAAATTAATTATAAAATAATTAAATAATATAATAATAATATTATTAATATTAATTAATTAATAATAATAATATTAGTAATATAATAAAAACCTCATTATTCACAAAAATATAAAAATATATTAATTAATAAAATAATAAATATAATAAAAAATTAAATAAATAATAAAAACCATAATATTCAAAACAATATAAAAAACGCACTATTTAAAACTTTAAATAGATAATATTACAAAAAAAAATACATTCAAATGTTTCATTATAAAATAAAAATACATCACTGAGGGGGAGGGTCATCTGGAGGAGTTGGAGGAGATGGTGGAGGGAACTCCATAACTATGAGAGGAAAAATTGATGGGGGTATATATAGGTTAGATTATTTGTGATGGGTCCCGTCGCAAATGCCCACTACCTGCATTAATTACAGTCAGTCAAAAAAAATTATTTGCGATGAGTCCTATCGCAAATAAATACCTGCCGACCTACTATTTGCGACAGGTCCGTCACAAATAAATATATGCCGACATATTATTTGTGACAAGACAAGTATATTGTTTCAATTACTAAAAACTGCCATCGAGCATTTGCGACGAGAATAGGAACCCGTTACAAATACCCCTACCCACGGTTTTTCACACATTTTGCACCAAACCTTTTGCGACGGGTCCTTACCCCCCGTCACAAATAGCCCATCACAAATGGACACTTTTTCCATTGATCGCTTTTGTTTCCTATGGATGTTGGAGAGTCTTCCTTGGATTCTAAGGGTGTCATTATATGAGTGACATTATTAGTGAGATTTTTGGGTAAACTCTCATTCTCACTCCTCTTCAGTGTCATTAGGGGAAGAAGAGGTGTCGACATCCCAACATTCAGAAAATCAAGTATAGGATTTCTCACTCTCTATTAATGATATGAGAGTTTCTTCTAATCTAACCAGTTAAGAAAGGATATTTTGAGACTCTAGGGATAGAGCAAGGGAATTTTCACCCAAGGTATTTTCACTTTCATGAGAATCAAACACTTCTTCCATGTTATTGGGTTCAACTGGTGTGATCGATATCATACAGTCTGATGAAGACATGCCCAAATATGAACTTTTTGGATTGATTTGATTGATATGAAATACATATTCATTGCCAGTATCTTTAAATGGGTTAATCAAGGTCATTTCCAAACTGTTTGGAGTAATAACCTAGGTGACATCATCAATCATGGGTTGTTTTCCTTCTATTTGGTGGAATCTTGCGTTGATGTATTGAGATTCATGAGACTGAAATAAAGACCTATCACTATACAATGTCCCAATTTTTCCATCAATATATCATTTATGTCATTGATGATAAGATAAGGGAACTTTCACATGTTGATGAAACTAATTTATCCCTAACAAGACCTTGAAAGTTTCATCATATCGAACAACTAATAATTCAGATTCAAAGATGTGGTCCCCAAATTGAGTCCTAAGACTGATTCATCCAAGAGTTTTCTGATCAATTTTTCTATAAACCTGAAGCGTTAAAGAATATGAGGACAAATTAGTTTCATTATCACCCAATCAATGGATTTTTCATACTGGAATAAGATTTATTCCCAAACCATTCTTAGTGGAAGATCATTGGATGTCAATGTCATCCAGTTTTCCAGATACATACAAGGGTCTAATATGTCCATGTATAATAGTTTACTTATCCTAATCTATAAAGGTGATGACCATGTGGTATTCCACAGGATCAATTGTAAGAGTTGGTATCCTAGAACCAACTGGTTGTACTTTTATTACATGAATATTTAATGTATTTAAATATTAAACATCTTATTACATATTGTTCATTTTTCTACATGATTATGATGTAATAATGTCTTAGAGTATTTGTTGCATTGATAAGTTCATGTTAGTTCCCCGCTATGATGAGAACCATGAAATGATATAACAATATTCTTAAATATAGTTCTACGGTTAGATGACATACTATGAAGGGACACATAACATGCATACTGTCAGGTGCGAGTACTCATAAGTAGGAATTCCGCATGTTTTGGTGTTATTAGATATTTCTATCTGTGAGTGTGTGTAATGATACTTAGACTTTAAGATTATCATTAATATGTATCACGACTCACACACTTTGATTTACTGACGAAAACCGTCACGCAGACAGTTGGCGGGAAGTAGGGTACATTGGGTGCATCACAAGTGACATGATATTAATGGATAAGTCAAGGAAGGATTTGTACCTTAAATTTATAGAAGTTGATATCTCTGCCCTTTGATTGAAATAGAACCATCATGTGAAATTCCATGGCCATGGTGTAATGATGAGTTTATTTTAGGTAGTCAAAGAACGACATATCAAGCATAATGGTTAATTATACTATTATGAAACTTGCTTGATGAGATATTGAGACAAAGGGATTATATTACATAGTGATCATTCGTATGTGGATGTCGTTGTTGCGAATTTACGTTCTTTCTCTTGGGTGCTTTGACCCATTGCTGGACAGTACTCTTGGACTTTAGGCAAACCCGCCTAATACCAATAAGGTATGCAAGTTGCATAAATCTATTTATGGATTAAAGCAAGAATTTGGGTCATGGAACATTAGTTTTTATGAATCCATAATGAAATTTGGTTTTATCAAGAATGAATGTGTGATCCTTGTGTCTACAAACAGTTTAGTGGGAGTGTCGTCATTTTTCTAATAGTATATGTTGATGACATATTACGTGTTAGAAACGAGATACTAATCTTACAGTCTGTTAAGTCATGGTTGAATCAATGCTTCTCCATGAAGGACTTGGTCGAGAAAACATATATTCTTGGGATCAAGATCCATCGTGATAGATCCAAGAGATTGCTGGACTTAATTCAAAGTACATACATATATAAGATACTGAAGAGATTCAGTATGAAACAATCCAAGAGGGGATTGTTGTCAGCATCACATGACATTCATATTTCCAAGAAAATATGTCCTCAGACACATGAGGAAATAATGATAATGGCAAGGACTCCATATGCATCAACGATTGGGTCGGTCATGTAATCCATGCTATGTACTAGGCTAGACGTCGCCTATGCATTAAGTGCAGTCAGCAGATATTAAGCTGACCCAGGTGACCACCATTGGATGGCAATTAAGACTATCCTAAATTATCTGAAGCATACTAAGGATATGTTTCTGGTTTATGGAGGAGACGAGGAACTAGTTATCAGAGGATATGCAGATGCTAGTTTCTAGACCGATCAAGATGACATGAAGTCGCAAATGGGATACATCTTCACTTTGAATGGAGGTTCAGTAAGCTGGAAGGGCTCAAAGCAGAGTGTGGTCACAGATTCTACAGAAGAGTCTGAGTATATCATAACTTTTGAGGAAGCTAAAGAAGCAGTTTGGATGCGAAGCTTCATCCAGGATCTGTATGTGATACTTAAAAGTAAATATCTCATCACACCGTACTGTGATAATACTGCAGCAGTGGCTCTCGTAAAAGAGCCAAGGTCACATCAGCGGACGAAGCACATTCTTCGAAAGTATAATCTCTCGAGGGATTTTTCTTAGATAGGTTAAGTTGTAATGAGCAGTATTTCCACGGAAGAAAACGTGGCAGACCCCTTGACTAAAGCCTCAACTCAGTAGAAACATGATCACCATGTGAGGTCTAGCATACTAAAAGTCGTAGGAAGTTAGTTCTAGTCTAAGTGGGAGTTTTTAAGAGTTGGTGTCCTAGAACCAACTGGTTGTACTTTTATTACTTGGATATTTAATGTATTTAAATATTAAACATCTTATTACATATTGTTCATTGTTATGCATGACTATTATGTAATAATGTCCAAGAGTATTTATTGCATTGATAAAGTCATGGAAGTTCCCCGCTATGATGAGAACCTTGAAATGCTATAACAATATTCTTAAATATAGCTATACAGTTGGATGGCATACTATGAAGGGACACATAGCATGAAGACCATCAGGTGTGAGTACTCGTAAGCAGATGAAACGTCCTCTCATGAAGTTCTCACTTGGTAATCTCCAAGACAGGATATTATGAGAGTAGACCCACCAGTAGGAATTCTGCATGTTTTGGTGTCATCAGATATTTCTATCTATGAGTGCGTGTAATGATCCTTAGAATTTAAAATTATCATTAATATGTGTCACGACTCACACACTTTGATTTACTGACGAAAACAGTCACGTAGACAATTGGCGGGAAGTAGGGTATGTTGGGTGCATCACAAGTGGCATGATATTAGTGGACAATTCGAGGAAGGATTTGTCCTTTCCATTTATAGAATTTGATATCTCGTCCCTTTGATTAAAATAGAACCATCGTAGGAAATTCCATGGCCATGGTGTAACGATGAGTTTATTTTAGGTAGTTAAAGAACTACATATCAAGCATAAAGGTAAATGACACTATCATGAAACCTGCTTGATGAGATATTGAGACAAAGGGATTATATTACACAATGAGCGTTCATATGTGGATGTCATTGTTGTGAATTTACGTTCTTTATCTTGGGTGGATTTACCCGTTGCTAGACTGTACTCTTGGACTTTATGCAAACCTGCCTAATTCCAAGGAGAAAGAATCCTAGAGGGTCACAAACTAAGTGTTTTTGGTGGTCTCGGTTAAATTATATTTGAATTTAATTAATGAAATAAATATTATTCTTAAGACTGTGGAATAATTTTATTCAAGTTAAGATGATCGCATAAATTAAATAAAATATATTTATTTATTTTATTGAACATTTAATAAATATTTATTTACTAGTTTGTAAATAAAATATTTATTTAAGAGAATAAATTATTTATTTATTTATTCGGGTGTTCAATAAATGGAAGTGGAGTATGAGCGGACCAATGCCGGTCTGGTAGTAAAATAATTATTTGCAAGATGGTAAATAATTATTAGTTGGCACAAGTTAAAATAATAATGACATTGATATTATTTTGTGATGTGAAATTTTATTCATAATTCCGTTTTGCGCAAGTTGGCGCACCATAAATAGTGACACAATATTATTATTATGAGCATGGGTTTTCTCTAAGTTCATGAATGTATTTAATTGTTGTTATGCAATTAAATATTGTAACTAAATTTCCATGCATATAAATAGACAAGTACGTCTATTGTGCTATGGTGAACACACTGCACGCTTGGTGAATTGAGAATTATTGAGCTAAACAATTTCTCTCTCAAATCCTCTTCCCACCCCTCTCAAGAACGAGAGACATTCTTCAAGGTTGAAGAACAAGCGATCAAGAATGATCAACATAAGACACTCGCTTTTCCGCGTTAGCACCCAAAGAATGAGTGGTGTCGATTAGAGGTCATCGAAGCACGTGTTGATCACCGCTAGAGGGATTCTAGTTTGGATCCTCGCAAGTACAACAAAATAATCCAGAAGGGTTATTCTGAACGATCAACATCATCAACGAAGAAAATACCAAAGATCTAGGTATTCTTTTCTTTATGAAATTAATTAAATTAATTATAAACATGATGTGCAAGATCCTCTTTAAAGGTTTTGGGTCTCTTCATTCTTTATCTAAATCTTTGATTCTATTCTGTGGAGACTGATGTTTATCGTCGTATTGATCCCAGAATAATCATTGATCACGGTAAAAATTAAAGTTGGGTGTCATCCCAACCGCGCTTCCACTGCGCCCGAAACCTATAAGTGGTATCAAAGTGGTTACATCATAGTTTATAATTATTTAAATATTTCGTTGATGATTTACGCATTTAATAATTTAATTTTTTCAATTCAAGTTAATCGTTCTGAAATTCTGAATCTCGATATCTGTTCCTCCTCTTTTGTTTCTCGTTCACCTTATAGAAACGATATTTTATTTTAATTTTTTTTAAAATAAAATAGAGGATCTCATGTAAAGGTGTCAAAGATTCCTGGTCGTACAACACCAGAACACACAACGTGTATTTGGCAGTACACATCGTGTAGTCAAGATTCAATGCATCAGACTGGTTTTCCAAACCAAGTCGTGTGTTGGAGTCTTTCTAAGTCTTAAATGACTCTGTGTGTTGACCTGGAACAGGTGGCACGTAGTTTCTGGATTACACGTCGTGTAGTCCACTGGACACGATGTGTATTTCCTTTGGGTTAGGGTTGGACTGTGTACCCCATACATGGCTTGCCAGGTTGGAAACCATGTAATGCAGATAATACATGGTGTGTGGCCCACTGAACATGCCATGTACTCCGAAGATTTCCGATGTACATCTACACGCCATGTCCCCGGGTGTGTACTTTAGATGGATGGCGAACGATAGTACACACCATGTAATTAGAATTACACACAGTGTACTTATCTAAATTATGTAGATTTATTAAAATTTATTATTATATTATACAAACCCTTGAGACGTGTACCATAGTGCAGGTGTAAAGCTGAGAAACAACATGTGATAGGTGTTTTATATATATGTGTTTAATTTAACATTTGTGTAATGTTCATTTCTACTAATTGGATAGTTATGAATGAGAATTCACCAGGTTTCGTCCAAGGTACAAGTTACATACAGAGATAATTTAAAATTAATTTATTTGTTTAAAATTATGATGGATGACAATCTTAAGGAAATTTAAAAAAAGGGTTTATGATAAAAGGATTGATTAATTAAAGATGATAATTAATTGATTCAAGCATGATTTATCTTAAACAAGAATGATGAAATAATTGAATGCTAGATTTATTTATGCGTAAATATTGTTGCATGTATGTATGATCATGAGCTAGACCAATACCTTTGTATGTGGATGGTTTCTTTTAATTTATTTATTTATATTAAATTTGTTGGCCCATGAGCCTTCTCCTCATTAATATGTAGGGCCTGCATGCCCAATGTTTCTTTTATGTAAAACCCATTTTTTACCCCTCACCTACATGTGAGTTTAAAAAAGGCATATGTAATAGATGGAACTCCCAAGCTAGTGGAGGTGATTCAAGCTGGAGCTGAGACGAAACCAATCCCAGGAGATACAGAGGTGGACAGGTGGAAAGTTGTAAACATGAACCCAAAAGGTTCAAGATGTTTCTCCCCTAGGTTAGGGTTAGTTTACTAACCGCTAGATAAAATAACCATTAGAAAATCTCATGATCATGCCCTTTATTTTATTTCTGTAAGTTTCATGTTTTATCATTATGGATGTGTTTTCATGATCACATAATTAATGAATTAAATAAACATGCAAGATGGAACTAAAATAAACTATAATTATGTGTAAATATTATCAAGACATGGTTAATCACTTAAGTAATTTCCACTTAATATTAATAAGAACGTGATAATGATAATAAGGAATTCATGCATAATATATAAAAATCTCTCAAATGAAATATTAAGTCAGACGAAGCCTTTCGTTACTTGATTAAGGGAAAAAATCAATAAAACTATGGGTTTGACCAACCATTGTTGGGACACTTAATTTTATACAGGAATCCCTTATGAAATGTTTCAGGTTGACTTAACCATATTACATCAAGAGGAGTATCCCTTTCTATACTTGGTGTAATATTTGAGGCAAGAGTTGAGGGAATCCAAAATTCATAATTTCAGGATTGGGGAGTCCACTCAACAAATCAAGGAGTTTCATGCCCGCAGTTGGCAAAGACCCGCCTACCTAAATACCTCCTAATAGCTTGACCAACCCTTGTTGGGGTTATGTGAAGGGGAATATGGATCTGTTTCCGACGCTTCCGCCGGGGCGCGCGCGCGCATTCCGTTCCGTCCGCGGAGGGGGACACGCGGCGCTCTTGTTGCCCCGCATTCCCGCTTTCCAAAGGCGGGCGACATTCGCTCCTTATTTAGGGACGTCTTCTCCTTGATCGAAACGGGATGATGGGATGTCGGTTCTTCCTCCTGCGGATTCCTCCTCAGAACTCGTCACCTAGTCCGGGTCTCCCTCATAGATTTAATACGTAGTTCGTGAAACTCTTTCTAGTGCCATGTTTCCATGGACGCCGGTTAATTACACTGCTTCTGTCGGGACATTCCAAATGGTCCAGTCAGGGCAGCGACCTTCAGTCAGGGGAGTAGTCACGTTGAGGCATCAGTAGCGTGTCTGGATACTGGGGAACCTGGCATGTCTGTATGTTATCCTTGATCACAAGAATTCTCGAGGGCGTGGAGGCCCGAGGCATCCCACATCGAGCGCCGGGAATTATATGCCATAGACACATATCTGAGGTTTTCCTCAGCTTCCCGTGTTTAACACAGGGTATGTCGTGAGTTTAACGTCTAGCGGAGACGGATCAACACAACCAGAGCATTATCTAGGATAGATCGGATTAAGGGATCCTCCTTGAAGGGGTGTCGATACCGGGGCCAGCCCATGGGCGGCTGTGAAGAAGAGCGTACTGACACGGTCTCACCAGGATAAGACGGTCCGAGCGAGAATCGGGATGGGTGATAGGTTGATGAATGGAGTGGAGGGAGAGTGAAATGGGACCATCGCAGGGGCGACAGTGAAGTTGGTCTTGAGCCTTGACGAGGATTCCTACGTATCCCCGTGGCAGGGAATCAAAGTCCGCGTAGTTCAGGATGGTGCCGGTAAACCGACGTGAAGGTGGACCTTGGTCTGATGAGTGGTGGGCTTGAGCCTCTGTAAGGCTTCCTACGTACCATGCCTTGACATGGATCAAATTCCTCGTAGTTCAAAGGATTGATCGAATACAGTTTAACGTCATGCGGGACGATAGTAAACCCTGACGTGAATAAACGACGGGCGGTGGGTGTCGGCGAACCGACGTAAGTGAGGGACCTTGGTCTGATGGGAGTTGGGCTTGAACCTTGGGGAGGCTTCCTACGTACCATGCCTTGACATGAATCAAAGACCTCGTAGTTCGGGTTAGTCACAATGGCTTGCCGTCGGACTGGAATTGCAATTTAACGTCGTGCTGGACGTAGATAGAACACGACGTGAACTGGATGATGGGTGGGATTGAACCTCATGGAGGCTTCCTACGTACCACGCCTTGACATGGATCAAAGACCTCGTAGTTCATATGAGGCTTTGTCGGTGGACCGACGTGAAAGTGGACCTTGGTCCAATGAGTGGTGGGCTTGAACCTCTGGAAGGCTTCCTACGTAGCATGCCTTGACATGGATCAAAGACCTCGTAGTTCAGGTGGGTGTGCAGTTTAATGTCATGCGGGACAAGAGGGGCATGCAGTTTAACGTCATGCGGGACGAGGCGTGCAGTTTAACGTCATGCTGAACGGGGGCGAAACTCGACGTGAATGAACGACCGAGCAATGTGGCTTGAACCTCATGGAGGCTTCCTACGTACCATGCCTTGACATGGATCAAAGTCCTCGTAGTTCAAGTGGGTGTGCAGTTTAACGTCATGCGGGACAAGAGGGACCCGACGTGAGTAAATGACGGGTGGGCTTGAACCTCATGGAGGCTTCCTACGTACCATGCCTTTACATGGATCAAAGTCCTCGTAGTTCGCTGTGGGTGGGGGTTCAGGGTCGGTGCTCACTCTAAGCCCACGTGAGTCATGCTCGATGTGAGAAACAAGAGGTTGCAAGGACCTGACGATCACGTCGTGAAGGATGCGTCCGTGAGAAGCGAAGAGGGGCTTACGTGTTAGGCGGCCCATGGTGCTGGGACTTACTCCAGGATGGAGGCCCAAAGTGCGACAAAGCGCAGGAAAGAGGGACCTTGGTCCAATGATGGGAGGTGCCTCGTTCCCTATCATTCCCTCCACTGACCTTGGTAGTGGGGAAGTACGGAGATGCACGGGTGCAATCATCCGTACGAAAGGTTAGGGGACTAGGGTCGCCCTTCTCCTACGAACATATGCCACTCCGACAAGGAGGATCTCATTCCATGTGAGGAAGAGTTCCATTCCCGTGGAGACGAGTGGTGTAAAGAATGTTCGAGCTGGGGGGACCCTTCGTGAGGGGGACGAGGTCGGATCACAGTTTAACGTCATGTATTGAGGACGTGGTGCTTGGCAGTTTAACGTCCTGCAGCTCAGACGAGGTGGGTTCACTCCACACCCCTAGGACTTACATAACCGGTACCCTCTGGTCCTTGGGGAAGGGAAGGTATCAGTAAGGCCATGGTTAAGGGGGGTTGTGGAACGAACCATCGAGGGGTCCACATTAGCGTGACTATGCGAAGAAGCAATAGCCGTTAGCGTGCCTATGCGAAGATGCATTAGGCGAAGCAATGCTACGGGTGGTATTGTCCATGGGACTTTGAAATCACATCGTGCAAATCAGGAGGGTCGCACGGGAAGAGGAATTGCTAAGAAAAGGAGTGTGCTTCGCGAAGTGGAGTTCCTTGGCCTTAGCATGGGGCATAGGTGTGAGTGGAAGGTGCTTCATGAAGTGGAACAGTGTTCGCGGAGCACTGCCTCGTGAAGGAGAGGTGCCTCGCGAAGCAGGGTCCTGCGAAGCAGTGTGCTTCGCGATGCGTAGCGATCCTGCCTTAGCATAGGGATCACTAGCATGAGTTGGGTGTTTCGCGAAGCATAAACGCTCCGCGGCTGCCCGTGTTCCCTTGGGAATCCCCTTCCTTCGCGAACGCCCTTGAGCTTCGCGAAGGGCATCCCTCTCGGAAGAGGGGCTCAAAACAAGACAAAGCAGAGGCGTCTCACGAAGTAGAAGTACCTCGCAGAGCTCATGATTCCCGGGGTAAAGAGTGCTTCGCGATTCGGGAGAGGAGAAGCCGAAAGGTCGGATTGTCCGTCCTCGGGACTCAGGGGGAGTCCAGTATTTATAGGGAAGGGGCGCCGCGAAGCAGAACTCGCGCGCCGCCTTCGGTGCTTCGCGGCGCGCTCGCGAACGTCAACGTCGTCCGCGGAGCATTACCGCCTCTGGAGCTTCGCAGCGGCTCGCGAATGTCAAATGTGTTCGTGGAGGATTACCGCCTCAGGAGCTTCGCGGTGGCTCACGAACGTCAAATGCGTTCGCGGAGCATTACCGCCTCAGGAGCTTCGCGGGGGATCGCGAACATCAAATGCGTTCGCGGAGCATTACCGCCTCAGGAGCTTCGTGGTGGCTCACGAACGTCAAATGCATTCACGGAGCATTACCGCCTCAGGAGCTTCGCGGGGCCGCAATGGTCGGGGCGCTTCGCGTGGGTGCTTCGCGGCGGTGCTTCGCGAGGCAGCGCGCCGGCCTTCTTTTTCGTTCCTTTCTTTCGGGCCATATTTTTGGCGCCAACAAATGACGCCCTCAGACTTTGAGCCGCGGAGGGAGAAGGGTCGAAGTCTGAGGGAAAATTGCCAAAATTGTCGGTGGTTCGCGATGTGGCTACGCGAAGGGGCCCCGCGGTGCTCACCGGGGTGACAGATCCGGGCGCGCCGCGATGCTCCGCGCGGGTGAGGTGCGCCGCGATGCTCCGGGGTCGCCGCCTATAAATAGGGGGGTCGACCTCTTTTGTCTTCACATGCCTTCCTTGTCTTTTTGTGCTCTCGACTTCGCGAAGCTCCGCGTACTCCGCGACAGCCCTCCGCGAATCGAGCTTCGCGGCGAACCGCGGGTCTCCGACTCCATGTCCGCGCCAAGCGAACCTCTGCTTGTCGGTCTTGGCCAGACTTCGCGGTTTGGTCTCGCGACCGATCTTCACGATCCGGCTTCGTGATTCATCTTTGTGATCGAGCTTCGCGATCCAGCGGAAAAAATTCTTTTTTGAGGGCCAGTGTTAAAATGGCCCATCAAGAGGCTGTATTGGGGGTCCTTGCAGATGCTGCTCGTCGGGATGAGATGGCCAACTGTCCAAGCCTGGGAGAGATGGTCCGAAGCCACTTAGACCACACTTCTTTGACTGATCTGCTATCGGAGGGTCAGAAGGATTACTCGAAATATAAGAAACTGCCATTGTACGGCTTCGGGCTGAGGGATGTCGTCTTCATCCCGGAGGCGAATAGGGATGAACCAGCTTGCTGGTTCAGGAGCACACCGTGCCAACATCAATGGTTCAGGGAGGCCGATGGTCACGCATAAGAGAACTTCACACCCGTTACCGCTGACTGTCTCTATAACCATGTGAACGACATTGACGGGAAGCCACTGCAGCCGAAGACTTCTCCTCCCCTCTACCGTACCATGCTGAAGGCGGATTTGCAAGATTCGAAGAAGGGATGGTCCGATGAGTGGGACCTGCGCCAGGGCGGAAACTTTACTGATGACTGGGCCTGGGCCTACTGGGTAGGCGCCTCATGCGAGGAGTTTGGGGCCGAGCTGAGGAGAGTGGGGTTGTATGAGGTGGCATGGGCTTCCCAATTCCACATTTACCAACCAAAGCAACTGATGCCGGAGCTGTTGAGAAGATGGTCGTCTAGGACCAACACTTTTCACCTGCATCACGGGGAGGTGGGCATCAGCCTGTGGGATGTCCACCAGATTTCTGGGGTCCCGATCCTGGGGGCCATGTATGACGAATTCCTCCCCATTGTCAGCGCGTGGGGGGATACGGATCAAATGCCGCGACTGGCGTCGGCTCTGATGGCACTTGTCCCTGGAGAGGACAAGGAGGCAGTGAGGGACGTCCATTTCAGGAGATGGTTCAAATGCTTCCTGAATTTCCTAGAGAATCGAGAGTTCCCCCCGAGGCCTCGAATTTGTCCAAGGGCAGCCCAACGGGGCAAGGGGCACTCGTATTGGCGGGTCTTGGAGGACAACCAATGGAAGACTTGGGGTTTCAGTGTCAGCACTGAACAACAGCCGATAGTCAGGCTGACGACGTTCATTGCGGCTCTCATCTGTGGCTGGATCCTACCAGTGAGAGATACAAGCATGGGGGTACGACCCAACTCGTTTATCATGGCGTCGATGTTGGCCATGGGGCAGCGGATCAATCTGGGGATTCCGATGCTCACCAAACTGTATAGAATGCTGCGGCATATTAGCGAGGGCAAGAAACCGCCAAGGATATGCGGGCCCTTCCACCTCCTGAATGGGTGGATCGCAGCGCATATCAGGGGGATTTACGAGTATCCAAACCCCATTTCGCCACCGAGATCGAACTTCCGCCCCTCCATCCTGAACGCGGTTGGGAGCTTCCCGTTCAAACTGGCCGTTCCGATGGTGCTGAATAGAGTGTGGAGGGCGGATGAGTTCAACTTCCATCCCTTCCCATTGCCGGCGGGGATGCTTACTGATGACGGACGGGGAACGGAAGAACATCGGGCTTACCTCCTGGCCTTCCGAGGTGGAGTTTTGGTGGCACGAATAGATCATGAGCCGCTCTGTGAACTGTACACCCCGCATCGGTTTGCGAGGCAGTTCCGGTGCCTCCAGCGGCTGACCCCGCAGGTCTACTGGGAGGTGCGTCATGAGGAGCACCCGTGTGTGATGAGGCAGTTGTGGCTCATGTTCACACGGGAAGATGGAAAGATGCAGATTGCATTGCCTCCATCCACCGCCGCTTTCGGATTGGTGAAGGAGTACGCCATCAGTTGGGAGGCCGCTTACCCAGGGGAGATGCTGAAGCAACCAACGATCCGGGTTGGTGACGGTGGGCCTCCTCTATCTCGAGGTCGGGGTCGGAGGGCAGCTAGGGCCGCTCGCGGTAGCGGGGCTGCCATGACGGCAAGACCTGCACCGGCCGAGGGTATGGCAGCAGCGGTGGATCCGGTGATTCCGGAAGAGCAGGGTCATCCGGAGGGGTGGCCACCGAGGGGATTTCATAGGATATCCACTCAGGCTCCAGGGAAGCGCCTGCATCACATTATCATGGCAGAGAATGTCGTCTTCCCGGAAGCTTGGGACATTTGGGATGTCAACCGACAATTCCTCAGCCCATCCGAGATATGGGCCCACCTGAATCGCCTCGGGATGGAATTACTGGGCATAGGCCCAGTTCGGGCTGGATTCATGGCGTCTCCGGCGGAGGCAGAACAGTACCTGGAAGAGCTGGAGGATTACGTCTACTCCAGTGGTGTCCCTCACCCAATGACAAACCGGGTGAGGGTACTGTTGAATCAGACGTTCCCCACACAGTTATCGGCCGCTGATCTGAGGGAGCGCTTCCCCTTGTCGGAGGAATCAGAGGACTCCTCTCGGGAGGATGAGGCTGGAGGAGGGAGCCTGCTGGAGGAGGGCGAGGTCGGAGACCGAGGCTCAGAATCCGACGATTTCGCGGAGTTTCTCGAGGTAGCATTCCGAACTTCTCTCCTCACGATCTGTTCTTGGGTCACTATGGGATTCTCACCAATGTTTGAGCCATGCAGGAGGAACTTGTTCGCAGGCCTCGTTCTTGCTCCTTGGCGGGTGATGATGCAGGACCTTCAGAACCCGCGCCTATGGCTGCGTCCAGTTCCGCATCTGGTGGGACCAAAGCGCCCGAGGTGGCTCCTCCGGAATCTCCAGACCTTCCAACAGTATACGGGGGGCCTCGTCTCGGGGTCCCGTCAGTACCGGCTCAAGAGCATCGCTCGGAGGTCGATCTCTATAAGTCTCCTCCACCAGTCTTCTCGTTGTCACATGTAGACCATGCCAACTAACGTTTATGTACCTCTTTGTTGTACAGTTCTTCGACTGGCGTGGTCTGTTGCGGCAAGACTGGTTGGGATATCGGGTGGCGTCCCTCCTAGGGGCATGCCGGTAATGGTGGCGATAGTCCCTCCATCTTCTCAAGCTGCGACGCACATCATCACTGGCGGGACCACCAGCAGGGCCGTACCCGAAATCATTGAGGTGGACTCCGAGGAAGAGGATCAACTGGTCGGTGCCAGTTCTGTCGCGCCCGCTTCAGCACCAGGTGTCGCACTGAATTCAACACCGGATGTTGATCCTGCCGAGGATTTCCTGCGGGCGTATCCCGCGTACGAGCCTGCCAATCGCGCAGACTGGGACGAAACGGCCTCCGACGAGGAAGATAACAGCATAGTCCGCTGCCGGTCGTGGAAGCTGATCGCGCGCTTTATCAAGGAAACTCCCCAAGCACAATGGCTGGCCGAAATGGATAGGCTTCACTCGCGGTTGCGCGAACTGTGCGCTGGGGGAGTGGATGCCCAACGTCCTTACGCACTCATCCGAGATCTTATGGCTGAGAAGATCCGGGAACATGATCGTGGGCTCAGCGTGGGTTGGAAGCGGGGGAAAGCGACCAGCATTAAGAAGCTCCAGGAGGCTGAAGGCGAGGTTCAACAGATGCAAACCCGGGCAGACGAGCTTTCAGCCTCTCTTGACGCACAATCTGAGCTGGTCTCACGGTTGAAGGCCCAGCTGGTAGAGGCAGAAGAGCATATGAGGCAGACCTCTGGAAAGATGGCCGCCGTTCAAGCTGACGTAGAGAGGGCCAAAGCCAGGACTGACGAACTGCGCCCCACCGCTACTGAGGAGGAGCGGGAGCTGATTCAATGGCAGCAAGCCTTGGATGCCACAAGCCAACGGGTGGCGGAGCTGCAACGCTCTTTTGACGGGGTCAACCTGTCCATGGGGGGAGTCTACCCCCGGGTATTGTAACAAACCCAGAAACCTTTATTGGTACTTTCGTGCTTCCAAATTTTACCTTTGTTTTGAATGCCGTAGCACGCACGATTTCCACTGTTGAATTGCCTTGTTACATCCCTACAATGTTTGCGGGACGTTCGACGACAATTCCCCAAGCCCACGTGGGTCGAGCCCGATGTCCGGGATTCGGATTACCAGTCCGGATTTCTGAGAGACGGGAGAGGCTTTATGGGAGAAGGAACTTTCAGGATAGCCGAATTACCGTTTCTTCAACGTGCTCTTATGCACGAATGGGGAAACGCCAGGGGCGCTGAAATCGGTCCAAACAGATGAAAATGGGAAGTGTGAATCATGATACCCAAGATTCAGAACACTGTGGGGATGGCGTGACAATAAGGGACAACCGTTAACCTTGGAGGAGAAGCGGTACCCTTACTGCGTTAGCCTGTAATGGGGACAACAAATGAGGGTCGACCGTTGACCATGTTCGAAACATGGGACCATGTCACAAATGTTGTTGATCAATCCTTCGGGACGTTGGCCCAGGAAAGTTGGCGGACCATAGGTCCAAAAATCCATACTGTTAGGGGGTCCTTCCAGACATGACCCGTCTTCCGGAACATTGGCCCAGGACGGTAGGTAAGCCGATGCGGCATGAGACCTGGCCGTTAGGGGTTCCTTCAGACATGAAATGGGACGAGGGTCTGAATAAGGGGCACGCAAAGCGTGGAATATGGGGTGATGGTTTGTCTGAACAGAATCCAACACTCATGTAATTACACCACCATGGTGGGAGTATGCCATATGGGCGCATTGGTTTGATCATGGATCATTCCTTCTTTGGGACAGGGCCTCTCTGGCAAGGGGATCTATCACTTCCCAGTGGGATCTTGGGGCATCCTGAACTTGTTCAGGGTAGAACCGCAGTTTAATGTCATGCGTTGAGGACACATAGACTCCTGTAGTTTAACGTCATACGATAGGACGTGGAATAAAAGGGAAGCGTGTGGAGCGGTAGATATAAAACCGACGTGAATGTGGACTTGGAGTCCAAATCACACCACATACCCCCGGAGGAAACTCTTCAGGTCGAGGGACCAAGAGTGAGGATTGGGCTGGGCCTGAAGAAAAGTGGTCGGGCATTCCTACGTACCCCATGAGGATGGGAATCAAGCCATACGTAGTTCTGAAAGCGCATTTTAACGTCATACAGGACGATGAGCAGCCCGACCGTGTTGGTACACATCCTGCCAAAACTACTAAGCCCACGTGAGTCGTGCTCAGTGTGGGAAACAAGCAGTAGTGGTGGGAATTTCCTGACATAGAGAGGGGCAGGTTAGGGCAAAGGGACGCTCGGTGAATACCGGCCCAGTGACACTAACACAATCTTGTGGCGCACCTAGATGCACGAAGAGAAAGAGCCGAGTATGATGGAATTCCACTTGAACATGGGGAAGTGGAAATGTGTGAATCATGGTGCTCGAGATTCAGATCATGATGATGGCGGCGTGACGACAGAGGGTAACTGCTGACTGTATTCGCAACGCAGTATCCTGTCGCGTTAGCCTAGAATGGGGACAGACAAATGAGCATCGACCGCTGAACGTATTCGCAACGCGGGATTTTATCGATTTGTTGTCCAATATCCGTAGGGACGTTGGCCCGAAACGATTGAAGGTCCCTTAGGTCCAGCATTCATGGAGAGCCCTTAAGCCTAGTATCCATGTCGTCCGAGGGTCCTTTTGGATGTGGAAGAGGATGAGGATCCAAATAGCAAGCTCACGAAGCTTGGTCATGGGACGAGGGGAATGTCCTTGTGAAAATCCCACACTTCGGGCTCTTTGTCAAAACACATCTGAATACGGCAACGAAACGTATTAGAGAGAGGGAGCAGATTCCTTTCCCTTGGGGGATCTTAGTTTAGGGTCATAGAATTCGGACCATGGGTGAGAGGAAACATAAGAGGCACATGGTGGAGTAACTCAAACACCTGGTGTGAATGGTAATAGGAGGTGTGTACGGCGCGGTGAACAACCCGACGTGAATGAGGGAAGAACCCCATATCACACCGCGCAACCTCCTTGGGAGAGGTTTTTGGTCAAGGGACCGAAAGCGAAAGTTAGGCTGGGCCCACGGGGAAGTGCCCGGGCGCTCCTACGTATCTCATGAGGATGAGAATCAAGCCATATATAGTCCATGAGATACGTAGGAGCGCCCGGGCACATGGCGTCAAGACCCGACGTGAAGGAGGACCTAAGCCCTACTTACCATGCGTTCTCTGGGGAAATGTTCAAGTCGAGGGACCGAACACAAAGGTTAGGCTGGGCCTGTGGGGAAGTGCCCAGGCGCTCCTACGTATCTCATAAGGATGAGAATCAAGCCATACGTAGTTCTGGAAGGTGACATGGTAAGATACCAGTGCCAGGGGAAAAGGGGAGTGCGGGCGTGGCCCTTGCACTAAAAGAAGCGGAATTTGATGTATCTTGTTTGTTCTTTAAGGTGAATGGTTTTTTTTCTTTGTGAAGCGACAGGCCTAGAATAGTAGGATGTGATATCACCACAAGGATAAAGCCGTGATGGGCGTTGAAAAATGGCATGGCACGTGACCAATACCCAACGTGATGTCCTCTACAACGAGGTCACCACAATGCAGTGCCGTTTTTCGTCGTGCGGCCAGGATGATAATGTCACAGTTTAGGGTCGTATGATAGGACCAAGCGTGCATTTTATCGTCATGCAGCGTAGACGTAGCAGAGACGATGCTAGGCGGGAAATGTGCACAGTGTTATAAAACACATTTGACAGAGACATGATCCCACATCAAATTGTACGCCATTCGGAGAGGGAAACCTTAGGCCGAGGGGCCTATACAGAGGTGAAACAGGGGGAGAGACTGGCTTCCTGAATGGGTTGTACCCAGAGACAGGGCGTCTGGGCGGTCCTACGTATCCCATGAGGATGGGAATCAAGTTGAACGTAGTCCCGAATGGATCTTAGTTTATGGTCTTAGAGCTCGGACCATGGGAGCCCCAAAGGACGCCATATCGCAGCTTTTTCCCCCTGACATGCAAAGGTGCACTGAGGGATAGTGCAAAAAGTGTCGAGATTCCACCTGGACATGATGGGGTGGAAAATGATGTGAATCATGCAACCAACATTCGAGGACCGAAGGGGCTGGCGTGACGATAGAGGATTACTGCTGACCATGTTCGCAACACAGCATCCTGTCACGTTATCCTGAAATGGGGACAAACAAATGAGCATCGACCGCTGACCAAATTCGCAACGCGGGATTTTATCGATTTTTTGTCCAAAAACCTCGGGGGCGTTGGCTCGTAACGGTAGGAGAGCCCTTGGGCGTAGTATCCAGGCCATTCTTGGGGGTCCCTCCGGGTGCGAAAGGTGATGGAAGCCCGAATGGAGGGGAACACGAAGCTTGACAAGTGGAAGGAACTTGATCAAGTTGAATCTGAAACTCTTGGTCCTAGACCAGAGTACTCTTAATACATGGGTGAACCACTGCAAGGAGTCAAGGGACTCAACTTTGAGGGTGATCGAGAGATGGAAGATTCCTGGGGGAAGGGGGCACGGTGCCCAAAACCTTGTATCATACCTACATATCCCCCTCCTGGAGAGGGATAGACCAAGTGGCCTAGGTGACCGGGAAATCAGGAGATCTCCAAGAGGTGGGGCTGGACCCGAATCCTAGACGTTCAGGTGGTCCTACGTATCCCATAAGGATGGGAATCAAGCCACACGTAGTTCTGAAGGGTGCCTTTTAATGTCATGCGGGACAAGGAGTAGGAGGGCTAACTCTCAGAACGGGGTGCACGTGGTGTAGCTATTGCAAACCCGACGTGAATGAGGACGTGGTCCTACACTACGCCACGCGGTCCCGTGGTCGGGATCCCGATGGCAGGACCCGAGAGGCGAATTAGCTGAACTCAAGCTGGACCCAAAGACAAGGGGTCTGGGCATTCCTACGTATCCTATCAAGATAGGAATCAAGCTAAACGTAGTTCCAGACAAGAATCTTAGTTTATGGTCTTAGAGCTCGGACCGTGGATGGTGAAAACTCCCGAGTAAGCACAGATGCCAACCCAATCCCTAAGCCCACGTGAGATAAACTCTGTGTGGGAAACAAGGGGGGAAGATCCTTATCGCAATACTTGGGGCGTCCATCAAAGGGGAGTCGGCGGAGAGTTTCAGAGGACACCTTTGATACAGCTTGTTCTCCCAACGCGCAGACGTACACGGAGGAAAAGTACCAAGAGTTCTGAGACTCTACTTGGACATGATGAAGTGATGAAGGGTGTGAATCGTGTACCCGGAATTTGGGCTTAACGGGTTGGTGTGGCGATAGAGGAAAACTGTTAACCATGGTGGAAAAACAGCGTCCATATTGCGTTAGCCTGATGTGGGAACAACAAACGAGCATCGACCGCTGACCATATTCGTAACGCGGGATTTTATCGATTTGCTGTCCGAAACTCTCGAGGGGCGTTGGCCCGTATCGGTAGAAGAGCCCTTGGGCGTAGTATCCAGGCCGTTCTTGGGGGTCCCTCTGGGTGTGAAAGATGATGAAAGCCCTGATGCAGGGATACACAAATCCTGGAAAGCGGGTACGGACGTGTCCAAGTAAAGCTTGGCGTTCTAGGTAATAAACCAGAGTACTCTTAAGCACATTGGTGAACCACCGAAAAGGGATCGACGAAACAGCTCAGTAGGGTAAGGTACATGGCGTGGTCATTACGAGACCGTCGTGAATGAGGACATAATCCCACACCACACTATATAATCCTCTCATGGAGGAAGGATAGGCCAAGGGGCCAAGATGGGATGAGGATTCCCGAGAGATGGGGCTGGACCCAAATCTTGGACATTCAGGTGGTCCTACGTATCCCATGAGGATGGTAATCAAGCCACACGTAGTTCTCTAGATGTAGTTTAACGTCATACTGGACGATAAGGGGAGCAATATACCCCTAAACAAGGGAGGTGTGCGGTATGGCGAAGAAGCCGACGTGAATGAGGACATAGTCCCACACCACACCGTACACTCCTATAAGAGAGGACCTGGGTCGTGGCCCGAAAAGGCCAAGGGGCCTGATGCTGGGCCTCGTAAGGGGAGGCGTACGGCATGGTACATGATCCCGACGTGAATGAGGACATAGTCCCACATCACACCGTACACCCCGGGTAAGAAGGGACCTGGGCCGTGGCCCGGAAAGGCCAAGGGGCCTAAGGTCAGGCATCAGTCAGGAAGGCCTGACTGGTTCGCAGTTTAACGTCTTACATGAGGACGAGGTTCGGGGACCCGAGGAGGCCAAGGGGCCTGAGGCTGGGCCTCGTAAGGGGAGGCATACGGCATGGTACATGATCCCGACGTGAATGAGGACATAGTCCCACATCACACCGTACACCCTGGGTAAGAGGGGACCTGGGCCGTGGCTCGGAAAGGCCAAGGGGCCTTAGGTTAGGCATCAGTCAGGAAGGCCTGACTGGTTTGAAGTTTAACGTCTTACATGAGGATGAGGGTCGGGGACCCGAGGAGGCCAAGGGGCCTGAGGATGGGCCTCGTAAGGGGAGGCGTACGACATGGTACATGATCCCGACGTGAATGAGGACATAGTCCCACATCACACTGTACACCCTGGGTAAGAGGGGACCTGGGCCATGGCCCGGAAAGGCCAAGGGGCCTAAGGTCAGGCATCAGTCAGGAAGGCCTGACTGGTTTGCAGTTTAACGTCTTACATGAGGACGAGGGTCGGGGACCCGAGAAGGCCAAGGGGCCTGAGGCTGGGCCTCGTAAAGGGAGGGAGTACGACATGGTACATGATCCCTACGTGAATGAGGACATAGTCCCACATCACACCGTACACCCCGGGTAAGAGGGGACCTGGGCTGTGGCCCGGAAAGGCCAAGGGGCCTAAGGTCAGGCATCAGTCAGGAAGGCCTGACTGGTTTGCAGTTTGACGTCTTACATGAGGACGAGGGTCGGGGACCCGAGGAGGCCAAGGGGCCTGAGGCTGGGCCTCGTAAGGGGAGGCGTACGGCATGGTACATGATCCCAACGTGAATGAGGACATAGTCCCACATTACACCGTACACCCTGGGTAAGAGGGGACCTGGGTCGTGGCCTGGAAAGGCCAAGGGGCCTAAGGTCAGGCATCAGTCAGGAAGGCCTGACTGGTTTGCAGTTTAACATCTTACATGAGGACGAGGGTCGGGGACCCGAGAAGGCCAAGGGGCCTGAGGCTGGGCCTCTTAAGGGGAGGCGTACGGCATGGTACATGATCCCGACGTGAATGAGGACATAGTCCCACATCACACCGTACACCCTGGGTAAGAGGGGACCTGGGCCGTGGCCCGGAAAGGCCAAGGGGCCTAAGGTCAGACAGCAGTCAGGAAGGCCTGACTGGTTTGCAGTTTAACGTCTTACATGAGGACGAGGGTCGGGGACCCGATAAGGCCAAGGGGCCTGAGGCTGGGCCTCGTAAAGGGAGGGCGTACGACATGGTACTTGATCCCGACGTGAATGAGGACATAGTCCCACATCACACCGTACACCCCGGGTAAGAGGGGACCTGGGCCGTGGCCCAGAAAGGCCAAGGGGCCTAAGGTCAGGCATCAGTCAGGAAGGCCTGACTGGTTTGCAGTTTAACGTCTTACATGAGTACGAGGGTCGGGGACCCGAGAAGGCCAAGGGGCCTGAGGCTGGGCCTCGTAAAGGGAGGGCGTACGGCATGGTACATGATCCTGACGTGAATGAGGACATAGTCCCACATCACACCGTACACCCCTATGAGGAATCCTGGGTCATGGCCCGGAAAGGCCAAGGGGCCTAAGGTCAGGCATCAGTCAGGAAGGCCTGACTGGTTTGCAGTTTAACGTCATGCGGGACGAGGGTCGGAGACCCGAGAAGGCCAAGGGGCCGGAGGCTGGGCCTCGTAAAGGGAGGGCGTACGACATGGTACATGATCCCGACGTGAATGAGGACATAGTCCCACATCACACCATACACCCCTATGAGGAATCCTGGGCCGTGGCCCGGAAAGGCCAAGGGGCCTAAGGTCAGGCATCAGTCAGGAAGGCCTGACTGGTTTGCAGTTTAACGTCTTACATGAGGACGAGGGTCGGGGACCCGAGGAGGCCAAGGGGCCTGAGGCTGGGCCTCGTAAGGGGAGGCGTACGACATGGTACATGATCTCGATGTGAATGAGGACATAGTCCCACATCACACCGTACACCCCTATGAGGAATCCTGGGCCGTGGGCCCGATCGCTAGCACCACCTGGGGGAAGTTTGTCACCTCGGGATGGGGCAGAATGAATCACTACACTCGATGTCTGGGACATCTCGGGGTGGACCCGAAGATCCAGGACACTGTTGACCATGTTCAAAACATAGCGTTACTATGGTGACCCGTATGGGAGCAACAAATGAGCATCGACCGCTGACCAAATTCGCAACGTGGGACTTGTATCGACTTGTTGCTTGAAAACCCTCGGGGGCGTTGGCCCGTATCGGTAGGAGATCCCTTGGGCATTGTATCCAGGCCGTTCTTGGGGGTCCCTCTGGGTGTGAAAAATGATGGAATCCCAGTCAAGGAGTGGGTGAAGCATAGATGTATCCATCCACGACAGGGGAAAACACCTCCCGGGGGGGATGTGCAGTCGGGTCGAGGCTTGCTCGATGTGAGTTGGGGCAAAAGTGTGCACCCTGCCATGTCTTGACCAGAGGGGAAGATTTTGGCTTTTGGGCTGGGCCAACGGACAAAATGTCCGGGCGTTCCTACGTATCTCATAAGGATGAGAATCAAGCCATACGTAGTTCTTGAAGGCCATGCAGTTTAGCGTCATGCGGTGAGGACGTGGAAGGAATAGAAGAACGGGAGCGGGCACATGGTGCGACCCTTACAATCCTTGTGCGAGCAGGGTTGCATAAGCGGGGACAAGAAAGCCTACTCCCTGCTACACAAAGATCCTTCAAAGAAAAGTATTCCTAGGGGGAATAGTGGAAGAGAAAAGCTTGGGGTTGGGCTCAAGAAGAGGCGTCCGAGCGTTCCTACGTATCCCATGAAGAAGGGAATCAAGCCACACGTAGTTCTAGAAATGCAGTTTAACGTCATGCGGGACGATAAGAAGCATCTCATTTGGGGATATGTATGGTACGACGAGTAATCTGACGTGAATGAGGACGTAGTCCTACACCATACTGTACAATCCCGCAAGAGGGTAAGTCGGGGAAAAAACAAGGGCCTGGGGCCGGACCACGGTCAAGAAGACCTGACTAGCTTGTAGTTTCACGTCTCGCGGTGAATACAGGGTCGGGGGCCCGAGGAGGCCCAGGGGCCTGAGGCTGAGCCTCGGTCAGGAAGGCCTGACTGGCTTGCAGTTTAACGTCTTGCAGTAAGTACGGGGATGCAGTTTAGGGTCGTGTGGGACCATCTCGCAGTTTAGGGTCATGCTAGACCTTTTTGCCCTAGGCAAAGTATCGCTTGAGGAACTTGACATTGGTGGGAGGGGTTATACGCTCCCCATCTGTGGTCACCAAGGAGTATGCTCCATTGGGGTAAACCTTATGGATGATATAAGGCCCTTCCCATTTGGGTTCTAATTTGGGCGGTTTCCTACCGGGAATCATTGGCGCTCGAAGGGCCAGTACCAGGTCGCCCTGTAGAAAAGAGCGAAGATGAACCTTCTTGTCGAAGGCCCTTGCTATCTTGTCCTGATGCCTTTCCAGATTGTGCAGGGCACGAAGCCGGTTCTCGTCCAATGCTTCTAATTCAGCTAGACGGATCTCGGCTACCTCATCTGATGTCTGGTGATCATAAACTGCAGTGCGTAACGACGGAAGCTGGATCTCAATGGGTAGTACGGCCTCGACTCCATACACCAGGGAATATGGGGTCACCTGGGTAGAGTTTCGAGTCGTCGTCCGGTAAGCCCAGAGGGCGTTGGGGAGATTGTCCGACCAACTTTTCTTGTTCTGACCGACCATCTTTTGCAGAATGTTAGAGAGGGTCTTGTTGAACGCCTCGATCTGTCCATTCACCTGTGCGTGGTAGCGGGAGGTATGGTTCGACCGGATGTTGTACTTGGCGTACAATTTCTTCAATTCAGCTGCTCGGAAGTTGGTGCCGTTATCGGTGAGGACGACGTGAGGGACTCCAAACTGGTGGATAATATTGGAGCTCACAAAGTCAACGATGGAACGAGCCTTGACCTCTTTGAGCGGAACTGCTTCTGACCACTTGGAGAATAAATCTGTAGTAATCAAGATGAACCTACACTGGCAGGCTATTGCCGGTGGATACGGTCCCACTACATCAAGTCCCCATACCGCAAATGGCCAAGAGTACTTGGTGGGGTGGAGGGGCTCCGGCGGCCGATGCAAGAAGTTGGCGTGTACTTGGCACACGTGGCATCTCTTGGCATATCCAATACAATCGTGGATCATAGAGGGCCAAAAGTACCCTAACCTCCGGATTTGATGGGACAGCTTCGGCCCAGCTTGATGGGCGCCACAGGAACCGACATGAACCTCTTGCATAACTTGAGGTATCTCCCCTCCTTGGATGCAACGGAGGAGGACACCATCGAAACTCCGCTTATAAAGGATCTGTTCAAGACTGGGGCCGCTCTGGAGGGTAAATTGCAGCGCGCGACGTCGAATTCGCTCGCGCTCGGCCCGGTCGTCCGAGAGGCGACCATTTTGGAGATACTTGAAAAAATTTTCTCTCCAGTCAGGGGTGGTTTCAACCACTGCGTCTGATGAACCCGGGACCCCTGACGTGGAGGGTCCGACGGTGAGATGACTTATCCGCAGGCCATCATTGTCCTCTTGGGTGGCGGGGGCAATGACTCTCCGGTGGGCCACATGTATGATCAAATCATCTTGCTCGGGTTCCGCGAGAGATGCGGCTAAGCCAGCCAGGGCGTCTGCTTGGCCGTTCTGCGACCGTGGGACATGGGTAACCTCTGGTCGAGAAGAGAACTGGGCCATCAGGCAGAGGGTGTACTCCAGCAACGGTGCGATCTCTGGCTTCCTGACGACGTATTCGCCATTAACTTGTTTGATTACCAGCTCAGAATCCCCCTTCACATGTAGATGGGGCACATGGATCTCAAGGGCCAACTCGAGGCTGGTGATGAGAGCTTGGTACTCTGCCTTGTTGTTCGTACAACCTTCTGACAATAGGAACAAGTATGGCAGGACGGCTTGTGCCGGGGTGATGAAGACAATACCCAGACCCACTCTGTTGAGCTTGGGATCGTTGAGCCTCCTACCGGTGGGGCTCCGGGAGGCGCCATCGAAATGCATTTGCCAACACGGGACATCATGATCAACTGAGAGGATCGTCTCATCAGGGAAATCCAGGTCCAGGGATTGATCCGCAGAGGTTGGATGGGCAGCTAAAAAGTCTGCCAACGCCTGTCCCTTAATGGCCTTCTGAGGTACAAACCTGATATCAAACTGCTGGAGAATCACTGCCCATCATGCTAGTCGGCCAGTCAGCATGGGACGGTTCAGGATGTACTTCAATGGGTCTACCCGGGAGACCAATTGCACCTCGTGGTGCTGCAGGTAATGTCGCAATTTCTACATGGCGAAGACGAGCGCAAGACAGCTCTTTTCGATAGGGGAGTATCTGATCTCCGTATCAAGAAGCATGCGGCTGAGATAGTAGAGACTATTCTCATTACCCTCGTTATTCTTATGGGCAAGCAGCGCACCGAGGGATCTCTCCAGGGCAGTCACGTAAAGGACCAGCGGCTTTCTGGAGACGGGTGGCATCAAGACCGGAGGTTAGAGCAGATACTGCTTGATTTCCTCGAAGGCGGTCCGACACTCCTCATCCCATTCGTAGGCAGCGCCCTTCTTCATGAGCCGGGAAAAGGGCTTACACTTGTCGGCCAGATTCACGATGAATCGGCGTATATAGGCTAAGTGGCCTTGAAGGCCTCGAAGCTCCCAAATGTTGCTCGGGGGAGGCATCTGGCTGATGGCCTTGATCTTCTCCGGGTCGATCTCGATACCTCGGTATCTGACAACAAAGCCCAGGAACTTCCCGGAGGTGACCCCGAAGGCACACTTCTGCGGGTTCATCTTCAGGTGACGGGAACGGAGGAAACTGAACACTTTCTCAAGGTCTTTGAGATGGTCCTAGCGCTAGCATGATTTGACTACGAGGTTATCCATGTAGCATTCCACCAATGTCCCGAGAATCGGTTTGAATATGCGATGCATGACCCTCTGATAAGTGGCACCTGCATTTTTCAAACCGAATGGCATTACCTGGTAGAAAAAGGTACCTTGGGGAGCCCTGAAGGTAGTGGACTCCTCGTCTTCGGGGGCCATCCGGATCTGGTTATACCCGGAATACCCATCCATGAAAGAGAGGTCTTGGAACCCGGCCATGGCGTCAATCAACAACTCCGTCACTGGGAGTGGGAAGTCATCCTTTGGGCAGTGGCGATTAAGATCGCGGAAGTCGATGCAGACTCTGATCTGCCCATTCTTCTTCCGGACTAGCACAATTTTGGCAAGCCACTTGGGGTACTGGACCTCCTTGATGAAGTTGGCTTTGATTAGCTTGTCAACTTCGGCCTCAACCATAGCACCATGAGAAGGGTGCATCTTCCTGGGAGGCTGCTTAAACCCGCGGTGTTTTGCCGGGAGGCCCAAACGGTGAACGTCTACCTGGGGATCTAGCCCTGGAATCTCGTTGTAACTCCAAGAAAACACATCACGGTGCCATTTGAGGAAGTCTACGTACTACTTCCGCTCCTCAGGGGACATGGCTGCACTGATCAATGTGGGTTTCGGATCTGCCTCGCTACCAAGGTTCACCTGTACCAGTTCATCAACCGTGGTAGAGATGCCTTCTTCAAAGGCGGGGGGAGCATCCTCCAGGTCTTCCTCCCCACCCATGGGGGGACTTCCCGCGACGGGGGATACTTCTGGGCTATCCAAATCTGAGGGGCAGCTGGTGCCGGCTTGGGAAGCAGCGGTCATCACATCGGGAGACTCGCTTGACATTGAGACCATGGCAATGAAGGCAGTCGACCCTATCCCATCTGGCCTTCATCCTAAAGGGACACGTTTGATGATATCAAAGCAGTGGTGACGTGTCGGCCTGAGTCGGTTAATTCCAGCCCGGTGGAAGAGACACGTATGGCGCACCGCCGTTGTCATACGCTTGACGTCCTAGTACCGTATAGGGGTGGGAGGTTCCGGGATCACCTGAGCCTGGTTGATGTAGGAGTACGAGGTGATTTTCCATCGTCGCTTGGACACGGGAACATGCCTTCCTTGCGTACCCGAAACAACAAAACATTGCCCCATGTCGGGGGTCATGGCCTCCAAGAAGCGAAAGGGGACGCGTCTCCTTGGAGCATGCCTACTCGACCGTTGAGCGAGTACTTGAGGCACTGGTGATACGACGAAGGGACCGCTGCATGCAGATGGAGCCATGGCCTACCCATCAATGCGTTGTAGGCGGTGTCCTGAGAGACAACCATGAACTCGGTGCTGGCAATTAAGCCACCGAACTGAGTCTTCAGGCGGATCTTGCCGACTGGGGTTTGTTCTGTCCTGTCGTACCCCTGGATCCTGATGTCAGAGGGGGTTAAATCACCTTCAGACAGACCCAGCTTTCGCAGCGTCTGGGTCAGAATTAGATTGATTCCGGAACCTGTGTCAAAGAGGCAGCGACGGACTTCCACACCATTGAAGTGGCCAGTGATGTACAGCGGGCGAATGTGCCCCTGTATAGGAGGGTCCTCATCTTCACCAGAGAACGAGATAACCGCCTGACATTCGGCGTTTTCAATCGTCTCGGTATGGAAGGTTTCTGCAGCTGCTACCTCCGTCTCGAACTGGAGGGGGCTCCTTAGGGCCTCAGCAAGTGCCTCGCGCATTTCAGATGATAGGCGAAGGGCCTCAAGGATGGAGAGCCTCGTCGGAATTCCAGCCAGGTGCTTCAGAACATCGTACTTTCGTGCCAAACGCAAACCTCTACTTACAGGAGGTCGTTCGGCATTTGGAGGCACAGCGGGTCCGACAGGATGAACCGGCGATTGGCTAGTACTGGGCACATCTTGCTTCCTACTAGTAGAAGCCTGGAGAGTAGTCGCCGGACTAGGATTGGATAGCGGAGGCTGGCCTGTAGCCGGGCAAGACTGACTGTGATACGAACGAGGCGGCTCCCCCTGATCCAATAGCACGAACGGTGGTGGAGGTAGAGCCGAGGGTGTTAGATGGGTTTGCGCGTGCTGAGATCTTCACTGAGCCTACTGCCTGGTCTTGGTAGCGTGCACGGCTTGGCCAAAAGTGCCTGCTGACGTACCTCGATGACCGGAGCGATTGCGATTCCGCTGACGTTGACGTCGGCTGGAAACGTTGGGGAGGTCTGCCTGGCGTTCCCCCTCGTCGGGGGTCATATAGGGCTTTACCAGCTCCACGGTGTTAACCGAAGCATACCCCTGGCTGTCGCTCGAGGAGTCATCCACTGCTGGGCGGATTATGGGAGGAATCCCCATTTCAGGGGGCATAAAGTCGCCGAGAGTGCGGGATGACGGCGTCAACGGCGGTGCGCGTTGCTTCTTCTTGCATCGCCGCTGCTTGCCCTTTTGGGAAGAGGTTGACTGTGAAGATGATGCGGAGGCACCGGCTACTTCTTCTGAAGGTTCTGGCTACTTCAGGCGCGCCCGGATGATTCCATGGGCACGGATGACGGTTTTTCGAGCCATCCAGTCATCGTATTTCCGGGATCCGCGGCTAGGGACCTGCTGCCACTCACCTTCGCCGTCGCTGCCGATCTCTGATCCTGCAAAGACACCTTCCACTTGCGCTGGTGCTGGGCCCAACTTGACTATGTTGTTGTTGACCTGGTCTTGAAGCCAGTCTTTAAACACATATCATTGCTTGAGGGTGTGCCCCAGGATCCGATGATAAGGGCAGTAGTTGGGGTGATCGGTGAGATGCGCCTCTGCCGGCCTTCTGCACTCAGGCAGACGCACAATCCCTTGCTCTAGAGAACTTCGGAAGTATCCAAGGACCTGATTTTCGTTGAACGAATAAGTCTGGTACCTTCTTTCTGGATAGGGGGCCTAGCCCTGACGAGGGGCCGGAGGGGCCTTCCGAGGAGGCGGCACCTGATTGTCTCGCCTAGGTGGCAGTGGCGCGTTGCGCGGGGGAACCTGTCGGTTCTAAGGCGGTCGCTGCTGGGTGGGAGCCTGTGCTTGAGGTGGAGGACCTCTGCGAGGTTGCGGGGATGGTGCCGCCGGCAGTAATTCCAGCTGCCTCGGGGCTTCTATTTGAGCCACCGCGGCGGGTTCAGCCCTGGCGGTCCTCCTGGATGGGATCATAGGGGGCAACAAACGTGCCTGACTAGCCTGTTTCAGGGCTTCCTCGAGGCGCTGAGCCTTATCCGAGAAGTCTCTGAACCCTCCAGGGTAGTTCTGGGTAATCAAGGAGGGTACCAGCTCTGTCTTGACATTCCCCACACACATCGTCAGTAGTTTCTCCTGAGTCAGTGGCATATCGAGGGAATACGTAAGTCCCTTCCACCGGGCGATGAAATCTGCAACCCGCTCATCAGGCCTTTGCTTTCACTTTAAGAGGTCTGCAATGCTGGTCTTTCGCGTGGTGGAGCTGAACTGGTATAATAACTGCCGGCGAAGATCCTCCCAACCGGTCACCGATCCGATAGGGAGCTTGCTGTACCAGACGAATGTCGGACCTTCCAATGTCTGTATGAAACATCGGAGCTTGGCAGCTTCTTGCTGAGCCGGGGTCCCCAACATGGGGCCACACCTAGAAGAAAAATGAGCCAAGTGCTGCGGCGGGTCCCCTGTCCCGTTAAAAGGCGAGAAAGTGGGGTTCCCAAAACCCGGAGGTGCGGGCATATCATCCACCCACGCGGGATAAGGCTTGCCATCCGGTGGGACCACCACCTATCGCGTTTCCAACGCTTCGAGGCGGGCTGTGAGCGCCACGATAAGATCATCCGGGTGGGGGTCCCTGTCTTGACGGGGATCCCTAACCACAAGTGCATTGCCAGGTTCTTCAACACGGTAGACGACTTCGGCCGTTTGTGGGTCAACTGGCTGGACGACCTGCGGGGCGACTGGGGGAACCCGGATTGGATTCTTCAGATTGCCCCGTCGCTCGGGGGGATTTGGCGAGACGTATCGCGCCCTCTTGCCATACGTTCCGGCTTATTCCCTGTCTGCGGAAGTAGCATGATCAGAGTTGCCCGGAGGCATCTCACTGGGGGGAAATTGTTCCTGCCCCTGCTGCCCCGGCCTGGGATTACCATAGTCGGGTCGCCGCTCTGCGGCGCGCTCAGCCAAGAGTTCGTCAACCAGCCTCTTCTGCTCAGCAAGCAGCTGGCGTAACATGGCCTTCTCGGGATCTTCGTCCGTCTTCTGCACAGAGGCAGAAGGGTCAGAGTGCTTGACTGTTCCGACGTGCTCCTTACCCTTGCCGGTGTTTCGACCGAGTGCCAGTGACTCGGTGGGCATGGGGAGGCCTAGAAGGTTCCTCTGCTGACGGTTAACTCTCCCTGATGGGTCCAGCAGTGGCGGTATGCCCTCTGGTGGTAAGTCTCCATCAAGGATTTCAAGCTCATCTTCCTTATCCACAACGTCGGCCACGTGGACAGTGACCCCTCTTGAGGGCATGTCCTCGATGTCGCATAGCGAATCGGGATGCCTTCGGATAGGGTCGAAGAGGAGAGCGGCATAGTGTCCCCAACCACGGACTTGCACATGGGGGGTGGCTTCCCTGACGATTCTGCGGAGTACTTTAAAGATCTGAATGCATTTCCGTTGGAGGGTGCTTTGGTGTCCTGGCGACTCAGGGTGCTGGGCCACAAGAAGTGCGGCCGCATCGATCAGGCGGCACTGCTCGCCGATTTCTTCGAAGTGCTCTCTACTTATGGGGTACACCACCCGTTCATAACGGAGGCGGAAGTGTGTCGCCCATAGGGTTCGAAAAAAGCACCCCACTTCTTTAGGGGTAAGAGACTCTGGTATGCGGAAATTCAGCGCCGCCGTCGGCCAGAACTTCTCCGGGAAGTAATCCGCTGCAAGAATACTCCAGAAGCTCCTGGGCTCGGACTCAGGGTCTGGCCCTATGTTGCCCCACTCGTCAACCGGGGGCGGCTGAGGGACCGATAGCGGTACCGAGGCAGACCTCTGGGATAGTAAGCTCGGTGGTGGAGAATACAAAAAACGAGCTGACTGGCCGCTGAATTCTGGGCCATCCTACGAAGAGTGAGGTGACCTGGCCACGATGTCACGATACAATGGGCTGATAACCACAGATTCCGGAATAGGAGCTGCGGCTACCGGCGACAGGTCGTGTCGTCACTCTACCGTCGTTGGCCCCCAAAATAACTCTCTGTGATCTCTGGTAGAGGTAGAGGGCTCTTCTGGTGACAGAGGCGGTGATTGCGCGGTCGAGACCTGCGGAATTCCCAAGATTTCTTCCTCTTGGATGTACCTGCGGAGGGAGATGGGAATTTGGTGGAACTCAAATTCCAGGAGAATGAGGCTAACGCATCTGGTTCCTGCCCTAGTCCTTGATACGGAGGAGCGGGGAGAAGGTTCCATCGCTGAATCGCATTCCGCTTCCGAGTCGGAGAAGCAGGAAGGTTTGATCTCCACCTGGGCCTTCCCAGGATTCTTCTTGTGGCGGAAACAACCCGCTCTCCTGCCCCGGGGCGGCTCTTCGGGACAGGTTTGATCCCTATCAGGCAGCCTCGGGACGGCGCCAGCGCCGTGGTGGAGAGGGCCCCCACTCGAGATAGCCGGGGTGCGAGGGGCACCGGGGCAAATGTCGAAGGGTACATGGGGAGGACCTCCATGAACAACACCCATATAGGTGGAGCCGCTGTTGGAACCGGCAGGAGCATGGGGAGGACCTCCATTGTCGATGCGAGTGGAGCGAGGCTGACCTTCACTCCTCGAGTTTCCGGGGCGAGAAGGACCTTCGCCGGTTGCAGAGAGGACGTAGGGAGGGCCCCCAGGTCGGAGAAGGACCGGATGGGCGGTGCCTTCAGGTTGGCGGTCGGGGGCAGGAGGATGGACTCCATACCATGTATAGTGGGCGCGGGAAAAGTTTCCGCGCTAAGCGTCACTGTCGTGGGGCAGGTCTTCCTTCGGGATGGGGGTAGCACGAGGCATGCCTCCATGATGAATCTCGGAGCGGGGAAGGCCCACGCTCTATGGAGTAGTGGTACGGGGAGGACCTCCGTACGGGGTGACATTACCGCGGGTTAGCTCGCGGCGATCACCACTTGGGCCTGCAACCTGGAGAGTCAACCCAGCCTGCCCGTGGGGCGGTTGGGGTCTCGATCCTGGTGGGGTGAAGGAGTGCCCCTGCTCAGTGTATGCAGGGGCTTCACGATGCACGTCGGCGGTGGCTCAGGCCACTTTAGCTGTCGATGTCGACGCGCCCGGGCGAGCGTCCTCAGCCCGGGCCCGACGCTGACGTCGGGTCAGGCGAACTGGTGCAGGTGGTGCAGGGACGTAGCCTGCCTGCTCTTCCTGCAGGGCCGGACGGCGGCGCTGACGCGGCCAGGCGGGAGCTCTCGCCTGGAGCCCTCGGTTCGGGACCCTGAGCGGGCTGAGCCGGACGGCGCCCGCCTCTTCAGCGTAAAGCGAGGAGTCATCAAGGCGTTCTGGAGACAAGCTCCCGAAACAGTTGAATGTTGGGGTGGGGAGCAGGGGCTCCCTGCGCGGCCTGTTAGGGCGGCGTTGACGGCGGGGCCTGGAGGCCTCCAGGTCCAGGCGGGCCATATCCCGGGTTGGGATGACCCCTTCTTCCTCGTACCTGCGCACGAGGTTGTTGATCACCCTTCGCTGGATGACCTCTGATGGGGAAAGGGGACGTGGGCACCCCGTATTCCGCAATGTGGCGGCCGTCGTGGCAGTAGCGGCGCTACGTAGGGTGGCCGTGGCGGTGTTGCCCCTGCCCCTGCATGGGCGGGGAGCGGACGGTGATCGCGTCTCTGTAACAGCAACCTGGTTCCTGAGAAACGAAGGGATCAACTCATCAGTACTGAGAGGAAAAGGATTGACAGCCAGTGCCCCAGTGTCCTTCCATTCTCCACGTCTGTAAGAAGGATCCACGCCAACACGCTGCAGAACGGAGTGCCCCACGTTCTACTGCCCCGACTTCCGGTGAGTTTCACGACAGGCCCGCTATTTGCTTGGCGGGACCAGGCACCAGATATCTGGATCCGGTGACACGTCAATCTACTGGTGTCTCGAACTCTACTAATCTCCATACTGAGGAGAAGAATTTCATGTCGGGTTCACCATTTCTGTTTCCGACGCTTCCGCCGGGGCGCGCGCGCGCATTCTGTTCCGTTCGCAGAGGGGGACGCGCAGCGCTCTTGTTACCCCGCATTCCCGCTTTCCAAAGGCGGGCAACATTCGCTCCTTATTCAGAGATGTCTGCTCCTTGATCGAAACAGGATGATGGGATGTCGGTTCTTCCTCCTGCGGATTCCTCCTCAGAACTCGTCACCTAGTCCGGGTCTCCCTCATAGATTTAATACGTAGTTCGTGAAACTCTTCCCAGTGCCATGTTTCCATGGACGCCGGTTAATTACACTGCTTCTGTCGGGACATTCCAAAGGGTCCAGTCAGGGCAGCAACCTTCAGTTAGGGGTGTAGTCACATTGAGGCATCAGTAGCGTGTCTGGATGCTGGGGAACCTGGCATGTCTGTCTGTTATCCTTGATCACAAGGCTTCTCGAGGGTGTGGAGGCCCGAGGCATCCCACATCGAGCGCGGGGAATTATATGTCATAGACACATATCTGAGGTTTTCCTCAGCTTCCCGTGTTTAACACAGGGTATGCCGCGAGTTTAACGTCTAGCGGAGACGGATCAACCCAACCAGAGCATTAGCTAGGATAGATCGGATTGAGGGATCCTCCTTGAAGGGATGTCGATATCGGGGCCAGCCCATGGGCGGCTGTGAAGAAGTGTGTACCGACACGGTCTCACCGGGATAAGATGGTCTGGGCGAGAATCGGGACGGGTGATAGGTTGATGAATGGAGTGGAGGGAGAGTGAAATGGGACCATCGTAGGGGCGATAGTGAAGTTGGGCTTGAGCCTTAACGGGGCTTCCTACGTATCCCCGTGGCAGGGAATCAAAGTCCGCATAGTTCAGGATGGTGCCGGTAAACCGACGTGAAGGTGGACCTTGGCACGATGGGCATCGTCAGCGTACCGACGTGAAGGTGGACCTTGGTCTGATGGGCATCGTCAGCGTACCGATGTGAAGGTGGACCTTGGTCCGATGAGTGGTGGGATTGAGCCTCTGGAAGGCTTCCTACGTACCATTCCTTGACATGGATCAAAGTCCTCGTAGTTCAAAGGATTGATGGAATACAGTTTAACGTCATGCGGGACGATAGTGAACCCTGACGTGAATAAACGACGGGCGGTAGGTGTCAGCGAACCGACGTAAGTGAGGGACCTTGGTCCAATGGGAGTTGGGCTTGAACCTCGGGGAGGCTTCCTACGTACCATGCCTTGACATGAATCAAAGACCTCGTAGTTCGGGTTAGTCACAACGACTTGCCGTCGGACTGGAATTGCAGTTTAACGTCGTGCTGGACGTAGATAGAACACGACGTGAACTGGATGATGGGTGGGCTTGAATCTCGTGGAGGCTTCCTACCTACCATGCCTTGACATGGATCAAAGACCTCGTAGTTCATATGGGGCTTTGTCGGTGGACCGACGTGAAAGTGGACCTTGGTCCAATGAGTGGTGGGCTTGAACCTCTGGAAGGCTTCCTACGTACCATGCCTTGACATGGATCAAAGACCTCGTAGTTCTGGTGGGTGTGCAGTTTAATGTCATGCGGGACAAGAGGGGCATGCAGTTTAACGTCATGCGGGACGAGGCGTGCAGTTTAACGTCATGCTGGACGGGGGTGAAACTCGACGTGAATGAACGACCGAGCAATGTGGCTTGAACCTCATGGAGGCTTCCTACGTACCATGCCTTGACATGGATCAAAGTCCTCGTAGTTCAAGTGGGTGTGCAGTTTAACATCATGCGGGACAAGAGGGACCCGACGTGAGTAAATGACGGGTGGGATTGAACCTCATGGAGGCTTCCTACGTACCATGCCTTGACATGGATCAAAGTCCTCGTAGTTCGCTGTGGGTGGGGGGTCAGGGTCGGTGCTCACTCTAAGCCCACGTGAGTCATGCTCGGTGTGAGAAACAAGAGGTTGCAAGGACCTGACGATCATGTCGCGAAGGATGCGTCCGTGAGAAGCGAAGAGGGGCTTACGCATTAGGTGGCCCATGGTGCTGGGACTTACTCCAGGATTGAGGCCCAAAGTGCGACGAAGTGCGGGAAAGAGGGACCTTGGTCCAATGATGGGAGGTGCCTCGTTCCCTATCACGCCCTCCACTGACCTTGGTAGTGGGGAAGTACGGAGATGCACGGGTGCAATCATCCGTACGAAAGGTTAGGGGACTAGGGTCGCCCTTCTCCTACGAACATACGCCACTCCGACAAGGAGGATCCCATTCCATGTGAGGAAGAGTTCCATTCCCGTGGAGACGAGTGGTGTAAAGAATGTTTGAGATGGGGGGACCCTTCGTGAGGGGGACGAGGTCGGATCACAGTTTAACGTCATGTGTTGAGGACGTGGTGCTTGGCAGTTTAACGTCCTACAGCTCAGACGAGGTGGGTTCACTCCACACCCCTAGGACTTACATAACTAGTACCCTCTGGTCCTTGGGGAAGGGAAGGTATCAGTAAGGCCATGGTTAAGGGGGGTTGTGGAACGAACCATCGAGGGGTCCATGTTAGTGTGGCTATGCGAAGAAGCAATAGCCGTTAGCGTGCCTATGCGAAGAAGCATTAGGAGAAGCAACGCTATGGGTGGTATTGTCCATGGGACTTTGAAATCACATCGTGCAAACCGGGAGGGTCGCACGGGAAGAGTAATTTCTAAGCAAAGGAGTGTGCTTCGCGAAGTGGAGTGCCTTGGCCTTAGCATGGGGCATAGGTGTGAGTGGAAGGTGCTTCGTGAAGTGGAACAGTGTTTGCAGAGCACTGCCTCGCGAAGGAGAGGTGCCTCGCGAAGAAGGGTCCTGCGAAGCAGTGTGCTTCGCGATGCGTAGCGATCCTGCCTTAGCATAGGGATCACTAGCATGGGTTGGGTGTTTCGCGAAGCATAAACGTTCCGCGGCTGCCCGGGTTCCCTTGGGAATCCCCTTCCTTCGCGAACGCCCTTGAGCTTCGCGAAGGGCATCCCTCTCGGAAGAGGGGCTCAAAACGAGACAAAGCAGAGGCGTCTCGCGAAGTAGAAGTACCTCGCAGAGCTCATGATTCCCGGGGCAAAGAGTGCTTCGCGATTCGGGAGAGGAGAAGCCGAAAGGTTGGATTGTCCGTCCTCAGGACTCAGGGGGAGTCCAGTATTTATAGGGAAGGGGAGCCGCGAAGCAGAACTCGCGCACCGCCTTCGGTGCTTCGCGGCGCGCTCGCGAACGTCAACGACGTCCGTGGAGCATTACCGCCTCTGGAGCTTCGCGGCGGCTCGCGAAAGTCAAATGCGTTCGCGGAGCATTACCGCCTTAGGAGCTTCACGGGGGCTCGCGAACGTCAAATGCGTTCGCGGAGCATTACCACCTCAGGAGATTCGCGGCGGCTCGCGAACGTCAAATGCGTTCGCAGAGCATTACTGCCTCAGGAGATTCGCGGGGCCGCAATGGTCGGGGCTCTTCGCGTGGGTGCTTCGCGGCGGTGCTTCGCGAGGCAGCACGCCGGCCTTCTTTTTCGTTCCTTTCTTTCGGGCCATATTTTTGGCGCCAACAGGATCCTTTCCACTAGAATGTCATAGAAACTAGACATTTTGAGTTCAATGGTGAGGGCCATTGAGACTTGATAAAATAGTGGGAGACTTAATAAAAATTTATTATTTCTCATAAAATGTAATCAAGAAAGTACTAATGATCTACTCTTTTAATTGTAGAATAAAAATAACAAGATTTTCAACCACACTGTCCCTATGATCAATTCTGGATAAAGACAACATCCTCACCGGCAATAACTTCCAAGAATGGTTTAGACACCTTCGGGTTATCCTACGCCATGAACAGAAGTCTTACGTGCTGGAGTCAGCATTACCCGATCCGCCTACCAAAGAGGCGAGTGATGAGGATTTCCTGATCTATGAGAAACATATGAATGATGTGGTCGACATTCAATGTTTGATGTTATCATCAATGTCTAGTGAGATCATGAAGTCTCATGAAAACATGGATGCTTATAGCATGCTTGAGCACCTTTGTGGTCTTTACCAGGAGAGGGAAAGAAAAGAAATTTTTGAGATATCTAAGGAAATATTTCAGAGTAATCTTGGATAAGGTTCCCCAACTGGGCCTCATGTAGTCAAAATCATTGGCTACATTGAGAACCTAGAGGTTCTAGGGTTTAAACTCCCTGAAGAATTGGGCGCCGATCTCATTCTCTCATCACTCCCTCGGAGTTTCTCTAACTTTGTTGTCAATTTCAATATTAACAACATTGAGAAGTCTCTATCTGGTCTTCTTATCCTCATTATCCAAGTGGACAAAGATATGAAGCATGAAAAACATTATGTCCTTATGCTGAATAAGAGGAAAGGGAAGGCAAAGAGATTTAAGCCCAAAGCTTCTTCACAACCTTCCAAGAAAAGGAAGATCAAAGGGGAGGCAAAGGAACAAGAGGCTGTTTGTTTCGCATGTGGCAATAAGGGCCACTGGAATAAGAACTGAACCTAGCCTAAGAAGAAAGGGGAAGCTTTATGTGCATTTTTTATTGAATGAAATATACATGTTTCTATAAATTGGGTATTAGATACAGCTTTTCATGCTCACATGTGTATCCAAATACAGGAACCAAGTAGATTCGGGAAGATTGAACGAGGAGAGGTAGATCTAAGAGCACCCAACAAAGCCAGACTTGCTACTATAGCTATCAGGGACTACCACCTCACGTTGCCAACTGGGATGATCTTGGTGTTAAAGGGTTGTTATTATGTTTCATCTGTTACTAAAAACATTGTTTTTGTATCCAGATTAGATACAAATGATTTTGTTTTCAAGTTTGGAAATGAATGTTGCTTCTTTTACAAAGATAAAATTTATTTTGGTAGGGCACATTTATAAAATGGTCTTTACATGTTAGATTACACAAACCAAGTAATGACAATTGATAACAAAGATACTTCACATGACTCATACCACACACAACTTTGACATCATCGGTTAGGTCATGTAAACGAGAAACGCTTGACAAAGTTACATCAAGATGGATATTTAGATTCTTTCAAACTAAAACCACTTGGCATATGTCGTGCATGCTTACAAGGCAAAATGACCAAAGCCCCATTTAGTGTGAAAGGTGAAAGGGATAAAGAACTTCTTGAATTGGTTCATACCAATGTGTGTGGACCATTTCTAGTTGAAATAAGGGGAGGGTACTCATACTTCATAACTTTTACTAATGATTTTAGTAGATATGTATATATCTACTTAATAAGGTATAAGTCGTATTATTTTGATAAGTTCAAAGAATACAATAATGAATTTGAGAACCAGCTTGGTAAAAATATTAAGAAACTCCGCTCATACCGAGGTGGAGAATATCTTAATCAAGACTTCATTGATTACTTACAGGAGTTTGGGATCCTATCCCAACTCACTCCTCCTTACACACCCCAGTGGAATGGTGTGAGTGAAAGGAGGAACCACACCCTTTTGGACACGGTGATATCAATGATGAGTCATGTGAGTCTTCCATTATCCTTTTGGGGATATGCGTTACAAATTGTGGTGCACATACTAAAACAAGTACCAACTAAATCAATAAATGGCATTTCATACGAGTTCTGGAGTGTAAAGAAATCCATGTTATCAAATTTACATGTGTGGGGAAGTAGTGTGTTTGTTAAGGCCTCTTCAGGTAAAAAACTTTAACCCCGAGGCACAAAGTGTACCTTTATAGGATACCCCAAGGAAACAAGGGGATATTACCTATACAACCCCTCCGACAAAAAGGTTATAGTGGAAATACATGACATATTCCTTGAGAGGGAGCACATCTCCAAAAGAGATAGTGGGAGCGAGATAGACTTCGATGAAGTTGAGGCTCAAGGTATACAAGAGTTGGTACAGAAGCAGATTTCACAAAGCCCCATGGAAGAAAGAACTATTCCAGAGACACAAGAACTGCGTAGGAGTACAAGAGAGGTTAGAGAATTGGAATGGTACGGTTTTCTAGTTACTGAGGTTGGTGACTCATTATTAGTTGATAATAATGATCCTCTAACCTACAAGGAAGAAGTAAGTGGCATAGATGTTGCCAAGTGGCAAGAAGCCATGAATTTTGAAATGGATTCCATGTACCAAAACCAAGTCTGGATTTTGGTAAATCCTCCAGTTGATGTAAAGCTTGTTGGTTTCAAATGGGTATTCAAGAAGAAACTGAACATGAAAGGACAAGTCAGTACCTATAAGGCACTACTGGTTGCAAAAGGGTTCAAACAACATTAAGGCATTGACTATGATGAAACCTTTTCACCAGTTGAAATACTGAAATCCATCAAAATTCTATTGGACATTGCCACTTACCATGACTATGAGATTTGTAAAATTTATGTCTAAACATCCTTCCTTAATGGGAACCTTTAGGAAGATGTCTACATGACACAACCTGAAGGATTTATGACTCCAAAGGATTCCAATAAGACATGAAAGTTGCATAAATCTATTTATGGATTAAAGCAAGCATCCATGTCATGGAACATTAGTTTTGATAAAACCATAATAAAATTTGGTTTTATTAAGAATGAATGTGAGACTTGTGTCTACAAATAGTTTAGTAGGAGTGAAGTCATCTTCCTAATAGTATATGCTGATGATATATTAATTACTGGAAATGAGATACCAATCTTACAGTCTGTTAAGGCATTGTTGAATCAATGATTCTCCATAAAGGACTTGGGCGAGGTGGCATATATTCTTGGGATCAAGATCCATCATGATAGATCCAATAGATTACTGGGCCTAAGTCAAAGTACATACATAGATAAGATACTGAAGAGATTCAGTATGAAATAATCCATGAGGGGATTGTTTCCAGCATCACATGACATTCATATTTCCAAGAAAATGTGTCCTCACACACATGAGGAAATAATGATAATGATAAGGACTCCATACACATTAGCGATTGGGTAAGTCATGTAAGCCATGTTATGTACTAGGTTAGATGTCGCCTATGCATTAAGTGTGGTAGGTAGATATTAAGCTAACCTAGGTGACCAACATTGTATGGAAGTCAAGACTATCCTAAAGTATCTGAGGCATACTAAGGATATGTTCCTGGTTTATAGAGGAGACAAGGAACTAGTTATCAGAGGATATGAAGATGCTAGTTTCTTGATTGATCAAGATGACATGAAGTCACAAATAAGATACATCTTCACTTTGAATGGATATGCAGTGAGTTGGAAGAGCTCAAAGCAGAGTGTGGTCACAAATTCTACAGTAGAGTCTGCGAATATCACAACTTCTGAGGCATCTAAAGAAGCGGTTTGGATTCGAAGCTTTATATAGGAGATGGATGTGATACCTAGAAGTAATGATCCCATCACACTGTATTGTGATAATACTGCAGTAGTGGTTCTTGAAAAAGATCCAAGGCCACATCAGTAGACGAAGCACATACTCCGGAAGTATCATCTCTTGAGGGATTTTTCTCAGAGAGTTGAAGTTGTAGTGAGCAGTATTTCCATGGAAGACAGTAGAAACATGATCACCATGTTAGGTTTAGTGGACTGAAAGTCGTAGGTAGTTGGCTCTAGTCCAAGTGGGAGTTTGTAAGAGCTGATGTTCTAGAACCAACTGGTTTTACTTTGATTACTTTGATATTTAATGTATTTAAATATTAAACATATTATTACATATTGTTCATTGTTCTGCATGACTATGATATAATAATGTCCTAGAGTATTTGTTGCATTGATAAGGTCATGGTAGTTCCCCACTATGATGAGAAACTTGAAATACTATAACAATATTCTTAAATATAGTTATATGGTTGGATGGAATACTATGAATGGACACATAACATGAATACCATCAAATGCGAGTACTCGTAAGTAGATGAAACTTCTTCTCATGAAGTTCTCACTTGGTAATCTTCAATATAGGAGATTATGAGAATAGACCCGCCAGTAGGAATTCCGCATGTTTTGGTGTCATCAGATATTTTTATTTGAGAGTGTGTGTAATGATCCTTAGACTTTAAGATTATCATTAATATGTGTCATGACTCACGAACTTTGATTTACTGATGAAAACCGTTATACATAAAGTTGGTGGGAAGTAGGGTATGTTGGGTGCATCACGAGTGACATGATATTAATGGATAAGTTGAGGAAGGATTTGTCCCTTCCAATTATAGAAGTTGATATATCGGTCCTTTGATTGAAATAGAATCGTCGTGCGAAATTCCATGGCCATGGTGTAACGATGAGTTTATTTCAGGTAGTCAAAGAATGACGTATCAAACATAAAGGTAAATGACACTATCATGAAACCTTCTTGATGAGATATTGAGACAAAGGTATTATATTACATAGTGAGCATTCATATGTGGATGTCATTGTTATGACTTTAAGTTATTTCTATTGGGTGTCTTGAACCATTGCTAGACAGTACTCTTAGACTTTAGGCAAACCCACCTAATGCCAACGAGAAAGAATCATAGAGGGTCACACACTAAGTGTTTTTTTGTGGTCTCGGTTAAATTCTATTTGAATTTAATTAATGAAATAAATATTATTCTTAAGACCCTGGAATAATTTTATTCAAGTTAAGATTATTTCATAAATTAAATAAAATATATTTATTTATTTTATTGAACATTTAATAAATATTTATTTACTAGTTTGTAAATAAAATATTTATTTAAGAGAATAAATTATTTATTTATTTATTCGTGTGTTCAATAAATGGAAGTGGAGTTTGAGCGGACCAAGTCCGGTCTGATAGTAAAATAATTATTTGCAAGATGGTAAATAATTATTAGTTGGCACTAGTTAAAATAATAATGATGCTGCTATTTTTTTTGACGTAGAATTTTATTCATAATTCTGTTTTTTGCAAGTTAGCACACCATAAATAGTGACACAATATTATTATTATAAGAATGGGTTTTCTATAAGTTCATGAATGTATTTAATTGATGTTATGCAATTAAATATTGTAACTAAAGTTCCATGCATATAAATAGACAAGTACATCTATTGTGCCATGGTGAACACATTGCATGCTTGGTGAATTGAGAATTGTTGAGCTAAACAATTTCTCTCTTGAATCCTCTTCCCGCCCCTCTCAAGAATGAGCAACGTTCTTCAAGGCTAAAGAACAAGTGATCAATAACGGACGATAAAAGACACTCGCTTCACCGTGCTATCACCTGAAGAACGACTGGTGTCGATCAGAGGCTATCAGAACACGTGTGGATCACCGCTAGAGGGATTCTAGTTTGGATCCTCACAAGCGCAATGAGATAATATGAAAGGGTCATTCCAAACGATCAACATAATCAACGAAGAAAATACCGAAGATCTAGGTATTTGTTTCTTTATAAAATTAATTAAATTAATTATAAACATGACGTGCAAGATCCTCTCTAAAGGTTTCTAGCCTCTTCCTTGTTTATCTAAATATTTTATTCTATTCTGTGGAGACTGGTGTTCATTATCGTATTGATCCCAGAATAATCATTGACCATGGTAAAAAATTAAAGTTGGGTGCCAACCCAACCATGCTTCCTCTGCGCCCGAAACCTACATCAGTCTCCACATAATACACTTCAGCTGTAGTAACCTCAGCTTTGAACTCTTGAGGGCTTAACAGGGCCTCCAAAAGTGATTCTCGGAGCTCTTTTGATAAATTAAGGGCATCCAAAATTGAAATCTTGGCTAGAAACACATATAATTATTTCAAGATGATATATTTATAAGCTAGAGGTCTATGCTTCCCACCTTAAGTCTACTCCCTAGCTTGGAGCTTGGGATGGAGATTTGTCTATGGTTGTAGTTATTTTATCTAATTAGAATTTGGGAATCTTTCCATCACTTGATAGTCAAATTGATAATTCCTTCCCATTTTCTAATGTTGAATGGGTAATTTTTTTCCAATCAATCCTCTAACATGATTAGATTGGATTGAGTATTGGATGACTCAGTGGTAGACTAATGCTTCAATTGATCACGCCGAAGTAATTATTGCTATGTTTTACTAGAATATATTATTTTAGAAGGTATATAGCCAAAATATTGAAATATGTGCCAACTATGCCTTCCTTGACCCCATTTTCCTCGACGACCTCTCCCCATTATTCTCTAATTTTGAGAGAAAAAATATATTTTTATGAATCTTTTTCTACATCAGAGAAAGGATTCATTAAGTGAATCACATTTATGGACTTGTTAACAAAATCTTCATCTAATGAGGCTTTTGTTTGGTGGGACAGTTCCCATCCTCCTAGTGCCCCAAGCATAAAATATGAGAGGGTTTGAACAATCTTGGGAATCAAAACAAGTTCATCTTTCCATGATTAATTCTTATTACATCAATTTATACATTTTTTAGGCCTGATTCTTGGTACACCATGAAGTTTAGGAAGTTGGTTAAACATTTATAGAGGGAGTCAGGGTCACAACTAGTTTATTCAGTTGTTCCCTAAAAATAACATGAGCTTGACTAGCCATATTTATGATCATATAATTATCAAACTTCCATGAACCCTTACTTGGAACTTCTCTCCATCTACTTTATTATTCTAGATTATTAGAAATGCATTCCACTTTTGTTGGTGGCTTGTTCAATTTCACTTATCCATAATCAACCATCTTCTAAAGGACGCCTTTAAAAAAATCACTTCAGGATGGTGTGGCCTAATGTTCAGTGGAAGAGGAAATAATTTAGGTGATTACTGAGGTCAACTTTATTAGGTCTTCTAGGCTCCAAAAACCTCAAAAAATCACTCCCCATATCTATGATGAAGTATCCAGGGATAATCACATCTCAAAAAGAATAAATTTTATTCTTTTTATCCTCATGTTACGAGTGTTTATGTTCTTTTTTCCTATCCTGATAAGGATATTGTTGTTGATGATGATGCTTAGGAGGAGGTGTTGTGTGATTTTTTGTGGGATTTGGTATTAGAGATGGTGTTGGAGTTAGATTAAGTGTAATGGTTTCGGTTTCCACTTTTCGGGTTCTTTTTCCCCAGGCTACTAGTGTTGGTCAAGACTTGACTTTGGTTTTTCGAATAGAGTCTTCTGATCTTTTCAAAACTGTGGAAAGTTCAAGTATATGCCTTGATATTTATTTGTAATGTGTTTCATTTTCATCTTATCATAGAGGTTCTTTATATAGATGTTTTCCTAAATCGGACTGGATTCCCTGGTACACTAATACTCAGAAAGGACCTAACATGGACCAAAGGGCATTCCCGATCTCCATGGGTTGACAACTAGAACCTGGAATCATATTAAGATCAAGTAGTAATGGTTTTGCCACAAAATAGTGGATTATAAGGAAAAAAAATCGGTATTTCAACACTACTCAAGGATAAAGTAACAAAAAAATAGGTAAAAAAAACCAAAGTAATGAATTATAAAAGACACAAAATATGACAAGATAAAAGATCATAAATTCCATGAAATAAGTGGATTACATCTCCACTAGTCCCCTACATTAATCCAAGTCCCACGAATCAAGTACACCCACTACCTACAAGTGGAACTTTCCCTTTTCTCGGAACTTATGTAAGATAATCTACAAAGGCCCAAATCCAAAGGTAGGGTGTGAGCAAAACAACTCAGTTGGTTCTCATAAAGTGTTTCATAAACAATACCCTAAAAATATACCATTTATGATTTCAACTTAAATAAAACAAGGGCATGGAAAAGCATTTAAATATTTTCAACAAAACGTGCATTCAAATAAAAAGGTAACAAATATATCAAAATATTATTAAATGAACATTTTATATAAATATATATATATATTAGTTGGAATGAATAAAATAGTTTTATAATCAATGGCATGTGTAATCAGATCAAATACAAAAATGAAAGAACCATGGAAAAACGCCCTAAGGAACATTACTTTCTGGATATAGGATCCTTACACTACTCATCAGAGATCACAACTAAAAAATAGGTGTGCACACTCAATCTACACCCCAATAGGGGGGAATTACAGGAGAATCATGCTGAACTTGGTTTAGTTAGAGTTGTCATCATCGATCCATTTCTAGGGGGGTCATATCCTATAATTCTTATTTTAGTTACCTACTAACTACCCTAGCTCCCATGTGATTCAATCAATCAAAAAATCTTGGTAAAATATTTCACTTAAAATAAATTCATCATTCACAATTCTATTTCCCATTTTTCAAGTTCAACATGACCTTTTCATTTCAAAGACAAATCATAGGTTTTTTGTCAAATTAATTCCCTTCAAAATCATCTTTCAATTTAGCCAATTTTCTAAAGAATAAAAATAAAATAATTTCATCAAATAATATTTTAAATCAATCCATCATTTTTCTCAAATCTTCCCAAATAATTTCGATTTCATTGAAATTGGGGCTTTTTCACAATTTACAAGCCCATTTCAAAGTAAAACATTAATCACATCAAATCCAAATTTTTAAATCATTTAAAAAATAATTTCAAATCAATCAATATATTTAGGGTTTCAATTTTAGGATAATGATTTATAGAACCGCCTAACTTTATTCATGATATCAAATCAACACCTACAACAGGAATGCCAAAGAAGAACGAAGCTGACAAGGGTTAAAGAATCAAACCTAAAATCAAGATCCATCAAAATGGAGATTAGATACATCTATAACATGATTATATTTAAATCTCTAATAAGGAGTGAATAAAATATTGAAAGAAACTATATGAGAGTAGATCCACTTATCAGAGAGGGATCAAATCTTCCACTAATACTTTAATTTGCAAGAGAATAGGTATAGAGAGCCAAGGAATCCTCTAGAGAGCCTCCAAAAGAATGGAAAACTGATTAGGGTCAAGTGGGGTTGTTTAACATCTTAAATTGGGGTCTTGATATTTTTAATTAAAATTTATAGGGTATTAAAAACTGCACGAATGGTTTTCTATATAGGTTGCACGGTTAGGAGTAGTCGTATACCTTAACTATGTACCCCTACTAGACTTCTGGATGGGGTGCACAATTTAGCTCCACGATTAATTTAATCGTGCACCAACCATACCACTCCCTCTATCCATAGGGTACATGGTTTTTAAAAACCATGAACCCCCTTCCAGTGGATCAACCTTTCCCACACAATTTTCTGGTCCAAACCACATGGTTTTCAATAACCATGCGCCAATCATGCACAACCCCTTAAGGTTCTAAAATCTTCCAAATTTCACCCAAAAAACTAAGAAAAGCCCCAATTATTATCAAAAAAAGGGTAAATAAGTACCTAAAATAAGGTAACATGATGTTATAACCTCCCCACCATAAAAAATTTCTATCCCCTGAAATCCCATAAAGAAGATTCCATATCAAAGAGATGAGGAAATTACTCTCTCATCAGTGCCTCATGCTCCCAATTCCCATGAAAATAAGAACCATGTTGTCATAGAACACATACCAAAGGTATCATATTCCCTAAAATAACCTTTGTCTCAAAATCAAAAATCCTGATTGGATGCTCAGTCATGGATAAATCAGGCTCAACATCAAGATCTTCCTAGATCAAGGCATGGGAAGGTTTAGAAAGATACTTTCTAAGCTACGATACATGAAACACATTGTGGATCTAATCCATCTAAGGTGTAAGTGATAAATGATAATATACTTTTTACACCCTCTCAAAAATCTCAAAAGGACCCACAAAACTTAACACAATATTTCCCTATTTCCCATGATGTTGGTGAACCAACTGAGGTTAAACTCTAAAAAAAACCTGGCCATCGATAGAAAACTCCATCGGTCATCGACGATGATTAGTATAAGATTTATACCAACTCTTTGTTGTCACCATCCTTTGAAAAATCATCTAAATATCTGTTGTTTTCCCTTAGACCAAACTTGATCTAACTAAGGAAGCTTAACCAATCTCTGACCAACACAAAAAATATTTACACAGTCTGCCATACAAGGACTAAAAATGATCCATTCAAATTGAGGATTGGTAACTATTATTATAAGAAATCTCAAAAAATCCTAAGTATATGTACTAAGATCCACTAAAGTCTAGAATTCGGGAACATAAAATTTCCTCAAGAATCTGTACAGATCATTCTATCTATCCATTTGTCTGTGGATAATATGTTGTACTCAAGCATACCTAAGACCCCAATGCTTCTTGGAACCCTCTCCCAAAGAAATAAGTGAAACAAGTATCTATATCAGAGACTATAATAGAAGTAAATCCATGAAAATGAATAATTCTCTTTCACATAAATAATTCCAAAATCCTATGTTGAGTTAGAAGTTTTACTTCTTACATTTCTATTCCTTTAGTTTGGAAATCACAAACACTTTCTTAATACTATGTTTACTAAATTTTCATACCCAAATTATTTTAGAATGATTTTGTAGAAAAAATTACTTTATACCTAATATAGAAATAATTCTTATGTATTAAAAATATAAACTTATCATTCTTCAATACGATCCATTAGATTAAGGATGTGTTTGATTTTTCAGACTGACTTATGTTCTGACCAGTGGTTAGAATTTTTTCTTGTCCTTCATACTAAAAATATTCACAACCATCATACTGACACTGATATTGATACATCAAACTGATCATTATAAGTTTTATCATAATGAAAAATGATAAGGAATTCCATAAGACTATCCTAAGTTTATAATAAGAATTTATATACTTTTTTCTATTGTAAGGAATCCTATTTAGTATTATAATGATGCTAAAAAATGATGTCGGGCATTCAGTTATAGATGATATGACAAGTGAAAGATATCTGAGTTCATTGCAACTAACTCTGAAATATGACCATTGGAGCTTCACCTATAAATAACCATTCATTTGAATATTTTGGAGGAGATACATTTTGCAACTCAAGTATTCTAAATATTTCCCAAAAGATACATTTCACAACTCAAGTCTTCAAAATATTTCTTAGCATGAACATATAATTCTTAGTATTTGTAATATTTTAGAGATTTATCATTCTAAGGGATCCTTGTTAGGGTTGTTTCATTTAGAAAATTTGCTTTTTTATTCCACATATGATCATTTTCATGATCAAGGGATTCCATGGATAGAAAGATGGTGAATCTAATCCATCAGATCGAGGGATTATGGGGATAGAAAGATAGATGTTGATCATAGTATCGAGGGTTTTTTGGGATAAGAGTACAATGGTGTACCGATCTTCATATCAAGGGCTTTCCTTATAAGGAAAGACAGTCTTTACAGTAAGTATAAAACTATGGATACCTTTAGTCAGAGTTACCAACTACCTTTACTCTTAAGGTTAAAAGAGTTAATTATTTTAATATATCTTGTAAGTCATTATTACTTTATAAGATTTTATATTTGTTGTTTTTATGAGTCTTTATTCCACTATGAATATTATGATAGAAAGTTTGTTTTAAAAATAATTCTTATCTATTTTTTATCAGTGTATCTATGATAATAATTAAAAAATACTCTGATACAATAAAAAAATCTATGATTCTGATTCTGACATACTCTGATAATCAAACGATATGTGAGTCTGATCATATTACTTTAAGAGGTATTGTGTTTTGTTTAATTTTATTTTTTAAACTATAATTCATAACATATTTTAATTTTATCCATCATAGTTACTCTTACAATCCAACATTTGGTATCAGAGAAGGTTCTACTACTTTAGCTTGCTGAGTTTTTGTTTTCTTTTATATATTGAAAGTTTATTTAGTTTTGATATAAACTGCTTGTTTATAAAACTTATTACACTAATGTGTATGTGTATAAAAAGAGTTTCTATTTTTTAATAAGATTATAGGTATAAATTTTGGATCTCTTGATAATCTGAATCCTAGTCGACCATAAATTTTTGATGGGAATAACTATGAGTATTGGAGAGATAGAATGAAAAATTTTATGATCAACACTGGAGTTGATAATTTATTAATGCTTACTAGGAAGTATAAGATACCCGATAAGGAAGTTTATGATTTTAATAATGTTGAGAATTTAGAATATCAGTTGAACTAAAAAGTTAAAAATACTTATTTATAATCTACAATGAGGAATATAAATAGTCAGATATCCTCTTTTGAAGCTACCAATAATATTTAGAGTAAGTTGGAAGTAACAAATTTTGGTACATCCAAAATTATTGAATCAAGAAGATCCATACTTAGAGATGTTTACCAAGCCTTTTATTTTCTACATGGTGAGACAGTTTCTAAGAAGCACCAAAGTTTCATGAATATTATCAATAGTTTACAATATCTTAGAGAAAAGGTCTCGATGATGATATTTTGGCTGAAAAGATTATTGATATAATGCCAAATGAATGGGAATCTAAAGGAACTACTATGTATGACGCAAGGAAGATTATGAATCTAACACTTGGTGCTCTTATTGGCACTTTAATTCAATATGAAGGAATATTGAAGAGAGATGCTAAAAATTATAAAAAGAAAAATGATGGAGTTTATTTTAAAACTACTTCTACTATTCCTACTAAAGTTCAGTTAGTATAGAATGTATTGAAGTTTACAAAGAAAAATAAATTTGTTATTGAATCCAATTCTAGTTTATCAAAACCTTTTTAAAATGAATTAGAAAATCTTGCAAGAAGTATGAACAAGATTGTGGGAAGAAGGATTTCCAATACAGGTACAAGAAAAGTCACAAAGATAAGAATGAAAAGCAAGATTATGAAGTTACTTGTCATGAATGCAGGAATACAAGATACATCAGACCAGATTGTCCTGAATTGAAAAGAAAAGAAAGAAAAGAAAGAAATATGGACAGAAATACAAAGAAGTATTATAATTCTAAGAATAAGAAAAGTCTGAAAGCTTCTGACACATGGAGTTCTAGTGGTGAATATTCTTCATAAAGTTCTTTTGGTAATGAATGTTTCAGATATAGGAATATTAGTTTATTTGCAAAAGTACCCATGGTAAATCATTGTATTATGGATAAGGTACACACTGCTAAATCCCTTACCAATTTATCTTTAAATTCTAACTATCCTAAAAGTAATAATAAGAAAAAATATACATCTTCTGATGAATAATCTTCCTCACCTAATGAGGATAATACTCTACTTAGTTATTAAGATGTTTCTAGGTTTTCAAAACTTTTGGAAAATAAAAATTATAAAGTTTGTAAAAAACTTGATAATACCAAAGTGAAACTTTATAAGGCGGATTCAAGAATAAAAATTTTAACTAATGAAATATTATATCTTTATAAAGATATTGATAAAACTAATTTTTAAAAAGATAGTATTTCTAATGAACTTGAAAAAACAATTTCTAAGAAAAATAGTATACAAAATGATTTTGTAAAAATAATTTCAAATACTATTTCTAATGAGGACAAAAATTTAGTTATAAAACTAAAATTAGAGATATATAGTTTGAAGAAATCATTATCCAAGTTTACCACTGGTAAGAAAAAATTTGATAATATGTATAAGAAAATTAGAACTCATATTAATAATACTAGAATGGGTTTTACACATAACAATCATGTTTTTAGTAATAATTACTTTGTTCCTAAAAGTGCTCCATTTTTCACTAAGTGTCCAAGTGGTGGACTTTGTAAAAGTAAGCGTTCTTTAAAAAAAATCAATATTTAGGTTTTCATAAAGCATATTTTTCTAAGTAAATGGAATTTTCACAAAATAATAAAGTTGTACAAGTGTGGTTACCCAAAATACTATTTTATAATAATATCAGACCGAAGAAGGTTTGGGTTCCAAAAATCTAATTCTTTTTTTCAGGAAAAGAAAGAAAGTATCAAAAATAAAAATAATTAGTACATGGATAGTGGATGTTTCAGACATATGACTGGAAATAAAAGTTTCTTTAAGAATATTATCAATATGAAATGTGGCAAAGTCACTTTTTAAGATAATTCTCAAGGAGAGATCATTGGTATAGGTAACATTGTACTTATCAAAAAAATCTCTTATTTCAAATGTTTTATTTGTTATAGTACTTAATAATGAACTTATAAGTATAATTAAATTATGTGATGAAGTTTATCTTGTGAACTTTAGGAATGATAAATTTACCATACATAGTTCAAAAGATGAATTTATTCTTTCTTCCAATTGACATGAGAATGTTTACAAACTAAATTTAGAAGACCTTAGGATGAAAGAATTACCTTGTCTTAGTGTAATGAAATATCGATATTAGTTATGGAATAGAAGGTTGGGACACTGTAACCTTAGAAACTAATCTAGGTTTACTAAGAAAGGACTTGTTAAGGATATACCAGAACTTAGGTGTGATATTTCTAAAGTTTGTGACCCTTTTTAATATGATAATCAACATAAGTCAAGTTTTAAATCTATAAGTTAAGTCTCAACTTTTGATCATTTACATATAGTGTACATGGACTTATTTGGTCCTACACAAACTAGAATTATTGGTGGAAAATACAATGTATATGTTTTAGTTTATTATTAAACTAGATACACATGGGTATATTTTCTAACAAGAAAATATAAATCCTTTAGTTATTTTAAAACATTTTTATCCAGATTTAAAAATGAGAAAAATATATCCTTGATAACTATTTATAGTGACCATGGTGAAGAATTTTAAAATTTTGATTTCGAAACTTTTTGCAGTAAGAAAGGTATTGATCATAAATTTTCAGTACTTAGAACTCTACAATAAAATGGTGTAATTGAAAGAAGAAACACAATTCTTCAAGAAATAACTAGAACCATGATGAGTGAATACTCAGCTACTTAACATTTTTGGGCCGAATTGGTTAGTATTTCCTATTATACTATAAATTGAGTTTTAATTAGACCTTTTCTTAATAAAACTCCTTAAGAGTTGTGGATAAGAAAAAATCAAAATTTTCTTACTTCAAAATTTTTAGTTTCAAAGTATTCATCTTGAATACTAAAGATAACTTACATAATTTTGCACCAAAATCTGATAAAGGGATGTTTTTAGGTTATTCCACCACTTCTAAGGATTATAGTGTTTTTAATAAAAATACAAGTAATATTGAGGAAACGGTACTTATTGAATTTGATGAAACTGATCCCTTTGTTTTCAAACAAACCCAACCCACATCTTCAAATGTTATTTATAAAACTAATTTTCAACCTATGTTAGAAAGTTATTCTCATAAAAAAATAAATCAAGAATATGTTTCTAAATTTATTCCTCAAGAATATTTCCTACCTATTGTTGAATAATAGACTTTTGAAAACCTAATAAGTCAGTTGTTTCTTATAAATGATCCTAGTGAAAGTATCATTGGTGATGTAGATCAACCAGTTAGAACTAAAAGTTCTCTGAGAAATGAAATTGAATATCAAAATTTATTATCTCAATTTGAACCTAAGAATCCTGATGAGGATTTAGGTAATGAGGATTGGATAAAAGCTATACAAGATTAACTCATTGAGTTTGAGAGGAACAAAGTATAGACTTTAGTTGAACGACCTAAAGAAACTTCTATAATTGGAGAAAAATGGGATTTTTAGAATAAATGTGATGAGAATGGTATAACAGTTAGAAATAAAGATAGACTTGTTTATATGGGATATAATCAACAAGAGGGAATATATTATAAAGAAACATTTGCATTTATAATAATACTTGAAGCTATTTGAATACTTATAGCCTTTGCAGCATTATTTAATTTTAGAATTTTAAAATAGATGTGAAGTGTGTTTTCCTTAAGGGACATGTTCAAGAGGAATTTTATGTAGAATAAAAAATTGGTTTTTAAAATAAAAAACATCTAGAACATGTTGATAAAATTTCCAAAGCACTTTATGGACTTAAACAAGCCCCTAGAGCTTGATATGATAAGTTAACTGTATTTTTGTTAAAAATAAATTTGTTAAGGGAGTTTCCAATCTAACTCTTTTTATAGAAGTAGTAAATAAAAATATTATGATTATAAAAATTGATGTTGATGACATTATATTTAGTTCAACTCAAAAATATTTAACAAATTCATTTTCAGATATTATGAAATCTGAGTTTGAAATGAGCATGATGGGTGGATTAACATACTATCTTGGTATTCAAATCTCACAAAAACCAGGAGGTTATTTTATATCTCAACATAAGTATTCAAAAGATTTAATTAATAAATTCAGGTATTAAAACACTAGAAGTATTAGTACTCCCATTAGTACCTCCAATAATTTAGATCTTTATGAGGCTAGGAAACCAGTTGATTAGAAAAAATTTAGAGGCATGATTGGAAGCTTACTTTACTTAACAACTAGTCATATAAATTTAATGTTCTCATTATTCTTATGTGCTAGATATCAAGAAAATCCAGTAAAATCTCATCTTAAATCTATAAAATGAATATTTTTTTATCTTAAGGAAAATATATATTTAGGATTATTATATTCATCTAGAAATGTTTTTAAACTATTTTTTTAGATGCTGACTTTGGTGGATGTAGAATGGATAGAAAAAGTACATCTAGAACATGTCATTTCTTAGGAGATTCTTTAGTTTCCTGGTCATGTGAGAAAAAAAACTCAATAACACTTTCCACTACTGAAGTAGAATATGTGGTAGTTGGAGGTTGTTGTGCTCAAGTGTTGTGGATGAAACACACACTCATTGACTATGACATGATTTTTACTAAAACTCAAATACTTTGTGACAACACAAGTTCCATTAATTTAAGTAAAAAACCATCACATCACTCACGTACTAAGCACATGGATATTAAACATTACTTCCTTTGGGATCACACACTTAAAGGAGATATAATTTTTCAATTCATCAGAATGCAAGAACAACTTACTGATATTTTTACAAAACCCCATAGTACCGGTAGATTTGAATACATTAAATAGAATCTTAGAATTATCAATGTTAATTGATCATTCATATTTACTTCTCTTTTACCCATATCCTTACATTAATTAAATCCTTTTTATAGGGTGTGTACATATATTTTAATAGTTATAAAACTTTTTGTATTTTGACTTTTTTTAGTTTTCTAAAAAGTTTTTATCATAATGATTTTTTTGTAATCAGTTTTTTGTTATAAAACTATCATAATCAGTTTTTTTTGTTATAAAACTATCATAATCAATTTTTTTATTATAAAACTATCATAATTGGTTTTTTTATAAAACCATTATAATCAGTTTTTGTTATAAAACTATCATAATCATTTTTTATAAATTATCATAATTAGCTTTCATTATAAAATCCAAGAATAACATGTCACCCATACCGATGAAACTTTCCACTCCAAAAGGTACTCTTATATTCTTTTAGTTTTTTCACTAATACTTTACTTTAGTTTATACAAGTTGATGATTATTTATTCTTTAAGTTTTAATACCTTTTTATGTTTTCAAACTTAATTTTTTTCCTAACCATACTATTATATAATCTGATGAAGAGTTCTTCAAAAACTTGAGTTAAAATATTAATTTTAAAACTTTATTTGATTAAATCTCAGTCATCAGATCATTTAGGGTTTAATATTACTCATTGAAAGTGTTTTGGAATACTAATCAACATTTTATTGTTCTGATATAAAGGTGGGACACCACCCATCCCACATTGGCTATTTAGAGATTTTCTCCTGACTCTCACCACTCCACAAAGCCATTGGTCCGATTGTTTTTTCTTCTGTACGATCTCTAGATCATATCTCATTACAAAGAAAACTAATAAATATTATGAAAAAAGTATTTTTTAGAGATTTTATCATTTAAATAAATTGGTTTGATAATCATGATTCTTCTCTTAAAAGGATTATCTCTTTATAAGGATATGAATATGTTTGTGTAGAAAAAACTAACAAGGAATTTGACTTGTATTATCCTAAAATAGTGAGAGAGTTATATGATTCTGTTGAATTTTTTAAAATAGGTAATAAATATATAGTTTATTTCACTTTGTTTGGGAAGGAATATAATATTTCTTATAAAAGAGTTATAGATTTAGTTTGTGTTCCTTCAGGAGGTGAGGCATATTTACCCTCGCACAAGTTACCTGAGAAACTTGGATCTTTTGAAAGAACGAAAGCCAAAGCATCTTTATTCTAATGTTATGATAAGTATAAAAAGGTTTCTCATTTATCAATAAATTCTCAAGTTGTATCATCATGGATGTATGGGTACTTAATACCCAGGAAGGGTGATAGGGACACCCTTAAGGTATCAGATATATTAATTTTGGATTTCTTAATCAATATGAGGCAAACGAATTTGGTTAAATTTGTTTTCATTATGGTGGAGGATATCAAAATTGATTCAATAAATTCAAATACTATCATGTTAATTGCTTTTATCGATAAGTTACTTATGAAAGTTATGACACTTTTCAATGTTGAGAACCAAATGTATCCAATGTGAGAAAAAGTTTCCTTTATGAGTGTGGATACAATTTCAATAATGAAATTGATATTTGATTCCAAGACAAAGAAGTTTTTAGAAATGGTTGATGGTGATGTATCCAAATCACAACCATAAAAAAAGGTAGAGGTTGGTGGGAAAGGAAAAAAGAAAAGTTGATTTGTCTCCTTAGAAAAATAAACAAAAGAAACAAAATTCAATTCCAGATGATGAGTTCGAAAAACTCATGGAACATAAGGCACAAAAGAAAACTGGATATGATGAATTTAGATTAGATAAGGATGAAGTTTTATCTTTTAAAATTCATGGCGATGAATAATTGAAAAAGTCAGAGAAGAAAATAAAATAAAAGAATTGGTTGCAATAATCCAAAGTTTTTGAAAGTTTGTTAAAGGATATTGATAAAGCTTTTGAGAATACAAATCTACCACTCTATCATACCAATCAAATCAATCTTGAAGTCAGACTTGTTTTTGAATAAACTTTAGTTATACCATAAGCTTTTCCTTCTATGGAAGATAAGGGAAAACTAAAATTAGTGGTTGAATAATCTGAAGGATCGGTGCCAGAATAAGTACAGAAGAAAGTCGAGAAGGAAAAGGAATCAGTTTCATAAATAGTTGAAAAAAGTGTTCTTTGAACTGTACAATAATTAGAAAAAGATCTTGAGGAATTATAAGTAGAAGAATAATAAAGATAAGAATAGGTAGAAAAATAAGAAGAAGAAAAATAAGAGGAAGAGGAGGAAGAATAACATAAATAATAAGAGGAAATAGAAGAACATGATGATGAAATAACTCAGAATAATGAAGAATTAATAGTGAAGAAATATTCAAAATCATCATCATCAACAACATTACCTTCATAGTCTGATGAGGATACAGACTTAGAAGGAACTCAAGAAAAATCATCATCAAAGGAGGAAGATAAGTCATCCTTAAAGGAAGAAGGATATGTTCAACAATCTCAGATGAATGTTTCCAAACATGTTGAATTAGATAAGAACATGGAAATTTTAGTAGTTTTTTGATGATAAGAAATATTCAAAGAAATGAAAAGATAAATCTGAGGAAGTATCAATACCTGATATCAAATCATCAAGATAAAAACCTCCCAAAACTTCATCAGGTTCATCGGATTCAGTGGCAACCATTCCACAAAAAGGTTTTGATTTCATTTTTCAATATTTGAGAAGATTAAATGATATGATTCCATATTTTCAAAAACTTGTGGTGAGGAGTCAAATCATTCAGAATATCCTCAATGAGAAATTGGATTCCTTGAAAGTTTTAACTAAACCAGTTATCCATATTGAGGCAGAGTTGAAATTTTTTCAAGAAAAATCCTAGACTCAGAAAATATCATATAATCAGATGGCCAAGTGGCCGAACCAAGTTGATGAAGAACTAAGTGATCACAATTACTAGTTTGTAGAAGTGAATAAACTTTATTTTGAAATGGAATAATACTACGACATGTTATCCTCATATGTTTCTGATAGATTAAAGTTCATGAAAAAATTCAGAAACATAACAGATAATCAGACTGAGGATATAAAAGCTTTAAAAGAAAAGGTTCACCATTTAGATTTGAAAAATAGCAGTTTGAGATTGTGTGAATATGAATTAGTCCTTATAAATAAATAAGTTTAAAGTATCATGATTGAAGTCGGGAAGTAAGTAGTAATGGAAGAAAAAATCACGAGGCCTGAGAAAGATCGAGAGGATTTCAAAAAGATGGAATCTATTATCAAGAAGTTGATGAAAAAAGAATAAATAATTTTTTATTTTTAACTCTAGATATAATATTTTCAAAAATTTGAATATTTTTTGAATGTGGACATATTTTCATCCAAAACTTTGTTTTTGAATGTCTTCTAATACTTTTGGATGCATGTTCTTTCTATTATTTATTGGATGATTAATTATTTCATATAAAAGTTGTTTCATATGTTATCTTCTACTAACATTTTAGGTTAAATAATTTCCTACTTATTTTTTGAAAATCACAAAGTGGTAGAAGTTTTAAGTTTCTTAAAGAATTTTTGGAGGAGAAGATATTTTTAAAAGGGAAGAAGTTTTTGAAATATCTAATGGGGGATATATTTGATAAGTTTTATAAGTATTTCCTCAAGGGGGAGTTGTTTTTTTTAAAGGTTGGGGCTGAAGCCTCATTTTATTATTAAAGCAAAGCAAAGACCTCTTTTAATTGGGTACAGGGAGACCCATTACATAACCCGAAGGCCCATTGGGCATGTAGCCCATTACATAGCCCGTAGGCCCAAATTTTTGGCCTAAGCCCAATTCTGTGAATAGTAACCCGACTGCTACAATACCCACCATTGCTACAGTGCCCTACCACCGCTACAGTATCCTGCCGCCGCTACAGTACCCACTGATGAACAGTACACCACTGCTATAGTACCGCTACAGTGCTGCTACAGTACCTGCGCCCCATGGGTTTTGAACCCCCATTTTTCATGTAGGATTATGGGGTGATTACCACTAAGACAAACCCCAACTACCAAGGGGGAGTTGTTATCTTAAGGGGGAGAAGTATTAATACTTCAATAATATCATAAAATAGTTATAAACTCAGGGGAAGTTATAAAGTATATCATCAAAGTTCTTAATAGGTAAAAGGGTTGTAAGTATTTCAAAGTTCATTTTTCATTTAAGTGTTGTGTTTTTTGATTTCAAAAAAGGGGGAGATTGTTGAGTTAGAAGTTTTAATTATTACTTTTCCATTCCTTTAGTTTTGGAAATCACAAAAACTTTCTTAATACTATGTTTACTAACTTTTTATACCCAAAGTGTTTTAGTATGTTTTTGCAGAAGACATTAATTTATACCTAACATAGAAATAATTACAATGTATTATGAATATAAACTTATCATTATTCAATACGATCCATTAGATTAAGGATATGTCTAATTCATCAGACTAACTTCTATTCTGACCAGTAGTTAGACTTTTGGCTTGTCCTTTGTACAGAAAAAAGTCATGACCATCAGACTGACAATGATACTGATACATCGAACTGATCCTTATAAGTTTTATCATAATGATTAATGATAAGGAAGTAAATAAGATTATCCTAAGTTTATAATCAGAATATATATACTTATTTATATCATAAGGAATCATGTTTAGCATTGTAATGATGCTGAACAAAACGACGTCGGGCATTCAGTTACAAATGAGTTGTCAAGTGAAAGCTGTCTAAGGCCATTACAACTAACTAAGAAATATGACCATTAGAGATTCACCTATAAATATCTGGTCATTTGAAGAGTTGGGAGGATATAAATTTCACAACTCAAGTATAATAAATATTTATTAGTAGATACATTTCACAACTCAAGTCCTTTAAATATTTCTTATTGTGAACCGCTCTTTCTTAGTCTTTGTAATAATTTAGAGAGTTATTATTCCAAGTAATTCTTGTCACGGTTGTTTCCTTTAGAACATTTTATTTTTTATTCTACATTTGATCATTATTACAATTAAGGGATTTTGGGGATAGGAAAACAGTGAATCCGATCCATCAGACTGAGGGCTTCCGGGGTTAGGAAGACAGACACCTATCATCGCATTGAGGGATTATGGGGATAGGAAGATAGAGTTGTATCGATCTTAATATTTTGGTATTTACTTATAAGGAAATATAGACTTTAAAATAAGTATAAAACCATGGATACCTTTAGTTAGGGTTTGTAACTTCCTTTACTCTTAAGGTTAAAAGAGTGAATTCTTTTAATGTAGCTTGTAATTTATTCTTACTTTATAAGATTTTATATTGCTTGTTTTTATTAGTCTTTATTCCGCTATGCATATTACGATATAAAGTTTGTTTTAAATATCTTTCTTATTAATTGTTTTATTAGTGCATCTGTGATAATGATTAAAACATAATCTAATATAATCGGACAATCTTTGATTTTGATTCTAACATACTTTGATCATCAAACAATCTATGAGTCCAATCATATTACTTTAAGAGGTATTGTGTTTTATTTAAGTTTAATTTTTAAAATATAATTCACCCCCACTTGTAATTTTAGCCATCATAGTTACTCTTATGATCCAAAATCCTCAACTTTGGTTATATCTTTAATGGGTATAAAGTGAGGCAATTTTTCCAGCCTATTGATCACAAACCATATCGCATTCTTTCCATGAGAGGTGTGTGGAAATCCAACCACAAAGTCTAGAGAAATCTCAATCCACTTCCATGTTAGCATCAGAAGTGGTTGAAGCAAACCTGAAGGTCTCTGGTTCTTGGATTTGTCCTGTTGATAGATATAAAATTGAGAAACAGAGTCAACATTGTCTTCTCTCATACCTACCCACCAAAATTTTTACCACATATAATAGAACATCTTTTTGGTACCCAGGTGAATCGCCCACTGGGAATTATGGAAATCCACTATCATGGCCTTTCTTAAAGGTATAGGCACAACATATCAATTCCAAAAATAGGGGATACCCTTGGAAGAGAATGACTATTCCCCAATGTTATCCCAACCATAAAGCGAGTCCCTTATGCCATAAAATTCATCATCAAGCTTCTACTCCTAATGAATAGACTCAAGAAGAGAAGAGGTCAATTGTACGTTCATCAGAACAATCTATGTTTCATCCTCCCAGACTCCCAAATGCAACTAATTAAAGAGATCCATCATATTACACTCATCTAATGATTCATTCATAGCCTGGGTCATAATTTTCTTGCTTAAAGAATCATAAAAAACAGTCCCCTTATCGAGGGTATATGTAATGTCAAAATTAAAAGACTGTAGGTACTCCAACCAAAACCTCTATTATAGATTTAAATATTTTTGAAAAAGGGTATAACTCAATATTTTGTGGTTCGAATAAACATAAAAACTTTCTATGAAAAGTTAATGCTGCCAACTCTTAAGAGCATTCATCACAGTTGTGAGTTCGAGATCATGAGTCAGGTAATTCTTCTAGTGTATCCTAATATATCTAGAATCATAGGTTATCACATGATCACCCTATATAAGAACACAACCCAAACCTGATCTTGATGCCTCAAAAAATACCACATAGCCATGCCCGACCTCTAGAAGAGCCAAAACTGGCACAAAATTCAAAATATGTTTCATCTCATCAAAATAATTATAGCATTTCTCATCCCATAAAAGATTCAATCCCATCTAAGTGAGAGAGGTTATCAAAGATTATAGATTTAATAAATATTTAAAAAACCTCTAGTAATACTCCACCAATCCCAAGAAGCTTTGTATCTCAAAAACATTGCATGATTATTCCCATGTCACAACAAATTTTACATTCTTAGGATCAACTGAAATACCATGTTCCTAGAAAACATATCCCAAGAAATTCACTTCCCGAATCCATAAATTATATTTCTAAAGCTTCATGTAAAGCCTATGATCTCTCAATATTTCTAGAACTGCTCCTAGATGACACAGATGGTCCTCCTCGGTTTTGGAGTAAACCAAAATTTCATTCACAAACATAACCATGAATGTATCAAGATACTCATGGAAGGTTGTGTTCATCAACTCAATAAAAACTATAGGATCATTGGTTAATATAAAAGGAATCATAAGGTAATTGTAATGACCATACCTACTCTATAAGATAGTCTTATGAATGTCAGACTCTTTGATTATCAAGTGGTGAAAACAATATTGAAGATCAATCTTCAAGAACTAATTTTCCCCTTTTAATTAATCAAACAGATAATCAATCCATGAAAACATATACTTTTTCTTTACCATAACTTGATTTAGTTTATGATAATCAACACAGAGGTGAAGTGTTCAATCATATTTCTTCGTCAAGATAACAAGTTCCACCCAACCTCTGATTAAGGGAAATTATTACCTACTCTGGGATTTTATCATAAATTTATGTCATGTTTATGAATCCTTACCAAATAACAGTATTGGTATAGTTACCATTATGTTAGAAATCATTTATTAGCATGTATCGATGTGAAAATCCATATATGTCAGAGGTATGTCATCAATGTGAACTTTTATATGCATAAGAGGTTCCCCATCAATGGAACCATATGTATGTATTAGAGTTTTCCATATAGTTTCATTATTACTTAGTGATGCATGGTTTTAAGGAACTATGGTTGAATACCACATAACTGGGTACTCTAGAGTTTATCTCCATCCAAGAAAGTGGAAGGTGTTTGTGATTTTGGAATCAAACATGTTAAATAGGCTTCTTACACATCCTTATAAATGGAATTAGAATCCACATAGTTCAATGCCACTTAATGGGACACACCATACCTTTTAAGGTCGTGTGACAAGGTTCGATCCATGCAATTTAATTTTATGAGGTAAGGATGACTAGGAAAAAATGACTAGTAATGGTTGGTGTAGGAATTATGTGTGAGTGGCCCTTTGTGGTTGGCCTTGATGGGAATATAGACCTATGTGATTAGGTTGATCTTATAAGGAATATAAACCTTTAAATATGGATCCCATTGGAAGTATGAACTAATGAGGATGAGATGATATGACTCATAAGGAGTATAGCCCTTTGGATGGAGGCATGATTTAATCAGGAATATAAACTGATGGGGAGATGATCCAAAAGGAATATGGCCTAGTTATAGGTGGGTATAAGATTGATGGGTTTGGGTTTGAACCTCATAGAGGCATCCTATGTATACTACTGAAACTAGAATCAAATCCTACATTTTTTGAGTGACATAGTTTAAGGTCATGTGGAAAAACCGTACCATGAAGTTTAGCATCATGCATTAAGGATGTTATTGTGTAGTTTAACATTGTATGACTATGAAGTTTCCCATGTAGTTTAATGTAAAACTACATGGAATTCTATGTTGTAAAAGGTGTGATGGTAGAGGATTGAGTGAGTCTTACACATATGTGGTTTCCCTGAGCTGATTTATTGGGAATATGGCCCTTTGAAGGAATGTATCATGTGGAATATGTCCCTTTGAGAGTAATGTAATACAGCCAGGGCTTACACTTAAGAAGGAGGCCCACTTGAAGTTTGAACAAAATCATTATGCCGATGGTGTAATCAACTAAAACCCATAAGCCCATGTGATTTGTGCTCAATGTGAGAAATAAGAGACAAGATTAGATTATGAATAATGCATAGGATCGTGACACTAGATTAGGATAAGGCTTACATAATAAGGGTTCCTAAATCTCTATATATCTATCCTTATCCCATTAATGATTCATTATTCATGAAATCCTTAACGGGGACCTCCTAGGTCTAATGAATGAAGAAAAACCATATCCTCCCATCTTACTTGATGTTTTTAGGCCAGAATGGGGTATGGAATATGGATGTAAAAAGAGAGTGGCATCCAAAAATAAAGACTAGGGGCTTACTCCATGAGGGATTCCCTTAGTCTCCTCTTAGGGTGGGGTGTCTTCCATTAATAGGGCCATCATTGTAGCTTACACACCCACTGTTTGGAAAATATAAGGCATGGATGCCTCTAGATTTGCATCATGCTTCAGGCAGCATACATGAGGTAAGTGAAACTTCTTGAGTTGGGAAGACTCCCACTACTACCCCTAGGATTTGGGTCCTCATTACTAAGGGAATTCATGATCATGGACACCTTGAGGAACCTGAAAGTTGGGGATAAAAAGTGAGAGAAAACCTTTACCAAGGGAATTCATGATTGAAAGGGGGAACATAGATACACCTTCTACCCTAGTTGTAACACACTACAGGAAAACTGAATATTTACGACAGGATCCCGTCGCAAATCGCCCGTTGCCGAAAACGGTGTCGCAAATAGTTGTTTTTGCGGCGGTCCCGTCGCAAAAAAATTATTTGCGATGGTATTTGTCCCCCGTCGCAAATAAGTTTTCGTTTATATATAAAAAAGGTATTTGCGACGGGCCGTCGCAGATATATTAGTTGCGACGGGTCAGAATCCCATCGCAAATGCGAAATTTAAAAAAATACTTGTGATGAAAGTATTTGCGACAGACCGTCGCATAAAGGTTTTCCCGATGGGTATTCGTCCCGTCGCAAATGGTACTGTAAAAAACATTTACGACGGGAATTCCCGTCGCAAATGTACCCGTCATAAATATTAAAAAAATAAAAAAAATAAAAAAATTAATACAAATCGTATAATATTATATAAAAATAATAATAATATTAATAATATAAAAAAAATATATTATTATAATATAAATAAAAAAATATATAAAATATAATTATGAAATATTAATAGAAAATAATAATAATATGAATATAAATAATATAATATAATATAATAATACTAATATTAATAATATAAAAAATTAATATAATATTATTATTATTATTAAACAATCCATATAATAATAATAATATTAATAATATAAATAAATTATATTATTATAATATTAATAATAAAATATATATATAATATAATTATAAAATATTAATATAAAAAAATAATAATAATATGAATATAAATAATATAATATTATATATTATGAAATATTAATATCAAAAAATAATAATAATAGTACTAATATTATTAATATAAAAAATTAATATAATAATATTATTATTAAAATAAACATACATATTTATGAAAAAATAATATTAATATTATTAATATTAATAAAATTATAAAATTATAAACTTCTCAATATTAACAATAAATATAAAATATTAAAAGTAATATTACTAAAATAAGCAGACATTAAAAATAATACTAATAAGTAATAATATATTAAAAAAAATAAAAACAAATTAAATCACGTAATATTCATACCAATATCAAAGAGGAATTGTAAATAGTTAATATGACAATAAACTACAAACTCAAATGTTTATTACATCTAAAAAAATCACTGGGGGGTGGATAATCTGGAGGACCTGGAGGACCTGGAGGAAGTGGTGGAGGAAAATCCATCCCTAAACTATGAGTCAGATGACGCATATACTCTATATACTCCTGATGTTGCTCCTCATATCGACGTCTCTCCTCATCCTGCTGCTGACGCATCTGCTCCTGCCATCGACGAATCTCCTCATTGTGCTGCTGACGCATCTGCTCCTGCCCCTGACGCAAATCCTCTATAAGCTGACTCTGAGCACGCAGTTGCTCCTGATACTGTGAGGCAGAAGATGATGTCTCTCCACGAGCTCCTCTTGAGCTAGACGCCGACATCGCAGCAGTACCATAATAAGATACAGGAGTCAAATGAGAGCTGATACCAACTACTCAGCCCTTTTCGAAGCCATATTGGGTCCCCTGCATCCATGCCGTCTCATCAAAATGGTGGACACTAGTCTGATCACCCGTCTCGTCTTGACTCTCAGCCTGTTTCTGAGAGGTCTCGGCCTCATATGACTCCTTAAGTTTCAATTAGAAATTAAAATAATGAAAAGATTATATGCATTTAATTTGAAAACTGAAAAGAAAATAATACTGACCACAATCTGACGCTGGCGGTCACCTCTAATCTCTCCAGTAGCCGGGTCAGTGTACATCCTCCGATAAACACCGTACGCCGAAATACCGGGCTGATCGGCTTCCTATATTAATATAAAATAAACTGTTTATATTTAAAGTTGTATAAAATATTAAAAAAAAGTACTTACCAGATGCTCTCTGTGGGCACTGAATGTACGACTATCGGCTCGATGTGTCACCTCTTGTCTCCCCCAATACTGTCGACCCAATGCAGATCTCCTCTGAAACCCACCACCCAACCAGTGTGTACATAATCCATCCCAAACGTGAGATGAAATGTACTATGGTCGGTGGGCTCTACAGGACTCATCAAATTCTGTCACTCCGGCTTTCTTCACAACCGTCTTTCTCAAATTATGCAAAAACTGAGAGAAACGGTCACGCATAGACACCACCCATGCTGCGTGGATAGTGGCACACATGCTCTCGTCAATGAGATACCATAAACACTAATATAAAGTTATTAATGAATTAAATTTCAAAATAAATAATATTTAATTACATACTAGCCAATGATCAAACATGGCGGCCTTCACATCAGCGGGAATCTGATCCCATGTGAGCCAGGGCTGAGAAAAATAATTGTGCAAGATAGCGCTCCCCTGTCCAATAGCTATATTCGTAAAAATGTGAAAAAAGAACAAATAATCAAACAATTATAATATTAATAAATTATAATGAAAGATAACTAAAATACACAGGTTACCATACCACCGCGTGTGCGCATCGAATCCAAGAGGTGGACGTCGCTTCGAGATAGGATCTGGAATCATCAGTCTGGCAAGACCACACCCCCTCCGAGTTCTCCCTGTAGTGCCAACAGCCTGAGGGTCATATGACTCAAGAATCTCATCATCCATAGGTAGATCAGCCTCCAGCAACTGACGAAACGTTTCTGAGTCCATCTAAAACATGAAATTATTGTTATTAGCAAACAGTTGAAATAACTATTATGTATAGATATATATTTATTATGATTCAAACCAGCATTTTACTGTGTCAATGTTCATCTTCATCATCATCTTCATAGTTTTCAATGTCAATGTCTTCATCTTCCTCATAAACATCATCAATTTCCATATTAGTTTCACTGTCATCATCTCTTGTCATTTCAAATTCAGTTGTAACATCATTGACAACATCGTCACCATCGACCCTTAACCGTGGGGTGTCATCCTCAATATTCATGTCTCTTTGTGAAAAAGATGTGTTTTGAGGAGTGTCCTGAAAAATTTCATTTCCTTGCACTTCAGTGGAACCACATTCAGTTTGAGTAAACTGATTTTCTCGAGATTTAACTTTTATTATACTCCACCAATCATCCAACTCTTTTGCAGTAACATAGTATTTTGTATAATAAATTTGATAGGCCTGATGAGCCAATAAAAATGGTTCATTTACTGTAAGAAGACTTTTATGTTTAATATCAACAATTCCATGAGTCAGATGAATACGCAAGCCTCTCTCAGTATCCAGCCATCGACATTTAAACATTGTTACATAATTCTGTCCCAAATAACACAGTTCAATAATTTCTTCAAGCATGTCGTAAAAGTCAACTTCAATATCTCTATGATGTGATCCCTTCAAACAAACACCATTATTCATTGTTTTCTTTGATTCCCCATATTTACGTGTATGAAAGTGATAACCATTCACTATATATGCATTATAAGATTTAACCATTTTGGATGGTGGGCTACTCAAAATACGCAATTGACTATCAATCTTATCAGCATGTACAGATACCTAAAAATTTGTAAAACATTTATCACTATTACAAGTAATAAATTGATTTTATATGTAAAACCAAAAAAGAATGTATGTTACCAGTTTTTGAAACCAGTAGGCAATTTTTTTTGCCGACGTTCTTCTAAGACAACTGCTGTAATTTGTGGAAATTTTTTCTTGATATGATCATCATATAACCTAAAAATACAATATGATTAATTTACTGTAACAGAATCTATAGAATAAGGGATAAGAGCACTCAATTTACAATTGGTGACATTTCTTCACAGTTGAGTAGAACATATGTATGAGCTCTATGATGTTCATCATCTGAAAGCCATCTATCATGAACCCCACCAAAGCCAAGTTCGAGCTGATTGAAAACTGATAATTGATTGTTCATATCATCATCAAAATTCCCCTCATTCTGGCCCATGCGGTTAAATTTTGAGGGATATTCATATTCAAAATAATGAGAGCAGAATAAAGCAATTTCTTCTTGCAAATAAGCTTCAGAAATTGAGCCTTCAACTGATGCTTTGTTACAGACTTTTTTCTTCAATTTCTGCATACATCTCTCAAATGGGTACATCCATCGAAACTAAACCGGACCTCCACATTTTTCTTCATGTGGAAAATGTAATATCAAATGTTCCATCGAGTCAATGAAATCCGATGGAAAGATTTTTTCCAATTTGCATATAATTACAACAACTGCTTCTTCCAGTTTGCTTAGTGTATCATAGTCTGTTGTCGCCGCACACATGTCTCGGAAAAAATATGATATATGTGTTATCGAATCCCAAATCTTAGAATTAAACAAACCTCTTAATCCAATAGGCATAATCCTTTCCATTATAACATGACAGTCATGACTTTTTAATCCGGTAATATGGCAATTTTTAACACATCTGCCCAAGTTGGAAGCATAGCCATCTGGAAGTCTCAAATCTGCAATCCACTAACAAAATAATAAGCGACTCTCTTTGGTCAGTGTATAATCTGCTTTTGGCTTCATTAATCTCTGTGATCTGACATTTTCAAACAATTCAAGTTCTGGTCGCCTGCAAATTTGGGCAAGATCTAATCGTGCCTTTACATTATCTTTGGTTTTACCCGGTGTATCCAAAACTGTATGAAATAAATTATCAAAATAGTTCTTCTCAATATGAATGACATCCAACATGTGTCGGACCAACAAATCAGACCAATATGGTAGATTCCAAAAAATGCTCTGTTTTTTCCAATTGTGTTCTTTCCCAAAACCATGAATTTTCTGTTGGTTTATTGTCGGTCCAAAAGTGATGGAAGGTAATGAAAATACAACTAATTGTAACTCTGTACCTGAGATCATTTTTGGAGGTTCATTTCTTTCAATTATTCCTTTTCTGAAATGAGATTTATTCCTCCGAAAAGGATGATCGATTGGAAGAAATCTGCGATGACAGTCAAAATAGTAAGGTTTTTTTCCATTCACAAGCATAAATGCTTTGTTGTCTCCCATACAGTAAGGACATGATTTTAGACCATGTGTACTCCAGCCAGATAACATTCCATACGTCGAGAAGTCACTAATTGTCCACATCAAAGTAGCTTTCATTACAAAATTCTTTTTCGCAGCAGCATCATATGTACCAACACCATGACTCCACAGTAAATTTAACTCATCAATCAGTGGTTTCAAATGAACATCAATATTCTTTTTTGGATGTCCTGAGATTAATAATGTCAAAAATATATAAGGATCTTTCATCAACATCCATGGAGGCAAATTGTACGGAGTTATAAAGACATGCCAACAGGAATACTGACTACCAAAAGATCCAAATGGACACAAACCGTCAGTAGAAAGACCCAATCGCACGTTCCGGGATTCTAAAGCAAAAGACAGATGCACTTGATCAAAATGTTTCCATGAATCACCATCATATGGATGAACCAAGATTTTACCATTTGAAATATTGGTTTTGTGCCATGACATCATTGTCACTGTGTTCTGAGACATAAATAAACGTTGCAACCTAGGTGTAAGCGGGAAATATCTCAACTGTTTTACAGGAATCAATCCAGACTTCCCTGATTGAGCTTATTTATACCTCGATTGTCCACATGTGGGACAACTATCCAACGACTAATTTTCACCAGAATATAAGATGCAATCGTTTGAACATGCATGGATCTTTTGATAACTAAGGCCTAGATTACGAACGAGTCTTTTGCTCTCATAATAATTAGCAGGCAGCACATTTCCTTCAGGTAACAATGCTTTAACCAAAGAAAATATCTGATCAAAATAGTTATTTGACATTCCATTATCTGATTTAATAGCCATAAATTTTGCAACTTCTTCTAATTTTCTTATCTTGCAACCAGGATATAATGCATTCTCAGAAGACCTGAACAACTCAGCAAATTCAGATGGTGCCAACTCGGGAGGTAAATCAACATCATCCTCAATTTCTGTTTGTTGAACGGATGACCCTACAACATCATGTACTAAATTTTGAAACCATGATGGATCCGAAATCAAATTATTAGTATCTTCTCTGGAACTACGTTCACCGTGTTGATACCAAAAAATATAATCTGATTGAAAACCATAACACAAGAGATGTTTCCCAACGATTTCAAATGTTCCAAACATTCTCAGAGCACATTTTTTACAAGGACACTTAATTGTCCCTTCTGAAACAAATTCTGGGTTTGATGATGCAAATGATAAGAAAGTTTCAACACCATCAACATATACAGGATTTAAACTAGAACCGTTTGGATTTCAGCGCTGATTTATCCAAGCACGATCATCTAATAATGATTGATGTCGATTTCCTTGTTCCATATTCATATATATGTTTCTAAAAAATTTAAAATCATTAATATTGTTAAATAATTTGATATAAGAAACAATATCCTAAAAAAAGAAGATTCATAATTACAGTTATTTATTAATAATTACCAATAATTATAGGCGACATAGTTAGTTTGTAATCATCCCCACTAATTATTATTAATTTAGCAATACTTAGCAATACTTGGCAAAATGAAATATGCTTGAATAATGAAATTAAATTTTGTAATCATAGTTGTGAAGATTATATTACTAATTATTCTGATTTGTCTGATGACTCTTCTCTTTTTAACTTTCTCCCGACTGAAATCAGTATGAAAAACTTGCTCTTACATACGTTAGAGCACATTTTTCATACTGATTTTAGTGGGAGAAAGTAGCAAAGATATGAGACATTGAACAAAAGGTAGCCGTCAATCCACTAAAAATTGTTCCAATTTATAACCATGTACTTGAGTTTATTTGATTTTTGATTAATTTTATTAGTAATTATTACTAATTATTACAAATATCAATATTTCCAACAGATTGTGCTTTATTCTTAACATGTTCAAATCTTAAAGGGTCGCCAATTTTCAAGTCATGCCCAATAAAAAGTTTGGGTCAACCTTGTCCAATTTAAACTCTATAATTGTCCTTACATGGTTGATCATCTCGCAAGTAGTGTTGCAATAGGACGACACAAGTAATGAGAAAGACATGACTTGGGTTGTCCTATTGCAACGCTACTTGTGAGGTGATCAACCAAGCAAGAACAATTATAGAGTTTACATTGGACATGGTTGACGCAAACTTTTTATTGGGCATCACCTGAAAATTGGCAACCCTTTAAGATTTGAACTGTTAAGAATAAAGCAAAACTTGTTGAAAATATTGATAATTGTAATATTTTATAAATTTTTTATAATTTTAATAATATTAATATTTTTTATAAATATTAAACATATACTAATAAAATAATTATATTATAAGTATTATTTAACTATTAATATTAGAGTAATATAATATTTTATATTATGTTACTATTTATGTTACTAATTATATTACTAATTATGTTACTAATTATGTTACTAATTATGTTACTAATTATGTTACTAATTATGTTATTAATTAGAAATGCGAAGATTTGCATATACGTCGGGTGGTTAATCAATCAATGAATAAAAAAACAAACGTAATTGACCACTCATCTACCTTAATTTTCTTTTCATTTGTGCATTGAGGTTGACAGGAAACTTCTGCCTCCACATATAATATGTGCTTTTACTGTCAAAATTATAAACCTCCTCACCTCTATATTGGCGAGGAGGTTGATAATTTTGACAGTAAAAGCAGATATTACATGTGGAGGCAGAAGTTTCCTGTCAAGCCTCAACACACAAATGAAAAGAAAATTGAGGTAAATGAGAGATCAATCACGTTTCCTAATTATACTAATTATTTCCTAATTAAATCTAATTGTTTCCTAATTAAATCTAATTGTTTCCTAATTAAATATAATTGTTTCCTAATTAAATCTAATTGTTTCCTAATTATACTAATTGTTTCCTAATTAAATATAATTGTTTCCTAATTAAATCTAATTATTTCCTAATTAAATCTAATTGTTTCCTAATTAAAACTAATTGTTTCCTAATTAAAAATAATTGTTTCCTAATTAAAACTAATTGTTTCCTAATTATTTCTAATCAATTAAATCTAATTATTTCCTAATTATTTGATAATTATTTTAATTAAATATAATTATTTCTTAATTATTTGATAATTATATATTTATTTCTAATTATTACCAAAACATCCCCCGGGAGTGTCGAACCAAGAGTGCAGCAAGGCCCGTTGTCATGTACCAGGTTACCCCGAGTCAAGCTCGAAACACCTTGTCAGAGTTTTCACTCCTAGGTACATCTGTGTCAGAGCTGCCTCTACTTGTTCGTATCCAGACAAGGATTATTTGGTACAAGCACATAAATTAATTATACTATATAGCTAAACATTCTATTAAAAAAAATAAAATTAACAATTAAAAATAAAATTAACAATTAAAAATAAAATTAACAATTAAAAATAATTTAACAATTAAAAAAAATATAAATACCTTTAATAATCTGCACCTTCTAACTCCTTCCTTCCTCTTCTCTAAAGAAAAAATTAAAACAAAAAAAAATTCTGCTCAGATATGAAAATGAGAGAGAGAGAAGAATGGAGATCTGGATGTTATGAAAAAAACGGATGGGGGTGTATATATAGGTTAGATTATTTGCAACGGTCGTATTTGCGACGGGTGACCGTCGCAAATACGAGGTATTGCGATGGGATACCGTCGCAAATGCCTTCGCCCGCGTTAAATAAAGGCGGCGGGTAAAAGGCCTTTTGCGATGGGCCCGTCGCAAATAGCCACCATTAGCGACGGGCGGCTATCAACGTCGCAAATTTCTATTTACCGCCGCTGGTATTCACGACGGGGCCCGTCACAAATACCTTCGCCCGCATTAATTACGGGCGGCGGGTAAAAGGGTTGTTGCGACGGGCCCGTCGCTAATGCCACACCATTAGTGACGGGCGGATATCCCCGTTGCAAATTACTATTTACCGCCGCCGGTATGTGCGACGGGAGGATATCCCCATCGCAAATTCATATTTACCACCGCCGGTATTTGCAACGGGTCCCGTCGCAAATACCTCCCGTTGGATTATCTGTTGCGACAGGTACATAGTCCCGTCGCAAAACCGTATTTCCTACCGCGGGATATTTGCGACAGGTTGTAGTTGACCGTCGCAAATAGGCTTTATAGCGGCCAGTATTGGCGACGACCCCTGTCGTAAATAATACCGGGTGAATATTTGTTTGCGATGGGTACATAGTCCCGTCGCAAAACCGTATTTACTACCGCGGGGTATTTGCGACGGGTCGTAGGTGACCGTCGCAAATAGGCTTTACAGCGGCCAGTATTAGTGACGGGCCCCGTCACAAATAATACCGGGTGAATATTTGTTTGCGACGGGGAAATTTCTCTGTCGCAAACACTATTTACCACCGTCGGGTACTTGCGATGGGTAGCCTTCTACCCGTCGCAAATATCCTTCCCGCGTTTTGGCACGCAAACCGCACCATTGCAATTGTGACGAGCCCTGTATTTCCGTCACAAATAACTGACCATTTGTGACGAGAATATATTCCCATCGCAAAAACCCTTTTCATCGGAGTTGTTGCGATGGGAATAAGACCCGTCGCAAATACCCCGTCGCAATAATCGTTTTTCCCGTAGTGACATCCCATTAACTTATTTTAGGTAATTCTTATCTCTTATTACATTTAACCCTTTTTAGGGGTGTTTCGGGCCTTGTGAGGATAGAGATAATTTACCAAGTAAAATGACCTAAAGTTTGGGGATGTATGTTTTTTTAGATTAGTGGAGTCCATGTATAAATGTATGAAAGGATTTAGGGGAGTATACTTTAGGTTCGAGCTGAATTGGATTTCTATAGGGTGAAACTAATAGGAACTAGCTTCAGAAGGAATTTATGTCATAAAACCATGGATTATGATGTAAACTATTTGTTGTCCACAATACATGAGAATCGATTATGGTGTAGTATTATTTACACCATAAAATATGAGCTTACGCAACAAATTCATTGCTTGGTGTATTTTTAACTTGAGGCAATTACCTTTTTAGCGTATTTACAACATGATGTATTAACACCATAAACCGATGATTTACAATGCAAATGACCCAATTCCTGTAGTTTTATTTATGCTACACACCTGAATCTTCCTGCATTTGACATGAAGGCTTCGTGGTAAGTGGCCTTTCTTCTTCTTCATTACCATTAGTCATAGCAGTGGTGTTGGCTTTATTTGTGGATCAGATTATGATTGATTTGTGTTTTATATTTATCCTTTATAGTTTTCTTTCATGCCTTGTATTTTAGATTCTGATCTTCATGTTTCCTTTTTTTTTCATTGTCAAAGGACACTAGGTTTCATTTGTTATTGAGGTAGGTGTTTCTATACAATTGGTTAATTATATGAATTACTTATTTTTTTTGTAAATTCTTTTGGGTTGTTCATTGAATTGGACTGAATTGTGATTACAAAGGTTTTGTTGAAAAGGATACATATTTTAAAGGGTTTTTTCTTTAAAAATAGTTTGTGCACACTAAGTGTTTGACTAAATTCTTGAATGGTGGTTTTGATTTAAAAAGGGGCTTTCAAGTACTGAAGTGGATTATCTTTGCTTTTAAAAAGGTTTTATAAATTGTGAGTGACACGTTCCTATCATGGGGTGTGAAAAAAACAAATATAACTAAGTTAAAATGTAGTAAAGTGGGTAACCTAGGTTGTATCCAAAGAGGAGTGCACAATAATTATGTTTGTCACTTAAATTTAAGAAAGTAAAAAAGGTTGTTTTTGAAATTGTTTGAGTTGAAAAATAAACCAAGAAATTAAAAATAAATATTGAAAACTAATGGATGAAGAGAGTAATGGGTTCAGGTTAGGATCTCCTTTTTCAATGTCATCATAGTAATAAAGATCATCTTCCCTCTCTTCCTTTTTAATGACAAATGAAAGACTCTTTGATCAAGTTATCAATCACCCATGGTTAAAGAAACAAACGGAACTCACTCTTATGTGCATGGAAGTTCATTAAAAATCCCTAAACACTAAGTCAAGTCCCAATCAGGAATTTTTTCTCCTTGGAAATCTAGAAGAAGTTCACTATTTCCACACACGTGCCAACGATCGCTGGACACTCACCACCTAACACAATCTACTCGATCGAGACAAATTGTACTAGGTGAAGGGAGATTAAAAGTATTTAACCAAAGATATTAACAATGAATATAACAAACCCAAAACATGATCACATTAATATAATTTTGAAAAAATGATAATATAAGTCATTCAAAAGAAAAATTGGGTTTTACATTTAAGCACAAAACTCCGACATTATAAAAGTGAAACTCCCCCTTCCCCGATCACTCAAAGGTTTTACCCCTCTATGTGAAGCGTAATAGAGTTGAAAGGGGAAGAAGAGAGTATGGTAAAACAAATAAAAGAGAAAATAGAAAATAAAAATAACTTCGATAACTCAATCCTCCAGCACAACCCCTCTTTCACCTTCTTCAACCCCTTTTAATGGAAGTGAACACTCTTATTTATAGGCTTGTGGAGTAGAAAATTTCCATCCAAAATTACTCCACCTAAAGTTTGAGTCCGGTTGGCATATTAAATGGCCTAATATTGGGAATAGTCTTAATAAATGATGTTCTTCTATGTCATTTACATTATTCCTCAAAATATCATAGAATTTGGACAAGTGGAACAAAAGTTATCCTCAAATTACTAATGATAACTTTTTCTTCCCGAGGAAACTCTTCAACTTTCTCTTTTTTACTGGATTCAATGGGTTCCTTAATGACCAAATATCTTCATTAATTTTTATGTGAAAATGATAATTAGAGACCTCGTTTTATGAAAACTATAATTACATTATTTGAACATATGTAGGCTAAGATATGCTTCATTAATTAATGCGAGGTCTATTCTGTCGGCCAGAAAACTTTTTCCATTTAATGAATTTATATGGGCCATTGTGTGCCGAATTTGACCATGGTCCAAAATACAAAGTTTAAGAAAACTAGCCTAGAAATCCTAAAAAAAATGAATCAAACAATTTGGATAAAAAATTTAAAAGATATTCCTGAAATACAGAATCTCCACAAAACTATTAAATTTCTAGAATTAACCAATTTCCACAATTAACCCCATAATTCACCAAATCACTAAAATGATACAAATAAGCTCAAATTGATTAATTGGAAGGGGTTAAATCATTAAAACACATATGAAAAATAATTAAAATATTATCTCTATCAATTCCCCCACACTTAACACTTGGACTCCCAGACAAGTCAAAATCAAAATCAAATCAAAGCAAATTCAAAACATATGCCAATGAGATCTACCAATTCCACACCAAGAAATAAAAGATATCATGCCTCATCCATAACCATTATTCCAAGTTCTCAAATCAGATCATTCAATATTTTTCCTCTTCATTTCTCCTACCATGCACACAAGACACCTACCTCACATGAATTTTCTCTCATCTCACAAATATCAATTTTCAACAAAGTTTTTCTCATCCAAACCAATGCAAGGGTCACCATAGGTTTGAAAAACTCATAATTCTACACCCGATGCGAGTCAAGGAAATTTTTTATCATGAGGACTTTATAGGGTTGTTCTGTGGATTTCGTTTGGTATAATTTTTATGTAAAAAAATTCTGAGACCGAATGAGGAGGGCTTGGCTCTTTTTGAAGCAAAATTGCACAATTCTAATTTTCACTCAAGTATGGTATGCTCTTAACTATACTTAGTATAAATTAAGTGCCATTATCATAAAATCTCAAGAAATGTTCAAACATCTCACCATTTTAGTAGCAAAAATTTCAGTCTTCTCAAACATGGTTTTTCTTGAAAGCTCCAGAAAAGGCACAACTTTTTTCCTCCATTAGAATCTCCAGAAAGGCACAACTTCTCTTATCATGAAAGCTCTAGAAAAGGAAAAAATTTAAATAGAATGATTTTTAATCAGAACATACATCTCTTTATCATTTTATTTTCCACCCAAAGTTTCACCAAATGAGGTACCACAACACAAGATAGCTTCCCCCACACTTAAGTTCAACTAGATCATGAAATTTCACTTTTAGAGCAGGTTAGATAGGGAAAATTGGCTTGTAATGTGGCTAAACTAATAGTCTATTCATGGATTTTATGGGATACATAGATTAAATTTACAAGTTAGTTCAGAATGAAAGGTATTATCTTGAAAGGGGGACTTTCAAACCAAATAAATTCCTCAATCATTTAAAACACATGTACCCCAAACCCTCAAGTTTTGAAAGGAATAAATCAAATTCTGGTTAAGACGATCATGGTATGGTTCTCTCAATAAGTGAGGTGAATGAAAATAATATAAAAACAATGGTTTATAAGCCTCACGAGAAATTTATTTCAAAGATAAAGACAATGAAATGTGGCATGGGATTCAAAAATCTGAGTACTTTTCATGAATTTCTCAAAGAATTGAACTTGAAACAAAATAATTTTCAGTATTCATTTAAGCTCAGTTTCATGAAATAAATTGGTTCACTCAATGACATGGGTTTAAAAAATGGAAATGATAATCATTTCAGCTCAAAAGTTTCAAAAACACACAAAAATTTGAAAACACGCAATTTTTTTTTGAAAAAAAAACAAAAAACAAAAATCCTAAAATACAAAGGTTCACTCCCCCAAATTTAAATGATGAAGTGTCCTAAATGAATTTAAGTGGATTTAACATGTAATACAATTTTAAAATGAATCACAACAGCAAGAAAGTGTGAAGGAGAGGTACAACCTGATGGATCTTATTAATAGACAGGTTGGAGGAGCGGGATCTCCTCCACTGGATCTGATGGAATGATCCCATGGAATTTCTTCAGCCTATGCCCATTAATAGTGAATGGCTCCTGCTCTCCATCCTTAACAATCTTCATAGCACCAAAATGATATACATGAGTAACTATAAATGGACCCTCCCATATGGAACGAAGTTTACCTAGAATCAGCTTGAGTCTTGAGTTGAATAACAACACTTTATCTCTATGATGGAAGTCTTTCGGTTGGATCAACTTTTTACGAGACACTCTTGTTCTCTCTTTGTAAATTCTAGAATTTTCAAATTCTTCTCTTCAAAATTTCTCCATCTCTCACAACTGCAACCTTCTCTCTTTCCTAGCACTTTCAAGATCCAAATTCATCTCCCTCACAGCCCAATATGCCTTATCCTCTAGTTCCACAGGTAGGTGATAACTTTTTCCATAAATCAGCCTATATGGAACCATTCCAATCGGGGTCTTATAGGTTGTCTTATAAGCCCATAATGTGTCTTCCATATTCTGGATCCAATCCTTCCTGTTTGGTTTAACAGTCTTCTCCAAAATTCCTTTGATTTCCTTGTTGGACACTTCAGCTTGACCATTTGTTTGTGGGTGATAGGGAGTTGATGTTTTATGATGCACCCCATACTTATTTAGTAAATCTTCCATTATCCTATTGAAAAAGTGAATCCCTTGATCACTGATGATGTCTCTAGGAACTCCAAACCTACAAAACATGTTAGCCCTGAAAAAATCACAAACAACTTTAGCATCATCAGTCCTGGTGGCTTTTGATTCCACCCATTTGGAAACATAATCAACTGCAAGAAAGATATAAGATTTTCCAAATGAAATTGGGAAATGGCCCATAAAATATATCCCCTAGAATTCAAAAATATCAAAAAAAATAAGTGGTTGTTAGGGAATTTCTTTTCTCCTTGAAATGTTTCCAGAAAACTGACATTTTGGATACCTTTTGCAAAATTTATGAGAATCTTTAAAAATGGTTGGCCAATAAAGCCCAGATTCTAAAACCTTCTTTGTTGTACTTTGAGGTCCAAAGTGGCCTCCGCAAGCTAATGTGTGACAAAACTCAAATACAAAACCAATTTCACTCCCAAGAAAACATCTTCTTATCACTTGGTCATTGAAAATATTCCAAATAAATAGATCATCCCAAATGTAATATCTAGATTCAGCTTTCAGTTTATGAATTTGGTGAGAATTGAAATGAGATGGGACCTGAGATGTTACCAGATAATTGACCATGTTATCATACCAATGCACTTTTCCTTTAACCAAGTATAGTTTCTCTCTTGGAAGGTGATTATTTAGTGGTTCTTTTTTCTGGAATTTCAGCTTCAGCAGTGTTGGGAAGTCTTCTTAAATGATCATCCACTTGGTTCTCAAATACCTTTTTGTCCTTGATTTCTATGTTGAACTCCTAAACCATCAACATCCATCTCACTAGCCTCAATTTAGCTTCAACCTTCTTTATCAAGTACATGATAGCTACATTATTAGAAAATACAGTGACTTTAGTTCCAAGTAGATATGATCTAAATCTTTCCAAAGAAAAAAAAAACTGCTAAAAACTCCTTTTCTGTGGTTGTGTAATTGATTTGGGACACATCCAAGGTTCTTGAAGAATATACAATGACTTGTGGCATGCCCTCAATTCGTTGATAAAGGACTACTCCAACTGCTTGGTTGGAAGAATCACAAAGTAGCTCAAATGGTTCTTCCCAATTTGGTGGCTTCATCATAGGTGGTTCAATAAATCTCATCTTTAGTTCATCAAAGGATTCCCTACACGCACCATTTAAATCAAAATCAGCATCTTTCAAAGGAAATCTAGAGAAAGGGAGAAAAATCTTACTGAAATCCTCAATAAACCTCATGTAGAATCCTACATGTCCTAAAAAAGATCTAACATGATTCACACAAGTTGGGTAAGGAAATGAATTTATCACTTCAATTTTCGATTTATCAACTTCAATTACCTTTTTGGAAATGACATGCCCAATAATAATCCCTCTATCAACCATGAAATAACACTTTTCAAAATTTAAAAAAAGATTCTTTTCAATGCAGGTTTTCAAAACTTTTTCCAAAATTTTCAAACAATGGTCAAAAAAGTTTCCAAAAACCGTTAAATCATCCAGGAAAACCTACAAGAAATCTTCAATGTGATCAGAAAATATACTTACCATGCACCTCTGAAATGTACCTGGAGTATTACATAATCTAAATGGCATCCTTTTATATGCAAAAGTGCCAAAGGGACATGTAAAGGTTGTATTCTCTTGATCCCCATGAGCAATGAGTACCTGGAAATAACTTGAAAATCCATCCAAAAAGCAATAATGAGTTCTCCTGGCCAATATATCTAATATCTAATCAATGAAAGGAATGGGGAAATAATATTTTCAAGTGACCTAATTCAACTTCCTAAAATCAATGCACACTCTCTAGCTATTTTGAAGTCTCACAGGGATTAATTCATTCTTTTCATTCCTCACAGTGGTTAGGCCAGTTTTTTTTGGAACTACATGAATTGGGCTAACCCACTATGAATATGATATGAGATATATGATCCTATCTTCCAATATATTTTCAATATCCTTCTTCACAACCTCTATTAAAGTGGTATTCAACCTCCTTTGGGGTTTCCTAACAGGTTTGGAATCTCCCTCAAGAAAAATTATATGTGAGCATATTTTTGGGTTGATTCCTGTAATATCACCTAAAATCCACCCTATCTCTTGGATATTCTCTCTCAAAAGTTCAATCAATGATTTCTCTTGGGTTTCAGAGAGATTATTAGCAATTATCCCTGTTAGTTTCTCTCCCTCCCTAAGGTACACATATTTTAAATCAGTGGGGAGTGGTTTGAGTTCCAGATCAAGGGGATGCTCAAGGTATGAAACTAAATTGACACTTACCACTTCCAATTTTTGGACCTCCTACACACAAGAACCCATATCATCTTCCTCATCATTTAACAAATCATCAAAGAAATTAGATTTTACCTCTTCCTCCCACATGAAGTCGGAATCTCCAGCATCTTGGGCATCCACATGTTCAATGATATTTACAATGGAAAAATTATCTCCTATATATAAGAATTCATAGATCATACATGATTATTCAATGGTTTCTGCACCAACTTCATGGTAAACTGAAAAGAGGGAGTGATCATCTGATGGGTGCCTCATGGATTCAAAAATATTGAAGTGGGTAGTGCTCTCTCCAAAATCCATGGCGAGTGTCCCTTCATGGACATTGATGATGGTTTTAGTCATCTTCAAGAAAGGTCTCCCCAAAATGATGGGTGAATGTGACAGGCTCCTATCTTCTTCCATATTTATCACGTAGAATTCAGCTGGGAATAAGATATCTTTGACTTTCACAAGGACATCCTCCAAAACTCCTGCAGGAAAAACCATGGATCTATTTGTAAGATGGACCACCACTCTTGTGGGATTCAAGTCTCCTATCTATAAGGAAGTGTATACTGAGTGAGGAAATACATTAATTTAAGCACCTATATCACACAAATCATTAGATAAATTTAAAGAACCAATGGTGCATGGAATGGAAAACATCCCTAGATCTTGGAATTTGGTTGGAAATTGTGGTGTGATAAGGTCTGAGACACTTATTCTCAAGTTTATCCTTTCATTCCATTTAAGTCTCCTATTCTTGGTGCAAAAATCCTTAAAAACTTTATCATACTTTGGAATTTGTTTGACTACTTCAAGTAAGGGGATATTGATTTCTACTTTTTGGAAGGTGTCTAGAATTTCTTTTTGAAGTGATTCCTCCTACAATTTCTTTGATTCAGTCATCCTTGATGGAAATGGAGGGGGTAAGTCTTTATTCTCCCTTTTTTAATTTGAAATGGTGTTTATTTTCTCTTCTTCCTTGGCCTATCCTTCTCTTACTCCTCTTTCTTCTCTTCTTTACAATGCATTTTCACATAATATTCAGAGTTTACAACTTCATTCTCCCTCAAATCAGGTGGTCTTGTTTCAGGTTCATGGGATTCTGGTGGTGAGAGATCTTTTCCACTTATTGTTGTTATCATGCTGGCATTCTTCTTTGGGTTTATAATTGTTTGGGAAGGAAGCTTCCCAATATTTTTGGGTAGGAAGTCCATGATACCTTCAAACTTGGTGAAAAAATATTTTACAATGTCTTTCATCCCATCAATATCAGATATATGCTGTTGGTTCAGAATTATGGGTTGTGCACTACTTGATGGATGCTCATAGGTTTTTAAGAAATTGGGTGGTTGGTGGTGAGAAGGATGGCTATAAGATTGCTTTTGTTGAAATGGTGGGGGGTTTTGGAATTGTTATTGGAATGGGGGTCTAGCTTGATTCTGATAATTTCCAAACCCATATTGAACATGTTTTAGCTCTCTCCATACTTGATTTTGTTGGAATTTACTTTGTTGAAATGTTTCCGCACAAGTTTCCATTCCTTGTATTTTAGAACATTGGTCAGTGAAATGATCAGGTGATGAGCATGAACCACATACCTTAGCCGGTGCTTGTTGGTCAAACACTTTTTTTAAGGCCATATTTCTCACCAAACTGGTTAGATCTTAAATATTAGTTTCTATTAAGGGTGATGTATGAGAAGTTTTTACCTCATGAATACCTCTTGTGCCATTACCTCTTGTACCAAACTATTGCAACTTCTGAGAAATCTTCTCAATCAAACCTTTAGATTATTCTGGTGACTTTTCAATCAATGCACTTCCAGATGATGCATCAAGAAGGTTCCTATCATTGTCTAATAAACCTTGATAGAATAATACAAGAAATTTATTCTCCTCTATGTCTTGATGTGGGAAGATGGCACATAGCTTTTTAAATCTTTCCCAGTACTTGTAAATGGTTTCTCTCGATGATTGTTTGATGGCATAGATCTTCTTTCTAATGGTTGTACTTCTGGAGGTGGGGAAGAATATTTGCATGAATCATCTCACAAAGTCATTAAAATCATTCACATCTCCAAGTTTTAGACCATACAACCATTCATTAGTAGCTCCTTCCAATGAAAATTGGAGCACCTTCCACTTTACTTGTTCCTCAGCTACTCCACATGGTCTGAAGGTTGATGAGACATGTGTGAACTCTTTAATATGTTTGTTGGGATCTTCACCTACCAAGCCATGAAAATTTGGGAGAAATGGTATCATATTAAGTTTCATATCAAAATCATTTTGTTACACTGGTATTACAAGTTGATTATTCTGATTAAGAAATTGTGGGGCACAAGGGTCTCTAAGAGTTGGGTTTTGATTTCCATCCATGATGACAGGCTCAGAGTGAACACTTGAAGTTTCAATCAAGTCTATAAGAGAAATTTCTTCAAATTCAAGTTGTAAATTGAGGTTTCTAAGCCTATTCAACAAAGTTCTTTCAATTTCAGGATCAATGGGGAAAGGTTCAGTGTTTGAGGTTCTAGTCATTCAAGTTTGGAATGAAAATAAGAAAATAGAAATGAAAGAGAGAGAAAAACTATTGGCACTACCTCCCCGACAATGACGCCAAGTTTTGACATGTGCCTATCGTGGGGTGTGAAAAAAACAAATATACCTAAGTTAAAATGTAGTAAATTAGGTAGCCTAGGTTTTCTCCAAAGAGGAGTGCACAACAATTATGTTTGTCTCTTAAATTTAAGAAAGTAGAAAAGGTTGTTTTTGAAATTGTTTGAGTTGAAAAATAAACCAAGTAATTGAAAATAAATATTGAACACTAATGGATGAAGAGAGTTATGGGGTAAAGTTAGGATCACCTTTTCAATATAATCATAGCAATAAAGATCATCTTCCCTCTCTTCCTTTTGAATGAGAAATAAAAGACTCCTCAATCGAGTTATCAATCACCCTTGGTTAAATAAACAAATAGAACTCACTCATATGTGCATGGAAGTTCATAAACAATCCCTAAAAAACTAAGTAAAGTCCTGATTGGGGATTTTTTCTCCTTATAACTCCAAAAAAATTTCACTAGTTCCACACACATGCCAATGATCATTGGACACTCACCACCCAACACGATCTGCTTGATCGAGACAAATTGTACTAGGCGGAGGGAGATTAAAAGTCTTTAACCAAAGCTATTAATAATGAATATACCAAACCCAAAACATGATCACATTAAGATAATTGTAAAACAATGAGAATAGAAGTCATTCAAAATAAAAAAGAGGGTTTTACATTTAAGCACAAAACTCTGACATTAAAAATGTGAATCTCCCCCTTCCCTAATCACTCAAAGGTTTTACCCCTCCATGTGAAGGGTAATAGAGTTGAAAGGGGAAGAAGAGAGCATGATAAAAAAAGAGAAAATATAAAATAAAAAGAACTTCAATAACTCAATCCTCCAACAAAACCCCTCTTTCACCTTCTTCAACCCCTTTGAATGGAAGTGAACACTCTTATTTATAGGCTTGTGGAGTAGAAAATTTCCCTCCAAAATTACTTCATTGAAAGTTTGAGTCCATTTGGCATATTAAATGGCCAAAAATTAGGAAAGATTCTTTATAAATGTTGTTCCTATATGTCATGTTCATGATTCATCAAAATATCATCGAATTTAGACAAGTTTAACAAAAGTTATCCTCGAATTACTAATGATAATGTTTTCTTCCCGAGGTGACTCTTCAACTTCCTCTTTTTTACTGCATTCAATGGGTTTCTTAATGACCTAATTTCTTCATGAATTTTTATATGAAAATGATCCTCTGATCCCTCATTCTCCTCAAACTGGAATAACATCATTTGGAAATCTATATGCCGAGATATGCTTCATTAATTAATGTGGGGTCCATTCTATTGGCCATAAAACTTTTTCCATTTGATGAATTTCTTTGGGCCATTGTGTGCCGAATTGGACCTTGGTCCAGAATACAAAGTTGAATACCAAGATCCTAGAAAGCCTAAAAAAAAGTAATAAAACCATTTTTATCAAAAAATGTAAAAGATATACCCAAAATAAAGAAGCTCCACAAAACTGTTAAATTTCCAGAATTAACCAATTTCCACAATTAAGCCCATAATTCACCCAGACACTAAAATGATACAAATAAGCTCAAATTGATTAATTAGTAGGGGTTAAATAATTGAAAAACATATAAAAAATAATGAAAATATTATCTCTATCAGTGATCATGGATTTAAAATGGATTTTTGGAAAACTTAGCACATTGGGAATCCTTGGGTGTGTCCAGAATAAACATGTCACTCATAGCTTGTATAATTATAATTTATGTTTTCATTCACTTTAGTGTGTGTAATTACACTAGATTTTATACTTATTGGATACACCATAGGCCTATATTGGGGTTTTATTTTTATGTCTGGTATATATACCCATTGAATAGATCCCAAATGGTGTGCTTTTTCATTTATGATTGGTTTATCACATGATGGGTTATGTTGTGATTATTTTCTCACATTCCTTCACATGAGGTTGTATCTCATGGTTTCACATGATGGATTGATTCATGAATATTTTTTACATGTTTATCTTATGGTGTAACCATGGATTGTATTTATTATTCTTTCATGATTTATATCTTATGATTATTATATTCCCTACTTTGTTAATATGAAAGGATTTTATGAAAAAGAAAAGGATGATTTATAAATGGGTTTGAATTTGTTAATTTTTTTATAAAAATATTTTTTAAAAGATTTAATTGATACATTTTTTATATTATAATTTGTATAGACTTTGTGTTGGAATCCTACCAGTCTTATTTCCCACAAACAACTTTTGACTTTGGGAAATTATAGATGTTTTTTTTGTAGGACATAAGTAAAGGGAAGGGTATTGGATAGTATGTAATATTCTATTGTTGTTGTTTCCTTCATAATGAGAGGGTTCAGAAGTGATAATTGGTTACATGAATACTGGTTGATCTTGTCTTGTTTTACTTCCTTGGTTTAGCTAGTTTGTCTTCGATTGTATATCTCATGGAAGTATGTTTCACTTCTCTATTTTTCTATAGTTTTATACCTTGGTTCTATTATACATGAGGCTTTTTTGGTTGTTCTTTTGTGAAACTAACCTTAAGGAATACATCGTTTGGTGACTTTTCTAGTTGACCTGGGTTGGTACATGGAAAATTGACATCAAAGGGAATACCCAACCTGAAGTGTTGTGACACTTGGGTTTGGTTATGTGTCTTAGGTATACAGGAGTTAGGATCATTGGAATTCAGGTAGTAAGTACGGAATGGTACCTATCCAGCTCACTTTCGTTTCTGAAATCGAGTTTCCATGGGTGGTCTGAAATTTTTACCAAGTTTGAGACTTGGTGTTTGAGTTCATCTGAATGAAATGGATGGGGAGTTTATCTAAATAGACACATTCTTTATTATGGTGTTTTATTTCATTTATAAATTTCAAAATTGATTTAAATTCATGTTGTTTAAAAGCATTGATAAGAATTCTTGAAGTTGGTCTAATGATTTTGGATTTTTATTATGACTGATGGGGTTTGTGTCTTGTGTTCATTAGATAATTCCCCCTTGAAGAGAACTTATGAATTTGAGTGAGGAAGCTATGAGACAGATTCTATAGGAAAATCCTCTAGCATACCCTTATTTGGTTGAAGTTTTAATACATACTATTCAGACTCTGAGTCAAGCAGGTTTCGGGAACCCAAAATGTGATGTGGATCATAGATCAAAATTCACCAAGTAACATCCACCCATCTTCTGTGGTTATAAAGAAACCTAAGAATTTGAGGAGTGGATTGAGCATATTTAGAGGATATTAAACTTATGGAAGAATCCAGAGGACTCTAAGGTGTGATTTTCCACATATATTCTTGAAGGATTGGGAAGGATATGACAAGACTCTATTATGTAAGCTAAGTTTCATGAAGATCTTACCTGGGCATCCATCAAGAAAATATTCAACCATTAGTTTTATCCTAAGACATTACATGTGGCAAGGAATCAAGAGTTTCTGACCTTAGAGTAAAGGGATTATACCATTTTGGAGTATTCCACTCACTTTTCTGAGTTGGTACACTTGGCATTGGATCTTATTACCAATGATTACATGAAAGCTCAGAGATTTGAGATGGGGACGAGGGATGATATTCTGTCATTTATATTTCTCGCATGCCTTATGAATTTTATAGAGGTGGTTGATAATGTGACTATGGTGGATGTGGTCATAGAAATAAGAAAAGGTTTGGGTGGAGTTTTAGTTGGTGTTGTTGTTATCCAGAGTGTATCTTCTGGTCAGAAAAGGAAGTACAAAGGTAGCCAGTTTTCTTTAGGACTAGTTTCAATGGCTTCATCAGGGCAGCAATAGTTTTTCTGTTACAAATGTGGAAGGTGTGGCTATACCAAGCCTAACTATATAGAGGCTCCCAATAATTGTCACCATTTTGGACTAGCAAACCATCTGAGACGTTTTTGTGAAAGAATATCCCAAGAAATTAAAGTTGGATCCACTCTCACCAAGTGTTTACAGGTCCATACTGATGCTTCCAAGGTTTTTGGGTCTTATACTTAGGCCAAAGGGGATGTTCATGTGGTTAAGAAATCTGAGGTAGGAGATAATATTGGATGTCTATATGTGGCATAGTATGCGCTAGAGGAATCTGAAGTTGGTCCAACCACTTTTAGAGGTACAATGTTTATTTCATCTTCTATGTTGCTAGATTTATTTTATAAAGGTGATACTCATTATTTTATTTCATAAAAGTTGATTAATGTGTTGGGATTATATTATTTAATTATGTCATTATTGTTGGATCTTTCCATGCCTTTGGGAAATATGTTTGAGCATGGTTTTAAATTTCCTTCATGTTATGTGATTATTGCTAACTTTGAAGTGGTGTGGGACTTCTTGGTGATCAGTCTTGACATATTTGACCTGATACTTATCATGTATTGGATGATCAGTGTTAAGGCCTACATATATTTTTACCATCATTGGGTTCAGTTTTTATCTTTTAAAGGGGTCACTCATGTTTTTCTAGGTGAGTGGGACTCTATATTGGGAAGGGTGGGGCCCATTGTTCCTTATACTAGGGTAATCTCATTCTAGTTTTCAGAGATGTTTCTTGATGTCATTAACACTTGTGTGGTTGTTCATATTCATATAGTGGAGTGTGCTACCCTGAGGTCTTTCCAAATTATTTTTCTAGTTTACCACCATTAAGAGAGGTTGAGTTTACTATTGATTTTATCCCTGGTAGGATTCCCATTTATATTCCATCTTATCATATGACACATACTAAACTAATTTATAGCTTATAAACCTCTAGTATAAGGAATTTATTCATCACAGTGTGTCACCGCGGGCTTCACCTTTACTCTTTTATAAGAAGGAAGATGAGAGACATAAACTTTTTATTATTTAAAGTTTATCTGTGTGACTGTTAATAAAAAATATACCTTTCCCATGATTGATGAACTCTTTGATCGACTCAAAGAGGTTCATTGGTTTTAAAAGATTGAAATTTGGTTAGGGTACCACCAATTAAGAGTATGGTAAAAGGATATGCCTAAGATATAATTTAGGATCCTGTATGGGAATTTTGAGTTTATATTTATTCCATTTGGTCTCACCAACTCTCCTTTTATATTTATACTGTTGACGAACTAGATCTTTCATCAGCTCTTGGAGACTTTTTTTTTGTGTTTGTGGATAGTATTTTTGTTTACTCTAAGTTAGAGGAGGAGCACATGAACTATTTTGATATCATTACTAGAACCTTGAGGGAACTTCATACGTAGGGTAAGCTTTCCAAATACGAGTTTTGGATCAAGGAAGTGAACTTTATGGGTCATGTGATATCTAAGAGATGTGTCTTAATGAAACTAAAAAGATACAGGAAGTTATTTACTAGGATTATCCCATAAATGTGTTTGAGATCTGAAGCTTCTTAGGGTTGGATGGTTATTTCATATGGTTTGTTCAGAACTTATCTAATCTTGAATCTATGATGAAAACTCTAACCTATAAGGGTGTAAAGTTTGAGTGGAATGATAAATTTCATAGATATTTTGAGGAATTTAAGGTGAGGTTGACTTTAGTGTCGGTCTTATTCTTCCAGAACCAGGTTCATGTTATAATTTTTTATGATGCTTTTGATATGGGTTCGGGATATGTCTTGATGTAGGGGATATAGGCAGTGTCCTATGTATCTCACTAGTTACACCCTCATGAGAATAACTTCCCTACCCATGATCTTGATTTAATGGCGGTGATTAATGCACTCAAAAAATGATGTCATTATCTCTTTGGGGAGCGCTTTATGGTATATTCTGATCATAAGATTCTAAAGTATATTTTTACTCAGAGGGATATGAATTTGTGATAGAGATACTAGGTTGGGTATCTTTAAACTTTCAATCTTGATATTGATTATACTCTCGAGAAATGGAATTTGGTCACTAATGCATTGAGCATTAAATTATCAACATAATCCTTGAAGGAATCAATTAATGAGTGTTCTTTAATGAGTTTTTTTTGTTGAGATGAGATTGGGATTGAAAGAGGCTAGTGGACAGGTGTTCTTAGCTTCAGTGAAAGCTAAATCATCTTTTTATGAGTGAGTTTGGCTCAATAAGGTAACATACACTGAGTTATAATGCTTTAGTAAAATTATAAATAGAGGGGAGACCTCTAGTGAGTGATCTCAGTATCCCAGTGGCGCTTTATGTTTCCAAAGTAGGTTGATTGTTCCTTTTTATATGAGGTGGAATTTTATGGGAAATGGAAACCATTATTATTAGTCTATTAACCTTAGGACTACTAATATGTATCATGACTTTAAATTATGGTATTAGTGGTTGGGGATGAGATGGTCAATTGTAAATTTTGTATCACAATGTCTTACATGTCTGATAATTAAGGATGAGCACCAAATACCTACTAGTTTGTTGTAGCCTTTACCCATTCTGGTATGAAAGTGTTATGAGATTCCCATAGACTTCATCATTGGTTTACCGTAGACTCCTAGTAGGAAGGATGTAATCTGGGTGATCATTGATCGACTCATGAAATTAGTGCATTTTGTCCCTACCAAGGAGGTAATGAAAGTAGAGTAGCTTGGGGGCTTGTATGCCCAAGAAGTTGTGAAACTTCATAGGGTTCCCTCTGTGATTGTTTTTGACAACAAACTGAGGTTCACATCCAATTTATATAAAGGTTTACAAGAGGTGATGGGTTCCCATTTGAATTTGAGAACAACACATCATCCACAGATGGATAGACATACATACCAAGCTATCCAGGTTCTTGAGGATATGCTCAGGGCTTGTGTTCTTGATTTTGGTGGTTCTTGGGAAAAGCATATTCCTATAGTTTAATTTTCCTATAACAATAGTTATTATTCCTTGATAAACATGGATACCTTTAAATAATTGTATGGTAGGACCAATATATCTCCCTTGTGTTGGGAAGAGTTTGGAGAGTGGTCCTTGGTTAGGAAGAGACTTGTTCAGGAGATGACAAAAAAGGTGCAGTTCATCCAGAAGAGGTTGGTCATGGAACAAAGTCATCATAAACCCTATGAGGACCATCATCACTGGCCACTAGAGTTTGAGGTTGGTGATCAGGTTTTTCTCACAGTTTCACCTTTCTTGGGACATCATCCGTTGGGAAAACAAGGTAAGTTCACATAAAGGTTTATTGGCCCCTTTGAGACCATGGAGTGACTTGGGAATGCGGAATATCGATTAGATTTATCATCTTATTTGACCTTGATTCACGATGTGTTACATGTTTCCCAACCTATGAGGTATCAACCAAATCCTTCCCATGTGATTGGATGGGAGGATGTTGATCTTGAGCCCGACATCACTGTGGTTAAGCAACTAGTTTAGATTATGGATCGCTGAGAGAAGGTACTACACAGTAAAATGATTCCTTTGGTGTGTGTACTGTGATAGTGCGTATGGGATGGCCACAAGACGTGGGAATGAGAATTGTTGATAAGTTAGTAGTGGCCTTCACTTTTTGAAAGTTTAGGATCTTGAGGAATTTATAGTGATAGAAATATTGTATGGTAGTGAGAATTGTAACATCCCATTACCTTTATTCAGGAACTTTTTGTCTCTTCTCTCATTTCCCTTTTTATTAGGGGGTGTTTCAAGCCTTTTAGGAATGAAGAGAATTTTCCAAGGAAATTGAACTAAATTTTGAGGATGTATGTTTTTTTGGATGAGTGGATTTAGGATATAAATGCATGAAAGGCTTTATGGAAGTGCACTTTGGGTCCAGGTTTAATTAAAGTTCTATAGGGGGTTGCTTCTAGGAACTGGTTGCAGAAGGAATTTATGTTATAAACCCATGCTTCTTGTTCTCCTTTCCATAATATAGCATGTAATCTCCATGATTTTAATGGGTTTTTCTTGGGGTTTGGTTGGTGCTGTCGTACCGTGGCATCCTCTGGTGGATGCAGTTGTCGCGAGAGGAGGATTGCGACCCGTTGTGTGGATAAACAACGTCAAGAATTGTTGAGGTAGGGGATTCATTGCTTCTCTTTTCTTTTGCATGCAACTGTATCATTATCATGTTTTATCCCAGTGAATCACAATGGAATTGACATAATAAATATTTGAACTGGATAAATAAATTGATATCTATCGTATGTTATTGCATCTTGTTTTTCTAGATAGTGTGATATCTATGCTTGCTTGTTTAGCTATTTGTTCTTGATGGAAATCGGTAACTAACGTAAACCGGGATTATTTAATAATTGTTGGCTAAAGATAAGAGGCATGAAAATGAATATGGTTCTTGTTGTAATTTTATGTTAATCAAATTAGTGCAGTAAGCATGATTATTTATTTTTGATAGCTTACTGATTAGGTTTCTCGAATTTTGGAACCTACGTTTAATAAAATCTATTAATTTAAGATGGATTAAAGAACTGCTTGTTTGATAATTTCTTAAAGGGTTCTGAGTTACCCTCTTGTTTGTTAAAGGGACAAGATCCCATTGATGTGATGTTTGTATTTCCTACTTCTTGTGCTGTGATGTGAGCCTAGATGGATGTTGTGATATGTGGAGGCATGAAGACTTTTGGTTGTGGTAGCAGATGATTCCTAGAGTGGCGAGATGCATCAGTTTATGCACGTGGGTGTCAGGGAGGACACCAGGGATGATGGAATGGGATGGATGTGATTGTTGGATGCTTGATGATTTTCTTTGGTTGTTTATCTGTTTTACTTTTCCCCACTGCTCAAGGCAGCTGGTCTTACTTAACCTTCTTTTGAAAGAGGCAAAGACACATGGGGTATGCCACGTGATTTCCGTGTTTAGCTTCTCAAGGAAGGATGGGAATATGCTCTTGCTATAAGCGGAAAAGTCTTGATGGGTAGTACATCTACTCACCGTGTTGAGACCCTTTGTGTTAGTAGCATTGGTTGTTTTTCTAGAATGCCTGGGAATATGGGAAGGTAATTCTGTAATCAATTTTTGAATAAATGGTGTTAACTCATGGGGTTGGAGTTCTCTGGAACATAATGATGAAGTTGTAATTTTGAAGGGACAATTGACTTTGGGTGTGATGCTAGTGGAACTTAATGTGGAATTGTTCATGGTTAATTAATGTTAAAGAATTAATTAATGTACAATGGAACTGATAAAAAGGGAATTAAGTAATCTAATAAAGCTCTTCAAATGGTTTTGTGCTTATAGGATACCTAGTCTTAGAAGTAGCAGCCCAGAGTCTGAGAGACGTTAGCTGTAGTTGTGTCTAAGACTAGGTAATTCCCATAGTGTGGTTGTGAGATATAATATATTCTGTACTTTTTGTGTTTATATATGCTACTCCACCCCATTATTAAGGGCATCTGACACCCCAGGGATTCCAATCCCTGGGGGGGGGGGGTGTTTTCCCCAACATTCTGGTGGGAGGATGAATGGATGACTACCCCCTTTGGCCTCGCTCTCTTCTCTTGGTAGTTACTTGTGCTGATAGGCACATTGGTTAGTTTTCCCCATATATGTGTGTAGAGGGATGTAATGGCTTGTGGTTATTCACACACATATATTCTGGATATAGTATCCTATGGACTACTATAGGTGTAACATGTATAGGCTGTGATGGCTTGAGGATCCTTACTCGGTGTATGGGCTGTAATGGCTTGAGGTATAATACCCGACATATGATACACGTTATGTGAGCTGTGGTGGATCTTAGAAAATACCTGGTTACTTTTGGTTGTGAGGATGGTGTGGTGCTTCACCCAGGTGTCTGCGGGCAAGCCTTTGTGGTGCACGAGGTGCAGATTGTGGTGCTTCACCCATGTGTCTGCGGGCAAGCCTTTTTGGAGAGAGATTCTTAGGACATGCAATGTTGGGGCAAAGCGGAAAACCAGTGGGGAAGTAGTAGCGGGGTACCCTTGATATTCTTTACTATATGCTATATTCTTGTATGCGTTACTTGGTGAGAGTTTCCATGGTGATTTTGGGAACTTAGTATACCTGTTTAGGTGACAAGTTAGTTTCACTTGTTGTTCACTGTGCTTTAGTATTCTTTCTTTACTTTTGCACGAGAAGATTCAGGGAGGATCCTACTGAGTATACTGTTATACTCACCCTATGTATATATATAAACTGTTTTTCAGGTCACTTGGAGTAGGTTGGAGATCAAGCTAGTTTCTACTAGCTTGGGATTGCAGGAGATGTTTGGGCTTGTGGTTGCTGCTGTTTTACTTTCTTTTGGGTACTTGCAATTTTTCTCTTCCAGTTGTAGTAATTTTGCATGACATTTCATATGTGTACTTGGGTTTCTTTTATATTCCAGTCCTGAATCGGATTTTATTGGTGTCTATCTTATCTCTCTCTTCCGCATGTGTTCTCTTAGAGGGTAATGCCTCCCATTTGTGTGTTTACTATACCCTCAGTGCTAGTTGCCAACCCGGGGCCTACTGGAGGTGGTACTTGGGGGGTCATTATCTCCCTTATCACATTTCCGGCCCAGGATGGGTACACTTTGTGGGGAGGGGGTTTTGACATGACCCCTCTTCTTCCATATCACTACATTCAACGTTCAATCCCTATGGAAATTGTGTTGCTTCTCCATAGTAAGAAGTATTTCTGATTCTTTATTTCCATTGGTTGCGGCAGAGGCGTTGGCTACATTTGTCAATAGGATTGTGATTAGTTTTTGTTTTCTATTGATCCCTTATAGTTTTCCCTTATGCATTGTCTTTCAGAGGCTGATTTTATTATTTCCTTTTTCCATTGTTAAATGAAAATAGGTTTCCTTTGTTCTTGAGTTATGTGTTTTTATACAAAGGGTTAATTCTTTGAATTTCTTATTGTTCTTGTAAATCCTTTATTTTTTTCATTGAATTGGATTGAATTATGGTTGTAATGGTTTTTTTTAAATCATGAATGTTTTTAAAGAAGTTTTTTCTTTAAAAATAGTTTGTGCACATCAAGTGTTTAACTAAATTCTTGAATGATAATTTTGATTTAAAAAGGGGTTTTCAAGCACCGAAGAGGGTTTTATTTTCTTTGAAAAAGTTTTATTAGTTGTGAATATGAATTTAAAATGGATTTTTGTAAAATTTAGCACATTAGGAAGCCTTGGGTGTGTCAGGAATAGACATGTAACTCATAGCATGTGTAATGACACTTGAGGTTTTCTTTCACTTTAGCATGTGTAATGCCATTAGAGGTTATACTGATTGGATCCACCATATGCCTAGATTTTGGATTTATTTTTATTTATGGTACATATACCCATAGGCTAAAGCCCAAATAGTATTATTTTTTATTTATGATTGGTTTATCACATGACAAATTGTGTCATGGTTATTTTATCACATTCCATCACATGAGGTTCTATCTCATAGTTTCACATGATGGATTGATTCATTGATATTTGTTTATATGAATATGTTATGGTGTACCCTTGGATTGTATCAATTATGATTTCATTCTTTATATCTTATTCTTGTTATATTCCCTACTTTTTGAAAATGAAAGGATTTTATAAAACCCAAAGGATGATTTATAAATGTTTTTTATTGTTGGAAAATGATTTATAAAATAGTATTTTTTTAAAGATAGAATTGTAGAATTATTGATATTAGACTTCGTATAGACTTTGTGGTGTAATTCTACTAGGCATAGTGCTCATACCCTACTTTTGAATTTGGGTGGTTGTAGATGTTGTTTTGTGGGACCCAGGTAAAGGGAATGTAATTATGTAGCATGTCATATTCTCTTGTTGTCGTTTCCTTCATAGAGGGAGGGTTTGAAGGTGACGATTGGTCACATGGAGACTAGTTGAAATTTTCTTATTTTACATTCTTGGTTTAGCTGATTGGGCTTGTATTGTATGTATCATGGATATATGTTTCACTTCTGTGATTTTCTCTAGTTGATACCTTGAATTTGGGATATATGAGGTATGTTTGGTTATTCTTTTGTGAAACTAACCTTATAGTGGACCTTCTTAGTTGACTTGCCTTTTTGAACTGGGTTGGTTTGTGACACTATTCATACATATCTAGTGGCTGTGGGGGAGGACTTAATTGAAACATTCTAACATAAGTAACTTAGGTAAAGGGGTGTGGCATTGTAAGGATAAATCAACCCTAATAAATGGTCCACTCGGGTGGGAAACCCTGGGTGATGGGCTGCCCAAGAGGGCACCCTTGGATGATGGGTCTCTTAGATGGGAACCCCAAGCTGTAGGTCACCTAGGTAATAAGGATCGGGCGGTAAATTACCTAGGAAATGAGTCTTGTGCGATAGGTCACCTAGGTAATGAGGCATGGGCAGTAGGTTTCCTAGGTAATGATTCCTGGTAGTAGGTTTCCCAAGTAATGAGGCCCATGCTATAGGTTGACCATGTAATGAGTTTGGATAGCCCCTACTACTACTTAAGTTAGTTTTCCTAGGTACTAGAGTTCTATAGGAAATCTAGGAGAAGTGATAGAGGCCTGAACGAAGCATCTCCGAGAGGATATCTCTCTTTTCCAAAACTAGGGAATCCATGTGCTATACAACGGACAAGGGGGTCTATTTATAGGAAAATATAGAGGCTTGGGAGGAGTAAGCCTAAGTAAGTAAGGTGATGCGCATGAGTGACATGGGTGACGTAGGTTGGGAAACCATAGGATATATATGAAGGGAAGAATAAGAAACCATAGGGGACCTAGGTGACGAAGTCTGAGTGACCACAGAGAACCTAGATGAGATAATATTAGTGATAAGATAAGACCCTGAGTGATACAATGGGACTTCCCCCAGGTTTCTTGGTCTCCTCTTTCTTTTCCCTTTGTCTTAAAAAGTGAGAACTAAATGAATTTAATTTTATAAGTTGATACTTTTATATTTTTCTCAAATTTATGGTTCTTACCTAAAGGTAATTTTTTTTATCCATTTTAGAAATTTATAATTTTAATATAATTAATTTTATTACCTTGTTTTCACTATCACTTTTTAATAAATTTTACCCAATTAATCTTATCTTAATAAATAATTTACATGTTTTTTAAAGACCTATGGATTCCCTTATTATATGGTGGTAGAGTTTTGGGGATATTGCAGTCATTTTATATCATGAGATATAAATGATAATTTTAATCATGTTGATGGTTTTTTACAGTGATTCCAACTTATCTCTCACATAATTCCATTTATAGTACATGTCAAAACTCATGATATCTACTATTTTCTCTACCCATGAAATATGTTATTTTATAGGTCTCTAAACCTCACCCAACTTGACCAAAAGTATAATGACCCATGACATAGGTTGACAATCAGGAGATAAATCAAACCCCTATAAAACTAGAGTTAGGGATGCTATGATTTTTGGAGATTCAAATTGAATTTATGATGTTTGGGAATTTATTTAGGAATTATTCTGGTTGGTTTTGGAGAATGTGGAGGAAAATAATTCAATACTTGGGTGTTTGAGAGGAAATATTGATGCTATATGGCATCAGACGCCACTAGGTACCCCATACCATTTTGATGGTAGTGGAACCCATGAATGAGTTGGTTTTCACCTAATGGCTCAGAACCAGGTGTCTTGTAGGGAATAAGGAACCTGGTGTTTCCATGGTTGTTTCTTTAGAGGGGCATTCTAATATTTTTCTAAAAACTATAATGTTGGGACTAACAGATTATGATATGAGTCATGATTCACCCAAATGTGGGTGAATCAAGGTGTTGTCCAATTAAAACTTTTTATCACATAACTCTCACCCATTATCAGATCTTTTTCCCTTGTTATAAAAAATAATGTTCAATCTATCACACCCTCAATATCACTTACTGTTGTAATAGTGGGTGACCTAGAACCAACTATATAATAATTTTTTATTACCATTTCATGTATATATTGATATATTCATGATGTTCTCTTATCATTATAGTGTATACTTTTTTGCGTCCACTATTTAAATAATAATGTCCATAGATTAATTATCATATCAAAAAGTTATAGCAGATCCTAGGATATAATGAGAACTTCAAGATAGTATGAAATTAATCTTAAATAAATTTTTATGGTGTAGATAAATGAAATCACGACCTATTGTCACCTATCGACCAGTCAAAGTTCCGATGCTCTGCTAATGTGTATAGCAGCACTCGGGTCGAATCCTCCACGATGATACTTTTTAATAGTCGTTTGTTTTTAGTTTATTGTATTATGATTGGGGGGTTTGTTTACAAAGCTTATGAAATGATTGATTGATTAATATTGATTAAAAAATTTTATAAATATTGGGGTGAGTTCATTATTGGGGATTTAAGCTTATGATATCCTTGAGCTTTGCTTTATATTGCATTAAATTAAAACCCACTTCACAAGATGATTTTGATCGGAATTCCTAAGTGTTAAAGCTTTAATCCAAGCCGTAACTTAATTTAGGATTCTAATCATTACCATTACTTGTTTATGGTAGTGTATTTTTGGTTCCAATAATCCATGAAATCCACACATTAAACAAAGTATGTCATTAATTCATGACATATAAAGTTCAACATGCACAATATTAACTTAAAGAATACCATCGAGAAAAGGCTCTAAATCACTTAATATCCCCAAATTATAACTCAAACCAATGGTAGATTTACTCATACATTCAAATTATTATTAATATGGTTATAATTATTATGATGATAAATTAAAAAGATAAGAAAAATAAAGGGATAAGAAAAGAGTGGTGCGTCGAACACACACACAAACGATGATGGGAATCAAATACCGAATTTAGATTGAATGAGAAAGCAAAATAAGGGAAGGGGATTCAACTGTATTTAAACTATTTTAAGAAAATTAATATTAAACTATAGAAGGTGGATGATAATAAGAGATATTGAATAAGAATCTTTCATTAAAACAGAATTACAAAGAAAGAGACTTATAAGATTACAAAAATGAAGAACACAAAAGTAAATGAAAACAAAGAGAGGAGGAAAGGTCTCTCAAGTGAAAACTTGAGTATTACAGGTCCTCCCAAGACCTTGGAAAGTCTTTGGTCGTGCAAATATGTGCTTCTCTCTTCTGAAATTTCAACTTCCTTGAAGGAGAGGAGGGGGATGAATTTATAGACCAAGGAAGTGGGCTGTTGGCATTCCCAATCTGTCCCTCCACTTGGATCGATTATTTGGACAATCAGAAAGCCGAATATCGAGATATATCCTTCTTAAAAGTTGTATAAAATAATGTTTTCCGACTTCTCTCAAAATGTGGAGTCATTTGGACCTATGGAACCAATGTTAGGGCTGGTTGATTAAACAAAGTTAATCTTTCCATTTAAATCCAAACTTTTTGAATTTCCAAAATGTGAATGGATTTTGGAATAGTAATATCTATTCAAATACGAATTATTTATTCAACAAAGTCAGACTTCTATATCTCCTATTTCACACTGCAAAATATCAGCTTCATTTGATGAATAGATCAGGAGAAATGTCATGAATACTGTACTGATTTTAATTCCCGTCCAGAATGGTGGGTTGAGATTAAATGAATCAGTTGGGCCCCTTGTATTTGGATTTGGGCCTTGAAATTTCTATCCAATACTTCTTACATTTTCCCCCAAACCTTTGAGGATAATGAAGGAATTTTAACTTCTAGATGGATCCCAGTAATTCAATCTTCATGTATGGTTCCGTTTCCTCACAGATTCTGTGGACCTTATTGTGTGGTCCATATGAGCCTCCAAATGGAAGAATTGGCCCATGATCCATTCTAATGAAATGTTGTATATTGAATTAGGAATCCTATAATATAATATCCACACAATTTGAATCATTATGGTTATATTTACAAATAAAATAGTAAACTGAATCAATTGGACTACTTCTAAAAATGCTCAAAAATTATACTTAGTTTTAAAACATTAATATTTCACAAAAATTATGCACATTTCATATAAAATAAGTAAAGGGAGTATATAATAAGTCATGAAAATATTAATAACATCAACTCCCCCACACTTATTCTTGTGCATGTCCTCATGTGAAACAAATATAAAAACATGACAAAATCATTTTCACTCACCAAAAAATATTAAAATTTTGTTTTCTCCAATCAGGGGAGGTTTAGACTATTTTACTAATCCATATTGAATTACACCTCAAATTTTTACAGATTTTTTTTCCAGAAACAACTATTTTTTTCATGCTCAAATTTAGAAATGGAAAATGGTGGCACATAAAACTTACTCCTCTCAAGATGATAAAATTAATTTATGGAGCTTCACTCATTCACCAACCAAAAGTGAAAATATTAGAGTTTGAAAGAGATATCAGCTTCCATTCCCTATCCTAAAGTGCTCAAAAATCAAGAGGTCTTTTTAGGGGTTTTTCTGTGACTATGATACAGTAGGAAGATGATATCCAAAACATAAGAAAAAGGGGGTAAAACACCAACATAGAAAAAGCAATGCACATTTTTTTTAAAATGAGACATGGATAGAAATGGAAACACATATTTATGAGGGAATGAAAATGTGAAATAAGACACAAAAGTGGAAGGAAGTATGAAGGGAATGAGAAGATGGAATATTTACAAAACACAAAACTTCTCCTAATGACATAATAATATAATGCAAGTGTTCTTTTTTTTTCTTTTTTTGTTCGAAAGTTGAACTTGAAGCAGATCTCACACTCATATCCCAACCAATGATTGATCTCCTCATGACACTAATTGTAATAGTTATAACAAGATCAAAGGCTGAGAAATAGTGATTTTTGACCTACCCAAGACACAACCCAATTTTTTTTTTGATTTTTTTGATTTTTTGATTTTTTTATTGAACACTTGTCAATAAAATTTGAACAATATGTTCTAAGAATATATACATTCCCAAACCCCACTGAAGGAAAACCTCTCCCCCACACTAAAATGGATGCTTTCCCTCAAGCATATGATAATATGGTGAAATCAACAAATGGTACCCAAAATGAAATCCATCCCCACCACACTTAAATTTCAAAAAAAATTCAATGAAAATCCATGTTGATATTGGGTGGGAAAAGGTATTGGGCTTGTAATGTGGCTAACAAAGAAAAGGTTTTCACAGGCTCAAAGGGGCTTTCAAAAGGAGGATTATTGTAAGGGAAATGGGAGGTTATTTGGCCATTGTGATTCTCATGTGGTTTAGAAAATTCCTCTATCATATTAATTCACACTAAAGTAGGAAATTCAGCTCGAAGGTCCACAAACTCAAGACTCAAAAATGGGAGTGAAAACACACATTTTGAAAATATTTCCATAGGTATCCTTGGCATGAAATCAAATGGTTTTCCTCAAGGGTGAGGAAAATCATTTTCCAAATAAAAAAGTGAGCATTAAAAATTTATTGGTTTTGAAACAATATTCTTTATCCAAATATATGATGAAAATGCAAAATTTTTGAGATGAAACCATGTCTTTTAACTCCCCAAAATGGTTGGACAAAATTTGAAAATTGGAAGGTGAGTAATCATGACTCTTGTTTTTCCATATTTTTTAAGTGATTTTTTTTAGTTTTTTAGGTTTTTTTGTGTTTTTTATAAATAAACACCCATAGCAAAGAGGAAGAGTAAATACAAAAGATGTGAGGGGAAAAGTGGTAAAAAACAAAATGATAATGAGGGATGAAGAAGAGAGATAGAGAGATGGAGAGAGAAGAGGAGTTAAAGGGAAAGAGGTGCCCCCTGGTTTTGATTTGGTGGGTTACCATCTCCATCCAGTGGTGGGTCTACTATGGATTCTATGGAAGTCGATGTGGTTCTAGGATTGTGGTATGTTACTTGAAAAAGAAAAATCATTATTCAACTAATAAAAAACTAAAAAGAAATTAAAATTTCATAAAAGTAAAAGAAAACATGGGTTGCCTCCCAAGAAGCGCTGCATTTATTTGTCTACAGCTAGACAGTTGCAGTGGACTACCCATAGTCCGATGGTGGCCACCATATTTTCTCAACTCCAGAGTGCTTCCAGAAAAATTTCTCCTTTGGGATGCCTGATTGTTCATTGGATAATTTATCCCATTCCTTAATTATGTGATTGCAATTCAACAGGGGTGGAAAGAGCACATGACTATCCTCCCTTTGGTCTTCAATGTGAGGAATGATTTTATCCACCAACTAATGGATTTTATTCTTGAAAATTTAGGAATATGTCTCAATTATGATGGTTCATTTATATAAGGTTCAGATAACACGAAACCAGAGTATGAGATCCCAATTGTTTTTGACTCATTTATTTCATCACTTACCGATGTAGAGTAATGAGGATCATTGGAGTCATAAGACTGAATAAAATTTTCAATATCCTTTATTTCAATTTTTTTCACCAAAGAATGGTCAATTTCAATATCACCAGTGATCAATTTATTAATTATGGAACAAATCTCACAACCTTCACTCCCATCGAGATAATATAAACACATTGGTTCAGGGTTCACCTCACATATAACAGAATTTTTAAAATCACGGATAGGAAATGATGAATGTTGGATAAACTGATCTGAATCAACAAATGAGAATTCAAGTTCATTTTACTCATTATCATCCAATCTGGAGAATTGGAGGTCAGAGGCAAGATGAGATTCTAAGGATTTTTCAAGATCCTTTAGATCAATGGAGTTTTTCATTTGTAATGTCAACATCAACTTCTCTATTTATGACTTGGTTAATGAGGATGAAATATTCGCAAACTCCTCTATTAGTAGAATAAGAAGGACATGATGGATTGGGATTCAACACACTCTCAGAGATATTTTTAGAAGAATGGATAAAGAATTCAAATTCAATCTCGGATGGGTATCACATGGATTGAAAAATATTGAACTTGACCAGTTGGTCACTAAATTCCATGGATAAGATGCCAGCATGGACATAAATTTTGGTTTTAGATTTCATGAGGAAAGGTTTTCCTAAAATTAGAGAATATTGGCAAGAAGGTGTCTCACCTTCCATGTCAAGGACATAGAATTCAGCTGGGAAGATAAGATCATTGAATCAGACAAGGATATCCTCAATTATACCCTAAGGTCTAGTAGTGCTTCGATTGGCCAATTTAATAACAACACCCGTTGGATGTAAGGGACCTAGACCAAGGTTGGAGAAGATATATTTGATCATTACATTAATTGAGTCTCCTAGGTCTATGAGTGCATCATCGAAGTTAGAACTTTCAATTTGGCATGGAACCATAAAGGACCCTAGATCTTTTCACTTTATGGGACTAAACTATTGGGTGGAAACATTTTAAAAGGTCCTAAGTTGCCTCTTGTGGGTGAACAATTTCTTAAGAAACTTGGAATACTTAGGGATTTGTTTTATGGCATATAAGAGGGGTATGTTGACTTCAACACGTCTAAACATGTCGAGCATTTTAGGATCAGGTTCAAAGGAATTATTTGGATTAGAAATGGCTTGAGGAAAAGGAATTGGGTTCTGAAGTAGAATAGAAGGAGGTTATGGAATGGTTTCATATTCCTTTTCAAGTTTCTTTTTCTTTTCATTTTCTAGGTCAATATTCAAAGGGGGTTAGAGGACTTATCTTGAGGCATATCAATTTTATTTTCCCTATCTAAGTGTAATTTCACTTACATTACCCTTGGGGTTAGGTAATGGTTGAGCTGGGAGTTGGGAAGAATTTAATTGTTGTTGCTGGCTTAGGTGGGATGCAAGTTGACCAATTTATGTTTCAATGTTTTTGAGGCTTGAACGGGTGAAAGAGGAAAGATATTACACTGAACTTTCCCATGGTTTCTTGGAAGAAGAGGCTTGTCCCGAATTGGGATTACTTAGATTTTGGTTCTTGGGAAATCGATTTTATTGGTTTTGGAATTGGGAAGGTTCACTAGGATATTGGAATCCAGGAGGAGGATTGTTCCTTTGAGGTTGAGGAATAAAAGGATAAGTATGTTGGAAGTTACCAACAACTTGACCATATTAAAACTGGTTTGAGTTTTGATGAGGGAATTGAGGGGGATGAGAGATAGAATTACCATACCTCAGGCCTTGGTTATAGGAAGAAGAGAAGGGCTCAGAGTGAGGTTGGTTGAAGTTTATAATGAACTAACCTAATTGTTGAGGTTTTGTGTTCCTCTGAGCATATGCTGTATTGATCTCCATTGGTCTAGATGAATCAGATTGATCCTCTTGAAGTTGTGGACATGTGTCAGTTGGATGAGATGAAGAGTTGCAGATTCCACAGTTTTTGAAAGGTCCAGGAAACATTGATTGTAGAGAAGACGAGGTTGGGGATTTGGTATCCACAACTAGTTGTCACACAAGACCTGTAAGTTCACTCATCCACTCTGTCATCTTGTTTGGCTCTATAGACTGACTATCTTGGGCTTTTTTGACTTGATCATGTGATCGAGTATGGAATTGTTGTGTGTTTGCAGCCATGTTTCTTATGAGATCTCTTGTAGTTGTAAGAGATTTATCAACAAGAGCACCACCACTTGCGACATCAATGCAGGTTCTCTCCATAGACAATAACCCCTCATAGAAGTATTGGATCAAGAGTTGGTCAGGGATTTGGTGGTGTGTGAAGGTTGCAACAAGATTTTTGAATCTCTCCCAGTACTCATGTAGTGATTCATTTGGGAATTGATGAATACCACTTATTTCCTTTCAGATAGAAGCAGTACGAGAAGCAGGAAATAATTTCTCTAAGAAGATTCACTTCATGTAATTCCATTTGGTTATGGAACTGGGAGGGAGGTAGTAGATCCATGACTTGGAAGAGTCAGCTAGGGATAAAGGGAATGCTCAGAGTTTAATTTGTTCCTCAGAAACCCCTTGAGGCTTCATGGTAGAGCACACTACTTGGAACTCTTTAAGGTGGAGATGTGGATCCTCACCGGCTAGCCCGTGGAAATGAGGAAGAAGATGAATCAAAACCAGTTTGAGTTTGAAGTCAGAATATATGTTTGGATATTGAATACTAAGAGGTTGGTAATTCATATCAAGGGAAACAAGTTCTTTAAGTGTTTGTTCTCTAGGATTAGCCGCATCTAATTCAATTGGTTGGAAAAGGACTGGTTCTTGAATTATTTGATTATCTCTTATATTCCTCCTAAGTTGGCAAAGTGTTCGCTCAATTTTAGAGTAAAAAAAATCCAAGGGATTGTTTGGGAGGCTATGGGGCATTCAGAAATCTTTTGGAAGAAAGAGGAAGATGGGTTTTTCTTTGTGTGTTTTCTGTTTATGATTTTTATGAGAATGCGGGGTTTTCTTTGTGTTTTTTCAATTTTTTTTAATTTTTTTTGGTTTTTTTACAACAACCAAAAACTAATGACTACATAAAGCACCATCCCCAACAATGACACCATTTGAAAAGTGTGGCCAATTTTCTCCTATCTACCGGTCAAAGTTCCGGTGATCTGCTAATGTGTATAGCAGCACTCGGGTCGAATCCTTGGCGATGATACTTTTTAATGGTCATTTGTTTTTAGTTGATTGTATTCTGATTGGGGGGTTTGTTTACAGAGATTATGAAATTATTAATTGATTAATATTGATTTAATAAATTTATAAAGATTGGGGTGAGTTTATTATTGGGTATTTAAGCTTATGATATCCTTGATCTTTGCTTTATATTGCATTAAATTAATACCCACTTCACGAGATGATTTTGATTGGAATTCCCAAGTGTTAAAGCTTTAATCCAAGTTGTAACTTAACTTAGGGTTTTAATAATTACCATTACTTGTTTATGGTATTGTATTTTTGGTTCCAATAATCCATGGAATCTACACATTAAACAAAATATGTCATTAATCCATGACATATAAAGTTCAACATACACAATATTAACTCAAAGAATACTCATCGAGCAAAGGCTCTCAATCACTTAATATACCCAAATTATAACTCAACCCAATGGTAGATTTACTCATCCATTGAAATGATTAGTAATCTAGTTATAATTATTATGATGATAAATTAAGAAGATAATAAAAATAAAGGGATAATAAAAGAGTGGCGCGCCGAACACACACACAAACGATGAAGGGAATTAAATACTGACTTTAGATTGAATGAGAAAGAAAAAGAAGGGAAAAGGATTCAAATTTATTTAAACTATTTTAAGAAAATTAATATTAAAATAAAGAATTTGGATGATAATAAGATATATTGAAGAATAATCTTTCATTAAAATAGAATTACAAAGAAAGAGACTTATAAGATTACAAAAATGAAGAACACAAAAGTAAATGAAAAAAAAGAGAGGAGGAAAGGTCTCTCAAGTGAAAAATTGAGTATGGTAGGTCCTCATAATCCCTTGGAAAGGCTCTGGTCGTTCCAATATTTTCTTATCTCTTCTTAAATGTCAACTCCTTTGAAGGAGAGGAGGGGGGGTGAATTTATAGCCCAAGGAAGTGGACTGTTGGCATTCCCAATATGTACCTCTACTTTGATCGATGATTTGGACATCCAGAAAGCCGAATCTAGAGATATATTATTCTTCAAAGTTGTATAAAATAATGTTTTCCGACTTATCTCAAAATTTGAAGTCATTTGGACCTATGGATCCAAATTTATGGCTGGTTGATTAAACAAAGTTAATCCGTTCATTTCAATCCAAACTTTTTGAATGGCCAAAATGTGAATGAATTTTGGAATAGAAAGATGCCTTCAAATCTGAATTCTTTCTTTAAAAAAGTCTTCCACCTATATCTAATATTTCACACTAAAAATATCACCTTTATTTGATGACTAGATCAAGAGACATGTCATGAATACTGTACTGATTTTAATTCCCATCCAGAATAGTGGGATGAGTTAAAATGAATCAGTTCGGACCCTTGTATTTGTATTTGAGCCTTGATATTTTTATCCAAGACTACTTTCATTGTCCCCCGAACTTTTGAGGAGAATAAAGTAATTTTAACTTCTAGATTGAGCCCAGTAATTCAATCTTTATGGATGGTTCAGTTTCCTCACAGATTCTATGGGCCTTCTTGTGTGGTCCATATGAGCCTTCAAATGGAAGAATCATCCCATGATCCCTTCTAATGAAATGTTTTATATTTAATTGGTAATCCTATAAAACAATAACCACACAATTTGGATAATTAGGGTGATATTTATAAATAAAATAGTAAACTGACTCAATTGGACTACTTCTAAAAATGCTCAAAAATTATACTTTGTATTAAAACATTAATATTTCACACAAATTATGAACATTTCATATAAAATAAGTAAAGGGAGTATATAATAAGTCATTAAAATATTAATAAAATCAATACATCACACTAATTGGACACAATTTTTGTTTGACTATCAGGCGTTGGGGGCTCACAAGCATTGAGACTTCTTCTCGTGAAGTTTGCACTTGGTGATCTCTAATAGTTGAGGACATGAGGACATAACCGCCAATAGGAACATTACATGTATTAGATGTCATTGGTATTTAATATCTATTGGAATGTTTATTTGTCTCCTGACTTGATATCATTATCAATGTGTTCCATTTGATCGTGTACTTTGATGCAAGAAAAAAACATGATAATGAAATCATAGCGAGGTAGCTTGTGTTGGGTGTGTCATTGGTGGTATGATATTGGTTGAATGATCGAGATATAATTTTTCACTTATGAGTTGAGGAAGTGATATATCTTAGGTCTTGTTGATCAGGATGATAGCATCTTCATAAGTCATTGGCCAAGATAGTCAAGGGCAAATCTGTCCTATTAGATCAACAAAAATAAAGCAAGAAACGGACGATGATACAAGTGTGCATCCTGATTTGTGGGATATCTAAATACAAAGAGATTATATTACAAAATACATGTTCATAGATTGGTTGTTGTTGCAATTAATATTCCTTATCTCTTTAGGGGGTTTTATGGGTTGTGAGACTCAGGTCTTGGTCTATGAATACTATTCACTACTATTGAGATAAGGGTCTAAAGGGTCACACATAATGGCGTATTCAATAATCTCCCCTATTTAATTGAATAGGTATATAGGACATGGTGGTCCTCACCATAGGGTATAATGGTTTTCCTAGTTATCAATTACTGATAAATAAATATATTCATTAAAGAATAATTGGGTTGAATTTATTTAAAGTTTTTACAAGTTTAAGTAAATACAAAGAATAATATTATTTGAGTGAATATTAAATTAATATTCTAGGTTCATTTAATATTATCAGGAATTTTGAGTCAAGTTAATGAATCAGTTTTATCATGTAATATATTTAATATATATTATACGTATGTGAAAAAATATAAATAATATTTATGACATATTTTAGTTCATCATAATTATTTATTTAGTGGACGTTTAATAAACGTGTGTCGGGGAACCCTTACTGTGTATTTGAGCATACACTATAAATATGAGGAGAGAGGCTCTTGTAGAATGACTATTCACTATGAAATTCTTCAGAGCCTCTCAATCCTCTCCCACTTTATGGAGAGCGATGCTCTCGGCCCAAGTGATCAGATTGAGCTTATCTCCCATCATCGAAGGAACATCAATGAGTTGATTGTTAGGACAACAAATGCATTGTCGAATCATTGCGCTAGAACCTGGTTATTGTGCCATAGTGGAACATCACACCAACTCCTTCGGTGGCCAAATCTAGTGAATTGATGAGTACAAACAATGCACATCGCCTCCATCACCCTAGATCCGAGCTAGAGCACTAACAGACCACCACGACTCTTCCTATCATCCTTCATCCATCCACGAACAAACCCCCCCGCACCCTACCACATGAGGTACAACTCTGCATGGACTTGATCTGCCCCAAAATAGGCTTGGGTGGGTTTTCCCAACCCAGAACATGTCTAGGTGGACCGGCTTGGTCCAAAATGGCCTTGAATGAGATTTTCATGGTCTGAAATGGGTTTGTGTGGGTTCGGTACGACCCACATTGGGCCTGAGTGAGGTTTCAGAGTCTGACCAGTTATTTAATCAAAATTAATTAATTGAATTAATTTAATTTTAGTGTTAAATTAAATTATTTAAAAATTATTTTGCTTTAAAAAATTACATTTTAATACCCGGGGAAAATTAAATTAATTTTTGGTATTAAATTAATTAATTATTTAATTTAATTTTTGTAATTAAAATTAAATTAAATATGAGAACAAATAGAATTTAATTATTTTAATTTAATTAATTTACCCTAATAAGTGGTTAGTATCATCACACCTTATTAGAGAAAATTAAATTAATTTTTGGTATTAAATTAATTAATTGTTTAATTTAATTTTTGTAATTAAAATTAAATTAAATATGAGAATAAATAGAATTTAATTATTTAAATTTAATTAATTTACCCTAATCAGTGGTTAGTATCCTCACATCTTATTAGGGAAAATTATTACGTACTATGAGACTCTATCATAAATTTATGTCATGTTTGTGTATCCTTCCCAAATACTTATATTAGACTAGTTACCCTTATGTTAGTAATAAGTTATTAGCATGTATCAATGTGAATATCCATATGTGTCATAGGTATTCCATCAATGTGAAATTCTATATGTATCAAAGGTTTTACATCAATGGAACCATCTATATGTATTAGAGGCTCTCTTTCTTGTTTCATTATTACTTAGTGATTCATGGTTTTAAGGAACTATGGTTGAATGCCACATAACTAGGCACTCTAGAGTTTATCACTATCCAAGAAAGTGGTAGGTTTTCATGATGTTGGAATCAAACATGTTAAATAGGATTCTTAAAAATCCTTTTAAATGGAATTAAAAAGCACATAGTTCAATGCCACTTAATGGGACACACCATAACTTTTAAGGTCACGTGACAAGGTTCGATCCATGCAATTTAATGTTATGAGGTAAGGATGGCTAGGAAAAAATACATAGCAATGATTGGTTTAGGAATTATGCGTGAGTGGTCCTTTATGGTTGGACTTGATGGGAATATTCCCCTACCTGATTTGGTTGATCATATAAGGAATATGGCCCTGTAAATATGGCTCCCATCAGAAGTATGGCCTAAGGAGGATGAGATGATAAGACCCATAAGGAGTATAGACCTCAGGGTAGAGGCATGATTTAATCAGGAATATAACTTGATAAGGAGATGATCCATAAGGAATATGATCTAGTTAGAGGTGGATAGAAGATTGATGATGTTGGGTTTAAACCTCATAGAGTCATCCTATGTATACTACAAACTAGAATCAAATCCTATATAGTTTGAGTGACATAGTTTAAGGTCATGTAGAAAAACTATACCATGCAGTTTAACATCATGCAATAATGATGTTATCATGTAGTTTAACATTGTACAACTATGATGTTTTCCATATAGTTTAATGTCATACTACATGGAATTAAATCTTTTAAAATGTTCAATGGTAGATGATTGAGTGGGGATTACACATATATGGTTACCTTGAGATTCTTTATTGGGAATATTTCCCTTTGAGAAGAATGTAATATGACCAAGGCTTACACCTAAGAACTAGGCCCACTTAAATTTTGAACAGAATCATTATATTGATGGAATAATCAACTAAAACACCTAAGCCCATGTTAATTGTGTTCAATGTGAGAAATAAGTCACAAGAGTAGATTATTCATATTGTATAGGATCATGACACTAGATTTGGATAAGGCTTATATACTAAGGTTTCCTAAATCTATCTCTCTATCTCTCTCCTTATCCCATTAATGATTCATGATTAATTAAATCATCAATGGGGATCTCCTAGGTTTCATGAATGAATCAAAACTATATCCTCCCATCTTCCTTCATGTTTTAGGCTAGAATGGGATATGGAATATGGATGTAGAAGAAGAGTGAAATACAGAAAAAAATACCAGGGGCTTACTTCAATAGTGATTCCCTTAGTATCCACTTAGGGTGGGGTGGATTCCATTAATAGAGCTATCATTGGGACTTACACACCCACTGTTTGGAAAATAGAAGGTTTGGATGTCTTTAGCTTTACGAAATGCTTCAAGAAGCATTCATGAGGTAAGTAAATCATCCTAAGTTGGTAAGACTCCCACTACTTCCCCCAAGATTTGGGTGCTCATTACCAAGGGGATGCATGATCACAAACACCACGAAGACCCTGAAAGTTGGGAGGAAAAGTGAGAGAAAACCTTTACCAAGGGAATTCATGATTAAAAGGGGGAACGTAGATGCACCCGATACCCTGGTTATAACATCCCATTACCTTCTTTCAGGTAATTCTTATCTCTTCTCACATTTACCTTTTTGTTAGGGGTGTTTCAGGCCTTCTAGGGATGGGGATAATTTACCAAGTAAAATGACCTAAAGTTTGAGGATATATGTTTGTCTAGATTAGTGGAGTCTGGGTATAAATTTATAAATGGTTTTAGGGGAGTAAACTTTGGGTTCGGGTTGAATTGGATTTCTATAGGGGGAACTACTAGGAACTTGCTGTAGAAGTAAATTATGTCGTAAAACCAAGGATTATGATGTAAACTATTCTTTGTAAAAAAATCCATGAGAATAGATTATGGTGTAGTATTATTTACACCGTAAAATATAACCTTACACTGTAAATTCATCACTTGGGGTATTTTTAACCTGAGGCAATACCTTTTTCATCATATGAGCAACATGATTCATTTACACCATAAACCGATGATTTAAAATTTAAATGACTCAATTCCTATAGTTTTATTTTGTCTACACACCTAAATCTTCCTCCATTCAACAAAAAGGTCTTTTCACAAACCCTAGGCTCTCCCAATGAAATTTTGGGCAATACCACTCCTTTTAATTGCTCTGTTTGGTGTTTAATCCCCATGGTGGTTGAATTGCTTCTCCTTGGTAAGTGACCTTTCTACTTCTTCATTACCATTGGTCACAACAATGGTATTGGCTTCATTTTTGGATCAGATTGTGATCATTTTGTGTTTTATATTGACCCTTTATAGTTTTCCCTCATAAATTGTCTTTTAGAGGCTAATCTTCTTGTTTCATTTTTTCGTTGTCAAAGGTGACTTGGTTTCCTTTGTTCTTGAGGTAGGTGTTTTTATACAAAGGGTTAATTCTATGAATTGATTATTATTTTTGTAAATTACTTTGAGTTGTTTATTGAATTGGATTGAATTTTGATTATAAAGGTTTTGTGGAAAAGGATACATGTTTTTAAAAGGGTTTTTTCTTTAAAAATATCTTGTGCACACCAAGTGTTTTACTAAATTCTTGAATGGTGGTTTTGATCTAAAAATGGGTTTTTAAGAACATAAGCAGATTATCTTTTCTTTAAAAGGGTTTTATAAATTATGAGCATTGATTTAAAATGGATTTTTGGAAAAATTATTACATTGGGAAACCTTGGGTATGTCAGGAATAAACATGTCGTTCATAGTGTGTATAATTCCACTTTAGGTTTTCTTTCACTGTAGTGTGTGTAATTCCACTATAGGTTATACCAGTTGGATCCACCGTAGGCCTAGATTGGGTTTTTCTTTTTTATATATGGTATTTTTACCCATAGTCTATATCCCAAATGGTGTGATTTTTCATTTATTATTGGTTTATCACATGATAGATTGTGTTATGGTTATTTTCTCACATGTCTTCACATGAGGTTGCATCTCATGGTCTTACATGATGGATTGATTTGTGGATATTTTTACATATTTATCTTATGTTGTACCCATTTATTGTATTGATTATTCTTTCATGCTTTATATCTTATGATTATAATATTCCCTACTTTATGAATATGAAAGGATTTTATGAAAAACCAAATGATGATTTACAAATGGTTTTGAATTTTTTATTTTTTTTATAAAACAATATTTTTTTAATCTAGAATTGCATCATTCTTGATATTATACTTTGTATAGACTTTGTGGTGGAATCCTATTGGGCTTGGTTATAACACCCTACTTTTTAATTTGGGCAATTTTAGATGTTTTTTTACAGGACCTACGTAAAGGGAATGGTATTATGTTGTATGTTGATATCTCTTGTTGTCATTTCCTTCATAATGGGAGGGTTTAGAGGTAACGGTTGGTCACATGAAGACTAGTTGATCTTATATTGTTTTACTTTCCTAGTTTTGACGGTTTGTATTGGATTGTATGTTTCATATAAGTATATTTCATTTCTGTGTTGTTCTTTAGTTGTATACCTTTTTTCTATTATACATGAGGCTTATATGGTTGTTATTTAATGAAACTAACCTTATGGTGGACCTTATTTGGTGACTTGTCTAGTTGACCCAGGTTGGTTCATAAAAAATTGATATCAAGGGGAACACTAAGCCTAAAATGTAATGACACTGATTGGGTTTGGTTCTATGTCTTGGGAATATAGGAGTTATGATCATTGGAATTTAGGTAGTAAACGTGGAATTGTAACTATCCATCCCACTTTCATGTCTGAACTCGAGTTTTCATGGGTGGTTTGAAATTTTTACCAAGTTTGGGACTTGATATTTGGGGTCATTTGAATGAAATGGATGGAGAGTTTATTTAAATGGACACATTCCTTGTTAAGGTGTTGTTTTCATTCTTAAATTTCTTAAATTATTTAAATTCTTGTTGTTTAAAAGCATTGATAATAATTCTTGAAGATGGTCTGATGATTTTGGATTTTTCTTATAACTAATGGGGTTTGTGTCTTGTGTTCATCAGATAATGCCTCCTAGAAGAGATCTTATGAATTTGAGTGAGGAATCTATGAGACAGATTCTATAGGAAAATCCTTTATCATACCCTTCTTTAGTTGAAGCTGTAATCCACACTATTTAGACTCTAGGTCAAGCAGATGTCGGGAACCTAGGACGTGCGATGGATCATGGCTTAAAATTCACTAAGTATTATCCACCCATCTTCCATGGTGACAAAGTACCCTAAGAATATGAGGAGTGGATTAAGTGTATTGAGAGGATATTCAACTTCTTAAAGACTCCAGAGGACTCTAAGGTGGGTTCTTCCACATACATGCTTGAAGGAATGGGAAGGATATGATGGGAATCTATTATGCAAGATAATTTTCATGAAGATCTCACATGGGCATCCATCAAGAAAATATTCAACCATTAGGTTTATCCTAAGATGCTACCACTATAGGAATTTTGGCTATTTGCAACAGGCTATTTGCGATGGAATCCTGTCGTAAAAACTATTTTGTGATGGGGTCCCATCGCAAATATCCCATTGTAGAAAAAAATGTCACAATTAGTATTTTTTTGCGATGGGGCCGTCACTAAAAAATACTATTTACGACGGGAAGCGGTCCCATCGCAAATAGATCTCATATTAAATACATTATATATATAAGAACCTGTTGCAATGGGCCTGTCGCAAAAAGTAGTTGCAACGGGCTCGTCATCCCATCACAAATAGTTCTCTGTTTATATATGTTATATATACCTAAATATTTTTAAATTTTTTTTTTTAAATTTTTTAAATTTTTTTTATTTTTATTTTTAATTTTTTTAATTTTTTTTTAATTTTTTTCATTTTTTTTTTCATTTTTTCATTTATTTTTATTTTTTATTTTTTATTTTTTTTGAGGGGCTCTCTGCCTCGGCGGAGATCTCTCTGGTGCTTTAGGGTTTCGAACCCCGGTAGCGTGCTAGTTGTGATGAGCGGAGGAGCGATGCCCCTCGGTGATGGATGCGCGATCAGATGCCGGTAAGCATGGATCTGGCTGCGGTGGTTTCTATGCGGTCGGATCTGCATGCGTGAGGACGAGATCTGGCTTCGGTGGTACAGTGCGGCAACTTCAGCGGAGACTATGGCGGCAACATGTGTTGGCTCTGAAGGTCTTCGTGGTGGGGGTTTCCGGCTTTGTGATGGAACTAGGCGGCTGAGGAGGGTGCGAGATCTCCGTCGTCGAGTGAGGGATTCTGCTGGTCGGGGCGCGCAGCGTGGTTTCTGGCTGGCTGCAACGCGGGACGCACTTCGGCAGGGCCTCAGGGTGGAGGCAGGCTTTGGGTGCCGGAGCGGGCGGCCTGTGGGGTGGAGGCGCATCGATCCAGACGGTGGTGGGGTTGGAAACGTCGGCGGCTCTTGTGGGGGCCATGACGGTGAGGTCTGCTCAGGTACGGCGAGTTCGGTCAGCAGGCGGGCTGGCAGCGGTAGAATGGTTGGGCTGATATTTGTCTTTCTAGCTTGATTGGACTTAGTGGGCTTGTTTAGTAATGGGTTTGTCCCACTAGGCCTTCAGGCCATTTTTTAAGGCTATATGCCTCTAGGACTTTGTGTTGGGTTTGTTTTGGGTTCACCCTTACCCCCTTTAAAAGGGTTCCTGTTTTCTTTTTATTAATAAAGGGGATTTCCCCAATCTTTTCATTAAAAATATATACCTAAACCTTTTGCGACGGGCCCGTTGCAAAAAATTATTTGTGATAGTAAAGTAACCCGTCGCAAATAAGTTTTAAAAAATATATATATAATCTATCTACGACGGGTTCTTGTCGCAAAATGTCTTGTCGCAAATACTTAATAAAATAAAAAAAATTAATAAAATTATGATTAATGAAAAAATAATATTAATATTATTAAAATAATAAAAAAAAATAAAAAAAATAAAATTCTCAATATTTGCAAAAAAATATAAAAAAATCCTAAAAAATCATTATTATTATTATTATTCAAATAAACAAACATTAAAAAATATAATAATAATAATAAATATTGAAATATTGAAAATATTAAAAAAACATTAAATTATGTAATATTCACACCAATATAAAAGACAAAAATTGTAAATAGTTTATATTACAACAAATATTGAATTCAAATATTTTTAACATAACAAAAAAATCACTGGGGGGATAGTCTTCTGGAGGAGCTAGAGGAGATGGAGGAGATGGTGGAGGAAACTTCATCCCTAAATTATGAGTCAGACGACGCATGTACTCCATTTGCTCATGATGCTACTGCTGCCATCAACGCATGTCCTCCTCATGCTACTGCTGCTACTACTATTTCCATCGATGCATATTATCCTCATACTACTACTGTTGCTGTTGCTGATGCATCTCTCCTTGCTTATTTTGCAAACTCTCTATAAGCTCAGTTTGAGATCACAACTACTCCTGATACTGTGAGCCAGAAGATGATGCCTCTCCACGAGATCCTCTCGAGATGGACACCGACATCACAACAGTACCATAATAAGTCCCAGGAGTCAAATGAGATTCGATACCAACTACTCGGCCCTTCTTGAAGGCATACTGGCTTTCCTGCATCCGTGCTGCCTTATCGAAATGGTGGGCACTAGTCTGATCAACCATCTCGGCCTGACTCTTAGCCCGTGTCTGATAGGTCGCGGCCTCATATGAATCCTTCAGTTCCAATTTGAAATTAAAATAGTGAAAATATTATATGCAGTTAATTTTTAAACTGAAAAAGAAATAATATTGACCACAATATGACGTTGGTGATCAACTCTAATCTCTCCAGTGGCTGGATCACTGTATATCATTCGATAAACGTTATACTCCATCATATCGGGATGGTCGACTGCCTATATGAATATTAAATAAACTATTTATATTTAATGTTATATAAAATATTTAAAAAAGATACTTACCAGATGCTCTCTATGTGTACTTAATGTACGACTACCAGATCGATGTGTCACCTCCTGTCTCCCTCAGTTCTGCCAGCCCAATGAAGATCTCCTATGAAATATACCACTCAACCAGTGTGAACATAATCCATCCCAAATGTGAGATAAAATGTACTCTGGTTGGTGGGCTCTACATGACTCATCAAATACTATCACTCCTGCTTTCTTAATGGTTTTCCTTATCAAATTATGCAAAAAATAATAGAAACACTCACACATAGACACCTCCCATGCCTTGTGGATAGCATCACACATGCTATCATCGATGGGATACCATAAACCATAAAAATAATTTATAATATCAAGTTATTAATGAAATAAATTTCTAAATAAATATTATTTATTTACGTACCAGCCAATGATTGAACATTGCAAGCTGCACATAAATGGTAATCTATTCCCATGTGATCCATGGATAAGAAAAATAATTGTGCAAGATAGCACTCCCCCTCCGTATACCCCCTAAACCGCCAGTAGGCTGAGGGTCAGATTATCCCAAATCCTCCTCATCCAAAGGTATCTCAACCTCCTCCAACTCATGAAATAGACTAGGGTCCATCTGAAACACAAAATGATTATTGTTAGTAGATAGTTGAAAAATAACTATTACATATAGATATATATTAGTTATGATTATAACCAGCATTTAATTGTTTCAATGTTCACCTTCATCATCATATTCATATTTGATGATGTCAATGTCTTCATATTCATAATCAACATCATCAATATCTATATGAGTTTCAGTTTCATCATCTCTTTCCATTTTAAATTCATTTGTAACATTATTAACATCATTGTAACCATCGATATTCATGTATCTTTGTGAAAAAGATGGATTTTGAGTAGTCTCTTGAAAAATTTCAATTCCTTGTACTTCATCGAAACCACATTCAATTTGAGTAAACTAATTTTCCCGAGATTTCATTTTTATTATGCTCCACCAATCACTCAGGTCTCTTGAAGTAGCACTATACTTTGCGTAATATATTTTATGTACCTGTTGAGCTAGAAAAAATGGTTCATTTACTACAAGAATAATTTTATATTTAATATCGACGATTCCATGAATTGGATGAACACGCAAGCCTCTCTCAATATCCAACCACCGACATTTAAACATTGTTATGTAATTTTTCCCTAGATAACACAGTTCAATAATTTCATCCATCATGTTGTAAAAGTAAACTTTAGTTTCTCTATGATGCGATCCTCTCAAGAAAACTCCATTGTTCATTGTTTTTTTATTCCCCATATGCACGTGTATGAAATCAAAAACCATTCACCACATATGCATTATAATATTTAACTATTTTGGATGGTGGGTTACTTAATATACACAGTCACTTATCAATTTTATTAGCATATTGATACACCTGAAAATTTATAAAACAATTATCAATATAATAAATAATAAACTAAATTGATATGTTAAACCATCAATAATTTATGTTACCAGTTTTTGAAACCATTGAGAATTTTTTTATTGGCATTCTTCAAGAGCAGCTGCTGTAATTTGTGGAAGCTGTTTCTTGATATGATTATCATATAACCTACAAATAAAATAAGTTTACTTAATATAACATAAATTATAGAATATGTTATAGAAGCACTCATAGTACAAATGATGTCATTTCTTCACAGTTGATCAGAACATATGTATGAGCTCTGTGATGTTCATCATCTAAAAGCAATCATTCATGAAATCCACCGAAGACAAGCTCTGGCTGATTAAAAACTGATAATTTATTGTCCATTTCATCATAAACATTCCCCTAATTACATTCCATGTATTTGTGTTTTGAGGTATATTCAGATTCAAAAAAATGAGAGAAGAAAAAAGCAATTTCCTCTTGCAAATAATCTTCAGCAATTGAGCCTTCAACTGATGCTTTGTTACATACTTTTTTCTTCAATTTCTGTATGCATCTCTTGAATGGGTGCATCCATCAAAATTGTACCAGACATCCACATTTAGATTCATGTGGAAAATGTAATATCAGATATTCCATTAAGTCAAAGAAAGTCGGAGAGAATATTTTTTCTAGTTTACATATAATTACAATAACATCTTCTTCTAGTTTGATTAGTGCATCATAGTCTATTGTCGCCACACAAATGTTTCGAAAAAAATAAGATATGTCTGTTATCAAATCCCAAATCATATAATTCATCAAACCTCAGAATAAAATTGGTATAATTCTTTCCATTATAACATGACAATCATGACTTTTTAATCTGGTAATATGACAATTCTTAACACATCTACCCAAATTGGATGCATAGCCATATGGAATTATCAAATCTCACTACTGGAATCTGAGTTTTTCCCAATGGATATATAACAATAGTTTCTTCAAACCGTTTCTATACTATAAAAATTCAACATTTGCCAATGGTTTGTTCCAACTGTTGGCAATGTGTAAATATACTTAAGATTTCCCAACAGTTTGACAAAACTGTTGGGAAATATTTAGTTTCTATAAGGTATAACAATATTTTTAATAAACCGTTGGTAAAGAGAGGATTTCCCAATGGTTTTTAAAAATCATTGGGAAAATTTCCCCCCAAATACCCAGCATCCCATCTCCCACTTGGCCTGATTGCAGACCCTAATCCAGAGCTCCTCCCGATGTTTTCTCAACCGCGAAACTCCTTCCAACCATAGATACATTTTCAATAAAACAAATTTTTATTTATACACTTAAAATTAGTAAGTTTTACCTTAGTTTTAATGTTCTCCATCTATTTTTTTTCTGTTTTCTGTTTTGATTTTGGGTAAATTAGAGTTCCTGCTGTCTGTGGAGTACCGAACCCTTTGATTTTTTTCTTCTGTTTTTTGTTCTACACTTCAAACATGGTAAAGGGTTTGTTTAGTGGGGTGATATGGTAGTTTATATGGACTTTAGTTTAGTTGAAAACTGGATTTGGATTTTGTATTTATAGTTTTTGTTCAAGGAATAATGGTAAGGGTATTGATATTGAGGATGAATTGGCATTGGTTGGGTGATGGATTGGAATTATGAACACCCCCACCCTGACCCCTGGACACCTCCCACCCCCTGGACAGCCCCCACCCCCTGGACAGCCCCCACCCCCTGGACACCCCCCATTGGACAGTTCCCCACCCCCTAGACACCCCCACCCCACCCTTCCCGAATACCCCTCACCTCCCCTGGACAGCCCACCCCCTGGACCCCCACCCCCTTGGACACCCCCACCCTTTGGAAAGCCCCCTCCCCCACCCCCTGGACACCCCTCCCCCACCCTCCCTAGACACCCCTCACCCCCCATGGACAGCCCCCACCCCCTTTGACAGCCCCCCCACCCCACCCCCTTAGACAACCCCCCCAGACACCACCACACCTCCTAGACACCACTGCACCTCCTAAGTTCTTGGTCCAATTTTTAAATTGGAATTAACAATGTAGTTGATTTACCCTTTCCCCAATGACATTTTCTAAGTGATCTATAGATACTTATAAATTGAATTTTTCATGTTTTGATAAATTGAATTTGTCATGTTTTGATAAATTGATTTTGTCATGTTTTGATAAATTGTATGGGTTGTTTGGAATGAAATGACTAATGCATGATGGTTTTCCTTTATTAATGAATAAAATGATTTTAAATAAAATTACCCTAAGGGGGGATGAAGGAGGGGTTGAGGGGGATGTCTAGGTGTGGGGGGCTATCCAGGTGGGGGTGGGTTGTCCATGGGGTAAGGGGGCTGCAGGGGGGGGGGGGGGTAGGGGGGGCTATAGGGGTGTGGGGGAGGGGGGTATGGGATACCCAAGGAGGGGTGTGGGATGTCCAGGGGGGTCAGGTTGGGGTGTCTAGGTGGGGGAGGGGGGGATGTACAGGTGGGGGGTGGGATGTCCAGGTGGGGTGGGGGTGTCTAGGGGATGGGAGGCTGCATGGGAGTGGGTGTGGGATGTCCAGGGAGGGGGTGGGCTGTCCGGGGGGTTGTCCAGTAGGGGGTGGGGGGGGGGGGGGCTGTCCAGGTGGGGGATGGGGGGCTGGGCTGTCCAGGGGGGCTGTCGGGAGGGGGGGGGGGGGGTAGGGGGTTGTCGGGGGGGGGGGGGGGTAGGGGGGCTGCAGGGGAGGGGGTGTGGGCTATCCAGGGCGGGGGTGGGCTGTCCAGAGGTGGTGGTGGGTGGGATATCCAGGTGGGGGGAGGGGGTGTGGGCTGTCAAGGGGGGTGGGCTGTCCAGGTGTGGTGGTGGTGGGGGGGTGTCTAGGTGGGGTGGGGGGGCTATCCAGGGGGGATTCAAGGGTGGGGGGTGGGCTATCCAGGGAGGGGGGGGGGGGTGAGTTTTCCACTCTGATACTATACAAAAAATAGTAATAAAATATAACCAATGTATAGTTACTTTCACACGTTAAGAATTTTCTTGAAGTTTCATACCAACACTCACTCTTACCCTTCTAATAAGAAGTGATCTCTATAAAGAAATATCACTCAGGTTCTAATCACTATCCATATTGATCTCATACAAATTTAACATTTGTACAAATCCATATCACCTAATGATATAACAAGTCTCATACTCCTATGAGTAGTTTCCCATCAAAACATGGCTCATAAAATCTGATCCACGTATGATATTTGGTGGTGTGTTTACAATTGGGTGTGTTGTGATTTATATGTATGATATTCATGGTTTACACCAACAGTATTCTTTATCATCTATAATAGGTTTGAAATCATGCTACAATTAGATAAATATTGGATTTTATGACCCTAGTTTGGGGGTGGACACCCCCACCCCATTGGACAACCCCCACCCCCTTGGACAGCCCCCCACTCCCATGGACACCCCACCCCCCTGGACTGCTCTACCACCCATATGGATAGCCCCCCACCCCCCTGGATAGCCCCCACCCCCCATGGACAGCCCACCCACCCCTTAGACACCCCGTACCCCCCTAGATAGCCCCACCACCCTCATGGACAACCCGCCCACCCACCCTGTACCCCCTGGACAGCCCCGCCCACCCCCCTAGATAGCCCACCCACCCCCTTGAACACCTCACACCCCTGGATAGCCCCCACCCCCTAGAAAGCCCCCCCCCCACCCCCCTGGACCCCCGACACCCCTAGACAGCCCCGCCACTCCCATAGACAGCCCGCCACCCCCTAGACACCCCATACCCCCATGGATAGCCCGCCCACCCCTTGGACACCTTGTACCCCCTGGAAATCCCCACCATCCCCTAGACAGCCCGCCCACCCCCTTTACACCACATACCCCCTGGACAACCCCACCCCTGGAAAGCCCCCCCACCCCCCTAAACACCCCGACCCCCTGGACAGCCCCACCACCCCCTAGACAGCCCGCCCACCCCCTGTACACCACATACCCCTGGACAACCCCCACCCATAGAAATCCCCCCACCCTCTTAAACACCCCGACCCCCTGGACAGCCCTGCCACCCCCGTGGACTGTCCGCCCACCCCCCTAGACACCCCGTACCCCATGGATAGCCCCACCCCCATAGACATCCCACCCACCCCCTAGACACCTTCCCACCACCCCTCGGACACCCCCATCCCCCCGGACACCCCCACCCCTAGAAGGCCTCCCCTAGACACCCTGACCCCACTTGACAACCCCACCACCCCTGTGGACAGCCCGAACACCCCTCGTGGATATCCCACCCACCCCCATAGACACCCCATACCCCCTAGATAGCCCCTCCACCCCCGCCCCCCTGGACAGCCCACCCACCCCCTAGACACCTCGTACCCCCTAGACAGCCCCCACCCCTTGAAAGCCCCCACCCCTAGACACCCCCTGACCCCCCTGGACAGCCCTGCCACCCCCGTGGACAGCCCGCCCACCCCCCTAGACACCCCATACCCCTTGGACAGCCCCTCCACCCCCGTGGATAGCCCGCCCACCCCATGGACACCCACCCACCACCCCCCGAACACCCCCATCCCCCCGAAAACCCCCACCCATGGAAATCCCCCCCCCACTCCCCTAGACACCCCGATCCCACTAGACAGCCCCGCCACCCCCGTGGACAGCCCGAACACCCCTCGTGGATATCCCACCCACCCCCTGGACACCCCCGTACCCCCCTGACAGCCCTACCCACCCCCTGGACACCCCGCTCACCCCCTGGACACCCCGTACCCCCTAGACATCCCCACCCCCGGAAAGCCCCCCACCCCCTGGACACCGCTGACCCCCCCTGGACAGCTCTGCCACCCCCGTGAGCAGCCCGCCACCCCCTGGACACCCCATACCCCCTAGATAGCCTCCCACCCCCGTGGATAGCCCATCCACCTGGACACCCCGACCCCTAGACATCCCCCCACCCCCTGGACACCTCCAACCCCCCTGGACAGCCTCACCACCCCCTGGACAGACCGTACCCCCTGGACACCCCCCAACCCCTTGGGAAATGTATGTGATCACTCAAATAATCTACTAAAATATAAAATTTCTTTGATCTAAAATTTACTAAACTCCTGAATAATTCTCCTACACAGTGTACACTATCTTGTACACTCATGTATAGTTATTCAAAGATATTTTATTATAAATATAATATTTTTTTGTCTTTTATATTATGATTCTCATATAGAGTAGTGTGTTAGTTATGGTTTCATATAAAGTGAAAAATTCTCGTTTACTTAAATATATTTTCAATGAGACTCCAATCTTATTGAATTGATTTTGACGAAATGAATTATAATTTTTTTTTACAGAATGGATAGAAGTTGGATGTATGAAACTGATCGGATCTCAAGCGATTTCAAAACAATTTGGAGAGATTTTTAGTTTTTTCATTTCACAATGCTTCAGATAGTGGTCACATACACTGCCCCCTATTACAATTGTGTTGGAAGACCTTGTTGAGCCATGAAGAAGTCAGCTACCACATAACCAAATATGGTTTTCAAGAAAACTACTCTGCGTGGTATCACAATGTGGAGAAAATGAAATCTCAAATTTCTGATGATCCAAATGAGAAGACTGGATTAGAGAAATTGTTATATGACCAGTTTCCGTTTAGTCTTCATCATGAAAAAAGAAAGGATTCCAACCCAAGAAGATTTCAATATGAGAATACATGACGCATCTAATGACAATGATGATGTTTCCAGGGTGAAAAAATTGAATGATGTTGCCACAACTCCAGTATATCAACAATGCGGTAAAATGAAAAATCTGGAATTTTTAATCCGATTGTTTCATGTGAAAATAATGTATGGGATTTCTAATACTGCCATCGATTAAATTATTACCTTCTTGAAGGACTTAATTCCAGATGATTGCAGATATTACCTAAAACCACTATATGGCATAAAAGTTAGTTGAGAAACTTGGATTTTCAAGAAACAAAAATCATGCTTGCTCGAAAGATTGCAGTTTATTCTGGAAAAAAACCGCTGAACAAAATGATTGTATAAAATGTGGCACATCCCACTAGAAGACAAAAGCTGATGGAACACCATCCCGTGTGCCACAGAAAGTAATTTGACACTTTCTATTGATCCCAGACTCCATAATATTTTTATGTCTGATAAAATATAAATAAAAATGTGATGGCATGATACCTTAGAGAAAGAAGACTAATGATGAGTTAGTTCAACCTGCAGATGGATTTTTATGGCAGAGATTTGATGCTTGATATCCCGATTTTGCAGTTGACATGTGTAATGTGAGGTTGGGTATTTCATGTGATAGTTTTAAATCCATTTGGGCAGATGCTTACATCACACAACACATGGCCGATTTTTATACACATTTATAATCTTCCTCCATGGTTGTGTATGAAAGAACCTTTCACTTTCAGGAGTATACTCATATCTGTCCCTTCTGATCTCAGCAATGATATAGACATATACATTCAACCTTTAATAAAATAGTTGAAACTTATTTGGGATGTGGGTGTGTGCACATACAATTCATATTCAAAATATATATTTCAGATGAGTGCTACTCTTATGTGGACGATCAATGATTTTTCCTTCTTATGAAATGATGTCTGGATGGATCATGAAGGGAAAACTATCATGTACTATTTTTATGAAGAATACATGATCCAGAAGACTGAAATATCGTTGTATTTTTAGTTTTATGGGACATCGACGATTCTTTCCAATAGATCATCCATATAGAAAAAATCGTCGAAGATTTGACAATACCATGGAGACCGATGATTCAACTCAGTGTATGTCTAGAACTAATGTGCTTAATGAATTGAAAGATTTTGGTTTTTCATTTGGGAAGGGTCAAATGAAATCTGGAAAGAGAAATAATGTTTCCACTGAAACCTATTACAATTGGAAGAACAAAAGTATATTATTTGATTTACCTTATTGGTCATCCAATTTGTTATGTCATTGCTTAGTCGTAATGCACATTGAAAAAAATATATGTTAAATGTTGATTTCGATTCTTCTAAATGTTAAGGGAAAGACAAAAGATGATTTACAGTCTTGAAGTGACTTGGTGGATTGTGGCATCAGACCAGAATTTCATCCTGTGCATATCAGTGAAAATAAATGGAAAGTTCCATGTGCTTCTTATGTGATGACACCTACAGAAAAAAAATAAATTTCTAGAATTACTAGATACTATTAATGTTACTAATGTCTATTCAAGCAATATATCTAAACAGGTCAAGAGAAGAGAGTTGAAGCTAAAATCTTTGAAGTATCGTGATTATCACATCCTTCTATATGAGTTGATTCCAATAGCAATGCGTCATCTTTTTTCCAATAATGTAAGGGTGGATGTTATTCGATTGTTCCATTTGTTTATAGATCTTTGTGCTAAGAAGTTGTCCAAGTATTTCTTGCAAAAAATGTTGGCAGATGCCCCATTAATTTTGTGTGAGTTAGATAAAATATTTCCTCCATCATTTTTCACATGCATGCTATATCTGACTATCCATATTCCAACTAAAATACTTCTTGTAGGACCTATTTTTTTTCTTTGGATGCATCAAACTGAAAGAAATATGTACACATTAAAGTCTTATGTCTGTAATAGGAATCATACCGAAGGTTCTATCTTGAACGGTTACTTGGATCAAGAATGTATGGATTTATGCTCTATGTATTTTTCTGATCTTACTACAATAATGAACAGACCAATGAGAAATGAAGAAGAACAATATGAGAAAATTGAACCCAGTTTTCCATCACTTCCTCAAACATGAGGAATTCCTGGATCATATACATTGACGACATTAAGCCTTGAAGAGCGAGAGATGACACATCGCACAGTTTTGTTCAACTGTGAATTGTTCGATGACTACATATTGTAAGTAAATTGAATATGTATATCTTATATATATATATGTTAAAATATTCCTATTTTTATCTACAGGGAACATAAAGTGATGATAAATAGAAATCATCATTCTTTATCTTTTTGAAGGAGGGAGACTTTGCATAGCAAAGAGTTTTCTACTTGGTTAAAATTGAAGGTAATAATATTACTATTTAAAATAATTAAAACAATAATTAATTAAGTTTAATATTGATTTATATTTCAGGTATTGAGTTTTCCTGCTGACTCTGTCTCCGAGGAAATAAGAGCTTTGTCTTTTAGTCCTAATACCGTGGTTCGTGACTGTAAATCAATTATTATCAATGGGTACAAATTTATTATCACTGAACAAGAAAAGAACATGAGAACACAAAATGATGGTGTTATGGTTACTACCACAGTAGACTGTTATACTAGTGCATCAGATAGTAGACCGCGATTTGAAAATGTAGGTTATTATGGAGTCGTTGAAATAATAATAATATTGGATTATTATTCTCATGGATGAGTCACGATGATGAAATTACAGTGTTTTGATTCGATGATTATTCATGACACATTTATTGATGATTATGGATTTCAAGTTATTGATATGACTCACACTCTTTCTACTGATGAACCATATGTATTGGCATCAATGGAAAAACAAGTTTTTTATGTCAAAGACCATCTTCAACCTGAATTTGGTGTCATTATTGAAGTAATTCCAAGATATATTTTTGATTATGATGATGATGGAATTGATACCATACCTACTTCCATTGGAAACAATCCATTTATTACTTTTGATGACTCCAATAGATCAATTGTTAGAGTTGACTTTGAACCTAAAGTTGTGGTGGGAAATATATAAAATCATCTATTCATGTTTTCAATTCTTTTGGTTTACCTCGACTTGGGCTATTAAGGTTGGTACTATTCAAATTGATTTAATAATGATTACAAATATGTTATATCTGACTTGAATTTTATGTGAATTTTCAATGTTTATTGGTTGCGATTTTATTTGAATTGTATTTTCTAATTTGGAATTGAACTGTATTCCAACCTACAAAACCTACATTTCTAACTTGGTGAACATTTCAATGCTTCAAATGTGATTTGTATAAAATTTGTATAACTATAAGACCTCTCTTTAACATTTTACTAGGTAATGAACATGACAGTTTTTATTCTTCTACAAAACATGTATTGAAACCTGCATCATTTACCTAGGCTAAAGAAATTAAATTTTTTCCTTAATTTTGACAACTGCTTTACCCTTTATAAATCTGGAAGAATCAATGTTTCATGAATCCACCTATTCCCTCTAATTTATTTTGTTTTTTTGAGTTAAACGTTAGTTATCCTTTTCTATTTACTTCCATATTTGTTTTGAAATGAAGGAAATGAAACCAATTGAAGAGAGGTGATGAAAACATATTATGGACAATAATCGTCGCATGACTGAGCTGGGAATTCCACCACTAGTGCCTGCAGTGAGTATTTTATTTCAAATATATATATTTAAATAATATATAATGTCATGTGATTATTATTTTTTAAACATTTTTGTAGGATCCATCTATTAGGCGATAGTTATTTGATGAGCAGTCTAGTAGTGGTCCCAGTTCTCAGGGTGTTCGTACTAAGGGGGTGGTACGAGAGCTAGACGATCTGGTCGGCGTACCCGATTAGACCCTGTCCCTCCCACTAACATACCACCCATCCCACATTATATTCCCGGGGTGTCATTAGGGACACACGAGATATTTAAGCCTTCCATGTTTTCACCACCCTTTATATCTGAGCCTCCTCACCCATCTGTACCATATCCGATGATGATTCTCACTCCCCATCCAACATTTGGGCAACCATCCCTATCATCTTCTTTTACTTATGCTTCCTTCTCTATGGGCTTTTATATTCCATCTTCTTAGACTTCTGCTCTACTAGAGTCTGTCCCTAAGGAGGATACATTGGAACCCACTCCATCTGTACAGGGTGTTCCTTCAGTTTCTATGGATCTAGCGGCACCCATTGATCAGACTATCGCATGTATACTTATACAACCCTAAAATGTTTTACACCATTATTTATTTTCATTATAACATGTATTGATAAAATATTTGTTTTTATTTCATAATAGATACATCTAATGATAGGAGGTGAGGTTGGGGGAGTACACGCATGCATATAGTGTGGAACCGCCGCATGTAGTTGATGGTGTACTATAATAAAGATAGTCAAATGATTGAAAAATCAGGGCAGCAATGATGGAGTTTTTTGGAGATGCTTGCCAATACTCCGACATCATTCCTGTCTGCCCGATCTCATGGAGACATCTACCAAATGAAGTCAAGGATAAATATTGGGAAGAGATATGGGTAAAACAATCTGTTTGTATTTAATGCAATATTTTTTTATTTATATGAATTAATATTTTGGTGTCAGCTATGGTTTAATTTCCTCGATGGTGAGGGTGCACGACCAGCACATCTAATGGATTTAGGTGAGATTTGGAGAGATTATAAGCATGAGTTATAAATTGGATGGCATCCTAGAGTGGGTATAGAGTTAGAGGCGGTCCCTACCATGGATTATTGTCCATTAGAATAATATCAATAGATGATTACTCATTGGAAAACTAGCCAATTTAAGGTATTAATCACATTAGAGGTATTTAAATGAAATTTTTTATGTTTTTTGTTAATACTAATTATTGAATTTTATTTAGGATTCAATCGAAATAAATAAAAAAACATTGATGATAAAAATTACGCCCACACATTGGGACATACTACGATTCCAGATCATGAGAGGCAGTAGGTATGACAGTTTATAATTTTTCTTTACGAATTGCACTTTATATTACTTCCTCCATAATTTATTTGATTGATAAAGTTGTTATATAATTTTAGTTGTGAAATTAATTATTGGTATCCTATTTTTAATTATGGTTTCCTAATTTCAATGTCATTGTAGAGGAATAAATTGAATATAGAAGGACGTGTGCCTTGAGAAAAACTGTTTTTCTCGAGTAGAAGGAAGAAAGATGGAAGTGTGGTTAATGAACCGACTCAGCAGAAGATTGTAAGTTTTACTTTGTAGATTTAAAATTTTAATCTCTATTTTTTAACTTAATAATATATTCATATTTGTAAAAATATGCTTTAGAGGCCCTTAATGCCTAGGAACCTGACAATTTTGGGCCAAAATATCACTTACATCTGGTGTTGGGAGATGAGAACCCTGGTAGAGCACACTGCCGACCTAGGAAGACTATAATTATGAATAGGAATTGGACCTACTCAGGTATGAGTTGTAGTGCCACTGATTTCCAACAGGTTAAGGCACATGCAGAACAGGCTGAAAAAAGGGCCACAGAGATGGAAGAACAGTTTTCTAGGGAAAACACTGCATTTATGAAACTGATGGAAGTTTTATGTCCCGCACTTCCACCAGAGGCCAACATAGCTTGTGATGAATATATGTCGTCGATGAATTCTATATATAGTACACCAAGTGGTAGTTCTAGTGGTGTTTGAGACAATGGAGAGGAGGAGGCCGAGCCGAAGGAGGAGGAGGGTGAGGAGGAGGCCGAGGCGGAGGAGGAGGGTGAGGAGGAGGGCAGGGAAGAGGATGAGGGAGATGAGGAGGCCGATGCTGAGTATGAGGGAGAGGAGGAGGGAGTTTAGGAGGGCAAAGACGATGATGGGGATGACGATGAGGACGAGACTGAGGATGATGATGATGGTGATGTTAGTGATGGTGATGAGGGACAAATTGATCTGTTACATTTTTGTCTGATATTACTGACCTTCGATGTTTATTGATTTGTTGTGACTGAATATATGTGTGATTAGGAAGGTCACATTATCTTTATTTTTTTATCTATAAATAATAAAACTTGACTTGATGATTTTCTGTGATAGATTCACCCCTCCCCTAGATAGCCCCCACCCCTATGGACAGCCCGCCCACCCCCTGGACACCCCGTACCCCCCTAGACAGCCCTGCCACCCCTGTGGATAGCCTGCCCACCCCCTAGACACCCCATACCCCCCGGATAGCCCCACCCACCCCCCTGGACACCCTGTTCTTCCCTGGATAGCCCCCCACCCCCATGGAAAGCCCGCCCATCCCTGTGGACTGCCCGCCCACCCCCTTGGACACCCCGTACCCCCATGGACAGCCCCGCCACCCCCGTGGATAGCCCCCCTGGACACCCCGTACCCCCCGGACAACCCCCACCCCTATAGACAGCCCCCACCCCCATGGATAGCCCACCCACCCCCCTGGACACCCCATACTCCCTTGGACAGCCCCGCCACCCCTGTGGATAGACTTCCCACCCCCCTGGACACCTCGTACCCCCCCTAGACAGCCTGACCCACCCCCTGGACACCTTGTGACCCCCTAAATAGCCCCCCACCCCCATGGATAGACCGCCCACCCCCGTGGATAGCCTGCCCAACCCCATGGACACCCCGTACCCCCTGGACATCCCCACCACCCCTGTGGATAGCTCCCACGGATACCCCGTACACCCCGGATAGCCCCCCACCCCCGTGGAAAGCCCCCACCCCCATGGACAGCCCGCCCACCCCCCTGGACACCCCATACCCCCTGGACAGCCCCACCACCCCCGTGGACAGCCTGCCCACCCCCTGGAGACCCCGTACCCCCTAGACATCCCCGCTCACCCCCTAGACACCCCATGCCCCCTAGAAATCCCCCACCCCTGTGGACAGCCCTCCCACCCCCTTGGACACCCCGTACCCCCTGGACAGCCCCGCCACCCCCCTGGACAGCCCCCCCCCCACCCCTGTGGACTGCCCGCCCACCCCCCTAGACACCCCATACTCCCATAGACAGCCCCACCAACCCCGTGGACAGCTTGCCCACCCCCTAGACACCCCGTACCCCCCTAAATAGTCCCACCCACCCCCTTGGGCACCCCATTCCTCCTTAGATAGTCCCACACCCTCATGGACAGCCCGCCCACCCCCGTGGATAGCCTTCCCACCCCCTTAGACACCCCGTACCCCCCTGGGTAGACCCGCCACCCCCGTGGAATGCCCGAACACCCCCTGAACACCCTGTATCCCCTGGATATCCCCCACACCCGTGGAAAACCCCAACCCCCATGGACAACCTTCCCACACCTTTGGACACATCGTAACCCCTAGATATCCCCGCCACCCTCGTGGATAGCCCACCCACCCCCCTGGACACCCCGTACCCCCCTGGACATCCCCCCACCCCCGTGGACAGCCCGCCCACCCCCGTGGATAGCCCGCCCGCCCCCGTGGACACACTCTCCCCCCGTGGACAGTCTCCCCACCCCTGTGGACATCCTGCCCACCCCATGAACACCCCTACCCCCCATGAATAGCCCGCCCACCCCCCTAGACACCCCTACCCCTGGACATCCCTACCACCCCCGTTGACAACCCGCCCGCCCCCCTGAACACCCTGTACCACCTGGACAGCCCTGCTCACCCCTTGGACATCCCCTACCCCCTGGACAACCCCCACCTCTGTGGAAAACCCCACCCCCTGGACACCCCTACCCCCTGGATAGCCCTGCCACCCCCGTGGACAGCCCCCACCCTCGTGGATAGCCCCCCACCCCCTAGACAGCCCCCACCCCCATGGATTATAGAGTTTCTGACAACTAGAAGATCCCATTAATCATAGATACCCACTTGGTTGCCTCTTGGGATCCTTGATCATCAATAAAAAATAGTGGATGGTATTTTAGAAACTCTCATGCATAATAAATTATATGAGAAGAACATGATTATTCCACTTCCACAAGAGTTTGAGTAGAGACCAAGACACAAAAATGATTACTTGAGATATCCCCTTATGTAATTTTTGATTCATTTATAGTGGTAACATTATAAACAATCATAAAGAACAAAACATTTAGTAAAATAATACGGTTTTCTAAAACAAGGGGACACAAAATCACAAATCCCATAAAGATACATCATACATAATTCTTCATAAAACCATTTCAAAATCACATAATAGAGACTTATTTCTATTTAAAACTCCCCAATGGTTTATAAAAATCCCTTTTAAGGTTCCATTTCAAAAATCATATAGTATTTTTGTCCCACAATAAAAATGTAATCCTTTTCCTAATAACCAAATCCCCCTTCATACCATACACACCAAAATCATTCATTTTCTCCTAAAGAAACACATAATATTGAAATAAATACTATTCCAAAACCATTTTAAAAATAAAAATGATCTTAAAATACATAAAATTCACTCCATTAAAACCATTACACCCCCACCCCTCCTAGACACCACACCACCACCTGGACATTGCCACCCCCCTGGACACCCCCACCCCCATGTATATCCCCCACCGCCCTAGACAGCCCCACCCCCCTTGGATAGCCCCTACACTCCCCTGGACCGCCCTACCCCCTGGACACCCCACCCCCATGGACAACCCTCCTACCCCCTAGACATCCCCCAACCCCCTGGATGCCCCCGCCCCTTCTAGACACCACCCCACCACTTGGACACCCCCACCCCCTGGACACCCCCACCCCCATGGATAGCCACCCCCACCCCCTTGGACACCACCCCACCCCCCTTGTATAGCTCCCCCACCCCTAGAATACCCCCACCCCCTGGACACCCCCACCCCAATGGAAAACCCCCTACCCCCTAGACAGCCCCTACCCCCTAGACGCCCCACCCCTCCTAGACACTACCCCACCACCTGGCCACCCCCACCCCCTAGACACCCTCACCCCCATGGATAGCCACCCCACCCCTGGACACCCCCACCCCCCTTGGACAGCCCCCAACCCTGGACTGCCCCCACCCCCTGGACACCACCCAACCCCCTGGACACCCCCACCCCCCTGGACGCCCCCACCCCCACCCCCTGGACACCCCCACCCCGTGGAAATCCCCCCCCAAACCCCAACCCACTGGACACCACCCAACCCCCCTGGACACCCCCATAGATATCCACCCACCACCCTGGACAGACCCCACCCCTGGACACCCCAACCCCCTGGACGACCCCCACCCCTCCTAGACACCACCCCACCACCTAGACACCCCACCCCCCTTGGACAACCCCCCCCCCCCCCCCCAACCCCTTGGACCACCCCCACCCCCAGACACCACCCCACCCACTGAACACCACCCCACCCCCTGGACACCCCCACCCCCTGGACACCCCCACCCCCTTGACACCCCACCCCTGGAAATCCCCCCAACCCCCTAGACACCCCCACCCCATGGACACCACCCCACCCCCCGGACACCCCCCCACCACCCTGGACAGCCCCCCCTAGACACCCCCATCCCCCTGGAAACCCCACCCCCTAGACACCCCCACCCCCTAGACACCCCTACCCCCCCTTGGACAGCCACCCCAAACCCCTGAACAGCCCCCAACCCCCTGAATTCTGAATTGAATTCTTTATGTATTTAATTAACTTATGAATTACATGTTAATGGTGTATGGGTATACTTGTTTTATGTGTATACTTTCTATAATTACCTTATGAATTATGTGTTAATTCTATTAATGATGTATGTAACTCTGACTATCATGGGCTCTCTGAAATGTGAGTGTCCTCTGACCATTATGAGATGTCTGCAACAAAGAAATTGAAATGGGTTAGTTGGAAGAGTGGTTGTCATGTGAAGATTGAAATGGGGAAAACTATGTTGTGGTACATGTTATGGTTGAAAGATTATACTATTTTTTATGTTCTATTTCAGGTTTTTTTGTTCTATTTTATGTGTTGTTTACAGGTGTGTTTGTAGGTGTATGAAATAGAGGGGATGGGTGGCTGCTGTGCTGGCTGATGTGCTGGTTTCTTGAAATGCACTATACCAATGGTTTTAAACCATTGGTAAAGTGTATTGGAGAATATTTTTACCAATGGTTTGAATAAAATATTGGTAATAAACTATACCAACGGTTCAAAACCATTGATATAGTATATTTCCAGAATATTTTTACCAACGATTTTAAGGAACTGTTGGTAATACTATATACCAACGGTTTAGAAACTGTTGGTAAACTACATGTAATCTATATATCCCAACGGTTTATCAACCATTGGTATAAATATATACCAATAGTTTCTATAAAACTATTGGCATACTGAAGGTTACAGTGCCATATACCAACGGTTAGAGTAAAATCGTTGGTATAGGCCACTTGCAATGGGTTACTAGCCAACGGTTTGCAGAACCGTTGGTATATAGTATAACAACGGTTTTTCTACCTATACCAATGGTTTAAAACCGTTGGTATATACTGTATTTCCAGTAGTGTCTGAAATACACTAACAAAATAATAATCTAATCTCTTTGGACAGTGTATAAGATTCTTTTGGCTTCATTAAACTCCATGATCTGACATTTTGAAACAGTTCAAGTTCTGGTCATCTATAAATTTGGGAAAGATCTAATCGCACCTTTACATTATCTTTGATCTTACCTAGTGTATCCAAAACTGTATAAAATAAATTATCAAAACATTTCTTCTCAATATTCATGACACCCAACATGTGGCGGACCAAAAAATTAGACTAATATGAAAGATCTAAAAAATAATCTATTTTATCCAATTATGTTCTTTCCCAAAGCCATGAATTTTTTGTTGGTTTACTATTGGCTGAAATTTGATGGGAGGTAATAAAAATACAACTAATTTTAACTATGTACATGAGATCATTTTTGGAGGTTCATCCCTTTCAATTGTTCCTTTTCTGAAATGAGATTTTTTCCTCCGAAAAGGATGATCAGTTGGAAGAAATTTTCAATGGCAGTCAAAATAGCAAGGTTTTTTTCCATTGATGAGCTTAAAGGCTTTGTTTCCTTTCATACAGTAAGGACATGATTTCAGACCATGTGTACTCCAACCATATAACATGTCATATGCCGGGTAGTCACTAATCATCCACATCAATGCAACTTTTAATATGAAATTTTGTTTCGCAACAACATCATATATACAAACACCATTAATCCATAATGAGTTTAACTCATCAATCAATGGTTTAAAATAAACATCAATATTTTTTTTGGATGTCTTGGGATTAATAAGTTCAAAAATATATAGGGCTCCTTCATCAACATTCATGGAGGTAAATTGTACGGAGTTATAAAGATAGGACAACATGAATACTGACTACCATAAGAACCAAATGGATAGAAACCATCAGTAGAAAGACCCAATCATACATTCCGGGCTTCTAAAGCAAAATATGGATGCATTTAGTCAAAATGTTTCCATGAATCACCATTATATGGATTATTCAAGCTTTTATCAGTTGGAATATTGGTTTTGTGCCATGACATCATTGACACTATGTTCTAAGACATAAATAAACGCTGAAACCTGGGTGTAAGGGGGAAATATCTCAACTATTTTATAGGAATCGATATAGACTTCCCTGGTTGAGCTTCTTTATACCTCGATTTTACACATGTGGGAAAACTATTCAATGACTCATTTTCACTAGAATATAAGATGCAATCATTTGCACATGCATGAATCTTCTAATAACTAAGGCCTAGATTACGAACCAACCTCTTTCTCTTAAAGTAATTTGCTGGAAACACATTTCCTTTAGGTAAATGTGTTTTAACCAAAGAAAATATCTGATCAAAATAGTTGTTTTGCATTGCATTGTCTGATTTAATAGCCATAAATTTTGTAACCGCTTCTAATTTGCTTATCTTGTAACCATGATATAATGCATCCTCAGAAGACCTCAATAACTCCTAAAATTTGGGTGGTTCCAACTCAGGAGTTAAATCAATATCATCCTGAGTTTCAGTTTATTGAAGAGATGGACTTGGAACATCGTGTACTAAATTTTAAAACTGTGATGGATTTGGAATCAAGTTATTAGTATCTTATCTGGAACTGTGTTCACCGTGTTGATACCAAAAAACATAATCTGGTTGAAAACCAAACCACAAGAGATGTTACCCAACCTTTTCAAATGTGTCAAATGTTCTTAGAGCACATTTTTAACAAGGACACTTAATTAATCCTTTTGAAACAAATTTTTGTTTTGACGATGCAAATGATAAGAAAGCTTCAACACCCTCAATATATACAGGATTTAAACCAGAACCGTTTGGATTTCTATGCTGATTTATCCAAGCACAATCATCTAATAATGACTGTTGTTGACTTCTTTGTTCCATGTTTTTCTACAAAATATAAAATAATTACTGTTTTTGAATAATTTGAAATTAGAATAACACTATCCAAAAAAAGAAGATAAATAATTACAACAACTTCTTAATAATTACCATTAATTACGTGCGACACAATTTCCAGTGGATTGACGACTACTCTTTTGTCCGACAGCTCATTTACTTGCAAATTTCTCACATTGAAGTTAGAATAAAGAATCTGCTCGGAGGTACGCATATTCATTCTTGTGCATACGATAATGTATAAGCGTACCTCAGAGCAGATTCTTCACTGTGATTTTAGGGTGAGAAAGATACAAGTAAATGAGCCGTCAGACAAAAGAGCCCCCTTTTCGTTGATGAATCATCTTCTTGCAACTATCAGTGCCTGAAAAAATTATGAGAAATGTGGTCCTACGAATGCATATTCACACTTATGCATATGAGATTAGATATGTATATGTAAAATCACACTTTTCATAATGTTTTGAGTTAGTGAGAGTTGAAATGAGAAGAGTCATCGAGAAAAAGGAGTGCTGCCAATCCATTAGAATTTGTTCCAAGTTATTACAATTTATTACAATTTATTTTATTCCTAATTATTCCTAATTATTCCAAATTATTCCAAATTATTCCAAATTATTCCTAATTATTCCTAATTATTCCTAATTACTACTAATTATTACTAATTATTACTAATTATTACTAATTATTACTAATTATTACTAATTTTTACTAATTTTTACTAATTAATACTAATTACTACTAATTACTACTAATTACTACTAATTACTACTAATTACTACTAATTACTACTAATTATTACTAATTATTACTAGTTATTACTAATTATTGCTAATTATTACTAATTATTACTAATTATTACTAATTATTACTAATTAATACTAATTAATCCTAATTATTACTAATTAATCCTAATTATTCCTAATTATTCCCAATTAATCCAAATTATTTCTAATTACTTCTAATTATTCCTAATTATTCCTAACTATTCCTAATTATTTCTAATTATTCCTGATTAATTCTAATTAATCCTAATTAATCCTAATTAATCCTAACTAATCCTAATTAATCCTAATTATTGATAATTATTGATAATTATTCCTAATTAATCCTAATTAATCCTAATTAATCCTAATTATTGATAATTAATGCTAATTATTCCTAATTATTGATAATTATTCCTAATTAATCCTAATTATTAATAATTATTCCAAATTATTCCAAATTAATCCTAATTATTGATAATTAATGCTAATTATTTTAATTAATCCTAATTATTGACAATTAATGCTTATTATTCCTAATTATTGCTAATTAGTGCTAATTAATCCTATTTATTGACAATTAATGCTAATTAATGCTAATTAATGCTAACTAATGCTATTTATTGCTATTTATTCCTATTGAGTCCAAATTATTCCTAATTATTACTAATTATTACTAATTATTACTAATTATTACTATTTATTACTATTTATTACTAATTATTACTATTCATTACTATTCATTACTATTCATTACTATTTATTACTATTTATTACTATTTATTACTAATTATTACTAATTATTACTTATTATTACCAATTATTACTATTTATTACTATTTATTACTATTTATTACTATTTATTATTATTTATTACTATTTATTAGTAATTATTACTATTTATTACTAATTATTACTAATTATTACTAATTATTAATATTTATTACTGATTATTATTAATTATTAGCATTTATTACTAATTATTAGTATTTATTACTAATTATTAGTATTTATTACTAATTATTACTAATTAGTACTATTTATTACTATTTACTACTATTTACTAATATTTATTACTAATTATTACTAATTATTAATAATTATTACTGATTATTACTAATTATTACTATTCATTACTATTCATTACTATTTATTTCTATTTATTACTATTTATTACTAATTATTACTAATTATTACTAATTATTACTAATTATTACTTATTATTACTAATTATTAGTATTTATTACTAATATTTACTATTTATTAATATTATTACTATTTATTACTATTTATTAGTATTTATTAGTATTTATTAGTATTTATTAGTATTTATTACTAATTATTACTAATTATTTCTAATTATCAGTATTAATTACTATTTATTAGTATTTATTACAAATTATTACTAATTATTGTTATTTATTACTAATTATTAGTATTTATTACTAATTATTAGTATTTCTTACTAATTATTAGTATTTATTACTAATTATTAGTATTTATTACTAATAATTAATATTTATTAGTATTTATTACTAATTATTAGTATTTATTACTAATTATTAGTATTTATTACTATTTATTACTATTTATTACTAATTATTACTAAATATTACTAATTATTACTAAATATTACTAAATATTACTAATTATTAGCAATTATTACTAATTATTAGTAATTATTACTAATTATTAGTAATTATTACTAATTATTATTATTTGTTACTAATTATTACTAATTATTACTAATTATTACTAATTATTACTAATTATTTCTAATTATTACTAATTATTACTATTTATTACTATTTATTAGTATTTATTAGTATTTGTTACTAATTATTAGTATTTATTACCAATTATTAGTATTCATTACTAATTATTAATATTTTTTACTAATTATTAGTATTTATTACTAATTATTACTAATTATTACTAATTATTACTAATTATTAGTATTTATTAGTATTTATTACTATTTATTAGTATTTATTACTATTTATTAGTATTTATTACTAATTACTACTAATTATTACTAATTATTACTATTTATTACTAAATATTACTAAATATTACTAAATATTTCTAAATATTACTAATTATTACTAATTATTACTAATTATTACTAATTGTTAGTATTTATTACTAATTATTAGTATTTATTACTAATTATTACTAATTTTTACTATTTATTACTGTTTATTAGTATTTATTACTATTTATTAGTATTTATTACTAACTATTAGTATTTATTACTAATTATTAGTATTTATTACTAATTGTAAATATTTATTACCATTTTTTCATATTTTTTAATATTTTTTTAATTATTACTAATTTGTGTTAATTGCTATTAATTACTGCAAAATACAACTACTAATTACTAATTACCGCTAATTATTTATATACATTATTAATTTTCGTTAATAATTACTAATTATTACTAATTACTAAGAATTAGTACTAATAATTTAATTTTATTATTACAACTAAATACTGATGACAAAACAATTTAAATCTAACTTAATTACAACTAATCAATAATAATTAAAATTAATATAAAAAATGAAATAAATACTAAATTAAATAAAACATAAATACCTTTAAACTTGATCTCTTATAATTGTAGACAACTTCACAAATTTTTCGTAAGAAAAAAACTAACTCTGAAAGATTTTCACTCTAAAATTAGAGTTTAGAGAAGCAGAGGAAGAAGGAATTGAGGAGGAAAGAAAAAACAGATGAGGGTTATATATAGGTTAGATAAGTTGCGGCGATATTATTTGCGACGAGAATTCCGTCGCAAATAGTATTTTTTGCGATGAGTCCCGTCGCAAATACCTTCGGCCGCATTAATTACTGTCGACGGTTAAAAGGTTATTTGTGACGGGTCTCATCGTAAAAAGTAACCTGCCGGCACACGATTTGCGACGGGACAACATCCCGTCGCAAATAGGTTTTTACCGCCGTCGATTATTTGCGATGGGACCGGTCACAAATACCCTCTAAGTGTCAAACTATTTGCGACGGGGGATCCCCCGTCGCAACTAGTGTTTACCGCCTCCTGGTATTTGCGACGGGCGGTGCCTACCCATCGCAAATTCCCTTTCGTGTGGTTTGGCGCGCAAACCACACGTAAGTTTTTGTGATGGAGCTTCTAGCCCCATCACAAATAATTAGTTATTTGCGACGGGTTGATTTTTCCGTCGCAAATAACTGCTTCGATGAACTATTTGCGACGAGATTTATTCCCATCACAAATAGCCTGTTGCAAAAACCAGTTTTTCCCGTAGTGTACATGTGGCAAAGATCCAGTTGTTTTTGACCTTGGAGTAAGGGGAGCATACCATTCTGAAGTATTCCACTTGCTTTGCTGAGTTTGCACACTTGGCATTGGATCTTATTAACCATGATTACCCGAAAGCTCAGAGATTTGAGAGGGGGACGAGGGCTGATATTCAGTCATTTATAGTTCTCATGTGCCTTCTGACTTTTATGGAGGTGGTTGATAATGATACTATGGTGGAGGTTGGCATAGATATAAGAAAAGGTTTGGGTGGAGTTGTAGTTGGTGTTGTTGTTAGCCAGAGTGTATCTTCTGGCCAGAAAAGGAAGTACAAAGTTAGCAATTTTTCTTCAGGACCGGTTTTAGTGGATTCTTCAGGGTAACAACAGGTTGCCTGTTACCAATGTGGGAGGTGTGGTCATACATAAACTAACCATATAGATGCTCTTAAGACTTATCACCATTGTGGACTAGTGGGACATCTAAGGTGTTTTTGTGAAAGAATGTCCCAAGGAAGCAAGGCTGGTTACACTCTCACAAAGTGTTTACAGGTCCATACTGATGCTTCTAAGGTTGGTGGGTCTTATCCTTAATCCAAAGGGAATGTTCATGTGGTTAAGAAAGTTGAGGTAGAAGATGAGATTATATGTCTATATGTACCATAGTATGCGCCATAGGAATCCAAAGTAGGGACAACTACTGTTAGAGGTACAATGTTTATTTCATCTTCTATGTTGCAAGCTTTATTTGATATAGGTGCTACTCGTTCTTTTATTTCATCAAATTTGGTCGATGTGTTAGGATTATGTTATAAGATTATGTAATTATTGTTGTATCTTTCCATGCCTTTTGGAAATAGGTTTGAACATGGTTTTAATTGTCCTACATGTCATGTGATGATAGCTGACTTTGAAGTGGTGTGGGACTTCTTGGTGCTCGATATTGACATATTTGAACTGATACTTAGCATGGATTGGATGATCATTGTTAAGTCTTAGATAGATTCTTATCATTTTTTGGATTCAATTTTTATCTTTCAATGGGGTCACTCATGTTTTCCTGGGTAAGTGGGACTCTAGATTGGGAAGGGTGGGGCACATTGTTCCTTATGATAGGGTAATATCATGCTAATTTTCAAAGATGTTTCTTTATGTCATTGACACTTGTTTAGGTGGTAATATTCCTACAGTGGAGTGTGGTACCCTAAGGTCTTTCCAGATTATTTTTCTAGTTTACCACCATAGATAGAGGTTGAATTTACTATTGATTTTCTCCCTAGTATGATTCCCATTTATATTTCATCTTATCATATGAAACCTACTGATTTGGTGGAAATTAATGTCTAGCTTACGAACCAATAGGATAAGGGATTTATTCATCATAGAGTGTCACCATGGGATTCACCTTTACTCTTTTCTAAGAAGGAATATGGGAGACTTAGACTTTTTATTATTGAAAATTTATCTAGGTGACTATTAAGGACAAATATCCCTTACATAGGATTGATAATCTCTTTGATCGAATCAAAGAGGTTCATTAGTTTTCAAAGATTGAATTTTGGTCAGGGTACAACCAATTGAGATTCTGAGAAGAGGATATACCTAAGATATCATTTAGAATATGGTATGGTAATTTTGAGTTTATATTTATTCCATTCGGTCTCACTAAATCTCCTATGATATTTATGGTGTTGATGAACCAGATCTTTCATCAACTCTTGGACAATTTTGTTCTTGTGTTTGTGGATGGTATTTTTTTATACTCCAAGTCAGAGGAGGAGCACATGGACCATTTGTATATTATTCCCATAACCTTAAGGGAACATCATCTATATGGTAATCTTTCCAAATGTGAGTTTTAGATTAGGGAAGTGAACTTTACGGGGCATGTGATATCTAAGATATGTATCTTAATGAATCCTAAAAAGATATAGACAGTTATTTCCTAGGATCATCCCATAAATGTGTTTGAGATCCAAAGATTCTTGGGGTTGGATGGTTATTTCATATGGTTTGTTTAGGACTTCTCTAATTTTGAATTTCCAATGAAAACTTTAACCTATAAGGGTGTAAAGTTTGAGTGGAATGATAAATGTCATAGATATTTTGAGGAATTAAAGGTGATGCTAACTTCAATGCCAGTCTTATTCTTCCAGAACCAAGTTCAGGTTATAATGTCTTTTTGTGATGCTTCTGATATGGGTTTGGGGAATCTCTTAATGTAGGGGAGATAGGTGGTGTCCTATGGATCTCACTAGTTACGACCTCATGAGAAGAACTGCCCTACCCATGATCTTTTGTTAGTGGTGTTGATTCATGCACTCAAAATGCAATGACACTATCTCTTCAGGGAGTGATTTATGACATATTTTCATCATAAGATCCTGAAGTATATTTTTACTCAGAGGGAACTGAATATCTGATAGAGATACTAGGTTGAGTATATTTAGACTTTTGATTTTGATATTGATTATACTCTTGGGAAAGGGAATGTGTTCATCGATGCATTGAGTAGGAAATTACCAACACAAGCCTTGAAGGAATCAATACAAGAGTGGTCGTTGATGAGTTTTTTTACTAAGATGATCTTGGAAGTGGAAGAGGTTGGTGGATAGGTGTTCTTAGCTTCAATGAAAGAAAAATTTTCTTTTTATGAGCGAGTTCAGATCAAGCATGTAATAGACACTGAGTTCTAATTATTTAGTAAAATCTTAAATGCTATGGAGAACTCTGGTGGGTGGTATCAGTCTCCCAATGGCACTTTATGTTTCCAAAATAGGTTGGTTGTTCCTATTTCTCTGAGGTGGGGGTTGATAGAAAATGGAAATCATTATTATTATTCCATTCACTTTATGACTGCTAATATGTATCATGAATTTAGACTATGGTATTGGTGGATGGGGATGAAATGTTCAATTGCATATTTTGTATTACGGTGTCTTACATGTCAAATAATTAATACTGAACACCAGATACCTACTGGTTTGTTGTATCCTCTACCCATTCTGGTATGAAAGTGTGATCATATTTCCATGGACTTTATCATTGGTTTACCACATACTCCTTGCAGGAAGTATTCCATCTAGGTGATCATTGATCGACTCAAAAAATTGATTCATTTTCTCCCTATTAAGGAGATGATGAAAGTAGAGCTGTTTGGTGACTTGTATGCTTGATAGGTTATGAAACTTCATGAGGTTCCCTCTATGATTGTTTTTGACTATTAACTGAGGTTCACATCCAAGTTATTGAAAGGTTTTCAAGAGGCGATGTGTTCCCAGTTTAAATTGAGCACAACACATCATCCTCAAATGGATGGACAGAAAAAGAAAGCTATCAAGGTACTTAAGGATATGCTCAGGGCTTGTGTTCTTAATTTTGATGGTTCTTAGAAAAATCATATTCCTATAGTTGAATTTTCCTATAAAAATAGTTATTATGCCTTGATAAACATGGAGAGCTTTAAATCATCATTTTACATGCCCTATAGATCTCCCTTGTGTTGGGAAGAGTTGGGAGAGTGGTCCTTGGTTAGGCTGAGTCTCATTTAGGAGATGATGAAAAAGGTGCAGTTGATCCAGAAGAGGTTTATCATGGAACAAAGTCATAAAAAATCCTATGAGTACCATCATCACTGGACTCTAGAGTTTTAGTTCGGTGTTTAAGTTTTTCTCAAAGTTTCACCTCGCTTGGGACATCATTGGTTGGGAAAACAAGGTAAGTTCACACAAAAGTTTTTTCCCCCATTAAGATCATGGAGTGACTTGAAAAGGTGGCGTATCGATTGAACTTACCATATTTTTTGACATCAATTCATGATGTGTTTCATGTTTCCTAGATGATGAGGTATCAACAAAATCCTTCCCATGTGATTGTATGGGAGGATGTTGATCTTGAGCCTGACATCACTGTGGTTGAGCAACCAGTTCAAATTATGGATCATTGAGAGAAGGTACTACATAGTAAAATGATTACTTTGGTCTGTGTACTATGATAGTGTGGATGGGATAGCCACAAGATGTGGAAATGATAATTTTTGATGAAGTAGTAGTGGCCTTCACTTTTTGCAAGTCCATGATCTTAAGGACTTTATGGTGATAGAAATATTGTATGGTGGTGAGAATTATAACATCCCATTACCTTTATTCTAGTACTTCTTGTCTCTTATCTCATTTCCCTTTTTTATTTAGGGTATTTCAAGATTTTTGGGGACGAAGAGCATTTTATAAGGAAAATGAACTAAATTTTAGGGATGTATATTTGTTTGGATGAGTGAATTCAGGATATAAATGCATTAAAGTCTATAGGGGAGTGCATTTTTCATCCAGGTTGAATTGAATTTATATAGGGGTTGCTTCTATGCACTGGTCGTAGAATGAATTTATGTCGTAAACCCATGGATTGCGACATAAATTTCTTGTTGGCCATAATCCATGAGAATGGAATATGGAATAGAATTATTTACAATATAAAATATGATCTTATGCCGTAAATTCATTGATCAGTGTGTTTTTAACCTAAAGAAACACCTTTTTTGGTGTATCTGAAACACGATGCATTTACGCCGTAAACTGATGATTTAAAATATAAATGAATTGATTCTAGTAGTTTTATTTATGCTTCATGCATTACACTTTTTGTATTCGACACGCTGTCTCCCTATTGAACCCTAAACTCTCCTAAGGCTATTTTGTGTGATCCCTCTTCTTTTGGATCACCCCATCCAACATTCAATCCTCATGGAGATTGTGTTACTTCTCCCTAGTAAGCGGTATTTCTACTTCTTCATTATCATTGGTTGTAGCAGTAGCGTTGGATGCATTTTTGGATATGGTTGTGATTAGTTTTTGTTTTCTATTAATCCTTTGTAGTTTTTCCTTATTACTTGTCTTTTAGAGGCCGATTTTCTTATTTCCTTTTTACATTGTCAAAGGTGACCAGGTTTCCTTTTTTCTTAAGGTAGGTGTTTCAATACAAAGGGTTAATTATATTAATTTCTTATTTTTCTTATAAATCCTTTAGGTTGTTCATTAAATTGGATTAAATTGTGGTTGCAATGGTTTTTTTGAAAAACATGCATGTTTCTAAATATGTTTTTGCTTTAAAAATAGTTTGTGCACACCAAGTGTTGGATTAAATACTTGAATGGTGATTTTGATTTAAAAATAGGATTTTAAGCATTAAAGAGGGTTTTAATTTCTTTTAAAAAGTTTTATAAATCGTGAGCATGGTTTTAAAATGAATTTTTGGAAAACTTAGCACATTAGGAAGCCTTGGGTGTATCAGGAATATACATGCCGCTCATAGCGTGTGTAATGCCACTTGAGGTTTTATTTCACTTTAGTGTGTGTAATGCCACTAGAGGTTATACCGATTTAATCCACTATAGGCCTATATTTGGGATTTATTTTTATTTATGGTATGTATACCCATAGACTAGATCCCTAATAGTATTATTTTTCATTTATGATTGGTTTATCACCTGATGGTTTGTGCCATGATTATTTTCTCACATTCCTTCACATGAGGTTCTATCTCATGGTTTCACATGATGGATTGATTCATGGATATTTGTTTATATGCATATCTTATGGTGTGCCCTTAGCTTGTATCAATTATTCTTTCATGCTTTGTCTCTTGTAATTTTAATATTCCTTTCTTTGTGAATATGAAAGGCTTTTATAAAAAACCAAAGGATGATTTATAAATGGTTTTGATTGTTTGAAAATGATTTATAAAGTAGTATTTTTTTTAAATATAGAACTATAGAATTATTGATGTTAGACTTTGTATAGACTCTGTGGTAGAATTCTACTAGGCATAGTGCTCATACCCTACTTTTAAATTTGGGTGGTTGTATATGTTGTAGAATTGTTGATATTAAACTTTGTTTAGCTGGTTTGGATTGCATTGTATGTCTCATGGATATATGTTTCACTTCTATAAATTTCTCTGGTTGTTACCTTGAATTTGGGATAATGAGGCTTGTTCAGTTATTATTTTGTGAAACTAACCTTGTAGTGGACCTTCTTAGGTGACTTCTCTAGTTGGAACAAGTTGGTTTGTGACACTGTTCATGCATATCTGATGGTTGTGGGGGAGGCCTCAATAGAAACATTCTAAAGTGAGTAACTTCGGTAAAGGGGTGTGGTGTTTTAAGGATAAATCAACCATAAGAAATGGTCCACTCAGGTGGGAAACCTTGGTTGATGGGTTTCCCAAGCGGGCACCCTTGGTTGATGGGTCATTTATATGGACACCACAGGCTATAGGTCCCTCAAGTAATGAGACTAGGGTAGTACCTAGTTAATGAGGGTCGAGCGGTTGGTCACCCAGGTAATGAGGCATGGGTTGTAGGTTTCCTAGGTAATGAGTCCTAACAGTAGGTTTCCCAGGTAATGAGGCCCATGCGGTAATTCGACCAGGTAATGAGTTTTGATAACCCCTAATAATACTTAAGTTAGTTTTCCAAGGTACTATAGTTATATAGTCTATCCAGGGGAAGTGTTATATGTAAGAACCTGTATCTTCATTTCAATTATGGATCTTGATTTCAGATTGTTTTTGAGGAAAAAGGAAGAAAATAGGATTTTATGAGTACATGCTGTGTACTTCCATGTACACGTTGTGTACCCAGTAACCACGTACTGACCATGTAATGGCCGAGTACTTGGCCGTCTGGTGATCTGTAAGACCCGCTTAAGTCGGGGTCCAATTAAGGCTACTAAACGGTGTGCAGTTTTAAAGAACATACCGTGTAGTTTTTTTATTTGATATATCAGAAGGGGTCATGTCTCATATCCAGAAATGTCTTCTTCTCTCCGTGTTTCATACAGGAGTGCTCCAGAATGACATATGAAGTCCGAACCCCCGATTCTCCATAATAGCTCCGATTGATACACCATCAAGTGTGTTGTAATCCCACTGGTGAGTTCTCAAACCATCTTGATCCCTTCTTACTAATTTATCCCCTCTTGTGAGTTATTCAAGGTTGGGTGATTTTTTTAACTTTTTATAGATCTATTCCGATCTAGGATGATTCAAGGGCTGATGTTCAAGTATATCAATCGTACGACATCGAGGTAGGTGGTTTGTGCCTTTCATTATTTGAATTTGGATTATATATGATAAAAGTTTCATATGCCCACGTTTTGGGTATTGCTAGATTTAGAATTTAACCTTGTTAATACCTTATATGGTTTGATTGATTGATAAAGGGTTGTTGCTTATGTGTAAGGTTAGATAACTTGTCTAAGGGACACCCCATGGGTGTGTTTCCCTTGTTTGATTATTTATGGTTGTTTGGTATAGGTTGGATTTGTGGCATACCTTGTTTTCCATGCATTTTCTGATTAGGATGGAGTTTGATTATGTGAAATTCCTATGATATGAATTGAAAATGTTTAGCCATGTAGTAGTTATAGATTACATGAGCTGCTTTGATATGATATGCACACTATTTTTCCAATGGACCATGAGAGCCTTTGAGTAGGAATACTGAGGGGACTTCCAGATTATTCACATAGGACTATGAGAGAATTAGTGTAGATGATTGACCAAAGGGGTTATACCGTGAGAGCTTTCCTAGAGGGTCATTATTTAATGAATTGATGCTATGCTAGAACAAAGGGGTTAGACCATGTGAAATTTCCCAAAGGGTTGTTATTTAATGAATTGATGCTATGTTGGACCACAAGGGTTAGACTATGAGAACTTTCCTAGAGGGTCATTTGTGAATAATTGAATGATTGTGAAGCGTCTGCTAATCCAAAGCATAAGCTTGGATTCAGTCTTACTTGATTATTTAGATGGTCTTCCGAGACATTTTTTTTGTTACTTTACACAGGGGATATATATCTTAGGCTAGATCCCAAGGTTACATGATTCAATGGATGAATAATAATTGTTAAATGAATGTAATTGAAAACTGTAAGATTGTTTACTTTTGAGTACTTCTTAGTTTATTTCTATATTTTTTGCATATTACCTGCTATATATATTCACTGACAGACATGCACAAATCTTTTGGTGGTTGCCTACTGGGATTCATCTCACACCCTATTTGGGTCATGCTTTTGGACCCAAGCAGATTATATGATTACAGGTATAGATAAGGGTAAGAGCCCTTCTTCATCAGGTACTTGATTATTGTTGGAGCTAGAGAGCATGGGACCAAGATGAGTCTTGTGACGCTATTGGAGTTTACTTGTTTTTCTTTAATATTAGATTGTATTGTATTTCTATCTTTGTGGACTATTTCAACTATTTTCTTAGACACATGTGACATGCATCATTATATACATGATATGTCTTCTGTTGATTTTACTTTCAGTCTTCCTCTATTTATTTTTGTTTGGTATTATTGCTTCCACTATTATTTACTATTTGTTTTACACTGTGTATACTTTTCTAATGAGGTCATAGTTTCCCCAATATCACACCTTAGACCTCACTGCTAGTTGAAAGCCTCTGGAATTTAGGGAAACATGCTTGAGGTCATGTAACCAACCAGGTTCGGGGCACCTTTGGGCGGCACCCAGATCTAGAATGTTACAAAGTGGTATCAGAGAAAGTTCTTTTCTAGTTTGTATTACTATTTTGAGACATTAGAAAGAGGCAGAAAGGAAATGGAGTTTGGTAATTATCTCTGTCTGGGAGTAGCTACCTCATGTATAGGGAAAAGACAAATTACCTTGAATTGAATTTTAATTTTTGGATTTTGAGCTATTACAGTTGATTTTATTTCACCATTGGGTGATGCACTTGTTTTTTATTGTTATCATTGATATTATTGAGGTTATATTTAGTTGCAACCTGATGAGATGAGGGTATTCCATCTCATGCATCATATAGGCACTTGTTAGAAATCACATGTCATGCATTTTTACCATGCTTTTTAGAGAGCATTACTGATTGCATGTTGTGGTGATAGATGTTGTGCTAGATATGCATGATATTGTGATAGATGTCATGATAGAAATACCTACTATTTTGATAGGGTATTGGTATATATAAATTTTCATTTGTATGGACGCCAAGATTTGGTCCCGGAGGTGTTATGGGCCCTCTTGGATCAGAATTTGGTGGATCATGTTTGAAATTTAATTGAATTATGTTAAGATATGATATGAATAAGGATGCCAAACTTTGACTCACGAGGAGTATGGGCTCTCACGGATCAAAACATGGAATTCCTTGGAAAATTTTTAAGATTTTTGGGGTTCCAGAGAAGTTTCAGATGTGTACTATCTAGAAAACCCATAAAACACAGTGTGTGATGTTATGAAAACACGCCATGTGTTCTTCTATTATAGAAGAAATAAATTTTCTTAAGTGAAAACTATGTATCATATATACATTCCATGTAGTTTTGGACCATGTGACTGACCGCATGAGTAGAGACACGAGGTTGGTAAACTTTTGGTAGAACACACCATGTACTGGGAGTACACATCATGCTGTAATCGAATGTGTATCTAGCCGTGTGACTAACAACAGGGGTGGATGGAACTTTTATTGTGCACACCGTGTATTAAGTGTGCATGCCATGTAGTGTTACACTAGTAGAACCCGTGTAGTTATATCCATTTAGAAGTACCTGGGTAGGAGGGAATATTCATGTACACGTCATGTCTCAGGAGGAACACGCCATGTGTATGGGGTGTTACATGACCAAGTTGGTAGAGGTACACGCCCATGTTAAGGATTAAAGGAACACACTATGTAGTGGTTCTACACGTCGTGTAACCCTCTATTGTAAAACTTGAATGATTTCCTTCTCTTGTTCCACTATCACACTTCTAAGTTGAAATATTTGGTAACTTAAACTGAGGTGTGCAATTAACCTTGAAAAATCATGCCACCAAGATGTCCTCCAGTTGTACACCGGGTACAGGGTGATGATCAGACATCAGAAATGGTAGATGAGGGACTACCAGTAGATCCTACCGTCATTCCAGTCTTGGTACCAGCTATTATACTAGACATAGGTGCTGATGCACAATTCCGTGAAGGCTTATGAGGATGATGAAGACCTTTTAGGGATCACCAAATCCATCCCTGACTATAGAAGAGTTGAAATGGGTGTTCTATCAGCAGTATCCTCCCACTTTTTCTAGGTATGGAGGACTATAGGCTATTGAGTCATGGTTGGAGGCCATGCTTTCAATATTCAAGCATCTAGAGATGCCTCCTAAGAGGAGGGTGAAGCTCACGACTTACATGCTACATGATTTCGACAAGAGATGGTGGGATGTTATCTCATAGGTGGGATGTCATCGGGATATGACTTGAGAAGAGTTTTAGAGGACCTTCTATGATTACTTCTACCCTGATACATTGAGGGCCGACTGAGCCTGTGAGTTCATGCATTTGGAGCAATGTGCTCTTTTAGTGATGGATTATTCTTCTTGATTTACAGAGCTTCAGTGCTTCACACCTATTTTGGGAGGTGACGAGTTATCACTGGATAGAAAGTTTGAGGATGGTATCAAGCATGACATCTGATCATAGGTTAATGTTTTTAGGTTGAATTCAGTGACTTCTATAGTAAACCAGGAGTTGATTACCAAGCGCAATATGAGGGAGTTTGGAGCTGCGATCTAGGGTGGTTCAGCATCCAGGGCTGGTACTCCTTCAATTGATATTAGGAAGCACCGCAGGTAGCCTTTGCGTAGTGATTCCAGTAGTATGGATGTATCTTCAGGTAGCCAGGTGAGGTGCTACCAGTGTAGGAAGAGTGGGCACATGAGATCACAGTGCCCGAGAGACCCAGTTGAGTGATGATCTTGAGGAAAGATGAGTCATATTCAGTATTTTTGTAGGATGTTCTCACCAACAGCTAGTAAGAGGGGATCTGTTATGACTCCACATTCAGGAGAAGGACCACCAATTTCTCATCAGTCAAGGATTTGGGGTTCGTCGGTCCATTCAGGTCGAGGAGGTGGTCATGGACGTAGTATCCAAACAACAGGTTTTCAGTGACAATAGGGTGGATCAACTTAGGGTAGCTAGATAGGGTCATAGGGCCACAATACAGGTTATACTTTTATGATATAGAAGACCCAGTAGGAGTAGGATCCCAGAACCTATATAGTTAGAGGTATGATTTTAGCTACCTCAGTTTTAGCTTATACTCTTTTTGATACAGGGTATTCCCATAGTTTTATATCTATTGTCGTTGTGAAGAGAATTGGGATCTGTATCTTTACTTCTGATGATGTTATGATGCTAGAAACTCCGTTGGAAATTAGGAAGGCTAGTGTACATTAGTGCAATGAGTGACCTCTTGAGGTTGGTGGGTGTCACTTCTTATGGGACCTCTATGTCTTAGAGATTATAGGATTTGATTTTATTCTTAGAATGGACTGGTTGGTCTCCTTTTAGGCCTTTTTTGACTACTATCGCCACAGGGTGAGTTTCACATCACCAGAGTGAAGATATTTTATACACAAGGGTGAATGGGATGTCCAGGTGAGCAGAGATAGACCCAAGCATCTTGGGTTGTGAGGAATCACATTCCAGATTGTTAGTTTATATTTGGATGACCAGGGGACTTCACAAATGGATTTTCCTCCAGTGGTGGATTGTTTTAGATATGTCTTTCCAGATGACTTTCCAGGTTTACCTATGGAGAAATAGGTGGATTTATCTATTTATATTTCACCAAGAGCAACACTGGTGTCCATTCCTCCTTATAGGATGGATACACCAGAGTTTCAGGAGATCAAGAAGCAGTTAGAGGAGTTGTTGGAAAAGGGTTTCATCTAACCTAGTATTTCTCCTTGGGTTTCTCCTATCCTTTTTGTGAAGAATGCAGATGGTACCCTCAGGCTTTGTGTAGACTATTGGAAGCTGAACTAGTTGACAGTCAATAATCGATATCCCTTACCAAGGATTAATGATCTCTTTGATCTACTTCGAGGAGCTCAGGTGTTCTTGAAGATTGACTTGAGATCTGGTCATCATCAATTGTGAGTTAGACCATTAGATATACCTCTTACAAATTTTCAGAGTAGGTATGGTCTATATGAGTATTTGGTTATGTTGTTCGGTCTCATGAACGCGCCGATAGTTTTCATGGAACTGATAAACTGAGTGTTCCATCCTTACTTGGATTCTTTTTTTGGTAGTCTTCATGGAAAATATCTTGGTATACTATCACACTTGACAGGACCATGCCATCCATCTTGATATCATATTGAGTACACTGAGAGAGCATCAGTTATATGCTAATCTCTCAAAGTGCCACTTTTTGATAGACCAAATTCACTTATTGGGTCATGTCATCTCAGAGACATGAGTATTAGTATACCTAGAAAAGGTGAGAGTGGTAGTTTCCTAGGAGAATCCAAAGAAAATATTTGAGGTAAAGAGTTTTTTGGGGTTGTCTGGTTACTAAAAACACTTTATTCAGGACTTTTCACACTTAGTAGCACCATTAAAGAGCTTGACTAAGAAGGGTGTGAAGTACTTGTGGATAGATTCCTACGATTTCGACTTTCTGGAGCTGAAAGAGAGATTGAATTTATCACCAATACTAATTTTTCCAGAGCCGAGCAAGTGTTACACCATTTACTATGACCCATCAGGTATCGAGCTCAGAGCAATGCTTATATAGGGGGAAGGAGTTGTTGCGTACAGGTCTCGGTAGTTCACTACTATAAAATTGGTCTATAGCCACAAATTTATAACCACACTTAATAAAATATGTGTCTATATCCATCCTAAAATCCATGAGTGGAAAGAAAATCATGGCCCTACCCTCATCCCCTCATGATTACTCCTCCCCCTCCATCGCGATTCCTCTGTCCCTTGAAATTCCCCCCCTTACACCCTTGCGATTCCCCTTCCCCCTCCTCCTGCTCCTCCTCCCCTCCAGCGCTGCTCTAGCGCACCCAAACCACATCCCCTTCATCATGGATCTGGTACACCCAGCCAACCTCCCCACCGTCACGGCTCCAGTTCACCCAGCCCATCCAATTCTGATTACCACGCGAAACCCTCCCCCAATCCAATACCACGAAAACCCTAAAACAACAAACTGAAATCAATCATTGGCTTGCATGTTCACCATTATTCACCACAATTTCGAACCAATGACTTTGATGCCACATCATTCATTACTTCCTAGGTTTGGTTTCTTCAACTCACCATTCATACTCACCTATTCGGACCCACCACTTTGATTCTATTCCATCCCAAGTTTCGTCTTGTTAACTTCCCCTTCATTTTGTTACAATCACCCCTTCTCCATGATTCATTCTTTGTTCTCTACTCGCACCCTATTTTACACTTTTCTTCCCTAAAAATTAATCATTTTTTTCTTACTATTGTATTATTAGAAAGGGCGAGGATCTCTAATTTAGCCAAAATTTGGATATTGTTTCATCATAATATATTCAAGGTATCCTTTCTTTCCTTCTTTATTATTTTTATTCCAGTCATATTTTGCTCAAAGTTTTTATCTTTAAATTATTCTATATCATTTTACTTTTATAGAAAATTAATATTTTTCTCTTTGTTATTAAAGATGTATTGTTTGGATGATTATTAATTTTTTCCTATTTTATTTTGGTTTCAAGATTTGTGGTGATTTTACTAGTTTTAATTAGTTTGGTTTGATCCACCATATCAAGTGTAATAATTAAATGGTGGGGATACATAATGTGAACCTTTCCCATTTGATTATTCTGATTATATTACTAGATATTGTATATAGATTTGGAAATATATTTGATCTACTGGTAGAAATAATTCTAAAATGGTTACAAATTTTCTTTTTTATGTATTAGATCAATTTTTGTATCATAGGTATATATGGACATGTTTTATCTTTTTATCTATATTGGATTTCTTGGAGTAGAAAGTTGTATAACATGAAGATTTGACACACCCAACCTATATTTTCTAATTATTTTAATTTTTCTATTTTAATTATAATATTTAAATTCCATTATTTCTTGGTTTTTTATGTTTTCATGTTCTTTAATTATAGGCTAGCCTAATGTCACACAATGGATAAAGGTATTCATGGAGTGGATGTATGGTTTTAGTTTTTAGGGTAGATTGGGGATCATATCATGGTCCATGGTCATCATGACATCATGATGTGTATGAATTTTAAATCCTTATATATTTCATTATTTATTTTTCCTCAGGGATTGACTGATCACATCATGACATAAGGGGCCACGATGTTCTAGATATCAAGAATTCATATTTTTGGATAATTCCCATACGTGAGAGAAAAAAAATTGCACTCACTCTTGGTAACCATCATTAATAAGGGTTAGGTGAGGTGAAAAAGCCCAAAACTTTTTTAAATTTTGGTTAGGTTTAATGCCACACTATGATTAGGGGTGTCACATTGTGAGGATGACTTTTACATATTTAACCATCTTATATTCCTTTCTAAAAAAGGTTGAAGAGGGATACCACACTATGGAAAGGATAACTATTCTATGTTTATGACCTTTAAATTTATTTTTTTTTACTTTTACATATTTCTATAGTAAAATTTCAAAGGGGAAGCTGCACACACAGTGGCGGTGAACGTTGCACCATGATGGGGGTATCACATGGGAGGATATGTCTGGTAGTTTGTGTTATCCTATGATATCGGTGCCATGGGTATGGGAAAACTAGGGGGAAAATCTAGGAAGTAATTTCCCATAGTGAGTGTCTAGGGTTCATGGTATATCTATGGGAGTTATACAGTGATGTGTCGAGGAGCATCACACTATGATGGGTGTCCAGTAGGGGCACCATGATACGACCTATAGGAACACACCATGAGGTGTTATGATCATATTTTTATATGATTTTTTATTTTTATACCCATGATAAATTAAATACATATGAGTAATAATATTTTCCATATTTTAATTTCTTGATTCGTAGAGTCTTGAGATTGAATCTTGTTCCTTATTCTGTGGATTCTTTGCCTTACCCTCAATTCTAAGTGTAATTATTCATGGTTAAATCTTTGTTTATCATATTTTACTCTTCACCTATTAATGTATTCTACTTCCTCACACTAGGGGTCTATTTTGGTTGAACCTAATATTTAATTATTTACTCAACATTGTCATATGATTGAGTTTTCTAAGTCATTTTCCTTTAAAAATATTCTTGTTAGAAAAACTAGGTGAATTTTTAAATTTTTTAATATTTTATAGTTCCATGAACTAAAAAATGTTGGGCTATCATGGAATTATATCCTCATACTATGGTAACTAAAATTTATGCATAATATGAATTTTCTAAAGTTAATAAGGGTATTTTCTCAAGAAAATTTTAAATAAAATGGTTTTTTAATCCTCCTTTTTTTACTTAGGGTTTTTATAGGTTTGAAGGACTATATGGTTTGAATTTAATTATTAATTATTTTTTATGAGTTTCCATGTTATGTTCTTATTATATTTAAAATATAATTATATTCATAATATTCTTATTATTTTTAGATGATATTTTATTATGAAATACAAAAATATGTTGGATATTTTGAACAAAGGTTTAGGTTATTCTCTTCTTCAAATTAAATTTCAAAATGAAACTTGGTTTCATAATGGTTTTCAATGAATGGATTATTTTATATGATTATCATCGTAAATCTTGAGGTCGGGTCGATGCCTTGCAATAAATATTTTTCATGAAATAAGTTATACCCTCAGTTTATGCCCCAATATGTGAGGTTTTATTTAAGCATCTTTATTTTTATAATTTAATGTGATCATTTTTTATGTTTATGTAAATTTAAAAGGGGGAGTTTACAAAAATGGTACATGGGGGTGGGATGAGGTGATGTGATTGTGATGAATTGATATGAGTTTCATTATTGATATATGATTGATATGTCATGAAATATAAAACCCCACCCTTTCAGGGAGGTACAGATTCCTTTAAATGATGTCAGAACACCCTTACTTTCATCCATAAAGAGTGTATAAGGGAGTAGGGGAGGCCATTATAGTTATATGGATGCTCGGTCTTGGATTTTTAATACAACAGTCAATGGTATTCTAGGAAGGATAATTCATTGTTGTTATACCCAAATAATAAAATAGTTATCTATCTCCCCAATTTTTTTATTTAATTCCCTATAGGAAATTATACATAAAATGAATGGGAATAAAGAGGTCATACCTTTCCAGTAGTTTTTTTAGGCTTTAAATTTTTCTTACTAAGAGTATTCCTACTTCTAATACAACTACTTCTATTCTTCTCAGGTCTGCTCCCCCTTTTTTCATCCCAGTTCTAATGAAATAACATGTTGTACCAGTAATCAAAATATTTATACCCAAAACTTATACAACAATATTAATATCCCTTGAAACTTGATCTTCTTTATATTTATGATTTTGTTTATAAAATTATGCTGGTTTTCTAGGCATCCTCCAGCCTTTATTTTCCCATTTCCTTGGGGTTTTTTTTCCATTCTTAGGTCATCCATAGGAGGAAACTTTTCACACCATTTATCATCCTAAAATATTCAAATTATTTTTCATAATATTTATAATGAAAGGAAACAAATTTAGTATCACATGTGAATTTAGAAAAATGTTGTACCTTTTTCATAGGGCTGGTTTTCTCATCATCCTTGGATGGTTCATCTTGAACATCCACCTCATTTTCATAGACTTATATCATATTCATTAAGGTGTTTCTATATTTAAGATACCTAGATTTTGCCTCATGAAGTTCCTTTTATTTAGCAACCAATTTTGTATTAAGATATTCTGGTATCATGTCTTATTATACACATTTCATCATGGGCATTTTTATCTCTTCTATGAGATCATTCTATTTCACATTTACACTTCTTTTCTTCTTTTCTAATAGTTTTACTTTCTTCTAATATATGGAATTTTTGTCAAAGTAAGAAATAAAATCATCTCTTGGAATATATTCTGTATAACCATCCCCTTCTTCTTCTTCTTAACTACTTGTAATGTCTATTCATCTCTTAATCTTATAGGTATATATGTATATTAATTGAAAATTCTATTTTCTTAGTTGTTCATGAATGTTCTATGTTTTTTGATTTTTCCTTCAGTTATTAGAGAAAATTGGGAGGCTGGTGCAGGGGGTGATGCAAGGGGGAGGGGGGGGGGGGGTGCTGGTGTAGGGGGTGGGGGTGGGTGTAGGGGGAGGGGGGGAGTTGGTGTAGGGGGTGTGTGGTGAGGGGGATAGTGGTTGGGGGTGTGGTGGTGGATGATGGTTGGGGGGTGGGGGTGATGTGTAAGGCTAGTGGGGGTGGGGCTTGTGGGGGTGGGTGGGCGGGTGGGGTGGGTTGGTGGGGGTGGGGGGTGACTGGTGCAGGGTGGAGGGGGGGTGCTGGTGGGAGGAGGTTGACATTCATATACAATATTATTATTTTTTCACTTTATTTTACTCATGTCCTAGAGTGAGATTGATTCAAATTGATGGGGGTATTGGTGGGGTTATATTGATTGGATGGTTCATGTAAAGTGAAATTCTATATCTTTGAGGCTTATTTTTATCTTTGATGTAACCACACTATTGGATTGTAGGTGGAAAATATCAATATTTTATTCTTTTATATGAGTATCATTGACTCTCTAAGAGTTCATTAATTTTATAATAGGATAATTATTTTCTCTGGTTGTGGTGGTAGATAGATTATAAGAGAATTATAACAGTTTATCCACCCACATAATCCTTATAGTACTACATCTTGATTCATGTATGATGCACCCAATTTGTTCATGCTATTTTGCTTATATATTTTTCATATATCTAACCATAATAATTAGTTTTATGATATCTTTTAATTCTTACCAGGTTCATGTCGGTATTAGAACATAATGTTACAATAGTGGAGTTGTAAAATTCACGAGTTCAATTATCTAGACTGGATGGAACCCCTATGGTATGCACTTGGACTTTATAGTTAATTCATTTACTTTAAAAATTGTTCATCATCATCTGTTCTATTATTGACTTTCTCACTAATCATGTTCCTCCCACTTCAATTTTTTGGTTCAATTAATGATAATTCATCAGATCACTAGAATTTTGTTGAAGTATCCCGCAACCCATTCCTGTGTGTTACGACAACCATCACCGAAGGTGAAGTGATTCAGGCTGATTTAGTTTGCTGCCAACAGTTTAAGGTAAGTTTTTCCTTCTTTCTTCGATGAATATTAGTTTATAATTGGGAGTTTTTTAATTTTAGATCCCTTGGTAATTTTATTATAGCGTGTTGATCATCCTTGAGGTGGTTTTGAGTCACCGAAGTCAAAGGAGACTCACTGCGTATGCATATGTAAGCATGTATATAATAAGTTCTCTCATTATATGTATATCCACCCATGTCATCATGATTACATATAAGGGGATAGGTGTGCTTATGTATATATATGGAAAATTCATACATGTGTGGGTGATAACAGGCTTATGAATGTGATCATATATATAAGGATCCTCTTGTGCGTGTTTAAGGCCATGCAGACACATACATAGGGGTTAGGGCATCCCTATGTATATGAAAAGGTGCATATACCCGAAGTATGGATGGAGAAGATTATATTTTTCACTGATAAAAGTGTCAATCGCTGAGTGTGTCTTGACTCCTTTGAGGTAAGGTCCCTCTCCTAGACTCTTTAATTAAAGAATGTTTTAAATTGCATTTAGTTGCCTTCTTAATTATTATTATTTATATTAAATTTCAATTCTTGATCAAGTTTTAGTTAAGATAATTGTTTCATTTGATAAAAAAGTCATGTTTTTTTAATAAAACCCCTCCAACAGAGGTGCGTTGTCTGCGAAAACTCACAGTGGTAGTTTATGCTTATATAGTTTTCTTGACATTATTACATTGATGTTTTCCTTATACATAATTTCATTGTTAGTCATAAAGCACACATCATACTTGACCATTTTTATATCCCTGAATGGGGTTTCCCTCTTTTTATTAAAATGGTTGTTTGAACCAAAACACCCTTTAAGTGTCATTAGACTTTTAAGATGGAATTTCCCAAGTAGGCAAGTGTTGTAATGACCAAGTCACTACTAAGTGACCCCCTTTAATCTTATAAATGGAATTACCATGTTTTAATGAATTGAATGAGTTAAATGGAACTGAACATGTTTAAATTGGCACATCATAGGTAATGCCTTATGTAGTGAATTATTTAATGGTTATACCTCCTTTCTAAAGTTTAATTGGATGGCATGAAATAAATAGTGACTTATTCATGGTGACTTGCACTCCACTTTTTAAATGTCTAAAGGGAAAGTGGTAAATGTCAAATTATAACCAAACACCTCCTAAGTGTTTAAATTTAAGGTGATGTTTTAAAAATAAAGAGGTTTATTAATGATCATGTTATTTAGTATTGGGATGTACATATAAATCTAAATATTATTTGTTCATTGTTGGTTATGAATTCATGTATCATTTATCATGTACAATTGACACACTAATCACACATATATAAGAAGTTGTTATATCTCATTCCCCCCCACTATTTTCTTATAGGTGGTTTCTTATGATGAGGCCGGTTCTATCCACCACCATCGACAATAGTGAGTTCAACATCAGATTTGGGTAAGGTTTATTCCATTTTTATTCTTTGGACTAATTTTAATTACGACATTTGTGATTTTTGGGTTACTTATATTTTTGCAGTGTGTTTTGGATTTCGTTGATGTGGATTCGAGTCACCGTTGACGAAGGCTTACATGTGTATGCATAGGTAGGAATATACATATATAAGTTCCTCCTTTATATATATATATTCACTCATGGCAGTATGAATATATATATTGGGGATATGTGTGCTTATATATAGATATGAAAAATGCATACATGTGTAAGTGTAAAGGGGTATATGAAAGTATAAACATATATGTAAGGACCCCCTTGTGCATATTTGGACATGGAAATATGTACATAATGGCTAGGTGTCCTTATATATATGTGAAGTTTCATATGCGTGCAAGAGGAAAAAAGGAAGATTTGAGTTGTCATCGTCAAAAGAAGTGCACCTAAAGGTTGAGGTAGTTTCCCTCTACCTAAACCTTTAATTTGAATTCTATAATTGCCTGATTGTTTTAAATACTTGTTTCCATAATTGATTTATTGTTTTAAAAAATGGTTTTTTAATAACCACTAGCTTTTTCAAGGAAGAATATGAATATATCCCTTGAACTTATTTATAGAACTTGTTCAAAGAGATAAAAAATGCTAGTAGTTTCTAGATACTAGATCAGGATATCTAAAAACCATACATTGATCATCCTTAGAGACATTCATGATCTCATTCAAATTCGCATAAAATTCATCATAAAATACCACTAATTAATTTTATGGATCTATTAGTTCCAATACCAAGATTTATGAAATCTTCTTTGGTATCATGGAACTCACCCATAATATTCCTCTTAAAATATTTCATAAGGAATGGTGTGAACACATCACACTATAGAGACTGAATCTGTAAGGATATATAGGGTTGTAACCTTTTTATGAACTCAGACAAGCTTAATACAACACTTTATAAAGTGTGTAGGATTCCCTTCGTTTCAGTCCTGAAAGACTTAACCTCATCAAGAACATCTTGAGACATGTCTAATTGCACCATTGAAAGATTTTGGAACATTTAACTTTGAGATAAAACCATAACACCAAGATCATTGATCTCAGACTTGGTAGTATAAACATCCTTCAAATATCTAACTAGACCATTCACATCCTTAAGCTCTTTGAAACTTACTTCAGAGACAAATTTTTGAAGAGGAGAGAATGATTGGTGATTCCTAATCAACTTAATTCTAACTAGACCATTCAAATCCTTAATATCTTTGAAACTTACTTCAAAAACAACTTTTTAAATAGTAGATAATGATTGTATATTCCTAATCAACTTTGTTTGGGTAGTCATTAACCTAACAAACTTGTCAAAATAAACCTTGGGAATAGAGGACTTATTAAGTTCTATAATCTCATCATTAGTATATTTTAACTCCCATTTCAGATCATTATAATCTCCTCAAATATTATCAAACTCATTTAGAATATTAGAGGAAAAAGATTACATTTTCTAACTTTATGAGATCTTACTAATAGAGGGTGATTCCTCATGCACAATAGGAGGTGGTGATGATATAGGTGATGTCTAGGAAAGAGGGGGTAGGGTGAGGGGGGAGGGAAGGAGGTGTCCAGGGGGGGAGGAGGGGTAGGGTGTAGGTGGGGAGGGTGGGGTGTCCAGGAGGGAGGGTGGGGGTGTCTAGTGTCCAGGGGGGAGGGGTGTCCAAGAGGTGGGTGTGGGGGGGGGGGGGGTTATGTAGGGTGGGGGGTGTTCAAGAGGGAGTGGGGGGGGGGGGGTTTCTAGGAGGGAGGGGTCTGTAGGAGGGGGTGGGGGAGGTTGTCTAGGAGGGGGGATTTGTATGGGGGAAGGGGGTTTTAGGGGGGGGGGGGCTGTCCAGGGGAGGCTTTGCAGGGGGGAGGGGGCTGCAGGGGGAGTGGGAGGGTGAAGGTGGGGAAGGGAGTTTCCAGGAGGGAGGGTGGGGTGTCCAGTGTCCAGGGGGGAGGGGAGAGCGGTTTCCATAAGGGGGGGGGGGGGTTATGTAGGGTGGGGGTGTCGAGGAGGGGGGGGGGGTCCAGAAGGGAGGGGTCTGTAGGAGGGATGGGGTGTCTGGGAGGGTGGGGTCTATAGGAGGGGGGCTTTGCGAGGGGGGGAGGGAGGTGTCTATGGGGGGATTTGCAGGGGGGGTGTACAGGGGGGAGGGGCTGCAGGGGGGAGGGGTGGGAGGGTGTAGGTGGGGGTGTCCAAGAGGGAGGGTGGGGTGTCTAGGAGGGAGGGTGGGGTGTCTGGGAGGGAGTGTGGGGGTGTCCCGTGTATAGGGGGAGGGTGTCCATGAGGGGGTGTTTATGAAGGGTGGGGGTGTCCAATGTTCAGGAGGGAGGGGGTGTCCAGGAGGGATGGGTTTTTAGGGGGGGGGTTCAGGAGGGATGAGTTTGTAGGAGGGGGGGGGTTGTCCAGGAGGGGGTATTTTCAGGGGGAAGGGGGGATACAAGGGGGGATATCCAAGGGGGATTTTTAGGGGGAGGGGGATATCCAGGGGAGGGGGCTGTAGGGGGTGGGGGTGGTCTACTGCGGGGGCTGTAGGGGGGGGGATACTGTGGGGGCTTTGGGGGGGGGGCTGTCCAGGGGGCTTTGTAGGAGAGGAGGGAGGGGTGTCCAGGGGAGGATTTTCAGGGGGAGGGGGCTACAGGGGGAGGGTTCAGGGTGGGATGGGGTGTCTAGGAGAGAGGGTGGGGTGTCCAAGAAGGATGGTGGAGGTGTCCAGGGGGGAGGGTGTCCAGGAGGGAGGGGGAGTTTATGTAGGGTGGGGGAGTCCCGGAGGTAGGGGGTTTCCTGGACGGAGGGGTCTACAGGGGGGAGGGGGGTGCCCATGAGGGATGTATCTGCAGGAGGGGGGTTTTCTAGGAGGGGGGATTTGTAGGGGGGAAGGGGGGCTTCAGGGGGGAAGAGAGGCTGTCCAGGGGGGCTTTGCAGGGGGAGGAGGGCTGTACATGGGAGGCTTTGTAGGAGGTAGGGGTTGTAGGGGGGTGTGTTACTACGCGGGGGGGGGGGGGGGTACTGTAGGGGGTGGGGGATATTTTTTTGAGGGGAGGTGGGATATATAGGATGGGGGAGGGGGGGGGGGTTATTTAGGAGGGGGATTTGTAGGGGGAAGGGAGGCTGTAGGGGGGAAGGGGGCTATCTAGGGGGCTTTGCAGGGGAGGGGGGTTGTCTAGGGGTGGCTTTATAGGGGGTAGGGGGCTGTAGGGTAGGTGGGATATTGTGGGGTGGGGGGGTATTTTTTTGGGGGGAGGGCAGATGGGATACTGCAGGGGGTGGGAGATATTTTTTTGGGGGGAAGGGGGGCTTTCTAGGAAGGGGAGGCTATCCAGGGGAGAGGGTGTGGCTATTTTTTGGGGGGAGGGGGGGATTTCCAGGAAGGGGGGGTCTAGGGGGGATTTGTAGGGGGGGATGTCTAGGGGAGGGGGGCTATCCAGGGGGGATTTGTAGGGGAGGGGTCTGTAGGGGGGTGGCAGCTACTGCAAGGGGAGTTGGGGGAGGGGGGATTTCTAGGGGGCTTTGAAGGGAGGAGGGGGGCTGTAGGGGGGTGGGCTACTACAAGGGGAGGGGGGGGGAGGGGGATTTACATAGGGGGTGGGGTGGGGGTATTTTTTTTATGGATTTTTAGACCCTATAGACATGTTTTCTAACTGTGGATATAGTTCTATTGCCATGGGTTTTAACCATGGCTATAGTTCTAATGCCATGGTTAGAAACCATGGCAATAAAGTGTGTTCGTTATCTGGTAGAGACATAGTTCTAAACTATGGATATAGAGATATTACCATGGTTTGAACCATGGTTGTATACCTATAGCCACAATTTGGAATTGTGGCTATAGGTCTAGGACTATAGCTACACCAAACTTAGCCATGGATCCTCAAATCATGGATATTACCTATAGCCATAGTTTTAAACTCTGGATATAGCCCAAATTTCAAATAGTGGTTGAGGCCACATGAGAGGAATTACCCAACTCACAATATCGAGTTAGCTTCAGTTGTGCATGCTTTGCACTGTTGGAGACATTATATTTTGGGAGATCATTTTGTGGTGTACATGGACCACAAAAGCCACAAGTATATCTTTAATCAACAAGATCTGAATTTGAGATAGTGAAGGTGGGTTGAGTACTTTCAAAATTTTGTCTTTGAGCTTTCCTACATGCCTGAGAAAGGCAATGCAGTGGCTGATGCGTTGAGCCGAAGGACTTAGATACATGCAGTTTAGGATTCCTATAATGAGTGGAATCTTATGGCTATGTTCTCTGAGATTCATTTGGTGGTGCACGATAGGCATGGGAAAATATTTATTTCTTCTATAGTTTTTACCTATACTCTACTGAATAGAGTTCCAATGAGTCAGCTATCATATCTTGAGGGCATAGTCCTATGAGAGAGAGTTTCAAGTGCGGACTCTACTCCTAGGTGGACCATAAGTGAGTATGAGGTTTTTCATTTTCATGGATGTGTATGGGTGTCAACAGACATGTGCAAGGAGATTCTATGAGATTTTCATGCTTCCGTATGGGCAGTTCATCCTAGTGGCACCAAGATATATCAAGATCTACATTGTTAGTATTCGTGGCTGGACATGAAAAGGGATATAGCTAGTTTTCTTATGAGATATTCTACCTATCAGTAGGTGAAGGCGGAGCGTATCAGTGACCAAAAGAGCTTTTACAAAATTTTCCCATTCCTGAGTGGAAGTGGAATGATGTCATGATGTATTCTGTGATGGGTTTACTGAGATCGTTATGAGTTAATGATGCAGTGTGGGTTATTATTGATAGGCTCACGAAGGTTGAACATTTCTTTCCAATTAAGGAGACATTTTGTGTTGATGAGCTTGGGAGGCTGTCCATCTGAGATATTGTACATTTGTATGGGGTTTTTTACTCTATCATCTCATACAGGGATGACCAGTTTACTTCTCGTGTTTGGAAAAAACTACAGAGGGATTTGGGTACACAATTACTTCTTATTACAACTTACTATCCCTAAATAGATGGTCAGTCCAAGTGCATGATTGATGTTTTGGAGGACATGCTTCGAGCACACGTTTTAGATTTTGTGGGCTCTTGCGAGAGACACATACCCCCATTGGAGTTTTCCTACAATAATAGTTTTTAGGCCACGATTCAGATGACACCTTATGATGCTTTTTATGGCAGGCCATGTCAATCACCCTTATGTTGGTAGGAGCCAGGAGAGGTAGCTATGTTGTGACCTCATCTTGTCCAAGAGACCACTGATCATGTGGAGTTGATTTGGAAGAGGATGGATACTACACAGTCTCAACATAAATCTTATGCTGATCAACATAGACAATCTATAGAGTTTGAGGTTGGAGATCAGGTTTTCCTGTGTGTCACACCAAGGTTGGGATAGAGGAGGATTAAGAGATAGGGGAAGCTTTCACCGAGATACATCGGGCTATTTGACGTTTTGGAGAGAGTCGGGATGATTTCCTATCAGTTGCAGTTGCCTCAGAGGTACCATTATATGCATGAAATCTTTCATGTTTCTCAGCTACGACATTTCTTTTCAGACCCATATCATGTTTTTCAACCCAAGGAGGTTGAGTTGGAGGTGGATGCATCCTTTAAGGAGCACCCTATTCAGATTGTGGATCGTAGCATGAAGGTTCTCCATGGTCGGCATGTTCCTCTGGTATGGGTGCTATGGTAGCATGGCTGAGTGCAGGATGAGACTTGGAAGAGGGAGGATGATGTGCAATCAAAGTGGCCTGATTTGTTCATATATTATTCTTCACCACCCTTGGAAGGGAAATCCGTGGATTAATTTCTTTAAGGGGGTAAGTTTGTAGGAACATGGATCTTCATTTCAGGTATGGATCTTGATTTTGGGTAGTTTTTGAGGAAAAAGGAAGAAAAGAGGATTTTCTGAGTACATGTTGTGTACTTACATGTACACTCCATATACCCAGTAGCCACATACATCTGTGTATAGACCGTGTAATGACCGAGTAATTGTCCGTGTGGTGAGCTGGTAGACTTGCTTAAGTCGGGGGCTGATTAAGGATACTACACCACATGTAGTTTTAAAGCACACACCATGTAATTTTTTTTATTTGATATATAGGAGGGGGGTCGTGTCTCATATCTATAAATGTATTCTTCTCTCTGTGTTTTGTATAGGAGCATTTCAAAATGATGAATGAAGTCTAAACCCCCGATTCTCTGTCCTATCTCCGATTGAGACACCGTCAGGTGCATTGGAATCCCACTGATGAGTTCTCAAACCCTCTTGAGCTCTTATTAACAATTCATCCTTTATTGTGAGTTATTCAAGGTTGGGGATTTATCACCTTTTTGTATATCTATGTCGATTCAAGGGCCTAAATTTAATTATATCAATCTTACGACATCAAGGTAGGTGGTTTGTGCCTTTTGTTGTTTTTCTTTGGATTATATATGCTAAAAGTGTCGTATGCCCATGTTTTAGGTATTACTAGATTTTTAATTTAACCTTGTTAATACCTACTATGGTTTGATTTATTGATAAAGGGTGTTTTCTTATGCGTAAGGTTAGATACCTTGTCTAAGGGACACCCCATGGGTGTGTTTCCCTTGTTTGATTGTTTATAGTCATTTGGCCTAGGTTGTCTTTGAGGCATAGCTTGTTTTCCATGACTTGTTTGATTAGGATGGAGTTTGATTATGTGAAATGCCTGTGATATGCATTGTGAATGTTTATCCATGTAGTAGTTATAGATTACATGATCTGCTTTGATATGATATGCACATTATTTTTCCAATAGACCGTGAGAGCCTTGGACTAGGAAGACTGAGGGGACTTCCAAATTATTTACTTTGATATGATATGCACACTATATTTTATTGAATGGACCATGAGATCCTTGGACCAGGAAGACTAAGGGGAATTCCAGATTAGTTATATAGGACCATGAGAGCCTTGGTGTAGATGATTGACCAAAGGAATTAGATTCTGAAACCTTTCCCAGATGGTCATTATTTAGTGAATTGGTGTTGTGCTAGACCAAAGGGGTCAGACTGTGAGACCTTTCCTAGAGGGTCATTATTTAATGAATTGATGCTATATTGGAACAAAAGGTTTAGACTGTGAGAACTTTCCCAGAGGGTCATTTGTGAATATTTGAATGATTTTGAAGCGTCTACCAATCCAAAACACAATCTTGGATTTAGTCTTAATTGATTGTTTAGATGGTATTCCAAGACATCTATTTTGTTAATTTACACGGGGGATATAGAGCTTAGGATAGATACCAGGGTTACATGATTCAATGGATGAATAATAATTGTTAAATGAATGTAATTGAAAACTAGAGGATTTCTTACTTTTGAGCAATTCCTAGTTTATTACTTCATTTTCTTAAAATTACCTACTATATATATTCACTAATAGATAGGAACATATCTTTTGGTGGTTGCCTACTGGGATTAGTCTCACACTCTATTTGTGTCATGATTTTGGACCCAAGCAGATTGTATGATTATAGGTATAGATAAGGGAAAACACCCTTCTTCATCAAGTACTTGATTATTGTTGAAGCTGGAGAGCATGGGACCAAGATGAGGATTGCGATGCTGTTGGAGTTTACTTATTTTTCTTTCATATCAGATTGTATTGTATTTCTAGCTTTGTGACCTATTTTAGATATTTTCTTAGACACATGTGACATGAGTCATTATATATATGATATGGCTTCTGTTGATTTTACTTTCAATATTCCACTATTTATTTCTTTTTGGTATTATTTCTTCTGCTATTGTTTACTATTTGTTTTCCACTATGTATACTCTACCAATGAGGGAATAGTTTCTCCAATATCACACCTTGTCCCTCACTGCTATTCAACATCCTCTGACATTTGGGTAAATGCGCTTGAGGTCATGTGACCAACTGGGTTTGGGGCACCTTTGGACAACACCTGGATCCAGGACGTTACATTAGAGGCCTAAACGAAGAATCTCTGGGAGGCGCTCTTTCTTTTAAAAATCTGGGGAATCCATGTTCTATATAATGGACAAAGGGGTCTATTTATAGGCAAAGACAAAGTCTTGGGAGGATCATTCCTGATAAAGCAAGGTGATGCTCATGGTTGACATGGGTGACGTAGGCTAGGCCACCATAGGAGATCTATGTGGGGTAGACTAAGAGACCATAGGGTACCTATAAGATGAAGTCTGGTGAGGCAGTCTTAGTGATCAGATAGGACCCTAGGTGACAAAATGGGACTTCCCTAGGTTTCTTGGTCTCCTCTTTCTTTCCCCTTTGTCTTCAAAAGGGATCACTAAATTAATTTAATTTTAAAAGTGGGTAGTTTTATATTTTTTTATCAAATTTAAGTTTCTTACCTGAAGGTTATTTTTTTGACATTTTATAAATTTAGAATTTTAATATAATTAATTTTATTACTTTGTTTTCACTATCAATTTTTAATAAAATTTACTTTATTAATCTTATCTTAATCAATAATTTACATGTATTTTAAATAACTATGAATTCCCTTGTTATATGGTGGTGGATTTTTGGGGTTATTGTAGTCATTTTACATCATGAGATATAAATGACAATTTTAATCATATTGATGGTATTTTCCATAGATTCCAACTTATCTCTTGCATAATTCCATTTACAGTACATGTAAAAACTCATGATATATATTATTTTCTCTACCCATGAAATATGGTATTTCATAGGTCTCTAAATATGACCCAAATTGACCAAAAGTTTAATGACCCACATCGTTGTAGGTTGAAAATCAGGAGAGAAATCAAACCCCTATAGAACCAGAGTTAGGGATGCTATGTTTTTTGGAGATTTAAATTGAATTTATGATGTTTGGGAATTGATTTAGGAATTATTATGGTTGGTTTTGGAGAATGTAGAGGAAAACAGTGAAATTCTTTTGTGTTCAAGAGGAAATATTGATGCTATATGGTAGAAGACACCACTGGGTACTCGGTACCGTTCTGAGGGTAGCAGAACCCCTGAATGAGCTAGCTGACACCGAATAGATCAGAATCAGGTGTCCTATAGGCTACAAGGAGCCTGGTGTTTCTAGGGTTGTTTCTTTAGAGGGGCATTCTAGTGTTTTTTTAAAACTAGATTGTTGGGAGTAGTGGATTATGATATGAGTCCTAATGCACCCTGAGGGGGGGGGGTGAATCCAAGGTGTTGGCCAATTCAAACTTTTTATCACATAACTCTCACCCATTATCATATCTTGTTCCCTTGTTATATAAAACAATGTTCAATCTATCATGACCTCAATCTCACTTACTATTGTAATAGTGGGTGCCCTATAACCAACTATACAATACTTTTCGATTAACATTTCATGTATACAGTGAGATATTGGTGTTCTCTTATCATTATAGTGTAGAATTTTCTGCATCCATTATTTAAATAATAATGTCCATAGATTAATTATCATATCAAAAAGTTATAGTAGATCCTAGGATATAATGAGAACTTAGAGATACTATGAAATTAATCTTAAACACATGTTCTATGGTCTAGATACATCATAATTATTGGAAACAGTTATTGTTTGACTATCAGGTGTTAGGGGATCATAATAATTGAGACTTCTTCTCATGAAGTTTACACATGGTGATCTCTAGTAGTTGAGGACATGAGGAAAACCCCACTAATAGGAACATTACATGTATTAAGTGTCATTGGTAGTTCTTATCTATGGACATGTGTATTGGTCTCCTGACTTGAGATCATTACCAGTGTGTTCCATTTGATCATATACTTTGATGCAAGGAAAAAAATCATGAAAATGAAATCATGGAGAGGTAGCTTGTGTTGGGTGTCATTGGTGGTATGATATTGGTTAAATGATCAAGATATAATTTTTTACTTCCGAGTTGATGAAGTAATATATCTTGGGACTTTTTGATTAGGATGGTAGTACCTTCATAAGTCATTGGCTAAGACAGTTGAGGGTAAATCTGTCCAGTTAGATTAACAAATAATAAAGCAATAAAAGGATGATGACACAAGTGTTCATCCTATTTTGTGATATATCTAAATGCAAAGAGATTATATTACATAGTGCGAGTTCATAGGTTGGTTGTCATTGCAATGAATATTCCTTATCTCTTTATGGGCCTTGATGGGTTGTGAGACTCTATTATTGGTATGTGAATACTATTCAATGCTATCGAGATAAGGGCCTTGAGGGTCACACATAATAAAGTATTCAAGAATCTTCTATATTTAGTTAAATAGGTATATAGGACATGGTGGGACCCACTATGGGGTCTGAGGGTTGTCATAGTTATCAATTACTAATAAATAAATAAATAAATTATTATTAAAGTTAAGAATAATTAGGTTGAATTTATTTAAAATATTTGTAAGTGTAAGTAAACACAAAGAATAATATTATTTGAATGAATATTATTTTAATATTCCAGGTTCGTTTAATATTACCCAGAATTTTGAGACAAGTAAATGACTCAGTTTTATCATGTAATGTATTTAATATATATTATAGGTATGTGAAAAAATATAAATAATATTTATGAAAAAATTTATTTAATCATAATTATTTATTTAGTGGATGTTTAATAAATGTGTCTTGGGGAATCCTTCCCGGGTATTTGAACATACACTATAAATATGAGGAGAGAGGCTCTCGTAGAATGACTATTCACTATGAAATTCGTCAGAGCCTCCCTCTCCTCTCCTTCTTTTTAGAGAGTGATGCTCTCAATCCAAGTGATCAAATTGAGCTTATCTTCCATCATCGAAGGAACGTCGATGCAGTGATCATTGGGACATCGAAGGCATTGTTGAATCACTGCACTAGCAATCGGTCATTATGCCACCATGCAACATCACACCAGCTCCTCCAGTGGCCAAATCTGGTAAACCAGTGAGTACGAGCAGCATGTATTGCCTCCATTACCCTAGAGCCGGGCCCAAGCACCGCCAAAGCACCGAAAATATTCCTGTTGTCCTCTTTTTATTCATGGAAGAACCCCCCACATCCTTCCACATGAGGTATAACTCTTCACAGACTTGATCTGCCCTGAAATAGGCTTGGGCAGGTCTGCCCAACCCAAAACATGTCTAGCCAGACTGGCCTGGCATAGAATGGCCTTAAATGAGATATACAAGGCTCAAAATGGGTCTACGCAGGTTCAACACAACCCGCATTGGGCTTGCGTGAGGTTTCAGGGTCCGGGAAGTTATTTAATCAAAATTAATTAATTGAATTATTTCAATTTTAGTGATAAATTAAATTAATTAAAAATAATTTTGGTTTCAGAAATTATATTTTAATAGTCAGGAAAAATTAATTAATTTTTTGGTATTAAATTAAATTAGTTTATTAATTTAATTTTTGGAATTAGAATTAAATTAAATATAGGACCAAATAGACCCCATGATGTTTCCATAGTATGGAATGGTTTCTTACCATCCATATTCAGCTGGGATGCCACTAGTGAGTGTGAAAATGTTCCTATTTCAAAAATTTGTGTGGCTGCTAGAGGTTGTAAACAAAGGGCCTAGTAAGACCCAACATTCACTCTTAGGCAGCCCTGTTTCGCTTGTAAATACCCTTACATGTTTAGTATCAACCTTAAATGCATAATGATTGTGGAGCCTTTAGTATAGTTCATCCAAGGGTAGATGTGAACTGTGGGTTTATGTCTGTATTTGCATCAGGTTAGCGTGGAGGAGAGCCGCTAGACCCCATGATTGTAGATGGATCATAGTGCTTAGTACTTTCCCACTTGTCTCAGCTAAAGAAACACTTTCCCGTTATTGTAAGATGTTGGCCTAATATAAGCTGGACACGAGTGTCACGACCCGTCCTCGAGGCCCGTGCCGTGACTACCCCAAGCCCGCCTTCCATAGGCCAGGGGCTGGCGACTAGCACCAAAGGCGTAAAATCCCGATAACTGGGAAGGCATTGCCTTTATAAAAGAAAACAACCACCACAGAGTACAAGCGGAAGCAAAACACTAAGTACAAAAGAAAAGCCGAAAAGTAAATGGGCCAGAATACAAACCCAAAAGAAAGTACGACTACAACTGAACAAGGTACAACAGCAAAAAGAAAAACATTTGGAAGAAGGAAGCAGCTCCTGGGTCGTCCTCCTCGGATCCTACCTGAAGGGTAGGTACAGATAGCGCAGATCCTGGTCGTCCACCATGGATCCTACCTGAAGGGTAGGTACAGATATCCTCCTCCACGCTCTCGTCCGTCAACCTCCTCTGTGAGTCGCCACGTCGTGTAGTCCACCTCCGGGTACTGACTCGTCGTGTAGTCCACCTCCGGGTGCCGACCAGTCCTCGAACACTCGGCCTCCGTCAGCACTGCCCATCGTCTGCAACCAACACAACGAGGTGCAGGCATAGCCCGTGCAGGGGTGAGTATAACGATACTCAGTAGGTACCCCGAGACCCTCAAGGTCTCACTAAACCAACAAGGATAACCACAAGAAGATCTCAACAGATAACCTCTACTTAAATATATGCCCATACATATAACTAAGTTATCAAGTAACCCATCTCAATCATGAGGAAACATAAGGATTGTGAAATCAACGGATAACCACTGCCCAGGTATATGCCCATACATATACCTAAGTTATCAAGTGACCCATCTCAATCATGAGGTAAACACAAAGGTCAAAAGTCTCAGCTCAAACCAGGATTTTCATTATAGAAACCGTAACTGGTGAAGAGCTTCGTCTCTGGAGTGTACAATGGTCCTATCACGACTTCGAGGTACTCCTCACTAACCTAAGACTGCTGAGGTACTCCTCCTATCGAGTATCGCGGGCCTTCCACCTCACACAGTAGTGCTTCCCGCCGGGGTCTGCCACCCAAACACAGTAGCGCTCCCCCCTCATAGCCTACAGAGGTACTCCTCCTGTCGAGTACCGTGGGTCTGCCACCTCACATAGTAGTGCTCCTCCACTGTGGGTCTGCCACCTCACAAAGTAGTGCTCCCCACTGGGCTACGTAAGTAACTCCGAATCGAATCAGACAAGCAGTCTTCAGGTCTCTTCCGGCTACACGGTCTCCGTACTCCGTACGCTCGTCTCTGGGAGGGTCCGCTCCATGAGCTACAAGTCGATACTCCAAGTATCTCGAAGTCCCACTAAGAAGTATCTCAAGGGACCGCCTCGTCATAGGGGTCTCAACGCAACAGACGGCGCGTCAATCGGACGTCCGGTTTGTGAGTTGCTAGCCTTTTCGTCCCAGGGCCCGGTTAGTTTCGTGTGCGAACCAATCCGGCCGTAACTCAACTATACCTCAAACACTCATAGGGTATACTCATAGGGACCGTTTCTCAACGATATCACCAACGCCGCTGATGGTTCGTCAAACGGACGTTCTGTTAGAAAGGCATCAGCTTTTCCGTTCCAGGGGCCCGGTTGGATTTCGGGTGCGATCCAACCCGGCCACTATCCAACTGCATCCAAAACTCGGGCGGAGGATGCCAAAAGTTCCGTATCGTCAACAGGAACGCAACACAACAGACGGCGCGTCAATCGGACGCTCGGTCTGGAAGTTATTGGCTTTTTCGTCCCGGGGGCCCGGTTGGTTTTTAAGTTAAAACCAACCCGACCGTACTCCAACTGCGTCGAAACATCGATCGGAGTAAGCCAAAAGATCCGTCTCACTTAGAGGAATTCAACAAAGTCGACGGAACGTCAATCAGACGTCCGAAGCTCAAGATATGAGTGTTTCCACTCCGAGGGCCTGGTTGGTTTCGTGTACGAACCAACCCGGCCGAACTCAAAGTAATCCTAAACCTTGAGTGCAATATACCGAAACGACCGTCTCGATCCAAGGATCGCGTTGCCGCTGAAGGCGCGTCGTTCGGAGGCTCGTAGCTCAAGTTACAGGAAAAAGACCGAAAACAGTCCGAAGATGGGGGTCCGGGCCCGGGCCGACCCGGCCCGACGACTCGGCCCGGCTCGGAAAATCCGGCCCGGCGCGGAGGCGCGGCCTGGGCGCCGCATGTGCGCCGCGCGCGGGGGAAAAGCCCCCCCCTTTGTTTCAAAAGGGCAGCGCGACATTATGCCGCACCTTTGAATAAAATGCCCCCCTCCACGTGGGGAGGGGGGCCCGCCTCTACAAAAACTGGGGAATTCAATCCCCGGTATTTGAGGATCACGGCCGGCCTTAGGCCGGCCGTTTTTATCACACACGGGACCCGCGGGTCCCGCCTCCTTTGCAAACCGGCGGCCGGAACGACCGCCGCCTTCCACCACCTTGCTGCGGCCTGATGGCCGCTGCTCTCCTGATCTCTGGCGGCCGGCGAGGCCGGCCGCCTCCGACTGCTCCGCCGCGGCCATAAGGCCGCGGCTCTTCCTTATCCGCCGGCGTCCGATTTTCTGGCCGCCCCTTTTTGCACTGCCGTGGATCAAACCGCGGCCCTTGTTCGATTGGAACGACGAGACGGCACCGCGCCCCTCCGCCGTAGATTGCCCCGATCGCTGCCTCTCACGGGTTCTCCGGCGCGGTGCGACGGCACCGCGTCCCTCCGCCGCGGCCCTGCTCCGGCCACGACGCCTTTGTTTTTCTTCGAAGCGGCGCGATGGCGTCGCGTTCCTAGACTTCTTTCCACGGCGCGGCGCGACGGCGCCGCGCATTTCCTTCCGCATGAAACCGCGTGGTGCGACAGCACCACGCCTTCCCGAACCAAACCACAAAGAACCAACACGAAAAGTAAGGAGGAGGGTCGGTCGTGTTCGTGCGGTCCGGCCCCCTCACATTATTCGATATCATTTGGTTTTAAACCACGAAGATCATCAAGTTGGAAATTCACGAACAAATATAAATAAATAAATACAAACCCCTACCTTGGGTATAAGCCGATCGGAAGGAGGCTTCGTCGTTCGAGGTTCATCGCGGTATGGCGTCGCGAGGATGACGACGTCGAAGGGGGACATCGGCGTTCGTCCGACTCGAGGGAAGGCGAAGCCGTCGTCGCTTGCTACCCGATTCCGCTTCTGAGATCGTTCGTCGATCCATTGACGATGAAGGGGAAGAAGAAGATCCGTTGAAGAGTCTCGCCGTCGAAGGGGATAAATTATGTGGAAGGAAAACGAGCGTTCTTCGTCAGAGGTGGCGCGTTCTTCGTTCGCAAAGATAAGCTTCTTCCCAAGTGTTGGGCATCGTGGTATTTTACCAGCACTCTGTTGCTTGGTGAAGCCGTCCCCAAACCCTCTCCCAAGATCCCTATAAATAGGATAGGGGGAGAGGTATGTGACCACTGTGGTTACATAACTTTTTTTTAAAAAAAAAAGGGGTCGGGTGAAATAAATTTCTTTGACGCAATTTATGAGGTCCGTTGGCACCACTTAAGAGGGGAGGGTGCCAAGGAGTTTCTCCCCATTTAATAGGGAGTTGGGGAATTAAGAGGCTCCCCCTCATTAATGAGGGAGAGTTGAGAGGTTTCCTCTCCTCCCATTAATAGGGGGTTAAGCCCCGTGTGGTCCCTACCATAACAAACCACCCACGGGAGGTTTAGTTCGGGTGGGCCCTTCCACCATAACCTCTCAAGGGAGGTTAAGGTGTGGTGGCCCCACCTCCAACCTCCATGAGGAGGTTTCAACCACCACACTCCCAATGGCAGCTGAAATAAAATAAGGTGCATGAAACGTTATTTTATTATTACTCTTATTTAAAGAAAACCTAAGAACTAACTTCCGCTCTCGATTAAACGCAACTATGACAAAAGTCTCTTCAAGCAAATACCGGCGTTGCGAGTTCATCAGTGCCCTCAGAATTCGATTCCGAGCACCGGTTCAAAAGTTAGAAAAACCCGCTCGTTCGTTCACTGAACGTATCCGAGCCAAACTTCGGAAACTGATTCCGGGCACACCGGGCCCCGGAATCAGGCGCCGTCAGAAACTGCGTTCTTGTAAAATCCCAAAGAAAATTAAGAAAAAAATTTCCTTGGAATTTACGGGTCTTTACAACGAGAGTGGTTGATCTCGATGGTTCCTCGAGGTGCGTGCTTGTAAGCAGCACAGAGACCCTTGGTGAACTTAGTTTTCTTCCCTTGAGTGTAGCATTTTACTTTTCGGGGATGAAAAGTCTTAAGGTGGGGAGAATTAATGGCCCAGAATTCTATGTTTTTTTTAAAATTAAATGTGATTATTTCAAGACCAGTCTCTGAGACAACATTTAATTCTGGGGCCTAGAGTGGTCGGAATGGATTTTCAATTTTTTTTAAAAAGTTTATTAAATAATCATGTGAGAGGGTTTTTATAACTTTTAAACTGGTGCCCAGATCAATAATCTGAGGGCACCATTGAACTTAGAGTGTCAGGATTATCTTAGAAAGGGCTTAACATTGGCCGGTGTGGGCCAATAGTGGAAGTTAGTTTTTGGTCGTAAATAAAATAATTAAGTAACAAATATTTTATTTTAAAATCCTTAAAACTCCTAAACGGTAACTAGGATTGAAAATCCAAGAGTACTATTGAGATCATGAGGGTGTTTTTCCCTTAGGCAGAGCTTAACCTCGACCAGCGTGGGTTGAGGGTGAAAGATTGTTTTTGTGCTCTTTTTAATAAAATTAAAATGGTGCGTGTGCGTGCAATTTTTATAACTTCAAAATGGGTACTTGGATTGAAAATACGAGGGAACCACTGCGTCCGAAACGATGAAATTACCCAATAATGGACCTAACCTCGACTGCAACGGGTCGATGAAAAAAGTTAATTTCTAGACCTTTTTAAGAAAAAGTTAAAATAAAATAAGGTGGATGTTTTATTTTATTTTTTTGAACTTTATTTTTCATGGATAAATAACGACACTCCAACGCTAAGAAACAGAAACATTGTTTCATAAATGAAACAACATAGCATCGGTAACTCAGTGAAAGAGAAAATGACGAATCACATTCTCCACTTAATATCTTAGAAATGATCTAGGTCGGGGTGGAGGATGCTGTAATTTGTAGAGAAGCCTCAAATAAATTCATTGGCGAGTGACCAAAGATGGAGTGGATCAATGAACGGGATCAAATCGAACATTGGAAGTTTGACGATCGACAAACGCCGGTGGAACAAAGATCGACATGTCAACACAAGTTCAATCTATGTTTTAAAGTGACCCAAACTCCAGGTAGGGGCTATTATTGGATTATATATTCCCCAATTCTTGTTTTTTAAATGAAAACTATGGATTAACCCATGAATAGGTTAACCTGTGGTTTGATCATTCTTGCGGGATGATTTTGGATTCCATTCTTAAACCTTATAACAGGAGCATATTAATGCCTTGGAGAATGATGGTAGGGGTTCGTTCCTCAATTTATTGTTTGATTTTCCCCTCCCCCTTGATGCAAGTTATTCATGGGACAATGAGTGGTTGGTCGTTTCACGACTATTCTTGGAGAAACAATGATGGAGGTGCGATGAAAATGGTGGTGATTGGATTGAGGTGGCATGAGAAATACCGTTGATTGAGCGTTTCCTGGAAGAAGGGATTGTAATAGAGTTTTGAAACCTAGGCGATGAAGAATGTGACCCGGGGGTTTTGGAACATCCTTTGGATTGAAGAACGGACCATCAGAGTGCATTCAGTGGTCCGTGGAAAAATCTTCCAGTGCGCCACGGTGGTGCTGGCAGCGACAACCGTGTGGAGGAGCCGCAGTGTGACCTAGACCTGTAGAAAACTATGGGTCATGCCAGAAATCCCGGTCCGTGTGAGTGAACTAGTTGACAGGGTGGAGGTTCCATCTGGAACTGCCTTGTGCGGGACGACTGTGGCTCTGCCGCGTCCAGGCTGGAGAAGCCGGCCCACTCAAAGGCTAGCCGGGTTGGTGCTGGTGGTCCCCACCCATCCAGGTGCGGTCGGGCCAGGATGACAGCAGGTCAGGCTGGGCCCATTCGGGGCCAATGGACCGAGTCAGACCCAGGTTGGGTCAGTGGACCTCGGGCTGGGTCGGTTCAGGTCGGTCCTACCGTGTCGGACCGGACCCAGACCCCACCAGCTCCCATTTCGCTAAAATGGCCTTAAATTCTAAACGAAGCATCTGTTTGAAAAGATGCTTGCGGCGTTGGAACCCTTGCAACAAGGTAGTTCTTTTAGAATTCTCTAAGGGGGTTTTTATGGAAGTTGAAATACAACGAATGGCTTGAGGAGTGGGTTCTCCCAGAATTAAGTGTACTATGTGCGGAAATCCTACGGCTTTCTAGGACCTGAAGACTACTGACAAGCGACCTTGTGTGGATCATCTACAAGTGACCCTGTGTGGATCAGATACAAACGAAGCTATGTGGATCAGCTACTGGAGACCCTATGTGGATTAGATACAATAGACTCTATTTGGATCAACTCCGAGTGACCATATGTGGATCAGCTACAATCGGCCCTGTGTAGACCAGCTATGATGGCCTAAGTGGGAAGCGACTCTGTGTGACCCAACAAACTCATGGTACTCATCAGAGATGAGTACCTCAGTAGAACAAGGTGTTCAGTGTTATGAATGATAGTCTTGATTTATGTACTTTAGATTATACTTGTGTGAGCTGTCTTGCTTCACGATCATGCTTTGTGGTTTGCTTTGCGGGTCCTTCATGAGTAGTACCCCCCTATTGGAACCAGGGCACGGGTCCTCACTTATGGAGTAGTACTCTCCTTCCTATGAGAAGCGATGAGGAGTGGTTCCTCCATAGGAGTTGGAGCTGCCTTGACTATATGACACATCTACGAGGAGTGGGACCCTCCACTTGAAGAGATCAATACCTAAGTAGGAGCAAGTGCTCCCTCGATAGACTGAGGTGCGGGACACTCCCTACAAGAGCAACTGAGGTATCACAGGTTAGTGTGAAGCAGTGCTCCCTCAACTGAGTGTAGTGGCGAGGAGGGGGTCTCTTTACTTGGGTTTCCTTAGTCTTGCATTGGGTGCAATATTGTGATGACTAGAACTCTAGCATCGGGTGCTAGAGTTGGACCGAATAGAATGTTACCAAGGGAGTGTTTCCCTCAAACGGGTACCACCAGAGATGGATGATCTCGTGGAGTGTGATCTCTTGGTTTGTGTGTTACAACTTGAGCCTTCGGTGAGAATACAGATGCTGGCTATGAGGTTCGGACCTCATGTTACTTAGTGGATAAGACGAGTATATCTGGATGTTCATGGTATATGTATGGGCATATACCTGAGTAGAACGGACTGTACTTTTATCTGTATTTTTTCTCTTGTGTTTTACCTTTGTGGTTTTGGGGTCCCCTAGTGAGTATTGTTTTACTCACCACTGCACAGGCTTTGTTCGCACGTGTCATGTCTTGTGCAGACAAATGAAACTTTGACAGAGTCCAGGGAGGACCAGGACTAGGTGGTGTTCAGTGAGAGAAGACAGACGAGGCGTACTCCAACAGCTTTAAGCAGCTACCCTCCACCTACCTTTTAGGTGGGGTCTTCTTCATACATATTACATAGATCTTTTGTACTTTCTTGTTTTCAGTTTGTCTTTTTTTGGGTTTGTATTCTGGTCCATTTGACTTATAGCTTGTACCTTTTCTCAGTGGTTGTTTAGTGGCATGCATATTTTCCTTTCCAACTGTTTGGGACATGATTGTGTGTGTGTGCGTGCATATAGGTACTTAGGAAAATTCCACCCACTTGTGGGATAATGCCTTTGGTGCTAGTCGCCAGCCCCTGGCATTTGGGAGGCGGGTTTGGGGTAGTCACAACACGGGCCCTGGGGGACGGGTCGTGACATAAAATATTTATTTATTTTTTAAAATAAATCTCATATAAATTCAAATTCTATAATATATATGTTTTCCTGCGCATGTGTGTATATATATATATTACATAAACACATTATATAAATGTATTTTAATGCATTATAAACACACACACACACATATATAAATACATTATATAAATATTTTAAATAAATAATTATACATATAAACAAAAATGTATACATATATAAATATTGGTATACATAATATAAATATAATTATAAATATATTTATTCAAATATATAAAATTTATACATAGTTTTATAAATACTATACATTTATATTATGGTTTATATTATACATATTTTATATTAAATATATTTTTAATGTATATTTATGTATAAATACATTTATATTATATTATGTATACAAATATATATAATATAGAAAAAATTAAATATAAACATAAATATATATATTATATATATTATATTATAAATTATTTTATTATATATAAATTTATATATATTATATAATTATGTACATTAATATATATTTATGTACTTTAATATATATTTATGTACATAAATATAATTGTATGATATTATGTACATTAATATAAATTTATTTGTATAATTTTTATTTCTTATAATATTAATTATAATAGATAAAACCATAAACATATTATATAAATATGCACATAAAAATAATTTATTTTAAAAATAAATCCTAGAAAAACCTAAGCTTGTAGTTTTTATAATTTATATTATAATAATAATATATATTTTAAATAATATGTTGATGCTTTTATATTATATATGATTAATATTATGTGAAATAAAATTTATACAAATAAATATATATTAATGTACACGATATTATACAATTATATTTATTGAAATACATATATATTAATCTACATAATAATAAATATTGAAACTTGTTATATAAATATTTGTATAAATTGAATTTCATATAATATTAATTATATATCTGTATATTTCATATATATGTATTTCATATAATATTAATTATATATAAAATTATACAATTTATACAAATAAATGTATATTAATGTACATAATAATAAACATATGTATTGAAATACATTATATAAATATATTTATAAAGACATTATATAAACATATTAAATAAATACTTATATATATATATATATATTCTATAAATTAACATGTATATAATATATAAATATGTATTTAAGTATATAAATATTTATATAAATATATTTATAAATATATAAATATTTTTGTAAATATATTTATATATGTGTATATACATAACATAAATAGAAATTTTAATATGTTTAAAAATTATATTTACTCAAATGTATGTAAATAGACATATAAAATATATAGTTTATATAAATGTATAAACTGAATACAATATAAATGTATTATAATATAATATACATAAATACAAAATATAAACATGTGTATATTAATTTATATAAATATATAAGTTATATATTAATATGTATTTAAATATTTATTAAAATAATATTTATTTAAATAACCTAACAAATATATATAAATAAAATATATGTGTATATATATAAATGCAATAATATGAAAAATATAAATAAAAAATCATTTGCTTAAGTGGTTCGGGAGGTAGCGTTATAGATGGAGGATTGCGAGATCGATTCCCATTGGATGCTAATTTTTATAAAAGGCCTGGACACACATGGATGCAATGGATGGACACAGGTGTGGGTGAGGAACACTGGAGGATGGTTTAGATGACATGGGTGGCACTAGATAGACATCGGTTTGGGTGGGGCACTGAAGGACGGGCTGGATGACATGGGTAACATTAGATAGACACCGGTTTGGGTGGGGCATTGGAGGACAATCAAAAGATAGGCACAATGGGTGAGAGGGGTGGCATTGGACAAATAGTGTGTGAGGGTGAATGGGAGGGACATGCACAAGGGGTGCAGACGAGGCACAACACAGCTCTCAGGAGGTGGAAACCAGATAGGATGGGGATGGTGAGGCATGTAGGAGGATAAAAAACAAAAAAGGAGAAGATTAGGGGCATTTTTCACAACCACCCCTAAAAATTTACTTAAGGCTCGATTATAGGTGGTTTCAAACCACCCCTGAATTCGTAGATATATTAGAGGCGATTAAAACCACCTCTAATCTATGCTATTCTAGGCATCCTGACCAGTATTAGAGGGGGTTTAAACTCCTTCTAATTGAACTGCTACTAAATTCCATATTAATTTACCATTGGTTCCTCAAAAACACCTCTAACAATACTTGGCAGGCACATTAGTGTTGGTTCCTCATAACTGCAACTAATGTGTTTAGAGGGGGGTTATAACACCCTCTAAACTAAAAAATAACCCCTCTAATATGGTAATTTTTTGTAGTGCCACTTGTTCTTTAGTTTATATTCATCAATTATAAGTATTTCTTTGGAAATACTTCTTGGGTATTAAATACAATATGTTTATCACATATGTGTATCAAAATACAGTAACCAAGTAAGTATAGAAACATTACAAGAAGTAAAGTGTATTTTACAAGTGGCTGGAAAATGGTGGTTCCCAAGTCAGTTGTGAGAAGCACACAAATTCTAATTTCCAAGTTTAATGATTCAAGTAGAAATTTTATTTAGTATGACCAAAACATTTATCCCATATGTGCATTGGACACTATGAGAAATTATTTCAAGTTCAAGAATAACTACTGTTTGTTGTATTTTTTACTCAACCAATAGTTCAGTGATACATGAACCACATGCAATAATTGATGAATATAAAAGGTAAGACTTATATACCTAGTTGTGGAAAGATAATTTTTTGTCAAGTAAAATTAAGTGGATGTTAAGGATATACCTAGTATGGTATTTTGACTCTTTTGATTTAAACACATTAGGTATTATCAACATATTTAGTTTTGGACAATGAATCCTTTAGAAATAATGGTATGCCACAAAGATTTTGGAATTAGTTCACAAGAGAGTGTGAACTATTACAAGTATAATCTAGTAGTAAATATACTTTATAAGATTCCTTTAAGTAATTAAGGAATATGAACGTGAAGTATGATATATGCATGGTCAGAAGATATAAGTTGTTTCGGGGTAGCATGCTGAGGAATATATTGACCAAGAATTCATCGATCATTATAATGCAGTGTGGAGTAATTACTAAATGCACATTATTTTATCCATATATGAGGATGATGGTCGTTAGTCTGGTCCCTTCCCTCTCAGTAGGAGAGGGACCCCCTCTGCCTTCTGAGGGGCCTCATTCACATTCCTTTTCCCCATTCTCTAACCCTGCGTCTTTTCCCCATTTTCCTCTGATAGCTCTCTGCCCTAAAGTCACGATTTTGTTCCATGGATACTTGAAACTCTCAATTTCATCTTTCGAGTTCACAGAGGCTTCATCACTACAGGATCTGATGCTGATTACCCACTTCAAACTCTGGTGTCCTTCGGTGGATCATTTTGACAGGTTTGTTTTTGATGCTTGGAATATTCAAAACTAAGCTACAGTTGGGCTCCTAGATAATAGTCATATTATGGTTTGTTTTTATTCAGAGAGTGATTTGATCACTGCCTAGTCCAAATCTTCTTGATTATACAACATTTTTCATTTCTTCTTTTTCCAGTGGTCATATGATTTCCACATAAAGCACGACTCTCCTTCTACAGTGATTTGGGTTTGTCTACTAGAGCTTCCCCTTCCATTTCAGAATCCATCAATAATCCTAATGGTAGGTAATTTAATTGGATGTTTTCTTTGCTCAGATGAATGAACCAGTGCAAGAGGTTAGGTCAATTTCTATTCTCAATGTAAGAGGTTGGTTCATCGGCCATTCCTGTGTCACTGAGGGTCTGATCGGATGAGGGTCATGGTCCCAGAATCAGGCCTTGGTGAGTCCATATATGACATCCTGAAGGTTCTGGTCTAGGTGGATGATTCGAGGGACCACTGTATTGGGGTTCCGAATTCCACTCCCTCGGAGGTACCTACTCAGCCGAGTTGTGTTGAAGCTTGTAGAAAGGTTTTCCTTCTAACCTTGAACCCATCAGTTGTAGATTTTTTTGGCAGACTTCATCTTGATCTGGCTGAGAAGAAATTAGATGGGAAAACCTCACTTGGTTCAGGAGATATAGAAGGGATGGTGGTTCAGAATGATAATCCTTCACCAACAGTGTTAGGGAGATGTAGGAAGTATGGAAACATGTTTAAGAAGTGGTTAGAGACTGATGGTAGTAGACCCCCTCTTATGAATAATATGTGCATTCTAATGCTATAGATACTCAATCCCATCATCCTTCTGAGGGTATCCCATATACACATGCTCAAGTGTTTCATGTGCATGATTTTACATAGAGGGATAGACTGAATCCAATGAGTAGGTCTGTTTATTTAAAAAAAATAGCCACCATTGAAACTGGGATCCTGTTTGATGGATTGGATGTAGACTCTGCTTATGAAACTTGATCCTCTATGTCTAAGGAAACAGAACTGGTGTAGGATTACATTTGGTTCTCTTCAAAGAAATGTAAGAATACTATTATGGATGCTGATGGGTTTATCTAGCATGTGTGGAAGCCACAAAGATGGAAGGATTACTCAAATTTACCCATTCCTCTGGTTACATGATCATCAAGTAAAGGTAATCCCCATAAAAAGGGGTTTTATGCTACAGGGGAATCTCCTAAGAGAAAGTCCAAGGGTCCTGCAAAGCATGAGATAGAAACCTCCCCTTGTGAGAAGAATATTGAATCTCAGATTGTGTAATCTCTTATCATTGACCTAGAAAATGCTGATATGGAGGATATGGAGCTCCTCATGCACTCTAGTGAATAAATGATCTAATAGTATTTATTGATAAAAATATCATAGGAGAATGCCCACGTAATGTATGAAAGACCAGTGCAGGTTGATACGAGTGATGAACAAGGATCCTGGATTGATAAACAGAATTCGATTTTGATCCGAGGCTTCAATTAGGGTAAAACCAATCTAGATGAACATGTGAAAACTTAGGATAAGATGACTCTTTTCTTTGAGGATCTCATTAAGGGCAACCTAGACATGACGATCACCTCTATTTAATGTCAAAATTTCAAGGTAAAAAACTCAAACTTCTTTAAATTTATTTGGAAGGGAGTGATGATTTCATACGAGGCTTGATTCTTATGTACCTGGAACTTTGATGGTTTCCCACTTTTCCGTAAAAGTGATTTGAAATAAAAAATAATGAGTTATGGTTATCCATATATGGGATATGATGTTAATAAGGATGATTGATGATAATTATTAAATGTTATCATTTATCAATAAAAATGCAGCATGGAGCAATTCCTAAATGCACATTTCCTTATACACATTAGGTTCATGATGCAAGTGAGAAAAGAATCAATGTTAAATATTATCCATTGTAGAAGCTTCTATTATATTTCAATATGTGCTTTGAAAATAACGACATTATCCCATAACCATATGCCAAATATAATAAAAAATGGATATCATATGATTTATAGTATGATGTAAATCCATTATTTCATAAGAACATGTTTTTAGATGAAAATAGTTTGTGTTGGACTCACCTGTTTTAATAATCACAAATCATGTTTAAATATTAATCATAATATATTAAGTCAGTCTTTAATCTTTTTAATATACATATACAATTATCTTATTCTCAAAAATATATATTCTTAAGACTCATGACTTTATTGCATCAACTTACAGTCCATATTTATCTAAATATAAGTTCACTATTAAAGGCTACTGGTAAGAGCCTTCTGTTCAAAGTCACCATTATAACTTACTATCACCTTAAGTCATTGATGCTAGAAGATCACTGTTGAAGATTTATAGTCACTGTTGGAAGCTACCAGTACACGGTTACTGTCACAAACCTACTGATGATCTACTTATCAAAGATCATAGACAAAGAGTTATTGTCATAAGGTCACTACTGTAACAAGGTTTCTGCTAGAAGTCCACTGTCAGACTCTTTCTCAAGTATTATGTTGAGAAATTCTCTGTTCAAGTCTGCAGTTGGAAAGGTTACTATTAAAGTAGTCTGATGTTACAGAACTACCAATTAGAATCTTACTGTTAAAGGTCTACTGTTGAGCCTACCGATGGAGTTCACTGATGAGGATCCACTGTTACAAAGAAGAAACAGCTACCGTTAAAAGACTACAGTTGAATTCTACAGTTGGAAAGACTACAGTTCACAGTTGGAAAGAACACAGTTGAAGCCCTCAACTGAATAGTCTACTGATGAAGTTCACAGTTGTAGAGATTGAAGTCTACCGTGTGACATGCATCTGCTACCAGTCTAATGATATTCTATTATTTTCCTTACCTATTTTTTTAATACTATTATAAAGGTCATGTCTGGAAAAATTAATGCACCTGACATTATTTAATGTTATTTGCAGGGATATCAGTAGACAGTACGATGTACGAGGAATACCACACATGGTTGAAACATTTCTCTTGTCGGCCCATACTGGACAACAAAACACAAAAACAAGAGACTATATAAAAGACACATAATAGAGACACAAAAGGAGATAGCCTGAACATACTGGAAAGAAGAAGGTAACTCTCAAGCACTAATCCAAAAGAACAAGAGCTTTACGAAGATCTATTGAAAAGAACCTTCTACAATCTGTAGTAGTGTGTTGCAAAGAGTTTTTGAATCCTAGAAGCTGGTCATATCTACATCTGGAAGTCACAACCTGGAAGTTGCGACACTCTGTTTTGGAGGAAACTTGCAGAGATGGACCAAAGCTTCATTTTATTCATTAAAACGAGTCCAGAGCTGATCTGCCAACACAATAGAGCATTACAAACTTATCCCTACTATCTTTATCTCTACCGTGTTTAAATACTTTAAATTTGTGAGTTGTGTGTATGTGTTACACACACTAAATCCTGTTCTTGAACTGAGGGATACTGAAAATCCACATACCAAACTATCTTTACATTTGTTTCCCACGTATAACTGTGGAAGAATACTGGTGTGGCTTGGTAGTTTATTTGTTTCCCACGAAGAACTGTGGTAGAGGTTGCAAAACCTGGACAGTTTATGAAAGCTGTTGTAAAGCCCGATACAGGCTGTGTATCACTTTTTAATATAACTGCTTTGTGGCAGGTGATCACCAAGTGGAGAGGACTAGGTCTTGACTTAAGACTAAACCTCTTGTTTAAATTTTTTGTGTTCATCTTTTCTTTACTCTGTTTAACATCTATCCGTTGTGCTTATATTTTCAAAGACAGAAATTTGTTTTTACATTCACTCTGATAGTTAGTTCTGGTTAATGTGTATATCTGATTTGTTTAGTAAACTTGTTTCAAAAGTAGAATTAGTTTTCATACTGATTTAACTGAGGAGTAATCAACCTTTGAGAAACCTGTTAAAAAATAACTCACTTATATCTCTACTGCCTTAATAGACTGGGCTGTTCTAATTTGGGGGATTTTAATCCTAAAAGTTTTTAACAAAAATTTTAATTGGAACTCAATTCACCCCCCTCTTTAGTATCCACTCCGACCAACATTTGGTATCAGAGGTATCATTCTTATTTATAAATAAAAGGTTTTCAAACCCTCTGTTTTCAAACCGTGATTTTAGTTTTACTTAAAGATCTTAAATTTTTGTTAGTTCTAAATTTTCTCTCTTTAAAATATTTTCTAAAAACTAGTTATGGACAATAGACTAGAAGGTGCTTCTACTAATAGGACACCTTTCTTTAATGGTGTGAATTATGGTCAATGGAAAATTAAAATGAAAATTCATTTGGAAAGTATTGGTTTTGATATTTGGTCTGCTATAAAATCAGAATATGAAATTCCCAAAACTTCTAGATCTACCTGGGATGATGCTATAAAGTCTGACTATAATAATAACTGTATAGCTATGAATTCCCTTTACTGCTCTTTAGGAGATGAGGAATTTAACTGAATTTTTGCATGTAAAACAGCTCATGAAATCTGGGACACCTTGGCTGTTTCTCATGAAGGAACAACCAATTTGAAGGAAATGAGATTAAATACTTATAATATTAAATATGATAATTTTAAAATGAGACCTAATGAACCCATTTATGATATGTATCTTAGGTTCAATGAGGTTTTCAACACCATGAGTTCACTGGGAAAAGCTGTTCGAGAAAAGGAGCAGATCATGAGAATATTGAGATGTTTTCCTGACAGATGGAGAGGCACTTCTGTGTCTATCCGAGAGTCATGTGACATCAGCAAGCTACTAGTTAAGGAATTGATTGGTAAACTAATGATGTATGAAGAGGAATTGAAGGTGAACAAAGAAGAAGATGATGAACCCAAAATAAAATCTGTAGCATTTAAGTCTACTGCCTCTAAGAGTAAAGACAAGGAGAAAATACATGTACCTACTGTAAGTTCAACTAGTGAAGATTCAGATTCAGATAGTGATGAAGAAATGGCCCAAATAGCCAGGAGATTTAAGAGGTTCTATAGGAATAAAACTTTTTTCAAAAAGCCAAACTACAAGGGTAAGTATGATCAACAAGGTAAGTGGAAGAAGGATTGGAAGAAATCTGATAAGGAAGATGATATAGTCTGCTATGAATGCAAGAGTAAAGGACACATCAGGGCCGACTGTCTAAAGTTAAAATTCAAAAAGAAATATGACTATAAGGACAAAAGGTACAAGAAATCCATGAAAGAAACCTGGAGTGCTTCAGAAGAAAGCACAAGTGAATCAAAAGCTACTGACTCTGAAAAGAATCATGCCAACATGTGCTTCATGACTAACATATTTGAGGTACCTGTTTCCCCTATTCTAAATGATTATTATTCTGAAAATAACAGTGACTCAGATAATGATGCAAATATGTCTAAGGATGAACTGTTTGAATATTGCAATTTATTGGAAGATACTTGCAATGAACTAAAATATAAATACAAATATTTGAAGAAACAACATGCCTTGACTAGTAATATCAAAACAGATCTAAGTGTAGAAAAAGAAAAGAATTCTCAATTGTTGAAAGAGAATACTCAGCTCAAATTATCTAATGAACAATTGAGAAAGGATATTGAAAAGTTCACTGCTGGTTGGGATACCTTGACATAGTTACTAGGAAGACATATTGCTCCAAAATATACAACTGTTCTAGGATATCAGCCTAGACAGAGACAAATTAGCAAAACCAAATTTGTTCCAAAATATGGATAGTTCACTGCTAATTCTGGACAATATTTGGAGAAAAAATTTTCTAAAGGACCGAACAAAGTATTTATGTCTCAAAATATGTTTGTTGATTTCAGAAATTATATAAAGAAAATATGGGTTCCCAAAGTTTTATTGTCTAAACTTTCTGGACCCAAGAAGATCTGGGTACCAAAATTATCCCATGTTTAATCTGTTTTGTAGGGAAGTTGTTTAAAGAGTTCATGTAACACTCTATGATATTTGGACAGTGGATGTTCAAGACATATGACATGAGACTATTCATGTTTTAAGAGTCTAATTAAAGTTGATGGTGGGCATGTCACCTTTGGTGACAATGCAAGAGGAAAAATCATCGGCTTAGGCCAGATTGGTAACCCTGATACAATATTAATTTCTAAAGTATTTTTTGTTGATGGATTAAAATATAATTTACTTAGAATATCTCAGTTATGTGATGATGGCCTTAATGTTAAATTTGAAAATGATTCATGCAATGTTTTTAATTCAAAGAATGACTTAGTTTTCACTGCATGTAGAAATGAGAATGTATATGATGTTGATTTAAACTCCTTAGCTAAACAAAATGTTTATTGTTTAAATGCTTTTCATAAAGAATCTTGGTTGTGGAATAGAATATTAGGACACTGTAATGTGCACTCACTTAGGAAGATATCTAATAAATGTTTAGTTATAGACTTACCTAAATTGGAATTCCCAAATGATAAAGTGTTTAATCCCTATAAAAAGGGAAAACAACACAAAGTTTCTTTCAAACCAAAGAAAAAAGTTTCAACTTCTCAACCTCTTGAGTTAGTTCACATGGATTTGTTTGAACCATCAAGAGTTTCAAGTTTAAATGGGAATCACTATGTTTATGTTCTTGTAGATGACTTTTCTAGGTATACTTGGGTATACTTTCTAGATCACAAAAGTGAAGCTTGTTCCTACTTTGTCAAATATTCCAAGTCTGTAGAAAACCTTAGTGGACTTAAGATTAAAACCCTAAGAAGTGATCATGGCTAGGAGTTTGAGAATCATGAGTTTGAATCCTACTGCTCGCATAATGGCTATAATCACAACTTTTATGCCCCTAGGAAACCCCAACAAAATGGAGTTGTAGAAAGAAGAAATAGGACTCTTCAAGAAATTGCAAGGACTATGCTTAATGAGTATGACTTACCTATTTATTTTTGGGCTGAAGCTGTAAATACAGCTTGTTACATTATTAATAGAGTCTTAATTAGACCTATTCTAAAAAGGACCCCTTATGAACTTTGGAATAATAGGAATCCTAAGGTTAATTACTTTAGAGTTTTTGGTTGCAAAGTCTTTATTCTTAATACTAAAGATAATCTTGACAAATTTGCTCCCAAAAGTGATGAAGGAATTTTCCTGGGTTATTCTATTTCAAGTAAATCCTATAGAGTGTTCAATAAGAAAACTAAATGTGTGGAAGAGTCAGTTCATATCAAATTCAATGACACTGATCCACATGAGCCTAAAGCTTCTCTTAAAAATCTTGAGGAAGAATTATCAAATTTGAACCTTAATGATAAAAATAGTGAATCCCCTATAAAGGTATCCAGTTCTAAAAATTTTCCAGAATCTACACCTACTGATTTTGAACCAACAGACAAAAATGAAGAATCTAGTTCAACCCTTCCTAGAGGTATTAGGACTCTCAAGAATCATCCTCTAGATGCTGTTGTAGGCGATTTAAATAGAGGAACACAAACTAGAGCTTCTCTAAGAAACCAGGTTGAACATCAAGCTTTTTTTTCACAGCTTGAACCCAAAAATATTAATGATGCAATCAATGATGAATTTTGGGTAATGGATATGCAAGAAGAACTAAATCAGTTCGAAAGAAACAAAGTTTGTGACTTAGTGGAAAGACCCAAGGACACCCTAACCATAGGCACTAAATGGGTGTTTAGAAACAAAGTAGATGAGTCTGGGAATATAGTTAGAAATAAAGCTAGGCTAGTTGCACAAGGATATAGCCAAGAAGAAGGAATAGATTATGAGGAGACCTTTGCACCTGTAGCTAGACTAGAAGCCATTAGGATACTACTTGCCTATGCAGCTCATCTGAATTTCAAACTTTATCAAATGGATGTTAAAAGTTATTTTCTAAATAGATACATAGTTGAGGATGTGTTTGTCGAAAACCCCCTGGTTTTAAAAATCCCCATTTTTCCAATCATGTTTTCAAACTGTCTAAAGCTTTGTATGGCTTAAAACAAGCTCCAAGAGCATGGTATGATAGGCTCAACTCTTTTCTTATTTCAAAAGGTTTTACCAAAGGGATATCTGACCCCACTCTTTTTATTAAATGGATTTCTAAATATGTCTTGATAGTAAAGATTTATGTGGATGATATTATTTTTGGATCTTCTAAATGTTCATTATGTGTTGATTTTTCAAAAATGATGCAAAATGAGTTTGAAATGAGCTTAATGGGAGAAGTCAAATTTTTCCTTGGATTTCAGATCTTTCAAAATAAAAATGGCATTGTTTTGAATCAAATAAAATATATTAAGGATATTTTAAAACGTTTTTCTTTGGATGGTAGTAAAGGTAGAGACACACCTATGAGTTCCACCTGTAAGTTGGATACAGATGAAGCTAGAGAACCAGTGGATCAAACCAACTATAGAGGTATGATATGAAGTCTACTCTATCTTACAGCTAGTAGAAATGACATCATGTTTAGTGTATGCATGTGTGCTTGCTTTCAAGCCAATCCAAAAGAGTCTCATTTAACTGCTGTTAAAAGAATTTTTAAATATCTCAAACATACTCCCAATTTAGGATTATTATATCCAAAAGGAAAATCATTTGATTTGTTGAGTTATTCTGATGATGACTTTGCCGGTTGCAAGTTAGATAGAAAAAGAACCTCTGGGACATGTCACATTTTAGGCAAGTCACTAGTATCTTGGTGTAGTAAGAAGCAGAATTATGTTGCATTATCTATTGCCGAAGCTGAGTACATAGCTGCTGGTAGTTGTTGTGCTCAAATTCTATGGACGAAACATACTTTAATGGAATATGGATATCAATTTAAACATGTATCTATAAAGTGTGACAATACAAGTGCTATTAACATTTCCAAAAATACAGTATCTCATGCTAGGACAAAGCATATTGATGTGAGTCATCACTTTTTGAGGGATCATTATCAAAAGGGTGATATCACTCTTGAATTCATTGGCACTGAACAAAAATTGGCTGATATATTCACAAAGCCTTTGAATTCTTAGAGGTTAAATTACATCACACATGAGTTTGGTATGATTAATTTCAGCATAGGATACCTCACAATTAGACCTCATAGTTAGACCTCACAGTCGAACCTCACAGTTAGACCTCACAGTCGAACCTCACAGTTAGACCTCACAGTCGAACCTCACAGTTAGACCTCACAGTCGAACCTCACAGTTAGACCTCACAGTTGAACCTCATAGTTAGACCTCACAGTCGAACCTCACAGTTAGACCTCACAGTCGAACCTCACAGTTAGACCTCACAGTCGAACCTCACAGTTAGACCTCACAGTTGAACCTCATAGTTAGACCTCACAGTCGAACCTCACAGTTAGACCTCACAGTCGAACCTCACAGTTAGACCTCACAGTCGAACCTCACAGTTAGACCTCACAGTTGAACCTCATAGTTACACCTCATAGTCGAACCTCACAGTTAGACCTCACAGTCGAACCTCACAGTTAGACCTCACAGTCGAACCTCACAGTTAGACCTCACAGTCGAACCTCACAGTTAGACCTCACAGTCGAACCTCACAGTTAGACCTCACAGTTGAACCTCATAGTTAGACCTCACAGTCGAACCTCACAGTTAGACCTCACAGTCGAACCTCACAGTTAGACCTCACAGTCGAACCTCACAGTTAGACCTCACAGTCTAACCTCACAGTTGGACCTCACAGTTGGACCTTACTGTTATACCTCACTGCTACACCTCACCAGTGTACCTCACTGATACATCTCACTATTGGATACATCGCTGTTTGGTTTTATTTTTGAGGGAATTCGAACCATTTTTATTTCTTTTTATTATTTCTATTTTGTTTTGTTTTAATCCCTAAATGATAAAATCAAAGGCAACGAACACATTTCAATCCACCTTCCTCTCCCAATCTTGAACCTTGCTCTCGAAATTCCTAAACCCTAACCCTTCACCTGAGCCCTCGAACCTCTCTCAATCTCTATGGCCAGAACCAAGCGACCCCCGACTGTTAATGAGGATGCGCCAAGGCCTAAGAGAACTCGGGCCGAATCCAGTGGCACCAATAACACCCCGTCAAGACCTGTAAACCCGCATCTGGCCAAGACACAAATCTTTGCTGAGAAGGATCTAAGTGAAGAATGGCTGTTGTCAAGAAAGTCATTAGTACTGAAAGTACTAGATGCCCAAGGATGGACCGAATGCTTTTCCAACAATAATGGACCATACTACCCGAAGCTTGTGAAATAATTATATGAATATCTGACGTTCGAAGAGGAAGAGTATGTGCATAAGATAATGTCTAGATTCCATGACAATGAAGTTAGTTTCTCGTCTGCTGAATGGGTTGCCTATTTGAGAGTTCCTTATGAAGGAATTTTTGATTACTACTCTGGAGTGGATCCTCCAGATAGTGCTGTTTTTGAGTATGAAAAATCTCTGGAAGAACTGACAGGAGATGGAAAATCAAGAAGGATCATTGTAGTTGAGATGAATGGAGAAGACAGGCTCTTATTCAAATTAATTCAGCATGTTCTTAGTCCGAGGAGATGGGACTTTGTTGTACTGAAGTACCAGGACATATTCCTGATGTACTTACTGAAGCATGGGAAGAAGATTAACCTATGTAGGTTACTGATGGTACAATTGGAGGATATTACTAAGGAAAGATCGAATTCCAATGCCTTATTCCATGCCAAGCTTATTTTAGTTATTCTAAAGGTAAAGGGTGTGGATGGAAATCAAGAAGAAATGATAGTAGCCAAGAACAGTGTCTGTATCTCCAAGGTAATTTGCAAGTTCATGAAAATTAGCTGGAATCCCTGGAAGAGGACATGGGTGAATGATGAGGGAAAGGTGTATGAAATGTTTGACCCTAGTACTCATCCAACTCGGCCAAAAGACAAAATAGATCCAGGCCTAAAGCCTGATGAGCCAAAACCGGTTTATTCTGATGAGGAGGAGGCTAAAGGAGCTGTGGACCCTCAAAGAGAGAACACCCCCATTGATGATGGGAGTGATCTTGATTTACCTCATAGTCCTGTAAGGACAGTAGCTTTTGGAGAAGCTAGCCCTCCAAAAGAACTATCAAGGAGAGAGACTGTTCTGAAGGACAGTGATACTGTGACCACTGAAGAAGAAGAAGAAGCATATCATAATGTTGTCAAGTTCACCTCTAAATAGGATGAGGCTACCGAATCAGATCATTTTACTCATGAAGAAAAGGAGGTTGCTGCTGAGGCAGATGATGAGGACAATGAAGAGGAAGAGCTCAGTTTGAGCCCTCTGATTGATAATACAGACAATATAGTGTCTAATAAGGAAGCAGGAGTGGCATCTACTGCCATTGATGACTCAGAAAAGGATAGGACTCACCCTACATTTGAACTAGCAGAGCAAATGGTTATTGAATCTGCTGAAATTGCAGAGGAGGTTGTGGAATTACCTAGAACATAACAGCTAGAGGAGATTCCTCAGGAGAATTCTCTAAGTGAGGGGGAGCATCTTTGTTCAGTTTCTGTGTTGTATGACATCAAAGGTTGGTCATCAGATCCAGGATATATGGTACTTGGACTCAATTATGGAGATTCTAATGAGGAAGACCATCCCCAAAAGGATTCAGTTATCCTACCATTGTGGCTTAAATTTTGGCAACTAAGGAGGACCTTGAGTCCTTAAAGGCTGAAATGAAAGAAGCACTGAGAGAATTAGTGACAGATTTGAAGAAAATCCTGGTTGAAGATATGAGGAGTGTGGAGCAATCCCTGCAGCTATATATGGAATGTGCTGTGTCTAGTCCAGTGAAGGAAATGATGGATGAAGTTAAAGTATTCCATACTCAAATTGAGAGTTGGACAGGAGCTGTGGTTTCTCTAAGACAATCGATTGCTTCATTGACTGCTTTGAGCAGTTCTCAAACCCAAGTGAATGCTGAGATTAGATATATCAAAGAAGTCATAAAGCAGTTTGTGGAAGTATTTGAGGCTTTTAAGACATCAGTCAAAGAACATTTGAATAGTCAAGATGCACTTGTTCAGAAGGTAATTAGTAACTTGAATCAGTCTTTCAAAGAGACAGTAGGCTTCTTGGTAAAACCCCTTCCCTTATCCAGTTCCTCTGTGAACTTTGACCAGATTAGAACTGTGATCCAGGAAGAGTTTGCTAAGGCTAGTACTAGTGGAACCTCTAATACTCAGATACTTTCTACCACTAGGAAAGTTAACAGTTTTGTTCATGACCACCTACGGGTAGCTAATTCTTCTCAAGAGGCCATTAAGAATAAGGTTGATGCTTACTTTGAGAAGGTCTATACCAAGCATCAAATGACCAAACACTTCAAGCTCTTGATAGAGAATATGAAGCTGCCTCCAGTGACTCAGGCATTCAGGGAGGAGGTCAGCAAGCTGAGAGAATTGGCCCCTATTTTGGATAAGTTTTTGGAGAATAAAGATGATTTCTTATCTGCTATGGAAAGAGGAGGAAGCATTATTATGGATTTCATAAACCTTATTCTCCCCTTTCTCCATGTGGACTGCACCCCTGTCATTATCCCTCCTGCCTTACCTACATCTCAACCCAGTGGTTATTCTTCCATCATGTCTCCTGCTGATGCTATCAGAAGCCTTACTCCACTGATCCCTCAGAAATCTACCCACTACAGACCCACAAGATCTTCTGTTGCTTCCCCTCTAGTCATTCCTACATCCATTCCTAAACTTGATGATCCACTAGCTCCTTCTCTATCTTCTTATTCCAAAGGGAAAGACCCCTTACCTACAGATGCTGTGGATTGAGTCTGTTTATGTCTTTTGATAGGGTCTCTTTATTATTTTTGGTCATGAAATGTATTGTGTTATTAATATAATCCTTCTCTGTTTTTTTTTTCTCTCATTTGTATTTCTTTTTTCTAATCACAAAGGGGGATAAATACTGTGCTTACTGTGCTAATTCTCCAAACACTGTGCTTATTAATCTCTGATACTTGACAAATTTTTGTTCTTATTATTACTAAATGTATTATATATGACATCTATATTTAATACATACTGACATAATTTGTGATTATCAAAAAGGGGGAGATTGTTGGACTCACCTGTTTTAATAATCACAAATCTTGTTTAAATACTGATCATAATATATTAAGTTAGTCTTTAATATTTTTAATCTACATATACAATTATCTTATTCTCAAAAAATATATATTCTTAAGACTCATGACTTTGTTGCATAAACTTACAGTCCATATTTATCTTAATATAAGTTCACTGTTAAAGGCAACTGGTAAGAGCATTCTGTTCAAAGTCACTGTTATAACTTACTATCACCTTAAGTCACTGATGCTAGAAGATCATTGTTTAAGATTTCCAGTCACTGTTGGAAGATACCGGTACACGGTTACTATCACAAACCTACTGATGATATACTTATCAAAGATCATAGACAAAGAGTTACTATCATAAGGTCACTGCTGTAACAAGGTTTTTTCTAGAAGTCCACTGCCAGACTCTTTCTCAAGTATTCTGTTGAGAAATTCTCTGTTCAAGTATGCAGTTGGAAAGGTTACTGTTGAAGTAGTATGAAGTTACAAAACTACCAATTAGAAGCTTACTGTTAAAGGTCTATTGTTGAGCCTACCGATGGAGTTCACTAATGAGGATCCACTATTACAAAGAATAAACAGCCACCGTTAAAAGACTACAGTTGAAGTCTACAGTTGGAAAGACTAAATTTCACAATTGGAAAGACCACAGTTGAAGCCCTCAGCTGAATAGTCTACCGATGAAGTCCACAGTTGTAGAGATTGAAGTCTACCGTGTGACATACATCTGCTACCAGTCTAATGATATTCTATTCTTTTCTTTACCTATTTTTTTAATACTATTATAACGGTCATTTCTGGAAAAATTAATGCACCTGACATTATTTTATGTTATTTTCAGGGATATCAGGAGACAGTACGATGTACGAGGAAGACCACACATGGTTGAAACATTTCTCTTGTCGGCCCCTACTAGACAACAAAACACAAAAACAAGAGACTATATAAAAGACACATAAGAGAGACACAAAAGGAGAGACCCCGAACATACTGGAAAGAAGAAGAGAACTCTCAAGCATTAATCCAAAAAACAAGAGCTTCACGAATATCTATTGAAAAGAACCTTCTACAATCTGTAGTAGTGTGTTGCAAAGAGTTTTTGAATCCTAGAAATTGGTCATCTCTACATCTGGAAGTCACAACCTGGAAGTTGCGACACTCTGTTTTGGAGGCAACTTGCAGAGAAGGATCAAAGCTTCATTTCATTCATTCCAACGAGTCCAGAGCTGATCTGCCAACACAATAGAGCATTCCAAACTTATCCCTACTATCTTTAGCTCTATTGTGTTTAAATACTTTATATTTGTGAGCAGTGTGTATATGTTACACACACAGACTCTTGTGCTTGAACTGAGGGATACTGAAAATACCTATACCAAAATATCTTTACATTTGTTTCCCACATATAACTGTGGAAGAAGCCTGGTGTGGCTTGGTAGTTTATTTGTTTCCCACGAAGAACTGTGGTAGAGGTTGAAAAACCTGGACAGTTTGTGAAAGCTGTTGTAAAGCCCGATACAGGCTGTGTATCACTTTTTAATATAACTGCTTGGTGGCATGTGATCACCAAGTGGAGAGGACTAGGTCTTGACTTAAGACTGAACCTCTTGTTTAAATTTGTTGTGTTCATCTTTTCTTTACTCTGTTTAACATCTATCCGCTGTGCTTATATTTTCAAAGACAGAAATCTGTTTTTACATTCACTCTGATAGTTAGTTCTGGTTAGTGCGCATATATGATTTGTTTATTAAACTTGTTTCAAAAGTCGAATTTTTTCTCATTCTGATTCAACTGAGGAGTAATCAACCTTTGAGAAACCTGTTAAACAATAACTCACTTATATCTCTACTGCCTTAATTGACTGGGCTGTTCTAATTTGGGGGATTTTAATCCTAAAAGTTTTTAACAGAAATTTTAATTGGAACTCAATTCACCCCCTCTTGAGTATCCACTCCGACCAACAATTTGTTAGGATATAAACAAACTTACATCAAGAATAACACAAAGAGAATCTAAAGTAATTATCCTAAAAGTTTCTTAGGATATTACAGAAATCCCTATGATAACGAAGTTATAGTTAAGTGATAGACTATATTTCTATAAAAGAGTTCACATCTCTATTAGAGATAGTAGGAGAAAGATTGAGTTGGGTTTTGTCAATGCGAGAAAGATGCACAAATAGTTGGCATAGGAACAAGTTCCACAAGACCTTGTGGAAAGGAATGTTCCAGAGACACATACTGCATAGGATGGATAAAACCATAGTAATGGGTTTTTATTCACTGCAGCTGGTGACAAATTATTCATTGTGAATAATAATAATTCCTACAAGTAGGAAGTATATGGAAGTTATTACAAATTGAAAATATTAATTAAAATTCAATAATAGATTCTATGTATCAAAGTGAAAGGGTGATTATTATTTTGAACAATGCGATGGGTATTCAAGTGACATGATACATGGATGGTATAAGTGTTATACCAATAAGGCCCAATTGGTAATACCAAGTTTTTATGCCTAAATCCATTAGAATTTTACTAGTCAAAGCTAACTTCTATGATCATTTATTCATAATTGGATGTCACAGACACCAATAATGGAAGTTGTCAATATGACGCAACTAGAAAGGGGTGATGAAATCATAAAATTTCAATAAGGGTTATAAGTTAATGAAATTTAGTTTTGGATTAAAAGTAAGCAACAAGATCTTAAAGCATTCATTTGGAATGAAACTTTAACATGTGACTACCCGAGCCTAGTGAGAGCGCCATTATTTTCCAATTGAAATATGTTTGGTAACATATGGAGAATAGATATTAATATTATAGTTTTTTAAGACTAAGATAAAAGTAACGCTCTAAAGTTTGACTTAAAGTAGCAACCTAAGTTCCAGGGAACATGATCTATTGAGGTAGATCTAATGGTTTCTTGGACCTATTCAATCATACATATACTAACATAGTATTAAAAAACAAAATTTGAAACAATTAGAGAGAGAATTGTTGCCAGTGCCACATGGAATTAATCTCTCTAAGTAGACATGCATGGGCATAGGATGAGATTATTGTGGTGATATGAATTCTATATTCCTTTGAAATGGATCATTCACATATTCCATGATATTTATAAGATATGACATTGATAGTATATACTTTATAGTAGGAAAATATTAGTTATATCTAGGATAACTGCAAGGGTAACTATCATAACTATCCAATTCACTTGAAGAAGTACAAAGGATATGTACCTGGTATGTGGAGAAGAAGGGATACTAGTTATGAGAGGACACAAACAATTCTTCCTTAGATCAACTTGATCTAATATCATAAATAGGATAAGGTGATGAGAGATACAATATCATACAATCTAGTGGTAGCCACACCTACAAATACCACTATGACAAAATTTCCATTTAGAAGTGGTTTAAACTGCCACTAGATGGTTCTACGATGGTTTCAAAAAATAGCCACTAAAATTGGTTTTGGAATTCAACACACGAAGATTCCTTCCATTTAGTAATGGTTTCTAGAAAGTGTCATAGAATGTGAATTTCAAAGAGACTTTTTTAGTTTTAGATATGGTTTTCACTTAAAAATAATAATTGTGATCTAGCGATGGTTTTTAACCGTCGCTAAATTTTGAACTTTTTACCAAAAAAACAGCCACTAAAATGGATAAAATTGCCGCTAAGTAAAATTTTATCATATTTAGCAGCAGTTTTAACCACCTCCTTAAAAAATACCATAATATAGTGGCATTTTATACCACCATGAAAAAAAACCTATATCTTTTGGTGGTTTAAACCACCGCTAATTCATGAATTATAAAAAAACAAGCTGCAGGTTCTACAACCCCAGAACCTGCATCCAAAATAACACAACAACAACACTATTTTTTTTACCAAATCATCAAATATATCATCAACATACATGGAAAACAACACATGTTAAAACTAAATAATCAATGTACATTGATTCTCATCAAAACATAAAGAATCAACACATTGACCAAGGAAAAAAACACATTGAAAGAAATAATACATTTCTCAATACATTTAAATAATAAAAAAAGACACAACTCATTAAAAGAATAAATAATACATAAATACATTGAAAGAATCAACACATTGAAAGAATAGATAATACATTTATCAATACATTGAAAGGATCAATACATTTCTAAATACAATGAAAGAATCAATACATTTCTAAATACATTTATCATTAAAAGTACGTTGATTCTTTAAACTATTAAACAACACATTTCCAAGTAAAACATAAATTTAATACATTTAAAACTAGATATAAATAATCAGCATACTTTCAATAAAATGAGGCCTTACATGTTAAAACTAAATCCACCAAAATTAAAAACAAGATAAATTAATTTAATAATAAAGAGAAACAATTCTCAATATGAAACCATTCATCATGAATACCATTTTCATAAAAAGGTTCATTAATGATTCAAAACCAATAATAAATGCTTAAACAAAATAAAAATAACCCTAAATATCTATAAATGATCTAAACTGCCATAAGTGAGGATTAAAAATGATTTGGATTTATACAATGGGTAAATACTTTATGAAATCCTAGGATTTCCAACACTGATCCCACCCCTTGATGAGAACACAAAAAAACATAGATGCCTCTATGTTCCTAGTCTAAAAAGAATCTACATAGTCTAAGTTACCCGATTACATCCCCATGTACTATCCAAAAACAACAATACATAGCTCAAAAAATAGGGTCCATGCACAAATAGAGCACAAAAATATTCCAAAAGGTAGATCACCCAACACATCAAGATTGAGCTCTAACCAAGAAGGTGAAAAAAGAGAATACTAATAGAAAAAATGGTCTGATAGATAGGGGTTATACTATATGTTATAGTCTTGAGATATCATTGTATGGATACGTGATATCGCACCTTAGTTTGGTGAGAAATAACATAGAATGATCCTTGGTCAGTAGGACTGGGTTGTGATGTGAGATTTGGAAAAGGGTACAGACTTTCCTATAATGGCTGGGGTTAGATAGAGATTATGGTCTTGGAGAAAACCATTGGGTTTTGTGTCATGACTTGATCTATAGGACCCTACTTGGGACACCAATAAGCTGATAGTGACACCACATGTTCACCCTAATAGTTGAAGGGCTAGAGACAAGCACAAAGTAAGAATATCACTGAAGTGGGAGGATTTATCCTATTGTATATGAAAACACACACACACGCACACACACTCAACTTCATGAAATAGTGCTTAGGTATAATAAAATAAAACCTCTCAGTGTAAAAAATTCACATAGTAACCTCTAGAAAATACATCAGATAGAGATAGATAAATATCTTGGAAAGGAAAAGGGTAAAATACATACCTAACCAAGAATAAGGAAAGTGGGTCCCAATCTAGAAACAACTAAAAGCGAAAATAAGAGGAGTTACCAACTCAAGATCCCTATGTCTGACCACCAAATATGGTCAGTGACTTCACTTACTTCTATGTTCCATAGATAATAGGTTCATTAAGTACACCATATACCAGTTGTTTGTATAAGAAAAAAATCATGCATTCAAATCCCATGCAGGTGTGATTATAAACATACTTAGTAAGGCTGTAACAGCCCAAGGTTTTATGAAAAATATTCTTTTAATTTCACTAATGTATTGTGTTGTACGCTACACCAAAAGGAGCTTTCACAACATGCATCCTTGACTTGAATTGCATTACACGCAATCGCAACCTTCCTCGATAGCGTGTGTAGTACGCAATACTGAGTTTCACGAAACAATGATATGCTATTAAAATATTATTAAAACAAGCCATTATGAATAGTAATAACCACTTTTTAAATTTTAGAAATTTTAGCTCTCAAAATGGACTTCATTTTTGGATTCGGAGTATCGAATTTAGCCTAAGGTGAAATTTTGATACTTTTCGGATAACTTTCATATTCTGATGAATAGTGAAAATTACTAAATTATAATTAAAAACAACTTTTTTAATCGAAATAATTAATAGTGATAAATCATTAATTTGAGTGGTTTTAAAGTATATTTAGAATATATTTTTAAAATTTAATACAATGTTGGTCATTGGATGTAATTTCACATTTAAACCAGACATAAACAAGTATCAATCTTTTGATAGATATTGTTTCTTAAAAACACGCTCTTTGTTTTAACAGCGGGATTTAATTATAAAATTAATTAATGCAACTTCTATGATAATGAATTTGGTAAATTAGACTTCATTTTTGAATTTGGAATATGAAATATAGCTTAGGATGAAATTTTGGCATTGTTCTGAAAAACATCAATTTTTGATGAATAGTGAAACTACTAAGTGGTAGTTAAAAAAATTAATTTCTTCATAAATCTTAATTTTACCGCTTCTGTGAATGGAATTTTAAAAATCCGAGAGACACGGTTGATGTCAGTAAGTAAAATGTGGTTCAATGAGATGAAAATAATTTTTGGTGAATAGTAACTTTTTACTTTTATTTACCACGGTTAAAAGTAAATAGGGTAATTAAGGGTAAAAATGATATTAATATTACCCTAACACATGTCCTAATCCTATTGGACAAGTGTATCTCGACCAAAAACAACCTTAAGTGTAAAATATTATCATTTATGCCCACTTGGATTAGATTAGGACATTTATTATTATTTAATTCAAAGAAGAGTTAAAAGAGTTAAAATCAAAGTTTATTTACTAAAACATTTTTAATATGGGTTTATACATAAGATAAATTCGATTATAAATATTAATTAGAAATATAAAAAGCTTTCCTACATAATGATATTTTATTTATAATTTTTAGACTTCAAATAAATTAATTTATTTATGACACAACGATGATGCAGTAATTACCCTTTTAAGAAAATGTTAACATAATTGATGTTATAAAAGCTCAAATAAATGTAATTTGAGACTTTTTATGAATTAAACTAATTTTATAGGTTACTATGATATATTATTGTTGATTTAATAAACTTGGTTTGAACATATAATTCTGTTATGACTTTCACAAAAACCATATATCAAATAGTGTCAAAATTGACACAAAATAGTTTTTAAATCAAATATTATATTATTAATTGTTATTTTATTCCTAAAAATCTAAGGTTCGGCCAAATGACTTAGATAAGGATATATGTATTAAAAATAAACAAGTTGGGGTTCGTTTGGCATGTTATAGTAAGTTTATTAACCATATAGTGAAAGAAAACAAAAAGACATGGTAAAAGTTAAATTATTTAACTTAGAGTTAAATCTAATTGATAAGGTTAAAGTAATACCCTAAACTTGTCTAAATATTATTGGTTGATATGATTTAGACCCATCCCCACTTTACCTTCGAAATAAGACCCTTTGGAACCATTATAAACCGATTTTGACTTTAATATAAAATAATATTTTGAGATATTCCTAAGGTGCCCCTCTCCTCCCTTATAAAAGGACACCTCCTCCCCCTCCTCCTCACACCAATTTGAGCACTCAATCTCGGCCAAACCCTGCCAAAATCTCTTCTCCACTTCCCTAGAATAATCCTAGAGGTCCTGGTCTTCTTCAAAGAGCAATCTTAGTTCCCTAAGCGGAGGATTCAAAGAGGCGTTTCAAAGAAGAGGTAATAACCATTACCGATCTTTTCAATTTCTTTCTTCTTCAACTTATTCTTCTTTAGTTGTTTCATAACAAAGTAATAACATAAGTATTACTTACATACTGATATGTTATTATAAATATGAAACAACCCTAATTCACCTTCTATCCATCCTACGGAAAAATGAAATCACCGCGCGTGCGTACGTACGGAATACCGTCTCCACGCCGTGGTGTAATCTATTTTCCGCCATCACCTTAATAGGATGGGTATAATGGTGTAATGAGTAACTATATATGATTATTATAAAGTGATATTGATACTGAAATAATATTCATACACTTTAACACAATTCCACGACCATGGGAACGATATCATCGCTCGTGCATACGTACGGACTACCGTCTCCACGACGCGATGAGATTCATTTTGCACATTAACCATTCATGAATGATTATAAAGCATATATAATTAGTACTAATGAAATATATGACATAATAATGATACTGGATTTATGTATATTTATATGTATGTCATCTACTTAATTCCATTCAAATCAATAAGGAAACGAAAACAGCGTTCATGCGTACGTACGGACTACCGTCTCCATGAACGGTGTATTTCATTCCATTATCAATATATTATATATATACATGTATATTCTGAATATATATTATATATAAATCATGTTTTACATTCTGGATATAAGTAATCATGATCCAAGTAATCATATTAATAATTACAAGTTAAAAACACGAACGACAAATGAGACGATTTTACCCAAAAATGCTACTTTAACATGAATTTACAAAAGACCGGGTAATATAAAGCCATATATTATATCATAACAATGAATATGATTCTGTAATAAGTCAATAACATTATTTAAATCATTATACAGGAGGTTCGGACACATACGAAGCAAATCGGACCTAAGGTAAGGGAAATATCACAATCTCATTTTTATCCGAGATTGTTTATTCGTAAGTATTTACTGGGGTGTATTTTATCATCCACATCCATGTTTAATAAATATTTAATATTATTTCCATCCACCTACATTTTTTTAAATCCATTTTTACCCTTCGGTGAGTTTTTAGTAAAAGAAATGAAAGGAATCTTTTGTCGTTTTTCGTACGAGGTACTTTTTGACTTTTCCGACAAAAGTACGAAGAATGTTTTTTTTAACTTATACGACATGAATGGATTTTTAAAACATTATTTCCAATAAGCTTCCTTTACAAGTTTTCAAGTTTATTTTTAATCAACTTCTTTTATTTTAAAGTCATATGACATGTTATGAAAGGAAAAAAAAATTGAAGAAGAAAGGATATTTTCCTCAAGAATGGAGTTCAAGTGTTTTATCAAAATTATTTTCCATCTAAGATAATAAAGGGTTCTGTTTTTATCCCTATTATTACATTGGTTTGATTATGTTGTGATGGAAATATTTTTATGAATTCCTTTATCTTATATGAATTGTTTTATGATGTCATGTTGTTTAAGAATCCCATTTTTATTACATGGGTTACGCTATGATGTATGGTTTATGATTATGTGGCACACATAAGAAAGGATTTATTATAAGATGGGTGGGACCTATATCTCCCTCCAATGAATTGGGTAAAGATTTTATATCTCATGAGATAGACATGGCTGGAATGGTAGGTTATACCGGTTCAGTGAAACAGGACTGAAACGAGGGTTACTCGATTCAGAAAGGGACTTTGTCCACTAAGATAGTCTTGGCAATGAGTCTTGACTAACAAGAAATGATTCTCTATGATTATGTGTGAATGAAACAAAGTTTCATGTTTTAAGTTATGATTATTGTGATTACATTTCACTACTATGATTTATCCCATGTTATGAAATTATGCTCTCTTTTGCAGGTTAAGATTTCCAAAAGTTATGTTCTTATGAATATGATGTGATTTATTTTTCTTTTGTTTACCCTTACTGAGCATTTGAGCTCACCCTTTTATGTTTTCTTTTCCCCAGGATATAAAGAAAGGTTTTAGGTAAAAAAAAAGGGAAGATCTTTATGGGAGATATTGAAGATCTTTCACCACGATTAGAAGATTACGTTCCGAGTTTCCAAAGACACTAAACTATTACGATCCTTGTGTGTGTGTTTTTGTTATGTACTAAGTATTCCGCAAAAGTAATGTAAAGTCTATGTACGTTAAGCTTCGGGTCTCTACTGTTGGTATCAGAGGAAAGGTTTAGTCAACCTTTGGAAACTAGGAAGTGAGAACTTTAGTGAGATCCCTAGAGATATTTCTAAGGTATGTCTAGGGATGTCCCTAAGGATAAGTATACGTATAAGATACAGTCCTAGAACTACGGTAACGATAATATAATTTAACCTAAGATGTTATATATTGAGGATACTCCACCTTTATTATGTTGTTTTCCCTAGCATGATTTTTGCCTCTCACACTATTTTTTTTTGGGTTTTAGAAAATGGCTGGAAACAAGATGATTCACGATAATGGAGGATATGATGGACAATGGAATGATATTATTCATAATGAAATGGGATTTGGAAGTCCAAACATCATTATAATATGATCAATAAAGTAAAATTTGGTAAGTTTCCTGACTCGGCTAATAAGAGAAAGATGGAGTTTCATGATGATCATAGAGGAAAGAAAGTTCAATTTCTCCTATGTAAATCATGTGGGAAGAGGCATCGAGGAGAATGTTTCAAAGGAACTAGAAGATTCTTTGGGTGTGGAAAAGAAGGACACAAAGAAAGTAAGTGCAAAGGAAAAGGTTCAGTTAACACCATGGATGAGGATAATGGTATTTCTACGACATCAACAATGGTTAAATATTTTAAATGTGGAATGTACGGGCATTATGCAAACCAATTCCCTAAGGGAAAGTCTCATGAAGATAATCAGTATGGTCGTATGGGAAGTATTTATGATGAAGAGACTACAAATGATATGTGAGATGAAAGAATTGTTGAAGCTCGGTCAATGGTTTAAGAATGTAGTGGAATGATTACATGTTTATCATGTGTAATGTTGTATAAGAAATCTCATGGTACTATGGAATAAAGAGACATCTAAGGATTGTTACACTGTTGTCTTTCCTTGAGTTATGAAAGTGTATGATTAATGGTACCACTATCCATGAAAGGTTATTCAGATATTTTTGGAATTTAGATGATATGCGCATAATGAAGGAATAATAAGATAATGAGGTGTTTGAATGTATTCATGAGCTCATGACTGATATAAGGAGAAGGTTATATCATGGTTTGAGTATAGAGAATTTTTGGATTTTGGTATGTGGAAAGAGTTAACTTTTAACTGCATTCATGTTTTCACTAAGGTTCAATGGGTATTCAAGAGAATACATGATTAAGGCCTTTGAATGTTTAGAATGTGACCAACAAGGCATATATTATGATATATGGGGATTAACGACAGTATTAAATCTCTGGTAATCGTTTTCACTATATTATGAGAGTGGACTGCAGTATTATGGATAATCCTAAAGATTAGAATGGATTATGTTGGACATAAGTTATTATTGTTTAAGGATAGAAGTTTTTTTGATATTATTGATGGGATGTTATAGTAATATAGTTTTAGAAAAAGGACAACCTGTAGGACGGGCGACAGCCCATCGCGTCGGACAAGGCTGTGGGAATCGAACCCACAACCGAAGTGCGACTGGCCTTTATCGCCTACCACTGGCCTACAGGAAGTCCCTGTTTAGTAGAAACTAGTTTTATTATATTAAGCAGTATGATATATGAAGTATAAGTTCATTTTAGGAACCATATATGATTAATCTCACTATAGATCGACTTATGTATATAATTTTTGCTAACCTTTTGTTTGAGACAGATGGAATGACCCGTCATTCTATCACATGATCTGCTAACACTTCACGAATAACAAATTCAACTTCATTTATTTAAGAGATGAAGTGGAAATTGTTCAAGGCACGAACAATAGTGCGACTGTACCAAAATAAAGTAAGTATTTATTCTAATTCAAATTCTTCAACTTTAGGGAAACGAATTTGAAAACCAAAAAAAAATGTTGTCCTAGTGATCTTATATCTGATTAATCGGATGGTACCTTAGATCATCACAAATTTATGGATTTTTGATTGTTGGATTTTCCATATCCATGTTCTCTACCACTCTCCATCAGAACATGATGGTTAGATTTTTCTTCCATATCCATATTTTCACCTATGTGGAAACCCAGTGATTAGTTTATTTGGGTAACCGTTAAGTTTCATACTTTTGTTTTTAAATATTGGTTTTGGTATTCCTTTTTATGATGTGGGTTTCTATTAAAGAAACTTTCGAATAGTAAACCATTTATAACCCCGACGAATTTCGAGGGCGAAATTCATTTTAAGGGGGGTAGAATGTAACAGCCCAAGATTTTATGAAAAATATTCTTTTAATTTCACTAATGTCTTGTGTTGTACGCTACACCAAAAGGAGCTTGCACAACATGCATCCTTGACTTGCCTTGCATTACACGCAATCGCAACCTTCCTCGATAGCGTGTGTAGTACGCAATACTGAGTTTCACGAAACAACGATATGCTATTAAAATATTATTAAAACAACCCGTTATGAATAGTAATAACCACTTTTTAAATTTTATAAATTTTAGCTCTCAAAATGGACTTCATTTTTGGATTCGGAGTATCGAATTTAGCCTAAGGTGAAATTTTGGTACTTTTCGGATAACTTTCATATTCTGATGAATAATGAAAATTACTAAATTATAATTAAAAACAAATTTTTTAATCGAAATAATTAATAGTGATAAATCATTAATTTGAGTGGTTTTAAAGTATATTTAGAATATATTTTTACAATTTAATACAATGTTGGTCATTGGATGTAATTTCACATTTAAACCAGACATAAACAAGTGTCAATCTTTTGATAGATATTGTTTCTTAAAAACACGCTCTTTGTTTTAACAGCGGGATTTAATTATAAAATTAATTAATGCAACTTCTATGATAATGAATTTGGTAAATTAGACTTCATTTTTGAATTTGGAATATGAAATATAGCTTAGGATGAAATTTTGGCATTGTTCTGAAAAACATCAATTTTTGATGAATAGTGAAACTACTAAGTGGTAGTTAAAAAAATTAATTTCTTCATAAATCTTAATTTTACCGCTTCTGTGAATGGAATTTCAAAAATCCGAGAGACACGGTTGATGTCAGTAAGTAAAATGTGGTTCAATGAGATGAAAATAATTTTTGGTGAATAGTAACTTTTTACTTTTATTTACCACGGTTAAAAGTAAATAGGGTAATTAAGGGTAAAAATGATATTAATATTACCCTAACACATGTCCTAATCCTATTGGACAAGTGTATCTCGACCAAAAACAACCTTAAGTGTAAAATATTATCATTTAGGCCCACTTGGATTAGATTAGGACATTTATTATTATTTAATTCAAAGAAGAGTTAAAAGAGTTAAAATCAAAGTTTATTTACTAAAACATTTTTAATATGGGTTTATACATAAGATAAATTCGATTATAAATATTCATTAGAAAGATAAAAAGCTTTCCTACATAATGATATTTTATTTATAATTTTTAGTCTTCAAATAAATTAATTTATTTATGACACAACGATGATGCAGTAATTACCCTTTTAAGGAAATGTTAACATAATTGATGTTATAAATGCTCAAATAAATGTAATTTGAGACTTTTTATGAATTCCACTAATTTTATAGGTTACTATGATATATTATTGTTGATTTAATCAACTTTGTTAGAACATATAATTCTGTTATGACTTTCACAAAAATCATATATCAAATAGTGTCAAAATTGACACAAAATAGTTTTTAAATCAAATATTATATTATTAATTGTTATTTTATTCCTAAAAATCTAAGGTTCGGCCAAATTACTTAGATAAGGATATATGTATTAATAATAAACAAGTTGGGGTTCGTTTGGCATGTTATAGTAAGTGTATTAACCATATAGTGAAAGAAAACAAAAAGACACGGTAAAAGTTAAATTATTTAACTTAGAGTTAAATCTAATTGATAAGGTTAAAATAATACCCTAAACTTGTCTAAATCTTATTGGTTGATAGTATTTATACCCATACCCACTTTACCTTCTAAATAAGACCCTTTGGAACCATTATAAACCGATTTTTACTTTAATATAAAATAATATTTTGAGATATTCCTAAGGTGCCCCTCTCCTCCCTTATAAAAGGACACCTCCTCCCACTCCTCCTCACACCAATTTGAGCACTCAAGCTCCGCCAACCCCTGCCAAAATCTCTTCTCCACTTCCCTAGAATAATCCTAGAGGTCCTGGTCTTCTTCAAAGACCAATCTTAGTTCCCTAAGTGGAGGATTCAAAGAGGCGTTTCAAAGAAGAGGTAATAACCATTACCGATCTTTTCAATTTCTTTCTTCTTCAACTTATTCTTCTTTAGTTGTTTCATAACAAAGTAATAACATCAGTATTACTTACATACTGATATGTTATTATAAATATGAAACAACCCTAATTCACCTTCTATCCATCCTACGGAAAAATGAAATCACCGCGCGTGCGTACGTACGGAATACCGTCTCCACGCCGTGGTGTAATCTATTTTCCGCCACCACCTTAATAGGATGGGTATAATGGTGTAATGAGTAACTATATATGATTATTATAAAGTTATATTGATACTGAAATAATATTCATACACTTTAACACAATTCCACGACCATGGGAACGATATCATCGCTCGTGCGTACGTACGGACTACCGTCTCCACGACGCGATGAGATTCATTTTCCACATTAACCATTCATGAATGATTATAAAGAATATATAATAAGTACTAATGAAATATATGACATAATAATGACACTGGATTTATGTATATTTATATGTATGTCATCTACTTAATTCCATTCAAATCAATAAGGAAACGAAAACAGCGTTCATGCGTACGTACGGACTACCGTCTCCATGAACGGTGTATTTCATTCCATTATCAATATATTATATATATATATGTATATTCTGAATATATATTATATATAAATCATGTTTTACATTCTGGATATAAGTAATCATGATCCAAGTAATCATATTAATAATTACAAGTTAAAAACACGAACAACAAATGAGACGATTTTACCCAAAATGCTACTTTAACATGAATTTTCAAAAGACCGGGTAATATAAAGCCATATATGATATCATAACAATGAATATGATTCTGTAATAAGTCAATAACATTATTTAAATCATTATACAGGAGGTTCGGACACATACGAAGCAAATCGGACCTAAGGTAAGGGAAATATCACAATCTCATTTTTATCCGAGATTGTTTATTCGTAAGTATTTACTGGGGTGTATTTTATCATCCACATCCATGTTTCATAAATATGTAATATTATTTCCATCCACCTACAATTGTTTAAATCCATTTTTACCCTTCGGTGAGTTTTTAGTAAAAGAAATGAAAGGAATCTTTTGTCGTTTTTCGTACGAGGTACTTTTTGACTTTTCCGAAAAAAGTACGAAGAATGTTTTTTTTAACTTATACGACATGAATGGATTTTTAAAACATTATTTCCAATAAGCTTCCTTTACAAGTTTTCAAGTTTATTTTTAATCAACTTCTTTTATTTTAAATTCATATGACATGTTATGAAAGGAAAAATGTTTTTGAAGAAGAAAGGATATTTTCCTCAAGAATGGAGTTCAAGTGTTTTATCAAAATTATTTTCCATCTAAGATAATAAAGGGTTCTGTTTTTATCCCTATTATTACATTGGTTTGATTATGTTGTGATGGAAATATTTTTATGAATTCCTTTATCTTATATGAATTTTTTTATGATGTCATGTATTTTAAGAATCCCATTTTTATTACATGGGTTACGCTATGATGTATGATTTATGATTATGTGGCACACATAAGAAAGGATTCATTATAAGATGGGTGGGACCTATATCTACCTCCAATGCATTGGGTAAAGATTTTATATCTCATGAGATAGACATGGCTGGAATGGTAGGTTATACCGGTTCAGTGAAACAGGACTGAAACGAGGGTTACTCGATTCAGAAAGGGACTTTGTCCACTAAGATAGTCTTGGCAATGAGTCTTGACTAACAAGAAATGATTCTCTATGATTATGTGTGAATGCCACAAAGTTTCATGTTTTAAGTTATGATTATTGTGATTACATTTCACTACTATGATTTATCCCATGTTATGAAATTATGCTCTCTTTTATAGGTTAAGATTTCCAAAAGTTATGTTCTTATGAATATGATGTGATTGATTTTTCTTTTGTTTACCCTTAATGAGCATTTGAGGTCACCCTTTTATGTTTTCTTTTCCCCAGGATATAAAGAAAGGTTTTAGGTTAAAAAAAGGGAAGATCTTTATGGGAGATATTGAAGATCTTTCACCACGATTAGAAGATTATGTTCCGAGTTTCCAAAGACACTAAACTATTACGATCCTTGTGTGTGTGTTTTTGTTATGTACTAAGTATTCCGCAAAAGTAATGTAAAGTCTATGTACGTTAAGCTTCGGGTCTCTACAGTTGGTATCAGAGGAAAGGTTTAGTCAACCTTTGGAAACTAGGATGCGATAACTTTAGTGAGATCCCTAGAGATATTTCTAAGGTATGTCTAGGGATGTCCCTAAGGATAAGTATACGTATAAGATACAGTACTAGAACTACAGTAACGATCATATAATTTAACCTAAGATGTTATATATTGAGGATAATCCACCTTTATTATGTTGTTTTCCCTAGCATGATTTTTTCCTCTCACACTATTTTTTTTTTGGGTTTTAGAAAATGGCTGGAAACAAGATGATTCACGATAATGGAAGATATGATGGACAATGGAATGATATTCTTCATAATTAAATGGGATTTGGAAGTCCAAACATCATTATAATATGATCAATAATGTAAAATTTGGTAAGTTTCCTGACTCGGCTAATAAGAGAAAGATGGAGTTTCATGATGATCATAGAGGAAAGAAAGTTCAATTTCCCCTATGTAAATCATGTGGGAAGAGGCATCGAGGAGAATGTTTCAAAGGAACTGGAAGATGCTTTGGGTGTGGAAAAGAAGGACACAAAGCAAGTAAGTGCAAAGGAAAAGGTTCAGTTAACACCATGGATGAGGATAATGGTATTGCTACGACATCAACAATGGTTAAATGTTTTAAATGTGGAATGTACGGGCATTATGCAAACCAATTCCCTAAGGGAAAGTCTCATGAAGATAATCAGTATGGTCGTATGAGAAGTATTTATGATGAAGAGACTACAAATGATATGTGAGATGAAATAATTGTTGAAGCTCGGACAATGGTTTAAGAATGTAGTGGAATGATTACATGTTTATCATGTGTAATGTTGTATAAGAAATCTCATGGTACTATGGAATAAAGATACATCTAAGGATTGTTACACTGTTGTCTTTCCTTGAGTTATGAAAGTGTATGATTAATGGTACCACTATCCATGAAAGGTTATTCATATATTTTTGGAATTTAGATGATATGCGCATAATGAAGGAATAATAAGATAATGAGGTGTTTGATTGTATTCATGAGCTCATGACTGATATAAGGAGAAGGTTATATCATGGTTTGAGTATAGAGAATTTTTCGATTTTGGTATGTGGAAAGAGTTAACTTTTAACTGCATTCATGTTTTCACTAAGGTTCAATGGGTATTCAAGAGAATACATGATTAAGGCCTTTGAATGTTTAGAATGTGACCAACAAGACATATATTATGATATATGGGGATTAACGACAGTATTAAATCTCTGGTAATCGTTTTCACTATATTATGAGAGTGGATTGCAGTATTATGGATAAGCCTAAAGATTAGAATGGATTATGTTGGACATAAGTTAGTATTGTTTAAGGATAGAAGTTTTTTCGATATTATTGATGGGATGTTATATTAATATAGTTTTAGAAAAAGGACAACCTGCAGGACGGGCGACAGCCCATCGCGTCGGACAAGGCTGTGGGAATCGAACCCACAACCGAAGTGCGACTGGCCTTTATCGCCTACCACTGGCCTACAGGAAGTCCCTGTTTAGTAGAAACTAGTTTTATTATATTAAGCAGTATGATATATGAAGTATAAGTCCATTTTAGGAACCATATATGATTAATCTCACTATAGATCGACTTATGTATATAATTTTTGCTAACCTTTTGTTTGAGACAGATGGAATGACCCGTCATTCTATCACATGATCTGCTAACACTTCACGAATAACAAATTCAACTTCATTTATTTAAGAGATGAAGTGGAAATTGTTCAAGGCACGAACAATAGTGCGACTGTACCAAAATAAAGTAAGTATTTATTCTAATTCAAATTCTTCAACTTTAGGGAAACGAATTTGAAAACCAAAAAAAATGTTGTCCTAGTGATCTTATATATGATTAATCGGATGGTACCTTAGATCATCACAAATTTATGGATTTGTGATTGTTGGCTTTTCCATAGCCATGTTCTCTACCACTCTCCATTAGAACATGATGGTTAGATTTTTCTTCCATATCCATATTTTCACCTATGTGGAAACCCAGTGATTAGTTTATTTGGGTAACCGTTAAGTTTCATACTTTTGTTTTTAAATATTGGTTTTGGTATTCCTTTTTACGATGTGGGTTTCTATTAAAGAAACTTTCGAATAGTAAACCATTTATAACCCCGACGAATTTCGAGGGCGAAATTCATTTTAAGGGGGGTAGAATGTAACAGCCCAAGATTTTATGAAAAATATTCTTTTAATTTCACTAATGTCTTGTGTTGTACGCTACACCAAAAGGAGCTTGCACAACATGCATCCTTGACTTGCCTTGCATTACACGCAATCGCAACCTTCCTCGATAGCGTGTGTAGTACGCAATACTGAGTTTCACGAAACAACGATATGCTATTAAAATATTATTAAAACAAGCAGTTATGAATAGTAATAACCACTTTTTAAATTTTAGAAATTTTAGCTCTCAAAATGGACTTCATTTTTGGATTCGGAGAATCGAATTTAGCCTAAGGTGAAATTTTTGTACTTTTCGGATAACTTTCATATTCTGATGAATAGTGAAAATTACTAAATTATAATTAAAAACAACTTTTTTAATCGAAATAATTAATAGTGATAAATCATTAATTTGAGTGGTTTTAAAGTATATTTAGAATATATTTTTACAATTTAATACAATGTTGGTCATTGGATGTAATTTCACATTTAAACCAGACATAAACAAGTGTCAATCTTTTGATAGATATTGTTTCTTAAAAACACGCTCTTTGTTTTAACAGCGGGATTTAATTATAAAATTAATTAATGCAACTTCTATGATAATGAATTTGGTAAATTAGACTTCATTTTTGAATTTGGAATATGAAATATAGCTTAGGATGAAATTTTGGCATTATTCTGGAAAACATCAATTTTTGATGAATAGTGAAACTACTAAGTGGTAGTTAAAAAAATTAATTTCTTCATAAATCTTAATTTTACCGCTTCTGTGAATGAAATTTCAAAAATCCGAGAGACACGGTTGATGTCAGTAAGTAAAATGTGGTTCAATGAGATGAAAATAATTTTTGGTGAATAGTAACTTTTTACTTTTATTTACCACGGTTAAAAGTAAATAGGGTAATTAAGGGTAAAAATGATATTAATATAACCCTAACACATGTACTAATCCTATTGGACAAGTGTATCTCGACCAAAAACAACCTTAAGTGTAAAATATTATCATTTAGGCCCACTTGTATTAGATTAGGACATTTATTATTATTTAATTCAAAGAAGAGTTAAAAGAGTTAAAATCAAAGTTTATTTACTAAAACATTTTTAATATGGGTTTATACATAAGATAAATTCGATTATAAATATTAATTAGAAAGCTAAAAAGATTTCCTACATAATGATATTTTATTTATAATTTTTATACTTCAAATAAATTAATTTATTTATGACACAACGATGATGCAGTAATTACCCTTTTAAGGAAATGTTAACATAATTGATGTTATAAATGATCAAATAAATGTAATTTGAGACTTTTTATGAATTTAACTAATTTTATAGGTTACTATGATATATTATTGTTGATTTAATCAACTTGGTTCGAACATATAATTCTGTTATGACTTTCACAAAAATCATATATCAAATAGTGTCAAAATTGACACAAAATAGTTTTTAAATCAAATATTATATTATTAATTGTTATTTTATTCCTAAAAATCTAAGGTTCGGCCAAATTACTTAGATAAGGATATATGTATTAATAATAAACAATTTGGGGTTCGTTTGGCATGTTATAGTAAGTGTATTAACCATATAGTGAAAGAAAACAAAAAGACACGGTAAAAGTTAAATTATTTAACTTAGAGTTAAATCTAATTGATAAGGTTAAAATAATACCCTAAACTTGTCTAAATATTATTGGTTGATAGGATTTAGACCCATCCCCACTTTACCTTCGAAATAAGACCCTTTGGAACCATTATAAACCGATTTTTACTTTAATATAAAATAATATTTTGAGATATTCCTAAGGTGCCCCTCTCCTCCCTTATAAAAGGACACCTCCTCCCCCTCCTCCTCACACCAATTTGAGCACTCAAGCTCGGACAACCCCTGCCAAAATCTCTTCTCCACTTCCCTAGAATAATCCTAGAGGTCCTGGTCTTCTTCAAATACCAATCTTAGTTCCCTAAGCGGAGGATTCAAAGAGGCGTTTCAAAGAAGAGGTAATAACCATTACCGATCTTTTCAATTTCTTTCTTCTTCAACTTATTCTTATTTAGTTGTTTCATAACAAAGTAATAACATCAGTATTAATTACATACTGATATGTTATTATAAATATGAAACAACCCTAATTCACCTTCTATCCATCCTACGGAAAAATGAAATCACCGCGCGTGCGTACGTACGGAATACCGTCTCCACGCCGTGGTGTAATCTATTTTCCGCCACCACCTTAATAGGATGGGTATAATGGTGTAATGAGTAACTATATATGATTATTATAAAGTGATATTTATACTGAAATAATATTCATACACTTTAACACAATTCCACGACCATGGGAACAATATCATCGCTCGTGCGTACGTACGGACTACCGTCTCCACGACGCGATGAGATTCATTTTCCACATTAACCATTCATGAATGATTATAAAGCATATATAATAAGTACTAATGAAATATATGACATAATAATGACACTTTATTTATGTATATTTATATGTATGTCATCTACTTAATTCCATTCAAATCAATAAGGAAACGAAAACAGCGTTCATACGTACATACGGACTACCGTCTCCATGAACGGTGTATTTCATTCCATTATCAATATATTATATATATATATATGTATATTCTGAATATATATTATATATAAATCATGTTTTACATTCTGGATATAAGTAATCATGATCCAAGTAATCATATTAATAATTACAAGTTAAAAACACGAACGACAAATGAGACGATTTTACCCAAAATGCTACTTTAACATGAATTTACAAAAGACCGGGTAATATAAAGACATATATGATATCATAACAATGAATATGATTCTGTAATAAGTCAATAACATTATTTAAATCATTATACAGGAGGTTCGGACACATACGAAGCAAATCAGACCTAAGGTAAGGGAAATATCACAATCTCATTTTTATCCGAGATTGTTTATTCGTAAGTATTTACTGGGGTGTATTTTATCATCCACATCCGTGTTTCATAAATATGTAATATTATTTCCATCCACCTACAATTGTTTAAATCTATTTTTACCCTTCGGTGAGTTTTTAGTAAAAGAAATGAAAGGAATCTTTTGTCGTTTTTCGTACGAGGTACTTTTTGACTTTTCCGACAAAAGTACGAAGAATGTTTTTTTTAACTTATACGACATGAATGGATTTTTAAAAAATTATTTCCAATAAGTTTCCTTTACAAGTTTTCAAGTTTATTTTTAATCAACTTCTTTTATTTTAAAGTCATATGACATGTTATGAAAGGAAAAATGTTTTTGAAGAAGAAAGGATATTTTCCTCAAGAATGGAGTTCAAGTGTTTTATCAAAATTATTTTCCATCTAAGATAATAAAGGGTTCTGTTTTTATCCCTATTATTACATTGGTTTGATTATGTTGTGATGGAAATATTTTTATGAATTCCTTTATCTTATATGAATTGTTTTATGATGTCATGTTGTTTAAGAATCCCATTTTTATTACATGGGTTACGCTATGATGTATGGTTTATGATTATGTGGCACACATAAGAAAGGATTCATTATAAGATGGGTGGGACCTATATCTCCCTCTAATGAATTGGGTAAAGATTTTATATCTCATGAGATATACATGGCTGGAATGGTAGGTTATACCGGTTCAGTGAAACAGGACTGAAACGAGGGTTACTCGATTCAGAAAGGGACTTTGTCCACTAAGATAGTCTTGGCAATGAGTCTTGACTAACAAGAAATGATTCTCTATGATTATGTGTGAATTCCACAAAGTTTCATGTTTTAAGTTATGATTATTGTGATTACATTTCACTACTATGATTTATCCCATGTTATGAAATTATGCTCTCTTTTGCAGGTTAAGATTTCCAAAAGTTATGTTCTTATGAATATGATGTGATTGATTTTTCTTTTGTTTACCCTTACTGAACATTTGAGCTCACCCTTTTATGCTTTCTTTTACCCAGGATATAAAGAAAGGTTTTAGGTAAAAAAAAGGGAAGATCTTTATGGGAGATATTGAAGATCTTTCACCACGATTAGAAGATTACGTTCCGAGTTTCCAAAGACACTAAACTATTACGATCCTTGTGTGTGTGTTTTTGTTATGTACTAAGTATTCCGCAAAAGTAATGTAAAGTCTATGTACGTTAAGCTTCGGGTATCTACAAAGGCACCATGAAAAACAAGTGGGAAATAGTAGAACATAATAGTCAGATCGACCTATATGTAAAAGAGAGACAAAAAACTAAAAATCATATATGATCATAAATAAATTTCAATCTCTATAGCCAGTTGAAACACAACATATAGACACATTGTTATAAAACACATACTTAGGGAACCCATTGTCCTGGTCCCATCTAAAATATGAGAAAAATATAAAAAATACCCACATTGGATGTACTGATACATAAACAAAACCTCTCCACTAATCATTTACCAATGATGAAATCTTATCATCACCCTCTCCATATCCATATCTACTTCTTACTTTTGGAACCTGTAAGATAATTATATTGAAAATTAAACAATGTTGTATATTTATATTTAAACTTAAAATCAATAAATGTTTTTTTAAAGCAAAGATCTCTTTAGACTGGGTAGAGGGAGACCTATACATAGCAGAACATATATTTTGACCGGCTTCTAGAAAAAATCTTTGACCCCATAGTGTGAGTATAACGCTTCCTCCTTAGCATTCCTGTCATTTAATAAAATAAAATTAAGTCCAGAACATATATTTTGAAAAATTCATGCAGAAAAAATAGAAATAATAACAGATGCACAATAATAACAGACAAAATATACATAAAAATGATAATGAATGACTGTACAAATTATATAAGTGGTTGATAAATTAATGGATAACTGCACATACAATCATTTTCTCCTTCAATCATGTTGGTTTCCTACTCCATCATTACTTCATCTACTTTATCCACTCTTTAAAGACTATTATTTTGAATATCATGATGGACTAATAAGTTTTCTTCTTGCTATTGATGTGATTCAATGTTAGAGGTCAAATATTCTATTTCATCACCCATATCATGTAAGTATCTTTGTTTTACATGAGAAAATACACTACACCCATCATCCAAGACATCTTTCACATAATATACCATTTTCTCTTATGATGATAAGATATATGGATCATGTAGTTCACGATCACCAACATCCATCAAGCGAGAGAAGTTCACATTAGTAAATTGAAAGGAATCTCTTTCAACACCCCTGATAATATCCACCCAATTACATTTGAATAAAACTACTAAAAAATGTCTATGATAGTTTATTTTGATAATATAAGTCAACTTTACATAGTATTCCACTTCATAAAATATAAATATGCCACTATTATGTGTTTTTAAACCCTCTTCTTGATCAAATTCATAGAATCTAAAGTCATTCACATTGTAAGCGTTGAACTTTCTAGCTTGTTTTAGAGGACCTCTAGCAAGAAACTTCAAATCTCTTGAAAAATCTTCTTGAGTATCAGTATTCATGATTTGAAAAAATTAATATACATTATTAGATTTAAAAAATATATGTATCAACCTAATATTTGTATTGATTGCAATATTTATGAACTTTCACGTCATGCAAACCATTCTACAAGATCTTTATTAATAGATTTTGTTATATCTTTCTCATTTAATGTTCATCCTTTCATTCGTCTCTTTGTTTTTATCCTAAAATCTTCAATAAATGGATCTTCAATTTCACTATTCATCACCACATATCTATGTACCTGTAATAATTTCATTTCTATTAGTGTAAAATTTGAGCTCTTCCCAACTGATTAGCCAATAACATGAAAGATTTTTGATTTTCAATGTATTTCATATTGAGTCAATATGTCATAAACACACCCAACTCAATTTAATCTTGTCTCAATATCATCCAAGTATATAGAAAAAAAGGTAATACACCCCTCTACCAAATATCCTTCAAAAATAGAGCCTTCAGGTTAAGATTTTTTTTCACGTATGATTTAAAATTCCCAAGATATCTGTGAAATAAAATAAAAAAACATAATTATGTATTTAATGAAGTGAAAATAATTTTTTACTAAAACAAAAAACATATAAATAAATTACCTCTCAATTGAATACATCTATAGATAATGTATGAGACCTCCTAATTTAGTTTCCTCAAACAAATGCATAGTTAAATGCATCATGATAGTAAAAAATGATGGAGGAAAGATCATCACTATTACACAAAGTGTCAATACAAATCTCTCATGAAGGTTGTCAAGATGAAATGTATGTAGAGTTTTCTCACATAGTTGTCTGAAAAATGTGCAGAATTGGAGTACAACAGCAATAACCTTTTCAGGTAATAATGTATGCAATGATAATGGAAGTAACTACTGTAACAAAATATGTGAATTGTGCCTTTTTAATACATGTAACCTATGATTATTTAAGTCAACATACCTTGAGATGTTACTTTAATACCCATCAGATACCTTCACATGTTTTAAAATTTGAAGTAATGTATCTTCATCCGTATTTTTCATTTCAAAAAATTTTGGGGCATACTTTTCATTCTCACCTGGCTAGAGATCATGATTTATGTTCATTTCTTGTAAGTCTTTCTGAGAATTGAGATGATCCTTTGACTTTCCATGCTCATTAAGCAATGTAAAGATCAAATTGTCACAAAAATTCTTCTCAATAATCATCAAATCAAGATTATTTTTCAATAAATTAAATTTCCAATACATAATTTTGAAGAATAAACTTTTTTCTTCCATTATTGTGTTCTGATTTCACTTGATGATGCACTTCAAACTTCTTTCCCACTATCATTCAAATGACGCACCTTCCCCAATTCTGTTTCAACATTTCCAAGTTGTTATAATATTTCAAAACATGTTAAAAACTTTGGAGGTGGTCTATGATCAATGAAACCATTGAATTTTGACTTGTTCAGCTGAAATCTATGAGATGTATTGAGAAATATTTGATGTCACATGAATAATCATATTCTATCGTGAGGTAGCCATTCGGACTCAAAATCAAAGTTACAAATAGGACAAGTCAAACCCATGTAAGTGTTCCAACCAGCTAAATTCCCAAGTCTAGGGAATTCACTAATGGTCCACATTCGAGCAACTTTCATTTTGAACATTGTTATAGAAGATGCATCATATGTCTCAACATCGTTGCTCCATAACTCATGTAATTATTCAATTAAAGGCTGAAAGTATACATCAATATCATTTCTAGTCATTTGTTTTCCAAGAATAATCATCAAAATAATAAAAGACTTTGGTTTCATACACATCCATGGAGGCAGATTGTAAGGGATCAAAATAACTGACCAAATTCTATAACTGGTAATCAAAGTCCCAAATGGGTTGAATCCATTAACAACCAATCCCAATAGAATATTCCTAGGATTATATGAGAAATATTAATTTAATGAATCAAATGTCTTCCAAAATTGTGAATCTATTGGATGTTACATTAACCCATCATTGTTATTATCTATAGAATTCCACTTCATGTGTTCGGAATTTTTCGATGACATGAATAATATTTGAAATTGAGGCTTTAAAGGAAATTAACACAAAAACTTTGAAGGTGTGTTCATTTTATTCTTCTTCATGGAAGTATATTGATTCATACTTCCAATATCACCCATAGACTTCTATCTAGAATAAGAACATTTTTTTGTAATCCTGTCTACTTGAATCCTCTCCCTAATAAATCATATAATAATTGGGACACGTGTGAATTTTTGTATAATTTAGACCAACCTTGTTAACAAATTTTTCATATCATTAAAAGAATCAGAGATATTTTCTTTAGTAAATGCATCGTTCATCAATTCCAATATCATGGACATCGTCTTATTTGTAATTCCACATAGGTATTTGATATGGTGAAACTTCAAAAGAAAAGAAAGTTTTGAATATTTCAAAAATCCACTATAAAACTCTTGATTTCCATCATTAACTAAACCATGAAATGCATATGTCTACTCAGTGAATTTTTCTCTTACATTAGTCTCCATATAATCAAGAAGAGGATCTAAGGATATGTTACAATCTTTATCTGGTTGTCCTATAATCTCAAAAATATCACTTGTCATATTTCTATTTGTAGCACCCTCAACTGGTTATTATGATATGTTTTTATGTTGATGTTGGTTTCTTGAAATGTTGAATGCATCATTTATAAGATTTTGCATTTCATTGTCCATTATCGATGAAGTTGGGAGCTCATTCTTTGGATTTACATCAGTGCTCAACCTTTCTATAAAGTTCAATTCTCTGTGCCAAATCCAACACAAATATTGAGTAGGGAATTGCTTCAATATCAAGTGTTCATAAACTTCATCTCTCTTCAACCATATTATAAATTTACATTTAGGACATGGACATATTATTCTTCTATAAATGGATTGATTATAAATTGAAAAATCTAAAAACTCCTCTAAACCCTTAGCATACTGAGGTGTGTTCCTTAGTAATGTGATCTAGATTTTATCCATATATATCACAATTTTCTTACACATTGTTAAAAATAATTAAAACACATAAATATTACTAAATAGGAAAAGAGATTCATATATACTAGTTGAAAAAATATGAATATGTTAAATAAGGTTTTCCTATATAAATTCACTAGAAGGGATCAAGAATCAATTTTCATGACTCCATGAGTTCAATCACCAAAATTATAAATAATTATATTTATGAAGGGATCAATCACGTAACATAAATTCCTTGAGGCTAAATATTTTTAAATATAAAATGTAAACATAGTTGAAAAAATTAAAGAACATTTTGAAAACATTTTTAACATTGAGTTAAAATAAAGAGAGAAGATGTATTTTATAGGATTAGTCTCAACCTAGTCTATTACAGGACATAACCGACATTTTCCTTTTGCAGGTTCAATAAAAAACCCAAGATTTTCTAAGGTGAATCCCTAACCTATCACTCAGTCTTTTGTAGGTGTATACAAAACCTAGTATATTCTATGAGATGGAAAAATCCTTTGTTATTACCTTTTGATCAGGTAAGAATAACCATACACTACCTTTTAAATGTACGTATAAACATCTAGGAAATAAGAATTATAGACACTTTTGAAAAATAATAAAACTTTTTGGACTATTAGAATACGTTGATGAAGAAACCGGTGTAGAGTAGTGAACTTTGGCCCTTCTTTAATTAATACAGAACAAGGAAATATAGGGCAACTAGAAATTCCTCAACTGGTGTTCAGTAGTGAATTTCGACCCTTCTTTAATTAATATAGAACAAGTAAATATTGGAAAACTAGAAATGCCTCAAAAAATCATTATAATGAATCCATGAAGTTCTAAATGTATTTATTATTGTTTATCCACTTCTTTCCTTAGCTTTCATTTATAGAAGAAACAAAAATGGATAACATTCTTTTGAAATCCATTGAATATTCTACACATGGGTGTTTTCTAATTCTTCATCATAAATTTAAAAACCAACAGTTAGAAATTAAAATAAAAACATATTACTGTTTAAAGTATCACACTCAAATTCAAAAATACTCAATGTATTTCATTCTTGGTATTGTTTTCCAATGAAAGAGGATTCCTACCATTCAAACAGATGAGAGATTCTATTACTTAAATATAATAGGGAACTTTTATACCTATATATCCCATGTAAGGGTAAAATAATTTTTTCACAGGATACATAAGGGTACCTCATAATTTTTATAATCTATATAAAGGTAAACTTTAAAATATACAACTCACATAAAGATAAGACACATTTTACACAAGATGTATATAGGTAAATTATAATTCTATGTAAGGGTAAGAACAAATTATAAGTGTTGCATAAGGGCAACTAGTAATGTTGTGTAATGGTAAGCTTTTACATAAACTCGTTATGTAAAGGTAACTAGAAAAGCTATATAAAGGCACTTAGAAGTTACATAAGGGTAATAAGAATTTTCTAAATCACATGTAAAGGAAAAATATAAATTCCATACACTATTTAAAGGTAGCTACTTCACTACACAAGGGAAACTTACATTTTTTTCATGCCACTTAAGGGTATATTAGCACTTTCATAAAGGTAAGAAAAACTTTTTTAAAGGTAAGAAACACTTATTTAAAGGTAAGAATCACTTGCATAAAGGTAAGAAACACTTGTGTAAATGTAGGTAGAGCTTACATAAGGGTAAAACGAAGAATAAAAAGCATGCATAAGGGTACAAAGGTACATATGTAAAGGTAACACACAAAATATAAATGTCAGGTAAGGGTAATAAAAATAGTTATGCAAGGGTAAAAAAAACATTAAACTAAATATGTAAAGGTAGAATAGATTTTTTTGTAAGGGTACACTAAATTTACATAAGGGTAATAGGAACTTTGTAAGGCTTACGTAAAGGTAAAAATAATCTTTAGAAAATTAAATTTTCACATGCTTCAAACAAAAATAATTATAAAGAATAATAAAAATAATATGAATAATTGGTTAACATTTAAATAACAATTAAATTCAATGAAATTATAAAAAAACCATGCTTAAAAATAAAACAATTAAATTTCAAGGATACAATTAAAGTAGTTTCAATTGATAAAAACAATTTTCATTCAAATGTAATTTAATTAAAATATTCAATTTATAATAAAAAAAATAAAGAGGTGGGTATTAAAATTAGAATTCTTCAACTAAAGTAAAACTTTAATTCCCATAATCATTCATGATGGGATTTGGGAGAATGAAAACTAACTTAGTAAACCAAGATATATAATCTATCATTGAATAACATCCCTACTCAAACTTATAGGAGGTATTATCTATAAACATGAAACATATAATTCCATAAATACATAATTTAATATGGATAACACATAAAAGGCTACCAAATTACTCATAGTAGTTCTAAATCACATCAAACCATATAAAAACCCAATAAAAAACTCAAATCAAGATGTGATTCCTAAACACCCATGGTAAATTGAATTTTTATACAGTAAAGAGATAGAAAAAAATCTCTTTCACTTGCCACTCGACCTTTGAGGGGTAGCGAGGTGGGGGTTGGGATCAGTGGTGAGAGGCGACAAGGTTTGGGATTGGTAGTGAGGCTTCGAGGGGTCAGGTAGGGCTTTGGGAAGTCAGGGGGGAGGGTGAAGCATCGGGGTGGGGGTCAGTGAGTGTTAGACCGACAGTGAGGGGCAATGAGGGTCGGGATCAGTGACGAGGATTCAGGGGGTCGGGTAGGGATTCAGGGGGTCATGAGGTTTTGGTGAAGTGTCGAAGTGATTAGGGGAGAAGTTTCTAGTTTTTTAAAACATTAAAAGATTTAGCGGAGGTTTTTAATAAACCGCCGCTAAGTTATTTAAAAAATAGTGGAAGTTTCATAAACCACTACTAATGTTAGATTTTGGTGTAGTGTACCAATTATGTTGTAGCTTCTAAGATAGCTAAGAAGAAATCATTAAAAACAATGATTTGTTCCAATTCTTGCAACCATTCCTAGCATGTAAAATTTTATCATTATGATAATTCTATTACTAGTAATAACCAAGATTTCATGTTTTGATAGTGAAAAAAATGATATACTTAGGGATAAAATCTCTTGAGAAGTTTTAATCAAGGAGATGAGGTTTCATATAGTATAATAATCACACAGTGAAAACATGGAAGACCCAGAGACTAAATCTGCAACTCAGCAGAAATATGATATTAATCATGTAACAGATTACAAGGATGGTTTGTAAGTTAGATCTAATGAAAGTATGAGTTTTGTAATAGTGGGTTACCTAGACCCAACTATATAGTACTTTTTGATTACCATTTCATGTATATAGTGATATATGAATGATGTTATCTTATCATTATAGTGTACACTTTTCTATCTCCCCTATTTAAATGGAAATTTCCATAGATTAATTATTGTATCAGAATGTTATAGTAGATCCTAGGAAATAATGATAACTTTGAGATAATATTTTATTAATCTTAAACATATGTCCTATGGTCTAGATACATCACCTTGACTGGAAACAGTTGATGTATAACTATCAGTTATTGTGGGATTATAATCATTGAGACTTCTTCACATGAAGTTCACACTTGGTAATATCTAGAATTTGAGGTCATGAGGACATACCCGCCAATAGGAACACCAAATTTATTAGTTTTCATTGGTAGTTTCTATCTACAGACATGTGTATTGGTCTCTTGAATTTATATCATTACCAACACGTGCCATTTTATTACATACTTTGATGAAATAAAAAATCCATGATAATCAAATCATGGTGAGGTAGCTTGTGTTGGGCATGGCGAGATAGATTGTGTTGGGTGAATCATTAGTGGTATAGCATTGGTTTAATGATCAAAATAGAATTTTCTACTTCTAAGTTGAGGAAGTAATATAACTCGGACTTGGTTGATCAAGATGGTAGTCACTTCATAAGTCCTTGGACAAGGTATTCGAGGGTAAATCTGTCTAGTTAGATTAACAAACAATAAATCAAGAAAAGGATGATGACACAATTGAACATCCTACTTTATGATATATCTAAAGGAAAAGAGATTATATTACACAGTGTGTGTTAACAGGTTGGTTTTTATTTCTATAATTATTCTTTATCTCTTTAGGGGCCTTGATGGGTTGATAGACCCTTCTCTTGGTATGCGAATACTATTCAGTGCTATCGAGATAATGTCCTAGAGGGTCACACACAATAGTATATTCAAGAATCTTCCCTATTTAGTTGAATAGGTATATAGGACATGGTGGGACCCACCATGGGGTTTGAGGGTTGTCCAAGTTATCGATCACTGAAAAATAAATAAATTCATTATCATTAAAGTTAAGAATAATTAGGTTGAATTTATTTAAGGTATTTACAAGTTTAAGTAAATACAAAGAATAATATTATTCAAACGAATATTATTTTAATACTCTAGGTTCATTTAATATTAGCGGTAATTTCAAGTTGGGTTAATGACTCAGTTTTATCATGTAATATATTTAATATATATTATAGGTATGTTATAAAATATAAATAATATTTATGATGTAGTTTAGTTTGTCATAATTATTTATTTAGTGGATGTTTAATAAATGGGGGCCGAGGAAACATTTCCCATTATTTGAGCATCCATTATAAATAGAAGGAGAGAGTTTCTCACATAATGACTATTCACTAAGAAATTCTTCAGAGACTATCTCTCCTCTCCTTATTTCTAGAGAGATATTATATCGATCCAAGTGATTAGATTGAGCTTATCTCCCAACATCAAAGGAATGTCAATGCAGTGATCGTCGAGATATCGAAGGCATCGTCGAATTGCTGTGCAAGCACCTAAAAATCGACAATCGACGCTCCTAATTTTTTTTGAATCATGTGTGGATGACCTAGAGAGATTTTAATTTGGATACTTCAAGAAACAGTCATCAGTGATGAGTGAAGAACAATCACACTTTGATTTTAATAAGGTACATGTTCGGTTTTAATTTATGCACTCTGTTTAATTTATGAAAGATTCTCAGGACCGTACCAAGGCTCAGATCACCAGAGATGACAAGTTTCATCATCCGAGTGATGAAATTTTTTAAATCCCCATCCCAATGGCTTTCACTACTTCCTTGGTACCTTCACCTACACATAATATAAAACACATATACAGAAAATAAAGCAAACAAGAACAAAAATATTTTACTTGGTTTTCCCATACTGGGATATGAATAAGGAGCATACACATGATGATTTTTTATGTATTGAAACCCACTATCAACACATAGTTTTAATGGATAAAATATCTTGGTTTTGGTCACTCCTTTCTAAGGTGAAGTAGAATTAAAAGATATTTAGAGAAATATTTCTACTCACCTAAGGTCCACTCACTACTCTTTAACTCTTTACACGACTTCAAGGAATTCTTTAAGGATTTATAAACATGAAGGTCTCTCTAATCACCATGTGCAAACAGATATCCTTTGCATCAATAAATTCCATAATTGATGCTATTTTAATATCCACCTTATTTCATTATTTCTCCAAAGTCATCTAAGATCAAACCCTTGTTATAAGAGTTTAATCTCTACACTTTAAATGATTACTACAGCAGAAAAAACTCCTCCAAATAAGAATAATTATTAAAAATGAATTATCTTTGGTACAAATTGTCTTTTCTCCAAAAAACTAAATGTAGTCAACAAAAATCCATAAAAAATCACTACTGGAAACTGGACCTACACCAACATTTTTGTCCAAATCGTTGGTATATGTACCATAAAATGACCCCATACCAACGGTTTTGGAATAATCGTTGGTATAAATTCAATTAAATGACCCTATACCAATGATTTTTCTAGAACTGTTGGTATAGGTAATGGATATACCAACAGTTTGGCTAAAACCATTGGTATAGCCTCCATTAAATGACCATATATGAACGGTTCTTCTAAAACCGTTGGTATAGGTACCAAAATTCAAAATACCAATACCAATGGTTTTCCAAGCCGTTGGTATAGGAATTTTGATTTTTAATGAATTATTTTGTCAAATAATGTTGAAAAAATGAAGAATTATTTTACTTATAAATATAAATATACATATTTATCAAATTATGTTTCAAAAAAAACAATGTAGCTTAGTGGTAAGGTTGTTGAGTTATATATTAGAGGTCCAAGGATCAAAACCTTCCAGATTTATTTTTAATTACCTATACCAATGGTTTTGAAAACTATTGGTATAGATAATTCATATCACATATTCCAACGGTTTGGAAACCATTGGTATAACCACCTATATCGATGCCATAGTAGCCCACGGTCACCCAAACCATTGGTATAGCCTATACTAATGGTTTTGGGACCTATACCAAAGGTTCCAAACCATTGGTATAGGTCCAGTTTCCAGTAGTGAATGATCCACCTTCAATGAATCAGATGTATTAATGAGTAATCTATTAAGAAACACTATTCTTTGTGTAAAACCGGATCTAACAATGTTGTCTTCACTTATATTTTCAATTATGCTATAATAGAATATTTATTGGCTTTTTATCTCTATTACCTTCAACCTAGGGTTGTTAATGGGCTGTTTTGGGTCATGTTTGGAAAAACAAATTCACCCGTACCAATAAAAAGTGGTTGGGTTGTATTGGGTTGGACCATAGAATTTTTTTATAATAAATCAGCTTAACCCGATGTGGGCCAGGTTGGGTTGGTTCAGGTTTATCAGGCCAATTAAAGAAAAAATATAGGAAAAAATAACAAAAAAAAACTATAAAACTATTTTTTAAATTAAAACAAAAAAAATAACAACATTTAAATTTTTTAAAACACAAATAGCCCAACAATCCCCATTAACAACAATTCAAAATTATAAAAAAAATTGTTTAAAAAACCAATAAATACATCATCACATGGATTACCCAAACTAGAGGAAATAAATTAGGGATTGGTTGGGTTGGTTCATTATATTGAAATCCCATGACCCGACCCAACCCAAACCCGATCTGACCCAAATTAACCCGACTCATCCTATCCCATGTGCAACCTGACCCAACCTAACCCAAACCAATTGGGTGGGGGTTAGGTTCATCAAGTTGGGCTTGGTTTGGACACACCTACTTTATCTAATGGTTGAAATCAATCTATGTTATTCGGATAATTCAATATTATTCCATGCGTTACACTCATTTAAGTGTAATCAATTTTTTTTAACTATGTTGAGTCAACCTTCCAAATATTGAGTTATATCTCTCATTATCTTCAAGGAATTCAAATATGTAAGTTTCCCATAGATTCAAAGAATTATGGAGTGTTGTCTTTTATTACTATGTAATGTCACTATGTTATGGGGTCCTCCAAAATTAAGGACCAAATTTGAATTTTCACTTCATAAATTACAAGGTAAATATATTGAGATATTTTTAGCCATAATAAATCACGAAGTAACAATATAGATTATGACACAACATTAAAAATTTTATTAAATCACTACTTAATATTGTAGTGTGACTATCTGGGTGTAACATCCAATGTAAAAGCACCTTGTAAGATCACTATCCTTCATGGCTTAATGTCTATACCTTACAGCGTGATTTAGTTTAAATCAAAACTTTATCTCCATTCCCCTATTGCATTGCAACATAAATTTTATACCATAGATGATAGTGATTATAAATTCTTCACCTTTTAATCTTATATAACATAAATTATAGCATAAAAATTTTCTTTTATGGTGTAATATTTAATCCACTATTTCCAAAAATTCACCCATAAATATTATGTTGTGATAATTATTTTTGCAGCATAGATTTTCCTTCTTTCAAATTTTTTTCCCAGACTTCTCTAAATATTTTAAAATTTCAACCAATGATTAAATAATACACAATAAATATCTTAAATCACTCACCTCGTGTAGTCAATATTTTTACATCAATACTTGTTCTCCTAGTCTCCAAAGTATTAACACAATCATTTTCACACACCAATGTCATGTATAAAAATGGATTGCATATTCCTTACCACTTTTTGTCCTATGTAAATTTCAAGTCATTATTTTTCAACCAAAAAAGGTTTCCATGAATCATTTCTATATTCATCTTACTTTATGAATCTAAAATTATTATCATGTAAACTTCAACTTGTTCATGTTTGAAACATTCTCTATTCTATGATCGTCCACCGTACAAAAACTTTTTTACATGAAACACTCTACCATTGTATGTTGATCCATTAATTGACATCCTTCCTTAACTATAAAAAAATCCAACTTCAATTAAAACCATTAATTATCAACTAAATCCAACATAAATCCTCTTTGTAACTTGTCACCATATCCAATATTGTTAAAAAAATCCAACATATAATCTTTAGTTGCAACATTCTCCCTCTTTTGATTTTGTTAACAATTCTTCCATGAACCCATATGTGAAAAATTATTCCATGAATCTATTTCATCATAATCTAGAATCCATGCATCATTAAACTAGATACATGTCACTCCCAATATATGGATCCATGAAATTAAATTTATCCCTTTTAAGGTATATGGAGTTTTGGCATTCACCTTCTCTCCCTTTGCTAATAAAATACAAAGGTCATCTTCAATGAATTTTCTCTCCCTTTTTCAATGAAATATCAACACTTAATTTTCCAATAAAGCATCTTCATCACACCAATGCATATGAATTTTCAAATTTAGAGAGTTTAAACCCCCATGTCCCATAACTACTCTTTCAACATATATTTATAACCACCAAATTTCTCATATACTTGTAAAACTTATATTTCATCCATGATTTCCACTTCCTATATTTCTAGCACATCCTTAACAATTTCTCCTCCTTAGTTAAAAATTTATTACATCTCTTTAGCTCTATGTTTGAAATCTATTTTTGTGTTACCAAGGTAACTATACTTATTTTGAATAATTTTAGATTTCCCTATAAAGATCACACTTCTCACCGACTATAGCTAAACTTATTAAATATTTTTTCTGAATAGATCGAAGGCCTTCCATTTTTATTTAGTTTTTATAATCTCCCTTTTAAGGGTTGAAGTGGAACCCTTAAATAGTTCGTAGGCTTCTTAACATCACATGACCCTAAGGTATTAGAATAATTCAACCAAACCATGACTACTTGGAACTTCCCCTCCATAGTGTCTGCATCGTGATCAGCTCTCCACCTTCGCATGGCTATTTGACTAGCTGTCCAGTGTAGAGATTCATAGGCCTAATATAGATGGAAATTGGCATAACCTGTCATTCTTCCAAATCTGATAGCTCTGTTATGGTGAATGTTCCTACACTGAATCCTCCTCTATATATTGTTCCTTATAGAATATGTTTGATTTTCATCTACACATCATGTGGCTAGAAGGCCTTGAGGTGGCCTGAAGGCCTTGAGGTAGCCCAAAGGCCTTAAGGTGGACCAAAATCCTAACTGACCTGAAGGCCTGGGTGGCCTGGAGGCCTTACAGGACTTAAGGACCAAACCTGTGGCCCGAAGGTGAATAGTTCCGGCTGATATGGTACCAAATAGTACTTGTAACAATACTTTCTACAATATTGTTACAGTACCATGAAACTATGACTCTGCCTGAATTTGATCGTAGGTCTCATGGATGAACTTGAAGAGTCCCCACCAATTGGGATGTGTCTCATGTGCTATCAAATATTTTTAATGAGTTAAATTACCACTTTTTAAATAGTCATAAAAAAAATCCTCTAAGGAAACTTAAGTTAAAGATCAGCATAGGAAACAAGAGTATAAGTCAACAATTCAATGTTGTGTATTTCACCCAATTACTTAAATAAATGTATATAACTTGAGTGTTTACCTTCTTTGACAATTATCCTTACGATATAAATCATACTTTCACAATGTTATCTATAAATAATTAATAAATAAAAAATCGTGTATATCATAACAATTCCTAAGACAAATCCTTCCTTTTTCACAGGACCTCTCACTATTTACATATGATCCTAATCTTATTTATAAATTTATAGTTAAAATTACACTTGAATTAATTCATATTTAAAACCAATTATAAGAACTATTTTCACTATGGGAGTCTCCTTTCATTAGCTCTAAGTTTCTATAAAAATATAGATAATACAACTTTGTCAAACCAAAAAAAACATAAACTCCTCATTTAATATTGTTTCTTCTCAATAAATATACAACCTTATTGATCAAAATTGGAAGGTCAATGATGTTTACCATTTCCTAAAATCTCCTTCCAAAATTCTATATATTTAATAATATCAAACTTGTGTTTTTCTACATCATTTTTCAATATTCATCTTTATTCAAGGTTGTAAACTACTCAACATTTTTATGATACCAATTATTATTTTTTATCTTAGGCTTGATACCAATTATAATGTTTCTCAAAATATAATTTATACCAATTAAATTACTCAAAAACTAATTGAAATTTTATATTGAGATTTAATACCACTTGAGATTCCATATTCAACATTTTTATCCTCCTCTAGTTTAGTAAAAAATTTCAAATACACCATTCATTACAATGAAATAGTGTCTTTCAATGTATTCACCCCATGGGTTGCATCTCCCCCATAAACCTAAATTAACCCAACAATGTTTATAAAAATTAAATACATAAGGATATGGTTACTTCCTAAATATCCTCAATTAGATTAATGTGGTTGGTTTTGATGAACCAACACTTTTCTTCCAATTTCCTTCCAAGCCTTATCTATGGTTATACTTTGAGAAACACCACTTGTACAAAATTATTTCTAGATATTTTATTTTTCATTAACCTACTTCTTTGGTTGGGGATTCATCTCCTATATGAGTCTAATCCCACTAGTATATATTTCCTCCATTGATGAATCATCACTGAATCTCTCTAAGTTTCTTTCTCCATGAGAGTGCTACTCCACTAATCTTTCTCTCTTTCCTTATAGTGATATTTGTGAAATCACTTAGGCATGATTTACACTTCTCCTTTTTTATATCTACTAGGGCCACCTTATGATTGTTTACCCTTGGTGAATCATTTTTCAAGTATTTATCTTTATTTTATACAATAGTAGAAACTTTATTCTTTATCCTTAATTATATCTTTCTTTCTCTCTATAATGATTATTACATGAATTATAATAGTAGTGCATGATGAAATCTCTATTTACTTCCATACTTTTAATCATTTAATAATATAGCTATGTGTTTTATTTCAACATATTTTTCTTCATTTTATATGACTCCCATATAATGATCATGATCCATTTACCTGAAAAACATCGAACCATACCACCACAACACCTTAGGAAAATATTTTGGTTGCTAGAGGATGGTGTAAATGTTGAGGGATGAAGGAAAAATGTATAATAGATGGGTTAACCTCATAATACCATGTAAATAAATGTATAAGTTCAATGCTCATATTTGGGCCAATTTATATGGAATCAAATAGATAAAATATAATGAAACTAGATACAATAGATAATGTACGTGCATCAACACATCACAAAAGTCTAAAACAAATAAAAGGTTAATAAAAAGTATAAGACTGGAAAAAATTTGATATATACAAAGTGTGATGACCAAACAGTTCCTAAAGAACCAAAAGATAAATTTCCATAAGTAGAAAATCCAAAATGAACTTATACGAAAACCCCCTACACATCGACTTCACTCATCCACCAAAAGGATCAAAAGACTCCACTGAGACTCCATACTCTAAGTAGAACTAAATCTCATGATCCAACACCTTACTTTTACTTGAGTCACATAAAAAAGGATTTGCACACATCCTACACGGGCCTGTGTAGGGTGTAAGTATATCATACCTAGTAGATGGTCCCCACCCACCCCTTAACCACCTGACATAAGCTAAAGTGCATACAGAAATAGGACAAGGTAATAGGACTAAGAAGTATAACTAGTAATATAATTTAACAAGTCCATATAGTTTAAATACTAATGATACTAACTGACCCCCTATACCAGGAGTAACCATACCAATCATTCCCACTTCAATCCTATGCTCAAGTTCTGAGAAGAATGATTATAATAAGTTAAGGCATACAAGCCTACCCATGGAGGAAAGGGAATAAAGTATAATAAGTTAGGGAAACCTTGAAACCCATCTCAAGGAAAGGAAATCATGTATAATAAGTTGCGGACAGTCTTGTTACCCATCTCTTTAGAGAAATAGGCAATGTGTATAATAAGTCAAGGTGTTGCAAGCTCATCCCAGCCATCAACCTATCCATCGATAATGGATGAACCTAAGAATTATTTTATTCAAACATGAAATACCCATTTCAACAATCAAGTAAAATCCTCATATTTCAAGTTCAATAACTAAATCATAATCATAAAATCTAGAACATGGCATGTTTATCAAACTGGACTATAAAGTCTGGGCCAATTAGACTACAACCAATACACTAATCATCCTAATAATTTAGATATTTTACTAAAACTTTAGTACAAGGTATATTTTATAAACTATACAAATCGAAGCATAACAATAATGTATAAATCAAGGCATGGTAATATGTAAATATATACCAAATCAACAAAACCATGCCATATTTTAATAAAAACCATTTTAAGAAATATTTATCAGAAGAAAAATACTTTATTTTAATTAGATTCACATGATTATATGCCATTACTTTCCCAAATATTTAAAAATATAATATAAGGGGTTCAACTACCAAAATATTTGTATAATAGTCATTTGAGTTCCTATATATAAAATTATTCCACCACTTGAAATTCCAAGCAAACCTAACATAAGGGAGAATTAGAGTTCTAACCATCATTGATAGGGATGATGAAATATAGAAATAACAACTAAGGAAATACCATGATATCACCTAAGATAATATCCCACAATATTTAGACCAGAGGGAAGCCAATGGATTAGAAAGATTTCATATGACCTAGGTTAGAGAAACTGTGGATTACACTTGTTGTTGAAATTATGAATAATAAAGAGGAAGATTAGAGGGGGCCATGAACTTACCATTCCAACACTAAGATCCCATGACCGAATATAGCCTCTTAAATCAGTAATTGAGGATGGATTCATTTAATATGGAGAGGGGATGAAGGATAGTTCTATGGGGTTCCATCTGTCTGAGAATGAGGGTGAAATCTAGAGCGCCCATTTTTTAAGGGTAACATTTTGAAGTGGAAATATTTTTTAACCCACAAAATATAAAAAAAAAACACATTTAGTTCCCCTAAGTAATTGGTTTAGGTTCATTGGGTACCCGATGGTACTAACAGTGGACTTGCATTCACTAGATTTTCATTAGGTACCCTGTGAAAACCCACTGGGTACCTGATGCAGTTAATACTTGGTTATCAACTCCCTTTTTTAACCATATTCCACCAAATCTCCTATATACTCATTTAACCCTTCTTGAACTAATAAAAACACTGAAGTGGAATCTAAACAATATAATTAAAGGTAAGCAATAATATATAAAGTCTGGGGTCTTAACAAACTCCTTTCTATTGGGATTTTTATCCCTGAGAATCCTTGACTAGCTTCTTGAGGGAACATGTCCAACCATTGAGATTTCACCTCAGCTTCCTACTCTAAAGTTCCATCTTGGATATTTTCATACTACCACCTAACCTAAATAATAGGACTCAACTTACCTTGAAACACCTTACCACTCTAATTGATGATACAAATAAGATGTTCCATATAGGATGCATTGGCCTCATGTTCAATATCATCACACCAGATTATGTGTGAAGGGTCCAGTATATACTTCCTCATATGAGAAATGTGGAAAGTATTTTTCATTCCATTGAATCTAAGATTTTAAGTTATATGATAATATATTTATTGGACTTTGTCTAAAATTTCAAATGTTCCAAAAAATTATGGGGTCAACTTTCTATGATTTTCTATTCACGTGTGATCTAATATCGATGAAACCTGAATAAATACATGATCACCCACTTTTAATTCCATGGTCATCCTTCAATGATCGACATATGATTTTTACTAATTTTCTGAGCCATTTCTGAATCAATTTCACATGCTCTATTATTTCATCAATGGTATTAGGTCTGATCATGGAATATTTTCTTATTTTAATCTACCAGAAAGGTAAATAACACGGTTGATCATAAAGAACTTTAAAAATGGCCATTTGAATCGATGTTTGGTTGCTATTCCTATAAGATAATTCCACCATAGGGAGATTATCCACCCATAAGACACCAAAAATTGAGTACATAGGACTGAATTTTATCCATAAGGATACCAATGGTTCGCTCTAATTAAAAAGTAGTCTATGGGTGAAAATCAATACATAGATTAACTTGAAATTATAATTCTTACTCTATCCCTTGTCATAAATGAGACATGAACCCTAGGTCCTTGTGAGATACAAATCTATATAGTACACCATTAATCTTCACTATCTCTATAATGTATAACTTCCCAAGCTCATATAGGTGGTAAGTGATCTGTCTTGGTCAGATGATCCACAAGAAACCATACTAAATTTCAGTCTATAATATTTAGGTTGACTAGTCAAAAAGGATATTATGATCTCATACTAATTATAAAATGGCAGAGGAAGTTTATGAAGATTAACTATGTGTATTTAATACTCTACCATCACCCTTTAATAGATGATACATCCAATGATGAACCCTATAATATCTTTATTAATAATATGCCACCAAAACTAGAGACACACCTCATGATACATCTTCATGATTCTATAGGGTGTATTTACCATCAAGAAGCATGATAATATTTTATTAGTTCCTCCCTCATACCTGTTGGGACTACCAAACTTCCATAAACATACAAGAATGATGAAGGGCCTTGAAACCAACCATAGAGGATCTCTCCACCATTGAGTTTCTATCAAATAATGATATAATCAGAATTAGATATCTTGGAGTATTTGGAACACTCCATGATAGATGATGTAAGGTTGATATGGTATACATGTATCCTAATCTAATCCTTTGGAACATCAAGGTGGAGTTTATCTATAAGCATCATCAAACTCCAATTCTATTTTACATCTAACACCTATTGAAGGTAAACCTTCTTACTGAGAGAAATGAAAACTAAATTATCTTTCTCATAAAAATATATAATAAAAAAATAAAATGATTGAATATATTTTACTCAATTACACTGCCTTAGGTTTATATCACTTCGAGAAAAGACATATTTAAGTATTTTATAATCCTTGAATACTATAAAGCATTTTCTGAACAAATTATGCCTTTAAAACTTCAATGCATGAACCAAAATATCCAATTATAAATTGTAAAGACCCGAAAAATTGAATGAAATTTTTTTTCTTATTTTTCTTGGGAATTTTACAAGAACGCGGTTTCTGACGGCACCTAATTCCGAGGCCCAGTGTGCCCGGAATCTTTTTCCGAAGTTTAGCTCGGGTACATTCAGTGAACGAACGAGTGAGTTTTTCTAACTTTTGAACCGGTGCTCGAAATCGGATTCTGAGGGCACTGTTGGAATCACAGCGCTGGTAATTTCTTAGAAACACCTTTTCTGGAGTTGCGTTTCCTCGGGTGTGGTTTTTAAATTTTTGGGTTAAGTAAATGAATAAAATAAATTGGTCGCACCATTTATTTTATTTAAGTTGTTTAACCTAAGTTAAGGGGTTAAAGTGGGACCCAAAATATCATACACCACTAGGTAGGATATTTGTGGGGTGGGTCCCACATGAGCCCCACTTTTTTTTCAACCCCCCTCCTTTAATTGAGAAACGCACCCGCACCCACTTTTTAATGAAGTCAACCCATGCGTTTCATCTGGTTAATAAACGCCTCATTAATTTGGGCAGTTAAATCATTGCAATTAATTCATTGAATTGATTGTTTCTTTTTGAAATTAAAAAGTTGTATTGTGCGTTAATAAAACAAGACAACTCTTATTTTATTAGGGGTTGGTTGTGCAAGAGGGTTTTGGGAGAATTCTCTCAAGTTGTGAAGTTCTTCCTCCTCGACGAAGAACGCGAAGAATGCAAAGAACGTGAAGAACGTCGGATCCTCGGAGATCAACGACGCGATGCTTCTTCCATGACGTTACTTCTCCGCGACGCGACGATACTCCTTCCGCGATGCCTTCTTCCATGACGGTTAATTCCGCGACGAATCCTCGCTCATCAAATTCGACGAGGTAGGGGTTTATTTTAATTGTTGTTCGTGAATTCTTCCATTGCCTTTCTTCATTTCTATTGGAGCCGCCTGATACCGCAATAAAGGGAGGGGGTCGGACCGCACGAAAACGGATGACCCACCTCTCCCCTTTGGTTGTTTTATGTTGTTTGTGGCATGAACAAGGCAACGCGGTGCCGAAACACTGCGTGAAAATATTAAAGAAAGGGGAAGAAGCAGCGCCGTCGCGCCACGTCGTTGAAGACGAACCAAAGACGTGACACGGTCGCGCCACGCTGGAGAACTAAAAAAGCGTCGCGGCCGGAGCGGGGCCACGTTGGAGGGGCGCGGCACCGTTGCGCCGCGCTGGACAGACCAAGGCCGCGACTTAGGCCGCGGCGAAGCGGGGAGACCGGCGGCCGGTTCCGGGCCGCTGGCGTCGGAGCAGGGGGACCGGCTAGCGCCGGTCCCGTGGCGGCAGCAGCTAGCCGGCCAGAGCAGGTCGGCCGGTCAGGGAAAAACCAGGGGTTCGTAACCCCCAGTCGGCCAGCAGTTGTAGCCCCCCACATGGGGGCCGCGGGTTCTCAACGCGGGGGGCAGCGCGCCCCCCCTTCACCGCTCGGCCGTTACGACCGAGCCGCCTGGCCGCGCCCAGGCCGGGCCGGGCCGCGCCAGCCGGGCTGGGCCGCACCCAAGCAGGCCGGACCCAGACCCGATTCGGGCCGACCCTGGGGGTATCGGGCCGGGTCAGACCGGGCCCGAACCCCCTAATACCGAACCTCTTTCGGTCTTCTACCCATAACTTGGGCTGCGGACCTCTGATCGATACACCATAAACTGTGATACGATCCTTGGATCGAGACGGTCATTTAGGTATATTACACTCAAGGTTTCAGAGTAATTTGGGCTCGTCCGGGTTGGTTCGTACACGAAACCAACCGGGCCCTCGGAGCAGAAATGCTTATAACTTGAGCTCCGGACGTCCGATTGAAGTGCCATCGACCTTGTTGGATTCCTCTTAGTGAGACGGACCTTTTGGATTAATCCTCTCAAGGTTTGGACGCAGGTGGAGTATGGTCGGGTTGGTTTGACTTAAAAACCAACCGGGCCCCTGGGACGAAAAAGCCAATAACTCTCAGACCGGGCGTCCGATTGACGCGTCGTCTGTGACATTGAGTTCCTGTTGACGATATGGAACTTTTGGATACATCAACTATGGACTTTGTGTCAGTTGATGTATCATCCCCTCAGCTCGTGGATCGGACCCTCCCGAATGAGCTTGCTGTGTGCGGGAACCCTAGAGTTGGCTGCGACTGCGACGACGATGACGACTGTGCAGAAATCCTTTGTGGATTCGACGACGATGACTACAGCGCTTAGCGATCCTATGTGGATCAGTGCTACTGATCCTGTGTGGGTCAGCGCTCAACGGTCCTGTGTGGGCCAGCGCCTACAGATCCTGTGTGGGTCATTGCGGGGGTTAGTTACCTATCAATCCTGTGTGGGTCCGATCCTATGTGGGCCATTGTGGGGGTTAGTACCTATCGATCCTTTGTGGGTCTGACGGCTTAGATGAATCAGTGACTATATCTGATCATCTCTATCGTCATACGAATAAGTATACCTGTGTGAGCTGTATCTTGACTTTCAATCCTTATCTTCAATATGATTGACTTGATATCCTGTGTGGATTACGTTATAATTTCCTGTGTGGATTGGGTTGTGGTTTCTTGTGTGGACTGGGTTGTACTTGAGATCGGATGTTGGAGCCGAACACGAATTGATGACTTAGGTATATGTATGGGCATATACCTAAGTAGTGCCAGATGTTATTTCGTGTTTGTATCTTTCCTTTGTGGATTATCCTTTGTGGATTCTGGGAGACCTTTGGGGGTCTCAGGGTCCGTACTGAGTATCTTATACTCACCCCTGCACGGGCTATGCCCGCACTATGTTGTGTTGGTTGCAGAAGACGGACATCGCTGATCGTGGTTGAGGCACGAGGAGCAGGTCGGTACCCGGAGGTGGATCACTGGGTGGGGCGTACTCGGAGCAGATGGTTGGACCCGAGGAGCTGTGGAGGCTATCTGTACCCACCCTTCAGGTGGGACTTCCAGTGGATGGATCGAGGCTGCGGATTTACTTCCAGTTGTTGTTTTCCCTTTCCAATTGTACTTTACTTTCAGTTTGGGTTTGTATTCTGGCCCACTTACTTTTTCTGCACTTACTGTTGTACCCAGTTTTTACTTAGTGTTTACTGCTGCTTGTTTGCTCTGTGGTGTTTGTTTACTTTACAAAGGCAATTCCTTCTCTTTTATCGGGAATTACGCCTTGGTGCTAGTCGCCAGCCCCTGGCCTATGGAAGGCGGGTTTGGGATAGTCAGGGCACGGGCCCCGAGGACGGGTCGTGACATAAATCATGGGTAGGGTAGTTATTTTCATGAGGGTGATGTTGTTTATTACCATAGTTTATTTCTTGACGATCCTATATGAGAAAACAATCGAGACCCACTAAAGATGTATTACAATACACCTCAAAACCTTTTCCTGGTTGAGGTTGAATGAGAATAGGAGTCAAATTCAACTTATTCCTTAACTATTGGAAAGTTTATTTTCACTAATAAAACCTCATAAATTTATCCAATTTCTTAGTTAGAGTTAGTATCAGAGTAACCTATTTAGATAAATACTTAATGAAATGATGGTAGTATCCTATGAGTCTCTGGGAACTTCTTATTTCAAAGACATTTGAAGGAACTTTCCAAGACATCACTAATTAGGCCTTCTCATGGTCAACTAAGATTAAATATTATAAAATAGAATATCTATGAAACTTTAATTACAAGATATAGAATGATCATTTAGATAGTTTTGTGTACAACTGATACTCTCACAATGTCTTTAAAATTATGTGAATATTTCAACCATGCTCATCTCTAGATCTTGAATATACTAAGATATTATCCATAATGACTGCATAAAATGAATCCAAAAATGGATGAAAGATAATATTAATTAAGTCCATGAACATGAATAGAGAATTATTTATCCTAGAATTCATAGCTTAATATTCAAAATGACCATACCAGCTCCAAAATATAGTCTTTTTAATGTCTTCTATCCTGACTCAAAACTGATGGTAACCTGAGAAAAGGTAAATTTTAGAAAACAACATGAAACGCACGGCCGATTGTCGCCTATCGACCGGTCAAAGTTCCGGTGCTCTGCTAATGTGTATAGCAGCACTCGGGTCGAATCCTCGACGATGATACTTTGTAATAGTCGTTTGTTTTTAGTTGATTGTATTTTGATTAGGGGGGTTTGTTTTCAGAGCTTAATTGAAATGACTAATTGATTATGATTGATTTAAAAAATTGATGAAGATTGGGGTGAGTTCATCATTAGGTTAGTTAATCTTGTGATATCCTCGAGCTTTGCTTTATATTGCATTTAAATTAACACCCATGTCACAAGATGATGTTGATTAGAATTCCTAAGTGTTAAGGCTTTAAACCAAGACTTAGCTTAACTTAAGGTTATAATCTCAATCAGATCTTATTTATGGTGGTATATTTATGGTTCCAATAATCCATGGAAACCACATATTAAACAAAACAAGTCATTAATCCATGACATGTTAAGTCCAACATACACAATGTTAATTCAAAGAATATTCATCGAGCAGAAGCTCTCAATCACTTAACATACCTAAATTATAACTCACCCCAATGAGATACTTACTCAGCCATTTGGGTGTTTAATAATCTGGTTATAATTATTATGATTATAAATTAATAAGAGAAGAAAAACAATGGGATAAGAAAAGAGTGGTACGTCGACACACACACACGAACAATGATGATAATTAAAAACGAACTTTCGATTGAATGAGGAAGCTAAAGAAGGGAAGGGGATTGAACTGAATTTAAACTATTTTAAGAACATTAATATTAAAATACAGAAGGTTGATGATAATAAGAGATATTGAAGAAGAAACTTTCATTAAAACAGAATTACTAAGAAAGAGAATTACAAGATTACAAAAACGAAGAACACGAAAGTAAGTGAAAACAAAGAGAGGAGGAAAGGTCTCTCAAGTGAAAACTTGAGTATGGCAGATCCTCCCAAGCCTTTGTCAAGGCCTTGGTCATGCCAATATGTTCTCCTCTCTTCTGAAATGCCAACCCCTCTCAAGGAGAGAAGGGGAGAGTATTTATAGCCCAAGGAGTGGACTGTTTGCATTCCCAATCTGTCCCTCCACTTGCATCGCCAATTTGGCTATTCAGAAAACCGAAACTTCAAATATCTCCTTCTTCAAAGTTGTAGACAATAATGTTGTCCGACTAATCTAAATATTTGGAGTCATTTGGACTTATGGGTCAAAATTTATGGCCGGTTGATTAAACAAAGTTAAACTGTCCATTTCAATCTAGTATTTTTGAAGTCCATAATGTGAAAGGGTTTTTGAATATGAATATTCCTTCAAATCCGAATGGTTTCTTCAAAAAAGTCGGCCTCCTATATCTCTTATTTCACACTGCAAAATATCAGCTCGATTTAATGCTTACATCATGAGATATGTCATTCATACTATACTGATTTTAATTCTCGGCCAGAATGGTGGGCTGGACTTCAAATATTTATTTGGGACCCTTGTACTTGGATTTGGGCCTTGAAATTTTTATCCAAGATGACATGTAGTGTCCCCCGAATTATGGTGTAGAGTTAATGTTTTTGGACTTCTGGATTGAGCCCAGTAAATCAATATTCAAGGATGGTCCAGTTTGTTCACAGATTCTTTGGTCTTGTTTGTGAGGACCATATGACCTTTCAAATGGCAGAATTGGCTCATGGTACCTTCTAATGAAATGTTGTATATTGAAAGGATAATCCTAAAAAACAAGAACCACGCAATTTGGATCAGTATAGTGACAGTTATTATTAAAACATTAAACTGACTCAATTGGACTACTTCTAAAAATGCTCAAAAATTATATTTAATATTAAAATATTAATATTTCACACAAATTATACACATTTCATATAAAATCAGTAAAGGGGGAATATAATAAGTCATGAAAATATTAATAACATCAACTCCCCCACACTTATTTTTGTGCATGTCCTCATGTGCAACAAATATAAAAACATGGCAAAATCATTTTCACTCACCAACAAATATTAAAATTTTGTTTTCTCCAATCAGGGGAGGTTTAGACTATTTCACTCATCCATTTTGAAATCCACCACAAGTTGTTACAGAAACAATGTTCCAAAACTAATTCATTTTTCCATGCTCAAATTTAGAAATGGAAAATGTGGACACTCAAAACTCACACCTCTCAAGATAATAAAATTTATTTGTGGAGGTTCACTCTTTCATCAACCAAAAGTGAAAATCTTAGAGTTTGAAAAGAGCTATCAGCTTACAATCCCTATCCAAAGTGAACAAGAATCAAGAGGTCTTTTTAAGGGGTTTTTCTGTGGCTATGGGACGGTAGGATTGTAATGTCCAAAAGGGTGGAAAGAGGGGCTAAAACACTGACATGGATAAAACAATGCACAATTTTTTTGAAAAAAAACATGGAAGGAAATGAAAACACATATTTACAAGGGGATGATTGTGTGAAGAAAGACACAATAGAGGAAGAAAATATGAAGGTTATGAGAAGATTGAATATTTAAAAAACAAAAAAAAAACTTCTCCCAATAAGAATATAAATCAAGTGTTCCTTTTTTTTATTTTTTTTGCTTTTTTTTCAAAAGTTGACCTTGAAAGAGATCTCACACTCATATCCCAACCCATGTTTGATCTCCTCACAACACTAATTGTAATAGTTATAACAAGATCAAAGGTTGAGGAAGAGTGATTTTTTACCTACCCAAGACACAACCCATTTTTTTCATTTTTTTTGATTTTTTTTTTGAATTTTGATTTGTTTTTTTTTTTGATTTTTTTTTGAACACTTTTCAATATCATTTGTACAATACATTACCAAATCCCACTGAATGATAACCTACCCCCCAAAATAAAATGGATGCTTGCCCTCAAGCATATGATAACACACCAGAAAGTAAGGAAATGATACCCAAAAATGAAATCCATTCCCCCCCCCCCACACTTAAATTTAAAAAACTTATGCAATGAAAATCCATGTTGATATTGGGTGGGATAAGGTATTGGGCTTGTAATGTGGCTATCAAAGAAAAGGTTTTCATAGGCTCGAAGGGGCTTTCAAAATGAGGATTAATGTAAGGGAAATGGGATGCTATTTGGCTATTGTGATTTTCATGTGGTTCAGAAAATGCCTTTATCATATTAATACACACTAAGGTAGGAAATTCAGCTCGAAGGTCCACAAACTCATGACTCACAAATGGGGGTGAAAACACACATTTTGAAAAGATGGTCATAGGTGGCATTGGCATGAAAGAAAATGTTTGTTCTCACAGTTGGGGAAAATAATTTTCCAAATCAAAAATTGAGCATTCAAAATTTGTTGGTTTTGACACAAAATTCTTTATCCAAAGTCATAATGAAAATACAAAATTTTTGAGATAAAAACATGTCTGTTAACTCCCCAAAATGGTTGTACAAAATTTCAAAACTCTATGGTGAGTAAGCATGACTTATAATTTTTTTTGTATTTTTTTAAGTGATTTGTTTTGGTTTTTTTTGTTTTTTAGGTTTTTATTTTTGTAAAGATACACCCACACAAAAGAGAAAGTGAAAAATAAAGGTTTTGATAAAGAAAATGGTGAAAAAAATGAAAGAGAGAGGAAGAAGAAGAAAGATGTAGAGAGAGGAAAAGATAGAGAGAGTTAAAGGGAAAGAGGTGCCCCCTGGTTTGGATTTGGCGGGTCGCCTTCTCCATCTAGTGGTAGGTCAGCTAGAGAATTTGGGGAGCCAGTGTAAGTTGATGTTGTTCCAGGATTGCATGTCCTCTCATGGTGATGCTTTAACCGATGTTCATTAACCGTGAATGTCCTTTTGGAAGAGGGGTCTTGGACTTGCACTGCACCAAATGGGTAAACGTTAGTAATAACAAAAGGTCCTTCCCAACGAGAATTAAGCTTACCTGGGTGAAGTCGGAATCGAGAATTGAAGAGCATTAACTTTTCACCTTCATGAAATACCTTTCTCAGAATGTGTCTATCATGGAGTACCTTAGCCTTCTCTTTGTATAGATTGGAATTCTCATAGGATTCAAGTCTAAGCTCCTCCAGTTCAGCCAATTGCAACAATATTTCTTCACCAGATTTTTCACAATCAAAATTACAGGTTTTCACAGCCCAAAAAGACTTATGTTGGATTTCAACTAGTAAGTGACACGCTTTACCAAAAACTATCCTAAAAGGAGACATCCCAATGGGTGTTTTATAAGCAGTTCGATAATCCCAAAGGGCTTCACCAAGTCTCTCAGGCCAGTCTTTTCTGGTGGGTTTTACAATTCTCTCTAGAGCTCTTTTCACTTCTCTATTAGAAAGTTCAGCCATTCCATTTTTTTGGGGGTGATATGCAGTTGAAGTTTTATGTACAACCCCATTATTTTTCAGAAGAGATTCCATGGTTCTATTAAAAAAATGTGTTCCTAAGTCACTAATCAAGGCACATGGTGTGCCAAATCTTTGGAAGATGTGGGTCTTTAGGAACTCACTAACAGTATGAGCATCATCCTTCCTAGTGGGTTTGGCCTCAACCCACCTTGAAACATAATCGACCGCAAGAAGAATGTATGAGAATCCATTGGAAGGGGGAAATGGTCCCATGAAATCGATTCCCCAAACATCGAAGATTTCACAAAATATTAAAGGCTTTTGGGGAATTTCATTTCTCTTTGAAATTATGCCAAACTTTTGGCAAGTGGGACATGATTGAAAAAACTCATGTGAGTCCTTGAAGAGTGAAGGCCAGAAGAATCCAGAGTCTAGGACCTTTCGGGAGGTCCTTTGTGGTCCAAAGTGGCCACCACCAGGCATTGAGTGACAGAATTCTAAGATGGAAGAATATTCATCTTCATCAACACATCTCCTAATTACCATGTCTACCCCAGTTTTCCAAAGTTTATTTTCCTCACAAAAATAGTATTTTGAATCACTTTTCAACTTCATTTTTTGTTCTTTTGAAAAATTTTCAGGAAAAACACCAGAAACCAAGTAATTTACAATTGGGTCATACCATGGTATTTTTGGAGTGATAGATGAAAGGTGCTCAGTAGGGAATTCAGGATCGATGATTTCTGAATGATAAGAATTAGAAATTCTACTCAAGTGATCAGCCACATGGTTTTCTTTTCCAGGTCTATCTTTGATTTCAAGGTCAAACTCTTGGAGCATTAGGATCCATCTTATTAGCCTCGGTTTGGAATCACTTTTCTTGAGTAATAACTTAATAGAAGAATGGTCTGTGAAGATGATGATTTTGGAACCTAAGAGATAGGACCAGAATTTATCTAAGGAAAAAACCACTGCTAGAAGTTCCTTTTCTGTCACAATGTAGTGAGATTGAGTTTCATTCAATGTTTTTGAGGAATAATAGATGACATGAGGAATATTTTATCTTCTTTGACCAATAATAGCCCCAACAGCTCTATCAGAAGCATCACACATCAATTCAAAAGGTAAGGACCAATCTGGGTGTTGGATTATCGGGGCAGATGTGAGAGAAGTTTTGAGTTCAATGAAGGATCTCTTGAAAACCTCATCAAAATGGAAAGTGACATCATTTTGGAGCAACTGAGTGAGTGGGTGGGAAATTTTACTGAAGTTATGGATGAATCTCCGATAGAAACCAGCGTGACCGAGAAATGAACGGATGTCTCGAACAAAGTTGGGTTCAGGAAGTGATTGGATCACTTCAATTTTGGCAGGATCGACCTCAATACCATCTTTTGAAACTATGTGCCCTAGAATAATCCCATTTGCAACCATGAAGTGAAATTTTTCAAAATTTAACACAAGTTTACACTTGACACACTTTTGAAGGACTAGTGAGAGTTAATGCAAACAAGATTCAAATGACTCACCATAAATGGTGAAGTCATCCATGAAGACTTCCATGCAGTGTTCAATGAATTATGAAAAGATACTTATCATACACCTCTGGAATGTTGCAGGAGCATTGAAAAGTCCAAAAGGAATTCTTCTATATGCATATGTTCCAAAGGGGCATGTGAAAGTAGTCTTTTCTTGGTCCTGAGGTGAGATTGGGATTTGAAAATAGCCGGTGTATCCATCAAGAAAGCAATATTGTGACTTTCTGGCTAATATTTATAGCATTTGATCAAGGAATGGAAGAGGGTAGTGATCTTTTCGTGTTTCAGCATTCAATTTTTGATAATCGATGCATACACGCCATTTGTTCTTCACTCGAGTTGTGACTACCTACCCATGTTCATTTGTGACAACAGTTATCCCACCCTTCTTAGGTACAACTTGAATTGGACTAACCCATTCACTATCAGAAATTGGGTAGATAATACCAGCTTGAAGAAGCTTGGTGATCTCTTCCCTAACTACCTCAAGTATGAGTGGATTGACTCTTTTTTGGGGTTGTCTAACTGGTTTGGATGTCTCCTTCAGATGGATGTGATGCATGCAAAGGGTAGGGTTGATTACTGGTATGTCATCTAGGGTCCAACCTAAGGCTTTTTTGTTTTCCTCTAACACTTGAACAAGTTTTGACTCCTCGGTTTCAGTAAGGGTGGCAGAGATAATGACAGGATATGAGTGATCATGGAAGAGGAATTCATATTTCAGGTGTTCAAGAAGAGGTTTTAGATCAGTCTCATATTTCACTTTTGGGCTCGACAAATCAGGAATAGAAGAAGGGACTTCAGTTGCTTCAGATTCATTTTCCTTAATATTGTCCAAGGTGGAGCAGTAGAGATCGGAATTGATGTGGAATTCAAGAGAGTTTTCAAGTTTCTCTAGATTGATGGAGTCTATGAATGAGAGGTCCACATCAAATTCACAATTTATGACTTTGTTAATCATGGTGCAGATTTCACAAGATCCTTTATCATTAGAACATGAAGAACATGGTGGATTGGGGTTCGATTGACTCTTAGAAGTGTCCTCAGAAGCATGGATTGAGAATGCAGAGTGATCCTTAGATGGGTATCGCATGGCTTGGAAAATGTTGAACTTGACCAGTTGGTCACCGAATTCCATGGATAAGATGCCTAAATGGACATCAATCTTGGTTCTCGCAGTCATGAGGAATGGTCTTCCTAGAATTAGGGGAGATCGAGAAGAGTTCGTCTCACCTTCCATTCAAGGACATAGAAATCAGCAGGGAAGATAAGATCATTGACTCGGACAAGGACATCCTCAATTATTCCCTCAGGACTGGTTGTGCTTCGATTGGATAACTGAATGACAACACCCATTGGGTGCAAGGGACCTAGACCAAGGTTGGAGAATATGGATTTGGTCATGACATTAATTGAGGCTCCTAGGTCTATGAGTGCATCATCAAAGTTGGAACTTCCAATTTGGCATGGGACTGTAAAGGTCCCTGGATCTTTTCACTTTATGGGAATAGACTGCTGGGTGGAAACATTTTCAAAGGTCCTAAGTTGCCTCTTATGGGTACACAACTCCTTGAGAAACTTGGCATACTTAGGAATTTGTTTTATGGAATCTAAGAGGGGAATGTTGACTTCAACACGTCTAAACATGTCGAGCATTTTAGGATCAGGTTCAAAGGACTTCCTTGGTTTAGAAACAGCTTGTGGAAAAGGAATTGGATTCCTAAGTGGAATGGAAGGAGGTGAGGGAATGGATTCAGGTTCTTTTTCAAGTTTCTTTTTCTTTTCATTTTCTAGGTCAACATTCAAAGTAGGGTTCGAGGATTTATCTTGAGGCATAGCAAGTTTCTTTCCTGATCTAAGTGCAATTGCACTTACATTACCCTTGGGGTTGGGTAATGGTTGAGTTGGGAGTTGGGAAGAATTTGATTGTTGTTGCTGGCTCAGGTGGGATGCAAGTTGACCTATTTGAGTTTCAATGTTTTTAAGGCTAGAACGGGTGAAGGAGGCAAGATCTTCCACCGCACTTTCCCATGGTTTCTTGGAAGAAGAGGCTTGTCCCTGGTTGGGATTGCCTTGATTTTGGTTCTTGGGAAAGCGATTGTATTGGTTTTGGAATTGGGAAGGCTCACTAGGATGATGGAATCCAGGAGGAGGATTGTTCCTTTGAGGTTGAGGAACAAAAGGATAAGGTTGATGGAAGTTACCAACACCTTGACCATATTGAAACTGGTTTGGGTTTTGAGGAGGGAATTGAGGGGGATGAGATATGGGATTACCATACCTAAGGCCTTGGTTATAGGAAGAAGAGAAGGGCTTAGAGTGAGGTTGGTTGAAGTTTCTAACAAACTGACCTGATAGTTGAGGATTGGTGTTCCATTGAGCATATGCTGCATTGAGCTCCATTGGTCCGGATGAATCAGATTGATCCTCTTGAAGTTGTGGACATGTGTCTATTGGATGAGATGGGGAGCTATAGATTCCACAATTCTTAATAGGTCCAGGGAATAGTGACTGTGGAGAAGATGAGGTTGGGGATTTTGTAGCCACCGCTAGTTGACACACAAGACCTGTAAGTTCACTCATCCACTCAGTAATCTTGTTAGGCTCTATGGATTGATTATCTTGGGCTTGTTTGACTTGAGCATGTTCTCGAGTATGGAATTGTTGTGTGTTTGCAGCCATGTTACTTATGAGATCTCTTGCAGCTGCTGAAGTTTTTTCAACAAGAGCACCGTCACTTGCGGCATCAATGAGGGTTCGCTCCATATCCAATAACCCCTCATAGAAGTATTAGATCAAGAGTTCGTCAGGGATTTGATGATGTGGGCAGGTTGCCATAAGCTTTTTGAACCTCTCCCAGTACTCATGGAGTGACTCACTTGGGAATTGACGGATACCACTTATTTCCTTTCGGATAGAAGCAGTACGAGAAGCAGGAAAGAATTTCTCTAAAAAAGGCCGCTTCATGTCATTCCATGTAGTTATGGAACCAGGAGGTAGGTAGTATAGACATGACTTAGCAGTGTCAGCTAGGGAGAAAGGGAATGCTCGGAGTTTGATTTGTTCTTCAGAAACCCCTTGAGGATTCATGGTAGAGCACACCACTTGCAACTCTTTAAGGTGGAGATGTGGATCCTCACCGGCTAGCCCGTGAAAATGAGGGAGAAGATGAATCAAACCCGATTTGAGTTCGAAGTAAGCCTCTATGTTTGGATATTGAATACCAAGAGGTTGGTAATTTATATTAGGGACAGCGAGTTCTTTTAGGGTTTGTTCCCTAGGATTGGCCATTTCAATTTCAACTGGTTGGATGAGGACTGGTTTTTGAATTATTTGAGTATCTCTTATGTTCCTCGTAAGTTGGCGAAGTGTTCGCTCAATTTCAGGGTCAAAAAAATCCGAGGGATTGTTTGGAAGGCTACAGGGCATTCAGAGAGATTTTGGAAGAAAGAGGAAGACGGGTTTTTCTTTTTATTTTTTCAGTTTATGATTTTTATGAGAAGACGGGTTTTTCTTTGTGATTTTTTTTCAATTTTTTTTTAAAATTTTGTATTTTTTTGGGTTTTTTTTTACAATAACCAAAAACGAATGACTACTTGAAGCACCATACCCGGAAACGGCGCCATTTGAAATGCATGTACGATTGTCGCATATCGACCGATCAAGGTTCTGGTGCTCTATTAATGTGTGTAGCAGCACTCGGGTCGAATCCTCGGCGATGATACTTTGTAATAGTCGTTTGTTTTTAGTTGATTGTATTTTGATTAGGGGGGTTTGTTTGTAGAGATTAATTGAAATGACTAATTTATTATGATTGATTTAACAAATTGATGAATATTGGGGTGAGTTCATCATTAGGTTAGTTAATCTTGTGATATCCTTGAGCTTTGCTTTATATTGCATTTAAATTAACACTCATGTCACAAGATGATGTTGATTAGAATTCCTAAGTGTTGAGGCTTTAAACCAAGACTTAGCTTAACTTAAGGTTATAATCTCAATCAGATATTATTTATGGTGGTGTATTTATGGTTCCAATAATCAATAGAAACCACATGTTAAACAAAACAAGTCATTAATCCATGACATGTTAAGTCCAACATACACAATGTTAATTCAAAGAATATTCATCGAGCAGAAGTTCTCAATCACTTAACATACCTAAATTATAACTCACCCCAATGAGAGATTTACTCATCCATTTGGGTGTTTAATAATCTGGTTATAATGATCATGATTATAAATTAATAAGAGAATAAAAAGAAAGGGATAAGAAAAGAGTGGTACGTCGACACACACACACGAACATTGATGATAATTAAAAACGAACTTTCGATTGAATGAGGAAGCTAAAGAAGGGAAGGGGATTGAACTGAATTTAAACTATTTTAAGAACATTAATATTAAAATACAGAAGGTGGATGAGAATAAGAGATATTGAAGAAGAAACTTTCATTAAAACAGAATTACAAAGAAAGAGAATTACAAGATTACAAAAATGAAGAACACGAAAGTAAGTGAAAACAAAGAGAGGAGGAAAGGTCTCTCAAGTGAAAACTTGAGTATGGAATATCCTCCCAATACTTTTTCAAGGCCTTGGTCGTGCCAATATGTTCTCCTCTCTTCTGAAATGCCAACCCCTCTCAAGGAGATAAGGGGAGAGTATTTATAGCCCAAGGAGTGGACTGTTTGCATTCTCAATCTATCCCTCCACTTGTATCGCCAATTTGGCTATTCATACAGCCTAATATTAAAATATATCCTTCTTAAAAGTTGTAGAAAATAATGTTTTCCGACTAATCTCAAAATATTGAGTCATTTGGACTTACGGATCAAAAGTTATGGCCGTTTTATTAAGAAAAGTTAAATTGTCCATTTCAATCCAGTCTTTTTGAAGTCCATAATGTGAAAGGGTTTTTGAATATGAGGATGCCTTCAAATCCGAATGGTTTCTTCAAAAAAGTAGGCCTCCTATATCTCCTCTTTCACACTACAAAATATCAGCTCTATTTGATGCTTACATCATGATATCTGTCATGCATACTATACTGATTTCAATTCTCGTCTAGAATGGTGGGCTGGACTTCAAAGCTTTATTTGGGACCCTTGTACTTGGATTTGGGCCTTGAAATTTTTATCCAAGATGACATGTAGTGTCCCCCGAATTATGGTGGAGAGTTAATATTTTTGGACTTCTGGATTGAGCCCAGTAAATCAATATTCAAGGCTGGTCCAATTTGTTCACAGATTCTTTGGTCTTGTTTGTGAGGACTATATGACCATTCAAATGGCAGAATTGGCTCATGGTACCTCCTAATGAAATGTTTTATATTGAAAGGATAATCCTAAAAAACAAGAACCACACAATTTGGATCAGTATAGTGACAGTTATTATTAAAACATTAAACTGACTCAATTGGACTACTTCTAAAAATGCTCAAAAATTATATTTAATATTAAAACATTAATATTTCACACAAATTATGCACATTTCATATAAAATCAGTAAAGGGGGAATATAATAAGTCATTAAAATATTAATAACATCACTACACCCTTTTAATTGATCAAATAGATCATTAATTATAGGAAAATGATAACAATTATTAATCATTACTTGATTTAACTTCTAATAATCCACATAGATATGAAAAATTCTATTGGATTTCTCTGTAAAAAGAATCAAAGCACCCCAAGAAGAAGTGATTGATATAATAAACCCCTTTACTCCAAGATCCTCCAACTGAATCTTTTAATCTCTCAATTCATTCAGATCCATGAAATATGTAGGATCAATATAGGTTTAGATATAGTTAATAGTTTTATTATAACACTATAAAAAATACATTTACCCATGTTTTTTTGGGTTTAGCCACATTTATAAACATATTTAAATAGTTTCTCATTATTTTGTAAAAATGTTGGGAAATGAGGTGTTAGTTGTAATGTCTGGAACCTGGTTCACTCATAATTAACCAAACCTAAATAGTCACATGGAATCAAGTGCACCTCTCCAAATGTCAAAGGCTACTGACTAGCAGTGAGACTCTAAGATGGTACAGTGGAGAGACTATACCCTCATGACTAGAGTAGCACAATGGTGTAATAAATGGATAAATAGAAAAAGAATAATACTAACTGAAAATATAAGATCAACCATCTATATATAATAAATATTAATCAAAATAAATATCCAATACCATATACAAAATTATGTAATTTCATGTATCTAAATAAAAAAAGGAAAACATGGAAGCATGAACACATACATACTGGTATATCAAAAGAACCAAAAAGACCAAAAGACTATCTCCGGATAGAATCATGAGCCATATCTTAGTACAGTGATCCCCTGCTCCCACACTATAATTAATCAATAATCTATGATTGGGAGCTTTCCCCTATCCCTACTTGCATCCATTAAGTCTGTCCGGGTACAAATCGGCGACCTGAACAGGGTGTGAGATATACTAAGTAGGCCACCAGCAATGGTGTCTATAAAAAAAATTAGCATGTAAATATAAACTATATCCATGTAAAGGTATAAAATTAAAATATTTAAAGTAAATAAAATATATTCCAATCCTATGAGCACAAAAAAATAATAAGAGCAGGCTATAATAGGAGAGCATCAATATCCATATAAGTACCAACAGTAGGAAAATACTAGCTCGGCATATGCCACATGTGAAAGAGTATCAGACCTACATGAGCCAGGTCCCAAGGCATATAACTAGGGTGACCTCATCTTGAACAAATATATCATCCAATGGTAAAATAAAAATAATATTATACATACAATGACTAGGTCCCAAGGATATAACCAGAGCGGCCTATATCCAGAGATATGAGTTTATACAGAAGTCATAGGTTCCATACCTAGATCTTCCTCATCGATTCTATACCATAGATAATCATACCTAAGGTTCATAGGTTCCATAAATTGATACCCTAGTCCGTTCTATACCATTAATAATCATACTTAAGGGTTATAGGTGCCATAACTTGATACCCTAGTCGGTTCCATACCGTTATCCAATAGGTTCCATACCTTCATAAGAAGTCGGTGCCATACCAAGATATCCAACATCAAGAAAGTAATATAATATTGGAAAGGGATATGTTAGTGTCTATACCAAATTAAAATCATCAATATAAAAAGGAATATTCCAGAATATCCATCTAATTTTACACTTTCATTTAAGACCAACCATTTAATGACTTTATCCACATTAAATAATTGGGAAAAGGAGGCATGTCCATATCTATTTATCTCATTTAATTTTAAAAGTATCCCATTTAAATATGGTGAGATCACACACCCAAAGGGGTGGATTTAGCATAGGGAAGATTAAATAAATCACCTCAAAGGTGGCTTAGGTTGAGGTTGACAACCTACAACAATATCAAGGTTCTAAAAGGGAAACCCATTAAGGTTCTGAAAATTTAATTAAGACATTTAATTAATTTAGAAGCATTGTATAGAAGGTCCAATGTGAAAAATGATGATGATAGTTTAATATCCTGAATGGCCCAAAGTCCTTCTTTTTTATTTTATTATGGATAATACCCCTTTTAAGGGTTGAAGGGGAACCCGTACATGACCCGTAGGTCCAAGGTACAAGGCCTGACTGACCCGAAATACATGACCCAAAGGCCCGGAGGCATACCATGCCCATTATATGACCCATAGGCCCAACCCACTAGAACACTCATCTAGTATAGGCCCTTGGGTTATCCTAAATCATGAGAAAATAGAATAATATATGAATAACTTGAAAATAGAGCATATTATATTGAGCAAAAATATTATTGAAAATAGAAAGATAAATGAAGGAAGGTAACATATTGAGGCTCTTACTGATGGAGATCTAACATGAAAGATGACATCACAAATGGATATCAGATGAAGGAATAGCTTTAAATCCTAGGATAGGCTTGAGGTGAACTCCAATAGAGAGAATATATATAGTTAATGGGAGGAGAAAGAAAAAGGAGGGGGTTCTTAAAAATGAATGATGAAAAAAACATCATTTCACCCAAACTTTAAAAGGATCCTAGTTTGGCTGCACAATTGTACAAACTGTGTTCTAGCCATGCAAACCCCACTATCCAAGTGACACACCTCGTGTGACCTATAGCGCACAGTTAAAAAAAACCATGCATATCCCATGAACGGACTTTATCTCATCCCCAAAAAATCAAATCCCCACTTTCATGGTTTAGAAAAATCATGTGTCACCCTTATTAGGCTACATAGTTTGAATTGAACAGTTAGCACTAACCATGTGATAACTATGTGCCTCTTATATCTTCTCTAAAAACTAGAGCTCTAGGCACCAAACAATCCCTAAATGCTATTGAACCATTCTTTAAACCATATAAAATTCCAATAAGAAAAAATTAAAGAATTCAATATAAAATAAAAAATTTCACACCTCATAGAAAAACTTTAATCATACATTCTTCCCCTTAAAAAAACCTATCCACGAGTTTCCCTTATAAGGGTGGTAAAACATCATCTGAGAATAAATCTATCCACTGAGCATGTACATCATCCTTTCACTCCCAAGTCTTTTCCTATACACAGATTTCTACTATAGAACCTATACTAGAGGAACAAACCTACCTTGTAGAGCCTTTGTTCTCTGATCCATGATACATATAGAATGCTCATCAAAGGATACATCTACCTCCAACTCAACCTCATCATACTGAATGATATGAGATAGATATAAATAGTACCGGTGAAGCAATGAAACATGGAAGTCAACGTGCATAGCCTGATACTTTTGAGGTAACTACAATTGAAAGGCTATTGGACTAAATCTCTCCACAACCAAAAAAGGTCCAATAAACTGAGTTGAAAGCTTCCCATTCTATCTAAATCATTGATTTTCCCAGTGTAGGTGAAGAAAATAAGAAATCCCAACCCCCCACCTTAAACTATAGTGGTTGATGATGACTATCCAAGTATTAATTATTCCTAGAATGATCTATATAAATCTACTTCCTAATAAGATGAACCTACTCTGAAGTGTCCTAAATAAGACAAGGTCTAAGTAGTACTGCCTCACCTACCTCTAACTAGAATAGAGGTGAATTATGTAACCTACCATATAAAGACTCATAAGGAGCCATCTGTATGGTCTCTTTGAAGATGTTTTTATAATTGAACTTGGTGATAGGTATATGTTTCTCCCAAGAACCTCCAAAATCAAGGAAACATGATCAGAACATGTCCTAAAACACCGGTATGATCCATTTCGACTGAATATCGGTCTGAGAGTGAAAGGTTGTGCTCAAAAGAACCTGCAGACCCAAATCTTTATATAACCCTACTAGAGCCTTTATGTGAAATGAGAATCCCTATCAAAAATGATTGTATGAGGGAGTTAGTGTAGGTGTATAATTACACAAACATATAGTCTCCCAAGATCATCCAATGAGAATGTCTCTCAGATAGGTAATAAATGAGTGACCTTCTTGAGCTTGTCAATGGTCACCCAAACCACATCACTTCCTTGATGGGATCTCGGTAATCAAGTCACAAAATACATAGTGACATAACCCCATCTCCACTCAGGAATGGTCAATGCTTGTAAAAGCATTATTGGTTTTTGGTGTTCTTACTTCACTTTCTTACTAGTGGAACACTAATTAATAAAACCATCTATTTCCCTTTTTATAATAGGGAACCAATATTAGTGATGTAGATCATGATACATATCTGTAATCCCAAGGTGTACCACCCAAGAAGAAGTATGAAACTCTCGCATCACTTCCTCTCAGATTTATGTAAAAACCCATACATTTCCATATATGTGTATGAACTCATCCTTATCAATGATCCATCCTAGTGGGGGATCCTCACCTAAAACACTCTCCCTTAGGACTAGGCCCTTAAGATATAATAATTGACTCATCTTCACTCTCTCTAAGAGTGAAGAGGTCACTGATAATGATGCAAGTAAAGACTATCCATAATAGTCTTGAACCACCAAATGCATCTGAGAAAATAGGGTTATAAGACACCACTCATCACTAGCCTCCTTAACTGTCTATGTCTGAGTCATTCAACTTAGATCATCTAATACAACATTTCCATTACTTGTTGTATAGGGAAGCTCAAAGTTGAATGACTATAGGTATTCAACCCACCTTCGTTTTCTAAGATTCAAGTCATATTGTGTGAAAATATACTTGAGGATTTTGTGATTAGTATACACTGAAAAATTCTCTCCAAGAAAATAATATATCCAACAACATAAGGCATGAACTATAGATTCTAACTCGAGATCATGTGTTGGGTAATTCCTCTCATGCGGTCTCAACTAACAATACCCATACACTATGACTCAGTCTTCCTACATCAGAAATGCTTCAAGACCAATACCTAATGCATCACAGTAGACTATATATCTTCTTCCAGGCTATGGAATAATTAGGATCAGTAGGGATATCAGTCTTTCTTTTAGCTCCTAAAATGCAGTCTCACAGGCTTATGACCATATAAAATTCACACCCTTATTTGTAAAAAACATGAGAGGTTATTATAGGAATGAAAAGTCCTAAATAAAGAACCATTAATATCCATCCAACCCTAAGAAACTACATATGTCAAAACAATTATTAGGATTATCCCAGGTAACTACAACTCTCACCTTTTCTGAGCCAACTAATACTCCTACCTATGAGATAATGTAACCTAATAAGTGAACCTTATTAATCAAAACGTGGAATTTATTGAGATTATCATACATATGATGCTCTCTTAGTGTATTTATAATTATCTCAAGATGTTTTTTATGGTGGTGTTGAGTACGAAAATACACTAAGATATCATATATAAATACTACCAAAAATGAATCCAAATATGGTTAGAAAAACTAATTCATCAGATCCATGAAAATACTCGATGTGTTTGTGAGACCAAACAACATAACCAAATACTAATAAATACCATACGTACTATGGAATATTGTACAAGTTATGTATGAAGGTCCAATATATACCTAGTGATAACTTGACCTCAATTCAATCTCTGAGAAAACCCAAGCTCCTAAAAATTGATTAAATAGGTCATCTATATGAGGAAAAAGATACCAATTATTCACATTAAACTGATTCAACTTCTGATACTCCATGAAAATATTGAGGGTTCTATTGAACTTCTTGGTGAAAAGGATTGATGAACCCCAGGGAGAAGTACTGGGACATATAAAACCCTTATCTTCTAATTCCTCTAGCTATCTCTTGAGATCCTATAACCCAGTAGTAGAAATACTATAAAGAGGAATGGATACTGATGTTTCCTCTGGTACTATATCGATAGATAACTCCACCTATCTCTCATAAGGTAATCAGAAAAGGTCATCAGAGATGATATCCCAGAAAAGATATGATATATAAGGAAAATCATCCTGATGTATTCCTTAATAATCTATATAAAAGATAAAAATCTAGTCTATCACACCTCAAAACCCATGATTCTCTGGTCCAAATCTACCTGCTTGGACACCCCATTCACAATTGTGAATGTAAGTACCTCCCTATGGTGATGTGAAGGACACCCTCTAGTGATATCAATCTATATAGGCATGATAAGGAACCAGCCAATCCATTATGAGAATAACATCAAATTCTGTCATCTCAATGATGAAGAGGTACCATAGAAAATGATAAGTACCTATATCAAGGGGTAACTCCTTACATAGGCATACACTCTCTTATAAGATACCCAAAGGAGTGTTATAGATCATCACCCCATAGAAGTACTAAATTTAAATCATGAGGCTTTACATGATATCCATAGAGATAAAATGATTTGAATCCCTTATGTCAAAAAAAAATAGATACCAAGGTAGATGATACTAAAATTATACCTCAAACTATAGAGGGTTTGAGACTCTGATCCCCTGAGATATGCCACAAAACATAAACTTGTCTTGTTCTACGACCTTAAGATACAACATTACTACCTTAAGAAAGATCACTCTACTGACGCTATGCAAATAGTGTCTAGATCCCCTGACCATGACCACCTCCTTAGCCTGACCGGCTGGAAGCACTCCAGCTCCTTTCTTGATGCAAATTTATTGATCCCACTCCAAGACCCAGAGTCGGTGTTGATCCTCTCTCACTAGCCATTGAAGGGAAGATTCTACAAAATCACTATAAATAGACCATCCTACCATAAGATTGACACTCAACTAGACCCCTATCACACTAAGGTTTCATATTACCCTATTTCCCACATTGATTATAGACTAAAAAACTGCTAGTATGTGCACTCTGACCAGTACTTCCCTCACAAGAGGTCTCAAAGTGACACTTATTTCCACCAGATACTACACTATTGGGTCAAGAATCTATTCCACTCTAATTCATACCTCCATCTTCTATCAGGTTACATTCGATAATAAGAGCCTATTTTACTATATTAGACATGGTATTAAACCATAAAACATTCAACTGATATTTAATAGGACTCCTAAGACCATCCTCAAAATTCCTTACTTTCATTGGATCATCAGTGGTATAGATAGGGGCAAAGCACTAAACCTTTATAAAACAAGTTGAGTAATCCCTAACAGACATAGAATGCTATTTTAGGTTCCTAAACTCCATGAAATTATCAACCCTCAAGGACCTAGGAAAAAATTACTCATAGAATCTAGATTGGAAATCCCTCCAAATCACTTCTTGGTGATGATCTTCCAAGTTCATAATATCCCAGAAATGTTTGGAAGATCCTCTAAGAATATACATAATGAGATTGAATTTTCTATCAAGAGGCATCTCAAAGTTCTCGAAGATAGATAAGATAGTTTTAAGACATAACTCTGTAGCCTAGGTGCCACCATCTCCTAAAAAAGTAGATGGATAATGCTGATGAAACTCTCACACCAACTCTTCCATAGAAAAATAAGGTCATAGAGTTTCCTGTATAGTCTGTATAATTCATAGGAATTTGACTCAAAACTAAGAATCATCACCCATGTCAGGAATAATAGGAGGTGCCACATGTGGAGCTTTAGGAGGTAACACTAGTGGATCCGGGCCCACCACCTCCATAGCATGGTCATCACCGCCCTCATAGAACACAAATCGAGGACATAATGATGACATGTATCTACAAATTCAAATCACATGCCTCAGATAATATTTTATAATGATAACATCATAGATACAATAATAGGATTGGAATAATCCTTCCTATACAAGAGTATTACCCCTATGATTTCTCTTAAATCTAGATTTGGGAGATACGAATGATCATAAAGAACACAAGAGACACTGGCTATTGCCCACTACCAAGGTTGGGTCTAGGTTAAGCTCTCTATTTTATTGTAAGGTCTTGGTATATGAGCTATCAATTGAAAGTTATAAAATAAAACACCCTTTAAGTTTCAATTGACATCCCTATTTAATGGTGACCATATTATAATTTAAGATTTATCAATTCTTGAATTTATATAATATACCAGTGAGATGAGGTACCATTCACAATTTATACAAGTACATGATTTATAAATTGCAATTGGTAGTTAATTTAACTGTATCTATACCTTTAAAATTGATAGTAGAATGTAATAGATAAGATAAGATGATTTTACTAGATGAATTTTTATTCCTTATTTACAGAGGTACATGCACTCTTTAAATTAGAAATTATATTCATGTATTCAAAATCAACACATGTTTTAATCTATATAACCTCAGTCACATAACTCAAACATGTAATAATTGGTTAGTTAAGGTGATGTCATCAAAATACATAGGAAAACACCATTTAGGTTGATGAAGAAACTTTAATAACCAATTAATCGGTCTCCTTTTCCTTTATAAACATTAACTTCATAATAGATATATCACTCAGGGCACATACAACAAATATCATTTAGTCAGGTAATGAAACCTATATGGCATGGCATAATGCATGACATATTAATCCTATAAGGTTCCTAAAATGATGCGTGATCCATGTTTCCTTACCATAATGGGCCAAGGATAAAATTTAATCCAACTTTATAATAATAATAACATCATATAACATGTTCATCACACAACGGTGGAATCAAAACAACTATAATAGGCATAATACAAAACATCAAGTCCCATCCAAGGAAATTGTGATTTTATTTAATATTTGGGTTAGATACTCCCTAACATAGGATCATTACCAAATTATGACATGTATTAGTCTCCTTTATATCATTCCAAAATTGTGAGGAAAAGAAAATAAATCTTTGATACCATTTTGTAATGTCATAGACTCGGTTTACTCATTAGTAAATGAACCTGGTCGGTCACATGGCCTCAAGATCGCCTAACCATACACCAGAGGCTTCTGAATAGCAGTGAGGGTCCAAGGTGGAATAGTGGGGAGACTACACCCTCATGATTAGAGTAGAAAAAATGTGCAATAAATGGATAAAAAGAAGAATCATAATACCAACTGATAGCGGAAGGTAACCATCTAGATATAATAAACAATCATCAATAAAAATATCTTGTACCATATAAAAAAGGATGTAATGTCATATATCTAAAAAAAATAGGCATACATAGAAGTAGGTACACATACATACTAGTATATCAAAAGAACCAAAAATACTAAAAGACTATATCTAGATATCATCATGATCCATATCCTGATCCTGTACTCCCCTACTTTCATGCTATAATCAATGAAGCATCAATGATTATGCACTTTCCCCTGTCCCTACCGGCATCCATGAAGTCTATCTGGGTACCAATCGATAGCTTGAGCAGGGTGTGGGATATAATCAGTTGGCCACCACCAACGGTTTATATAAAAAATCCAACCTATGTATATAAACTATAACTATGTGTAGGTATAATAGGAAAAAATGTAAAGTAAATAATAGATATTCCAATTCCATTAGCATAAAAGTTTATAATATTAGGCTATAACAGGTGAGTGTTAATACGTATATAAGTGCCAACTTCGGGAAAAGACTAAATTTATAGCAAACCTACTTTTTCTCAAATTACTATTACATTATTTTAATGATAAAAAACTTAAAAGCATTACATTACTAGGATCCAAGGGTATAATGTCTTGGGAAAACTAGGACCATACATAAATTCTACAAAATAAAACATAAACATTTATTTAATTCCTTCTTCTCTAGATTCTTATTGGCCTTTGAATTTTCCTTAGTACAAGTAATCAACTGATGATATACATCAAATAGGGGTGATCTAAAATCCCAGTAAGAGGATAGATAAGAACATGAAACAATATAACATGGAGTGAGAATAATCATTATCATCATAACATATGCATAAGATCATAATCATGATAGGAAACATTAAAAAAAGGCATGGAATGTGGAAATGCATAAAAACAAAACATCATGTCTTAGTGGTCAACTACCACACATAGTTGAGAAGAAATATAGAATCATGTTCACACATATTTCACTTTTCTCATGAGATACATAACATTACCCAATTCATTAGAGCACTATATAATTCTGGGTTCACCCATCACATCATAAAATTTTCATTGCGTTATATAATTCTGAATGCACCCGTCACACCATCACATTTAAATTATCATGTATATCTAAAAAATGTAATATAATGATGAAGAAATTATTTTTAAGTAATAACCATATTGAAAATGGGGTGAAAGAGGGAAAACCCAAAGAAAGAGAGTTGGGTTCAAGAATTCCCCTAACCTTGAGTCCAAATGCTTTGTTCACTCTAATATCCTATATAATCAGTTTAGATTTGTTAATTAACAAATAAAAAACCTTTTATAAATTAATTTTATTCATTATGGGTTTATTTAGTTCATTTATGGGCTTTCCGATGAGTTATAAAGTTTAATTTCATCATTTAGGGGCATTCGTTTTCATGGTTTTCATGATTAGTTCACTTGTATTCATGAATGTAAGTTCATTTAAAAAGTGGATAAATATAAATAATAATTATTATAATTTATGAAAATAATTTTCTGATTATTATTAATTTAATTTTTAATTAAAATCATTATTTACTTGGAAAATAAATATTTTAAAATTATAACTGATTTTGTAGCACTTTAAAAAATTACTTAAGGTCTCATAGAATTATATTAAAATCATAAGACATAAAAATATTAATTTATGAATACATTTTATGAAAATAAATATTATTTTAAATTATTAAATTAATCATAAAATTTTAATTAAATATTTATGACTTATACAAATACCAACACTTAATTAATAATTTTTAAATTATTTACTTACTTATAGTATGATATAATTATATCATATTTTCATTTATAATATCTCTATATTTTATTTATATTTTCATGGGTAAAGATACTATTAATTGGGACAATTTACTATTCATAAGGTTCATATTACTATTCCTAAGGCCCAGTTTCTATTTCATCAACATTGGTTCCTTAACTTCTAGAAATACTGCATATTTCATTAAATATTCATTTATAAAGTTTTTATTATGGTCCACAGGTGATTATATAAGATTTTTACATTATTGTATGAAGGGATAAATTCTATTGATAAAAGTTTAGGTCGTTATATTCTTCCCCCTTTTGAAAAATTTCTCTCAAAATTTCATTTTACATAAACAGGTGAGGGTACTTCTCCTTCATCACCTCCTATGATTCCAAAGTTTTTTCTTCATACTTATGGTTCCTACAAAACACTTTGACAAGGTGGGTTATCTTGTTACATATAACCTTATCTATCTGGTCTAGAATCTTTACTAGTTTCTCCTCATAAGAGAGATTATCTTCTAGCTGTACCATCTCTATGTTCGGTACATGTGATATATCTAGTATTTACTTCCTTAGGAGTGATATATGGAATACATCATGAACATTATCCATACTCAGTGGAAGTGAAAGAAGATAGAACACATATTCTATGAAATTAAGGATATAAAAGGGGGGAATGTACCTTGGTCTTAGCTTCCCTTTCTTTCCAAACTTCACGATTCTCTTCCATGGTGATATTAGAAGGAAGACTTTATCTCCAACATTGAACTCCATGTCCCTTTGATGATTTTAATCATAGCTCTTTTACTAACTCTGAGTAGATTTAATATGTTTATGGATGGCTTGAACCTTATATATCATTTCTTGCATAAGATCAGGTCCAAGTAGCTTCGTTTAACTAACTTCATCCTAATAGGTTGGAGTTCTACATCACTTTCCATACAGAGATTCATATAGAACCATATGAATACTCGAGTGGAAGCTATTTTTGTTTGAGAACTCAACTAATGGGAGATACTGATCCCACCAACCATTTAATTCTAAATAACATTATCTTAGCATATCATTGAGAATTTGAATAGTCTTTTCAGATTTACCATCAATTTGAGGGTGATATGCCGTGATGAAATTTAATTTAGTACTTAAATAATGTTGAAGACTCCTCCATAATTTTGATGTGAACCCAAGATCATGATCAGAGACAATTGAGAGTGGAACTCCATGTAGTATCACCACTTCCTTCACATATATATTAGCAATTTGTTCAAGTTATAGATCTTCCAAAATATAAATAAAGTGGGTAGTCTTGGTGAGTTGGTCCACCACAACTCATATCACATTTTTTCCTTTGGATGTTTTTAGGAGACCCGTGACAAAGTCCAATGTTATATTATCCCATTTCCACATGGGTATAGAAAATGGTTGCATCATACCTTTGGACTTTTTTTTCTCTTCTTTAACTTACTAACATATCAATCACCTTGAGATATATTCTAAAATATTCTTCTTTATTTTGTCCCAATAGAAGTGTTCTCAAAGATCACGGTACATCTCGGTACTCCAAGGATGGATGGAAAAAGATGAGTAATGTGCATTGTCCAATAGATACTTCTTTATCCTAAGAGATGAAGGCACACATAGTCTCATTCAAAACTGAATTACACCATCATCATCGATATGTAACTATTGTATCTTCTCTTCCTTTACTGTATTCACCTTATTTTGTAACTTCAGATCATCCCTTTGTTCCTCCATAATCTTCTCTTGGATAAATAGTTGGGAAATCATTTGGGAAAGGTAGGATTTATCCCACCCCATTATAATTTCCAAATCCATTGTTTTTATATCCATGAATATAGGGTCTTTCTCAATCAATAACATGGATAGAGCCATAGGTTATTTTTTTCTAAGAGCATTAGCTACCTTTTTCGCCTTACCAGGATGATATTGAATAGATCAATCATAGTCTTTGATTATCTCTAACCATCTCCTTTGATGCATGTTGAGCTCCTTTTTTATGAATATATACTTTAGACTCTTGTGATTGGTATATATTTTACACTTATCACCATAGAAGTAGTGCCGCTATATTTTTAAGGAAAAAATCACAACTGCTAGCTCTAGATCATGAATCGGGTAGTTCTTCTCATGGGTCTTAAACTACTGTGAGGCATTGGCTATCACATTATCATTTTGCATGAGAACACAAACCAAGCCTTTCTTTTAATCATCACTGTATATCATGAAACTTTGTCTACTTTTTGGTAATGTGAGTACAGGTGTAGTGATAAGCCTTCTATTTATCTCCTTGAATCTTTCCTCATATTATTTTATCCATTCATACTTTACCCCTTTCCTTGTTAACTTAGTTAGAAGGATGGACAATCATGAGAAATTTCTCACAAAACGTTGATAGTACCTTGCTAATCTAAGAAAACTTCCAATTTCTGTGACACTAGAGGGCTTGGTCCATTCCTCAATTTCCTTTTTTAAGTATCCATAGAAATTCCCTCACTTGTGATCAAATTTCCCAAGAATGTGACTTGCTGCATCAAAAAGTCACACTTGCTGAATTTGACATATAACTTATCCTTTCTTAATGTCTACAAAAAATCATTAGATGTTCTTCATATTCCTCCTTTCTCTTGGATTATATGAGAATATCATTGATAAAAACTACCAAAAATTTATAGAGGTAATTTCTAAAGACTCTATTAATCAAATCCCTGAATATTTTAGGGAAATTAGTAAGTTTTAAGGGAATAACCAAAAAAATTTAGTACCCATAACTTGTTCAGAAGGTAGTATTTTGAATATATTTGTTCTTCACATTTAGATGATGATATCCATAATGAATATCCACCTTTGAGAAGTATTGAGATCCTTATAAATGATCTAACAAGTCGTCAATCCTTGTAAGAGGATACTTGTTCTTTATGGTGATCTTGTTGTGTTCCTGATAATCGATACACAACCACATTGATCCATCATTCTTATTGATAAATAGAACTGGCACACCCCAAGGTGATGCACTAGGTCATATTAACCCTTCTTCCAAATTCTCTTGCAGCTGATTATTTAATTCCTGCAGTTCGATTGGAGCCATCCTATAGGAACAATTTGAGATAGGAATATCTTTGGGTATGAGTTCTATAGTGAACTCTACCTCATGATCTGGGGGTGTCTAGGTAACTCTTCAGGAAATAAATCACTGTATTCCCTCAAAACGGCCATTTCCCCTAGGGTGACACTTTCCTTTGACTCAACCATTTGAGTGAGGTATGCTTATTCACAGGGAATCAACACCCACACCATTGAAATTTTTTCCAAAGGATATTCATGATCTTCCTTGAATTTTTAGTGGATAATGGGATGGTTTAGGATATGAAAATTTATTTCATTTTATTGATAATTTATATGTGATCTATATAATGAGAGCCAATCCATTCCCAGTATAGCATCAAATTCCACGAGGGGAAGTATCATGAGATTTTTTGAAATAATATTCCCACATATTCCAATAGGAGAAGAGTCCAAAACTTGGGTTGAAATGTTTGCACCACTATATTTTTTTACAGATATCTCTTCCTCAAGGTTTCATGGCTTTGATTCAATAGTTATAGAAAACTTGCAAGATATAAAGGAATGCGTAGAACCAAAATCAAATAAGACTTTTTCCATTGTTGAGTGAATAAGAATTGTACCTTGTACAACTTCATTTTCTTGCTCCACTTACACTGTAGTGATGGCATAAGCCTTCCCTTGATCCTTTGGATTTGGTGGCTGATGATGCTGATTACCCTCAAGGACCTGAGGTTTAGTGCACTGGCTTGCATAGTTCCCTTTCTTTCTATAGTTTTAGCATTAGACCATGGGTGGTTCTCTCCTTTACTCCACCACATTTCCCTACTTCCTCATGCCTTTTAAACATTCATGAGCTTGGTGACCTTCTCTTTTACACTTGAATCATTTTCACATCCCTTTGAGGTAGTTACCATGATGCCTCTTCTGACATTTTTGACATGTGGGTGGTTTATTTTTCTTTCCACCTTTCTCATTAGATCCTTCTTCTTGAAACTCCATCTTTCGTTTCTTATCACCATAGCCATGAGACCATTCTCTAAAATCTATCTACACTTTGAGATCACATTGAAAAAATTCTTCATAACTCCCAAAGGCTCAAATTACAAGATCCTTTCGATGACATAGTTTTAAACCACAAAATAATCTATCAATTTTTTAATAATTGTTGATAAAAAAATCCAAAGTGTGCCATACAATCCTTGTGAAATTTTATTCATAGGCCATGAAAAATTATCCTTCCTTTTAATTCAGCTCTATGAATTCTATCTCCATATTTGTACAAATATTTTGAGGGAAATAATTGTTAAGAAACATTATCTTAAATTCTTTCCACTCCATCTCTTCAATTTCATCCTTCGTCTTGGTGTTCTTAATCAAATCCCACCATTGATCGATGTTGACGCTCCTTTCATCACAGAATCTAAAGATTGGAAAAGGGGAATATCTGAGCTCAAAGTGATTCAACCTTTGGAAAAATATCAAAAATTGACAAAGGAAGGTATAAGAATAATGTTGCACAAGGGTCGCGCAAGTTCTACGATGGTCGCACAAGTACACTTGCGCGCCACAATGGTCGCGCAAGTACACTTGTGTGCCCTAAAAGATAATTGCCCGGGGTCTTCTCTAGCTTATAAATAGACCCTGTGGGCCCCCCATTTGAGGAGGATTTTTTCCAGAAACTCAGATTTGAGATCCCGTCTCCCTAGTCTCTTCTCAAAGCTTCCGAAACAATTCTAAGATAATTTCTTACATAGAACGGAAGATCTAAAGAGGGGGAGGAAGGCCTAAGTGTTGGAACTCATCAACACTTGCGCGCCTGAGTGGCCAGCCCTTAAGGGAAATGGCCACACTTGCACGCCGCCTAACTCCTTCAATAGAGCTTGCGCACCACTCTTCTGGAAGAAGATCATGAGGATTCTAAAGGCTTTAACCAAGAGTCGCTCAAGTATTACCCTGTTGTTTAACCGTCGCGCAAGTAACCATGTGTCGCGCAGGTATACCTGCATGACAAGGACTTGCGCGCCCACGCAGTACCTGCGCGCCTACCAGGACTTGGGAGCCCCTACCTTTTTGGGTGCCATTCTTTCCCATTTCACCCCTCTTAAGCCATTCCACCTCTCCTATTCAAGATTCAGTCTTCAAGACACTCCTCAAAGCCATTTATGGCATGATTTCTTGATTTTACTTCCTTATCTGAAAGGAACTCTATGGAATATCTCTAAAAACCTAGTGATTTACACATCTTTATGTCACTAAAGATTGAGATTTCATTCATTCAACCTCATCCTTTAAGATGAGAGAACTCATTAACCTGGGACTCCTTTTCAGGAATAAGCCCCAGTCATAATTCTCAAATCTGGGCATCCTCCTTAGGAGTAATCCCCAAGTCCCTTAATTTTTCAAGTCTATTAACCTGGGCCTCCTTTTCAGGAATAATCCCCAGTCATAATTCTCAAATATGGGCATCCTCCTTAGGAGTAAGCCCCAAGTCCTCATTAACCTGGGCCTCCTTTTTAGGAATAAGCCCCAATCATAATTCTTAAATCTGGGCATCATCCTTAGGAGTAAGACCCAAGTCCTCATTAACCTGGGCCTCCTTTTCAAGAATAAGCCCCAGTCATAATTCTCAAATCTGGGCATCCTCCTTAGGAGTAAGCCCCAAGTCCTCATTAACCTGGGCCTCCTTTTCAGGAATAAGCCCCAGTCATAATTCTCAAATCTAGGCATCCTCCTTAGAAGTAAGCCCCAAGTCCTCATTAACCTGGGCCTCCTTTTCAGGAATAATCCCCAGTCATAACTCTCAAATCTGGGCATCCTCCTTAGGAGTAAGCCCCAAGTCCTCATTAACCTCGGCCTCCTTTTCGGGAATAAGCCCCAGTCATAATTTCTCTTAACCAATCCTAATTTACCTTTGATCTGGGATTCCTTCTCAGGAGTAAAAACCCAATCATAAGTCCTATCCTAATTTGGGCCTCCTTTTCAAGAGTAAGCCCCAAGTTGGAGTATTCAAATCTCCATGAAGCACATATACCTTTACAGACCCTGTTCCTGGATTTCGTCCCTGAAATAAATCCAAATCTTCATTTATCTGGGCAGTCATACATACATAAGTCCCACATTATTTCTTATGATTGCATCTTTGATGGAAAAATTGTCTGATTTTTACCAATACCTCTTGTTTCTCACACCGAGCATGACTCACGTGAGCTTAGAGTGTAAAAGTAATTATGAAATCCTTCTTTGAGCCATAAATCATAAACATCATACTCCCTTACTCTAACTACGTGGGTTCTGATTCCTTTTCTAAACAAAGGATATGTAGGTATCCCATCTGCGGGTTCGATCCCAACTCTGAAATAATTCATGTCCTTCTAAATGACAATAAACTTCAAGTTCCCCACTGAGTGGCTTTAAAACCAGTATGGTCATTATAATGACTAAGAGACTTTTACGTATCAAAGGATACCATTGACTAAGAATCTCTAACAAATACAGATGATTCTCTATCAATGAAAAACCTCGAATACATATAAAAGATTCTCTAAATTTCCTACATATCGATCATTGATTGTCAGATCTAAAGGAAAGCTCATTTTATACTTGGTAATGTAATAAGGATTCACGAACATAACTTAAATCTATAAAGAGAGTCCCGGAGTAGACAATAATTCCCCTCAAAAAGGTGTGATGAGTCCGACCTCCTATCCTCTCGACCAATGAAATTTCCTAAGCCTCATCAGTCCACAACTAATGAGCACCTAACTTTGGAAAGTAGGTCCAAATAGATGTGGAATCATTGGATGTTTCCGGTTCTACAAACAAACCCGTTAGAAACCGATTGGAATGTTTGAACCTTCAATCAAGGAGGTCATCCCCGAATTCCGAGGGAAACAAAAAATGGTGAACCCGACGTAAATCCTTAACCAAGTTAAAATGATGTTTTACCTATTTGTTATCCCCTATTTAAAACACAATGAGAGGGACAATAAAAACAATCATTGAAATATGTGCTCATCCAAAGGATGTAATGGCTGAATTTATCTTGATTACACCTGTTATATCAAACAGGCACTCTTTTCCAAGATCCTCTGCATTTCCAGAATGGATGCTCTCAAGTTCACACCTGTGAATAATGCTGTTGTAAATGCCACTGTTGCTACTCCTGCTGGATCATCATCCAATATAAGGATGAAATCACCTACTCAGCGTCTTCAACGCTGGGTATCAAATGCGCTGGTTAAGGAGTACCATCAACACGGTACCATCCCAACTCTGGAGGCTGCCCGACAAGCCCTCCAAGTGAACAACTCACACCTGTCGTCTGAACAACGACGACCAGTGATCAAGAAGCAGGTGGTGCTAACCACCATCTCCAACCGTTTCAGGTCGTTATCCCCAGAACGCAATCACCATTCACTCCCATATTCTGGGGAGGTGAATGAGCAGGTCCCTCAGGGCCTTAATTCAAAGAATCATGAGTACTTCCTGAGGGCTCTTATCAACAATCACCTCCAGACTTGTGCGACAGTATGCCCTCAACATGATGAGGGTCCCAACTCCAGGCGTTCGGCTCAGGTTCCTCGAACCCGAGCAGGCAAGACGAACCTCCAGAGGCGGAATCCGGTCAACAGTGAGTAGGTTCTCATCTCTGCCATCTCCGGAGAAGTCCACCAACCTAACTTGGTGGCAAGCAACGAGCGGGCACACACACCTGACCGTTTTAATTACGCTGTCTAGCAGACTCATCTGGAAGCATCACGCCAATCCCGCCAGGAAATTCCGGTGGAGTACTATAGGAAAAAACATACACTTGTTTATACATCATCAGCTAATCAGTAGGCTCGTCTGACTACATATGATGGAGCTCGTCTACCACGTTTGGAGAAGTTCAATCAGTAGGAACCTACACCTTCTAGTATTGATCAAGCCTACCAACAGTCTCACTTGGTAGCATTCGGAGAAGTCAGTTGGAAAGCTCCGACGACAAACAGGAGGCAGACTCAACTCTCTGCCCCTACACTTGAGTACTGTCAAGATTCACTGACAGGAAAAGGAGGACAGGAGAAGGCACACACACCTACTCCAAGCATGGAATGTACGTATATCCCCGTTCCGGCAGCTGAAGTCGCCAAGCATATTCTATCAATGGTGAAAGAGAAAAAGCAAGCCCCTGCTCATATTCTGGACACTTTCCAGGATATTATAACAACTTTAGCGGCATCTCAGGGAAAGACACATAAATCTATCCCTACCAGTGGACTGACACATCAATAATTCACTCCGGAACAGACACACACATCTGTTCCAGTCCAAGAGGGTTGTGGGGCATACTCCCCCATATCATACGAACAACCAAGTCAGGCACATACACCTGATTTGAGTGGAGATCATCAGCCTAACCTGGACATCTTTCCTGATTAGGCACATACACCTGCTCAGAGAAGCCACTTTCGTCAATAAGTGGTTTCCAAGGTGAGTAAGAAGGCGTCTAAGAAAAAGACCCGCCCAGCACAGTCAGGAGATCAAGAGCCAATCTATAACAAGGCCTTGCTCGATGCTGGAGTTCTTGAAGCCCTCAGATAGTTATCTGTTGGAATTCAAGATTCTAATCCCTCATTTCCCAATATTGGGAACATTAATTTCGAAGGTCTTCAACAGACACTTCCTCATGAAGGCTTGCTTCATGACAATTCAGTCGATTTCGAAGTTTCATCTTCAGATGAGAGCCATAGGAACCCTCTGTGTGGTCAGAAGACCAAGGAGCAAGAGATATCATCTTTTGCTATAACCCATTATGGTGGTCCACCCCAAGATGATGAATTTCGCTACGAAAGTCCTCTCTGCAGTAGTGATGCACATTGCCCGGAAAATGCTCCATTGGACAATGTAGTGCCGAAAAAGCCCTCTTATCTTGAGGAACTTGCAAATGCGAAACCAGTCATGTCTGATGCTTCATTGCTAGCAGGTGAAATAATTTTTCAATCAGAAGATAGCCCAGGGTGTAGGTCATTCTACGAACCACCCCTAAGTCATGAATCTTCTAGTTTAATCATTGATTTCTCTACCAATCCTATTGAATCGAATGAAGCAATAAGGAAGCACCAGATCTGGTCAAAACGGGTAGATGAATCTTCATCAAAAGATAAAGAGGAAATGTTGAACATGAGAAAACAACTGACTAAATGTGAAGTGCTAGTCATGTTTTGGCCTCTGGCTGACTCTCAGTATGACATTCCAGAAATGTTGACGGAAGATGGAATTCATGATATTCGTCTCAACATATGGAAAACTCTTTGTCAGTTGAAAAAGAAATTATTATCTTATGATGAATATAAAAATCATGTTAAGATAATAGAAGGGTTACAACGCCAAATTTACTTGGCATCTCTATCAGTATCTCGATATCCAAAGGCTAAAAAGCAGCAGAGAGCCCTTCAACGTTCATGCCTTGGCGCACTAAGAAGATTGCATCAGTTAATTGCCAATGCCCCATCTGGTATTCATGTCAGAGGATGGGGTGTTCATGGAGAACTACATTTCACGGTGCTCTCCAGTCAGCAAAGCCCACCAAAAATGGTCTCATGCAATGTTATTTCCCATGGCCGGCCACAGTCAATGGGATTTGTTTGTAATCAAAAGATTTCCCAAGAACAGGACACAACTAGTTCCTCTCAAAATCAAGAATACAGAGAACAAGTTGTTGAATTACTCCTGCATCAAGCAAACAAGAATATTGAACAGGCCTCTCGTATGGAGCAAGCACATCATCAAGTGACAGAAGTGTCAGAAATCATCCAACGGTCTTTTGAACCAGGTGATAAAAGTGGATACAGGTTAATGCATCCAGCTAATTTCCGGACTAAGGTTCGCAAGATCAGGAGAGATTTTAAGAAAGTCTCATACATAGCATGTCAAGAGCCACCCCAGCTTTCCAGACTGGGGACTCTTTTAAACCATCCCTTGGAATCAACAAATAGGATTCGAGGAGTTGAGCGGGAATAGCAGGAACAGCCCCAGTCTACCGGACTGGGGAATTTTTCAAATCATCAATCCCCTCCTTAGAGAAAGTCAGTCTTTTATCGATTGGGGAAGAAGCCTCAAGAGGAATGAAGATCCAAATTATCAGGAGATTCCCTCCAAATTACGGTTCGTCAAGAAGTTCCTGAGGGATCGAATCAACAAAAGGCAATGTCTCATCAAAGACATGGAAGAAGAAAATATCACAGAAATGCTTATAGAAGGGATGCGATGCGTTATGCATCAATCAATGTCATCAATGCCGTTGTTGCTGATCCACCATATGAGGCTCACTTAGGGGACTCAGATGAAGAGGTTCCTGATCAAGAAGATGTACGCACCGATACAAATGAAGAAGGTGTGCATACACGAAATCAAAGGGTTACTCAGAACCTAGGTAATCCTTCGAGTAACCCACTTCCCCCTCTCCAAAAATGATCCAACAAAGGGAGGGGAAAGAATCAGGTTACATATCCTTCCTCTGGAGAAGGACAATCGCTCTTAATAGAGAAAAGGTTTGCATAACAGGAGGAAGAAATGAAGGAATTAAGGAGGTTGAATGCAGAACTATTTCAGAGTAGTCTTCTTCTTAAGCGTACTGGAGTCAGTCAGCCAAAGGAATTTGTTGCAGCTACTGAGATGGATCAATAATATCCTCCTCTATCAGTACACCCTCACAGGTCTAATCCTATGGGTCAAGTGCAACAAAAGTTGGAAGTGCTACCATAAGTTTCAACACCAACCACCACATCTGTCCAAGCTACAGTCATTGCACCTACCCAAGTCCAAGTTCAACCGGATGTTTCTTAAAAGTTAATAACTACTATTGAGTCATTAATAGCTCAGTTAGAAACTATGGAAGGGAAACGTGCGCAGGTTCAACCAGAAAAGAAAGTTTACCCTGAATGGGTAGATTCAATCTCCCCTTCATCCAGTTTTGGAAACCCTGTATTCCCTATTTTCAATGGATCAGGCGACCCTGAACAGCATTTGATGCATTATGTGTCTTGTTGTGATCCTATGATGGGAATTCCGGAGCAGCAAGAAGCAGTAAAACTTAGATGCTTCGTACGGACCTTGCAAGGACCAGCCTTTGTCTGGTATACAAGCTTGAAATCCCGGTCAATTACTGGATGGGAAGATCTCCATCAACAATTCCTTCTTCAGTTCAGCTCAACTTTTCCAAAGACAATAGTTTTTGATCTTACAAACTGTAATCAAAGGGAGAATGAAAGGGTCTCAGATTTCATTGCTCGCTGGAAGGTATTAACATATTCCCTAAGATTATAACTCCCTCAAGAATAATTCTTGCCAATCTGTGTGGCAAATTTGCATGACAAGTTACACACGCCATTGATCCCTGTGAAATACACAGGAGAGTTTCGAGACCTTACTTCAATCGCTCAGCAGATTGAAGATTCCCTTATACAGGCTAAGTCTAAATATCGTGTAATTCCATCAGCTCCAGGAAGGAGAATGGGTAAAGTAGAAACTGCTACAGTTATGCTTAAAAAATCACCTTTACATGTTTCTACTTCAAAACTTTCATCTTCTCGAAGGGCTCCACCTCCTGAGCGTCAACAAAAAAGGCCGTTTCGTCCAGATGATCAAAGAGATCAAAGATGAAAATAATTTGATGATTTGAAGATAAAAACATACTCTTTCCGAAATGAACAAGTTCCTGGTTACTTCATTTCGGCTCTAGAAAATAATCTGGTTCAATTGCCAAGGCCTAAGAGGACAAATAAAGAAGGAGATAAAGACCATCACAATTATTTCCCTTTTCATCAAATGTTGGGGAATCCCATAAAGGAGTGTTTTTTCTTCAAAGACCTCCTGCAAAAGATGGTCGACTCAGGACAATTCAAACTGAAAGGTTCTTCAGCTCAGGTAGCATGTGTTACTGCTACAGTTCCAGAGGAGGAAGGTGAATGGAAAGAAGTAAAAAAGCAAAAATACACAGAAGTATGATGATTGGATTGTCAGAAAGACAATCAACCGAACTCATGCTATTTTGAGAACACAATTAAAGAAACCGATTGTGTCTTCTTCCATGAATGTTGTGGCAAAACCCTCTTCGTCCGAGGGAAAGTCCTCAAAGAAACAACATGATTCAAAGAAAGAAAAAGAATCAGAAGAAGATGAGTATGTGTCAAAGCCTAAGTTGTCTTTGACTCTGGCGAACTTCATTCCATCTACTTCAAAGCCACGGGCACCGCCCCACCAAACGGCACATCCTAAATAGGCTAATCAGGCAGAGTCTTCATCAGACGAAGAGTTGATCTTTGGTTCTATTAATATGATTCAATTAACAGATCCATATGCCACTTTCCGTTTCGATTTTGATGAGCCTGAATTCCCTGTATCAAACAGGGGAATCAGAGGAAGTTCCAAAGGCTCAAGATATACGGGAAAATGTGGATCTTTCAGAAGCCACTATTCCAATTCTACCCCTTCTATAATTGTGTACGCAACAAAAACTCGTGGTAGAGCCCTTCAACGAGCTATACAAGAACAAGCAAGTTCTTCTACCATTAGAAAATTCAGTCCTGGAATAGTTATTTTGGAAGACCGGTTGAAAGTTCCATCTTCTTCCTCTCAGCAAGTAAATGGATCTAATCGGTCTAATCTTCCAAAACCAGGAATATTGCCAACTCCTATCCCAATACAAGATGCATCAACTTCTAAAGCATCTGCTTCCAAGGTACCTGCTAAACCACATATTCTTGTTGGGAAACGTAGGCCTCTAGATCAAAAGTATGATATATTGAAACACTTGGCCCAAGTACCATCCAAGTTATCAATTCTGGATGCTCTGAATCTGTCAAAAGATCTTTGGGAAGCACTCATCGAGGCTTTGTCAAGTCCTCGGAAGTTTAAAACTGAAATTGATGCAGCTGAAGTCTATCACATAGAGAATAATCCTTCATAATTCCATGCAATAATATCTTTTACTGATGAAGATGAAGATGATGTTGTGCATGGACATATTAGACCTTTTTACTCATCTATAAAGGTCAATGGCGTAGACGTCCGAAGAGTTTTCATTGACAATGGTTCAGGAGTCAACCTCATGCCCATTCGTACACTTCATCGATTGGGCCTCACATAATCTGATTTATCTCCTTCTACCATTATGTTACAAGGATATGATAAAAATGAACAAGAACCATTGGGTGAAGTTACACTCAGAACTCAGTTTGGAGATCTTGTATCCAATTTGGATTTCATGGTTTTTGATCAAGACACAGCTTTCAACATCTTGCTTGGAAGACCCTGGCTACATCAACATGTGGCTATCCCTTCATCATACCATCAATGTCTCAAATATTGTTTCGATGGTAAAGTTGGGACATTGTATAGTGATAAGGCATCATTCAAGACATGTGAGTATCAATACATTGAGGCGAAATTCTATCACATGAAGGGAAGGGAGAAATCCACAACAAAGGAGATTACCAAAGTTAATGCTCCATATGGTTTGGAGAAAATTCCAGTAAATCCATTTACACATGTGAGTACAGATTATGTGTTACCTATCAGTCAAATTGAAAAGATTGACCCAAATCAAAATACTCTTATGGAAAGATCCATAATGTCAATTATGGCAATCGAGCCAGACAACATGGGAGGAATTGGTAACCCACCAAGCAGTGATGAAAGCACAAATGGTGACATCTTCATTTCATCTGTTGAAATCCAAAAGGTCTATACTTCTCCAACCAGGACAGAATAAGTTATAGCAACATCGGAGGTGAACAATGATGTCGATTCTCAATCCATCATCTCCTCTTTATTACCCAAAGAAGACCCTTCATCATCAATCGGGTCAGAAATGGAAGCTTCTTCTTCAAGATATGAAAATTTTGACATCTCTTCTAATCATGAAAATTATACTTTATCATTTACTATGAAAGTAGAAATGGAAGAAATAACACATGATGAAGAAGAGGAAGATCTCAGAGATGCTCCTCCAGCATTTGAAGAGGGTATCTCTACCACTGTGGATGAACTCAGAGAAATAAATCTGGGTACAAAAGAAGATCCATGCCCCACTTTAATCAGTGCGGCCATGAATCTTGAAGAGCAAGAGATGTATATTTCTTTTCTAAAGCAAAATAGAGATATATTTGCTTGGAACTATACATAAATTCCCGGGCTTGATCCTGACGTTGCTACTCATCATTTGGGTTTATCAGAAGAACATCGAGGATTTAAGCAAGCCGCGAGAAGAACACACCCAACTTATGCTTCCAAAATTGAAGCTGAAGTGGATAATCTTATCAAATCTAACTTCGTCAGAGAAGTTTAGTATCCCAAGTGGTTGGATAATATTGTCCCTGTAAATAAGAAGAACAGACAAATTAGAGTTTGTATCGATTTCAGAGATCTTAATCGGCATTGTCCTAAGGATGATTTCCCAGTTCTGATTACAGAACTTTTAATTGATGCAACAACTGGCTATGAATCACTTTACTTCAGGGATGGATATTCCGGATATAATTAGATCTGAATGGACCCATAAGATGAGGAATCCACAGCCTTCAGAGCCCCTCAGGGTGTGTTTTTCTACCAGGTAATTCCCTTTGGCTTAAAGAATATAGGTGCAACATATCAGCGTTCCATGAATCGTATCTTCAAACCCTTCTTAGGGAAGTTTGTTGAATGCTATATAGACGATTTGGTGGTTAAATCCAAACAACGTTCTAATCACTTGGCTGATTTGGAAGTCATATTCTGCAAGCTTCGACAACATAATTTGAAGATGAACCCCTTAAAATGTTCTTTTGGGGTAACCTCAGGAAAATTTCTTGGCTTTGTTGTACGTTATTGTGGTATTGAAGTTGATCCTGAGAAGACCAAGTCAATCCTTGGTATGTCACCTCCTCAAAATTTTAAATAATTAAGAGGACTTCAAGGACACTTAGCCTATATTCGGCGTTTCATCGCCAATTTGGCAGGAAAAAGTTTACCCTTCACCAAATTGATGAAGAATGGAGTCACTTACCAGTGGACTGAAGAATGTCAAGAAGCATTCGATATTCTCAAAAAAATACCTCTTGATTACACTGATACTCATGCCACCTGTTGAAGGAAGACCATTTATCCTCTACGTGAAAGCTTTAGAGCGATCATTGGGTGTCTTTCTTGCTCAAAAGAATGATGTTGGGAATGAAAACAGCCTCTATTATCTCAGTCGAACTATGCTTGAAGCAGAAACCCGATATTCAAGTATTGAGAAGTGCTGCCTAGCATTAATCTTTGTAGTTCAGAAGTTGAGACACTACCTACAACATCACGAGGTCCAATTGGTATCTTACAATAACCCGCTCAAATTCATCCTTAGTCGTCCAATGCTTACAAGACGTCTGGAAAGGTGGGCAGTTATTTTGCAGCAATTCAACATTCAGTATGTGTCTCAAAAGGCGATAGAGGGATAAGCTCTGGCTGATTTACTAGGTGAACACCCTTCAATGGAAGACACATCTTTAGATATTGAACTCCCTGATAAGGAAGTCTTCTCTATTCAAGAAAGTCCTCAGACATGGGAAATGTATTTTGATGGTGCTTCCAGAAGTCCAACAGGGAGGAAAATGGAAAATCCTAAATTCAACAAAGTTGGCTTAGGAATTGTGCTCATTTCTCCAGAAAAGGCAGTGTTACATCATTCCTTCTTATTGTGGGAAGTTGGTACCAATAATGAATCAGAATACCAAGATCTCATCGTAGGCTTGGAATTAGCACTTCAAGAACAAGTGAATCACTTAAAGGTGAAAGGTGATTTAGACCTGGTAATCAAACAAGTCAATGGGGATTATGCCATCAGAAAAAAAAAGAACTAATCCATTTGTATGATTACATCAGAGAGTTAATGGCAGAATTCCCTTTGGAACCGACATTTTATTATGTCCCAAGATCACAAAATGCTCAAGCTGATGCACTGGCTAATATAGCCACAGCTCTGGCAGATCCAAATCAGGACGAGACAACCATCAGTATTTCCCACCGTCATTCAATTTCACCTTATGTTCAAATCAGAATAGATTAAATTAATGAAATTAGTCCCATTCCTGAACCGTATGGTCATACTACAGGATGGATGTCACCTATCAGGGAATACCTTCAAAATGGAACACTTCCACCTGATAGAGCCGAGAAAGAACAAATTCGGCGACATGTGGTCAATTTTACTCTTTATGATATCCCAGATCACCTAGAGAAAATTCTTTACAAATGTGGTTTTGATGGAGTTCTCTTCAGATGCATTGATGGTGAAGAGACAATGGCTGTCATGAAAGAAGTGCATGTAGGAGTCTGTGGTGCCCACCAGTCTGGACATAGATTGTTGGATCAGATTCGAAGGCTTGGATACTTTTGGCCTTCAATGATACAATATTGTGTTGGTTTCACAAAGAAGTTTCATTCATGCCAATTACATGCCAACTTCATTCATCAACCTCCAAAGTTTCTTCATACAACTAAATACTCATGGCCATTTTCCACATGGGGAATGGATGTGGTGGGACCTTACCCTTCGGCTACGGCCAAGTAGTTTAAGTACATTCTTACTACTACTAACTTCTTTTACAAATGGGCAGAGACAATACCTCTCAAGGAAGTCAGTTCTAAATGCGTTGTTAGCTTCATCAAGTCTAAAATCATTACCATATTTGGTGTCCCTCATACCATATTGACGGACAATGGCACCAACTTCTGTTCATCCGAGGTGAAGAAGTTGTATCAAGAATACAACATCAAATCCAACCATTCATCTCGGTATCATGCAGCGGCCAATGGCCAGATATAAGCCTTCAACAAGACTCTTTCAAATATACTGCAAAAGATGGTGGATAAAGATAAGAGGTCATGGCCTGATAAACTCTTTCATGCTTTATGGGATTATCGGACTACCACCCGCACTGCAACTCGGTCAACTCCATATTAACTGGTATATGGAACAGAAGCAGTCTTTCCAATTGAAGTTCAACTACCCTCGCTCAGATTTTCCATTTGTGATCAATCATCTACAGATGAACAATCTCAAAAGCGATTGAATGAATTGGAACAGTTAGATGAGAAAAGATTGTGCACTTTGCACCACTTGGAAGTCTATCAGAATCGAATAGCATGAGCTTTTAACAAAAAAATTATATCTTCATTCATTCACTCAGGGAGAATTGGTATTAGTTCTCAGAACTCCAATGATACCAGGAAAGAAACCTCCCAAACTTGATCCAAAATGGTAAGGACCTTACTCAATATATAGGGTCTACTCCAATGGAGCTTATTCATTAATCTCGATGGATGGAGAACTTATCACTAATCCAACCAATTTCAGATTTTTGAAGAAGTATTTTGTATAAACACAAAATATATCATCCATGGTCCATACATATGACCTTAAAATATTTTTACTTTCATCCCACACGATGTTAAACTGTGAAAAAGTTCCCTAAATGGTCCGGTATGACCTTAAACTGCACCACCGTCCAACAAGACATTAAAATGCATCATCCACAGTCCATGCATATGACCATAAAATATTTTCAAGTCCCTTACATCCAGCATGATGTTAAAATGAATCATCCATGGTCCATACATAGGACCTTAAACTATTTGTACTTTCGTCCCACACGACGTTAAACTGTGAAAAAGTTCCCTAAATGGTTCGGTATGACCTTAAACTGCACCACCGTCCAGCAAGACATTAAACTGCATCATCCATGGTCCATACATATGACCTTAAACTATTTGTACTTTCTTCCCACATGACGTTAAACTGTGAAAAAGTTATCTAAATGGTCCGGTATGACCTTAAATTGTACCACCGTCCAGCAAGACATTAAACTGCATCATCCACGGTCCATGCATATGACCCTAAACTATTTTCAAGTCCCTTACGTCCAGTATGACGTTAAACTGCATCATCCATGGTCTATACATATGACCTTAAACTATTTGTATTACTTTCGTCCCACATGACGTTAAACTATGAAAAAGTTCCCTAATCCGTCCAACATGACGTTAAACTATGTCCCCCTTCATCGCCCTTGATATATGACATTAAACTATATAGAAGTCCCTTACGTCCAGTATGACATTAAACTGCACCATCCACGGTCCATGCATATGACCTTAATCTATTCACACCTTCGTCAAACATGACGCTAAACTGTATCATCCCTTTTTCGTCCAATATGACGTTAAACTATGAAAAAAGTCCCCAATTCGTCCAACATGACATTAAACGGTGTACTATTTTGTCCTCACTGCATGACATTAAACTGCATAGTCCCCCTTTCATCCAATATGACGTTAAACTATATTGTCCCCATCGTCCTAACTACATGACGCTAAACTGTACAGAAAGTCCTTGATACGTCCTGCATGACATTAAACAGTACTTTGTTAAGGTTGTTTTTACCTCTTGTTTCTCACACCGAGTATGACTCACGTGAGCTTAGAGCAAACCTCAACCATAACACTCTCTATGGGCTACTAACCATGTGTAAGTCCCAACAACATCATTTTTTAGGTCGTTGTCCCCAAGAACAACTTGATCATTAATTCATTCTTTAATTGAACTACGCGGACTTTGATCCTTGCCTTCTAGGCTGGGTACGTAGGAAACCTCCCAAGGTTCAAACCCAAAATCAATCTTTTCACATCGGTTCACCTCCATCTTATACAATGTTGATTCATGAAACTCTCCCCTAGAATCAATATCTTTACATTGGTTCACTTTCTTCCTTGTTATACAATGTTAAAATATACAACACTTTTGTCCAGTATGACAATAAACTACAATATTCTTTGATACCCTCACCTGAGAGGGAACCATTATTTACATTGATTTTTCAATCATGTTTCATTTCAAAGACTACGTGCATACATGGCAATGACTAAACCTTTTATCTTGGGTTAAACCATCATTGTACTAAAGTCCCCTTTCACCCTTCACATGTATGAACCAAATTTGTACAAAGGGTATTTTTAGAACTACGTGGGATTGATTCCCATCCTTATGGGATACGTAGGAACGTTCAAGTTTCCCTCGAATCCAGCCCTAAGTCTTTTGGGCCTAACCCCAAATTCCACTTCCAGTCCCTTGGCTGAAAAGTCCCCATGAAAACACACACTGTGTATTTCTTACAATGGTCCAAGCTCTATGACCCTAAACTAATATCTCTAATCCTTTTGTCCCACACGACGTTAAACTGTAATTTAAGAACTACGTATGTCTTGATTACCATCCTTATGGGAGATATAGTGAAGTCCAACATTTCAATTCAGGACCCAACCACAACATGATTATGGTTAGCATTGATCTCTGTATCTTTTTATACATTGGACAATACCCATATTTATGTGTCATAATCCTAACCTTAAATATTTTCAGATCTTCATAACCCTTTTCTTAACTTCTAGTCACAAAAATGTCAAACTTCTGAGAGTTCTTTTTCCTGACTATGCAGTACATGCCCTTAGGCGGCCTTGCATAAACAGTCTACATAATGAACCTGTTATCCAAAAGATACTATTATTTGACTATGCAGCCAATTCCCTTAGGTGGCCCTGCATAATTCAACCCCCTAACGGGTTTGTTAAATAGTGGTAACTTCATTCTTGGGAGGAAAGCCTCTTTTTTCCTTATTTGTCTTAATGAAAGTATGTAGGTATCCACAAAAATAGTCATCCTTAACACACTTGTCCCATATCCTTTTTCATGATCTGAAATTATTCAAGTCTATGGTTTATATTCTCCTTCCCTACGTTTGGGTCAGACCTTCGTAGGAGTAATATCCATCCAGTTCTTTGATAATATTGTTTGGAAATATCTTCTCCATATTCAAGTAACTCTTTCCATACAACAAACTCTATACTTTGGAAAATTTGAATCTCCATAAACTTTCACTAGGTTTTAGCAGTAGAAAGGTAAATTTCTGAGAGTTATTTTTCCTGACTATGCAGCACGTTCCCTTAGGCGGCCTTGCATAAACAGTCTACATAACAGAATTGTTATCCAAAATATACTATTTATTTAACTATGCATACAATGCCCTTAGGAGGCCCTACATAATTCAACCCCCTAACGGGTTTGTTAAATAATGGTAACTTCATTCTTGGGAACTACTTCTTCTAATTCCTTTTAGCTCTTTTTCATGTCATTCCTCAGATTCAAATATTCTTAAGTCATAGTTTGCATATTTTCCCTCATACTTGAGTATGGTAATATGTTTTCAGATGAATTTTCAAGGAATTGGGTCAATTCTAATTCATTTGGTCAAAGCTATTTCGACCTTAAACATTATCCTCTTTATGTCCGACATGCATGAATTTAAACTGAACACAAAAGACAAGGGAAATCTGAATAAAAGTCAAGTTCTGGCTCACTAAACATACATTTTGTATGATTTAGGTAATATTGAGAAATTAAAAGTTTCAAAGTTTGTAGGGTTATTTACATTAATCCTAGTAAAAATCAAACTATGCTTGCTAGGCCCATTGTCTTAGGTAACATTTAAAGTAGGTAGCAGGAAAATACAAGCATAAATGATTGAAGATAAAAGTAATCTTCATTGATGCACAAGAATTAGAGGGACATCCACATATTGGAGCCTCTTCTCTTTTTCAGGAGATTACAAAAGACTGTCAACATAAGTCTTCATTTGATGTACAACATCCCGAGCTTCATCAACAGCTACTTGAAGCTCGTGCACTCAACCAAATTCACTCTTCTCAGCTTTATGGAGTGCCTTCTTGGCATCTGCAATGGATTTCATACCATTCGTTTGAGTTCCCTACAGTGAATTATTGATATGATCAAGTTCCCCAGTAATAGCATCTAACTGTTGCTGGAGATGCACCTGCTGGACGACTTTTTCTTTGATTTTATGCTTCAGCTCCTTCATCTTAGCAGCATAATCAGCCTCATCTCGGGATACCGCAGCCTCAAATTTGCCGATGTTAACTGACAGTTTCACCCTGGTCAGATCTTCGCGAAACTTTTTCTCCTGCTCCCTCCTGAAGATGACCTGTTTCACCGCGGCATGGATCTTTTCATATCCAAAACCGCCAAGTCCTAGCATGAAAAACTGGGATGACAATCGAGGGATCTTCGATGATAGCTCTTCTAAAGGCACCTTAGATATGATTTTACATATGTTGTTCCATGCCTTGCATCGTGAAAAGTTGAACGCTTTAAGAACCTCTGGGTCTGATTCAACATCATCATCACAAGGGGGCATGTAATCTGGGATTAATGCACTTAAAGAAGTGCCTTGTTCTGCTCCTTCCCCCCTGACCTGTGCTTCTTCGCTTTCAATTCCCGTTGGGGAAGAGGCTGAGGCCTCACCTCCATATCTAGCCACTGCAGTTAATGGACCTACATGATTAATTGAAAGATTTGGTTAGCTTCAAAGGATAAAAAAAGAATTTATTGTCTTGCAAATTAAGTACAAATCACAAATATTGTTATCCCTTACCCGACGGTGGATCAGCAACCTGAGAAGTCTCCTCCCCATCTTTCCCAGTCTCAATAGGATCTTCAAGATGGGTCTCAGGAGGGTTTATTAGTTTTAGCTCTACTTGAGCTAATGTTTCTGCAATGGTAGGGTTGACATCAATGTCCACACCCTCTTCAGGAATTGTCATTTCAGAAGCTTCTATGGATGGAACTGCATATTATTTTCAGTTATGATTAGAAGTGTAAATTATAAGAAAATTTACTGGGCGAAGGATAACACTCACGCCCAAGGTCTTCTAAATCACATGACAACTTAGCATGATCATAAAATTCTTCTAAATACATGCCATGATTCATCATTTAATCCAATTATATTTCAGAATCCTAGTTAGTCTCACCAGTGGGAGCGTTTGATGTATCTTCTTGACGACTTACGTCCTGCAGCCCCTGACCCTGGACAACGTCTTCGGGTAAAATCACAGCATCAGTTGCAACAGTCGCCAGCAGCTCTAATGTAGGAGTTGAACCTGAAGTATAACAAAATGGAAGCCAGTCATTGTTTCGTTCAACATTTTTTATGAAGCATTGTTGACTCACCAGAAAAAGGTTCTTCTCTTCTTGCAACACCAGCAGGATGTATATTGGGAATAGATGCTAGCTCTTCTCCAGGAGCAGCCAAGTCACCTTGGATCTGTGATTGTTCCACAACACCCTCCACGGTCTTTGAAGGAGGATCAGTCCTTTCCCTCAGGGGGAAATTGAAGAAGCCCCTGCAATCCCCAGAAATATGAGTAACCATGTGGTCATGGGTATAGACTCATGATTACCTGAAGGACTTACCACTGCTAATGAAGCGTTTAGTTGTGGACTTCCTCCTTCTTTGCCTTTTCTTCTTTGGTTTTTTGGGAGTATCAGAAGTCTCCCTTATTGGCACTTGGATTGTAAAATGTAAGGCTATTTCCAATGCCTCATTCATGGCCTGCTATCCTGGAGATATCTCGCCCGGTTCGTGAGGAGAATCAGCAGCAGCCCCGATGGCAGTACCACCAGGGCTATATTGTGGCGAAGGAACCTCAGTTCCTTTCTTTGCAAGCTGAAATTTGAAGAAAATAACTTCCTTAAGTAACAAAGATTTGACTGGAATCAAGTTGCAAGGCAAATAAGGAAAGAAAACTTACATCTTCAGGAGCCACATACTCATGCCACTCCTCATCTCCAGAACCACCAGCCCCCTTAGTGGCTCCACGATCAATCATTTCCTTCACCTGCCTGGTGACAGGAACAGACTCATCAGTGGCATATATGAGAATTTACAGCTCTATGATGTAAGCCCGTACTTCATTGGGGTTATCCTCGTATTGGAGATTTGTAGAAGCCAGAAGATTCCTTATTCCAGGAAGTTGTAGGCCCTCACACAAATCCAGCCAGGCGGTCTCAGTACCACAGTATAAACTCTGCTATAACTGGACAGCCTCTGGTCTTAGATATGAAGGATACAAAGAAGGTCCTACAATCTTTGACTTCAATTTCTTCCCATCTCCTACAACTACAGATAAAGAATAAGAAAATAAGACTTATTGCTTTATAAGGTAGCAGTGATTAAATTACCAAAATGAAGTAACTCAACAGGAGTTGATGGAGTAGGTCTCTTGATTCTGGCCAGAGGATTATATCAGGCATGAAACCACTTTTCCACTGGTTGTGCCTCATCATCCCCATCATTGGAATCCGGTGAATTAGTTCTAGAGGAGGAATCTGCCGAATCAGCTTCAGGTGGGGAAGCATCATGAGGAAGGGTTTCTTTCTCTATAGTCCTCTTCCTTTTCCCCACTTGATAAACTGGGTGATTCAGCACCCCTTTGGGGTATGATGCTATCCAGTGTTCGTCATAATATGTAGTCAAATTACGTGCCGCTTTTTCAACCGGTAGATCAAATACTGCCCCAGTCTTCTCCCTTGACGTCAGCAGCCATAGTTGCCGAGCAACCATCAGATGTTTCTCTAACCTGACATGTACTGGAGGAGATACAACAATCTATTACAGAAATTTGAATTGACGTGCAAATCTATATGGAGCATAGGCCTCACATATAATTTCTCTTTCAATCCTGGCAACCAGCACACCATCCCTGCAAGCTAGCATGTATGCCCTCAAATCCAAGTGGGCTGTTCCATCATCAACAAACCGCCCAGTTGGCAGATTTCCATAGGGAAAAAATTTGAATTCCTTAAAAATTCTCAGCCTCACTTTCATGTCATAGACATTAACATCTAATGGAGAAACTCCAGAGAATGCTTGAACTAACGACCTGAAAGAACTTCCAGGAATTTGTAATCCATTCTGTACATTGTAAGTCCTGAAGTGAGTGGCGATCCATCCCCATAAAACTTGGAATAGTCCCACTATTCTTAAATGATATTTACCCATGAAGACATTAAGTAAACTCCTTTGAATCTTTGCTGAAATGCGGGTAGACAACCCAACCATTTTTCCCTCATCCAACTTTGCCGCAATGATGAAGGTCCCTGGCCTGACGCCTCCCTTCGAATCCCTGACTGGTAAGAGATAAATGCTGAGCCACATTGCCAAGAATCCCACCAGACGAGTCTTCTTTGGGATCCTTTGATTCACCTCATATCCCCACTTCTCAAACTCTCCTGCTTCTAGAGTTGGCCAAAATGTTCCAAGAGCACCCCTCTTCTCAGGTTTTGGGCAGGTGGTAGGACGTTTGGGCCTCTTATCCTTGGATTTCTTTTTCTTGGATCCTTTTTCTTCTGGCTCCTTCTCCTTTGGATCCCTCTCTTTATTCTCAATAATAAATATATTCATCCATTCCTCTGGATGAATATCCTTTCTAGAATGAGTTAATGAGGTCTCTGAACTTTTGAGCTTGTGGAAGATCTTAAATAATTCTCGAGCTAAAGCAGGAGTCTTCTCTGAATCATTCCAAGTCCCCTTGGGTGGAATGAATTCATCATACATGTCACCCAAAATTGGAGCCCCTGAGATCTTGTGGACATCCCACAGACTGATGCCTACTTCTCCATGAGTCATATGGAAAGAATTAGTTGTTGGGCTCTAGTGGTTGAGTATCTCCGGCACGAAGTTATCATGTCTGTAAACATATGTTTGCCCAACCCAGACAGCTTCGTATATCACCATTCCTTTTAGATCCCCGAAAAACCCTGCATAGGTTTGTCACACCCAGTATGCCCACATCCAAATTGGATTCACGCCTCCCCCAGGATGGAAGTCCCAAATTTTCTTCCAGCCTTTGGATTGATCCATCTGAGCATTTCAGAAGATTGAAGGATGACAATGTGGTTGCAGCTCAGGCATATACGATTTTAGATCTGGCGTACAAGGGCTATGATGCATCATGTGGGCACTCTCCACTATTCCAGTAGTTAGAAATACTCCTCCACCTGAGATATTTTCTGAAGAAAAGTTGGTGTAATTTTGAAACCACGAAAATGGGAGATAGTTCTTTGCTTCTGGAATAGTAACTTCTCGCAGATGACCGTAGTCATAAAAAGGAAAATAAATGCTTTGGGGGTAGTCACGATGATATTTCTTTAGATACTTAGCCAAATACAGAAGAGTGCTACTTTTGACATTATAATAATCATGGGCAATGATGTTCATCATATCATCAATCCGCTTGCTAGCCAGTTCATCAGCTATTCTGGTTCTAAGAGCCATTGATTCTACATAAAAATTGAGTAAATTAACTTTTAAGTAAGTTGATTTTTCATAAAATTTTTGAATGAATTTCAGAAAAAATGGCAAAGGCATTAAGGCGTGCAAGTATAAACTTGGCGCGAAAGTATGGATGTGTCGCGTAAGTGTTAAAGTGCCGCGCAAGTTTCTTCCGCACAAGTGTCACCGCGCAAGTCCTATTACCTTGACAACAGTGCGATGGTGAAGAAACAACGGAAAACGGGAGACTTGCACGGCGAAGGTGACCTGCGTGGCGAGAGCTCGAGAATCCGGAATTCAGATGCTATGCGCTGCAAAGGATAACGTATTTATAGGCCTGGCTACCCACCTGCGCGCCTACACCCAGCGCGCTCCATCCAGCGAGCTCCAGCCCTGTGTGCCTCGAACCTGCATGCCAAGTGTTGCGCACTGAACACTTGTGCGCCGCCTTTCCTTGAGTTTTCTTCTTTTCCTCAGAGTCAAATCCTCTATTCTCTCCGGATCCAACTCTGAGGGGGGAATTTTGTTGACGCTCCTTTCGTCATAGAATCTAAAGATTGGAAAAGGGGAATATCTGAGCTCAAAGTGATTCAACCTTTGTAAAAATATCAAAAATTGACAAAGGAAGGAATAAGAAGAATGTTTCACAAGGGTTGCGCAAGTTCTACGATGGTCGCGCAAGTACACTTGCGCGCCGCAATGGTCGCGCAAGTACACTTGCACGCCCTAAAAGATAACTGCCCGGGGTCTTCTCCAGCCTATAAATAGACCCTGTGGGCACCCCATTTGAGGAGGATTTTTTCCAGAAACTCAGATTTGAGCTCCCGGCGCCCTAGTATCTTCTCAAAGTTTCCGAAACACTTCTAAGGTAATTTCTTACCTAGAACGGAAGATCTAAATAGGGGGAGTAAGGCCTAAGTGTTGAAACTCATCAACACTTGCGTGCCTGAGTGGCCAGCCCTTAAGGGAAATGGCCACACTTGCGCGCCGCCTAACTCCATCAATAGAGCTTGCGCACCACTCTTCTGGAAGAACCTCATGATGATTCTAAAGGATTTAACCAAGATTCTCTCAAGTATTACCCTGCTGGTTAACCGTTGCGCAAGTACCCATGTGTCGCGCAGGTATACCTGCGCGACCAGAACTTGCGCGCCCACGCAGTACCTGCGCGCCTGCTAGGACTTGCGCGCCCCTACCTTTTTGGGTGCCCTTCTTGCCCATTTCACCCCTCTTATTCCATTCCACCTATCCTATTCAAGATTCGGTCTTCAAGACACTCTTCAAAGCCATTTATGGCATGATTTCTTGATTTGACTTCCTTATCTGAAAGGAACTCTGTGGAATATCTCTCAAAACCTAGTGATTTACACATCTTTATGTCACTAAAGACTGAGATTTCATTCATTCAACCTCATCCTTTAAGATGAGAGAACTCATTAACCTGGGCCTCCTTTTCAGGAATAATCCCCAGTCATAATTCTCAAATTTGGGCATCCTCCTTAGGATTAAGCCCCAAGTCCCTTAATTTTTCAAGTCTATTAGCTTGGGACTCCTTTTCAAGAATAATCCCCAGTCATAATTCTCAAATCTAGGAATCCTCCTTAGGAGTAAGCCCCAAGTCCTCATTAACCTGGGCCTCCTTTTCAAGAATAATCCCTAGTCATAATTCTCAAATCTGGGCATCCTCCTTAGGAGTAAGCCCCAATTCATCATTAACCTGGGCCTCCTTTTCAGAAATAATCCCCAGTCATAATTCTCAAATCTAAGCATCCTCCTTAGGAGTAAGCCCCAAGTCCTCATTAACCTGGGACTCCTTTTTAGGAATAAGCCCTAGTAATAATTCTCAAATCTGGGCATCCTCCTTAGGAGTAAGCCCCAAGTCCTCATTAACCTGGGCCTCCTTTTCAGGAATAATCCCTAGTTATAATTCTCAAATATGGGCATCCTCCTTAGGAGTAAGCCCCAAGTCCTCATTAACCTGGACCTCCTTTTCAGGAATAAGCCCCAGTCATAATTTCTCTTAACCAGTACTAATTTACCTTTGATCTGGGATTCCTTATTAGGAGTAAAAACCCAATCATAAGTCCTCTCCTAATTTGGGCCTCCTTTTCAGGAGTGAGCCCCAAGTTAGAGTATTAAAATCTCCATGAAGAACATATACCTTTACGGACCCTGTTCCTGGATTTCTTCCCTAAAATAAATCCAAATCTTCATTTATCTGGGAAGTCATACATACATAAGTCTCACATTATTTCTTATGATTGCATCTTTCATGGCACAATTGTCTAATTTTTACCAATACCTCTTGTTTCTCACATCGATCATGACTCACGTGAGCTTAGAGTGTAAAAGTAATTATGACATCCTTCTTTGAGCCATCAATCATAAACATCATACTCCCTTACTCGAACTACGTGGTTTCTGATTCCTTTTCTAAACAAAGGATACATAGGTAGCCCATCTGCAGGTTCAATCCCAACTCTGAAATAATTCATGTCCTTCTGAATGACAATAAACTTCAAGTGCCCCACTGAGTGGCTTTAAAATCAGTATGGTCATTATAATGACTAAGAGACTTTTATGTATCAAAGGATACCATTGACTAAGAATCTCTAAAAAATACAGATGATTCTCTATCAATGAAGAACCTCGAATACATATAAAATATTCTCTAAATTTCCTACATATCGAGCATTGATTGTCAGATCTAAAGGAAAGATCATTTTATACTTGGTAATGTAATAAGGATTCACGAACATAACTTAAATCTATAAAGAGAGTCCCGGAGTAGACAATAATTCCCCTCAAAAGGTGTGATGAGTCCGACCTCACATCCTCTCGACCAATGAAAATTCCTAAGCCTCATCAGTCCACAACTAATGAGCACCTACCTTTGGAAAGTAGGTCCAAATGGATGTGGAATCATTGGATGTTTCCGGTTCTATGAACAAACCCGTTAGAAACCGATTGGAATGTTTGAACCTTCAATCAAGGAGGTCATCCCTGAATTCCGAGGGAAAGAATCGACTTCTCCATTTAGATGATAAATATAGAGATTAAAATTCTATATCTCAGAACAGTGAAGAAAATAAAAGATCTTCTCCATAAAGTTGACCAATTTTTCCTCAACTAGTGGATCAGAAGATCCACTAAACGTTGGTGGTCATTTCTACATAAAACACTCAATATCCAGTTTCTCCATCTTAGGTGAAGGATTAAATTCCACTTAATTCAGGTTATTGTTCATAACCTGAGACAACTGGGTAAGAATTACCGTGAAATTTTAAACTCCACCTCCCAAATCATTAGGGATGTCATTCGGACAATTGCTGAATTGTCTCTATCATAGGTTTTCGTCCTGGTTTCTCCTGGTACCCACAATTTTCTAGAATAGAAAAATTTAGAACAAAACATAAGTCAACAAGTCATCAATAATTTATCCCTTTGTAAAATTAACTCTAAATGCATATCTTATGGGGTACATATGTTTATAATTTTAAAAAACAAATCTCCTTCGGTGATCAATTATACTTAGTCTCATACTAAGGGATTTCACTAAGGTTCTCTAATCCTAATTCCCAAATTAACTAAACCATGCTCTGATACCAACTATAGTGACCCTGGTTTTTCTTACATTACTATTACATCATTTTAATGATAAACAACATAAAATCATTACATGATTGGGATCCAAAGGTTTAGTTTCTTAAGAAAACAAGTACCATACATAAATCTTATAGAAAAAAACATAAATATTTATTTAATTCATTATTCTTTAGCTTCTTATTATCCCTTTAATTCTCCTTAGTACAAGTAATCACCTGAGGATATACATCAAAAAAGGGGTGATCTAAAATCCTAATAAGAGGATGGATAAGAACATAAAGAAATATAACATGGGTGAGCATAATAATTATCATCATTACATAGTAATAGGATCACAATCATGATAGGAAGCATTAAGAAAAGGAATGGAATGTGGCAATTCATAAAAATGAAACATCATGTCTTAGTGGTCAACTACCACACATAGTTGTGAAAAAAGATAGCATTATGTTCATGCATATTTCACTTTTATCATGAGATAAATCACATTACCCAATTAATTATAGCACTATATAATTCTAGGTGCACCCATCGCATCATAACATTTTCATTGCGCTATATAATTCCGTGCGCACCCATCACATCATCTCATTTACATTATCATGCATTCCACATAGAAAATACAACAATATTTAACATAAAATAACACATGTAAAGGAATGGGTTTCATTTCATAAGCATAAATTCATAAAATTTTGGTTCCAAAATTAAAGAGGGAATAACACTCTTTATATATGAATCATCAATCTTGAGTGAAGATGAAGCAATCTTGAGAAGTAAAAGGTGTGTTTTTTTGAAAGAAGGGTTCTTTTGGAAAACATTATGTTTGTCATAAAATCATGAAAAAAAACATGTATATCCCACAAAAGGTAATATAATTATGAAAAAAATTATTTTTAAGGAATAACCATACTGAAAATGGGGTGAAACAGGGAAAACCCAAAGAAAGAGAGCTGGGTTCGAGAATTCCCCTTACCTTAAGTCCGAATTATTTCTTCACTTTAATATCATGTATAATCAGATTATATTTTTTAATTAACAAATAAAAAACATTTTATAAATTAATTTTATTCATTATGGCATTATTTAGTTCATTTATGGGATTTTTGATGAGTTATAGAGTTTAATTTCATCGTTCAGAAGCATTCATTTTCATGGTTTTCATGATCAGTTCACTTCTATTCATGAATGGAAGTTCATGAAAAAAGCGGATAAATATAAAGAATTTTTATTATATTTTATTAATTATATTATATAATTTTAAATTATATTATAAATAATTTGGTTATATATCATGAAGAAGAATCATTAGATAAAATTTAATGATGATTGTTTTAGGTTAATTTTGTTGGTTTTTCGATTGCAATGAACTCGTTTTGTTTTATAATTTAGTATTATGTATTAATGTTACTTCCATAACATAAATAGGTTTGTAAAATAAACTTTATAATATATTTTAAACCATTTAATGGTTTTATTGACATCATTGAATGTGTTTAAGGAAAATGAAAGTGCATCTCCCATGATGTTAGTAAATGGACACATCACGAGCGACAATTTCATTTTTATAATAAAAGAGTGAGAGGGAGGAGTTTAATGATGGATATTACATTAACATGATATAATTATATTATATTTAAAGTTATGGAGTTATCATTCTATTTTTATGAAGGGAGGTGAGGATATAATAATAAAATAAATTAAACTGAAAGGAAATTAAAAGAAAAAGAGAGAGGATTTACCTCTTGAATTCTCTTCTTGAGATCCTCCTAAAGGCACCTAGGCTTGGTCTTTTGATGAGACCAAGAGCTCATGTATGTTGGGGAGGGAATAGGGAAGAGTATTTGGTAGATTTGGGCAAGGTTAAAATCTTGAGAGGTGTGAGGAAATGAGGGTGTGAGGGGTGTTATTTATAGTGGAGGAGAGGAGTGTTTTCTCATTATTATATTCATTAGTTTATTATTTTGGATCAAGACTATGAATAGTTTGATAATTATCTCTAAATATATTAAAATAATGAATTATGGTTCTATATTAAGGTGTTTACATCATCTTTATGTCAACAATGACATAAAAATTCATGTATTTAGCATTTATCGAAAATTATTGTATTTTACTATTCATAAAAAATTCAAGTATTTCTGAAAAATCCCAAAAATTAACCCTAACCATTTTTCAAGGTGTATAATTAAAAAATGAAATCCATTTTATGAAAATAAATTTCTAAATATGATTAATTTAATTTTTAATTAAAATCATCATTTACTTGGAAAATACAAATTTTAAAATTATAACTAAATTTGTAACACTTTGAAAAATTAATAAAAGTCTCATAAATTATCTTAAAATAATAAGAAATAAAAATATTAATTTATGAATACATTTTATGAAAATAAATATTTTTTTAAATTATTAAATTTATCATAAAATTGTAATTAAATATTTATGACTTATAAAAATACTAACAATTAGTTAATAATTTTTAAATTATTTACTAACTTATACTATGATATAATTATATCATATTTTTAATTATAAGATCCCTAAATTTTATTTATACTTTCATGGGTGAGGTTACTATTCATTGGTCCAATTTACTATTCATAAGGGTCATATTACTATTCCTAAGGTCAAGTTACTATTTCATCGGTATTGGTTCCTTGAATTCTATAAACACTTCATATTTCATTAATTTTTCGTTTATAAAGTTTTTATTATGGTTCATAAGTGATTATATTTGATTTCAAAATTACTATAAGAAGGGATGATTTCTATTGATAAAAGTTTGGGTCGTTACATTCTTCCTCCCTTTTGAAATTTCAACCTCAAAATTTCATTTTACATAAACAGGAAAGGGTACTTTTCCTTCATCACCTCCTCTGGTTCCTAAGTTTCTTCTTCATACTTATGGTTCCTAAACAAAAAATTTACAAGGTGGGTTGTCTTGTTACGTAGAACCTTATCTCTTTGGTCCATGATCTTTACTGGTTACTCCTCATAAGAGAGAACATCTTCCAGCTGTACCCCCTCTGAGTTCAGTACATGTGAGGGATCTAGTATGTACTCCCTCAGAAGTGATACATGGAACACATCATGAACATTATCCATACTTAGTGGAAGTGCAAGATGATAGTCTACAACTCCTATGAGATCAAGGATATCAAAGGGTCCAATGTACCTTGGGCTTAGATTCCCTTTCTTTCCAAACCTTATGACTCTCTTCCATGGTGATATTCAAAGGAAGACTTTATCTCCAATATCAAACTCCAAATCCCTTCTATTATTATAAACATACCTATTTTTTCTACTATGAGAAGATTTGATATGTTGTTGGATGGCTTGAACCTTCTCTGTCATTTATTTCAAAAGATCGGGTCCAAGTAGCTTCTTGTGTCCAACTTCATCCTAATAGGTTGGATTTCTACATCACATTCCATACAGATCTTCATATAATGCCATCTAAATACTCGAGTGGAAGATATTATTGTATGAGAACTCAACCAAAGGGAGATAATGATCCCACCAACCTTTTAATTCTAAAGATAAATATCTTATCATATCTTTGAGCATCTGAATAGTCCTTTCAAATTGTCCATCAGTTCGGGGTGATAGGCCATGATGAAATTTAATTCAGTACTCAAAGCATATTGAAGACTCCTCTATAATTTAGATGTGAACCTGAGATCAGAATCAGATACAATTGATGGTGGAACTCCATGCAGTCTCACCACTTCCATCACATATATCATAGTAAGTTGTTCAAGTGAGAGATCTTCCCAAATAGTGATAAAGTGGCAGTCTTGGTGAGTCAGTCCACCACAACACATATCGCATTGTTTCCTTTGGATGTTTTCAGGATAATCATGACAATGTCTATAGTTACATTCTTTCATTTATACAAATTTATATACAATGGTTACCTCATCCCTTTTTACTTTTTGTTGCTCTGCTTTAACTTTTTGACATATCAAGAACCTTGAGATATATTCTAAAATATCCTTCTTCATCTTGTCCCAACATAAGTGTTCTCAGAGATCAAGGTTTATCTTGGAACTACCAGGATGGATAAAGAATAATGATATATGTGCATTTTCTAATAGCTCCTTCTTTATCCCCAGAGACAAAGGCACACAGAGCCTCATTCCAAACCTAATTACACCATCATCATCGATATGGGACTCTTTTAGCTTCCCTTCCTTTACTAAATTAAACTTCTTTTGTAAATTTGGATCATACCTTTATACCTCCTTAATATTCTCTTAGATATATGGTTGGGAAATAATTTAGGAAATGTAGGGTTTATTCCACACCTTTATAATTTATAAATCCATCCTTTCCATATCCATTAAGAAATGGTCTTTCTCAATCCACAACATGAATAGAGTTGCATGTTCCTTTCTGGTAAGATCATCATCCACCTTGTTCGCCTTACCACGATGATAGTGAATAGAGCAATCATATTCTTTTATTAGCTCTAACCATATCATTTGATGCATGTTGAGATCCTTTTGTGTGAATATATACTTTATACTCTTGTGATTGGTATATATATTACACTTCTCACCATAGAGATAGTTCCACTGGATTTTTAAGGAAAAAATTAGAGCTTTTAGATCTAGATCATGCATCGAGTAGTTCTTCTCATTGGTCTTCAACTGCCATGAGGTGTAGGCTATCACATTATCATTTTTCATGAGAACACAATCCAAGCCTTTATTTTAAGCATCACTGTATATCACAAAACTTTCTCAACTTTTTGATAATGTGAGTACAAGTGAAATGATAATTCTTATATTTAACTCCTTGAATCTTTCCTCAAATTATTTTGTATAGAAATACTTTACCCCATTCCTTGTTAACTTAGTTAGTGGGCTAGAAAAGCGTGAAAAATTTATCACAAAAAATCAATGGTACCCTGATAATCCAAGAAAACTATGGATTTATGTGACACTAGAGGGTCTGGTCCATTTCTCAATTGTATTTGTTTTTGAAGGATCCATAGAAATTCGCTCAATTGTGATCACATGTCCCAAGAATGTGACTTGCTGTGTCCAAAAGTCACACTTTCTGAATTTATAGTACAAATTATCCTTTCTTTATTTTTCCAAAACAAGCCTTATATATTCTTCATGTTCCTCATTTCACTCAGATAAGATGGGAATACTATCGATAAAAACTATCACAATTTTTTCAAGTTAATGTATAAAGACTCTATTCATAAAATCCATGAAGATTGTATGGGCATTATTAAGTCCGAAGGGAATCACAAAAAAATCTTAGTTCCCATACCTTGTATGAAAGGTAGTCTTCTAAATATCTTCATTCTTTACCTTTAGCTGATGATATCCAAAATGAAGATATAACCTTAAGAATTACTGAGCTTCTTGTAACTGATTGAACAATTCATCAATACTTGGAAGAGGATACTTTTTCTTTATGGTTATCTTGTTGAGTTCCCGATAATTGATACACAAACACATCAATCTATCCTTCTTCTTAACAAAGAGCATCGGTGCACCCCAAGGTGATGCACCAGGGTGTATGAAACCTTTGTCTAAATGATCTTGGAGTTGCTTCTTTAACTCCTCTAGTTTGATAGGAGTCATACTATAGGGACACTTTGAGATATGAGTAGCTCTGAGTATGAGTTATATTGAGAAATCTACCTCACGATCTGGGGGGAGTTCAGGTAACTCTTTAGGAAATACATCACTTTATTACCTCATGATGGTCATTTCTCCTAGGTTGAAACTTTCCATTGACTTAACCATATGAGCGAGGTATGTTTCTTCACATAGAATCAACACCCACACTATTGAAGTATTTTCCAAAGGAGATTCATGATTTTCCTTAAATTTTTAAAGGATCATGGGATGGTTCAGAATATTGAAAGATATTTCCTTTTCCTGAAAATGGATATGTGCTCTATATAATGAGATTCAATCCATTCCCACTGTAGTGTCAAATTTTACCAAGGTAAGTATCATGATATTTGATGGAAGAATATTTCCACATATACCAATAAGATAAGAGTCCAACACTTGGGTTTCAATGATTGTTCCACTAGTTTTTTTACAGATATATCTACTTCAAGGTTTCGGGTCTTCGATTCAATAGTTATAGAAAACTTTCAAGATATAAAGGAATGAAAAGAACCCTAATAAAATAAGACCTTTTCCATTCTTGAGTGAATCGTAAGTATACCTTGTACAAATTCGTTTTCTTGATCCACTTCCACTATAGTGATGGCATAATCCCTCACTTGATACTTTGGATTTTGTGGATAATGATGCTGATTACCATCAAGGACATGAGGTTTAGTTCACTAGAATGCATAGTTACCTTGCTGTCTATAGTTGTAGCATTGGACCATGGGTGGTGTTCTCCTTTCCTCCACCACATTTTCCTCCTTCCTCATGTCTTTTTGACATTCATGAGCTTGGTGGCCTTATCTCCCACACTTGAAGAATTTTTCCATCCCTTTGAGATAGTTCCCATGATTACTCTTCCCACATTTTTGACATGAAGGTGGTTGAGTTTTATTTCCTCCTTTCTCATTAGATCCTCCATCTTGAATCTCCATCTTTCATTTATTATCACCATAGCCTGTTAAGTCAAAAGTCTTCTTTTGACTTCTATATCATGTTTTGGAAATCACAAATGTATTCTATCATATGTTTATAAATTACAATTGTCTTTTATCATGTTTATCGTATCGTACGATGTTGATCGTACCGACCAAATCGTATTGTACTGACTCTGTCAATCATATCATATTGACTCTGTCAATCGTATCGTACTGACTCTGTCAATCGTATCGTACTGACTCTGCTATTCAGATGATCATTATTTGTTTTGGTACTTTGTCAAAAACACTCTCTGCATTTTAATCGTACTCATATTTTTCATTTCTATATATCTCTTGTCCTAACAAAACGATGTTGTTGAGTTAGTTACAAACTAATCAAAACGATGTCGTGCTTTCTGTTTCAATATGACTGTTGGAGGAAATATGACCGTTGGAACCCAAAGCCTATAAATAGGAGGTTATTTGAAGCTGAGAGTACAATGATGAACGAAGAGAACGAATGAAGAGACTCTATGAACTACCAAGATTCTAGAGAGAGACATTGTGACTTCTCTCATCAGCCTTGTGCGTCCGATCATCGTATCGAGGGCTTTCAAGTAATTGAAAGACAGAGGTGCCGATTACCTACAAAATCAAGGGCTGCCGGGGATAGGCAGACAGACGTGCCGATCATCGTATCGAGGGCTGCCAGGGATAGGCAGACTGACATGCCGATCATCGTATCGATGGCTGTCAGGGATAGGCAGACAGACGTGCCGATCATCGTATCGAGGGATCACCAAGGTATTGGTGAGACAGACCTTTTATCCTAGGTGAAAGGATAACCCTTCTCTTTGGGTCAAAAGAATTGTAATACTTTTACATTTCCGTTGTTACTTGTATTAGAAAGGGATTTGTATTGTTTCCTTTCTTCTTTACATTTTCAATTGTAATTGTTTCAATTACAATCATTCTATTACTTTTTGTATTGATTGATTCTATACGCTTTAAGGTAGAATCATTCATCTTTGTATTGCTCTGATTATTGTGTTCACCTTGAATACAATTGTTTTACTTTACATTAGTATTACATTACATCATACCTTTTATATTCAATAAAATTGTGGGTGTTTATATTTGTATTGGTTTAAGATCATTTAAACTAATCTCTTTGTTGCAAAAACTCAAAGGTTTTTAAACCTACAATTCACCCCCCCCCCTCTTGTATTGTTCCATTTAATAGACATATATATCTACTATTCGATCCAACAATTAGTATCAAAGGAGGTTTTCCACTGATTTGTATTTCTAGCTTTACTTCTTATTACTATATTGAATACTTACTACACTAACGTGTGGAGTGGAAAAGTTGTTTTTGTTATATTAGATGGCAGGAATGAATATCGGATCAATAGATAATCTGAATCCCTCTAGACCACCAATCTTTGATGGGAATGATTATGAGTATTGGAGAGATCGTATGAAGACTTTCGTCATCAATACTGGTGTAGACAATTTTATTATGCTTACTGGGGGTTACAAAATTCCTGACAAAGAAGTTAGCACTTTCACCAACCAAGAGAAGCAAGAATATAAACTTAATTACAAGGTACGCAATACTTTATTATGCTCTATGACCAGGAATATATATAGTCAGATATCTTCATGTGAAGCAGCCAACTGTATTTGGAAGAAATTATAAGTCACTCATTTTGGTACATCCAAAGTTATAGAAACAAGGAGAGCAATGCTTCGAGCAGAGTATCATGGATTTGTTTTTCCTTATGGAGAACCTGTATGTAATGTGCAACAAAGGTTTATGACAATTGTCAACAGCTTACAATCTATGGGAGAAAAATTACTTGATGATGAAGCTCTTGTTGATAAGATTATAGATATTATGCCAAATGAATGGGAGTCGAAAAGGACAGCTATTGATGAAAATAGAAAAGTTTCCCAGATTACTCTTGATGAACTCTTTAGAACTCTTCTACAGCATGAGACAAGAATGAAGAGAGATGCTGATTTTAATAAGAAGAAGAATGGGAATGGAAGTGTAGCTTTTGCATCTAAAGCTAAAACACCTGAAAGGCTTACAAGGTCTAAATCCAAGAAAGTTGTTATATCTGATTCAAGTGATTGTAATCTTTCGGATAATGAGTTATCCAATCTTGCTCGAAGGATGAACAAGATTGTGGGAAAGAAAGATTTTCAATATAGATTCAAAAAGAAAGACAGGAAAGATAGGAAAGATTCAGAGGTAACTTGTTATGAATGAAAGAAAGCAGGACATATAAGGCCTGATTGTCCTTTACTGAAGAGGAAAGATAGAAAAGAGAAACACTCTGAAAGAAACAAGAAAAGGTTTTATAAGACAAAGAAAGGCTTGAAATCAAATGATACGTGGAGTGCAAGTGGTAGTGATTCCTCAAATGATTCTTCAGAATATGAGACATCAGGACAAATAAATATTGGACTTCTAGCCAGACTACCAATCGAAGATCATTGTCTCATGGCTAAGGTACATAATGCTGAAGCTGTTACAAATGTCTCTTTAAATGCAAATTATGTTGATAATAGATATTATGAATCTTCAAATGATGAACCCTCATCATCAGAAGATGATACTTTACCTTCTTTTGAAGAAGTCTCTAGATTTGATAAGTTACTTGAAAATGAAAACTCTAAACTCAAAAAGAGATTTGAAAAAGCAAATTCTAGAATTTCTATTTTGACTAAAGAAGTATCAGATCTTTCTAAAGATCTTTATGAGAAAACTTCTGATTTTGAAAGTATTTTAAAACCCCTTGAGAAAGTCAAATCTGATAAGGATAAACTTTCTAAGGATCTTGAAACTGTAATTTCAAAGAAAAATATTTTAGAGTCTAACTCTAGTTCAAATTCAAATGTTTTAGAAAACAAGAATTTGGTTTTAAAACTAAAGTCAGAGATTTTATCCTTGAAAAAGTGTTTGTCAAACTTTACTCATGGAAAAGAAAACTTTGATAGGATGTATTCTCAAATTAGACCTTTGAGAAATCGTTCTGGTCTTGTTTATACTTATTCCAAACCTGTTTTTAGTAATAACTATTTTGTTCCTCAAAAAACCATTTTCTGTTCCAAGTGTCAATGTGGTGGACATTGGAGAAGAGATTGTTCTCTTAAAAAAACTCAATCTTTAGGATTTTATAAAGCTCATTTTTCAAAACAAATGTGGATTCCTAAAATTCTTTTATCTAACCCTTCTAGATCCAAACAAGTTTGGATTCCGAAAATCTAATTGTTTCTTTTTCAGGAAAACGAGAAGTGTATCAATAAGAACATTTGGTACATGGATAGTGGTTGTTCTCGACATATGACTGGAAACAATGATTTCTTTGAAAAGGTTATCAAAACAAAAGGTGGAAAAGTTACCTTCGGAGATAATGCTCAAGGAATGATTGTTGGTATATGAAATATTGTTTCAAATGTTTTTTTTAAAAGGAGATATTATTTTACAATTCATCGGAACGCAAGAACAACTTGCTGACATTTTTACAAAACCTTTAACTTCCGATAGATTTGAATTTATAAAACAGAAGCTAGGAATGATTACATTAAAGTAATCATTCATATCTACTTCATGTTTTACATCTCTCCTAATAGTAAGAAATTCCTCGTAGAAAGGGGGAGGACATTTCTATCTATGTTTTTATGTTTATTGTATGATCTTTAACTATTTACTCTCTTAATATGTATATTTCAGTTTTTCTGTTTATTGTATTGACAATTTCAGTTTTTCTGTTTATCGTATTGACAGTTTTATAGTATCATTTACTATCGACCGATGATGGTATTCAAATTCTTTTCCATCGTATCGACCGATGATGGTATTGAATTTCTTTTCCATCGTACCAATCAATCTTGGTATTGTATCGACCGATGATGGTATTGAATTTCTTTTCCATCGTACCAATCAATCTTGGTATTGTATCGACCGATGATGGTATTGAATTTCTTTTCCATCTTACCAATCAATCTTGGTATTGTATCGACCGATGATGGTATTGAATTTCTTTTCCATCGTACCAATCAATCTTGGTATTGTATCGACCGATGATGGTATTGAATTTCTTTTCCATCGTACCGATCAATCTTGGTATTGTATCGACCGATGATGGTATTGAATTTCTTTTCCATCGTACCAATCAATCTTGGTATTGTATCGACCGATGATAGTATTGAAATTCTTTTCCATCGTATCATTAAATAGTTTTGAATCGATCGATGATAGTATTGAAATTCTTTTCCATCGTATCATTCAATAGTTTTGAATCGACCGATGATAGTATTGAAATTCTTTTCCATCGTATCATTCAATAGTTTTGAATCGACCGATGATAGTATTGAAATTCTTTTCCATCGTATCATTCAATAGTTTTGTATCGACCGATGATGGTATTGAGATTGTTTTCCATCGTACTGTCAGTTCATGGTAACAAGATTATTTTCCATTGTACGGTCCGATCATAGTAATAACTTTGTTTTCCATCGGCATCATATTTTTCTCCTTACGATTGTATTTTCTTTTGATTCTTACCAAAACCAACAATCACCTTATGTTCTCCGACAGGTATCTTTTTCATTTTTTTTTTATTTTTTTTCTTTCTTTGTTTTAATCCTAACCATTGATCTGGTTTTCTCTAATCCTGACCATAGAATATCAACGGTCACCCTTTTTAGACCGTAGAAGATCAACGGTCATCTCTTTATCGCCTATAAATACCCCCCTCCCCTCCCCAAACCCACATTGCTTTTTCAAGATTTGAGGCGCAGCTCTGCTCCACTAGCTATATATCATCGTACGATCTTCTCAATCGGCATCACCTTTATGTCTCAATCCTCTGCTAACACTCCCGCCGAAATGTCTTCAAAGACTTTTACAGAGAAAGACTTTAACAGAGAAAGGTTAGTATCCCGAGACTTTTTCGATACGTATGATTCTACAATCAGGAGGATCATTTTGTTTCAAGGATGGGAACATATGTGTGTTGAAAATCCTGATATTCAAGATCCAGTTCTTTTTGATGAAGTTTGTCAGTTTTACAAAACCGTTTCTTTCGACAAAGATATGACTATAAACTTCACTGTGTACGATAGAAAATTATCTATGTCTGTGAAACAAGCGGCACATTTTCTGAATGTTTTTGTAGAAGGAGATTCTTTTTGTCCATCTCACAAACTACCAGAGGAAGTTGGTACGTTTAATAGAGAAAATGCTGAAAAGTCTTTGTTTCTTATTAATGAGGAAAAGAGGAAAGTGTCTCATCTTTCACCGGACAATCGTTTTGTCACTTTATGGATGCAAGGTTTTCTTATCCCAAGGAAAGGGGATAGAGAAACTCTTAAAGTTTCTGATATATTCATGCTCGACTATCTTGTAAATATGAGAAAAGTAAATCTCATGGGGTATATTTTTGAAACCATCAAGAATGTCAAGACAGGAGGGATTAAGTCCCAGATGATTATGTATCCAGCCATCCTTACGAAGTTCATTTTTGAAAGTATGAAGTTTTGTAACATTCCTTTGAAAGGAAAACCCATGGATTTGAGGCCATCTTGGATTAGTAAGAGTACGATGAAAAAGCTGAATGTTTGTTTTGATTCAAATTCAAAACTTTTTGTCAGAGATATAGAAGCTGAATTGGCTCAGAATCAATCGGCACCTATGCCAGCCAAGGACATTCAATCCACCGGTGTTACTCAAAAGTCTGATTCGCAAACCAGTTTGAAGCCGAAGAAGAAGCCAAGGTACAGTAAGGAGGTTGTAGCAAAATGGAGAAAAGATAAGGAACAGAGAAAAGAAGGTGATCCGAAGTTTGGTCTTGACCCTGCTGAGGCTTTTGCAGAAAGAATAAGGGTAGAAGAAACCCTTCAGGCTGAAAAGAAAAAGAAGGTTCTTTTGAAAAGGAAGGCTCAGGACTTTGATGTCTCTAAAGTCTTGAAAGCAGTTGAAGATGCTAGTGCTCAACTAACTGAAGAAGTGCACCAAGAACCCATCGTACAGAGTCTTCCTGAGAAAGAAAAAGGAAAACAAGTGATGGAAGAAATAGAAGAAGAAGAAGAAGGAGACTTTCTTTTAGAATTTCTTCAAAACTCAAAGAAGAGTAGAGAGGAATCGGTTCAAAATCCGAGTGAAGGTGTTCAACAAATCCTTCATGCTGATCAAGCACAATCTCCGGACAGAATGTCTTTTCAAGAAAGGCAAGGTAATCAATCTTCTCATTCTGATAAAGTTGTTGTCATTAGTGAAAAAGTGGAAGAAGAAAGAAAACAGAAAGAAAAAGCGAAAGGGAAACAGCCAGTTGTTGACTCAAGCAAATCATATGAACTACCATCGTATGATGAGGATACTGATTTAGAGCATACAATCTCTCTCAAGAAGGGTGATTACATTGTTCATGTTTTGAGAAGGGTGGAGAAAACCATTCCTTATTTCCCGAGGCTGGAAGGGAAGATTGATTTTATTACTGAAAATCAAAGGAAGAAGTTTGGCTCTGTAAAAGAATTGAGGAAGAAAGTTTTGTCAGTAGAAGCCGATTTGAAAGTTCTTTCAGAAAGCTCGGTTTCTCATAAGAAGGCTTGCAATAAGATGACCAAGTGGTCGTACAAAACAGAGAGCTCAATCAATGATCATGAAATAGATATTGAAGATATAAGGAGGTTATCAAATGAGCTTGCAATTGCTTTCAACAAGCTTGATAGAGAAACGGTTGAAAGGCTGAATCTTTTGTCTTCTCAAAGAGCCGATGTTCCTTCAGTGAAAGACTTGCAAGAAAGAAAGAATGTTTTCCAATCTGAATTCTCGAAGGTTTCATCTTTCAAAGATGAAATGGTTTTACTGAAGAATCAAAATTCTGTGTTATCCAAAGACAACAAGAATTTTCAAAACAGGATTGATACCCTTGAAGAAGTAATCAGAGTCCAGGAGGAGACCATCAGAAATCAAGATCAGATTTTTGCGGATCAACAAGAGCTTCTCAAAACTCAGGGTGAATCAATTTCTGAAGACAAGAAGGAGATCAAGAAGATGAAAGTTGTTCTTCATGAGCTTATAAAGAAGGAGAAGGAAAGAGAAAACAAATGATTGTTGTATTTGTTTCTTTTGGAACTTGTCTTTGTTTTGTAATAACTCTTATGATTCTTTTTTTTCTTTTATCCATTTTATTGTATTGCTTCACTAACTCTTTCAGACAATTCAAGATTACTCCTTTCTTTTTGTAAATCGCAAAGGGGGAGAATATTTACAAAGCAAAGATTGTTTTACAAAGGGGGAGAATTCTTTACAATTATCTTAAGGAAAATCTACGAATACAATCCTTAGGAAAGTCCATACCTAAGGGGGGGTTAGTTTTATTCATTTTCTTATTCAGAAGAGTTTTCAATAACTCAGGGGGAGATAAGTATTTCTTGTTACATTTACTTTTTGTGTTGTGCTTTCCAAAAAGGGGGAGATTGTTAAGTCAAAAGTCTTATTTTGACTTCTATATCATGTTTTGGAAATCACAAATGTATTCTATCATATGTTTATAAATTACAATTGTCTTTTATCATGTTTATCGTATCGTACGATATTGATCGTACCGACCAAATCGTATTGTACTGACTCTGTCAATCGTATCATATTGACTCTGTCAATCGTATCGTACTGACTCTGTCAATCGTATCGTACTGACTCTGCTATTCAGATGATCATTATTTGTTTTGGTACCTTATCAAAAACACTCTCTGCATTTGAATCGTACTCATATTTTTCATTTCTATATATCTCTTGTCCTAACAAAACGATGTCGTTGAGTTAGTTACAAACTAATCAAAACGATGTCGTGATTTCTGTTTCAATATGACCGTTGGAGGCAATATGACCGTTGGAACCCAAAGCCTATAAATAGGAGGTCATTTGAAGCTGAGAGTACAACGATGAACGAAGAGAACGAATGAAGAGACTCTGTGAACTACCAAGATTCTAGAGAGAGACACTGTGACTTCTCTCATCAGCCTTGTGCGTCCGATCATCGTATCGAGGGCTTTCAAGTAATTGAAAGACAGAGGTGCCGATTACCTACAAAATCGAGGGCTTCCGGGGATAGGCAGACAGACGTGCCGATCATCGTATCGAGGGCTGCCAGGGATAGACAGACAGACGTGCCGATCATCGTATCGAGGGCTGCCAGGGATAGGCAGACAGACGTGCCGATCATCGTATCGAGGGCTCACCAAGGTATTGGTGAGACAGACCTTTTATCCTAGGTGAAAGGATAACCCTTCTCTTTGAGTCAAAAGAATTGTAATACTTTTACATTTCCGCTGTTACTTGTATTAGAAAGGGATTTGTATTGTTTCCTTTCTTCTTTACATTTTCAATTGTAATTGTTTCAATTACAATCATTCTATTACTTTTTGTATTGATTTATTCTATACACTTTAAGGTAGAATCATTCATCTTTGTATTGCTCTGATTATTGTGTTCACCTTGAATACAATTGTTTTACTTTACATTAGTATTACATTACATCATACCTTTTATATTCAATACAATTGTGGGTGTTTATATTTGTATTGGTTTAAGATCATTTAAACTAATCTCTTTGTTACAAAAACTCAAAGGTTTTTAAACCTACAATTCACCCCCCCCCCCTCTTGTATTGTTCCATTTAATAGACATATATATCTACTATTCGATCCAACATAGCCGTGGGATAATTCTCCAAAATATATATCCACTTTGAGATCACATCAAACAACTTCTTCATAACTCCCAAAGTCTCAAATTTAAAGATCCTTTCAAAAGTGTGGTTTTAAACCCCTAAATAATCTATCAAATTTTCTATCATTATTGATAACAAAACACAAATCGTACCTTATAAGCCTTGTGAAATTTTATTCTCATCCCTTGATAGATTATCCTTCTTTTTTCTTCATCTTTATGAATTCTATCTCTATATTTTTATAAAGAGTTTGAGGGAAATAATTATTAAGAAACATTATCTTAAAATCTTCCCACTCCATATCTTTAATTTCATCCTTTGGCTTGGTGTTCTTTATAAAATCCCACCATTGATCAGCCTCTCCATCTAGATGATAAACAAAGAGATTCACATTCTCTATCTTATAAAAATGAAGAACATAAAATATCTTCTCCATCGAGTTGACCCACTCTTACACAACTAGTGGATTATAAGATCCACTAAACATCAGTGGTAATTGCCGTATAAAACACTCGATATCCAGTTACTACCTCTTAGTTAAAGGAATACGTTCCGCATTATTCGGGTTATTATTCATAACCTGAGAAATCTAGGTAAGAATCACCATGAAATTTTGATCTCCACCTCCCAAAGCATTGGGTATGTCATTTATACAATCACTGCATTGTCCCTCACATGTGTTATTGGACAGGTTTCTCCTGGTTCCCACCATTTTCTATAATTGAAAAGGTTAGAACAAAACATAAGTCAACAAGTCATCAATAATTTATCCCTTTTTAAAATTTACTATAAAGTCATATCTTATGGGATACCTATGTTTATAATTTTAAAAAACAAATCTTCTTGGGTGATCACTTATACTTAATATCATACTAATGGATTTCACTAAGGTTCTCTAATCCTAATTCAAAAATTAACTAAACTATGCTCTGATACCAACTATAAAGACCCTTATTTTTCTTACATTACTATTACATAATTTTAATGATAAACAACATAAAATAATTATATTACCAAGATACAAAGGTTTAGTGTCTTGGGAAAACAAGGACTGTGCATAACTTTTACAAAATAAAACACATACATTTATTTAATTCCTTTTTCTCTAGATTATTATTGGCCCTTGAATTATCCATAGTACAAGTAATCACCTGAAGATATACATAAAAAGGGATGAGATAAATTTCCAATAAGAGGAAAGATAAGAACATGAAACAATATAAAATTGGGTGAGCATAATCATTATCATCATAACATAGGCATAAGCTGATAATCATGAGAGGAAGCACTAAGAAAAGGCATAGAATGTGGAAATGTATAAAAATTAAACATCATGTCGTAGTGGTCAAATACCACACATAGTTGTGAACAAAGATAACATCATGTTCACACATATTTCACTTTTCTAATGAGATACATCACATTACCCAATGCATTAGAGCACTATATAATTTCAGGCGCTCTCGTTACATCATCACATTTGCATTATCATGCATGCCACATAGAATATATAACAATATTGAAAATAAAATTAACCATGGAAAGGAATGAGTTTCATTTATCAAGAATAAATTCATAAAATTTAGTTTCCCAAATTAAATATAGAGTATCATTCTTGATATATTAATCATCAATCTTGAGTGAAGATGAAACAATCTTGAGAAGTAAAAGGTGTTTTTTTTAAAGAAGAGTTATTTTGGAAAACACTGTGCTTGTCATAAACTCATGTAGAAAACATTTATATCCCAAAAAATGTAATATAATGATGAATAAATTATTTTTAAGTAATAAATATACTTAAAATGGGGTGAAATAGGGAAAACTCAAAGAAAGAGAGTTGGGTTTGAGAGTTCCCCTTACCATGAGTCTAAATTCTTTCTTCACTTTAATATCCTATGTAATCAGATTATATTCATTAATTAACAAATAAATAAAATTTTATAAATTAATTTGATTCATTATTTTTTTATTTAGTTTATTTATGGCTTTTCCGATGAGTTATAGAGTTTAATTTCATCATTTGAGAGCATTCGTTTTCATGATTTTCATGATCGATTCACTTGTATTCACAAATGGAAGTTCATGTAAAAAGTGGATAAATATCCCAAATTTTTATTATATGTTATTAATTATATTAAATAATTTTCAATTATCATATAAATAATTTTATTATATATCATGAGGATGAATCATTGGATAAAAGTTAATGATGATCATTTTAAGATAATTTTTCGGTTTTTCGATCACAACGAACTCATTTTGTTTTATAATTTAGTATTATGTATAAATGTTAGTTCCAAAACATAAAGAGGGTTATAAAAAATTATAATATTTTTAAACCATTTAATGGTTTTATTTACATCCTTGAAGGCATTTAAGGAAAATTAAAGTGCATCGCCCACAATGTTGGTAAATGGACACATCACAGGCAATGTTTTCATTTTTATAATAAAAGAGTGGGTGGGAGGATTTTAATGATGGATATTAAATTAACATGATATAATTATATTATATTTAAGGTACTGTAGTTATCATGTCATTTGGATTAAATTATATGAGGATAAAATAATAAAATAAATGAAATTGAAAGGAAATTAAAAGAAAAAGAGAGAGGATTTACCTCTTGAATTCTCCTCTTGAGATCCTCCTCAAGGAACCTAGGCTTGGTATTTTGATGATACCAAAATCTCCTTGATGTGGGGGATGGACTAGGGAAGATAATTTAGTAGAATTTGGGCAAGGATAAAATCTTGAGAGGTGTGAGGAAATGAGGGTGTGAGGGGTGGTATTTATAGAGGAGGAGAGAGGTGTTTTCTCATTATTATATTCATTAGTTTATTATTTTGGATCAAGAATATGAATAGATATAAATATATTAAAATAATTAATTATGGTTCTAGATTAAGGTTATTATATCAGCCTTAAATAAAAAATGACTCAAAAAATCATGTATTTAGCATTTATCGAAAATTATCGTATTTTACTATTTATAAAAAATTCAAGTATTTCAGAAAAATCCCAAATATTCACTCTAACCATTTTTTGACATGTATAATTAAAAAATGAATTGTAATTTTTTTATGAACTCCATTTTATGAAAATAATTTTTTAAAAATTTTTAATTTAATTTTTAATAGAAGCCATCATTTACTTGGAAAATACAGATTTTAAAATTATAACTGATTTTTAACACTTTGAAAAATTAATTAAGTTCTCATAGAATTATCATAAAATCATAAGACATAAAAATATTAATTTATGAAAATAAATTTTATTTTAAATTATTAAATTAATCATAAAATTCTAATTAAATATTTATGAGTTATAAAAATACAAACACTTAATTAATAATTATTAAATTATTTACTTACTTATACTATGATATAATTATATCATATTTTCAATTATAAGATCCCTAAATTTTATTTATAATTTCATGGGTGTGTAATCTATTCATTGGGTCAGTTTACTATTCATAATGGTCATATTACTATTCCTACGATCAAGTTACTATTTCATCGGTATTGGTTCCTTAACTTCTAGAAATACTTCATATTTAATTAATTATTCATTTATAAAGTTTTTATTATGTTCCATAAGTGATTATACGTTTTTTTACATTAATATAAGAATAGAGAAATTTTATTGATAAAATTTTGGGTCTTTACTAGCTTGGTATATGCCACATGTGAAAGAGTATCAAACCTACATGGACCATGTCCCATGGCGTATTACCTAGGTAACCTCATCTAGACTAAGGGTCTCATACAATGTTAAGCTTGGAATAATATCAAAACTATATGGGCTGGGTCCCAAGGCTATAATCAGGGAAACCTATATCCTCAGATATGAATGTTTACAGAAGTCGCAAGTGACATACCTTGATCTTCTTCATCAGTGTCATACCATAAATAACCATACCTAGGGGTTGTAGGTTCCATAACTCGATACCCTAGTTGGTTCCATACTATTAATAATCAAACCTAGGGGTTATAGGTGCTATACCTTGATACCCTAGTCGATGCCATACCATTACGCAATAGGTGTTATACCTTCATAAGAATTTGATGCCATACAGAGATGTACAACATCAATCTAGTAATATAATAATGAAAAGGTATATGTTAGTGTCCATACCAATTAAAATTATCAATATAAAAAGGAACACACTAAGAGAATATCCATATCATTTCACACTTTCATTTAAGAACAAGCATTTAATGATTTTAATAACATTTAATAACTCAACAAAGGAGGAATGTCTATATCTATTTATCTCATTTAATTTAAAAAGGCTCCCACTAAAATATGGTGAGATCACACACCCAAAGGAGTGGATTTAGCATAGGGAAGATTAATAAACCCACCTAAAAGGTTGATTGGGTTGAGGTTGAAAACCTCCAACCATATCAAGGTGTTAAAAGTGGAACCCATTATGGTTCCATCAATTTTATTACGACATTTAATTAATTTAGGAGCAATGTACAGAAGGTCCAACATGAAACACAACGACAATAGTTTAATAAATGGTGAAACCTTAGGGAGATGGTATAGACCACCTACCTTATGCCTATGGTATAACACTCATCCAGTATCAGCCCTTGGTTAGCCTAAATCGTGAGAAAATAGAAGAATAGATGAATAATGAAATCATGAGGGTATAGTATTCCCATTGTACCACCTTAGACCCTCACTGCTATATAGAAGCCTCTACTGTACGGGAAGGTTTGCTTGAGGCTATGTGACCGACTGGGTTCAGTTACTTATGAGTGAACCGGGTCTGAAAAGTTACATATGGATGCAAACTTATATAGGATTTCTTTGAAAAAAGAACCAGAGAACCCTAAGTAGTGCTCGGTATAATAAACCACTTTACTTCAAGATCCTCCAAATAAATATTTTTATCTCTCAATTCATTCAGATCCATTTGATATTAAGGATCAATATAGGTTCATTTCCATACAATAGGTTGAAGGCAACACTATAAAAAAAATCAATTTACCCACATTTTTTTGGGGTTTAGCCGCATTTATAAACATGCCTAAATCATTCCTTATTGTTTTGTAAAAATGTTAGGAAATAAGGTGTCAGTAATTCATGGGTGTTTTACCCAGATTAAAAAATGTGGGAAATTGGTGATATTTTACCCATGTTTCTAAACATAGGTAAATACAATATTTTTTAAAAAAAATATTCATGCACATTTTTTTTGAATCGGAACACCCACCTCTCCCCTGCTCCTATACCACCTCTCCCTTTACACCCCTGAAACAACACCAACCACTCCCATCCTACCTCTCCCCCACCATGCATGACACCACTGACACTCGCCACTCCCCTTCCCCGAAACCCACCTCTACCTCGCCTCCCTTGATAGCTATCACATCCATCCCTTCTTCTCCCCTAAAACCACCTCTGACACACCATCAATCACTCTTCCCCATTAACACACCCTACCTCTACCCTTCGCTAACACCCAACCCACCCCACCCGACACATGTTGTTACACTTTGGTGACACCCACCATGCCTTGCTTGACACCTATGACACCCACCATTCTTCCCCATTAACACACCCACCCATGCCTGACATCCTCCACCCCTACACCATCTCAGCTAAAAAACCTGCTTGAGCCCACTCCATCCTCACTCCCCTTACCCCCTTACTTAAAAAAATTAAGTGTAACTAGAGCTTGAACCCAAATTGAGTTAGATATTATATGAAGGTCGAACCACTTGGCTAGAAGTTCTACTCTATTTTAAACCATAATATGTTATATTAATTATAAGTTAACACAATTATAATTTTATATATTAATTTATATATTAATATACATATATTTAAATGTTAATTAATATGTTAATATGCACATACTTATATATATATATATATATTAATTAATATATGAATATATATAAATTTATAATTATATCTATATTTATTTATATGTATATATATAAACATATTTGTGTGCATATATATATATGTGTGTGTGTGTGTGTGTGTGTGTGTATGTATGCATTTATAAATTAATATAAACATACTTATAAATTTACACACACACACACACACACACACACACATATATATATATATCTGTGTGTGTGTGTGTGTAATAATTATATATATATAACATTTATTTTTATTACTATAGAATAGAATAATCGTAAGATTATATTTATAAATATATATATATATATAATTAATATATTTATACATGTATGTGTGTGTGTATTAATTTATATATATATATATATTAATATATATATATATATATGCCATTTATTTTTATTTTTATACAATACAATAATCATATGATTATATTTATAAATTAATATATATATATACATATATATATTAATATATTTATCTATCTATATATATAATTTAATATTTATAATTTAATAATTATTTATATATATATAATTTAATATACTACACACACATATAAATTGATATATATATATATATATATTAATTTTATATGAAAAAAAATTATTTTTAATGTTATGAAAAACTATTAAAATTATATACACGTATAGTAACTTTTAATTTCATATTTAACCTTATCACATTTAAAACATGGTTAAAATAAAAGTTAGTTGTGTTTTAAAAAAAGCATGGCTAATTAAAAATTATCCACATTTTAAAATGAGACTAATTTAACCACGTTTAAAAAAAGCTAAATTAACAATTAGAAATGTTTTAAAACATGAATAAAAAAACCGCAACTATATTAGCCATGTTTTTATGGAAACACAGCAAAATTATCCACATTTTTAGAAAACAAGACTAAAAAACAAGGCTAAATCAACATTTAGGCCCATTTTTATAAAAAATGGCTAAAAAAATGTGGCTAATTGTCTGTTTTTTTTTTGTAGTATAAATTCCACTTCCCTCTTAAGAGGCAAGGTTGTAAAATATTTAGGGAAGATGTATAGATATAGATCAACTACAAGAGGTAAAACTTGACATGCTTTAGATTCAACTACTATAAGGATGAAACTAGCCGTTTTAGTAGTGATAGCCATGTCCTGTGCTTGATTGGGAATTAATCAACTAGGCTAAAACTATTAGCCACCACAGAGTGTATATTGAGCCTCAAATGAAGATGAGAAAGATACAATTCTAGCATAACATTTGATACATGATCGGAACTGATTCAACCAATCCATCACCAAAACTATGTTAAATGATTCCATTTTCCGAACCGTAAGATCCTAGAAATGGCTATGAGAAGCTACAACCAAGAACATGATAGAAAATTCATGGTTGAATATATCATCCTCAAAAGAGGTGTATCAAAACTCATATAAGAAGAAAGGACTTCCACTTTGAGTTCAATAAGGGATATTAATTGAGCAGAAATAAAATAACGCAAATCACCTATATCAAACAAAGCACATACCCTACTACAAATATAGACTTTAATAGCGCTAAAAATGGTCATTTTTAGTGAAAAAAGGTGTTGAATTCTGGAGCATGATTAAAATCCCTAGGATTTTATCATGATAGAAATGCATTGATAGAGGCACACATTATCAACGCTACAAAAAGCACTGATAAAAGGTACCTTTATCAACGCTTCCTTAATCATTGATTAAGGACAACCATTATCTGTGTTTTTATTTAGCACTAATAAAGGACACCTTTATCAGGACTATTAAAAGTGATGATAAATGAGAATACTGGTGTAGTGTGCTGTTAAAATTACAACACACTATAGCATCAAAAACATCAACAAAAAACATCAAATACAGATTAAAAATACAGAATTTAAATGGAATAAAATTTAAAACATAGATACAAGAAAAAACACTATATTATAGAAATTTTAAACTTTGGTTTGTAGAATTACATGAGTAAGTAAAAATTATCATAGACATTCAAAAACATCAATTCTCCATTGTCTTTGGCCCGTAACCCTATGTCGTGATATTTCCGAACAAACCACCCCAACTCAAGCGGAAGAATTCACCTATATAAGAGAATAATTTTTATTCTAGTAATACTATAAAGAAATAATTTAAACACAAGGTGTCAATTTTAAACTTAAAACATACAATTTGATTCATAACAAGAACACCGCATATCAGATTTATTTGTTGTTGATTCTTGCACATCACACCATTTCTTATTGTTCTCAAAAGCAGGTACTATTTAATTGGATCTCATTTATGGTGATAAAAAATTCAATATGAGTAGCTTTTTGAGAACAAACCTTCAATTGTCATAATTTTTTTGTACGTATTCAATCATTATCTTTGTGAAAATTAACTAAATATGTATAAGATAAAAATGTTAAGGAAATTAATTAATTAATAGAAAACAAAATTATGAGAAAACAATATGAGCCTGTTTGCTTGGTTTTGGCGACATGATGCATGTTTTAAACTAAAATGGTGCTTATATATTGAAAATACACACTTAAATTAATACCAGACATACCATGTGTCATATCAACATGTGGAAAATTTCTATATTTCACAAATTAATTATGGATCTTCCTAAATTATCAAGATAATCCAAGCGTGTTTTTTCAGTTTCCAGTGAGTGACACATGTTTTTAACTAAATTTTCAATTTTAAACTGATAACGAAAACTTTGAGTCATACTAGGAACACTGTGTATTGGATTTTGGTGTGGTTGATTCCTACACATCACAAGAGGACTTATGAATAAATTTCCTAATGTATCAGAACAATCTGAATTTGTTTGCTCGGTTTTGAGTATGTCACTTGTCTTTTTTACTAAAATTAATGTCAAATTTAAATAAAATGACACACTTGGGGTCATACTAGTCACACCATGTGTTAGATTGAGGTTTAAAAGATTCATAAAAATCACAAATGAAATATGGATCACTGTATTAAAGTATCAAAACAATATGAATGTGTTTGGTTAGTTTCGAGTATGTCACTTGTGTTTTTTACTAAAATGTCATTTCAAATTGGAAACATACAATTTGGGTCATACCAGTCACATCATGCGTTGATTTTAAATGAGACTAATTCCTACACATAAAAAATGACTTATGAGTCATTTTCCTAAATTATCAAGATAGTTTTATAATGTTTTATCTATTTTTAGCGAGCAACACATGTTTTGAACTAAAATGTCAATTTTAAACTGATAACGGATACTTTGAGTCATATTGGGAATACCATGTGTAGGATTAAAGTGAATCTTATTCATACTCATCAAAAATTACTTATGGATATTTTTTCTAAATTATCAAAACAATCTGAATGTTTTTTCTTAGTTTTGAGTATGTCACTTGTATTTTTTACTAAAATTAATGTCAATTTTTAATAAAAAGACACACTTGGAGTCATACTGGTCACATTGTACATCAGATTAAGGCGACGCTGATTCCTACACATCAAAAATGACTCATGGATAATTTTTCTAATGTATAAAAACAATCCAAATGCATTTTCTCAGTTTTGAGTATGTCACTTTTTTTACTAAAGTGCCATTTTAAACTAGAAACACGCACTTCAAGTCATACCGATCAAATTAGGTGTTGGATTGATGTGAGATTAATTTATATATGTAAAAAATAAATTACAGATCATTTTCCTAAATTATAAAGATAATACAAGTGTTTTTTCTTAGTTTTTAATGAGTGGCACATGTTTTTAACTAAATTGTCAATTTTAAATTGATAATAGACACTCTGAGTCATACTGGGAACATCATGTATCAGATTGAGGTGTGGATGATTCATACACATAAAAAAATGTCTTATATATCATTTTTATAAATTATAAAAACAATCTAAATGTGTTTGATATATTTTGAGTATGTCACTTGTCTTTTTTAGTAAAATTAATGTCAATTTTAAATAAAAAGATACATTTGGAGTCATACTAGTCACAATGTGCATCAGATTGAGGTAAAAGCTACCAATACACATAAAAATTACTTATTTATCATTGTCATGAATTATAAAAAAATATGAATGTGTTTTCTCAATTTTGAGTATGTCACTTGTGTTTTTTTACTAAAATGTCATTTTAAACTGGAAACACACACTTTGAGTCATATCAGTCACATCATATGTCAGTTTGATATGAGACTGATCCTTACATGTCACAAATTACTTATGAATCATTTTACTAGATTATCAAGAAAATTTGAGCATGATTTCTATATTTTTAGTGAGTGATGTGTGTTTTGAACTAAAATGTTAATTTTAAACTGATAATGGACACTTTGAATCATACTGGGCACATTGTGTATCAGATTGAGGTGAGAACAATTATTACACATTAAAAATGAATTATGGATCATTTTCCAAAAGTATCAAAACAATATGAATGCATTTTCTTTTCTTTGATTACATCACTTGTCTTTTTTACTAAAATTAATGTTAATTTTAAATAAAAAGATACACTTGGAGTCATACTGGTCACATCGTGCATCAGATTGAGGTGTGGTTGATTCCTACATATCAAAAATTAATTATGTATAATTTTACTATTGTATCAAAACAATATGAATGTGTTTTCTTAGTTTTGAGTTTGTCACTTGTCTTTTTTACTAAAATTTCATTTTAAAAAGGAAACATGCACTTTGAGTTATATCGGTCATATCGTGTATTGGTTTGATATGATATTGATTCCTACATTTCAAAAATGACTTATGAATCATTGTAATAAATTATCAAGACAAACCAAGTGTTTGTTATTGGTTTTAAATGATTGACACACTTTTTGAACTAAAATGTCGGTTTTAAACTAATAATAGAAACTTTGAGTCATACCAGGAACACCATGCATAGAATAAGGTGAGACTAATTACTATATGTCAGAAATGAATTATGTATCATTTTTCCAAATTATCAAAACAATATGAGTTCATTTTCTTAGTTTTGAGTATATCAGTTGTCTTTTCTACTAAAATTGATGTCAATTTTAAATAAAATGATACACTAGGAGTCATATCAGCCACACAGTGTGTTAGATTGAGGTGCAGATGATTCCTACATGTCAAAAATGAATTATGGATCATTTTTTAAAAGTATCATAACAATATGAATGTGTTTTCTCTATTTTAATTATGTGATGTGTGTTTTGAAGTGAAATGTAAATTATAAAACTAAAAACATACAATTCGAGTCATACCAAGCACACTCTATATCATATTGAGGTGAAAATTATTGATTATGTGATGTGTGTTTTTCTTTGAACTATCTACAATATTTTTTAAAATAGAGAACATGCTCTATTTGGATGGAAGAGGAAACCCCATTTTTCTTGAAACATTTCATGTTTTATGCAGCATGGGGTTTCCTCTTCCATCCAAAAGTAACATGTTCTCTATTTTATGGATTATTTTAGATAGTTGAAATAAAAACATGACTTCCTAAAAGATTTTTGAAAATAAATAAATAAGTATTAGATAAAACTGATAAGTAAATTTACTTAAAATAGTAGATAAAATGATGACAAAATTAACTAAATAAGTAGCAGGAATTCACCTTTTCATGATGTATGTATAAATTCTTAACCCATTTTCCTATTTCCATTATCCCAATTTCAACCTCGATGTCCAATCTCTCACAAGTATGAGCAGATTCAAACAAACCACCCCAACTCGAGCAAAAGAATACATCTGTATAAGAAAAAAATTATTATGTTAATATCACTATAATGAAATAAATTAAGCATAAATATGAAATAATACATTAATAAAATGTCAATTTTAAACTGAAACCACACAATTTGAGTTATACCAGGTACACCGAGTATCATATTGAAGTATGGTTGATTCCACCATGTGTTTTTATCCTATAATACATTCAGAATTCTAGGTTATCTAAAATCATTATTGTTTGATAACCCATAATATTGAACACATTAGAGAATAGAAAGAAAATTTCATCATCATGAATACATCATCCTTGTTGAGTGCAAGATCATAGTACATGAGTGAATCATCCTTGTTGAAGAAGTCATTTCTTTATGGTCTCTATTAAAATTAACAAAATAAGTATCAAATTAAAATAATAAAGAAATTAACTAAATAAAGTAGATAAAATGATGATAAAATCAACTAAATAGTGGTAGGAAGTCTAATCTTTATAATATATGTCTACAATATGAGCTCATTTTCTCAGTTTGACTATTTGATGTGCATTTTAAACTAAAATGACACTTTTGTATTGAAAAAAATTACTTTAAGTCATACCAACCACATTAGGTTCTAGATTGATGTGCGATCAATTCCTACACGTGAAAAATGAATTTTTGATCATTTTCCTAAAGTTTACAAAAAATCCAATATTATTTTCTAAATTTTTTCTATTTGATGTATGTTTTAAACTAAAATGACACTTTTTTATTATAAAAACATACTTCGATTCATACCGACCACATTAGGTGTTAGATTGACATTCAGTCAATTCCTATATGCCACAAATGACTTATGGATATTTTCCATAAAGTTTGAAAAAAATATGAGCTCATTTTCTTAGTTTTGAGAATGTGACATGTGTTTTGAACCAATGTATGGATTTTAAAAAATATGTATCAGATAAATATGATAAGAAAATTAACTAAAAAAAGTATATAAAATGATAAAAAAAACTAACTAAATAAGTATTAGGAAGTCACCTCTTTATGATTTATATATACATTATGACACCATTAATTCTTCTCATTTGTTTCTAAATAAATTGGTATCCTCCATTACACTTCTCCTTGATAAACAAACCAAAATTTAAGCATTTTGATACTAATTCTCCACACCCAAAATATATTTCTAAGGTAATAGCCCATAATAGATCACAAACATAGCAGGTAATCACCTAAATTTGATGTTAGAAAACATTCTGAAACCATGTACATTTCCCACTCCTCTCTAAAAAAGTTTACTTCTTCTTTTGAGTATGAAGGTTGTCGGCAATCTTAGTAGTATTGAGAAAATATATACAAATAAAAGATTAAGAATTTTTTTAATGAAATTGCAATTACCTTAATAAATTTCATGTTCAAGGATGTTGGTCTTTCCATGGTTTATAATATCTCTCATAAATTTTCAAACATAATATCTACAATCATTTTTTGCTATCTTACTTTAAAAAATGCAGAAAAATTGACCAAAATAAGTAAATTGTTTTGAAATATGTTTTGATAGTTAAATATTTCTACATATACATTAATATGTTTCCATTTTAAGTAATCTATAGACTTCTTATATTCAGTCACTGACTTCATACCATGATTTACCCTATATTTAGTGATTGCCCTATCACAACATTTTTTTTATTAAAATATATAATGAAACATATAATTTTAATTTTATCTATAAAATGTTGATTGTAGTGCATTAAAAATTCAAAATTCACATCATGTGTAGTGGGTTTTATGGATATCCATGAATTGGATCCAAAAAAATAAATATTTGTGGTATCCATATTGATGCGATCAACATCCCGTTCTTCCTAGTAAAAAACAAATAAGTAATGAAAAAAATAAAAATATATTTCATATGATTAGATTGCAAAGTTTTACCCCTGTATTATAGGCACTAAAAAGAGTTTTTATTTTTTTATATTCTTCTCAAACACCTTGTTTAGCTCATCTTTTTTTCTTATTAATTTATTTGTAATCCAATTTAGTTTCTTCCATAGAAATGATATAGTGATTAATGAATACGAATCGTGATTCGAAGGATTTTCCCTTTATGTAGTAGTAATATAAATTCATATACAAAAATATTAATAGTTATTAACTTTAATGAATATATGAGATCATTTTTTGGACATACGTATTATGAAAATTTACCTTATGTATGTATTCACAACTAAGACTACCAAGTATTTAAACTTGAGAATCACATTTATACTCTCAAGACCAACTTCATATGTAATAATAGTTCCAAATATTTCTTCTTTATATAGAATGTAGTAAATATATCCATCTTTGAATGTAGCCTCAACATGAAGTTGTAATGATAATAAATGTTGTAGTGGAACTATTGGGGAGAAGGCACTCCCATAAGGTCTTTTGTTTTCTTGGTTGATTCACTAGATTATCTTTATTTGACCTTCTATTTCCTCATCACTTTATCCATATGTAATATCATACCTCAATTTACACTATTTTTCATCAACTATTATAGGTTTTTCATTTGAATTTTTTTAAAGATATACCTCATGTATATTTATAAGATTAGACAGCCATGCTATGAAAATTACAATAGCATCATTGACCGCTATAATATCTAGATCATCAAGTGGAATAGGAAACTCAGTGGTTGGATCTTTACCCAAGTAAATCCCCACTCTCATGTGATCTTTTGAGAGTTATTTATTATGTAGCGTGTATTTCAGGATATTATACATTATACCCCTCACAACAAGGAAACACATGGGTGTTGAAAGATCGAAATTTCATACAACTTTACCTTGAAAAATTTTAGTACTATAAAGTTATCTAAATTTGTTTGATTCACATTTATGAGAATGAGTAATGAAAAAATTGATTACCTTGAGTAAGTTATGCAGTTTAGGGGAATGAAAAGCCTAAAATCTAGTGGGGTCATTTGGTTGTTCATGTGCTGATCTTTATTCCACCATTGGTTCACTTTGATCCTTTCACATATATTAGTTTACCAAACTAGACCAGACAACAATACCTTGATAAGTATTTATTTGTGTCTGAAATAATTTCATCAACTTATATGTATCTTCTTTTGGTTTTATATTCTCAAAATATGTTTGAGGAGACACTCTAAAACCAACATCTCTAAAGTGACTGTATTATTCCAGCTACTTCAAAGCTATTGAAAGTAGTTTTTCTTCTGGTACGGTAACTATTGATTCTTGTGTTTAAATCATATAAAAAAATATTATAATAAATAGATTTTTTATGTAATTTTGTTATTAATAATAATGAATTGCTATTATTTCATACTTACACATGTTTCCCATACTATTTTTTTTGTTTTCATCAACTAGTTTACCCTTCCTATTTATGTGAGCCTCCTTCCAAAACACCTGACGTGGGAGGAAGTGACTTTGAATTTTGATTCATCAATCTACATATAAACAAATGAACATATGTTGTTTCATATCACATAAAACATTTATTTTTTATTTAAAATACATACTAATTTCTTCTCTAGTGAAGCATACCCCATCCTCTCTTTGCAATAGGGATACACTGGTTTTGATGAAAATTCTTTATTTTTAGTAATCCTTTGTTGTTTCATAAATTAATAATTTTAAATCAAATTGGATAAAATAAATAATGTCAAATAATGTATTATCAATATACCTAAAATGGTTTCTCATCACAACAACTGATTAAAGAATTCCATGTTTCCTACTTTATAATGTGTGTATAAGTAACTGGTGGATGTGGATTTACTTTCCCCTTAAAATCCCTAAGATGAAACTTGTTAAGAAGAGTATGAAAGCCTCCATGGGATTTTTAGGGGATATTAAGACATATTTCTTATGGAAATCATCTAAAATAAATTAACTCTACAAGGAATAATGAAAATTAAATCAATGTTTTATTGTATAGTTATTTTTGTAAAATATAGAAAGGTTATCATAACATTACCTTTATATCTTTTGAAATATTTTCCTTTGTTACAAGCTTGACATGGCACCATGACTCTATATCAATCAACACATTCATCCCCATTGTGACCCCAACATAACTAATGAATATTGACTTATTGAGGTTAACAAGTTGGGCGCATTTATTCTATCCAACCTCAAATTTTATACGCTTACTTATTACCTTGATAATTTTAGTCAATACTATGATGCTACTTCATTATTGATTTTTCATCAACATGTTATTGATCCCTTAATAATTCTACAGTTTTAGCATCAACCACCTATTCTTCCTTGAGATTAGTAACATCATCATGTGTAGAAGGAATTTTCAATATGATTAGTAAAATATTTAATTTAGATTGTGTTAATATAGTATATAACACATAATAATATGAGTAAATGAATAGTATATTAAAAAAACATAACCTTCTCATTGAACTCTATTTTTTAAGGTTGAAGGGATTTGGATCCTCTATCAAGAATCCAAATCTAATCCGTGGTCCCCTCTAACATGAAAGAAATTTTATACAGTGGTACTGTCATGAACTAATTGTGATCTACGAATCAAAGTTTCATCCTTGATTTAATTTTTATTTGACCTTATAGTTGTTTTAGTCATGGGAGAGATAATCGACTAATTCTTGTTTTATAGTTATGAGGCATAAAATACATGCACTACTTGTGATTACAGTATGAACGCCTCATCCTTTTCCCATTATATACTAAAATTCACCTTCACAAAGCCTATTTCATCAACTCTCACCACAATCCTATTTTCAACCCATTTTTAATAGAAAATCAGCACTTGAAATTTTATATAATATAACTCGTATATCTATTTGATAAAACTGAAATATGGAATATTCATATAAATAGGATTTCTATCCTTGGAACCAGATATGTGTATCTCTTGCTCTATAAGCATAACTTCACCATTTTTTATCATACTGGAGTCATCATATTATTTTTTATTGAACATATAACCATTGATTACAAAACCAGTGTAAGATATAACATTTTCATTTAGTCCCCTAGCTAGCCATCGAAGTAGTCCAAAAATTGAATTTGGATTTTCAGATAACTCCTTATAAATATGATCTCATAATCATCCTATGATCTATTGATTATGTGTATTTGATATCCATCTTTCAGACCTTTATGGAGTCAAATATCTAAGAATTTCTTTGTGGGCTTCAATACATGGATCAACATATTCACTATTATGTAAAATGTAAAGGTACACTTTCTCCCACTCTATGATGGTAATTGTAACAAATAATCTTTTTCAAATACATTTTACCATAAGGCATCCATTGTGAAGATACTTCAGGAGACTGGTGTTATCAACATCTGATAGGTAATTAGTACAAAATTCAATAGCTTCTTTAATAATATATCATTCTATAATAAAAACAGCTGGATGACTTCGATTCTTGACATACCCTTTCAAAATCTTCATATACTGTTCAATGGGGTACATCCATCTGTAATGGATATGACCACATAGTTGAACCTCTATAACCAAGTGAATCATCATGTGGACCATTATATCAAAGAATGATGGTGAGAAAAACAATTATAATTCACATAATATGGCTATAACATCCTTATTCATGATGGGAAACTTCATAGGATCTATAACTTTACTATATATGGATTTTAAAAAGATATAGAGTTTGGTTAATGTATGTTGTACATTTTTAGGTGGAATGCAACGTAAAGCGACAAGCATAAAATCTTCCATCAAAACATGAAATTCATGTGATTTTAGTCCCTATAACTTCAAATTAGTCATTGGCGTGAAATTATTTATATTTTATGAATACCCCTCTAGAAATTATACACCATTAAGGAAAATGAAAATTTTCAAATTTTTCTATCGGGACAGAGTGTAAGCTGCTGGAGGAAAAAAAGTCTGCCCCTTACCCTTCATGAGTACCAACTCTTCCCTTATCCCCATGTCAATCATGTCCAACCTAGCCTTGGTTCCATATTTTGTTTTTCTAGGAACATTTAGTAATGTTCCAATAACACTATCAAATACATTTTTTTCTACATGCATGACATCAAGAAAATGTCATACATACAAACAATTCCAATATGACAATTAAAAGAAAATTTTCCCTTTTTACAACCTAATTTTGTAAGGTTTTTCAAAAATGGTTTACAAAAAATAGTTTTAATATCTTTTACTTTATTGAACAGTTGATCATCCATTTGTGGAGATGGTGTTGTACCTTGTTCAGTATTCCCAAAGAATGTTGTCATCCAGGATCGGTATTTATATCATCGAGGTAAAAACAAATTGATGTCCTAAAAACACAGTCTTTAAGGAATGATTCAACTGAATTGAGTGTGTACATTCTCCACAAATAGTACACCCCAAAATTCCTTTAATTCTATATCTTGAAAAATTTCCATAAATAGGAAACTCATTTATCATCCTGTACAACATGGCCCCCAATGTGAATTATTCATTTCTATGATCATCATATATTGTAATACCTTTATCCCACATCAATTTCATATCTTCATTCAACAATCCCAATAAAAATCAATATCATTACCAGGTTTCTTTGATCTAGATATAAGCAGAGGCAACATAATGTATTTTTACTTCATGCATAACCATGGTGGCAAGTCATAATTTACCAACATGATGGTCCATGTACTGTAATTAATACTCTATATACTAAAAGGATTTATTATATATATATATATATATAATGCAAGACATAAGTTTATTGGCTCATTTCCAAATTTAGGATAATCATAATCAATTTTTTTCCACTGAGGAGAATCTATTGGATGAAGTAGTTTCTCATATTTAATTCTTGTATCTGCATGATATTTTAATTATCTTTTAGTTTCTTAGTATCAATATAGTCTTATAAACCATGGAATAATAGGAAATTATCATACAACCTTTGAAGGGATTGATTCATTTTTCTTGTAACAATTCGTGATACACTGAGGGAATTTTATGTGTGATTCATGGTCCTTGAGAAACAATATGAAATTATTCAGAAATCATGTATTTTTTAGATATCATGTCCATTGAATGTAGAATTCTTTTAGTGTCATATGTTTTACAAGGAAGTTCATTTTATTATGGTAGTATATCATTTAGGATAACAAGTAGTTCTATATAGCAGGTGTCACTTCATCTGTTGCCAGTTTTCAAATTATATAACTTCAATACAGATGAAAATGTTGTTTAATTAGTATAACTTGTATACAATGATCTCTTAGCACAACTATTTAACTTCTCAAATAAATTTGTAAAATCACAAAGGTCATCTTCAATTTCCATTTTTATTTATTCCATGCGATCTCCATCATCATTTACACTAGTATTCATATCAAATGATCCATAAACTGCAGTACCATCCTAATCAGTGTGAGCGTTTAATATTTCCCCATGTTTAGTCCAAAATTTATAGATTTTATCTATTCTTTGACAAATCAAATATTCTTAAAAATCTTCTAGATTATTTTTTCTTGAATAAAAACAATGCAAACACGAACATAGGATTTGAGAAGGGTCATATGCATGCTCTATTGCAAACTTGATGAAAAATTTAACTCTATATTTATACTCTTTTTTCATACAATTATCATGAATCCATTTTCGATTCATATTTATCCTATTAGGTTCATAAAATATTCATTTCACACAAAAAAATACACATAAGATATTAAAAATCCAAGGAGAAATTTATTGTAAATTCTAATAAGGGGAACCCAACATTTGATTATTTCAAATACTTTCAGTTTTCTTTGAAGGAAATGGGTAACCGAATTTAAGAAAAGAGTTACTCCACTGGTGGTAGGTTTTATCCTCTGAATTTATCCAAAATGATCACTAGTACTCGGTATGGGATGAGTACTAATCAAAGTAGTTCAAGCAACATAGGTACATGTTCAGAAGAGATAGAGGATGAATCTTAAGAAAAAAAATCAATAATAACTATTCAGGATATGAAGATAATGAGGATAACAGTTTTCTCCTGAAATCTAAATGTTCTCAGGCTGCGAGTTGGCGAAGCACTTGAAAACATTTCTTAGTTTGTTTCTTAAAGATGAAAAAGAAACAAAAATAGTCTAATCCCTATAATGGGATCCTTGATTGGTGTGGCCATAATAAGGCTCATTTGAATGGTCTTACACACACTCATGCTAAGATGACCATTGAAGTTTCAACATTCAAATCAAACCTTTAATTGCTCCATGAAAAGGAAAATTCCTTTGGTCTAAGGACTAAATTTCAAAAGTGCATAGCTTCCCATGATAAAAGGTGGTAATTCTAGGATGATTTATATAACCTTTCTAGGTGGGAGTCCAAAAAGTGGGAAGAGTTTATTTTTATTCACTTCTTCACTTGGTATGTGGGGTGCCAGGTGGTGTTTCAATTATAGTTTGAGTGGAGCTTTAAAGGAGTGAAAATGTTCAGTCAACCATTTATTTTATCAACATTTGAATTTTTACTCATTTTTTTTAACTTCAATGTAGTTATCCTTAGCATTAAATTATTATGAATTTGAATCCATTATATTAATAATATTAATATAATTAAAAAATGACTCTTCGTGTATTATCCATGACTTGAATATCCAAAAGACACTTGATTCGCGTTCACTACTACCCCAAGAGTGGTCCTTAGTCCCCAACAACTAATGGTTAGTGTTGTGGGTCTCAACTTACAGTTGGGGAATGATTTACCATATTTTATATAGATATATTTCATGGTTATTATTTACATGAAATTCATATTGACTCATTAGTAGTTCAACCCTTTCAAGAATAAAACATTAACCAAAAAGGCCATATGTGGAAAGAAAAAGAATGTAAACCACCGATAAATCTCTACATAAATGAAAAAACAAATAAAAACATGAAACTCATAGTATAAAGACATTCTAGAATAGAATTAAAATCAAATGATTCCAAATACTAAGGAAAAACTAAAATTAATTAGATAAGATCCAAATAGGAATGTTGATAACCTTCAGTAGATCATACTTTGATGTAGGAACCAATACCTCTTCTATAACAAACATAAATGACCCGCTCAGGTGATCTTATGGTTGTTATTATCCCTAAGTACATAGAAATTATTAGAAGAGAGGTTGTATGTCTACCTAGGAGTCTATATAGGGTTTGAGAAAAAAATACATTTTAAGAAACCACTAACGATGTCTCAACATAGTAGAAAAAATGTTGCGAGAATAAAAATATCTACTAATTTACAAATATATAGAGTAAAATAGTTTTAACAGTTAAACTTGGGCATTCTAGTGGTAGTACTTAGGATGAAATGGTAAATCATAAATTCAAAATCAATGTTATAATTTTATAATAGACTATTGTTATTAAATTTTTATGTTTTTTTAGGTTCAATGTTACACTTCTTAACTCAACAATCAATAAAAGTCTTATAATCAACACTAGATATAACCACATTTCATTTAAGTTCCCATGTTTTAGAAGGGAAATGTGAATAGTAACTGAAAAAATTTGTATAAAACCTTTTGGAGAATAATTAAAGATGGAAATGAGAGAAAAAATATAAAGCATATCCTAAGAGAAACCATTTCTAGAATAAGGTATTCATAAAAAATTCCACACTTTAACTCTCATAAAACCATTATAGTTGTAAAGTGTAATGTTTGGGTATATATATGATTTTTTTTTGTTTTTTCATAGTAAATCAATTATTCTTTCCTATTAAACTCAGCTTCCAAATCACCGTTGTAACACTCTTTACCATAGGTCGGGTGTAATTTGTTAAATGTTAGTTTATTCAAGTTCAAATGGGAACAAGTAACTCTAACTATATAATTTGGTTGAGGTTAAAATAATTCCACTCTAGTTATATAAAAATTACCAAGGTGATAAGTCAAGTGGTGGACCTTAGCTACATGTTTTCTATCAAATATAATGACTTAGAAACATACCCAAGGGTTCCATTTCTACTCAAGTAAAATTCTAGAGAAAGCGTGTGACACTTTAAGAGCATGGGATTATGTGACAAGATCTAATATGGGGTACTAGATTTGAATTTCAAGAAATAGTCTGAAAAATTATGATATAGGTTTTTAGGGGATCACTAAAATTGAATTTGTAAAGTAAGGTTCACCCCAAGTAAGAGAGAGTGTTGATCTCTATATAAAATCCTATGAAACCATTGAATAAATTTAATCATTTATATAAAAATATAATTGGAAACCATATATTGATATTTTTTAAATATAATATGAGTTTTATAAAAATATTTTGAAAATAGAGGGAAAACATGTTATAGTCATAGCCTGAGAATCACATGGTGAGTTGATACTACCTAAAAATATTAGTAGAGATATTTTAAAATTCTAAATGATCATCAGCAACACCTAAAACCATGGAACTGCAATTTCATAAAAAAAGAAACCAAATCACAAAAACCACTACAATTGATGATACAAAATACCATTGATACCAAATCCCAAATAATCAACCCATAACCATATTTCCAATACATAACTCAAAAACACACCATGAATTATGCCACAAATCATTCATCATATTTCTAATTCATAACTCCCATAATTGAACCAAATCAATAAATACCACAAAATTTGGACATCCATAACAATCCCATTAAAATGAAACCTAATTCCAGAATATATAACCAGAAAACCACAATAAGTGCCAATAAAAAAAATACATACCAATAAATAACAATAAAAAATATCCAAAAATAGAACCTAAAAACCCTACATATTGAGAAATTAAAAAGTTAGAACCTGATGTGGCTCTATTTCTGTATAGATTTGCCACATCTTTTTACTTAATTTTTAATGATTTAATTAATTATTTAATCACTTTTTACTAAATATTTGTACTTTTGTATTTTTATAGTTAACTTTGTTAATTAATCAATTTTCATAATTAATTATGTATATTTAGTCATCAAAGTAATAATTTTAATCTTACTAAACTAATCTACTTTAATTACATCTTATTTAGTTTGGTTAATTTTAGTCTTCTTGACTTTTTAATAGGTTAATATCTTTTTATAAAACAATTATTTAATCATTATAATTCTATTTAATTAATTTAGTGTTTATTTTGATATTTTATCTTTTAATTTAGTTACATTATGTTAGGTTAGAAAAGTTAATTAATTTGTTTAGTCATTATGCTAATCATTTAAGTAAATAATATGTGTTTTTAATTAAATTAAGTAGTTTGATTTTTATTTTATGTGTTCAAATAGTTAATTAATTAATTAATTAAGAGTTTCTAAACATTAATTGTATTATTTTATGTATGCAGTTTGATTATTAATTCATTTTATAATTATTTTAGTCTACCGGTGAGGTATATAAGTACTAGCGGTGACTTATATGGGTCACCGTTGCTAATCATTATTATTTGCTGCTACTTTGTAATTAACATTTATAGATATTTTAATTTAAGTCTTTTATCATTTTAGTTTATCAATTATCTATTTTATAATTTAAGTTTTGTCAATTAATAATTTTAATGTTTTAAAGTTTAATAAAAATCCTGTTTAAATTTATGATGTTTAGTTCCTTTTAATTAATCATTTTGAATCTTTATTTTTGTTTTGCTTAAGTTTTAATTTTTAGTTCAAAATAATTTCCAAAGGTCACCGTGAGTTTCTATTTTTCTTGTAACGGTAACTCTTGGTTCTATCGGTGATCTTTGTCACCGTTACTCTTTATTTAATCTTCACCGGTAATCTTCTTAATTTTTACACCGGTGTCTCTTTGTTCAAACAGTAACCTTTTTACTTCACCCATCTCTGACCCTTAATACAATGTATCGGTAGCTTTTTAATTTTTATTCTGTAACGGTGACCATTCTTTTATTATTTAAATCTATCGGTAAGTGCCTTACCTTTATATTGTATGCCTTGCACCTCAATATTGTGCCACTGTTCTTTTTTTAAAAAATTTATTTCAATAATAGTGACCCTTTTATTTTAATTTACTAACGGTGAGTATTTTAATTTTATTTGTGACAGTTTTTATTTCACAACAGTGACCCCCAACCCTCATTTTCTACTGGTAACCATTTGACCCTCATTTCCCCTCCCTCAATCAGTTGCTACCTCACCGTTATACCCAAACCTCACGGTTACTTTCATCCTCACTGTTAGCCCTTTTTTTATTTCCCCACCTTTACTCAATTACTTTCCTCCTCACCGTTATAATTCCTCATCGCCGTTTTTTTCCTTCTTTAAATCCTCTTATCACCTCACCATTATTCTCTTTTCTGCAACGCATCCGAAGGAAGATTCCGAGCCGAGGGAAAGCCGGACTGTCGGTGGGGTTGAGTTCACCAGAGGAGGAAGACGGGTTGAGGTGATCCGCTGCTATCGGTCTGGAGAAGCAATACTGGAGCAAGGTGGATGTTGGAACTAGCCGAAGCCGCCACTTGCCATGAGCAAATCTGAACTAGTGTGTGGTGAGCTTAGACTGATCCAGGGCCGCAAAATCAGAGCCGCCAGATCTGGAGGGTTCGAAACAATCTACCGAATTGGGGGGGAGTGGAATAGTGGATAAAAAATAAAAAAAGAAGAAACATAATAAAAAAAAGTCAAATTTAACTTTAGAAAAATTAATTAATAAAAAGTTAAAGTTAAAGTTTTAACTTTAATTAAATCAAATGAATATAATAGAATTTATTAAAGTTATAATTTAAAACAAAATAATTAATGAATTAATCTAACAATTTAATTTCTTAAATAGTAATAATAAAATTATTAATACAATCTAAATTATTAAATTCCTAATTACTTATTTACTTATGATGTAAAATTTTAATGATTTAGTTAAATTTGATAAACTAAAAAAAATTAGTATTTAGTATTTAGTATTTATTAATTTAATTAAATCAATAGCATTTGATAAATTTATAATAATGTTATATAAAAGTAAATAATAATCACCAATTAAGATATTTATTAATTAACTTAAGTTATCTTGTAACGAGTAATATAACACTTAACTTAAAAAAAATAACTATTTTTATTTCTTTGCGTTCTATTTTATTTACTTTTTTAATCTATATGTGCAGGTTCATTCAAGAGACAAGTTTACATCCAAGTGCATGTAACTAACTCAGCGGAAGTTAGTTACTAGGGCAAAACTAGCGCGACGTGCCTGTCGCGGATAAAACGCACGTGTGCGGTGCTAAAGTGAAGGACCTTTTGAAGTCGGTGGAAGCATGCAGTGACGTGTTGTAGATGACAAATGGTATTTTAGGCAGAGCAAATAGCAGGTTTTGGAGGTCTCTCATTTTTTTCATTCCACGAACACACATTGGAGAGCAGATCCAAGTTCTTTCATTCAGGCGAGAGCGGAGACTCCCAGGGAGAAGCATGAGAACAGATATGGATGTGGAGGAGCCCAAGAGCAGAGCATCACTGAGGGAGTTCTTTTCCCTTCTTGTACTTAATTTTTACAATACTCTGTAATCGATTGTATTCTGTTGCTTAAATCATGATGATCAAAGGATAAATTTTCTTAGCTCGAGAATTCAATTTTGTTGGTAAATCTTTTAGACTTCTTCATTTGATTTACATTTTTCAGAATCATGATCAATCGGTGAGGTTGATTAATGACTCTCTGTTCAGTTGCTTCACACCTCAATTGTTTTCTAAATTCACAAATTCAAGATCTACTTGAGAGGTTGTTCTTGAATACATCATTTTCGAAGCTTTAATGTCTTTAACATTGGTAATTTACGGAGAGTTTATTTCCAAATGTTATCATTTTATAATTGTCAAGCAGTTTAACTGAGTTTGGAGTGGCGAACTCCTAAATTCAGTTTACTGTGTGTTGAGTTTCCTGGCGAGGGAGACTTTTCACCTTTTCTCTTGAGGTATGATTAAATGAAGTGTAGTGAAGAAGATATCCTTTTAACCAGTAGATTGGAATTCTCGAGTATTAAATTTTATCTTCTCCTACCTTGCTGCTTAATGTTTCTATTTTGTTCTCTCATGTTAGAATTACGGTAGTTCTTAGTTCATTAGTATACTAGTTAGTGATTTAGTCTCTTGTCATCATCTTTTATCTTACCTCTTGCTTAAAGAAAAGTACAAAAAAAATGTAAAGTAAAAACAACTAAAAAATGCGCACTCACTTCACTGCTGACAACAGTGGAGTTATTTTTGAATTAAACCTAGAACTATCATCTGCCTTCTCTGTGGATCGACCCTGCACTACTATACTAGTGTAGGAGTAATAAATGTAATTTTGAGGGTCGAGATGACCTCCAGCCTGTTCAAAATTTGGCGTCGTTTCCGGGGAAGGCACACACTGAATGTCTAGGGTTTGAAAAAAAATAAATAAATAAATAAAACATATATAAAAAAAATCTACTTTAAAAAAAATATGAATTGGAATCTACTGCTTTCGTTGAACATTAAAAATCTGCATCAACTGTGCAACTTTGTGTGTTTAAACTCATTTTTTTAGTTTAAAGAAAATGAAACATCATCATAATTGGAATCAACTGGGACCTTACTGTGTTTGTTGTAGAGATTATGGACATACTGCCTGGCAGTGTGTCTATAACCAGCCACAACATGATTTTTACATTGAAGAAAATGAAAACATTGAGTCTAGTCCTGACACCCTAGCTAAAATTGACCTAATTGATTCTAAATTGGATGCTAGGGTGGAACTAATTAATAATTGGTTAACTAAAACCCATGAAATTCAACTTAGAGATTCTCGAGAGCGAGATCAAAGACTAAAAAGATTGGAAAACAAGCTCTTGGAATTACAACAAAGGGTTAAAGAACAAAAAGAATTTGATGAAAAAGAAAAAGAAAATGTTTTTAAAAGATTTGAAAATCAAGTGGAAGAGGAAAGTGACAGTGAAATTGGGCAAGAAACCATTTAATTTGAAGAATCTGAATCTGTTGAAAAAAACATAGAGATAACCAACTCACTTAATGAAGAACACTTTAATGATGATCCCAAAAAGAACTTTAATGATATTGAGTTGGACAATTTTGAAGATGAATTGAAACAGATTGAAAATGAATGTCCAGTTCTCTTCATAATTCCTACATCAGAGAAAAATCATTGTTTTAGAAGTTTTGAAAAGAAAGTCACTCGAGTAGAAGAGATTTTTGAGAATGAAAGTTTAAATGTTAAAAACTCTTCACCCAACTTTTCTGAATTTGTAAACAATAAGTTTGAACTTGATATTGGGTATAATATGGATGAGAACATTAAACTGGAAGTTAAAGAATATGAAATATTTGAACCACAATTGAAAGCTTCTTTTCCATGTTTTGAAACTTTAAACCCAATAATCTTTGAAATGTTGTTGGATGATGAGGATGAGGGAATGACATTTGAAGAAAGACTAACTGATGAGTTCTCATTTCCCTATTCTCATAGTAATGAATTTTCTGAAACTTTGGGCAATGAAATGGAAATCAGTGTTGGCCAACTTGAGGAGAATTGTTTTAATTTGAACATTCTGGAAACTGAATTTATTGATGATGAATTGGACATTACTCCTCTTGATTTAAAATTTTTTCAACACTCAAATGACTTGGTTATAGAAAGTGATCCTTTTGAACTTGAACTTGAAAGAGATGTTGAACACACACTAGATGATGGTTGCAGAGTTGATTTGTTAGAAGCAGTAGATGTTCAGTGTGAGTTAACAGATGAGGATCTTTTGGAAGAGATTTATAACATTGTTAGACCTAAACCTGTTTGTGATAAAATAAATTCTCTTCCCTATCTGTCACTTACATCCTCACCTTTGAAGGGTTCTGAGCCTTCTCATGATACTGATAGTAGTCTAGAGGGAGAATTAGAGTTGAGTTCCATTGTACATGATTCTGTTCAGCACTCTGTTGAATCTCTTCTTGAACCTACTATTCAGTATTCACCCAAATGCACCCTTGATTTTGAATTTGTTAATGTTGAGGTTAAGAGAGATAACTCTGAGGTTAATGATACACCCTTTGAAGCAGCTATATCTATGTTGTCCCTTCATGTGTATTCTAATCTTGAAATGTCTGAATTTATTCTGGAAGTGGACAACACTATACCCACAACTGTTAAAGGGTGCTACTTAGGGGTTATTTTAGGCTATGAGAATTTAGTTTTTTTCTTCTTGAGTCTTGTTGCCCACAAATCTCATCTTTCTGCTAAAAACATTTCGACCAAACACATGTGGTGGTTCCTATTAAGGAAACCACATCTGCCTAGTGATTATGGTTAGTTGCTAGGTGAGTCTGGATGGGGACTTTAAACCTAGCGCTGCATGAGAGGCAACCCATGGTTTTTCTCTTGTTTTCAATAAAAAAATTGTAATTAAATAAATTATAAATGAAGACTCTAAAATCAGTGCTTCATGGGAGTCAACCCATTCTCCTTTGTTTACATTTTTGTATTGTTTTGTGCTGAATAATGTGACGCTTTGCTGCCAACTGTATGCTATTTCTCTTCTAGATTTTTGTTCCCGGTTTTCATGTTTTGTGTTTTTAGGATGCTGCTGATATGTAATAATGGAGTTGAATTCCCATGATCATCTCTATACAAGAACTTAGTCAGGGAAGTACTTCAACGTTTTTCATCTATTACAGCTCCTGTTTTTTCTAAAATAAAATTCTGCTCATTAAAAAATTCTGCTTGTATTGAAAAAAAATCTGCTACAAGTGTACTGAAAATTATGCTGCATTTTTACTGTATAAAATTATACTGCATGTCTTGCTACTAAATTTTTAAAATTCAGCATAAGTTTAAAATACTGAATGTATAGGTATGTAATTTTGCTGTATGTCACTTCTTAGATTAAAAATTCTTCATGTGCCTCTTGTTGAAAAAATTGAATTTCATAATTGTTAAAATCAACCACTGCTTGAAATTAAGTGTAGGGGGTACATGTTTGATGGTAGTTGTGTTTTTCATTGGAACTGATTAGTCTATAAGGTGTTTAGCATGCATTTTTCTGTTATATTGAACACCCATTTGAATCATAATTTTTTAAAATGATACACCCTATCCACTCTCCACCCATAAGTTTCATGTCTTGTTTGAACTTGAATTGAAAATCCGCGTTACTAGACTTAGATGTTTATGAATATTCTTGGATATAAACCTGCTGATTATTTATTCATTGTGGCAAAAAATATTTTTGAACTTCATTGAGACCCTTTATACATGTCATATATCTACTTAATTGAAAATCTGTTTTGAAATTTAACTGTCAAATTGATCTTCTCCCATTTAGAATTCAACTTTGGGGACAAAGTTGGGTTTTAAGTGTGGGGGAGGGGGTCAATTCTTGATTGTGCTAAACTGTGCTTTATTGAAAGCCCATAAATTCCCATTGTAACTTCAAACTTTTTGTTAAAAAATGGATTTTTTTTCTCAAAATTCTTGCATAATTCTAGGCTTTACACTGTACTCAATTGGGTCTTGCCTTAGGACAAGTGCTTTGCTGGTAGTTAAGAACTGCTTAGAACCTGTAATTGAGGATAATGGATGATTGCTAAGTGGTATTACTTAGTGATTTGATGGAAATTTGGTTTAGGAACTACTTCTGATAGTGATATGGGTGACATGTTCATGGGATTATGATCATATCCTTGGAACTGGAAGTTTGATTCTGATTCTAGGGGATTATTTTTCTTTTAATTATTAAAAGTAATTGCTTTAATGAGCCAATGTAAATGATTTTTGATATAAATCTTTTGAAACTGGTGTAATTTGGGCATTTGGGATCCCACGGCGAGTCTTTGAGACCTCAGATGCTGGGTGCGTTTCTGTTAACTATAAGCCCTCTGTACACTTTGAATAAGTGCATTGCACAGTGCTTAGCACAATGATACATGGCTTGGAGAAAATAAAATAAAGTGTCTAGGGTCAAAAATGAGCCCATTAAGGTGAGAGGAATGATGAACTTCAAATGAAAAGGGGACAATTGGTTTATATGAGAGTCATTTGGGTTGTATTATTAAGGTGATTCAAAAAAAAAATTAATTTTGGAACCTAGGATTCTGTCAAAGTACAAAGTTCCTTGGTTAAGATCTTAATTCCATTGATATTTTACCTCTTGTCATTCTTGGACTTAGAACTTCAGCTTGGATTGAAGTTAGTCTTTAAGTTGTATCACATATGAGGCATGACATCTTCATTGCTTGATGATTCATAGCTTTCTTAATTACCCAGAGTATTTGTTATAGGCAAGATTCATATGAGTAATTCATTTTCTTTAAGCTTGCTGTTATGTGTTGTCCTCTGTTTTGAGTGCTGGACATGTTACATTTTGAGCAAAATCATTAATACCATACTTTATTTTCAAAGATAATAAAGCATGGGATTATTTGAGGATAAACAATGCTTAAGTTAGAACCTAAACACCCTACATATTGAGACATTAAAAAGTTAGAACCTAAACCCAACTAGGGTTCAGAGAATAACATGAAGTAGTGAGGGAGGAGAAAGAGAAACATGTGTGTGTGTATATATACAGGGTTGATATATGTTAAATTGAACAATGAAATTATATAATATATAGAATCTATTAGTGAAATAAATAATAATAAGAATGAATAAATTTTAAAAAGGAATCATTTTTATAAATTATATAGATAATTTTAAAAAAATTAAAAATGAATATTTATATATGTTAATGAATGCATGTTAATTATATAAAATAAAACCATATTAAAAACATAAAAAGTTAATGAATAAAAATGTATAAATAAATATTGAAAATGATCAAATTATAAACATAATGAACAATGAAAAATTGAAATTGAAAAAACTAAAAAAAATATTAAAAAACAATTAAGATTATTGAGGAATAAATAATATTAAAAATAAACAAAATTTGAAAAAAATATTGAAAAGTAAACAATAGTTAATATTGAATAAAAATATAAAAAATGATAAAATTTACCGATTATAAGAATTATATACATTAAATATCTTATGTTAATAAATATAATTCTAAAATTAATATTAAAAAAATAATAGATTATAAAAATATTAGGTGTGTATGCGTTATATATAAAAATGAATTAATTATGTATATGTATGTGTGAAATCAATGTAACACATGTTTGATATATGTTTAATTGAAAAATCAAACGACATTCAATTAAATGTCCATCAATAGATATAATTTTTCAATATTTTTAATTAATAATATTTTTTAATTATAAACCATTTTTCACTAAATATATGACTTATTTAATGTAAGAATAAATATGTTGTATTATATAAATCATATTTTAGGGAATAATATATATATATATATATAAATATAAATATATATGAATATATTTCTATAATAAAAATACTAATTATATTAATGAAGCAGCTAGATCTATGTTGTCCCTTCATGTGTATTCTAATCTTGAAATGTCTGAATTTATTCTGGAAGTGGACAACACTATACCCACAACTGTTAAAGGGTGCTACTTAGGGGTTATTTTAGGCTATGAGAATTTAGTTTTTTTCTTCTTGAGTCTTGTTGCCCACAAATCTCATCTTTCTGCTAAAAACATTTCGACCAAACACATGTGGTGGTTCCTATTAAGGAAACCACATCTGCCTAGTGATTATGGTTAGTTGCTAGGTGAGTCTGGATGGGGACTTTAAACCTAGCGCTGCATGAGAGGCAACCCATGATTTTTCTCTTGTTTTCAATAAAAAAATTGTAATTAAATAAATTATAAATGAAGACTCTAAAATCAGTGCTTCATGGGAGTCAACCCATTCTCCTTTGTTTACATTTTTGTACTGTTTTGTGCTGAATAATGTGACGCTTTGCTGCCAACTGTATGCTATTTCTCTTCTAGATTTTTGTTCCCGGTTTTCATGTTTTGTGTTTTTAGGATGCTGCTGCTATGTAATAATGGAGTTGAATTCCCATGATCATCTCTATACAAGAACTTAGTCAGGGAAGTACTTCAACGTTTTGCATCTATTACAGCTCCTGTTTTTTCTAAAATAAAATTCTGCTCATTAAAAAATTCTGCTTGTATTGAAAAAAAATCTGCTACAAGTGTACTGAAAATTATGCTACATTTTTACTGTATAAAATTATGCTGCATGTCTTGCTACTAAATTTTTAAAATTCTGCATAAGTTTAAAATACTGAATGTATAGGTATGTAATTTTGCTGTATGTCACTTCTTAGATTAAAAATTCTGCATGTGCCTCTTGTTGAAAAAATTGAATTTCATAATTGTTAAAATCAACCACTGCTTGAAATTAAGTGTAGGGGGTACATGTTTGATGGTAGTTGTGTTTTTCATTGGAACTGATTAGTCTATAAGGTGTTTAGCATGTATTTTTCTGTTATATTGAACACCCATTTGAATCATAATTTTTTAAAATGATACACCCTATCCACTCTCCACCCATAAGTTTCATGTCTTGTTTGAAATTGAATTGAAAATCCGCGTTACTAGACTTAGATGTTTATGCATATTCTTGGATATAAACCTGCTGATTATTTATTCATTGTGGCAAACAATATTTTTGAACTTCATTGAGACCCTTTATACATGTCATATATCTACTTAATTGAAAATCTGTTTTGAAATTTAACTGTCAAATTGATCTTCTCCCATTTAGAAGTCAACTTTGGGAACAAAGTTGGGTTTTAAGTGTGGGGGAGGGGGTCAATTCTTGATTGTGATAAACTGTGCTTTATTGAAAGCCCATAAATTCCCATTGTAACTTCAAACTTTTTGTTAAAAAATGGATTTTTTTTTCAAAATTCTTGCATAATTCTAGGCTTTACACTGTACTCAATTGGGTCTTGCCTTAGGACAAGTGCTTTGCTGGTAGTTAAGAACTGCTTAGAACCTGTAATTGAGGATAATGGATGATTGCTAAGTGGTATTACTTAGTGATTTGATGGAAATTTGGTTTAGGAACTACTTCTGAAAGTGATATGGGTGACATGTTCATGGGATTATGATCATATCCTTGGAACTGGAAGTTTGATTCTGATTCTAGGGGATTATTTTTCTTTTAATTATTAAAAGTAATTGCTTTAATGAGCCAATGTAAATGATTTTTGATATAAATCTTTTGAAACTGGTGTAATTTGGGCATTTGGGATCCCACGGTGAGTCTCTGAGACCTCAGATGCTGGGTGCGTTTCTGTTAACTATAAGCCCTCTGTACACTTTGAATAAGTGCATTGCACAGTGCTTAGCACAATGATACATGGATTGGAAAAAATAAAATAAAGTGTCTAGGGTCAAAAATGAGCCCATTAAGGTGAGAGGAATGATGAACTTCAAATGAAAAAGGGGACAATTGGTTTATATGAGAGTCATTTGGGTTGTATTATTAAGGTGATTCAAAAAAAAGAAATTAATTTTGGAACCTAGGATTCTGTCAAAGTACAAAGTTCCTTGGTTAAGATCTTAATTCCATTGATATTTTACCTCTTGTCATTCTTGGACTTAGAACCTCAGCTTGGATTGAAGTTAGTCTTTAAGTTGTATCACATATGAGGCATGACATCTTCATTGCTTGATGATTCATAGCTTTCTTAATTACACAGAGTATTTGTTATAGGCAAGATTCATATGAGTAATTCATTTTCTTTAAGCTTGCTGTTATGTGTTGTCCTCTGTTTTGAGTGCTGGACATGTTACATTTTGAGCAAAATCATTAATACCATACTTTTGTTTTTCAAAGATAATAAAGCATGAGATTATTTGAGGATAAACAATGCTTAAGTTAGAACCTAAACACCCTACATATTGAGACATTAAAAAGTTAGAACCTAAACCCAACTAGGGTTCAGAGAATAACATGAAGTAGTGAGGGAGGAGAAAGAGAAACATGTGTGTGTGTATATATACAGGGTTGATATATGTTAAATTAAACAATGAAATTATATAATATATAGCATCTATTAGTGAAATAAATAATAATAAGAATGAATAAATTTTAAAAAGGAATCATTTTTATAAATTATATAGATAATTTTAAAAAAATTAAAAATGAATATTTATATATGTTAATGAATGCATGTTAATTATATAAAATAAAACCATATTAAAAACATAAAAAGTTAATGAATAAAAATGTATAAATAAATATTGAAAATGATCAAATTATAAACATAATGAACAATGAAAAATTGAAATTGAAAAAATTAAAAAAAATATTAAAAAACAATTAAGATTATTGATGAATAAATAATATTAAAAATAAACAAAATTTGAAAAAAATATTGAAAAGTAAACAATAGTTAATATTGAATAAAAATATAAAAAATGATAAAATTTACCGATTATAAGAATTATATACATTAAATATCTTATGTTAATAAATATAATTCTAAAATTAATATTAAAAAAATAATAGATTATAAAAATATTAGGTGTGTATGCGTTATATATAAAAATGAATTAATTATGTATATGTATGTGTGAAATCAGTGTAACACATGTTTGATATATGTTTAATTGAAAAATCAAACGACATTCAATTAAATGTCCATCAATAGATATAATTTTTCAATATTTTTAATTAATATTATTTTTTAATTATAAACCATTTTTCACTAAATATATGACTTATTTAATGTAAGAATAAATATGTTGTATTATATAAATCATATTTTAGGGAATAATACATATATATATATAAATATAAATATATATGAATATATTTCTATAATAAAAATACTAATTATATTAATGAATAATTATGTATAAAAACCATTAAAAATGAATGACATTAATATGTTTTTAATTATTGCATTTTATTTATTTTTTATATTTATATTTAATATATATTATTTATTACTATTTATAATATATATATATATATATATATATATTAAATTTATTCATTTTTATTAATAATAGTTTCATTAATAAATTTTTTAAATAATTTTTCAATTTATTCATTTTTAATTTTTTGTTTCATTATTACAATTTAGTCAATTTATATATTTGTATTTAATATATAATATTTATTAATATTCATAATTTATATATATGTATATTAAATTTATTCATTTTTATTAATAATTTTTTAATTAATAATTTTTTTTATATTTTTTTAATTTAAAAAATTTTAATTTTAATTTATTTAATTATTTCAATTTATTCATTTTATATATCTATATTTAATGTATACTATTTATTAATTTAATATATATATATATATATATATTAAATTTATTAATAATTATTTAATTAAAAAAATTAATATTTTATGAATTATTTATTTTTAATTTTTATTTGTTCAATTATTACAATTTTTTAATATTTTTAACTATATAAAAAAATTGGGTAATGGTTCAAGTCGTGTAATTGCTTATATAGTTGGGTTAGGTCATGTGGGACTCGGTTTGGTGCATGGAAATGGCCCAAGACCCAAGGGATGCAAAGGGTGGGCCAAGGCCCGTGTGGGCCCATGAACAAGCCCATATATGTGTGTGGAGTGTATGTGGGAGCCCATCCTCACAACAGGCTTCTAAAGATGAAATGTGCTGGAATGATATATAAATAAGTAACCACCCTTGTGCTATTTCAATGTGGGACTCGCGCACACGATCAAGATATTTATCAGTGTAAAAAAGCATTGATAAAGGGTATGCTTTATCAGCGCAAAAAATAAAGCACTGATAAATGTGTCCTTTATCAGTGCTAAAAAAATGTTGTTAAAGGTAACCCTTTATGAGCGCTAAAAAAGCGATGATAAAGGGGACCTTTTATTGACGCTTTTTTTAGCGTCGATAAAAGGTACCCTTTATCGATGATTTTTTTAGTACTGATAAAGGATTCCTTTATTAGTGCTTTTTTCTAGCACGGATAAAGGCAAACGTTTTATATATCACAGTTTTAGTAGTGATGTTAAAGTATATGATACCAAAATAGCACCTTTAACAGTAAACAACCCCTTTCCAATATCAACAGTAGGATACTTTACAACATATACTCTGAAATGTTTCTAATCATAAATTAACCATTAATATAAACAACATAAGTGATTAAGGAACCTTTAAATTAAGATCACCATGATTTTAAAATGAAAATTTACATTAAGTGAAATAAAGAATGTGTACCTTTTCCATCAATTTCTTTTACACCTTCCTTTTTCTATAATGATCACCGAGGAACAACCAAATGTTTCTTCCCTTTGAGGACTATCCATGGGATACACCAAATCACCCAAATGATTTTGATCAGTACCTTCCCATCCTTAATGATATGCTAGTATCTCATAAGCAAAGAATGAGGGAAGAAGGGATATTTGAGAGGGAGAGTAAACCAGCCATAGCTTGCTCGAGGATATCGAAAACCAAATGATCATGGTTGATACTCTTTTATATAGGCTGTGGGGATAATTCTTGTGCCATGTATCCACACCATACAATTACTCACATTCTTCATAAACGTATGAGTAATGCCTTCAATTACATCCCAGGTAACCTATTACTATTAACTCTCACATGAATTTTGGTCATAACAAACATGAAGGAGACTTTAAATGTTAACTCCTTAATGTTAATATGGGTAAAATGAGTAGTCTAAATGATGAGAATAATAAAACATTCAATAATTAGAATTCCAACTATTTTATATCATGTAAGGGTGTAATTTCAGCCTGACCTGCCCCCCAAAAAGTTGGGCTGAGTTGGGATTTTTCGGGTCGGGGCTGGATTTTTCAAGCTGGGCCATGGTGAGCTTTTATAATTTTCAAAATAAAATATATAACGAGTTAAAATGTTTTTTTTCAAAGTTTAATATAAAAAGTTTTTAACTTATTTTTATAAAGTTTTTTTAAATGTTTGGTTAAAATATTTTTATTTAAACATTTGTTCTAAAACTTTTTTTAAACATTTGTTTAAAAAATTTTTATTTAAAAAAAATTTTAAACCATTTTTTTAACATTTTTTTAAAACATTTTTTTACATTTATTTTTAAAGGTTTAATTTAAAACATTTTTATAAATTATTTTTTAATTTTTTTTAAAAACATATTTTTTTTAAATGAATCTCTTTTATATGTATTTTTTTAAACGTTCAATATTTTTTTTGTAAAAACATTTATTTTTCTTTTTATTAACTTTTTATAGTGGGTGTATATGTTATTTTTTTTTTCTAAATAGATTTATATATGTGAACCAATATATATTATGTGGCGGTTGTAAAAAAATAATGAGGGGTTAGGGGGCACATAATAGCGGGTGGGTTTAAAGCGTTTGTTTAAAATCTTGTTATTTAAACGTTTTTAACATTTTTTTTAAAATGTTTTTTTTACATTTATTTTTAAGATTTTTTTAATCTTTTTTTAAAAAGTTTTTTTAAATGTCTTTTTTGAACACATTTTTTCCATGTATTTTTTTAAATGTTTTAACAATTTTTTTAAAATGTTTATTTTATTATTTTAAGAAAATTTTATAGTGGGTGGTTATGCTTTTTTTCTAAATTGATTTATATATATGAATCTATATATATTATATGCAAGTTATAAAAAAAATTAACAAGGGGTTGGGGGGTGAAAAGTAGTGGGTGGGTTTAACCCATTTGTTTAAAACCGTGTTATTTAAATGATTTTTAACATTTATTTAAAATGTTTTTTACATATATTTTTAAACATTTTTATGTTTTTTAATTTTTTTAAAATATCTTTTTTTAAATGATTTTTTACATTTATTTTTTTAAATATTTTAATAATTTTTTTATAAAAACATTTATTTTATTTTTTTATTAATTTTTTACAGTGGGTGGTTATGTTATTTTTTTCTAAATTGATTTATATATGTGAATTTATATATATATATATTACGTGAAACTTGTAAAAAAAATTAATGACGGGTTTGGGGGGCTGCGCAACAGTGTGTGAGTTTAAAGAGTTTATTTAAAAACTTGTTATTTAAATGTTTTTTAACATTTGTTTAAAATGTTTTTTTACATTTATTTTTAAAATATTTTTTAAATGATTTTGTTAAAACACATCTTTTTTACATGTATTTTTAAATGTTTATTTTATTTTTTATTAATATTTTATAGTAGGTGAATATGTTATTTTTATAAATATATTTATATATGTGAATCTATATATATTATGTGAAAGTTGTAAAAAAAATTAATGAGGGGTTGGGGGGTGCACAACAGTGAGTGAGTCAATTTTTTTTCTAAATAGATTTATATATGTATATATAATATATATAAAATATGAAAACATATTTAAAAAAATAATGAGGTTGGGGGACATGAACTTCAATCAGTGAGTGTTATATTTTTGTTAATATATTATGAGTTATATATAATGTTAAATAATTGATATATAATTATATATATATTACACCTAAAAATATTAAACATTATTTAACCAACAAATATATTATTTGTGATGAAAAAAGTACATAACAATTAAACATTAATAAATTACACTATTTATCTATGTAACGACAAAAGAATAAAATATATTTTTAAAAAATAAAATATATTTATATATCTATTACATTACAAAAGTTCATTATATCAAAAATAAAAAGTTCAATCATCTGATTCTGATGTTGTGTCTTCGGTAGGGTTTGACAATATGTCGAGCTCATTATCAATATTGAAATGTAAATTATATATAATAAAATGAATTAAAAAGTATTCATTTAGTTAAATAAAATGAAATGTATTTAATTAATATGTTTGTAACCACAAAAAAAACATTTCATGTGGTTTTTTATTAATATATTTCTTTATATATATATATATATATCTCATCGTGTAGTTTTTATTCAGGTGCATATATATCTAGTCATGTAGTTTTTATTCAAGCGTAGCCTTAGAAGCTTGTGGTAGGGGGTTTGAATCTCCCTACCAACAGTTTCCCTATTTTTTTAGAGCAACCTGGGCTTCAGATGGGCCGGGTTGCATATGGGCCAGCGGGCTAGGCTACAGACAGGCTGGCCCGGCCTGGCCTGCGGGCCTGCTTGGATAAGCCTAGGCCTGGCCCGATGAACCATCGGCCCAGCCCGACTTAGGTTTCGCCAGGCCGGGCCGCTCGGGCTTTCAAGCCGGTCCACTTAGGCCAGAATTACACCCTTAATATCATATAATATGTTATGTTGTTTCAACCAACATACAACATCTATGTGTCATAAAATAAGATATGACCATCAATTTAAATTTAAGCATTTTCCCTATGGTGTGCCATACTCTACGATACACTAAATCATAAGATACAATATTTATGGCCTTAGGTCATATTTCTTTCAATCTCCCACATACACTAAATCCAAATAAACTTTCATACCATTTCAACTTACACCATATCATATATTATAACTTATGAAATCATATACAAAACTCTTTTAGATATATTCCAAAATGATTTTAGAAAGTTTTCATTAACTTTACCTTGTATTACATCATATGAAATACCATGTAAAAATATAATCCAAAAACTCTTTTGGATAAAACTCTAAAATAATTTTAGAGTAGCTCTCTAAGACAAACCTAATACTCATTCAATCAACTAAAATGTGCGACCCCATGAGATTTTGTAGCATTGAAATTATATATGAATTACCATACGTATAAATTAAAGAAAATATAGATCTATAGGAAAGTATCAATGATACTCAAGATATAAAGGGATTTGATGCGTCTCTATTAAACAAATGTATCTCTATACCTATGTCCACTATCTGCATCACATGCTATCATATATTTTAATATGTTCCCTTTTTCAAAGAAATCAAGTGACCATGGGATACGATGTATATTGGTCCCATTTAACCTCTTAAAACATTCTCAAATTTCGAATTATAGACTGAACTGGTCGATGAATAAGTCACATGTCATTCATGTAGTGTGTGATTACATCACATTCCCCTCATCCAAGTAGATAAGCACATCATATATACCTTTCATTTATGACCATACATTTCCTTATTCTATCTTAATAGAGGGCCCATATGTCATAATCATCATACAATATAACAAATCCCATCTTGTTTGAGATTTAACCGGTGATATAATCAACAAATTACTAAACCACTACTTGATTAGTAATTTTTCAAGGCTTGTGTAAAAAGGGTATCAATTTATGAATGTTCTCATGTTTTTTATCTCATTAATCTCAGGTAAAAAGGAATATAAATATAGATAATGCACCTTGAGTATACCAAAGACACATTTTATGACACTTTATGTAGTATACTTCATGGGTCGTTTCATATAAAAAATACTTTTGTGCCTTATGAGTATATTCTATATCCCAATACAAGAATCTTACTCACACTAACCATAAAATTTCATCATAACCTATAATACCCCATGACGAACACAGTTAGGTATAACTAAAATTCATACTTAGAGAGATCAATTATAATTACACTTTATAATATATATATCTTTATATCATATATGCAACCAATGTGAAGGATTAATAAAGTATATATTTCCTTTTATATGATACATTTTATATTCTTAAAACTATTTTAAGAATTCTTAACAAAACCCAATATAAGTTTCTATATATCATATCATATATGATAAACTTCTAGATCAACCTTATGTTTTAGACACTTTCTTGGGTTTTGTTAACTCATTTTATTTATATGTAATTACTACTACATCCTTATGTGTCCATCTGATAAAATTATCCCATTAAACTCTTTAGTGAGTATAATTTATGAAGTAAGTTTGTTTGAATAATTGTGAGACTCAATAATAATATTATTAATGTTAAACTCCTTGAACATATTCAAACTCTTTAACTCTACAACATCCAATGTTATGATTTTAATAATTTTAATTGTATACTTATAAATTTTTTAAGTGAATCATCATCATTCTTAGAACCCTTTCCATCAAAATCTTTCCTTGAAATATTTTGATAACTATTGTAACTCTTAATATTATATCATATCCTAAATATTTTAGGATATCACGTGAAGTCCAATTTGTTATGATAACTAATGTATCTTTTACATCATTTCATTACCATCATATCCTAAAACTTTTAGTATATAAAGTGAATTTATCTTTGAAATTTTAATGGTATAATATATTACTTGTTAAATTATAACTTCTATAAGTGAAAACATACTCCCACTAGCCTCTTAGAAACTATATTCCTTTCATAATTTCATTCCAAGAAACATAAAATTATTTATGTTTAGGAAATAACACTTATTTTCTTTTAGTGATAATAAATTAACAAATACATTATTGTTTCCATATTATATATGATATTATATATGTTTGAAGTATGTAATGAAAAAAGACTTTAATATTACACTATTAATTATTGAACCATATTTTATTATATTATTGGATAAACAATTTATTCTGGATAAAACTATTTTATACTTTCCACCTTTATCAAGTATGTTATATAATTTGGATGAATCATAAACCATTTGTAAAAAATTCCATCACATTTATTAAACAATAATTATTTATAAGATTTATCAAGAGAGAAAAATGATATTCAAAAATAAATATATTTTAAACAAATTCATCAAATATTGAAGTACTTCTTGCATCCAAGTTTTTAATGAAACAACACCTTTTCTCCATTACTTGAAGGAATTATTTGAGTTCCCATCATCAATTCTTCTTTACTTATAACTTCTTATATATTTAAAACTCTTTTAAAACATATAGTTGAATAATATACCTTTTAGAATAAAATAATTAATTACTATAAAATCAATATCTAAGGTGAGATTTCCATGTTATTTCTTAAAACCATTTAGGTATTTCAGACAATTATTTATCTAATGGGAAGTCTCAATTAAAGCATTTCATTTTCCCTTTCTTTAGCTTATCTAGTTGTGTGGACTCTCCATGACCTCTTTTCTTCTATCTTTGGGTTTTTTTAAACTTATCCTTTTCTACCATCATCATGTCACTTGAGCCTAGATCACCCATGTATTTCTCTCCTATCCTGAACATATTAAGGAGAATGAATAAACTTTTATTAAACTCATTAATATTATAATTCATAATAAACTACTAGAACCTTTATGATAGAGATTTTACAATGAAATCTATGGATAGATCATGTATAAGAGGTTAACATAGCCTTTACAAGTCATTAATGTACCCAATCAAACTAAGCACATGTGTTGTTACCGAGGCTCCTTTTGTTATTTTTCACTAAAAAAATCCTTTGAAACCTCATACCTCTTTTTCCTAACTTTATCTTGATAGATCCTTTTCAGACTATATATCATCTTGTAAGTATCTATAACCATATATTGCTTTTGTAACTTAGCTTACATGGTCACAAGAATGAGAGTGGTAACTTCTAGTGCATCCTTTAGATTTTTTTCATAGGCAACCAACTTAGTTGAATGAATTTACCAGTAGACTACTTAGTAAGGGATTCTTATAACACATAGATTTTTCTTTTTTCGCTTGAGATAAATTCTAAAGTTTTTATACCATTTAATGAAGTTAATTTCGTTTATTTTTTATTTATCTAATATTGATCTCAAGTCCAAGCTTGATGATGAAATTATATATAACAGAAACTTTTATCAGATGAGTATCATGTTTTATAACCATTTGATAAGGAAATTTATTAAATAGTATTCCTATAAAATTATGACCCCATTTAAATTCATAATATCCATTAGTGGGTGAAGATCTATATTTCATTAATATTTTAGGTGCTTTACTATTTATACCATTACTTAGATATTTAGGTTGGGAATCATCCCAATCATATCATATAAGACTATTGAATAGTTAATAGGACAACTCTTTATCCAATCCGTCATGTGGATAAACCCAACTCTATTTCTCTATTAACCTAATATTATTAATGCACCCAAACTAAGTGTAACCCAAATAAAATTCTAATAATGGGAATATAATACTATTAGGGTCACCCATTACTTGATTTCCTTACACATGATAATTTAGGGGAACCCAACTTTAGCAAGACCCACTCGGTTGGATGATAGATTCCTTAACAAGTTACACTTTGAAAGGAATCTAACACTTAGTATTTGAGGGGTTTTATTTTAATGTCTCACCAATCCAATATACACCACATTCATATTGAATTCATAACTATTGCATCAAATGAAATATTTATTATCCCATATTTTATTCCATTATATATGCATTATTCTAATGATTTAGTTTTGGAATATCTATTTTATCCACCACATTAATATGTTCATGCCATATTAATATGCAACTCTTTATACATCCCACATTTTGTGTTACTCACCCAAAATTAGAAGCCAAATATATTCATACATATCCAGATACATAATATGCATAAGATACATAAATTTTTCATATAAAGGTTTAAAATTATTTGAGATTGATAATCTTCATATGAGTAAGCCTCGATCTATAGATAGTTAACCCCCACCTTTAAAGAATAAGGCATAAGCCTAAAAACCAGTGGGAAGTCTGACCCAAAGTCCCTCTACCTAAGGATACTTTACTCAAGAGAGAATCTAATTCATAATAAATCTAAAAAATAGTATGTATAAACTATATTCAATAAGTAAATTCAATCTAACAACTATAATTAAAAATTGAGTTCATGGCATATGAAAAATAAATATTATGTTGTTATACCTAGCATATTATGCATGGCTTAACAATTTATAAGAAATAATTTATCACATAAATTAAAGCATGCATAATATTCACATTTCATAAAAAAATTACAAACATCAATATTAAAATGAATAAACAAATAAATAAACATTTTATTTATTCTCTAATCACAAGATATGTATTTTTGAGAAAATAATTAAAAAATAATTATAAACATTTTATAATTCATTATGAACATTCCATAATTTGATAAATATAAGCACTTTATATTTATTTTTAATATGAACTAAATATTATCCATTATATTACATTTCACTTTAATTATGTGATATTTCATGAAATATAAAAATTTTATATTTAAATTTCTATTATATAAACATTTTACACAATCTAAATATCATTTATTAATTTTACTTAAACCTTTGATCAAATCATTCATTAAAACTCTTTTGATGTAGCTTAAATAATTTCCAAATAAGGAACTTTTATTTTAATATTTTAAAATAAACATTATAAATAATTCATAATTTTTAAATATAAACACTTTAGATTTTTCCTTTTTTTAAATTTATAAACCTTTTAAAGTTTTAACTTATAACTTATATATAAATTTTTTATCCAAATTCTATCTCATGCAATATAATTTTGAAAATTTTATTTTAATATTAAACCATAATATTATGGAATATTTATTTATAAATGTCTCATTAACATTTAATAAATTAAATATAAACTCTTTATAATTAATTAATTTATAAACAATTTATAATTAAATATATATTCCCAAAAATACCTTTTTATCACTATTCACAAACAATTTATAAATAATAAAATTGAATCAATAATTAAAGATAAAGAAATTTTTTTTTATTAATGAATCTTATTTAAAGATATAGGTATAATCATAGGATAAAAATGATAACCTGTAGTTTTATGCGCTATTAGTTGTACTTTATATCTAATAGTGTAATAATTAAATACAATAGGTAGTCATGTTTTATAATTCAAAGAGAAATTGTACAAGAGATACAATAATATATTTTTAATAACTGTATAAGTATAATTATAGGATATGATATAACTATATCATATGATAAAACTCATACAAAAATGAGGGTTTTGTACTAAATTCTATTTTAGGATAACAATATGATTGGGAATTATATAGGTAATAAACTTCATTTTTCAAAGGATTTCATGAATCAAAATTCATGGAAAGGATTTGAAACCAATGAAAGGTTTATATGAAATGATTAAATATTATTCCAAACAATAAAAGTGATTGAGAAACCTTTAAACTAAGATCGTTATTTCTTTAAAATAGAAGTCTTGTGTAACTGAAATAAAGAATGTATACCTTTTACCATTGTTTTCTTCTACTGATGCCTTATTTTTTTTGTTTGATGATGATCAAAAAGTAACAAAAAAAAAAGATTAGTACCTTCAAGGAATATCTAAAAGATGAATTGAATCACCCAAATAATTTTGGGAAGGACCTTTATATCCTTCATGATATGCTAGTATCTCAGAAGCAAAGAAGATAGAAGAAGAGATCTTCAATAGGGAGAGTAAATTGGCCAGAGGTTACTTGAGGATATCTCACACACAACGCCCATGGTTGAGACTCATTTATATAGGATATATAGATTCCCCACTTCCATGAATTAGGCCATGAAATTACTTATACGTTTCATAAACATACAAGTAATGCCTTCAACTACATCCCATGTAACTTATGATCGTTAACTCTACCATGCCTTTTAATGAAAGTTGATATGTAGAAGACTTCAAATGTGAACTCCTTGATGTTAGAATGGATAAAACGATTCATAGACGTATTGATATTATCTAACCATTCGATATATAGCATTATAATAGGATCATATCATACAATATGATATGTTAGTATATGATATTTATATGTCACAAAATACAACATTCCCACATAATTAAATTTAATTATTTTTCTATATGTTGTATCATGCTACACGATGCACCAAATATAAAGACATGATATTTATGGATTTAGGGAACATTCCTTCCATACTCTCCTTGAGCTCTTACACTAACCCTGGGATACGAATTTTTTTCTTGGATGGTTGCACAACATCCATGAGGCCCTCACTGCCCCATCAACCTCCCCAACTTGATCACCAAGTGGGTAGTCATCTACAACCAATAGACTAATCTGTTGACTAAAACTGTGATACCTGGGTTTTCTAAGGTCATTTCCTTTCACTATATAATACTCCTTTACCATATAACCATTGAATATTTCAATACATACCACATGAATCACACTAATTTAACTTATAAGTGTAGTTAAAATTAATATATCCTAGATTTCCACACAAATTACAAGTAACATGAGGCCCTCCCAATATGGGATTCAAGCGAACACCACTAATTTGGTCACCCTAGAAAGAACCACCTCTGCTCCTCTCTTTTCATCACTACTTCTGATCACTTGAGGAACTATCACATGTGGCATAACCAGACAATGAAATACCCATACCTCTACCACCATGATATATTTTCTTATAACTAAAAACCTTTTTTAATAATTTTAAGAAAGATAAAAGATTAAAAAACACCAGTTGAATCTACAATGGATCATTTAGACCCTACTCAAAGTGCTTTACCTATGATTCCTCATCTTCCCTCATGTATGGAGAAAATTGTAGTGAATCTTGAACTTATTAGAAAATTAAATAGTAGAAATTAAGACCTATATTAGATCCATGAATTCCTAGTATTTTAGCATATGTAGAGTATCTAGATAAAAGTTCTCAAAAAATAACTCTTAATTTTGTTTCCTAAGATAGCCTAAGACCCATACACCCAAATATGATGTTAAAAACATATTCCTTACACATTGTATTTGATACCAAATAAAGAAAAACAATTTCAAACATATATAATTAATATACCAATAACCAATATTGAGTCACTTACATACCCAATATCTTTTAGGTACAGTGTTTTAGAGAATTAGGGAAAACCCCTTTATATAGAAAAATCAATATCTTTCTCATCAAATGGGAATTTCTCCCTTTATTCCCATATTTTCTTATTCCATAAGAATAATTCAACATATAACATAATATTATCCATGCATGATACCATTATAGATATATCTTACATAATATCATTCTTCATAGCCCGAGGAAATGAATATATAAGAATAAGTTAGCTTAGATGCTCTGTAAGGGTAAAAATAGGACATATTAATCAATGATCATAAGTGAGCATAAGATAAGCTTAAGGGTATGAGAACTTGATAAAAAATTATGAGATTATACCCAAAAATTCATAGACCATAAAACATAAGTAAAGGAATAAGTATTTTTCATAATAAATGAAAGATTCATAAGAGTGAAAAGTCATTAATAATCAATAATAATCCATGAGATCATATCATAATCACAAGAAAAAAGTTTGTGACATAAAAAAATCATTGAAATCATATGTCAAAGCTACCTAACAAGAAATTCATCACATAATAGGCTTGTGATAACCACCTGTGTACTAAATCATATGTCAAGGATACCCATTAAGACATCCATCCCATAATAGGCTTGGGTTAACCACTCATGTACCTTCTTGGTAATGGGATAAATACCCGTATAACCTATTGGGAATGGGACAAATACCCATGAACCATTGATGTCATGAACCCCTCCAACCAAAGATACTGTAATGAAGGGATAGAGATAAAAAACCTTGAGTCCTGCCTCTAGTAGTCCCTAGGTTGGCCACTAGCTCCGAGGGTACAAAAATCTCATAGTATGGAAGGCATTACACTCTATGAATGAAACAAGATCACGAGATAGGATAAATAATCCCAATAAAATCCAACAAAAAATATAAAGGTAAACAAAAAACCATCCCACAATTGATGAATAAAGTAATACTGATGCATATAAAAGTCTCCAAAGTAAATACCAAAAGACAAGTCTATGGAAGCAACTCAACAGAAACCCTAACCCTTCTAGTAATGTCTAACTTGGTCCCTAATGTCCTCCTAGAAACCTAAAAATAGTTTATATATATAGGGTGAGCATAACAGGTATACTCAGTAGGGAAATTACCAAGGCCTCAAGTGAACATGTGAAAAGAACATACTAATGAACTAGTGAACAAACATCAGAACCAACAAGAACCTATAAAGGTCATTTAACCAAAATCATCCTTACCATGGATCACTCACCAAATCTCACATAAAATATAATAATATTTCATCGATATTGTAATAAATAAAGGTTCCCCCGCTGCCTCTTCCCCACTAATTCTATGATATCTCACAACCCAACGTCAAAGATCTTATGCTCCAATCCCTTCTATACATATCACATCACATCACATCACATATCACCCGTAGACACCTAGGTCACACATCACATAACATCACATCACATCACATCCCACCCATAGACACTTGGGCATCTCATTATAACTAGAACTAGAACATGGAGAGGGGGTAGTCGGCCATCCGTATCACTACCATCATAGATGTTGGTGAAAACACTTGAAACTCAACACCTATAAGTGTAGGTAAGGTTATACAACTCAGGCGAATCATGTATAAAATAACATAAACATACATGATATAGAGATATAAAATAATACCCAACCTATGGGTTCACATTAATAACACCAGTGCACACCACACCACCACCGTACCACATATCAACCATTACAACTACTCTCACCAATATTTTCAACATCACACAACTACCACACAAGCCACACAACATTTTACACTTTCAACTTATAAGTTTTACCACATTTATTCATTAATACATTTACCACACATTAAATTCCATCCCATTATATTCAATTACTAACCCATTTATTTATATATTTCATTCAACATCACAATTTATTCCACTACTACCTTGGAAAATAACACAACCACACCACACAATCTTCATAACACACATAACCTCTTACACAACACCACATATCCACCATTGTCATCACATCACATCACCCAAGCCATATCACAACACAATAACCACATAGTCACCCATCACACAACCACAACCACCATGTACCACAACCACTGTGCTACAACCATTGTGCCATAACCATTGCGCCGCAACCTCTATGCCACAACCACTACATCACAACCATTGTGCCAAAACCTCTATACCACAACCTATACACCACAACCTCTATGCCACAACCATTATTACACAACCTCTACACTAAAACCACTATACCACAACCAATGCACATCACATCACATAACTTCCCACAACACATTTATGCTAACAAACCCCTGTGTCACTACCCCATACAATGCACAACCCAACCAGTCACATATATTATCACACAATAGCCCAAGACATGTAGAGAAACACAACAAGAATAAGCACATTTCATAATAAAAATTATGGATTCCATATTTATTCAAGGTAATTATCACATATCTTTTTAATTTAGCATGAGTATTATCACACAAACTAGAATGTACAAGGGAAACCAATTATTATCCAAATACACGTTATTTAATATTTTATTCGGGCGATATCACATAAAAACACAATAAGGGTCATAAAAACATAAAAACTATATCGTAATCAAGGATTCTAATAATTGTTGTTTTTAGAATTAGCAACAATCATGCATACAATCTCAACAACACATATTAAAAAAGTAAAGCATGTGATAACCCCCCATACCCATCAATTTTAGACATGAAAATTAATTATATAATTATTTATACCCTTAATATCCACTAGAAGGTAAGAAAAAACATGAATATCCTACACATAGCACGTAAAAGAGTGAGAATGAGGATCCCCTACCTCAAAGAAGCCTTTTAATGTCATTGTGCACTGCAAGATGAAGAAGAAACACCCACAACCACAACCTCATATGGTAAAATTGTGGATCAACCTACACCACACCTAAGGATCATCAAAAAATAGTCCAAAAAAACCTAAAACCAAAACTAAACCACTATAGAAGATCTATGAAGAATAATGGAGGGAAACTCATGATAAAGTGATAAGAACTCACCATGGATCAATGATGGGAAGACAAGGATGAATCTCTGATGAAGGAATCCCAAGATACATGAAGAGAGGGTCGTTGGATCACATAGAAATGAGAGAAGCATAGGGTTTGAAGAAAAAACTTGAGTGTTTTAGGATTTAAAGATTCACTGCAAAGGGGAAGTACAAAACATGTACCCTTTACATTTCATGTAAATGTTAGGTTTCAAGCCCTACCAAAAAACGCTTCGTCTCAACCATTAAATCCTAAATTTATTACACATTGTGTAACACCCTATGAACCATCCTTCATAAGTTGTGAACCTTCCTTTCACATTGTGTATAATTTAAATGATATGTATTCCTTCTTACTCCATATTTTTAATAGAAAACACCTCCAGTCTTTCTCTATGCCTCCTTCGAGCACCATGAAACCTCCTCAAGCCTCCCCTAAAACACCTCCAAAACCTAAAACCAGAAAAGTAATGGACCAAGATGACACATACCATTACATCAGATACCTATCATTTGATTCTCACCCTCAAGAATCCAAAATCAATCCCATAAGGAAAATGAGGTCCAAACAACAACCCCATAATATACCTCTCAAGGCTCTCATTACTACTCAACACTACCATCAACCAAACACACCAAACAAAACATCCAAAAAACATCTTTCATAACCTCATCACTAAAAAACCACATCACATCAATATCTAATACTGGGAACAAGACACCATATGCCTAATAGACACCTGCACAACCATCCAACCTCCACACAGCCCAAACCAACAACCATCACAACCAATGAACCACACTACCCTGAATATACAAACCAGGGAATTATATCCTCTATTTCAAGATACTATTTGATATTAGAGGAACTGACTTACCCATAAAGGTTTAATCTAATTGAAGTTAATGTTTCTTAATTAGGAATCATGTCTCCCCCTTTCCATGTGTCAGGGTTTTATTACACATCACACATTAAGGAAAAAAACACATCTCATAACATAGAAATATCTAAGGATCACATAATAAGAAAAATAGAACAAGATAAAACTCAAAAAATATTTGGGTATTGGGAATGGATATGTGCCTCTCACTCTAAAGTAATCTCCTCCTAGACACCATGCCTCTACAACACATGGACCAAGGGAATGGTCCAACCATGCAGTTCTTTCTCTCAATGATCCTGGATCTTTATTGGATACTCCATGAACATCGCGTCATCCTCGATATCCAACTCTCCCTAGTCAAAAACATGGGAGTCAATGTGAATATATCAAAGAATCTGAGACACATGGAAGATGTTTCCGATCATCTCTAACCATGGTGGAAACTCTAACTGATACACCACCTTACCAACACACCCCGACACTATAAAGGGCCCAAAAAACCTAGGAGAAAGCTTACTCCCCCTGCCAACCCTCTACTAGACACACTGATGTAGGAATCTCAAGAATACATAGTCTCCAACCTCAAACTCTAGGGGCCTCTTCCTATAATCAACATAGGCCTTATGATGGTCCTATGATTCCTTCATATACTCACAAACCAGCTGGATCTTCTTGGTTGTTCTTTGAACCACATCAAGACTAATAATTGTCAACTCTCTAACCTTTTTCCAACACAATATAGAATGAAATGGGTGACCATAAAAAACCTCAAATAGAGCCATACCAATGGATGAGTGATAACTATTATTTTATGTAAACTCGACCGAAGGATGGTGTTGTATCCAAGATCAACCAAAGTATAAGACAAAGGCCTGTAACATATCCTCAAGCGTCTAGATGGTCTAATCTATCTTTCCATCTATATGAGGGTGGAAAGCAGTGCTAAGGTGAAACTGGGAGCCAAAGTCATTCTGAAATCGCCTCCAAAATAGCAAGGTAAAATTATTATCTAGATAAAATATGATGGTCCTTGGTACCCCATAAAGCCTAACCACATCATCCATGTACTGCCTCACCAAAAAATGTACAACACTCGGCTCACAAATCACCAGAAAGTGAGCTGATTTCATCATCCAATCCACTATCAACCAAACTGCATCACAAAATCCCCAATATTAGGGTAACCCTATAAATAAATCCATCAATATTTCCTCCCATTTACACTTGAGAACATTCGAGGACTATAATAAAACTCATGGAATATGATGCTCTGCTTTCACCTGCTGAAAAACTAGACATCTTACCACAAAATCCACTACTTATCATTCATACATAACCACCAAAGTTGTCTCCTTAATCCATGATACATATTTTTTCACACTAGGATATACCACTAAAGGTGAGATATGAAAATCTTGGAGAACTCCCTCATGCATATCCTTCAATACAAATATATTTTCCTAGAACAACACCCAATTCTGACCATCCTCTGACCATCCTTTAGGAGCGTCACCATGGTCAACATGATCACACATCACCTATACATATGAGTCTTTACATTGATACTCCTCCACCCACTACATTAAAGATGAGTCCACAGTTATCTGATAATGACAAACTCCACCACTACTCTCTCCAACATCAAGATGCATCGCTACAAGCTACTCCATTCCTTTCCAAACATCTACAGACTCCCAAGACACATCCTCTCAAGTCTTCCGACTCAATGCATCAACAACTAAATTTTACTTCCCTAGGTTGTAATAGATCTCAAAATCATAATCCTAAAGAAACTCCATACACCTATAGTGACTTAGATTCAAATCATATTTATAGAAAACATATCTCAGGCTCTTGTGGTCCATAAAAACCACAAAATGCTTGTTGATGAGGTAATGCCGCCACAAATTTAGCATGAAATTTTTTTAGACCAAATCCATATCATATGTGGAATATTTACACTCATGGGAAAGTAACTACCTGGACCCCTAAGATATCAACGCTCTCTGTTTCATCAACAAGCATCCCAATACCATATAGTACACATCACAAAAAATCTCAAACAAGACACCCTACTCAGGGAACTGAAGCACTGAAGAACTAACCAAATTCACTTTTAAGTAAATAAATGTTGTATGTCACTAATATATCCAAAAAAATCATATACTTTTTGGTAAAAACTATCAAAGGGGATGCAAATAGAGAGAAATAAGGTATAAACCTTTTATAATAGCCTATGATACCAATGAAACTACGAACCTGCTTCACATTATAGGGTACTTTCCAAGAAAAAACTACTTTAACCTTAAATGGGTCTACTGAAACAGCCTTCTGAGACACGACATGTCCAAGTAAATTCACCTCTCATGTCCATAAATTATACTTAGACAACTTCCCATAAAGATGGCGGTGTCAAAGTACCTATAAAAAAACTATAATATGATCAACATGCTCCTACTATGAATTCGATTATAACAAGATATCATTGATGAATAAAATTAATAACTGGTCTATAAACTCATAGAACAAAAAGTTTATAAGTCCCATGAACATAACTCGTGCATTTGTAACACTGAATGGAATGACCACAAACTCAAAATGCTCATATCTGCATCTGAAGGAAGTCTTCTAAATATCATCATTTTTCACCCTCAATTGGTGATATCCAGACCACAAATTGATCTTTGAGGACCAACTAGCTCCTATCAATTGGTCAAACATATCATCGATCCTTGGAAGAGGGTAACAATTCTTGGCTATTACCTAATTCACCCTATGGTAGTTTACACACAACCTTAGACTACCATCTACCATCTTAGTGGGAAACACTGAATCACACTACAATGACACACTAGGTCAGATGAAACCACTTCGCCTGAGATTTTCCACCTACATCCTTAACTCATGCAACTCTATGGGAACCATATGATAGTGATCCATCAAAATTAGATATGCACTCGGCTGCAACTCTATCCTGAACATGACATTGTTTTGAGGAGGTAGTGTAATAACCTCCTCTGGGGAAACATCTATAAACTCTTAAACAACCTGGGGAGAATCCCTAACCTGAGATTCTACTAATATCTCTACCAACTATGAAAAAAGAGGCTCCACTTTCCTAACACCTAACTGATAACCTCATAATGAACACCACTCATTAGCCCTCCACAATAGAAAATGAGACACTTATTTAAAAAAATTAAATGACTAGATTCAAGGAATACAACCAATCTATACCAAGGACAACATTTTATGTTTGTATCTATAATAATAATAATTCTACCACTGATTGGTGCTTACCCATCACCGGTCTATATCCCCAACACACATCAAACAAGGAAGCCTAGCCTCCAACCAGTGTATATAACATAAGGGGAACTGAAAGACTCTCCACATACAATCCCAAAATAAATACCAAATAAGGATAAACAATGGAGTGTGAGGATCCTAAATCAAACAAATAAAACACAAGGGTAGATGATAAAATGGTTATACCTCGAACAACTCCTGGGTTTTCCAACATTGCTTCCTCTAACGTGCGTATATAACCAAACCCAAATCCTATACCTCTCTACTCTTGACCTCCACATCCATCCTCAAGAATAGGTACATATGTATGGAGACCATAAAAAGGCTTCCCTCTACCAACTCCACCTCCTCTCAGCTACTAAACAACAACCTATTGTCCATGCCACTGGAACTATCTCAGAGGCAACTGCTACTATTGAAAAGGGGCTTGACTTCCCATCTGAAACTGATATCATTAAGTGGTTATTGATCCAGGAGGTACCCATATCTCCTGAAAATATTGAATTAAAATGAAAAAACCCCAAAAGGTGATCAGAAACCACATATCCTTGATAGTTAGGAAAGAAACTATCATAGAAAATTCCTCACTGAATGGAACCCAAATGCATGAACACCCTGTTGAACAACTTAATAATGTTAAAATTCTAAGTAAATGATATTATCAATAACCCCATCCTTTTTCTGCACCTCTAGAAACATTGGGAGAATAACAGTGTAACTGAATTCCTAATCACTGGATGCAAAGTCTCCTCCGAACGCTACGCTCTGGAATCCTCATCTGGGAAAACATATGGAGAAAAGTTTATGAGGTCCTTGAACCTAATCCCATGATATAACATTCTTAGAATCCACTTCTAAATGGAGAGAATCTCTTGCCTCTTGGATTCCCACATCATCTAAGATAGAAACTCTACCTGAAACTCCCTCTAAAAGTCTGGCCACCACACATCTGCCTCTTTACAATCACCAAGAAACATCATCCACCGATGAAGGAAAACTCCTTGTATATACTAATTACCAGTGATACCCAAAACTTATATTATGCTTAGATTAGACCTAAAGTGATCTTGAGCTCTTCTACCCAGTGCTATGTCTCCAGATCTAAGACACTCCCCTCACACTTACCCAAACTCTGTTGATTAAAGTCAAGAAAATCCTACTGCCATTCCTCATCCACCTCTTTTAGGTTATCCCTATGAAAATAAACCATATTAGCCTACTAAAACCCAAATTCTTGAGAAAATTATGTATGAGGAACATGATTAATTCTTGAAAATAAGGAGAACATCCTAAGACCTCTAGCATGAAGTTTTATCAAATATTATTTAATCTATTCATTTTATTTTCCCAAAACACCCAATTAAAACATGATCACAAGTCATCATGATTCATGTACCTCTCTTAGGTATCTACCCTAAAAATAGGTCCACCTCACTTGGTCATTTAATAAGCTCAGATTCTATGCATTGGATCACAAGGGGCCCTAAAATCTTTTGTCCTAGCTGGTCTCCCTAGCCTATGTCATGCACCAAGGTCAACTGGAACTAATACCATACCAACCCATGCAATCCTCACTATTCCAAACTTCAAACTTCATCTTATATCTCAAACATCACCTCTGATACCACTCTATCATGATCCCATCCCACCAAAGATACCATAATGAAGGGAGAGAGATAATGATTCCAAAGTCCCACCTCCAGTATACCTCGGGTTGGAGACTAGCACTGAGGGTATAAAAATATAATAGTATGGGAGGAATTACCCACTATAAATGAAACAAAATTAGGAGATAGGATAAAAAATCACTAAAAAACTCCAACATACAATATAAAGGTAAAGTCAAAACCATCCCACATTGTATGAATAAAGTAATACTGATACATATAAAAGTATATAATGTAAATACTAAAATAAAAGTCTATATAAGCAAATCAATGGAAACTCCAACCCAGTTAGTAATATCCATCTCAGTCCCCAAATTCATCCTGGAAACCTGAAAACAGTGTATATACATTGGGTGGGCATAACAGGTATACTCAGTAAGGACATAACCAAGGCCTCAACTGCACATGTGAAAAGAGCATGCTAATGCGCTAGTGAACAGACAACAAAACCAACAAGCACCTATATAGGTCATCCAACCAAATCCTGCCTCACTATGGTTCACTCACCAAATCACACATCCAATATAATAATATAACATCAAGATCGTAACAAATCAAGGTGCCCCGTTACCTCTTCCTCACTAATTTTCCTCTCTCACACCCTAATGTTGAATGTCCCATGATCCCATTCTTTCAACACATATCACATCACATCACATCACATCTTTCTCACAGACACCTAGGTTATACATCACAACACATCACATCACATCACATACCGACCATAGAAACTTGGGCCTCGCATCACAACCATAACTAGAAAAGTAGGGTATCATGAACTTGAAGAAAATTAACCTCATTCCCTTATCCTACCACACATGACCCCCTCCATATATTACATCATACCACATCATGTCTAACCTGAAGAAATATGGTCAAATGTATCACATCTCACCCAAAGACACTCGGTCTAACACATAACATCTCTCTTGTAAACACCTGATCCAACACACCACTGTTTATGGAAGAGAGGGGGGAGGGGGTAGCCAACCATCTATATACCATCCTATATGTTGGAAAAAAAACCCAGAACTCCACACCTTTGAGCATTGGTAAGGTTATTCAACTTGGGAGGGGCACATATAAAATAACATAAACATAAATGATATAGAGATAACACAAAATACCCAACCAATGGGTTCACATTAACAATAATGGTACAAATCACACCACCACCTCCGTACCACACATTAATTGTCACAACTACTTCCACCACTATATGCAATATCATGCAACTACTACACAAGCCACAAAACATTTTTTATTTTTAGTTAATAATTTTCACTAAATTTATTAATTATGACATTTACCACACATTAAATTCCATCCCATTAGATTCAATTAACAAACCATTCATTTATTCATTTCATTCAGCATTACGATTTATTCCACTACTACCCAAGCAATTAACACAACCACACCACAAAACCATCCCAACACACATAACCACTTCCATGACACCACACATCCACTATTATTGTCACATCACATCATCAAATACATCTCACAACCAAACAACCAAATATATCATCCATCACATACCCACAACCACCATATACCACAACCACTATGCCACAACCACTGCACCATAACCACTCTACCACAACCTCTGAACCATAACATCTACGCCATAAACTCCATGAAACAACCTCTATTCCATAACCATTGCAACATAACCACTATTCCATAACCTATGTGCCAAAACCTCTATGCCACAACCATTGTGCCACAACCAATACACCACAACCTCTGTGCCCCAACCTTTATGCCACAACCTTTTCACCACAACCATTGTGTGCCACATCACACAACTGACCACAACACATCCATGCTAACCAACCCCCAATTCACTGCCCCACACAACACAAAACCCATCTAGTCACATATATCATCGCACAATAGACTAATCCATGTATGGAAACACAAAAATCACAAGAACACATCACAACACACATTTCACCTTCCATATTTATTAATGGTTATTATCCCATATATTCTTAATTTAGCATGGGTATTATAATACAAACTAAAATTTCTAGGGGAAACCAATTATTATCCAAATATAAATTCTTTAACCTTTTATTCAGGTGAGATCACATAACAACATAGTAAGGTTCATCACATCATAACAACTATAGCATAAGAAAGCCTCCCAATAGCCATTATTTTTAAAATTGGAAATAGGCATGCATAATAATCTCAACAAAATATATCAAAGCATTAAATCATACGATAACCCCCCATACCCATCAATTTTAGATATTCTAATTAATTATATGATTATTCCAACCCTTAATATCCACCCAAATGTAAGAAAAAGCATAAAGACCCCACACATAGAATGTAAAAGAGTGAGAACAAAGATCTACTACCTCAAATAAGCTTTCCAATATCACTACGCAATATAGGGTTAATAAGAAATTCCCATAACCACAACTGCACATGAAAAAACTATGGATTAACCTACAACGCACCCATGGATCATCAAATTGCAGTCCAAACAAACCTCAAACCAAAACTGCACCAATAAAGTGGATATCAGAATAAGAAAAAAATTAAACAAATGAGAAAGAGATAATAACTCACCATGGATTAAATATGGGATGCCAATGATCAATCTCTAATGAAGGAATCTCAAGACACCAGAAGAGAGGGCTACTAGATCGCTTGGAAATGAGAGGAGAATAGGGTTTGAAGAAAAAAATTGAGAAATTTAGGCTTTAAAGATGTGATACATAGGGGAATTACACAACATGTACCTTTTACACATCATGTAAATGTAGGGTTTCATGCCCTGTTGAAAAATGTGTTACCTCAACCATTAAATCTCGAATTTATTATACATCATGTAACACCCCGTGAACCATACATCATAAGTCATGAAACTTTATTTCACATTTTGTACACTATATATGATATGTATTCCTATTACCTTCATATTTTTAATATCCAACACCTCTGGTCTTTATCTAGGCCTCCTTCAAGCACCATGGAACCTCCTCAAGCCTCCCCTAAAACACCTCCAACACTTAAATTCGTCAAAGTAATAGATTGAGAGAACACATACCATTAAAATTATGATCAAGATTTATCAAATTTTTCCCAATGAATTGGAAGTATATATAATTTTGATCCCACACATCAAATAATGAAAACCATAAATAAGTATGCCACATGATCATAAAAACATATCATAGCTTAATTAACCTGTGGAAAGAAACAAGCTTCATGAAATCATTCTTAAAAAATTATCATCATAAGAAATACATAAAAATAAAGTGAATGGTATTATAATATATTATCTTCAATGAATCATAAAATTACTTAAATAATTTTAACATATATGAAAATCATTTTTATAAAAGCATCTAAAATAAACTTTGAAAATCAAGAGAAACATGCCTTTTCTTTTAGTGACTTTTTAAAACTAAAATTCCTAGAAATATGGGAATGAGATTTTCCTTATAAAACCTTTGAAATTTTTAAAGGAAAATTAATTACAAAGAAATGGAATGATGAATAAAAAATACATTCATACCATATATGTTAAAAATAAAAAATTATTTTCACAAATTTTAAAAAGACTAAAGTCATACAGAAAAATTTAAAAAAAGTACTTTTAATCATTTGTAAATGAATTAAAAATAAGTATAAAATAAATTATAAAAAATTTAAGTATAGATAAAAAATTCCATAAAAAATTTAAAGAAAAAGTACATGGAAGAAAAAGATTCCCAACCTAAATAGAAGAAATAAAGTGAGTTTTTCTTTAAAAAAATTCTCAGTCATTTGAAGTGCCATATCGAGGAAAATAAAAGGAAAACATGAAAAACACAAAAATAAATAGAGTAGGATAAAATATATTGGTTTTAAGATATAATTATCATATAATCCCCCCAAATTATGTTCAAATGTAAATAATCTTAATTAAAAAATGAGATTGATATATATATATATATATACCTTATCGTATTGGTAAATTTTGAATAAAAAACCCATTGAAATAAATAACATAAAATGGAACTTAAAATACAATGAATAGGGATATATTCCTGATATAATATATAAATGGGGTGGTATATATTCCAAATAAACACAAATAGGTGCATAATATGAAACATGTCTCAATGAAATAACATTGAGATGAAGAACCCTTACCCGAATTCCTAACTTTCTCCGGACATGTTATTAACCTCCTATATAATAAATTTATATTTATTATGAATCTATACCAAAAATATATTCATACTTATCATACCATACATGATTCACATATAACATCTTATCACCCATTTATGAATAGTTCTTCATTAAAATTATTGTTCTGGATGTTAAATGTTCTGTTTTTCATGCATGTTTTGGTTATGTGGTTTCGATAATTGAAATATAATCATATTTAATCATATATATAATATTAATAATTTTATAAAAATAAAATTTATTAATTATATACACTTTTATAACCATTCATATAAGTTTGTTATGAAAATTGAATTACATCAGTTCATGGAAATGGTAGTCCGTACACACGCACAAGTGATGTTCTCATTTTCCAAAAAATGGAAAGAAAGATAGGTAAATAATAATATATATTTATATAATAATAATAAAATCATAAATATAATATTTTTTTAAATATATACTTAAGCCCATCCATGTAAATGGGAAATGAAAAACGAATCACATTGCTTCGTGTAGGTGGTAGTCCACACGTACTCATGAGCGACGTTATCATTTGCCAATAGATGAGAGGGTAATAAAGTATATGGTGTATTATATTTTAAGAATCATAATTATTTCATAAAAAAAATATATAAAAATAAAATATATCTATATAACCATCCTTGAGAAGTGGTGATGAAAAATAAAAAACATGGCTTCATAGAGAAGGTAGTTTGTACATACACATGGGTAATGTTTACATTTTTAATTAGATGGAAAGGGGAAATAAAATGGTTGGATAATTAAAAAATAGTATAGTAAATATAAAAATTTTATTATTTTAATATTTTTATAGTATATTTTTATATGTTTTAATAAAAAATAAACTTGAAATAGATCGGTACATACAATTACTTATTCTTTGGGTATCCTCCTTTTAATTGAACTTAAGGCCTTTAGAGAAGACAAATTTGATCACTACAGGGGATTGGGAAAGTTTTGTGGTAATTTTTAATAAGTATTATAGTATAATTTTGGGATAAAATTGAACTTTAGTTGTGTTTTAAAATGGTTTAAGTGAGCCCCTTTTATAAAAAAATTGATGGAATTTTCATAAATCTTCAATATTTAAGGGCCATGCTTGTAATTTTAAAAATAAAAAATGGAACATAAATGGAACATTAATGATAGGATATAAAATTTATTATAAACTTGAGTAAATATAGTATTTTTATGATTTTATAATGATTTAAAAATAATTTATAAACATTAAGAATCATTTTATTTCATTTTCATGACTATTCACATATTTTGACTTTAGAGGCATCAATATATCAATGAAATTATAATATAAATACTTTAAAAATCAATAATAATTTATAAATATACATGAAATTATTATAACACCGTAATTGATCTAAAAAATATTACTTTGAATGTTTTTAAAATCATTTACTTGATTTTTCTATTGCTTGCACAAGCGTTGTGTCGGCATTGCGTATGCATTCAAGGTACCTTTTCCATCACTAAAAATTAAAATAAAACACTATCATATAAATAATTTATTAATATTCAAAATAATTTTATTATCATTCATGAATTATTTTTATCCCTATGAAAACACATTATATATTTTAAAAGAAAGAGGGTGACATTTTATAATTATTCTTTCCTTAAAATAATATAAAAGTCATAATCAAAGTAAAGTGGAACCAAATTAAAATATTTTTTAATATAGGATGTTTATGATCGAGATAAAATCTTACAATAAAATAAATTCTAGTTTTTGAGATATTTTGAGACCTTATATCCTATATTTAACCATGTTTAACCCGTTTTACCCTTCAACATGGTGATGAACTTTTACCCTGGTTATTATTAATTGTGACTAAAAAAGAAATAGAACTAATTAAATAATATGAATATATTGATTTAAAATATGTAATACATTTTATAATATTAAATTTTCATAAGTGGTAAAAATTACTTTTAATATAAGGTAGAAAAACACAATGAAACCCAATTTTAGAAAAATACCCGTTTTAAGCGTAAAAATGATTTTACACTAAATTTAGGAATATTATTGATTATTATGAATTTTATTGGTATTTAATTTAAAAAATTAAATTTATATGACATTTGTATCATTCCAAAACTGAATGAAACCTTCCAAACACATTGTTAAATGTAAATATCAGAAAATAGTTTTTTATTAAAATAAAATATAATTTAAGTTACAAAAAGTCAAGCATGGGTTTATAAATTAAAATAATATTTTAAATGATTTATTTTAATCCTTAAACATATATTTTATCTAATAAAAGGTTTTATAAATTTTTAAGTCAATATTACATCATGATCATTTCATAAAAGTTACGGTATTTGAAAAATCATTATTTTCACTATTCACCCCAAAAAATAAAATTTATAAAAAAATTCAAAGAATTAAACATAATAAAAATTATATTCACCAAATATAAAATTATGTTCATTTCATAAAATTAAAATTCATAAATTCATAAATTTATCTTTTAAATGAGAAATACAAAAATATAAGGAAAACCTTCTTTTATATAAAAATAACCCTTTTAAACTTTAACTGTTCTTAACCTTATATGATTTAATTATTATAATTAAAAATTGAGTACTTTTTACCCAGGAACTAATAAATAAATTTTAATAAGTAAAACTTTTTAACATATATTTCATAATGGAGCTACTTCTATTCATACCCACCAAACCAACAACTAAGTTATAATAGTTGCATCACCCCAAAATTCTAAAAGGATAACATTGTATTTCATAGAGTGTATTAAAAGAAGATGATTTTATATTGATTTAAACTCAACACTAAGTTTAAATTTTGTTACACACAATAATGATTTTCTTCGATGGCTTGCATTATACACAAGACTAAGTTTTACCGAACAACAATATGTTATTAAAATATTATTATTTAATATAATAGTTATAATATTGTTGTTAAATTGGAGGGTATGAATAGTAATAACTAAATTAGAAAAAATATGGTTATCTATTTATTATTAATAAAATAAGACCCATTTATAAGAAAAAGAGATGTTTTTTTGAAAAACTATATTTTTTCTAAAAGACAGATTAGTCGCGCTTTGCGCACATAATTCAAAACTATTTTTTAACACTTAGAAAATTTATTTGAAAAAAAGACTTCATTTTTGAAATTGTAATACCAAAATTATTATATGGTTAATTTTTTTTAATTTTTATAAAAAGTTTCATTTTTTGATGAATAGGAAAAATACTGAATTTTAATTAAAAACTACCTTTTCATTTAAATTATTTATAATGTTAAATTATATTTTGTTGGGAAAAAATCCCTCAAGGTAACATTGCAGTATTTTTGGGTGGATTGTGTTTGTTGACAAAGCAGGTTTCCATGGAGAATTGTCGAGTTCCTGAGAAGTTGTTGACATTCCATGATTGACAAAGAACTATGACAAAGGAAAGGACGATCTGGAGGCGATACAAAAGAGCAGTACAAGGTGGCGCCGTTTCCCAGTGTTTGCCAAATTTTTGGGGTCCAAAATTTGGAGTTTGGTGAGCATCGCGAAAAGTGGATTTCCATGAAGAGCATAATTTAATATGGAAAAGGCATGAATTTTGCGAAGATAGGATGCATGGTTTGGAAATCGCGAAGACCAGGAGAATGGAGGCGGTGATGCTTCGTGATTACGTCAAGATTCGCGAACGGCAGAGGCTGAAGCGCATCGCGGCGGAGAATGGATTTGCGAGAGAGCTTCGCGGCGAAGGCGTGAAGGAATGTTGGGCTTCGCGAGGGAGCTTCGCAGCGAAGGCGCGAGCCGCGAAGGTAAGTTGACAGTGATTCTTCGCGACTACATCAAGCTCCGCGAACAGAAGATTGCCGTGGAGCTTCGCGATTTGGACAGAATTCCGACTGAAACTTTGGAGCTTTGTGATTTGAGATGATGCGGCATTGACTTCGCGCAGAAGGGACGAGGGTCGATGGAATCGCCTATAAATAGAGGCTGACCCCTTCGAGCAAAGCAGAGAGAATTTTCAGAGAAAATACTTTGCTCTCAATTTGCGAAGGTGGTTCACGGAGCCAGTGTGTTTCGTGAAAGAGGTGCTTCGCGGCGGCTATTGTAGCTCTGCAAAACCTGCGAGCTCCGCGTTGTCTTACTTAGCTTCGCGTGGGTCGTTGCTTTGTGACGGCTTGAGCATCGCGAGCGTGCTTCGCGAGGGAGCTTCGCGAGTGAGCTTCGCGAAAAGGCAGGAGCTTCGCGAAGGCTTGTTTGAGCTTCGCGAAATTGGGAGCCTCGCATTGTAGGGTGCTTTGTGAAGGTCTTTCCAAAGGTAGTTTGCCCAGTGGATAGTGGCAAAGGGGTATTCATCTACGGGTGAAAGTTGAACTTCAACAGAGCATCTACTTACAGAGAAAGATGTATTCCTTATTGGAAATGAAGAGACCTACAGGTCTATAAACTGTGAGTGGATTCCCTTCCAAGAGCAGTGAGCTTAGGAAGAGGAAGAAGGTGATTCTCTCCACCGGCAGTGAGCCAGAGAGAGAGAAATAGGGAGTGACCCTTGGGAAAGCAGTGAGCTGACCCTAAACATTGTATAGACAGTGAGCCTGGGCATAGAAGTGATCTAGCCCGAACATTGTAATCCACAGCTAGTGAAGTTTAGTGGACTTGGTACGACCGGCAACCTGTCGGCGTATGCTCCTTGGACATAGCCCCTAGTGGTGAACCAAGTAAAATTGCTATGTCATGTGCTTTTTTTACTTTCTGTTTATATTGTGCAGCAGGAAAGAGAGAGAAGAGTGTTTTTCTTAATAGAAAAACAAGATCAGAACGGGCTTTAATTTTTAATTAGTCATACCCTGATTCACCCCCCCTCTCAGGGTATTCAGCCTAGTGGACCTAACAAGTGGTATCAGAGGGAAGGTTGACAGTTGTTCTTCTCTCAAATGGAGGTCACTAATCATAGAGGGATTCCGATCTTCGACGGATGTAATTTTCAGATATGGAAGAATCGAATGCAACACTATTTCCGATCTTTGGGAATGGATGTGTTTTCAGCAGCTATGCATGGTATCACAGCTGATATTACTAGTGGTGCTTTATCAGAAGCTGAGCACAAAGAGTTGGATGCTGATTCCAAATCAATCAATGCCTTAGGGGGAGCCCTCTCTAATCCCATATATACAAAGGTTATGTCATGAAAAACTTCACATGCCATGTGAGAAAAGCTTTTGAATATTTATGAAGGGGATACAAAAGTCAGAGAGGCAAAGTTGCAAGTGTTGTGGAACAAGTATGAAGATCTCAGAATGAACCCGAATGAGTCTGTTGATGCATTCTTTGATAGGGTAAATGCTGTGGTAGAAGACATGCGGGGTCTTGGAGAAATTATCGAAGACATTAAAATCGTAAAGCTCATCTTGAGAAAGCTTCCACCTCAGTTCAATCCGAAATTTTCTGTTTTGGAAGATAAAGATCCAAAAGAGCTGACATTGGATATCCTACACATCACTCTTGTTGCATATGAAATGCGAAATGATGACAACGGTGCTGTGGAAAAGGGGAAATCCAAAGAGGTGGCATTTAAGGCCATGAAGAAGCTTACTGTTGAAGATTCTCAGGAGGAAGAAGAGTCAGATGAGGTGATGTCGTTCCTTTCTTCAAATATGCAAAGAGGAAAAGGAAAGTTTAAAGGGAAACTTCCACTTGCATGCTTCCGATGCGGAAAGGTTGGTCATATTGCTGCAAGATGCCCCAAAAAGTTTCAAGAAGAAAGCGATGAAGATGAAGTTGAGATTCCCATGAAAAAATCTTCAGCCTATGTGAAAGGGAAGAAGCAGTTCAAAAGAAATTTCTTTAGGAAAAAGAATCTTCTTTCCCAAGAAATAGACAGTTCAGTTGAGTGTGAGGGTGAAGAAGTTGATGAGATAGAAAACTGCAAAGATCATGGACAAAATGCGATGGTGGCTGTTGCCAGTAGTGCTCTAGAAAAGAAAGAAACCGAAACTGATGAAGAAGAAGAAGAAATTGAAGGGAGAGTTGACATGGAAGCTAAATTAGAAGCAGCTCTTGAAGAGATAGATGTTTGGCGAGCAAAAACAAAGAAAGCCAACAAGATAGTACGTGATGCCAAACTCTACATGCAACAACAAGAAGAAGAGAAGTCTGAGCTTGAAAATGAAGTTGAAAATCTTAAGTCTTCCAGGCCAGAGCGCACAGAAAAGGTTGATGAGCATAAGCTCAAGATTGAGGAGTAGAAAAGGGAGATCAATTGCTTGAGTCTAAAAGTGAAAGATCACGTCAAGCGTATTGAAGAGCTTGAAGAGGAAGTTGTCGGTCTGCGGAGAAAAGTTAAAGACCAGGAAAAACCTTTGAATCCCAACACATTCTTGGGAAATCAGGTCGTTACAAAGACTGAAAAGAAGAAAGAAGATCCTAGTAGTTCAACAGGAAAGAAGCAGCAATTGAACTTAGAAGTTAAGGCTGATTCATGGCTTAATCAGAAACAAAAATCTGTGGCAGTTGAAGTTAGACCGCAAGCACCTGTCCCGAGATTGAAGGTGGATCTGAGCACAAAGCAGAATCAGAATACTCAGAGATCCAAAGGGAAAACTCATAGTGATGAAGTAACACGAAGGAATGCACCTTATATCAGGTGTTATTGTTGTGGAAAGATGGGACATTCACAGTATGTGTGTTCCATAGCCAAAAGATATCGAAGGGAACAAGAACAGAGATGGCAGCCAAACAAAGAATGGTTTTCCAGAACAGATTTTGAAGGACACTGTTTTTGGTGCGGAGGATTTGGACACATGGCTAGGTACTGCACTCTGACCATTCAGAAAAATGTGCCAAAGCAGAATCAAAATGTTCGCAAGCATCAAATCAGTAAACCGACAAGTGAGTTAAAAGTTCAGAATAGATTTGCAGTTTTTCAAGATGAAGTTGGTCCATCATACTCTGAGAAAGAACAAAAGCCTCAATCCATTCCGAGTATGAAAGAAAAAGTATGGACCAGGAAGAATAAAATTGAGAAGGCCGTAGTTGCTGAAATTGCCCTTAAAGCATCAGATCGTTCTGGTGTTTGGATCCTTGACAGTGGTTGCACATCCCACATGACGGGTAATAAGGATCTGGTTACAGGCATAAAATATGACAAAGAAGGAGTTGTCAAATTTGGAAATGATGAAGGCCTGAAGATTGTTGGCTCAGGAAAATCCAAGTTTGGGGGCAAAGAAATGAGACATGCTGATGTCTTGGTGGTAAAGGGTCTCAGTCGTAATTTGCTTAGCGTCAGTCAACTATGCGACTCTGGGCACTCTATCCTATTTACCAAGAAGATGGGTTTTGTTAAAGGAAAAGATGGAATTGTCATTCTTCAGGGAAAAAGAACAAAGGGGAATCTTTACCTAGTAGGTGGGGAAGAAGATTCATGACTTTTATCCAGAGAAGAAGAAAATCAGCTGTGGCATAAGCGACTTGGTCATCTATGTCAACCATCTATGGAAGATCTGGTAAAGTGTGATGTTGATAGAGACCTTCCCAAACTATCACGTGATCACACTCATACGTGTGACGCTTGTCAACAAGGGAAGATCATCAGGAAGACATACAGGACAAAGGAACAAAAAGCAACTCGAGTGCTCGAATTGGTGCATGCTGATGTATGTGGACCCATATCACCATGAGCTATAGATGGGCAAAGGTACTATGTTCTTTTCATTGACGACTATAGCAGATTGGCCTGGGTATTCATAATTACCTATAAGACAGAGGTGTTCAGTTGCATAAAGCAGTACAGGAGGGAATCATAAAAGATGCTTGGGCAGAAAATTTTGAAGTTTCGTACTGATAACGGTACGGAATTTACAAACAGTCAGGTTGAAAACTATCTCGAGAAACATGGGATAAGGCATCAAGTTTCATCAGTAAGAACTCCCCAACATAATGGAGTGGTTGGAAGGAGAAATCGGATCATCAACAACATGGCCAGAACAATGCTTTTCGATAAGGACCTACCAGAGAAATTTTGGAAGGAAGCAGTTTTGACATCGATCTATGTTTCAAACAGGTCTCTGTTATGTCCGAAGCAAGGGAAGACTCCATATGAACTGTGGTACAGAAAGAAGCCAACGTTGAAATACTTTCGAATCTTTGGAAGTAAGTGCTTCATTCTCAACAAAGAACATCATAGGAAGTTTGAGGCATGAGGAGATGAAGGGATATTCCTTGGCTATTCAGGGAAAAGCAAAGCATATAAATGCTTCAACAAGAGATTGGAAAAAATTGTTGAGATCAATGATGTCACTATAGTTGAAAATGAACAGACTGCTCAACGACCTAGTGAACAGTTTCTGGATGAAAGTGATGATGAGGTAAGCAACAAAGGGGGAGTAGAAGTGGCAGAGGCTGACTCAGAAGAAGATACTGATGATGAACAAGAAACTGTCAAGTCTGTATCTGCAAGGAAGCCAAAGAGTCGAGCTGAAATTTATAGGCAAAATATCATTGGTGATCAGATAGCTCCGGTTTAGACTCGAAGAATGAAGTCCTTACATCATACATCGTTTTTATCTCAGGTGGAGCCAAAATTTTTTTCTGATGCCGCTAAAGATGAAAACTGGGTTCAGGCTATGAACGAAGAACTTGATCAGATTGAGAAGAACCAGACATGGGAGATTGTTTCGAGGCTAGAAAACAAGAATGTCATCGGGACCAAATGGGTCTATCGCAATAAGATGAATGAAGATGGCACAGTGATTCGGAACAAAGCACGACTAGAGTGCAAGGGATACTCCCAGATAGAGGGAATAGATATTGATGAGACATTTGCACCAGTTGCAAGTCTGGAGACAATCAGATTATTTTTGGCCATAGCAGTGCAAAGAAAGTTCAAAGTGTTCCAGATGGATGTCAAATCCGCATTCTTGAATGGGGTTCTAGAAGAAGAGGTTTATATTGAGCAGACAGATGGTTTTCTCATTCATGAGGATGAGAACAAAGTTTTCAGGTTGAAGAAGGCATTGTATGGGCTGAAACAAGAACCAAGGGCATGGTACTCAAGGCTTGATCAGTACTTGAAGAAGCTTGGTTTCCAGTGTGGAGGAGTTGACTACAACCTCTATTTCAACAATGACAGTAATCAAAGGATTATGGTTCTAGTGTATGTCGATGACATAATTTTTGGCAGATCAGATGAATCTCAGTGCAGAAAGTTTTCCGAATTCATGAAAAATGAGTTTGAAATGTCAATGATTGAAGAGCTAACGTTTTTCCTTGGTCTACAGGTGACACAAGGAAGGAATGGAACATTCATTTCTCAATCTAAATATGCCAAGGAGGTCCTGAGAAGGTTTGGAATGGAAAATTCCAAGGAGATGAAGACTCCGGTTGCTACCCGGATGAAATTATCAAAAGATGAGGATGACAAGACAGTTAATATCATAGAATACAGGCAAATCATTGGAAGTCTATTGTACTTAACCGCAACAAGGCCTGATATTGTTTTTGCCACATGCCAAGAAGCGAGATATCAGAGTAATCCCAAGGAAAGTCACATGCTTGCAGTGAAAAGAATACTTCGGTATATCAAGGGCACGGTGGACTTCGGCTTGAAATACAATGACAAATCTCAGACAGAGTTATTGGGATATACTGATGCAGACTAGGCCGGTTCAGTAGATGATAGAAAATCGACGTCAGGTGGTGCATTCTATCTTGGTGGATTGTGTATTTCTTGGCTAAGAAAGAAACAAGATTGCATTTCATTGAGCACCGTAGAAGCTGAGTATATTGCGGCCACTCAAGCATGCACACAGTTATTGTGGATGAAGCAGCAGCTTGAAGATATGGGAGTTGAAGTGAAGTCTCCGATCAGAATCCAGTGTGATAACTCAAGTGCTATAAATCTTAGCAAAAATCCCGTCCATCACTCAAGGACAAAGAACATTGAGATAAAGTATCATTTTATCAAGGAGAAAGTTGAGCTGGGGATCGTGAGGTTAGAGTATGTGCCTACAGAACTACAGGTTGCAGACATCCTGACAAAGGCATTACCCAAGGAATCTTTTGAAAGACATCGACTGGCTCTAGGAGTTCAGTCGACTCCTCGCACTTGAAATAGTGTGGATGTGGAACCCCCCCTCTCCCTGAGGTATGACGTGTTTTTCCCTACTGTGCTGATATGTGTTCTCTACTATGTTACAGAATACAAAGGCGTGACCTTTGGGTTTGTTGACAAAGGGGGAGAAAATAGTGTTTGTTAAAAGGGGAGAAAATAGTGACTGGGAGACAGTGTGGAGATTTGATAAATCATAATTGATACGGGGAGAAGCTGACAGGTGGAGCAGCCAGAAAGGGGGAGCAATGAGCAAGGGGGAGAGCATTTTAAATCTGACGATGCTAGAAGTGATCGATCAAAGAATTGAAATCATGACAGCTGAGGATCGTGATAAAAGCAGAATAGTGGTGTTGGAATGGTGTGAGACGGTGTCCAGCTATTCACCAATTGGTATCAGTGTGGTTTAACAATTGGTATCAACTTAAGAATTGGTATCAGGTTGGAATCGACAATTGGGGTCTGACATAAAGTGATTCATTGATGAACTTTTCATACTACTCTTGTTTCTCACGCCGAGCATTGCTCATGTGGGATTAGAGTACGTGTTAAGTGAATCCTTGAACGCAATCAGAATCGCAAGAGGCGAATGGTGGTAGCGACTAGAAGAAGACCCAGTGAGGTATCAAAGTGCAGAAAATCTTTCTGAGCAGAGTTGTGAAGAGTTGTCAACAAACCCAAATGGGGAGATTGTTGGGAAAAAATCCCTCAAGGTAACATTGCAGTATTTTTGGGTGGATTGTGTTTGTTGACAAAGCAGGTTTCCATGGAGAATTGTCGAGTTCCTGAGAATTTGTTGACATTCCATGATTGAAAAAGAACTATGACAAAGGAAAGGACGATCTGGAGGCAGTACAAAAGAGCAGTACAAGGTGGCGCCATTTCCTAGTGTTTGCCAAATTTTTGGGGTCCAAAATTTGGAGTTTGGTGAGCATCGCGAAAAGTGGATTTCCATGAAGAGCATAATTTAATATGGCAAAGGCATTAATTTAGCAAAGATAGGATGCATGGTTTGGAAATCGCGAAGACCAGAAGAATGGAGGCGGTGATGCTTCGCGATTACGTCAAGCTTCGCGAATGGCAGAGGCTAAAGCGCATCACGGCGGAGAAGGGCTTTGCGAGAGAGCTTCGTGGCGAAGGTGTGAAGGAATGTTGGGATTCACGAGGGAGCTTCGCGTAGAAGGCGCGAGCCGCAAAGGTAAGTTGACGGTGATTCTTCGCAACTACGTCAAGCTCCGCGAACGGAAGATTGCCGTGGAGCTTCGCGATTTGGACAGAATTCCGGCTGAAACTTTGGAGCTTCGCGATTTGAGATGACGTGGAGTTGACTTCGCGCGGAAGGGACGAGGGTCGATGGAATCGCCTATAAATAGAGGCTGACCCCTTAGAGCGAAGTAGAGAGAATTTTCAGAGAAAATACTTTGCTCTCAATTTGCGAAGGTGGTTCGCGGAGCCAGTGTGTTTCGCGAAAGAGGTGCTTTGCGGCAGCTATTGTAGCTCCGCGAAACCTGCGAGCTCTGAGTTGTCTTACTTAGCTTCGTGTGGGTCGTTGCTTTGCGACGGCTTGAGCATCACGAGCGTGCTTCGCGAGGGATCTTCGCGAGTGAGCTTCGCGAAAAGGCAGGAGCTTCGCGAAGGCTTGTTTGAGCTTCGCGAAATTGGGAGCCTCGCATTGTAGGGTGCTTTGCGAAGGTCTTTCCAAAGTCAGTTTGGCCAGTGGATAGTGGCAAAGGGGTATTCATCTACGGGTGAAAGTTAAACTTCAACAGAGCATCTACTTACAGAGAAAGATGCATTCCTTATTGGAAATGAAGATACCTACAGGTCTATAAACTGTGAGTGGATTCCCTTCCAAGAGCAGTGAGCTTAGGAAGAGGAAGAAGGTGATCCTCTCCACCGGCAGTGATCCAGAGAGAGAGAAATAGGGATTGACCCTTGGGAAAGCAGTGAGCTGACCCTAAACATTGTATAGACAGTGAGCCTGGGCATAGAAGTGATCTAGCCCGAACATTGTAATCCACATCTAGTGAAGTTTAGTGGACTTGGTACGACCGGCAACCTGTCGGTGCATGCTCCTTGGACGTAGCCCCTAGTGGTGAACCAAGTAAAATTGCTGTGTCATGTTCTTGCTTTACTTTATTTTTATATTGTGCAGCAGGAAAGAGAGAGAAGAGTGTTTTTCTTAACAGCAAAACAAGATCAGAACGGGCTTTAATTTTTAATTAGTCATACCCTAATTCACCCCCCCTCTCAGGGTATTCAGCCTAGTGGACATAACATATTTTAAATTTGTTTTAATATAAAATTAGTTAATTTTTATATCAATTAAACTAATATATGTCATTTGAATCATTTTTATATCGAATTTAGATATAAAAACATTGTAAACTTTCGAACATTTTCTCTAAAAAAACATGCTTTCTCATCACATATATGGGATTAACTTTAAATTAAATTTTGACACTTCTATAAATTTAATTTTTAAAATTTATTCCATATTTATAATAAGAATAATTTATAATTTATAATTAGGTGAACTTATTTTTTCTCCAAAATGAATTGTGAAAACAGTAAAATTTAATTATCGTGGTTAAGGTAAAAATTAATTTATCAGGGGTTAAACTAAAAAGATAAGGGTAAAAATTACCTATTAACTTATCAAAAAACTATGTTATAGAAATATTTATACCATTACACCTATTGGGACATATGAAAAATGCGGGAGCACTCAATTATTTTCAAAAATACCAAGTGTGTCTTCTCCCCCACTTATAAAAGGCCACCCACTATCATATCTTCTTCACACCTTAAAACCAATTTGGTTTAGACAATACGTAACCAAATAAATTCCCAAATATCATACCTTTATCCTAGAATCCTCATTGTTTTCATAAATACAACCTAGGAAGGAATTAGTACAAACCTAAGGAGGATGCCCAAAGAAGAGGTAATGTTCTTCAATGAGCGTCATTATTTTATTTATTTATCCACCTCCTTCAATTATTATTATTCCCTGATAATATAATAACTTCATTATATTCCATATAATATGTTTTTTTTTATAATAATTTCATGACCTAAAAACATCTCCACTTCCATCAAATGGGTTATGAAATCATCGTTTGTGTGTACAACAAACTACAGGCTCACGAACCGATGTCATTAGTTCTTCCATTACTACCTTTCATGGATGGGTATGATGATGGATATAAAGTTTATATATTATATTTATAAAATATTTATATATATTTATTAATTATATCATATATATATTTTTACCTTCCATTTCGTAGGAGACATGATAACATTTCTCAAGTGTACAGTAGACTACCACCTTGCGAAGCGATTTGATTCTTCTTTCACTAACGCTTCACATGGAAGGCAATAAGGATAAAGTTAATTATTATATATGATATAAATGGAATAATTATTATATTAATGACATATTTATCATTTTTTAAAGATAATATATATCATTTTCTACCTTACCTTTTCACTTATTTAAAGATGACAACATCATTCGTGTGTGTGTGGACTAACGCCTTCATGAAGTGACGTGACTCTATTTTCATCACTACACCACATGGATAGTAAATAAAAGTATATAATATGGTATATATTATATTATGAAAATTATTTAAATATAATATATTAATTACCTTATTTCCATATTTTTCATTGAAAAATGAAAATGTTACTCATGCATACGTACGACCCACCGTCTCCATGATCGCAAGGTAATTCATTTCTCAAAACCATATTTCTTGATTGGTATTAAATATATAATTGAGATATAAATATGATAATTAGGTCATGATTATTATTTTAGAGATTATATAACTATATAATATGTGAAATAACTGGATCTTTCATAACAATACACGGATGAGAAAACAAGACAATTAACACCCGAATCAATGAAAATAATGAAAAATCATTAATGAATAGGTGATAAGATGTTATAAAAGGATACTATATGATATTATAATTATTAATATGGTTCTATTATATGTTAATAATTTTTTATAACCTCTTTAAATTAGTTTAAAAGATGTTCAATCAAAATAATGTGTGAGGTAAGGGATTTATTAACTCAATTTCTATGTATTAGGTTAAATATATACTTTATTGATTATGTCATTATAAGATTATGTGTATAATGAATATTTATTAAATTATATTTTATTTAAACTTTTTATGTGTATTTATAGTTTATACACATAATTTATTCATTTATTAATTATCACTTTAAATTTATGATCGTTGTAAGGGTTTATTACATAATCTTATTCTAATTGAGATTGTTTATTCTTAAATTTCAGTTGAAGGAGATTATTTGATAATTTTCAGAATGAATAAATTTAATTTTGTTATAATATTTTTATTAATTATATTTCAATTAATAGTGCCATTTTTTAACTCTTTTGTACTTAAAAATTTTTTAGAAAATGTTTTTCAGAGAATCTAACTCTATTTATCTCTTCGGTCAGAAATCTGTTTTCCTCCAAAACCATGTTTTCTAAAAATGTTTTCAAATTTTTTTTAACCTTTTAAAAATTATTTATGAAATTAATTTTCACCCATTTTTACTCTTTATAAAAAAATTCAAAGGAATCTTATTTCATTTTCAAAACAATTCCCTTTTGGCTTTTACCGAAAATTGTGAAAGGAATCTTCTTGTTGTTTTCTGAATAAGGCACATTACTAACCTTTTTAAAGTGGAAAATGAATGTTATTTTTAACTTTTATGGCATGTGTAAAATTTCTCGTCATCATGATCATCATTTATTTGAATCTTCTTATGCAATTTTAAGAGGATATTTAAAAAAAATGTTTTTAAAAGTTATTTTAAAAGAAAAGGATTTTCAAAAGGATTTTCAAAATGAAAAGGATAATTTCTAAATCATGTTTTTAAAGATATTTTTATGGAATTTATATTAATCAATGACAAAACCCCTTTATTATTAAACCAATTGGTATATGTTGATACCATTCTTATTCTTCCTTTGGATGGTTTATGATTATTTTGACTAAGGATACTATTGATATTCACTTTCTTGTTTCATTTTTAGTCCTTAAATTCCCCATGAAATATTAATTTTCTTATGTCTATTAGAAATTAAATTTCCCATGAATATATATATTATTTATCATGTATATTCTTATTTCTTAAATTGTATCTCATTTCTACATGCGGTGTTTTACTTTGAAAGTTATTTTTTTTGACTAGGGAAATATTGATAAATCTGTATATTTTACTCAATATAGATATTTAATGTTAAGGAATGTTAATTCGTGAATTAAATAGATTATCCAATATACGAGGAATGATTTGGACCTGTAGTGATGGTTTTTCCCAAACATTATATATCCCCTCGATGGATTAGTAGGTCTCATGAGATAAACAAGTTAATCTAGCATTAAATGGGTATTTACCTGTAGACTAAACAATATAATTAAAGGTATTGACAATAGAGGTATCATGATGCTTGAGATAATGACATACAATAATTAAGAATTACCTCCATTAATATTTCATTTATTATTATCTATGAGATTTTTTCAATGATATTATCTCTGGATTCATTTCATTCTAGTTATTGATTAAATGGCATGTTTTTTTCCAGTTATTTACCTTTCCATAATGATTTTGCCTTATCTATTAATGTACTCAAGTTATTTAAATGGAATGTGAGTTCCGTTATTTACCTTTACATATTGATTATGATTATTGATTCATGATATATTTCGTTGTTATTAACCCTTACTAATTATTTTATCTCACCCTTTTTTTGTTTCCTTTCCCTAGGATTCTATGAAGTTTACTATAACAAATATGCAAGGATATTCTAGATGGAATAAAGTTTTTTTACAAAAAAAATTATACTGTAATTTTTGTATTAAAAAGTAATGTGAGACACAAGTATGCATATATTTTACCAAGAATACTAAACTATTTAGTCTATCAGGATGTGATTCCTTGTATCTTATTCCAATGTAATAAATTAGACACTGACACCAAACTACTGGGGTCGGGGTCACTACAACAGTTATATTTAAATTATAATATTTCCATAGTATATCATGGTTCATTTAATCTCAGTGTTTCATGTGGTGTATTCTATAAAACATATTATTTATTTAAAATAAAATACATTCTAAAATCTTAGGGTGTTATATTTAAAATTAATACCCCAATATTTATTAGCTTCTAGCATAACGCCCCACCATCGACGAGATGCCCCTTCTTTATTGAAGGTGTCAAGTCTAACTCAATATTTTCAAGAATCTCTATGCTTTCAAAGAGATGATAAATAAGAAAAATTAAATAATAAGCCTCCCAAAGATACACATAACCCCTAAAAGTCAGGGTATGGTGGAATTGAAAATACCTCACAACCTCCTACATCATCAGATCCTTTTGAGGAGCACCTTAGCTAGAAAATTGGATCAATTTCAAAAGAAACTCTAAGACTGAAGGATCAACTGTAGATCTAGCTAGTTGAGAATACTCAAAATACCCTTAATTCATTGCATCAAGTTGTCATCTAGGTGGAATCCTCAGTAATAGAATGTAAAATGATATTAAAACAATTTTCCTCATGAATGGACAACCCGATTTTTTTAAATTGCTTCACTAAAGTTAGGTCTAACCCCATTCCCATCTCCCTCCTACTTCTTGAAAAACTCATTGGAGTAATGTGATTGTATTTTTTATTAAAAATTAAGGATTACTTTATGGATCAAGGTAATCAATATGTATTATATAATAGCCTAATAAATAAATGTGGAATGATGAGTTGCAACTCATACACAAATGAGAAAAGAAGGATGATTTTTGAGTTTCATTATAAATAGATTCATCATAGAAAACCTAATATCTAATGATTGTATAGTTGGATTGTATAGAATCATTAAAAGTGATAATTGTATTGTCACGAACCAGGTCGGGTCGCCATCTGACCCGACGTCCGACCTAGTCCGCGACATGGCCCAAGGGCCGTTCTCGATCCCCATGGGCTGGCACAAGTGCCCGCGTATCAAAAACAATGTGGGAACGATTTACCCAAAACAAGATATAGAAAAAAAACTAACAAGATAAATAAACTAAAACTGGAAATAGAAATCCAAACAAGGCCTTGACAAAAATCAAATTTAATGGTTTACAACAGGATCCAACACCTAAAAAGTAACGACAAAAAAAGAAATTACAACTCTAACTCAAGCCTCTAATCAACAAGATAGGCGCGATAACCACAAGCTACAAACACCAACCTACATAAAAAGACCGTCCACAACCAGAACCACAATCGCTGAGCACGATGCCTAAACCTGGAATACACAAAGAACAAGGTATACATACACCCAAAGGTGTATGTAGGGTGTGATCCAAAAGTCCAGTAGTACATCACCCAAAAAATGGTTCCACATATAAACATTAAATGACAAATACATTTTTAGGATAAATAAATGAAAGACCACCAAATCTTGATTTTTTTTAAAGAAACAGTTTCTATAAAGAAAACAATTTCAAAGAAAACAACTTAAATAAAAAAACACCATTGCAGTTAAAAACCCAAACCTTCAAGAAAACCCAAAAGCTACACCGTATGCCGATGGTGAGTGTATAGTAGTCCAGGAGCACCAAAAGTGGGAGAGGCCCTATAGGTACTAGAAAAAATAATGTGACCCTAGAACATCGTATCTCGGTGAATAGTAGTATAGGAAACACAAAAAAATACTTTATCATGCATGAGCCACTAGTAGGGCAACTCATCCATAACCTAGTGGTCACCAATCCTCATCCAAAGTTTAGTTAGTCTTGTAATCGTCAATCCAGCTAAGTGAAACTAGGCTAGAGCCGCTTCCGTATCACTAGAACACTAGATCTAGTCCTCCCACCTAGTACCCATGCTTCCCCTTTTTGTGCTCAAGATATTCCAATTTCATATTTCATGTCAATCTCAGATGAACAAAAACAAATAGGGTGTTACCTAAACCCAATGCCACACTTTCACACACACACAAAATCCATTTGAAATAGTACGCACACCAAAAGACTTTACCCAACTCAAGTAATTTTTTTTGCATTGCTAATAATTGTTTATTAAAAACACATTAGATTTTCATTGTTAATAATTTTTTATTAAAACATATTAAATTATTTATAAACAAATTATTTAAAAAGAAACATAACATGGATTATCACACAACACCAACTCAGGCCTCCTTCATGACCAAACACACCCAACGCCACATCAAGAACACAAACTACACCACTCACATCAACTAATAACCCAACCACATGGTTAAAATACCACTCTCCCAGTTAAACAAGACACTATAAATTTTATTAAGAAATTTCAGAATATGACACATGGATTTGGACACCATAATTCCACTCAAACCCTCTATTTGGACAAAACTCATGTGAAAGCTACACCAAAACACAAACCGTGCACTTTTAACATTTTCACAAAACAAACGCAAACTTTATAAAACACTAGAAGAAAACTCACATTGGTTTTCATAGAAACAACCTACTCAACCAACACAACACCTTCACTTATGACCAAGCACACACAACATCACATCGATCACAATTAGCACTACTTGAACAAATTAAAAGCTAACTACACACGTTATTAAACAATAACAATTGACTAAAGATAAGTTTTCAACCAATGAACGCACCTGCACATTTGACATACTACCAAACAAATCTAACACATGAAAGACTTCAAGAAAACCAAATCTGTACCCAAAATAATTAACCAATGAACATTATAAACTAACTAAGTAAGAAAATGAATTCATTAAATAATGTTTAAAACACGGAACCACATACCTCAAAGCAGGAAAACCCCAAATTCAAAGTGAAACTCCTGTCGCACACCTCAAACAACTTCAAATAAACCCTGAAATAGAGATATGGGAGGATAGTAGAATCTTAAAGGGGGATATCAGAGGTAAGAAATATTGGAAAAACTGGTCAGAAGTGAGAGGTGGATCAGGTTTGACTGGTGCGAAGCAGACGGTGGTGCGACTTAGTGCGGGTTGGGAGGTCAGGGAAATGCGGTGGGCTGGTTTTCCAGACGTATGGGAGGGCTCCGACCGGGATTAGAGAGGGGGAGTTTTGACGAAGAGAGCTACTGGCCAAAGAGGGCAGGGAGGAGGGAGGCCACAAGTAGTCCATCATCTAGCTAAGGAAGGTGCAGGTGGTCTGGTGGCTAGCCGAGGAGGGTGAAGGTGGTCCAGCGCAAGGCAGTTTCCGGACAGGAGGAGAGGGGTGCATTTATACGGTGGAGGTAGGGGGCGGTCGCTTGCTCAAGCGGAGGAGAAGGGGATTAGGGTGTGGAGGACTTCGGGAGAGAGGGGGGAAGCGCAGCGCACTGGGCATGGAGTTAAGGAGGTGGCGTGATGTAGAGGGCTCAAGGGAGGAGAGAAGAAACACTCACCAAGGGGGAAAACCCTACTCAAATGAAAGAGAAAAAAATAAAACAAAATAAAACTAAAAATGAAACTAATAATAATAAAGATAAGAATAACCATAATAATAATAATAGGGAGAAGAATAAGAATAAGAATACTAATAATAATAATAATATCCTTAAATAATAATAAAAAAATAAGTTTTAACAATTGTAATAATAATAATAATAATAACAATACGATGATAACAAACTTAATAAACTAAATAATAAAATATACAATAATAAAATTAATAAAGTTATACTAAGAAAAATAATAATATCAATTAAATTATTATCCAAGATAATAATAATAATAATATTCTCAAGTGACATTAATATTTTTATTATTATTAAAACCATTCTTAATTCATCTTATTTCATTAGTTGACCATCGGGCATGGCATGTAGTGAACTGGGAATGGTCGTGTGGCAACCTAGGTGAGGCTGTGTGGCTTCGACTGCGGTTCTATGAATGTAGTCAAGGCCAAAATATGCGTATTAAAATAAGAACTCAAAAAAAAATTAAGTCGGGATTCAACCCGAACTACCAGATACCCATAAAATTAATAAAATAATTTATTTAAAGACGATGTGTGTGACATGTATGTAGATGAAAATTTCTATAATAGTTTATAGAAGATTGATGAGAATCTAGTTGTTGCACATCTTGTGAAGCTATAATTAAAATAAAGAAAAAACTAGCATAATTTAGAAGAAACCATCAAAGGATTTATTAAGAACAATTGTTAATGTATTTAGTTATTAATATCACTTGGATAGGTATTTGAGATTTTTTTTGAATTTTAAATTAATTTAATTGAAGTTAAATTATAAATACTCAAGATAAGTGTTTATATGCAATAAAATATTTTGGGTTTTAAGATGAATAGGTTTAAAGAGAATTGATAAATTCCCAAAGTTATTTGAGTTGATTTGAGAATGGCCTGATAAGTCTAGGGAAGAATTGAAGTTTTTTTAGTTTATTTTAGGGAAGTCTATAATTCTGTGTAGAAGCTTAAAATTGGCTAAGTACACTTTTATAAGAGTAATTTAGATTTTAAATAAGAGTCATGATTGTTCTATAAGAGTGAGCAGTTGAGAAATTTGATAAAGTCATGACTTTTTAAGATTCATTGGAATTATGTAAGTGTTATTTGAGTTTCTATAAGAGTTATTTACTTTTATGAAATACATATTGAACTAAAAAAGTTGTAAAGGTAGAGGTCTTTAGTAAATATCATTAGATCCATTTTAATATTATGATATGAACCTACGAAGAGAATTTTATGAGTCAAATCCTTTGATTTTTTTTTAAATTCATGAAGAATGAAATATCTAATAAATTATAGAATAATTATTTTGATGGAAATTAAATCAAGAGATACCAGCACTATTATTAATTTAGTTAATCATAATAAAAGATAATTACGATTCAAGATGAATGAGTGAGAAAGATGATCTTAATGTATGTGAAAAAGAGGTTCAAACTAAGATGCTATATGAGATTTAAATATTTAAGCTAAAATATATACTAGTATTTTAGAATCATTAACATCGTCAAGAAATAATTCATGCCGTAATGAAGTTTCATGGATGAGCACATGAATTACTCCATGTAAGACATAAAAAGAGCTTATTGACTTCATAGGAGTTTTGATGAAGAACAATCCTGATCCTTTTTGAAAAATAAATGGAGTTTTTACTGGAATTTAAATGATAATAAAATCTACATGAATTATTGGATATTTATTGATCATATTTTAAATAAAGAAATTAGATATAGGTTATTCTATAAAATGCATAGAGTATAAGAAGTTGTGGAGAAGATAATATTACATGATAATGGGAGAATATCCATGTAAATGAATTGAGGAAATATTTAGAGAGAATGTTTCTAAGATTTTATGGATTTATATATATAGAATATAGAAATTATATTTTCATGTTCCTAGGTGAATATAAATAAGGAGAATAAGAAAGTGAAAGTTAATTGAAAAAAATGAGAATCTGGTACTGTATTTCAAAAAGTGAGAGATCATATGTCTATATAAGGAAGAAAATGATGATATCTAGGAAGTGAAACATGTGAGTCAAAGTAGAGAAAGAGGAATATTACAAACTAAGAAGGAATCCAACACTATCATTATTGTTTCATGACTCAAGAGAAGTGATAATTGGTATTAGAAAACTACCCTATGATATATTCATATCAATAGGAGAAGAATTGAAAGAAATTCCAAAAATACTTATACTAGTTATGAAGATCTAGACATGTGGTATTAAAGAATACCAAGGATGAATCATTACTGTGCCAGAAGACAGAGGCATTTGAAGTCTTGTTTGTGGGTTTTTCGGAAGGATCCTTTAAAGAACTAGTGGGTGCTAGTATAAATAACCTATCGGGAGATGAAAAATAGATTTTTGAGAGATATATCACATTGGAAGAAGTCATTATAAAGATATCATTGGTAGGATACAAGGAATTTTTGGGAGATATACCTTCATTGTAGTCACCGATACTCAATCCTTTTAAGAGATAACTTGAAATTTTACCCACTCATGTTTATTAATGGAAATTTTGGTCTTAAGATAATAATCGAATCTAACAAGGAGTAAGTACCCACATTGGGGATGAATCTTGTAAATCCCGGTGTGATTTTCTATACTTTCATCTAGTTAGATATGAGAAATGATGGTATATTATCAAAATAGGATCATGTATTTAATCATTCACATAGGATGATTAGAATAAATGAAATTGTAAAAATACTATTATTGATTCACCCCATCCCCTTCTTAGTGACACAATTGAACTGGAGAGATTTAATTAGTATCAAAGTAAACCAGGTTCCATCCAAACTAGAGTTAAAGATGAAGAGTTTGAATTATATCAATAGTAAAGGGGTTCCTATCTTTGATGGAAATAACTTTCATGGATAGAAGAATCATATACTCCCATATATCCTACTATAAAGCCTAAAAGTTAGTTATTATGTTATAGTTGGGTTTTCTCCCATCATGAGAGATTCTTATATAAGATTTATAAAAAATATAAATGTGAAAATTGATTAGAAATCTTGAAATTTCATTCTATCATCCTTGTTTGATAAAGTACTATAACACCCCAAAATTTTAGAATTTATTTTATTTAATTAATATATTTTATGTAATTAAGTATACTCAATACCGAGCTTATATGAATTATGATATACTATAGAAATATTATTATATATATAACCATTATAACCTAGCTTGTAATGTCCCAGGTTTTTGGAGCTGGTTGAATTCCTCACTCCTTTTGAATTTTTGGAGTTTGGCGGGTAGACCAACTCTTTTTTAATTTAACATATCATAATTCTGAGATTTTCCTTGACCCAATTAATTTATTTTAGATTAGTCTTAATAATCTACAACTTTCATGGGGTTTTCGTTGGGTTTTAGGTGTTTTGGAGTTCAAAAACCCAAAATTTCTGAGGTAAGTAGATTGAGGTTCATAGTTTGGACAAACTATGCGGCCTCCAAGGAGAAACCATGTGGGGCCCAAATGCATCGAGCATGGTTTGAAAAAATGTGTAAAATGGGGTGAATATCCATGTGAGGACCTCTTCGTTTTTTATCAGAGGGACCCACAAGACTTGTGCATGGTTTGGGAAAGACATGCAAATTTCACATGCTTAATGCCACTTAACTAGTGGATACGCCTGAGCTCAGCATGGTTTGGTCAAACCGTGTGAGTTAAACGTGCGGGGTTTGGCTCTTAAGTAGTATGAGTTATAGTTTTTCACATGGTTTTCCAAACAGTGAGGGTAAACCATGCCTGATCTTTAAAAGTTTGAAATTACTAAACTAACCCTACCCTTTTAATTAGAATTCTCATCCCTTTCCTCCAATTTGATCTGCACACACAAGGGGTTCTCCCAAAATTCTCTCCTGATAGGTTTGGATCCATATCCCTCATCCAAAATCAGATCTTCAATATATTTTGTGCATTGGAACCATGCCGATGAGTTCTTTAATCCTATTGTCTATTTTCTTCTTTGCTCTTGCCTTACGGAGGTCTAAATCCATGTGATCCAATTTACCCTATTTTCAGGGAATTCATCTAAAACATCGATTTCTTTTAAATTGGCTCGAGTTAGAGGATAAGATCAGTTATGCGAGTGTCTACCAATACAATATATGTGGTTCTTACCTTTCTCTATGATTTTACAGTTGTTTTGGGGGTGCGTCTTTGAGTGCACCATTAGGTAGTCTGAGCGATACCATAATAATTTAATGGTTATATTTTAATTAATTAATTGAACCCATGAGATGCCTATGGGAATGCTCTTTTAAGTCTAAAAATAGTTTGAGCTAAGTGAGAGGTTCAGAACTTGGGTAGTTTAGGTTGGGGTGTTTATTTAATTAAATTTAATTGTTTTAATTATATGTGATTCTTGTGAGGGTATTGGACAAGCTTGGTCTAAGGATTGAGATAGTTAGAGCTATCTGGATTTAGGCAATGTAATCATCATATTGGGAGAGGTATGAATACTATGAGTGATAATGGTCATAGGTTGGATGACATGGTTTTCTATTTGAGGAGGTGAGACCATTATCTTACGAGCATGGCCTAAGTGATATTGGACGGTTTCAACAATAATATTGAGTGACATAGTCGTAGGGGCATGAGGTGTTAGATGATGTGGCTTAGGAAATTATTTAGTGTTTTTCTCTCACCCATGTTGTCCAATGAACTATTTGGAGTCATGTGTACATATTAGGAATTAGATGATGAGGTGGTATTGACCACTCATGTGGGTATAAGCCTCCATTAGATTCATCTTAGGTTGATGTTTGGAGGTGATTACTATAGAAAGACACAAGGATGGTGAGGATCCATATGTTGATAGTGTTGAGACTTTTGGTTGGGGGATGAGGCTCATCATACTTTAGGCCATTGGTCTAAGTCTTATGTGGGAGTATGGGCATCTTTGCTTCTCGATACATTGGTTGATGAGATGACGGTGATATTATCTTAGAGGACAGACATCACCATGCCTCAAATTTCATGATTTGGGCTGATGGGGTTTCTTATGAGATGAGGTATGTGAAATAAGGTACTCAATTGGGGTGTACCTTCAAGAAGTTAGATATGGTTTGGACATGAGGAGTCATTTGGCATGAGGTTTCAGGTGATTTTTCTAGAGGTGGAACCTGAGGGTTCACCTAGAATGATTTACATTAGGGGATGACTTGGGCTTCGGCTAAGGATCCTCTCCACTATGGTATACTGGTATTGGCTGAAGCAAGTGATCACTTCCTTGTGGATGCTGAGTATAAGGGAAGTATGTTATTATTATTTATGTGTGTAGTGATTTTTAATTTATTGGTTTTAGTACACACCTTCTTAATCATAGATGTAATATAGGAACACATTGGTGGTGGACTACTAATATAATTTCTTACACCCTAAAAAATAACTTTAGGACGCCTATAGACTTTGTGGATTTGAATTTAGGTAAAGGTTCTGGCTCAGAAGTTGGATCTTAGTGATTGAGTTAGCATGGGATGGAAGGAAAAAAACCTTGGGTTCTTGTCTTAGTTGGAGTTTCCTTTTATTTTCTTTCTGTATTAGCATGCTATCATATGTATGTACTGATGATTAGCCACATGTGACCTTTCTACTTTATTTTATTGTATGACCTGCTATGTAAGAATGTTTAGATACAAATGATATGTTGGTATGTTTAATTATACAAACGATACAGAGATTATTTATTATTATTGTTTCTGCTATTGCATGTGCTTCTTCCATGGGCATGTCACTTCTCTAGTGTCTACTGGTATTTATTTTCCACTATTTTATATTTATATAGACCATTAGTATATTCATCACCAGAGGATATAGTCTCCCCACTGTCATCTATATACACCCTCGCTACTATTCAATAGCCTCTGGCATGTAGGAGGCACACCTAAGGCCCTATAGAACTTGACCTGTAGCACTGTTCGAGTGGCTAAATGGGTTGGGGTGATGCAAATTGTATCAAAGAAGTTATTTACTAGGAATTAGTGGAAGAATTTAGATGGATACTAATGATATCAAGATTCTTGTCTTTTCTGTTGGTATTATTATTTGGTCTATGGTATACTAGAGGTTAGAATGTTGTCAAAATTGGGTTTGGAGCTCGTTTTTGGGTGCCTATAGCCCTGTGAATGGAGGATGGTCCAAGTTGACAGAGGTGGTAATTATTTGTCTGCCTTTATCATTTTATAGTTTATATGATTTCCACCTCAAGTGGTGTACTTGGATGTGGTTATTACCTAATATGATATGTGACCCTTGGCCTGGTATATAAAGGGAGGATTGTGGACCCCTTGCCCGGTATGACAAGGGGTGTTTATTATGATTTCTTGATAAGATCATAGGATGATTTTACTATATATGTGTTACTATGTTAAAAATTATTTGTGATATGTGATGCCTATATGTATAGTCTTAGATCTTAAAGGAGCAGGAAAAAATGACGATACAGGGTGATGTTGATCACGAAGTTGAGTAATAAGGTCATCGATTTTAGGCAACATGGTTCATCAAGATGGCTGTGGCCTGAGGCATAGGGGCATGAGGATAGAATTTTATGTGATACCAGGATCTGATACGGGTGGGTAAGAGGCAAAGAGACTGGGTGTTGAGAGACATGATTTCAATGGTCGAGAGTAAGTGTAGTGATATTGCACTTCCTATTACTGTTTTCTCTATCTGCATTATATATATGTTATTGTGGATGTCTATCCATGTTGATGGTATTCATTGGATTTCCACATATATATATATATATTCTGATAGAGCATCGGGTGTGTGGAGATAGGGTACCACTAGAGCGTACGCAATTTAAGACCCTTGAGGGTCAGGATGAGGCCCTAGAGGGTTATGAAGATCTTGAGTAGTGGGTAAAAGAATGGGTATAGGCTCAGGTGTAGGTGGGAAAACCATCATATTTGATAGATTTTGGGTGGTGTCTTAACGAGTAGCTTAAATTGATCATGGTATGTGTCATCCAAGGGATTGATAGCCGAGATCATGGAGTGTGGCTTTCTATGGCGTATTTGACTTGGGAGTTCCAGTCATAGAACCCACCACTATTCCAGGGTGAGGATGGACCACAGGCGGATAAGAACCAGATCGATTCAATTCAGATGATATTTGATCATCTTGAGACACCCCCTAACCGGAGGGTGAAGCTAGAAACATATGTTCTTAGAGGACCGGTAAAGCACTGGTGGGATGTATAGGTCTAGTAGGGCATATATGAGGTAATATCTTAGAGATATTTTGAGGCCAAGTTCTTCAATCACTTCTTCCTAGAGAAACTGAGGGAAAAGAGAGATTAGGAGTTCTTAAGCCTATAATAGGGTGACATGTTTTTCATGAACTATGCAACAACATTCACCAAGTTGTCTCGTTTTTCACCCGGTATGGTGGGTGATGACACTTCTAGGGTGAGGTGTTTTGATGATGGTTTACGGAACACTATTCTGCTGTAGGTAAACATATTCATGTTGGCCTCATTCTCAAAGGTGGTGAATCAGGCACTCATAGACGAGGGAAATTTAATGAACTGGTCAAACTTGAGATGGGTGATGGCTTCAGGTGATGTCAGCAACAATTCTTTAGATAGTAGGAAGTGAGGCCGTGATGAGTTTCAATAAGGTGTTTAGTCCCGATACTTGAGAAAACCACTGAGGAGTTGGTCGTCGACAATGAGATTCTAGTGTGGGTAGTTGGGAAATGTGCGGACATAGTGCAATCAGGAACCAAAGGAGTGTTTAGCATGCAGATAGGTTGGGAATCTCAATAGATTTTTTAGGAAGCCTTATTGGACATCTAATAGTTAGGGACCATGGTAGATTCAACATTCCAATATCAGACCGAGAGTGGTACCAGGTGCAGGTAGCTGGGATACAACTATATGTAGAGGTTGTGGAAGAGACAATGGGACCTAATAGTGGGGTCAGTGGTCGGTGGATGCTACAACACCACAGGGAGGCCATACCTTAGGTAGTATAGCTTTATCCCAGATGAAGGATGTGGAGCTTCTAGATGTAGAGCAGCCCGGGGATCCTGTTATGATTAGATGTACTCTATTGGCATGACTGTTTTTCTTTTAATTTGGCATAGACCTTATGTATTCATGTCCTTTTTGGGTGGATGGGGTGTATGAGATATATCTATGTACTAACCAAACATTATTTAGTATGATGGAATTATATTGGATGCATTATATATATATGAGGTGCGTGGCACTGAGATAATCTATGGGAATTAATGTAACGTGGGATCTATTTGTGGTGCGTAGGCATCTGGGCATCGATGCGATGAGGGTTAAATATGATGCATGAGGCACCAAGAATTTTTTTGGTCATTTAATGAGATGTGGGACCTCATATGTTTCATGTGTGACATGGGTACGAGGTGGGAATCATATGAGATGCAGTACTTGATGGTTTCCAGATGTGACATGGGATGATTTGAGCACCTAATGAGGTGAAAGAGTGATGATGTGTCATGGGAGCACTTTGTGTCTAGGTATAGTCAGTGAACCATCATTTTGATTTTCATTTGGGGTTGATAAGCGATTGGGGTAAGTAACTCATAATGTGAGGATTCCTTGATGTAGTAGACCAATGCCCTTTATGATTGGGGTAGATCAAAGTGTTTTTGACGGGATGGGTATGTTTTGTACCATCTCCAGTTTTTGTTTTATAGAATGAGGATGATCAATGAAAAGGTGGGAAGATTTTAACTTCTTGAGTTTTTGGAGCTGGTCAAATTCCTCATCCGTTTTGAATTTTCAGATTTTGGTTGGTAGACCAACTCTTTTCTCATTTAAAGAAACTTAATTATGAGAGTTTCTTTGACCCAAGGCATTACTTTTATATGATTTTTAATACTCATAAATTTTCTTAGGGTTTTTGTTGGGTTTTATGTGTGATTGAGGATGAAAACCCAAAATTTATAGGGTTCACAGACTAATTATCATAGTTTGGACAAACCATGCGGCCTCCAAGGAGAAATGGTGATTCCCCCAAATGTACTAAGCATAGTTTAGAAAACCGCATAAGATGTGGTGCATGGTAGTGAGAGGACCTTTACAGTTTTTAATAGAAGGATATTTATGGCATGAAAATGGTTTGGGAAAACCATTTTCATGACGCACACTATGTTCTAATTAACCAGTGGTTTCACATGAACTCAACATGGTATGGACAAACCGTGCAATCTAACTATGTAGATTCTTGTTCTTAAGTGGCAGGAGTCACACGGTTTGCATACAATTTTACAATTTTTGCAGGTTTTTTAAAATTTTGAAATTATTAAACTAACCCTACCCCCATAATTAGATTTATCCTCCCTTTCTTACCATTTGATCTGTACACACAAGGGGTTCTCCAAAAATCCTCTCACACTAGGTTTTGAGCCCTCTCCTACATCAGAGATCCATTATTTGATCCGTCTAGTTCATTATAACTACATCAGTGATTGATTTAATGCACTTGTCTCTTTTTTTCTTTTCTCTTACATTATGTATCACTAAGTACCTACAATCCTATTTACCCTGTTTCAAAGGCATTCTTCTAAAACACTGATTTCTTCCAAATCAGTTCGAGTTAGAGTATAATATCGGGTGTGCGAGATTCTACCAACACTAGGTACGTGGTGATTACCTTTACCCATGATTTAGCAATTGTCTTAAGGGTGAATCTTTGAGTGTGCCATTAGGTAGTCTTATAGAGACCCTAATAATTTATTTTAATTAATTAATTTAACCCAATAGATGCCTATGGGAATGCTCTTTCAAGTTTACAAATGGTTTTAACCTAGTGAGAGGCTATAGACCTTGGGAATTTTAGACCCAATTTTTTATTTAATTAAATTGAACTATTTTAATTACATGTGATGCTTGTCATGAGTTCTTGGGGAACTAGATGGTCTTGGTCTAAGGATTGAAATGGAATGGGCCATCTGGACTAAGGAGATGTAATCGTCAGTTTTGGAAGGTCTCAGATACTTTGAGTGATAATGATCACAGGTTGGGTGATATGGTCGTTAGTCTGGGGTGATGAGGATTTTAGGTTATAGGTATGGCCCAATTAATGTTGGATAGTGTTGACCATAGTATTGGGTGACATGGTTGTAGTGGAACAGGTGCCAGATGACGTGTCTTAGGAACTTATTTAATGATTTTTGCTCAGCTGTGTTAGCCAATGCGCCATTTAGATCCATGTTCACAAATTAGGACTTAGATGATGAGGTGGTATTGACCACTTTTGTGGGTAGATGCCTTCGTTATATGTGTATTAAGATGATGTTTGGAGGTTATTTCCATATAAATCCATAGGGATGTTGAGGATTCATCGGTTTATGGTGTTCAAAATGTCAGTTAAGGGATGAGGTTCTCCATACTTGAGGCCATTGGGCTAGGTTTTATGTGAGAGTATATACATCATCATTCCTCAAGACATTGGTTGTTGAGTCAACATTGATATTATTTTGGATGATAGACATCACTATGCCTCAAGAATTGTGCTTTGAGATGATAGAGTTTCTTATGAGATGAGGTCTATTGGACTATATACTCGATTGGGGTGTGCCTTCAGGACTTCATATATGCTTTGGAAATGAGGTTTCGGTGGGTAAGAGGTTCCATGTGATTTTGTTAGAGGTCGAAACTAATAGTTCACCTGGACTAATTTACATTATGGGATGCGTTGGGCTTTGGATAAGGATTCTCTCCACTACAGTATACCGACATTGACTGAAGGAGATGATTGCTTCCTTGTGGATGTTGAGCATAAGGGAAGTGGGTTATTATTATGTATTTTCATAGATCTACTTTATTTATTTGTTTTAGTACACACCTTCTTAATCACATATGTAAGATATACATACATTGGTGGTAGCCTACTGAGAATCTTGCTCATACCCTACATGGGACCTTTGAAAAGTATGTAGACTTTATGGATTTGTGTTTAGGTAAATGTTCAAGATCAGGAGATAGATATTAGTGATTGAGTTACTGTGGGATACAAGGTAAGGGAACTTGGGTTCTTATCACGTTTGGAGTTTCCTTTTGTTTTCTTTCTATATCAACATGCTATTATATGCATGTACTGATGGTCATCCACATGAGAACTTTCAGCTTTATGGTATTGTATAACCTATTATATATGCATGTTTAGATACAAATGGTATATTGGGATATTTAATTCTATATATGGTATTGATCTTGTTTATTATTATTACTTATGATATTTCACGTGCTTGTGCCATGGGCAGGTTACTAGTCTAGTGTCTGTTGGTATTTCTTTTCTGCTGTTTTAGATTTATATAGATCGTTACTATATTCATCACTATAGGGTATAGTCTCCCCAATATCACCTCTTTACACCCTTTCTTCTATTATGTATCCTTTGGTTTATAGGTATGTGCGCTTAAGGCCTAGTGACACTCAACCTGTAGCACTGTTCAGGTAACTAAACAGGTCGGGGTGCTATATAGTCAATGTTTTGATGAGTATAAATAAGAATAAGAATAATATATATATATATATAATTTTTATTAATAATTATGGACTTATTATTAAATAAGAACTCAATTTTAAATAAAATCATATAATATTAAATGATATAGTTTTTTAGGAAATGGTTTTATGCGCACAATGTATTGTTATCAAAGTAAATTAAGTTAATCACTATAGATGAATGATTTTAATAAAATATATAGGTAAAATATTTTAAAAAATAAATTATCATTCATCTAATGATGTTTACTGGAAAATAAAATAGAATAAATTCATTTTATACTTTAAATATACATATTTTTCAAAAATGGTTTTTAATGCATTTTTATAGGGATATTATTGTTAATTTTACCAATTTTTTAATTTTTATTTAAAAAATGGACATAATTTTTGAAATTATAATGACAAAATTATCTTAGGCTATAATTTTGGTATTTTTCAGAAATATTCGATTTTTTAGTGAATAGTGAAAATGTGGATTTTTGCAAAACTGTCATTTTTTCTTTAAATAAATTAATTTAAAAGTCAAATTATTTTTTGGATTTATTATTAGATTTAAATAATTCTCATTTAATTATAAATAATATAATTAATTAAAAAATTATTATCATCATATTTAATTTTGGTATAAACGCATTTTTAGTCTCAAAAACACATTTTTCTAAAAACAGTTTTCATTGTATTTTATGCATTTATATCAAAATACATTTTGAAAACTTCTGTAAATTTAATATTTAAAATTAGATTCAATATTTGGAATAATGAGGTTAAAATTTGGTAAATAGTTCTGTTTTACTTTTAGCCATTATGAATAGTAATCGTGGTGAATATTTGTCACCTCAGTAAGGGTAAAACAGGTAAAATGGGGTTAAAACTCCTAGATATGGCCTAAAAATATCCTTAAGGATTGTATTTATTTTATTATATTAGTATTTTTTAAATATAATCATCAAATATTCCAAAATTTGGAAATTTATTTCCACTTTCTTTTGATTATAACTTTTATGTTATTTTAAGTAAAGGATAATTACAAAAATGTCACTCTCTTGCTTTTAATTTATCTCATATGTAGTAATTGGGATATGAATATGATATGAATTAATATAAAATATTATTTTAAAAATAAGTAATTTATTTTTATGATTTTAATTTTTAATTTAATTTTTAGTGATGGTATAATTACCTTAAACACTTACGTGGCGTCGATACAGTGCTTATGAAAGCTGTAGAAAAATCATAGTAAACGATTTAAAAAATAATAAAATTAATATGTTTTGGGGGAATTTTAGTATTAAAATAATTTAACAGTTAATTATAGAGTATAATTAATGTTTAATTTTTTTATATTACAATTGCATTGTTTTCTTGATGTCTTTGAAGTAAAATTAAATGAATAGTCCCAAAAAATGACTTCAAAGATATTTTTTGATAATCAATATTTTATTAAATGATTTAAAAATAAAAAATTAAATGGTAAAAATTGGATTTTAAATAGTATAAAATTTCATAAAAGGACCATTTGTGATCCACTTTCAACCTCATAAGTAAATTTATAACCCTTAAATGTTGAAAAATGTGTTACCGTGATTAAGGTTAAAAACAGTTAACAATGGGGTTAAATCAAAAAATAAATTTTAAAATGAAAATTAAACTTGTATAAATTTTATTAGTTGAAGTTAGTTTAACCTTATAATGTCCTAAATTTTAAATTATTTCCATTTTGTTCCACATTACATGATTATGATATTTATTATATTTTAAAGTTCATAATATTTACAATTATGTCACTTCCCTCGCTTATAAAAGGTTCCCCCTATCCTCGATTCCTAAAACATTTTGAGACATTTATATTGAAAAATATATAAAAAAATAACTTTCTAACCATACTTACCATGACCTATAGGATCTTGTATCACCAAAAGGACAACCTAGAAGGCTTAATGTTTAACCCAAATGAGATTTCCCAAATAAGAAGTAAACCTCTTAATCAAGTTATTTCATTTTATTTATTTTTATAACTCATTCAATTATATCATAAATATGTTGATATTATAAAAAAATTTATAAAATATATTTATATATTATTATGTCTATGTTATAACCCTTATTCATCTCCATCTCCATCATATGGTAAATGAAAACACCACTTGTGCATATGTGTATACTACCACCTCTATGAAGCGATGTATTTCTTTTTTCATCACCCCATCACAAGGATTTTTATTATGATATATTTAATGAATTTATATGATATTAATAAAATAATTATGATTCTATAAAGATAATATATTACTTAACTTCTTACCTTTTCGCCCATTAAAAAATAATAACATCGCTCATGCGTACATGTGGACTACCACCTCCACGAAGTGATGTGATTTTTTTTCTTATTTTCCTTTAATAGATGATTTTAAAATAGTATTTAATGTATAAAAATTATAATTATTTAATTATTAATATTTTTATATGATATAACCATGACCCCTTTGACCATGGTCAACCTACCAAATTTGTTTTCTGATTATAAACCAAACGTCCTCAAAACATCCACATGAAGTTTACTGATTTTATAAATATTTAAGGCATGGTAAAAAAATAAATAAAAAGGATAATAGAAAGATAATAAACCTGAAAAAAATTTATTAATCAAGTATAAAATTAATATAAGTTTATTATATAGGATATAAAGTATGCATGTGGCAAGTCGGCTCAAGGTAAGAGGTTTCTTAACTCAATTTCTTTTCATTAGGTTATATTACTTATTCATTTACTATGTTATGAAAAGATTATGTGTGTAATGACATATGATTATTTTATGTTGTAATTACAAATTTTTATGTGGATTTACATTTGTTACACATAATCACATCATGTATTAATTCTCACTTCAATGTTATGATCTTTGTATGGGGTTTCTTAACTCAATTTATTTTCATTAGGTTATATTACTTCTTCACTGAATATATTATTAAAAGATTATGTGTGTAATGAAATATTATTATTTTATGTTGTATTTAAACTTGTGTTATGTTAATTTTCATTTTTTACACATAATCACTTAATTTAGTAATTTTCACTTCAATTTTACTATCTTTTTAAGGGGTTTCTTATCTCAATTTATTTTCATTGGGTTATATTACTTATTTATTTACTATGTTATGAAAAGATTATGAGTTTAATTACCTATTATTATTTTATTTTGTATATCCACTTGTGTTATATAGATTTACGTTTGTTACACATAATCACTTCATTGATTAATTCTCACTTCAATGTTATGCTCTTTATAAGATATTTCTTAACTCAATTTATTTTCATTGGGTTATATTACAAATTCAATGACTATGTTATACCAAGATTATGTGTGTAATGACCTATGGTTATTTTATGTTTAATTTAAACTTATGTTATGTTTATTTAATTTTTTTTATATATAATCACTTCATTGATTAATTCTCACTTTAATGTTATGATTATTGTAAGGGTTTCTTGTCTCGCTTTTGTTTCTATGGAACATGTACATTATTCACCAATTGTTTCTTTTATATGGTGTATATACTATCCATTTGATATTTTATATCATGAATCTATTTATATTAATGTTATTTAGATGTTCATTATAATTTATTTCTTTTAATGATGTTATGATTTAAAATCTACCAAAGTGTTAGGGTTTATTTCACAATCACATCATTATTTGAGATTATTTATGTTTACTATTACATTGTGATAATTATATGATATTTCTATATTAAATTTCATATATTTTATTTTCCACTAGTTATTTTTATAAATTACAATTTCCCTTTCATTTTATACTCTATAAGTAGTCAAAATTATGAAATAATATTTTTAATAAAAATCGAATTTGTTTTTCAATTCATCTGAGAATATTTTTCTTGAATATCCATATTTTCTTTAAAATATTTTCCATAATTTTTTACCATTATCCAAATATATATTAAATCAATTTTTACAAATTTTTTAATTTTTGTAAAAAGGTTTAAAATTAATCTTCTTATAATTTTCCAAATGAGGTAGTTTTTACTAAAGGTGTGAATGAAATCATTGTTTTATCATTTACGACACAAACAACTTTTCCCATTATTGTGATTATTATTTTCCATGATTATTCCTTTTAATGTTTCCTTGGTTATTTTAAATGAAAAAATTTTCCTAATATTTTGGAAATTTTTAGATTTTAAATAATTGATCTCAAAATGAAAAGGGTATTTTTCTGAACAAATGTCCTAGTGCTCTTTTAAAATTATTTCCATCCATTTCAACATACTTTGATGAATATGATGATTTACTGGGAGTATACTCTAATGATTCCATACACTATATTACTTTGGATATTTTATGATTATGTTTTTGAAATGATGGATTGGAGAAAATAATAATTTTTCATATGCTAGTTTTCAATATGAATGTTTATATTGATTATCTATCAAATTTTAGTTCATTTATTTCATATGATGAATGAAATTCACTTAGTAAGTGATAAGAGGGGCATGTTATATCCCCTTGATGTGTCGGTAGGTCTAAGGAGACAAACTAGCTTGGGTATTTGGTATATGCCTTTCCTATTTATGTATGATGTCTCTGAAAGAGGCCTTAAAAATAATATTATGGTGTATAGAATTATGAAATATATCATTATAAGTTATTATAATCCATGTGATTGTTTATATTTTTATGTCATACATGGATATATTACCCTTTCATAATGATTATTTATATAACATATTTGATTATTTTTTATCTCTATCTTATTGTTTATGCCTTATGTATTCTGATAGCTTTCACTATACCCTTTCCCTTATTGAGCGTTTGAACTCACTATTTATTATGCTTCCATTCCCTGGGTTATAAAGAAGAATATTATGAATGATAATTCTAGAATATATTATGAGTTGATATTTGTTTTGGAGATTTTGAAGACTTATTTTGGAATAATAAAATCTGGGTATAGTGGGAAATATCCATTGGATGAGAAAGATAAGGATTTTGTTTAGTAATGATCTTCCTAATTCTCTAAGGCTATAAACCTAAAAGGCCTCTAGTATGTAAGTGGTTCAATCATTTCATTGATGTTTTAATTATGAAAGGTTAAAATTGGGTCACTTGAGATGATATGAAATCAAGTATATAAAGATAAACTTTAGGGTTGACATGATATTTGATATCAAGGAATTATATTTAATTAGGATAAAGGTTAAGTTATGTTTTTTTAACCATATATGATTTTATTATGGATTTATGGCGATTCATGTTATTTATTGAAAAAATTAGCATATTTTGGAGATTATATGATAGTGTATATACATTTTTCTTATATGAATTTATAATTGATTAATGTTGTTTAGAGATAAATGTTAAATTTATCTAGAAGTAATATATGATCAAATATTTCTAATTTTTGGGATTTCATCTTGATTATAAATATTTTGAAGAGTTTTAAGGTTAGTTAATTATGTAATAATTTAAGTTGAAATTTGAGTGTTATTACTGATCCTTTGGAGATTAATTTAGTATTTCTTCATGTGAAGATTTATTAATATTTGATATTATATTAATTTTTTCTAACCATTTTTTTTGGTTTTGATTAATGGATAAAGAGATATGAGAAATATTTTTTCATTTTTTTTGTATCTTTTGATCCACTGAAAGTTAATTTTAGTTCTTCAAGTTTGAAAAATTAAATATTTATCATCTAGAATATGGGATGAAGTATAAGTGAAAAAAATTATTGAAGCACAACTAAAGGATGAAATTGTGATTATGGAATAAAAATAAATCAAGTATATTTTATCATGTTCTGTATCACTCTCTATCATTCTTTGGACATTATGTTTCTCCTCCATGTCTATATTTTCACTTCCTACGAATATTTTCCTTATTATAGAACCCAATTATGAGTTATTCTAGGTGACCATTATATTTCTATTTTCCTCTTTTCAAAAGGATGTTTTGTTATCTCTTTTTCACAATGTCGGTTTTAAACAAATGTATTTTTAAATATTAAAAAGGGGGATTTACTTTCATAATTGCATGGTTTATCTTCCACTCCCTAGAATTGATTATAAAAAAAATGTTTTAAAACCTTTTTATAGGACATGAGATGAAATCATGAGGATGAAATTTCTATAAATGGGTAGAGTGTAAAACCCCAAGATTTTAGAATTTATTTTCTTTAATTAACATATTCAATAGAGTGTGGTATACTAAACACCGAGCATAAATGAACATTAATAAACTAAATAAATATTATTATTTAAATATGACTATTATAACCTAGATGTTTGTTTAGTGGGTATGAATAGTAATAGTTTTATTATGATATATATATATATATATAAAATTTTTATTAATACAAATTCATTTATTAGGAAATAAGTGATCAATTTTAAATAAAGTCATGTATGATTTAAGAATATATTTTTCAGGAAATGGTTTTATGTGCGTAGTGTATTTTTATCAAAGTAAATTTAGTTAATCATTATATATGATTGATTTTAATAAAATTTATATGTCATATATTTAATAAAATAAACTAAAATTAGTCTAATGATGTTTACTATATAAGGAATGAGAATAAGTTCATTTTATACTTCAAAAATGGTTTTTATTGCATTTTGTGTGAGGATATTATAATTTTTTAAAATATTATAAATTATATTAGAAAAAATGGACATCATTTTTGAAATAATCATGTCAAAATTATATTTGGGTGAAATTTGGGATTTTTTAGAAAAAGTTGATTTTTGAGTGAAAGTGAAATATTCATTTTTTATAAAATCTTTATTTTTTATTTAAATAAAGAAATTTAAAAGTCCCATTATGTTTTATATTTGGAATTAAATTAAAATAATCCACATTTAATAATAAATAATCTAATTAATTAAAAAATAATTAGCATCATATTTAATTTTCATATAGCTCATTTTTAGGCATAAAACACATTTTTCTATAAAAAACATTACATCATGCACATTTATATTAGAATTGATTCCTTAAACTTCTAAAATTTGAAAATGGATTACATATTTGTAATCAGGAGGTTAAAAATTGGTAAATAGTTCCCTTTTACTTTTGTTCATTATGAAAAGTAATTGTGGTAAATATTTATCACCTCAGAAAGGGTAAAACATAAAACATGGTTAAAACTACGACATAAGGCCTAGAAATATCCCTAAAACTTTTATTTATTTAATTTTAGGAGTGTTTTATAACGATAATCATATAATATATGAAAATTTTGAAATTTATTACCACTTTCCTTTGTTTATTAACTTCATATTATTTTAAGTAAAATAAAATTACAAAAATTACACTCTCTTTCTTTTAATTTGTATGATATATTGTAATTGGGATATAGATATGTTATTAAAAAATATAAAGACTATTTTAAATATAAATAAGTTATTTTTATGGTGGTAATTTTGATTTAATATTTATTGATGTTATAATTACATTAAACCCTACGTAACACTGATACAGTGTGTGTGCAAGTAGTAAAAAAATCAAGATAAATGATTTTAAAAACAATAAAATTAAAATGTTTTGGATGAATGGTAGTATTATATGAATTTTATTAGAAATTATTAATTATAATTAATGGTAAATTTGTTTATATTTGAATTTAATTTCTTCTAGATGTCTATGAAGTTAAGTTAAATGAATAGTCCCAAAACAACTTTAATAATATTTTATGATAATTCATATTTTATTAAATGATTTAAAGATAAAAAATATTTAAATAGGAAAATATAGATGGTAAATGGTCTAAAATTTCATCCATTGACCATTTATGAACCAATTTCCACCTTATAATTAAATTTATAGCCCTCGAAGAGTTAAAAATGTGTTACCATTATCAAGGTTAAAAAGGGTTAATGAGGGGATTAAACAAAAATATAAGGTTTAAAATGAAAATTAAACATATCTAAATTGTATTTTTTGAAGTTACATCAACCTTATAATTTCCTAAATTCTAAATTATGGAAATTTGGATCCACATGACATGATTATGATATTTATTATAATTTAAAGTTCTTAATATTTACATTTGTATCACTCCCCTCACTCATAAAAGGGAACCCCATCACCTATATTACTCACACATTTTATCCATTTACATCGACTAATATAATAAAAAATACATTAACAACCATATTATTGATGAATTAGAAGCTCCAATATGTGTAATCCCAAATAGGTTTCTTGAAGAAAAGCTATAACTCTTAACCAAGATCTTTAATTTTATTTCTTCTTCTTCCTCCTTATATTATATAACAACCATGTTTATATTATAAGATAATTATCTCCACTATAACTATACGTTATTATTTTTATGGTATAATCCTTATTAATCTCCATCTTCATCCCATGGGAAACATCACCTGTGTGTACGTGTAGACTACCACCTCTACGAAATGATCTATTTATTTTTTCATCACCACCACAAAAACATTGTTATTATAATATATTTAATGAATATTTATTATATTAATGAAATAATTAAAACTCTGGAAATATAATATATCATTATCCTTCTTACCCTTCACCCTGTTAAAAATGATAACATTGCTCATGCGTATATGTGGACTACCATTCCACGAAGTGATGATTTTTTTTTCATGTCCTCATTTCATGGATGATTATAAAATTGTATTTAATATATAAAAATGATAATTATTTCATTATTAATATTTTTGAGATGATGGAACCATGAACCCTTTGACCATGGTCAACCTACCGAAGTTATTTTGTTATTATGAGATAAACATCCTCAAAACATCTAACATGAACTTAACTAATTAAATAACTATATAATGTATGATAACACTACTAAAAAACCCTCCTAAAGCACTAATATTTATCAGCACTTGAAACATTTACTGATAAAGTCCATCTTTATTAGAGCTAAATAAGCGTTGATAAAGGAATCTCTTTATCAGTGCTAAAAAAAGTGCTGATAAAATACACCCTTTATCAGCGCTTCTTTTTTAGCACTGATAAAAGGTAACCTTTATTAGTGATTTATTTTAGAACTGATAACAGAAACCTATATCAGTGCTTTATTTATGGCGCTGATAAAAGGTATCCTTTATCAGCACTTCTTTAGCACTGATAAATTTTTCCATTCATTACACTTTTTTAGCATTAATAAAGGTCCAAAATAAAATGAAAAATTAAACAAATAAAAATAAAATGAGTAAATTAAGAAATATATGAAGCATTTTATTAATTAAATAATTATTGATAAAAATGAATAAATTTCATATATATATATATATATATTATAAATATTAATAAATAGTATATATTAAATATATATATATATAGATTATAAATATTAATAAATAATATATATTAAATAAATATATATATATATATATATAATGAATAAGTATAATATATATAAAATGTTAATTAAAGACATACTAATGTTTTATTAATTTTTAATGTTGTTTGATTTTCAATTTAACCTATATTAAATGTTGTGTGTTGCATTTATTTCACACACACACACACACAAATATATGTTAATACATTTGTATACACAAATGCACGCACAAATATTTTACGCAATATATAGAAACACATACACCTAATATTTATATAATTTATTCAAATTTTAGTATAATTTAGATTTTAATTATTACATGATACATTTAATATATAATATGTTTTTAATCAGTTGATTTTATTTCTTTATTTTAATATACTACAGTTAGGGTATTCATTTTTAATGTTTTTTATTTTTTATTTTATTTTTGAATTTGATCATTTATTATTATTTATTTATATATATTTAATTACTCTGTTTTAGTATTTTCAATGTGTATTCATTCACTTATATATATATATATATGTATCCATATTTTTTTAATAACTATTATTTAATTAATAAAACTTATCCATTTTTTCAATATTTTTAAAGTGTACTCATTTTGAATTATTCAATTTCACTCATTTTTTAAATGCATGTATTTAAGATTATATATCCATTAATAATGTTAAAAATATATTTCTAAATAAATATTTAGAAATAAATATATCTATAAATGTATATTTTCTATATTAATAATTATTATAAATAAAAAATTATTATTTTTAAATAATTATTTATATAATTATAAATAAATAATTATATATATTTAAATAAGTATAAAATTATAATAAAGTTATTTAAATAATTATAATTATAAAACTTTTAACAATTCTAAAAAAGTGCTGATAAATACTCCTTTTATTAGGGCTTATAAATTTAGTGCTTATTAAAGGGATCTTTATCAGTGCTTTTCTGAAAGCATTGTTAAAAGTGTCCCCAATATATTTAAAAAAACCCTGACCATGACTCAGTTGCTCGCGATTCTCAAGCTCTCACATAACGCATCTACTGCCAGTGCGACTCCTCTATGTTCCCCCAGATTAATCAAGGCTAGAATCCATTGTATGTTATTATTTACCCTTCCTCTATCATTATTTGATGCTTTGGCTTCCACATTTTGTGTTTTAGTGCTATTCTTGAACATGACGAACTCTACATATCTTCTCATCACTACTGAAAGACAACAAGTGTGGTTCTATTTCTTCTTCTCCTTTCATATGTATTTGAGGTTCTAGCCCATTTGTCCCTAGAGACACACATAGCTGGTTTACTCTACTCTTGACATTAATAAGTAGACCTCTCATCCCCCCTTATTTTTCTCTTCATTTGAATAATATAAGGTTACAAAGTATAGGTAGTTTCTCAAATTTAATTCATCTTATATACTAGATTATAGATTTTAATGGATTAATTATGAGGGTTTTAAGGATTAGGGGATACCAGGTTATGGACCTCGTTTATGGGTGATAAACATATAAGGACCAAGGTAAGTGTAAAAATCATTAAAACATGTTTTGTGGATTTTTGATATTCATGTAAATTCTTAAACTTTGAAATGGGTTATTTATATATATTATTTTGATGAATAATTTTTTATTGAATTCGAAAAAATATAGAATTAATTAGTCACATTCCAAAAATTATTTTAGTGATTCATGTTATGAGTGTTTTTTTAATTAATTCAATATTATTATTAAACTTTAACCAGTCATGAAGTATTATTAAAGTTTCATCATAGAATATGATTGAGTTGTGGGGATGACTCTCTCCAATATTATATTTTACAATCAATAATATCATTATCAGTCATAAAGTAGGAAGTTCTAAGAGGTAATTGTAGATATACTTCAAGATATGTGGTATAATTTTCAATTATGGGAAGTAACTATGGTTTCTCTATAATATTTTATATTAATATATCATAATAATAAATTTAGGATTGCATTAAATAGATTCATTTCATTTATAAGATTAAAAAACATTCTAGATCAATAATGACCATAATTTAAAAAATTCCCCTTTTAAGGGATTAATGTTATTGGGGGGATCATATGGTTGATTAAAAAACATCCAAAATTAGAAGGTGAGGTATCCTTAAGTAGACAGAAGTAATGTCCAATATATGTGGGGTGAGATTCATTTTTGAAATACCATTTGAGTGGAGGTATTCCAATTCCTCTTCAATTGAGGAGACTTTTTGAGTGATTCTATTAGTATAGGTTACTAGGACACTTTAATCCTGAAACTCTTGATTGTATTCCATATATTGATGATGTATTGGACTCCCTATTTCAAACTATCTTTCCTCCCATAATTGTGGTTCCAAAGTTCATTAATGACATACCTCCCAAATAGTGATGACAGGAAGGCTAGTTTAAAAGAGGGAACGAGTAGCCTCAAATCCATCACCAAGAGATATAAGAAAATCAAGCGTATGAGGATGCATTAAATAAAGGTAGTGAAGGTCATTTTTACTATAGTATTAAAGTATTATATCCATATTCAAGATAGTAACAATTTTCATGCAAGATGGATGTAATTGTGGACTTTTATGCATGAAGTGTATTGCGTTGTTATTATTCAAGAGAAATTAAAATTTTAACTACTCATGCAGACAATGTCTTCTTAACATGATGATGTTTTCAATACTGAGCAAGAATAGATTATTGATGATGAAACTTCAAAATTATTATAGGATCAAAATCATGTTTATGAAAAAAAAGAAAAAAAAACAAGAACAATGCAACATTATAATTTTGAATAAAATTATTAGGGAAATAAGTTTGGGTATGAAATTTGAGGTTGGTTGGAATCAACGAGGCCAACCTATTAACCCCAATAATTCAACATTCATTAGTTATATTATGGTCACAATGAGGATTAATGCGCTGATTGATATTGAATCATGGTACCACATCCAACCTGTAGCGAAGGAAATCCTTTGAAAATACATAACAATAATGTTACAATATACTTTCTTTATTTTAGTAAAAATTATATAATGAAATTTTGATTTAGTTTTCATTATTCCTTGAAAACTTCATTTATTTTAGAATATTTCTCTAATAAATTTCTCTTAATGGCTGATGGAAAATACCATAGAGGCTTCTAGACTCTTCTGAAGAAGTTACATCTTTGGGATGCTGAGGGGAAAATAAAGCCCCACCCACCACTTTGTTATGCACACATTATAAAGTAGGAAATATGGAATGTTTTTAGTAACCGTTTCAATGAGAAATAATTTCAAGTGCATTGTGGTCAATAATATATTATTTTGAATTATTTATTTTATCCAACTTGATTCAAAATTATTAATTTATGAAACAGAAAAAGAGTGCTGAAAATAAAGAGCATGTATCAAAACCACCATACCCATATCACAAAGGAAGGATGGGGTACACTTTATTAGAGAAGAAATTGTTATGTATTTTAAATTAACAATAAAAGTTTAATTATGTGATATGAAACAACATATGTTCCTTTGTTTATATTCAAATTGATTAATCAAAATCTGAAGCCACTTCCATCCCACGTCATGTGCTATGGAAGGTGGATCATGTAATTGAGGATGGTATATTAGTTAATGAAAACCAAAAATCAGTATTGGAATCATGTGTAAGTATGAAATAATTTTAATTAGTTATGATTTATAACAATATTTCATAAAATAAATATGTTCATATTTTTTATATGGTTTAGACACAAGAATCAGCAACGACCGTTCCAGAAGAAATGTGACTTTTAGTAGCTTTGAAGTGGCCTAAACAATATGGTCGCATTAGAGGATTAGGTTTTGGATTCTCTACCTGAACATATTTTGAGAATATAAAACCACATGAATATACATAAAATATAATGAGACAAATTCAGATACAAATAGACTCACTAAAAGATATTATTTTGCAGTCTGGTTTGGAAGACCAATGTATAAGAAAAGTTCAAAGCAAACCGAAGGTGGAGAAAAAAAATCCACACATGATCTAGATGATCCCACTAGATTTGAGGCTAGTAATTCCCCCCAAAACTTATCTAGGGTAATCAATTTTTTCATTACTATTTCTCCTAAATTTGAATCAAACAACTTTCGATAAATTTATATTACTAAAATTATGTAGGGTGTAGTTGTATGTGTTTTTTATATTTCAACACCCACACACCACTGTGTTGTGAGGGGTACAATGTATAATATCCCAGGATAAAAAATACACAATCAACTCCTCCCAAAATATCATATGAGAGTGGGTATTGGGGTAGATTATGAGCTAACTACTGAGTTTTCGGTTTCACTTGATGATCTAGATATTACAACGGTCCAAGATGCTATTGGAACTTTTATAACATGGATGTATAATATTATAAAGATACATGAGGTACATCTTTAACAATTTTTTTCATATGAAAAAATATGTAAAAGTTGATGATAAATGGTTTTAAGTGAGGTATGATATTACAGATGGATAAAGCGGTAGAGAAAAGAAAATTCAAATCAATAAAATCTTCTGAATCGGCCAAGAAAACAAAACAAAATTCTAAGAGTACCTTCCCTCCTCCAGTTCCAAAGAAATATTTTTTAACATTACAAGTTCATGTAGAGACCACATTTAAAGATAAAACTACGTCCTATATTCACTATGAAGAAGAAATATTTGGAGTTTCCATTATGGATGGAATTGGTCTCGAGACTCTAAATGATATTCTCAAGCATGAATAGTTGGGAATCTCAGTTTTGAATACACACATAAGGTACATTTTCATAATACATCTATCCAAATATTGAGATAAATATATTTATTAAAGTTAATAACTATTTATATTTTATACATGAATTTATATCACAACTATATAAAGGGAAGATCGCTCAAAGCACGATTTAGATTCATTAATCCTAGTATAATTTCTATAGAAAAAATTACTTTAGATAAGGAATAAATAGATAAAAAAAGAGATAAGTTACTAAAAGTGTTTAATAAAAAAGTATCACAATACATACTCTTTTTGATGCCTACAATGAAAGGGTAAAACTCTATGATCTAATCATATTAAATATATTTTTAATTTTTTCATTACTGAATTGTTTTTGTTTTTTTAGGAAGTACCAGACGCTGATATCAGTCAACATAGACACCCTGCCTATTTATTTTTTGGATTCAATGCATGGAATTCCAACCAACTAACCAAAAATGATGTGTATTATGAATATATAATACAATAAAATCAAACTTTTATAGATAAACTAATAATTATGTGTTTAGTATATGTTTTAACAAGAATTTTGTTATGATTAGGCGGTCTCTAAATACGGGCTAAATCATGGCATGGGGCCAGTGTCTAAAAAGCTAAATCCTTTGGATTACTACAAATGGAAACAAATTATGGTATATATAGAAATATTTAACTATCAAAACATTTTAAAACAATTTACTTATTTTTTTCAATGTTTCTCTATTTTCTGAAACATAATAATGAAATTGATTGTGGATATTATGTTTGTGAATTTATGAGAGAAATCATACAGTATGAAAAAACTAGAATCCCCATACAGTTAATTTATGAAGGTAAATATAATTTCATTAAATATATTTCATAATCATTTTTTTTATATTTTCTCATTACTATCAAGATTTTCTATAAAAGAGTCATTCAAAATAAGAAATCAATTTGTTTAGAGATTAGTGGGTAGTGTACTTTTTGTCAAAATGTATGACGACAACAAATTTAGGTGATTACATGATATTTATGTGATCTATTATGAGTTATAGCCATTGAAAAATATTTATGGTGTGAGGAATTAATATCATAATGCTTATATATTATTCTTCATATCTTTATCAAGAAGAAGATTAATGGAGGAAATAAATTTGTTTAGAAGCGCTGACCTACAAAAAATAAAATTATTGGGAAAATGTGGAGGCAGAGTTGTAGGCATAGGTGAAGGCATATGCGGAGGAATAGGTGAAGGTGAAGGTAAATTCATATTCAAAGACCAACATAGAGGAGGTGGCAGAGGCGAAGAATGAGGTGGAGACCGAGGCAGAGGAGGATAAGAAGCGCCAGATTACAAACAATAAAATTTTTGTGAAATGAAGTAGAATAAGGATCATACTATTATTATGTTTGATAAAAATTGTTTAAAAGTGAACACAACACTTTTCACTTAAGATAAGATTCATTTTGCATCTTTTTAGTTTAAAATGACATTTTAGTAAAAAACACACGTGGCATACTCAAAACTAAGAAAACACATTATGATTATTTTGATACTTTAGGAAAGAAATACATGAGTAATTTGGGATGTGTAAAATTAATTCACATCTCAATATTAAACACAGTGTGACCGATATGAATCCAAGTGCGTCTTTTTATTCAAAACTAACATTAATTTTTATTAAAAAAACAACTGACATACTCAAAATTGAGAAAACACATTCTAAATTGTTTTTATACTTTAGGAAAATGATCCATGATTCATTTGGGATGTGTATCATTCATTCTCACCTCAATACGATGCATGGTGTGACCAGTATGACTCCAAGTACATCTTTTTTATTCAAAATTGACATTAATTATAATAAAAAAAACAACTGACAGACTCAAAACTGAGAAAATGCATTCATATTGTTTTGTTACTTTAGTACAATAATCCATACATAATTTTTGATGTATAGAGATCAACCTCATCTCAATATGATGCACATTGTAACCAGTATGACCCCAATAATGTCTTTTTTATTCAAAAGTGACATTCATTTTAATCAAAAAAACAACTAACATACTCAAAACCAAGAAAATTCATTCTATTTTTTTTGTGATATTTTAGTAAAATGAGATATAAGTAATTTGAGACATATATCATTCGGCCTCACCTTGATCCAATACATGGTGTGACTGGTATGAATCCAAGTGCGTATTTTTTATTCAAAATTGACATTTATTTTAATCTTAAAAACAATTTACATACTAAAAAATAATAAAACACATTAATATTGTTTTGTTACTTTAGGAAAATTATACATCTATAATTATTTATGTGTAGGGATCAGCGACACCTCAATCCGATGCACGGTGTGACTGATATTACTCCCAGTGCATCTTTTTATTCAAAATTGACATTAATTTTAATAAAAAAAACAACTAACATACTCTAAACTGAGAAAAAATATTATGATTGTTTTGATAATTTAGGAAAATTATGAATGATTCATTTGGGATGTATATCATCCAACCTCACCTCAATCCGATGCACGGTGTGACCGGTATGACTTTAAGTGCCTCTTTTTTATTCAAAACTGACATTAATGTTAATAAAAAAACTGACATACTCAAAACCGAGTAAAATAATTCAGATTTTTTTGGTACTTTAGGAAAATGATATGTACACCATTTTTGATGTATAAGGATTAGTCACATATCAATATGACACATGGTGTGACCAGTATGACTCTAAGTGAATCTTTTTTATTCAAAAGTGACATTTATTTTAATAAAACAACAACTAACATACTCAAAACCAAGAAAACACATTCTAATTGTTTTGATACTTCAGGAAAAAAAATTAACGAGTAATTTAAGATGTGTATAATTCATCCACACCTCAATCTGATGCACGGTGTGACTGGTATGACTAAAAGTGCATATTTTTTTATTCAAAATTGACATTAATGTTAATAAAAAACAATTGACATACTCAAAAATGATCAAACACATTCATATTGTTTTGGTATGTTATTACGACAATCCATATTTCATTTGTGACATGTAGAGATCAGCCTTACCTCAATCCGATGCACTGTGTGACCTGTATGACTCCAAGTGAATATTTTTATTCAAAAGTGACATTCATTTTAATCAGAAAAACAACTAACATACTGTATAATAGTGTGTCTTTTTCTTGTATTTGGTTTAGAAATTTTATTTCATTTAAATTCAGTATTTGTATCTTATTTTGGTAATTTTTGTTGTTGTTTATACTGATGTTGTGTGTTATTGCATCACACTGCACCTATTTCTAGTGTGGCAGTGTGTTGTTGCATCACACTGCAGTTTTCACCTTTATTAGCGCTATTAAATACGCTAATAAATCTGTCTTTTATCAGTGATTATAAATGCGCTGATAATGTCCATCTATATCAGTGCATTAAAAAGTTCTGATAAATGGGATATTTTATCATCACTTTGAATAGTGCTGATAAATAGTACCTTTATCAACACTTTTATATGCACCATTAAATCTCTCCTTTATCATCACTTTTTTAGCACTCACAAAAGTCATGGAATTTTAACCGTGCTAAGGTCATCATAACTTCTCTAACGCTGATAAAAGAAGATTCTTGCATTGATAAAAGCATCTTTTGTAGTAGTGTAATAAATGAAATAAAAAGGATAATAATAAGGTAATGCACCTAAAAATGGATCTTAAGAAAGTATAAAATTGAAATAAGTTTATTATAAAGGATATAAATTACATGTGTAGTGAGTCAGACTCAAGGTAAAGGGTTTCTTAACTCATTTTCTTTTCATTGAGTTATATTAATTCTTCATTGACTATGTTATACCAAGATTATGTGTGGAATGAACTTTTATTATTTTAAGTTTTATTTACACTTGTGTTATATTTATTTACATTTGTTACACATAATCACTTCATTGATTAATTATCACTTTAATTTTATAATCTTTGTAAGGGGTTTATTAACCCAATTTATTTTAATTAGGTCATATTACTTCTTTATTGACTATTTTATGTAAAGATTATGTGTGTAATGGCCTTTGATTATTTTATATTTTATTTAAAATTGTGCTATGTGGATTTACATTTCATACATATTATCACTTCATTGATTAATTCTCACTTCAATGTTACGATATTTGTATGGGGTTTATTAACTATTTTTTTTTCATTATGCTATACTAATTCTTCATTGACTATGTTATGCCAAGATTATGTGTATAATTACCTCTGATTATTTTATTTTTTATTCCCACTTGTGTTTCATGGATTTATATTTTCTACACACAATCACTTAATTTATTAATTCTCACTTCAATTTTACGATCATTGTAAGGGGTTTCTTAACTTAATTTATTTTCATTGGGTTATATTACATATTAATTGAAAATATTATGAAAAGATTATATGTGTAATAACCTATTTTTATTTTATGTTTCATTTCACTTGTGTTATTTGGATTTAAATTTTTTACACATAACCACTTCATTGATTAATTCTAACTTCAATGTTACGATCTTTGTGAGGGTTTCTTGTCTCACTTTTGTTTTTGTGAGTCATATTCCATATTCAACGGTTGTTTATTTTATGTGTTTTATATAAAAACTTTTTAATATTTTATATCATGAATCACATTATATTCTTGGTATTTAAATTTCTATTTGAAGCTATTTCTTTCAAGGGGGTTATGATTTGAAAGATACCGAAGCGGTAAGGGTTTATTTCACAGTCTCATCCTTATTCAAGATTATTTATGTTTAAGATTTGATTGAGAAAATTATATGATATTTCTATCTTAAACCCCATATTTTTTATTCTTATCTGGTTATTTCTAGAAATTAAAACTCTTCCTTTCATTTTTATCCCTATAAGTACTCAAAATTTTGATTTTTTTTAAGAAACCCGAATTTATTTTTCTATTTAGTCGAGAATAATTTTATTCAATGTCCATATTTTCTTTAATTTGTTTTAAATAATATTTTTACTTTATTCAATGATTTATTAAAGTCAGTTTTAACCATGTTTTAATTTTTATAAAAGTTTTTAAAAGGAATATTATTTTCATTTTCCAAAAAAGGTACTTTTTACTAAAGGGGTAAATGAAATATTTGTTTAACGTTTACCAAACGAATGATTTTTTACACTATCATAATGATTATTTTATTTTAATATTACTTTTCAAGTTTCCTTGTTTCTTTCAAAGAAATTTTTTTTCCTAATGTTATGAATTTTTTTAAATTTTAAATAAGTGAATTCAAAATGAAAAGGGTAATTTCTTCAAGAAATGTTATGATGACCTTTTAAAAGTATTTTCATCTATGTCAAGAATCCTTTAATGAATATTATGATTTACTGGGAATATAAACTAATGATACCATACACTATATTACTCTAGATGTATTATGATCCTGTTGCTCTAGTGATTGACTGGGGAAAATATTATAATTTTGTATGTTAGTTTTTTAGTATGAATGTTTCTGTTGATTATGTATTGAATTATTATTCATTTTCTTCATATGAAAAATGAATTAGACATATTAAGTGATAGACATGGATAATTATAACCCCTTGATTCATTGGAAGGTATCATGAGTCAAACTAGCTTGAGTATTTGGTGTATTACTTACCTATTTATGTATGATGTCTTGGAATGTGGCCTTGACAGTAAGATTATGATGTCTGGAATTATGAATTCTATCATTATGAAATTAGTGATTGTTATACATGTGATTAGTTATGTTGTTATGTCATCCATGTATATATTTCCCTTTAATGATGATTAATTATATAAAATATTTGATTATTTTTTATCTATGTCATATTTTTTATGCCTTATGTATCCATGATAACTTCTTCTATATGATTTCCCTTAATAGGTGTTTGATATCCCCCTTTCTTATGCTTCCAATTCCCAGGTTATGAATAAGAATATTATGAATGATACTTCTATAATTTTATTATGAATGGATAATTTTATGGGATATTTTGAAGAATTATTATGGAATAATAAAATTTGGGTATAGTGGAAAAACGTCCATTGGATGAGAAAGATATGGGTTTTGTTTAGTAATGATTTTCCTAGTTTTCTAACGTTTTAAACCTTAAAAGGTATTGGGTATGTAACTGAATCAATAATTTTATTGATGTTGTAATTATGGATGGTCAAAATTAGGTCTATTGATATGATATCAAAACTAGTATATAAAGATTATGTTTTTAGCACCAGATCAAGGTGTATGGGCTTGGGATAGCACACGTATACACCAAAGTCACGAGACTCAATAAATCTAAGGAAATATTGGATAAGTTTGAGAACACATATGAAGGGAATGTGAAAATTAAATAAGATAAAATACAAATATGGAGGGCTAGATTTGAAGACATTATATTTGATGATTATGAGACATTAAATGATTTCTTCATCAATATAAATGAGTTGTTTTAGTTATATTAGGGGATTTGATGATACTCTCAGAGATTCAAACATTAGAAAGAAGTTAATGAGAAATTTTTCTACCAGGTTTGACCTAAATATACCAGCCTTAAGAAAATAAATATATATCCCTTGATGAGTTATATAACACCCTTCTCTATTATGAGATGAGAAAAGATCATATATTCCAAAAGAAGTCCATGGAGAAAATTTCATTCAAATACAAGATAAATCATTAGCTAAATGAAAATGAGAATGAATTAGTTATAGATTTAGAGAGTTATTAATAATGAAGTGAGGACCACAAGATAATCATGTCTCTGATTTCAAAAAACATTAGAAGAGGAAGAGGAAAATATAAATGAATACTACCTATAAAAACCTAATTAATGAATAATTGTCTCCAAAACAAAGATTTGTACCTTATGTTCCTTTGAGATATAGAATAATCCACTTTAAAACTTCTCAATGACTATTCCATAGATTTTCCATGAATTGGATGGCCACTCCCACTACACGATAAATATATGGATGAAGACAAACCATAGAATATATCAAGATTTTGACTACTAAAACATACAAAACTTTCACCATGCACTTCATTTCTTATTCTATTAATGATGCCTATTATTTGGTAAATTTTAAGTGACCAGTGAGGGGGGTTTAAACTGGTTTACATACAATCATTCTGAACTTATCATTGATATTATAAATTTAATCCACATCTGATAAAACCAAGCTCACTATCCTCTTATCACGTTCAATACTCATGCCCAATTTCTTCTTTTCTTCACCAAGATATTTAATCTAAAACTTTATAGATAATTACTCCAACTTCTGAATCAACTGAATATTTAGACCCATCAATAGTATGTTATCCACATATAATAGTAAGATTATGAAGTCATTTCAATTGAACCCATTCCAATAAAAGTAATGATCATAATTTATTTATGTAAAACCTTTCTCTTCCATGAAGGAATTGAACTTCTAATTCCAACACCTTGGTGCTTGTTTTAAACTATAAAGACTCATTTTTAGTATTCCCACAAAGCCATGATTCCATTTATCCACAAAACTAGCTGGTTTATTGATATGAATTTTTTTCTCTAAATCCCCATGAAAAAAATTCATCTTCACATACATTTTTTCAAGGTATAAATGTTCAGAAACAACCAATCTCAAAAAAATTCTAATAGTATTATTTTTAACTAAAAAATATAACATTTAAGAGAAGTAAATACCTTACTTCTACTAAAACCTTTTCAAAACCAACCTTTCCTTAAACCTCTCCCTTCCATCAGCTTATTATTTTAATTATAATACCGAATTGTTCTCAAGTGATTTATACCCTAGTAGTAATTTCATTATCTCCTGGGTTTTATTCACTCATAGTGAATCCAACTTCTTCTACTTTTCAAAATCACACTTTCTAGAATCACCTAGTGTAGTTTCTTATTCTAGACTTTCTCGTTATCTTACACCTGTTAAAGGTAAGAAACCAAGATTAACTCCATACATCAACAACAATAATCTGATCCTTGAATATCTTCATAAATTGACCTCTGATTTATCATATTACACAAATATAGATTTTAGACCATCACCTTTTGAAAATATTGAACGAGTTTCATTAGTTTCTAATATTTTAGGTATTTGTTATATGGGATGAAATTTTGAAATTTCTAAACTATCCTCTGAACTTCCCTCTAAAATATGTGACATTTTGATAGACTTAGAGATATCCAAACTTTCTATAATTTTTGATCTTCTAGAATGGAAACTTAGGTAAACTTGAATTGAAATTGAATCATTATCCCAAACCTCCTTTATCTTTAAGTCATGGTCTTTCCATAATATCTTCCCATTAAATAACATATTTTGACTTCTAAAAACATCCCTCTTTCATCACCCCATATCCAAAAAACTAAAAATATTCATCATCACGACCTATGTAGAATCATCACCAATATTTTGATTCAAACTTATCAATTTATTTTTCATCCACATTAATATAGGATAGAATTCTAAAAACATTGAGATAAGAAACTTTTGGAATATTTTTGGACTATAGTTCTTCTAGTAATTGTTTTCCAACTAGTGTTGATAGACTTATGTTTAATAATTATGTTGTTGTTCTAATTTCTTCCACCTAAAACTCTTTAGACACATGAAAATAAAACAATATACTCCTTATTTTATCTATCATTGGTTGATTAATTATCTTAGCTACACCATTTTTAGGTGTTCTAAGAATATTATTCTCATATTTGATCCCTCTATACCTATAATAATTCTAAAAACTCATTGTGATAAACTCACCACCATTGTCATAACTACTTTAGCTTACTTCCAATTTCTCTTTCCACTATATCATTTAATTAAAAAAAGATTCCAATCACTTCAATTTTATGTTTCAATAATTATGCTCAAAATTTTATTGTGGAATCACCAATAAAGTTAACAAATTACCTAGATCTTCCTTGAGAATGAATTAGGGAAGGTCCCCAAACATCCAGATGTACCAACTATAGGTTCCAAAATTTTAGTATTATTCTAGACATATTAAAAGGAAAAATACACTACTTTATAAGTATAAAACCCTTACATATTTTGAATTCTGAATGATCTATCATTGGTATGCCTCTATCTTCTATAATCTTCATACTTTTTTCACTACGGTGCCCAAACCAATTGTGCCAAAGTTCTGAAATTCCAAAAGATGATGTATCAAAAAGTGTATCTCCCAATTAACTTATATTCAGATAAAAATACCCATATTTTAAACAATTGGATATGAAAAGTGATACCCAATTAATCTTCCATGTTTCTTCCACAAAACTTGTTCTAAAACAAGCCTTATTTTACTGACAAATTGAAATAAGGTTCTTCCAAGGACCAGGAACATGTTGTACATACATTATTATAAGAAATATTCCATTATCTAATTAAATTTTCAATTCACCCTTACTCACAATATCAATAGATTCATCATTAGAAAAATTCACTCTAGAAAAAATTTTAGGTACATAATTTGGCATGCATCCTTTTTTCTCCATTGTAATGGAAGAAATCTCCAAAATCTATGATCCAAGATTCAATTTGAGTAGAAACACTCAAAAGTAGATTTATATCACTCTATTTTTCAAAAATAATATCTTTAAATATAATAATTCCAATGATTATCTTTATAACATAATAATATTTCTTTAGGTGATATTTCTTTCCGTAATACCAACACATAGGCCCAGTTCCAGAAGGCTTCCCCCTACTCCTCTCCCTTAATTTATTTTCTGAATGCTTCTGATTCTTATAATGAGGAGATAATCCCATTCATTATATGTTCAATACATCACCAAATGAGGCCAAACTATCTTTTTATTAGAGCTCCTCATTGATAATCAAGTTCTGAACATCAGTGAACACCATGTCAGTATTTCAGCTTGAACTACTCACAACTATCACCATGGATTTCCATTATTCTAGAAGACATGAAAACAAAAAAAATTCCCAAATATTAATATAAATTTCAAAAACTCTAGATAGATCTATATTAAGTTAAAATATCCCAATAGATCCAGTATAGATCTTCCTTCTGATAACCTCATGTTGAATAACCTTTGCATCAAGAATAATTTATTCAGTGATATAGGTTTCTCATACATATATGAAATGGTTTCTATCAACTCCACTATGGGATTTTTCTCCGGAATGTTCAATGGTACATTCTAGACTAGTGAAATTCATATCAAATCAAGTTCCTTCTGATGCATCTTTCCCCATTCATCTTTATTCATTGCTTCTAGTTCAGAACCCTTCAACATAAACTTTGGATATTTATGAATAAGATAGTATTCCATATGAATTTTCTATAAACTGAAGTATGTTCCATCAAATATGTCAATACATACCATGAAATCATCTAATTTAATCCTTATGAAAAACAATGACCCTCGCTGAAATTTGAAAAATGTATAATAAAGGAAAAAATGTTACCTGATCTATCAAGTGAACTACTAAGCCTCTTATGAACCAAACCCTTAGATACCACTTGTTGAGAAATTCCTCCTGTACTTTCCTTCTAATAAATCCCATAATCATTCACTCTAGAATCACCTATTGGAAATATATTGTGGAAGGAACTCTCTAAGCTTTAGTGTTCAGTAACTTTTAAGAAACAAATTTTACCAAAATCACTACGCTAATTCAAAAACAGCTTCAACCCTATTCACCTCAACATACACAGAAATTTTATACAATGAAATTATAAGAATTCAAGAAATAAAACTTTAGTTTTACTTGGTTTAGATTAAAATCCCTACATCCATGGGAGAAAAACTACAACATTTCATTTCTAGAAAGAAAATATTACAACTTGTGAATAATGAGTCACTCAGATTACTAAAATAAGTTATCAAAATTCATTCATTATACACTCATACATCATGGAAAATGTATCCCACCCTTATATTTATAGAGAGTATTAGTCGGTTATCTGATTGAAATAATATCTAAGAAATGTGGTAGCCCATCCATTCCAAATGTTACCATTGTTTTTCTCTTGTATAATTCCTTAGTGTGACCACCTCCACTAGTAAACTAACAACTTCACCATAGTAAACTAAACATCACCAACTTTCATAAGTACCATCTGAACTTTTGGAATAATAACATTTTTGCTAAAAACATTAGAAGAATACCCTTATAAACCATCCTCCTTCCAGACCTTCTTTTGGAAATGTTGATGGAAAATCCACCATTATTGATGCTTTAATGAACTTGAGATATTTTTGAACCACTAATTTTGGTAAAATGAACTTTATCAACTAAATTATACTTCATACAATCTCAATAGATCTATAATAATTTAAAACATTAGTACATATAGTTATTGGACTGACTTTTTGAGAAATAGAAACTCATATTGATAATTCAAATCCTGAATCAGTTTTACGATTTGTTGAAATATGATGAGGAGATCTTATATCCTGGATGCAAGATAAACAAAATTGGTATTGTTACAAAAACTTTAAATCTTAAATAAGATTTTAGAATGTAAAATAGTTATTTTGATTAAATATTTTCTTTGGTTAAATCATTGTTTCCCAAGGGAAATGAATCGCCTGTAAAGTTATATAAAATTAAGAAGCTGGTCCATAATTTGGGTCTTAATTATCAAAATATCCATTCATGTTAAAATTATTACATATTATATTATGGTAAATATGGTTCATTAGTTAATTATTAAAAATGAATATAATCAATGTACAAATTGGTGCAATAAGGAAAGTCTATATTTGTTCCTCTTAAACAATTGAGGTGTTTTCAGACTACACCGATATTGAAATGTGTATTTATGTCTTGCAACACAGTTACATTGATAACATATCTATGATATAATATTTATGTTAGTATAATATTAAATCATCATTATGATGGTGATTTTTAGAAACATTTTTATTAGGTGCATCCATCCTTTTCTTTGGGACTTTGTAATGTATGGTTATATCTTTCTACTAATGGTTTTTATCAAATTAGTGATTACGACAATAAATATTCTTATCGGATTGTTTTCATAATTTCATAAAACTTACCTACTTTTATATTAAGGAAGGAAACATATATCTATTTGGAATTACTAATTATAAGACATCAAAAGAAGAATAATGATGTTTATTTGAAGTAATTGATTAATTATTTAATTTTATTATGGAGTGATGGTGTGACTACATATGATTTTGTTATAGAGCATAATTTTAATCTAAAATTTATAGTCATGTAGACAATCAGTGACTTTCAAACATATAGTGTGTTATCTGGATGGGGTATATGTGGTCTAAAATCTTATCCATATTGTATGGGTGACTACAAATCATTTATGCTTGTCAATGGAAGAAAAAATTATTTTGTGACTATCATCAGAGATTAACTCTTATATATCATCCTTTACAAAGGAATGGAAATAATTTTAAAAAAGTTAGAATTGAAAGAGATGAACATAATACCTTGATTTTAGGTATTCAGGTAAAATCTATCATCTCTTCATTACATCCCATTACTTTTAGTCTAACTATAAACCAACAAAAAATAAGTGTCTTTGGGAGAGATGACAATTGGATAAAGTATTTTTTTAGAATTTTCCATATTTTTTTGATTTTTTAGTCTGAAATATATTAGATGTAATACATATTGAGAAGAATAATTTTGATAACATATTTTATATCATGATGGACACATCTTGAAAGAATAAAGATACTGAAAATGTATGGTTAGATCTTTCCTAAATTTGTTGTCATCCTGAACTTAAGTTATTTGAAAATGATAGGTAAAATAATTTAATGAAACCAAAAAAATATGATGTACTTTCTAAAGAAATTTGTTTATTATTATGTCAGTGTATTAGATATTTAAGGTTAATATATGAAAATTATTCTAATTTTTCTCATTGTGTCAGAAATGGTCATATTATCGAGTTAAATGGTTATGATTTCCATTACATAATGGAAAGATTGCTCTATATTGGTCTTATAGGGTTATTGAATTCTTCAATTTATGATGCGTTGAATAAAATATAATATTTATTCAAAGATTTTTGTGCGGTATAAATATACTATGATGCACCGAGTAAGCTCTAAAAATTTGATCTAATTTAATATAAATTAGAAAAAATTATTTTCACCAACCTTGTTTGATTCAATGGAATATTTCATTTTTCATTTTTCTTATGAAGATAAATGTGTTGGGTTAGTAAAATTTTGGTGGACATACCCATATGATATATATATATATATATATATATAAATTGAAGAACATGGTACATAATAAATCATCGGTTTAAGGGTCAATTACATAAGCATACTTTTAGGATGAAATTTTAAAAAATTTCACTTATTATTTTCAATATAAATATCCTTCAAAACTTAATTGAATAAGTCACAATGAGAAAAATGTTGATGATGTCACAACCCATTTATTATCAATATTTAATCAGCCTAACTATTATTTTAGTAGTGATTATAAAATATTGTTTTCATGTGATGAACAACACAGAGGTCATACTTATGTTCTGCTCAATTGTGAAGAAATGACATGATTTGTGCAGTTCTTACTACTTTTACCTATATTTTTTAAAATATTTTATACATAAAAATTTATATTAATCATTTCATAGATTTTATTATTATCATATCAAAAAAATCACACAAATTACCCTATATTATATTTATGAATGTCAAAGGCATTATTTTATCTACATGTTTCAAATATAGGTAAGTTAAATTGTTTATGGTTGAACATATGAAATCAATTTTTTATTTTATATAATTTTAATTGTTTTATTTTTCCAAGTATCATGACATGGGATTAAAATTGATAGTCGATTATGTGCACCGAGTTACCCACCATCCAAATTGGTAAAATATTATAATTTGTATATGTTTAATAGATTTACATTTTATATATACACATATTGTGAATAAAAAATAAATGAATAGTGGTGTTTGTTTAAAAGGATCCCATCATAAAAAAATTAAAGTTGAATTTTATGTTATGTTAGATGAAATAATTGAGTTATTTTATCTAGGGAATAATTACATAATAATGTTTAAATCCACTCAGATATTATTAATATTCTTAGAAAATACAATCAAGGAGGAAACTTAGATCTAAATATTGATATAAAAGGACTTTGACACAATGGACTAGGGCTTCATAGGCAAGGTTCTTTACCGCTTTGGATTCAGAGTGAGGTTCATTCACTGGATAAAAAGTCTACTTGAATCAGTCTATATCTCTATTCTTATTAATGGGTCATTAAAAGAATATTTCACATGCTCTAGGGGGTGATATAGGGGATCCCCTTTATACAATTGTCTTCACTATTACAGAGGATTATCTTAGTAGGATTATTCTTAATATGGTGGAAAAGGGTGAACTTTCAACCATCAGAGTGGAAAGAGTTACCTCTAATCCATATCATTTGATTTTGATGATTACATTTTAATATTTACCTAGGGATATTGGAGGAAAATCACTCATCTCAATAATTCCCTCATGCATTATGAAAGTGTCTCAGGTCAAGAAATTAACTGGAGAAAGTCTTTTATTTATTTTGGTAAGAATGTTCCGACTTCAAGGAAGGATCATCTCATCAATGACCTGAGAATAAGGTATGGCTCAATTCCTTTTATTTACCTTGGAGATCCAATGTTCTGGGGAAAATCTCATACCTCACACTTTTCAAATTCCTTGATCCAAATTAGTAAAACACTTGCTTCTTGGAAAGGAAAGTCTCTCTTAATGGAAGGATGTATTTTCCTTGTTAATCATGTGGCGACTTAAAATATTGTATACTCTTTCATCATGTATCTATGGACTATCTCAATCATTAGGAAAATAAAATATATGCTGAAATTTTTTATCTGGAGTGGTAGAATACTAGATAGGAAAATCATCACAGCTTCATGGAAACAGTGCTGCATGCCCCACCCACTAGGAGGCCTTGGCATTAAGAACCTTGAATTTTTCAATCATACTTTTCAAACCAAAATCATATGGTTTTTAATCAATAGAAAATATTCCTCTCTAGATTTACTCATAGAAATATTTCTTACAACGATCATATAATGTAAAATAGGACACCTCAAATCCTCAATTTTTCCTGATATGGGAATGGTTTTCTAGAAAATAATCAGGCACTCTCACTGGCTAGTAAATACGAACTCCTCCATGCACTTTTGGCAGGAAAATTGGACCAAATTTCCCCTTATAGACAGAATTAGTTTTAAATCTCATTCTATTGATCAAAACATCACAATCAAGGAGAAATTGGAAAATATAGATATACTACCAGATGCTATTGAATTTATATTTTCCAGCTATGATTTCACCAATAAGGATGATTTCCTCATTTTGGATCAATCTATGAATGATATTATTGACTCTAAAAGATTTTATAAACATATTATACAAGTTTATTTCAAGTGGATTGGTGAATTAAATAAAAAATTGATTCTCCCATCTAGGTTTACATTTCTATGGAGGATCTCAATTAACAAAGTTCTAGTAGATGCGAACCTTCAACGAGAGGAAATTTCCTTGTGCTCTAAGTGTGTCTTGTGCCACCAACACCAAGAGGACATGTATAATATTTTCTTATGATAAAAAACTACCTCTTCATTATGGAAAAATTTCCTTAACATATTTGAGATACACCTTTCTAAAATAGGCTCTATACATAATTTTTTAGCTTCTCTATTTGGTGTTCATCTCTCCAAGAAGATCACTGCCCTCTTCAGGGTAGCATGTGCTGAACTAATACACACCATATGGAGAGACCGAAACAAGTCCATTCACATCTATACTCATTTCAATAAGCACACTAAAATTGAAAATATTATAGCGGTTTTTCATAATTCTAATACTATGCACACAAAGAGTTGCAACAACTAAGTTGGGATCTCATGGTGCTAAGGCGAATGAAAATCAGAAGTAATTTTCCCAAGCCTCGAGGCATCATAGAATTTTTCTGAATTCACCCATTTTTTGGCTTTTTGAAATGTAATATAGATGGGGCATCAAGGGGTAAACCAGGACCATTGGGATTTGGGTCCATTTTTAGAGATCACAAAGGGGATGTGGTGGAATGCATTCATGGTCCTTGTGGACATGTCACTACACTGTAATAAGAAATAACGGAGCTTATCAAAGTGTTAGATATTGAATATCAAAGAAATTAAAATAACATTTGTCTTGAATGTGAATTCTCTATTATTGTGCAAGATATTAGGACGGGATAGAATCATCTTTCATGGAAGTTGATAGGGAAATGGATCAACTGTCTTCAGAGAATCTCTTCTATGAGCTACATTATCACTCACACATTTTGAGAAGCAAACTATCTTGTGGATGTTCTGGAAAAAAGAGGGGTCACTAAAGAGGGATGTATTCACTCAAGAATTATGTCTGATGACATTATTCCTTTACTAATTTGAGAAAAATGAAAAATACCGTCATTTAAACTCTTGTAACCATTATTTTCTTTAATACAAGAGCCTTTTTTCTCATTTTTCTAAAAATAAACAATGTTTAAATGTCACTGGTTTGATTCTAATCAAGGTGTGCATGTTAATCTATGAAATAGAGTCATTGAAATTAAATATAAAAGTATTCTTACACAAAATGAACCATTTATATTGGAACATAAAGAACATAAAGTTTATTACACAAATTATTATGTCACTTTGAGAGATTTAAATGACTAGTGGAGTGTAATAAAAATGAAATATCATGAAAATAAATTTCTAGAAAATTAAAGTGTTTACATGGAAGTGATTTTTTTTTAAAAAAAATTAAGAAACAATGCCAAATACATTTCTTACTTAATGATAATTAAATATTAATGATGAGACCTCGCACTTAAGGGATGATAGTGTTAATAAGTTCGATGATATGGAAAGTGAATTTGAAATAATGAGGGATGATGAAATTGATGCTTGTATAGAAATTGATGACGTTGAATAAGAAGATAAAGACATTGATACCCATGAATATAAATATTAAGATGAAAAATGATGTATTAAATTATAGTTATAATCATAATAAATATATATTATTATTTTAGTAAATATTTATTTGTTTTTTATATTTTATATTTTTATTGAAAATTATTTACAGGTAAAATTATTTTTTATAATATACTTTAAAAAAAGGTTCTATAATTTATAAATTATATATATTTTTATATAGAATAAAAAATATGTTATAAAATTAATTATATTCTTTAGATATCTCAAGATAATTTCAATGAGATGATGCATAGATTAACTAAGGATGAGATACCTAGTGATGAGCCTCTTTTTCTGATAGTCAAGGATGCTGATGCAGCACCAGTAATTAGGAGGGATTGAGGCCTTACATGATTGATGATTCTGGATCCTATTCCTAAGTAGTGTCCATCTCTTCACTTTGATCCTTATGGAGGAAGTTTAAATGTTATTTTTATTTAGTTTTCATTTAATTTATTCTTTTATTAATCATTTTAATAATAATAATTATTTTCATAGTTTTTCACATGTAGCCATTGATCAGGGTAGTTATATTATAAGGAATTATTTTTCTACTCCTTAGGTGTCATGGGATCAGGTTTATACCAATGTGCATTATTAAATTCTCAAGAACTGTATGGTAATTTTAAATTAATAATGTATTTTATTTAAAATTTATATAATTTTTAATTTACTATATTATTAAATATTTTTAGGGATTATGGTCTCATGTTGATGATAGAATGAGACCCTCTATTTGGGAGGCATGGTAGGCTTTCATGATTGATCATTTCCACAAGTTTTTACATAACCTTCATATGAGATCTATGGAGAGAGATTATTTGACTATATTTGATGAGTTTTATGTGCCTCATCAACCTAATTATTTCCTCACCTAGTCTTGGTAAGGATTGTGCACTTACTGGATAAAGGAAGCTTTTAGGAGGAGATCACCTTATGGTAAAAAAAATAAAGGGAGATAGGATACCTCACATAGAGTTAGTAATTTTACTTTTAGTATACATCATCGATAATTGGTAAGTAATATTATTTAATAATTTTTATATATGTATTTTTAGTACTAAATGTATATAATCAATTTATACATTATGTGATTGATCCAACCATTATAGAGTTTGATGTATACAAGGGGATGTACATTGATAGTAATACTAGGCATATTACTAGTGAGAGAAAGTGTCTTTATTGTGGGTGATAATGAACGGTATTCAGAAAGGACATGTGATTGGTTTTGGTTCATGAATGACTTCAAGTAGTTACTATGGTACTGAAACAATTCCATTATTTATCTTGAAGGGAGCATGTATAGGATAATCATACTCTTCTACTTCAGAGTATGAGGTGAGGTTATGAGATCAGAATGAGGTTATACAAATACTAACTAGATAGCAAGAAGAGCAGTAACAGTAGCAAGAGTAGTTACATTAACAGTGGGATAAATAGTATGAGCAAAAATAAGAGAAGACTATGTTTTATATGTGGTGACTTACACTTAGTTTAGGGATAGAGTTCCCTCTTCCCAATAAATTTGTTCACCCACCCCTCTATAACACTATTATTAATTTTTTATTTTATGAACATTTTTTATACCATATGGGTTTTAATTTTATAATAATTATTTGTTTACAATCGTTGTTTTATACACATTTTAATTTAATAATTTATTTTTATTTATGATGAGATTGTAAGTTTCTCACAAATAAGTTGGAATAATACTATTCTCAATGGAAATATTTAACCATCACAAATAGTATTTGTGACTGATTTTCAATTCCATCACAAATAAGCTAGTAAGAAATTATTTGTGATGGGTTTCATATTCTGTCGAAAATAATATTTGTGATGGATCAATAGTTTTATCACAAATAGTATCTCCTAGAGCTTAATTACGATGGTATGTTGTAAATAATATTAATTATGATGTGATTTTCCATGAAAAGTTATTTGTGTTGGATTCTCATCAAAATTAACTTTAACCTTTCACAAAAAAAGAATCATTTTTTGAGTGTCTCCCTCAAAATTCCATTATCACATCAGCATCACCATAAATCAATACACACCAAACACACATCATAGATCAAATTCCAATAAGACACCACAGACGATGACACAATAGGACACCAAAACCAGATCAATCACTATAGAAACCACATGTCATAATGAAACAACCACAACACCAAGGAGCATGATAAGACAACCTACACCTTTGAAGGGTTGGGACTGAAGCCTTTCATGATAACAAAGAAATTAGTAGAAAAATATTGTAAAGAAAAAAAATAAAGGATATTTTCCACTCAATGGTTGGGAGCCTCACCCAAGACCAAAGAGAAAGACAAAGCCAAATAATTGAATTAAGGATCATGAATCCCTGAAGAGTCAAGGACCAATAGTAGAATCCTTCAAATCTGAATGAACAAACCTAAAAAAGAATCACGAGACCTAAAAGATGAAAAATTCCAACATCAGATAAGAAAGAACACCTAAAAAAGATAAAACCTAGAAAAAATAAAAGAAACATGATCCAATACCCTAAGAGATATGAAGAAAGGGATTGAAACATGGGTTGAAATCACCATACCAAGGAGAAAGAGAACAATTACACAATAGGGAGAAGAATGGATTTATTAAAACTATGAATTTTACCAGTAGAAATGGGAAGACAAAGTTAAGGAGGAATAAACACATTGAAGGGAAACTGCATTGTTTCCTTAAGAAGAGTCACCTTTGGGAGAAACCCTAGGTCACTTTGAGAGGGGATGTCTTTTAGGTGAATGAAAGACCATTATATGATTACCTTCCCTAATTATTTATACAATTATAATATGAAGTGTTAATATTTTATGTTCAAATTAGTATTTATTCTTTATTTAATCCATATATTGTAATTTTTATTGAATTATTTATTAATATAATACTTTATTATAATAATTATTAAGGTTTATGAATTTTTTGAGTTTATACTTATATAATCATTTGATGATAAGTTATTAGTTATTTTACTATTTTATTACAATAATAATTGAGTATTACTTTTAATTGGTGATTTTAAAAAATATATATTATTGTTTTTAATTTTTAATAAATTATTGAATTTTCTCATTGGGAAGAAACCACATCATGTCTCATGGATAATAGGAAAAGGTTTCAAGTTTACTTGAAGTCATGGGGTGAGGTAATTTTTGGGTATACTACCTTGCATATGGGGTAGGGAAGTGTTATTATGATTTATTATCTATCCACCCCAATTATATCTATATCTGACACTAATGACCATCATAAATATGATTAATTGCAATGAAAATTTCTATCATGAGAAATTCCCTTGATCGAATTTTATATTTCTATATAATTGAATGTTAATTAACAAATTAAGTTGTAATTTGATAAAAATGATTAAATAAACTAATTTATCAATATAGTCTAGTGGTGTAAAATGGGTTTATAGCATGGTCCCAGCTTTATCCAGCTCAAAATAAATGAAGTCATGAGTTTTTTATGGGATTATAATGTAAATGTCACTTTTAATGTCATATATTTAAACCAATTTAATATAAATATGTTGATTAATTGATAATCTTGTCTCAAAATTTAGGGGAATTATAAAGAAAAAATTAGCCTGGACTCATGAGAAGTTGATCTAATGAAAGTTCTAATAGATCTAATGATACTTGAACATGAAAAAGAGTTTCAAGAAATTCCTAAATGAATAAATTAAATAATTTTAGACTAATTAAATTTATCAACACTACTTAAAAATTTTAGTCACCATTTATAATATTAGAACCCCATTCTTTAAGTTAAACAATGGTCTAAAATCCTGTATTCTTTCAAAACAAGTTTTTTTTGTAAGAAACAAAATTAGTGTCCAACAACCATATTTATGTTGTTCACATATATCCTTTATTTAATTAAAGAATTTTAATTTCATTTTCTATATTAGGAACATATTTATATAAGGTTGGAGTTTCTTAATTTTCATATGTATACAAACATTTGTGAATATAATTGACTTTCCATTTAATATATTTTTTTTTTGTTATTTTTGTTATTTATTTATTTGAGAAAATTTTATGAGTTTTGAAGTCATTATTTACTACATGAAATAAGAAAAAAACTTTATCAAGATTACCAATTTTCTATTAATTATTTGAGGTTTTTTTGAATTCTAATTTCTTCATAGGAAATATTTTTCCATTGATAATGATTTTAGAGCCAAATCTTTTCAAAATTTTTTTGTTGAGTTTTAAACCAATTAACTTGAGTTAAATTAAAATCACTAAATAAAAATTTTAATTTTAAATTAATTCTTATCAAAGTCTATTTTATGCATCTCAATTATGCTTTGCATTTTTTAAGGCAAAGTGAAAGAGACTATGAGAATGTATCAAATATTATTAAATAAGTTTTTATGGGTTGGATCTAGATTCCTAGTCATAGGGGTTTTCGTTTTGGAAATTCTACCTCATGTGTGTTTTTTAAGTTAGTAAAGTTTAAATGAAATTTTTCTCTCAGGAATCATCCATAATTTAAGGTATTGTGTGCTTTAAATGTTTTTATTATGGTGTGGGTTTTTGGGTTTTTATAGGTGTATAGTAGAGCTAGTGCTTATGGGTTTGGGATTGTTAGAGGTGTGGGATTTGGTTTTATATCTTTTTTCTTATTATGGTGTGGGTTTTCATTTATTTATTTATTGTGATTTTGTTTTGTTTATATTGGTAGGAGATTATGTTTCAGTGTGTGGAAAGGGGGTCTAACTATTAAACTAACAAAGTTTATAGTATGTTGGGATCAGTCTTGGTTTCTTTTAATTGAAAGGTTTATATTGAATTGTGTAAGGAGTTTTCATTACAGAGAAGAAGTAATGAAAATGGTGACAAGCCTCATGATTTGTAGATTATATAGCATTTCATTACATAGATTGAATCTGAGTTGTAAGTTTTGGTGGGGTTCCTCAGTGATAAGGCTAGTTCCCTATGGGAATTGGATTATTTCATTAGGAATTTTAGGAGGATCATTGATCAAGGGATTGAGGTTGGACACACATGGAGGGAAGTAAATTTTGTGGCTGATGTATTGGCATGTAAAGGGGACCCTAGTGATCCTCCATTTTATATTTTTTAATTGGCTCCCTCTCAGATGATTATAAGTTCTTTGTTAAGGGAAACACCCTTGGTCTCCACCATTTCCACCCTCATGATTTTTTTCCTTCTGATAATTCTCACATTCCAATAAAAAGTTAATTTTCAGTCAGTCGGTAAGAATTTTGCATTATGAATTTATTAGGGAACTTAAATAATTAGGATAGTTATTTATATAAAAGTGGAAATGGAAATTAGAGACTCTAATTATTTAAGAATTTCATTAATTAAATGATATTATTACTTACATTAAAATTGTGGAAAATTTAACTTAGATTCGTTAAATATTCATGGGTGAACCCTTTGGGTTCTTATGATAGATCCTGGGAGGGTGTTGGTATATGATGGTGTGACTAATTTTTGATATGATACTCCCATAAACTAGTTCATTGGGTTGACATGAAGCTCCCTTGAAAACAAATTTCTATAGTATGACATCCACTCATGGGATATGGTGATCCCCATAACTAGCTTTGTGGGATGACATGTCGCTCTCTTAGGAACCAATTTCTAAGATTTGACGATGATGTAAAGCCCCAATGACCCCAACCTTAAACCCTTGGTACCTCCCTATGATGATTTATTTTATGGTACTTATTTCTAATTAGTGTTTTATTTTCTTAAATTGTATTTCATACATCATCTTGAATCTTAAGTTTATATATGCTAACCATGTTATTTATTTCCCCATAAAAAATGAATGTTCTATTTTTATAAGTGTATTTAAAATTATCATGACTTTGATTATTTTATATAAGAATTTACATAATTATTTTGGTGGAATCCTGATAGGTATGCTTTCTCACACATTACATACAACCCTAAGTGTATGCATATTATATGTCATGGATATTTCTTGAAGGGGTAGATAAAAACTCTTCCTTAATTAGGTATTGTACCATTAACTCATTTTTGGAGAAATGGAGGTGGTGGAATATAAGGATTTCATGTTCCATGAGGAGTTAGTTAGGTTTATTTTTCATTTATTGATGGTATTATGTATTTTTGTTTTTTTTTCCTATATTAATAATGCCTATAATTTTAGGATGCATGTTGTATCTTATATGGTTGGATGTGTAATATTTTTAGCAATTAAATATTATTTATATTTATTCATTCATTATATTCATTAATTTGGGTGAAATCATTCCCAAAAATTGGTTCTGATTCCCTTAGATCTGGTTTCTAGCCTGAGGTTATTGGGATTGTGCCTTAGTCCTTTTAATAAACCAGATAAATTATTGAGATATGATATTATAGGTTGGTTTATTAAACATAACATGTTTTTATAGTTGGGTTATTAAATTGGGACATCATTAATCTCTGATTTTCTAAAACATTAGAGCATATTTAGGCATATTTATACTCACCCCTATATGGTTATTACACCCACACATGTTTTTTTCAATGAATATGATGTGAAATTTGGGGATAAAAATAGGGAATGTGGAGTTGGAGAAGATGGTGTTTAGTGGTCCTTTGTAGAGATGGTTGAGGTTGGATCTCGTATCATGAATTTGTATTTTAGGAAGATTCATTTTTCTACTTTGGGTCTATTTTCCCTCTAGGATATTAGTCTCTTTTATTGACATTTTATAGTTAGGATATAAAAATTTATGCTTGTTGTCTATACTCAATATGTTGAGATCTATGGTTTTGTTACTTGTTTATATTATAAGGACTCATAGGGTGTTTCATTCCTTCTTGGTGATAGTCACCTACCCATGAACTATTGGAAGTGGGCTTGGGGTGGTACCCTTGGCTTATCCACCAGACTAGGTGGGGACTTAGTGGGTCAGCTCATGTTAGAGTAGCATTATAGTGGGCTGTTCCCTTGAGATGGAGTTTATATATATGATTCTTATGAGGATTGGTTTAGGGAATTTGGGGAAACAATGGTTAAGTCATTTTAATATATTTATTAGACTAGTTATATTAGTTAGGGTATTTGGTGTTTAACACATTATTATGCAAGGAATATAATAATATACTAACCAACTTGAGCATTTTGAGAATTGTTTTTTGGGCATCATTATGTTGGTTCCTAAATTATGCATCAGTCAGTCTATTGTAATTTTAATTATGTGGCATCCTAATAGTAGTCATGTCAATGTACAATGATTATATAGACTTATTTTTGTAAATGAATTAATCAAAAGTGTAGTAAAACCACTCTATGAATAAACATTAGGGCGTCTTATGGTAGTTTGAGTCTACATTGTTATAGTTTTCTCAATATTCTAGTGGTTCTATTCTTAGATAGTTTTATTGGAATAAATTTATCACCAAGACATGGATATTGGTTTATATGAGTGTTCAGTATATCCATGGGTTTGGTCACTCTCCTGTCAATCTATCCTTGATGAGGTGTGGTTCCCCAACATACTTGATAGGGTTATGTACTCTTTTATTCATCTAGTCGTAAAAAAGGCCCCTATATGATGGATGGGGTCAGATAATCCACAAATAACTGAGGAGTGGATCCTCTATAAATGGGAGTATGTACTCTCCTAGTGACGGGGGTTCACTATTTATATAGTATGTGATCCTTCAATAATCAAGAAGCGGGTCCTCCATTAGTAGAGTAGGTACTCCCTAGGTGTCAGAGGGAAAATGTACTCCATTAGTAGAGTAAGTTAACCCTTTATTATTAGGGTTTTGTTCCTCTATCAGTGAAGTGGGAACTCCCACAATGAAAAGGGTGTGATTCATCCATCAGTGGGGTTAGGTACTTCCTTTATAGATGTTTATTCTCCTCTATTAGGTGTAAGTCCTCCACCATATATCAGTGATTAATGGTATCTTGTCTAACATTAAATTATAATTATTATTTCATGGATAAGGTTACGATATAAGAATTCCATTTTTCATATTGATATAGACTATTAGTCTCAATTATTTAATAATTAGTTGTTTTGGAATGTAGGAATCCAGGAAAGGGAGCCTTGGATGGACATGGATGATTATGTGTTTTCATATGATTATTCATGAAACATCCTATCAAGATAAGAATGCTCTATGATCAATGAAAATTAATTAAATATTGTAACAACCAAATCTTACCATTTGAAATTTATTTGTATTATCATTTAAATATTATTAGAATGATTATAATCATCTTAGATGTTTGAGGAATATTTTTTTATGGTGAGGTTTTCAATGAATATTTTTTGATTCTATGAGGGATCAAAAATGGTGTCTAGGAAGGCTCTAGACTCTTTTATACATTTGTATTCTTTTATTTTCATAACCTTTAGTGTAATTTTCATGAATACTTCCCTCTAACATGGAGGGATGATGTAGTTCCGGTGGTTATTAGGGAAACGTAAGGTTTCCTTTCATCATAAGGACTTTACATGGTTTCTTTCAGGATGCACAATTTTTTGGTTTATTATTTCTACATGGTATCAAAGACAATAAACCTTATAATCCTCCATATCTCCCTCCCTCTAGCATTATTTATCTTTGAAACCACTTTTTCACTCCTATGCTTGTTATAATTGTTTCCACATAGTTATCTTACATGGTCTTTGAATATATTATGATATATTTCATATGACCATTTTCATGCATCATTATCCAAACAACCTTTTATTTAATTTATTTTATATAACACCCCAAGATTTTATATTTATTTCCTTTTAAAAACAAATTGAACTATTCGAAAGCTTATCTTACACAAAACCCCAAGACTATATGAACCACTATACAGTAAAATGTTATAACCTAGCCATTAAATTGGAATATATGAATAGTAATAACCACTTTATGAAAAATATGTATAATTTTTTTATTAATTTAAATTTATTTATTAATTAAAAAATAAACAAGTGCTTAGTTTTTATAAATTCATTTTATGCTTTAAAAATATGTTTTCTACAAATTTTATTTTTATCGAATTTTTTCATGAAAAATCTATATTTAATTTATAATTTTTTTATAATTTTTTTTTAGAAAATGAATAATTTTTTTAAAAAGATCATTTCAATATTATCATATGGTGAAATTTTAGTATTTTTCAAAACAAATATTTATTTTTCAATGAATAGTGAAAAATACCAATTTTTATAAACTTTTTCATTTATTTTCAAGTAAATATTCCATTATGTTTTCAATTTAATATTAAAATTAACCAATTATACTTTAATTAAAAATAACCTAATTAATTATATATTAGTTTTCATTATACTTGATTCTAGTATAAGTTAATTTTTTTCTTAAAAAACTTTTTTCTAAAAAACTATTTTTATGCATAAAATATGTTTTTATCTTAATAAATTAATTCAATATTTATTTATTAATGGTTTTTTTGAAATTTATAGATTATATATTCAATAAAAAATGTTATCATTCATTTTATGGTTTTTAATAGATAATTAATTGAAGTAAATTAAGTTTTACGGTTAAAAATTCATTTTTCAAAAACACATTTTTGTTGCGATTTGCGAACTTTATTAAACTTAAATTCTACCACTTATTGAAATTGAATATGGTAAAAAGGATTATATAATTTTAATTATAATAATTAATATAATGTTATAGGTAAAAAATAATATTTGATCATACTGAATAGTAAAAACAGTAAAATTTTGTTGCCACGGTTAAGGTTAAACGGGTTTACTAGGGGTTAAACCATTAGATAAGGGTAGGATTTCCACCCACACATATAAAGTTATTATTTTATGAATATATTTCAACATTATATTATCCTAAAATAAAATCCTAGTCCATTTGGACCCAATTTCCCATGAAAGTTCCCTTAAATCATTGAAATCTTTAAAGAAATTCCTTGTGTGCCCCTCCCCTCATTTATAAAAGGGAACCTCTTCTCCTCCATTATTCACACTATTTGAGATTTATAGCTTATAAAATCCCTACTCTAAAACCTTCCTATAATCCTTCTATTCATCCAAGAGATTATTTTATTCTCTTAATACCAATCCTTCAATGATTAAAGAGTATGCCAAAGGAGGTCACTCAAAGAATAGGTATAGATCTTAACCAAGCTCTTCCAATTTTATTTCTTATTCTACTTCATCAAAAATTATTATATCCATAAAAAAATGATAAATATAGTATTATAAATATATTTATATTTTATTATAGCAATGAAATAACTTTTTACCACCTCTTCTTAATCCAATGGGAGATGAAAGTATCGCTCATGCATATGTGTGGACTACCGCCTCCACATAGCGATAAAAATCATTTTCCACCACCATAATTCATGGTTGGTTATTATGATAGATATAATATTTTTATATGATATTTATGTTATAATAATTATTATTTAAATATTAATTAATATTTTTATTTCTTTCATTTCATTCATCAAAAAATGGAAACGTTAATCATGCATACATACAGACTACTGTCTCCACATAATGGTGTAATTAATTTTTCATCATTGATTTATATGAATGGTTATAAATATGTATATATTGAATATATATGATATTTATATCATGAATAATTTTTTTATATTAAGGAACTATGATCAAATTGCAAGGACCATAACCACCAAACCAAAACATACATGAAAAACGAAGTAGTTAACACCTGAAATGATGATAATAATGAAAGATTATTAATGAATGAGTGATAAGATTTTATAAGTAATAAATATAAGTAATTATAGGTATTATCATTTTTATTTTATAAAACTATGATAAATTTAAATTTATTATATAGGATTTTATATCACTTATGAATCAAGATGAACTTTTGGTACATATTTTATGTTACAATCTCATTTTACCAGGATTTTTTATGATTAAATTTTATGATGATGAAATTATACGATCTATATCTCTAAAGGATTATTTATTTTATTATACTATAGTTATTTTTTTTATATTTAATTTTTTTCCTTTCATTTTGATATCTTTAAGTACTCAAGAGACAAAAAGAATGATTTTAAGGAAAACCGACAATGTTTTTCTCTTCGATTGGGAAATTTTTTTTCTATGTCCATATTTTATTTAAATTTTTTTCAAGAATTTATTTAATATTATAAAAATAATTATTAAATTTATTTTTACCCATTTTTTATTATCTATAAAAAACTAAATGATTCTTCTTTTCATTTTTCGAACAAGGTGCTTCTGACTTTTTACCAAGAATGTGAAAGGTATTTTTGTTTTAATATAATCTACATGAAAAACTTTTTATAACATCATGAATAATATTTTATTTGAATATTAATTTATAATTACCCTTGGTTCTTTTCAAATAAATCCTTTATTTATTATTTTGGATAATTTTAGATTCTAAATAAATGATTTCAAATAAAAATGGAATTTTCCTCAAGAATTGTTCTAGAGACATTTTAAAGGTATTTTTATATATAATTCCATCCTTTGATGTTTCTTATGATTTACTAGGGATATGATCTAATTTTACCATATTTATACTTTCTCTATATGATTTATGATTATGGTGATGATATTTTTATGAAACCGATATCTTTTCTATGGGTTATGATTTGATGATATGATGAATGTTTTATGATCTTGAGGAACATATAGGTATGGTTTTCATTATGTGAAGGGTGGTCCCAGAATTATATATCCCTTCAATACATGGGGTAAAGATGGATATATCATGAGATAATAATTATTTTAATAAATATTGAACATAGTTCAATAAGTTACTTTTTCTAATAAGATAGTCTTGGGAGTGAACCTTAACCAAGGAAATAATGGAATGGAGAGTAAACCCAATCCACTATGATAGCCTTGGAAGTGATCCTTGAATAAGGAAATTATTTTATATTTTTATGTGTATTAAAAAAACTTATATCTTATGCTTATGATATGTTATCATGACTCATGATTGACTACTTTTGATTCTGCAAACTTATATATTAGTATTTTAATTGAGAAAAAGTTATACCCTAATTCATATTTAAGATCTATGAATTTTTTGGGTGTGATTTTATATTTTTAATCTCATGTTCTCGTACCCTTATGATTTTCTTAATCTCACTTATAATCATTTATTAATATCTATTATGTTTACCCTTACTAAGAATATAAATTCACCCTTTATTATGTTTCCCTTCCTCAGTTTATGGAGAAAGGTTTTAAGTAAGTTATGTGTAAAAGGGTAAAAGTTGTGAAGAAGTAAATGGGAAATGATGTAGATATTTTATGAACCAGTTGTTTATGTATCCAAGTATCCAAACACACTAAAAAATATTTTGTCCTTAGTCATGTATTATAGTGAAATGTGTGTAATATTCATCTAAAATGATGTAATATTTATGTATGAAAAGTATGGGTCTATATATTTTCCACATGATCTTCTTCATAAATCATTATCCAAAAAAACTTTTTTAAACCTATTTGGACACCTTTTTTGATTTCCTAGAAGATCATGAAATCCATCTAACTAACATAATAACATCTTTTAAAATAGTATTCATTGGATATTTTTATATAAGTAAGTTTATCATCAATAGTTCTAATGTATTTTAATTTAGTATATTGATATGATGTATGATCTATTTTGAAATGAAGTTTATGAATAATTAAATAATAAGGGCATGGATATATCTAATATTGATATATTTTAATAGGTATATCATATCTATTTTCTCTTTAGTTTGAGTTTTTTATTTTCTATTTATCTCAATTTTTTCATCTCTTTATCCATCTCTATAAATAGGGTTTTGAAATTATTCAAATGGTATGGGTTCTAGGAATAATATTTTAAACCAGTGGGTCTTGGATTCTTGGTCATAAAAACCATGCCTCTCTTATACTTTTGATATTTCTCATAACATTCTTCTTCGATATGAGTTATTCATTGTCTTTGATCACTTCTGAACTTGGGTTCATTTCTTATCTGGTCATGCTCCCCCTGCTCCTACCTAGCTCATGTTTCTATATTTTTTCTTCTTTGTTTTCATATTCTAGATTCAGTACCCCTCCAAAGGTATCCACTTATAGGTGGATTAGTTTCTAGGTATTTTATTTTGGAATCTCTAGCAGTCCTGATAAGGAGAAATCTATTCCAGCGATGATGATACAACCAATGATGATGAGATTTGGTATGGTGGCAATAATGATCTGACCAGTGGTGTAGATCTTGAGTCATCACGTTGTTCTAGGATATGTATAAAGTTCAAGGAACAAACATTTATTTTCCTAGGCCTAGCAACCCATGTCTCCCTTATTCTACTTTTCCATGGGTTGTTGTGTGAGGGGTTTGAATTTTTAATTTTGAGTGTTTTTTCTCTATTTTGGTTTGTGTTAGCCTTAATTTTGTGGGTGTTGGTCTTCTATGAACTCTTTTAAATGTTTTCAAATGAAAGAAAATCCATTGGTTCCCCTTTTAGTGGGCATTGTTTCTGGGACTTGTTCAATATCACTTATTTTACACCACTAATCACTTAAATAATTACTTTCATACCGATTTTTTAAATAAAACAAGTATTTAAATGTCACTTAACAATATAGAAACATGCACAAGAAAATACTTAATAAGTTATTGAATAAGTGGTGTCACACACAACACTAGACTTAAAGGCATTTTTCTATCCAGATTTAATTCATTTTTTATAATAAATGACATCTAAATATTTTCTCACATTCTTATATAAGATTTGAATTTTTTGAATCATGTATTTCTAAATGAATTGATGTTGTTTTCAAGATAAAAAATTCATAAATGATATTTCATTATGTGGGTAATTAATACAAAAAAACAATGTATATGGGCTTCAAGTTCTCTACAAGATAACAATAAGTGTACTACATCTCCATGTACATCCTAAAAAATGAAAAACGTAAAAACCCATAAAAATAATCATTTCCAAAAGTATTACTACCAAACAAAATATAGTAAGAAAAATATATACAACAATTTAGTTTTCTTCACAAAATTTTGGTTGTTAAATGGACACAACATGGGGGTAAATTTTGATAAAGGGCCCAAGACCGTGCTATGAAAAATAGCCTAATGGTCCAATCAGGGTCATCCCAACCCGGATCTGAACCTATTTAATTAAATTAATATTAAAATATATATTTTATTTTAATTTTTTTAAAAAACATTATATTCAAAAATATGATTGTTGGCAACATTGTAAGATAATTCATAAGAAAAACAAGGATAAACTGACTTATAATTACAGTTACGATTCATATCGATAAATCATATTTGATTATGAAAATAAAAATAAAAAATTGATGGAAGGATCATAATGAGTGTTCTTAAAAAACTAAAAGGTTGAAAATAAAGAACACATAAATTTACATGCTTCTTCCTTATTTAGACCAACATGCATGAAAATAACATCACTACCTAGAACTATTTATTATGAAAAAGAAGATACTTGAAAAATGATATACTCAAAAGTAGTAAAGGACCAAAAAATATATTCAAGGGAACATATCAAACTAAACCAGAAGGTGATGATCAAAAATAGTCATAAATATTTAGCATCCTTACTTCCTATAAAAAGACACACTACACACACAAAGCATAAAGGATACAACAGAATTCCGTCTTCAAACAAAGGTATGGGCAATGATGTAAGATAGGAAAAGTTATAGAATGTTAGGCTATAATGATGAGTTTGGATACATGGATGACCTTGATCAAATATGTGGTTTGATTTCATCAGTGAGGTCACAACTGTGTAGAAACACATCCACCATTGATAGGTCATAGAGGCTTAAACATGGATTGAGTGAAACTATAAGAGGGAAAAAACATAGATAAATAATCACATATAGGTATTTGAAAATCCATTTGATCAAGATGATCAACTTTTATAATATTACTTATGAATATAAACATGTATCTCATAGAAAATAGGTCACAAAATCAAAATACCAAAAGAAAATTCAAGATCCAACCTTTTTTGGAGTGTGAGATTTATTCTCTAGCAGAGGAAATTAAGAATACTGGAAGGAGTGAAAACTCACTAGAACTATTTTTGATGATTGGATGAGTGATGGAGCGACATAATTTGGTATCAGTTCACCAAATGTTCAAATGGATGACATCTTAAGGGTGCATCAAGACAAAACACTAGAGTTTTAGATCATCGATAGATACATTAGACAATATATTTGGTGATATAATTAAAAGGGGAACAGTGTAGCAACATAGATAGTTGAGGCAGTGGGAATCATTTGCTACAATGAGGCTTATCTATGAAGATTGGATGAGGTATATGGTAACCTAGAAAGATCATATGGAAATTAAGATCAAATTCATTTACTGGGAACTAATATATAATTTAGGGGGCAATCACATTGATGTGACATTATACGAGTGAGTTAAGTGAGAATATTAACACTGTAATAATCTCTTTCTTCCTTGAGTAATAGTAAACTAGTATTCCCCCATGAATTAGGGCATAATCCTGAAAAACATAATCCTTTTAATTCTTATGTAATTATTTTCCTTTTATAATTATATATATCAGTTCTTATCTATATCATCCAGTGGTTTTAAATTGTGGTTTGGTGGCTTGGGTTTGGTTTTCTTCCAAGCTAAAGACATCATAGTGTGAGGATCATTCTAGATCTTTTGTATCCACTCATGAATTTTTTATGGAGTATCTTCTAATGGGTTTATTGGAAGGTGGTTTTGAATCCAATAAGTGGTATCAAAGCTCAATTTTGGAGTGATTCTTATGGATTATGTCCTCGTGAAGGTGTTTCGGAGGCCAATTAAGTATATTCATTGCACCTTATTCCTAGTACAAGGACAATGGTTTGTATTTAATAACCTCTCATATTTAATTTACTAAAAGTAGTGGGACTTCAAAAGTTCTAGAGGGATGGAATCTAATGAGAGTAAGATCCGGGTGGAGAATTTCAACGTAATGGATTTTGGGTTTTGGAAGGTTAAAACATGGGATTTTCTTCTATAAAAGGACCTTGGTCTTTCATTACCTCAAGCCAATATAGAATCAATGAAAGAGTAAGAATGAGATAGGATAAAAATTAAATCACTTGGGTTGATGAAAATTGTACTTATAATGTGTCATACAACATCTAGGAAGTTAAGAAAGAATCATAACTCATGAATACCATTACTGATATGTAGAAAAATTTGAAGAAAATGAACAAAATTTTTTCGATACACAGATTATTCAGCCCAATAATTTTAGAAGGATGATATTTCAGTGATCATATAAATTATTTCAATGTCATTCAAATTCATTTGGAATTATTGAATGTAGACTTTTTAGACTAGATTAGGGTGGTTCTGTTGCTCTCTTCACTCCCAGAGTCTTGGGATGAAATGGTGGCTGCAATGAGTAATTATAATGGAAAGGTGGACGTGAATTTCATGGATTTTCATGACTAGATATTGAATAGGGAGATTCATCAGAATGATATTGGCCTCACCCAAATCTACCCTATAGGTAGAAGTAGTCGTTGTAGTTGAAGTAGAGGTCAAATCCATAGGTACCGAAGAAGTAACCTTGAGACACTCAGATTTGTTAGGGATTTTGGCTATAAAGTGGAAAAATTTGGGTTTTTTGAGACAAATTAAATCAACACTAAGATACCTAAGTGAATTTAGTTTACAATAAAGGGTTGATCCTAGGTTATTACAAGGGGTGGATTGGATGAAATTATTTTTTAAATTATTTCAATTTCATTAACTCGAGAAGGATTCATTAAATGAAATAAATATAAACTCATCACTTACTGGTTTGAAACTTTTAAATACATATGATAATCACCTATACACTTGGAGGATCATTCTCATGAGTAATCCTAGGTAAAGGATCTTATTAGCACATAAAAGTGTGGTGATAAAATTCAATAAGGAAGAGGAAGAGAGAAAATCAATGAATGAAAAAAATCAAATAAAAGAAACTATTAAAAATTTATAGAGTGAGAAATAAAATCCAATACAAACCCTTGTAACTCCCTTGGATAAAACCATAATTGGGTTATCTCTACATTGATTCTATGATCTCAATGAAAGTAGGAAGTATACTCATGAGGTCATAATTAAAGAAGAAAAACAGTGAAATAACAATCACTCCACCGTTGTGTGAAGAATTTCACAAGTGTTGGGGTGAATAAGTTCACACCTTGGGGAAAAGGTATAAAGGTGATTTGAATAAGAATATAATAAGAGGACATGAGAACTTTTATTATGAAACTAAAGTGAATTAGAAAAACTTATATGTGAAAAAACAAACACGTGAATACTAAATGGTAGCATAACATTACAATTGAAATAAACCAAATCATCCTCCAACTTCTTCACCACCACTACCTTAAATAGAAATTTAAATAGGCTTGGGTCGATCCCAAAATATTCCAAGTATTTACACTTGATTATGTTAGGCCTAATGTGGAATTTTTTTGGAACGTGGACTTTTCCACCCTTGACCCAAAATGGGAGACATCTTTCATGCCTCTGACAGATGTGTCCAAACGAGCTAATAGATGGAATAATTTGAGTGGTATATAAAATAAGAAATTAACAATAATAGAAAAATTACCTATATCCATGAATATTTAGCCAATTTTTTTATCCTTGGCTATATCTTAGTTTATAGCCACTATTTTAATTAAAACCGTGGCTATATGGTTGTTTAAACCCACAATGGTCACACAACTCTATCATCGCCCTAACCCCAACTTGCAACCCCAAACTTACACTCACGACCTCCTCTCTCAGTGGCCCTCTCTTCTCAGCCATGACCTCCTCTCTCAGCGGCCCTCCTCCCCCTTACAACCTCCTCTCTCGGCGACGACCTATCCTCTCAGCAGAGACCTCTCAGTGGAAACCCTACTCCACCCTTGTGACCTCCTCTCTCGGTAGCACTCCCCCGATGGTGGCCTTTGAGACCCTTCTTCCCCGATGATGTACTTTATGACCTATCCTATCCCCTATCCTCCTCCCCCGACGGTTCCCCTCACAATGCTTCCCCTCACTTCAACTGAAGGCAACCCCACTTCCAGCTCTCAACTCCGACCCTCCTCCACTAACGTTTCCAGAAAACATGGGACACCCCACCTCCCCTCATCGAAACTACTCCTAGGTGGCCTCCCCACATCCTTCTCAAGCGCACCTCCAACACGGCCACCCCAAAACCTCCCAATTATCCTCCTCCTCCATGATTTTAACAATTTTATAAATAACAAGCATATATATTTATGGTCTTAGGGTCTAATGTAGTAGGAATATGGTTAATATGGATCCTCATCCTAGGTGATATGTATGATGAATTATTGTCAGAAACCAACTTTAGGGAGATTTAAAATAGAACCATGTGTTAGAAAAGGTGTTTCTACAGGAATTGAGGGGGGAGGGGGGAGGGTGCAGGGGGGGTATATAGGGAAATGTGGGAGGGGGAAGTTGAGAGGGGGTAGGGGCAGGCGGGTGGGGGGGGGGGTCTTTATGGACAAAGTCTATAGGGGGAGGGGGGAGGGGGGGAGGGGGTCTGTAGGGGTAGGGGGTGTATGTGGGGTGCAAGTGGGGAGGTTTAAGGGGGTCTACATGGGGAGGGGGAGGAGGGAGGGTGTAGGTGGGGTGAAAGGGGGAGGGTGCAGGGGGGTTTGCAGGGGAAAGGGGGAGGGGGGTCTACAGGGACAAGGGGGATGGGGAAGGGTGTAGGTTGGTTTGCAGGGGATTCTAGGGTTGTATTTATTTCTGGGTGACACGTTTCATACCAAGTATTAAATGTGGTCATTTATTTATGATTCCTATATTTATTTTTTATTTATATGACCATATAACACATATACACTTCATTAGCATGTCATTGGGTAAACCCCAACATTTTTAGGATTGGTCTTCCAAAGAAACATATAACCTATGTTTTAATGTGTAATTGTTTGTGGTGATATGAAAAATACACATCTCGGGTCATTCAACCATTGATATTGTGTTTTAGTAGTAGATTTCAATGGTGGGGATGACCATGGATTAGAACTAACCCATATGAGTTGATCCATATGATGGGTTGTTCTATAATATTGGATAAAAATTTAATGAAGATAACATGGTGTTTTGGGTTAGATGGGAATGAGTGATTTATTTCTTAGTGTTTTAGTTATAGTATCGAGTGATGGATTGATTTTTTATGAATAGTGTGATTCATGTTTGGAGTTGTGTAGTGGAAGATTTCTTGATGTTCTAGGATAGAACACATTGAATTTTTCATGAATTAATAACCTTGATAGGATTTGTTAAATGGTTGAGGACTATTGGGGATTCTTAGGGATGTGTAGTGTTATAGGGGATATATTGAAATACCCCGTGCATTTTTTGTTTTGTATTTGTGGTTGAATTTGAATTTTTGAGTTAGAGGGACTTCATTTTTTTGATAATTGAGCATGGGAATTTGATTTTGAGTATTTTTATATTTGAAAAAGTGTTTTTTGGATGTGGTTTGAGTCTCTATAGATTCCACAAGGTCTTGTGTGGATTTTGGGGTAGTGTCTAAATGGCTAGGATGTTGAACTTTTGAAGTAGTAGGACATTCACGACATAAAGGGAAACTCACACAACAAATGGTCTCCATAAATACCTTTTAGGATATTAATGTGGATGTATAAGGGTGGGGACATTTTTATTTTTTTATTTAATGACATGTACCATGTTTACAATGTGAATTGAGTTTTTCTAATGGGAGATCCCCTTGTCATAAGTCACTCGTGGAATGAACCTTCTTGTCACACTGTGAATGGTGTGTAGTGTGTGTCATTTAGTTAGGGAAGTCCCATTTTTTGATTGGGTTACTTAGTATTTAGGGTATATGTGTGAATAGGAGAGGCCATTTCTTATATGAATAATACCTTATATGGACCTCTTTTAACCCCCTTCATTTATGGATATCTTTGGGTGTGCTTCAGAAATCAAACGATGTATATTCTTCTACTTCGTTTCTCAATTATACAAATTAATTGTTGTCCACTAATTCTAATTAAATTTCAACAGGGGTTTGGTGATGTTTTCCATTATATTATGGTGAAAATAATCAAATATGTGGGGGATTTCATATAACATGGTGAGGGGAAGTCTTGAGACATTACATGTAGTCCATCATGAGTCATTTTGATGATGGTATATAACTGTATAAATTTTAATATATATTTTTTAAAAAAGAAATTGGAGAAAATTGATGGATTATTTATTGTTGAATGGTGATACCATTGAATGACTTAGGATCTGCTGCATATTAAGAGTAAATTGAACTTCTTTTCTCATGTTTTTGGCATTACATGGTTTACTAGTGAGATTTTTGTGAATTATTCCTATATGAATTTTATTGTAAATATTAATTTTAATGATTTAATTCAATATAAATTAATTATAATTAAATTATTTATATGTTTTTAATGATTTATGGGATCATATGGTTGGGAAAATTATTTTGTAATTTAATGGACTTGGGAGAAGTTTATCAGGTTGAAAATTAAAAAGGAATAAATCTGAATAGGTAGTAAGAACCTCACTCACACCCCTTTGTTATTATAAATTCTATTTATATGAAATAGTATGGGGGGTATTTCCACCATGGGAATTTGATCCTTTTTAAATTTATTTAATAGTTTTATTTAATATAATTATAATGAAATGGATACTTTATTGAGGTAATAAGATATATTAGACACTGAATTGATGCCTTAGCTGATGATGGTCATGTACTCCCCAATAATTGAATGCCTTGCGATATATAGAACCAAATGGGTAACCCTAAAATGAACATAGTGATTGTAGTAGATATGGATTGGTTACTTATCCCTTGGTTTCATCCTCTACCATGAACCCTTGGGGCTTTTAGGGCTGTATTTCATGTTTGAGGTGGTTTAACCACGAGGTATTGGGTTTCTAGGGCTTATAGAGGATGCCACTTTAATGCATCTTTATTTATAATATACCAATGATTTCTAAACTTTTATTTCATTATTATATAGCAGCTATTTATGATTAGGATTTATTCAATATCCACATGAACTATTATATAGTATATATTTTTGGTTTATATTTGTAAAAGATCTCCTTACAACTATGTTTTGTGTATACATTTTCTCACATATGCATTTTGTTTTGATTTTCTCACATCTTATCATATTATTGTGCTTATGTCTAGTGCTTTCATATTTATACATTTGATATCTTTTCAAAGTAGACTTGTTTCCTTATTTTACTATTATGGTCTTCATTCTTGATTTGTATTTTAAACCTACATAACTGAATTAGAAAATCATTTTTCACTCCTCTGACCAAATTGAATACAATTGCAATAGGTGGTCTTTATGTTTTTAAAATTCAAGAGGCCAGACTTCTCAAAACATCATACTGAATATAAAAATCATTGAAAAGGGTATAATTCTACTCTCTTTATTCTTTTTTAGAATGAAAGGTTTGAATTATTGTCAATAGTTTTCCTGACTTGCTGCAATCAAAGTGGGTTTCTACAAGAGAATTAAGTTTCTATAGAAAAATGCAATAGGCTATAGATATAATTCTTCATAGGAAATAGGTATGTTGTAGTTTAGTTTTTATTTTATTTTCTTTATCACATCATCCACTTAGTCCTTTTACCACTTTATAAAGTTTGGGGATAGTTATATTCTGCAAAGGGGGACAGAAGGGCACTGGAGGCGGCTACACGGTTTTCTTTGCAGGAGAAGGAAATTAGGGCAGTGGAGAGATTAATTTGTGTGTTTCATTTTTTTGTCTTTATACCGTGATACTTATATTTTATTTTCCTTTAGCGTGTACTTCCAATTTATATATGAGTCATACTGAAATACTACTATTAAACCACCCTTACTTTTTGGATTCACACATTCAGTTTAATATCACTTAGCCTTTCAAAGGCCACTTAGCCTTAGGGACATATTGCATCATCCTATATATATATATATGACTGTTTTCATCTTTTACTTATGTACTGTTTTCCATTTCATCTTGGTATTGTTTACTCCTTCCTCTTTTAGTATGTTTGTATTTTCTCCACTACACTACACTTTGAAAAATGAGGGCATAGTTTCCCCACTATCAGACCTAGGCCCTCACTGCTAGTCGGCAACCTCTGGCATTTGGGGAAATGTTCTTGAGGTCATGTGACCAACCGAGTTTGGGGCACCCATTGAGTGGCACCCAAATATGGGATGTTACAAAGTGGTATCAAAGGGTTTGTTCTTTTCTTTGAGTTATTTTATTATTTGGCGATGACAGAAACAGATAGATTTCTAAGGGATTCTGTAATAACTGTGCTTGGGATTAGCTACCCCGTGTACAGGTAAAGGCCGGATTTCATCGAATTAAATTGTGATTTTTTGTTAATGATTATTACATTTGATTTTATTTTCACCATTGGGTGACACACTTGTGGTGTGCTGTTTATATTTTTATACCTAGGTTCTATTTAGTTGCAACCTGATAAGATAAAGGTATTCCATCTCATGCATCATTTAGGCACATGTTAGAATCACATGCCATGCATAGTTTCCATGCCATGTAGGTGCATTAGAAATTGCATGTTGTTGTGATAGATGTTGTTCTAGAAAATTCATGCTATTGTGATAGATGCCTTGATAATACTTTCTATTTGATAAGGTATTATTATGTAAGGTTTTGTGAGTGAACGCCAAACTTTGGTTCTTGAGGAGTATGGGCCCTCATCAACCAGAATTTAGTGGATCATCGACTTATTTACTTTGTTATAATATGTATAAGATGCCATGATTTGGTTTGCGGGGAGTATGAGCCCTCACGGATCTGAATTTGGAACTTTGGTGTTCGTTCAGTGGTTTTCGGGGCTCTAGAGTAGTTTCTAAGGCTTACTGTATGGAAAAACCCAGAATACACACCATGTATTCATGATTACACGCTGTTTACTCTTTTGTTTGGGAAGAAATGTAAAAATTTTAAGTACACACCGTGTACCCTAAGTACACTCCATGTAGTCTCTAACCGTTTCAAAAGATGTGTGGGCAGAGACACGAGATGGGGAAGTTCTAGAGGGAACACACCGTGTACCGATTGTACACGCCGTGTCGGGTTGACCCTGTGACCGTCATGTGACTAACAACACGGATGGATAAATATTCTCTTAAACACACTATGTAGTTCTTATACACGCCGTGTAGTGTAACCTGGGAATCCGACCATGTAACTAACAACACGGGTCAGTGTTATCATTTCAAGTACACTCTGTTTCCATCTGGAACATGCCATGTAGTGTGAGCCGTGTAACCGGCTGTGTCTCGAACAACACGGGTTGGAGAAGCTCGTTTAGTACACATTGTGTACTTGTGTGACACGCCGTGTAGTCTTGATCGGTGAGAGTCCATGTGGACTTGGCCGTGTGGATGGGGAAACAAGGTGGTGTACACGCTGTGTGTGGGTGTAACACATCGTGTAGTGTTAGCCGAGTAGTCGGCAGTGTCGCTAACAACACAAGTAGTTGGAATCTAATCCATACACGCCATGTCTATCTGGAACACTCCGTGTAGAGTGAGCTGTGTACTTGGTCGTGTAACGGACAACACGGGTCAGTGAAGCTCTTCTAGTACATGCCATGTAGACCTTATACACTCCGTGTAGTCTCATTCAAAAGGGATCCATGTGACTAAGCCATGTAGAAGGAATCAGGTAGGGGAAAAAAATTCACGTACACTCCGTGTGTAGGGACAATTCGCCGTGTGTTTGGGGTGTTACATGACTAAATTTGGCAGAAGTACACACCCATGTGAAAGACTTGAGGGAACACGCTGTGTAGTTATTATACATGCCGTGTAGTCTTGTTTTTATAAAACTTGAATGTTTTCTTTTCCTTATTCCCTTCTTACTCTTCTAGTTATTAGTCCCTGATAATCTTAAATCTAAGTCATGTGTTTGACCTTGTAGAGTCATGATGACGAGACAACCATGAGTTGTTCTTCAAGAGAGAGGAAATGATTATACTCTAGAGATGGTAGGCCACGGGCTACCGATGGATCCTCCAACAGTTCCAGATGTGGCTCCAGCCGTTACACCAGATGCAGGCGTGGGGGCGCAGTTCTATGAAGGCTTATTGCGGTTATTGCAGACCTTCCAGGGAGCGCCACCAGTTGCCACATCTATGGAAAAGCTGACACTTATATTCCAGCAGCAGCATCCGCCTATGTTTTCAAGGGATGGAGGACCACAAGACGTGGAGTCTTGGATGGGTTCTATGCAAACTATCTTCAAGCATCTTGAGACACCTCCAGAGAGGAGGGTCAAGCTCACTACATACATGCTACTTGATTCTTCCAAGAGATGGTAGGATGTAACCACCCAGACTGAGAATCACTGAGACATGGTGTGGGAAGAGTTTCAGACATTTTTCTATGAATTTTTCTTTTTGGAGATGCTTAGGGAAGATAGATCTTGAGAGTTCATGAATCTGCATCAGGGCGCCATGTCAGTGATGGATTATTCTACCCGTTTCACCGAGCTACAATGTTTTGCACCTATTCTAGTGGGTGATGAGACATTGAGGGCTAGATGCTTTGAGGATAGTATTTGATATGACATCTATGCACTGGTGAACATTTTCAGGTTGCCTACAATGCAGGCTATTGTGAACCATACATTGATTACTGAGCGGAACCTATGAGAAGCTAGTGGTGCAGGCCAGGGAAGTTTGGCACCAGTTTCTAGTACCATTTCTACCGGTAAGAGGAATAGGCAGACAAATTTCTCTCACAGTGGCAGTACTAGCCATAATAATTCTTCAGGTGGCCAGGTGATATGATACCAGTGTGGTAAAGAGGGGCACAAGAGGCCTCGGTGTCCACGTGACCCAGTGAATTGTTGAGCTTGCGGCAAGATGGGTCATCTGTAGCGCTTTTGCAGGGCGTTTCCACCAGTGGATAGTGAGAGGGGTTCTGTGCAAACTCTGCATGTAGGAGTAGGGCCAACAACTTCTTACCAGTCAGAGAATTGGAATACGTCGGTATGTTCTGGCTGAGGTGGTGGTCATGGCCGTGGTATCTAGACACCAAGATCTCAGAGAGAGCAGGGCAGGTCAGCTCAGTGTATCCAGGCAGTGCCGTAGGGCCGTGGAACTAGGCAGGCATATGCAGTTCAACAGACCCAATAGGAGTAGGATCCCGGACCTTCCACTGTCATAGGTACTATTCTAGTTGCTTATATTTTATCTTCAGTACTTTTTGATTCTGGTGCTACACATAGCTTTATATATGTGCCCATTTTGGAGAGCCTTGGGCTCTGTGTTTCTTCTTCTTCTGATGTTATGATGCTAGACACTCCATTGGGGACTAGAACGATTGTTATGCATCATTACAGGGAGTTCCCCTCAGAGGTTGGTGGGTGTCACTTTCTGTGGGACCTCTATGTCTTAGAGTTTATGATCTATGAAATCATTCTTGGGATGTACTGGTTGGTACCCTTTCAACACTTTGTAGATTACTATTATCGCAAGGTGAGTTTTACGTCACCAGAGGGCAGATAGTTTCTATACAAGGGAAAGTGAGATGTCCAAGAGAGCCAAGCTAGACCCGAGCATCATGGGTGAGGTGGAGTGACAAACCAGATTGTGAGTTTATATATGGATGACCAGGGAACTTGTCAGAAGGATTTCCCTCCAGTAGTTGATTGTTTCAGAGATGTCCTTCTGGACAACTTCTCAGGTCTACCTCCAGAGTGAGAGGTGGATTTCTCTATTGAGCTAGTGCTAGGAGTAGCACTGGTTTCTATTCCTCCTTATAGAATGGCTACACCAGAGTTGCAGGAGCTCAAGAGGCAGTTGGAGGAGTTTCAGGTAAAGGGTTTCATCCGACCCATTACTTCTCCTTGGGGTTCGCCTATCCTTTTTGTGAAGAAGGCAGATGGTACCCTTAGACTTTGTGTGGATTATTGTAAGCTGAACCAGTTGACGGTCTAGAACTGATATCCCTTTCCAAGGATTGATGATCTTTTTGATCATATTTGAGGATCACGAGTGTTATCGAAGATTGAATTGAGATCCGGATATCATCAGTTGTGTGTTATACCATCAGACATACTGTTTACAGCTTTTCGGAGCAGATACAGTCTATATGAGTACTTGGTCATGCCATTCAGATTAACGAATGCACCATGAGTTTTCATGGCTCTGATGAATCGTGTGTTCCACCCATATCTGGATTCTTTTGTGGTAGTCTTCATGGATGACATATTGGTGTGCTCTCACACTCGACACGACCATGCCACACATCCTGAGATCGTTTTGAGTAAATTGAGAGATCATAAACTATATGCTAATCTCTCAAAGTGCCACTTTTGGATAGACCAAATACACTTCATGGGTCATATTATCTCTGAGGCAGGAGTTGCGGTAGACCCAGAGAAAGTGAGAGTAGTAGTTTTCTGGGAGCAGCCTAAGAATGTGTTTGAAATACTGAGTTTCTTGGGGATGGCTAGTTACTACAGGTGATTTATACATGACTTCTACCGCTTAGAAGCGTCGTTGATGGGATTGACTAAGAAGGGTGTGAAGTTCATTTGGTCAGAAGCTTGCGAGACAACCTTTCAGGAGATGAAGGGAAGGTTGACATCAGCACCAGTCCTGATACTTCTAGAGAAAGGTATGAGCTATAAAGTTTACTATGATGCATCAGGTATTGGGCTAGGAGAAGCGTTGATATAGGGTGATTAAGTAGTTGTGTATGGGTCTTGGTAGTTGAGGTCGCATGAGAGGAATTACCCGATGCATGATCTTGAGTTGGTTGTAGTTGTTCACGTGTTACACTGTTGGATACATCTCTTGGGAGAACATTTTGTGGTGTTTACAGACCAAAAAAGTCTTAAATACATCTTTACCCAGTGTGACCTGAATTTGATATAGTGAAGGCGGGTTGAATACCTTCATTCCTTCGACTTTGAGCTTTCTTATACACCTGGTAAAGGTAACGCAGTTGCTGATGCACTGAGTAGGAGGACTCAGATATAGGTAGTGAAGGAGGCTAGTGGTGAGTTCCAGCAGATGGATTTGTTCTCTGAGATGCATTTGGAGGATCATGATCGTCAGGGGTGAGCCTACCTTTCATCCTTCGCTATGATTTATACCTTCCTGGATAGAGTGAGGATGAGACAACTATCGGATTCAGAAGGCCTAGTTCTACGGGAGTCAGTGGCAAGTGAGGACCATCCTCTTGGTTGGATGATAGGCGATGCAGAGGTACTGCATATCCATGGACGAGTGTGGTTCCAAGGGATATAAGCGAGGAGTTGATGCGGTAGTTTCATGCTTCATCTTGGGTAGTGAATCCCAGAGTTACCAAAATGTACTGTGACTTGATACGTCAGTATTGGTGGCCAGGTATGAAATGGGAGGTAGCTGGTTTTGTTGTGATATGTTCCACCTGTCAGCAGGCGAAGGTGGAGCATCAGAGGCTAGTCAGACTGTTACAACAGTTACCCATTCCATAGTGGAAATGAGATGATGTCGCGATGGACATCATGACCGGGTTTCCAAGGTCGCCTCGAGGCAATGATGCCTTGAGGGTTGTTCTGGACAAACTTACAAAGGTAGCTCACTTTTTTCCGATCAAGGAGACCTTTGGTGTTGACGAGCTCAGGAATTTGTATATCCGAGAGGTATTACTTCTTCATGGGGTCCCTCTTTCTATCGTTTCAGATAGGGATGCCCATTTTACGTCTCATTTCTAGCAGAGTTTTTAGAGGGCAATGGGTACACAGGTGCTTCTAAGCACAGCTTACCACCCTCAGAATGATGGACAACCAGAGCGTATGATACAGGTGCTTGAGGACATGCTGCGTGCATGCATCCTGGACTTTGGGGGCTCTTGGGAGAAGCACATACAACTGGTCGAGTTTTCCTACAATAATAGTTTTCAAGAAACTATTGAGATGACACCTTACGAGGATTTATATGGTAGGCCATGCTGATCCACTTTGTGCTGGTTGGAGGCAGGTGAGGAAACTTTACTAGGACTACATCTTGTGCAGGAGACTTCAGAGCAGGTCTAGTTGATTTATAAGCGGATGGCTACTACACAGTCTCGTCAGAAATCTTATACTGATTGTCATAGAAAACCCTTGGAGTTCGTGGTCGGGGATCATGTTTTCTTGAATGTTTCACTGAGGTTGGGACAGAGGTGAATCAGGAGATAGGGAAAACTTTTACCGAGGTATGTGGGGTCATTTGAGATTCTGGAGAGAGTCGGAATAGTTGCCTATTGGTTGAAGTTACCACATAGGTACCGAGCCATGCATGACGTCTTCCACGTATCTCAGTTGCGCTGTTATCACTCAGACCAGTCTCACATTTTTAAGCCCGAGGAGGTTGAGCTTCAGGCTGATGCATCCTTTAAGGAGCATCTGATTCATATTGTTGATAGGAGCATGAAGGTTCTCCGAGGCCAGTCAGTTCCTCTTGTATGGGTGCTATGGTAGCATGGCCGAGTGCAGGACGAAACCTAGGAGCGGGAGACTGATGTACGTACTCAGTGGCCAGAGTTGTTCTCAGCTTTATCTTCACCACCCTTATAAGGGAAATTTGGGGAAGAATTTCTTTAAGGGGGGAAGTTTGTAAGAACCCGGTTCTTATTCTTGAGGTATAGGTTTCATCTTTTCCTTTTTCCTTAAGTGTTTTTGAGAAAATAAGGAAAATGGGGAAAAATCTAAAATTCGGTGGGTACATGCTGTGTACTTTTCCACATGCCGTGTACTTTGGCCGTGTGGGATGAGTACACAGGGCGTGTAGGACTTTTGGTGATGAAGGGTGTAAAAAATGACTACACACTGTGTACTTAGTATATACACACCATGTAATCAGTCAGAAGGTGAATAGTATGGTGGTGGGAGTAGCTGCCAGTGGAGCGATAGTGCATGTCGTGTACTTAGAAATACACGCCATGTTATCATGCCAGCTGATGAATATTGAGGCGGTGGAAAGTGGCCGCTATAGGAACAATGAAAAAATGAAAAGTACACGCTGTTTACTTGAGAGTACATGATGTGTAGTTGTGTTTTTTTGTTATAAACGGGCAGTATTCTCCTCATTTGGCAGAGGAGGCAGTGGGTTCATTTGGAGCGTGGGAGAGATGGCCAGATCTTAGAAGAGCTCACGACCACACACCGGGAATCTAATTCCTTCGCTGACGATCTCATTTGAACCGCGCGGGTTATTTGTTCACTCTTCTTGAAACTCTCATTCCAATTCTTTCCTAAGGGGAAGTTATTTGAGTTTGAATGGGTGAACGTTTATCCCAGATCTACACTATTCTCGGTTGTTCTGGGAGGCGTCATTCACGTATATTGATTAGAGGAGATCAAGGTAGGTGGTCTGGTGTTTATTTCCAACTGTCGAGTTGTTTTTGTGCACCGTTTTGCTATGATCCCATGTTTGGGGTGTCGTATGGATGAGTCCTTGACTGATAAAATACCTAGAATTACATAGGCAATTTAATGAATATGTATAAACTATTGTTTCAGATCGCTGCCCTGATCCAGGGCCACCCCGTGGGTGTTTTTCCCTTGTTTATCTATTTGGCCAGGTTACCCGAGGGTATTCCATGATTATAAGAATTCGTTGAGTTTTCCTGAGAGAAAATGTATATATTTTCTTGCTTATGTATTGGGCTCATCCTGATTAATTTCTTAGCCTGAGGGCAGTGTTTTTCTTAGCCTGAGGGTAGTGTTTTGATTTTCCTGAGGACAAGGTTCTATTCTGCCTAAGGGGAAGTGTTTGTTTAGACTGAGGGCAATATTTCATATGCCTGAGGGCAGTAGATTCCATGCCTGAGGGAAATATCTTGTACGCTTGGGGGCAATATTTGTTATACCTGAGGGCAATAAGCTGAGGTTTTCGATTCTAATTACCGGAGGGTAAGGTTTTTCATGTCTGAGGACATCGTTTACTTTGAATATTCACTGTGGTGGTTTCTTATGTTATACTTTCCAGGATAAAGCACAGACTTGGTATTTTTTTACCTTCTACTTGTTAGATAGCCTGTTGTGGTTTTTGCTGTGGCACTGTATAGGAGATTTTCGGCTGAGGATGAGTCTCAGAAACTTATAATTCAATTATATTGAATTGTTAAATAATAATTTAAATGGAAATATAACTGGTAGGAATGTTTACTTTTGAGTACTTCCTAGTTTACTGCATTTCATTACTGTACACTACTGTTGTACATTTTCACTGATAGTTGGGCATGGGCCTTTGGTGGTTGCCTACTGGGATTTATTTCTGACACCCTATTTGGGTCATGTATTGGGCCCAAACAGATTATATTGCTGCAGGTTTTGATAAGGGAAAGAGTCCCTATATAGGTACTTAATTTTTGCAGAGGAGTAGGAGAGCATGGGACCAAGCTTAGGCTTGCGATGCTGCTGAGTTCATGTTGCGCTATTTTGTTTTTCTTTGCTGTACTTGTACCTTGTACTGTATTATTTTAGATTGAAGTGTATCCAGTTTTTACTTCTTTCTTAGACTTAGGGATATATTACATCATCATCATATATATATATATATGATTGTTTTCATATTTTACTTCTGTACTGTTGTCCATTTTAGATTGGTATTGTTTACTCCTTTGGCTTTTAGTATGTTTTTATTTTCTCCATTGTGCTACACTTTGAAAAACTAGGGCATAGTTTCCCCACTATAAGACCTAGGCCCTCACTTCTAGTCGACAACCTCTAGTGTTTGGGGAAATGCGCTTGAGTTCATGTGACCAACCGGGTTCGGGGCACCCATTGAGTGGCACCCGGATCCGGGACGTTACAAATATAACCCAAATACCAATATAATAATACTCAAAGTCTACTTTCCTAATAACCTTATCACCTAAAGACAACAAAATAAGTCTACAAAATTTTATAAAAATATCAAAAAAGACATCAATTTAAGTACAAGTGGCATGTCTATTAGGTGATAGAGTGTTAACCTTTTTCTTAAAACCATTGAGATCATCTATAAGCTCATTGGGATCTAGTAAAGAATATATCAAGATCCTCCATATGATAAAATTATTTTCCCCACTAAAGATTTCTATTTTGAATATCATAGAGAAAATTTTAAACATTTCAAATAGATTTGATACTAATTTTTTGGGGAATCATTGAAGTGGTTGTCCAAAATAATGGCCAATGTCCATTAATACATTTTATATGAGTTACAAACTAATTAAAAAATTTTCTTTATTAAAAAAAACATGAATCATATTAACAATATGAATGATTTTGTTGAAAAAATAAACAAAAATAAAAAATAACACCATGATGTAACATGCTTTAAATTGTATTGATCCTACATGCATACCAAGAACACCACCCTAGGAAAGATTATTATTAAAGAATCATAACAATAAAATACAACCACATTTTTAAGAATAAAAATACCAAAGAATAAATCATAGAGTGTAAAAAATCTAAACTAGATGGTGGTGATGAACTACTTCATAAGGATTTAGCATCATCCACTCTTGGATGTAATCACTCACACACACATACAAATGATATAATATCAGAATGTAAATGTAAAATTTATTATATTGATGAACTTTATTACAAAATAATGGTTATGTTTTGGAAGGAATAATCTGTAAACACCATATTTATTTGAGATACATCTAGGTTCTCATTCCAAGATGAATAAGTTTCCACTAAATCTCCACTAGACAAGAGATCCAATTTTAGGGAATCAAAACTTCAGATTCTAGTGAATGGTTACTAGATGTTGGGACCAAAATTCTCCTTCTTACTATAGAAATATCTCCAAAAAACTAGAGTGTTTCACCTTATATTATGTAAGAAGATATCTCTACCTGAGCTCCCAGAACCCTAATAGATGAATAATGAATGAGATAAACATTGAGGGAAACCAAATGATCATAGTAGGTGCAATGATAGTGTGTTTAGGAAACATTAGGTAGAGAGGTTAGAGAAAACTAAATGCATGCTGCATGGATGGATAAGATGAAGTTATCCATTCAAAAAACTGAGTAGAGTAGCTAGAAAAGACATATGGGGACGACCAATTAGATTCATGGAAGAATCGTAGATCAATCCAAAAGAAAATTAACATAACTAAATCAATTTATGTCAATTATATCATCTGATAAAAATGGTCCATGTTTATTCCTCTAATAAGGAAAACATTTTAGAATACAACAAGGGTAAATAAAATGGGTAATTAAAATTCCACATGAATGGGACCATGAATGTATTTAGAAAGCATAATAAAAAATTAAATTTAATTAAAATATAAAAACTAAAAAAGGAAAATTACCATAGTGAATTAAGAAGCATAAACTGTGAGTGAATACAAGATCTATTTTTCATACCTAAAATCCCATGAATTCCTCCTGGTTTAAATGAAAAAACATGGGGAAAAAAGTGATAATCCTTTCTTTATTTTTTTTAAGAGTGTGAAATAATCTTCAATACAGATAACCATTCAGAAGATACATGAATATTGAATACTATGGTTATTGAAAAAATACGTCAAAAAACTATCTTCTTCATCTTTAAGTGTGTGTGTAGGTTTTTAAAATAATAAAAAAATGTTCAGGACTCCATTATCAACCTTCGGTATGTTCTTAAAAAATATCCAAAATTGGTGGAAACTATCATCAACATATAAGAGAAATATTCCACAAAAATTAGTGAGAAATAAATATACCCTTCACAACAACTTCTCTCCTTCTTCTTTTGGTGTTAAAGAATCTTAAGAAATGGTATATAAACATTTTTCATCTTTCTCAGCACTCCTCTATCGATGTTTATCTTGGATCATTCCATATAATAAGATCATAATCTTTCAATGTGTGGGAGATTCTATGGAGATAGATCATTTTCACTTTTTCATAAATAATTTCATCTAATCTTCAATGGAATGGGTCAAACCTTGATCTCACAATGTTTAATAAACAAATAAGTGGATAAAGTCTAGTTAAATGGTTTTTTATTGTCTCCAAAAATCAACTAATACAATTGGGGAATAATACATTCAATACCCACAAAAAATTGTTGAAAGTGACCATTAAATTTGAGCAAGAATTAGGTTTTGACTAGAAGGATGCTAGGTCACCACCAAAATAGCACAATGCTACATTCTGTAAAATGATCACGATATTTAACTAGAAATACCAACTGAGGTGATCCAAATTGTGTTGGAAATATAACTTCCATTCTCACATTTATTTATTAATTTTACAAATCTATATTATTTTTAATGAGTGTCTAAAAATAATTATCATTACTCAATGTATATATGCTACTATAAAGCATATGTGTTGTTGAATGTTTCATCTTTGTTTGGGATAAAAACACCATAGAAATATATCAAAAAGGTCTCTAATTTTCATGATAATTACTCATAATATACAATAAACCATAAATTTATGTTTACCTTTATTATTCTTAACACACCATGACGTGGTGTATCCTCATGTAATTTTCTTCTTCTTCATGTATCTCTCTCTTGTTGAGATTATTTTTGATCTTGTAATTCATTTTATCTCATTAACATAAGTTCTATTTAAATCCATATGTTCCCACTACCTTTTATATCTAGAAAGAACTTATTTAACTTTCCTTGAATCCTTGTAGTGCAACTCAATATCGCATATCAAGACTTATAAGAATATACCTCATGGATTGTTATCTATTGATTTTCCCGTATAATGTATAATATATGCACCTTGATTCATATTGATACCACCGCTACTAGAAATTTAGGCTATATCCATGGATCTATAGCCACATTTTTATAATAATATACCTTTTGTTCATAGTTTTTTATGTATTTTATGGATTCCTATTTTTTCTCGACCTTATGTGTTTGTTTCATTTTTCTTTGGAAGGCAACAATGTGAGACTATTCAATGAAGGAATTCAATCTCATATTCCATCCCTATTTAGTGAAAGATGACATGTTATTTGGTCTTAAGTATTTTTTGGAAGTTTAGTTTTTGTTTATAGACTCATGAGTTTCTTAAGCATTATCATTGATCTCAATTTTGATTTTTTACCTTTTTGGGATTCATGTTTTAATGAAGAAGTTAAACTTAATCTATCTTTTGATCAAATTATTCTACTAATAATTTATAGTGGAATAAAGAAATATAGTGGGGGGAATTTTCACATAATGATATAAAATATTTGTATTATTTTGTTTAATTATTGAATTTATTAGATTTAAGGAAGACATGGTTTGAATCTTCCAATTTTTTAGAGTTTTATCACCTGAACGATTAACACATGATTAGAAGTAAACAATTCATATTTCCTTACATATCCAGTAACAATAATGTGACCTAATTTTACAAATGAACTGGCCCTACATAGTTATTTCTTTGGACTACTAAAACTATAATTTCGTAGTGTTTCCTTCTTTTACCCTACAAATTATAATTCTAAAAAGATTCTCCCTTTTTTTGTTTGTTCCTGTATTGTTTATTCATGTCCAGTCTTTTTGGTGTGGGGGGGGGGGCTTTGTAGAGGGTGGGGGTGTCCAGGACTGGTGCATGTGTGTGTGTGTGTGTGGGGGGGGGGTGTTGGGGGGTTGGTGCAATGGGGTGTCTAGGGGAGTGGAGGGGGGGATTTGCAGAGTGATGGGGTGTCCTAGAGGGAGGGGGTCTAGGAGGGAGGGGGTTTCTAGGGGGAGGGGTTCTCAGAGGGAGGGGGTGTCTAAGAGGGAGGGGGTGCCCAGATGGGGGGATATCCAAGGGGAGTGGAGGGGATTATTTTTAGGGGGAAGGGGGGATTTAGGGGAAGTGGGGGGGGGGCTTTGTATGGGGTGGGTGGGGTGTTTTTTTATGAAATGAGTGGGGGTCTATATATTATGGTTTTGTGTAGGAACATGGTTTATGCATGTTTAGAGGTAAACATTTAGATTAATCATATGTATCTAGAAGAAATTAAGGATTTACAGGGTTTTGGATCTAGAGTTGTCTATAAGGATTGCATATGGTTTTCTAAACCATGATACTAAACATGGAGAGATGCCCAGTTTTATATATTTTTTTTTGAAATTACAAGAGTGAACCTAATCAATTTAGTCCAACTTTGGCCTATATTTTCCCAATTATATTTTTATAGACCATCCATGAGTCTCCTCCTTTATTTTCACATTATCTCTTGTATTCTCTATTTACATATTCTATAACTGAGGATGGTTCTTCAAGATAAGTCCCTCAAGACCTTCCCATCATATATTCTTCTCATGTGTCATCTTTTTTCTTTCCCTAAGACGGTTTTAGTCACACATATGAAAATTTTTCCACTGCTTTTTAGGTAAATTCTATATCACGGTTACCTTGATGATGTTATTAAAGTTATGTTGTTGTATGAAAAAAAGGTTCGCAAATAAGTGGAGCATGATTTGGAAAAGCAAGGCTCTGCTATGCTTGGTGGAAGGTATGTTTGTTTCTCATATAGTGGGTCATACTGATGTGATTGAATTGAATGAAAATGCCTTTTATCTTAAAAATACGAACTTCTAATGATTGATAAATGCATGTCTTCACCTAAAAAACTAGAAGTCCATGATGGACATTGGATCAAATAGTCCACCTATGGAATCCAACGTTAGAACACTATATGAACTACACCAGCTTTTGCACTGCAACATCTGCAGCTGAACAAATATACACCAGTTAAACACCAAAATATGCACAATGAATTTCTTATGTACCTTTATAATGTCAATGGATAGGATGGATGAGATCTCTATCATTATGGATAGGTAGGGTTTTTTACATACTAGGATTCATTTGATATCTTTTATGTTTTAATATTGATTTTCAATTTTTTTTTGGATTTTAATGCATTTCATTACTATCATTAACAACCTGTAGATTGGGTTGGTAGTGAATATATTGATGATCCTAATGATATAAAACTAGAGGTTTAAAATTGAAGATATGTTTCTGTATGATATTGGTTTGTGTCATTGTCAATATATATGGTTAGCATCTATGGATGTTTTTTGTTGATGCAGGGATATGATTCGCTTCTAGAAAAAATTATTGACTGTTCTGCTAAAGAGGTTGGTCTAGTGGTCTTGACTATGGTTATTTTTTTCTATTATTAGTAAAAAATTATCAAATTATTATGCCTTTTTACCATCCTAGTGCATGAGTGTTTAATCTATAAGATCATTTTGGTACTTTTATTCCTTAAATTTCTTCATCTACCAATGGTTTGTTTTATAGGTATCCCTCTAGTAATTTGATGAAAGGAGTGCCGACCACTGATGTCTAGGAGGGTGTCCGGGGGGTGTCCAGGAGGGGGTTTCCAAGAGGGAGGGGGTGTCTAGGAGTTAAGGGAGGGGGTCTGTTCAGGAGGGAGGGGAGGGGGTGTCAAAGAGGGAGGGTGGGGGGAGGGGGTGTCCAGGAGGGAGGGGTGTCCAGGAGGGAGGGTGGGGGGTGTCCGAGAGGGAGGGGGTGTCCAGGAGGGGGGGGGGGTCCAGGAGGGAGGGGGTGTTTCCAGGAGGTAGGGGTGTCCAGGAGGGAGGGGGTGTCCAAGAGGGAGGGTGGGGGTTTCCAAGAAGGAGGGAGGGTGTCTAGGGGGGTGTGTCCAAGAGGGGGTGTCCAGGAGGGAGGGGGTCTATAGGGGGATGCAAGGGGGGTCTGCAGGGGGGAGAGGGTTGGGGTTGGGGTGGGGGTGTGCATGGGGTGTATGTCCAGGGAGGGGGTGGGGTCTTTCCAGGGGGAGTCTGTCCAAGGAGGGGGTGGGGTCTATCCGGGGGAGGGGGGTATGTCTAGGAAGGAGGGGGGTCTGTAGGGGGGGTTCAAGGGGGGGTGTAGGGGGGAGGGGTGGGGGTGTGGGGGGTGTGAAGGGGGGTTGTCAAGGGAGGGGGGGGGGGGTGTCTAGGATGGGGTGTATGTCTAGGGAGGGGGGTATATCTAGGAAGAAGGGATGGGGGTCTATCTAGGAAGGAGACGGTGTAAGGGGGTCTAAAGGGGTGCAAGGGGGTCTTCATAGGGGAGGGGGTGTGTAGGGGGTGTGAAAGGGGGGTCTTCAGGGGGGTGTGCAGGGGGGGGGGGGTTCTCCAGGGAGGGGGTTCTGTCCAAGAAGGAGGGGGACTATCCAGGAAGTGGGGGGGTCTGTCTAGGTTAGAGGGTGGGTGTCTTTCTGGGGGGTAGGTTTTATCTAAGGAGGGAGGTTGTCTAGGGGGAGTGGAGGGGGAGCTTTGGAGGGGGAAGGGGCGCTGTAGGGGGAGTGGTGGTGTCGGTGGGGGGGGGGGGCTTTTGAGGGGCTGGGATACTACAAGGGGAGTGGGAGAGGGTGTGGGTGTTTTTTTATGAAATAAGAAGGCCTATATCAATAATTTCAAATTTTGGATATATCACTATAGCCATAGTTTCAAAACATGGATATAGGGATTTAGCCACAGTTTGAACTATGGCCATAGGCCTTTCCCTATAGCCATTCCAATACTAGTGACATTTTTTGGTCTTATAGCCACAGTTCCAAACCACAGCTATAGAATAAATTTCTAGTAGTGTGAATCTCTAGATATTTGGATGTAGCCTAAATTTCTAGTAGTGTGAATCTCCATTTGTTAACTAACATAATGTATGATTTCATCCTAATTGGATATTTTCTTTTCGATGTATGATCGAAATGGTGGGATGTTTTTGAGAATGTGCATGTTTTATGGTTTTTTTACCCTCATATCTGGTAAAGGAACATAAAAACCCATATACATGCTTTATTTTCAAACTTGAGATCTTGATTTATTTTATCAAAGGAATCAATTTTACTCATGGTGGTATCATATTGGCTTCATCTCACACCCTACATACTCATGTTGGTGGGTATGAGTCTTCATGTATTATATAGGTTTACTCTGGTGTTGTCTTGCACAAGGAGTGGATGGTTGTTAGGATCAAGGTGGTGACTCAAGAGTCGCATAGAGATGGTGTTATACCCTTTGGTTCATGAAACTGGTTGGCTCGAGTTTGGTTTTTGGGCTCTTTGGTATCCTGTTCTTTCCTTTTTACCTTTATTGTAGTTTTGTAACTTTGTTTGGTTGTTTACATATCTAGTTTTCTTTTAGGGTATGTATCTTTCTCTCTTTATTGTTATTCAATGTTTGGATATTTATATTTGGTTTCTTGTGGGTAAAACCATCCCCAATGGTTATGTTGATACCCTATATTCTTGTAATCAGATCTCAAGTTTACATGGGTGGTTGGGAGTCTTCTTATAATATTTGAAGTTATGGTGGATTTTGGTTGATATATTTTGGAGTGGGTGTTGTCACTCTAAGTTTTAGGGAGGTTTTGGGAGAAATCTCGAGAGATTCCTTGTTTTATAGTGAAAAATTAGAAGGGATTCATAGGGAACATGATTAAGGTGCATGGTCTGTCAAACCGTGCACAGGCAGTGCATACCATTTTTGATAACCTCTAATGGAACTCACTCATTTGGTACATGGTCTAACAAACTATGCATCCAAACCACGCATAGTGGAGAAAGTTTGAATTTTTGATATTTTCTCTCACCTTATGCTCTTGTATTCTCCTTTAGTTGATAGAGTTTATTACTACTAGAAAATAGAGCTATAGCCACAGACCTATAGCCACAGTTTTATAAGTATGTGGCTATATCTTAGTTTATACCCATAGTTCTATTAAAACTATAGCTATATCATAATTTATAGCCACATATTAAAAAAACTCGTAGCTATGTTTTTTTGACTATCTATCGGGCTCCTCATCCCCATTCCGCGATGATCTCCTCTCCTCCCCTGAATTGTGAGCTCCTCCTCCCCACTATCTGTGATGCTCTCTGCAACGCTCTCCATGACGCTCTCTGCGATGCTCTCCTTCTCTCCTCCCCTGATATGCGAGCTCCTCCTTCCCACTGTTCGCGACTCCTCGAACCCTTGACCTAGACCTGCACTCCGCACACTCCTCTCCAACATCGCTGCTACAATTCCCGGCCATCGGTGTTTCACAATGGAATCCCCACCCTTGCTCTTGAATTTCTCCTCCCACCCTCAACCCTCTCCCCTGACGAATACTCCACCTCCCTCACCATTCCTCCAGAGACCGAATGGTCACAAATTATATCCTGTAAGTTGATTGGACTTTTAATTTTTTCCTTTCCCGCATGCTTGGTTTCTCATGAATATGTAAAATTTGTAGAAAATTTGAAAGGGATTTCAATGTCGAGCTTCTAAGTTTAGGGGAAATTTTGAATAGGAGTTCCCAGGCTGAGCTAACTCATCTTACTCAATTGGTTTTGGGCATTGATAATAGATTTTGAAATTTATTTGATTTCTCTTATTTCCTTGCGTTTTTCAAAACAAGAGCTATGACATCCCTTCATAAATGAAGATTCTCTTTTGTAAATTTCAAGGTCTTGGGAACTCTCCCACAGTCACTTCCCCGAGATACTTTATTACGACCAAAAAACCCATGATGATTAGTTTAGCTAAACCAAATATTGAGTTTTACAAATGTAGTGAATTTAAATGGTCCTACCTTGGATATTCCTATGTATCACAAAAAGAAAGTGAGAATGACTCTGAGAATCTATGTATTTTAAAGTATGATAGCAATAGCCTACATTCATGTACATAAAATCAGCAATACTTTTTAGTTGATATTGGTATCCAAGGAATTGTAATCTCCCTATATTTTGTTTATTCCTCTAACTCTTACATGAAAACAATAGATATTTTGGATAATATTGAAGGGGTAATTTCTTAGTGTTCATATATTTGGGTGATTCTAAGGGGTTTTAACACTATTCTAAGGCATGAGGAAAAAATTGGTCCACACATTAATATAATGGAAGATTATGAATTTTCATCCTATTTTGATAAATATAGCATGGTTGAAGTTACAATTTTGGGTGGTTAATAAACCTAGTGCAGATACACTATCAATGTATTACAAGCTAGAAAATTGGATAGATTTTTTGTTCATATTAATGACAATAATTAAGTTATTGATGTATCGGGTTTGGCTCTCCCAAAAATGTCACTATGATCACAATCCTTTTATAGTGTATATTTTCACAAATAAATTTACATCATCTCCCCTTCCATTTGAATTCAACAGTGCCTGACTTTTTGTGCCTGGTTGTAGGGAGATTATCATCATTACTTGGAAAATGGAAATTTTTGGAAGCCCTCTTCAAATCATGGAATTTTTTTTGAAGAATGTTAAAATGATGATTTATTTTTGGAACAAGGTATATTTCTATAATATGGGTAATGATATCAAATATCCTGAGAAATCATGACTACAATTTCATAATATTAATCAGAATTAGAATGATCCTTAAAATGATGATATTAAAACCCCGTCTCAGCTTTATGAAAACCCATTTATGAAAGAAAGGCTAGTATAAAACTAGTATAATATAATATGGATGTAGGAGGGAGATATAAAAACTGTATTTTTTCATTATCTACACAAGGAAAAGTGAATTGTAAGAGGATTCAATACCTATAGAATTGATGGGTCTTTATAGAACTCATAAAATCAATTTTATAATGTTATGGTTGACTATTTTGGAAGACTGTTCTCAAAGAAAGGAGAATATTATAACTTCCATATGATGGATAAAATTACTTGTGTTGTTGATAATAATAAAAACAAGTCTTTAACTAAATCTTGTGATGATAAGGAGGTGAATACTTCACTCTTATCCTTAAATATTGAAAGTGTGGTCGGGCCTGATGGGTTCCCAACCAAATTTCTTATGGTATACTAGATTATTGTGCATGTTTATTTACATAATTCTATGAGATAATTATTTAATCATGCTTATATAACTTATGGAATCAATTCTAATTTTATTACATTGATTAAAAAAAGGATTATGTAGTGGATATTAAAGACTCCAATACTATTTCCATTGGGAACACAATTCCAAAAATTATTAGCAAAGTCATTGCTTTGAGGCTATGATCTATTACTTAAGGCATCATATAATCAAATCAATTTTTATTTATAATTGGAAGAGGAATCCAAAATTACCTATTCACTTCCTCAAAATGTATCGACATTATGAAGAACAAAGGTAGGAATGAGAACATTTAACTAAATATTGATATCTCAAAGTCTTTTGATACCATAAAATGGAGTTTTATTTTTCAAATTCATAGAAGGTATGGTTTTTGTAGTTCCTTCATTTACATAATCAAAACTATTATTAAAAGTGAAAGACTATATATCCTTATTAATGGGTTGTTGGGGGTAGTGGGGGTGTAGGTGGGGGGGAGTGGGGGTGGAGGTGGGGGGGGGGGGTGTAGGTGGGGGGTGTGCAGTGGGGTTGTAGGTGGGGTGGGGGGGGGGGTGCATGGGGCAGTGGGGTACAGGTGGGTGGTGGTGGTGGTGGGGGGGGGGGGTAGTGGGGGTAGAGGTGGGGGGGGGGGTGAGCCTTATATTATTTCCACTTTCTAATCTTCAAACTAAAAGACATACTCCCAATATTTTGGATGATCCATTAGGTGAATACTAAAAAATACCTAATCACCCATGATACCATAGGTATCATTTCCATGATGAAAGAAAACTCACCGCCTTAATCGAAGAAAGACAACTAATGTCTCCAAATACCACTAAAACGAACCAAACCAAAGATAGGTATGTGGCTATAACTTAGTTTATAGCCATGAGTTTAATTAAAATCGTGGCTGTATTGTTGTTTAAACCCATGGTGGGATCACTTCTATATGATGTGGATTTCATGTGCAGAATATAGAGGAGACTTAGAGATCTTTAAATATCATTATTACATGTCATTTGAGTTTAGGTGGGGGGGAGTGGGGGTGTAGGTGGGGGGGTACAGGTGGGGGTGGTGTGCAGTGGGCTGTGGGGTTGCAGGTGGGGGGGTGCAGGGGGCGGTGGGGTGCAGGTGGGGGGGGGGGGTGCAGATGGGGGTGGGGGTGAGCCTTATATTATTTCCATTTCCAACCTTCAAACTAAAAGACTTACTCCCAACATTTTGAATGATTAGTTAGCTGTATAATAAAAAATACCTAATCACCCATGATCCCATAGGTATCATTTCAATGATGAAAGATAACTCACTACCTTAATTGAAGAAATACAACTCATGTATTCCTATACCACTAAAATGAAACAAACCAAAGATAGGTCTATTGCTATATCTTTGTTTACAGCCATGGGTTTAATTAAAATCATGGTTTTATTATTGTTTAAACCCATGGTGGGATCACTTCTATATGATGGATATTTTATGTGTGGCATATAGAGGAGACTTAGAAATTTTGAAATCTCATTATTACATGTCATTTGAGTTTAGGTGTACTACTCAGTGGATTTATTTATTCTTTTTCATGAAGTTCGATGAAATTTTAAGTTGTTTTGGTTGATAAATTTTATTTTTTGTGTTTATTAGGTTTGGGTGGGTATCTAGAGTGGACCCCACACTTGGCTTGTTTCCTGAGTTCAGTATATTACCCAGTGAGTTTAGCATCAATTATACCAATTTTAGTTCTAATTTTAAAATGTTTTGTTGTTTGATTAATATGTATTCATGGATGATACAAGGGATAGAAGGATCATTGGTGGTTTGTACAAGCTTGAGATCGATTTATAGATTATTGTTTGAGGCAGGTGCGCTTTATATTACTAATTATCTTGATTAGTTGGATTATATTATGTTTTTTTAATCATTAATATTATCCTTGTGATCATGTTGGTATTGGAGTCATGTATCATTTATCATGTACAATTGACACACCGATCACATATATTTAAGAAGTCTTTATATCTCACTTCTTTTCCCATTAGTTCCTTACAGGTAGTTTCTTATGATGATGCTAGTTCTATCCACCGCCATCAAAGGCAGTGAGTTCGACATTGGATTCAGGTATGGTTTCTTCCATTTTTATTCTTTGGCCCAGTATTAAATAGGGATTTTGTGATTTTTGGGTTTCCTATATTTTTGTAGTGTGTTTTGGATCTCGTTGAGGTGTATTTGAGCCTCTTGTCAAAGGAAACTCACCATGTATTCATAGGTAAGCATATATATATAATAAGTTCTCCTGTTATATGTATGTCCTCCCATGGCAGCACGAATACATATAAGGGTCTAGGTGTGCTTGTGTATATATATGGAAAATGCATATGTGTGTGGGTGATAACTGTAGGACCCCGGGACACCCTAAGAGGGGAGGGGTGAATCAGGGTGACCACTTTTTCTTTTAAAGTGATGGATCTTGTTCCCACGTTGGTAGGAACTTGTTGAACCTGTATGATGATTATGATTAGAAATCAAACATTCACATGCACAGAGAAGACACGACCCTTTTTACTTGGTTCACCACTAAGGGCTACGTCCAAGGAGCATACGCCGACAGGTTGTTGGTCGTACCTAAATCCACTATGCTTCACTAGATGTAGCTTACAAAGGTTTGGGTACAGTCACTCTGTCCCAGGCTCACTGCCTTTATAAAGGTTCAGGGATAGCTCACTGCTTCCCTCGGGTCACTCCCGTTGACTCCCCCTGGCTCACTGCCGTTGGTGAAGTCCCACTCAGTTTATAGACATGAAGGTCTCTTCATCATTAGCATAAGAATGCATCCTTTGTTGTATGTAGATGCTCTATTGAAGTCCGATTCTCACCAGAAGAAGAATATCACTTTTCCTCGAATGTATCGGGTAGTCTCTCGGCTTTCGTGCAGCTCCAAACAGGCCAGTGGGTTTTAGCAAAACCAGGCGCGCTTCTCCAAGACAGTCGCGCAAGTCCCACTACGGCGCGCAAGTCCAAACCGGCGCGCAAGTTTCATCAACGCACCTGCGCGACCCTTCCTTCCCTGACTTCAAACTTGTGCGGTCCACTTCCTTTCTCTTCCAAACCGCCTTGGGCGCGCAACCAACAACCGGCGCGCAAGCTCTACTTGCGCGACAAAACTACCACCTGCGCGACTCGACCACCTGCGCGACGAGAGATCGAACAATCTCGAAGTCTTGAGCTCCATGGGAAATGAGGAGGGGTGGTCTAGTATTTATAGGCAAACTGGACCCCCTGCGCGGAGGTGCACAAGTCCCTCATCGGCGCACAAGTCTTGTCTCTAGTATCCTCTGTCGCGCAACTCACTTGCGCGACCCAACCAACACTTGCACGACCTTCTTTCCTTAGCCAAATTTTGATGTTCTGATCCTCAAAAACATATGGCGCGCAAGTCTTTTATCCTCCAAGAGCTCGGCGCGCAAGTACCTTTTCCAAAAACACTTTACTTTATTGGCCGATTTTCAGGCCCCAAAATTTGGCAAACACTGGGAAACGACACCACCTTCACTACTGTTTTCTGCTTGAACGGTATGATCTCTTTGTTGGTACACATCCTGAACTTCCACTGAGGATTGACAAAAAACACAAACCATACGCCAAATCATGCTTTGAAGACCCTGGTTCCACCAATATCCCCCTTTGGGTTTGTTGGCAATCAGAATAAATTCAATAGATCTCCAACCATGAGCAAACCCAAAACATAAGAATCAACTCAGCCAACACTCTAAGTCTACGTGAGCAATGCTCGGTGTAGAAAACAAGAGAGGAAGCTTGAATTGGGTTCCGGTGTTTTGAAATTCTCCATGACGCCCGATGTTATCCTTCTTATACTTCTCATCGCAATCTTATACTTCTCATCACAGAAGAATTTCGTGCCTTGAATTTATTCCTTTCTCCCCCATTGACAATAAAACCAAAGACCGATAAGTTGTTCAACGTTCAGCTCAATCCATACTCCCCCTGAATAGTATCTCCCCCATAATCCTGCATCACAGCCATAAGCAGATAAAAACAGTTAAAACAAACGGGGAGAGGGGATTTCCGGAGCCTCCTTATGCAGTAGGAGGTGGTTGAACACCGAGGTTCAACCGATGCTTCTCAAACACAGCCGCGGACAATGGCTTGGTCAGGATATCAGCCACTTGCTCATCAGTTCCAACATGATCCATTCTAATCACGCCTTGTTCAACCTTTTCTTTGATAAAATGATACCGTATTTCAATATGCTTTGTACGAGAATGCTGAACCGTATTCTTCGTAAGATCAATTGCGCTTTTGTTATCACAGTAAATCACCATTGGTTGCTGCACCTTATCACCAATATCTATTAGTTGCTGCTTCATCCAAAGCAGTTGAGTGCATGCCTTTGTGGCAGAGATATACTCAGCTTCAGCAGTACTAAGAGAAGTACTTTCTTGTTTCTTACTCAACCAGCCAACACATTTCTGCCCAATATAGAAAGCTCCACCACTAGTGGACTTTCTGTCTACCACATCACCAGCCCAGTCAGCATCAGAAAATGCAGATAATTCACTTTTCCTGCCTGCAGCAAAAAATAACCCGAAATTATGTGTACCTTGAATGTACCTCATGATTCTTTTTACTGCTGCCATATGTTCCTCTTTTGAATTACTCTGAAAGCGGGCCGCAAGGCATGTGGCAAAGACAATATCTGTCCTTGTTGCTGTCAGATACAGTAGGCTACCAATGATCTTCCTGTACATGGTGGGATCAACAGATTCCCCATCCTCATGCTTTCCAAGTTTAGTTCCAACTGCAATTGGAGTTGACATTGGTTTGGAGTCTTGCATATTGAACTTCTTAAGTAGCTCTCTTGCATATTTTTCCTGAGAAATGAAAGTGTATTCCTTCTTTTGAATCACCTGCAGCCCCAAGAAATATGTGAGCTCCCCAATCATAGACATTTCAAATTCTGATTTCATGTGATTGGAAAATTCATCCACTGATTTCTACCTACTGCCACCAAATATGATATCATCAACGTAGACAAGAACCATGAATTGATCTTTTGTAGAATTCTTCACATAGAGATTGTGATCAACTCCTCCTCTTTTGAATTCCAACTTCTTGAGATATGAATCCAACCGTGAGTACCACGCCTGTGGTGCCTGATTCAAACCATATAGAGCTTTCTTCAGTTTGCAGACCTTTGTTTCATCAGTATCCAAAACAAAGACCACTGGTTGTTCAATATAGACTTCCTCTTCAAGTACACCATTCAAGAATGCTGTCTTGACATCCATTTGATATACTTTATATCCTCTTTGGAGTGCCATGGCAAGGAAAATCCTGATTGACTCCAGTCTAGCCACTGGAGCAAAGGTTTCTTCAACATCAATCCCTTCAATCTGGGAGTATCCTTTACATACCAGTCTTTCCTTGTTTCTGATGACACTTCCATGCTCATCAAACTTATTTTTGAATATCCATTTGGTACCAATCACATTGTGACCTTCCGGTCTCTGGACAAGATCCCATGTTTGATTCTTGTCAATCTGATCTAACTCTTCATTCATGGCTTTTACCCAGAATTCATCCTTTGTAGCTTCTTCAAATGAGGATGGCTCTACAACAGAAAGAAATGAAGTTTGTGTGTTATTCCTCATCCTCCTTGTCTGTGTAGGTGCATTCATGTCTCCAATTATGTTAGATGGATCAATTTCTGCTCTTCGATTTTTCTTATGAGGTTCAGATGCATTCTCACCATCCAAGATTTCTATTTCATATTCTTCGTCTGAGTCAACATCATGATGTGACCCTTGAGTATTTTGTACACCTTCCTCTATTTCTGTATTTGTATTTATTTCATGTTCACATTCATTCTCATCTTGTATTTCATCAGCATAGGTACTATTTTAAGTGTTTGGAGTTTTTCCTTCAATGATCTTAACATCATTGCTTTCCACAATCCTCCCCAAGAATTTATTGAAACACTTGTAAGCTTTGCTATTCATTGGATATCCAAGGAAAATTCCTTCATCAGCATTGTCACCATACTTTCCTTGGTTTCCTTCTTTATTCCGGATGAAACATTTTCTTCCGAAAACACGAAAGTATTTCAACGAAGGCTTCCTTCCATGCCACAATTCATATGGTGTCTTTATTTCTCCCATATAAAGCCCTGTTCGATTCTGAATGTGCACTGCAGCCTCAACAACTTCTTTCCAGTAATGGCGAGAGATACCACTCTCAATCAGCATAGTCCTAGACATATTGTTGACCTATCGATTCCGGCGCTCAACAACTCCATTTTGTTGCGGAGTTCTCACATCAGCTAACTCATGCTGTATTCCATATTTTTCTAAGTAATTTTCAAACTCAATGGACGTGTATTCCCCTCCATTGTCAGATCACATGACTTTTATTGTCCGGCCTGTATCGTTCTCTGCAATCCATCGATAAGTTTTCATACAATCAAGCACTTGTCGCTTCCTGTGGATAACCATTACACAAGCCATTCTGCTATAATCATCAATGAAAAGGAAGAAGTACCTTTCTCCATAGGTTCTAGCAACATTTATTGGGCCACATACGTCTGTATGAATGAGATCAAGAAGATGTGATTCCCTTTTCTTCTTTGGTCGATATGAACTATATACCAGTTTCCCACGAATACAAGCATCACAAGACTTTTCCCGTTCATGTTTTAGAATGGGAATGTCCATGACTATCTTTAAATTAGATATCTTTTCCATGTCTTGTTGGTTAATGTGCCCTAGCCTTCGATGCCATAAATTATTTTCTTCTTCAATAGACAAATAGCAAGAGTTCACTTTTCTGTCAACCTGATATAAATTTCCATCTGTTCTACTGCCTTTCATAAGAGAATTTCCTGTTTTTCCTTTTATGGTGCAACATTTTTGATTGAAGGTTACTATAAGCCCTGAGTCACAGAGTTGACTTACACTTAGGAGATTGTGGCGTAGACCGTCCACGTAAAGAACCTTAGTCTTCATCAGCTCCCCGTTGGCAAGAGCAGTATTCCCACTGCCTTTGATCTTCAAAGCACCGTCATTACCAAACCATACTGTTCCATCAACCTTCTTTTTAATGTTCATCAAAAGGTCAGCATTTCCCATCATATGGGAAGAGCATCCACTATCAAGGATCCAGGTGCTGCTGCTTTTTGTATCTTTGAGTGCTACTTCTGCAAGATTGGATTTCTCAATCTTCTTCTTCTCTTTCCATGAGATATTGGATTGAGCATAGAATAATGGTGGCCTTTTAATACATTATTCTACATAATCTGATTCTTCATACCCATGATCTTCTTCCAGAGGGGAAAAACTGTTTGTGAGAACAACATCATCAGGAGGATGAGCACAGTCCCGTCTTTGAGTTTTGTATGAATTCCTCCTGTCGTACCGCTGCCTGCAATACATAGCTTTATGGCCAAAGTTAGAAAAATTAAAATAGTAACCATAAAAGATATTTCTTCTATAAGATGGAGGATATGAAATCGTTCTCCTTTGTTGACTTCCCAGATCTTCTTCATTCAGGTAGCTCCTTGCCTCTTCGCAATATGTCATGGTATGGCCCAGATAGCCACAAAACTGACACTTCATGTGAGGGAATGTCTTCTCACCTGAATTTTTCCTCATACCTTCATCCTTGTGAGAATAGTTGAACTGCCTATCATTTATGAATGTTTGAGGATAATTGTCAGTTCTCCTTCTAGTTTGGATTGAGGGTTCCTTTTTCCGCACTTCAGGCAATGTTTCGACATGTTCAACCTTTGTTTTGTCTTTATTTTGGCTCTCTTTATTTCCAGCAGTTGATGTTTCAGCTTCATAGCCAATTCCACTCTTTCCCATGTAGGCGGGTCTTTGAACGCTCAAGATTTTTTCAACTCTATCTGAACCACATTTGGCTCTTGCCAGTAACTCTGCATCTGAGAAACTTCTAAGAGGTACTTTCTCCCTTGATTCTTTTGAAAATGATTCAGTTTCAAGTTTACTTCTAAGAGTAACAACTTCCTCCTCAAGACCCTTAGCAGTCTTGGACTTTTCTTCCAGTCTTGACGTGAGGTCATTGACAACCTTTCCCTGCTCCTCAATTCTCAGTTTTAGATCCACTACATAATCATTGCTTTCAAGGATTTTAGACTGAACTTTCACAAATTCTTCCAGACGTTCAATTTCAGTTTCAAGTTCATCAACATATTCTGATGATTCTTTGACCATTTCCTTCCACTTATTACATCTCTTACATTTACTCTCAAGCTTGGAGAAGGCATCCTTAATTTGAATCTTTGGATTACCAATAGTAGTAGTCTGATTATCTCTGTCTTTATTGATTGAGGATTCTGATATTTCAGTGGTAGCCATCATGGAAGCATGGTTTTTGGTTTTAAATTCTGGTTCTTATTCCTCACAAAATTCAATATCATCATCTTCTTCTTCACAGACAAAACTCTTCCTCTGCATTTTCTTTCCAGATTTGAAGTCACCCTTTTTGAAAAACCTTTTCTGAGGATTCTCAATGTCTTCAGCTTCGCTCTCATCATTATCTAACTTTCTTTGGCACTGAGAGGCAATGTGCCCAACTCTTCCACAACGGAAGCATGCAAGAGGTAGCTTACCTCTAAATTTACCTTTTCCCTTTTTCAACTTCTTGGCGATTAGGGAAAGAATTTCTTTTTCTTCGTCATCTTCACCACCACTATCTTCTGAAATTTTCAGTTTGTCCATGGCTTTTAATGCCATTTCCTTTCTCACGCGAGTCGTGGCATCTTTGGGTTTGACTCTCATCTCATATGCCACTAAACTACTTAACAAATCATCTAGAGATAGTTTAGATAGATCTCTTTCTTCGAGTGCTGACACCTTTGCATTGTACATGGGAGAAAGTCTTCTCAAGATTTTCTTTAAGATATCAATGTCTTTTATTTCTTCTCCAAGACCTCGAATTGCTCCCACTACATCAGTAATTCGATTAAAAAATGAGTCTGCATTTTCATTGGGGTGCATCTTTAGGTCGTCAAACCCGTTGTGTAAAACTTGAAGTTTTGCCTCATTTACCTTGCTATCTCCTTCATAAATGTTTTCAAGTTTATCCCACATAGACTTTGCTGAAGTGAAACTCATCACCTTTAGATAGATCTGATTGGAAATAGCTGCAGTGAGTGCATTTTGTGCTTTAGCATCAGCATCAAGAATTTTCCTGTCTGTGTCAGTCATAGCAAGGCCTATTGGATCAGTGACTTGTATTCCTTGCACAGTAGAAAACAAAACTTCCATTCCAAGAGATCTTAGATGAGATCTCATCCTATTCTTCCAGATCTGAAAATTATTTCCATCGAAGAGAGGGACTCCCCTAACATTGACTGCATTCTCCATGGCGACAAAGGACAGTTTCAAATCCAACAACCTTTACCCTCTGATACCACTTGTAGGACCCCGGGACACCCTGAGAGGGGAGGGGTGAATCAGGGTGACCACTTTTTCTTTTAAAGTGATGGATATTGTTCCCACGCTGGTAGGAACTTGTTGAACCTGTATGATGATTATGATTAGAAAGCAAACATTCACATGCACAAAGAAGACACAACCCTTTTTACTTGGTTCACCACTAAGGGCTATGTCCAAGGAGCATACGCCGACAGGTTTTCGGTCGTACCTAAATCCACTATGCTTCACTAGTTGTAGCTTACAAAGGTTTGGGTACAGTCACTCTGTCCCAGGCCCACAAGTCCAAACTGGCGTGGGTCCAGTATTTATAGGCAAACTGGACCCCCTGTGCGGAGGCGCGCAAGTCCCTCAGCGGCGCACAAGTCTTGTCTCCAGTATCCTCTGTCGCGCAACTCACTTGTGCGACCCAACCAACACTTGCGCAACCTTCTTTACTTAGCCAAATTTTGATGTTACGATCCTCAAAAACATATGGCGCGCAAGTCTTTTATCCTCCAAGAGCTCGGCACGCAAGTACCTTTGGCAAAAACACTTTACTTTATTGGCCGATTTTCAGGCCCCAAAATTTGGAAAACACTGGGAAACGGCACCACCTTCACTACTGTTTTCTGTTTGAACGGTATGATCTCTTTGTTGGTACACATCCTAAACTTCCACTGAGGATTGACAACAAACACAAACCATACGCCAAATCATTCTTTGAAGACCCTGGTTCCAACAATAATGGGCTTATGCATGTGAGTATATATATAAGGATCCTCTTGTGTGTGTTCAAGTCCATGCAGACATGTAAATAGGGGTTAGGGAATCCTTATGTATATGAAAAGGTGCATATGTCTGGAGGATGAATGTAGCAGCTTAGAGTTATCGCTGATAAAAGTTTCAAGCACTGAGTGTGGCTTGGATTCTTTGAGGTAGGGTCCCTCTCCCAACCTCTTTAATTCAAGAAGGTTTTAAATTGCATTTATCTACCTTCTTAATTATTCTTGTTTATATTAAATTTAAATTCTTGAATAAGTGTTAAGATAACTATTTCGTTTGATAAAAAAGTCATGCTTTTGTAATAAAACCCCTCCATCTAGTTTATATGTTAATTTTATTAAACAAATCAACATCCACATATACCCATTCAGATTCCTGTCACAGTCTCCCGCTCCTCCTCTCTGCCTCTTCCACCTTCCGGCCTCTTCTGAGCCTCCCCTTCCCGCATCCGAATCCTCGCCTCTTCCTCACCTCACTCGGTCATTACATCTAACTCCGCCTTTAGGCCTCCCCACCTCCCTGTCTCCCTGCCCCCCTTCCTGTATATGTATCCCCACATCCCAAGCTATAAGGTTAGAATAACCAGGGTTTGTCTCTTAAAAATATTAAGGAGAGACATATTGTGTTCTTATTTTTTTGTGGAGTTCCATGGAATTACAAGCCCTCTTGCATGAAATATCCAAGGTATTTTCTTTGGCGGGTAGATTATTCCCATATTCATAAGTTTTTTAAGTTGAATTATCATAAAGGGAAGTATTGGGTTTAAATTTGTTTTGGTTGATTAGTGTGTTTTAATATTTTTATGAGGTGTGTTTTAAGTGTATTAGAATTATTTTGTGTATTGTAGTGAATTCAGGATATGTTTGGTCTCTTTTGATTTATGTTTCTTTATGTTTAGGTGTGGGTGTACATTTGTAAACTAGTTTTTTTAAGTTTGGTTTCATGATTCTTTGAATATGAGATACCATTGGTCCAATGCTTCACGAACTAGGACCAATACAGGCTTAGAGAAGTTATGTACTTATCAGTGATCATTTTTGTTTGTTGGTTCACTATGGGGTGATGTTCAGGGTAGAAGGTCCCAGTTTACTAGTTGGGTGTAGTGAAAAAACATCTAAATTCTATATTTTTTTGTACTAAGGCTTGTGTTGTCCAATTTATTATATTTCTTTTAGATAATCCTTATGATGGTTCTCATCTCGTGCATATGGTGTTCTTTTGAATTGTATTCTCTTTGTGGTGTTTTAGATTGGTTTCTTATATGAATATGATTTTTATAGGTTTTTGGTGGATGTTTTTCTTCTTGAAGATTTATTTCTTTGAGATGTGTGTTTCATATTTTATTCCATTTTATAATAATTAAAAAAATTTAGGAGAACTAGGCCAAATTTCTATCTCTTTAGGTTTCTCCCTTCATAATTTTTACCAAATTATTCTTGGGGACTTCACATGATCTTGTGTATTTAAATAATAAATTTGGAAAGTTTGGTTATATGTTATGATTTTCTTATTTAAGACCATATCCTTTCTATTCAACACCCAACCAACCTCTTTTGTAAAGTATTATTGAGGAATTTATTTTAGTAATTCCACTTCCACTAGATACTTTTTTAGAGAAGAAAGTGGCATGGTGGGAAGATTATAACACCTCATGTCAATGTAGTTATTTATATTAATTTTTTTTATTTATCATGATATTTTGTAAGAAAAATACTTTGATTTATAAATTTGGGATCTTTTTTATGTTTCATAGTTTTCTTACAGTTGGTAGTAACTCTATGGAAACCATGAGAGTGGTGTTTCGGTTTTCATAAAGTGGTTTTACATGGTGGGAACTTGATTCTCTAAACTGGGCAGTACTTTAAAAAAAAGCGTGTAGATCATTTTGTTTATAAGGGTTACCTACATTGTTGGAATTTAGTGTGGAGTAACCATACAACCAAACCATGTGATTCCTCTATGGGTGTCAACTTGAAACTTCACAATTAGTGCATGATTTACCAAACTATATAGCCTAACCCTGAAACATGCCCTGTTTTGGTAAAAATTGTATTTCGATTATATATACTAAAGAGTGTCCCCCATTCCTCAATGTGTATGATCCACAACGATTCTCCCTTACGTATATATATCCCCCTCAACCTCCTCTCACCCCTCCTGATGCCCTTTCGCGCACCCCCAAATCTCCTCCCACAAACCCATATCGGCATCGCCTCCTTGAGGATGCCATCCATGGATCCACCTCTTCTACATCCCTCTCCCTTCGTTCCCCATCCCATCCTCCATCCAGCCTCCACCTCTATCTATGAATCCGACTCTTCTGCATTCATCTCTCCCAACCCCGACCTTTATCTCTCTCGCGACACCCTACCCCAATCACAGTCCATTTTGATCACCTGAAAATTCCATCAGCCCTCAACCATCGACCCTTGATTGCCTTCGGCCTCTAATACTTTCAGCCTTCCCCGGATTATTCAGCTGACATAACATTTCATCACAACTCCCAATTTCTCTCCCCACCTTCATTTTTGCTTGTGCGAACCCTAGCCTCCCTGATGAACCTCATCTATGGATAGTGTTTGAAATTTAGATTCAACATCCTCTGATCACAATAGATATCCCACCTCATGGGATCGACCTTTTGTTGTTAAGAGATTGTTGTGGTCACTCCTTGTTGTCAAATTATCCTTTATGTACTCTGATTCTCATTCTCAAACCCCTCCGTTCATCCCCAATGATCACTTCCCATCCTTCTCCCATAATTTTCTCTACCTGATTGATCATTCATTCTGATTTCACCATCTAGATCCCCATTGAATATTATTAAAACAAACATAAAAATTAGTACCCCCCATGTGACATATATTTAATTTCTGATCCCACAATATGTACCAATTAACTATGGCTATACTTTTTATGCATATACTACGTGTGCAATGTGTAAAATGTCTACATTTCAATTTACAACATAGACACTTAATTTACAATATACATATCTTAAACATTCTTATTATGAATAAATTTTAATAAGACATATACTTAATATGATCTTTTATTATCTAACACATTGTCATATGCAATATTAATCTCTAATGACTATCATTAAATCACTATTATTTCATATAGTATACGCTGCTATTTCATACATTGTATAAACTGTGTCAATAGAAGCTTATTGGATTTTGTAACCTTTTTTTCAACATGGAAGGAAATGAAATTATCGAAGAACTTTATTATTTCATTATCAAATTTGGTTAATGTGATGAATTTTGAATGTGATAAACAAGGATTAATGGTTTTTGGTTAAAGACATATTTTCTAGAAACCAATGAATGAAACATTTGAGCTAAATGATAGTTTAAAAACATCTAGAATTTGTTAATGTTATAATTTCTTTTGATAATTAGACAGAGTTGTGATGAAAAGATCAAGGTGGATTAATAGACCCTGTGAAATTGAAATATTATGGTTTTCATCACCTAGAATTTAAGGAAAATATAAATTTGGTAAATAGCATTGAAAATGTAATTTATGATTGTAAGAGTTTTAAATTCACTTTTATGGTAAAGGATGCTCATATCGCTGCTATCGTTTCACTTCCAAATGTACTATTTTTATCTTATCACAACTTCTTGGTTGATGATTTATTTTGTAACTTATTAATAGCATTTAATTGTGTGTTTATGGAAATAATGTTAAGCTATGTAAAAAAGTGGTTAGAAGTTATCCTGAATATATCAATTTTCAGTTGTCCTAATAATTTATATTGTAGGGAAAAAGTTCAATATTTTCTCAGTGATGATTTCAAAAAATTCTGTTTTGGAGCCCATTTATGCTCGGATTCAGGTCAGTAGTTTGGTTTGTTATTCAGTGTCTATTTTCATTTTGTAGTTTTCATTTGTCATTTGGTAATTTTTTCTTACCTTTCCTTGAATATTGTTCATTTTATGCCATCTGTAACTATAATAGCTTGTAATTTTTTATATTATTTGTTTAATTTAAATCTTTGACATATATACCACTTCAGATGAATAGTTAACTTATCACATTATCAAAAATCATTTAAACATAACCCATAGTGTTATAGATCCTCCTAAATTTTTTATCATCAGTAATGATGAAAAATAATCTATCTCTGTGCTATGATCAAACCATGTGTCCTTTCTAAACATCACCCTCCATGGATAACTCCCCTAGGCATCATTTTTTTCTATATATGTTACTCCTTCAATAAGTGGTTTTCAAAAACTACGGGGAGTGATCGAACAAGAAATTTCATAATTTTTTATATGGAATTCATTGTTTTATTCTCTCAAATTACATTAAAATCCCTATCATTAATATATTTACACATTTTGTATGATTTTCTATGATTAAAATAAATCTGGATTGATTTTTTGATTTTAGTGATAAATTTTTATGTTTTCATTAATTAAATGTGTTCTCATTTATTTGCGTTCAGTTTATGAGGATTCTTCTGCTCCTGCCATTGATTTAGGTGCTTATGCCAATGTAGATGTTGACGATGATGGTAGTCTGAGAGGAGGAGATAATGATGTCGGTGTTTTTGAAGGAGATAATGAGGGTCGTGATGGTTTTGGTGATACTGATATTTAGGTACATTTTAGATGTAAATTTTATTATTGGTTTATACATTGAATTCTACAATATAATGATGTTAGTTTTTGGTAGATGTTGTGGTGTATACACAATGTTTTCATGAATATCTCATGACTTCATTTCCTTAACATTAATGATACACCATAATTGCTACATTGTATCCTTATATTTGCATCATTGCTTCTTGAATAAGTGAAAAAAAAATCTCACTCTACTAGAATGGCATCCTCCACATCTGAAGGCATTTTTGTGGCATGTACTTCTTTGAAATCATGACTGCAGTATAGCTTAAGACATGGTGTCAATATGTTTTTCATTTTTCAATGACACTATTAGTTTCTCATAGACACTTATTTTCTTACTTAAAATTCTTACACTATTAATTCTTCACATATTTACTTAAAATATCAATAGAGTTTGAAATGGTGATTGTTGTGTACGCGTGCAAGTGGAAAAAAGGAATATTCGAGTAGTCATCATCAAAAGAAGCGCATCATGAGGTTTAGGTAGGTTTCTCTGCCCAAACCTTTAATTTGAATTCTATAATTGCCTGATTATTTTAAAAACATGTTTCCATAATTTCTTTATTCTTTTTCTCTAGCTTTTTTCTTATAGACATACAAGAATGTGATACTCTCAGTTAATACAAGGTGTATAACCATTCTACAGAGTCCTTAGAATTATTATATTATCTATTCCTACTAGCTGCACAATTTCGATATCTAAAATGTTTGTTTATAGAAATATAGAGTTCATCCTTGACCACATGAGTCACTAAAGTCACCAAAAAATCACAATCCATAAATTATAGAGAGATATGTATGATTCACACCTCCAAGTGGGAATCATACTATGTGTACATGCCATAATCTTCCTACACTTGAGCCACATACCACGTTGAACCAGACTTGGAAACGCTAATGTGTAGCCCTAATACATCACATATTTTCACTTATTTCACAACAAAATAATCTTTACCGTATGATGTTAAAAAATATCACTGATCCTATCATATGAACATAAATTATGTAAATCAGACTATGAGGGTTTTTATTCTTGTTCAAATAGGATACATAGTACAAATCTTCAAGGTTCATTCACAACATCCCAATATAATCACCATCACATCAACCACTTTTGAGGCAATATATCTGATTTCTAACCATCTTCCAAGAGTACTCTAAACCTCATAGTAGTCGCCACTAGTCATTAAATCATTAATTTTCTTATGTGAGAAGTATAAGAGGATTAGTCCCCACTAGAATTTAAATCATGACCAGACTTATGCGATGAGCATAAGGGGACTAGTCCCCACTAGACCTAAAATGATGACTAAAATTCTGTGATGAGCATAAGAGGACCCTACCTTTACATATATGAAAAGTATAAGATTTATTATTTTATAATAATATGATGATTCACCTTTCCTAATTCATCATAATCCCATCCTTCCTCATGATATGAACATGGAATTCCTCAGGTGATGAGCCTAGAGGTCATTAGGTGATGAGCCTAAAATACCTCAAGTGACTAGACTATGACGACTTTGGTGATGAAGCTATGATTATATAGGTGATGAGAATAGTATTCTTTAGATTATGATCCTAAGATGTCTATATGGCTTGACAGAAGAAGATATAACAACCTTCCTATCCAGATCATAACTGAAGATCTATCCTTTACTTATATGTGGAAAGCATAAGATTCCCTCACTTCCAGAAATGAGAAAGACATTTATGGGATTGTCTAAACATACAATGTAATTTAGATTTTAGTAAAATTTGATCATTAGGTTTCTACCTTAATAAAGAAGCAAGTGACATTATTAACTGATGTCCACATGGAGATGGAATCAAGAACAAGATTCATGGGCATGTGTTAATTATATAAGGGAAATATGGACTGGGAAATGAAAACCATAAAGATATGTTTTAATCTCCCATCCTCCCATTTCAATGAAAGATTCCATCATCATCACTCTTGTGGTAACATGATAATTTCCTTAAAAAATTAGGCATGTGAGAAAAGGATCATGACCATCCTAGTGTAGTCTAACACAATGGTCTTGAAGTAAAGTTTCAGAAAAAATTGATTAAACTGAGATGAATTAATTCTCCTTCAACATATAGAGGATGATTATCATTGGGAATCAACTGGAACGGGGTGGTTTTGGTGGGGAGGAACTGGAAGGGGGGAGGGTGGAGGGGGGTAGGGGGAGGGGGTAGGGGGGAGGTCTGTAGGGTAGGTCGTAGGGGGGAGGGGGTGGGTGGAGGGGCAGGGGAGAGTGGGGAGGTCTGCAGGGTAGGGGGTTGGTCTGCAGGGGGGTCTACAGGGCAGGTGGGAGGGGGGGGGGGTGCAGGTGGGATTCAAGGGGGGAGAGGGTGGTGGTCTGTAGGGGGTCTGTAGGGTATGGGGTTCAAGGGGCCAATGAGGGGAGGGAAAACTGGTAGGGGGCAGGGGGGTCTGCAGGGCAGTTGGAAACTTCAATAGTTGGGTGACCAAATTATATTATCTAAAATAAATTTTAAATTTATATATTATAAATATCCTATAACACCAAAATGTTATAAAATAATATAAGATAAAAATAAATGGGTTTAGAAAACTCTTGAAAAGATATCTTCACTCCTCTTCTCAACAGAGAAAATTCCCCTTCCATCTCTAACTTCTTAGTAAAACTATACCTAGCCACTACTCAATCCTTCTCTTCTTACATGTATTCAATTTGATCCTATAAGGGTTTATCTCCCTTCTGTTTCTTACTTCATTACACATTTTTTTTTGAAATTTCATTCTCAATTTTTTTTGTTATCTTTCCATTTTTAAATAGATGTATGGATCACTACCATATTGGAAGCTTTATTCCTTCCGAGTAATACTTGATTAAAATTTCAATTTCTATGAGCGGGGGGGGGGGGGGGCTTTGCATGGGGGAAGGGGTGCTACAGGGGGTGGGGGGTGCAGGAGGGAGGGGGTGTCCAGGGTCTGGGGGAGGGGTGTCCAGGATCCGTCCTGGGGGGGGGGGGGTCTGTCCAGGGTCTGGGGGGTCTGTTTGGGGGTGGGGGTCTAGGGTTTGGGGGGGTCTATCTTGGGTGGGGGGTCTGTTTGGGGGGGGGGGGGGTCTATCTTGGGTGGGGGGTGTCCAGGGTTAGTCCTGGGGGGGGGGGGGGGGTCTGTATAGGGGGTGTCCAGGGCCTGGGGGGGATCTATCCAGGGTGTGTATGGGTCTTTCCTTGGGGGGGGGGGTCTGTCTAGGGTCATGGGGGTGTCTAGGATATGTCCAGGGGGTGTCCATGGTCTGTCTTGGGGGGAAGGGGTCTTTCCAGAGTTTTGGGGGGGGGGGGGTAAGGGGGTGTTCTAGGGGCAGGGGGGTGTACAGGATAGAGGGAGGGGTGTGCAGTGGGGAGGGGGTGTACAAGGGGGTCTAGGGGTAGTGGAGGGGAACATTTCATGGGGGATGGGGTGCTCTAGGGGGTGGGGTCCAGGAGGGAGGGGGTGTCCAAGGTATGGGGGAGGGGTGTCCAGGATCTGTCCTGGGGGGGGGGGGCTTTCCAGGGTCTGGAGGGTCGTTTGGGGGGGGTGTCCAGGTTATGGGGGGGGGGTTGTCCATGGTCTGGGGGGGATCTGTCCAGGGGGTATCCAGGGTCTGGGGGGGTCTGTCTGGGGGTGTGTCCAGGGTTTGTCCAGGGGGGTGTCCAGGATCTGGGGGGTGTCCAAGGTCTGTCCTGGGGGGGGGGTCTATCCAGGGGGTGTTTAGGGTCTGGGGGGTCTTTACAGGGTTTGAGGGGGGGGGGGGGGGGGGGTCTGTATGGGGGGTGTCTAGGGTATGGGGGGGGTGGGGGTGCTGTCCAGGGTCTGGGGGGAGTTTGGGAGGGGGGGGGTGTCCAGGGTCTGGGGGGTCTGTCCAGGGGGTGTCCAGGGTCTGGGGGGGTCTATCTGGGGGGGGGGGGTTGGGTCTATCCAGGGGGTGTCCAGGGTCTGGGGGGGGAGGGTCTGTCCAGGGGGGTGTCCAAGGTCTGGGGGGTCTATCAAGTGTTTGGTGGGGGGGGGGGGGCTATATGGGGGGGTGTCTAGGGTCTGGGGGTGTGTCAAGGGTCTGTCCAGGGGGTGTCCAGGGTCTGGGGGGGGGTGTCCAGGGTCTGTCCTGGGGGGTGTTTTTTTTATGAAATGGGAAACCCTATAGCCACATTTTGAACCGTGGATATAGAAATGTGTTCCTTAAGATGCTGCCACTATTTCAAACCGTGGATTTATGTGTATAGCCATGGTTTGAACCATGGATATAGTTCAAGGCCTATATCTATGCCAAACTTATCCACGGTTCCTCAAACCATGGATATTATATATAGCCACGGTTTGAGTGGTTATCTAGAGTTGAAGATATTTTCGACTTGATACACACTCCTAAAGCCTTTAGGGTGAGGTGCACCATTACTTTCTTTAAATTATTTGGTCTAGAATGGTAGATGATTGTTATACATACCCATCTGTTTGAGGCTCTCTCTTTGAGATGTTTCAAGACCGCCTTCATTCAGTGATTACATCATGAAGAAGTGAGTCGAGATGGAGATATATTTTTTGGGTATCCTTTAGGGTGATCATTCAGTAAAGAATTATATTGAACATTTTGTTGGAATTGTACCCTTCTTTCTAAGGTTGGTTGTAGAAGACTCAAAGAAGGCACAGTTCTTTACTCGGGGCCTTCATAAAAATCTTTTTTCATTAGTTTTTTATTATGTTAAAGATGATATGAATAATGAGAAGAGAAATTAGAAAGGTGATAAGAGTGGGAAACTTTCTTCTCAACCTACCATTTCTATTTTCTTAAAGCAAGAGTCAGTTGTGGGCTATCAGTGTGGAAGGTCTTGGAAAATTTGATCTTCCTGTTCTTTAGCCCCAAAGTCCTTTCATTTGTGTTGTCATCCTAGTCACATTTATAGATTTTTTGAGATGGTTGAGCACTTAAATAAGAAGCCTCGAACCTAGCTTAGATCTAGTTAGTGTTATGTATTATCGCTTCCATGAGAGAGTTGGAAGTTGAGTGTTGTTTGGGAGAATCCTCTTTTTTAATTTGGACTTTTTGTTTGGGACTTTTCCCATTTCTTTTGTGTATTTGGTTCCTTTATGTAATGGATTAAAGGGTTTTTCATGTGTTCCTAATTCTTTTAAGATCTTCATGCCTCGTTTATTCTTGATTCTTGTGGTCATTTTTGCATAATGTGGACTATGTGTTGATATTAGTTTGATGGATGACATATGGATAATATGGGTGTGGGATAAGGAATCAGAGATAAGATCTTGGTTATCGTGTAAACCATGAGAGATATCTAACTAATATCTTCTTTCAAAATTATCGTAGGTGGGTATTCAACATGTTTGGCCCTGATTTATGCATGGCGTGGACCATGTGTTGGAGTCATGTCGTTATTTGCTGAGGCCTGCATATGTGGGCATGTTTCTCTTGTCTCATAGAGTGATTTTTATTGGTGATTCATTTTAGTCACCTCTAGTTTTTCTTTAGGATGTTCTCTATTGTGGTGTTTTGGGATTTTTTTTGTGGTTGTGGAACTAGACCACTTTGGTGATGATATTATTTTTAGGGGTGTATATTTTTTGTTTCACCATTTTAGAAAAGTTCTAAATGGTGGGAAGACATATTCCTGATCTCCCTATGTTTTTTTGTTCTATTATAGAGTGGTCCTTTCAGATTCCTTTGGTTACAATGTGTTTTCATTGGCTTTGGTGACCTCAAAAAATTATAGAGGTGGTGCTTCTATTTAGGAGGATCTTTATTTTGTGGTTCCTTTATTTTGTTCAGTGAGTTCCTAAACTTTCAATAGTGTATTTATTGAGGAAATGGGTTAAACTTATCTCATGTCTTTGTATTTGAGTCTCGTGAAGTTGGTTAGTAGTTTGAACCTCATTAGATAAATATTAGTTTTGGAATTCCCATTTGACTTAAGTTGTCATGGACTTTTTGGGGGTAGAAAGTGACATGGTGGGGATTTTGTGACACCCCTAGTATCACGTTTTGTGTGGGGGTATTTTTTGGATGGTTTTCCTCCTCAAGTTATAGGTATTTTGGGTTAGTAATGTAAAATGGTCTTGTGGCCTATGGGTTTCGTGTATATGGGGCAGATGTGGGGCAGGGAGAGCCTAAAATTTATGAATGTTGAGAGAATAGGTCATTACGGGTTGAGCCCGCATGGGTGCATGCTAAGATGAGTTAACCCCACATGGGTGCGGGCTTACCTGTGGGCCTAATTTAAAAAAAATATTATTATTACAATATATTCTTCTTTAAAATTTTAGTTTTTTTAAAAAATTGTGATTAAACCATGAAATTTGATTTCTCACCATAATGGTCATACTAATTCACCATTCATTCACATGTGAATTTTTAATAGGTCTATATTTATTGTTTTTAATATGATATTATAATATTTATATAGTAATTATTAACCATATTCACAATGTGTCATCCCACCTCTCAAAAAATGGAACCCATCTCCCTTTCCCATGGTTTCAATTCTAAAAGAGTTATTATAATCATAAGAATTTTTGGGTCAATTTATTATTATTTTTTTATTTTATTTTTTTATTAAGGAAATAGGAAAGGACCTCATGGTAACCCTAATTTCCTCATCTGAAACCAGACGTTACTTGGAGAGTCATCGTTCATTCATAGGTCCAGCCATTCACATCACTACATAGCCAACACCATCATTCATTTCCCCTCACTTATCACTCATATACTTTGCATCACAATAGTTCTCCACCACATCGTATCACCGTATGCCACCAATAACCAATCAAAAAATGTTTCATCACATCTCTTAAAACTCTATCTATGGTCGATCCATACTTCTCCCCATAACTACTATTGAGAATGAGAGAAAAATACAATATTTAAATGATTAAAAATAGTAAATTTTATTAAAAACATGAGCAATGATGTGGGATACCCGCGAGATTATGTGGGGTGGGTAGGGTTTGAAATTTTTTGTTCACGTCATATGTGGGTTTTTTCATTGGTAGTTGTAACCCACCTTTTTTTATATATGTGGATTTTTTTCCAAAAACCTGCTCAGGCTCAAACCCACATAGGCATGGCCTGCCCCACCTCAACCCGCCTATTTTGCATTACTATTTTGGGTTGAAAGAGAGAAAATTTGAGGACTTTTTTAGGTCACATAGTTAAGTCATGTGGTTAAATTAACCATGCATCCTAAGTGTGCAGTCTCCTCCAGTGCTGATATGCACGGTTACCACATGGTTTATTTAAACCTGCAAGTAAACTATGTGTCCCACTCAAATAGGGGTATTATTGCCCTTTCTCCTTTTTAATTGGGGTTTATCCCCTTGTCTTCCCCCATTAGAACCCTGTGACATGAATGCCTTTCACATCCCTCATTTCCTCCTCCAAACTCCTCCAATGTGTATTTCAAGGTGGCTTCTTGGTGATTCTTTACCCAGTTCAAGAGGCATGTGTCTTCTTTCTTCTTCCTCTTGTTTTATTCCATTTTACACTTCTCCCATAACCCTAGTGGCCATTTTAAGATGATTTTAATACCTAGGGTTGTTATAAAATTTGAGTTTTTGGTTCTTAGGGGTTATGAGCCCTTCTTTGAGTTCCTTCCTGGTGGATTTTGTCGAAAGCTATATAGTTCCACCACTTGAGGCTGGTGTTTCTAATTAATTTCCTTTAATTTAAGTGTTACATGGCTTCTTGGTGTTCTAAAATCTTTTTTTAAACTAGATAATTATGATATAGGTTATCTAGGTTTGAATAAGTTTTCTATAACCCCTCTCTTGGTTTCCATGTTCCATATTGGTTGGAATTTCATGTTTAAGTAGGCCTTTAATGTAAAATGGTATTTTATGCATTCTTCATGTTTGATAAAATGCCAAATATGGTTTTAATTGAGAAAAAAACTTATCCATTGGGTTTTAATCCAAATTTAAGTTTTCAAAGTGGGTTCCCCTTTGGGGTTTAAAGGGTTTCCATTTTTTTAAATAGTGGTGTTGTTTTAAAAAGTGAAACAGAGTTTCCCTTGGGTGTTTCATTGTAATTGTTGATAATTTTGATTTTCTTTGAAATTTAATTTGGATTCCAAATTGTTTTAAAATGGGATTTCCAAATATATATGATACATGAGACAAGATAAAGGTCTGTTTGGAACTTTATAATGTGATTATTGGTTGATTATTGGTTGTTCCCTTGTTGATCCCCCTTGCTTCGTTGATGATGTTATGTTATCCATGTTATGGATGTGTTATGATGTGATTCATGGGTTGTTATGGATTGGGGATCATTCTAAAAGATGTATTTAAGGTGGTAAGGACACTTTTTTGGTGTTATCCCTAGGGTATTTTTTATTGTCATGTGATGACATTTTTTTTATTCATGGCCCACCTCTGTTAGTTATTCCATGAGGAGACTGAGGTTACTAAGTGGGAAGTAGTGGGACATAGCTTGGCTAGTTGATATTTAATACTAACTAGTCCCCCTAGTTGTATGTAACACCTAGCTAGTGGGATTATTAGTGAGGAGACCAGCTAGAGTGATTTGGTTGATAGATGTGTGACCGTTAACCTATCGACAATAGGTCCACCTTGTGTGTCTTGTGTTGTCCCATTAGTCCTGCGATGTTGTCTCATGTTATGTATCAAATGTTATGTCCATCGATGCTTATTGAAATTTGTTTTTATTACTCTCTTAGGCATGAGGTGTATCATTCCATTTTTTAGTTCAAAATCAAATTAATTATTTGGTTGTAGGTGATTATTATTATTGAAATTAAGAGCATACAATTATCTTAAAATTTTATTCAACTGTGCTAAATTATCTTTTATATGTTAAATATAGACAATAATTCTAGTAGAAGAATACACTAATAAGGATATGGAATTTTTCAATGGGATTGCGACCAACTCTTTTTCCTTGTATTAAATGATCCTTAGTGTCGTAAGTCTTGTCATGACAGTTCCTTCAACCTATGGATCAAATTCAATGAAGTGATTCAAACTAGATCTATTCATGTATCAAAATAATTTCAAATGAAATTAAAAAAAAACAAAACAATGACCTACCACCCCAATAATGAATTTGATGAGTATACTATCATGGGGATCCTCTCAACCAACTTTTGAACCCAAGTTTAATGTGTTGATTTTTGGACTCGGGTTTTCTCTCGAGAGGGGATTGTTATGGGTGTGTTCTTTGTGATGTGGGTTTGATGTGTGATAAAAGTGATGAATATATTTGTTGGGTAAGGAAAGTGGGTTGGTTTTGAAATCAGTTTTTTAAGCATTGTGGTCTAACCACAGATAATCCACTCAATCTCTTGTTGAATCATTCAAATTGATTCCCTTTCTCTCTCTCTAATCAAATAAGATCTCACTGATCACTCTCACCTAATTGTTTTTGATTGATTAGAGGAATACATGTGTCTTGTGTGAAAATCCATGAATTATAGAAGTATTTAAAAACTAAGATCAATATAAGCCACTGATTGATTGACCAGTTAAAAAAATTCTAGAGAAATGAGTAGATGAAATTTTACAGGAATGAGAAAATTTCAATAACAAGGAATGATGAGACTCATTGGTTAGACCACTAATGTTTTAGTGTATCATCACTGGAGATGTTTCATAAAAATGAAATAAAATAAAAGTAATAGTTTTATCCCATCTCAGTCAATTGATCATGGGTATTCCCCTTCTTTCAATGATTAGTCATATTCTTATAGAAACTATTTAGGGTTCCTTGCATGATTTTTCATCTTTATCTCCCACGGGATCAACACAACCTCCTCTTATTCCTCCCTCAACTCTTATACCTTTAGAATCTTTTTTAAATTCAATGCTCAGTTTCCTACTCTTTGATTTCTACCACATGCATAGGCCAAGGGTTTAGATTGTTCAGTTGAGCACTTAGAGATTTTATTTGGCTTGGTACACTTTCATCAACTAGATGGATGTCAAGTGGAAATCGAGAGTGCTCTTTCCTGATTTGGGTGCATAGAAGAAATTAAATTTGATTTAATATGATCTCTATTTGTTTTGGGAATGTTGATTATGTTTAGTCCAAGGAGGTACCTTTATATCTCTCTCTCCCATAGAAGTTACTATGACACATGGGCTGAAGTCATACAATGTTACTCCTCTAAATTTGGAAAAGTCTCAGAGTCTTATGATCATGACAAAGTCACATCGTATGACTTTGAAGTCATATGATACCTTAAGTCTTATGATCACGCTACCCCAAAACTATACAATAAAGTTTTAATCTCAACAGTATGCAAGAACAACTAAGGAGCCACTGACTTATTAACATGTATCAACACCAACATCTACATGTGTCAGAGGTATCTAATCAATGTGAACATCTATATGTATCATAGTTTCCCCATGAATGGTACCATATTTATGTATTAGAGGTTTTCCATCTTTTTTCATTATTAATTAGTGATTTATAGTTTTAAGGAGCTATGGTTTAAAGCCGCATAGTTGGGCACTCTAGAATTTATCATCATTTAGGAAAGCATTAGGTGTTCAGGGTGTTGGGAATGGGCCTGATAAATATGATTTCTATGTATCCTTGTAAAAGGAATTAGAACTCACATAATTAAGTGTCACTTAATGGGACACATTGTACCTTTTAATGTCATGTGAAAAAAATCGATCCATGTTGTTTAACATAATGCGGTAAGGACGACTGGAAAAAAATTTCTAATAATGGTTTGTGTAAAACTTACGTGTAAGTGGCCCTTTGTGGTTGACCCTAAAGGGAATATGTAACTACGAGATTGGGTTAATCTTACAAGGAATATGGCCCCGTGAAGATGTCTCCCATATGGAGTATAACCGGATGAGGATGAGATTATAAGACCCGAAAGAAGTATAGACCTCTGAGTGGAGGCATGATTTTATCATGAATATGCCCTGAAATAGAGATTATCCATAGGAAATATGACCCTAGTATAGGTGGGTAAAATATTGATGGGGTTGGGTTTGAACCTTAGAGATGTGTCCTTCATATCCCACCAAAACAAGAATCAAATCCCACGTTGTTAAAATGACACAATTCAAGGTTGTGTGACAAGACCATACCATGCATTTTCACATCATGTGGTAAGAAAATTATCATTCAGTTTAACATCACATGGCTAGGATGTTGGCCACACATTTTAACGTCATTCTATGAGGATAACTATTTCATAAAAGGTGTGATAAGAGATGATTGAGGGGGGTTTACACATATGATGTTTCCCTGAGATGCTCCATTGGGAATGCAACCTTTGAAAGAATGTCTTGCAGGGAATGTGATCCTTTGAGAATAAGATAATATAATTGAGGCTTACACCTAATAAGGAGGCCCACTAGAAGTTGATATGTGATCATTGTGTTGATGGAGTAATCAACTCAAAACCTTAATTCCATGTGAATCATGCTCAATGTGAGAAACAAGAGATAAGAATAGATCAGGCGCATTACATAGGAGAGTGAAACTTGTTTTAGATGGGGCTTATAGGTTGAGGTTTCCCAAAGATCATTCTCTCTATCAATCCAGTTGATGATCCATGATTAATGAAATCATAAAAAAGGACCTCTTGGGTCTCATGCCCAAAGAAAAACCTTATCCTCCCATCTTTCTACCCATTTCTAGGCCACAAATAGGTATGGAATATAGAGGCTTGAGGAGAGTGACATCTAGTAAGAAAGACTAGGGGCATCCTCTAGGTGGGATTCCTTGAGTCTCCACTTAGGGTGGGTCAACTTCCATTAAGAGGGACACTGTTGGGGCTTAAGAATCTACTGATTAGAAAATAGAAGGTACATATGCTGCAAGATTTGCATCACATTTGAGGAATTATATAGGAGGTAAGTGAAATTTATTGATCCAAGAAGACTCCTGCTGTTTCCCTTGATATTGGGACCCTCATTACCAAGAGGATGCATGATCTCAAACACCCTGGGGACCCCGACAGTTGAGGAGGAAATGTGGGAGAAATATTTACCAAGGGAGTTCATGATCGAAAGGGGTCACATATATGTGCTCTATACCTTGTTTAGGTAGATCTAGTGGTTGCAGGGGAGGTCTCAATGTCAACATTCTCAATTAAGCGACTTGGGTAAAAGGGTGTGGTGTTTTATGGATAAAGAAACCTTTGGATATGGGACACCTAGGTGGGAAACCCTAGGTGATGGGCTGCCCAAGTGGGCACCCTTGGGTGATGGGTCTATTAGGTTGGAACCCCAGGTGGTAGATCTCCCAGGTAATGAGCCCCAAGAGGTAGGGTTCCCAGTTAATGAGCCTTGAGAGATTGGTCTCCTGGGTAATGAGCTCCGGGTAGTAGGTCAGCCCAATAATGAGCTCCAGGAAGTAGGTTTCCCATATAATGATAATCATGTAGTAGTTTTCCTAGGTAATAAGTTTAGATGATTCCAAATACTACTTAATTTATTTTTCCTAAAAATTAGAGTGTCATAAGATACTTAGGGGAAGTGTTGGAGGCTTGAACGAAGCATCTCTGGGAGAGTCTCTCTCTATTCCAAAAGTGGATAATATGTGCGATATACAATGGACAAGGGTTTTATTTATAGGAAATTACAGAGGCCTGAGCGGAGCAGGCCTAAGCAAGTAAGGCGGTGCACACAAGTGACATTGGTGTCCAAAGGAGATCTACACAAGGTAGACTAGGCGACCATAGTGGACCTAGGGAAAGAAGTTTGGGAAACCACATGGTATCTAGTTGAGGTAGTCTTATAAATTAGATGGGATCCTAGATGACAACATGCTCACATTTCATGCCTATTTTTAATCATAATTTAATGATTTTTGAAGTATTTTTAATGATTAATTCCATATATTTCAATGATTTATTCAAATGTTGGAATTTATATTTAAAAGAATAAAAATAGTGATAAATGAATAAAAGAATGTTATTTTTGGATTTGAATTTTATTTATAATTTTTTTGTTGGTATTTTTATAATAATTTTTTACTTATAAAGTTTTAATATTCACTGCCGCCCGACTCCATCGCTCGCCACCGATCTACGTCATCGGTTGCTTGCTGCAACACACTGGAAACACCATTGTTGATGCCTAGCAAGCTCAGGCTCGAGCTAATATTCACTGCAACCTCCTATGAAATTCACTACCACCGCCTATTATTTCCAAACCAATATGCTACCATGAAAACCATGCTTCGAGGAAGAGGAGGCCACCACCGATGAAGAGGAGGCCACCACTGAGGGATTCTTCTAGCCCTATAAAAGGAGGATCTCGCCACTGCCATGGGAGTGGAGACCATACTCTACTGGAGGAGAAGGCCTCACCTCAACCATGCTATTTTGTTCTTAATTTTATTATCTTCTTTTTATTTATTTTAGTTTCATTCTGCTGTAATTCAATTTAATTTCTTTAATAATATTCATGCATGCATTCTTTTGTTTAAGTGTTTTCTACCCAATTCTTTCCACCCATCTTGGTCTTTTTCTTCTTTCATTCTTTTTTTAATTTCTTAATTTCTTTATTCTATTTTTATTTTATTTTATGTTCTATTTTTATCCTTATTGTCTATTTTATTTTATTTTCTTTCTTTCTCTCTCTCTTCCTTTATCTCTCGTCATTCTTCTTTTTATTTTTTTTATTTTATTCTCTTTATCTTCTCTATTTCAACCATTGTGATATCTTACACTCAACAATGAGGGTCTGACCCAAGGCTTTTCCCGAGGGTGGTTAGGTGTTCTTGAATTCTTGTTTAAAGTTTAGTTTATGTTTGTGATAGTTGTGAGTAGCATGCATGAGTGTGGTGATTTCCCAACACGACATGAAACTAAAATATATTTCCATGATTTTATTAAATCGTTTCTCTCACTTATAATGGATACAAGCTCTTCATATGATGTATTTGAGTCCTTTAGTGACGAAATATAATATGATGGAATGAGATCTTGGAAGATGTCACACTCTCTATTGAGGCATTCCATCAACCTTGATTATAGGAGGAGGTGAAATTTATATTGCTAAAGACATTCAATATTTCCCAATACTAAATAAAAGGATAGTAATTCATGTATGAGATTTCAAAATTGGATTATCAAACTTAAATTAGACAAATAAATGAGAATAATGAGAGAATTTAAAACCAAACTCTAGACCATGTTCTTTCTTTCTAATCACATTCTCTTTAGCCTTGCATGTTAGTTTAGTTTAAATTTTCATATTTCATGTTATTTTATTATTTTAAAAATTAATCAAAACCCAAATTTATCATTGTTTTTATAAAATAGTAAAAAAAAATAAGTAGTTTAGGTGAATTAGATTAAGTAGGTGAACAATTGCGAAGCTCCTTAAGTGAGATGACCTTAGTCAGCCTATGTGCTACATTAGAAAAATAAAATTTTCTTTTTCATGCCCTATGATAGATGTGTGTCAAAACTAGATCCATTTTTGAGAGTCAATTAGTATTTTATTTGCCTTTTCTATTTTCACACAGTATATAGTTTTCATTTCTTCAAAAAACCATAAAAATTATCTTTCCAGGATGTATTTTAATGATTATTATCCTTCATGGACTAACTACTAATAAACTTAGTCTATAAAATATGGTGTTACTCTTTTTTCTATATAGATCATGGTAGCCCGAAGACAAATCATCATAGAGTATAAATTCAAGGACCTCGTCTAGGATCTTAAAGAGACCCTCGAACAACCAATGGTTGAAGGATTGTCTTGAGAATTAACTAAATTCTAAGATTACTTCCCTAAATTTTATCAATAAATGATCAAGACACAAGTAGAGTCATCCTTGGATCCTCCCAAATTTTTTGAAAATATTCCTTAGGTACAAGCTATAGATAACATAGAGGAAATTTAAATTGTACCACTAACTATAGAAAGTTCGAATCCACTAGTGGATGGAATGTCACTCGTCACATAAATCCTTCCTATATCCAAATAATGACATTGCCTCTGTAGTGTATGACTCGCCTGTATCACTGATATCTATAGTGCCTATGGTTGTTTTTGAGGACCCCTATCAGACCCCTGGGTCACAACCCACATTGGTCCTACACCCCTATGAGAGCCTATCAACAACACCCTTAAATAGAACTGCTTAAGATATCCCATCTTTCCACATCCATGACACTTAATTTGAGGTCTAGTGAAAAATTTATAGTAGTGACCACTCTGACCATAATTGAAACAGTAGGGATATGCTCCACCCATAGAAGAGGTTAAAGAAACTAAGCTCCACCAAACCTACCTATTTCCACACTACTACACATCCTTGATCTTCCTCATCCTACTACTAGATGTGAAAATCACTATGACAGTAGGAGGTCCACCCACCATAGCATTGGAGGATGGAAGAAGACAAACTCCTTGATCCTCCTTTAGGCCCTTCTTAATAGTCAAGTCCTTTCATAGAACTTCTAGGTATACTCTTAGATAAAAGACCCTAACCTATAATCTGATATCTGGGAGAAGACCAATATCAAACTTCTTGACCTTTTTCTCCTCATTTCCATCCAAGAGGGAATAAAAATGAAGTAGTTACAAATACTATCATGGATATCTACTGAAGTTAAATTCCTAGGTATGGTCCAACTTCATCTTGTTGGGAAACAATTCCCCAAAGAACATGTTCTTTAAGACCTTGTAAGAAATACCCTCATGTTCTCTTTCTTATCCCATGATACCCCTCCATCTCACAGTGAATATATGAAGTATAAATTTCATTATCTTGACCCATCAGTCTTCTAGGGTCTTGGCCAAGTAGAATATTCCCTCAATGATGTATACCCATTTTTCATCATCCTATGGTCCTCTAATTCCATGGAAGGATGTAATATACTAGAGTTGGAAGTTGTGGGCATAGTTAACCATAGTCCTCTATACTCCTCCTCCATGGGAAGGTACAATCCGAAAGACTCTAGGCTGGAGTGGCTCCAATGCTTGAACCATTGGAACAAGTACTGGAGCATGCTCAGGCGCATCCTCTTGCATAGATTGTGGTGGAACTGGTGCACCAACCCTAGCTAGTGCATTCTGGCCTAATTCACTAAGTGGTCCAGTAAAGCACCCATGAGGTGGTATTTTTTGAAATTCCAAATGAACTTTTAGAATGTCTAGAAAAACTTTTTTAATATAAAAACTTAAACAGGTTAAGTTATACACATGAAGATCTATCCTCGGAGATACCCCCAAGGTAAAACCCTCCTAGTTTTACCCAAGTATCAAGCCTATTCTTCTATACCTATATTTTAGTCACATTCATGTATCTATAAATAATAATCATTCTCAAGTTCCATCTAATTCTAGAACAAGGTGTCATAAAATGTTAGACATATAATAGAAGAAGATAATATATATATATATATATATATATATCATTAAACACATAATAAGGAATTTTATTTAAGAACCATCATGCCACAAAAAAACTTATATATATATATATGGAATGTGATCCTATATGCCTAGTCATCATGTATGAATGCACCAAAATCACATAAATTATAATAGCACAATGTACTCAGGAGTAACTTCAAACTATAATGGGGAAAACAAATAACAACAATTCATCATTGGTAACTCAAATGTCCAATACACATGAGAAGGCCATACACATGGAAACTACCCTAACTAAGTTCTACTTAGCCTATATCCTTTCTAACATAACTCCAAAGGAAAATAAAGGAAACCTTAGGCTCTGATACCATTTTGTAATTCCCCAACCTAGATTTCTTAAATAGTTCCCAGGTGGTGATGTTACAAGACCTCATACGTGACTCCCTATATGCAAGGGGCTGCTGATTAGCCGCGAGGGTCTAAGGGTGTAATGAGGATACTATACCTTTGGTAATCATAACTATACACCATAAACATAATAAAATATAACAAGCCAGGATATCATAGTAGAAGATAAAGAAAAAATAGTGTGGTAACAAATCTCACCCATTTCATACATGTAAAATGAACCAGGATACCAATGTGGAAAGCCAAACCAGATCGTATAAAGTTTAAAAAATAAATAAAGAAAACACTATGAGAATCCTTTGGATTCTTTCCTGGTACTGCCACCAACTCTATACTCCTCAACTTAGATATCTACCATGGGCCCCTTGCCCTTACCTGGATCCCTAATCATGAAGTTTTCATGTTCATTGAGATGCCCATGAAGAGTGTGAGTAATAAAACCCAATAAGACACCAATAATACATCCTTAAGATGAGTTCACAAGTATATGAGGTGTATTCCGTGATAAATGTAAATTCACAAGCAAGCAATAACAAACATATGTCGAGCTTTCATGTGCTACCAAATATACCATCGGCCCCGATCAGACCTACTTTTTCTCCATGCTGGAAGGATGGTTGTAAAGAATTTTGGAAGTGATAAAGACCTAGAAACAAGGCTAGTGAACATGTAACTCAGTAGTCATAGGGTATTGAGTCATATTGGGACAAAATGTCTTCACATCCTGCCTCCATCATGGGTCAGACCTCAAGACTGTTAAACCTCATCTTGGTCATAGGTCAAGCCTCAAGGCTATCATATCCTCTCTATGCCTTGGGTTAGACCAATATGTCACCATTCCCTTATGTCTCTACCTTGGTTATAGCCTCAAGGACATCATTCCCCTACCATGTGTTTAGGTCTAACTTCATTATCATCACATTTTGTGCACACTCCCCCTTTAAGGGATAACGATATCATGAAAATCCACCTATTCCAAATACCAGTAAAAATACCTCCAAAGGTATGATAATCACACATAACAAAGTAGATCATATATTGGTAGAACATAGCATGTCTTCATGAAAATATATAACAAAATACAAGTACATGTTATCAAAATAAAACATGGAATAATAAGCTATATAGGCATACTCATGGAATTAAAAATCATATATGGGTTTCATGGGTTTCACATACACACACATGCGATCACTATCAAGTATGGTCAATAAATCTATGCCAACACAAGTATTATATAAAGGAAACAATATTATATAAGGCCCTAAATGGTAAGGAAACTCTTACCTTAAGACTGATAATGAAAATATTTAAAACCCATCAAGGTGTGATACCTAAGTTGCACCTGAGCTCTAACCGAATCAATCCCACACACCAAGAACCCATAGAAATGATCCCAATTAATCACATAAAGGTTCTAGAATGTATTTTAATTAGATTCCGAGATAAGGAAAATAATTAGATACCTATAAGGATAAAAAAACTATGCTAGATCTAATATTGATCAAAGGGATTCCACTGATGTGTTAGGGTCATTGTCGTTCTATAAATAATCTAAGAATTCATCATTAGAAGGCATCATAATCCATATATTTGGCCACAAAATACCAGATATATGATTCTTATCAAGGTAAGAAGGTTAGATCTATAAGAACCATTAATAATAGAGGCTTGTGGATCATACCTTAATTCATAGATCACCAACATTATTGGATCCACTAGAATTGATCTCAAAATGGGAGGAAATCACCGAGGGAAGCCTGAAAAGTCTCTAGATTCAAGAGGTTTATAATGTGTAAGAACAATGGGTCAAAACAGGTGGTTTCATTTCATTAATAAGGATTTTTAGATCATTAATTTACGCGTACATGATTTGGTCGCATGATTAGACAAATCGTGCACCAACCGCACGAAACCTACTACCTTCTTAAAACACCCACATGGTTTGGTCACATGGTTTCTAAAACTATGCACCAACTGTGATTTTTTTTCATTAGAATGAGTTGTAAAACTTCTAAATACAGGATAAATGGTTTCATCAAACCATTCACCCTAACCATGCTCCAACCCAAGTGCCTCTATAATAATCCACACATTTTCCTAGAATATCAGAACGGGTTGGGAAAACAGTTTTCTAACCATACACCCTTAAAAAGTACTTAATAACTCTCTAAAACCAATGAGAAACCCCTAGAACTTAGCCCAAATAATTCATAGTTCAAAATATCATTAATAAATGCCTAAATTAACTCATAATGCACCTGAAAAATCTGAGTACATTACACATTCTCATGCTAGGAAATTGATCATAGATGATTAAATTTTGTCTTAATGCATGTTGACGAATGAACAACCATTCACGAGGGATCTTCCTTCTGATTAGATCAAATTAAAAATGTGACAAACTAACCTTGTCATAGGGTCTTTAGTGTGATAAAAGAGACCAAACTGTAAAAGTGAAAGGGGTCATTTGATTTGTTAAAATTCATAGTAGGGCTTGAAATAGAAGACCCCAACACCACTATGTACCCAATAGAATGAGAATCAAGTTATACGTAGCTTTGATGAGCCCTCCTCATATTGATATGACTCAAATATAGGAGAAGAAGATTTACAGGAGGTCACTATTAATAGAATCTATGGTTTGACCTAGGATAAGTGATCCTGACATCACTATAAATCCCAAATGAAATGTGAATCAAGACACACATAGTTCTGATGACATTCCTTAAGTAGATTGAACTCCTACATAATAGAGAGTATATAATTTTCTTGTATCTGTGGCTAGTACTAGGATAAGTGTTCTAGAAATGACTATGTATACCAAAAATATTAGGAATAAATCCACACATAGTTCTCTATAAGAAACTCCCCACACAGATCTAGCTCATATGCAAGGAGGAATTCATTTTTTTATTTACAGTTAGGCCTAGGATAAGAAATCATGATGTCACTACACATCTCATCAAAACGAGAATCAAGACACATGTAGTTATAATAGAAATAACCTTATGTATATTAAGTTCTTACATAAAGGTAAATGCATTATTTGTTCATATACCCAAGTAAGTTTTTTCCAAGAATCTTTTCACAGATTTGAATTTTGTGTTGGAGAAGTATGCCATGAAAAATTGGACACTCTAGCAGTTTAGGGTCATGAAAGATGAACCAAATATTCCTTGAATTTGGATATAATGTAGCTTAGTCATGAAAATTGGAGTGATAATATCAAACCTATAAGTTCACATGATTCATGCTCAGTGTGAGAAACATGAGGGAATTATAAGATTTCCCAAATTACACTAATACACTAGTGAAGTATATTTCTGATGAACACCATGTAATATGTAGTTTTATGGTGAGGATGTTGTCATGTAGTTTAATATCATGTGTAAAGGACATAAGTTCCAGGAATTTTTATGTTATATTGTAAGGATGATGACTAAATAGTTTAACATCATGTGATAAAGTACATTGTTGTGCACTTTTACATTGTGAGACTAAGATGTGAACTAGGAAATTTAAAGTTATGTAGCTTGGAATATTGGTATTGAAATTATAAAACATATTTCTCAAGAAATCTTACATTGGTTATCGACATGATGCACTATCTATCCATTTTGACCAAGGAATAGGCTACACTGGGGTAAACCTTATGTATGGAATAAGGTCCTTCTTACTGTTCAAGTTTTAGATGTTTTTTGAGGTATCATTGTGGATCTGAGATCCAATACCAATTCCACTTATAGGAATGAATAGATGTGAACTTTCTTGTTGGAGGCTCACATTACTAAATTTTGATGAACTTCCATGTTATGCAGGGTATATAAACTTTTCTCATTAATTCCTTCCAACTCATACAATCACTTTTGATATTTATCCAATGTGGATTACTAATCATAAATGGAAATACATAATGAAAGTAATTAGACCTCAATGGGTTGAACTTCTTCTATCTCAGATATATGAAAATATGGGGTTACTTGTGTAGTCATATGGGTTGTGGTGTGATAATCCCACAAAGCTTGTAGAAGTTTAACAGGACAAGATTTTTTATCTTCATTAACCATCTTCTAGAGTTGTTAGATAAGTTTTTGTTGAAAGCATATATATGTCCATTTACTGCTACATGGTAGTAGGATGAGTGGTTGGGATGAATGTCATATTGCCAGTATAGCATTTTCAATTCATAAGAGCATAGTTTGGTTCCATTGTCCATAATTATTGTACGAGGGAAAAAAAATTTGGTAGTAATGTTTGTCTTTAAAAAAACTGATGATATCCTTTGTCCCAAATTCTTTAAGGGATATTGCCTCAGACCACTTGGAGAAGAAGTTGATGGTAGTAAGGATGTACTTGAACTATCCGATTATTTTTGGAGGATATGACCTCATGACATCTATTACCCAAATAGAAAAAAACCATGAATACTTGGTGCTGTACTATAATTATAGGGGTTGATGAATGAAGTTGACAAGTTTCTTAAAAAAATGACATCTATTTGTTGAACTCTATACAATCATGTGTTGTTGACAAATAGAAATATGTAATCATCCTAATTTTATGGGAAAGTTTGGTCTCTGATAGATGAGAACCATAAGCGCCCTCATGGAATTATTGAATGAAAGTGAGAGTTTCCCCTCATTCAATGCAATTTAAGAGAACTCATTCAAAGTCTTGTTTATAGATAACTTTCTAAGAACTCAGGTCATCATAATGGGTAAAGTTGATTGGACATCATCATATTTTCTCTTTTCTTGCTCTATCTGATGGAATAATTTTAAGAACCTGGTTTTTAGCTAAAAAAGAATTTGGAATATTCTTGATGTTATTCCAGAGCAGTGCCTTCAAACGACGTGCGATTCCGAGCCCCGGTGTGGCCAGAATTAAATTTTCAATGCGTTCACACTAGGAACACCAAATAAATGGAATAACTCCTAAACGGAGTTTCGGATCAGAGATCTGAGCATACATATGGGTCCGTAATGGGGTGTTTACCCTAGGAACAACATAAATCATGTCAGTGTGGGACGTTTGGACCCCTCGCTCGCTATCAGAGCGTGGAACAGATAAATTAAACAATTAATTTATTCGTTTAACGGCTTAACTCAAGTATCTATTAAACGGTGTCTCGGATTGGAAAACTGAGGGCACCGTTGAGTCCATAACGATCTGTTTACCCTAGGAGGGGTATAAGTTTTGCGGGCGTGGGCCGTCAGTGAAAAATGGCCCCAGGGGCGTTTTCGTAATTTGGTGGCCTTGGGCGTTGAGTTTAATAACTTTTGAACGGGGTCCTAGATTAAAATTCTGAGACCACCATTGTGCTCAAGAGGTGGTTTTTACCCTAGGGGAGGCTTAACCTATACCCCTTTGGGAGGTTCGGACGCAGGTCTTCTGGGGGTATAAAAAAATTAATTAATTAAATGTTAATTAATTTTATTTAAACCCTTAATCACCTCCCCTCCTCCCTTAGCACCTCCTGACAGAAGAAGGCCCGACCAAGGAGCTCCTCCAACGATCTCCACCATCCTCACCTCTCTGGCGAGGTGCGGAAACTTCGGCGGTCCGTCGGCGAAGCTCCGGGCTACACCCAATGAGGTAGGTTCTTGTCTTCTCGTTTTAAATTCTCACATGTGTTCGATTCAATTTTATGGCTTTGAAACTCTGTCTAAATCCCTAGAAAATACCATATCTGAATAATTCATATCTTAATCTTTTCAAAGAAATTTACAATTTCAAAATCTGAGTTTGGAGTTGTCTGCAATCGATCGCCGAAGTTGGGAAGTTTTTACGGGAATTTCTGGTGGTTTTTGGGGCGTTCCGGTGAGGTAGCGCAGCGGTCTGGCAAACCCACGCGGCGGTGCGGCAGGCGGCCAGCTGAGGCGGAGCGGCCGGGTTATGATGGCATCAGCGCGAGGGCTTTAGTGTGGTGGCTGGGCGGGCACGGAGGTCGGCGGGGTCGTCGGCGGCGCTAGCTGGGGCGACGACGAGCGACGCTCCGCGCTGGACCGGGGTCGCGTTGTGCGACCCAGCGGGGGAACACGACCTGCGTCGCGCGGGTCGTCACGCGGTGACTGGCCTCAACCGGTCGGCCAAGCAGTTGACTGGGTCCACCACTGGCCCACGCGGCCAGGCCGTGGGCCAGGCGTTGCGAGCCGGGTCGGCCAGTGCGGGCCGGCCCCGACCGGGCGGACCGGGCGGACCGGTCGGCCCAAGCCGGTCCAGCCCAAGGGGCCTTGCCCCCTTAGTTTTTGAACGCCCGTATTTTCCGCTACAGGCATCTATTTCACGTTCCGTCTGTGGCGGCGCATTCCTTGGATCAAGGGGAACGTTTTGAGATGGTTTCGGGAAATTTTAATTCCTGGGACGGGAGTTCGGTGGCACGACGCGTACTTTGAGTGGAATGGCGTTTTCTCTGGGGTTTCTTGTCTTGGGCGGCACAGACACATCCAGAGTCTGTTTTGAGCGCCGTCAGCGGCGTTGCAAGCCTGGCATCGAGGCAGAATTTTCCAGGGTGTTTTCAGTCGTTGAAACTAGAAATGAGGCATGGGCCACATGACCCGTCCGTTGAGCTGCGAGCAGCGTTTAGCGACTTCCTCTTCGGTCGTCCGTTCGGACGTGCGAGCAGTCGTTTTCGGGTGTTTTTCTGAGGGAATTGCAATGGCGCAATCTTCCCTCTCTAATTCCGCATGATGGTGCGGGTCCCGCGAGGGCTGTTTCAGGAGTTGACGGTGATTTCCAGCTTTATCACTGGGTGTCTGTTCTGGACAAGTGAATAGTCAAACTTGTGTATTTTTTCGAGAGGATCACAATGGTGCAATCTGTTCATTGTGATTCAGGACCGGGATGTGGGTCCCACATAGCACCACTTGTGTGTGGTGCGCTAGTGTGCATCTTTTTCTCTGGATATCCGTTCCACTCAAGTGAGTAGTCCTTTTGACATGTTTTCCTGAGGTGATCGCAATGGTGCGATGCACCCGACTGTTTTCGGGGATGAGGCTTGGGATCATGGGACGTCGTTCAGGCGTAAGGCGGTGTTGGTGAATTTTCCATCGGATCCCCATTTGGGGTGAGTAAGTAGTCGATCTCGCGTGTTTTTTCGCGAGGATTACAATGGTGTAATATGTTCAGGCAAGCGGATCATCTTACATGATCTTATTAAATGTGGAATCACAAAAGGTGTATCGGTGGTAGTTATTCTACCATGGTTGTAGAGGACCCTTAGCATGTGATCGCGTTCACTCATGGGAGAATGAGGTTGGTGTTTAAATAGATGTAGTTGGACGTGCCTCACCCATTGAGGTGGAAATTTAGAGTTGTTATGTTATGCCTTCGCGATGATGTTGGGTGTCGTGTGCACGTTAGCCTTTGGGATGGAGACGAGGTATACTCTGGGAGTATACGAGAACACTGGGAGGTACTTGTGGATGTTTGTACCAGATAATGTTTGTTCTCTTGGTTGGCCGTGGGCCCCATGTGTGTGCCGTGTTCTTCTTTACGTACTTTTTACCTTTCGCGATGTAGAGGGTTCCTCTGTTCTCATTTGTTGACCAGCAGGGTTGAGTTTTCTTCTGGTTCTGTTCTCCTTTGGCTGACAGAGATGGTTTGGTTCCTCTGTTTCTTCAGCTGTGAGGGGTTTCAGTAACGTGCCCCTTTCATCAGAATGCAGCACCGTTTGCGACTATATGTGCTTGTACAATGTGGGTGTTTTCCCCACATTCTGGGATGAGTTGTCTCGGTCCGATTTGACAGTGACTCAGCGGATTGGAGCGTGATCGCCCTGCGAGGCTGGGGAGTTTCTCCCATCCCTTCGTGTTCCCTGGTAGAGTTCTTGTGGATTTGGTGTGACCAACACTTTACACGGGCACCGATCCTATACCCAGGAGGTTGTTTCCAGCAGGGCTAAGGTTGTTACCAGAAGGGCTGAGGTTGTTTCAAGCAGGGCTCGCCAGTTGTACCATCCAGTAGGGATGGCCAGTGAGGTACCATCCACCAGGGATGGCCAGTACAGTAGTGTTCACCGAGCAGTACCATCCAGCAGGGATGGCCAGAGTGGTTCTGGGTTTACCTCCAGCGGGGCTGGGCAGTGGTCCCCGATGCTGGGTTTACCTCCAGTTGGGCTAGGAAGTGGTCCCCGATGACAGTTCCGAGCCTCCCTCCAGTGGAGTAACCTTTTATGGGACTGGGCATTGGGACTTGTCGACGACTTTAGCCAGGTCACCCTCTAGTGGATTACCATGTTACTGGACTGGGCAGTGTGACACCCATCGACTCTTTCCGGGTCTTCCTCCAGTGGGAACCCGTTGACTTCCAGAGATTACCCTCCAGCGGGGCTAGGCAGGGGGTCACCTATCGACTTTGAGGAGACCTCGCAACTGTGTAGTAGTGATGAGGTGTGTCTTGACATTTCCCCATAACTCTCAAGTATTAGGGGCACTTTCCCCACTGAGACGCGTCCTTACGACGCGACCTAAAACCGTGCGGGCGAGTCAGTGCCTCCCAAAGCGGATAGTGTCAAGGTGCGGTGATTTGAGTCCCTTGACTTGCAGTTCGGGGAAGACGTGTGGGATGCTGGGCATTGATGGTGTTTACTTCTGGGAATGTTGGTGACTCACTTTCTTTGGCTGAGCTACGGGATGGAGATCCCCTTACGATCTTGTTTGTGCTTCTTGATTGAGCATATGGATATGTATATACCTTGTTTCAGAACCCACTCCTTGGGTTTGGTTACTCTCCTTCCAGGAGAGGCGAAGACATGCAGGGTATTCCATGTGCTTTCTGTGTCTAGCTTCTCGTGGTTGGATGAGTCTACTCTCCTGCTATAGATAGCGAAGACTCGACAAGAAGTTCATCTTCTCACTGTTTCCAGCTCCTCGTGTTTGGACGAGTCTACCTCATTTCTCTTATTGGGTTGAGCTGGACTCTCTACTGTACTATTTACTACACTCCTTGTTGTACTCATTTAATTTACCTTGTTCGATATACTGCTCACCCTTCGGTACCTACTTTGTTTCTCCCTCGAGCCTTCGGGGTATCCTAATAAGTATTTTTATACTCACTGCTGCTTGGGATTTTCCCGCACTTGGTGTGCCCTTGCAGACGATAGACAGGTTGGTCGTGACTTCCGTAGAGCTTGGGAGTTTGGGAGCTTGGACCGTGTGTGGTGGTCGTAGTCGGGTTCCAGGTGTGGGACTCTCCCAGGTGTTGACCTTTTTTGTTCACCTGTTTCTGGGTTGTGGCACTTTTATGGTTGGGCGCGTGTTTTTCCCCTTTTCTTTTCAGTTTACTTTCAGCACTTTCTTTGTACTATTAGAGGTCGATGCACTTTTGTGGTTTATATATATAGCAGTTGCCCTTTTTCTTTACTTTTCTTTTCTTTTACTCTGTACTTCTGCATTGAGTGTGCTGAGTGTGTGTGTACAGGTACTCAGGAAAATGCCTCCCCGAGTTGTTTAGCCTTCGATGCTTGTCGCCAGCCCCTGGCCTATGGAGGCGGGCTTGGGGTAGTTGCGGCTCGAGCCTGGGTAGGGTCGGGTCGTGACAAGAATCCCATTTTGGAGGTAGTATGATATAGGAAACATACATTTTCTTACAAAATTATCTTGTTCAATGGTGTATTTGACCTCATTGATCTCCTCCATGTTGTTTCCATCGAATGGTGAAACTATCTTGAAATGTGCAATGCTGATGACTATATCATTCTAGTATGGATATTCCAATGTTATGGTCAAATTATCTAATAAACATTCTCAAGAATTCTATGAAAGTAAGACATGGGTTAGTGATGTCTATGATGGGAATTCCTCTATAGTTCCTCATACATACCCGAATAGGGGAATAAACTCTTCCTTTTTGATGGAATACTCACCATTAATTTTATTGATTACCAACTCTAAATCACATTTTATTTTTATGTGGGATATTAACATCCATAAAACCAATTAAAATATTGTAATGAGGTCTTGTTACTCTGCCTCATTGTTGGTGAAACCTTCCGACAACAAGAAGTAATAGGAAAAAAACTACCTTGGCTGGAGAGAGAAGTATGGATCCTAAACCCACTCTATTGTGTTTGGGGTTATCCATTATTTTCCATGTTGAGATTTTGTAAGAATTTTTAAAGTATATATTCTATTTCCAAGGTCATTCTTGAACATTTAAGACTTCTTCACTTCAGTGTCCAATGGTGTATTTTCGTGTAAGAATGTGCCGCAAGAAAATATGGCAATGTATGTCCCTTTACTACCTTTGGCAGTATAAATAGAATTTCAAAATGCCACAAAATAACTACCCACTATATTAAATATAAAACTAAAATGGGATGATTGAGGATATATTTTAGTGGGTCATTATGAAAGACTAAGTGGGATTCATTGTGCTATAAGTAGTGCCTCAACTTATTGAATGTGAAGATTAACATAATAATTTTTTTCCTCAATATCTGAATATCAAGTCTCAGTATTAAGCATGGTTATAGTGAGATAATAGAGATTATTTTCATTCCTTGTATCATTATTCAATGTTATAAAGGAATATAGTGATTGCTCCAAGGTTGTCACATATAAAATGAATTACTTTCCTTCAATGGGGGGAATCATCACTGGTGGGATCAAAAGATATTGCTTGAGATTATCTAAAGATTCCTGAAAATCATCAGTCCACTGATAGGTAACTCTCTTATTCATTAATTTAGTGAACGGTAAACACTTTTTTTCAATATTCACTATGAAGAATCAGATGTAAGAGAGGTTTCCATGGATTCTTATAAACTCTTTGAGGGTTTGAAGAGGTGGCATGTCAAGGATAAGCTTAGTTTTCTCAAGATTGACTTCAATGGCATGATGACATACTATGAAGCTGATGAACTTTACTGAGGTAACCCCGAAATCATGTTTTAAAGGGTTGTCTTTATTCTATGCTGCTATAACTTTTTGAAAAGCATATCAAGATCAGAAATATGATCCAAACATTGTTAGGATTTTACCACTAGATCATCAAAGTAACATTAAATGGTATTTCCCAAAAAGGGTTTAAGAACATGGTGCATGACATGTTGATATTCAACACCAACATTCTTTAAACTGAAATCCATATTTCGATAGTACTTTATTCCTTAGGGTTTTTCGGAAGTAGTGTCCTCTTCATCTTTAGGAGCTATTCATATTTGGTCGTATCCTGAATATCCATTTATAAAAGAAAGGTATTTATAGGTCGTATTTACATCAATCCGATGTTATATAACCGGGATAAGGAAATCAACTTTTGGATAATGCTGATTGAGATCCCATAAGTCAATAAAAAATTTAATTTGCATGTTATTATTTTTGACTGACACAATATTGGTGAGCCATTTCATATATTGAACCTCCAGAATGAACTTGTCTTTGATAAGATTATCAACCTTGGTTTCAACCATAATAACATGATTTGGATACATTCTTCTAGCTACCTACTTATAACCATGATGATCCTCAAAATATACTAAGTTGTGGGTGACTACATTGGGATCAAGGCCAGGATTTTTTGTATAATTTTAGGTGAACACATCTTGGTGCTTATTCAGAAAAAGGTATACACCTCTTTTTTTTGGAGAAATGAAAACATTGATCAATGTGGTTCATATATCTTCCTTATTCCTAGATTTATTTGTCTGATCTCATCAACAGTGGTGGAAACACCTTCCTAAAATGTTTTAGGAGCATCTCTGAGATCCTCTTTTTCTTCTTTCTCAGCCCCGATCATAGTAAAAGTGGGTGATGAAGGGGCACCATTAGAGTTAGAAGACACTATTAGAAAAATGGCTTTTTTGCGATGGGTTCCCGTCACAAATGCTCTTTTGTGACGGGATCCCGTCATAAATAGCCCGTTGTGAAAAAGGGCATCACAAATATTACCTTTTGCGATAGACCATCGCAAAAAGTTATTATTTTCAACAGGTAGTGGCACTGTCGCAAATAGGTTCGATGATTTTTATTAAAACCCTATTGTGACGGGTCAGCCACCCATCGCAAATAGTTTTCCCAATTTTTTTAAACCCTTTTGCGATGGGCCCATCGTAAATAGTTGAAAAAATAAAAAAAATAAAATAATAAAATAATATTAACAATAATATAATATTAATATAAATGAAATCATAATATTAATATTAGTACAATAAAATTATTTATAAAATAATAATAATAATAATATAACAATAATATAAATAAAAAATAATATTAATATTAGTAAAATAATATTAATTATCAAATAATTAAATAATATAATAATAATATTATTATTTATATTAATGAAATAATAATATTAATATTATTAATATAATAAAAAACTCAGTATTCACAAAAATATAAAAATATATTAATTAATAAAATAATAAATATAATAAAAAAATTAAGTAAATAATAAAAACTATAATATTTGAAACAATATAAAAAAATCACTATTTAATACTTTAAATATTTAATATTAAAAAAATTACATTCAAATTTTTCATTATAAAATAAAAATACATCACTGAGGGGGAGGGTCGTCTGGAGGAGCTGAAGGAGATGGTGGAGGGAACTCTGTCCCTAAAGTACGAGAGGAAAAATGAGTTGGGGGTATATGTAGGTTAGATTATTTATGATGGGTCCGGTCGCAAATACCCATTGCCCGCATTAATTACAGCCGATCAAAAAAATTTAGTTTTGATGGGTCTCGTTGTAAATAAAAACCTGCCAACATACTATTTGTGACAGGATAAGTATCCCATCACAATTATTAAAAACTGCCACCAGGAATTTGCAACAAGAATAGGAACCCATCACAAATACCCATGCCCATGGCTTGGCACACATTTTGTGCCAAACCTTTTGCGACGGGTCCCTACCCCCTGTTGAAAATACCTATTATTTATGATGGGCCCCTGACCCATTGCAAATATCCCATCACAAATGGCCACTTTTCCCATTGATCGCTTTTGTTTCCTATGGATGTTGAGGAGGCTACCTTGGATTCTAAGGGTGTCATTATACGAGAAACATTATTAGTGTGATTCTGGGTAAACTCTCGTTCTCCCTCCTCTTCAGTGTCATTAGGGGAAGAAGAGGTGTCGACATCCCAACATTCAGGAAATCAATTATGGGATTTCTCACTCTCTATTTATGATATGAGATTTTCTTCAAATTTAACCGATTAAGCGAGGATATTTTGAGACTCTAGGGATAGAGAGAGGGCATTTTCACCCAAGGAATTTTCACTTTCATGAGGATCAAACACTTCTTCCATGTTATTGGGTTCAACTGGTGTGATCGATATCATAAAGTCTAAAGAAGAAATTCCCAAATATGAACTTTTTGGCTTGATTTTATTAGTAGGAAATACATATTCATTGACAATATCTTTAAATGGGTTAATCAAGGTCATTTCCAAACTTCTTGGAGTAGTAACCTGGGTGAAATCATCAATCATGGGTTGTTTTCATTCTCTTTAGTGGAATCCTGAGTCGATGTTTTGAGATTCATGAGACTAAAATAAATACCTATCACTATAAAATGCCCCAATTTTTCCATCAATATAACATTTATGTCATTGATGATGTGATAAGGTAACTTCCATATATTGATGAAACTAATGTATCCCTCACAGGACCTTGAATGTTTCATCCCATAGAACAACTAATATGTCCCTGTATAATAGTTTCGTTATCTCGATATATGATGGTGATAACCATGTGACATTCCATAGGATCAGTCTCCACAAAATACACTTCAGTAGTAGTAACCTTAGCTTTGAACTCATAAGGGATTAACATGGCCTCCACAAGTGATTCTCAGAGATATTTTGATAAATTAAGGGCATCAAAATTGAAATCTTGGCTAGAACCAAATCTAACTATTTGAAGATGTTATATTTATAAGCCAAGGGTTTGTGATTCCCACCTTAAGTTTACTTCTTATTTTGGATCTTAGGTTGTAGAGTTGTTTATGGTTGTAGTTATTTCATCTGATTAGAATTTGGGAATCTTTCTATCACTTACAATTAAAATTGATCATTCCTTCCCATTTTATAATTTCGAATGGGTAATTTTTTATTTTCCAATCAATCGTCTAACATGATTAGATTGTATTGAGTATTGGATGACTCAGTGGTAGACTAATGCTTCATTTGATCCCACCGAATTACTTATTACTAGGTTTCAATAGTGTATGTGATTTAGAAGGTATATAGCTCAAATATTGAAATATTTTCTAATTATGCTTTCCTTGACCCCATTTTCCTTGAAGACCTCTCCCCACTATTCTCTGATTTTGATAGGAAAAACATATTTTTATAAATCTTGTTCTACATCAGAGAAATGATTCATTAATTGAATCACATTTATAGACTTGTTAACAAAATCTTCATCTTATGAGGATTTTGTTTTGTGGGATAGTTCCCATCCTCCTAGTTCCCCAAGCATAAAATATGAGTAGTTTTGAACAATCTTGGGAATCAACACAAGTTCATATTTCCATGATCCATTCTTACCACATCAATTTCTACATTTTTTTGGCCCGATTATTGGTACACCATAAATTTGAGGAAGTTGGTTCAACATTTATAGAGGGAGTCAGGGTTACAACTGGTTTATTAATTTGTGCCATGAGAATAACATGAGCTCTACTAACCATATTTTTGATCATATAATTATCAAACTTCCATGCACCCTTACATGGAACATCTCTCTATATACTTTCTTCTTTTGGAGTAGTAGAAATGCATTCCACTTTTTCTGGTGGTTTTTTTTAATTTAACTTATCCATAATAAACCATCTTATAGAGGACAGATTTAAAAATCACTTCGGGGTGGTGTGGCCTATTGTTTAGTGGAAGAGGAAATAATTGAGTTGATTACTGAGGTCAACTTTATTAGGTCTTCTAGGATCCAAAAACCTAAAAAAAATCACTCCCTATAGCTATGATGAAGTATCCAAGGACTTTCACATCTAAAAAAGTATAAATTTTATTATTTTGATCCTCATGATATTGGTGCTTTGTTCTTTTTTACCGTCCTGATAAGGATATTGTTGTTGTTGATGATGTTCAGGAGGAGGTGTTGTGTGATTTTGTGTGGGATTGGGCATTGGAGATGTTGTTGGAGTTATCTTAATTGTAATGGTTTTAGTTTCCACTTTTCTTGTTCTTTTTTTTCTAGGATACTAGTGTTGGTGAAGACATAACTTTTGTTTATCTAATAGAGTCTTCTGATCTTTTCACAACTATGGAAAGTTCAAGGAATATTCCTTGCTATTTCTCTGGAATGAGTGGCATTTGTAACTTATCATAGAGGTTATCTATATAGTGGCTTCCATAAACCGGCCTAGATTCCCTAGTACACTAATACTCAAATAGGCCCTGACATAGACCAAATGGAATTCCCGATCTCCATGGGTTGATGAATAGCACCTGGAATCATATTAAGATCAAGCGGTAATGGTTTGGCCACAAAATAGTGGATTACAAGGAAAAAATGTCGATATGTCAACACTACTCAAGGAGAAAGTAACAAAAACAAATAGGTAAACAAAAACCAAAGTAATACATCATCAAATACACAACATTTGATAAGCTAAAAGCTCAGAAATCCCATGAAATAGGTGGATCACATCTTCACTAGTCCCCCCACATCACTCCAATTCCCACAAATCAAGTACACCCACCACCTCCAAGTGGCACTTTCCCTTTTCTCAGACCTAACATAATATAATCTACAAAGGCCCAAATCCAAAGGCAGGGTGTGAGCTAAACAACCTAGTTGGGTCTCACTAAGTGTTTCCTAAAAAAAACCCTAAAAATATACCATTTATGATTTCAACTTAAATAAAACAAGGCATAGAAAAGCATTTAAATATTTTCAACAAAACATGCATTCAAATAAAAAGGTAAAATATATATCAAAATAGGATTAAATGAAAATTTTATATAAAAGTATATATAAATTAGTTGTAATGAATAAAATAGTTTTATAATCAATAACATGTGTAATAAAATCAAATACAAAAATGAAAGCAATATGGAAAAACTCTCTAAGGAACATTAGTTTCTAGATATAGGATCCACACACTACTCATCAGAGATCACAACTGAAAAATAGGTGTGTACACTCAATCTACACCCCAATAGGGGGTCATTACGAGAGAATCATGTTGACCTTGGTTTATTTAGAGGTTTCACCGTCAATCCATTTATAGGGGGTCATATCCTATCATTCTTATTTTAGTCAACTACTAACTACCTAGCCTCCCATGTGATTTAATCAATAAAAAAATATTGGTAAAATATTTCATTTAAAATCAATTCATCATTCATAATTCGATTTCCCATTTTTCATGTTCAACATGCCCTTTTCATTTCAAAGACAAATCATAGGTTTTTTTTATCAAATTATTTCCCTTAAAAATCATCTTTCAGTTTATCCAATTTTATGAAGAATAAAAATCAAAACATTTCATCAAATAATATTTTAAATCAATACATAATTTTACTCAAATCGTCCAAAAAATTACAATTTCATTGAAATTGGGGGTTTTCCCCAATTTACAATCCCATTTCATAATAAAACATCAATCACCTCAAATATGTTTTTTAACATTTAAAAAATCATTTCAAATCAATAAATATATTTAGGGTTTCAATTTTAGGGTAATTCTTTATAGAACCACCTAAATTTATTCATGAGATCAAATAAACTCCTACAACATTAATGCCAAAGAAGAAAAAAGGTGAGGGAGATTAAAGAATCAAACCTAAAATCAAGATCCATCAAAATGGAGATTAGATCCATTTATAACATGATGATATTTCAATTTCTAATAATGAGTGAATAAAATATTGAAAGAAACTAGATGAGAGTAGATCCCCTTATCAGAGAGGGATCAAATCATCCACTAATACTTTAATTCGCAAGAGAAGAGGTATGGAGAGACAAGGAATGCTCTAGAGAGTCTCCAATGTCAAGGAAAAATGATTATGTTAAAGTGGGGTTGTTTAACATATTAAATGGGGGTCCTAATATTTTTAATTATAATTTTTAGGCGATTAAAAATTGCACACATATTTTTCTATATAGGCTGCATGGTTAGGAGTAGTCGTACTCATTAACTGTGCACCCCTACTAGACTTATGGATGGGGTGCACAGTTTAGCTCCACAATTAATTTAACTGTGCACCAACCATACCACTCCCTCTATCCAGACGGTACACAGTTTGTAAAAACCATGTTCCCCCTTCCAGTGGCTCAACCTTTCCCACAAAGTTTTCTGGGCCAAACCACATGGTTTTCAATAACCATGCGCCAATCATGCACAACCCCTTGAGGTTCTAAAATCTTCCAAATTTCACCCAAAGAAACCTAAGACAAGCCCTAAAAAATTATGATCAAAACAAGGTTAAATAAGTACCTGAAAGAAGATAACTTGACGTTATAACATCCCCACCATAAACACTTTCTATCCCCCAAAAGCCCATAAAGAAGATTCCATATCAAAGAGATGAGGACATCACTCTCTCATCAGTTCCTCATGATCCCAAATCCCATGTGAATAAGAACCATGTTGTCATAGCACACATATCAAAGGAATATTCTTCCCACAAAGAGCCTTTGTCTCAAAATCAAAAATCCTGATTGGATTCTTAGTTAGGGATAAATCAGGCTCAACATCAAGATCTTCCCAGCTCAAGGAATGGGAAGGTTTAGAAAGATACTTCCTAAGCTATGATACATTAAACATAATATGGATCGAATCCATATAAGGTGAAAGTGAAAATTATAATCTACTTTATTCACCTTCTCAAAAAAATCAAAAGGACCCAAAACCTTGACACACGATTTACCTATTTCCCATGATGCCGGTGACCCAATTGAGGTTAAACTCTAAAAAAAACCTGGTCAGTGATAAAAAACTCCATTGGTGATCAATGATGATTAGAATAAGATTTATACCAGCTCTGTGTTGTCACCATCCTTTAACAAATCATCTAAGTTTTTTTATTATCCCTTTGTGAAAACTCAGTCTAACTAAAGAATCTTAACTAATCTCTAACCAACACAAAAAATATATACACAACATTCCATATAAGGCCTTAAAATAATCCATTCAAATTGAGGATAGGTAAATATTATTATAATAAATCTCTACTAGTCATAAGCAGTTGTCCCAAGCTCCACTAAAGTCAGGAATTTAGGCACATAGAATGTACTAAAGAATCTGTATAGATCATTCTATATATCCATTTGTCTGTGGATAAAATATTGTACTCAAGCTTTCCTAAGACCCTAATGCTTCTTCGAGACCTCTCCAAAAGAAATAAGTGAAACAAGGATCTATATAAGAGACTATAATAGAAGTAAATCCATGAAAATGAATACTCTTTCACATAAATAATTCCAAAATACCTTATTGAGTTAGAAGTTTTACTTGTTACATTTATATTCCTTTAGTTTTGGAAATCACAAACACTTTCTAAATACTATGTTTACTAAATTTTCATACCCAAAATGTTTTAGTATGATTTTTTAGAAAACATTACTTTATACCTAATATATAAATAATTCTAATGTATTATTAATATAATTTATAATTCTTCACTATGATCTGTTATATTAAGTATGTGTTAGATTTGTTAGACTGGATTATGTTCTGACCAATGGTTAGACTTTTTTCTTATCCTTCATACTGAAAATATTCATGACCATTAGGCCGACGATGATATTGATACATCAGACTGATCATTATAAGTTTTATCCTAATGAAAAAATGATAAGGAAGTCCATAAAAATATCTTAAGTTTATAATTAGAATATATATACTTTTTTCTATTATAAGGAATCCTATTTAGCATTATAATGAAGCTAAAAAATGACATCAGGCATTTAGTAATAGATAAGATGATAAGTGAAATCTATCTGAGTTTGTTACAACTAACTCTAAAATGTGACCATTGGAGCTTAACCTATAAATAACAAGCCATTTGAATATTTTTAGGAGATACATATTTCAACTCAAGTATTTTAAAGTTTTCCCAATAGATACATTTCACAACTCAAATCTTCAAAAATATTTCTTAGCATGAACTTCTCATTCTTAGTCTTTGTAATATTTTAGAGAGTTATCATTCTAAGGAATCCATGTTAGGGTTGTTTCCTTTAGAAAATTTGCTTTTTTATTCCACATATTATCATTATTACGATCAAGGGCTTCCATGGATAGGAAGATGGTGAATCTGATCCATCAAATCGAGGGCTTTCGAGGCTAGGAAGATAGATGTCGGTCATCGTATCGAGGGATTCTAGGGATAGGAAGACAATGGTGTACCAATCTTCATATCAAGGGATTTCCTTGTAAGGAAATATAGTCTTTATAGTAAGTATAAAACTATGGATACCTTTAGTCAGAGTTACTGATTACCTTTACTCTTAAGGTTAAAAGAGTGAATTATTTTAATATATCTTGTAAGTCATTCTTACTTTATAAGATTTTATATTTCTTGTTTTTACAAGTCTTTATTACAATATTCATATTATGATAGAAAGTCTATTTTAAAAATCATTCTTATCTATTTTTTATCAGTATATCTATAATAATAATTAAAACATACTCTGATACAATCGAACAATCTTTGATTCTGATTCTAACATACTCTAATCATCGAATGATCTGTGAGTCTGATCATATTACTTTAAGAGGTATTTTTTTGTTTAAGTTTAATTTTTAAACTATAATTCACCCCTATTGCATGTTTATCCATCATAATTACTCTTACAATCCAACATTTGGTATTAAATCAGGTTTTACTACTTTATCTTGCTGATTTTTTGTTTTATTTTATATATTTAAAGTTTATTTAGTTTTGATATAAACTAATTGTTTATAAAACTTTTTACACTAATGTGTTTGTGTATAAAAATAGTTTCTATTTTTTAGTAAGATGGAAGGTATGAATTTTGGATCTCTTGATAATCTGAATCCTAATCGACCACCAATTCTTAACGAGAATGACTATGAGTATTGGAGAGATAGAATGAAAAATTTTGTGATCAACACTAGAGTTGATAATTTATTAATGCTTATTGGGAAGTATAAGATACCCAATAAGGAATTTTATGCTTTTAATAATGTTGAGAAGTTAGAATATTAGTTGAACTAAAAAGTTAAAAATACTTAATTATAATCTATGATGAGGAATATCTATAGTCATATATCATCTTGTGAAGCAACCAATAATATTTAGAGTAAGTTGGAAGTAAAAAATTTTGGTACATCCAAAATTATTGAATCAGAAAGAGCCATACTTAGAGATGGTTACCAATCCATTGATTTTCTATATGGTGAGATAATTTCTAAGAGGCACCAAATTTTCTTTACTATTATCAATAGTTTACAATATCTTAGAGAAAAGGTCTCGATGATGATATTTTGGCTGAAAATATTATTGATAAAATTCCAAATAAGTGGGAATCTAAAGGAACTACTATGTACGACACAAGAAAGATTACAAATATAACAACTGATGCTCTTATTGTAACTTTAATTCAATATGAAGGAATATTGAGGAGAGATTCTAAAAAGGATAAAAAGAAAAATTATGGAGTATCTTTTGAAACTACTTTTACTATTCCTACTAAAGTTCAGTCAGTATAGAAAGTATTGAATTCTAAAAAGAAAAAGAAAATTGTTATTGAATCTAATTCTAGTTCATCAGCACCTTTTGAAAATGAATTAGAAAATATTTCAAGAAGTATGAACAAGACTGTGGGAAGAAGTATTTCCAATACAGGTACAAGAAAAGTCACAAAGATAAAAATGAAAAGAAAGATTCAGAAGTTACTTATTATGAATGCAGGAATAAAAGAAACATTAGACCATATTGTTCTAAATTGAAAATAAAAGAAAGAAAAGAAGGAAATATAGACATAAATACAAAGAAGTATTATAATTCTAAGAATAAGAAAAGTCTGAAATCTTCTCACACATGGAGTTCCAGTGGTGGAGATTATTCATAAAGTTCTTTTGGTAATGAATTTTTTTGATATAGGAATATTAGTTTATTTGAAAAAGTACCCATAGTAAATCATTGTATTATGGATAAGGTACACACTGTTGAATCCCTTACCAATTTATCTTTAAAAAATAATTATCTTAAAATTTATAATAAGAAAAATTCTACATATTCTAATGAAGAATATTCCTCACCTAATGAGGATAATACTCTACTTAGTTATGAAGATGTTTCTAGATTTTCAAAACTTTTGGAAAGTAAAAATTATAAAGTTTGAAAAAAACTTGATAATGCCAAACTGAAACTTTATAAGGAAGATTCAAGAATAACACGTTTAACTAATGAAATATTATATCTATATAAATATATTGACAAAACTAATTTTTAAAAATATATTATTTATAACGAACTTGAAAAAACAATTTCTAAGGAAAATAGTATACAAAATGATTTTGTAAAACTAAGTTCAAATACTATTTCTAATGAGGAAAAAAATTTAGTTACAAAACTAAAATCAGAGATATATAGTTTAAAGAAATAATTATCCAAGTTTACCACCAGTAATAAAAAAATTGATAATATGTATAATAAAATTAGAACTCATATTAATAATATTTGAATGGGTTTTAAACATAACAATCCTATTTTTAGTAACAATTACTTTTTTCCTAAAGGAGCTCCATTTTTCACCAAGTGTCGAAGTAGTGTACATTGTAAAAGTAAGTGTCCTTTAAAAAAATTCAATATTTAGGTTTTCATAAAGCATATTTTTCTAAGTAAATGGAATTTTTCCAAAATAATAAAGTTATACAAGTGTGGTTACCCAAAATACTATTTTCTAATAATATCAGACCCAAGAAGGTTTGGGTTCCAAAAATCTAATTCTATTGTTTTTATGAAAAGAAATAATGTTTCAATAATAAAAATAATTGGTACATGGATAGTGGATGTTTCATAAATATGATTGGAAATAAAAGTTTCTTTAATAATATTGTCAATATGAAATGTGACAATGTCACGTTTTAAGATAATGATCAAGGAGAGATAATTGGTATAGGTATCATTGTACTTATAAAAAAAATCTCTTATTTCAAATGATTTATTTTTTATAGTACTTGAGCACAACCTTATAAGCATAATTTAGTTATATGATGAATTTTATCTTGTGAATTTATGAATGATAAATTTACAAGAAAATCTGAAGCCTTTAGTTATTTGAAAAAAATAACCAGATTTAAAAATGAGAAAAACATCTCCTTGATAACTATTTATAGTGATCATGGTGAAGAATTTTAAAATTTTAATTTTGAAACTTTTTGGTAGTAAAAAAGGTTTTGAACATAAATTTTCATCACCTATAACTATTCAAAAAATGGATTAATTGAAAGAAGAAATAGATTTATTCAAGAAATAACTAGAACCATGATGAGTGAATACTCAGTTGCTTAACATTTTTAGGCTGAAGTGGTTAGTATTACCTATTATACTATAAATCGAGTTTTAATTTGACGTTTTCTTAATAAAACTCCTTATGAGTTGTGGATAGGAAAAAAATCAAAATTTTCTTCAACATTTTTAGTTGTAAAGTATTAATTGTGAATACTAAAGATAAATTACATAATTTTGCACCAAAATTTGATGAAGGGGTATTTTTAGGTTATTCCACTACTTCTAAGGATTACAATGTTTTTAATAAAAATACAAGTACTGTTGAGGAAACAGTACTTATTGAATTTGATGAAACTGATCCCTTTCTTTTCAAACAAACCCAACCAACATCTTCAAATGTTATTTCCAAAACTGATTTTCAACCTATGTTAGAAAGTTCTTATCATAAAAAAATAAATCAAGAATATGTTTCTAAATTTATTCCTCAATAATATTTTCCACCTATTATTAAAGAATAGACTTTTGAAAACGTACTAAGTCAGTTGTTTCTTATAAATGATCCTAGTGAAAGTATCATTGGTGATTTAGATCAACCAATTAGGACTATAAGTTCTCTAAGAAATGAAATTGAACATCAATATTTATTATCTTAATTTGAACCTAAGAATCATGATGAGGCTTTAGGTAATGAGGATTAGATAAAATCTTTACAAGATGAACTTAATGAGTTTGATAGGAACAAAGTATAGACTTTAGTTGAAAAAATTAAACTTTAATAATTAGAGTAAAATGGGTTTTTTAGAATAAATGTGATGAGAATAGTATAATAGTTATAAATAAAGATAGACTTGTTTATAAGGGATATAATCAACAAGAGGGAATATATTATAAAGAAACAGTTTCATTGGTAACAATACTTGAAGATATTCGAATATTTCTAGCCATTGTAGCATTATTTAATTTTAATTTTTTAAAATAGATGTGAAGTGTGTTTAACTTAATGGATATGTTCAATAGGAATTTTATGTATAATAAAAAGTTGTTTTTGAAAATAAAAAACATACAGAACATGTTGATAAACATTCCAAAGCACTTTATGGACTTAATCAAGCCCCTTGAGCTTAGTATGAAAAGTTAACTGGATTTTTGTTAAAAAAATTGTTAAAGGAGTTGTAGATCTAACTATTTTTATAGAAGTAGTAAATAAAAATATTATGATTATAAAAATTGATGTTGATGAAATTATATTTGGTTCAATTAAAAAATATTTAACAAATTCCTTTTGGGATATTATGAAATCTGAGTTTAAAATGAGCATGATGGGTGGGTTAACATACTTTCTTGGTATTAAAATATCACAAAAACTAGAAGGTTATTTTATATCTCAACATAAGTATATAAAATATTTACTTAATAAATTTATGTATGAAAAAACTGCAATTATTAGTACTCCCATTAGTACCTCCAATAATTTAGATCTTGATGAGGCTTGGAAACCAGTTGATTAGAAAATTTTTAGAGGCATGATTGGAAGCTTACTTTACTTAACAACTAGTAATCTAAATTTAATGTTATCATTATTCTTATGTGATAGATATAAATCAACTATAAAATAATATCATCTTAAATCTGTAAAACAAATATTTTGTTATCTTAAGGGAACTATAGATTTAGGCTAATTCTATTCTTATAGAAATGTTTTTGAACTAATTTTTTTTTTCGGATGATGACTATGGTGGATATTGAATGGATAGAAAAAGAATATCTAGAACATGTCATTTCTTAAGATATTCTTTAGTTTCTTGATCATGAGAGAGACAAAACTCAATATCACTTTCCACTGATGAAGTGGAATATGTGGGAGTTGGAGGTTGTTATTCTCAAGTGTTGCGGATGCAACACACACTTATTGACCATGGCATGATTTTTACTAAAACTCAAATACTTTGTAACAAAAAAGTTCCTTTAATTTAAGTAAAAAACCATCACATCACTCATGTTATAAGAACATGGATATTATAAATTACTTACCTAGGGATCAAACATTTAAAGGAGATATAATTTTACAATTCATCAGAACATAAGAACAACTTACTGATATTTTTACAAAACCCCATAGTTCCGGTAGATTTGAATACATTAAACAGAATATTAGAATTATCAATGTTAATTGATAATTCATATTTACTTTTCTTTTACACATATAATTACATTAATGAAATCCTTTTCATAGGGTGAGTGCATATATTTTAATAGTTATAAAACCTTTTGTTTTTCTAATTTTTTCAGTTTTCTAATTTTTTTATCATAATGAATTTTTTGTAATTAGTTTTTTGTTATAAAACTATCATAATCGATTTTTTGTTATAAAACTATCATAATCGATTTTTTATTATAAAACTATCATAATTATTTTTGGTTATAAAACTATTAAAATCATTTTTTGTTATAAAACTATCATAATCATTTTTTATAAATTATCATAATTAATTTTCTTTATAAAATACAGGAATAACAGGTTACCCATACCGATGAAACTTTCCAGTCTGAATGGTACTTTTCTATTATTTTAGTTTTTTTACTAATCCTTTACTTTAGTTTATACAGGTTTATTATTATTTTTTATTTAAGTTTAAATAATTTTTTATGTTTTCAAACTTAAAATTTTTTCCTAACCAGACTATTATATACTCTGATGAATAGTTCTTCAAAAACTTTGAGAGTTAAAATATTAATTTTAAAACATTATTTGATTAAGTCTTAGTCTTCATATTAGTTAGGGTTTAATATTAGTCATTGAAAGTGTTTTTGAATACAAATAGACATTTTCTTGTTCCTATATAAAGTTGGGACACCACCTATCCCACATCAGCTATTCAGATATTTTCTCCCAACTCTCACCACTTTTCAAAGCCATCGGTCTGATTGTTTTTTCTTGTGTTCGATCTCTAGATCATATATCATTACAAAGTAAACTAAGGAATATTATTCAAAAATGCATGTTTTTAGAGAATTTATCATTGAAATAAAGTGGTTTGATAAGTATGATTCTTCACTTAAAAGGATTATGTCTTTACAAGGATGTGAAGATGTTTGTGTAGAAAAAAATGACAAGGAATTTGATTTGTATTATCCTGAAATAGTGAGATAGTTATATATTTATGTTGAGTTTGATAAAGAAGGTGATAAATATATAGTTTCTTTCACTTTATTTTGGAATAAATATAATATTTCTTATAAAAGAGTTGTAGATTTAGTTTGTGTTCCTTCAGAAGGTGAGGCATATTTACCCTCGCATAAGTTACCTGAGAAACTTGGATCATTTGAAAGAATGAAATACAAATCATCTTTGTTCCAATGTTATGATAAGTATAGAAAGGTTTCTCATTTATCACCTAATGATCACATTGTATCATTTTGAATGTAAGGGTATTCAATACCCAAGAAAGGGTAATAGGGACACCCTTAAGGTATCATATATATTAATTTTGGATTTCATGATCAATATGAGGCAGAAAAATTTGGTTAAATTTGTTTTCATTATGGTGGAGGCTATCAAAAGTGATTCAATAGAGTAAAATATTATCATGTTAATTTCTTTCATCAATAAGGTACTTATGAATATTATGACACTTTTCAATGTTGAGAACCAAATGTATCCAATGTGAGAAAAAGTTTCCTTTATCTGTGTGGATAAAATTTCAATAATGAAATTGATATTTGATTCCAACACAAAGAAGTTTTTAGAAATGGTTGATGGTGTTGTATCCAAATCACAACCATCAAACAAGGTAGAGGTTGGTGGGAAAAGAAAAGAGAAAAGTTGATTTGTCTCCTTCGAAAAAGAAACAAAAGAAACAAAATTCAATTCTAGATGATGAGTTTGAAAAAAACATGGAACATAAGGCACAAAAGAAACCTGGATATGATGAATTTGGATTATATAATGATGAAGTTTTATCTTTTAAAATTCATGAAAATGAATAATTGAAAAAAGGAAGAGAAGTAAATAAAATAAAAGAATAGGTTGCAAGAATCCAAACTTTCTGAAAGTTTGTTAAATTATATTGATAAATATTTTGAGAATACATATCTACCACTCTCTCATAATGATAAAATAAATCTTTATTCTAGACTTTTTTTAAAAGAAAATTTAGTTATACTATAAGTTTGTCCTTCTGTGGAAGATAAGGGAAAAGAAAAGTAGTGGTTGAATAAGATGACAGATCAGTGCCAGAAGAAGTATAGAAGAAAGATGAGAAGGAAAAAGAATCAATTTCATAAATAGTTGGAAAAAGTGTTCTTCGAATCACACAAAGATTAGAAAAATAGATTGAGGAAGTATAAGTAGAAGACGAATAAGGAGAAGAATAGGGAGAAAAATAAGAAGAAGAAAAAGAAGGGGAAGAGGAAGAAGAATATCATAAAGAATAAGAGGAAGGAGAAGAACATGATGATGAAATAACTTAGACTAATGAAGATTCAAAAGTGAAGAAATCTTTGAAATCATCATCATCATCAAAATTACCTTTATAGTCTGATAAGGATGCAGACTTAGAAGGCAGTCAAGAAAAATCATCATTAAAGGAGGAATACAATTCATCCTTAGAAAAAAGAAGAATATGTTCAAGAATCTTAGATGAAAGATTCCAAAAATGTTGAATTAGATAATAACATGTAAATTGTAGTAGTTTATGATGATAATAAATCTTCAAAGAAAGGAAAAGAGAAAGATGAGTAAGTATTGATACCTAATATCGAATTATCAAGACAAAACCCTCCCAAAACTTCATTAGGTTCATCGGATTCAGAGGCAACCATTCCAAAAAAAGGTTTTTATTTCATTTTTCAATCTTTGATAAGACTAAATGACATGATTACATATTTTAAAAAACTTGAGGTGAGGTGTCAAATCATTTAGAATAGCCTTAGTGAGAAATCAGAGTCCTTGAATGTTTTAACTAAACTAGTTATCCATATTGAGACAGAGTTGAATTTTTTTCAATAAAAATCCCAGAATCAGATAATATCATATAATTAGATGGTCTAGTGGCCGAACCAAGTTGATAAAGAACTTATATATCATGATTACCGGTTTGTAGAAGTGAATAAAATTGATTTAAAAATGGAATAATACTCAAACACATTATCCTCAGATGTTTCTGATTGATTAAAGTTTGTGGAAAAATTCAGAAACATAACAGATGATTAGACTGAAGATATAAAATCGTTAAAAGAAAAGTTTCACCATTTAGAGTTAAAAAATAGAAGGTTTAGATCACATAAAGATTAATAAGTATTTATAAATAAAGAAGTTTAAAGTATGAAGAATGAAGTTGGGAATCAAGTAGTAATGGAAGAAAAAATCATATGGCCTGATAAGGATCGAGAGGATTTCAAAAAGATGAAATATATTATCAAGAAGTTGATGAAGAAATAATAAATAATTTTTTATTTTGAACTATAGATATAATATTTTCAAACATTTTAATATTTTTTGAATCTGGATATATTTTCATCCAAAATTTTGGGTTTTAATTTCTTCCAATACTTTTGGATGCATGTTCTTTCTATTATTTATAGATGATTAATTATTTCATATAAAAATTATTTCTTATGTTATCTTATTCTAAAATTTTAGGTTAAATAATTTCCAACTTCTTTTTTGAAAATCACAAAGGTGTAGAAGTTTCAAGTTTCTTAAAGAAGTTTTGTGGGAGAAGATATTTTTAAAAGAGAATAAGTTTTTTAAATATCTAAGAGGAGATATATTTGATAAGTTTTATAAGTATTTATTTAAGGGGAGTTGTTATATTAAGGGGGAGAAGTATTAATACTTTCAACCATATCATAAAAGATTTATAAAATTAGGGGGAGTTGTAAAGTATATCATCAACGTTCTTAATAGGCAAAAGGGTTGTATGTATTTCAAATTTTATTTTTCATTTAAGTGTTGCGTTTTTTGATTTCAAAAAGGGGGAGATTGTTGAGTTAGAAGTTTTACTTATTAATTTTACATTCCTTTAGTTTTGGAAATCATGAAAACTTTCTTAATACTATGTTTACTAACTTTTTATACCCAAAGTGTTTTAGTATGTTTTTGAAGAAGACATTAATTTATACCCAACATAGAAATAATTCCAATGTATTATGAATATAAACCTATAATTTTTTAATATGATCCATAAGATTAAGGATAAGTCCGATTCATCAGACTAACTTCTATTCTGACCAGTAGTTAGACTTTTGGATTGTCCTTTGTACTAAAAAAAGTCATGACCATCAGACTGACACTGATACTGATACATCAGACTGATCCTTATAAGGTTTATCAAAATGATAAATGATAATGAAGTACATAATATTATCCTAAGTTTATAATAATAATATATATACTTATTTTTATCATAAGGAATCCTATTTAGCATTATAATAGAGATGAAAAAAACAACGCCGGACATTCAGTTACAAATGAGTTGTCAAGTGAAACCTGTCTGAGGTCATTGCAAATAACTCAGTAATATGACCATTGGATATTCACCTATAAATAGCGGGTCATTTAAAGTGTTTTGAGAAGATACATTTCACAACTCAAGTATTATAAATTTTTCTTAGAAGATACATTTCAAAACTCAAGTCTTATAAAGATTTCTTATTGTGAACTGCTCGTTCTTAGTCTTTGTAATACTTCAGAGAGTTATTATTTCAAGAAATCCTTGTTAGGGTTGTTTTCTTTAGAAAATTTTCTTTTGTATTCTTCATTTGATCATTATTATGATTAAGGGATTTTGGGGATAGGAAGAAAGTGAATATGATCTATCAGATCGAGGGCTTCTAGGGCTAGGAAGATAGACACCAATCATCATATCGAGTGATTATGAGGACAAGAAGACAGAGTTGTGCCGATATTCTTATTGAGGGATTTCCTTATAAGGAAAGATAGAATTTACATTAAGTATAAAACCATGGATACCTTTAGTTAGGGTTGCTAACTAACTTTACTCTTAAGGTATAAAAGTGTGAATTCTTTTAATATAGATTGTAATTCATTCTTACTTTATAATATTTTATATTTCTTGTTTTTATAAGTATTTATTACGCTATGCATATTATGATATAAAGTTTGTTTTAAAAGTGTTTTTTATCAATTGTTTTTTAGTGAATCTATGATAATGATTAAAACACACTCTGATATAATCAGACAATCTTTGATTCTGATTCTAATATACTTTGACCATTAGACGATCTATGAGTCCAATCATATTACTTTAAGAGGTATTTTGTTTTATTTAAGTTTAATTTTTAAACTACTATTCACCCATTTTTGTAAGTTCAGCCATCATTGTTACTCTTATGATCCAACATCCTCAACTCTGGTTATATCTTTAATGGGTATAAAGTGAGCCAATTTGTACAACCTATCGATCACAACCCATATCGAATTCTCTCCATGAGAGGTGTGTGGAAACCCAACCACAAAGTCTATAGAAATCTCATCCCACTTCCAAGTAAGCATCAAAAGTGGCTGAAGCAAGCCTGAAGGTCTATAGTGCTCAGATTTGACCTATTTATAGGTATAAAAATGAAAAACAAAGTCAACAATGTCTTCTCTCATACCTATCCAGCAAAATTTTACCACATATAATAGAACATCTTTTTGGTACCTAGGTGCATTCCCCACTGAGAATTATGGAAATCCACCATCATTAAATTTATTAAAGGTATAGGCACAACGTATCAATTCCAAAAATAGGGGATACCCTTGGAAGAGAATGATTATTCCTAAACGGTATCCCCACCATAAAGTGAGTCCCTTATTCCAAAAAATTCATCATCAAGCTTCTACTCCTGATGAATCGACTCAAGAAGAGTAGAGGTCAATTGTACATTCATCAAAAAGATATATGTTTCATCTTCCCAGACTCCTAAATAAGATTGATTAAAGAGATCCATCATATTACACTCTTCTGATGATTCATTCATAGCCTGGGTCATAATTTTCTTACTCAAAGAATAATCAACAAAATTCCTCTTATCAAGAGTATATGTATGGTCAAAATTAAAAGGCTGTAGGTAATCCAACCAACAACTATATTATAGATTTAAATCTTTTTTAGAAAGGGTATAAATAAATATTTTTTTTTCCAAATAAATATTAAACCTTTCTATGAAAAGGTAATACTGCCAACTATTAAGAGAATCACATCTTTGAGTTCGATATCACAAGTCAGATAATTCTTCTAGTGTATCCTAAGCTATCGATAATCATAGGTTATCACATGATCACCCTACATAAGAACACAACCCAAACCCTATCCTGATGCATCACAAAATACCACATATCCATTCCCAACCTCTCTAAGATCCAACACTGTCACAAAATTCAAAATATGTTTCATCTCATAAAAATAACTCTAGAATTTCTCATCCCATAAAATATTCAATCCCTTCTGAGTGAGAGCGGTTACTAGAGTTTATATATTTAATAAATATTTAACAGACCTCTATTAATACTCCACCAATCCCAAGAATATTTGTATCTCAAAAAACATTTCATGATTGTTCCCATGTCATAACAACTTTCACATTCTCAGGATCAATGAAAATAACATGTTCCTAGAAAACATGTCTCGAGAAATTCACTTCCCGAATCCATAAATTATATTTTTAAAGATTTATATAAAGCTGATGATCTCTCAATATTTATAGAATTGCTCCCAGATGATTCACATGGTCCTCCACGGTTTTGGAGTAAACCAAAATTTCATTCACAAACACAACCATGAATGTATCAAGATACTCCTAGAAGTTCATGTTCATGACCTTCATAAAAACTATAGGATCATTGGTCATTTCAAAAGGAATCATAAGGTACTTGTAATGACCATAACTGATCTGAAATATAGTCTTATGAATGCCAGATTCTTTGATTCTCAAGTGGTGAAAACAAGATTGAAGATTAATATTCAAGAACCACTTTTACCCTTTAAATTAATAAAAAATATCATCAATCCATGAAAACAAATAATTTTTCTTTTCCATAACTTGATTTAGATTATGATAATCAACACATAGGTGAAGTGTTCCGTCATCTTTCTTCATAAAGATAACAGGTTCCACCAAATCTATGATTAAGAAAAATTATTACCTACTCTGGGAATTTATCATAAATTTATGTCAAGTTTATGAATCCTTCCCAAAAACTAGTATGGGACTGGTTACCATTATGTTATCAATCATTTATTAGCATGTATCGATGTGAACATCTGTATATGTCAGAGGTTTGTCATCAATGTGAACTTCTATATGTATATGAGGTTCTCCATCAATGGAACTATCTGTATGTATTAAAGGTTATCCATATTGTTTCATTATTAATTATTGATGTATGGTTTTAAGGAACTATGGTTGAATGCCACATAACTGGGTACTCTAGAGTTTATCTCCATCTAGGAAAGTGGCAAGTGTTCATGATGTTTTTAATAAAAAATTTTAAATAGGATTCCTACATATCCTTGTAAATGGAATTAAAAACCACATAGTTTAATTACACTTAATGGGGCACACCATACCTTTTAAGGTTGTGTGACAAGGTTCGATCCATGAAAATTAATTTTATGATGTAAGTATGACTAGGAAAGTTTTTTTAGCAATGGTTGGTATAGAAATTATGCATGAGCGACCCTTTGTGATTAGCCTTGATGGGAAAATGGACCTACGTGATTAGGTTGACCTTATAAGGAATACGAACATGTAAATATGGATCCCATTGGAAGTTTGACCTAATGAGGATGAGATGATAGGACTTATAAAGAGTATAGCCCTCTGGGAGGAGGCATGATTTAATCAGGAATATAACCTAATAGGGAGATGATCAAAAAGGAACATGGCCTAGTTATAGATGGGTATAATATTGACGATTTTGGGTTGGAACCTCATAGAGGCATCCTATGTATACTAATGAAAATAGAATCAAATCTTACATAGTTTGAGTGACATAGTTTAGGTCATGTGGAAAAATCATACCATGAAGTTTTGTATCATGAATTAAGGATGTTATTGTGCATTTTAACATTGTACGAATATGATGTTTTCCATGAAGTTTAATGTCAAACTACATGGAATTCTATGTTGTAAAAGGTCCGATGGTAGATGATTGTGTGGGTATTACACATATGTGTTTACCCTGAGATTCTTTATTGTGAATATGTCCCTTTTAAGGAATTTATCATGGGGAATATAGACCTTTGAGAGGAATATAATACATCTAGGGATTACACTTAAGAAGGAGTCCCACTTGAAGTTTGAACGGAACCATTATGCCGATGGTGTAATCAACTAAAACCACAAATCCCATGCGATTTGTACTCAATGTGATAAATAATAGACAAGAGTATATTATGAATAATGCATATAATCATGACACTATATTAGGATAAGGCATACATAATAAGGTTTTCTAAAATTCTCTCTTTCTCTCTATGTCCTTATCCCATTAATGATTCATTATTTATGAAATCTTTAAAAGGGACCTCCTAGGTCTCATGACTGATGAAAAAAATATCCTCCAATCTTCCTTTAGGTTTGTAGGCCATAATGGGGTATGAATATGGATATAGAAGGAGAGTGACATCCAAAAAGAAATACTAGGGGATTAATCCTTGAGTGATTCCCTTAGTAACCTCTTTGGGTGGTGTGGATTCCATTAATAGGGCCATCACTGTATCTTACACACCCACTATTTGGAAAACAGAAGGTGTGGATGCCTCTATCTTTTCATCATGATTCAGGCAGCATACATGAGGTAAGTGAAACTTCTTGAGTTGGGAAGACTCCCATTAATATCTCTAGGATTTGAGTCCTCATTACCAAAGAAATTAATGGTCACTGACACCCTGAAGACCCTAAAATTTGGGGAGGAAAATGTGAGAAAAACTTTACCCAGAGAATTCATGATCAAAAGGGGGAACATAGATGCACCATCTATCCTTGTTATAATATCATGTTACTTTATTTTAGGTAATTTTTATCTCTTCTTACATTTCCCATTTTTAGGGGTGTTTCGAGACTTGCGAGGATGAAGATAATTTAACAAGGAAAATGACCAAGATTTTGGGGATATATGTTTGTCTAGATTACTGGAGTCCTAGTATAAATGTATGAAAGGATTTAGGGGTGTATACTTTGGGTTCAGGTTGAATTGGATTTCTATAGGGGGAAACTAGGCACTGAATACAGAAGGAGTTTATATCATAAACCCATGGATTATGATGTAAAATATTTGTTGGCCATAATACATGAGAATAGATTATGGTTTAGTATTATTTACACCATAAAATACGAGCTTACACAGTAAATTCATCGCTTGGTGTATTTTTAACCCAAGGCAATGCCTTTTTAGTGTATTTGTAACATGATGCATTAACACCATAAACTGATTATTTAAAATGTATATGACTCAATTATTGTAGTTTTATTTACGCTACACACCTGAATCTTCCGATATTTGACATGATGGCTTCATCTCAAACCCTAGCCGCTCCCAAGTCAATTTTGGGTGATCCCACTACTTTCTAATCACTCTGTTTTGATCCCCATGGTGGTTCCATTGCTTCTCCTTGGTAAGTGGCTTTTCTCCTTCTTCATTACCATTAGTCATAGCAGTGAAATTAGCTTTATTTTTGGATCATATTATGATCGATTTGTTTTTTCTATTGATATTTTATAGTTTTCCCTCATGAATTGTATTTTAGAGGCTGATCTTCATGTTTATTTTTTTCCATTTTTAAATGACACTAGGTTTCCTTTATTATTGAGGGTGGTGTTTCTATACAAAGGGTTAATTTTATGAATTTCTTAATTTTTTTAAATTATTTTGGGTTGTTCATTTAATTGGACTGAATTGTGACTACAAAGGTTTTTTTGAAAAGTATACATGTTTTAAAGGGGTTTTTTATTTAAAAATAGTTTTTACACACCAAGTGTTTGGCTAAATGCTTGAATGGTGGTTTTGATTTAAAAAGGGGGTTCCATGCACTAAAGTGGGTTATCTTTTCTTTAAAATATTTTTATAAATTGTGAGAATGGATTTAAAATGTATTTTTGGAAAACATATCACATTGGGAATCCTTGGGTGTGTTAGGAATAAACATGTCACTCATAGAGTGTATAATTTACTTGATGTTTTATTTCAATTTAGTGTGTGTAATTCTACTAGATGTTATATCGATAGGATCCACCATAGGCCTAGATTGGGGTTTTATTTTTATGTCTGGTATGTATACCCATAGAATAGATCCCGAATGTTGTGCCTTTTTATTTATGATTGGTTTATTACATGATGGATTATGTTATGGTTATTTTCTCACATGCCTTAACATGAGGCTGTATCTCATGGTTTCACATGATGAATTGATTCATGGATATTTTTTACATGTTTATCTTATGGTGTACCCATGGATTATATTGATTATTCTTTCATTATTTATATATTATGCTTATCATATTCTCTAATTTTGTAATATTAAATGATTTTATGAAAAATAAAAGGATGATTGATAAATGGGTTTGAATTTGTTAATTTTTTTAAAAAATGTATTTTTTAAGCTAGAATTGCATCATTCTTGATATTAGACTTTTTATAGACTTTGTGGTGGAATCCGACCAGGCTTAGTGACCACAACCAACTATTGAATTTGGGAAATTATAGATATTTTTTTCAGGATGCAAGTAAAGGGAAGGGTATTGTGTAGTATGTAATATTTTCTTGTTATCGTTGCCCTCATAATGAGAGGGTTCATAAGTGAAAATTGGTCACATGAAGATCGATTGATCTTGTCTTTTTTTACTTTCTTGATTTAGCCAGTTTGGCTTGGATTATATATCTCATGGAAGTATGTTTCACTTCTCTATTTTTCTCTAGTTTTATACCTTGGTTCTATTATACATGAGGCTTGTTTTGTTGTTCTTTTATGAAACTATCCTTATGGAATACATTGTTTAGTGACTTGTCTAGTTGACCATGGTTGGTTCATGAAAAATTGATATCAAAGGGAATATCGATCCTAAAGTGTTGTGACACTTCTTGGTTTTGGTTATGTGTCTTGGGTATACAGGAGTTAGGATAATTGGAATTTAGGAAGTAAGTATGGAATAGTACCTAGCCCTCTCACTTTCATGTTTGAACTCGAGTTTCCATGGGTGGTCTGAAATTTTTACCAAGTTTGAGACTTGGTGTTTGAGTTCATTTGAATGAAATGGATGTGGAGTTTATCTAAATGGAAAAATTCCTTATTATGGTGTTTTATTTCATTCAAAAATTTCATAATTTATTTAAATTCATGTTGTTTAAAAGAATTGATAATAATTAGTGAAGTTGGTCTAATGATTTTAGATTTTTCTTATGACTGATGGGGTTTGTGTCTTGTGTTTATTAGATAATTCCACCAAGAAGAGCACTTCTGAATTAGAGTGAGGAAGCTATGAGACCGATTCTACAGTAAAATCCTCTAGAATACCCTTCTTTAGTTGAATCTGTAATCTACACTATTCAGACTCTGGGTCAAGAAGGTGTTGGGAACCCAAGACGTGATGTGGATCATGGATAAGAATTCACTAAGTAGAATCCACCCATATTTTATGGCGATAAAGGACACTAAGAATTTGAGGAGTGTCTTGAGAATATTGAGAGGATATTAAACTTATAGAAGACTTTAGAGGACTATAAGGTGAGATTTTCCACATATATTTTTGAAGGATTGGGAAGGATATGACCGGAATATATTTAGCAAGCTAAGTTTCATGAAGATATTACATGGGAATCCATCAATAAAATATTCAACCATTAGTTTTATCCTATGATGTTACATGTGGAAAGGACCCATGAGTTTCTAACCATAGAGTAAGTGGATTATAACATTCTGGAGTATTCCACTCTCTTTTCTAAGTTGGTAGACTTGGTATGGGATCATATTACCAATGATTACATGAAAGCTCAGAGATTTGAGATGGGGATGAGGGTTGATATTATATCATTTATATTTATCACATGCCTTCTGATTTTAATGGAGGTGGTTGATAAGATGACTATGGTGGAGGCGGGCATAGCAGGAACAAAAGGTTTGGGTGGAGTTTTAGTTGGTGTTTTTGTTAGCCAAAGTGTATCTTCTGGCAAGAAAAGGTAGCACAAAGGTAGCCATTTTTCTTCAGGACTAGTTTCAGTAGCTTCGTCAGGGTAGAAAATTTTTTTATGTTACTAATGTGTAAGGTGTGGATATACCAAGCCTAACTATATAGAGGCTCCTAATACTTGTCACCATTTTGGACTAGCAGACCATCTAAGATGTTTTTGTGAAAGAATTTCCTAAGGAATTAAGGCTGGATCCACTATCACCAAGTGTTTATAGGTCCATACAGATGCTTCTATGGTTGGTGGGTATTATAATTTGTCCAAAAGGGATGTTCATGTGGTTAATAAAGTTGAGTTAGGAGATAAGATTGGATGTCTATATGTGGTAGATTATGCTCTAGAGGAATTTGAAGTTAGGATAGCTACTATTAGAGGTACAATGTGTATTTAATCTTCTATATTTATAAATTTATTTTATATAGGTGATACTCATTATTTTATTTCATCAAAGTTGGTTAATGTGTTGGCCTTATGTTATGTGATTATGTCATTATTTTTGGATCTTTCCATGCCTTTGGGAGATATGTTTGAACATGGTTTTAAAATTCCCTCACGTCATGTGATGATAACTGACTTTGAAGTGGTGTGGGACTTCTTGGTGCTCAATCTCAACATATTTCACCTAATACTTAGCATGGATTGGATGATTATTGTTAAGGCCTACATATATTATTATAATCATTGGTTTCATTTTTTATCTTTCAATGGGGTCACTCATGTTTTTCTGGGTGAGTGGGACTCTAGATTGGGAAGGGTGGGGCCCATTGTTCCTTATGCTTGGGTAATCTCATGAACGTTTTTGGAGATATTTCATGATTTAATTAACACTTTTTTGGGTGGTCATATTACTATAGTAGAGTGTGATACCCATAGGAATTTCCAAATCATTTTTCTAGTTTACCACCATTGAGAGAGGTCGAGTTTACTATTGATTTTCTCCCTTGTAGGATTCCCATTTATATGACATCTTATCATATGACACCTACTAAGTTGGTGGAAATTAATGTCTAGATTATGAACCTCTAGGATAAGGAATTTATTCATCACAATGTGTCACCATGGGCTTCACGTTTACTATTTTCTAATAAGGAATACAATAGACATGTTGGACCGTAAAATATATGTATATGTATATTAGATGGAACAATACAAGAGGGGGGGGGGGTGAATTGTAGGCTTAAAAACATTGTATTTAAACACTTAATAAGGAATTTAGTTTAATAGGTATCAAAATAATATAATACAAAATCAATACAATTTACCATATAGGTCTTGTATCTGATGGTTATGAAATGATGTAATACTATAAGTAATGTAAAACAATTTTATTTCAATTGAATACAATGATCAGAGTAATAAAAATTCAAATGACTCTAACATATAACATATAGAATATATTAATACAATATGTAATAATGAATCATAATTTAAAAAATTACAATTGAAATGAATATAAACAGAAAGAGGAAACAATACAATTCCCTTTCTTTTACAAATAGCAGCGGAAATGTTAAAGTATCACAATTATTTTATCCCAAAGAGTAGGGTATCATTTCACCCAGGATAAAAGGTTTGTCTTACCACCACCTTGGTAATCCCTCTATATGATTATCGACACGACTGTCTTTCTATCCTCATAAGCCCTCGATTAAGAAGGTAATCGACACCATTGTCTTTTAAGAAATTTGAATCCCTCAATACGATGATCAGAAAAATATCTTCATATCCTATGAATCCCTTGATTAAGAAGGTAATCATAACCTCTGTCTTTCAACAAATTTAAAGCCCTCAATATGATGATCGATAGCACATCTTCCTATCCTTAGAATCCCTCTATAGTTATCACAATGATCGGTTTCACAAATAAGAAACAAATCACTTATAGAAATATAAGAACATGAAACAAGCTGTTCAGTTCTTGTATCTTCAAGGATTTTTCGCGAAGAAAGAGAGAAGTCACAACATCTCTCTCTAGAACTTGATAGAAGAAAAAGTTGTATATTCTAGTTTGAATGACCTCATATTTATAGGACTCAGGTTCCAACGGTCATATTTTCTCTAATGGTCATATTTCTCTAAAAAAATTAGAGGGCCTTGGATACATGGCATTAAAATGGTCAAAACAAACAGAATACACGACATCATTTTGATTGGTAAAAAACCATCTTAACGACATTGTTTTAGGTTAGAAAATAGTAAGTGAAAAGATGTGAAACAATGAGTATGAGTAACATGTAATCAGTATTGAAGTTATGATAAGAGAGTAATTCATTTCAAAAGTACAATACATAACTTGTTTGCTAGACTTATCATGATAACAATGCATATCATGATTAAAATTTATAACCGGGTTACGATTTTTAACATGGTTACGATTCACGATATTTAAACTAGTTATGATACTTGAATACAATTAATAAAGAGAGTATGGTACATAACCTAGTTATGATACATAACCTAGTTACGATTCATGACAAAAATATAATACTTAACCCGGTTACAATGCATGATTATGATGCAGTACTTAACCTGGTTGCAATGCACATGGTTACTATGCATGTCATTGTGGTTCATGACCTGATTATGATAAAAATGATTACAATGCATGACTGTATTATGATATAGGTGATTATGATTATTGATTATGATGCAATACACAATATGGTTACAATTTTTTATTATGAAATAATAAATAATCTGGTTATGATTCATGATTACGATGCAATACATAATCTGGTTTCGATTTTGAAGCAACATTAAAAACAATGTGAGTGAACAACATACATAATAATTATAAGAATAAAATCATATAATAAAGACAATGTGAGTGATTATAATTTCAAAACAACATTCATGATAAAAAATATATGTGATTATGATATGTGTGATTTTTTATTTCAAAACAAATGAATGAAGGGAAAGTAAAACACGTTTTGACTTAACAATCTCCCCTTTTTTGGAAATCACAAAACAAAACAAAACAAACAATAAAGAACTTATCTACCTATGAGTTCAATAACTCTTCTAAAAGTAATAGTGAATATGACTAATTCCACCCTTGGTTTAAACCAAAACACTTGGGATCATATTCTCTTTAAATTTACTTGAATTTTACCCCTTAATAATGCATTCATAAAAATTCTTCTTTTAAAAACCATTATCCCATTTTGTGATTTTCAAAAAGAATAAGTGAAAGTATTTATTTCCTATAAAATTATAGAGAAACAACATACGAAACAATAATTGTTACTTGAAATGAAATTTTATTACAATAAGAGTTCAAACATCATTCTTTTCCCTTTTGTTTTTCCAAAAGATTAAACATCAAGAGCTTCATCTTTTTGAACTCTTTTCTATATTCAATGAGTTTTTCAATAGCTTCTTACTGAGCCTTCATATTCTCATCCTGTTCAGCAATAATTTTTTCTTACTTCTAGAACTTATCTTTATAAAGCCGATTAATTTCTTCCCGAGCTTTTAGTATTGCTTCCTAGTTATTTAAATCATCCAACCCGAGTTTTCAGGATTTTTCTAATATACCAACTCTATTTGAGAGTAAAAAAATCTCATTAATATCATTTCCCAACTTTCCCTTTAAACTCTCAATATCCTATAAAGATACTCCTTTTGAGGTACCAGGTCTTTGAAAGTCTTCAAGTTTTTCATTAAAATCATCAATCAACTTTAGATAGAGAGAGTTGAGTTTATTTAACCTGTGTACCAATTATCCATGATTTTCCAGATGGTTCTTGAGGCATTCATCAACATTATAAGACCACTTCATAACCTTATTGCAATCATTACTCTCCTTAGCAAAACATTCCTTTAAATTATTGAAATTGGTTTCAGGAAATAGAAATATATCCATGAAAACCTTGACAGAGTCTGTTATATCATTATGGGAATTTGGAATAATTTCTAGTATGGATTCAACTTTTGGAATGAACAATAAAAACTTCTCCAATCTATTCAAGGCCTGTTCAATGTACTGAATTACTTTCATAGTTATTGTTCTTTCAGAATCCGTATCCTCAGTGTATTGTAAGAGATCCCCAAAATGAGTCTTAGTGCCGATCATCTGAGCTGGATGATTATGATTCTTATTAGATTATTCCTCATCTTCTTCTTGTTCTTTATCATAAATATGAATAAATCTCTTGGAGGAAACCTTTTGAGAGACTCTCTTTGAGGTATAAGGATCCGAAGATGGATAAATAAATGATGGTTCTTTAGATGAATTTTAAGTATTACTTATTTTGTTTTCATCTTCATTCTCTTATACTACTATTTATTCTTGTCCCTATTCTTATCCCCTATCTTCTTCTTGATCATGTTCTTTTTTTTACTTCATATTCATAAGCAAGAGATTATGTAGCCGATTGTTATGAAACTTGTTTCTCCTTGAATTTATCTGCTGGTAGTGATTGAGTCTTAACATATGGATCCCTTATTTCAATTCTTGTTTTTCGTTTCTTAGATATTATGAGAGGACTATCAATGTCAGTAGATTTGGCCTTTCTCTTCTTCAATATCTTCTTTCTCTATTTTTATTTGAAGGTTTCTTATGACCTTACTTTCAATGCCAAGGCATCAGTAATATCTAATCCAAACTGAGGATCCCCATATTTCGTTTCTTTATTTTTCTTTCTCCATTCAGCAGTAAGCTCACCAGATACTACTTTTTGTTTCTTTGACATCTTTGGAGTTGTAGTCTTAACTACCTTTATTTTATTCAAAGTTTTTTTTGATGGATTAGAAGGTTTGTAACTACTAACCACTACTTCCTTTTCTTTCTCAGCATCTGGATATTTCTCAAACTTTTTCGATTCAAGGTTGACTCATAACTTGATCCTCCTTATTGTATCCTTACTGATTAAGAGCTCCTTGAAGGAAGTAAGACCTGACTTGATTGCAATATTAAAAAAGCTCTATAATTCTTTTAGAAACTTATTGATAATGGTGGGAAACATGATCAGTTGTGATTTTATACCACCAGATTTGAGCTTCTTGATTGTTAGGAATATAAACCCCATAAGGTTTAACTTTCTCATGTTTACCAAATAATCAAGAACATAGACATATGAAACATTCAAAGTTTCATTGTCACCCTTTCTCATCACTAAAAACCCTTTCATCCAGAGGGCTATAAGTTTATTATCTCTTGATAAATGACTTACTTTTCTCTTGTCCTCATGAATCTCAAAAAGTGCTTCTTCTTCTTTATACCTATAAAAAGTTCCATCAGCTTCTGGTAATTTATGAGGAAATAAAGCATCTCCCTCAAATAGAACACCTAGAAATGTAACTTCCTATTTTGAGGAGGTTGAATAATTATTATCTTGAATCATAAAAGAAACCATAAAAACCTTTTCTATCTCCAATTTTTCATAAAATTGCAACACCTCATCATGATATAGATAGTCCGGATCAGAATCGGGTCATTCCACACAAATTGATTCCCAGCCTTGAAAACTTATAATTTTTTTCAAAGATGAATAAAGATACTCATAAAAGTCTCGAGAGACTAACCTTTCACCCCAAAAGGTCATGGAAGAGAATTTTTTTGGAGGCATTTCTTTTGGAGATGAACCAGTAGACTCAGTCATGAAAAATTAACTCACATACTAAAGATCCTGCTGATTACGAAAGCTGAGTATATCTCTAATTTTGAAAACTAAGGTAGGAACTGATTTCAATCCATAATGACTATTTATAGAGAAACTGATCTTCAGATAAAAATAGATGAGATCAATATGGGATAGATTTTTTAAAGGAAATTGATTGAAAAAATTAGATTTAAAAGATCCAATGGTCAAGAATTATTTCAAACTCTTGAGGTTTTCCTTAAAATAAAATCATATCTAGATATAAAATGATTAGTAATTAAAATAATTGAGAAAAAACTATTGAAACAACCAAAATAATACTTCAGAAATTGTACCAATCAGAGTACCGAGATAGATTTATTGGTTTTAATATATTTTTCTTATGAAATCAATAAAAAAAAAGTTAAAAAATTCTAAAACCAATAAAATCAAATAAGCTGGTACTGATTTTTTAAAACTGATAGAATAACCTTCAAGTGATAGTTCAGTACTAAAAAGGTAATACAACACTGAAAATCTAGTATTGATAAAGTATTTCAATGCTAATAGTTTAGTATAGATAATGTATCAAAATACCGATAGTGTAATCTAGTACCGATAATTATGAAACTGAAACATGAAACTGATAAAAACATGAAACCAATAAAATCATGAAATCGATAAAGTCATGTAACTAATAAAATTATGAAATTTATAAAATGAAAAACTAAAGAGTAAATATTATTTTAGTGAAACTGATATTCATATAGAAATGATAAGTGAAAAACCAATAAATCAAAGTCGAAAGAAGTAAAACCAAAAAAAATTGAAGCAACATATAGGGGGAAACCAAACATCATAAAATTTAAAGGTGAAACCAATAAAATATGTATACCCCCCCCCTTTAAAAAGGAGTAACTCAATTTAAAGAGATGGGTTAAATAAGAAATATATGTTAATTATTACTTTATAATGATCATTCATAGTTTCTGTTTAATATATTCAAATCTATCAGAAGATAATGGTTTTGTGAAAATATCAGCAAGTTGTTCTTGCATTCCAATGAATTGTAAAACAATATATCCTTTTTGTGTGTGATCCATAAGAATGTGATGCCTAATATCTATGTTTTTTTCATGTGAGTGATGTACAGAGTTTTTACTAAGAGAAATGACACTAGTATTATCACATAGTATTTGATTTTTGAAAAAACTCATGCCATAGTCAGTGAGTGTGTGTTGCATCCACAATACCTAAGCACAACAACTTATAGCTACTACATATTCAACTTCAGCAGTGGAAAGTGGTACTAAGTTTTTTTTCTTACAATACCAAGTAACCAAAGAATATCTTAAAAAATGACATATTCTATATTTACTTTTTCTATCCATTCTATAACCACCAAAGTCAGCATCTAAACAAATTTTAAAAACAAAATCATTTCCAGAAGAATAGAATAGAATTTTCTTAAGTCCATAGTTCCCTTTAAATAGAAAAAAATTCTTTTCACTATTTTTAAATGAGATTATTTTGGATTAAATTGGTATCTTTCACATAAGCACACCAAAAACATTAAGTCTGGATGACTAGCTGTCAAGTATAACAAAATTCCTATCATACCTCTAAAAGTTGTTTGATCTTATAGTTTCCCAAATTCATCAAGATCAAGTGTATTTGAGGTACCAATTAGAATGATAATACTTTTATTGTTGTCATAAACATAAATTTTTAGTTAGTATTTGATATACTTATGTTGGGATATATAGGTTTCTTATGGTTTTTGAGATATTTGAAAACCTAAAAAGAATGTTAACTCACTCATCAAACTCATTTCAAACACATATTTCATTAGACTTGAAAAATAATCAGTTATAGAATGTTGAGTTGATCCAAATATAATTTCATCAACATATATTTGAACAATCAAAACATTTTTTTTCCATTTTTATAAGAGTTGGGTCAGCATTACCTTTTGCATAATAGTTTTTGAAAAATAAATCTTGTGATTCTATCATACCATGCTCTAGGAGATTGTTTAAGGCCATAAAAAGCTTTGGTATGTTTAAAAACATGATGAGTATTTTTTGAATCCATAAAACTAGGAGGTTGTTCCATAAAAACTTCTTCTTGTACAAAACCATTAAGAAAAGAACATTTTACATCCATTTGAAAAAGTTTGAAATTTAAGTATGCTGCAAAGTCGAATAGAATTCGAATAGATTCAAGTCTAGTTACCGGAGAATAGGTTTCTTCATAGCCTATTACCTCTTTTTTATTATATCCCTTAGAAAAAATTCGTTCCTTATTTCTTATAATGACTCCATTTTCATCACATTTGTTTTTGAAAACCCATTTACACCAATTATAGTTGTTTCTTTAGGTCTTTCAACCAAGGTCCAGACTTGATTCCTTTTAGATTTATTTAGTTCATCTTACATTTATTTAATCCAATCTTCATCACCTAAGGACTCATTAAAAGTTTTATTTTCGAATTGAGATAGAAAATCAAGATGTTCTATTTCATTTCCCAAGGAATTTCTGGTCCTTACAGGTTGATTTACATCACCAATGATATTATCATTGGGATGATTCTTAAGAAATAATTGATTTGGGTTTTGCGATAATTTTTTATAAACATAAGATAGAAAGTATTCTAGAGTAAATGTTTTAGAAACATTTTCTCAAGTATTTTCATTTTCAAAAGAGTTTTTAAGCAAAGGTTGATAATTAGTTTGTGAAAACACATCATTTGAAGAAGTAAAAGATTTTTTAAAAACAAATGGGTCAGTTTCATCAAATTTGACATGCATTGTTTCCTCAACAAAACAAGAGTTTTTATTGAAAATTATATAGGCATTATAAGTTGTGTAATAACCTATAAATATTCCTTCCTCAGATTTGAGTGCGAATTTAAGTAAATTGTCTTCATTATTCAATATAAATACTTTACATCCAAAAAATCTGAAGTAATCAAAATTTATGTTTTCAGCCAGTCCAAAATTAATAAGGAGTTTTATTAAGAAAATGTCTAGTTAAAAATGATTTATAGTATAACATGCAGTATTAATAGCTTCAGCCTAGAAATGATTATCAATTGAGTATTCACTCAACATGGTTCTTGTCATTTCCTAAAGAATACAATTTATTCTTTCAACAACAACATTTTTCTAAGGGGTTCTTGGAGATGAAAATTTATGAGTAACTCACTTCAAAAGGTTTTAAAATCCAAAATTTTAAATTATATACCATGATCACTTCAAATAGTTATCAGGGGTAGGTTTTTTTCATTTTTAACTTGGGATCTAAAATTTTTGAAATAGAAAAAGGATTCATATTTCTTTGATATAAAATAGACCCATGTGAATATAGCGTAGTCATAATGTAAAAAAATACATAGTACTTTCCTCCAATGCTTCTAGTTTTTGTAGGACCAAAAAGATCCGTGTGAACTAACTATAATTCATTAGAAGTTGAAACATCATTGATTTATTTAAAGCTAGTTTTATGTTGATTTCCATATTGACAAGGGTCACAAACTTTTGAAGAATCATACCTTAGATATGGTAGATCCTTAACAAGTCTTTTATTTGAGATTTCACAAAGGTTTCTTAGGTTACAGTGTCCTAACCTTCTATTCCATAACCAAGACTCATCTTACATTTCACTTAATCAAGGTAAGACTTGGCTCCTAAGGTCTTATAAGTTTACTGTGTATATATTCTCTTGCCTATGGGCAGAAAGAATTAATTCATCCTTGGAATTGTTAACTAAACATTTATCATTCCTAAAATTCACAAGGTAACATTCACCACATAATTTACTTATTCTTATAATGTTGTTCTTAAGACCTTTGAAAAACAAATCATTTGAAATTAAATTTTTTCCTAAAAGAACAATATTACATATACCAATGATATTTCCCTGAGAATTATCTTTGAATGTCACTCTTCCACCTTTCATTTCAATAATCTTTTCAAAAAAATATTTGTTTCCCATTATGTGTCGAGAACAACCACTATCCATGTACCAAATGTTCTTATTGTTGGTACACTTCTTGTTTTCCTGAAAAATAAACAATTGGTTTTTTGGAACCTAAAATTTGTTGGATATGTAATTTTTAGATAAAATAATTTTTTGAATTCATATTTTTTTTGCAAAGTGGGCTTTATGAAATCCTAAATATTGAGTTTTATTAAGAGAAAAATTTCCTTCCCAATGCCCACCACATTGACATTTAGTGCAGAAAGTAGCATTTTGAGGAACAAAATAGTTATGACTAAAAAATGGTTTTGAGTGAGTGTAACCAATTCCAAAATTATTCCTTAGAGGAAGAATTTGATAATAAATTTTTTCAAATTCTTTCCTTCCAATAGTGAAGTTTGATAAAAGTTCATTAAGAGAAAAGATTTCATATTTTGGTCTAATGACTAAATTATCATTCTCAGAGGAATTTTTTTTGGAATTTTTTTTTAGTTTCAAAAACATTTTTCTTTAAATCAAGTATTCAAAGTCCTTAGAAAGTTTATCCTTCTCAGAACATACTTCAATAAGAGTTTTTGAAATATTTTCAAAATAAAGAGTTTTCTTATCAAGATATTTTGAACGATTTGATACTTATTTTATAAGAATAAATATTCTATAATTTTCCTTATCAATCTTTTTCTTGAGTTTAGAATTTCCATTCTCAAGTAATTTGGAAAATCTGAATACTTCTTCAAAATAAGGTAAATTTTTCTCTGTTGAGGAATATTCTACATCTGAAGAGTAATAATTTTTCTCATTAGGGTAATTAGTATTTAAAGATATATATTTTTAAGAGATTCATCATTTTGTACCTTATCCATGAAATAATGATTTTGAATAGGTAGTATTGTTATAAGGTCTATATTCTTCTAACCAGAAGATTCGTATTATGAGGATTTGTCTAATGAATCACCACCACTTTCACTCCAAGTACCATTTTCCTTCAAAATTTTCTTAGACTTAGACTTGTAATACGTTTTCTTGTGTCTTTTAGAATGTTTATCCTTCCTGTATTTTATTTTTAGTAAAGAAAAATCTGGTCTAATATAACCTGCTCTTTTACATTCATAACATGTTACTTCTAAGTCTTTCTTGTCCTTCCTATATTTATTTTTGAATCTGTATTGAAATTATTTGTTTCCAACAATCTTGTTCATCCTTTGAGAAAGATTCTATAACTCATTCTCTGAATGATCACTATCACTTTATTCTAATATAACAACAGCTTTCTTAGATTTGTATCTAGTTATCCATTATGGTGTCTTAGCTTTGTATGTAGTAGTAAAAGATACACTCCCATTACCATTCTTCTTTTTATTTAAATCATCACATCTTTTCATTCTTGTCTCGTGCTGAAGAAGAGTTTCAAATAACTCATCAAGAGTGATCTGAATAACCTTCCTATTTTCATCAATAGCTGTCTTTTTCTATTCCTATTCATTGGGAACTATATCAATTATCTTTTACACAAGTGATTCATCATCAATACCCTTTTCACCCATAGATTGTAGACTATTTACTATTTTCATAAATCTTTGTTTCACCTTGCATACTGGTTCTCCATAAGTAAAAAAAAAACCCATGATATTCTGCTCAAAGCATTTCTCTTCTTGTTTCTATAACCTTGGATGTACCAAAATGTGTGAATTCCAACTTATTCCAAATAAAGTTGGTGGATTCACATGATTATATCTAATTGTATATATTTCTGGTCATAGAACATAACAAAGTATTGTGTACCTTGTAGTTTAATTGATATTATTATTTCTCTTGGTTGGTGAAGGTACTGACTTCCTTTTCTTGGATTTTGTAAACCCCAGTAAGCATAATAAAGTTTTCTACTCTAGTATTAATAAAAAAAGTCTTCATTTTATCTCTCTATTACTCATAATCATTCCCATAAAAAATAAGTGGTCTTATTGGATTTAGGTTTTAATTGATCCAATATACATTCCTTCCATCTTATGAAACAATACTTTTCCACTCCACATGTTAGTGTAATAAGTAGTTATAAACAAAACATTTGTAAAATAATTTAAAAATAATTAAAAAGAAATAAAGAAATTAAAACAAATCAGCGGGAACCTCCTATGATACCAATTGTTGGGTCATAATATAGATGTATATGTATATTATATGGCACAATACAATAGGGGGTGAATTGCAGGTTTAAAAACATTGTATTTAAACACTTAATAAAGAATTTAGTTTAGGAGGTTGAAACACGCGGATGATTTTCGCCTATCGACCGTTCAAGGTTCCGGTGCTCTGCTAATGTGTATAGCAGCACTCGGGTCGAATCCTCGGCGATGACACTTTCTAATAGTCGTTTGGTTTTAGTTGATTGTATTTTGATTAGGGGGGTTTGTTTGCAGAGCTTAATTGAAGTGATTTATGGATGATTTTTTATTTACCAAATTGACAAATATTGGGGTGAGTTCATTATTGGGGAGTTAAGCATGTGATATCCTTGAGCCTTACTTTGTATTGCATTAAATTAACACCCATGTCATAAGTTGACGTTGATTGGAATTCCTAAGTGTGAAGGCTTTAATCCAAGCCTTAACTTAACTTAGGATTCTAATCTCAATCAAAACTTATTTATGGTAGTGTATTTATGGTTCCAATAATCCATGGAAACCACTCGTTAAACAAAACATATCATTAATCGATGACATATTAAGTTTAACATACACAATATTAATTTAAAGAATACTCATCGAGCAAAACTCTCAATCACTTAACATCCCCAAATTATAACTCACCCAAATGAGATATTTACTCAGCCATTTGGATGTTTAATATTCTGGTTAAAATAATTATGATTATAAATTAAGAATAGAAGAAAAAGAAAGGGATTAGAAAAGAGTGGTATGTTGACACACACACACGAACGATGATGATAATTAAAAACGGATTTTCGATTGAATGAGGAAGAAAAAGAAGGGAAGGGGATTCAACTGAATTTAAACTATTTTAAGAACATAAATATTAAACTACAGAAGGTGGATGAGAATAAGAGATATTGAAGAAGTAACTTGCATTAAAGCAGAATTACAAAGAAAGGACTTACAAAATTACAAAAACGAAGAACACAAAAGTAAGTGAAAACAAAGAGAGGAGGAAAGGTCTCTCAAGTGAAAACTTGAGTATGGAAGGTCCTCCCAATCCTTTGGCAAAGCTTTGGTCGTGCCAATATGATCTCCTCTCTTCTTAAATGCCAACCCCTCTCAAGGAGAGAAGGGGAGAGTATTTATAGCCCAAGGAGTGGACTGTTTTCATTCCCAATCTGTCCCTCCACTTTCATCACCAAGTTGGCTATTCAGACAGCCGAAGCTTCAAATATCTCCTTCTTCAAATTTGTAGACAATAATATTTTCCGACTACTCTCAAAATTTGGAGTCATTTGGACTTACGGATCAAAAGTTATGGCCGGTTTATTAAACAAAGTTAAACTGTCCATTTCAATCCAGTCTTTTTGAAGTACTTAATGTGAAAGGGTTTTTGAATATGAAGATGCCTTAAAATCCGAATGGTTTCTTCAACAACGTCGGCCACCTATATCTCCTATTTCACACTGAAAAATCTAAGCTCGATTTGATGCTTACATCATGAGATATGTCATGCATACTATACTGATTTTAATTCTCGGACAGAATGGTGGGCTGGACTTCAAAGAATATGTTGGGCCCCTTTTATTTGGATCTGGGCATTGAAATTTTTATCCAAGATGACATGTAGTGTCTCCAGAATTATGGTGGAGATTTAAAGTTTTTGGACTTCTGGATTGAACCCAGTAAATCAATCTTCAAGGCTGGTCCAGTTTGTTCACAGATTCATTGGTCTTGTTTGTGAGGACCATATGACCCCTCAAATGGCAGAATTGGCTCATGGTACCTTCTAATGAAATGTTTTATATTGAAAGTAAAATCCTACAAAACAAGAACCACACAATTTGGATCAGTATATTGACATTTATAATTAAAACATTAAACTGACTCAATTAGAAAACTTCTAAAAATGCTCAAATATTATACTTAATATTAAAACATTAATATTTCACACAAATTATGCACATTTCATATAAAATAAGTAAAGGGGGAATATAATAAGTCATGAAAATATTAATAACATCAAATCCCCCACACTTAGATTTGCGCGTGTCCTCATGTGCAACAAATATAAAAACATGACAAAATCATTTTCACTCACCAACAAATATTAAAATTTTGTTTTCTCCAATCAGGGTAGGTTTAGACTATTTCACTCATCCATATTGAATTCCATCACAAATTTGGTTCACAATAATGCATTAGAAACAATTAATTTTTTCATGTTCAAGGTTTTAATTGGAAAATGTAGGCACTCAAAACTTACTCCTCTCAAGATGATAAAAATGTATTTTAGGAGGTTCACTCATTCACCAACAAAAAGTGAAAATCATGAGTTTGTAAGAGCTCTCAGCTTCCATTCCCAAATCTAATGTGTACAAGAATCAAGAGGTATTTTAAGGGGTTTTTCAGTGGCTATGGGATGGTAGGTATATAATGTCCAAAGGAAAAGAGGGGTTAAAAACACCAACATGGAAAAATCAATGCACATTTTTTTTGAAATTTGATTTGAAAGGAAATAGAAACACATATTTACAAGGGCATGAATGTGTGATGAATGAAAAGTGAGGGTGATAGAAAATGGAATAGGGCGAGATGATGGAATATGTACAACATGGAAGACTTCCAATAATGACACAATACAAGATGATTCAAGTGTTATTTTTTTTTCTCTTTTTGCTCTTTTTTTCGAAAGTTGAGCTTGAAACAAGTCTCACAGTCATCTCCCAACCCATGTTTGATCTTCTCATGGAACTAATTTTAGTAGTTATAACACGATCAAAGGTTGATGATGAATGATTTTTGACCCACCCAAGACACAACCCATTCCTTTTTTTTCATTTTTTTTAATATAATTTTTTTTCATTTTTTTGAACACTTTTCAATGACTTTTGTACAAATGAAAATTACACATATACACCCTAAAGCTCACAGAATTACAACCTCTCCCCCACACTTGAATGGATGCTTTCCCTCAAGCATATGATGACACATTGGAAATCAATGAAAGTACGCCCAAAAATGAAGTTCATTCCCCCCACACTAAAATTTCAATAAATTGTACAATGAAAATCCATGAAGATGTTGGGTGGGACAAGGTATTAGGATTGTAATTTGTCTATCAAAAGAAAGGTTTTCATAGGCTCAAAGGGACTTTCAAAAGTAGGATCAATGTAAGGGTAACGGGAGGCTATTTGGCTATTCTGATTCTCATGTGGCTTAGAAAATGCCTCTATCATATTAATGCACACAAAAGATGGAAATTCAGCTCGAAGGTCCACAAACTCAAGACTCACAATCAGTGGTGAAGACACACAATGAAAAAGATGGCCGTAGATGACCTTGGCATGAAGGCTAATGTTATTCCTCATGGTAGGGGAAAAGCATTTTCCAAATCAAAAATTGAGCATTCAAAATGTGTTGGTTTTGACACAAAATTCTTTATCCAAAGTCATGATGAAAATACAAAATTTTTGAGATGAAAATATTTCTGTTAAATCCCCAAAATGGTTGGACAAAATTTCAAAACTCGATGGTGAGTAAGCATGACTCTTTTTTTTTAATTTTTTAAGTAATTGTGTTTTTTGGTTTTTTTTAAGTTTTTAAGGTTTTTTTAAAAATACACACCCACAAAAGAAAGATAAAAAGAAAGGGTTTGATGAATAAATTGGTAAAAAAAATGAAAGAGGGAGGAAGAAGAAGAAAGAGGTAGAGAGAGGAAGAGATAGAGAGAGAGTTAAAGGGAAAGAGGTGCCCCTGGTTTGGATTTGGCGGGTCTCCATCCAGTGGTGGTTCAGCTAGAGAATTTGGGGATTAGGTGGAAGTCGAGGTGGTTCCAGGATAGTGGGAAGTTACCTGAAAAATAAAATTCATTATTCATATAATGAAAAACTAAAAAGAAATTGAAATTTCATAAAAGTAAAAGAAAACATGGGTTGCCACCCAAGAAGCGCTGCATTTATTTGTCTCCAGCTGGACAATTTCAGTGGACTACCCATAGTCTGATAGTGGCCATCGTATTTTCTCAACTCCAGTGTGCTTCCAGAAAAACTTTTTCTTTGGGAGGCCTGATGATTCATTGGATAATTTCTTCCCATCCTTTTTGGTGTGCTTGCAATTCAATGGGATTGGAAAGAGAATATTTCTATCCTCACTTTGGTCTTTAACCTGAGGAATTATTTTATCCACAAAGTGATGGTTTTCTATTATTGGAAATTCAGGAAGATGGCTCAATTCGGATGGTTCATTTATGTAAGGATCAGATAACACAAAAGCAGAGTATGAGATCCCAATTGTTTTTTACTCATTTATTTCATCACTTACCGATGTAGATTAATGAGGATCAGTGGAGTCATAATACTGAATAAAATTTTCAATATCCTTTATTTCAATGTTGTTCGCCAAAGAATGGTCAATTTCAACCTCACCAGTGATCACTTTATTAATTAGGGTACAAATATCACAAACATCACTACCATCAGGACAATATAAACACATTGGTTCAAGGTTCACTTCACATAGAATAGAATTTTCAGAATCATGGATAGGAAAGGATGAATGTGGGATAATATGATCTAAATCAACAAATGAGCATTCTAGTTCATTTTCCTCATTACCATCCATGTTGGAGCATTGGAGGTCAGAGGTGAGATGAGATTCCAAAGAGTTTTCAAGATCCTTTAGATCAATGGAGTTTGCATTTGTAATGTCAACATCAATTTCACCATTAATCACTTGGTTAATGAGGATGCAATATTCACAAACTCCTCTATTAGTAGAACAGGAAGAACATGATGGATTAGGATTCAACACACTCTCAGAGGGAGTTTCAGAAACATGGATAGAGAATACAGATTGATTCTCTAATGGGTATCGCATGGATTGAAAAATATTGAACTTGACCATTTGGTCTCCAAATTCCATGGATAATATGCCAGCATGGACATCAATTTTGGTTTTATATGTCATAAGGAATGGTCTTCCTAGAATTAGGGGAGATCGAGAAGAGTTCATCTCACCTTCCATGTCAAGGACATAGAAATCAGCAGGGAAGATAAGATCATTGACTTGGACAAGGACATCCTCAATTATTCCCTCAGGACTGGCTGTGCTTCGATTGGCTAACTGAATGGCAACACCCATTGGGTGCAAGAGACCTAGACCAAGGTTAGAGAAGATGGATTTGGGCATGAAATTAATTGAGGCTCCTAGTTCTATGAGTGCATCATCAAAGTTGGAACTTCCAATTTGGCATGGAACCGTAAAGGTACCTGGAACTTTGCACTTAATGGGTATGGACTGCTGGGTGGAAACATTTTCAAAGGTCCTAAGTTGCCTCTTGTGGGTACACAATTCCTTAAGAAACTTGGCATACTTAGGAATTTTTTTATGGAATCTAAGAGGGGAATGTTGACTTCAACACGTCTAAACATGTCGAGCATTTCAGGATCAGGATCAAAGGACTTCCTTGGTTTAGAAATGGCTTGAGGAAAAGGAATTGGGTTCCTAAGTGGAATGGAAGGAGGTGAGGGAATGGTTTCAGATTCCTTTTCTATTTTTGTTTTCTTTTCATTTTCTAGGTCAACATTCAAAGGAGGGTTTGAGGATTTATCTTGAGGCATAGCAAGTTGCTTTCCTGATCTAAGTTCAATTGCACTTACATTACCCTTGGGGTTGGGTAATGGTTGAGCTGGGAGTTGGGAAGAATTTGATTGTTGTTGCTGGCTCAGGTGGGATGCAAGTTGACCTATTTGAGTTTCAATGTTTTTAAGGCTAGAACAGGTGAAGGAGGCAAGATCTTCCACTGCACTTTCCCATGGTTTCTTGGAAGAAGAGGCTTGTCCCTGGTTGGGATTTCCTTTATTTTGGTTCTTGGGAAATCGATTGTATTGGTTTTGGAATTGGGAAGGCTCACTAGGATAATGGAATCCAGGAGGAGGATTGTTCCTTTGAGGTTGAGGAGCAAAAGGATAAGGTTGATGGAAGTTACCACCACCTTGACCATATTGGAACTGGTTTGGGTTTTGAGGAGGGAATTGAGGGGGGTGAGATATAGGGTTACCATACCTAAGGCCTTAGTTATAGGAAGAAGATAAAGGCTCAGAGTGAGGTTGGTTGAAGTTTCTAACAAACTGACCTAATAGTTGAGGATTGGTGTTCCGCTGAGCATATGCTGCATTGAGCTCCATTGGTCCAGATGAATCCGATTGATCCTATTGAAGTTGTGGACATGTGTCTGTTGGATGAGCTGGGGAGCTACAGATTCCACAATTCTTGATAGGTCTAGGGAATAGTGACTGTGGAGAAGATGAGGTTGGGGATTTGGTAGCCACTGCTAGTTGACGCACAAGACCTATAAGTTCACTCATCCACTCAGTCATCTTGTTAGGCTCTATAGATTGATTATCTTGGGCTTGTTTGACTTGAGCATGTGCTCGAGTATGGAATTGTTGTGTGTTTGCAGCCATGTTACTTATGAGATCTCTTGCAACTGCTGGATTTTTGTTAACAAGAGCACCGCCACTTGCGGCATCAATGAGGGTTCTCTCCATAGCCAATAACCCCTCATAGAAGTATTAGATCAAGAGTTGGTCAGGGATTTGATGGTGTGGGAAGGTTGCAACAAGTGTTTTGAACCTCTCCCAGTACTCATGGAGTGATTCATTTGGGAATTGACGGATACCGCTTATTTCCTTTCGGATGGAAGCGGTACGAGAAGCATGAAAGATTTTTTCTAGAAAGAGACGCTTCATGTCATTCCATGTAGTTATGGAACCAGGAGAGAGGTAGTAGAGCCATGACTTGGCAGAGTGAGCTAGGGAAAAAGGGAATGCTTGGAGTTTGATTTCTTCTTCAGAAACCCCTTGAGGCTTCATGGTAGAGCACACCACTTGGAACTCTTTAAGGTGGATATGTGGATCCTCACCGGCTATCCCGTGAAAATGAGAGAGAAGATGAATCAAACCTGATTTGAGTTCGAAGTCATCTTCTATGTTTGGATATTGAATACCAAGAGGTTGGTAATTCATATCAGGGGCAGCGAGTTCTTTTAGGGTTTTTTTCCTAGGATTGGCCATTTCAATTTCATCTGGTTGGATGAGGACTGGTTCTTGAATTATTTGAGTATCTCTTATGTTCCTCCTAAGTTGGCGAAGTGTTCACTCAATTTTAGGGTCAAAAAAATCCGGGGGATTGTCTGGAAGGATATGGGGCATTCAGAGAGATTTTGGAAGAAAGTGGAAGACGAATTTTTCTTTTTATTTTTTCAGTTTATGATTTTTATGAGAAGAAGGGTTTTTCTTTGAGATTTTTTTTCAATTTTTTTTTTAAATTTTTGTATTTTTTTGGGTTTTTTTTGACAATAACCAGAAACGAATGACTACTTAAAGAACCATCCCCAGCAAAGACACCATTTGAAATGCGTGGACGATTGTCGCCTATCGACCGTTCAAGGTTCCGGTGCTCTGCTAATGTGTATAGCAGCACTCGGGTCGAATCCTCGGCGAAGACACTTTGTAATAGTTGTTTGTTTTTAGTTGATTGTATTTTGATTAGGGGGGTTTGTTTGCAGAGCTTAATTGAAATGATTTATGGATGATGTTTGATTTACCAAATTGATAAATATTGGGGTGAGTTCATTATTGGGGAGTTAATCATGTGATATCCTTGAGCCTTACTTTGTATTGCATTAAATTAACACCCATGTCATAAGTTGACGTTGATTGGAATTCCTAAGTGTGAAGGCTTTAATCCAAGCCTTAACTTAACTTAGGATTCTAATCTCAATCAAAACTTATTTATGGTAGTGTATTTATGGTTCCAATAATCCATGGAAACCACTCGTTAAACAAAACATATCATTAATCCATGACATATTAAGTTTAACATACACAATATTAATTTAAAGAATACTCATCGAGCAAAACTCTCAATCACTTAACATCCCCAAATTATAACTCACCCCAATGAGAGATTTAATCAGCCATTTGGATGTTTAATATTCTGGTTAAAATAATTATGATGATAAATTAAGAATATAAGAAAAAGAAAGGGATTAGAAAAGAGTGGTACGTTGACACACACACACGAACGATGGTGATAATTAAAAACAGATTTTCGATTGAATGAGGAAGCAAAAGAAGGGAATGGGATTCAACTAAATTTAAACTATTTTAAGAACATAAATATTAAACTACAGAATTTGGATGAGAATAAGAGATATTGAAGAAGTAACTTGCATTAAAACAGAATTACAAAGAAAGGACTTACAAAATTACAAAAACGAAGAACACAAAAGTAAGTGAAAACAAAGAGAGGATGAAAGGTATCTCAAGTGAAAACTTGAGTATGGAAGTTCCTCCCAAGCCTTTGTAAAATCTTTGGTCATGCCAATATGATCTCCTCTCTTCTGAAATGCCAACCCCTCTCAAGGAGAGAAGGGGAGAGTATTTATAGCCCAAAGAGTGGACTGTTTGCATTCCCAATCTATCCCTCCACTTGCATAGCCAATTTGGCTATTCAGACATCCGAATATTCAAATATCTTCTTCTTCAAAGTTGTAGAAAATAATGTTTTCCTACTACTCTCAAAATCTGGAGTCATTTGGACTTACGGATCAAAGGTTATGGCCGGTTTATTAAACAAAGTTAAACTTTCCATTTCAATCCAGTATTTTTGAAGTACATAATGTGAAAGGGTTTTTGAATATGAAGATGCCTTCAAATCTGAATGGTTTATTACACAAAGACGGCCAAATCTATCTCATATTTCACACTGCAAAATCTAAGCTCGATTTGATGCTTACATCATGAGATATGTCATGCATACTATACTGATTTTAATTCTCGGACAGAATGGTGGGCTGGACTTCAAAGCATACGTCGGGCCCCTTTTATTTGGAGTTGGGCCTTGAAATTTTTATCCAAGATGAAATTTAGTGTCCCCAGAATTATGGTGGAGATTTAAAGTTTTTGGACTTCTGGATTGAACCCAGTAAATCAATCTTCAAGGCTGGTCCAGTTTGTTCACAGATTCTTTGGTCTTGTTTGTGAGGACCATATGACCCTTCAAATGGAAGAATTGGCTCATGGTACCTTCTAATGAAATGTTTTATATTGAAAGGAGAATCCTAAAAAACAAGAACCACACAATTTTGATCAGTATATTAACAGTTATAATTAAAACATTAAACTGACTCAATTGGACTACTTCTAAAAATGCTCAAATATTATACTTAATATTAAAACATTAATATTTCACACAAATTATGCACATTTCATATAAAATAATTAAATGGGGAATATAATAAGTCATGAAAATATTAATAACATCATAGTTATTAAAATAATACAATTAAAAATCAATAAAATTGACCATATAGGTCTTGGAACCGATGGTTATGAAATGATGCAATACTATAAGTAATGTAAAACAAATGTATTTTAATTGAATACAATGATCAGAGTAATACAAATGAAAATTATTCTATCTTATAGCATATATAATCTCTTAATACAATATTTAAGAATGAATCATAATTGAAAAAATTACAATTTAAATGAATATGAATAGAAATAAAAAACAATAAAATTCCCTTTATAATACAAATAGCAGCGTAAATGTAAAAGTATTGCAATCCTTTTATCCCAAAGAGCAGGGTATCCTTTCACCTAGGATAAAAGGTCTGTCTTACCACCACCTTGGTAAGACCTCGATACGATGATCATAACATCTATTTTCCTATCCCTAGAGTCCCTCGATTAAAAAGGTAATCAACACCTATGTATTTAAATCAATTGAAATACCTCAATATGATGATCAGTAGCACGTCTTCCTATCCTAGGAAGCCCTCGATTAAGAAGGTAATAATCACCTCTGTCTTTTAAGAAATTAAAATCCCTTGATACGATGATTGGAATCACATCTTTCTATCCTTGGAAGCCCTCAATCATTATCACAGTGATCGGTCGCACAAAGCAGAAACAAATCACTTATAGAAATACAAGAACATGGAACAACTTGTTCACTTCTTGTATCTTCAAGGCTTTCTCACAAAGCAAGAGATAAGTCACAACATCTCTCTCTAGAACTTTATAGAAGAAAAAGTTGTATATTCTGGTTTGAATGTCTACCTATTTATAGGATGTAGGATCCAACAGTATTATTTTCACCAACTTTCATATTTCTCTGAAAAACATAGAGGGACTTGGACACCTAGCATTACAACGGTCAAAACAAACAGAATACACGACATCATTTTGATTGGTAAAAAACCATCTTAACAACATCATTTTAGGTTAGAAAATAGTAAGTTAAAAGATATAAAACAATGAGTGTGAGTAACTTGAAATCAGCATTGAAGTTATGATAAGAGAGTAATGCATTTAAAAAGTACCATACATAACTTTTTTTCTAGACTTATCACGATAAAAATGTATATTCTGATTACAATTTATAACCTGGTTACGATTCTTAACATGGTTATGATGCACGATATTTAAACTGGTTATGATACTTGAATACAATTCATAAAGAGAGTATGGTACATAACCTAGTTACGATTCATGACAACAATATAATACTTAACCTAGTTACGATGCATGATTATGATGCATTACTTAACCTGGTTGCAATTCACATGGTTACGATGCATGTGATTATGGTTTATAAACTGATTACAATAAAAATGATTACGATACATGAATAGATTATGATATAGGTGATTATTATTCCTGATTATGATGCAATACACAATCTGGTTATGATTTCTGATTATGATTCAATACATAATCTGGTTATGATTCCTAATTATGATGCAATACGTAATTTGGTTCTGATTGTAAAACAACATAAAAAACAATGTGAGTGAAAAAAATACAGGATAATGATAAGAATACAATCATATAATAAATATAATGTGAGTTATTATGATTTTGAAACAACATTCATGATAAAAAATACATGTGATTATGATATGTGTGATTTCTGATTTCCAAAAAAATGAATGAAGGTAAAGTCAAAACATGTTTTGAATCAACAAGATAGAGACTTTGTATTTTTAAAATTTTATCTGGGTGACTGTTAAGAAGAAATATCCCTTTCCCATGATTGATGATCTCTTTGATCAACTAAAATATGTTTTTTGGTTTTAAAATATTGAAATTTGGTTAGGGTACCACCAATTGAGAGTTTGAGAAGAGGATATTACTAAGATAGCAGTTAGGATCTTGTATGGGAATTTTGAGTTTATATTTATTCCATTTGGTCTCACTAACTCTCCTTTTATATTTATGGTTTCGATGAACCATATCTTGGATTGGCTCTTTTATAATTTTGTTGTTGTGTTTGTGGATAATATTTTTGTTTAATCTAAGTTAGAGGAGGGGCCCATGGACTATTTTAATATCATTACTATAACCTTGAGGGAACATCATATGTAGGGTAAGCTTTCCAAATGTGAATTTTGGATTGGAGAAGTGAACTTTATGGGTCATGTGATATCTAAGAGATGTTTCTTAATAAAACTAAAAAGATACAGGATGTTATTTCCTAGGAGTATACCATAAATGTGTTTGAGATTTGAAGCTTCTTAGGGTAGACTTGTTATTTCAGATGGTTTATTTAGGAATTCTCCAATATTGTATCTGTTATGAAAATTTTAACCTTTAAGGGTTTAAAGTTTGACTGAAATGATAAATTTCATAGATCTTTTGAGGAACTGAAGGTGAGGTTGACTTTAGTGATGGTGTTATTCTTCCAAAACCAGGTTCAGGTTATAATGTTTTTTATGATGCTTTTGATATGGGTTCAGGGTATGTCTTGATGTAGGGGAGATTTTTGGTGTCCCGTGAATCTCACTAGTTACACCCTCATGAGAAGAAGTATCCTACCCATGATCTTGAGATAATGTTGGTGATTCATGCACTCAAAACACAATGTCATTATCTCTTTGGGGAGCACGTCATGGTATATTCTAATCATAATAATCTAAAGTATATTTTTACTCATAGGGATCTGAATTTTGGATAGAGATACTGGTTTGAGTATCTTTAAACTTTCAATATTGATATTTATTATACTCCCGAGAAATGGAATTTGGTCACTAATGCATTGAGTAGTAAATTACCAATACAATCCTTGAAGGAATCAATTGAAGAGTGGTCTCTAATAAGTTTTTCTGTTGATATGATCTTGGGAGTGGAAGAGGTTGGTGGGCAGTTTTTCTTAGCTTCAGTAATAGATAAATCATCTTTTGATGGGTGAGTTCAGCTCAACAAGGTAACATACACCGAGTTACAATGCTTTAGTAAAATTCTAAATTGAGGGGATACCCATGGTGAGTGGTCTCAGTCTCCCAGTGGAACTTTATGTTTCCAAAGTAGGTTGGTTGTTCCTTTCTCTCTGAAGTGGGATTTGAAGGTCAATGGACAACATTATTATTAGTCCATTCACCTCAGGACTACTAAGATGTATCATGACTTGATAAGATGGTATTAGTGGCTAGGGATGAGACAGTCAATTGAAAACTTTTTATCATGGTGTCTTACATGTCAGATAATTAAGGCTAAGCACCAGAGACTTGGTCGTTTTTTAGCCTTATTCTGATATGAAAGTGTGATGAGATTACCATAGACATCATCATTGGTTTACCACAGAATCCTGACAGGAAGGATTTCATCTAGGTGATCATTGATCGACTCATGAAATTAGTTCATTTTCTCCCTATCCAGGAGGTGATGAAAGTAGAGTATCTTAGGGGATTTTATGCCCGAGAGGTTGTGAAACTTCAGAGTTTTCCCTATGTGATTTTTTTTACAAAAAATTGAGGTTCAAATCCATGTTCTATAATGTTTTATAGGAGGTGATGAGTTCTTAGTTGACTTTGAGAACAACACATCATCTGTAGATGAATGGAAAAATAGGGAAATCTATCTAGAAGAGGTTTGTCATGAAAAAAAGTCATCCAAAACCCTATGAGGACCATAATCACTAGCCATTAGAGTTTGGGGTTGTTGATCAGGTTTGTCTCATAGTTTAACCTCTCTTGGGATATCATTAGTTGGGAAAACAAGTTAAGTTCACATAAAGGTTTATTGGTCCCTTTGAGATCATGGAGTGACTTGGAAAGGTGGAATATCAATTGGATTTATCATCTTATTTGACCTTGATTCATGATGTGTTTCATGTTTCCTAACCCATGAGGTATCAAACAAATCCTTCCCATGTGATTGGATGGGAGGATGTTGATCTTGAACCCAACATAACTATGGTCGAGCAACCTGTTCAGATTATGGATCACTGAGAGAAGGTACTACATAGTAAAATAATTCCTTTGGTGTGTGTACTGTGACAGTTTGGATGGGATAGCCATAAGATTTGGGAATGGGAATTATTGATAAGGCAGTAGCAGCCTTCACCTTTTGCAAGTTTAGGATCTTAAGGACTTTCTAGTGATAGAAATATTATATGGTGGTGAGAATTGTAACATCCCATTACCTTTATTCAGGCACTTCTTGTCTCTTTTATCATTTCCCTTTTTATTAGGGGTTGTTTCAAGCCTTTTGGGGATGAAGAGCATTTTCCAAGGAAATTGACCTAAATTTTGAGGATGTATGTTTTCTTGGATGAGTGGATTCAGGATATAAATGCATGAAATCCTTAAGAAGAGTTCACTTTCAGTCCAGGTGGAATTGATGTTCTATAGGGGGTTGTTTCTAGGAACTGTTTGTAGAAGGAATTTATGTTATAAACCCATGTATTATGACAAAAACTACTCGTTGTACATAATATATGAGAATTTATTACGGTGTATAATTATATAAACTATAAAATATGAGCTTAATCCATAAATTCATCACTTGACATGTTTTTAACCTAAGGAAACTCATTTTTTGGTGTATGTACAACACAATGTATTTACACCATAAACCGGTGATTAACAATGTAAATGAATCGAGTCCAGTAGTTTTATTTATGCTTAATTCCTAAATCTTCTTGAATTTGGAGTGAAGGCTCCTTATTGAACCCTAATATCTCTTAAATTGATTTTGTGTGACCCATCTTTATCTAGATCACAACATTCAATGTTCAATCCCCATGGCGATTGCGTTGCTTCTCCCTAATAAGCAGTCTTTCTGCTTCTTCACTTCCATTGGTTGCAGTAGCAGTGTTGGCTACATTTGTGGATAGGATTGTGATTAGTTTTTGTTTTCTATTGATCCTTTAAAGTTTTCCATTATTCCTTTTCTTTCAGAGGTAGATTTTATTATTTCCTTTTTCCACAGTTAAAGGTAAATAGGTTTCCTTTGTTCTGGAGGTAGATTTTTTTATAAAAAGTGTTAATTATATGAATTTATTATTGTTCTTATAAATCATTTAGGTTGTTCATTGAATTTTATTGAATTGTTATTTTAATGTTTTTTTTGAAAATCATGCTTTTTTAAAAGGTTTTTTCTTTAAAAATAGTTTTTGCACATCAAGTGTTTAACTAAATTCTTGAATTCTAATTTTGATTTAAAAAGGGGGTTTCAAGAACCTAAGAGGGTTTTATTTTCTTTGAAAAAGTTTTATAAATTGTAACTATGGATTTAAAATGTATTTTTGGAAAACTTAGCACATTATGAAGCCTTGGGTGCATCAAGAATAGACCTGTCACTCATAGCATGTGTAATGACACTTGAGGTTTTCTTTCACTTTAGTGTGTGTGATTCCATTAGAGGTTATACTGATTGGATCCACTATAGGCCTAGATTGGGGTTTTATTTTTATTTATGGTTTATATACCCATAGTCTAAATCCCAAATAGTATTATTTTACATTTATGATTGGTTTATCACATGATGGATTGTGTCATGATTATTTTCTCACATTCCATCACATGAGGTTCTATCTCATGGTTTAACATGATGGATTGATTCATTTATATTTTTCTATGTGCATATTTTATGGTGTACCCTTGGATTGTATCGATTATGCTTTCATGCTTTATCTCTTATACTTGTCATATTCCCTACTTCGTAAATATGAAAGGATTTTATAAAAACCCAAAGGATGATTTATAAATGTTTTTTATTATTGGAAAATGATTTATAAAACAATATTTTTTTAAATATAGAAATTTAGAATTATTTATATTATACTTTCTATAGAATCTGTGGTGGAATTATACTGGGCATAGTGCTCATACCCTACTATTGAATTTCGGTGGTTGTAGACATTTCTTCATGGGATCCAGGTAAAGGGAAGGGAATTATGTAAAATGTCATCTTATCTTGTTGTCGATGCCTTCATAGCAGGAGGGTTTGAAGGTGATGGTTGGTCACATGGAGACTAGTTGGACTTTTCTTATTTTACATTCTTAGTTTATCTAGTTGGGCTTGTATTGTATGTCTCATTGATATATGTTTCACTTCCATGATTTTCTATGGTTGATACCTTGAATTTGGGATATACAAGGCTTGTTCGGTTATTCTTTTGTAAAACTAACCTTACTGTAAACCTTTTTAGTTGACTTGCCTATTTGAGCTGGGTTGGTTTGTAACAATTTTCATACATATCTAGTGGTTGTGGGGGAGTCCTTAATGGAAATATTCTAAAGTAAGTAACTTTTGTAAAGGGGTGTGGTGTTTTAAGGATAAATCAACCCTAATAAATAGTCCACTTAGGTGGGAAACCATGAGTGATGGGCTGCCCAATCAGGCACCCTTGGTTGATGGGTCACTTAGATGGGCACCCCAGGCTGTAGGTCCCCTAGGTAATGAGGATTGGGTGGTAAGTTACCCAGGCAATGAGACTCGGGTGATAGGTCACCTAGGTAGTGAGGCACGGGTGGTAGGTTTCCTAGGTAATGAGTCATGGAAATAGGTTGCCCAAGTAATTATGCCCAGGTGGTAGGTTGACAATGTAATGAGTTTGGATAACCCCTACTACTACATAAGTTAGTTTTCCTAGGAAATAGAGTTTTATTGGAAATCTATGGGAAGTGCTAGAGGCCTGAACGAAGCATCTCTGGGAGGCTCTCTCTCTTTTCCAAAACTAGGGAATCCATGTTCTATACAATGGACAAGGGGGTCTATTTATAGGAAAATATAGAGGCTTGAGAGGAGTAGGCCTAAGTAAGTAAAGTTATGCGCATGAGTGGCATGGGTGACGTAGCCTGGGCAACCATAGGAGATCTATGCGGGACTTACTAAGAAACCATAGGGGACCTAGGTGATGAAGTCTGGGTGACCATAGGTAATCTAGATGAGGCAATCTTAGTGATCAGATAGTACCCTGGGTGATACAATGGGACCTTCCCCAGGTTTCTTGGTCTCCTTTTTCTTTCCCCTTTGTCTTTAAAAGGGAGTGATAAATGAATTTAATTTTATAAGTTGATACTTTTATATTTTTCTCAAATTTAAGGTTCTTAGCTAAGGTAATTTTAATTTTTTAGACATTTTAGAAATTTATAATTTTAATATAATTAATTTTATTACCTTGTTTTCACTATCAAATTTTAATAAATTTAACCTAATTAATATTATCATAATAAATAATTGACATGTTTTTTAAAGACCTATGAATTCTTTTGTTAGATGGTGGTGGAGTTTTGGGGCTATTGTAGTCATTTTACATCATGAGATATAAATGATAATTTTAATAATGTTAATGTTTTTTATTAGGGATTCCAACTTATCTCTCACATAATTCCATTTAAAGTACATGTCAAAACTCATGATATATACTATTTTCTCTACCCATGAAATATTTTATTTCATAGGTCTATAAACCTCACCCAAATTGACAAAAATTGTAATGACCCATGTCGTTATAGTTTGACAATCAGGATAGAAATCAAACCCCTATAAAACAAGAGTTAGGGATTTTATGATTTTTGGAGATTCAAATTGAATTTATGATGTTTGGGAATTGATTTAGGAATTATTCTGGTTGGTTTCAGAGAATGTGGAGGAAAATAGTTCAATCCTTGGGTGTTCGAGAGGAAATATTGATGCTATATGGTAGTAGACACCACTAGGTACCCCATACTATTTTGATGGTAGAAAAACCCATGAATGAGCTAGCTGTCACCTAATGTCTCAGAACTAGGTGTCTTGTAGGGCATACAGAACATGTTGTTTCTATGGTTGTTTCTTTAGAGGGTAATTCTAATATTTTTCTAAAAACTAGAATAATGGGACTAACAGATTATGATATGAGTCATGATGTACCCCAAGGGGGTGAATCAAGGTGTTGGACAATTCAAAATTTTTATCACATAACTCTCACCCATTATCAGATATTGTTCCCTTGTTATAAAAAACAATGTTCAATCTATCACGCCCTCAATATCACTTACTGTTGCAATAGTGGATTCCCTAGAACCAACTATATAGTTCTTTTTTGTTACCATTTCATGTATACAGTGAGATATTCATGATGTTCTCTTATCATTATAGTGTAGAATTTTCTGCTTCCACTATTTAAATAATAATGTACAAAGATTAATTATCATATGAAAAAAGTTATAGAAGATCCTAGGCTATAATGAGAAATTCAAGATACCATGACATTAATCTTAAATATATGTTCTATGGTATAGATACATCACTCTAACTGGACACAGTTTTTGGATGACTATAAGAAATTAGGGGTTTATAATCATTGAGACATATTCTCATGAAGTTTTCACTTGGTGATCTCTAGTAGTTGAGGATATAAAGACATACCTTCCAATAGAAAAATTACATGTATTAGGTGTCATTGGTAGTTATTATATATAGACACGTGTATTGGTATCCTAACTTGATATCATTACCAGTGTATTCCTTTTGATCGCGTACTTTGTTTCAAGAAAAAAAATATAATAATGAAATCATGGAGAGGTAGATTGTTTTGGGTGTGTCATTGGTGGTATGATATTGGTTGAATGATCGAGATAGAATTTTTCACTTCTGAGTTGAGGAAGTGATATATCTCAGGTCTGGTAGATCAGGATGATAGTACCTTTATAATTCATTGGCCAAGATAGTCGAGGGTAAATCCATCTAGTTAGATCAACAAAAATAAATCAAGAAAAGGAAGATGATACAAGTGTGCATCCTGATTTGTGATATATCTAAAGACAAAGAGATTATATTAAACAATATGTGTTTGTAGGTTTGTTTTGGTTTTAATTACTATTCCTTATCTCTTTAGGGGGTTTGATGGGTTATGAGACTCGAGTCTTGGTCTGTGAATACTATTCACTGCTATTGAGACAAGGGTCCAATGGGTCACACATAATAGTGTATTCAATAATCTTCCCTATTGAGTTGAATAGGTATATAGGACATAGTGGAACCCACCATAGGGTCTGGGGGTTTTCCTAGTTATCAATTACTAATAAATAAATATATTCATTTAAGAATAATTAGGTTGAATTTATTTAAAGTATTTACAAGTTTAAGTAAATACAAAGAAAAATATTATTCGAATGAATATTACATTAATATTCTAGGTTTGTTTAATATTATCAAGAATTTTGAGTCGATTTAATGAATCAGTTTTATCATGTAATATATTTAATATATATTATAGGTATGTGACAAAATATAAATAATATTTATGACATAGTTTGGTTCATCATAATTATTTATTTAGTGGACGTTTAATAAATGTGGGCCAGGGAACCCTTCCTAGGTATTTGGGCATACACTATAAATATGAGAAGAGAGGCTCTAGAAGAATAAATATTCACTATGAAATTCATTAGAGACTCTCAATCCTCTCCCGCTTTATGGAGAGTGATGCTCTCTGTCCATGTGATCATATTGATCTTATCTCCCATCATTGAACGAACATTGATGAGTTGATTGTCAGGACATCAAATGCATCATCGAATCGTTTCACTAGAAACTGGTCTTCGTGCAACCGTGCAACATCACACCATCTCCTTCGATATCCAAATATAGAAAACTAGTGAGTAAAAATAGTGCACATTTCCTCCATCACCCTAGATCTGGGATTGAGCACTACCAGACTACCGCGACTCTTCCTGTCATCCTCTGTCCAGCCACAGACGAACCCCCCGCACCCTGCCACACAAGGTACAACTTTGCACGAACTTGATCTACCCCAAAATGGGTCTAGGTGGGTCTTCCCAACCCAGAACATGTCTAGGTGGACCATTTTGGCCCAGAATGGTCTTGAACGAGATTTGCATGGCCCCAAACAGGTTTGCACAGGTTCGGCATGACCCACATTGGTCCTGAGTGAGGTTTCAAGGTCCATGAAGTTATTTAATAAAAATTAATTAATTGAATTAATTTACATTCAGTATTAAATTAAATCATTTAAAAATGATTTTTATTTAAAAAATTATATTTTAATACCTTGGTAAAATTAAATTATTTTTTGGTATTAAATTAATTAATTAATTAATTTAATTTTTGGAATTAAAATTAAATTAAATATGGGAATGAATATAATTTAATTAATTGAATTTAATTAATTTCCCCAAATCGGTGTTTGGTATCATCACACCCTATTAGGGGATATTATTACCTACTATGGGACTCTATCATAAATTTATGTCATGTTTATGTATCCTTCCCAAATACCTGTATGGGACAAGTTACCCTTATGTTAGTAATCATTTATTAGCATGTATCAATGTGAACATCTGTATATGTCATAGGTATGTCGTTAATGTGAACTTCTATATGTATTAGAGGTTTTCCATCAATGGAACCATATTTATATATTAGAGGCTCTACATATTGTTTCATTATTACTTAGTGATGCATGTTTTTAAAAAACTATGGTTGAATGCCACATAATTGGGAACTCTAGAGTTTATCAATATCTAGGAAAGAAGTAGGTATTCATGATGTTATAATCAAACCAAACATGTTAAATAGGATTCTTACATATCCTTTTAAATGGAATTAAAACCCACATAGTTCAATGCCACTTAATGGGACACACCATAACTTTTAAGGTCAGGTGACAAGGTTCAATCCATGCAGTTTAATGTTATGAGGTAAGGATGACTAGGAAAAAATGCCTAGAAATGGTTGGTCTAGTAATTATGTGTGAGTGGTCCTTTGTGGTTGGACTTGATATTAATATGCCCCTACCTGATTAGGTTGATCGTATAAGGAATATGGACCTATAAATATGGATCCCATCGGAAGTATAGCCTAAGGAGGATGAGATGATAATACCCATAAAGATTATAGCCCTCCAGATGGAGGTATAATGTAATCAGGAATATAACCTAATAGGGAGATGATTCGTAAAGAATATGACCCAGTTAAAGGTGGATAGAAGATTGATGATGTTGGGTTTAAACCTCATAGAGGAATCCTATGTTTACTACTGAAACTAGAATCAAATCCTATATAGTTGGAGTGACATAGTTTAAGGTAATGCAGAAAAACTATACTATGTAGTTTAACATCATGAAATAATGATGTTATCATGAAGTTTAACATCATATGACTATGATTTTTCCCATGCAGTTTAATGTCATACTACATGGAATTATGTGTTGTAAAATATTTGATGGTAGAGGATTGAGTGGGTATTACACATATATGGATACCTTGAGATTCTTTATTGGGAATATGGACCTTTGAGAAGAATGTACTATGACCAGGTCTTACACCTAATAACAAGGACCACTTAATGTTTGAATAGAATCATTATACTGATGGAACAATCAACTAAAACACCTAATCCCATGTGATTTGTGTTCAATGTGAGAAATAAGTCACAAGAGTAGATTATGCACATTGCATAGGAGCATGCCACTAGATTTGAATAAGGCTTAAATACTAAGGTTTCCTAATGCTTTCACTCTATCTATCTCCTTATCCCATTAATGATTCATGATTAATTAAATCATCAATGGGGACCTCCTAGGTCTCATGACTAAAGAAAAACTATATCCTCTCATCTTCCTTCTTGTTTTAGGCTATAATGGGATACGGAATATGGATATAAAAGGAGATTTAAATCCAAAAAGAAAGACTAAGGGCTTACTCTAGGAGTGATTCCTTTAGTATCCACTTAGGGAGGGGTGGATTCCCTTAATAAGGCCATCATTGGGACTTACACACCCACTGTTTGGAAAATAGAAGGTGTGGATGCCTCCATCTTTGCATCATGATTCAAGAAGCATACAAGAGGTAAGTAAAACTTCCTATATTAGGAGGACTCCCACTAATGCCCCCATGATTTGGGTTCTCATTACCAAGGGGATACATGATCATAAACACCACGAGGACCCTAAAATTTGGGAGAAAAATTGAGAGAAAACCTTTACCAAGGGAATTCATGATTGAAAGGGGGAACATGGATACACCTGATACCCTGGTTGTAACATCCCATTACCTTCTTTTAGGTAATTCTTAACTCTTCTCGTATTTCCCTTTTTGTTAGGGGTGTTTCATGCCTTCTAGAGATGGAGATAATTTACCAAGTAAAACGACCTAAATTTTGGGGAGATATGTTTGTCTAGATTAGTGGAGTCCAGGTATAAATTTATAAAATTAATTAAGAGAGTACACTTTGGGTATGGGTTGAATTGGATTTATATAGGGGAAACTACTAGGCACTGGTTGTAGAAGAAACTTATTTCTTAAAACCAATGATTATGATGTAAACTATTATTTGTAAAAAATACATGAGAATAGATTATGGTGTAGTATTATTTACACTGTAAAATATAACCTTACACTGTAAATTCATCACTTGGGGTATTTTTAACTCGAGGAAATACCTTTTTAATCGTATGTTCAACATGATTCATTTACACTATAAACTGATGATTTACAATGTAAATGACCCAATTCCTATAGTTTTATTTACACTACACACCTGAATCATTCTGCATTTGACAAACAGGCTTTGTCTCGAACCCTAGGCTCTCCCAAGGAAATTTTGGGTGTTCCCTCTCCTTTAAATCTATCTTTTTGGTGTTTGATCCCCATGGTGGTTGCATTTCTTCTCCTTAGTAAGCGTCCTTTGTGCTTCTTCATTACCATTGGTCGCAATAGTGGTATTGGCTGAGTTTGTGGATCTGATTGTGATCAGTTTATGTTTTATATTGATATTTTAGAGTTTTACCTCATGCATTTTCTTTTAGAGGTCGATCTTCTTGTTTCCTTTTTCCGTTGTCGAAGGTGAATTGGTTTCCTTTTTTATTGAGGTAGGTGTTTATATACAAAGGGCTAATTCTATTAATTTATTATTATTTTTGTAAATTCCTTTGAGTTGTTCATTTAATTGGATTTAATTATGATTACAAAGGTTTTTTGGAAAAGTATACATGTTTTTAAATGGGTTTTTTCTTTAAAAATATCTTGTTCACACCAAGTGTTTGACTAAATGCTTGAATGGTGGTTTTGATCTAAAAAGGGGGTTTCAAGAACCAAAGTGGGTTATCTTTTCATTAAAAGGGTTTTATAGATTGTGAGCATGGATTTAAAATAGATTTTTGGAAAACTTAGTACATTGGGAAACCTTGGGTATGTCAGAAATAAATATTTCATTCATAGTGTGTATAATTCCACTTGAGTTTTTCTTTCACTTTAGTGTGTGTAATTCCACTAGAGGTTATACCGGTTGGATCCACCATAAGTCTATATTGGGGTTTTATTTTTATATATGGTATGTATAACCCTAGGCTATAAACCAAATGGTTTACTTTTTCATTTATGATCGGTTTATCACATGATAGATTTTGTTATGGTTATTTTATCACATGTCTTCACATGAGGTTGTATCTCGTGGTTTCACATGATGGATTGATTCGGGGATATTTTACATGTTTATCTTATGGTGTACCCATGTATTGTATTTATGATTATTTCATGCTTTATATATTATGATTATCATAGTCCCTACTTTGTGAATATGAAAGGATTTTATGATAAACCAAAGGATGATTTAAAAATGGTTTTGAATTTGTTAATTTTATTTATAAAACTGTATTTTTTTAAATCTATAATTGCGTCATTTTTGATATTAGACTTTTTATAGACTTTGTGGTGAAATACTACCAGGTTTGGTGCTCACACACTACTTTTTTATTTGGAAAATTTTAGATTTTGTTTTGCAGGACCTATGTAAAGGGAAGGATATTATGTAGTTTTTCAGCATCTTTTGTTGTCATTTACTTCATAATGGGAGGGTTTAGAGGTTACGATTGGTCACATGAAGACTGGTTGATCTTATATTGTTTTACTTTCCTGGTTTTGTCAGTTTGGATTGGATTGTATGTCTAATAGAAGTGTATTTCATTTATTTGTTTTCCTCTAGTTATATAACATTGTTCTATTATACATGAGGCTTATTTGGTTGTTCTTTTATGAAACTAACCTTATGGAAAACCTTCTTTAGTGACTTGTCTTGTTGACTCGGGTTGGTTCATAAAAAATTGATATCAAGGGGAATAATTAGCCTAAAGTGTTGTGACAGTGATTGGGTTTGGTTTTGTGTCTTGGGTATATAGGAGTTAGGATCATTGGAATTCAGGCAGTATGTGTGTAATTGTACCTATCCATCTCACTTTCATTTCTGAAATCGAGTTTCCATGAGTGGTCTGAAATTTTTTCCAAGTTTGGGACTTGGTGTTTGAGGTCATTTGAATGAAATGGATGGGTAGTTTATTTAAATGGAAGCATTTCTTATTAAGGTGTTGTCTTTCATTCATAAATTTCCTAAATTATTTAAATTCTTATTGTTTAAAATAATTGATAAGAATTCTTGAAGTTGGTCTGATGATTTTGGATTTTTCTTATGACTTATGGGGTTTGTGACTTGTGTTCATCAGAAAATGACTCATGGAAGAGCTCTTATGAATTTGAGTGAGGAATCTATGAGATAGATTCTATAGGAAAATCCTTTAGCATACCTTTCTTTGGTTGAAACTGTATTCCAAAGTATTTAGACTCTGGGTCAAGCAGGTGTTGGGAACCTAGGACGTGCGGTGGATCATGGATCAGAATTCACTAAGTAGAATCCACCCATATTCCATGGAGACAAAGTAAAATAAGAATATGAGGAGTGTATTGAGCATATTGAGAGGATATTCAACTTGTTAAAGACTCCATAGGACTCTAAGGTGGGTTCTTCCACATATATTCTTGAAGTATTGGGAAGGATATGATGGGAATATATTGTGCAAGATAAGTTTCATGAAGATCTCACCTGGGCATCCATCAATAAAATATTCAACCATTTGTTTTATCCTCAGATGTTATGTGTGGAAAATACTTGATAGTTTTTTACCTTGGAGTATGGTGAGCATACCATTCTGGAGTATTCTACTCCACTTGCTGATTTGGTACACGTGGCATTGGATTTTATTACCAATGATTACCTAAAAGCTCAGAGATTTGTGAGGGGGATGAGGGGTGATATTAAGTAATTTATATTTCTCATGTTCCTTCCGAAATTTATGGAGGTGGTTGATAAGGATACTATGTTAGAGGTAGGAATAGATAGAAGAAAAGGGTTGGGTGGAGTTTTAGTTGGTTTTGTTGTTAGCCAGAGTGTATCTTCTATCAAGAAAAGGAAGTATATATTTAGCCATTTTTCATCAGGACCAATTTTAGTGGATTCATCAGGGTAGTAGCAGATTGTCTATTACCAATGTGGGAGGTGTGGTCATACGTAGCCTAACTATATAGATACTCCTAATATTTTTCACTATTGTTGACTAGTGGTCCATCTGAGGTGTTTTTGTGAAAGAATGTCCCAAGGAAGCAAGGCTGGTTACACTCTCACAAAGTGTTTACAGGTCCATACTGAGGCTTCCAAGGTTGGTGGGTCTTATCCTTAATCCAAAGGGACTGTTCATGTGTTTAAGAAAGTTGAGGGAGGAGATGATATTGGATTTATATATGTTCCATAGTATGCACCATAGGAATCTAAAGTAGGGATAGCTACTGTTAGAGGTACAATATTTATTTCATCTTCTATATTGCTAGATTTATTTGATATAGGTGATACTCATCCTTTTATTTCATCAAAGTTGGTTGATGTGTTGGGATTATGTTATGATATTGAGTCATTATTTTTGTATCTTTCCATGACATTTGGAAATAGGTTTGAACATGGTTTTAATTTTCCAACATATTATGTGATGATATTTTACTTTGAAGTAGTGTGGGACTTCTTGGTGCACGATATTGACATATTTGAACTGATACTTAGCATGGATTGGATGATCATTGTTAAGTCCTAGATAGTTTTTTATCATCATTGGGTTTAGTTTTTATCTTTCAATGGGGTCACTCATGTTTTTCTGGGTCAGTGGGACTCTAGATTGGGAAGGGTGGGTCACATTGTTCCTTATTCTAGGGTAATATCATGATAGTTTTCAGATATGTTTCTTTATATCATTGAAACTTGTTTGGGTGGTAATATTCCTACAGTGGAGTGTGATACCCTAAGGTCTTTCCAGATTATTTTTCTAGTTTACCACCATAAAGATAGGTTGAGTTTACTATTTATTTTCTCCCTAGTATGATTCCCATTTATATTTCATCTTATCATATGAAACCTACGGAGTTGAGGGAAGTTAATGTCTAGCTTACAAAACACTGGGATAATGGATTTATTCAGTGTGTCACCATGGCCTTTTACTTTAATATTTTCTAAGAAGGAATATGGGAGACTTAGACTTTGTATTATTGAAAATTTATCTGGGTGACTATTAAGAACAAATATCCCTTACCTAGGATTTGATAATATATTTGATCAAATCAAAGTGGTTCATTGGTTTTCAGAGACTGAATTTTGGTCATTGTACAACCAATTGAGAGTATGAGAAGAGGATATACCTAAGATATCGTTTAGAAACTGGTATGGGAATTTTGAGTTTATATTTATTCCATTAAGTCTCACTAAATATCCTAGGATATTTATGGTGTTCATGAATTAGATATTTTATCAACTCTTGGAAAATTTTGTTCTTATGTTCGGGAATGGTATTTTTTTTATACTCTAAGTGAGAGGAGGATCACATGAACCATTTGGATATCATTCCCAAAAACTTGAGGGAACATCATCTATATGTTAATCTTTCCAAATGTGAGTTTTGGATCAGGGAAGTGAAATTTATGGGGTATTTGATATCTAGGATACATGTCTTAATGAATCCTAAAAATATAAAGATAGTTATTTCCTAGGATTATCCTAGAAATGTGTTTGATATCCAAAAATTCTTGAGGTTGGATGTTTATTTTAGATGGTTTGTTCAGGACTTATCTAATCTTGCATATCCAATTAAAAATTTAACCTATAAAGGTGTAAATCTTTAGTGGAATGATAAATGTCATAGATATTTTGAGGAATTGAAGGTGATGTTGACTTCAATTCCAGTCTTATTATTTCAGAACTATGTTCGGGATATAATATTTTTTTGATGCTTCTGATATAGGTGTGGGGAATCTATTGATGTAGGGGAGATAGGTGGTGTCCTATAGATATCAATAGTTACTCCCTCAAGAGAATAACTACCCTACCAATGTTATTTAGTTAGTGGTGGTGATTCATGAACTCAAAATGTGAGGACATTATCTCTTTGGGGAGTGCTTTATGTCATATTTTCATCATAAGATCCTGAATTATATTTTTTACTTATAGGGAACTGAATTTTCAATAGAGATACTAGGTTGAGTTTATTCATACTTTTGATTTTGATATTGATTATACTTCTGGGAAAGGTAATGTGGTCATTAATTCATTGAGTAGGAAATTTCCAACACAAGACTTGATGGAATCAATATATGAGTGGTATCTGAAAAGTTTTTTTGCCGAGATGGTCTTGGAAGTATAAGAGGTTGGTAGACAGGTGTTCTTAGATTCAGTGAAAGGTAAATTGTCTTTTTATGAGTGATTTTGGATCAATCAGGTAGTATACACTGATTTCCAATTCTTTAGTAAAATCTTAAATGTTGTGGAGAACTCTGGTGAGTGGTCTTGGTCTCCCAATGGTGCTTTATGTTTCCAAAGTAGGTTGGTTGTTCTTATTTATCTGATGTGGGAGTTGATAAAAATGGACATTATTATTATTATTCCATTCACTTTAGGAATTCTAAAATGTATCATGACTTGAGATGATGGTATTGGTGGATGGGGATGAAATGGTCAATTGCATATTTTGTATCATGATGTCTTACATGTCAGATAATTAATGCTAAGCACTAGAGACCTACTGGTTTGTTGTATCATCTACCCATTCTAGTATGAAAGTGTGATGATATTTCCATGGAATTCATCATTGGTTTACCATATAATCCTAGTAGGAAGTATGTCATATAGGTGATCACTGATCAACTCAAAAAATTGGTTCATTTTCTCCCTATCAAGGAGATGATGAAAGTAAAGCTGTTTGGTGACTTGTATGCTTGACAGGTTGTGAAATTCATGAGGTTCCCTGTACAATTGTTTTTTTGATAGTGAACTGAGGTTCAAATCCATGTTATTTAAATGTTTTCAAGAGGTTATGGGTTCCCAGTTGAAATTGATCACAACAAATCATCTACAAATGGATGGACAAACAAAGCAAGCTATCCAGGTTCTTGAGGTTATGCTCAGGGATTATGTTATTAATTTTGGTGTTACTTTAGAAAATAATATTCCTATAGTTTAATTTTCCTATAACAATAGTTATTATGACTTGATAAACATTGATACCTTTAAACCATCATTTGGTAGGACTTTCATATTTTCTCTGTGTTTGGAAGAGTTGGAAGAGTGTTCCTTCGTTAGGATGAGTCTCATTTAGGAGATGACAAAAAAGGTTCAGTTGATCTAGAAGTGGTTTATCATGGCACAAATTCATCAAAAATACTATGAGTACCATCATCACTAGACTATAGAGTTTGAGGTCGATGATCAAGTTTTTCTCAAAGTTTTACCTTGTTTGGGACCTCATCGGTTGGGAAAACAAGGTATGTTCACAAAAAGGTTTTTTTTCCACTTTGAGATCATGGAGTGACTTGGAATGGTGGTGTATCTATTGAACTTTCCTTCTTGTTTGACCTCTATTCATGATGTGTTTCATGTTTCCCAGTTGAGGAGGTATCAAAAAAATCCTTCCCATGTGATTGGATGGGAGGATGCGGATCTTGATCCCGACATCACTGTGGTTTAGCAACTAGTTAAGATTATGGATCATTGAGAGAAGGTACTACATAGTAAAATAATTACTTTGGTATTTGTACTATGATAGTGCAGATAGGATAGCCATAAGATGTGTGAATGATAATTTTTTATGAAGTAGTAGTGGCCTTCACTTTTTTAAAGTCTAGGATCTTGAGGACTTTCTGGTGATAGAAATATTATATGGTGGTGAGAATTGTAACATACCATTACCTTTATTCAGGTACTTCTTGTCTCTTATCTTATTTCCATTTTTATTAGTGGTATTTCAAGTCTTTTGGGGATGAAGAGAATTTTCTAGGGAAAATGAACTAAATTTTAGGGATGTGTGTTTGTTTAGATGAGTGGATTCAGGATATAAATGCATTAAAGTCTTTAGGGGGGGTGTATTTTGCCTCCAGGTTGAATTGAATTTTTATAGGGGTGATTCTAGGCACTGGTTGTAGAAGGAATTTATGTCGTAAACCCATGGATTAAAAAAATAAATTTCTTGTTATCTATAATCCATGATAATGGCATATGGAATATAATTATTTACACTATAAAATATAATCTTATTCCATAAATTCATTTCTTGGTGTGTTTTTAACCTAAGGAGACACCTTTTTTGGTGTATATGCCACATGATGCATTTACGTTGTAAACTAATGATTTACAATGTAAATGAATCGAGTCCAAAAAATTAATTTATGCTTCATGTATGAAACTTTTTTTATTCAATGCACAGACTCCCTATTGAACCCTAAACTCTTCTAAGGTTATTTTTTGTGATCCCACTTCTTCCGAATCACTCCATCCAACATTCAATCCTCGTGGTGGTTGTGTTACTTCTCCCTATTAAGAATTATTTCTACTTCATCATTACCATTGGTTGTAGTAGTATTGTTGGATGAATTTATGGATATTATTGTGATTAGTTTTTTTTCTATTGATCCTTATCATTTTTTCCTTATTCCTTATCTTTTATAGGTCAATTTTCTTATTTCCGTTTTCCATTGTCAAAGGTGACTATGTTTACTTTTCTCTTGAGGGAGGTGTTTCTATACAAATAGTTAATTATATGAATTTCTTATTGTTCCTGTAAATGCTTTAGGTTGTTCATTTAATTGGATTGAATTGTGGTTGAAATGGTTTTTTTGAAAAGAATTCATGTTTTTAATGATGTTTTTTCTTTAAAAACAGTTTGTTCACAACAAGTGTTTGACTAAATACTTGAATGGTGATTTTGATTTAAAAAAGGGATTTAAAGCCCTGAATAGGGTTGTATTTTCTTTGAAAAAGTTTTATAAATTGTGAGCATGGATTTAAAATTTATTTTTGGAAAACAGAGGACATTAGGAAGCCTTGGGTGCATCATGAATAGACATGCCACTCATAGTGTGTGTAATGCCATTTGAGGTTTTCTTTCACTTTAATATGTGTAATTCCACTAGAGGTTATACCGATTGGATCCATTGTAGGTATATATTGGGGATTTATTTTTATTTATGGTACATGTACCCATATCCTAGATCCCAAATAGTATTATTTTTCATTTATGATTGGTTTATCACCTGATGGATTATGCCATGGTTATTTTCTCACATTCCTTCACATGAGGTTTTATCTCATGGTTTCACATGATAAATTGATTCATGGATATTTTTTTATATTCATATCTTAAATTTTACCCTTGGATTGTATCAATTATTATTTCATGCATTATCTCTTTTACTTTTCATATTCCCTGCTTTGTGAATATGAAAGGATTTTATAAAAAATCAAAGGATGGTTTATAAATGGTTTTTATTGTTTGAAAATGCTTTATAAAATAGTATTTACTTTAAATCTAGAACTATATAATTATTGATATTAGACATTGTATAGACTATGTGGTGGAATTATACTGGGCATAGTGCTCATACCCTACTTTTGAATTTGGCTGGTTGTAGATGTTGTTTCGCAGGACCCAGGTAAAGGGAAAGGAATTATGCAGCATATCAACTTATCTTTGGTGTCATTTCCTTCATAGTAGGAGGCTTTCAAGGTGACATTTGGTCACATGGAGTTTGTTTTGCCTTTTATTATTTTATATTATTGGTTTAGCCGATTTTTCTTGTATTGTATGTCTCATGGATATATGTTTCACTTCCATACATTTCTCTGTTTGATAACTTGAATTTGGGATATATGAGGATTTTTAGGTTATTCTTTTTTGAAACTAACCTTGTAACGGGCCTTCTTAGGTGACTTGTCTAGTTGGACTAGGTTGTTTTGTGACACTATTCATGCATATCTGATGGTTTTGGGGGTGGCCTCAATAGAATAATTCTGAAGTGCGTAACTTTAGTAAATGGGTGTGGTGTTTTAAAAATAAATCAACCGTAAGAAATGGTTCACTCATGTGGGAAACCTTGGTTGATGGGTTTCCCAACAGGAACCCTTGGTTTATGGGTCACTTATATGGGAATCCCGGGCTATAGGTCCCTTAGGTAATGAGGCTAGGGTGGTAGGTTACATAGGTAATGAGGCTCGGGCAACTGGTCACCTAGGTAATGAGGCATGGGTGGTAGGTGCCGAGGTAATGAGTCCTGGTAGTAGGCTTCCTAGGTAATGAGGCCCAAACGGTAGTTCGACCAGGTAATGAGTTTGGATAACCCCTACTACTAATTAAGTTAGTTTTCCAAGGTACTATAATTCTATAGGCTATCCAGGGGAGGTGTTATATGTAAGAACCCAGATCTTCAATTCATGTATGGATCTTGATTTTCAGGTTGTTTTGAGGAAAAAGGGAGAAAATAGAATTTTCTAAGTACATGTTGTGTACTTTCATGTACATGTTGTGTACCCATTAGCCGCATACTAACCATGTAACGACTGAGTACTTGGCCATGTGGTAAGCTAGAAGACTCACTTAAGTTGAGGGCCAGTTAAGGATACTACATGACATGCAGTTTTAAAGCGCATGCCGTGTAGTTTTTTTATTTCATATATCATAGGGGGTCACGTCTCATATCCAGAAAAGTCTTCTTCTCTCTGTGTTTCATACAGGAGAACTCCGTAATGATGGACGAAGTCTAAACTCCCGATTCTCCTTCCTTACTCTGATTAAGACAGTGTCTGGTGTGTTGGAATCCCACCGGTGAGTTCTCAAACCCTCTTAAGCCCTTCATCCTAATTTAACCTCACTTTTGAGTTATTCAAGGTTGGGTGTTTTTAAAATTTTTGTAGATCTATGCCAATCTAGGCCGATTTAAGGGTCGATGTTCAAGTATATATGCCAATCTAGCCCTTCATCCTAATTTAACCTTACTCTGATTACAACATCAAGGTAGGTGGTTTGTGAATTTATTTGTTTTTATTTAGATTATATATGCTAAAAGTTTCGTATTCCCACATTTTGGGTATTGATAGATTTGGAATTTAAACTTGTTAATACCTTATATGGTTTGATTAATTGATAAAGTGTTGTTTCTTATGAGTAAGGTTAGATAACTTGTCTAAGGGACACCCCATGGGTGTGTTTTCCTTCTTTGATTGTTTATGGCTATTTGGTATAGGTTTCCTTTGAGGCGTACCTTGTTTTCCATGCCTTGTTTGATTAAGATGGAGTTTCATTATGTGAAAATCATGTGATATGCATTGAGAATGTTTATCCATGTAGTAGTTATAGATTACATGAGATTCTTTGATATTATATGCACACTATTTTTACAATATACTGTGAGAGACTTGGACTAGGAATACTGAGGGGACATCGAAATTATTTACATAGGACTCTGAGAGCCTTGGTGTAGATGACTGACCAAAGGGGTTAGACAGTGAGAGCTTTCCCAAAGGGTCGTTATTTAATGAATTGATGCTATACTAGACCAAATGGGTTAAACCTTTAGAACTTTCCCAAAGGGTTGTTATTTAATGAATTGATCCTATATTGGACTAGAAGGGTTATACTATGAGAACTTTACAAGAGGGTCATTTGTGAATAATTGAATGATTTTGAAGCGTCTTACAAGTTAAAGCACAATCTTGGATTCAATCTTACTTTATTATTAAGATGGTCTTATAAGACATCTGTTTTTTTACTTTACATGGGGGATATAGAGCTTGGTATAGATCCTATTGTTACATGATTCAATGGATTAATAATAATTATTAAATGAATGTAATTGAAAATTTTAGGATTGTTTACTTGTGAGTACTTCCTAGTTTATTTCTTCATTTTTTTCATATCACCTGCTATATATATTCACTGATATACAAGAACATATATTTTGGTGGATGCCTACTAGGATTATTCTCACACCCTGTTTGGGTCATGCTTTTGGACCTAATTAGATTATATGATTGTAGGTATAGATAAGGGCAAGCACCCTTCTTCATAATGTACTTGATTGTTGTTGGAGCAGGAGAGCATGGGACCAAGCTAAGGCTTGCGATGTTGTTGGAGTTTACTTGTTTTTATTTCATATTTTATTTTATTGTATTTATTTATTTTTGACCTATTTTAGCAATTTTATTAGACACATACGACATGAATCATTATATATATGATATGGATTTTGTTGATTTTAATTTCAGTCTTTCTTTGTTTTTTTTGGTATTATTTCTTCTGTTATTGTTTAATATTTTTTCCACTTTGTATACTTTTCCAATGAGGGAATATATTCCCCAATATCACACCTTGTCCCTCACTGCTTGTCATCTACCTCTGGAATTTGGGGAAACACACTTGAGGTCATGTGACCAACCGGGTTCAGGGAACCTTTGGGCGACACCCAGATCTGGGACGTAACAAAGTGGTATCAGAGCATGTTCTTTTCTATTTTGTGTTACTATTTAGCAAAATTAGAAAGGGTTAAAAAGGAAATAGAGTTTGGTAATTAGTTGTGCCTAGGAGTAGATACCTTGTGTACATGTAAAAGACAAATTACCTCGAATTGAATTGTAATTTATGGATTTTGAACTATTAAATTTGATTCAATTTCACCATTGGGTGATGCACTTATTTTGTGTTGTTATAATTGATATTATTGAGGTTATATTTTGTTTCAACTCAATGAGATGAGGGTATTCCATCTCATGCATCATATAGGAACTTTTTAGAAATAACATGTCATGCATTATTAGTATGCCATTTAGATAAAATCACTGATTGCATGTTGTGGTGATAGATTTTGTGCTAGATATAAATAATGTTGTGACAAATTTAATGATATAAATACCTAATATTTTGATAGGGTATTGTTATATATTAAATTTTCATTTGGATGGATTCCAATCTTTGGTCCAGGAGGTGTTATGGCCCCTCTTGGATCAGAACTTGGTGGATCATGTTTTAACTTTAATTGAATTATATTAAGACATGATAGGAATAAGGATGTTATACTTTGACACATGGGGAGTATGGGCTCTCACAGATCAGATCTTGGCATGCCTTGGCCAAATTTTATGATTTTGGGGTTTTGGGAGAAGTTTTAAATGCGTACTGTCTGGAAAACCCTAAATACACGGCGTGTGATGTTATGAACACATACCAGGTGTTCTTCTATTCTATAAGAAATGAATTTTCATAATTACACACTATGTACCGTATATACTTTTTGCGTAGTTATGGACTGTGTGACTGACTATGTGAGTAGAGACATGTGGTTGGTAAACTTTTCATAGAACACACCATGTATTGGGAGTACACGTCGTGTTGTAATCGACTATGTATCTGGCCGTGTGACTAATGAAATGGTTGGATGGAAATTTTTTTGTAGATGTCGTGTATCAAGTGTGCATGAAATGTAGTGTTACACCGACAGAACTCGTGTAGTTCTAGCATTGTAGAACTACCTGGGTAGGAGGGAATATTCATGTACATGTCATGTCTCAGGAGGAACACACCGTGTGTAAGGGGTGTTACACGACCAAGTTGGTAGAGGTACATGCCCATGTTAAGGATTAAGGGAACACTCCGTGTAACCCTCTGTTGTAAAATTGGAATGCTTTCCTTCTCTTATTTTAACTCGCACTTCTAAGTTGTAGTCTTTGATAACTTGAACTGAGGTGTACACTAGACCTTGCAGAATCATGCCACCAAGATGTACTCTATTTGTACGCTAGGTACAAGGTGATGATTAGACACCAGAAATGGTATATTGGGGACTACTAGAAGATCCTCTTATCATTCCATTCTTGGAACCAACTATTATACCGGACACGGGTGCTGATACACAATTCTGTGAAGGATTTACGAGGATGATGAAGACCTTTCAGAGAGTACCACATCCTACCCCGAATATGGAAAAGTTTACATGGGTGTTCCAAAAGCAGCATCCTGCCACTTTTTATGGGGATGGAGGACCACAGGATAGAGAGTCATGGTTGGAGGCCATTATTTCAATCTTTGAGTATCTACAGACGCCTCCTAAGAGGAGGGTGAAGCTCACGGCTTACATGCTATGTGATTCCACCAAGAGAAGTTGGGATGTTATTTCACAAGCGGGACATCATCGAGATATAACTTGGGAAGAGTTTCAGAGGAAATTCTATGATTACTTCTACCTAGAGATGTTGAGGGAAGACTGAGCCTAGGAGTTCATGAATTTGGAGTAGGGAAATCTTTTAGTGATGGATTATTCTTCTCAGTTTACAGAGCTTCAGTGCTTCACACCTATTTTCGGAGGTGACGAGTTATCACTGTCTAAACGGTTTGAGGATGATCTCAGGTATGAAATTTGATCACAAGTGAATGTTTTTAGGTTGACTTCGGTGATTGTTATAGTAAACCAGACATTGAATAATGAGTGAAATATGAGAGAGTTTGGAGCTACGAGCCAAGGAGGTTTAGCATCTAGGGCTGGTAATCCTTCGATTGATAGTAGGAAGCTCCACAAGGATTCTTTGCACAATGATTCCTGTAGTAGGTCTTATCTTCAGGTGGCCAGGTGTGGTGATACTAGTGCGGGAAGAGTGGGCACATGAGACTGTAGTACCTGAGAGACCCAGTTGAGTGCTGATCTTGCAGTAAGATGGGTCATCTTTAGTATTTTTATAGTATGTTCTCACCAACAGCTAGTGAGAGTGGATCTGTTATGACTCCACATTTAGGAGTAGGACCACCAATTTCTCATCAATCAAGGATCTTGGGTTCATCAGGCCATTCAGGTCGAGGAGGTGGTCATGGCCACAATAGCCAAATGATAGGTTCTCAGCAACAACAAGGTGGATTAGCTCAGGGTGTCTAGGCAGGTTCACAGGGCCGCAATATAGGTCAAAATTTTGCGATGGAGTAGACCCAATAGAAGCAAGATCATAGACCCTCTACGGTTAGAGGTACGATTTTAGTTTCCTCTATTTTAGCTTTTTCTATTTTTAATACAAGGGTTCCTATAGTTTTATATCTATTACCATTGTGAAGAGAATTGGTCTCTGTATCTTTACATCTGATGATTTTATGAATTTATACACTCTGTTTGGGATTATAATGGATAGTGAACGTCAGTTCAGGGAGTGAAATCTTGATGTTGGTGGGTGTCACTTCTTATGGGACCTCTATGTCTTAGAGATGACATGCTTCGATGTCATTCTCAAAATGGATTGGTTGGTCTCCTTTCATGCCTTTGTTGACTTATATCACTATAGGGTGATTTTCACATCACCATAGGGAGGATTGTTTCTACATAAGGGATAATGGTATGTCCAGGTGAGTTGATATGGACCCGAGCATCATTGGTTAGTAGGAATCATAGCCCAAATTTCTAGTTTATATCTGGATAACCAGGGGACTTCACAGATAGATTTTCCTCTAATGGTGGATCATTTCAGATATGTCTTTCTATATGACTTTTCTGTTTTACCTCCAGATCAAGAGGTGGATTTCTATGTTGATCTTGTTCCAGGAGTGGCACTGGTGTCCATTCCTCCTTATAGGATGGCTAAACCAAAGCTTCAGGAGCTCAAGAAGTAGTTAGAGGTGTTGTAGGAAAAGAGTTTCACCTGACCCAATATTTCTCCTTAGGGTTCTTCTATCCTTTTTGTGAATAAGGCAGACGGTACCCTTAGGATTTGTGTGGATTATTGGAAGCTAAATTAGTTGACAGTCAAGAATAGATATCCCTTTCTGAGGATTTATGGTCTCTTTGATCAACTTCGAGAAGCCTGAATGTTATCAAAGATTGACTTGATATTTGGTTATCATCACTTGCACATTAGACCATTAGATATAACACTTAAAGTCTTTCAAAGTAGGTATGGTCTATATGAGTATTTGGTTATGTCGTTCGGTCTCATGAACACGCTATTAGTTTTCATGGCACTGATGAACCGAGTGTTCCATCCTTACTTGGGTTCTTTTGTGGTGGTCTTTTTGGATGATATCTTGGTGTACTATCACACTCGAAATGACCAGGCCATCCATATTGAGATCGTACTGAGTAAACTGAGAGAGAATAATTTATATGATAAGATCTCAAAGTTCCACTTTTGGATGGACCATATTCACTTCTTGGGTCATGTCGTCACAGAGACAGGAGTATCAGTAGACCTAGAAAAGGTGATAGTGGTAGTTTCCTTGGAGCAGCCGAAGAACGTCTTTGAGGTACATAGTTTTATTGGGATATCTGGTTACTAAAAATGATTTATTCAGGAATTTTCACACTTATAAGTGCCATTGAAAGGCCTGACTAATAAGGATGTGTAGTACTTGTAGAAAAATTCCTACAATTCAACCTTTTTTGAGCTGAAAGGGAGATTGACTTCAGCACTGATCCTAATTTTGCAGAAGTTGGGAAAGTGTTACACCATTACTATGACACATCAGGTATCGAGATGGGAGCAGTGCTTATGTAGGGGGAAGGATTCATTGTATATGGGTCTCGATAGTTGAGGTCACATGAGAGGAGTTACCCGATCCATGATCTCAAGTTAGCTTCAGTTGTACATGCTTTGTGCTTTTGGAGACATTATCTTTTGGGAGAGTATTTTTTGGTGTACTCGGACCATAAAAGCCTCAAGTATATCTTAACTTAGTGAGATCTGAATTTGAGACAATGAAGGTGGGTTGAGTAACTTCAGTCTTTTGACTTTGAGCTTGCCTACACACCTGAGAAAGGCAATGCAGTGGCTGATGCGTTGAGCCGAAGGAAATAGATAAAGGTAGTTCAGGAGGCCTGCAATGAGTGGAAACTTATAGGTATGTTCTTTGAGATGAATTTGGAGGTGCAAAACAGACATGGGTATACATTTCTTTCTTATATAGCTGTTACTTCTACTCTACTGAATAGAGTGAGAATGAGGAAACTATCAGATTCCAGGGGCCTAGTTCAATGAGAAAGTGTGTCAGGTGAGGACACAACTCCTAGGTGCACTATAGGTGAGGATGAGGCTTTACGTTTTCATGGATGTGTATGGGTGTCAGAAGACATGTGAAAGGAGCTACTGCGAGATTTTATTTCCTCCGTATGGGAAGTTCATCCTGGGGGCACCAAGATGTATCGAGATCTACATTGTCAGTATTGGTGGATAAACATGAAAAGGGATATAACCTATTTTATTATGAGATGTTCCACCTATTAGCAGGGAAGGTAGAGCATCAGCGACCGGCTGGACTTTTACAACAGTTACCATTTCTTGAGTGGAAGTGGAATGATGTCACGATAGATTTTGTGTTGGGTTTTCTGAGATCACTGCGAGGTAATGATGTGGTGTGGGTTGTTATCAACTATCTCACAAAGGTTTCACATTTATTTCTGATCAAGGAGACATTTGGTGTTGATGATCTTGGGAGGTTTTACATCCAAGAGATTGAATGGTTTCATGGGGTTCCACACTCTATTATCTCATATAGGGATTTCTAGTTTACTTCTTGTGTTTGGAAGGAACTATAGAGGGATTTGGGTACATAGGTACTTCATAGTACAACTAAATATCCCCAGATAGATGGTCAGTCCGAGTACATGATTCAAGTTTTGGAGGATATGCTTCAAGCATGTGTTTTGGATTTCAAGGGATCTTGGGAGAGACACAAACCCCTGGTGTATTTTTCCTACAATAATAGTTTTCAGGCCACGATTCAATTTGAAACTTATGAGGATTTATATTGTAGGCTTTTTCGATCAACCTTATGTTGGTAGGAGGTAGAAGAGGCAGCTATGCTGAGACCTCATCTTGTCCAGGAGACTACTAATCAAGTGGAGCTGATTCTAAAGAGGATGACTACTACATAGTCTTGGCATAAATCTTATGACGATGGAAAGAGATGACCTATGGAGTTTGAGGTTGGAGATCATTTTTTCTTATGTGTCACACCAAGGTGGGGATAGAGGATGATTAGGAGATAGGGGAAGCATTCACCGAGATACATTGGGTCGTTTGAGGTTTTGGAGAGAGTCGGTCCAGTTGCCTATTAGTTACCATTACCTCATAGGTACCAGGATATGCATGACATATTTCATGTTTCTCAGCTACGACATTACTTTTCAGACCCATATAATTTTTTTCAATCCAAGGAGGTTGAGTTAGAGGTGGATGCATCCTTTGACAAGCACCCTATTCAGATTGTGGATCGTAGCACGAAGTTTCTCCATGGCTAGTCTATTCCTCTAGTATGGGTGTTATTGTAGCATGGATGAGTGTAGGCTGAGACGTGGGAGATGGAGGCCTATGTGTGGTCGTAGTGGCCAAAGATTTTCATGGATTCTTCTTCACCACCCTTGGAAGAGTCATTCAAGGAAGAATTTATTTAAGGGGGAAATTTTGTAAGAACATGGATCTTAATTTCAGGTATGGATCTTGATTTTGGGTTGTTTTTTAGGAGAAAGAAAAGAGAATTTTCTTAGTACATTCCATGTACTTCCATGTACATGACGTGTACCCAGTAGCCACATATAGTAGGGTACTGACCGTGTAATGACTGAGTACTTGTCCATGTGGTGATCTGGTAGACCCACTTAAGTTGGGGCTGGTTATGGCTACTACACAATGTGTAGTTTTAAAGAACATTCTGTGTAGTTTTTTTATTTGATATATCATAGGGGGGTCATGTCTCATATCTAGAAACATCTTCTTATCTCCATGTTTTGTACAGGATCACTCTGGAATGACGAATGAAGTCTGAACCCCTGATTATCTGTCTTAGCTCCGATTGAGACACCGTCAGGTGCATTGGAATCCCATTAGTGAGTTATCAAACCCTCTTAATCCCTTATTCCTAATTAATCCTCTCTTATAATTTATTCAAGGTTGGGATTTTTTCAACTTTTTGTAGATATACATTGATCTAGGTCATTTCAAGGGACAACATTCAAGTATATCGATCGTACGACATCATGGTAGGTGGTTTGTGACTTTTGTTGTTTGTCTTTTGATTATATATGATAAAAGCTTCGTATACCCATGTTTTGGGTATTTTTAGATTTGTAATGTATCCTTTTTAATACCTGTTATGGTTTGATTGATTGATAAAGGGTTGTTGCTTATGCGTACGGTTAGATACCTTGTCTAAGGGACACCCCATGAGTGTGTTTCGCTTGTTTGATTGTTTATGGTTGGTTGGTCTAGGTTGCCTTTGAGGCATACCTTGTGTTCCATGCCTTGTTTGATTAGGATGGAGTTTGATTATATGAAATTCCTATGATATGCATTGAAAATGTTTATCCATGTAGTAGTTATAGATTACATGAGCTGCTTTGATATGATATGTACACTATTTTTCCAATGAATCATGAGAGCCTTGGCCCAGGAAGATAGAGGGGACTTCCAAATTATTCACCTTGATATGATATGAATGCTATATTTTTTTCCAATGGACCATGAGAGCCTTGGAATATGAAGATTAAGGGGACTTACATATTATTTATATATGACTATGAGATCCTTGGTGTAAATGATTGAACAAAGGGGTTATACCGCAATAGATTTCCTAGATGGTCATTATTTAATGAATTGATGCTATACTGAACCAAAGGGTTTAGACTATGATAAATTTAATAAAGGTTCTTTATTTAATGAATTGATGCTATTTTGGACCAGAAGGGTTAGACTGTGAGAACTTTCCCAAAGGGTCATTTGTGAATAATTGAATGATTGTGAAGTGTTTTCCAAGCCAAAACACAAGCTTGGATTCAATCTTACTTGATTATTTAGATGGTATTTTGAGACATCTGTTTTGTTACTTTACACGAGGGATATACAGATTAGGATAGATCTCAGGGTTACATGATTCAATGGATGAATAATAATTGTTAAATGAATGTAATTGAAAACTGTAGGATTGTTTACTTTTGAGTACTTCCTAGTTTATTACTTTATTTTCTGTATATTACCTGCTATATATATTCACTGATAAATAGGCATAGATATTTTGGTGGTTTCCTACTTGGATTAGTCTCACACCCTATTTGAGTCCTACTTTTGGACCCAAGAAGATTATATTATTGCAGGTATAGATAAGGGAAAGCTCCCTTCTTCATCAGGTACTTGATTATTTGTTGGACTTGGAGAGTATGGGACCAAGCTAAGGGTTGCGATGTTTTTGGAGTTTACTTGTTTTTCTTTCATGTTGAATTGTATTGTGTTTCTAGATTTGTGACCTATTTCAGCTATTTTCATAGACACATGTGACATGAATCATTATATATATGATATAGATTCTGTTGATTTTACTTTCAATCTTCCACTATTTATTCCAGTTTGGTATTATTTATTCTACTATTGTTTACTATTTGTTTTCCACTATGTATACTCTGCCAATGAGGGCATAGTTTCCCCAATATCACACCTTGGCCCTTGATGCTAGTCGGAATCCTCTAGCATTTGGGGAAACACGCTTGAGGTCATGTGACCAACCGATTTTGGGGCACCTTTGGGCAGCACACAGATTTGGGACTTTACATTAGAGGCCTAAACGAAGCATCTCTAGGGGGATCTATATATTTTCAAAATCTGAGGAATCAATGTTCTATAAAATGGACAAGGGGTCTATTTATAGGAAAAGATATAGGCTTGGGAGGAGAATTCCTGAGAAATTAAGGTGATATTCATGGTTGACATGGGTGACGCAGGCTGGGCCACCATAGTAGATTTATGTGGGGTAGACTAAGAGACCACTGGGGACCTAGAAGAAAAAGTCTGGGTGACCATAGGAAACCTAGATGAGGCTATCTTAGTGATTAGATAGGACCCTAGGTGACAAAATGGGACTTCCCTAGGTTTCTTGGTCTCCCCTTTCTTTCCCCTTTGTCTTCAAAAGGGATCACTAAATGAATTTAATTTTAAAAGTGGGTAGTTTTATATTTTTTTATCAAATTTAAGGTTCTTACTTGAAGGTTTTTTTGACATTTTAGAAATTTAGAATTTTAAAATAATTACTTTGTTTTAACTATCAATTTTTAATAAAATTTACTTTATTAATCTTATCTTAATCAATAATTTACATGTTTTTTAAAGACCTATGAATTCCCTTGTTAGATGGTGGTGGATTTTTGGGGTTATTGTAGTCATTTTACATCATGAGATATAAATGATATTTTTAATCACGTTGGTGGTATTTTCCATGGATTCCAACTTATCTCTCTTATAATTCCAGTTATAGTACATGTAAAAACTCATGATATCTATTATTTTCTCTACCCATGAAATATGGAATTTCATAGGTCTTTAAATATGACCCAACTTGACAAAATTTTAATGAAACACATCATTATAGGTTGAAAATCAGGAGAGAAATCAAACCCCTATAGAACCACAGTTAGGGATGCTGTGATTTTTGGAGATTTAAATTGAATTTATGATGTTTGGTAATTGATTTAGGAATTATTCTATTTGGTTTTGGATAATGTGGATGAAAAAGTTCAATTATATGGAGTTTGAGATGAAATATTGATGTTATATGGTAGAAGACACCACCGGGTACTCAGTACCATTTTGAGGGTAGAAGAACCCCTGAATGAGCTAGCTGTCACCTAATGGATTAGAACCAGGTGTCCTATAGGGTACAATGAACCTGTTGTTTCCTTGGTTGTTTCTTTAGATGGGTATTCTAGTGCTTTTATAAAAACTATATTTTTGGGACTAGTGGATTATGATATGAGTCCTAATTCACCCTGGGGGTTCACATAACTCTCACCCGTTATCAGATATTATTCCCTTGTTATAAAACTCAATGTTCAATCTATCACTCAATCAATCACACTTACTATTATAATAGCGGGTTACCTAGACCCAACTATACAGTACTTTTCAATTACCATTTCATGTATATAGTGATAAATTCATGATGTTCTCTTATCATTATAGTGTAGACTTTTCTGCATCCATTATTTAAATAATAATGTTCATAGATTAATTATCATATAAAAACGTTATAGCAGATCCTAGGATATAATGATAACTTAGAGATACTATGAAATTAATGTTAAACAAATGTTCTATGGTCAAGATACATGAAAATGATTGGAAACAGTTATTGTTTTACTATCAGGTGTTGGAGGATCATAATCATCGAGAGTTATTCTCATGAAGTTTACACTTGGTGATATATAGTAGTTGAGGACATGAGGACCACACAAAAAATAGAAACATCACATGTATCAGGTGTCATTGGTAGTCCTTATCTATGGACATGTGTATTGGACTCCTAACTTGAGATCATTACCAGTGTGCTCCATTTGATCACATACTTTGATGCAATGAAAGAAGCATGATAATGAAATCATGGAGAGGTAACTTATGTTGGGTGTGTCATTGGTGGTATGATATTGGTTAAATGATAATGATATAATTTTTTACTTCCGAGTTGATGAAGTAATATATATTGATCCTTTTTTATTAGGATGGTTGTAAATTCATAAGTCATTGGGCAAGACAGTTGAGGGTAAATCTGTCTAGTTAGATAAAAAAAATAAAGCAAGAAAAGGACGATGACATATGTGTGCATCCGAATTTGTGAGATATCTAAATACAAAGATATTATGTTACATAGTGTGAGTTTGTAGGTTGCTTATAATTTCAATGACTATTAATTATCTCTTTATGGGTCTTGATGGGTTGTGAGACTCTATTCTTGGTCTGTGAATACTATTCAATGCTATCGAGATAAGGGCCTGAGGGTCACACATAATAGCATATTCAATAATCTTCCATATTTAGTTAAATAGGTATATAGGACATGGTGGGACCCACCATGGGGTCTGAGGGTTGTTATAGTTATCAATTACTAAATAATAAATAAATTCATTATTATTAAAGTTATGAATAATTGGGTTAAATTTATTTAAATTATTTTTAGGTGTAAGTAAATAAAAAGAATTATATTATTTGAATGAATATTATTTTAATATTTCAGGTTCGTTTAATATTACTAGGAATTTTTATTCAAGTTATTGACTCAGTTTTATCATGTAATATATTTAATATATATTATAGGTATGTGAAAAAATATAAATAATATTTATGACATAGTTTAGGTCATCATAATTATTTATTTAGTGGATGTTTAATAAATATGGCTCAGGGAACCCTTCCTGGGTATTTGAGCATACACTATAAAAATGAGGAGAGAGGCTCTTGTGGAATGACTATTCACTATGAAATTCTTCAGATCCTCCCTCTCCTATCCCACTTTTTAGAGAGTGATGCTCTCAATCCAAGTGATCAGATTGAGCTTATCTCCCATCATCAAAGGAACGTCGATGCAGTGATCGTTGGGATGTCGAAGGCATCGTTGAATCTCCGCGCTAGCACTCAGTCATCTTTTCACCGTGTAGCACTACAATAGAACCTCTAGTGGCCAAATCTGGTGAACTAGTGAGTACGAGCTGCACACATTGCCTCTATCACCCTAGATTCATGCCCGAGCACCTCCAGAGAACCACAAATCTTCCTTTTGTCCTCCGTCCAGCCACGAATGATCCCCCCACACCCTTCCACTTGAGGTATAAATTTGTATGGAATTGATCTTCCCTGAAATAGGCTTGGGTAGGTCTGCCCAACCCAAAACTTGTCTGGCCAGACTGGCCTGGCCCAGAATGGCCTTAAATGAGACATTCAAGGATCGAAACGGGTCTAAACGGGTTCAATACAACTTGAATTAGGCTTTCACGAGGTTTCGGGGTCCAGGTAGTTATTTAATAAAAATTAATTAATTTAATTAATTTAATTTTAGTGTCAAATTAAATTAATTAAAAATAATATTTTTTAAGAAATTATATTTTAATAGCCAGGGAAAAGTAATTTTTTTTGGTATTAAATTAAATTAGTTGATTAATTTAATTTTTGGAATTAGAATTAAACTAAATACGAGACTGAATAAAATAAAATTATTTGAATTTAATTAATTAATATAATTTAATTAAATACCCTCTTACTTTAATTTATTACAGTTTAGTTTTTATATTACATTTATATTACCCACTGAATGGTCTTGAGAAAATGACCTACTTGTGTATGTATGTTATTTATTTATTTAATTATTTGACTATGTGCGGTGATTATAAGTAATTAATTATTTTTGGCGGTCTATACATCATCTTATTTTAATTCAAAATGTATAAGGGATTATGCATCCAAATTTATCTTTTGTATATTATACCCCTATCACCTCTCACCTAGGTGTTATTGCATTTTTATTTTGAAGAAGAAAATGTATGAAGTGGACCCGCCAAGATGAAGCAAAATCCAGACGAGCAGAGGACACACTGGATGGGGGCGAGCTGCATCATGAGTCAAGTTATGAATCAAGTGTGATACCCCTATGCCATTATTGATCCATTGGGTTTAAATAAATCAACCAATATTAAATTCTCAAGACTAGTTGGGTATTTTATTTCCATTATGAATTTTGTTTATTATTTTATGCATGTGCATAACAACAAGGACCACATAAAATAATAAACAATAAAATGCATAAAAAATCAGTGAATTGTTTTTTCTATTAATTTTAAATTGTAATCAGGATAACATAGTATGAATAATAATAATATAAATTCATTACATTCATTGAGAAAAATATAAAAACCCTCGAAGAAATATTAAGTCATTAAACACCTTCCATCACTTGAATTTGAACAAAATCGAGTGTTCGGGGTGCTTGTCATCCAAAGTTGAGGGTGCATCTTACTACCGAGGAGTTCCTATGAGAGTGGTGGGTTAACTTAAATTAAGTTAACAACAAAGAAGTGACCACATCTATCTTTCTACAATTTCAGTGGAAATCATTAAGTAAATCACATTTATGATTTTAGAAGTTGGGACTTGACTCAACAGATCAAGGAACCATGAGTTGATCCCCCTTAGGAAGCGAGGGTGTAAAAATGATTATAGGATACTCATGTATGAAGCATATGACGGTTATGTCATAATTATGTCATCAATGCCTGATGTTAGTTGTGGTTATAACATCAGGACATAGATGATTTCAAAAGTAGTCTCATATCTAAACAGATTATGATGAGAAAGTGAAGTGAGATATAAATAGATGATATTACACTAGTTATGTATAAATATAAAAGGTGGACCACAATTTTTCAAGTCCTACCATTTTTATATATTTTTCACAAAATTACTCCAGTTTCTTTTAAGATTACAAAACAAATAGAATGGAGTAAATTCTTCATTACCTTTTATGTATGGTTTTCCAAAATAAATAAGAACCATAAAGAAATATTAATCTTTAGTTATTATGGAAAACAAGTTAAAAGACAAGGCGATAAGGCCAATGGCAGGAGTGCTGCGAAAAGTACCTTCAAAAATATTCTTCAAAGAGAGGTAATAAAATAGAGGTTACTTGATTTGCATATCATGAAATAACTCTATGGAAGTATAAATGCAATGAACTGAATCAAATAAAAAATCACCCACACTACAAAAAAAAAAACAGATTAACAATTGGTTTTTAGAGGGGGTTATGCACAACCCCCACTAATAATTGAATTTAGAGGAGGTTCACAACCCCCTATAATTTTTTTAGCATTATTTTTTGAATATTTGGTTGAATTTTAGAGGCAGTAATATAAAAACCACTATTAATTTAATAATTAGTGGTGATGTATGTTTGGTTTGATTGTATAGGTTCTATATATATAATATTCATTTGGATATTAGAGGCTATATATTTATATTGGAATTTGTTTTTTAAATAGAAATAGTGTGGTTTCACAACCTCCTTTAATCTCTTAAATTAAAGGGGGGTTTTGAACCCCCTCTAATGTATGAAATTAAACAGGGTTCATGAACCGCCGCTAATCCCTTAGATTGGAGGGGGTTTTGAATCCCCTCTAATATATAACAATAGATGGGGTTTTGAAACCCTTATAATTTAATATATTAGAGAATGTTGGGAACCCACTCTAATTTATGACATTAGATAGGGTTTTCAACCCCCTATAATTCAATAAATTAGAGGGTCTCATGAACCACTACTAATCCCTTTGATTAGAGGGTTTTTAACCCATTTAAATGTAATGGACTAGAATTCCATGGATTTTTTTAAATTAAATAGGATTATTTCAAGACCAGATTCTAAGACGGAACGTAATTTCGGGGCCTGGAGTGGCCGAAATGGATTTTCAAACTTTTTTTAAAAATTTATTAAATAATCGTGTGAGCGGGTTTTTTCTAAATTTTAAACTGGTTCCCAGATCAAAAATCTGAGGGAATCATTGAACTCAGAGTTTCAGGATTCACCTTGAAAGGGCCTAACATTGGCCAGAACATGCCAATAGTGGAAGTTAGTTTTGGCTGTAAATAAAATAATTAAGTAACAATTATTTTATTTTCAAATCCTTATAACTCCTAAATGGTAACTCAGATTGGAAATATGAGAGTACCGATAAGCTTGTGAGGGATTGTTTCTCTTAGGTAGAGGTTAACCTCGACTGGCACAGGTCGTGGGTGAAAGATAGTTCTTGTTCTTTTTTAAGTGAATTAAAATGGTGCACATGCATGGTTTTGGAAACTTCAAAACAGGTGCCCAGATTGAAAATCCAAGGGTACTGTTGCATCCAAAATGATAACATTACCTAAGAATGGACCTAACCTCGATCAGTGCAGGTCGAGGGAAAAAGTTAATTTCAGAAAATTTTTAAGAAAAAGTTAAAATAAAATAAGGTGGATGTTTTTTTTTGAACTTTATTTTTTATGGTGACATAATGGTGATCCAATGCTAAGAAACAGAAACATTGTTTCATAAATGAAACAGCGTAACATCGGGGACTCAAAGAAACAAAAAACACTGAATTTCATTAACCAATTAATGGATTAATAATGATCCAGTTCGGGGTGGAAGACACTGGACTTTTTAGATAATCCTTGAAGAAATTTGTTGGCGAGTTACCAATGACGGTGGGGACCAATTAACGGTATCAAACTGGACATCAGCAGTTTGATGATAGACGAACACTGGTGGAACGAGGATCGACATGGAAACACAAATTCAATATACGTATTCAAGCAATCCAAACTCTAGGTAGGGGATGTTATTGAATTATATCTTACCCTCTTCAAGGTTTTTAAATGATAATCATAGATCAACCCATGAACAGGTTGGCCCGTAGTTTGATCATTCTTGTGGGATGATTTTGGTTTCCATTCTTAAACCTTCTAACGGGAGTATATTAAAGCCATGAAGAATTATGGAAATGGATCATTCCTCAATTTATTGTTTGATTTTTCCTATCCCCCTTAAGGAATGTTCATGCGTTCTTGGTGGGTCGACAAGCAGTCAGTCATTGCGCAACCGTTCCTGGCGCAACGATGACGGAGGTGCGATGACGATGGTGACGATCTGATCGAGGCGATGTGGGAAATACCACCGATCAAGTTATTCCCAGAAGATGGTATAAAAATTTATTTTTGAACACCATGATATGAAGAACACATCGTGGGGGTTTCAGAACACCCGCCGGATTGAAGAACAGACCATCGGAGCGCGTCTAGTGGTTCACAGAAAAATCTGCCAGTGCGCTGCGGTGGGGCTAGCAATGGAAGCCACGGCTCTGGTCACAGTGTGACCTGGACCCATGAAAAACCATAGGTCTTATAGTAAATCCCGATATTCTTGATCAAACTAGTTGATTGGGGTGGCGGCGCCAGCCGGCGCCGCCTATTGCGGGATGGACACGGCTCTGCCACATCCGGGTTGAAGGAGATGACCCACTCCAAGGCAGGCTGGGTTGGTGCTAGCGAGCCACACCTAGCCAGGAGGGTCGATCTGGTAGCGGGATGAACCTACATCCTAGAAATACAAGACCATTGGGCCAGGCCAGGCCCAATGGAAAGGGGCATACCTGGGTCGGGTTGGTGCGATTGGGTCGGACCGAACTTGAACCCAACCAACACCTGTTTCGCTAAAAATGTTTTAACTTCCAAACAGAGAATTTTTTTGATGATCCATTTGTATAATTGGAACCCTAAAAATGAAGAAGTTATTTTGGAATGATCTAGGTATGTTTTAATGGAAGTTAAAATACAATGAATGGCTTGAGGAGTAGATTCTCCTAGAATCAAGGACGCTACGTGCGGAAATCCTGCGGCTGGCTGAGACCTGAAGACCGCTAACAAATGACCCTATGTGGATTAGCTAAAAGAGACCCTTTTTGGATAAACTACAAGATACCCTATGTGGATAGGCTACCAGAAACCCTATGTGGATCGAATACAAGAGACCCTATGTGGATCAACTCCGAGCGACCCTTTGTGGATCGGCTACAAGAGGTCCTATGTGGACCATCTATGATTGCCTAAGTGGGAAGCATCTCCGTGTTACCTAGAAGACTCACAATACTCATCAAGGATGAGTTCCTTAGTAGATCAAGGTTTTCAATGTTATGAATGATAGTCTTGCTTTCCAGACTTTAGATTATACCTGCGTGAGTTGTCTTACTTTGTGATCATGCTTTGTGGTTTGCATTACAGGTCCTTCCTAAGTAGTACTCCCCTATTGGAACCTGGGTGTGGGTCCTCACTTATGGAGTAGTACTACCCCACCTTCGAGAAGAAAAAGGGAGTGGGTCCTCCATAGTAGTTGTATCTCCCTCGACTGTAGGACACAACTACTAAGAGTGGGACCCTCCACTTGAAGAGATCGATACCTAAGTCAGAGAAAGTGCTCCCTCGATGGACTGAGGCATGGGATACTTCCTACAGGAGATACTGAGGTATCAGAGGTTAGTCTGCATTAGTGCTCCCTCAAATAAGCGCAATAGCGAGGAGAAGTCCTCTTCACTTGGGTTTCCTTAGTCTTGTATTCGGTGTAAGATTGTGATGACTAGACCTCTAGTATCAGGCACTAGAGTTGGACCCAGTAGAATGTTCCTAAGGGAGTGTATCCCTTGGACTGGTTCCACCAGATATGGCTACGATCGTGGAGTTTGATCTCCTGGTTTGTGTGTTACGACTTGATCCTTCAATGAGAATCTTGATGCTGGCTATGAGGTTGGGACCTCATGTTACTTAGTAGATGAGATGATTATATCTAGATGTTCATGGTATATGTATGGTAATATACATGAGTAGAGATGACTTTACTTTTCTCCATGGTTTTTCTCTTGTGTTTTCCCTTTGTGGTTTTGGGGTCCCCTACTGAGTATTGTTTTACTCACCCCTACACGAACTTTGCCTGAATGTGTCATGTCTTGTGCATACAACCGATACTTTGATGGAGTCCTAGGGGGACTAGGACTAAGTGGTGTTTAGAGAGAGAAGGCAGATAAGACGTACTACTATGGCTTTAGGCAACTACCCTCCACCTACCCTTCAGGTGGGGTCTTCTGTGGATGTCTTGCAAAGATACTTTGTACTTTCCTATTTTTACTTTTTCTTTTTTTGGGTTTGTATTCTATCCCATTTGACTTACATCTTGTACATTTTCTTAGTGGTTTTTTAGTGGAATTTTTTTTTTCTTCCTAGCTATTTTGGATGTGGTTTTGTGTGTGTGAGTGCATTCAGTTACTCAAGAAAATGCCTCCCAATCATGGGATAATGCCTTCAGTGCTAGTCACTAGTCCCTGGCCTTTGGGAGGTGGACTTGGGGTAGTCACGGAATGGGCCCTGGGGGATGGGTCGTGAGAAATTGGTATCAAAGGTGGTAAGTTCTACCTCAAGGACCGGGAGTCTATTGTTTTGTTTTGGGGAAATAGTGCTAAGTGTTTCGAGTTCATATTTTAGGTCATGGACTCCAGTGTTGGTGCAGCGGCCGATGTATCCATACACCAAGACTATGGAAACCTGCTTTCAGACTTGGTACTTGGAAACACTGGTTGCAGGAAATAAATGGTACATGAATCATATAAGAATGGGTTGTGCTTTCCTTTTCTTTCTTGAGTCATCTCTCCAGATATACTCTTTTAATCATGGTTCATCTTGATTCATTTTAGGATGCCTCCACAATGATAGCTAGATAGAATTCTATAATGTGATCATAATGATGATCTGCCTAGAGTAGAGGCTTCAGTGTAGGGTACTAATTCTGAGGCGTTACCTCCAAGTGGTGCACCAGCGATGCCACCACCCGTCGATCAATAGTTTTTACCAGTGCTACCAGTAGAGGATGCACATAGGCTGAGTGCGCTACATGAGTTCCAGAGATAGAGACCTCCCAGGATCCAAGGTGAGACAGATCCTCAGGTAACTGAGGATTGGCATGAGACAGTTACATGAGTCTTCCGACTAGTGAGGACACCTCTTCACCATATGATGATTATAGCCACGATCCTTCTTTAGGGATAGGTAAAGGGATAGTGGAGATTGATGATCCAAATGCATGATGATGTGACCCTCACCAGGTTAGACATTGAGCACCTCTTTAGAGAGGAGTTTTTTCTAGTGACCTTACACTCTGTGCATATACAGGGGCTGCTACACCTATGGAAGGGTAGCATGATGGTAGTAAAATACTCAGAGAGATTCATGGATATTTCTCACTACTATACAAACATGGTGTGGGACCAATAATTTAGGTCCCAATCCTTTGAGTGTGGACAATGCTGGGAGATTAGGGCATTAGTGATGCCCCTTAGCATTCTGGCATATGCTGGGGTGCTGGAGAGAGCCCTGGTGGTTGAGAATTTCTTGGCGGAGGAGTAGATGGATGTGACCTACAACAGAGGTCATGAGGTAGATGCGTATACTGGAGATAGCATACGATGGTCAATAGGATCACGACGTAGGAGGTATAACCATTCCTGAACACAGACACGTGGGTCTTTGGTTCAGGAGCAGTGCCAACGAGAAGATCTGCCATATGAGAGGTAGTGTTATTCTTGTAATGGATAGGGGCACCTAGCTAGAGATTGTTTGACCCGTTGTGCCACCGAGAGTGAACCGGATGATGAGCCACCTTGGAAAAGGCATTGCTTAAAGAAAGGAGTTCTACAAGATGGCGGGTGAGGAAGAGGAGAAGAACAAGTGATAGGGGGTGACAGAAAATTTACAGCATTGCCACCACCACCCCCAGGTGGTCTACACTAGGCTTAGGGAGCCAGAGGACATGGGAAAGGATAGTTGTATGCAGTCATGGCTTAGGACCATGAAGCTCCAAGAGATATTCAAGGTAGGATCTGTGTCTTTTCTTTTGGATTCTATTTTAAATAGACACAAGTTCTAGTTGTTCTCCTTTTCCCATGAGTTCTATTTGAGACTTCAAAGTTCTAATTGGATTGTGGACTTGACCCTCACACTTAGAGACTCCTACTGGAGGATACCCATTGGTCACACACTAGCACTAGTAGTGTGACCTGACTCTTGGAGGTGAGAGTTGCAGTTGAGATCTCTTAGTCATGGTGTTGAGGCCTTATGACTCCATTCTTGGTATGAAATACTATCATTCATACCCAGATTGACTGTATTAGGAAAATGATGTGGTGTGTCTATGATGGAGAAGAATATTTTTTCCTTTATGGTGAAAGGGAACCCCAAGAAGGACGAAGTAGAATTTCACAAAGAGTCATGCTTGGGATCATTCTGTGGTAGCACAGTTAGACCCCATGATTTTTACGCTATATGAAATGGTTTCTTACCATCTATACTCAGCTGAGATGACACTAGTGAGTGTGGTAGTGTTCCAATTTTGGCAAGTTGTGTGGTTGCTGGAGGTTGTAAACAAAGAGCCTAGTAAGACCAAACATTTTCTCTTGGTCAGCCCTGTTTCACTCATAAATACCCTTGTGTGTTTAGCATCAACCCTAAATTTATAATGCTTGTGGAAGCTTTAGCACAGTTTATCCAAGTGTGGATGTGAAATATGTTTTTCTGTCTATATATTCATCAGGTTAGCGTGAAGGTGAGCCACTAGACCCCATGATTACAAATGGATCATAGTGCTTGGTGTTTTCCCACTTATCGTAGCTAAAGAAACATGTGCCTGTTTTTGGAAGATGTTAACCAATAAGTAGATGTATATGAGAGTTTTTGATTTCGGTGTTTCCTCGAGGTGCATGCTTTTAATTAGTGTAGGGACCCTTGGTGAACTTATTTTTCTTACCTTGATTGTAGGAGTTTTCTTTTCAGGGATGAAGTCTTAAGGTGGGGATAATGTAATGGCTCGAAATTACATGGATTTTTTCTAAATTAAATGGGATTATTTCAAGACTAGTCTCTGATACATCATGTAATTATAATTCCTAGAATAGTTGGAATGTATTTTCAAACTTTTTTTAAAATTTTATTAAACAATCATCTGAGCGGGCTTTCCTAACTTTTAAGCTGGTTTCCAGATAAAAAATCTGAGGGAACTGTTGAACTCAAAGTGTCAGGATTCTCCTATAAAGGGCTTAACATTGGTCGGCATGAGCCAACATTGGAAGTTGGTTTTTAGACATAAATAAAATAATTAAGTAACAAATATTTTATTTTTAAATCCTTAAAAATCCTAAATGGTAACTTGGATTGGAAATCTGAGCATACTGTTGAGATCATGAGGGTGTTTTTATATTAGGCAGAGCTTCACCTTGACTGACACGGGTTGAGGGTGAAAGATAGTTTTTGTGATTTTTTTAAGAGAATTAAAATGGCGTGCGTGCAGAGTTTTTCTAACTTCTAAATGGGTGCCCGGATTGTAAATACGAGGGTACCACTGCGTTTAGAAAGGAAACATTAGCTAAGAATGGACCTAACCTCGACCGACACTGGTCAATGGAAAATGTAAATTTTCGGACCTTTTTAAGAAATAAATAAAATAAAATAATTTGGATGTTTTATTTTATTTTTCTAAATTTATTTTTTCATGGAAATGTAATGGATATCCAACGCTAAGAAATGGAAACATTGTTTTATAAATGAAATAGAATAACATCGCTGACTCAACGAAACAGAAAATGCGGAATCACATTCACCACTTAATGGCTTAGAAATGATCTAGGTCAGGGTGGACGATGCTGGACTTTGCAGATAATCCTTGAAGAAATTTGTTGGTGAGTGACCAACGATAGTGGGGATCAACGAATGAGATCAAACCAGATGTCGACAGTTTGATGATCGATGAATGCCGATGCAACGAGGACTGATGTGGCGACGTAACTTCAAACTATGTCTTCAAGAGATCCAACCTCTAGGTAGGGGCCGTTATTGAATTATATCTTCCCTCATTCATGGTTTTTAAATTAAAAATGTGGATCAACCCACGAACAGGTTGACCCATGGTTTGATCATTCTTGTGGGATAATTTTGGTTTCTATTCTTAAACCTTATAACGAGAGTGGATTGACGCCATGACGAATGATGGTAGGGGTTGCTTCCTTGATTTATTTTTTGATTTTCCTCTCCCTCTTGATGCACATTCTTCGGATTCTTCACAGGTCGATAGTGGTAGCAGCCATGTGAAGGAGCCATGATGTGACCTGGACTTGTGGAAAACCATAGGTCTTGCTGGAAATCCCGATCCACATGATTGGACTTGTTGACAGGGGTGACGACGCCAGCTGGCGCCGCCGGGTGCAGGAAGGACATGGCTCCGCCACCTCTGGGATGGAGGATCCAACCCACTAAAAGGTGGGTCAGGCCCAACTAGTCCGGGCCAGAGCTAATGGACTGGGTCGGGTTGGTCCGACCATGTTGGACTGGACTCAAACCCTACCGAATCCCTTTTCGCTAAAACAACCTTACCTTCCAAACAGAGCGTCTGTTTGACGAGCTGTTTGAGGAGTTGGAACCCTCAAAATGAGGAAATTAGTTTGGACTTATGTAAGGTGGTTTTCATGGAATTTCAAATATAACTAATGTCTTTATTAGTGGATTATCCTAAAATAAAGCACACTATGTGTGGAAATCCTACGGTTGGCTGGTATCCAAAAACTACTGACAAGAGAACATGTGTGGATCAACTAAAAGCGACCCTGTGTGGATCATCTATGAGCAACCTTGTGTGGATCAGATACCAGCGACCCTATGTGGATCAGATACAATAAACCTTGTGTGGATCAAATCAGAGTGACCTATGTTGATCAACTACAATCAGCCCTCTGTGGACGAGCTATGACGGCCTAAGTGGGAAGCAACTCTCTGTGACCCAGCGGACCCACGGTACTCATCAGGGATGAGTACCTCAACAAACCAAGGTGTTTAGTGTTACGACTAATATTCTTGCTTTCCATACTTTAGATTATACCTGTGATAGCTGTCTGCCTTCGTGATCATGCTTTGTGGTTTGATTTGCGGGTCCTTCATGAGTAGTACTCCCCTATTGGAACCAGGGTGTATGTCATCACTTACGGAGTAATACTGCCCTACCTCTGAGAAGCGATGGGAAGAGGGTCCTCCATAGGAGTTGGAACTCCCTCGACTATAGGACACATATACATGGAGCACACCCCTCCACTTGAAGAGATCGATACCTAAGTATGATCAAGTGCTACCTCGACAGACTGAGGCGCGAGAAACTCCCTAAAAAGCGAATGAGGTATCACAGGTTAGTCTGGAGTAGTGCTCCCTCAAATGAGTGAAGTGGCAAGGCGTGGGCCTCTTCACAGAGGTTTCGTTAGTCTTGCATTAGGCGCAAGACTGTGATGAATATACCTCTAGCGTTTGGCACTAAAGTTAGACCGAGTAGAATGTTTCCAAGGGATTGTATCCCTCAGACGGGTGCCACCAGAGATGGCTGAGCTCATGGAGTGTGATCTTATGGTTTGTGTGTTACGACTTGAGCCTTTAGCGAGAATCCCAATTCTATCTATGAGGTTGGGAACTCATGTTCCATAGTGGCTGAGACGAGTATATCTAGATGTTCATGGTATATGTATGGTCATATACCTTTGAAGATCTAACTATACTTTTCTCTGTGGTTTTTATCTCGTGTTTTACCTTTGTGGTTTCGGGGTCCCCTACTAAGTGTTGTTTTACTCACCCTTGCATGGGATTTTCCCTCACGCTTCGTGTCTTTTGCAGACAACCAACACTTTGACAGAGTCCAGGGAGGACCAGGACCAGGTGGTGTTTAGTGAGAACAGACAGACGAGACATACTCATATGGCTTCAGGCAGCTACCCTCCACCTACCCTTTAGGTGGGGTCTTTTGCAGATGTCTTACATAGATCTTTTGTACTTTCTTGTTTTTTAGTTTTTCTTTTGTTGGGTTTGTATTCTGGCCCATTTGACTTACAACTTTTACCTTTGCTCAGTGGTTGTTTAGTGGCATGCATTTTTTTCTTTCCAGCTATTTGGGACGTGATTGTTTGTACATGCATACAAGTACTCAGGTAAATGCCTCCCAATCGTGGGATAATGTCTTTGGTGTTAGTCTCCCACCCCTGGCCTTTGGGAGGCGGGCTTGGGGTAGTCACGACATGGCCCCCGGGGGACGGGTCATGACATTAAATATTTATTTATTTTTTAAAGTAAATCTCATATAAATTCAAATTCTATAATATATATGCGTTAATGCACATGTGTGTATATATATATTACATAAACACACTATATAAATGTATTTTAATGCATTACAAACACACACACACAAACATATATAGACATTATGTAAATACATTAAATAAATACTTATACATATAAAAGAAATTGAATAAATTAATAAATATTGGTATACATAATATAAATATATTTATAAATATATTTATTCAAATATTTAAAATTTATACATGGTTCTATAAATACTATACATTTATATTATGGTTTATATTATACATATGTTATATTAAATACATTTTTATTGTATATTTATTTATAAATACAATTATATTATATTATGTGTACAAATATATATAATATAGACAAAATTAAAAATAAACATAAATATTATATATATATATATATATTATAAAGTATTTTATTATATATAAATTTATATATATTATATAATTATATACATTAATATATATTTATGTACATAAATATAATTGTATAATATTATGTACATTAATATAAATTTATTTGTATATTTTTTATTTATTATAATATTAATTATAATAATATAAAAACATAAACATATTATATAAATATGCACATAAAAACAATTTATTTTAAAAATAAATCCTAGAAAACCCCAAGATTGTAGTTTTTATAATTTATATTATAATAATATTTTTTTAAATAATATGTTTATGCTTTTATATTATATATGATTAATATTATATGAAATACAATGTATACAAATAAATATATATTAATGTACACAATATTATAAAATTTTATTTATTGAAATACATATATATTAATCTACATAATAATAAATATTGAAACTTGTTATATAATTTTTTTTTATAAATTGTATTTCATATAATATTAATTATATATTTGTATAAATTGTATTTAATATACATGTATTTCATAAAATATTAATTATATATAATATTATACAATTTATACAAATAAATATATATTAATGTACATAATAATAAACATATGTATTGAAATACATTATATAAATATATTTATAAAGACATTATATAAATATATTAAATAAATACTTATATATATATATATTCTATTAATAAACATGCATATAATATATAAATATGTATTTAAGTATATAAATATTTATATGAATATATTTATAAATATATTTATAAATATATAGATATATTTGTAAATATATAAATATATATGTATATACATAACATAAATATAATTTTGAATTTGTCTAAAAATTATATTTACTCAAATGTATGTAAATAGACATATAAAATATATAGTTTATATAAATGTATAAACTGAATACAATATAAATGTATTATAATATAAATACATAAATACATAATATAAACATGTATATATTGATTTATATAAATATATATGTTATATATTAATATGTATTTAAATATTTATTCAAATAATATTTATTTAAATAAACTAATAAATATATATAAATAAAAGATATGTGTATATATAAATAGAATAATATGAGAAATATAAATAAAAAAACCATTTTCTTAAGTGGTTCGGGAGGTAGAGTTATAGATGGAGGATTGCAAGATCGATTCCCAGTAGCTACTATTTTTTATAAAAGGTGTGGACACACATGGAGGCAATGGATGGACACAGGTGTGGGTGAGGAACACTGGAGGATGTCCTGGATAACACGAGTGGCACTGGATGGACATCGGTTTGAGTGGGGCACTGGAGGACGGGCTGGATGACACAAGTGGCATTGGACAGACACCGGTTTGGGTGGGGCACTGAAGGATAGGAACGAGATAGGGACCATGGGTGAGAGGGGTGTCACTGGATGGATAGTGGGTGAGGGTGAATGAGAGGGACATGCATAAGGGGTGAGGATGAGGCACAACACAACTCTCAGGAGGTGGAAATCATATAGGATGGGGAGGGTGAGGCATGTAGGAAGATAAAAAAAGAGAAGATTAGGGGCAATTTTCACAACCGCCCCTAAAAATGTACTTAAGGCTCGATTTTAGGTAGTTTCAAACCATTCCTAAATTCATAGATATATTAGAGGTTGTTAAAATAACCTCTAATTGATGTGATTGTGGGCATCCATAGCAGTATTAGAGGGGGTTTAAACCCCCTCTAATTGAACCACTACTAAATTACCTATTACTTTACCAGTGGTTCCTCAAAACTACCTCTAACAATAATTGGCAGGCACATTAGCATAAGTTCCTCATAATTTAAACTAATGTGTTTAGAGGGTGTTATAACACCCTCTAAACTGAAAAATAACCCCCTCTAATCTGGTCATTTTTTTAGTGCCACTTCTTCTTCAGTTTATATTCATTAATTACAAGTATTTCTTCAAACATACTTCTTGGGTATTAAATACAATATGTTTATCACATATGTGTATCAGAATATAGTAACCAATTAAGTATAGAAATATTACAAGAAGTAAAGTGTATTCTCCAAGCGGCTGGGAAATGGTGGTTCTTAAGTCATTTGTGAGAAGCACACAACTTCTAATTTCCATGAATAATGATTCAAGTATAAATTTTATTTAGCATGACCAAAAAATTTATCCCATGTGTGCATTAGACACTAGGATAAATTTTTTCAAGTTTAGGAATAACTATTATTTGTTGTATTTTATACTCAACCAATAGTTCAGTGATACATGAATCATATGCAATAATTGATGAATATAAAAGGTAGGATTTATATACCCAGTCGTGGAAAGATAATTCTTTGTCAAGTAAAACTAAGTGGATGTTAAGGATATACCCAGTATGGTATTTTGACTCTTTGTAGTTAAACTCCATAGGTATTATCAATATATTTAGTTTTGGACAAATAATCCTTTATAAATAATGGTATGCCACAAAGCTTTCGGAATTAGTTCACAAGAGAGTGTGAACTATTCCAAGGATAATCTAGTAGTAAATATACTTTATAAGATTCCTTTAAGTAATTAAGGAATATGAACATGAATTATGATATATGCATGGTCAGAAGATATAAGTTGTTTTGGTCTAGCATGCCAATTAATATATTGACCAAGAATTCATCAATCATTATAATACAACGTGGAGTAATTAATAAATGCATATTACCTTATCTATGGGATATGATGTTAATAAGAAGGATTGATGATAATTATTACATGTTAGCATCTGTTAAAAAAATATAGCATGGATAAATTCCTAAATGCACATTTCCTTATACATATTAGGGTCATGATGTATGTAAACGAAGCATCAATGTTAAATATTATCCATTGTAGAAGCTTCCATTATATTTCAAGATGTTCTTTGAAAATAAATACATTATCCCATAACCATATGCGAACTACAATGATAAATGGATATCATAGGAGTTATAGTTCGATGTAAATCCATTATGTCATAAGAATATTCTTTTAGATGCAAAGAGATTGTTAAGATATAAATAAACTTACATTAAGAAGAACAAAAATAGCATCTAAAGTATTTATCCTAAAAGTTTCTTAGGATATTACATGAATCCATATGATAGAGAAGTTATAGTCAAGTGATAGACTATATTTCTATAAAAGAGTGCACATATCTATTAGAGATAGTAGGAGAAAGATTGAATTGGGTTTAGTCAATGCGAGAAAGATAAACAAATAGTTAGAATAGGAACAAGTTCCATAAGACCTTGTGGAAAGGAATGTTCCAGAGACACATACTGCATAGGATGGATAAAACCATAGTAATGGTTTTTTATTCATTGTAATTGGTGACACATTATTCATTGTGAATAATAATAATTCCTACAAGTAAGCAGTATATTGGAATTAATATAAATTGAAAAGATTAATTAAAATTCAATAATGGATTATATGTATCAAATTGAAAGGGTTCTTATTATTTTGTATAATGCGATGGGTATTTAAGTGACGCGATACATGGATGGTACAAGCATTATACCAATAAGGCATGATTGGCAATGCCATGTTTTTATTCCTACATACATTAGAATTTTACTTGTCATAGCTAACTTCTATGATCATTTATTGAGCATTGGATGTCATGAACACCAATCATGGAAGGTGTAAAAATGATGTAACTAGAAATGGATTATGAAATCATAAGATTACAATAAGGGTTTCAAGTTAATGAAATTCAGTTCTAGATTAAAAGTCAGCAAAAAGATCTTAAAGCATTCATCTAGAATAAAACTTTACCATTTGACTACCAGAGGCTAGTGGGAGCTCCATTGTTTTCCAATTGAAATCAGTTTGGTAAAATATGGAGAATAGTTATTAATATTACAGTTAGTTAAGACTGAGATAAAAGTAACTCTTCAAAGATTGGATTAAAGTAGAAACCTAAGTTTTAGGGAACATGATCTACTGAGGTATATCTAATGGTTACTTGGACCTCATCAATCATACCTATTCCAACATAGTATTGAAAAATACAAGTTGAAACAATTAGAGAGAGAATTTTTTCCATTGTCACATGGAATTAATCTCTCCAAGTAGATATGCATGGGCATATGAGGAGATTAATGTGGTGATTTGAATTCCACATTCCTTTGCAATGGATCATTCACATATTCCATGATATTTAAAATATATGATATTTATAGTATATAATTTATAGTAGGAAAATATTAGTTATATCTAGGATAACCGCACGGGTAACTATCAGAACTATACAATGCACATGAAGAAGTTCAAAGGATATGTACCTGGTATGTGGAGAAGAAGGGATACTAGTTATGAGAGGACACAAACAATTCTTACTTAGATCAGCATGATCTAATATCATAGTTAAGCTAAGGTGATGAGAGGTACAACATCATACAATCCAGTGATATCAAAACCTACAAATACCACTACAACAAAATACCCATTTAGCGGCGGTTTAAACCGCCACTAGATAGTTTTGTGACAGTTTCAAAAAATTGCCACTAAAATTGGTTTTGGAATTCAACACATGGTGATTAATTCCATTTATAAGTGGCTTCTAAAAAGTGTCATAGAAAGCATATTCCACATAGATTTTTTTAGTTTTAGCAATGATTTTCGCTTAAAAAATAATTGTGATATTGTGGTGGTTTTTAACCGCTGCTAAAATTTGAACTTTTTATCGAAAAAACAACCACTTAAACAGATAAAACCACCACTAAGTAAGTTTTTTTTTCATATTTAGAAGTGGTTTTAAATTACACCCTAAAAAATTTCGTAATATAATGGTAGTTTAAGCCACTGAAAAAAAACCTATTTTTAGCGGTGGTCTAAACCACCGCTAAATCATGAATTACAAAAAAACAAGTTACAAGTTCTGCAACCCCAGAACCTGCATCTAGAACAACACAATAGTAACACTGAAAATTTTACCAAATCATCAAATATATCATCAACATACAAGGAAAAAAATGCATGTTAAAAATAAAGAATCAACATACATTGATTCTCACCAAAACATAAAGAATCAACACATTGAACAAGGAAAACAACACATTGAAAGAAATAATAAATTTCTCAATACATTGAAAGAATAAAACAAGACACAACACATTAATAGAATAAATAATACATAAATACATTGAAAGAATAAACACATTGAAATAATCAAAACATTCAAAGAATAAATAATACATTTATCAATACATTGAAAGAATAAATACATTTCTGAATACATTTAAAGAATCAATACATTTCTCAGTACATTTCTCATTGAAAGTATGTTCATTCTTTAAAATATTACACAACACATTACAAGTAAAACCTACATTTAATAAATTTAAAACAAGATATAATTAATCAACATACTTTCATTAAAATAAGGCTTCACATGTTAAAACTAAATCCACCAAAATTACAAATAAGATAAAAATAATTTAATAATAAAGAGAAATAATTCTCAATATGAAACCATCCATCCTGAATACCATTTTCATAAAAGGGTCATTAATGATTCAAAACCAATAAGTGTAACATCCTGAATCGATCACCACTAAACCGGTGGCTGGACCGATGGGTCACGTGACCTCAGGCGCGTCTCCCCATACGCCAGAGGATGAAAACTAGCAGAGAGGGTATTAGGAGGTGATAGTAGGGAGACTATATCCTCTTATCAGAGTTGCATAGTGGTATATCAGAGTAAATAACAATCAATAGTGGAATCATTAATACATAATTGACAAATTAGTAGTAGAAATATTTCATATAAAAGACGAATGCATGAAATTTTATTGATACATATTTGAAAGTAGTAAAAAATACATCATAAATTACATATCAATAAAGAAATAAATAAACATGGACTCAAAGCCCTGAGGGTGATCTGATCGAGCATCCAGAGCATTTTCTCAGTCCTCTGCTCTTATCTCCCAATTATATGAAAATAGCACAATCCTGCAACCAAATAGAATCTACTTGGGTACCCTAGTGCAATGGCGGTCCAAGTAGAGTGCGAGATATAAATATCAGTAGGCTCGGACCACCAGTGTCTACCCCAAATACAGACATTCAATAAATAATTTAAATAGTGTGAAATCATTCATAAATAAAGTAAGCAGTACAATGTAACTATATACCCAAGTACCTACTTCAGCCCTCAGCTGGTGTCTGAACATTCATTATAAATTTGTCATGCATAAACAACATTAATCACACATTAATTTTCATTTATCAAATATTAAAACCTTGTTAAATTATATATGTCTTAAGATCCGTCCTAAGTCTAATATCCCCCATATAAGTCACTCACAATTGATGTCTCTAAAGACCATCTAAGTAGTCAAAGTAAAGACCGAATCCAAGATTGTGTTTTGGTTTGGATAACACATCATTAAATATTGAATTTAATCTTTCCAGTACTATGTCTGAGCGTGTACACTAAAAAAATAAGTTATTCACTCCTAGGTCCATCCACTAAACAGTGATTCACCCAATTCATTAACATGTCTAAACCATTACTCATATTAAATTCACAAATCATAACATCACATCGTCTTTCATTAACCATTTATTTCAAATCATGTACGACCAATTGGACCCACAATACAATTTCAATTAATGGGTGTAGAACATCATGTCTAGCACCCTCGTGATTATTTGGATCATCAGTCCTTATCTCAAAACCCGTGGGTATTTTTAGCATCAGTCAATATCCCATAAAATAATATTTTCATGCAAGCTAGGTGTATATTTCCATGTCATTCACCCCATGATTATTTGAACCATCGGTCCCTATATCAGAACCCGTTTGTCAATCATACATATATATTTATCATTGATGTAAAACTTCTTGTCTAACACCCCAAAACCATCCATTAATTAATTCATAAATTAATTAATAAAATATGTTAATTAATTAAACAAATAATTAACAATATAAAACTCTCGTTAATTGATTATAATATTAATTAACCATTCTACATCTCAATAGTTAACAATCAATTAACAATTAATTATTCTTAACCACTATCAAGTCAACTAAATAATTAACTTAGCATTTAATTATCCCAATTCCTTAACCAAAAATATGATAATTAATTCACCAATCAATTATCCTAATTTACTTACTAAACTAATAAATTAATTAAATATACCAAATCTATTAGTTAATGAAACAATTAACTAAGTACAGATTACCATTAATTAAACCATCAATTTAATTAATCTACAAGAAAATCACATCCCATAATTTATTTCCAAAATTAGTTCTCCAAAATATCACTACAAAATCACGTCATTTAATCCATCATTAAAATATCTCTATTTATCCCAAACAACATATCGTAATGAATCACTTTATCTCATTCTAATTCCAACATTTCTTAATCAAACCCACCATTTAAAATCTTAAATCAATATCGTGGTACATAAAATTTAGCATTAATAATTCATCATTTAAAATAATGCATGCCAATTAAATAATTCAAAAATTAATTAATTTAATCATACCCTTTTAATCTATTCAATAAGTGAATAAAAATTCACATCATTAATAGGTAGTAATTAATCCATCATTAAGAATCTCTCTTTATCCAAAACAACATATCATAATTAATCCCCGAATAAATTATCTCATTCATCTAAATAAATATATTATAATTAATCCTTTGATTAATTATTTATAGATGGTCTCAAAGAATGTAATTAATATACAAAATTAATTATCTTAACTTATAAAAAATAAAACATCATTTAATTATTTAATCGTGTCACTTAACAAATTTAGAAATACATGCTTAAAACCAACACATAGTCATGCCCTCATTTATCTCACATGGGAATCATCATTTAATAACATCCAAAGTCATGCATCAACACATCAGATATCACATTTATCCATTTAATCAAACTTACTAAATTCACATTTTAAAAGAATTCAATATAAATACTTCACGACATAATTTAAATACCAACAAATGTGAAACAAGCATTTTATTATTGCATTTATTAAAGTTGAGAACTTGAAAGGGGACCCTACCTCAGGGTGGAACCAAACAAATATTCACCACTTTGATATACTAGGCAGCAAGAAAATGAAGACAGACCGTAGTTTCATGTGCACAACTTATATATATACACACACACACACATGAATGCGCACTAACAAACACCAACAGAATTAAATATATTAAATAGGTACCCCGAATCAGGCAAGAAATGACCAACACACCTCTAACTAATTACCAAGAACTCGGATAAATTATCAGACTCCAAAAATAGATGGTGAAAAACCAACCAGCGGGTTTTGAAGCTTACCCAAACCAAAGGTGGTGAAACAATTCGAGACCATCCTCCTCACCCTTAGCAGTGGATAACATACTATGGACACACAGGTCCCTAAACACCAATTGCATAACCTATTGAAAGAAAAACAGAACAATGGGTATTATCCTCAAAATCCTAAATTCAGCCAAACCAAATTTTCCACTGAAAAATTGAAGAATCTAAAAAGAGATAAAGGAGAGAATGAGAGAAGATCATAACTCATAAATTCGGACTGTAACCAAGAAGAAATCAGAATGAAAAATGCTGCGGATGGAGAACCCAGAAGGGGGGTCGCGCGCTTCGTGGCCTGCCTGGAAGGGGGTCGTGCTACATGGGTTTTCATCTGAGGGTCCTGTATGCCTGGTGATGGTCATGCCGAAAGGTGGAGGCTTGTTTGAGGAAGTATAGCCTTGGAGGTGGAAGGTAGGTGACTCAGAAGAGGGAGCCTCCATGGGGTCACACGCTACTGGTAAAATGTCTGGGAGTCATGCGTGCCTGATGTTGGTCAAGTCCAAGACGGGGATTCCTTGGGAGGCACTGTAATGATATCAGCTGAAGAAGGAAGAGGGGGTCACAACTATGGTGAGGGGTGCACATCGTGTATCGGAAGGGGTAAGGAGGTGGTCGCCCCTCCTATGCATCACACCTTTTTCTGTAGGAAGGGGGTGAAGGGTTCCCCCTCTTTATTTTCTAACCTTAAAACTAAATAAAACCCATTAATTAATTTTTTATTTTATATAGTCAAAAGTATTTATGATAATAATAATAGTTGTAAATAATAACATTTATAATAATAATAATAATAATAAGAATAGTTATAAAAATATTATTATTACCAGACCCTTTTAACATTTATTCATTTAAAACCAAAACCCCCAAATATATTATTATTATTATTATTAATTATAAAAAAACCATAATAAGTTAATAATAATAACAAATATAACCATAATAATATTCATAATAATAATAATAATAATAACATCATTATTATTATTTGCATTAACCTTCATTTATTAAGACCATAAGTCCCAATTTATTGTAACATCATTAATGATAAAAAATCCAACTCATAACCTCTATTTAATAATAATTTATCTTCATTAACTTTGAAACTCCTTAATTAATTAAACATTTCTGGTGAACACCAAAAACTCTCATTAATTTCCTCAACTATCATTTAATTAATTCTTCAACATTCATTTAATTAAACAACCACAACAACAACAATAATAATAACTTCATTATTATTATTATTATTAAAACTTTCTTTTAATTAATCAAAATCTCTCATATAATCTTATTTAATTAAAATAAATAATTTATTAAATAGGTTAAACTCCACGGGTTGGACCGCAACCATGCGCAGGCCATGCAGTTCCATTAAAGTGGACCTTTCTGGATCTGGTGATCCTGAGACTTATCGGGACACTTGTGAAAATTATTGGGCATTCACTGAAGTCCAAAAACAACACCTTTAAGTGTTCCCACACTCAGAATAATATTACAGATCTCGATTTAAAAACTGACCCATCAATACATGAAAAAAAATATTTGAAAACCTTCATAATTTAAACCCGGTTAAAAAACATAAGACTTTGCAATATACCCAACTTAAAAAATTCTTACCCCAAAAAGTCATTGATAATTACTACAACATCTTCTGACCCACCAAGGTCAAGAAGTTTTGTTTCAATAAAGTCATAACCTTTCTAAATTCCAAACACACTACTAAAAAAACATAAGTCCAACCGCTTAATTTTTTAAAACCCAAGCCAAAGCTCACCAAAATGGAGCTTACATCTGAGGCCATTACAAGGACCTCATTGAAGAAAAAGGTCAAATCTCGATTAACCAATAGAAACTAGTTGCACATGATTTCTTGGAAAGACATTACGGTCCCAAAACCCACACACACCCTTAAACTCATGACGTGCCTTTTAAAATTATTACATCACCAACCACATGTACACCAAAGTCCTTACCCGACCTCTGGTGACATTACCATGTCAAGCAATTTCAAGGATATTTAAAAATAACTAACTTGAACCAAAATGAATGAAGGCATAGCCCAAAGAAACCATGAATCCCTCTTACAACCAAGATAATAACCACTCATCAAACCCAACTACATTTAAAACTTTATATCAACGTAAGACTGATGCTATATTAGTGTCTCCATGATGAGGTCAAGATAGGGGACATGCTCATCTCATTCGAAAGGTCACACTAAGATAAAACCCAGATATATAAAAGACCATCCAAACTACTACCAAAAGACTCTGTTCAAAAATATCAGCGTCACTTTCCGAATCATTTACTGAAATCAATGTGACACTACCCACATTAGGATCATCCTTGACGTCAAAATAAAATATCATCCACTCACCAGCATGCTATTTCAGAACACCTTAATGCATGTGTGTGATGTTCCTCGAACCGTGATCAAAACATAAAATATTGATCATAAAATCCATAACTTAAACCTATCGGCATCTCAAAACAATCGAGTCCCAAAAAGACATCTTGATTACTGGTATAAACTTACCATACCACCCAAAACATTCTACAGATTCTACCTACCACATGTTAGTCCCTTATAAAACATAAACGTCGACCCTCTCTCTTGGTCATGCAAAACTGAAATCACGAGGTTCAAAATCCCCTTTTTCATTTTTTTCCATTTTAATTCATTCATTTCAACCTTTTAACAATTTAATGAATTTCAAAAAACCCACAAGTACTTTTTACTAACAAGTCACTTGGTTTTCAAAACAATTCCCTATGAAAAAACAGGCATTCTATAACAAACATCCTCTTTAAACATTTAACATTCAGTTTCATTTCATTTTTATCAGGAAATTTAGCATCTAAATTCCTTTTAACAAAAAGGTGACCTCTAATGGTCCCATTTATTCAATCTGAGTTCTTCAAAACTCAACACTACAATAGTTCATTAGAATAAAAACTTAGCACTTTTACATTCACAAACTTTTTCAAACATACTATGGTTATATGGTTTATTCACACGAATATCCATCTACCAGTCGATAAGGCACCCATACACCTTACCACTAACATTTGGATCCCATTTAAGATATCTAATTTTAATTTAACATTTTCACTTTTAGCATCCATTTTTAATTATTTGAATACACTGGTTACCCTTTTTCTCAATTATAAGGCACCCATACACCTTACAACTGAAAATCGGTTTCGTCGTAATTACAACCAAATAAATTTATCCAAAGAAACCAATCATTTGTCAGAAAGCTAACATGTCACTACAAGTAGCTAACATAGATCAACATGCTAAAATCACTAAAACATGCTATAACATAGAACCATGGAATAGAAGCATTTCATATTATCACCCAATCATGTTAATTATATCACATAAACATGCTATCTAAAAAGGAATTATAAATAAGTACAAGACATGGCATATATTCAAGGCACACAATCCAAATTAGCAAGCATCCTACTAATGCAACTACATGACATGGAATATATGCATGGAATGCTAATCTCTAAGTTCATAATATGATGCATGTACTACAACTTCCATGCCATATTAGGCCAAGGTAATTTTTTCAAAATTTTCATAATCAATAAGTAGCGGAAAATACACCAGTCACTCAAGGTGAAATCATATCAACTATAATAGCGAACAACATGAACAACAATCCTATTCATGGACACTTGGTCATTTCCCATACATGGGGTGATCAGTCCCAAGAATGACTATTAACCCAACACTAACACATTTCTAGTCTCCTGTCTAGCAACCCCAAAATAGTAAGACAAAGGAAAATAAGTCTCTGATACCACTTTGTAATGTTCCGACCCGACTCACCACTAAACCGGTGGCTGGACCAGTGGGCCATGTGACTTCAGGTGCGTCTCCCTGTACTCCAGAGGCTAACTGCTAGCAATGAGGGTCTTAAGAGGTAATAGTGGGGAGACTATAGCCTTTTATAAGAGTTGCACATTGGTATGTCAAAGTAAATAACAATCAATAGTAGAATCATTAATACATAATTGAAAAAGAAACAAAATACATATTTCATATAACAGATGAATGAATGAAATTTTATTGATACATATTTTAAAGAAGTAAACAATAAATCATTATTTACATATAAATAAATAAATAAATAAATATGGAATCAAATCCCTGAGGGCGATTTTCTCAAGCATCCCGAGCTTCTGCTCAGTCCACTGCACCTATCTCCCATGTATATGCAAACAAAACAATTTAGTAACCAAATATAATCTACTCAGGTACCCCAGTACAATGGTGGCCCAAGTAGGGTGTGGGATATAAATATCAGTAGGCTGGGACCACCAGTGTCTACCCAAAATCCATACATTCAATAAATAATTTGAATAGTGTGAAAGCATGCATAAATAAAGTAAGCAGTACAATGTAACTATATACCCAAGTACCTTCTTGAGCCCTCAGCTAGTGTCTGAACAAGCATTATAAATTTTTCATGCATACACAACAGTCATCACACATTCATTTTCATTTATAAAATATCCAAACCTTGTTAAATTATATAAATCTTGAGATCCGGCCTAAGCCAAACATCCCCCATATAAGTCACTCAAAACAGATGTCTCTAAAGACCATCTAAGAAATCAAAGTAAATACTAAATCCAAGCTTGTGTTTTTTCATGGAAAATGCGTTATTAGATATTAAATTTAATCTTCCCAATACTATGTATGAGCCCGTCCACTAAAATAATAAGTTATTTTCTCATGGGTCCGTTCACTAAATAGTGATTCACCCAATTCATTAACATGTCTGAACCCTTTCTTATATTCAATTCACAAATCATAACATCACATATTCTTTCATTAATCATTTATTTCAAATCATGAATGAAAAATTGGACCCATAGTCCAATGTTAATTAATGGGTGTAGAACGTCATGTCTAGCACCCTCATGAGTATTTGGAGCATCAGTCCTTATCACACAACCCAGGAGTATTTGGATCAACACTCCATGTCCCATAAAGGAATATTTGCATGAAAGCTGGGTGTAGAATTCCATGTCTTTCACCCCGTCAGTATTTGGAGCATTAGTCCCTATCTCACAACCCGTTTATCAATCACACATATATACTTATCATTGGTGTATAATTCTATGTCTAACACTCCAAAAACATCCATTAATTAATTCATAAATTAATTAATCAAATCCGTTAATCAATTCAACCACTAATTAACAACATAAAACTCTCGTTAATTAATTCTTCAATTAATTAACCATTCAACATCGCTATAGTTAATAATTAATTAAAAATTAATTATTCTTAACCACTAGAAATTCAACTAAATAATTAACTCAACATTTAATTATACCAATTCCTTAACTGATAATATGACAATTAATTCACCAATAAATTATCCTTATTCCCCTACTAAAATAAGTGATTAATTAAATATACCAAATATATTAGTTAATGCAACAATTAACTAAGTACACATTGCCATTAATTAAACCATAAATTTAATTAATCTATAAGAAAATCAAATCCCATAATTAATTCCCAAAATTAATTCTCCAAAATATCACTGCAAAATAACATCATTTAATACATCCTTAAAATATCTATATTTAGCCAAAACAACATATCACAGTTAATCGCTTTATCTCATTCTGATTCCAACATTTATTAATCAAACACACCATTAAAAATCTTAAATAAAAATCATGGTACATAAATTTGAGCATTAATAATTAATTATTTAAAATAATTAATTCCAATTAATTAATTCAATAATTAATTAATTTAATCATACCCTTTTAATCTATTCAATAATTGAATAAACTTTCATGTCATTAATATGTAGTAATTAATCCATCATTAATTATCTTGATTTAGCCGAAACAACATATCACAATTAGTCCCTAAATAAAATATCTCATTCAGATAAATAAATGTATTATAATTAATCCTTTGATTAATTATTTATATATAGTCTCAAAGAACATAATTAATATATAAAATTAATTATCTTGTCTTATACAAAATAAAATGTCATTTAATTATTTAACTGTGTCACTTAACAAATTCATAAATACATACTTAAAACCAACACCTGGTCATGTCCTCATTTATCTCACGTGGGGAAAATCATTTAATAACATCCAAATACATGCAACAAAACATCACATATCACATTTAGGCATTTAATCAAACTTACTAAATTCACATTTTAAAGGAATTCAATATAAATACTTCACAGAATAATTTAAATACCAACAAAAGTGAAGTAAGAATTTTATTATTTCATTTATTAAAGTTGAGGACTTGAAAGGGGACCCTACCTCGGGGTGGAAACAAACAAATATTCAGAACTTTGATATACTAGGCAAAAACCAAAGGTAGATGGCCCACAATCACACGCACACAACTTTTACACACACACACACACTCACACGCACCCTGTCGAACAACAACAAGGATCAATATATTAAAAAGGTACCGAAAATCAAAGTAGAAATGACCAAAAAACCTCTAAATAGGTACCAGGAACTCAAATAAATTATCAAAATATAAAAATAGATGGTGTAAAACCAACCAACGGGTTTAGAAGATTACCCGAACCAAAGTCGGTGAAACAATTTGAGACCAACCACCTCACCCTTAACAGCAGATGCCGGATTATGGACCTGTATGTCCCTAAACACCAATCTCATAACCTATTTAAAGAAAAACACAGAAATGGGTATTATCCTCAAAGCCCTAAATTCAGCCAAACCAAATTGGCCACTGAAAAAGTGAAAAATCACCAAAGTGATGAAGGAGAGAATTAGAGAAGATCATACCTCATCGATTTGTACTGTAACCAAGAAGAAATAGGAATGAAAAATGATACAAACAGAGAACCCCGAAGGGGGGGGGGGGGGTCATGTTATAGTAGTTTTCTTCTAGGGGTCCTGCACGCCTAGTGCTGGACGCGCTGAAAGGTGGAGGCTCAGCCGAGGAAGTCCAGCCTTGGAGGTGGAAGGGGGGAGACTCAGAAGAGGAAGCTGCCATGGGGTTGCACGCTACTGGTAAAACACCCGAGAGTCATGTGAGCCTAATGTTGGTTGCGTCCAAGAGGGTGACGCCTTGGGAGGCACTACAGTGATATCAACTAAGGAGGGAGTGGGGGTCGCGACTTTGGTGGGGGGTGCACTTCACTTCTCAGAAGGGGGAGGATGAGGTTTCCCCTTCTATGTGTCGTGCCGGTTCTTGTAGGAAGGGTGAGAAGGGTCCCCCCCACTTTTATTTTCTAACCTAAAGGATAAATAAATCCCAATAATTAATTTTTATTTAATATAGTCAAAATTATTTGTAATAATAATAATAGATATAAATAATAACATTTATAATCATAAAAATAATAATAATATTTGTAAAAATATTATTATTACCACACCTTTTTAACATTTATTCATTTAAAACCAAAACCCCAAAATAAATTATTATTACTATTATTAATTATAAAACAACCATAATAATTTAATAATAATAATAAATATGACCATAATAATATGCATAATAAACATCATCATAATATCATTATTATTATTTCTATTAACATTCATTTATTAAGACCATAACTCCCAATTTATTGTAACATCATTAATGATAAAAAAAATCCAACTCATAACCTCTATTTAATAATAATGTCTCTTAATTAACTTCGAAACTCCTCAATTAATTAAATATTTCAGGTGAACCCCAAAAACTCTCATTAATTTCATCAATTTTCATTTAATTAATTATTTAACATTAATTTAATTAAACAACCACAATAATAATAATAATAATAATAACTTCATTATTATTATTATTAAAAATTTCTTTTAATTAATCACAATCTCTCATATAATATTATTTAATTAAAATAAATAATTTATTAAATTAGGTAAAATGAACTGGTTGGACCGCAACTGTGCACAACCCATGTAGATCTATTAAAGTGGACCTTTCCAGATCTAGTGCCCCTGAGACTTATTGGGACACCCGTAAAAATTATCAGTTATTCACTAAAATTTAAAAACAAAACATTTAAGTGTTCCAACACTCAGAATAATGTTCCAGATCTTGGTTTAAAATTCACCTGTTAATACATGGAAAAAAATTCAAAAACCTTTGTAATTTAAACTCAGTTAAAAAACATGGGACTTTACAATAAGAAATGATTAACCCAAATATAAATAACCCTAAATATCCATAAATTATCTAAAATTACACAACTGATAATTAAAATAGAATTGGATTTATACAATGGGTAAATACTTTATGAAATCCTAGGACTTACAACACCGATCCCACCCCTTGATGAGATCACAAAAAACAACATAGATGACTCTATGTTCCTATTATGACAAGAATCTACATAGTCGTAGTTACCTGATTACATCCCCATGGACTATCCAAGACCAACAAGATAGAGCTCAAAAAATAGGGTCCATTCACAAATAGAGCACAAAAATCTCCCAAAAGGGATATCACCCAACACATCAAGATTGATATCTAACCAAGAAGGTGAAAACAAGAGGATACTAATCGATCAGAGGGTGTGATAGATAGGGGTTATCCTATTTTTTATAGTCTTGAGATATCATTGTATGGATAAGTGATATAGGACCTTAGTTTGATGAGAGATAACATAGAAAGATACTTGGTTAGTAGTATTGGGTCACGATGTGTGATTTGGAAAAGGGTATATACTTTCTTATAATAACTGGGGTCAGATAGAGATTACGGTCTTGGAGAAAACCATGGGGTTTTGTGTCATGAATTGACCTATAGGGACCCTACTTAGGACACCAATAAGCTGAGAGTGACACCACATGTTCACCCCCAATAGTTGAAGGGCTAGCAATAAGCACCGAGTAAAAATCTCACTGAAGTGGTAGGATTTATCCTATTGTACGTGAACACACACACAAACACACATACACACACTCAACTCCATGAAATAATGCATAAGTATAAAAAAATAAAACCTCTAGGTGTAAAAAATTCATGTAGTAACATAAAGTAAATACATCATAATGAGATAGATAAATATATAGGAAAGAAAAAGGGTAAAGTACATGCCTAACCAAGAAGAAGGAAAGTAGGTCCCAATCTAGAAAAAACTAAAAGAGAAAAGTAGAGGAGTTCCCAACTCAAGATCCCTATGTATGACCACCAAACCTGGTCAGTGCTTGCACTTACTTCTCTGTTCCACAGATACTAGGTCCATTAAGGACACCATCTACCATTTGTCTATATAAGAAAAAAATCATGTATGTAAAGCCCATGTAGGTGTGAGTATAAACATACTTAGTAAGGAACCATGAAAAACAAGTTGGAAATAGTAGAATATAATAGTAATATCAACCTATATGAAAAATAGAAACAAGAAACTAAACATCATATATGATCATAAAGAAATTTCAATCTTCATAGATAGTTGAAACACAACATATAGACACATGGTTATACAACACATACATAGGGAACCTGTTGTCCTGATCCCATCTAAAATATGAGAAAAGGATAAAAAATACCCACATTTGACATACTTATACATGAACAAACCCACTCCACTAATCATTTCCCAATTATGAAATCTGCTCATCACCCTCTCCATATCCATCTCCGCTTCCTACTACCGGCACCTATAAGATAATTATATTGAAAATTAAACAATGTTGTATATTTATATTTAAACTCAAAATCAATAAAAATTTGCGAACTAAATGATTTTGAAGTTGTATGATTTACCTCATCACCATCATTAATCACTTGAAATCCATGTTTTTCTTCCAAATACCTCAAATGGTAAGGGTCCCATACCCATCCCACACACTTGACTAGCATGATCCTTTCTAAAAAAATTACCAACTAGGTCATCCAGGGAGACTGAGTAGGACTATGTGAGATTTAAATCCTCTATTTCCTTAATTATTACCTATAAATCAAATATCAGTCATATTAGAAGCATTATATATTAAAATACTGACAAATGATAATAAGTTATTATAATGGAAAATGAATTCATACCCCAACTTCTTTGGTAGGCTCATTAATAAAACTCTCATCATATTTTTTATGAACATTCAACCAGACTTCTATTCGGTATTCTTGGTGGCCTAAACTCTTTGACTACATTAAACAAAGATAAGACAACCGTTTAATATATTAAATAGATAACCTTGTATAATAAATATTTAAACTAATGAAAATATTACCATATTCGATCGACTTATAGAAAAACTCTTTGACCCTGTAATGTGAGTATAACACTTACTCCTTGGCATTACTGTCATTTAATCAAATAAAATTAAGTTCAAAACATATATTTAAAAAAATTCATGCAGAAAAAATAGAAATAATAATAGATGAAAAATACTAACAAACAAAATATACATAATAATGATAATTAATGACTGCACAAATTACATAAGTGGTTGATAAATGAATGGATAACTTCACATACAATCATTTTATCCTTCAATCATGTTAGTTTTCTGATCCATCATTACTTCATCTACTTCATCCACTCTTATAAGACCAATATTTTTAATATCATGATGGAAAAATAAACCTACTTCTTGTTGTTTATGTGTTTCAATTTTAGAGGTAAAATCTTCCACTTCATCACCAATATCATATAAGTATCTTTGTTTTATGTGGGAAACTAAACTAAACCCTTCATCCATGACATCTTTAACATAATATAGAATTTTTTCTTGTGATGATAATATATGTGGATCATTTTGTTCATGATCGACAACATCCATCAAGAAAGAGAAGTTCATAGAGGTAAATTTGAAGGAATCTATTTCAACACCCCTGATAATATCCACCCAATTATATTTGAATAATACAACAAAAAATTTATATGGTAGTTTAATTCAACAATATCAGTCAACTTTACAAATTATTCCACTTTAGAAAACGTAAATATGCCACTATTATGTGTTTTTAAACCCTCTTCCTGATCAACTGTACAAAATCTAAAGTCATTCACGTTTTAAGCGTCCAAATTTCTAGCTTGTTTTAGAGGTCCTGAAGAAAGAAAATTCAAATATTCTGACAACTCTACTTGAGTATTAGTATTCATGATATGAAAAAATTAATATACATTATTAGATTTAAAAAATATATGTATCAACCTAAAATTTGTATTGATTTCAATATTTATGAACTTACACGTCGTGCAAACCATTCTACAAGCTCTTTATTAATATATTTTGTTATATATTTCCCATTTTATGTTCATCCTCTCATTCGTCTCTTTGTTTGTATCCTAAAATATTCAATAAATGGATCTTAAATTTCACTATTCATCATCACATATCTATGTGCCTGTAATAATTTCATTTTTATTAGTGTAAAATTTGAGCTCCTTCCAACTGATCAGTTAACACCATGAAAGTTTTTTGATTTCCCATGTATTTCAAATTGAGTTTATGTGTCATCAACACATCTAACTTGATTGAATCTTTCCTCAATATCATCCAAGTATCTAGAACAAATGTTAATACACTCCTCTTCCAAATATCCTTAAAAAATAGATCAGTACCTCTCAATTGAATACATCCATCGATAATGTACGGGGCCTCCTAATTGATCTTCCTCAACCAAATGTATAGTTAAATTCATCATGATAGTAAAAGTATTCGGAGGAAATATCATCTCTATTGCACAAAGTGTCAATACAAATCTCTCATGATGGTTGTCAAGATGAAATGAATATGGAGTTTTCTCACATAGTTTTCTAAAAAATGTGCAGAATTGGAGTACAACAATAGTAACCTTTTTAGGTAATAACGTATGAAATGCTAATGAAAGTTACTACCATAACAAAATATGTGAATTGTGGCTTTTCAATCCATGTAACATATGATTCTTTAAGTCAACACACCTTTAGATATTACTTGAATACCCATCAGATACCTTCACATGTTTTAAAATTTAAAGGAATGTATTTTTATCCCTATTTTTCATTGCAAAAATTTCTAGAGAATACTTTCTATTCTCACCCGACTATAGATCATGCTTTATGTTCATTGCTTGTAAGTATTTTGAAGAATTGAGATGATCCTTCGACTTTCCATGCTCATTAATCAATGTAAATATCATTTTTTCACAAAACTTCTTCCCAATATGAATTACATCAAGATTATTCTACAATAAATTAAATTTCCAATATAGAAGTTTGAAGAATACCCTTTTTTCATCCATTACTGTGTTCCAATTTCACTTGATGATGAACTTCAAACTCGTTTCCCACTATCATCCAAACGATGCACCTTCCCCAATTCTATTTCAACATTTCCAAGTTGTACCAATATTTCAAAACCTGTTAACAACTTTGGAGGTGGTCTATGATCAATGAAACCATTGAATTTTGACTTGTTCAGCCGAAATCTATGAGATGCATCAAGAAATATTCAACGACACAAGAAGAACCATTTTCTACTATGAGGTAGTTTTTTGGGATCAAAATCAAAGTTAAAAATAGGACAAGAAGAACCCATATAAGTTTTCCAACCAGCTAAACTCCCAAGTCTAGGGAAGTCACTAATGGTCCACATTAGATCATCTTTCATTTTGAACATTGTTCTAGAAGATGCATCATATGTCTCAACACCATTACTCCATAAATCTTATAATTCTTTAATTATAGGATGAAAGTATACATGAATATCAATTCTAGTATTTTTTCTTCTAGGAATAATCAGCAAAATGATAAAATATGTTTTTTTCATACACATCTATAGAGGTAGATTGTAAGGGATCAAAACAACAGGCCAAATGCTATAACTGGTAATCAAAGTCCCAAATGGGCTGAATCCATCGATAGCCAATCCAAATTGAACATTACTAGGATTAGATGATAAATCTGAATTTAATGAATCAAATGTATTACACGATTTTGAATCTATTAGATGTCTCATTAACCCGTCATTGTTATTATCTACAGAATGACACTTCGTATGTTCAGTGGTTTTTGATGACGTGAATAATCTTTGAAATCGAGGATTTAAAGTAAAGTAACACAAAACCTTTGAAGGTGTGTTCATTTTCTTCTTCTTTATGGAATTATATTGATTCATACTTCCAACATCACCCATAGACTTCCATCTAGAAGAAGAACAATTTTTTCAATCCTGTCTGCCTGAATCCTCTCCCCAATAAAGCATACAATCATTGGAACATGCATGAATTTTTGTATAATTCAGACCAAGCCTATTAACAACTTTTTTCATATCATAAAAAGAATTAGGTATCTTTGCTTCAGGAAATTCATCACGTAAAAATTCAAATATCATGTACATCACCTTATTTGTAATTCCACATAGGCATTTGATATGGTAAAACATCAAAAGAAAAGAATGTTTTGAATATTTAAAACATCCATTATAAAACTCTTGATTTTCATTTTAAAATAAACCATGAAACACATCTGTATGCTTAGTGAAGTTTTCTCTTACATTAGTCTCTATAGAATCAAGATGAGGATCCGATGACATGTTACAATCTCGATCTAGTTGTCCTACAATCTCAAGAACATCACTCATCACATTGCTATTTCTATCACCCTTAACCGGTGGTTATGATATGTTTTTATGTTGATGTTGGTGTCTTGAAATACCAAATGAATCATTTATAAGGTTTTTCATTTCATTTTCCATTATCGATGAATTTGGGAGCCCATTCTATAGATTGACATTAGTGCTCAGCTATTCTGTAAAGTTCGATTCTCCATTCCATATCCAACAAAAATATTGAGCAGGGAATTGCTTCAATATCAAGTGTTAATAAACATCATATATCTTAAACCACATTCTAAATTTACATTTAGGACATGCACATCTTATTCTCCCATCAACTTATTGATTGGAAATTGAAAAATCTAAAAACTTCTCCAAACCCTTTGTATATTGGGGTGTGTTCCTCAGTAATGTGATCTAGATTTTATCCATATATATCATAATGTTCCTACACATTATTAAAAAATTGAAACACATAACTATTACTAAATAGAAATATAGATTCATATATACTAGTTGAAAAAATATGAATATGTTAAATAAGGTTTTCATATATAAATACACAAGAAGGGATCAAGAATCTATTTTCATGACTCTATGAGTTCAATCACCAATATTATAAATAATTATATTTATGAAGGGATCAATCATGTAACATAAATTCAATGATGTTAAATACATTTGAATATAAAATTTAAACATACTTTAACACATAAAAGATCATTTTGAAAGCATTTTTAACATTGAGTTAAAATAAATAGAGAAGATGTATTTTATAGGATTAGGATCAACCTAGTCAATTACAGGACATAACTAACCTTTTCCTTTTGTAGGTTCAAGAAAAAACCCAAGATTTTCTAAGGTGAATCCCTAAACTATCACTCAGTCTTTTTTAGGTGTGGATAGAACATAGTCTATTCTATAAGATGGAAAAAACCTCTATTATTACCTTTTGATAAGGTAATAATAGCCATACACTACCTTTTAAATGTACGTATAACCATATGTGAAATAAGAATTACACACACTTATAAAAAATAATAAAACTATTTGGACTATTAGAATATGTCAATGAAGAAACTAGTGTAGAGTAATGAACTTCGACCCTTCTTTAATTAATATAGAAAAAGGAAATATAGGGCAACTAGAAATGCCTCAAAAAATCCGTATAATGAATCTATAAAGTTCTAAATGTTTTTCTTATTCTTTATCCCCTTCTTTCCTTAGCTTATATTTATAGACAAAACACAAATGGATAAAATTATTTAGAAATCCATTGAATCTTCTACACATGGGTGTTTCTTAATTCTTCATCATACATTTAAAACCCAATAGTTAGAAATTAAAATAGAAACATATTACTGTATAACATATAGTGCTCAAATTCAAAAATAATCAATATATTTCATTCCTGGTATCGTTTTCCAATGAAAGAGGATTTCTACCATTAAAATAGATGAGAGATGATACTAATTAAATATAATAAATAAATTTTATACCTATATAGCCCAAGTAAGGGTAAAATAATTTTTTCACAGGCTACATAAGGGTACCTCATACTTTTTATAATCTATGTAAAGGTGACCTTTAAAATATATAGCTCACATATAGATAAGATTCATTTTACACATACTGTATATAGGTAAATTATAATTCTATATAAGGGTAAGAAAAAATTATAAGCGTTTGATAAGGGTAACTAGTAAAGTTATATAATGGTAAGATTTTACTTAAACTGGTTATGTAAAGGTAAATAAAAAAGTTGTATAAAGGAACTTAGAAGTTACATAAGGGTAATAATCATTTTCTAAAGCATGTGTACAGGAAAAATATAAATTCCATACACTATTTAAAGGTATCTAGTTCACTACATAAGGGTAACTTACATTTTTTTCATTCCACTTAAGGGTAACATAGCACTTGCGTAAAGGTAAGAAAAACTTGTGTAAAGGTAATAAAAACTTGTGTAAAGGTAAGAATCACTTGCATAAAGGTAAGAAACACTTGTGTAAATGTAAGTAGAGCTTATGTAAGGGTAAAACCAAGAATAGAAATCATGCATAAGGGTAAAAAGGAACATATGTAAAGGTAACACACAAACTATAAATGCTATGTAAGGGTAAGAAAAATAGTTACGCAAGGGTAATCAGAAGATTAAACTAAATATGTAAAGGTAGAATAGAATTTTTATAAGCGTACACCTAATTTACATAAGGGTAACAGGAACTTGGTAAGGCTTACGTAAAGTTAAAAATAATCTTTATAAAATTAAATTTTAATATGTTTCAAACAAAAATAACTATAAAGAATAATAAAAATAATATGAATAAATGGTGAAATTTTAAATAATAATTAAATTTAATGAAATTATCATAAAAATACATGCTTAGAAATAAAACAATTAATTTTCAATGATACAATTAAACCATTTTCAATTGATAAAAACAATTTTCATTCAAATGTAATTTAATTAAAATATACAATTTATAACAAACCAAATAAAGAGGTAGGTTTTAAAATTAGAATTCTTCAGCTAAATTAAAACTTTAATTCCCATAATCATTCATGATGTGATTTGGGGGAATGAAAACTAACTCAGAAAACCAAGAGATATACTCTATCATTGAATAAAATCCATACTCAAACTTATAGGAGTTATTATCTATAAACATGAAACATATAATTCGATAAATACATAATTTAATATGGATAACACATGAAAGGATTCCCAATTACTCATAATAGTTCTAAATCGCATCAAACCATATCAAAACACCCAAGAAAAACTCAAATAAAGATGTAATTCCTAAACACCCATGGTAAATTGAATTTTTATAGAGTAAAGAGCTAGAAAAAAATCCCTTTCGCTTAGAACTCAACCTTAGAGGGGCAGCGGTGTGGGGGTGAGGATTAGTGGAGAGAGGTGGAAAGGGTCGGGATTATCATCAAGGCTTCAAGTAGGGATTTGAGAAGTTGGGGGGGGGGGGTGAAGCATCGGAGGGGTCAGCGAGCGTTGGACTAGTGGCAAGGGGCGGCGAAGGTTGGGATAGACGATGAGGATTTTGGGGTTGGGTAGGGATTCAGGGGGTTAGGAGGTTGGGGGTGAAGTGTCGGAGGGGTTGGGGGAGAAGTATCGGGTTTTTTAAAACATTAAAAGATTTAGCAGTAGTTTCATAAATAGTCTCTAATGTTAGATTTTGGTGTAGTGTACCAAGTATGTTGTAGCTTCTAAGACAGCTAAGAAAAAATCATTAAAAACAATGATTTGTTCCAATTCTTACAACCATTCCTAGTATGTAAAATTTTATCATTATGAATATTCTATTACTAGTAATAGCCAATATTTCATTTTTTGATAGTGAAAAAAGGATATACTCAGGGATAACATCTCTTAAGAAGTTTTAATCATAGAAATGAGGTTTCATACAGTATAATAACTACACAAAAGAAACATGGAAGGCTCAGAGACTAAATCTGTAACTCGGTAGAAATATTATATTAATCACGTGAGAGATAATAGGGATAGTTTTCAAGTTGTATCTAATGAAATTATGAGTTTTTAATAGCGGGTTACCTAGACCCAACTATATAGTACATTTTGATTACCATTTCATGTATATAGTGAGATATGTATGATGTTATCATTTCATTATAGTGTACACTTTTCTATTTCCACTATTTAAATGGTAATGTCCATATATTAATTATCATATCATAATGTTATAATAGACCCCAATACATAATGATATCTTTGTTATACTATGTTATTAATCTTAAACATATGTCCTATGGTCAAAATACATCACCTTGATTGGAAATATTTTATGTCTAACTATCAAGTGTTGGGGGATCATAATCATTGAAACTTCTTTACATGAAGTTCTCACTTGGTAATCTCTAGTATTTTAGGTCATGAGGAAATACCCTCCAATAAGAACACCACATGTATTAGTTTTCATTGGTAGTTCCTATCTATGAACATGTGTATTAGTCTCCGGACTTGAGATCATTACCAGCGTATGCCATTTGATTACATACTATGATACAAGGGAAAACCCACGATAATCAAATCGTGATGAGGTATCTTGTGTTGGGAAAGGAGAGATAGATTTTTTTGGTGCATCGTTGGTGGTATAACATTGTTTTAATGATCAAGATATAATTTTTTACTTCTGCATTTAGGAAGTAATATATCTCAGACTTGGTTGATCAAGATGGTAGTAACTTCATAAGTCATTGGCCAAGACAGTCGATGGTAAATCTATCCAGTTAGATAAAAAACAATAAAGCAAGAAAAGGATGATGACACAAGTGTACATCCTACTTTATAATATATCTAAAGGCAAAGAGATTATATTACACAGTGTGCATTCATAGGTTGGTTGTCATTGCTAAAATTATTCTTTATCTCTTTAGGGGCCTTGATGGGTTGATAAACCTCACTCTTGGTATGTGAATACTATTTAGTGCTATCTATATAAGGGCTATGAGGGTCACACACAAAATTATATTCAAGAATATTACCTATTTAGTTGAATAGGTATATAGGACATGGTGGGCCCCATCATGGGGTCCGAGGTTTTTCCAAGTTGTCAATCACTAATAAATAAATAAATTCATTATCATTAAAGTTAATAATAATTAGCTTGAATTTATTTAAGGTGTTTATAAGTGTAAGTAAATATGAAGAATAATATTATTCAAACAAATATTATTTTAATTCCCCAGGTTCATTTAATATTAGTGGTAATTTAGAGTTGGTTTAATGACTAGGTTTTATCATGTAATATATTTAATATAACTTATAGGTATGCGATAAAATATAAATAATATTTATGATGTAGTCTAGTTTTTCATAATTATTTATTTATTGGACGTTTAATAAACAGGGGTTGGGGAACCCTTTCTAAGTATTTGAACATCCACTATAAATAGGAGGAGAGAGGCTCTCACACAATGACTATTCAATAAGAAATTCTTCATACCTCTCTCACCTATCTTTCTTTATAGAGATATATTATATCGATATAAGTGATCAAATAGAACTTATCTCCCAACATCAATTGAATGCTGATGTAGTGATAATTAGGACATTGAAGGCATCGTCGAATTTCTGCGTGATCACCTGAAATTCGACAATCGATGCTCCTATTGATTTTTGAAGCATGTGTGGATGATCTAGAGGGATTATACTTTGGATCCTTAGAGAAACAGTCATTAGTGATGAGTGAAGAACAATCACACTTTTATTTTAACAAGGTACATGTCTAGTTTCAATTTATGTGCACTATTTAATTTATGCAAGATCATCGGGACCATACCAGGGCTCCGATCACCAGTGATGACAAGTTTCATCATCCCAATAATTAAATTTTTTAAATCCCCATCCCAATGGATTCCACTATTTCCTTTATACCTTCACCTACATAGAATATCAAACACATATACATAAAATAAAGAAAACAATAAAAAAATATTTTACTTGGTTTTCCCATACTGGGCTATGACTAAGGAGCATACACATGATGATTTTATTATGTATTAAAACCCACTATCAACACATAGTTTTAGTGGATAAAAAATATTTGTTTTGGTCACTTCTTTTTAACGTGAACTAGAATTAAAAGAGATTTAGGGAAATATTTCTACTCACCCAAGGGCCACTCACTACTCTTTCACTCCTTACACAACTTTAAGGAATTATTTAAGAATTTATAGACATGAAGGTCTCTCTAATCACCATGTGTAAACAGATCTCCTTTTCATCAATAAATTCGACAATTGATGCTATTTTAATATCCACGTTATTGTATTATTTCTCCAAAGTTGGGTAAGATCAGCCCCTTTTTAGAAGAGTTGAATCTCTACACTTCAAATGATTACTACAGTAGAAAAAAACTCTTCCAAATAAGAATAATTATAAAAAAAATGAATTATCTTTGGTACACATTGTCTTATTCTCCAAAAAACTAAATGTAATTAATAAAAATCTATAAAAAACACTATTGGAAATTGGAACTACACAAACAATTTTTTCCAAACCATTGGTATATTTACCATTAAATGACCCTATACCAACAGTTTTAAAAGAACCATTGGTATAGCTTCAATTAAATAATCCTACACTAATGGTTTTTCTAGAACTTTTGGTATAGTTAATGGCTATACCAACGGTTTGGATAAAAACATTGGTATAGCCTCCATTAAATGACCCTATACCAATAGTTCTAAAGCTGTTAGTATAGGTCCAAAAATTCAAAATACCAATACTAATTGTTTTCCAAACAGTTCGTATATAAATTTTTATTTTTAATGAATTATTTTGTTAAATGATGTTGAAAAAATGAATAATTATTTTACTTATAAATATAAATATACATATTTATCAAATTGTGTCTCAAAAAAACAATGTATCTTACTGGTAAGTTTGTTGAGTTATATGTTGGAGGTCCAAGGATCAAAACCTACCAGATTGTTTTTTGAATTACCTATACCAATAGTTTTGAAAACCATTGGAATAGATAATTAATATCACATATACCAATGGTTTGGAAACCATTGGTATAACCACATATATTGACACCACAATATCCCACAGTCACCCAAACCATTATTATAACCTATACCAATGGTTTTGGGACTTATACCAATAGTTCCAAACCATTGGTATAGGTCTAGTTTCCAGCAGTGAATGATCCACCTCCAATGAATCAGATGTATTAATGAGTAATCTATTAAGAAACACTCTTATTTGTGTAAAATTGGATCTTACAATGTATTCTTCACTTATCTTTTCAATTATTCGATAATAGAATATTTATTGGTTTTCGATCTCAATTACCTTCAACCTAGGGGTGTTTATGGGTTGTGATGGGTTATGTTTGGGAAAACAATTCACCTGAACCAATAAAAAGTGGTTGGGTTGTGTTGGGTTGGAACATATAAATTTTTTATAATGAATTGTATTGACCCGATGTGGACCGGTTTGGGTTGGGTCGGGTTTATCAGGTCAAGTAAAGAAAATATTATAGGAAAAAATAACAAAAAAAACTATAAAACTATTGATTAAATTAAAACAAAACAAAATTATGACATTTAAAATTTTTAAGAACAAATATACCAACAATCCCTATTAACAACAATGCAAAATTATAAAAAAAATTTGTTTTAAAAAACCAATAAATGCATCATCACATGGATTAACAAAACTAGATGAAATAAATTAGGGATTGGTTGGGTTGGTTCATTATATTGACATCCCATGACTTGACCCAACCCAAACTCAATCTGACCCAAATTAACCCAAATCTTCCTATCCCATGTGTAACCCAACCCAACCCAACCCAAACCAATTGGTTGGGGTTAGTTTCATCAACTTGAGCATGATTTGGACACCCTTAATTTATCTAATGGTTGAGATCAGTCTATGTTCTCCAAATCATTCAAGATTATTCCATGCATTACACTCATTTAAGTGTAATCAAAATTTTCTAACTATGTTGAGTCAATCTTCCATATATTGAGTTATATCTCTCATTATCTTCAAGTCATTCAAATCTATAAGTTTCCCATAATTTCAAGGAATTATGGCGTGTTTTCTTTTATTACTATGTAATGTCACTCTGTTATGGGGCCCTCCAAAATTAAGAACCAAATTTGAATTCTCACTTCATAAATTATGAGTTCAATGTATCGAGATATTTTTAGCTAGAATACATTATGTCGTAATAGTATAGATTATGACATGGAATTAAAACTCTTATTAAATCACTACTTTATATTATAGTGTGACTATCTGGGTGTAACATCCAATGTAAAAGCACCTTGTAATATCACTATCATTCATGGATTAATGTCTATTCCTTACAACGTGATTTAGTTTAAATAAAAGCTTTATCTCTATTACACTATTGCATTGAAACATGAATATTATACCATACATGATAGTGACAATCAATTCTTCACCTTTTAATTTTACTTAACAAAAATTATATCATAAAAAGTTTCTTTTATGGTGTGATATTTAATTCACTCTTTCCAAAAATCCACCCATAAATATTATGTTGTGATAAATATCTTTACAGCGTAGATTTTATTTCTTTCAAAATAATTTCCCTAGAATTCTCTAAATATTTACAAATTTTAACCAATTATTAAATAGTACACAATAAATATCTTAAATCACTCACCTCAATCATCTATACCAGATTTTAAATATTCACTTTACAAGATATATTCAACTCCTCTCAAACAACCCTTAGCCTTTCCATACTAAGATACTTTCACCTTTTCCCTACCATAGGCCTCATGTAGTCAATATTTTTACTTCAATACTTGTTCTCCTAGTCTCCAAAGTATTACCATAATAATTTTCACACACCAATGTCATGTATAAAAATTTCTTTCATCTTCCTTACCAATTTTTTTCCTATATAAATTTCAAGTCATTATATTTCCACCAAACAAGGTTTATATGAATCATTTCAATCTTTATCTTCCTTTATGAATCTCAATTTATGCTCATGTAAACATCAACTTTTTCATGGTTGAAACATTCTCTATTATATGATATTCCACCATAAAACCACTTGTTTACATGAAAACACTCTACCATTGTATTTTGATCCATTAATTGGAATCTTTCCTTAAATATAAAAAAATACAACTTCAATTGAATCAATTTATTATCAACTAACTCCAACATACATTCTCTTGATCACTTATCACCATATCCAATATTGTCAAAAAAATCCAACATATAATCTTTGGTTGCAACATTATCCCTCTTTTTATTTTGTTAACAATTCTTCCATGAACCCATATGTGAACAATTATTCCATGAATCTATTTCATAATAATCCATAATCCATGCATCATTATACTAGATACATTTAACTCTTAATATATGGATCCATGAAATGAAATTTCTCTCTTTTATGGTATATGGAGTTATGGACTTCACCTTATCCCCCTTTGTTAATAAAATACAAAGGTCATCTTCAATGGATTTTCTCTCCCTTTTTCAATGAAATATCAGCACTAAATTTTCCAAGAAATAATCTTCATCACACCAATGCATATGAATTTTCAAATTTAGAGAGTTTAAACCCCCCATGAAACATAGCTCCTCTTTCAACATATATTTATAACCCCCAACTTTATCATTTTCAAGACCCAACCTTAAAACATTACATAATATTGACTTTTATTCAAGAATATACATTTATTACACCTTGAGAATCTTTTTGGGTTTAGAGTTTTAGAGAGTTAGGATATCTTAAATACATAACATACCACATTCATACAAATATGATACTATTAAAAACAGTATCCATTTTTTTCAAAGTATAAAATGTTAAAACATAAAACATAATTTCTTTGAAAAATATTCATAAAAATCATCATGAATCCCATATTACTCATACCCATACTTATATACTTTGAAAAACATTTAAAAATGTGGGATGAGTACAAAACTTAGTAAGGGATATAAATAGATAAATCGTTAGTCCATTGATAACATAAAAAAACCCAATAAAACTCATATCATAAAAGCAGGCATGACAATGCCACTTTCAATCATAAGGTTGCCATTTCACATATTCTAGAAACAACTCAATGTGAAAATTAGTTCCACAATGGACAATGCCATAACTCTATCAAAGACTTTTCAATCTTGAGAAGGCTTCATCTGTCAGGTAACTTTCCCAAACCTATGGGCACTATGGAAATTTTCTGGACTCCCCCTTTTGCAAGTTGGATAAAATGCAACCTTGATGGCACCTCAAAGGGCAACCCTGGACCAGTTGGATAAGGTATTGATTTCCATGACCACAACAACGACTTTCTTTATGGATTTTATGGCTATTATGGTCATGACACTACCCTTGAAGCTAATATGATGGCACTTATTAAAGTAGTGGATATAGTTCATCAAATAAATTGGAGTAATATCTGGTTTGAAAGTGATTCCTCTACTATTGTACATGCTGTTAGAAGGAATCAGATCCATCTTTCCTAGAAGCTTACTCTGAAATGGATCAAATGTCTTGATAATCTTGCCTCAAAGAACTTCATAATTACACATGTTTACTGTGAAGAAAACTCTCTTGTTGATAGACTTTCAAATCAAGGTATTCCGGAATCCTCCGATGTGCATGTGACCATAGTTGCTGATGATTTGCTCAGTATTCTCAATAAAGATAAATGTAAAATTCCCTCCTTTAGACTATTGTAATTTATTTTGTTTAATTACAGATTTAATGCTTGATTTTTTCAAAAAAAAATTAGTTTTCTTGGGACACATTTACCATATCATTAGTATATTCACCCTTACACTTGGAATAACCATTTGATCCACTTCCATCTTTGGAGTACCCAATGCATTGGAGATCTATAATAGGTCTCCCCTGTCATATCTTGAGCTATAATGGGATCAACCCAACATATCTTGTTCTATAATGGGGATCACCTATCACATCGTGAGATATAGTGGGATAAAACCAACATAAATAATGTCTAAGTAACATACCATGAATAAAACATTTCATAACTCGTATACACCCTTGAGAAAAACATATTCACCTTTAAAAATACCCGTTTCTTGTAAAAATCACTCTTAAAACATAAACATTCCAAAAATAATAATTAAATATTATAAATAAAAAATAACCTTATAAACATATAAGGGAGACAATATGGTAATAAAACATCATGAAATCAAAATATTACAATCATGTAAAAAAATAACAATCTCTTTGGATTTCATAATGGAGACATTTAAAAGGATTTTATGAGGGAGGTCCTTTACAAATACCACAACATTGAAGATATAATTGATTAAATGAAGTAAATTTGTATATATATGGTAAATAAAGATAAAAAAACATTATACAATCAAATTAAATTTCACAATTCATCTTATCATGATAAAAATCATTAAATTTGAAGGTTAACCCAATGAATGGAAATTGGGTTTGAAATTTACTTATAAAATTTTAGAACTATATCGGGTGTACATGGGAGGGATTAATGAGATAAAATGGGGTATCTAATCATAAATATATTATAAGTTCAGCATGTAGGAGGTTAAAAAATATACCCCATCATTAGGAATTAATAATAAAAGGACACAATATAGAAGATATTCTTGAATAAAAGTAAGAGAGAGAGAATCCCTTACCTCGGGTTCGACTTCCGTGAAACGTGTTTAAACCTCCTGTATAATGGTTAAAATAGTGTTATTATGATTTTAAAGAAACATTTTAATGTTTATAAAATTTTATACGATCACTTTATAACATTATTCCACCCATTCATTAAGAATACTTTGTTATTTCCCTTGTTTCGGGTGCGTGCATTACAGGGTTTCCATGAGCGGTTCGTAATAGATTTTTATGTCACTTGTAAATGATACTTCAGAAGTGGAATGAAATGGTATTTAAATGATTAAATAACCTTAATTATAAAATTTATCATTTTTAATTCTTATGTGAGAAATATTCATTAGTTAAAAAATTAATGATGTTCCTTTAGATCATTTTAGTGGTTCTTTGATAATAACGACCACATTTTGTTTTATAAATTAAAACCATGTGTACAAAAGGATTCTAGAACCATGGATGAGAAATAATAAATATATTATAACCTTTTTAAATCGTAAAAATTGTTTCATGACCATAATTTAATGAATTAAAGAAAATTGAAATCACATCGTCCATGCTGTCGGTAATTCGACACATCACATAAAATGTTTTTATTCCTTGAATAAGTGGGAGAGGAGAAGAAGAATGATGATGAATTTTCACTAAACATAATAAATCCAGAATATAAAAGATTTATGGAGCTTTAATTACTCTTGGATAAGAGGATAGTAAGAGAATATATTAAAATAAAAGGAAAGGAAAGGAAAACGCATGAAAAAGGAAGGGGATTTCTTACCTCACGATCTCTTCTCCTTGAGATCCTCCTTAAGGCCTTTGAATTTGGACTTTGGGTGAGACCAGCTGGTCTTGGATGTAGGAAATGAGATTGGGGAGGGAATTTGGCATAAATAAGGCAATTATCAAGTTCTTAGAGGTTTGGTTTGGCAAGGGGAGGGAGAGGGGTTATTTATATATGAGGAGGGGGTGTTTTTAGAACAAACTATTAAATAAAAAATATATCAAATGTTAGACTTGTAAGAGTACTTTTTTTACAAAATAAATAATATATTAATATAATATAATTCTTTTTATACTTTAAATCATCTTTATAATTATAATTAATTAATTTATTAAAAGGAAAGTGAAAAGAAAGAGAAAATGATACTTTAAGGAATCACTTTTTGACTTTAGGTTTTGGAAAGTTCTTTTTAGGATTGGAAATCGAGTTTATTGTATTTTAAGGAACCATTTATGAAATTAAATATAACATGGCCAAATATAATGTTCTATAAATTTTATGTCATAATTACATCATGAATGATGCAATTTAAGATATACCAGTTTTGTGAAAAACTGTATTTTTACTATTCATCCAAAAATTGAAGTATTTTAGAAAAATCCCAAAAATTCACCCTAACCATTTTTCGACATTTAGAATCCAAAAAATGAAGTCCATTTTTAAAAAATAATTTTATAAATATGATTAATTTAATTTTTAATTAAAATCATAATCTACTTGAAAAATACAGATTTTAAAAGTAAAACTTATTTCATGATGCTTTAAAAAATTACCTAAGGTCTTATAAAATTATCTTAAAACCCAAAAGACATAGAATTTTTAATTTATGATAAAATTTTAGTAAAATAAATTTTATTTCAAATTAATTAATTAATTATAATTATTTATTTATGACTTATGAAAACACCAAGACTTTGACTATAGTCAAATTATCACTTATAAAATGCCTAAATTTTATTTAATCATTCATGGGTAAGGTTAATATTATTTTGGATGTTTTAATATTCATAATGATAGGTTAATATTAATAAGATTAGGTTATTATTCACCAAAAATTAAGTTTGTCCTATCAGAATCCAAACTTCTTACTGATCGCAACCGTGAATGTCATATTTTCGAAATTCAAAACATAGAAGTGTTGGAAATTAAGTTTAAAGTTAATTATCTTATAAGTACCTAGGTTGTTACACTCATATAATTTTAAAACTTATATTTCATCCATTATTTCCACTTCTTATATTCTGGAATATCCTTCACAGTTTATCCTCCTTAGTTAACACTTTATTACATCTCTTAATCTCTATGTTTTAAATATACTTTTGTGCTACTAAGGGATCTAACTATACTTATTTTGAATAATTCCATATTTCCCTATAAAGCTCATACTTCTCACCAAATATAGGTAAAATTATTAAATATTTTTCCTAAATGGACCCAAGGCCTTCATTTTTATAATCCCCCTTTTAAGGGTTGAAGGGGAACCCTTACATGGTATGTAGGCTTCTTAATATCACATAACCCAAAGGTCTTAGAGGAATTCAACCTAACTATGACTAAATGGAACTTCCCCTCCATATTTTCTACATCATGATCAGCTCTCCACCAATGCATGGTTGTTCGGCTAGCTACCCAGTGCAGATATGCAGAGGCCTAGTACATATGGAAATTTTCATACCCTCTCATTAATCCAAATATGATAGATCTGATCTAGTGAATGGTCATACACTGAATCCTCTTCTAGATTTTGTTCTTTGTAGAATATGTTTGATTTTCATCTACACATCATGTGGCTCGAAGACCTTGGGGTTTCCCAAAAGCATTGAGGTGGCCCAAAGGCCTTAAGGTGGACAAAAATCATAATTGACTTGAAGTACTGGGTGGCCCAAATGCCTTGAAGGACTCGAGGACCAAACCAGTGACCCAAAGATGAATAGTTCTGGCTATTATAGTACCAAATAGTACTTACAATAGTATAATCTATAGTACTGCTATAGTACCATGAATGTATGTCTTTGCCTAGATTTGATCCTAGGTCTCATGGATACACTTTAAGAGTCCCCACCAACAGAGATGAGGCTCATGTGCTATAAAATATTTTTAATGAGTGAACTTACCACTTTTTAAATAGTCATCAAAAAAATCCTCTAATGAAACTTATGTTAAATCTCAGCATAGGAAACAAGAGTATAAGTCAACACTTCAATGTTGTGAATTTCACCCACTTACTTAAATAAATGTATTTGACTTAAGTGTTTACCTTCTTTGAGAGTTATCCTTATGATATAAATCACATTTTCACAAGGTTATCAACAAATAATTAATAAATCAAAAAGTTTGTAAGTCATAACAATTTCAAAGACAAATCCTTAATTTTTCATAGGACCTATCACCATTTAAATATGAACCTAATATTCTTTATAAATTTACAGCTAAAATTCCACATGAATTAATTCACATTTAAAACCAATTATAAGAACTGTTCTCACCATGGGAGTCTTCTTTCAGTAGCTCTATGTTTCTAGAAAAATATAGATAATAAAGCTTTTTCAAACCCAAAAAACATAAACTCCTCATTGAATATTATTTATTCTCAATAAATATAAACCCTTATTTATCAAACTTGGAAGGTCAATGATGTTTACCATTTCCTCAAATATCCTTCCAAAATTCCATATATATAATAAAATCTAAATTATGTTTTTCTACATCATTTTTTAATCTTTATCTTTCATCAAGGTTTGAAACTACTCAACATTTTTATGATACCAATTATTATTTTTATATTAGTGTTGATACCAATTATAATTTTTCTCAAAATATAATTTATACAAATTAAATTACTCAAACACCAATTGAAAATTTATATTGAGCCTTAATACCACTTGATATTCCATATTCAACATTTTCATCCTTCTCTAGTTCAGTAAAACTTTTCAAATACACCATTCCTTACAATGCACTGGTGTATTTAAATGTATTCACCCTATGGATTATATCTCCACCACAAAACTATATTAACCCAACAATGTTTATAAAAATTAAATACATAGGGATAGGGTTACTTCCTGAACACCCTCAATTTGAGTAATGGGGTTGGTTTTGATGAACCGAAACTTTTCTTCCAACTTCCTTCTAAGCCTTATATATGGTTATCATTTGAGAAACACCACTTGTACAAAATTATTTCTAGATATTTGATTTTTCATTATCCACCTTCTTTGGTTTGGGATTCATCTCCTATATGAGTCTAATCCCACTAGTTTATATTTCCTCCATTGATGCAACATCACAGAATCACTCTCTATGTTTCTTTATCCATGAGAGTGATACTTCACCAGTATTTATCTCTTTCCTAATAGTGAAATTTTTGAAATCAATTAGGTATGATTTACACTTCTCCTTTTTGATATCTACTATGTCCACCTTATGTTTTTACCCTTGTTGAATATTTGTTCAAGTATTTTTGTTTATTTTATAAAATTGGAGAAACTTTCTTCTTTATCCTTAATTCTAGCTTTTGTTCTCTCTATAATGATTATTAAATTAATTACAATAGTAGTGGATGACACACAATCCATTTCCTTCCATAATTTTAATAATTTATTACTATAGCTATGTGTTTTATTTCAAAATATTTTTCTTCCTTTTATATGACTCCCATATAATGATCATGATCCATTTACCTGAACAACATCAAACCATACCACCACAACACCTTAGGAAAATCTTTTGGTTGCTAGAGGCTGGTGTAAATGTTGATGGATGAAGGAACAATGCATAGAAGATGGGTTACCCTCACAATAACATGAAAATAAATGTATAAGTTAAATGTTCATATTTGGTCCAATTTATATAGAATCATATGGATAAAAGATAATGAATATAGATACAGTAGATAATATACTTTAATCTACGCATCACAAAAGTCTAAAACAACTAAAAGGTTACTAAAAATTATAAGACTGTGAAAAATGTGATATATATAAAGTGAGACAACCAAAAAATTCCTAAGGAACCAAAAGATAAATTTCCATAATTAGAAAGTCCAAAATGAACTTTTACGGACAACCCCTACACATCCACTCCACTCATCCACAAAAAGGATCAAAAGACTCCACCAAGACTATATACTCTAAGTGGAACTAAATCTCATGATCTAACACCTTACATTTACTCATGTCACACAAAAAGGATCTGTACACATCCTATAAGGGCCTGTATAGGGTGTAAGTATATCATAACAAGTATATGGTCCCCACCCACCCCTTAACCATGTGACACAAGCTAAATTTCATTCAAAAATAGGACAAGGTAATAGGAATAAGAAGTATAACTAGTAATATAATTTAACAAGGCCATATAGTTTAAATATTAATAATACTAATTGACCCCTGTACTGAAAGGAACCATACCCATCATATCCGCTTCAACCCTATGCTCAATATCTGAGAAGAATGATTATAATAAGTTAGGGCATACAAGCCTACCCATGGGGGAAAGGGAATAAAGTATAATAAGTTAGAGAAACCTTGAAACCCATCTCAAGGAAATGGAATCATGTATAATAAGTTAGGGATAGTCTTGGTACCCATATATTCAGGGAAATAGGTAATGTGTATAATAAGTCAAGGCATTGGGATATCATCCCATCCATCAACCTATCCATCAATAATGGCTTCACCTAAGAATTATTTTATTCAACCATGAAATAACCCTTTCAATAATCAAGTGAAATCCTCAGATTTCAAGTTCAATAACTAAATCACAAGCATGAAATCTACAACATGGAATGATTATCAAACTGAACTATAAAGTCTAGGATAACTAAACTACAACTGATACACTAATCATCCTAATAATTTAGATATGTTACTAAAAATTTATTACAATGTATATTTTATAAAATATAAAACTTGAATCATTACAATCATATATAAATCAAGGAATGGTAATATGTAAATATATACCAAATGAACAAAACCATGCCATATTTTAATAAAACCCATTTTAAGAAATCTTTATCAGAATAAAAATAATTTGTTTTAATTATATTCACACGATTATATTCCATTTCTAGACCAAATATTTAAAAATATAATATAAGGGTTTCACCTACCAAAATATTTTTATAATAGTTATTTGAGTTCCTAGATATAAAATTATTCCACCACTTGACATACCAAGCCAACTTAACATAAGGGAAAATTAGGGTTCCAACCATAGTTAATAAGGAATATGAAATCTATAAATAACAACTAAGGAAATACCATGATATCACCTAAGATAATATCCAAAAAATAGTTATACTAGAGGGAATCCAATTTATTAGAAATATTTCATAAGACCTGGGTCAGAGAAACTGGGGATTACACTCGTTGTTGAAATTAAGAAGAATAAAGAGGAATATTAGAGGAGGCCATGACCTTGCTGTTCCAACACTAAGATCCCATAACCTAATATAGACTGTTGAATCAATAATTGAGGATGAATTCATTTAATAGGGTGAGTGGTTGAAGTGGAGCTCCATGGGGTTCCATCTGTCCAAGAATGTGGGTGAAATCTAGAGCTCCCATTTTTTTAAGGGTAACATTTTAAAGTGGAAATATGATTTAATCCCCAAAATATAAAAAACAAATGTAGTGCCACCAAGTACTTGGTTTAGGTCCAATGGGCACCCGATGGTACCAACAGTGGACTTGCATCCACTAGAGTTCCATTAGGTACCCAGTTCTAACCCACTGGGTACCTGATACAGTCAACACTTGTTTATCAACCCCCTCTTTTAACCATCTTCCAGAAAATATACTATATACTTATTTAACCCTTCTTGAACTAATAAACACAGTAAATTAGAAGTTAAACAATATAATCAAAGGTAAACACTAACATATAAAGGTTGGGTTCTTAACAAAACCCTTTCTATTAGGATTTGCATCCTTAAGAATCATCGACTAGCTTCTTAAGGGAACAAATCCAACCATTAAGATTTCACCTCAGCTTCCTAATCTAAAGTTCCATCTTGGATCTTTTTATACTACCACATAACCTAAATAATAGCAATCAACTTACCTTGAAAGACCTTACCACTCTAATGGATGATACAAATAAGATGTTCCATATAGGATGCATCAGCCTCATGTTCAATATCATCACACCAGATTATGTGTGAAGGGTATGGTATATACTTCCTCAGATGAGAAATGTGGAAATTAATTTTCATTCCACTGAATCTAAGAGTTTAAGTTATATGAAAATATATTTATTTTACTTTGTCTAAAATTTCAAATGGTCCAAACAATTATGGTTTCAACTTGTCATGATTTTCTATTAACGATTTATCTAATATCAATGAAACATGAATAAATACATGATCACCCACTTTGAATTCCATGGGTATTCTTCAATGATCAAGGAAGGATTTTTTCTGATTTTCAGAGCCATTTCTGAATCAATTTTACATGCTCTATTATTTCCTCAATGATATTAGGTCTAATCATGGAATATTTTCTTATTTAAATATACCAGATAGGTAAATGACACAGTTGATCACAAAGAACTTTGAACATGTCCATTTGAATTGTTGTATGGTTTCTATTCCTATAAGATAATTCTACCATAGGGTCATGATCCACCCATAATCCACAAAAATTGAGTATATAGGAACGAATTATGTCCATAAGGATACAAATGGTTCACTTGTATTGAAAAGTAGTATATGGGTGAAAATAAATACATAGATTAACTTGAAAGTCTAAATATTACTCTATCCATTTTCAGAACTGAGACATGAACCCTAGGTCCTTATTAGATACAAATATAAATAGTACACCATGATGCTTCACTATCTATATATTGTATAACTTCCCAAGCTCATCAACTGAAGAAGCTTCTTTGATAGGTGGTATGTAATCTGTCTTGGTCAGATGATCCACTAGAACCCATACTGAATTTCAGTCTCTATAATATTTAGGTTGACTAATCATAAAGGCTATTATGATCTCATACTAATTATAAAATTGAATAGGAAGTTTTTAAGAGTAACTATGTGTTTTTAATACTATACCATAACCCTTTAATAGATGATACATCCAATTATGAACCCTATAATATCTTTCTTCATAATATGCCACCAAAACTAGAGACACATCTCATGATACATCTTCATGATTCTAGGGTGTATTTACCATCAAGAAGCATGATAATATTTTATTAGTTCCTCCCTCATAACAGTTGGGACTACCAAACTTCCATAAACATACAACAATGATGAAGGGACTTGAATCCAACCATTGAGGATCTCTACACCATTGAATTTATACCAAATAATGATATAGACAGAATAAGATATCTTGGATTATTTGGCACATCTCATGATAGATTATGTAAGGTTGATATGGTATAAATTTATCCTAATCTAATCCTTGAGAACATCAAGGTGGAGTTTATCTATAAGTATCATCAACCTCCAATCCTATTTTACATCTAACACCTATTGAAGGTACACCTTCTTGCTGAGAGAAATGAAAACTAAATTCCCTTTCTCAAAAAAATATCAAATAAAAAAATAAAATTATTGAATATATTTTACTCGATGACACTAACTTAGATTTATATCACTTTGAGAAAAGTCATATTTAAGGATTTTATGATCATTGAATACTATAAAGTGTTTTGTGAACAAATTATTACTTTAGAACTTTAATGAATGAACCACAATAGCCAATTCTAAATCATGGGTAGGGTAGTTATTTTCATTAGGGAGAGGTTATATATAACCATAGTTTATTTCTTGATGATCCTATATGAGAAAATAGTCGAGACCCATTGAAGATGTATTACAATACACCTCAAAACCTTTTCATGGTTGAGGTTGAATAAGAATAGGAGTCAAAGTAAACTTATTCTTTAACTTTTTAAAAGTTTTTTTGCACTAATAAAAACTCATAAATTTATCCAATTTATTAGTTAGAGTCAGTATCAGATTAGCCACTTTAGAGAAATATTGAATGAAATGATGGTAGTATCCTACGAGTCCGAGGAAACTTCGTATTTCAAATACATTTGAAGGAACTTTCCAAGTTATCACTGATTATGCCTTCTCATGGTCAACTAAGATTATAGATTCTAAAATAACATATCTATGAAAAATTGATTCCAAGATCTTGAATAATCATTTATATAGTTTTGTGTACAATTGATACTCTCACATTGTCTTTAAAATGATTTGAATATTTCAACCATGCTCATCTCTAGATCTTGAATATACTATAATATTATCCGTAATTACCACATAAAATGCATAAAAAATGGATGAAAGATAATATTAATTAAGTCCATGAACATGAATAGGGAAATATTTATCCCAGAAGGCATAGCCTAATATTCAAAATAACCATACTGGCTCCAAAATATAGTCTTTGTAATGTCTTCTGTCCTGACTCAAAGCTGATGTTAACCCGAGTAAAGGTATATTTTAGAAAGCCACCCCATTTTAATTAATCAAATAGATCATTAATTCCTATAAAATGATAAAAATTCTTAATCATTACATGATTAATTTTCCAATCATCCACCTAGATATGATAAATTCTATTGGATTTCTCTAAAAAAAGAATCAGAGCACCCCAAGAAGAAGTGCTCGATATAATAAACCCCTTTACTCCAAGATCCTCCCACTGAATCTTTTAATCTCTCAATTAATTCAAAGACATGAAATCTGAAGGATCAATATAGGTTTAGATACAGTTAATATTTCAATGCTAAAACTATAAAAAAATACATTTACCCATGTTTTTTGGGTTTGGCCACATTTATAAACATGGCTAAATAGTTTGTCATTATTTTGTAAAAATGTTGGGAAATGAGGTGTCAGTTGTATTGTACTGATACTGGTTCACTCATAAGTAACAAAACCCAACCAGTCACATGGATTCATGTGAACCTCTCCAAATGTCAAAGGATACTGACTAGAAGTGAGGCTCTAATATGGTATAGTGGGGAGACTATACCCTCATGACCAGAGTAGCACAATAATGTAATAAATGGATAAATAACATAAGAATAAGAGTAACTGAAAATAGAAGATCAACCACATATATATAATAAACATTCATCAAAATAAATATCCAATACCATATAGAAAATTATGTAATTTCATGTATCTAAATAAAAAAAAGGCAAATATGGAAGCATGCACACATACATTCTGGTATATCAAAAGAACCAAAAATTCTAAAAGACTATATCTAGATAGAATCATGAGCCATATCTCGGTCCAGTGATCCCATTCTCCCACACTATAATAAATCAAGAATCCATGACTGGGCACTTTCCCCTATCCCTACTTGCATCCAGGAAGTCTTTCCGGGTACAAATCGGTGACCTGAACAGGGTGTGAGATATACTCAGTAGGCCACCACCAATGATGTTTATAAAAAATTCAGTCTTTAAACATAAACTATATCCATGTAAAGGTATGAAATTAGAAGATGTAAAGTAAATAACAGATATTCCATGTCCATGAGATCAAACTATAGTAATATCATGCTATAATAGGTGAGCATCAATATTCATATAACTACCAACAGTAGGAAAATAATAGCTCGGCATACGCCGCATGTGAAAGAGTATCAGACCTACATGGGCCAGGTCCCAAGGCTTATAACTAGGGTGACCTCATCAAGAACAAAGATCTAATCCAATTTTTAACTCAAAATAATATTAGACATACATGGGCTAGGTCCCAATATAACTAGGTCAACCTATATCCAGAGATATGAGTTTATACAGAAGTCATAGGTGCCATACCTTGATCTTCCTCATCGTTTCTATACCATAGATAATCATACCTAGGGGGTGTAGGTGCCATAAATTTATACCCTAGTTAGTTCTATACCATTAATAATCATACCTAGGGGTTATAGGTGCCATACCTCGATACCTTGGTTGGTTTCATACCATTATTCAATAGGTGTCATACCTTCATAAGAAGTTGGCGCCATACCAAGATATCCAACATTAAGAAAGTAATATAATAATGAAAAGGGATATGTTAGTGTCCATACCAAATTAAAATCATAAATATAGAAAGGAACATGCTAAGAGAATAACTACCACAAAATAGGGCAAGGGAAGCACTGCTTTTTATTAGCGCTTAGTAGAAAGCGCTGATAAAGAGGTGGACCTTTATCAGTGCTAGCTAAAAGCACTGATAAATGCACCCTTTATTAGTGTTAAAAAACCTGCTGATAAAAGTTTTTAATAAAAAATATTATTAATATATATATAATTATTATATTTATATTAAAAAATAATGTGTATTTGTATACATTAAATAAAAAACAAATGTTTATAATTCATATTTTTTTAATAATTAAAAAATATAAATATAATGTTTTAATTGAAAAAAGTATTTATAATATTAAAATTATATATACATATATATAATTAAATAATTATAATATTATAATAAATTATATTAAATAATAAAAATATTTATTAGATTTATTAGATTAATTTGTTAGATTTGTTATATTTATTAGATTAATTCATTATATTTTTTATATTTTTTATATTTAATATATTTAATATATTTATTTTATTTATAAATATATAACACTTTTTAATATATATATTTATAATTAAAATTAATGAATATATTTTCATTTTCCAAGGAATTTGGTCAATGAATATATTGATCATGCATGAATGTTCATTTATACATTACATCTGGTTGTCCATTGATGTGGTATATTGATTAATTCATAATGTTACCCATATGAACTATATATTTTCTAAAAAATCTACTTATAAAATTACATTAAATATATTTAAATAATAAATATATTTTATTATATTTTTAATATATATATATACTTTTCAAATACATTTGTAATTATAATTATAACTATATATATACAAAAATTATAAAATTATACATATAAAATTATAATTTTATTAACATATATATATATATATTAACAATTATATAAAAATGTTTATAAATATATACTATTTATAATTATAATTATAACTATATATATATATCCTTGTGTGTGTGTAAATAATTATAAAATTACAATAAATATATTTATTATACTACTTATAAAGTTAAAATATATAATCAAATAGATATATTTATAAATATATACTAATATTTTTAAATAAAAACAAATAAATTTATATTTATTTAAATAATTATTAATTTATAAAAAAATATTTTCATTATTTAATATATAATATGTTATATATAATTAAATAAATATATATCTATAAATATATTTATAAATATTTATAAAAACATTGATAAATAAATAAAAATGTTATTTATAGTTATAAATATCAATAATCTGTTAAATATATATAATTAATATATCTATTTTATATATTTATATGATTATAAATAAAATAAGTATATTTCTTATAATTTTATAATTACTTAAATTATAATTTTATAATTATAAATAAATAAATATGTATTTATAGTTATAATTATTAATAAATAAATATATATTTATCCTACATATCATTTTAAATAAATATAAAATAATATAAATAAATTATAAAAATTATACCTTTATCATCACTTTTTAGCACTGATAAAGATGGCCTTTATCAGTACTAAAAAAGAACTAATAAAATATGTATTTGTAAGTGCTATAATTTTAGCGCTGATAAATAGGTCTTTTATTAGCGTTTTTAGCGCTGATAAAGGCATGTCATTATCAACGCTTTTTATTTTAGTGATGTAAAACATACCTGTATCAGTGATTTTAGCTAGTGCTGATAAAGGTTCCAACGAGATTTATAAAATAACCCAAACATGATCCTCCTCCCTCGCACCCTTTCAAGCCTTCGCAGAAGCTTACCCTTGTGTCATCGATCCCTCCTCTGCCGTCTATCCGTCCTCCGCCGTCATGCCCTCCTCCTACTCCTCTGACGCTACTGCCTCCTCCTCCTCTACGACCACCGACTCATCCTCATCCACCGTTGTTTCTACCTCCTCCTCCTCCTCCTACTCTACCCCCCTTGTCCACCTAACCTGCTCCAGCGTGCCCTCCTCATCCGACGACTGTCCCGACAGTCTCCTCTACAGTACACGGATTCCCCCTAGTGAGTCTCTATTGTGGTTTCATTGGTTTTCATTGGGTGTGTAGGGTTTGGATGAACCCTTAAATTAGTTGATGTAGTTAATTATATTTCATTCCATTTAATTTAGACTTCCTTTGATTCTAGACGTTCTAAATGTGATTTCTAATTATTTAAATTATGTATATGTTATCTAAATTTGAGAGGTCAAATATTTCCCATAGTCACTTTCGGGTTTCCTTTGACATAATGGTTGTATTTTAATAATTCAATGATAATTTTATTCAAAATTGTGTTTCATTCATTCTAAATTCTTAATAAAATGAAAATGATGGTTTTGTTGAAGATAAATTATTTATTCATGGTTTATTAGAATAATGAAAATTTATAAAGTGGAGTGATTATTAGTTTAGGGGTTTTCCATATTATTAAAGGGGTGTGTGTTTGATTTATGGAATTATTTAATAACTTCCATGGATTGATTGTGATTGTTGTTTGGTGTTATTGGTTTATTCTCTTAGATTTACACTTTTTTCAAATGGGTTTAAATATGTATTTTCAAATGTATGAAAAATATATATATACTAAAGTCTTGTTTGGAACTTGATAAAAATGGTATTTATTTAGGTACATTCCACCCCTTGATGAGCCCTATTTTAGGGTTTTGTGTGATAATTGTTTTTTTGGTCAAGTGTCAAAGATCTAGAAGTTAATTCTTTGAATGTTCACTTGGTACATCTTGGATAAAGATCAGTTCACTAGCACCATTGAATTATGAGTTTAGGTAGCTCAATTCAATTCACTGGAAGTTTAGAAGTTGGATCTATCAGTTCACCTATAGTAACAATTTTAGTTTAATTAAAGTACAATGAATCCTTAAAATGTTAACTCACTGGATGCAGGTAGCTAGATGGTTCCTTCACTGAATGTTCAATGAGAGTGCCTTTACTAAAAGTTTTGAATGAGTAGTTGGATGAACGAGTTTAGTTGATGGAGTATAGTGGAGTCCGAGTGTGGAAATATTAAGGTGGAATATTCTATGTAAGTACACATGGCATAGGTTATGGACCTAAATAAATGTAGTGAAGTGAATAGTAAGGAAATATACTGGTATTTGAATGAATATCCAAAGGAGGTGATAGATGTGTATAAATCCATGAGTTCCATGAACTCTAATGACGATGCATGGGAGTCTTTGCTATAAATGAAAAAGGAATAATTCATTAATTCCACTAGTGTGAAGTGGATATGGTATGCACTATTCACTGGTGTTGGTGGTCATAAATGAAGTTTCTACTAGTAACAAACAATTACTCATGCCAATGGAAGGATGCCTAAAATTGTAGGAGGGAATTCGTGATTGGATGATTAGTTTAGGACCACTTCAAATAGTGGTATGAACTACATGTCTAAGTATATAATCTTGTATAAATAAATGTAAGAGATGATTTGATCAACACTGATGAGGCCTAAGTACCGAAAGTAGGTGGATATAGTAAGAGGGGAACACTTAAGCACATCAAGATTCCCATAAGTTGAAATTTAAAAGCTATGTTCAAGGCACTTAAAGGAGAATAGATGATATGAACTGATAAAAATATGGTATCGGTGATACATCTTCTATAGAACTAAGTAGGGTTTTTGAAAATTTACTTTACCTTGTAACTCATGTTCTCGTTTTTCAATGGAATAAAAATGTGATGTTGTTGTTCTACCATACACATTATATTAAAGTATGTATCAAATAATCCCGATATAAAATGTTCATTGTAAATTTTCCTTACATGTTTATATATTCTATGTATTCTTGTTCGCTTGTATGATAATTGAAATAAGGATACTGAGATGACTAAAACCAGGGGAATCCAAGTTGGAGGAAAAATAGGTGTAGTGGTCGAGGTGTGTGGTCATCCCAGTTTTGGTATTTGATGTCATGAGGGATGCAAGTATCAGTGGATAATATGAGACATTTGGATGAAGTTACACTATATTAGAGAATCAGTAGTAAAAACTATCGATGATCTTAAAATTTCCACTTGTCCCCAACAAGTGGTATCAAAGATTATGTTCCTTTTTTATATCTCAAAAATTGGTTGTAGTGATCGATGATAGATCACAGATGTAGAGTTTTTTTAGTAGTGTTTTAAAGAATCGAAAAGAGTTTGGATGTAATATTACTGGGTTCTAATGATCAGATGGTTTATTAGGTTTTTAGAATAATTTCACTAGAATATGGTGGTAGTACCACATGTTTTCCTAGATATCAAAAGTCTTCTGGCTGTAGGTGTTGTGTGGCATGTTCTGTTCATCGAGTGGAATTCTAGAGCTTTCTGGTAGATCATTGAAATTTTTGATAGAAGTGTATTGATGACATGATTGTGGAATCATCAGATATTGGAGTTCATTGGTATGCTACTCTTGTAGGATATCATTGTTCAATTATATGGGTACATTAGCTTGAAGTAGAAAACAATGATCTTGAAGGCTATTATAGAAAGAACATGTATTATCAAGGGAACATCAAAGGATATATTTCACAAAAGTTCAAATTTCAGAGGTTCCTTTAACCTACATCTGGAGGGGGTGACTGAATTTGTTTCCAAGTGATTTTCCAAGACCAAATATTGAGTCTAGACTTTGGATTATAGGTTCAAACCAATTAACTCCCATTGAGTGGGATTTAGAGTCATGTTTTTCATAATCCTTCATATGTGATGGATCAATATGAAAAAAGGATCAGAAGGTGTGTGGGAAATTCTTTAGAAGAATATTTTATGGAAGTATAGGGTTTTTTTGAAGGGTGTGGGAGTTTCACATGGGGGGTTCAGGGTTATGGGAATTGTGGATAGTTTAAAGCTCCATAATTAGGATTATTGGAATATAAGGGATCATATGACTTGAATAATGAACTTAATTCATGTTTGTCATGAGTAAATTGTAGTGAGAATGAATGAAGGATGATAAATAATAGTTGTGTGAATTATTGCTAAAAATCGGTGGTAGATGGTGGAATATTCAGTGGTCACAATAGAATTACAGGTTTCAATGGATTCTATTATAAAGGACATTGTACTTCAAAGTAACTTTCACATTAACTTGGGTTACTTATAAAATTATTTATACTTTGTTTGTCTTGAAAAAAAATTGTTCATAAACTGGTTATCTTGTTATAAATTTTTTTATAAACTGGTTGAGTTGTTTATATAATTGTTTGGTTTGTTTTTACAATTGCTAATAAATTGTTTGGTTTGTTTTATAAAGGTTTCATCATTTTATAGTTTTTATGGATTTTTTTATGGAAATGATTTGGTGTATGTTTGGAAAGGATAAGGTCCCTTTTGGAAATTGTGAAATGTTTGGGTGTCTGTGTGTTTGAAACTCAAGGGCCCACTGAAAATCGTGTCCTTTGGTGAAATGTTTTGGAAATTGTGAAATTGTTTTGGAAATTGTGAAATTGTTTGGTTTGTTTTACTCAATGGTTTCATCTTGTTCATGTGTTATTACTATTTTATATTTATGGTTATGTTGTGAATTGTATGGGCTAAACACCCCACTGAAAATCGTGTCCTTTGGTGGTCCTTGTTTGTGCACAAAATGAATTGCATGTTGGTTTGTTCCTGTTGAACATTTGAATATAAAAATTGGCAATTTATGTATACTTGGATAATAAATGAATCCCCTAGGATGATAAAACTTCCATGATAAACCCTGAAATAATGATCGGAATTGAATAATGGATTCTTTGTAAAATCTGAAACTGTGTTAGTTTGGTTTGTATGGTGTTGCGATTATGACCATGATTGTGTGTTTGTATGGTGTTTCGGTTGTTGGAATGAATGGTATGGAATTTTTTCCATGTTGTAGTTCCTCCACCTTTGAATATCAATCCAAACCTTCCCTATTTCAATGGCACCACCACTTTGTTACTAGTGCAATCCCACATAATCTTAGAAAACCACTTCACTAGAGGACTCTATGGGACACTTTATGGGCACCATAGTAAAATAACCATAACAACACATGTAATGAATTCTTCCACCTGAAATCACTCTATGGAAAACGATACTATCATACCTCGATCTACATAATTTAATTGTTTTAATTATTTCAATTAGCACTATCCTCTTTAGTTCCATTCGGCAAGATTGGGGCACAGTTGTTCAACTGCATAACTACTTGTAAGTAACTATTCGATGATTCCAGGCCTAGGAAATGACCAACATGTAGGTCAAACAATGTGGTTTCCAATGTTTGAAACAAATAAAATTTTATGAAAATAAAATTTGGTAAATGTTTTAAACAAAATAATAATAATAATATTATATAGGTAATGATATTATAATTATTATTAAATTTGTTATTAATGTTATTTTTAATAAATTGTTATTACAATTATTATTATTTAAAAGGAAATGAATATTATTTTTATTTTTATTATCATTATAATTATTATCTTTTATTATTATTATCTTTATGTTTATTATTTTTTATTTTTTTAGTTTTAAATTATGGTTAAAAAATGGAAGGGGAGTCCTCTCCCCTGGATCATGCATAACCCATGCATGAGCCCCTATCCCTACTAGGAATGCGAAATACAGTGATCCCCCATGCATGAACCTCCTCCTTCGAGTTTCCATGGTCGGGCTTCCCTTTGGTGCAACCTCCCTCCGCATTGCGGCCACCCTCTGCGCGACCTCTCCTGGCCACGTTTTCTAGCAGGTGTGCGACCCACCCCAGTGACGCAATGCCTCACCTCATGTCCTCCTTCCACGATTTTTTTTCTTCTGATTCCATCATATATATTGTCTACCTTGACATGGTAATACCTCCCCCATATGCCTCAATCTTCACATAAGTCATTTTGATTTCCTCGTCGTCTGTTTTTCATTTGGCCGAAAACCCTATCTTAGGGTTTGACCTGTTGTGGTTTTCTTCTAATTGCAGGGTGTGTGGTGCCTCACCTAGGTGATTTTGGTTCATAATCCGACATCCACCACTAAAGGCGAAGAATATTGACTCCTTTTTGATTCTCTTCCGACATTTGAGGAATAGTTAAATGTTGTCGTTTGGTTTCACAGTTATTGTGTGGAATCCTTTATGTGTTTTAAGGTTTGTAGTAATTATCTTGTAGTGCATTGTTCACTAATTTTTGTTTTCAATCTGTTATGTCTTGTTGGTCACCATTTGGGGTGAGGTTTCTCTTGCTTCCTTGTTTAATTTAGTTTTATTTAAAGTCTTTTGTTATTATTTGTTTCCTTTTTTATTGTTGTATTATGTTGTGGTATGGTTTTGGTAGTCAGTGATAATGACCTATATGTATATTCAAGGGTAAGCATGTATATATGTATATCCTTCTTGCGCATATTCCCTCATGGTGTGGGTAATATGTTCTTGGATCAAAGGATATATATATATATATATATATATATATATATATGAAAATGTATATGCATGTACGTGAAGTGGCCTCGTGCTGGCATCATCAAAACCTACATGTCTTAAGGCATGTTTTCTAATTAGTTTATTCTTTTTTGTCCACTTCTTGGTTTTCACACCATCTAATTTAAGGTCCTTAATTGTTTAGAAAATCCCTTGTTACTTTTTCATAGTGCGTTGGAATGTTTGGTGCGATTTCGAGTCGTCGATCCAAGGGTAACTCACCGGCGTGTGCATAGGTAAGTAAATATATAAATGTAGGTTCCCACATTACATGTATATTCATCCATGGTATTTAATATACATTTATTGGTCTAGGTGTGCTTCTGTGTATATAAAAATGCACACATAGATGAGTGGAGACTAGTATATGCGTATAAGAATACCTCTAAGGATCCCCTTACTCATGTTCAAGGGCCATGTGAATGTATGCATAGTGGATAGGTGTCCTTTCATGCATGTGAAGATTCATATGCTCAGTGGGGGAGATTAAAATCTTAATTAGAAAGTATCATGAGCTAAATGTTTAGTTTGGTTCCACTCTGAGGTAGGATCTTTATGCATTAACATTTAAATTTAAGAATTATTTATTTCTTGCATTTCACACCTAGTTTTAATATTAATTATTGATATAGAACTGTTAGTAAATTTTCCTCTCTTGTATTGGAGTGATTTATTTATTGTAATGTGTTGTAATAAATAGTTTGACTGTGTTTTCACATCAATTTCTTGATTAAATTACCCTTTGGCCTTTGTGAATGAGTTTAAGATTTAAAATTTTGGTTTTGGTTTCATAAATGGGTTTCGAAGTGTGTTTATGGTTTTCAAAGTAGTGTGCGTATGATTATTTAAGAAATGGTTTGGCATGCGAAAATCATGTGAGGCCCAATTGAAACTTTTTTAAAATTAGTTATCTCAGGAAACATTTCCTTGGATGTGGTCCCATTTATTTTTTTGAGTTTTATGTTATGGGAGGTCCACTAAGTATGACATTCCTATGATCAAATGGTTGAAAGGATAGGGATGTATTTCTTAGGGTGACCTAGGGGAGACTTTGTGTGTGTGTGTTGGCTATGTGTGAGGAATTTACTGGTGAATGGATGCTTGTTTGACATTGTTGGACCCCCACCCTTAGTTTGAACATGGGAACCTAGCATAGCAAGCGATTTCTCAGTGGAGCATTGTTTCACTAGTTTAGATTATACACTATCTAGTGGCCCATAGTGGGATATAGTCTGTTATTATTATTTCCATTTGATTGGGCCCCTCGACCAAGCTTGATAGGGTGAAAACCGGGCGTTAGGGAATTATTAAATCATTGAGTAGGGAATGCCTTGGGGGTGATTCACATGTATAGTATGTTATAGACTATTCATGAGCTCCTAGTTTTTCCCATGTATATCAGCACTTAGTTATCTATGGTGGATGATTGAGGTTCATTGTTTTGTTGGTTAATCTTGCTTTTTATTTTCCATTTACCTTGTGTGATCATTTATTTTTCCTTCGTATATGGTGTTTCTCTCTATTAAATGGAATAAAAATGATATTCAAAAGTTTGTGGGAAAAGGTTTTTAAATTTTTTTACACTTCTCTATCCCTCTTTCTTTAAAAAGGCTAAAGCTTCATCCTTGGAAAGGAACTTAGTTTAAAATAAGATGGGAAATGGATCAAGATTTTCCTCTAATGGGAAAATGTGTGAAAAACATACATTTATATATTTTAGTTCAAACATGAAATTAATGTTTATTTTTTTAAAGTAAATTCATAGGGAAATTGATTGTTTGGACACGCCTACAAAGTTTTAATACTCACGTCTATAGTTTTGTCACTGTTTTTAGCTTCGATGATTCTTCTTGAGAAGATTCGATCATTGTAGTGAAACGTTGGTTTGACGTCGGTGGTGTCCCGTAGGGTCATATAGAGGTATACATTAATTTTCTTTCTTGGTGCTCCTATTTTTAATTTCCATTATTTAGTTTTTTGTTTATTTATTTGTCTTAAATTTACGGGCCAAATCATTCCCACCTGTTTAATCTTGATGCCCGACACTAGTTGCTAGCCCATGGGGATTTAGAACACCCCTCGAGCCATGTTGTGGGCCGGATCAGGTGACCAGTTCAGGTTCGACCCGGGATGGTTCGTGATAAAATAGTATCAGAGGAGTCCCTTGTAATTTTGGGGGTCCAGTAGATGGAGATTAGGATTTTCGGGGCTCATGAGGTAAGTTGCGAGTCGATGTCTGATCACCACCACTCGTGACGAGACCTGAGTTACTAGGGGTAGTTCGGGGTAGTTCTAGTTTTGATACTTTTGTATTTTTTTTGGATTGAGGGATGACAATATAGGAGACTTGGTGTCATGTTGTGACCCCACATAGAGTAGTGACCCATGTAGAGCCCAAGTTCCAGGTTCAAGGTCTCCAGTGTTATGTCTTACATAGGGCGTGGCTCACTACTGTGTTGCCGATTTGGGCATAAACACTAGTTACTCATTCCATTTGTTCATTGTTAGTTGTGCTTTGTCTTGATTTTAGTTGGTGTTAGAGTGTTTTTGGAGATGAAGGTGGTTTTTAACTCAAAGGGCTCTTTCTCTAATGGTTTTAAAAATGGCCAAAAGGGGATTTCATTCAAATTGGTTTGAAATAGTTGAAGTTTGTTTTTTAAATAGGAAATGTTTTGATTTGGAAAATTTGGATTATATTTGGATTTGGTAATGGAACAAAAAGTGAAACCCTTGGTATTCTTTAGGATCATCTGCATATGTGTGGGTAGACATGTGAAGTGCACGCCAGCACATATGTATGGGTGATTTGAGTGGAAAGGGATAAAGGATTATATGGTGGTTCATAGGATTCCATGGTAGGGGTTTTGGAATTTAAGGCTTGGCTTGATTTTTCTAAAATGGACTTGAATGAAAAAAAAAGATTTCAAGAATTGGTTCTTCTTGAAAAGTGGGTTTCGGTATTTTGAAAAGTGATTTTTGCCTATGTTTGTATATGTTTGACTTATGAGTCTGTTACCCTTGGTTTGGGGTGTTTCTTTTGGTTTTGTTTAAGATTGTTTGGGATTCTGGGTTGGTTTTATCATCTCAGGGTGTTTCTTTTGATTGAATTTTGGCTTGATTCCATTTTTGATTTTGTTTTTTATGTTGTTCTGAATATTCCACCCAGAAATGTCCTCAGAAGCTTTTAATGAGTCATTCCCAATTCTAGTTTCTATCAAGTGTTATGTGTCCTTCGAGGATTTTGGGGTCCATTAGGGGCAGTGAAGAAGTTCAAGGGGAGTAGAGCATGTCTTTGGGTGGTGGGGGACTCCCAAGTTTGTTATAGTTTGTATTGTCTTGGGTTTAGTGGAGTGTCCGGCCTTGGACCAGTGGCGGGGGATGTATCATCATAATTGGAGTTGGGATGATGTGGGAGGTGTTGAAGTCCATATTTTTCTAATGGATCATACCTGATGAGGTGAAGATGAAAAGAGGTAAGAGCATGTCCATAGTTAACAAGGCCAGTGGTTGGTGAAGTCTTGTGTCAGCCGCTTTAAGGAGTCGGCATATAGAGTGCAAGTGCTTGGAAAATCCGGTGCCTCTCATCATTCATAAGGGTTCCCCATCTTGAAAGCGGGGTGTACGAGAGGAACCCTTCTCTGAAGAATCCCTTTTGTTGGTGTCAACTTCTAGTTCGTCAGACCTTTCACTAAGTGCCAATTGTATAGCTAGTTCGGGCATTCTAATTCTCCTTATTGCATCCATCTTAAGTCTTATTGATGTGCAACCATTAGGGTCACCGGAGAAAAGTTATAAAAGAACAATCGCTCAATAAAGGAGTTTTGGTTGGGGGATACTAGTTCCAAACAGTGAGGCATAAGATGCTTTATCCATTAGAGCCCCTACCTCAGGTTTTGGGGTGAAGCTTGTGCATCATCAGGAGTTTTCGGAGGTGTATGAAACCTTGAACTGGCCTATGTTTTCTGAAATTGGATGGAAAGATCTAAGGATTTATTACCTTTGTTTATTTTAACAGGGTGAAATTTCATTATTCCATTAAAATAGTGTGATGGACTTGTTCTACCACAATCTAAGAATCTTTTTTCTGTTCTAAATGTGGATTTTGGAAGTGTTCTTTTTGTGATAAAAGTGTGATCTTTGTGGAGTTAGTGGATGGTGTTTCCGATTTGGGTTGAGTCTTCTTTCATGGGTTTCTCCTAGTATTGTGGGATTCGGTCGGTGTGGGGGGGGGGGATTTTTTATTCTGGCAGTGTTGTTGTTCACCCTTGTTTGGAGGGTTTTAGTTCTAGTAGGGAGATCTTTCATCTTTGTGCCTCGATATAATGGGTTGATTCTTTGTGTGTTTTTAGTTTGAACACTTATGGTAGGATTTTTTTTCTCATGCTAAGGGAGTTGGTTCCGTTTGGAATTAGGGACTCCTTAGTTTTTGATTGTGGTAAGGCCATTTTTGGTGGATGTATGGGAGTTGGGTGAAATCTGATTGGGAGTTCTCATGTTCCCCCCCCCTTAGGGTGGTGTGTTGGTTTTTGAAGTGCCTAAGTTAATGGAATTCATGTGGTGGGGAGAACCCTCTTGTGTTATCCCATTGTTTTGTGTGGTGGTTTCCATTGGATTGGTCAGGTGTGACCTATGGATAGAAAATGTCATCACAGGTTTCATGGGTTTTTCCTGGTTGTTTTAGGCATGGACTCGAGGTTTGGTTAACAATGGTTTTGGTGACTTTATGGGGGTATAAAGTGTCTATGATGGGGAGAATTTTCACACCCCAATCTATATAATTTAATAGTTTTAATTATTTCAATTATCACTATCCTTTTTAGGGCCATTTGGCAAGGTCGGGGCACAGTTGTTCAACTGCACGACTGCTTGTAGGTACTTGTTCGAGGATACCTGGACTAGGCAATGACCAGTGCATATGTTAAACCATGTGGTTGACAATTTTTGAAACAAATAAAATTTTATGAAAATAAAATTTGGTAAATGTTTAAAACATAATAATAATAATATTCTTATTATGTAGGTTTTGATATTATGATTATTAAATTTTTTATTGATATTATTGTTAATAAATATTTATTACTATTATTATTGTTTAAAAGGAATTTAATATTATTATTATTATTATGAGTATAATTATTATCTTTTATTATTATTATCTTTATGTTTATTATTTTTATTGTTATTTTATTTTATTTTTAAATTAGGGTTAAAAATGGAAGGGGAGTTCTCCCCCTGGATTGCGCATCACCCAGGCGCGAGACCCTCTCCCTACCAGGTGCGTGGCCTGTAATGCTCCCCCATGGCTGAACCTCCTCCTTCATGTTTCCATGGTCGTGCCTACCTTCGACACAACCTCCCTCCGTGGTGCGGCCACCCTCTACATGACCTCTCCTGGTCATGTTTTTCAGTAGGTGTGCCACCCCCTAGCGATGTGGTGCCTCACCCTGTGTCCTCTATATGTGCTTATTTTTCTTCTGATTCCTTCACAGATCTTATCTTCCTAGACATGGTAAGATCTCCTCCACACGCCTCCATATTCGCATCGGCCATTTCGGTTTCCTCATCACCTATTTTTCGTTTGGTCGAAAACCCTAGATTAGGGTTTTACCTATTTGGGTTTTCTTCCAATTACATGGTGTGTGATGCCTCACTCGGGTGATTTTGGTTCATAATCCTACATCTCCTAGTAAAGGCGAAGTGGATTGAATCCTTTGCGGTTCGCTGCCAACATCTAAGGTATAGTTTTATTTCATCGTTTGGTTTCATAGTTATTGTGTGGAATCCTTTATGCGTTTTAAGTTTTGTAGTAATTATCTTATAGTGCGTTGGTTTTTGCTTTGTGTTTTCATTCCCTAATTTCTCATTGTTCACCATTTAGGGTAAGGTTTCTCTTGTTTCCTTGTTTAATTTAGGTTTATTTAAAGCTTTTTATTATTTTTTGTTTCCTTTTTTTATTGTTATAGTATGTTGTGGTATGGTTTTTGTTGTTGACGACAATGACCTATATGTATATACAAGGGTAATCATTTATATATGTATATGCTTCTTGCGCATATTCCCTCATGGCATGGAGAATATGTTCTTATATCAAAGTATATATATATATAAATTAAAATTTATATACATATATGTGAAGTGGTCTCGGGTTACCATTGTCAAAAGCTGCGTGTCTTGGGGTATGTTTTCTACTTTGTTTATTCTTTTTTCCACTGCTTAGTTTTTACATCATCTAATTTAAGGTCCTTAATTGTTTATAAGGTCCCTAGTTACTATTTTGTAGTGTGTTGGACTGTTTGGCATGGTTTTGAGTCGTTGTTTAAAGGGAGACTCGTCGACGTGTGCATAGGTAAGTAAATATATACATGTAGGTTCCCTTGTTACGTGTATATTCATCCATAGAATTTAATGTACATGTATGGGGATAGATGTGCCTTTGTGTTTATAAAAATTCATACGAAGATGAGTGGAGACTCATATATGCATATAAACTTACATGTAAGGATCTCCTTGATCATGTTTATGGGCCATGCGAATGTATCCGTAGGGGCTAGGTGTCATTGAATGTATGTGAAGATGCATATGCTCAGTGGGGGAGCAACACCTCTTTGTTATAAAGATTCAAGGGTGGAATGTTCAGTTTGGTTCCACTCTGAGGTAGGATCTCTATGCATTAACCTTTAAATTTAAGAATTATTTATTTCTTGCATTTCACACCTAGTTTGAATAATAATTATTGATATATAGCTATTAGTAAAATTGCTTGTCTTGAATTGGAGTGGTTTATTTCTTGTAATGTGTTTCAATAAATGGTTTGACTTTTTTTCACATCAATTGCATGATGAAAGGCCCCTTTTTTCCTTTTTTAATGTGTTTTAGATTTAAAATGTTGTTTTGGGTTTATGAAATGAGATTCGAATTGTGTTTATGGTTTTAAAAGTAGTGTGTGTGTGTGTGTGTGATCCTTTAAGAAATGGTTTGGCATGTGAAAATCATGTGAGGCCCGGTTTTCTCTTTTGTAAAACTAGTTATCTCAAGAAAACTCTCCTTGGATGTGGTCCCCTTGCTTTGGATGAGTTATATATTATGGGAGGTCTGCCATGTAGGAATTTTCTATGATCAAATGGTTGAAAGGAAAGGGACGTATTCCTTGGGGTGACCTGGGGGTGACTTTGTTATCTGTATTGACTGTGTGTGAGGAATGTACTTGTGACTGGATACTTGTTTGACATTGTTGGATCACCCCCCCTTTTATTTTGAACATGGGAACTTAATATATCGAGCGAGTTTTCAGTGAACGATTTCTACACTATTTTAGATTATGAACTGGCTAGTGGCCCATAGCAGGGGATACTCTGTTATTATTATTGCTATGGGATTGAGCCACTCGGCCAGGCTAGTTAGGGTGATGGTCGGGCGTTAGGGTGTTATGACTTCATTGAGTAGGGAATGCCTTCAGGATGTGTCACATGTATAGTATTTTATAGAATATTCACGAACTCATTGGTTTTCCCATGTATATCGGCACATAGTTATCTGCGGCGGATGATTGAGGTGAATTGTTTGGTTGGTTACTCTTGCTTGTTATTTTCCATTTCCCTTGCATGAGCATTGATTTTTTCCTTCATGTATGATGATTTTATTTGTTAAAGGGGATAAAAATGATCTTCCCAAGTTTTTGGAAAAATGTTTTTAAATTTTTTTACACTTCTCAATCCATCTTTCATTAAAAAGGTTAAAGCTTCATCCTTATAAAAAAACTTAGTTTAAAATAATAAGGGCAATGGATTGTGATTTTCTTTTAAAGGGAAAATGTGTGAAAAACTTATTTTTATATGTTATAGTTAAAACCTGTAATTAATGTTTCTTTATTTAAAGGAAATGCATAGGGGAATATATTGTTTGGGCCTGCCTACTGAGTTTTAATACTCGTGCCTATATTTTTCTCTTTGTTTTTACTTTCAGTGCTTCTTCTTGCTCGGATTCGGTCTCCATAGGGAGATGTTGGTTTGAGGTCGGTGGTGGCCCATAGGGTCACATGGATTAATGTACGACTTTGTTTTCTCACCACTCCTAGTTTTCATTTTCATTGTTTAGTTTTTGTTTATTTATTTTTATTTCATTTATGTGAAAAATCATTCTCACCTATTTAATATTGATTCCCAACACTAGTTTTTAGCCTATGGGGATCAGGAATTCCCCTCAATCCATGTCACGGGTCATCTTGGTTGACCGATTCAGGGTTGACCCAAGTTGGTTCGTGACACATACCATCTATTAGTTTAGTACCATAGTTCTTTACTCGGGACATTATGTTTCTAGAGAAACACTAAAAAACTGGTTTACAACAATGCATATAGATCACATGTGGGATACTAAAACATTCTAGTGTAAGGGCATATCATAGCTAGTTCCATTGATCAGGTGGTTGGTAATATGGGTGTGATATACTTTGGACCTGAGTAATGTATGGAGAGGTAAGGGTATTGTTTACCATAGCTAGTTACATTGATTATAGTCGGATTATGACCTTAGTTTAACATATTTTTTTATATTATTTTGTTAAATATTAATATCACTAAATCAAATATAATGAATATGAATAAAGAATGGATGAATGTCAATCAGTTGACAAAAGAGTATGAAGATGTCATGAAAGAGTTTATCAAGTTTTAAAAAGTTCATGCATATGAACCTTCTCAAATACTTTGTCTATGTTTATGTTGTTGTTATTCAAGAAAAATTAGTCTAGAGGATTTTTAAGAACACTTGTTCTATCATGGAATAGATCAAAGTTATACATGTTGGAATAAACATGGGAAAAATGTAGGTAGTGGCTTGGATAACACTGCATTTTATGGATCATATGATATGATTACAAGTGCGAACAATGAAGATGATCGTATGGAGGATGTGATTACATATGTGAATGATGATAAAGATCTTATTGAGGAAATAACAAGGATAGTTGAAGATGAATTTCATGATTTCCCAAAATTGTTTGAGAAGTTAAAGATTTGTGTAAAGATGCCATTGTATACTAGTTGCACAAAATATAAAACATTGTCAGCCGTACTGAAGCAGTATAATTTGAATGTAGGCAATGGGTGGAGTGATTTCGGTTTTATAGAACTACTTACTATCCTGAATAACATTCTCCCAAAATATAATGAGCCCCCGAGATGAACATATGACATCAGAAAAATGTTATCCTAGATTGGTATGATCTCTGAAAGAATACACGCCTGCCCGAATAGATGTATACTATTTCAAAAGGACCAAAAATCATTTAAAGAATTCCAAAATTGTGGTGCTTCTCGATCCATGAAAGATGAATTCAGTCTTATGAAAGTTGTATGGTAATTTCCAATCATTCCAAGGTTTAGGAACCTATATGGAAGTAAGGATACTTTAGTACAATTTACATGGAATATAGATACAAGAATTAAAGATGAGAAACTATGTCACCCATCAGACTCTCCTCAGTGGAAGAGAATTGTTCATGATTATCTTGAATTTAGAAACGAGTCGAGAAACCTTCATCTTTCATTATATACAGATGGAGTGAATCCTTTTGGTTTTCCAACTGCATCTATCTCCTCTTTATGCCCAATTGATATCCCAAGGAGTGTGGGATGAGTTTAGAAGCCGTCTTGTAGAGTAGATTTTTCAGGTACATTGTGTCATGTAATACGTTGTTTGATGTTGCTTATATTCGTCACTTTGATTGACAGTTTTTTATTTTGGAAACTGCAACTGAGTGATGAAAATAAGGAACACGCATCAAAACCATGTGTACCCCTACTTTAAAGCAAGGATGGGTTATGATTCACTTGAGAAAAAAATGGTACGTATTTTAAATCATTCGTAATAATTTTATGTGACATAAAACAAACCAATAACCATGTTCCCATGTTTATGAATATTGAGGAATCGAAATTGAAACACAATTCCATGACATGCCATGTGCTATGGAAGGAGGTTCGTGTAAATAAATAGGGGATATTGATCGATGAAAACACACAAAAAGTGTGGGAAACATGTGTAAGTATGAAATAATATAAATCTGTTTTGATTTAAATCACTATTACATAACAATGATTACTTATTTTCTTATATTTTCTCTCTGACATAGTCATAGGAATAAAAAACACCTGCACCAGATGTAGAAATACTTTCAGTAGCCTTGAAGAATCTAGAACAATATAGTCATGTCAGTGGTGTGAGTTTTAGGGTGACACCCCAAACATATTTTAAGAAAGAAAAACAATTGGAGGATCAAACCAAGGAAATGAAAAAGATGAAGGAAACAATAGCTATGTTTCAAGAAGAATTACAATACCAGAGAGATCTGATATAATGTTTTATGGGGGGAGGCAAATAGAAGAAACAACTTAAGAACAAGATGTGTGTGAAGATCCCACCCCACCCCCACCAAATTTGAGTTAAGCCATTCCACTAAAAACCATGAATTATCTGAGGTAATCAATGTTCTAATAATTATTTATATGAAATTTGAATCACATATACACTGATACCTATCATGTACTGATATTCTATAGGGTGAAAATGACTGTGATTTATATATATCAACTACCACATATCTCCTTGTAGTGAGGGCTATGGTGTTCAATATGCAGAACGACATGCTACACAACATGACACTTCCAATAGGTCATGTTAGAGTGTCAATTAATGTATCTCATGATCCGAGCATCGATCCATCTATTCCAAATGATGACGATGACATTCATATGGTCGAACAAGCTATTGAAACCTTCATCACATGGCTGTCAATTCTTGTAAAAAAACATGTTGACAAGGAGGTATTCATTTAAAATTTATTTTTCAAGTTGAACCTTCAAAATTTAATGAAAAAAGGTTTTAACTGATGAATGTTATTACAGAACAACAAAGGGAAGAGGGTGAAATGAAAGATCAGCTCAAAACTATCTCAAGGATCATCCAACAGATCGAAATGACCTACCTAGAGCACCTTCACCCTGCTCATTCTATATCCACATTTAATATCATTACAGGCTCTTGTGGATACAAAGTTGATAGAAAACAATACTCACATAGTAGATTTTGAAAAAAATATGTATGGAGGGGAAGAATCAGATTACATTAGTGCTTACAAGGTAAATTAAATCCTTAAGTATGAATGGCTAGGCTCCTCAGTTGTAAATGTATACATGAGGTATGTTTTCATGATTTGATTTTACAAAAGATGGTATACTATGATAATTATGACTAAATACATTTCATATTTTTTGTAGGAATATATATGAAAAACAATTGAAGGGATTTCCCCATGAACAAAAATTTAGACTCGTTAGTCCTCACATCACCTCTTCAAAATAAGAAATAAATTCTGATAAAGAGGGTAAAATAATGCCATCCATGCTCAAATCATTTGAAAAAAAATACGGATGGCAGACTATTTTTAATACCAATGATGCAGGGGTAAAACTCTACAATTTAATCATATCAACTTTATTTTCATTTATTTCATTAATTATTCCTTTTAGTGTTTTTAGGCAGCATTGGATGCTCATTGCGGTCAATTTGGATACTCCAAAGATTTATTTTATAGAATCAATGCATGGATATCAAAAAAACTAACCACACATGATGGAGTTTTTCAATTTTTAATAGGCTGGATCCAACATTTTTTAACTAAACATCTAGTTATATAATTTATATTATCTTTTAATGAGGATTCTGTTATGTTAGGGTGGTGCATCAATATCATCTACTTCATGGAATGAATCCAGGGCATAAGGGAAAGAATTCCCATGAGATCTACAACTGGAAAAGTATCATGGTATATATAATAAGAATGCACTACCCAAACACATATCAAAACAAATTACTTATTTTTCTCGATGTTTCTTCAGTGTCTAAAACAAACAAATGGAAAGGATTGTGGTTATTATGTTAGTAAATTTATGAAATATATCATATTTCATCAATAAACTAGTATCCCTGGAGAGGCATTTTCAAAAATAATTACTAGTTCATTTAAAATATTAATTAATCCTTTGTGTATTTATATTTTTCAGTACTACCTTGACTGTTGCAAAAACACATACTCACAAGATGATATAAATGTGTTTAAAAATGAATGAGAAACACAACTTATGGGAGACTATACAAAAAATAGAATGAAGGTGAATTTATACTAATTTTTTATCCTTATATGATCATTGATATCTTCCTTATTTTCACTTATTGAGCATCTATGATCACCCTTTCTTATGTTTCATATCCTTAGGTTATGAAGAATGGTTTTAGAAATGATTTATATTTCTAATCAAGAATAACTTGATGAGGGACTCTTATGAACTAGTTCTTTATGTTTCCATGTTTCCAAAAGCACTAGACTAAAACTATTATGGCATGGATCTTTTATATTCTGTAATTTGGTCATTTATACTATTGTTTCTACTTATGTAGTGTGTTGTAAGAATATTGGTTGTGAATTACTCACAAATTTAACAAATAAATACAGATTCTTCACTACTGGTGGTTAACTACCGCTTTGCATAACATCTCATCTGAACTTCCAATACAGCATCCCCGTGATTCTCTCGTCCCAGAACATCTCTATGATATCATCATTCAAATTTCACTTTTCCTTCTCTTCCTACACCCATTTACCTAGTAAATGGGTGGAGGAAGAGAAGGAAAAGTGAACATTGAATAATGATATCATAGAGATGGTGTCCAATGAGAGCATCACGGGGATTCTGGATCGGAAGTTCAGATCATATGCTATGCTAAGAAGTAGTTAACCAACAATAGTGAAGTGCACAAAGAATAATTAGTTTTTTATTAGCTTATATCTAGACCAAAGATGTCACGACTCGCTTCCCCGGGCCATGAACCTTGTCATCTGACCCCATGGGTCTCCTGTAATACCTTGGTTGCCTTCCCAGCACACCATAGGATATTACTCACTAGGGTCACTTATCAGACTAATGACTGTCCCCACAGTCCAACACATGTTCTTTCAGTGTGTTTTTTCCTCACTCACACACACCTTGGGAAACTTCCTAGAAGGTTACCCATCCTGATTACTACTCCAGACCAAGCATGCTTAACTGTGGAGTTCTAATCAGTTAGGCTCCCGAAAAGAAAGGTGCACCTTGTTGATATGGGTAGTAACATTTAGCCTTTTTAAGTCTCACTTTTCTAGGGGTGTTATAGTATCCACCCCTTTAAAGCAAAACGCCCTCGTTGTGGACCCCAAGCCTCAAACCTAGGCAGTGCCTAAGCACTTCTGTATGGGTATTGGCTCTGATACCATTTGTTATGATGCGCCTCCCCAGGCCATGAACCTTGTCATCTGACCCCATGGGTCTCCTGTAATACCTTGGTTGCCTTCCCAGCACACCATTGGCTATTACTCACTAGGGTCACTTATCAGACTAATGACTGTCCCCACAGGCCAACACATGTTCATTCAGTGTGTTTTTTCCTCACTCACACACACCCTGAGAAACTTCCCAGAAGGTCACCCATCCTTATTACTACTCCATACCAAGCATTATTAACTGTGGGGTTCTAATCAGGTAGGCTCCTGAAAATAAAGGTGCACCTTGTTGACATGGGTAGTAACATTTAGCCTTTTTAAGTCTCACTTTTCCAGGGGTGTTACAGAAGAAACCCTTTGTAAGGATGTAAAGGTAATTTTATGATATAATATCTCTATTTAAAAAAAATAATATAATGAAACATTAATTCGATTTTCATTATTCCCTATCGGTTTTGTTTATTTTAGAAGATTTCTTGTCCATGTGACATGCATTTATAGGAAGAGAAACGATGTTGTGTTTGCTCAATCACATAAGTATTATTGATGTTTGTAAAGTAAAATCATTGTCCATAGAATTCATGCATTGTTTCATATTTATGTTTAATTTATTTCTTTTATGTAAGTTATATTAATCTACTCATATGTGATATCAATGTATGAAATTTTGAGGTCATTGTAGTTGGTATTAGAGTATCTAACCTATTCAAAATCAAGAAAACACATTTAATTGTTTTGATACTTTTGGGAGATGATCCATAATTCATTTGAAATGTGTAGGAATAAACCCCACCTCAATATGACACACGATGCGACCAGTATGACTCAAAGTGTCTCTTTTTATTTAAAATTGACATTATTTTTAGTAAACAGAACAAGTGACATACTAAAAAATGAGAAAACACATTATGATTGTTTTTATACTTTAGTAAAATGATAAATAAGTCATTTGTGACATGTAGTAATTGACGACACATCAATTCAATGCACAATGTGTTTGGTATGACTCAAACTGTATCTTTTTATTTAAAATTTACATTAATTTTAGATAAAAACTCAAGTGACATACTGAAAATTGAGAAAACACATTCAAATTGTTTTGGTACTTTAGGAAAATGATCCATGAGTCATTTTTTACATTTAATAATCAACCCCACCTCAATATGATGCACAGTGTGACTGGTATGGATAAAATGATCTGTTATTAGTTTAAAATTGACATTTTAGCTCAAAACGTGTCACTCACTGAAAACCGATAAACCCCACTCAAATTGTCTTTATAGTTTATGGTAATGATTCATAAGTTCTTTGTGATGTGTATGAAATAGTCTCATATCAAACCAATGCACAATTTGGCCGATATGACTCAAAATGCATGTTTCCAATTTGAAAAGACATTTTAGTAAAAAAACATAATTGACATACTACAAACTAAGAAAACACATTCTTATTGTTTTGATACTTAGGAAAATTATCCATAAGTAATTTTTGTAATGTATTAATCAACTACACCTCAATTAAACACACAATGCAACTGGTATGACTCAAAGTGTCTCTTTTTATTTAAAATAGACATTAATTTTAGAAAACAAAACACAAGTCACATACTAAAAACTAATAAAATGCATTGATATTATTTTTATACTTTAGTAAAATGATCCATGAGTCATTTTTTATGTGTACGAATCAACTGCACCTCAATCTGATGTACAGTGTGACCGGTATGGCTAAAAGTGTGTGTTATCTGTTTAAAATTGACATTTTAGTTCAAAACATGTCACTCAATGAAAACCAAGCCAATCCACTCCCATTTTATCCCCAATTTAGGATAACGATTCACAAGTTTTTTTTGACATGTATGAAGTAGTGTCATATCAAACTAACACATGATATGATCGGTGTGACTCAAAATATGTGTTTCCAATTTGGAACTAAATTTTAATAAAAAATCACAACTTACAAACTACAAACTGAGAAAAAATATTAGGATCTTTTTTATACTTTAGTAAAATTATCCATAAGTCATTGTTGACATTTATGAATCTACCTCATCTCAATTTAATGCACAATGTGACTGGTATGACTCAAAGTGTCTCTTTTTATTTAAAATGGATATTAATTTTATAAAAAAACACAAGTGACATATTGAAAACCAAGAAAATTCATTTGGATTGTTTTTATACTTTAGTAAAATGATCCATGACTCATTTGACACATGTAATAATCAAACAAACCTCAATCTGATGCACGGTGTGACCAGTATGGCTAAAAGTGTCTATTATTAGTTTAAAATTGACAGTTTAGCTCAAAACATGACACTCACTGAAAACCAATAATACCCGCTCTAATTATCTTCATAATTAGGATAACTATTTATAATTTCTTTGTGATGTTCATGAAGTAGTATCATATCAAACAAATGCACGATGCGACCGGTATGACTCAAAATGTGTGTTTCCAATTTGAAATGACATTTTAGTAAAAAAACACAACTAACATACTAAAAACTGAGAAAACACATTTTTATTGTTTTTATACTTTAATACATTGATACATAAGTAATTTCTGACATGTATGAATCAATAACATCTCAATTCAACACACAATGCGACTGGTACAACTCAAAGTGTCTCTTTTTATTTAAAATTGACATTAATTTTAGAAAAAAACACAAGTGACATACTACAAACTAAGAAAACACATCAGTATTGTTTTTATAATTTAGCACAAATATCAATTAGTTATTTTTGATGTGTAGGAATCAAACTCACCTCAATCTGATGCACGGTATGATCAATATGACTAAAAGTGTCTGTTATTAGTTTAAAATTGACATTTTAGCTCAAAACGTGTCACTCATTGAAAACCAAGAAAACCCGATACAATTATCTTAATAACTTAGGATAATGATTCATAATTTCTTTGTGATGTGTATGAATAATTATCATATCAAACCTATTCATAATGCAACCATTATTACTCAAAATGTGTGTTCCCAGTTTGAAATGACATTTTAGTAAAAAAACACAACTGATATACAACAAACTGAGCAAACACATTCGGATTGTTTTGATACTTTAGGAAAATAATACATACATCATTTATGACATGTAGGAATCAAAGACACCTCAATTCAATAAAAATTATGACTGGTATGACTCAAAGTGTATTTTTATTTAAAATTGACATTAATTTAAGAAAAAAACACAAGTGACATACTGCAATCTGAGAAAACACATTCGGATTGTTTTGATACTTTAGGAAAATGATCCATCTTTCATTTTTGAAATTTATAAATCAATAGAACCTAAATCTGAAAAACTATGTGACCGATATAAATCCAAATGTGTCATTGAAATGTGTTATTAATTTCAGTAAAATAACAAGTGACACACTCAAAATCGAGCAAACCCCTTCTGATTGTTTTTATATTTTAAAACAATGATCTATGACTCATTTTTGATGTGTAGGAATCAACCCCACTTCAATACGACGCACTGTGTGACTGGTATAACTCTAAATGTGTCTTTTTTATTAAAAATTGACATTTTATTAATGTATTCTTTCATATTAATGTTTAATTTATTTCATTATTGTATTAATAATATGATATATTTTTTACTATATAGGTGTATTTTTTTTCTTGAGTTCAGATGCTTTATTGGAAAACTAATACCATCGACACAAATTTTGAGAGGTGATCACTGATGCCAATGGATGAAGCATTAATGTTTTTAACTGTTTGTTAGATAAATGTAATTTTAACTATATAAAAAATTGTTTGAAATGTATATAGAAGTGTTTCTTTTTTGTATTCATGGTGCCATGTAAATGTATATATAATTTTTTATGAAACTATTGTGTGCATTGTTTTATTCTTCTATGCTTTGTTTGTGTATAGGTGCTATTTTGTGCAGGTGTGCTGGTGTACAAGTACTGGGTGTGCTGTTAAATAAATAGAAAATCACAAAAAACTAGGCCTTTATCAATGATATTTTGAGCACTGATAAATGTGGCCCTTTATCTGCACTAAAAAAAGAACTGATAAAGGGTGGACCTTTATTAGTGCTTTTTTTATCATGGATAAAGGGCCCCATTTATCAGTTCTTTTTTAGCGTTGTTAAAGGAGACCCCCTATCTTCATCGTGATTAATAGTGCTTTTATAGCACTGTTAAAAGTGGTTTCTAGTGCTTTTAAAAGCCTTATTTTTAGTAGTTAATATCCATCTAATTTCATGCTTTCATTTAAGACCAACCATTTAATGAATATATCCATATTTAATAACTGGGAAAAGGAGGCATTTACATATCTATTTATCTCATTTAATTTTAAAAGGCTCCCACTGAAATATGGTGAGATCACACACCTAAAGGGGTGGATTTAACATAGGAAAGATTAAATAAATCACCTCAAATGTGGATTAGGTTGAGGTTGACAACCTCCAACCATATCAAGGTTATAAAAGGGAAATCCATTAAGGTTCCAAAATTTTAATGATGACATTTAATTAATTTAGGAGAATTGTATAGAAAGTCCAATGTGAAAAATGATGAAGACAGTTTAACAAATGATGAAACCTTAGGGAAAAGGTATATAACACTTACTTTATGTATATGGTAGAACACTTATCCAGTACAGACCCTTGGGTCGGTCTGAATTAAGATAAAATAGAATAATAAGTAAATAAATTGAAAATAGGGAATATTATATTGAACAAAAATAGTATTGAAAATAGAAAGATAAATGATGGAAGGTAACATATTGATGCTCTTATTGATGGAGATCCAATATGAAATAAAACATCACAAATAGATATCAGATGAAGGAATGGATTTAAAGCCTAGGCTAGGATTGAGGTGAACTCCAATAGAGAGAAGAGCTATAGTACATGGGAGGAGAAAGAAGAGGAAGGGGGTTCTTAAAAATGAATGATGGAAAAACATCATTTCACCCAAACTTTAAAAGGTGCATCTTTTGGCCGCATAGTTATCCAAACTGTGTGCTAGCCATGCGCACCCCACTGTCTAAGTGACACACCTCGCATGACCTAAAGCGCATAGTTAGAAAAACCATGCATATCCCATGCATAGCCTTTATCTCAGCCCCATAAAACCAAATCCTCCCTTTCGGATTTTAGAAAAATCATGTGGAACCCTTACCAGGATATATAGTTTGAATTTAATGGTTAGCACTAACCATGTGCTAATTATGTGCCTCTTCTATCTTCTCAAAAAACTAGAGATCTAGGCACCAAAAAATCCCTAAATGTTCCTGAACACTTCTTTAAACTAAATAAATTCCAATAAGAAAAAAAATTAAATAATTCAATAGAAAATAAAAAGTTGTACACCACATTGAAAAATCTGGATCTTATAGTCTTCCCCCCTTAAAGAAACTCATCAACAAGTTTCCCTTCTATGTGTGGTAAAACATCATCTGAGAATAACTCTAGCCACTGAACATGTACGTAATCCTCTCACTCCGAAGTCTTTTCCTATACATGGATGTGCTACTATAAAACCTATACTAGAGGAACCAACCTACCTTGGAGAGACTTTGGGCTTCGATCCACAACACATATAGGGTGCTCCTCAAAGGATACATATATCTCCAACTCAACCTCAACAGAATGAATGATATGAGACATATCTGAATAATACCGATGAAGTTGTGAAACATGGAAGTCATCATGAATAGCTCAATACTTATGAGGTAACTACAATTGAAAGGCTATTGGCCTGAATCTCTCCACAACCAAAAAAGGTCTAATGAACTAATTTTAAATCTTCTCCTTCTATCTAAACAATTTTTTACCCAGTATAGGTGAAGCATATAAGAAACACTGACTCCCCACATTAAACTATAGTGGTCGATAGTGACGATCCAAGTATGACTTTTTCCTAGAATGAGCTATATAAATCTTCTTCCTAATAAGTTGAACCTACTATGAAGTATCCTAAACAAGACGTGGTCTAAGTAGTACTGCCTCACCTACCTATAACTATCATAGAGGTGAATGATGCAACCTACCATATAAATACCCATAGGGATCCATTTGTACGGCCACACTGAAGATTTTTTATAGGTGAACTTGGTGATATGTATATGTTTCTCCCAAGAAACTCCAAAATCAAGGAAGCATGATCAGAAATTGTCCTCCAACACCTGTATCTTTCATTTTGACTGAATATCGGTTTGAGAGTGACAATTTGTTCTCAAAAGAACCTCCAGAACCATATCTTTCTATAACCCCTACTATAGCCTTGATGTGAAATGAGAATCCCTATCAGAAATGATTTTATGATGGAGCCAATGTAGGTGTATAATCACACAAACATATAGTCTCATAATATCATCTAATGAGAAGGTCTCTCAGATGGGTAATAAATGAGTGACCTTCTTGAGCCTGTCGATGATCACTAATACCAAATCACTTCCTTGAGGGGATCTCAGTAATCTAGTCACAAAATAAATAGTTACATCACACCATCTCCACTCATGAATGGTCAATGGCTATAAAATCATTATTGATCGCTGGTGTTCTGACTTCACTTACTAACTGGTGGAACACCAAGTAACCCAACAACTTATTTCCCTTTTCATACTAGGGAACCAATATTAGTGATGTAGATCATGATACATCTTTGTAATACCAAGGTGTACCACCCAAGAAGAAGTATGAGACTATCGCATCACATCCTCTCAAATTACTATAGAAACCCAGACATGTCCATAGATGTGTTGGAACTCATCCTCATCAATGATCTATCCCAGTGGGGGATCCTCACCTAAAACACTCTCCCTTAGGACCAGGCCCTCAAGATATAATAATTGTCTCATATACACTCTCTCTAGGAGTGAAGAGGTCACTAATAACGATGAAAGTAAAGACTATCCATATTGGTCATGAACCACTAAATGCATCTTAGAAAATAGGTTCACAAGACACCACTCATCACCGACCTCCTTAACTTTCTATGTCTCAGTCATTCAACCCAGATCATCCGCTTCAAAATTTCCCTTACTAGGGGTATAGAGAAGCTCAAATTCAAACGACTATAAGTATTCAACCCACCTTATTTGCCTAATATTCAAGTCACATTGTGTGAAAATATACTTGAGGATTTTGTGATTAGTATACACCCAAAAATTATCTCCAAGAAAATAATATATCCAACAACATAAGGCATGAACTAAAGATTCCAACTCGAGATCATGTGTTGGGTAATTTATCTCATGCGGTCTCAACTAACAATACCCATATGTTATGACTCAGTCTTCATAAATCAGAACTTATTCAAAAACAATACCTAATTAATCACAATAGACTATATATCTTCTTATAGGATATTTAAGAATCCGGATTGGTAGGGATGCCAGTCTTTCTTTTAGCTCATGAAAAGAAGTCTCACAGGCTTCTGACCATATAAACTCCACACCCTTATTTTTCAAACACATGAGAGGTTATTATAGGAATGAAAAGTCATGAATAAAGAACCATTAATATCCATCCAACCATAAGAAACTACATATGTCAAAAACATTCTTGGGATGCACCCAGGTAACTACAACTCTCACCTTTTCTGAGCCAACTAATACTCCTGCCTATGAGATAATGTAACCTAAGAAGTGAACCTTATTAATCCAAAAGTGGCATTTAATGAACTTATCATACATATGATTCCCTATTAGTGTACTTATAATGATCTCAAGATGTTTCTATGGTCGTGTCGAGTATGATAATACACTAACATGTCTTCTACAAATACTACCATAAATGAATCCAAATACAGTTGGAAAAACTAATTCATCAAATCCATGAAAAGGTTCGATGTGTTTGTGAGACCAAACAGTATAACCAAATACTAATAAAGACCATACCTACTTTGGAATATTGTACTAGGTATGTATGAAGGTCCAATATATGCCTAGTGATAACTCGACCTCAATTCAATATTTTAGAAAACCCAAGCTCCTCAAAATTGATTAAAGAGGTCATCTATATGAGGAAAAGGATACTAATTATTCACAGTAAGTTGATTCAACTTCCGATAATCCATTAAAATCCTTAGGGTTCTATTTAACTTCTTGGAGAAAAAGATTTGTGAACCCCCAGGGGAAGTACTGGGACATATAAATCCCTTATCTTCCAAGTCCTCTAGATGTCTCTTGAGATCCTATAACCCAGTAGTAACAATACTATAAAGAGGAATGATACTGATGTTTCCCATGGTACTAGATCAATATATAACTCCACCTTTCTCTGATAAGGTAATCATAAAAGTTCATTATGGATAACAACCCAGAAAAGATATACAATAGGAGGGAAATCATCCTAATGTATTCCTTGATCATCTATATAAAGGATAAAAATATAGTCTATCACACCTCACAATCCATGATTCTCTGGTCCAACTCTACCTTCTTGGACACCCCATTCACCATTGTGAATGTAAGTACCACCCTATGGTGATGTGAAGAAAACCCTCTTGCTATATCAATCTATATAGGCATGATAAGGAACTAACCAGTCAATCATGAGAATAACATCAAATATTGCCATCTCGAGAATAAAGAGGTACCATAGAAAATGATAACCACTTATCTCAAGGGGGAAATCCTTACATAGGCATACACTCTCTTATCAGATACCCAAAGGAGTGTTATAGGTCATCACCCCAAAGAAGTATTGAATTTAAATCAAGAGGATTTTCAGGATATCCACATAGATAAAATGATTTTGAATCCCATATGTCAAATAAAATAGATACCAAGGTAGATGCTACTAAAATCATACCTCAAACTATAGAGGGTTTGGGACTCTGATCCCCTGGAAAATTCCACAAAACATAAACATGTCTTGTTATGTGACATTAAGATACAACATTATTACCTTGACCAAGATCACTCTGTTGATGCTATGAAACTAGTGTCTAGACCCCCCAACCATGACAACCTCCTCGGCCTGACTGACTGACAACACTCCAACTCCTTACTTTATGAAAATCTACTGATCCCACTCCAAGACCCAGAGTCGATGTTTATCCTATCTCACTAGCCATTAGAGGGAAGATTCTATAAAACCACTATAAATTGACCATCCTACTATAAGATTGACACTCAACTATCCCCCTATCACACTGAGGTTTCATGTTACCCTATTTCCCACATTGATGAAAGACTAAAAAACTGCTAGTATGTTCACTCTGACTGGTACATCCCTAATAAGAGGTATCAAAGTGACACTTATTTCCACCAGATACTACATTATTGGGTCAATAATATAGTCCACTCTAATTCATACCTCCATCTTCCCTCATGTTACATCCGGTAATAATAGATTATTTTACTATATTAGACATGGTAGTAAACCATAAAACATTTTCCTAATATTGAATAGTATTCCTAAGACCATCCCCAAAATGCCTTAATTTCATTGGATCATTAGTGGTATAGATAGGGGAAAAGCACCGAAGCTCTATAAAACAAGTTGAGTAATCCATAATAGACATAGAATTATATTGTAGGTTCCTAAACTCCCTAAAATGATCAACCCTCAAAGACTCAGGGAAAAAGTATTCATATAAGCTAGATTGGAAATCCATCCAAGTCACTTCCTAGTGATGATCTTCCTAGTTCATAATATCCCACTAATATTTGTAATATCCTCTAAGAATATACATAATGATCTTGAATTTTTTATCAGGAGGCATCTCCAGGTGCTCGAAGATAGATAAGTCAGTCTCAAGCCATAACTCTGTAGCCTAGGTGCCACCATCCCCTAAAAAGGTAGATGGATATTGCTGATGAAACTCTCTCACCAACTCTTCCATAGAAAAGGAAGGTCACAGAGCTCCCTGTATATTCTATATAATCCATAGGAATTCTACTCAAAACTAGGAATCATCACCCATGTCAGGAATAATATGAGGTGCCACATGTGGAACTTTAGAAGGTAACACTAGTAGATCAGGGCCCATCACCTCTGGAGTATGGTTATCACCACCCTCCTAGAACACAAATCGAGGAAATCATGATGTTATGGATCTATAAATTCAAATCACATGTCTCAGATAAGATTTTATCATGATAACATCATAGATACAAGAATAGGATAGGTATAAGCCTTCCTATAAAAGAGTATCACCCCTATGATTTCTCTTAAATACAAATTTGGGTGATATCAATGGTCATAAAGAACACAAGAGACACTAGCTATTTCCCGCAACTAAGGTTGGGTCTAGGTTAAGATCTCTGTTTTATTTTAAGGGTCCTGTTATATGAACTATCAATTGCAAGTTATAAAATAAAACATCCATTAAGTTGCAATTAACATCCCCATTTAATGGTGACCATATTATAATTTAAGATTTATCAATTATTGAATTTATATAATATACCAGTGAGATGAGGTACCATTCCCAGTTTATAAAAGTACATGATTTATAAATTTTAATTTGTAGTTAATTTATCTGTATCTAGACTATTACAATTGATAGTAGAATGAAATAGGAAAGATAAGATGATTTTACTAGATGAATTTTTATTCATAATTTATAGAGGTACATGCGCTCTTTAAATTAGAAATTACATTCAAGTATTCAAAATTAAAAAAAGTTTTAATCTATATAACTTCAATTACATAACTAAAAAATGTGACAATTGGTTAGTTAAGGTGACATCATCAAAATAAACAGGAAAATACCATTTAGGTTGATGTAGAAACTTTAATAACCAATTACTCAATATCCTTTTCATTCATAAACATTAGCCTCATAATAGATATATCACTCAAGGAAAATACCACAAATATAATTTAGTCTGGCAATGAAACCTACATGGCATGGAATAATGCAAGACATATTAATCCTATAAGGTGCCTTAAATGATGCTTGATCCATGTTTCCTTACCATACTGGGCCACAGATAAAATTTAATCCAACTTTATTATAATAATAACATCATATACCATGTTCATCATACAATAGTGGAACTAAAACAACTTCAATAGGCATAATATAAAACATAAAGTCCCATCCAAGGAAATTGATATTTTCTCTAATATTTGGGTCAGATACTCCCAAACATAGGCTCATTACCAAATTCCAACATGTCTTAGTCTCCTTTCTACCATCCCAAAAAAGAAAGGCAAAGAAAATAAATCTCTAATACTAATTTGTAATTTCATAGACCCAGTTTACTCATAAGTAAATGAACTCAGTCAATCACATGGCCTCAAGAGCGTGTAACCATACACCAGAGGATGCTGACTAGAAGTGAGGGTCCAAGGTGGCATAATGGGGAGACTATACCCTCATTATTATAGTATAAAAAAGGTCTAATAAATGGATAAAAAGAATAAGAATAATACCAACTGATAGAAGAAGGTAAAACATCCAGATATAATAAATAGTCATCAATAAAAATATCTCATACCATCTAAAAAAGGATGTAATGTCATGTTTCAAAAAAAAGGCAGACATGGAAGTAGGTATACATATATACTATTATATCAAAAGAACCAAAAAGTCCAAAATTCTATCTCTAGATATCATCATGATCCATATCCTGGTATTGTTCTCCCCTGTTTTCATGCTATAATCAAGGAAGCATCCATGACTATGCACCTTCCCCTATCCCTACTTGCATCCACGAATTCTATCTGGGTACCAATCGGTAGCTTGATCAAGGTGTGAGATATACTCAGTAGGCCAGCACCAATAATGTCTATAACAAATCCAACCTATGTAAATAAAATATAGTTTTCTATAGGTATAACAGGAAAATATGTAATGTAAATAAAAAATATTCTAATTCCATTAACACAAAATTTAAGAATAGTAGGCCATAACAGGTGAATGTCAATATGTATATAAGTGCCAAAATCAGGAAAAGAATAAATTTATAGTGACCCTACTTTTTCTTACATTACTATTACATCATTTTAGTGATAAAAAACATAAAAGAATTATATGACCAGGATCCAAGGGTTTAGTGTCTTGGGAAAACTAGGACCATACATAAATTTTACAAAATAAAACATAAAAATTTCTTTAATTCCTTCTTCTCTAGCTTCTTATTGTCCATTGAATTTTCCTTAGTACAAGTAATCACCTGAGGATATACATCAAATAGGGGTGATCTAAAAGCTCAGTAAGAGGACAGATAAGAACATGAAACAATATATTATGGAGTGAGAATAATCATTATCATTATAACATAGGCATAAGATCGTAATCATGATAGGAATCATTAATAAAATTTATTGAGTGTGGCAATGCATAAAAATGAAACATCATGTCTTAGTAGTCAACTACCACACATAGTTGTGAACAAATATAGCATCATGTTCACGCATATTTCAATTTTCTCATGAGATACATCACATTACCCAATTCATGGGAGAACTATATAATTTCATGTTCACCCATCACATCATAACATTTTCATTGCGTTATATAATTTCGGGCACACCCATCACACCATCACATTTACATTATCATGAATGCCACATAGAACATATAAAAATCATGAAAATAAAATAAATCATGGAAAGGAATTGGTTTCATTTCATAATAATACATTCATAAACTTTGGGTTCCCAAATGAATGAGGGAATACTGTGCTTGATATACGAATCATCAATCTTGAGTGAAGATGAAATAATATTGAGAAGTAAAAGGTGTGTTTTTTAAAAGAAGATTTCTTTTGGAAAACATTGTGTTTGTCATAAAATCATGTATAAAACATTTATATCCAATAAAAGGTAATATAATAAAGAAGAAATTATTTTTAAGTAATAACCATACATAAAATGGGGTGAAAGAGGGAAAACCCAGTGAAAGAGAGTTGGGTTCGAGAATTTCCCTAACCTTGAGTCTGAATGCTTTCTTCACTTTATTATCCTATATAATCAGTTTCTATTTGTTAATTAAAAAATAAATAACCTTTTATAAATTAATTTTATTCATTATGGTTTTATTAAGTTCATTTATGGTCTTTTCGATGAGTTATAGAGTTTAATTTCATCATTCGAGAGCATTCGTTTTCACGGTTTTTATGATCAGTTCACTTCTATTCATGAATGGAAGTTCATGTAAAAAGTGAATAAATATCAATAATCGTTATTATATTTTATTAAAATAATTTTATAATAATTTTAATTTAATTTTTAGTTAAAATCATCATTTACTAGGAAAATACAGATTTTAAAATTATAACTGATTTTGTAGGACTTTGAAAAATTACTTAAGGTCTCATAGAATTATCCTAAAATCCCAAGACATAAAAATATTAATTTATGAATAAATTTTATGTAAATAAATATTCTTTTAAATTATTAAATTAATCATTAATCTTTAATTAGATATTTATGACTTATAAAAATACCAACACTTAATTAATAATTTTTAAATTATTTACTTACTTATAATATGATATAATTATATCATATTTTCACTTATAATAAATATAAATTTTATTTATATTTTCATGGGTAAGGATACTATTAATTGGGATAGTTTACTATTCATAAGTTTTATATTACTATTCCTAAGTCCAAGTTACTATTTCATCAGCATTGGTTCCTTAACTTCTATAAATACTCTATATTTCATTAAATATTCATTTATAATTTTTTTATTATGGTCCATAAGTGATTATATATAATTTTTACATTACTGTATGAAGGGATAAATTCTATTGATAAAATTATAGGTCATTATATTCTTCCCCCCTTTTGAAAAATTTCCCTGGAAATTTTATTTTACACAAACAAGTGAGGGTACTTCTCCTTCATCACCTCCTCTGATTCCCAAGTTTATTCTTCATACTTTTGGTTCCTCCACAACACAACTACTAGGTTGGTTGTATTTTTTTTCATATAACCTTATCTCTATGGTCTATAATATTTAATGGGTTCTCCTCATAAGATAGATCATCTTCTAGTTGTACCACCTATGAGTTCAGTACATGTGACAGATCTGGTATGTACTTCCTTAAGATTGATATGTGGAACACATCATGAACATTATCCATACTCGGTGGAAGTGAAATCCAATAGGCCATAGATTCTATGAAATTAAGCATCTCAAATGGGGAAATGTACCTTGGCCTTATATTCCCTTTCTTTCCAAACATCATAACTCTCTTCCATGGTGATATTCGATGGAATAATTTATCTCCAACATCGAACTCCATGTCCCTTTGATAATTTTCAGCATAGCTCTTTTACCAACTCTGAGAATATTTAATATTTTTATGGATGGATTGAACCTTCTCTATCATTTCTTGCACAAGATCAGGTCCAAGTAGTTTCCTTTAACCAACTTCATCCAAATAGGTTTTAGTTCTACATCACTTTCCATATGGAGCTTCATATAGAGCCATATGAATACTCGAGTGGAAGCTATTGTTGTTTGAGAACTCAACCAATGGGAGATGATGATACCATCCACCATTTAATTATAAAGAATAGGATCTTATAAAATCTTTGAGAATTTGAATAATCCCTTCAGATTGGCCATTAGTTTGAAGGTGATAGGCCATGCTGAAATTTAATTCAGTACTTAAAGAATGTTGAATAATCCTCTAGAATTTAGATGTGAACTCAAGATCATGATTAGATATAATTGAGAGTGGAGCTCCATGCAGTCCCCCACTTCCTTCACATATATCTTAAAAAGTTCTTCAAGTTAGATATCTTAACAAATAGAAATAAATTCGGTAGTCTTGGTGAGTGGTTCTACCATAACTCATATCACATTGTTTCCATTGGATGTTTTTTGGATACCTGTGACAAAGTCCAAAGCTACATTCTCCCATTTCCACATGGGTATAGACAATAGTTGCATCATACCTTTTCAATTTTTTTCTCTTCTTTAACTTACTGAAATATCAATCACCTTAAGATATATTCTAAAATATCCTTCTTCATGTTGTCCCACCAGAAGTGTTCTCAGAGATCACGGTACATCTTGGTACTCCCATGATGGATAGAAAAAAAATGAGAAATGTGAATCATCCAATACCTCCTTCTTTATCCCAGATGATTAAGGCACACATAGCCTCATTCCAAACTAAATTACACTATATTCATTGATATGTAACTCTTTTAGCTTCCCTTCATTTACTATATTCACCTTCTTTTGTAACTCTAGACAATCCCTTTGTGCCTCCTTAATTTTCTCTTAGATAGATGGTTGAGAAATAATTTGGGAAAGGTATGATTTATCCCCCCATTATAATTTACAAATATATACTTTTTATATCTACGAAGATAGGGTCTTTCTCAACCCAGAACATGGATAGAGTCATAAGTTATTTTCTGCTAAGAGCATTAGCTACCTTGTTCACCTTACCAGGATGATAGTGAATAGATCAATCATAGTATTTGATTAGATCTAACCATATCCTTTGATTAATGTTGAGATAATTTTGTGTGAATATATAATTTAGACTCTTGTGATTGGTATATATGCCACACTTATCACTATAGAGGTAGTCCCGCTAGATTTTCAAAGAAAAAATCACAACTTCTAGCTCTAGATCATGCATCGGGTAGTTCTGCCCGTGGGTCTTCAACTGCTATGAGGCATAGGCTATCACATTATCATTTTTCATGAGAACACAAACCAAACCTTTCATTTAAGCATCACTGTATAACACAACACTTTCTCCACTTTTTATTAATGTGAGTACAGGTGCAGTGATAAGCCTTCTCTTTAGCTTATTGAATCTTTCCTCACATTATTTCATCCAGTCATACTTTAACCCTTTCCTTGTTAACTTAGTTAGTGGGATGGACAATCATTATAAATTTCTCACAAAACATTGATAGTACCCTGCTAAGATAATAAAAATTCATATTTCTGTGACACTAGAGGCTCTAGTCCATTCCTCAATTTCCTTTTTAAAGATCCCTAGAAATTCCCTCACTTTTGATCACATTTCCAAAGAATGTGACTTGTTGCATCCAAAAGTCACACTTGATGAATTTTGAGTATAACTTATCCTTTATTAATGTATCCAAAACAAGACATAGATGTTCTTCATGTTCCTCCTTTCTCTTGGATTATATGATAATATCATCGATAAAAACTACCAAAAATTTGTCGAGGAAATGTCTAAAGACTCTATTCATAAAATCAATGAATATTGCAGGGACATTAGTAAGTCCAAAGGGTATCACCAAAAAACTTTAGTTCCCATAATGTGTAAAGAATTTAGTATTTTGAATATATTTGTTCATCACATTTAGATGATGATATCCAGAATAAATATCCACCTTTTATAAGTATTGAGATCCTCATAACTGATCGAACAATTCATCAATCCTTGGAAGAGGATACTTGTTCTTTATAGTGATCTTGTTGAGTTACAGATAATTGATACACAACCGCATTGATCCATCATTCTTCTTGAAAAAGAGCACTACCACACCCCAAGGTGATGCACTAGGGAATATGAACCCTTTGTCTAAATGCTCTTGAAACTGCTTCTTTAACTTCTCCATTTTGAAAGGATCCATCCTATAGGGACACTTTGAGATTGGAGTATCTTTGATTATGAGTTATATTGAGAACTCTACCTCACAATCTGTGGGTGCCTGGTAACTCTTCAAGAAATACATCACTCTATTCCATCATGATGGGAATTTTCCCCAGGTTAACACTTTCCTTTGACTCAACCATTTGAGCTAGGTATGCTTATTCATAGGGAATAAACACCCACATAGTTGAAGGAATTTATAAAGGATGTTCATGATCTTCCTTGAATTTTTAGAGGAGCATGGGATGGTTTAGGATATGAAAATATATTTAATTTTATTGATAATTTCTATGTGCTCTATATAACGAGATCCAATCCATTGCTAGTATAGAATAGAATTCCACCAAGGGAGGTATTATGATATTTTTTAAAATAATCATCCCACATACTCCAATAGGAGAAGATTCCAACACTTTGGTTATAATTATTGCACCACTAGATTTTTTATAGATATCTCTACTTTATGGTTTCAGGGATTCAATTCAATAGTTTTAGAAAACTTTGAAGATATTAAATGAATGCGTAGAACCAAAATCAAATAAAACTTTTTCCATTATTTAGTGAATAGGTAGTGTAACTTGTACAACTTAATTTTCTTTCTACACTTATGATGTAGTGATGGCATAATCATTCCCTTTCTCCTTTGGATTTGGTGGATGATGATGCTGATTACCCTCGAGGACCTAAGGTTTAGTGCACTAGCTTGCATAGTGATCTTGCTTTATATAGTTGTAGCATTGGACTATGGGTGGATCTCTCTTTTCCTCCACCACATTTTCTTGCTTCCTCATGTCTTTTAAAAATTAATGAGCTTGGTGTCCTTATCTCCCACACTTTAAACATTTCCACATTCCTTTTAGGTAGTTACCATGATGCCTCTTCTGTCATTTTTGATATGTGGGTGGTTGCTTTTTATTTCCACCTTTCTCATTAGATCCTCCGTCTTCAAACTCCATCTTTAGTTTCTTATCACTATATCCATGAGACTATTCTCTAAACTCCATCTCCACTTCAAGATCACATCGAAAAACTTCTTCATAACCCCCAACATCTCGAATTACAAGATCCTTTATAAGGTATAGTTTTAAACCACTAAATAATCTATCAATTTTTCTATCATTATTGATAACAAATCCCAATGTGTACCATTAAAGCCTCATGAAATTTTATTTGTAGTCCATGAAAAATTCTTCTTCCTTTTAATTCACCTTTATGAAATTGGTCTCCATTTTTTTATAAAGATTTTGAGGGAAATAATTGTTAAGAAACATTATCTTAAATTATTCCCACTCCATCTCTTCAATTTAATCCTTTGGATTGGTCTTCTTAATCAAATCCCACCATTGATCGACTTCTCCATTTAGATGATAAATAGGGAGATTAAACTTTTTTATCTCATAATAGTGATGAATAAAAAAGATCTTATCCATCAAGTTGAACCATTTTTTTTTCAACTAGTGGATTAGAAATCCACTAAACTTCGGTGGTCATTACTGCATAAAAAACTCGATAGCATGTTTCTCCATCTTAGGTGAAGGAGGAAGTTCCACATTATTCAGGTTATTTTTCATAACCTAAGACAAATGTGAAAGAAGCACCATGAAATTTTGAACTCCACCTCCCAAAGCACTGGGGATATCATTTGGAAGATTGTTTCATTGTCCCTCGCACGGGTCGATCGCATGGTTTCTCCTGGTACCCACCACTTTCTAGAACAGAAAAGTTTAGAACAAAACATAATTCAACAAGTCATCAATTATTTCTCCCTTTGAAAAATTTACTCTAAAGGCATATCTTATGGGATACCTATGTTTATAATTTTAAAAAACAAAGCTTCTTGGGTGATCACTTATACTTAGTCTCATACTAAGGTCTTTCACTAGGGTTCACTAATACTATTTCCCAAATTAACTACACTGTGCTCTAATACCAATTATAGTGATCTTGGTTTTTCTTACATTACTATTTCATCATTTTAATGATAAACAACATAAAATAATTACATGACTGGGATCCAAAGGTTTAATGTATTAGGAAAAATAGGATCATACATAACTTTTATAGAAAAAAACATAAACATTTATTTAATTCTTTATTCTTTAGCTTCTCATTATCCCTTGAATTCTTCTTAGTACAAGTAATCGCATGAGGATATATATCAAAAAAGTGGTGAGATAAAAGCCTAGTAATAGTATAGATAAGAACATGAAGCAATATAACATGGTGTGAGCATAAAAATTATCATAATAACATATAAATAGGATCATAATCATGAGAGTAAGCATTAATAAAAGGCATGGAATGTGGTAATTCATAAAAATGAAACATCATGTCTTTGTGGTCAAGTACCACACATAGTTGTAAAAAAATATAGAAACATGTTCATGCATATTTAACTTTTATCATGAGATACATAACATTACCCAATTCATTGGATCCCTATATAATTTTGGATGCACCCATCACATCATAACATTTTATTGTGCTATATAATTCTGGGCACACCTATCATATCATCTCATTTACATTATCATGCATTCCACATATAAAATATAACAATATTGAACATAAAATAACACATGTAAATGAATGAGTTTCATTTCATAAGCACACATTCATAAAATTTTGTTTCCTAAATGAAATATGGAATAACATTATTGATATATGAATCATAAATCTTGAGTGAAGATGAAGCAATATTGAGAAGTAAAAGGTGTGTTTTTTTTGAAAGAAGTGTTCTTTTGGAAAACATTGTGTTTGTAATAAACTGATGTAGAAAACATGTATATCCCAGAAAAGGTAATATAATTATGAAAAAATTATTTTAAGGAATAACCATACTGAAAATGGGGTGAAATAGGGAAACCCCAAAAAAAGAGAGTTGGGTTTGAGAATTCCCCCTACCTTAAGTCCAAATGATTTATTCACTTTAATATCATGTTTAATATAATTAGATTCATTAATTAAAAAATAAAAAACATTTTATAAATTAATTTTATTCATTATGGTTTTATTTAGTTAATTTATAGGATTTTTTAGGAGTTATAGAGTTTAATTTCATCGTTCGAAAGCATTCATTTTCATGGTTTTCATGATCGGTTCACTTCTATTCATGAATGGAAGTTCATGTAAAAAGAAGATAAATGTACATAATTTTTATTATATGTTATTAATGATATTAAATAACATTAAATGGTCTTATAAATAATTTTTTTACATATAATTAGGATCAATAATTAGTTAAAAGTTAATGATGATTGTTTTAGGTTAATTTTGGCGGTTTTTCTATCGGAATGAACTCATTTTTTTATCATTTAGTATTATGTATAAATGTTAGTTCCAAAACATAAAGAGGTTTGTAAAATAACCTTTATAATATATTTTAAACCATTTAATGGTTTTATTGATATCATTTAAGTAATTTAAGTAAAATGAAAGTGCATCGCCCATAATGTCGGTAAATGGACACATCACGGGTGATGATTTCATTTTTATTATAAAAGAGTGAGATGTAGGAGTTTAATGATTGATATTACATTAAAATGATATAATTATAGTATATTTAAGGTTTTGGAGTTATAATTTTATTTGGATTAAGGTAGGTGATGATATAATAAGAAAATAAATGAAATTGAAAGGAAATTAAAAGGAAAAGAGGGAGGATTTACCTCTTGAATTCTCCTCTTGAGATTCTCTTCAAGGACCTAGGCTTGGTATTTTGATGATACCTAGAGCTCATTGATGTGGGGGAGGTAATAGAGAAGTTTATTTGGTAGAATTTGGGAAAGGTTAAATGCTTGAGAGGTGTGAGGAAATGAGGGTGTGAGGGATGTTATTTATAGTGGGGGAGAAGGGTGTTTTCTCATTATTATATTCCTTAGTTTATTATTTTGGACCAATACTATGAATATTTTGATAGTTATATCTAAATATATTAAAATAATGAATTATGGTTCTAGATTAAGGTTCTTAAATCGTCTTTATGTCAACAATGACTTAAAAATTCATGTATTTAGCATTTATAAAAAATTATCGTATTTTACTATTCATAAAAAATTCAAGTATTTCAGAAAAATCCCAAAAATTCACCCTGAACATTTTTTGAGTTTTAGATTTCAAAAATTAACTCCATTTAAGTTTTTTTTCTAAATATCATTAATTTAAATTTTAATTAAAATCATCATTTACTTAGAAAATACAGATTTTAAAATTAGAAATAATTTTGTAACACTTTGAAAAATTACTTAAGGGCATATAGAATTATCTTAAAATAATAAGACATAAAAATATTAATTTATGAATATATTTTTTGAAAATAAATATTCTTTAAAATTGTTAAATTAATCATAAAATTGTAATTAAATATTTTTGACTTATAAAAATACTAAAAATTAATTAATAATTTTTAAATTATTTACTTACTTAAACTGTGATATAATTATATCATTTTTTCGCTTATAAGATCCCTAAATTTTATTTATACTTTCTTGGGTGAGGATACTATTCATTGGACCAATTTACTATTCATAAGGGTCATATTACTATTCCTAAGGTCACATTACTATTTTGTTAGTATTGGTTTCTTAAATTTTATAAACACTTCTTATTTCATTAATTCTTCAATTATAAAGTTTTTATTATTGTTAATAAGTGATTATATGAAATTTTTAAATTACTATAATAAGGGATGAATTCTATTGATAAAATTTTGGGTCATTACATTCTTCCTCCCTTTTGAAAATTTTCCTTCAAAATTTCATTTTACATAAACAGGTGATGGTACTTCTCCTTTACCGACTCCTCTGGTTCATAAGTTTCTTCTTCATACACAACACTTTGATAGGGTGGGTTTTCTTGTTATGTAGAACCTTATATCTTTGGTTCATAATCCTTACTGGTTTCACCTCATAAGATAGAGAATCTTACAGGTTTACCACCTATGAGTTCATTACATGTGAGGGATCTAGTATGTACTTCCTCAGGAGTGATACGTGGAAGACATCATGAACATTATCCATGCTCAGTGTAAGTGAAATATGATAGGCCACAACTCCTATGCAATCAAGGATATCAAAGGGTTCAATGTACCTTGGGATTAGCTTCCCTCTCTTTCCAAACCGCATGAATCTATTCAATGGTGATATTAAAAGGAAGACTTTATCTCCAACATCGAATTCCAAGCCCCTTAGATGATTATAAACATACCTATTTTTCCGACTCTAAGAATCTTTGATATATTGATGGATGGCTTGAACCTTCTCTATCATTTCTTTCCTAAGATCAAGTCCAAGTAGCTTCCTGTCTCTAAATTTATCCTAACAGGTTGGAGTTCCACATCACATTCCATACAGAGCTTCATATAGTTCCATATGAATACTTGAGTGGAAGCTATTGTTGTATGAGAACTCAACCAAAGGGAGATGCTGATCCTATCCACCTTTTAATTCTAAATAGAAGTCTCTTAGAATATCTTTGAGCATATGAATAGTCCTTTTAAATTGTCCATCAGTTTGGGGTGATAGGCCATGATGAAATTTAATTTAGTACTCAAAGCATGTTGGTGACTCTTCTAGAATTTAGATGTGAATCTGTGATCAGAATCCAAGAAAATTGAGAGTGGAACTCCATGTAGTCTCACCACTTCCATCACATATATCATAGTAATTTGTTCAAGTGAGAGATCTTCCTAAATAGTGATAAAGTGGAAGTCTTGGTGAGTTAGTCCACCAAAACCCATATCACATTGTTTACTTTGGATGTTTTCAGGATAATCGTAACAAAGTCAATAGTTACATTCTACCATTTCCACATGGGTATATACAATGGTTCTATCTTCCCTTTGTAATTTTGACACTATTCTTTAACTTTCTGAGATATCACACACCTTGAGATATATTATGAAATATCCTTCTTCATCTTGTCCCAACAAAAGTGTTCTCAGAGATCAAAGTTTATCTTGGAACTAACAGGATGGATAGAGTATAATGATCTATGTGAATTTTCTAATAGATCCTTCTTTATCCAGATGCTGAAGGCACATAGAGCCTCATTACAAACATAATTACACCATTATCATATATATGAAACTCTTGAATCTTAACTTCCTTTACTATATTCACCTACTTTTGTAACTCCAGATCATCCCCTTGTACCTCCTTAATCTTATCTTGGATATATGGTTGGGAAATCATTTAGAAAAGGTACGATTGATTCCCTACCTTTATAATTTATAAATCCATCCTTTTCATATCTATGAAGATAGGGTCTTTCTCAATCTGAAACATGGATAGAGTTGCATGTTCTTTTCTATTAATAGAATCAACTACCTTGTTTACCTTACCAGGATGATAGTGAATATATAAATCATAGTCTTTGATTGGATCTGACCATATCATTTGACACATGTTGAGCTCCTTTTGTGTGAATATATGCTTTAGACTCTTGTGATTGTTATATATTTGACACTTCCCACCATAAAGGTAGTGACACCATATTTTCAAGGAAAAAATCAGAGTTGGTAACTTTGGATCATGTGTTGGGTAGTTCTTCTCATGGGTGTTCAACTTCTATGAGGTGTAGGATATCACATTATCATTTTTCATGAGGAAAAAACCCATGAATTTCTTTGAAGCATCATTGTATATCACAAAACGTTCTCCACTTTTTGATAATGTGAGTACAAGTGCAGCGATAAGGATTATATTTATCTCCTTGAATCATTCCTCACATTATTTTTTCTAGACATACTTTACCCCTTTCCTTGTTAACTTAGTTAGAGAGTTGGAAAATCGTGAGAAATCTATCACAAAACATTGATGGTACCCTGATAAGCCAAGAAAACTGCAGATTTCTATGACACTAGAGGGTTTGGGCCATTCTTCAATTGCCTTTGTTTTTAAAGGATCCATATAAATTCCATCACTTGTGATCAAATTTCCCAAGAATGTGACTTGTTTTATCCAAAAGTCACACTTTCTAAATTTGGTGTACAACATATCCTTTCTTAATTTTTCCAAAAAAGCCTTATATATTCTTCAAGTTTCTCCTTGAACTTGGAGAAGATGAGAATATTATCCATAAAAAATATCACAAGTTTGTCAAGGTAATGTATAAATACATTATTTATAAAATATATGATGATTATAGGGGCATTAGTAAGTCCGAAGGGCATCACAAAAAAATTGTAGTGCCCATACCTTGTATGAAAGGAAGTCTTCTGAATATCTTCATTCTCCACCTTTAGCTTATTATATCCAAAATGAAGATCTAACTTTAAGAAGTACTGAGCTCCTTGTAACTGAATGAACAAGCCGTCCATACTTGGAGCATTGGAACACCCAAGGTGATTCACTAGGGTGTATGAACCCTTTGTCTAAATGATCTTGGAGCCACTTCTTTAACTCCTCCAGCTCGATAGGATTCATTATATAGGGACACTTTGAGATAGGATTAGCTACAGGTATGAGTTTTATTGAGAAATATACCTCACGATCTGGGGGGATTCTGGGAAACTCTTCATGAAATACATCACTTTATCACCTCACAATGGCCATTTCCCCTAGTTTTCAACTTTCCATTGACTCAACCATTTGAGTGAGGTATGCTTCTTCACGGGGAATCGACACCCACACTATTGAAGGATTTTCCAAAGGATATTCACAATCTTCCTTTCATTTTTAAAGGATAATGGTATGGTTCAGAATATTAAAAGATATTTCCGTTTCCTGAAAATTGAGATGTGCTCTATATAATAAGATCTAATCCATTCCTAGTATAGTGATAAATTCCACCATGGTAAGTATCATGAGATTTGATGGAAGAATATTTCTACTTAAAACAATAAGAGAAGGGTCCAACAATTGGGTTTCAATGATTTCACCACAAGTTTTTTTACAAATATATCTACTTTAAAGTTTTTGGTCTTTGATTCAATAGTTCTAAAAAACATGCAAGATATAAAGGAATGCGTGGAACCTAAATGAAATAATACTTTTTCCATTCTTGAGTGAATAGGAGGTGTATCTTCTATGACCTCATTTTATTGCTCCACTTTCACTGTAGTGATGGCATAATCCCTCCCTTGATACTTCGGATTTTGTGATGGATGATGCGGATTACCCTTGAGGACCCGAGGTTTAGTGCACTGGCTTGCATAGTTTCCTTGCTCTCTATAGTTGTATCATTGGACCATGGGTGGTTCTCTCTTTTCTACCACCACATTTTCATGATTCCTCATATATTTTTGACATTCATGAGCTTGGCAGCCTTCTCTCCCACACTTGAATAATTTCCCCATTCCTTTGAGGAAGTTACCATGATGCCTCTTCCCACATTTTTGACATGTGGGTGGTTGAGTTTTATTTCCACCTTTCTCATCAGATCCTCTAGATTGAATCTATATCTTTAATTACTTATCACTATATATATGGGATAATTCTACAAAATCCATATCCACTTTGATATCACATTGAAAAACTTCTTTATAACTCCCAAAGTTTCAAGTTTCAAGATCCTTTTGAAGGTGTGGTTTTAAACCACTAAATAATCTATCAATTTTTCTATCATTATTGACAACAAAACATGAAGCATACCTTGAAAGCCTTCTGGAATTTTCTTAATAGGACTTGATTGATTCCCCTTCTTTTTTGTTCAGCTCTATGAATTCTCTCTCCAAATTTTTATAAAGATATTGAGGGAAATGATTGTTAAGAAACATTATCTTAATGTTTTCCCACTCCATCTCTTCAATTTCATCCATTGGCTTAGTGTTCTTAATAAAATCACACCTTTGATCAGCCTATCCATCTAGATGATAAAAAAATAAATTCACATTCTATATCTCATAATAATGAAGAATATAAAATATCTTCTCCATCAATTTTACCCATTATTCTACAACCAGCGGATCATAAGATCCACCATACATCAGTGATAATTTTTTTATAAAACACTTGATATCCAGTTTCTCCCTCTTAGGTGAAGGCGGACGTTCTACATTATTCATATTATTATTCATAACATGAGAAAGCTGGGTAAGAATCACCATGAAATTTTGAACTCCACCTCCCAAAGCATTGGGGGTTTCATTCAGATAATCACTACATTTTCCCACTTATGGTTTGTTGACCAATTTTTTCCTGGATCCCACCATTTTCTAGAATTTAAAAGGTTAGAACAAAACATAAGTCAATAATTCTTCAATAATTTATCCCTTTGTAAAATTAACTATAAAGGCATATCTTATGGGATCCCTATGTTTATAATTTTAAAAAACAAAGCTTCTTTTGTGCTCACATATACTTAGTATCATACTAAGGGCTTTTACTAAGGTTCTTTAATCCCAATTCAAAAATTAAATAAACTATGCTCTGATACCAACTACAGAGACCCTAATTTTTCTTACATTATTATTAAATAATTTTAATGATAAACAACATAAAATAATTACATGACCAATATCCAAATGTTTAGTGTCTTGGGAAAAAAATAACCATATATAACTTTTACAAAATAAAACATAGACATTTATTTAATCTCTTCTTCTCTATATTCTTATTGGCCCTTGAATTCTCATTAGTACAAGTAATCACCAGAGGATATACATCAAAAATGGGTGTGAAAAAGTCACAATAAGAAGATATATAAAAACATGAAACAATATAACATGGGGTGAGCATAATCATTATCATCATAACATAGACATAGGATCATAATCATGAAAGGAATCATTATGACAAGGCATGGAATGTGGAAATGCACAAAAATGAAACATCATGTCGTAGTGGTCAACTACCACACATCGCTGTGAACAAATATAGAATCATTTTCATGCATATTTCAATTTTCTAATGAAATACATCACATTACCCAATGCATTTGAGAACTACATAACTCCGGTCACACACGTCACATCATCACATTTACATTATCATGCATGCCAAATAGAATATATAACAATATTGAACATAAAATAAAATATGGAAAAGAATGAGTTTAATTTCATAATAATAAATTCATAAAATTTGGTTTCTCAAATTAAATATGGAATATCATTCTTGGTATATGAATCATCAATCTTGAGTAAAGATGAAACAATATTAATAAGTAAAATGTGTTTTTTTTAACGAAGAGTTATTTTGGAAAATACTATGTTTTTCATAAATTCATATATAAAACATGTATATCCCAAAAAAATTAATATAATTATGATGAAATTATTTTTAATAATAACTATACTGAAAATGGGGTGAAAGAGGGAAAAATCAAATAAAGAGAGTTGGGTTCAAGAATTCCCATTACCATGAGTTTGAATGATTTATTCACTTTAATATCCTATATAATCAGATTATATTCATTAATTAAAAAATAAATAAAATTTTATAAATGAATATGATTCATTATGGTTTTATTGAGTTTATTTATTGGCTTTATGATGAGTTATAGAGAATAATTTCATCATTCGGGAGCATTCATTTTCAGGATTTTCAAGATTGGTTCACCTGTATTCATAAATGGAAGTTCATGTAAAAAGCTGATAAATATCCAGAATTTTTATTAAATTTTATTAATGATATTACATAATTTTAAATGATCTTATAAATAATTTTATTATATATCATGAGGATGAATCATTAGATAATAGTTAATGATGATCATTTTATGTTAATTTTGGCAGTTTTTCGATCACAACAAACTCGTTTTGTTTTATCATTTAGTGTTATGTATAAACGTAAGTTAAAAAACTTAAATAGGGTTATAAAATAAAATTTATAATATTTTTAAACTATTTAATGGTTTTATTGACATCCTTGAATGCGTTTAATGAAAATGAAAGTGCATCGCCCACGATGTTAGTAAATGGACACATCACGGGCGACGATTTCATTTTTATAATAAAAGAGTGTGAGGGATGATTTTAATGATGGATATTCCATTAACATGATATAATTATATTATATGTAAGTTAATGGAGTTATAATTCCATTTGTATTAAGGGATATAAGGAGAGAATAATAAAATAAATGAAATTGAAAGGAAATCAAAAGAAAAAGAGAGAGGATTTACCTCTTTAATTCGTCTCTTGATATCCTCCTCAAGGAACCTAGGATTGGTATTTTGATGAGACCAAGAGATCCTAGATGTGGGGGATGGACTGGGAAAGGGTATTTTTTAGAATTTTTTCATGGATAAAATCTTGATAGGTGTGAGGAAATGAGGGTGCGAGGGGTGGTATTTATAGAGGAGGAGAGATGTGTTTTCTCATTATTATATTCATTAGTTTATTATTTTGGATTAAGACTGTGAATATCTCTAAATATATTAAAATAATTAATGATGGTTCTAGATTAAGGTTATTACATCATCCTTAAATAAAAAATGACTAAAAAAATCACGCATTTAGCATTTATAAAAAATTGTCGTATTTTACTATTCATAAAAATTCAAGTATTTTAAAAAAATCAAAAAATTTCACACTAACCATTTTTTCAACATTTAGAATTCAAAAATGAACTCCATTTTATGAAAATAATTTTCTAAGTATTATTAATTTAGTTTTTAATGAAAATCATCATTTACTTTGAAAATACAAATTTTAAAAATTATAATTGATTTTGTAACACTTTGAAAAATTAATTAAGTTCTCATAGAATTATCATAAAATCATAAGAAATAAAAATATTAATTTATGAATAAATTTTATGAAAATAAATTTATTTTAAATTATTATATTAATCATAAAATTGTAATCAAATATTTATGACTTATAATAATACAAACACTTAATTAATAATTTTTAAATTATTTACATACTTATACTATGATATAATTATATCATATTTTCACTTATAAGATCCCTAAATTTTATTTATACTTTCATGGGTGATGATTCTACTCATTGGGCCATTTTACTATTCATAAGGGTCATATTTCTATTCCTAAGGTCAAGTTACAATTTCATCAGTATTGGTTCCTTAACTCCTAGAAGTACTTATGATTTCATTAATTCTTCTTTTATAAAGTTTTTATTATGGTTCATAAGTGATTATATGTGTTTTTTGACATTACTATAAGAAGGGAGAAATTTTATTGATAAAAGTTTGGGTCATTACAAGCCTGGTTTATGCCACATGTAAAAGAGTATCAAACCAACACGGACTAGATCCCATGGCGTATAACTAGGGTAACCTCATCTAGACCAAGGATCTCATCCAATGGTAAGCTTGGAATAATATTAGAACTATATGGGCTAGGTCCCAAGGCTGTAACCAGGGTGAACTATATCCGTAGATATGAATGTATACAGAAGTCTCACATGACATACCATGATATTTTTCATCGATTCCACACCATAAATAATCATACCTAGGGGTTGTAGGTTCCATACATCGATACCCTAGTCGGTTCCATACTATAAATAATCATACCTAGGGGTCGTTGGTGTTATACCTTGATACCCTAGTTGATGCCATACCATTACACAATATGTTCCATACCTTCATATTAATTTGATTCTTTACAGAGATATCCAACATCAATCAAGTAATATAATAATGACAAGGGCTATGTTAGTGTTCATACCAAATTATACCCATCAATATAAAAAGGCACACACCAAGAGAATATCCATCTCATTTCACACTTTCATTTAAGACCAAGCATTTAATGATTTTAATAACATTTAATAACTGGGCAATGGAGGCATGCCCATCTCTATTTATCTTATTTAATTTAAAAAGGCTCCCACTAAAATATGGTGAGCTCACACACCCAAAGGGGTGGATTTATCATAGGTAAGATTAATGAAAACACATAAAATGTGGATTGGGTTGAGGTTAAAAACCTCCAACAATATCAAGGTGTTAAAAGTGGAACCCATTATGGTTCCATAAATTTAATTGTGACATTTAATTAATTTAGGAGAAATGTATGGAAGGTACAACATGAAACACAAAGACAATAGTTTAATAAATAGTTAAACCTTAGGGATATGGTATAGACCACATACTTTATGCCTATGGTATAACACTCATCGATTATCAGCCCTTGGTTCGGCCTAAATCGTGAGAAAATGGAATAATAGATGAATACTCTAATCATGAGGGTATAGTCTTCCCATTGTACCATATTGAACCCTCACTGCTATATGGAAGCCTCTACCATACTGGAAGGTGTGCTTGAGGCTATGTGACTCAATGGGTTCTATTACTTATGAGTGAACTGAGTCTGACAAGTTACATAGAGAAGCAAACTGCTATTGGATTTCTTTGAAAAAAGAATCAGAGTACCCCAAGAAGAAGTGCTCGGTATAATAAACCACTTTACTTCAAGATAATCCAACTAAATATTTTGATCTCTTAATTCATTCAGATCCATTTGATATAAAGGATCAATATTGGTTCAGTTCCATGCAATATGCTGAAGGTAACACTAAAAAAATCAATTTACCCACATTTTTTTGGGTTTAGCCGAATTTATAAACAAGGATAAATCATTCCTTGATGTTTTGTAAATATGTTAGGAAATAAGGTGTTAGAAATTAATGAGTGTTTTAACCAGATTAAAAAATGTGAGTAAATTGGTGATATTTTAACCATGTTTCTAAATACAGGTAAATACAATATTTTTAAAAAAAATATTCAGGCACTTTTTTTTGAACCGGAACACCCGCCTCTCCCCTACTCCTATACCACCTCTCCCTTTACAACCCTAACACACCACCAAGCACTCCCATCCTACCTATCCCATTCCACACCTAACACCCCTAACACTCGCCACTCCCCTTCCCTAAAACCCACCTCTACCTCCCCTCCCTTGAAAACTATCACATCCATCCCTTATTCTACCCTGACACCACCTCTAAAACATCACCAATCACTCCTCCCCATTAACACACCCTACCTCTCCCCTTCGTTGGCACCCGACTCACCCCACCTGACACACATTGTTACACTTTGGTGACACCCACCACGCCTTTCTTGACACCTCAGACACCCACCATTTTCCCCATTGACACACCCACCCATGCCTCGCATCCCCACCCCTACACCATCTCATTTGACAAACCCCTGCTCTAGCCCATTCCATCCTCACTCCCCCGACCCCTTTACTTAAAAAAATTAAGTGCAGCTAGAGCTTGAACCCAAAATGAGATAGATATTATGTGAATGTAGAACCACTTGGCTAGAAGTTATTCTTTATTTTAAACCATAATATGTTATATTAATTATATGTTAACACAATTATAATTTTATATATTAATTAATAAATTAATATACATATATTAAAAAATCAATTAATATGTTAATATGCACATATATATATATATATTAATATATGAATATATATATAAATTTATAATTATATCTATATTTATTTATATGTATACATATAAACATATTTGTGTGTGTGTATATATATATATATGTATGTATGTATGTATGCATTTATAAATTAATATAAATATACTTATAAATTTACACACACACACAGAGATGTGTGTGTGTGTGTGTGTCTGTATGTGTGTGTGTGTGTCATAATTATATATATATAACATTTATTTTTATTACTATAGAATAGAATAATCATAAGATTATATTTATAAATAAATAAATAAATATAAATTATATATTTATATATGTGTGTGTGTATTAATATATATATATATATATTAACATATATAAATGTTTATATATATATATATCATTTCTTTTTATTTTTATATAATACAATAATCATACGATTATATTTATAAATTAATACACACACACACATATATAAATTAATATATTTATCTATATAGATAATTTAATATATATATATATATAATTTAATATATATTTATATAATTTAATATATATATATATATAATTTAATATTAATTTATATATATATATATAGTTTAATATACTACACACATATAAATTTATATATATATATATATATATTAAATTTACATGAATAAAATTTATTTTTAATGTTATGTAAAACTATTAAATATATATACACATATAATAAATTTTGATTTCATATTTAACCTCATCACATTTAAAACATAGTTAAAATAAAAGTTAGTTGTTTTTTAAAAAAAAGAACGGATAATTAAAAATTATCTACATTTTAAAATGTGACTAATTTAGTCATGTTTTAAAACAAAGCTAAATTATCTATTAGAAGTGTTTTAAAATAAGGCTAAAAAAACTCAACTAAATTAGCCATGTTTTTATAGGAACACAATAAAATTATCCACATTTTTAGAAAACACAACTAAAAACAAGGCTTAATCAAGATTTATCCCCATTTTCATAAAAAACGGATAAAAAATGTGGATAATTGCCTTTTTTTTGTAGTGTAAATTCCACTTCCCTCTTAAGAGGCAAGGTTGGAAAAAATTTAGGGAGGATGTGTGGATATCGATAAACTACAAGAGGTAAAACTTGACATGCTTTCTATTAAACTACTGCAAGGATGAAACTAGCCATTTTATTAGTGATAGCCATGTCCTGTGCTTGATTGGGACTTACTCTACTAGCCTAAAACTCTTACCCACCACAGAGTGTATATTCAACATCAACTGGAGATGAGAAATATACCATTCTAGTATAACATTTGATACATGATCGGAACTGATTCAAAGAATCCATCCCCAAAATTATGTTAAATTATTCCATTTTCCAAACTATAAGATCCAAAAAATGGCTATGAGAAGCTACAACCAAGAACATGATGGAAACTTCATGGTTGAATATATCATCTTATAAATAGGTGTGTCAATACTCATATATGAATTCAAGGCTTCCACTTTGAGTTCAATAAGGGATACTAATTGAGAAGAAATAAAATAATTCAAATCACCTATACCGAACAAAGCACATGACCTACTACAAATATGGACTTTAATAGCCCTAAAATTGGTCATTGTTAGTGAAAAAAAGTGTTGAATGTCAGATCATGATTAAAATCCCTAGGATTTTATCATGATAGAAAGAATCAGATTAACCTTTCCTTGAAACTTACCTTGAAATGGATCAAATGCCTTGACACTCTTTCCTCTAAAGAGCTTTATAATCACTCATGTCTACCGTGAAGCCAACTCTCTTGCTGAAAGAAATGAAAATAAAGGTATTTCCAAAGCCTCTAGAGTGAATTTGACCGCACTTGATGAGGATTTTCTCAGTTTACTTAATAGAGACAAATGTAAAATTCCCTCCTTCAGACTCTTGTAACTTGTATTGTTTATTTGAGACTTTCTTGATTTCCTTTTAAAAAAAACTATTAAAAGTGATGATAAAGGGGAATACTGGTGTAGTGTACTGTTAAAATTACAAAAAATTGTAGAAGTAAAAACAACAGCAAAAAACATCCAATACAGATTGAAAATATATAAATTAAATGAAATAAAATTTACAACATTGATATAATAAAAACACTATATTATAGACATTTTAAACATTGGTTTGTATAATTACATGATTAAGTAAAAATTATCATATAGATTCAAAAACATAAATTCTTCTTTGACTTTGTCCACTGACCCTATGTCATGCTATTGCTGAACAAACCACCCCAACCCGAGCAGAATAATTCACCTATATAAGAGAACAATTTTTATGTTAGTAATAATATAAAGAAATAAAAACACAAGGTGTCATTTTTAAACTTAAAACAAATAATTTGAGTCATACCAAGAACCCCACGTATCAGATTGATTTTCTGTTGATTCTTGAACATCACACCATTTCTTATTATTCTCAAAAGTATGTACTATTGAATTGGATATCATATGTGGTGATAAAAAATTCAATATGAGTAGATTTTTGAGAATTAGACTTCAATTGTCATGATATTTCTTGTCTGTATTCAAGCATTATCTTTGTGAAAATTAACTAAATAATTATAAGATAAAAATGATAAGGAAATTAATTAAATAATAGCAGTTAAAATTATGAGAAAACAATATGATCTTGTTTGCTTGGTTTTGGAGATGTGATGCACGTTTTAAACTAAAATGGTGCTTATATATTGAAAATGAACACTTCATGTAATACCAGACATACCATGTGTCATATTAACATGTGAAAATTTCTATATGTCACAAATGAATTATGGATCTTCCTAAATTATCAAGATAATCCAAGCGTTTTTTTTTCAGTTTTCAGTGAGTGGCACATGTTTTTAACTAAAAGTAAATTTTAAACTGATTATGAACACTTTGAGTCATACCAGGAACACAGTGTATTGTATTTTGGTTTGGTTGATTCTTTCACATCAAAAAAGGACTTATGGATAAGTTTCCTAAAGTATCAAAATAATCTGTATGTGTTTCCTCAGTTTTGAGTATGTTGCTTGTCTTTTTACAAAAATTAATGTCAATTTTAAATAAAAAGAAACACTTGGGGTCATACTAGTCACAGTGTGTGTTATATTTAGCTTTGGAAGATCCATAAAAATCAAAAATGAATTATGGATCACTATACTAAAATATCACAGCAATATGAATGTGTTTGATTGGTTTTTAGTATGTCACTTGTGTTTTTTACTAAATTTTCATTTTAAATTAGAAACATGCACTTTGGGTCATACCAGCCACATCATGTGTTGATTTGACATGTGACTAATTCTTACTTATAAAAAATGACTTGTGATTAATTTTCCTAAATTTTCAAGATAATTTGATCATGTTTTATCTATTTTTGTGAGCGACGCATGTTTTGAACTAAAATGTCAATTTTAAACTGATAACGGATACTTTGAGTCATATCAGACATACCGTGTGTAGGATTAATGTGAGGCTGATTCATAATCATCAAAAATTACTTATGGATCTTTTTTCTAAAGTATCAAAACAATCTGAATGTTTTTTTTATTTTTGACTGTGTCACTAGTCTTTTTTACTAAAATTAATGTCAATTTTTAATAAAAAGAAACACATGGAGTCATAATGGTCACACCGTGCATCGGATTAAGGTGACGATGATTCCTAAACATGAAAAATGACTCATGGATTATTTTTCTAAAGTATTAAAACAATCCAAATGCATTCTTAGTTTTGAGCATGTCGTTTTTTTCTTCTAAAATTCCATTTTAAACTGGAAACACGCACTTTGAGTCATACCAATCACATCGTGTGTTGGATTGATGTGAGGTTAGTTTATATATGTAAAAATAAAATTATGGATCATTTTCTTAAATTATCAAGATAATACGATTCTGTTTTCTCAGTTTTTAATGAGTGAAACGTGTTATTAACTAAATTACCAATTTTAGATTGATAACGGACACTCTAATTCATACAAGGAACATCATGTATCAGATTGAGGTGTGTATAATTAATACACACAATAAATGACTTATAGATCATTTTATAAATTATAAAAACAATCCAAATGTGTTTGATTTATTTTTAGTATTGCACTTGTCTTGTTTAGTAAAGTTAATGTCAATTTTAAATAAAAATATACATTTTGAGTCATACTAGTCAAAATGTGCATCATTTTGAGGTACAAATGATTAATAAACATAAAAAATGACTTATCTATCATTGTCCTGAATTATCAAAAAAATATGAATATGTTTTCTCGATTTTGAGTATATCACTTGTGTTTTTTACTAAAATATCATTTTAAATTGGAAACACACACTTTGAGTTATACAAGTCACATCATGCATCAGTTTGATATAAGACCGATTCCTACATGTCAAAAATGACTTATGAATCATTTTCTTAGATTATTAAGACAATTTGAGCATTTTTTCTATATTCTTAGTGAGTGATGTACATCTTGAACTAAAATGTTGATTTTAAACTAATAACAGACACTTTGAGTCATAATGGGAACATTGTGTATCAGATTGAGGAATGGACAATTATCACAAATTAAAAACGACTTATGTATCATTTTCCTAAAGTATCAAAATAATATGAATGGTTTTTCTTATCTTTGAGTATGTTACTTGTCTTTTTTACTAAAATTAAAGTAAATTTTAAATAAAAAGACACACTTAGAGTCATTATAGTCACACCATGCGTTAGATTGAGGTGAGGTTGATTCCTACATGTCACAAATGACTTATGGATAATTTTACTAATGTATCAAAACAATATTAATGTGTTTTATTAGTTTTGAGTATGTTACTTGTCTTTTTTACTAAAATTTCATTTTAAACGGGAAACATACACTTTGAGTTATATCGGTCACATCGTGTGTTGGTTTGACATGGGATTGATTCCTACATTTCAAAAATGATGTATGAATCATTTTCATAAATTTTCAAGACAACCCAAGTGTTTTTTCTTGGTTTTCAATGAATGATACACTTTTTGACCTAAAATGATAGTTTTAAACTGATAATAGAAACTTTGAGTCATACCGGGAACACCATTTATCAGATGAGGTGAGACTAATTATTATATGTAATAAATGAATTATGTATCATTTTCCCATAGCATCCAAACAATCTGAATTCATTTTATCAGTTTTGAGTATATCACTTGTCTTTTCTACTAAAATTGATGTCAATTTTAAATAAAATACACACAGGAGACATATCAGTCACACTGTGTGTTATATTGAGGTGCGGATGATTCATATATGTCACAAATGAATTATGGATCATTGTCTTAAAGTATCATAACAATATGAATTTGTTTTCTCTATTTTAAGTATGTGATGTGTGTTTTGAAGTAAAATGTAAATTATAAACTAAAAACATACAAATCGAGTCATACTGATCACATTGTGAATCATATTGAGGTGTAGATTATTGATTATGTGAATTTTGTTTTTCTTTGAACTATCTACAATAATTTTTCAAATAGAGAACATGCTCCATTTGGATGGAAGAAGAAACCCCATTCTTCTTCAAACATTTCAGGTTTCCGACAGCATGGGGTTTACTCTTCCATCCAAAAGTAACATGTACTACATTTTATATCTTATTTTAGATAGTTTAAATCAAAATATAACTTCCTAAAATATTTTTGAGAAAAACTAAATAAGTATTACATAAAAATTATAAGTAAATTAACTTAGAATAGTAGTTAAAATGATGAAAAAATTAACTAAATAAGTAGTAGGAATTCACCTTTTCCTGATGTATGTATAAATTCTTGACCCATTTCCTTATTTCCATTATCCCAGTTGTATCCTCGATGTCTAATATCTCACAAGCATGAGTAGCTTCAACAAACCACCTTAACTCGTGAAAAATAATAAATCTATATAAGAAAATAATTCTTATGATAATATTACTATAATGAAATAAATTAAACATAAATATGAAACAATACCTCAATAAAATTTCAATTTTAAACTAAAACCACAAAATTTGAGTCATACCAGGTACATCGAGTTCCATATTGATTTATGTTTGATTCCACCATGATTTATGTCCTACAATACATTCAAAATTCTGGGTTATCTAAAAATATTGTTGTTTGATAACCTAGAATATTGAACTCATTGGATAATAAAAATAAAATTGGATCATCATGAATACATCATCCTTGTTGAGTGCATGATCATAGTCCACGAGTGAATCATACTTTTTAAATAATTCATTTCTTTATGATCTTTATTAAAATTAACAAAATATGTATTTGATAAAAACAATAAGGAAAATAACTAAATAAAGTAGATAAAATGAGGATAAAATCAACTAAATAGTGGTAAGAAGTCTTATCTTTATGACATATGTCTACAATATGAGCTCATTTTCTTATTTTGAATAGTTGATGGATATTTTAAACTAAAATGACACTTTTATATTAAAAAATGTATTTTAAGTCATACCAACCACATTAGGTTCCAGATTGTTGTGCAATCAATTCCTACACATAAAAAATGAATTATGCACCATTTTACTAAAGTTGTAAAAAAAATCCAAGCCCATTTTCTCATTTTTGTTTATTTGATTTATATTTTAAACTAAAATGAAAATTTTTTATTGTAAACACATACTTAGAGTCATACCAACCACATAAGGTGTTATATTGACCTGTAGTAAATTTCTATATGTTACTAAAGATTATAGATATTTTCCATAAAGTTTGAAAAAAATATTAGTTCATTTTCTTCATTTTGAGAATGTGATATGTGTTTTGAACCAATGTATAAATTTTAAAAAATAAGTATCAGAAAAAAAATGATAAGAAAATTAACAAAAAAGTAGATAAAATGATGAGAAAATTAAGCAAATAAGTAGTAAGAAGTTGCCGCTTCATTATTTATATATACATTATGACACCATGAATTCTTCTCATTTGTTTCTAAACAAATTGATATCCTCCATTACACTTCTCCTTGAGAAACAGAATAAAATATAAGAATTATGATACTAATGATTGACACCCAAAATATATTTCTAAGGTAATAGGCCACAATATATCACAAACAAAGTAGGTAATCACCTAAATTTGATGTCAAAAAACATTCTGACACCTTGTATATTTCCCACTCATCTCTATAAAATTTACTTCTTCTTTTGAGTATGATGTTTTTCAAAAATCTTAGTAGTATTGAGAAAATATATACAAAAAAAATATTAAGAATTTTTTTTAATGAAATTGTAATTACCTTAAAAATTTAAATTTTTGGGGATGAAGTTTTTTCCACGGTTTTTGATAACTCTCATAAATTTTCAAACATAATATCTGTAATCATTTTTTGACATCTTACTTCAAAAAATGAATAAAAATTGACCAAAATAAGTTAATTGTTTTGAAATATGATTCAATAGTTAAATATTTCTATATATACATTAATATGTTTCCATTTAAGTAATCCATAGGCTTCTTATATTCAGTCACTGACTTCATACCATGATTTACACTATATTTAGTGATATCCCTATCATAAGAAAATTTATATTAAAATATATAATGAAACATATAATTTTATGTTTATTTATAAAATGTTGATTGTAGTGCATTAAAAATTCAAAATTCACATCACGTGTGGTCGGTTATATGTATATCCATGAATTGGATCCCAAAAATAAATATTTGGGGTATCCATATTGATTGCGATCAACATCCAGTGCTTCCTAGTAAAAAACAAATAAGTAATAAAAAAAATAAAAATATGTTTCATATGATTAGATTGCAGAGTTTTACCCCGGTATTATAGGCACTAAAAGGATTTTTCCTTCTATTATTTTCTTCTCAAACAACCTGTTTAGCTCATATTATTTCTTATCAATTTCTTTATAATCCAATTTAGTTTCTTCCATAAAAATGATATAGTGATTAATGAATCAGAATCACGATTTGAAGGCTTTTACCTTTGTGTAGTAGTAATATAAATTTATGTACAAAAATATGAATAGTTATTAACTTTAATGAATATATGAGATCATTTTTTAGACATATGTATTATGAAAATTTACCTTATGTATGTACTCAAAACTGAGACTCCCAAGTATTCAAACTTGAGAATCTCATTTATACTCTCAAGAATAACTTCATATGTAATGATAGTTCCAAATATTTCTTCTTTATATAGAATTTAAGAAATATATCCATCTTTTAATGTGGCCTCAACATGAAGTGGTAATGATAATTAATGTTGCATTAGAACTAGTGGGGAGATGGTACTCTCAGAAGGTCCTTTTATTTTACTGGTCAATTCACTATATTATCTTGATTTGACCTTTTGTTTCCTCATCACTTTTTCTGTATGTAATATCATACCTCACATCATACTATTTTTCATCAACTATTACAGGTTTTTCATTTGAATTTTTTTAAAGATATACCTCATGTATCTTTATAAGATTAGACAACCATACTATGAAAGTTCCAATACCATCATTGACCATTATAATATTAGGATCCTCAAGTGGAATAGGAAACTCAGTGGTTGGATCTTGACCTAACTCAATCCCGACTCTCATGTGATATTTTTAGAGTTATTTGTCATGTAGAATGTCTTTCAAGATATTATACAATATACCCCTCACAACAAGGTGACACTTGGGTGTTAAGAGATATAAATCACATATAACTTTACCTTGAAAAATTTTAGTACTATAAATTTATCATAAGTTGTTTGATTCACATTTAGGAGAAATTGTAATGAAAAAAATTCATTACATCAAGTAAGGTATGAGGTTGAGGGTAATGAAAAGCCTCAAAGATAGTGGGGTCATTTGGTTGTTCATGTGCTGATCTTTGTTCCACCATCTGTTCACTTGGATCTTTTCACATATATTGGTTTTCTAAACCATATCAGATAATAATACCTTGATAAGTATCTATTTGTGTCTGAAATAATTTCATCTTATTATAGTGTCTTCTTTTGGTTTTATATTCTCAAAATATGTTTAATGAGACACTCTAAAACCAACATCTCTAAAGCGAACATATTAATCCAGCTACTTCAAAGCTACTAAAAGTGGTTTTTCTTCTAGTAGGCTCACTGCTAATTCTTGTGTTTAAATCGAATAAATATATGAGAATAAATATATTTTTTATGTAATTTTGTTATTAATCATAACAAATTACTATTATGTCATAATTACACATGTTCCCCATTCTATTTTTTTTCATCAACTACTTTATCCTCCTTATTTATGTGAGCCTCCTTCTATAACACCTGATGTGGGAGGAAGTGTCTTCAAATTTTGATTCATCAATATGCATATAAAAAAAGGAACATATGTTGTTTTATATCGCATAAAAATATTATTTTTGATTTAAATTACATGCTAATTTCTTCTCTAGTGAAGCATACCCCATCCTCACTTTTCAATAGGGCTATACTAGTTTTGATGCACATTTTTTTAGTACTCATTTTTTGTTTCATAAATTAATAATTTTAAATAAAATTGGATAAAATAAATAATTTCAAATAATGTATTATCAATATACATGAAATGATTTCTCATCACAACAACTAATGAAAGTATTATATGTTTTCTAATTTATAATGTATGTATAAGTAACTGGTGGGTGTGGATTTACTTTACCCTAATAATCCCTAAGATAAAACTTGATAAGAAGAGTATGGAAGCCTCTATGTGATTTTCCAGTGGCTATTAAGACATATTTCTTATGGAAATCATCTAAAATAAATGAACTCTTCAAGGAATAATGAAAATTAAATCAATGATTCATTGTATAATTTTTTGGTAAAATAGAGAAAGGTAATCATAACATCGCATTTATATATTATGGAAGGTTTTCCATTGTTACAAGATAGACCTAGTACCATGACACTATATCAATCAACACATTCATCCCCATCGTGACCCCAACATAACTAATAAACATTAACTTTTTAGGGTCAACAAGTTAGGTGCGTTGAATCGATCCAACCTCAAATTTTATATGCTTACTTATTACCTAGATAATTTTTGTCAACACTATGATGCTACTTCATTATTTATTTTTCATCAATATGATATTTATCCCTTAATAATTCTATATTTTTAGCATCAATAACCTATTCTTCCTCGAGATTAGTAACATCATCATGTGTAGAAGAAATTGTCTATATGAGTAGTAAAATATTTAATTTATATTGTGTTAATACAATAGATAACACATAATAATACGATTAAATGAATATTATATTAAAAAAACTTTAACCTTCTCATTGATCTCTATTTTTTAGGGTCGAGGGGATTTGGATCCTCTATCAAGAATCCAAATATAATATGTGGTCCCCTCTAACATGTAAGAAATTTTCTACATTGGTACTGTCATGAACTGATTCTGATCTCACAATGATAGTTTCATCCTTTATTTAATTTTTATTTGACCCTATAGTTGTTTTAGTCATGGGTGATATAATCGAATAATTATTGTTTTCTAGATATGAGGCATAGAATACATGCACTACTTGTTATTAAATTATGAAAGCCTCTTCCTTTTCCCATTATACACTAAAATTCACCTTCACAAATCCCATTTCATCAACTTTCACCACAATCCTATTTTTAACCCACTTGTAATGGAAAAACAACACTTGAAATTTTATATAATCTAACTCATATATCTATTTGATAATTCTAAAATTTGTAATATTCATATAAATAGGATTTCTATCGTTGGAACCAGATATATGTATCACTTCCACCATAAGCATAACTTCACCATTTTTCATCATACTGGAGTCATCGTGTTATTTTTTATTGTACATATAACCATTGATTACAAAATCAGTGTAAGATATAACATTTTCATTTGGTCCCAGGTTTATCCATCAAAGTCATCCAAAAATTGAATTTGGATTTTTAGATAACTCCTTATAAATATGATCTCATAATAATCATATGATCTATTGATTATGTTTATTTGATATCCATATTTCAGACCTTAATGGATTCAAATCTCTAAAAATTTCATTGTGGGATTCAATATATGGATCAACATATTCACTATTATGTAAAATTTAAAGGTACGCTTGCTCCCACTCTACGATGGTAATTGTAACAAAAAATATTTTGTAAATTCCTTTTCCCATAAGGCATCCACTATGATGAGAGTTCGGAGACTGGTGCTATCATCATCTGGTGGGTAATTAGTACAGAATTCAATAGCTTCTTCAATAATATATCATTATGAAATACAAACTATTGGATGACTCCGATTTTTGACATACCCTTTCAAAATCATCATATAATGTTCAATGGGGTACATCCATCTATAATGGATATGACCACGTAGTTGAACGTCTCTAACCAAGTGAATCATCATGTGGACCATTATATCAAATAATTATGGTGGGAACAATATTTATAATTCATATAATATTTCTATAACATCTTTATTTGTGATTGGAAACATCATAGAGTCTATAAATTTACTATATATGGATTTGAAAAATATGTAGAGTTTGTTTAATATATGTTGTACATTTTTAGGAAGAATGAAACGTAAAGTGACAAGTATAAAATCTTTCATAAAAACATGAAATTTTTGTGATTTTAGTCCCTATAACTTCAAATTAGTCATTGAAATGACATTATTTATATTTGATGAATACCCCTCTAGAAAATTTACACCATTAAGGAAAATGAAAATTTTCAAGTTTTTCTATCTAGATAGAGTGTAATCTGCCGAAAGAAAAAAAGTACACACTTTACCCTTCACCAGTGCCAACTCTTCCCTTATCCCCATGTCAATCATGTCTAACCTAGCCTTGGTTCCATTTTTTGTTTTTCCAAGAATATTTAGTAATGTTCTAATAACACTATCAAATATAGATTTTTCTACAGGCTTGACATCAAGAAAATGTTAGACATACAAACAATTCCAATATAATAATTAAAAAATTTATCTCTTTTTCTGAACTAAGTTTTTTAAGATTTTTAAAAAATGGTCCACAAAAAATTGTTTTAATATCTTTTAATTTATTGAATAGTTGATCATCCATTTGTGGAGATGGTGTTGTACCTTGTTCATTATTCCCATAGAATTCTATCGTCCATGATTAATATTTATGTCATCAAGGTAAAAAAAATTGATGTCATGAAAACACAGTTTTCAAGGAATGATTCAACTGAATTGAGTGTGTGCATTCTTCACAAATGGGACACCCCAAAATTCCTTTAATGTTATAGCCTGAATATTTTCCATAAGTAGGAAATTCATTTATCATCCTGTAAAATATGGCCCATGATTTGAATTATTCATTTCCATGATCATTATATATTATTATACCTTTATACCACATCAATTTCATATCTTCATTCAATGATCCCAATAGAAATCAATATCATTACCAGGTTTCTTTGATCCAGATATAAGCAGAGGCAACATAATATATTTTCACTTCATACATAACCATGGTGGAAAGTTATAATTTATCAACATGATGGGACATGTACTATGAGTACTACTCTGTATACTAAAAGGATTTATTATATCTGTAGATAATGAAAGATAAATTTTTATCAGCTCATTTACAAATTTAGGATACTCATAATGAATTTTATTCCATTGAGGAGAATCTGTTGGATGAAGTAGTTTCCCATATTTAATTCTAGTATCTGCATGCTATTTCAATTATTTTGTAGTTTCTTGGTATCCATATAGTCTTCTAAACCATGGAATGATAGTAAAGTATCATAAAACTTTTGAAGGACTTGAAATATTTTTTTTTCAATTTGTGATACACTTATGGAATTTTATGACTGATTCATGGTCCTTGAGAAACAATATGAAATCATTTGGACAAGCATGTATTTTTTTCAATATCATTTCCATTAAACGTAGAAATCTTTTAGTGTCATATGTTTGACTAGGAAGTTAATTTTCTTCTAGTATCATATCATTTAAGAGACCAAGTAGTTCTATAAAGCTGGTGTCGCTCCATCTGCTACTATTTTTAAAATTATATAACATCAATACAGATGAAATATTGTGTAATTAGTATAAATAGTATACAATTATCTCTTAGCATAACTATTTAACTTATCAAGAAACTTTGTAAAATTACAAAGGTCATCTTCAATCACCATTTTCATTTATTCCATGCGATCTCCATTATCATTTACACTAATATTCATATCAAATGATCCATAAACTATAGTATCATCCTAATTAGTCTACATGTTCAGTCTTTCCCCATGTTTAGTCCAAAATTTATAGATTTGTTTTATTCTTTAACAAATAAAATGTTCTTCCAAATCTTCCAGATTAATTTTTATTGAATAACAACAATATAAACATGAAGATAGGATTTGAGAAGGGTCATATGCATGCTCTATTGAAAACTTGATGAAATATTTAACTCTATCTTCATAATCTTTTTCCATATGATTAGAATGAATCCATTTTATATTCATATTCATCATATTAGGTTTTTAAAATATTCATTTTTCATAAAAAATAAATAAATACACATAAGATATTCCAAATACAAGGATAAATATATTGTCAATTCTAATAAGGGGGACCCAACATTTTATTATTTCAAATAATTTCAGTTTTCTTTAAAGGATATGGGTAATTGAATTTAAGAAAATAATTACTCCAATAGTGGTAGGTTTTATCCTATGAATTCATCCAAAATGATCACTGGTACTCAGTATGGGATGAGTACTACTCAAAGTAGTTCAAGAAACATAAGTTCATGTTCATAAAGAGATAGGGGACGAGTCTTAAGAAACAAAATTCAACAATAACTATTTAGAAGATGAAGCTGATGTAGATGATAGTTTTGTCCTTAAATATAAATGATCCCAGGATGAGAGTTGGCAAAGCACTTGAAAAAATTTCTTAGTTTGTTTCATAAAGTTGAAAAAAAGCAACAACAATAGTACAATCCCTATAATGGGCTCCTTTATTGGTGTGACCTTGATAAGGCTCATATGAATGGTCGTACAAAAAATCATTCTAAGATGACTATTGAAGTTTCAATATTCCAAGAAAACCTTTAATTACTCTATGAAAAGGAAAATTCATTTGGTGTGAGGACTAAATTTCAGAAGTGCTTAGCATCCCGTGATAAAAGGTGGTAATTATAGGTTGGTTTCTATAACTTTGATAGGTGGGAGTCCAACAAGAGGGAAGATTTGATGTTTATTCACTTCATCACTTGGTATGTGGGGGGATAGGTGTTGTTTCATTTATAGTATAAGTGAAACTTTAAAGGTGTGAAAATGTTTATTCAACCATTTATTTTATCAGTATTTGTTTTTTACTCATTTTTTTAACATCAATATAGTTATCCTTAGAATTAAATTATTATGAATTTGAATCCATTATATTAATAATATTCATAGAAGTAAAAAATGACTCTTCAAGTATTATCCATGACTTGAATACCCATAAGAAACTTGATTCACATTCACTATTACACCAAGAATGGTCCATAGTCCCCAAAAATCGATGGTTAGTGTTGTGGGTATCAACTTACAATTGGGAAATTATTTACCATATTTTATATAGAGATATTTCATGGTTATTCTTTACATAAAATTCATATTGACTCATTTATAGGTTGAACCTTTCAAGAATAAAACATTAACCAAAATGGCCATATGAGGAAATAAAAAGAATATAAACCATTGATAACTCTCTACATAAATGCAAACACAACTAAAAACATGAAACTCATGGTATAAAGGTATTTTATAATTGAATTCAAATAAAATGAAGCATAATACTAAGGAAAAACTAAGATGAATTAGAGAAGATCCAAATTCTAATGTTGATAACCTTTAGTAGATCATACTTTGATGTAAGAACCAATACCTATTCTATAATAAACATAAATAACCCTATCATGTTATATTGTTGTTGTTATTATCCCTAAGTACATATAAATTATTAGAAAAGATGTTGTATGTCCACCGAGGAGTTCATGTAGGGTTTGAGAAAAAAAATACATTTTAGGAAACCACTAACGGTGTCACAACATAGTAGAGAAAAATGTTGTGAGAATAAAAATATCAACTAATTTACAAATATATAGAGTAAAATAGTTTTAATAGTTAAAGTTGGGCATTATAATGATAGTCCATAGGATGAAATAGTAAATAATAAATTAAAAATCAATGTTATTGGTTTATAATAGACTATTGTTATCAAATTTGAATTTTTTTAGGTTCAATTTTACGCTTATTAACTCAACAATCAATAAAAGTATTATAATAGACACTATATATAACCACATTTCATTTAAGTTCCCATGTTTTAGAAGGTAAATGTTAATAGTAATTGAATTTTTTTCTATAAAACCATTTGAAGAATAATTAAATATGGAAATGAGAAAAAATATATGGCATATACTAAGATAAATCATTTCTAGAATAAGGTTTTTGTAAAAAAAAAATTACACACTTTAACTATCATAAAACCATTATAGTTTTCAAGCGTGATGTTTGGGTATATATGTCATTTTTTTTTTGTTTTTTCATAGTAAATCAATTCTTCTCTCCTATTAAACTCAGCTTACAAATCACCATTGAAACACTCTTTACCATATGTCAAGTGTTGTTTTTTGAATGTTAGCTTATTCAAGTTCAAGTGGGAATAAGTAACTCTAATTATATAATTTTTTTGAGGTTAAAATAATTCCACTCTAGTTATATGAAAATTAACCATGTTGATAAGTCAAGTGGAGGACCTTAGCTATAGGTTTTTTATAAAATATAATGACTTAGAAACATAACCAAGGGTTATATTTCTGCCCATGTATAATTCAAGATAAAGAGTATGACACTGAGTATGGGGTTATGTGACAAGATCTAATATGGGGTACAAGATTTGAATTTCAAGAAATAGTCTAATAAATTATGATATAGGTTTTTAGGGGATCACTAAAATTGAATTAGTAAAGTAAGGTTCACCCCATGTAAGTAAGAGAGAGTGATGATATCTATATAATATCCCATGGAACCATTGAATAAATTTAATCCTTTATATAAAAATATAATTGGAAACCGTTGATTGATATTTTTAAAAATAATATGAGTTTTATAAAAATATTTTGAAACAAAGGGAAAACATGTTATAGGCATAGCCTGAGAATCACATGGTGAGTTGAGACTACATAACAATATTAGTAGAGATATTTTAAAATTCTAAATGATCATCAGCATCCCCTAAAACCATAGAACTGCAATTTCATAACAAAAGAAACCAAATCACAAAAACCACTATAATTGATTATAAAAAATTCCATTGAAACCAGATCCTAAATAATCAACCCATAACCATATTTCCAATACATAACTCAAAAACACACCTTGAATTATGCCACAAATAATTCATCATATTTCTAATTCGAAACCCCCATAATTGACCCAAATCAATAAATACCACAAAATTTGGACATCCATAACTATCCCATTAAAATGCAACTTAATTCCAGAATATATAACCATAAAACCACAATAAATACCAATAACAAAAATACATACCAATAACTAACAATCAAACATATCCAAAAATGAAACCTAAACACCCTAAATATTGAGACATTAAAAAATTAGAACCTAAACCCAACTAGGGTTCGGAGAATAGCATGAAGTAGCAAGGGAGGAGAAAGAGGAGCATGTGTGTTTGTGTGTATATAGGGTTGATATATGTTAAATTGAACAATGAAATTATATAATATATATCATATTTTAATGAAATAAATAATAATAAGAATGAATAAATTTGAAAAAGGAATAGTGTTTATTAATTATATAGATAATTTTAAAAAAAATTAAAAATGAATATTTATATATGTTAATGAATACATGTTAATTATATAAAATAAAACCATATTAAAAACATAAAAAGTTAATGAAAAAAATGTATAAATAATATTTAAAATGAATCAAATTACAAACATAATGAACAATAAAAAATTGAAATTGAATAAATTAAAAAAATATTAAAAAAACAATTATTATTATTAATTAATAAATAATATTAAAAATAAAAAAATTGAAAAAAATATTAAAAAGTAAACAATAGTTAATAATGAATAAAAATAAATAAATAATAAAATTTACTAATTAGAAGAATTATATATATTAAATATATTATGGTCATAAATATAATTCAAAAATAAATATTAAAAAATAATAAATTTAAAAAATATTAGTAGTGATGTTAAAGTATAGGATACTAGAACAGTGCCTTTAATAGTGAACAAACCCTTTCCAATATCATTAGTATGATACTTTACAACATATACTCTGAAATTTTTCTAATCATAGATTAACCATTAATATAAACAATATAAGTGATTAATAATCCTTTAAATTAAGATCACCATGATTTTAAAATGGAAATTTACATTTGGTGAAATAAAGAATGTGTACCTTTTCCCATCAATTTCTTTTACAGCTACCTTTTTTTACAATGATCACCAAGGAACAACTAAATGATTCTTCCCTTCGAGGAGTATCCATGGGATACACCAAATCACCCAAATTATTTTGATCAGGACCTTTCAACCCTTAATGATATGCTATTATCTCATAAGAAAAGAATTGGGGAAGAAGGGATCATTGAGAGGGAGAGTAAATCCGCCATAGATTCCTCGAGGATATTGAAAACCAATGATCATGGTTGATACTGTTTTATATAGGCTGTGGGGATAATTATTATTCCATGTATCTACACTATAAAATTACTCACATTCTTCATAAACATATGAGTAATTCCTTTAATTACATTCCTAAGTAACCTATGACTTTTAACTCCCATGTGCCTTTTAATCATAACTAACATGGAGGAGACATTAAATGTTAACTCCTTAATGTTAATATGGGTAAAATGAGTAGTGTAAATTCTTATAATAATAAACCATTCAATACTTAGAATTACAACTAGATCATGTCATATAAGGGTGTAATTTTGGCCCGTCCTGCCCCCCAAAATTTCAGACTAGGTGAGGATTTTTTGGGTCGCGCTGGGATTTTTCGAGCTGGGCCATGGCAGGATTTTATAACATTCAAAATAAAATATATAATGAGTTGAAATGTTTTTTTTCAAAGTTTAATGTAAAAAGTTTTTTTAAACTTATTTTTAAAAAGTTTTTTAAGTGTTTGGTTAAAATGTTTTTATTTAAACATTTTTTTTATAAATTTTTTAAATGTTTTTATTTAAACAATTTTTAAACCATTTTTTAAAAAATCTCTTAAAACATTTTTTTACATTTGTTAAAAGTTTTATTTTTAAAAATTTTTATAAACAATGTTTTAATTTTTTTTAAAAAAATCTTTTTTCAAATGAATGTTTTTTACATATTTTTTTCAACTTTTAACAATTTTTTAGTAAAAACATTTATTTTTATTTTTTATTAACTTTTTACTATGGGTGGATATGTTATTTGTTTCAAAATAGATTTATATATTTGAACTTATATATATTATGTGTAGGTTGTAAAAAAATAATGAGGGTTAGGGGGTGCGTAGTAGTGGGTGAGTTTAAAGTGTTTTTTTAATCTTGTTATTTAAACGCTTTTTAACATTTTTTAAAACATTTTTTGAGATTTTTTAAACATTTTTTAAACGATTTTTAAAAAAAATTAAATTCCTTTTTTAAACACATTTTTACATGTATTTTTTAAAAAAATTTAACAATTTTTTTAAATTTTTATTTTATTATTTTAAAAACATGTTATAGTGGGTGGTTATGTTATTTTTTAATAAATTGATTTATATATGTGAATCTATATATATTATGTGCAATTAATAAAAAACATTAATTAGATTAAAAGTAGTGGGTAGGTTTAACCCATTTTTTTAAAACCACGTTATTTGATTTTTTTTAGTTTTTTTAAATTTTTTTTTTATATTTATTTTTTAAAAAAATTAAATAATTTTTAAATTTTTCTTAAACATATTTTTTTAAAAGATTTTTTACCTGTATTTTTTTAAATATTTTAACATTTTTTAATAAAAATATTTATTTTATTTTTTATTAACATTTTACAGTGGGTAGTTATGTTATTTTATTCTAAATTGATTTATATATGTGAATCTATATATATTATATGTAAGTTGTAAAAAAAATTAATGAGGGGTTTGGGGGGCGTGTAATAATGGGTGAGTTTAAAGAGTTTGTTTAAACACTTTTTATTTAAATGTTTTTTTAACATTTGTTTAAAATGTTTTTTTACATTTATTTATAAGAGATTTTTTAAAATGTTTTTTTAAATGATTTTTTTTAAAATGAATCTTTTTTACATGTATTTTTTAAATGTTTATTTTATTTTTTATTAAAAATTTTGAGTGGGTGGATATGTTATTTTTTCTAAATAGATTTATATATGTGAATCTATATATATTATGTGAAAGTTGTAAAAAAATTAATGGAGGGTTGGGGGGCACACAATAGTGAGTGAGTTAATTTTTTTTCTAAATAGATTTATATATATATATATAGTATATATAATATATGCATACATACTTAAAAAATAATTAGGTTGGGGGGATATGAACTTCAGTCAGTGAGTGCTATTTTTTTGTTATTATATTATGATTATATATATATATATATTATACCGAAAAAATTAAACATTATTTAACAAATAAATATATTATTTGTGATAAAAAAAGTACATAACAACTAAACATTAAGAAATTACACTATTTATCTATGTAATAATAAAAAAATAAAATATATTTAATAAAAAAATACATTATATTTATATATCTATTCCATTATAAAAGTTCATTACATCAAACATAAAAAAATCAATCATCTGATTTTGATGTTGTGTCTTTGGTAGGGTTTAACAATGTGTCGAGCTCATTATAAACATTGAAATGTAAATGATATAAAATAAAATGAATTAACATGAATTCATTTAATTAAATATAATGAAAGGTATTTAATTAATATGTTTTTACCACAAAAAAATATTTCATGTGGTTTTTTATTAATAGATTTAAATATATATATATATATATATATATATATATATATCATCGTGTAGTTTTTATTCAGGCACATATATATCTAGTCATGTAGTTTTTATTCAAGCGCAACCTTGGAAGCTTGTGGTAGGCGGTTTTAATCTCCCTACTAGTAATTTACCTATTTTTTTATAGCAACTTGGGCTTTAGACAGGTCGGGCTGCAGATGGGCCAGCGGGCTAGGCTGCAGATAGGCTAGCCCGACCTAGCCTACGAGCCTTCTTGGATAAGCCCAGGCCCAGCCCGACGAACCATCGGCCCTGCGCCACTCAGGCTTCACCGGGCCGGGCAGCTCAGGATTTTGGGCCGGGCCACTCAGGCTAGAATTACACACTTAATATCATATAATATGATATGTTGTTTCAACAAACATACAACATCTATGTGTCATAAAATAAGATATGAACATCGATTTAAATTTAAGAATTTTTCACTATGGTGTGTCATACTCTAAAATAAACTAAATCATATGATATAATATTTATGCCCTTAGGTCATATTTCTTTCAATCTCCCACTTGTTGTAAATCTAAATAAAATTTCATACCATTTCAACTTACACCCTATCATATATGATAACTTGTGAAATCATATCCAAAACACTTTTAGAGATATTCCAAAATGATTTTATAAAGTTGTCATTAGATTCACCTTGTATTACATCATATGAAATACCATGTAAAAATATCATCCAAAAAATCTTTTTGGATAAAAATCTAAAATACTTTTAGAAGATCAATCTCAAAAAAATCCTAATCCTCATTCGATCAACTACAATGTGTGACCCCATGAGATTTTGTACCATTGAAATTATATATTAATTACCAGACCTATAAATGCAAGAAAATAGAGATCTATAGGAAATTATCAATGTTACTCCATATATAAAGGGATTTGATGCATCTCTATTAAACACATGTATCTATATACCTATGTCCACTAGCTACATCACATGATAGAATATATTTTCATATGTTCCCTTTGTCAAAGAAATAAAGTGACCATGGGATACGATGTATATTGGTCCCATTTAACCTCTTAAAACATTCTCAAATTTTCAATTATAGACTGTCCAGGTTAATGAATACATCATATTTCATTCATGTAGTGTGTGATTACATCACATTACCCTCATCCAAGTAGACAAGAACGTTATATTTACCTTTCATTTATGACCATAAATTTCCTTATTCTATCTTAATAGAGTGCCCAAATGATATAATAATCATAAAAGATAACAAATCCCATCTTGTTTGAGCTTGAACCAATGATATAATCAACAACTTACCAAACCACTACCTGATCAGTAATGACTCAAGGCTTGTGTAAAAAGGGTATCAAGGTATGAAGGTTCTCATGTTTTGTATCTTGATAATATTAGGTAATAGGGAATATAAATATGGATAATTCACCCTGAGTATACCAAAGACACTGTAAGAACCCGGATCTTCTTTTCAGGTATGTTTTTCCTTTTCTGGTAGTTTTTGAGAAAAAGAGGAAAATCTGGAAATTTTTGAAGTACATGTCATGTACTTAGATGCCACTAGAAGCTGTGTGCTGGCCATGTCATGGCCACACACATGGCCATGTAAGGGTGACTTGGAGGCTGCCTAAAGCGGAGTACGGAAAAGGAAGGTATACGCTTTGTACTCCAAAAGTACATGTTGTGTACTTTCTTTTTTTTGTTAAATGGACCATGGTCATGTCTAATATTTATTTCCATTTTCTTCTTCACCTCATTCCATCTAGAGAATCCGAGGAGGCTGAATCTTCTCTGAGTTATCGATCTGTTAGCGGTTATCCGAATCGAACGATGTCAGTTGTAATAGAATCACAGTGGTTCGTTATTGGTTATTCCTCGGCCACGTTTCCTGATTGTTTCTCTTATGAGAGTTATCATAGGTTGAACGTTTTAGTCATTTTTGCATATCTACTCCATTCTAGTCCGATTTATGGGCTGAGGTTCAATTATATCAATCTCTTAGGATCGAGGTAGGTGGTTTGTTTCCTTACGTTGAATGTCATTGAGTTTTTGTGAAAAAGTGTCGGATTCCCATGTTTTAGGTATCTCGGGTTAGGGATTTTTGTCCTATTGTTTAATTTCCATAGATTTCTTGTTAGCTTAAGGTTAATTGATAATAATGTATGCTTGTTTTCATGTTTGAGGATCACCCCATGGGTGTTATCCTTGTTTGGCTGTTTATCACCATTTGGCACAGGTTGCCTATAAGGAAAACCCTATTGCAATTGCTAGTTTTCTTGTTATAATTGATTTCATGTGTTTCCTACTATTTTAATGCTTTTGATGCATTGTATATTTTAGCCAAATTTTTTCTAAACTTACATAGGGCTGCTGACAGTCGATTACGCATGACTGGACTGCTCAGGACTATGAGAACCTGGTGCGGGAGACCAAAGAGGGAATATGCGATTAAGTACTTCCCTAGGGGGTTTGTTGGAATTAGTTTCGTATGCAGGACGTACGGTAATTGGAATTTGTGCTTCCTAAAATTGTCCTTGGTTTATGCACATATCAAGACCACAGTAGGAATTAGACATAATAGCTTCCTCAGAGAGTCTGTAGCTATCATTTCAAGACCACATGGGAATCGACGTGAGTGCTTCCCAGAGTGTCTATGCCTTGGTATGTTTACTTGACTATAGGGGTCTGCTAGTTTGAGCCACCCAGAGAGTCAGTGGGAATGTGGATTGTTTGGTAATTTTAGATGATTCTACTAAGCCAAAGCATAAGCTTGGCTCTTTTTTCCTGCTTGTTTGTTTAGGTAGTCTTTCGATTCCTACTGGGTTACCAGTTTACCTTGGAATAGAGAGCTTTGCTAGATTCCTTGGTTGTTTAATTAAATGAATGAATTAATTGTTAAATTAATGTGAATGGTAATTGGTAGGATTGTTTACTTGTATACTCCTAGTTCATTACTACATTTACCTTCATTACTTCTGCCATATTACTCACTGATAGTAGGGCATAGATCTTGTGGCAGTTGCCTACTGGGATTAGTCTCACACCCTGTTTGGGTCCTGCTTTTCTGCCCAAAAAAGTTATATGGTTGTAAGTGTGGATAGAGATTGTGGACCTTCTACTTTAGTTACATGATTGCTGGTTGGTTCCAGAGAGCATAGGACCGAGCTTAGGCTTGCGATGCTGCTGGAGTTACTATTTAATTTTCGTACTTTGATTCCTAGTTGTATGTTAGCATGTTGTTGTGTTTGCTGATATCCTTAGATACTTGTACCAGATGCATCATTTTCATCATTACTATATATTCATTGCTTTCGCTGTTTATTTTCAGTTATTGTATGTTGTTTACTACTTCCTCAGTTGACTGTTATTTCCTTTCCCTTGTATACTTTACCAAATGAGGGCATAGTTTCCCCAATGACTCACCAAGGCCCTCGCTGCTTGTCGGTAGCCTCCAGCGTTTAGGGAAATGCGCTTGAGGTCATGTGGTGAACCAGGTACGGGGCACCCGTTGAGTGGCTCCAGATATGGGTTGTTACAAAGTGGTATCAAAGGAGGTTCTTTTATTTTCTATTAACTTACTGTTTAGTGACATTAGACAGGGATAGGACGGAATAGGTAAATGGTGAATAGTTGTGCCCGGGAGTTCTAGAACCCGTGTACAGGGAAAAATCTAGGTTACCTCGAATATTTCAATATTCAAGTTTTGAAAATGTTACAGTTTAATTGACTTCACCATTGGGTGGTTCACTTGTATTGTGCTGTTACTGTTTAAATGATTGTGGTTCTATTTTTTTGCAACCCGATGAGATGAGGTTATTCCATATCATGCATCATATATGCACTTGTTAATAAATCACATGTCATGCATATTTCCATGCCATCTAAATTGCATTAGAAATTGCATGCTTTTGTGATAGAATTTATGATAAACTATGCATGCTGTTGTGATAGCTGCTATGATCGAATACTTGCTATGTTGATAGGGTATCGTTTTTTTATATCTTCATTAACATGGGCACCAAAATTTCGTCTTAGAGGTGTATGGGCCCTCGAGGATCGGAATTTGGTGGATCATTGCCTGTTTTCCTTGTAATAACTTGTATAAGATGACATGCTTTGATTCGCGGGGAGTATGGGCCCTCACTAATCAGAATTTGGCACCTTAACTCTTGTTTTATGTGTTTTCTGGGCTTCAGAGATGTTTCTGAGCTACTGCCTAGAAAAAATCAGAATACACAGTTTGTATTTTATTAATACACACCGTGTAGTTTTTCTAAACGTGTCACTGACTGTGTGAGAAGAAACACAGGGTTCTGAAAAATCTTTTAGGAACACGATGTGTACTAGTTTAACATGATGTGTAGTATGAAATAGGTACCCTGTCCGTGTCATGAACAACATGGGTTATGTTATCTTTTCACATACATGTTGTGTCTAAATCTTATATGCTATGTAGTTTGATCTAGGTACCCGACTGTGTCATGAACCACATGGGTCGGTGTTACCCTTCCTCGTACACGCCATGTCCTTTTGGAACATGCCATCTAGCATAGGCCATGTTTTAGGCCATGTCGCTAATAACACGGGCCAAGTAAGGCATTTATAGTACATGTTGTGTCTTCCTTGAACACGCCATGTAGTTTTGTCTTAGAGGAGCCGTGTGTCTTAACCGTGTAGAAGGACTCAGGAAGGGAAGAGGATTCAAGTACACACCATGTGTTAGGACAACATGCCATGTATTTGGGGTGTTACACGACCGGTTTAGGTATAAGTACACGCCCATGTGAATTACCTAAGGGAACATGCAGTGTAGGGAAAGAACACGCCATGTAGTCATGTTTTTCATAACATGAATGCCTTCTATTCCCTGTTCCTTCTTGTGACTTCAGTTTTTCTATATTTGTTAATCCTGAATCTGAGGTGTGCTTTTGACCTTTCAGAACTATGGCACCGAGACATACTCCGGTTGTCCATCAGTTTCAATGCAGTGACTGTATGCCTGATATAGTAGATTAGGGACTAACAGTAGTTCTGCCTATCATTCCAGACATGGCACCTGCAGTGATTCCGGACACTGGTGCCGAAGCTCAGTTCAGAGAGGGTTTCATGAGATTCATGCAGACCTTCCAGGGAGCTTAGCATCCTGCCCTGTCTATGGCAGAGCTGACATGGGTTTTTTTTGCAGCATCATCCTCCCACGTTCATAGGGGATGAAGGACCATAGGCTACAGAGTCATGGTTAGAAGCCATGCTATCCATCTTCGATCACCTAGAGATGCCTCCATAGAATAGAGTGAAGCTCATGACTTATATGCTTCTAGATTCCACTAAGAGATGGTGGGATGTGGTTTCGTAGGAAGGGCACCAACATGCTATGGCTTGGGACAAGTTTCAGCGTACGTTCTACGACTACTTCTACCCGACGATGCTGAGGGCTGAAAGAGCTAGATATTTCATGGACCTGCAGTAGGGTACTCTCAATTTTATGGAGTATTCCTCTTGCTTTATAGAGTTACAGTGTTTCACTCCCGTTCTGGGGAATGCCGAGCTATTTTTAGCAAGGAAGTTTGAGGAAGGCCTCATACCGGACATAAGATCACCGGTGAATGTCTTTAAGTTGACTTCTATTACTCTAATAGTCAAACAAGTGCTTATCACAGAGAGAAATATGAGAGAGACTGGAGCTGTGGACCATGGAGGTTCAGCATCCAGGGCTGATTCATTTCAGATAGACAGCAGGAAGCGTCACCGAGAGTCTATACGAGGTGACCCAAGAAAGCGAGGTATTCCTTATGGTAGACAGGATCTTCCCTCTGGTAACCAAGTGGTGTGATATCAGTGTAGAAAAGCAGCCATAAGAAGCCTAAGTGCTCGAGATACCCAGTGGAGTGCCGATCTTGCGGCAAGATGGGTCATCTGAAGCGTTTCTATAGGGTTTTCCTTCCAGTGGCTAGTGAAGGAGGATCAGTTTCAACTCCACATACAAGAACAAGATTACCAGCTCTACAACAGACTGGGGGATGGAGTTCTTCAGGTCATTCAGGCCAGGGTAGAGGCTGTGGACACAGTGGCCAGGCTCAGGGATGGTCAGCTGAGGGATCTCAAACTGCTACATAGGGCCATGGTGTAGGCCAAACTTTTGTGGTAGAGCATATTCATCAGGAGAAGGATCCTGGACCTTCTACAGTTCGAGGTACAATTTTAGTAGCCTCAGTTTTATTCTCTACACTTTTCGATACAGGAGCTTCTCATAGCTTTATTTCTGTGCATAATGTGGAAAGACTTATACTTACTGTTTATACTTCTGAGGATATAATGACGCTAGAAACTCCCTTGGGAATTAGAACTGCTAGTGTGCGTCAGTTCTTAGACTGCCCCCTTGAGGTTGGTGGGTGTAGTTTTTTGTGTAATCTCAATGTTTTGGAGATGACAGGCTATGATGTCATTCTCGAGATGGACTGGTTAGTTCCCTTCTAAGCCTTTGTCGATTTCTATCACCGTAGGGTGAGTTTCACATCACCAGAGGGCATATCTTTTCTTCACAAGGGAGAATGGGATGTCCAGGCGAGCAGAGTTGGACCAGAGCATCATGGGTTGGGCAGTGTTACGGCCCAAATTGCTAGATTATATCTGGATGACCAGGGGACTTCTCAGATATATTTTCCTCCAGGGGTTGATCGCTTTCTAGAAGTCTTTCCAGAAGACTTTTCAGGTTTTCCTCTAGAGTGAGAGGTAGTATTCTCTATTGAGCTTGTTCCAGGAGCTTCACCAGTATCCATAAATCCTTATAGGATGGCTACACCTGAGTTACAAGAGCTTAAGAAGAATTTGGAGGAGTTTCAGGAAAAGGGTTTTATCCGACCCAGTACTTCTCCTTAGGGTTCACCAGTTCTGTTTGCAAAGAAGGCAGATGGCACCTTACAACTTTGTGTGGATTATCAAAAGCTAAACTAGTTGATAGTCAAGAAACTATATCCATTGACACATATAGATGATCTATTTGATCAGATTCGAGGAGCCAAAGTGTTTTAAAAGATCGACTTGAGATCCAGATATCATCATTTGGGTGTTAGACCATCTGATATACCTCTTACAGCCTTCCGGAGCCGGTATGGTCTGTATAAGTATTTGGTTATGCCGTTCGGTCTCACGAATGTTCCATCAGTTTTAATGGCACTGATGAACAGATTTTTCCATCCTTACTTGGATTCTTTCATGGTGGTTTTCGAGGACGATATCTTGGTGTACTCTCACACTCGACATGACCATGCTACCCATCTTGAGATCGTTTTGAGTACACTAAGGGAGCATTAGTTATATGATAATCTCTCAAAGTTCCACTTTTGGATGGACGAGATTCAATTATTGTGTCATTTCATATCAAATATAGGAGTATCAGTAGACCCAGAGAAGGTGAGAGCAGTAGTTACCTGGGAGAAGCCGAAGAATGTCTTGGAGGTACGAAGTTTCTTAGGGCTGGATGGTTACTACAGAAGGTTTATACGGGGCTTCTCACACTTATCAGTGCCGTTGATGGGATTTAATAAGAAAGGGGTGAAGTATATTTGGTTAAAATCCTGTGATTTAGCCTTTTAGGAGCTGAAGGGGAGATTGACTTCAGCACCGATTCTAGTTTTTCCAGAGCTAGGAAAGAGTTATACAGTTTTCTGTGATGCATCTGGCATCAGGCTTGGAGCAGTGCTTATATAGGAGGATCGTGTTGTTGCATATGGATCTCGGAAGTTGAGGCCACATGAGAGGAACTATCCTATGCATGACCTGGAGTTAGCTACAGTTGTTCATGTTTTGCGTTGTTGGATACATTATCTTCTGGGAGAGCATTTTGTTGTCAATAATGACCACAAGAGCCTCAAGTATATCTTCACGTAGCGTGACTTGAATCTGAGACAGTGGAGGTGGGTTGAGTACCTATATTATTTTGATTTTGAGATTGCTTATACACCTGGGAAAGGCAATGCTATGGCAGGAAAACTAAGCAGGAGGACAAAGATACAAGCAGTTCAGGAGGCCAACAATGAGTGGAAGATTATTGCTCTGTTCTCTGAAATGCATTTGGAGGTTCAAGACAGATAGGTTCAGACTTTTCTTTCTTATGTAGTTGTTACCTCTACCCTTCTTGAACAAGTTCTAATGAGGAAACTATCAGATTCTAAATGCCTAGTCCTACGGGAAAGTGTGTCAGGAGAGGACTTTCTTCCCAGATAGACTATAGGTGAGGGTGAGATCTTGTGTTTCTAGGGATGCATATGGGTGCCAGCAGATATACGTGAGGAGATGATGCGATACTTTCATTCCTTAGTTTGGGAAGTTCATCCTGGCGTCACCATGATGTATCGCGATCTACACCGCCAGTATTGGTGGCCAGGTATGAAGAGAGATGTTGCTAGTTTTGTCATGAGGTGTTCCACCTGTCAGTAGGTGAAGGAGGATCACCAACGACTAGCAAGTATTTTACAGCAGCTACCCATTCCCGAGTGGAAGTGGAATGATGTCATGATGGACTTCGTGATAGGGTTACCAAGATCGCCTCGAGGGAATGACGTAGTATGGGTTGTCATTGAATGGATCACGAAGTTTGCTCACTTCTTGCCGATTAAGGAGACCTTCGGTGTTGATGAAATTAGACGGTTGTACATTTGTGAGATTGTATACTTGCATGGGGTTTCGAGTACTATCATTTCAGATAGGTACACCCACTTTACGTCGCATTTCTGGAAAGGGCTATAGAGGTATTTGAGTACACATGTAATTCTGAGTATAGCTTACCTTCCCCTGACAGATGGCCAGTCAGAGCACACGATTCAAGTTCTAGAGGACATGCTACGAGCATGCATCCTTGATTTTGGAGGTTCTTGGGAGAGACATATACCTATAGTGTAGTTTTCCGACAATAATAGTTTTCAAACAACTATTCAGATGGGACCTTATGAGGCTTTGTACGGTAGGTCGTGCCGATCACCCTTGTGTTTGCTGGAGGCAAGAGAGGCAGCTATGCTAGGACCTCGTCTGGTTTAGCAGACCACAGAATAGGTGGAGTTGATTCAGAAAAGGATGTCTACTGCATAATATCAGCATAAATCTTATGCTGATCAGCGAAGGAGACCTTTGGAGTTCATGTTCGGAGATCAGGTTTTCCTATGTGTTACCTCGAGGTTGGTACATAAGAGGATCAGGAGATAGGGTAAGCTTTCACCAAGATATGTCAGTCCATTTGAGGTTCTAGAGAGAGTCGGGATGGTTTCTTATAGGTTGCAGTTACCTCAGAGGTATCAGGCTATACACAATGTCTTCCATGTTTCTCATCTTTGACGCTATTTTCAAACCAGCCTCATGTTTTTCAACCCGAGGAGGTTGACCTAGAGCAGGATTCATCTTTATAGGAGCATCCTATTAGGACTATTGATCGTAGTGCAAAGGTAATTCATGGCCGGTCTGTTCCTTTGGTACGGGTGCTATGGTAGCACGACCGTGTACAGGCCAAGACTTGGGAGAGGGAGGCCGATATGCGATCACAGTGGCCATAGTTGTTTGAGGTTTCTTCTTCGCCACCTTGTTAGGGAAATTCAGGGACTACTTTCTTTAAGGGGGGAAGTTTTTAAGAACCCAGATATTCTTTTTAGGTATGTTTTTTTCTGGTAGTTTTTGAGAAAAAGAGGAAAATATGGAAATTTTCGGAGTACACGCTGTGTACTTTATGAGTACACGCCCTGTACTTCAATGCCACTGGAAGTCGTGTGCTGGCCGTGTCATGTCCACACACATGGTTATGTAAGGGTGACTTGGAGGCCACCTAATGTGGAGTACAGAAAAGGAAAGTACACGTTGTGTACTCTAGAAGTACACGCCATGTTCTTTATTTTTTTCGTTAAATGGACCGGGGTCATGTCTAATCCTTATTTTCATCTTCTTATTCTCCTAATTCCATCTAGAGTGTCTATGGAGGCAAAATCTTATCCGAGCCACTGATCCATCACTAGTTATCCGAATCGAACGTCATCGGTTGCAATAGAATCGCAGCAGTGAGTTCTTGGTTTTTTCTTGACCATGTTTTATGATTCTTTCTCTTATGAGAGTTATCATAGGTTAAATGTTTTAGATTTTTTTGCAGATATACTACGTTCTAGGATTATTCATGGGCTGAGGTTCAAGTATATTGATCTCCTAGGATCTAGGTAGTTGGTTTGTTGCCTTACGTTTAATGTCTTTGAGTTTTGTTTTCAAAAGTGTCGGATTCCCATGTTTCGGGTATCCCGGGTTAGGGATTTTGGTCCTATTGTTTAATTTCCTAGTATTTCTTATTATCTTAATGTTAATTGATAATAATGTGTACTTGTTTTCATGTTTGAGGATCACCCATGGGTGTTTTCCTTGTTTGGCTGTTTATCACCGTTTGGCATAGGTTACCTGCAAGGAAAACCCTATTGCAATTGCTAGTTTGCTTGTTATAACTGATTGCATGTGTTGCCTAATATTTTAATGCTTTTGATGCATTGTCTCTTTTAGCCAAGTAGTTTCTAAACTTACTTAGGGCTTCTGACAGTCGATTATGCACGACTGGACTGTTCAGGGATGTGAGAACCTGGTGCGGGAGACCAAAGAGGGAATAGACGATTACATGCTTCCCTAGGGGGTCTTTTGGAATTAGTTTCATACGCATGACCTATGTGAATTGGACTTTGTTCTTTCTAAGAGTGTACTTAGTTTAAGCACGTATCAAGACCACATGTGGAATTAGACGTAAGAGCTTCCTCAGAGAGTTCGTAGTTATCGTTGCAAGACCACAGGGGAATCGATGTGAGTTCTTCCCAGAGTGTCTGTGCCTTGGTATGTTTACTTGACTATAGGGGTCTTCTAGTTTGAGCCTCCCAGAGAGTCAGTGTGAATGTGGATTTTTTGGTTGGTTTAGATGATTCTACTAAGCCAAAGAACAATCTTCTATCTTTTGGCATGCTTGTTTGTTTAGGTAGTCTTTGGATGCCTACTGTGTTACCTGTTTACCTTGGAATAGAGAGATTTTCTAGACTCGTTGGTTGTTTAATTAAATGAATTAATTAATTGTTAAATTAATGTGAATGGTAATTGGTAGGATTGTTTACTTGTGTAATCCTAGTTTATTACTACATTTACCTTCATTACTTCAGCTATATTACTCACTGACAGTAGGGCACATATCATGTGGTGGTTTCCTACTGGGATTAGTCTCACACCCTGTTTGGGTCCTACTTTTTGACCCAAACAGGTTATATGAATGTAGGTGTGGATAGGGATTGTGGCCCTTCTACTTTAGGTAAATGATTTCTAGTTGGATCTGGAGAGCATAGGACCGAGCTTAGGCTTACGATGCTGCTGGAGTTACTGTTTACTTTTTGTACTTTGTTTCCCAGTTGTATGTCAGCACGTTGTTGTGTTTGCTGATTTCCTTAGATACATATACCTACTGTATCATTGTCATAATTACTATATATTCATTGCTTCCTATATTTAGTTTCAATTATTGTATGTTGTTTACTGCTTCTGCTATTGACTGTTATTTCCTTTCCCTTGTATACTTTACCAAATGAGGGCATAATTTCTCCAATGACTCACCAAGGCCCTCGCTGCTAGTCGGCAGCCTCTGGTGTTTGGGGAAATACAATTTAGGTTATGTGGAGAACCGGGTACAGGGAACCAGTTGAGTGGATCCGGATACAGGTTGTTACAGATACAGTGTATGAACCTTTATGTGGTATACTTCATGGGTCATTCAACATACAAAAAACATTTGTGCCATATGAGTGTATTCTATATCCCAATACAAGAATATTACTCATAGTAACCATTAAATTTCATCATAACCTATAATACCCCATGAAAAACACAGTTTGGGATAACTCAAAGTCATACATAGAGTGATCAATTATAATTACACTTCACAAAATATATATCTTTATATCATATATTCAACCAATGCGAAAGAGTAATAAAGTAGATATTTCCTTTTATATGATACATTTTATATTCTTAAAACTATTTTAAGAATTCTTAAAAAAACCCAATATAAGTGTCTTTATATCATATCATATATTATAAACTTCTAAATCAACCTTATGTTTTCCACACTTTATAGGGTTTTTAACTCATTTTATCTATATATAATTCCTACTACATCCTTCTGTGGCCATATGATAAAATTCTCCCACTAAATTCTTTAGTGAGTATCATTTATGAAGTAATATTGTTTGAATAATTATGATAATTAATAATCATATTATTAATGTTAAACTCCTTAAACATATTCAAACTCTTTAACTCCACAACATCCAATGTTATGATGTTAATAAATTTTATTGTCTACTTATAACTTTTTTAAGTGAATCATCATCATTCTTATAACCCTTTCCATCAAAATTTTTCTTTGAAATATTTTGATAACTATTGTAATTCTTTGTATTATATCATATCCTAAATATTTTAGGATATCAAGTGAAGTCAAATTTTTTATGATAAATAATGTATCCTTTACATCATTTAATTACCATCATATCCTAAACCTTTTAGTATATCAAGTGAACTTTCTTTAAAATTTTACTAGTGTAATCTTTTACTTGTTAAATTAGAACTTCTATAAGTCCAAAAATACTCCCACTAGCCTCTTAGAAACTATATTCCTTTCATAAATTCATTCCAAGAAACATAAAATCGTTTATGTTTAGGAAATAACACTTATTTCCTTTTAGTGGTAATACATTAAAAAATACATTATTGTTTCCATATTTTATATGATATTCTATGTGTTTGAAGTATATAACGAAAATAAGACTTTAATATTAAATTATTAATTGTTGAACCATATTCCTTTATATTCTATATAAACAATTTATTCTGGATAAAACTATTTTATACTTGCCTCCTTTATCAAGTATGTTTTATAATTTGGATGAATCGTAAACCATGTGTACAAAAATACATCCCATTTATTAAAAAATAATTATTTATAATCTATATCAAGAGAGAAAAATTAGATTCAAAAATAGACATATTTTAAACAAATTCATCAAATTTTGAAGTACTTCTTATATCCAAGTTTTTAATGAAAGAACTCCTTTTATTCATTACTTGAAGGAAAGATTTGAGCTCCCATCATCAATTCTTAATTACTTCAAACTTATTATATATTTAAAATTCTTTTAAAACATATATTTGACTCATATACCTTTTAGAATAAAATAATTGATCTCTATAACATCAATACCTTAGGTGGGCTCTCCAGGTGATTTCTTAAAACCCTTTAGGTATTCTAGATAATTATTTCTCTAATAGGTAATATTTCCATAATGAAAGCATTGTCCTTTTTCCCTTTCTCCATCTTATCTAGTTGTGTGGACTCTCCATGACCTCTTTTATTCTCTATCTGGGTTTTTTTACACTTATCATTTTCTACCATCATCATGTCACTTGAGACTAGATCTCCCATGTCTTTCTCACTGATCCTAAACATATTGAGGAGAATGAATAAACTTTTATTAAACTCATTCATATTATACTTCATAATAAACTACCATAATAATTATGATAGATATTTTAGAATGAAATATATGGATAGATCATGTATAAGATGTTAACCTATCCTTTACAAACCATTAATGTACCCAATCAAACAAAGAACATGTTTTTCTAATGTCGCACCATTTTTTTTATTTTTCACTGAAAGAAAGCCTTTGAAACCTCATACCTCTTATGTTTAACTTTCTCTTTATAGATCTTTTTCATACTATCTATTATCTTATAAGTATCCATAGCCACTTATTTCTTTTTTAACATAGCTTCCATGGTCACAATAATGATAATAGTGACTTCTAGTGAATCCTTTAGATGTTTTTCCTAGGAAACCAACTCAGTTGAATGAATTTACCAGTAGACCACTTAGTAAGGGATTATTCTAATTTTTTTTAGCTTGAGATCAATTCTAATTTTTTTATAGCATTTAAGGAATTTAATTTCGTTTATTTTTTATTTATCTAATATTAATCTCAAATCCAAGCTTAATGATGATGATTCCATTATATATAATATAAACTTTTATCAGATGGATATCATGTTTTATAACCATTTGATAAGGAAATTTATTAAATGGGGTCCCTATAAAATGATGACACCATTTAAATTCATAATATCCCTTAGTGGGTGAAGATCTATATTTCACTAAGAATTGAGGTGCTTTAGTTTTTCTCCCATTACTTAGATATTTAGGTAGACAATCATCCCAATCATATCATATAAGACTATTTTATATTTGAGAGGACAACTCTTTATCCAATCCATCATGTGGATAAAACCAACTATATTTCTCTATTAACCTATTCTGATTAATGCACCACAACTAAGTGTAACCCAAATAAAATTCTAATAATGGGAACATAATCCTATTAGGGTCACCCATTACTTGATTTCCTTATACATGATAAATTAGGGGAACCCAACTTTAGCATGACCCACTTGGTTGGATGATCGATACCTTGACAAGTTCCACTTTCAAATTAATCTAACACTTAGTATTTGAGGGGTTTTATTTTAAAGTCTTGCCAATCTATTATACAATACATGCATATTGAATTCATAAATATTGTATCACATGGAATCTTTATTATCCCATGTTTTATTCCATTATATATGCATTATTATAATTATTTAGTTTTGGAATCTCTATTTCATCCACCAGAATAATATGTTCATGCCAAAATAATATGCAACTCTTTATACAACCCACATTTTGTGTTACTCGCCCAAAATTAGAAGCTAAATATATTCATACATATCTCAATACATAATATTCATAATATATATAAATTTTTCATATAAAGGTTTAAAATTATATGAGATTAATAATCTTCATATGAGTAATCTTCGATCTATAGATAGTTAACCCCCACCTTTCATGAATAAGGCATAAGCCTAAAAACTAGTGGGAAGTAAGACCCAAAGTCCCTCTACCTAAGGTTACTTTACTCAAGAGAGAATCTAATTAATAATAACTCTAAAAATATTATGTATAAACTATATTCAATAAGTAAATTCAAGCTAACAACTATAATTACAAATTGAGTTCATGGTATATGAAAACTAAATATTATGTTTTCATACCCAACATTCTATTCATGGATTGATAAATTATAAGAAATAATTTATCACATAAATTAAAGCATGCACAATATTGAAATTTCATAAACAAGTTATAAACAGAAATATTAAATGGAAAATAAATAAATAAAAAAATATTTTATTTATTCTCCAATCACAAGATATATATTTATGAGAAACTCATTAAAAAATAATTATAAACATTTTATAATTCATTATGAAAATTCCACAATTTGATTAATATAAAAACTTTATATTTATTTTTAATATGAATTACTACATATTATCCATTATATGACATTTCACTTTAATTATGTGATATTTCATGAAATATAAACATTTTATATTTAAATATCTATTATGTAAACATTTAAAAAAAATCTAAATATCATTTATTAATTTTATTTAAAAATTTGATCAAATCATTCATTAAAACTCTTTTGATAAAATTTAAATGATTTAAAAATAAGTAAATTTTATTTGAAAATTTGAAATTAAACATTATAAATAATTAAAAAAATAAAAATATAAACACTTTCCATTTTTCTTTTTTTTTAATTTATAAACCTTTTAAAAATTTCACTTATAACTTATATATAAACAATTTTTATCCAAATTCTATCTTATGAAATATAATTTTTAAAAAGTTATTTTAATATTAAGCCTTAATATTATGGAATATTTATTTATAAATGTTTCATTAACATTTAATAAAATAAATATAAACTATTTATAATTAATTAATTTATAAACAGTTTATAATTAAATATATATTCCCAAAAATACCTTTTTATCACTAGTCAAAAACAATTTATAAATAATTAAATTTAATCAATAATTGAAAATAAAGAAAAAAAATATCATGATGCAGAGATTCTGAAACGTTCTCAGAGTACCAATAATGGCCGAAGACATTTGGATGGCATGACAGGCACATGCCACTTTTATGATGCTACGAGCCATGGGTCAGCTGTTAATCGGCACCGGCAATTTTTTTGGGCAGCGAGTCCATCGCGTCGTCCTAATGGTATCTGTGGTTTTTTTTGCTTGCGATGTTTGGTTTTCTTTGGCCGGTGAGGATTGCTGGCGATGGTGACACTGTGTGGCGAGGCGGGACTCCAGTTAAGGCATCGACGGAGGCCAAACGGTGGGGAGCGGCGGTCTTGGGATCATGGAGGATCTGTTGTTGGATGGGGTGTTGTGTGGGGCTTTGCTGCACGCTGACAAACCGATGATGAGGTGGGCGACTGACTTCTGATCGGCAACGATTTGTGGGACGACAGGGAGGAAACCTTGATGTGCGATAGAGGCAGTGGGATCTCAGCTCGGTATGATGGGATGGCCACGACAGGATGTGGTGTCTTTTAGGATGGTGATGTGGGCCATGACCTGACGATTGACGGATACTGAGGGTTGTGTCGGAGGACAGATGAAAGTCGGCAGGTTTCTGAATCTAGCGATGATAAGATTTTGGGGTTTCGGGTCTTCGATGACCTTGGAATTCAGGTCTTTGAAGACCTCGAAATGTGGATCTCTGATGACCTCGGGATGCAGATATGGGATGACTTTGGATGGACAACACCGGCTTTACATCACATGCTGCAGGTATGGGTTGCGGGAATGCTCGTATTCGGGTTTGCGGGTATGGTTGACTTTGGATGGTGGATGCACATGGGGGACACCATTGGGACTTTTGGATGGGGTTTAGAGTGACCAGCAAGACTTGTGGGGGCCTGTTGGAAATTAGATTACGGGCTATTATGGTTTTTATTTTCTAGTCATGTGATCTTTTATTTAGGGATGTGATTTTATGATTTTTGTTTTGAGTGGTTTTGGCTTTACCACTTTCATGGTTTGATGTCGTTTGATATACCATATGTTTTTTACTTTTTGTAATTTTATTTTCATTAATAAATTTCTAGGGTCCAGTACGCTCGGTCCCTGAATTTCCTAGTATCTAATAGTGTATTAATTAATCACAATATATAGTCATGTTTTATAATTCAAAGAGAAATTGTACAAGTGATACAATAATATATTTTTTATAACTGCCAGAGGTATAATTATAGGATATGATATACCTATATCATATGAACAATTCATACAAAACTGAGGGTTTTGTACTAAATTCTATTTTAGGGTAGAAATATGATTGGAAATTATATAGGTAATAAAATTCATTTTTCAAAGTATTTGATGAATAAAAATTCATGGAAAGGATTTTAAACCACTGAAAGGTTTCTAAGAAATGATTAACTATTAGTCCAAACAATAGAAGTGATTTAGAAACCATTAAACTAAGATCACCATGCCTTCAAAATAGAAGTATTATGTAACTGAAATGAAGAATGCATACCTTTTACCATTGTTTTCCTCTACTGACGCCTTATTTGTTTGTGTGATGATGATCACAAAGTAATAAAAAAATGGTTAGTACCTTAAAGGAGTATCCAGGAGATGAATCGAATCACCCAAATAATTTTGGGAAGGACTATTCTATCCTTCATGATATGCTAGTATCTCAGAAGCAAAGAAGAGAGAAGAAGAGATCTTCAATAGAGAGATTAAATTAGCCAGAGGTTACTTGAGGATATCTCACACACAATGTCCATGGTTGATACTCATTTATATAGGCTACATATAATCCCCACTTCCATGAATTAGGCCATGAAATTACTTATATGTTTCATAATCATATGATTAATTCCTTCGACTACATCCCATGTAACCTATTATCATTAACTCTCTCATGTATTTTAATGAAAGTTTACATGTAGAAGATTTCAAATGTTAACTCTTTAATGTTAGAATAGATAAAATTATTTATGGAAGTATTTATAATATAAAACCATTCAATACATATAATTATAATAGGATCATATCATACAATATGATATGTTAGTATATAATATTTATATGTCACAAAATACAACATTCCTTAAAGAATTAAATTTAATTATTTTTCTATATGTTGTATCATGCTACACAATTCACCAAATTGAAAGACATGATATTTATGGATTTATGGCACATTCATTCCATACTATCCTTGAGAACTTACACTAACCTTAAGATAAGAATTTTTTCTTAGATGGTTGTACAACATCCATGAGGTCCTCATTGCCCCATCAACCTCCCCAAATTGATCACCCTGTGGGTGGTTAGCTACCGCCAATAGACTAATCTGTTGACAGAACCTATGATACCCGGTTTAGATAAGGTCATTTCCTTTCACTCTCCAATACTCCTTGATCGTAGAACCACTGCATATTTCAATACATACCACATGAATGACACTAATTTACATTATAGGTATAGTTAAAATTAACATATCCTAGATGTCCACACAAATTACAAGTAACACGAGGCCATCCCAAGATGGGATTCAAGGGAAAACCACTACTTTGGTCACCCTATAATGAACCACCTCTACCCCTCGCTTTTCATCATTGTTTTTTATCACTTGAGGAACTATCACATGTGGCATGACCAGAAAATGAAATACTCATACCTCTACCACCATAAGAGAATTTCTTAGAATTAAAAACCTTGTTTAATAATTTTAAGAGAGTTAAAAGATTAATAAAAACCACTTGATTCTATAATCTTTCATTTATACCCAACTCGAAGTGCTTTGCCTTTGATTCTTCATATTCACTCATATATTGAGAAAAGTGTAGTGGATACTAAACTTATTAGAAAATTACATAGTATAAATTAATCCCTATATTATATCCATGAATTCCTAGTCTTTTAAAAAATTTAGAGTATCTAGATAAATTTTCTCAAAAAAATAACTCTCAGAAATTTTCCCTAAAATAGCTCGAGACCCATACACCCAAATCTAGCTTTAAAAACACATTCCTTACATATTGTATTTGATACCAAATAAAGAAAACCAATTTTAAACATACATAATTACAATATCAATAACCAATATTGAGTCACTTACTTACCCAATATATTTTAGGTTTAGTGTTTTAGAGAATTAGGGTAAATCCCATTATATAGAAAAATCCATGTCTTTCTTTTCAAATGGAAATTTCTCTCTTTATACCCAGATTTTCTTGTTCCATAAGAATAATTCAACATATAACAAAATATTATCCATGTATGATACCATTATAGATATATCTTATATAATATCATTCTTCATGGACAGATGAAATGGATATATAAGAAAGGGTGAGTTCAGATGCTCTATAAGGGTAAAAATAGGACATATTAATCAATGATAATAAGTGAGCATAAGATAAGATTAAGGGTATGATAAATTGATCAAAACTTATGAGATCATACCCAAAAATTCATAAACCATAAAACATAAGTAATGGAATAAGGATTTTTCAAAATAAAAGACACGATTCATAAGAGTGAAAAGTCATTAATAATCAATCATAATCAATGAGATCATATCATAAGCATTAGAAAAACGTTTGTGAGATAAAAATAAGCATTGAAATTATATGTCAAAGCTACCTACCTATAAATTAATCACATAATAGTCTTATGATAACCACCATGTACTAAATCATATGTCAAGGCTACCCATTAAGACATCTATCCCATAATAGGCTTGGGTTAACCACTCATGTTACTTCTTGGTAATGGGATAGATACTCGTATACACTATTTGGAATGGGACAAATACCCATGCACTAATGATGTCATGAAACCCTCCAACCAAAGATACTTTAATGAAGGGAGAGAGATAACAGACATTTAGTCCTTCCTCTAGTAGGCCTTGGGTTGGCCACTAGCACCAAGGGTACCAAAATCTCTCAGTATGGGAGGCATTACACTCTATAAATAAAACAAGATCAGGAGATATTATAAATAGTACCCAAAAAAATCCAGTAGAAAATATAAAGTTAAACCAAAAACCATCCCACAATTGATGAATAAAGTAATACTGATGCATATAAAAGTATCCAATGTAAATACCAAAAGACAAGTCTATGGAAGTAACTCAACAGAAACTCTAACCCAGCTAGTAATTTCCATATTAGTCTCTAAATTCCTCCTAGAAACCTGAAAATAGTTTATATATATAATTTGAGCATAACAGGTATACTTAGTAGGGAAATTACCAAGGCCTCAAGTACACATGTGAAAAGAACATTCTAATTAACTAGGGAACAAATATCAGAACCAACAATAACATATAAAGGCCATCTAACCAAAATTATCCTTACCATGGATCACTCACCAAATATCACATACAATCTAATAAAATTTCATTGAGATTGTAACAAAGAAAGGTTCCCCGCTACCTCTTCCCCACTTATTTTATTCTCTCTTACACCACAATGTCGAATATCTTATGCTCCCATACCTTCTATTCATATCATATCACATCACATCACATATAAACTATAGACACCTAGGTCACACATCACATCACATCACATCACATCCCACCCACAGACACCTAGGCCTCTCATCACAACTAGAACTATAATAGGGATAGTGCGTAGTTGGCCATCCGTATCACTACCATCCTAGATTTTGGGGAAAACACTTGAAACTCAACACCTCTAAGTGTTGGTAAGGCTATCAAAATTGGGTAGAGCATGTATAAAGTAACATAAAATTGCATGATATAGATATAGAACAAAATATAAAACCTATGGGTTCACATTAATAACACTAGTGCACACCACACCACCACCATACCACACATCAACCGTTACAACTACTTCCACCACTATTTTAAACATCACACAACTACCACACAAGCCACACAACATTTTAGAATTTCAACTTATAAGTTTCAACACATTTATTCATTAATACATTTACCACACATAATATTCCATCCCATTATATTCAATTACCAACCCATTTATTTATTCATTTCATTCAAAATCATAATTTATTCCACTACTACCCTAGAAAATAACACAACCACACCACACAACCATCCTAACACACATAACCACTGCCACAACACCACATATCCGCCATCGTCATCACAACAAATCACCTATGCCATATCACAACATAATAAACTCACATCTCACCCATCATACAACAACAACCACCATGTACCACAGCCACAACCATTGCGCCATAACCATTGTGCCACAACCATTGCGCCATAACCATTGTGCCACAACCCATACACCACAACCTATATTCTACAACCATTACATCACAACCATTGTACCAAAACCTCTATGAAACAAACTCTACACCCCAAGCTCTATACCACAACCATTATTCCACAACCTCTGCACAACAACCTCTATACCAAAACCAATGCACATTACATCACACAACTTCCCACAACACATTTATACTAAACAACCCCTGTTTCACTGCCTCGTACAATGAATAACCCAACTGATAACATCTATCATCGCAAAATATCCCAATCCATGTAGGGGAACACAACAAGCACAATAACACATCATAACACACATTCTGGATTCTATATTTATTCAAGGTAATTATTAAATATCTCCTTAATTTAGCATGGGTATTATCAAACAAACTAGAATGTACAAGGAAAACCAATTATTATCCATTTACACATTATTTAATATTTTATTCAGGTGAGATCACATAAAAACACAACAAGGGCCATCAAAACATAAAAACTATATCACAAGCAAGGCTTCCAAAAATCATTATTTTCATAATTAGAAACAGGAATGAATATAGTCTCAATAACATATATCAAAGAAGTAAATCATGTGATAACTACCCATACCCATCAATTTAAGAAATGAAAATTAATTATATAATAAATTATAACCTTAATATCCACCCAAAGTTAATAAAAACATGAAGGTCCTACATATAGAAAATAAAAGTGTGATAATGAGGATCCCCTACCTCAAAAAAGCTTTCTAATCTCATTGTGCACCACAAGATGAAGAAGAAACGCCCAAAACCACAACCTCATATGGAAAAATTGTGGATCGACTGACACCACACCCAAGGATCATAGAAACATAGTCCAAAAAAACGTCAAACCAAAACTAAGCCACTATAGAAGATCTCGGAAGAAGAATGGAAGGAAACTCATTATAAAGAGATAATAACTCACCATGGATCGATGATGGGAAGACAATGATCAATCTCTGATGAAGGAATCCAAAGATACATGAAGAGAGTGTTGCTGGATCACATAGAAATGAGGGGGGCATAGGGTTTTAATAATAAACTTAAGTGTTGTAGGCTTTACTAATATTCTTCAATGGGGGATTACACAATGTGTACCCTTTACATTTCTTGTAAATGTTAGGTTTCAAGCCTTACCAAAAAACTCTTCACCTCAACCATTAAATCCCTAATTTATTACACGCAGTGTAACACCATATGAACCATCCTTCATAATTCATGAAGATTCCTTTCACATTTTTTATACTTTACATGATGTGTATTCCTTCTTACTACATCTTTTTAAAATCCAACACCTCCAGTATTATTCTAGGCCTCCTTTGAGCACCATGAAACCTCCTATAGACTCCCATAAAACACCTCCAAAACCTAAAACCATAAAATTAATGGACTAGGAGGACACGAACCATTAATATTGGGAAAAAATCCCCCAAGGTAACATTGCAGCATTTTTGGGTTGGTTGGGTTTGTTGAAAATGTAGGTTTTCAAGGTGAATTGTTGAGTCCAGAGAATTTGTTGACAATTCTTGTTGACAAATAACCATGACAAAGTAATAGATGATATGGAGGTGGTACAAAATAATAGATACAAGTTGGCACTGTTTCCTAGTGTTTTCCAAATTTTTGGGGTAAACAAATTGGGATTTAGTGAGCATCACGAAAAGTATATTTCCTTTAAGATCTCATCAAAATATGGAAAAGGCATGAGTTTTGTGAAGATAGGCTTCATGAAGTGTATTTTTAGAGATTAGAATAATGTTTATGGTAATATCTAATATCATGATGAGCTTTATAAATAGAATAGGTGAAGAGCATTGATGTGAAGCTTTCCGGAAGTAGTGAAAAGGAATTGATGGAACACTCTGTGATTACAACAAGATCTGTGATCCAAAAACTTCCATGGTGCTTTGCGATGTAGAGATAATTTCAGTGAAAATTTTGGAGCTTTTATATTTGAGATTATGTGGTACTAACTTTGCGTAGAAGTTTCTTTAGTCAATGGAATCTCCTATAAATAGTCCTCGGCCCCCTCGATAGAAGTAGAGAGATCAAAAGAAAAAACTTAAGCTCTCTAATTGTGAAGGAGATTCACATATTAGGGAGATTCGAGAAATAAAAGGGAATTAGTAGAGTCAGTTGAGATCTAATAAAGGAAGGCACACCGTGAAGGACAGTTGGGAATTGTGGGGCACGTGTGCTTCACAAATACTTGTTTAGATTTTCAAAATCTCAAAGGCTAGTGTTAGATTTTGGAAGTAGTGAACTCTGTGATCTAGAGAGCTCTACGATCTAGAGAGATCTGTGATCTAGTGAGCTTGGAAAAATTGTGAGATCTACAAACCTGTGAGCTTTGTGAAGAGGTTGGATTATTTCAAAGGATTGTTTGAGCTTTGAAAAAGTGGGACCTTCACGAAGACAGAGTGCTTAGGGAAATATTTTCAAAAGGAATTTCCTTGTGTTTCAGAGGCAAAGCGGTATTCATCTATGGATAAAAGTTGGAATTTAATAGAGAACCTATCAATAGTTGAGAATGCATGTATTCATGCAAATGAAGAGACCTACATGTCAATAAACTGTGAGTGGATCCCTTCCAAGTGTAGTGAGAAAAGGAAGAGGAATAATGTTATCATTTCTACCAGTAGTGAGCCAGTGAGAGAGAAATAGGGAGAGACCCTTGGGAAAGTAGTGAGCTGACCGTAAACATTTTAAAGGTAGTGAGCCTCGACATAAAAGTGGTCTAGACCAAACATTATTGGTAGTGATATTTAGTGTATTTGGTAGAGCGGCACATCATCATTGTTTGCTCCTTAGACGTAGCCCAGTGAGGGTGAACCAAGTAAAAAACTCTGTGTCTACCTACATTCTTCCCTGCATTGCCTCCAAAGAATCATCATTAGATAAATAAGAAAAGAAGTGATCATAATAAACACACAAGTGAAAAATAGTTACCCTTGTGATAAAGAGGTCAAGATCTAATGGGACATGATGAATTTAGAAAAGAATATACATACCCGGATTCACCCCCCCTCTCAGGGTATATAGTCCCCTTTTAGTCCTAAAAATTACATCAGATACTTATCATTTGATTATCAACCTCAAGAATCCAAAATCAATCCCATAAGGAAAATGAGGTCCAAACAACCACCCCATAAGAAACCTCTCAAGGATCTCATTACTCCTCAACACTGCCATCAACCAAACATGCCAAAAAAAACATCCAAAAAACATCTTGCACAACCTCAACACTACAAAACCACATCACCTCAATGTCTAGTACTGAGAAAAAGACACCACACACCAAATAGACACCTGAACAACCATAAAACCTCTACATAGCCCAAAATAACAACCATCACAACCAATGAACTGCACTACCCTAAATGTACAAACCAGGGAATTCTATCATCCATGTTAAGATACTATTTTATCTGAGAGGCACTGACTTGCCTGTAAAGGTTTAATCTCATTGTAGTTAATGTTTCTCAATTAGGAATCAGGTCCTACCCTTTCCATGTGTTGGGGGTTTATTAAACATCACAAATCAAGGGAAAAAACACATCTCATAGAATCAAAATATCCAAGCATCACATAATAAGAAAAATAGAATAAGATAAAACTCAAAAAATCATTGGGTATTGGGAACAAATATGTGCCTCTCACTCCCAAGTACTCTCCTATAGGAAACCATGCCTCCATAATACATGGACCAAGGGAATGGTCCAACCATGTAGTACATTCTATCAATGATCCTAGATCTCTATTGGCTACTCCATGAACATCGTGTCATCCTCGATATCTAACTCTCCCTATTCAATAACATGGGATTCATTGTAAAGATATCAAATAATCTAAGACACATGGAAGATGTTGTCAATCATCTCTAACCCCAGTGGAAATGATAACTAATACACCACCTCACCAACACACCCCAACACCTTAAAGGGCCCAATAAACTTAGGATAAAGGTTACTCCCCATGAAAACCCTCCACTAGACACACCGATGGGAGACTCTCAAGAATACATGGTCTCCAACCTCAAAGTCCAGGGGCCTCTTCTTATAATCCAAATAGGACATCTGACAGACCTATAATGCCTTCATCTTCTCAAAAACCAACTGGATTTTCTTGGTCTTTATTTAATCCACATCAAGACCAAGAACTTTCTACTCTCCAACCTTTGTCCAAGACAACAAACAATGAAACGGGTGCCCATAAAACACCTCAAACAGAATCATATTAATAGATGAGCGATAACTATTGTTTTAAGTAAACTCTACCAAAGTATGGTGTTGTATCTAACATTAACCAAAGTATACTATGAATTCCCATAACATATCTTCAAGCGTCTAGATGGTATGCTCCATCTTCCCATCCGTATGAGGGTGGAAAGCAGTGCTAAGGTGAAACTGGGAGCCAAAGTCATGCTGAAATGACCTCTAGAATAGAAAGGTAAAATGATTATCTAAACTAAATATGATGGTCCTTGAAACCCCATAAATCCTAACCACATCATCCATGTACTTCCTCGCCAAAAAAATGCATGACACTCGGCTCACGAATCGCCATAAAGTGAGTTGATTTCATCATCTGATCCACTATCAACCAAACTTCATCACAACCTCCATGATATTAGGGTAACCCTATGATGAAATCCATCAATATTTCCTCTCATTTACACTTGATAATATACAATTATTTCAATAATACTCATGGAATATGATGCTCTTCTTTCACCTACTAAAAAACTATACATCTTGCCACAAAATCCACTACTTATCATTCAAACAAAAACACCAAAGTTTTCTAATCAATCCATGATACATATTTTTAACACTAGGATATACCAATAAAGGATATATATTAAACTCTTGGAGAAATACTCCACACATCTCCTTCAGGATAAACATATTTTCCTAGAACAATACCCAGTTCTGACCATCCTATGACCATCCCCCAGGAGCGTCACCATGGACAACATAATCAAACATCAACTCTACCTTTGAGTCTATCCATTGATACTCCTATAACCACTACATTAAAGATGAATCTATAGTCATTTTATAATGAAAAACTCAACCACTTCTCTCTCCAACATCAATATGCATCGCTATAAGCTACTCCATTCCTTTCAAAACATCTATAGAATCCCGAGCCACATCCTCTTGAGTCTTCCGACTCAAGGCACTAGAAACTAAATTTTACTTCCCTAGGGTGTAATAGATCTTAAAATCATAATCCTAAAGAAACTCCACCCACATCTAGTGACTTAGATCCAGATCATATTTTTAGAAAACATATCTTAGGCTCTTGTGGTCCATAAAAACAAAAAAATGCTTGTCGATGAGGTAATACAACCACAACTTTAGTGTGAACACAATTTCGACCAAATAAATATCATATGTGGAATAGTTACACTATTTTAGAAGTAACTACATGGACCCATAAGATATCAACACTCTCTATTTCATCAAAAATCATCCCAATACCATATAGGATGCATAAAAAAATCTCAAACAAGACACCCTCCTCTGGGAACTAAACTACTGGAGCACTAACCAACTTCTCTTTTAAGTAACTTAATGTTGTATGGAACTGATATACCCACAAAAAATCATATAATTTTTCATCAACACTATAAAAGGGGCTGAAACTCGAGAGAAATCAGGTATAAACCTTTGATAATAGCCCGTGAGACCAAAGAAACTGTGAACCTGCTCTACGTTCATGGGTACTTTCCAAGAAAAAACTACATTAAACTTAAATGGGTCTACTGAAAACCCTTATGAGACGCCAAATGTCCAAGGATATGCACCTATCATGTCCAAAAATTACACTTATACATCTTCCAATAAAGCTAATGGTGTCAAAGGACTTGCAAAACAACTTTGAGATTCTCAACATGATCCTACTATGAATTCGATTATACTAAGATACCATTGATGAATACATTGAATAACTAGTCTAGAAACTCATATAACAAGAAGTTTATAAGTCCCATGAAAATAGTTTGTGCATTCGTAACACCGAATAAAATTACCACTAACTCAAATTGCTCATACCTGCATCTGAAGGAAGTCTTCTCAATATCATCATCTTTCACCCTCAATTGGTGATATCCAAACTACAAATCTATCTTTGAGAACCAACTACCTCCTCTCAACTAGTCAAACTGATCATCGATCCTTGGAAGAGGGTAACAATTATTGACTATTACTTGATTCATCCTATGGTATTCTATACAAAACCCCATACTACCATCTACCTTCTTGGTTGACAACACTAAAGCACCCTAAAATGACACACTAGGTTAGATGAAACCCCTCCACATGATATTTTCCACCTACAGCCTTATCTCAAGCAACTTCGTGGGCACCATCTGATAAGGATCCATCAGAATTAGAGATGCACCCGGCTGCAACTCTATCTTGAACATGACATAGTCTTGAGGGGGTAGTGTCATAACCTCCTCTGGGGAAACATCCAGTAACTCTTAAAAAAAACCCTAGGAGAATCCCTAACACAAGATTATACTAATAGCTATATCAACTATGATAAAATAGGCTCCACTTTCCTAACACCTAACTAATAACTTCATAATGAACACTACTCATTGTCCCTCTAAAATGGAAAATGATACACTTATTTAAAAAAATTAAATGACTACATGTAAGGAATACAACCAATCCATACCAAGGATAAAATTTTATGGTTGTATCTATAATAATAAGAAGTCTAACACTGACTGGTGCTTCCCCATCACAAGTCTACATCCCCACCAAACATCAAACAAGGAATCCTAGCCTCTAACTAGTGTATATAACATAGAGGGAACTGAAATAATCTCTAAATACAATCCCAAAATAAATACCAAATAATGGGAAACAATGGAGTGTGAGGCTCCTAAATCAAAAAAATAAAATACAAGGGTGGATGATAAAATGATTATACCTCAAAAAACTCATGAGTTTTCCAATGTTGCTGCCTCTAACATGCGCATATGACCATACCCAAATCCTATACCTCTCTAATTAGGACTTCTACATCCATTCTCTAGAATAGGTACCTATGTATTTAGACCATCACAAGGCTTCCCTATACCAACTATTCCTACTATTGGTTACTGAACAATAACCTATAGTCTATGCCGCTGGAACTATCTCAGAGGAAACTACTACTGTTGAAAGGGGGATTAATTACCCACCTAAAACTGATATCCTTAAGGGGTTGTACATTGATCCAAGAGGTACCCATAACTCCTTCAAATATGGAATTAAAATGGAAAACCACCAAAAGGTGACCAGAAACCACATATCCTTGATGGTCGGTAAAGAAACTATCATGAACAATTCCTAAATTCATGAAAACCCTGTTGGATAGCTTATTGAGGTTTAAATTCCAAGTAAATGATATGCTCAATAACCCCATCATTTTTCTACACCTCTATATACATTGTGATAATAAACAGTGTGACTGCATGCCCGATCACTGGATAAAAAGTCACCTCCAAACGCTGCGATCTGGGCTCCTCATCTTGGAAAACATTTGAAGAAAAGTGCATGAGGTCCTTGAACCTAATAAAAAGATCTAACATTCATAGAATCCACTTCCAAAGGGATAGAAGCTCCTGTCTCTTGGATTCCCACATTGTCGATGACAGAAAATCTTCTTAAAACTCCCTTTAAAATTCAGTCCACAACACATATGCCTCTTTACGATCATCAAGAAACATCATCCACCACTAAAGGTAAAATTATTTTATATAACTAATTATCAATGAAACCCAAAACTTATCTTGTGCTCAGATTATACCTAAAGTAATCTTTAACTCCTCTATCCAGTGCTCTGTCTCTAGATCTAAGACACTCCCCTCATACTTATGCAAACTCTATTGATGAAAGGCTTAAAAATTCTACTTCCATTCCACATCCTCCTCTTTCAAGTCAAACTTATGACAATCAACCAGATTATCCTACTAAAACCCAAATTCCTGAGGAACTTACAGATAAGGTACATGAGTCATTTCTGAAAATAATGAGAACATCCTAATCCTGGTAACATGAAATTTTATCAAATATTATTTAATTTATTCATTTTATTTTCCCAAAACACCCTATTAAAACATGAACAAAAGTCACCATGATTCATGTACCTCTCCTAGGTCTCTAACCTAAAAATAGTTCCACCTCACTTGGTGATTTAATAAGCTCATATTATATGAACTAGATCACAAGGGGCCCTAAAATCTTAGGTCCTAGCTAGTCTCCCTGGCCAATGACATGCACTAAGGACCACTAGAACTGCTACCATACCAATCCATGAAATCCTCACTATTACTAACTCCAAAAATCATCCTATCTCTAAGCTAACACCTATGATACCACTCTATCATGATCACATCCCACCAAAGATACCACAATCAAGTGAGAGAGATAATGGTCCCCAAGTCCCACCTCTAGTATACCCTAGGTTGGCGACTAGCACTAAGGGTATAAAAATATAACAATATGGGAGGAATTACCCTCTATCAATGAAAAAAAATAAAAGATAGGATAAAAAAGCACTAAAAACTCCAATAGAAAAGATAAAGGTAAACCAAAAAACATCCCACTTTATATGAATAAATTAATACTGATACAAATAAAAGTATCCAAAGAAAATACTAAAATACAAGTCTACATGAGCAACTCAATGTAAAATCCAACCTAGATAGTAATATCCATCTCAGTCCCCAAATTAGTCTTAGAAACTTGAATGTAGTTTATATACATAGGATTGGAATAATAGGTATACTCAGTAAGGACATAACTAAGACCTTAAGTGCCCATGTGAAAAGTTCATGCTAATGTGCCAGTGAAAAAACAATAGAACAAACAAGCTCCAAAATAGGTCATCCAACCAAATCCTGCCTCACTATAGCTCACTCACCAAATCACACATCCAATATAATAATATATTATCAAGATCATAACAAAGAAAGGAAACCTGCTACCTCTTCTCCACTAATTTTCCTCTCTAAAATCCCAATGTTGAATGTCCTTTTTCCCATCCTTTCAACACATATCACATCCAATCACATCACATATTTCTCACAGACACCTAGGTTATACATCTCACCACATCACTTCTCTCCCATAGACTCTTGGGCCTCTCATAAGAACCAAAACTAGAAAAGTAGGGTATCATGAACTTGAAGGAAATTAACCTTGTTCCCTCCTCCTACCATGCATGAACCCTGCCATAAATTACATTATACCACATCATGTATCGCCTGAAGAAATCTGTTCAAACGGATCACATATCACCCAAAGACACCTGGTCCAATGCATCACATCTCTCTTGTAAACACCTAGGCCAATACACCACTATTTAAGGAAGAGCGAGGGGAGGGAGTATCCAACCATTTATATCACTACCATATTGGATGTCGGGGAAAAACCTTGAACTCTAAACTTTGATCATTAGTAAGGTTATTCAACTTGCGAGGAGAACATATAAAATAACATAAACATAACTAATATAGAGATAACACACAATACCCAACCTATAGGTTCATATTAACAATACTAGCACACACCACACCACCACCTCCGTACCACACATTAACTGTTACAACTACTTCCACCACTATATGCATCATCATGCAAATACCATAAAATCCACACAGTATTTTCTATTTTCAGTTTATAAGTTTTGGTACATTTATTCATTATGCCATTTACCCCACATTAAATTCCATCCCATTAGATTCAATTAATAAACCATTAATTTATTCATTTCATTCAACATTATAATTTATTCCACTACTACCCAAGAAACTAACACAACCACACCACACAACCATCCCAAGACACATCCACCATTATTGTTGCATCACATAATCCAATCCATCTCACAAAAAAAACAAAAAAACATCTTATCTATCACAGAAAAATAACCACCATATACCACAACCACTACACCACAACCACAACACCATAACAACTCCATCACAACCTCTGCACCCTAACCTCTATGCCATAAACTCCATTCCACAACCTTTGTGCCACAACCACTGAAACACAACCAATGTTCCATAAACTTTGTGCCACAACCTCTATGCCACAACCACTGTGCCACAAACACTACACTACAACCTCTGTGCCCCATCCTTCGTGCCCCAATCTTTGCACCATAACCACTGTGCATCACATCGCACAAGTGACCATAACACATCCATGCTAACAAACCTCCATGTCACTACCCCACACAACACACAACCCATCAAGTCACATATATCATCTCACAATAGACTAATCCATGTAGGGAAACACAAAAATCAAAAGAACACATCAGAACACACATTTCATCTTCTATATTTATTAATGGCCATTATCACATATCTTCTTAATTTAGCATGGGAATTATAATACAAACTAGAATTTCTAGCGGAAACCAATTATTAACCAAATATACATTTTTTAATCTTTTATTTAGTTGAGATCACATAACAACATAGAAAGGTTCATCACAGTATAACAACTATAGCATAAGCAAGGCTCCCAATAGCCATTATTTTAGAAATTGGAAATAGGCATGCATAATAATCTCAAAAACATATATCAAATCATTAAATCATGCAATAAATCCACAAAACCATTAATTTTAGATATTCCAATTAATTATATGATTATTTCTACCCTTAATATCCACCCAAAGGTAATAAAAAGAATGTATACCCCACAAGTAGAATGTAAAAGAGTGACAACAAGGATCTCCTACCTCAAATAACCATTCCAATATCTCTATGAACTATAGGGTAAATAAAAAATTCCCATAACCACAACTTCACATGGAAAACTATGGATCAACCTAAAACGCACCCATGGATCATCAAAATGCAGTACAAACAAACCTCAAACCAAAAATGCACCCCTAAAGTGGATATCTGAATAATAACAGAAGGAAACACATGAGAAAGAGATGATAACTCACCATGGATTGAAGATGGGATGCCAATGATCGATCTATATTGAAGGAATCTCCAGACACCAGAAGAGAGGGCTACCAGATCGCCTGGAAATGAGAGGAGAATAGGGTTTGAAGAAAAAACCTGAGAAATGTAGGCTTTAAAGATTTTCTACATAGGGTAATTACACGGTGTGTACCTTTTACAAATCATGTAAATGTAGGGTTTCATGCCCCATCGAAAAATGTGTTGCCTCAACCATTAAATCTCAAATTCATTCAACATCATGTAACACCCCATAAACCATCCTTTATAAGTCATGAAACTCCCTTTCAAAATTTTTACACTTTATATGATATTTATTCCTCCTACCTTCATATTTTTAATATCCAAAACCTCTGGTCTTGCTATAGGCCTCCTCTGAGCACCATGGAACCTCCTCAAGCGTCCCCTAAAACACCTCCAACACTTAAAATCGACAAATTAATAGACTGGGAGGACACGTACCATTACAATTGAGATTAGGAGTTATCAAAATTTACCCAATGCATTGGAATTATATATAATTCTGACCCCACACATCAAATAATGAAAACCATAAATAAGTATTCCACAAGATCATAAAAACATATCATAGTTTATTAACCCATGGAAAGAAACAAGCTTCATGAAATCATTATTAAAACTTCATCATCATAATAAATCCATAAAAATAATGTGGATGGTATTATAATATAATATCCTCCATGAATAATAAAAATACTTAAATAATTTTAACATATATGAAAATAACTTTTATATAATCATCTAAAATACACTTTTAAAATCAAGATAAATCATCCCTTTTCTTTCGGTAAATTTTTTAAACTAAAATTCCCATAAATATGGGAATATGGTTTTCATTATAATACTTTTTAAATTTTTAAAGGAAAATTCATTAAGAATAAATTACATGATGGATAAAAAATCTATTCATACCGTATAATTTAAAAATAAAACATTATTTTCACACTTTTTAAAAATCCTATATTCATATAGAAAATTTTAAAAAAATCCTTTCAATCATTTGTAAATGAATTAAAAATAAGTATAAAATAAATTATCAAACATTTAAGTATAGATAAAAACTTCCATAAAACAATTTAAAGAACAAGTACATGGAAGAAAAAGATTCCCGACCCAAATAGAAGAAATAAATTGAGTTTTTCTTTAAAAATATTATTGATCATTTTAAGCACCAAATCGAGGAAAATGAAAGGAAAACATAAAAAACACAAAAATAAATAAATTAGGATAAAACATATTGGGTTTAAGATATCATGATCATATAATCCCCCCAAATTATAATCAAATTTAAATAATCTCAGTTAAAAAATGAGATTGAAATATATATACCTTACCATATTGGTAAATTTTGAATAAAAACCCATTGAAATAAATAAAATAAAATGGAACTCAAAATAACATGAATATGAATATATTCATGATATAATATATAAAATGGGTGGTATATATTCCAAATAAACACAAATAGGTGCATAATATGAAACATTTCTCAATGAAATAACATTGAGATGAAGAACCCTTACCCAAAGTCCTAACTTTCCCCATACGTTTTATTAACCTCCTATATAATAAATTTATATTTATTATGAATCTATACCCAGAAAATATTCATACTTATCATAAAATATATGATTCACATATAACAACTTATCACCTATTTATGAATAGTTATTCATTAAAATTATTGTTCAGGATGTTAAAATGTTCTATTTTTCATTCATGTTTTGGTTATGTGGTTTAGATCCTTGAACAATGATCACATTTAATAATATATATATAATTAATAATGTCATAAATATCAAATTTATTAATTATATACAATTTTATAACCATTCATATAAGTTTTTTATGAAAATTGAATTACATCACGTCATGGAAATGGAAGTACGTACACGCGCACAAGTGATGTTTTCATTTTCCAAAAAAAAGGTAAATAATAATATATATTTATATAATAATAATATCATAAATATAATATATATTTTTTAAATATATCCTTATGTCCATCCATGTAAATGGGAAATGAAAAAAGGAATCACATTTCTTCGTGTAGGAGGTAGTCCACATGTACGCACGAGCGATGTTATCATTTTCCAATGGATGAGAGGGTAATAAAGTAGATGGTATTTATATTTTAAGAATCATAATTATTTTATAAAAAATATATAAAAATTAAATATATCTATATAACCATCCTTTATAAATGGTGATGAAAAATAAAAAACATCGCTTCATGGAGAAGGTAGTTTGTACATACACATGGGCGATGTTTTCATATTTCATTAGATAGAAAGGGGAAATAAAATGGTTGGATAATTTAAAAAATAGTATAAGGACACAACATTAAACATTAAATAATCTTTAATTATGTCAATAATTCACATTGAGGATCTTTTCAGCTTTAGAGTTTTAGAGAATTAGGCCACAACTATTACATAACAACTTGAATATTACATGTAGACAATACTACTCAGTATCTATTTTTTCATAAAATAAAAACTCTTAAAAAGAAATATGTCTAGTTCCATGTTTTAGACATCATGAATTTTCCGTGATCCCATCCTTGACACTATTCATATTTAAGTCCTATATAAAACATTTCAAAAACTTGGGATGAGCATAAAAAGCTCAGTAAGGGTTATAAAATAATAAAAGAAAACATTATCCCATAATTAAATAAAAATCAATGAAACCATAATTTTCAATCATAAAATACCTTACGAAATCATAAGATTTATGAATAATAGCCACATATCATAAATCATAAAGGAAACTTATGGAATTTATAACATACATACATTATAGCTATCACAACTACATAGGCAGTCACATTTGGAATACCCATCACAGTATATTACATAAATCTCCTAGGATAAACATTAATGTTTATCTCTGTCACGTTACCCAATGCATTGGAGAGATATCTTAGGTTCACCCGCCCTAGGTTTATCACGGAACCACCTGTATATGTAAACAAGGCCCAATAACCATAACATAATCATAACACATAACACAAGCATAAATTAAAGATAACAATTACACATTCTAATCACAATATATCAAATCAGGATATTGAAATAAACAATTCTTTATCAAACTATTTTCAAAACCATTTAAAACATTTAATAAAGATATTTTTGAATAAAAGTGTACCATACCACTTTGAAGCTTTTAAAGGATTTAAAATTTTAAAACATTAATGTCCATATAAATAAATACTAAAAACTATTTTGAAAACATGGACATTAATGAGAAATATTTAGAAGAATAAATCTTTAAAACAATATTTTAGTTAAAGAGTTCTTAACCAAATGGGATATGATTGAATACAAATAATTGAGGAATAAAATTTAATCCAAACTTTATAATATCATGAGAATAAAGGGATTAATGATATAATATTTACAGAGGATAGTATATACACTATATAAGAGTGAATTTGTTCATAGCAACAATGAAGTCTCAATGGAAATGTAAATTGAGACTAAATCCCTTATAAAGATGGTATCCTTAGATTAAGGATAAATCAGTTACATAATTATGTGTGAAAAATATAAATACACCCAAAATAATTGGATATTAAGTGTAAAAAAATCAGAGGTTATTCACATATATTCATAGGACGACATAATCAAGAAGTATAAGTTTAACCCAAAAACATTGAAATTGGGTTAAGAAGTTTTCTTACAGAAATTAGACAGCCTAAAAGCGTCACTTTAAAATTAAGAAAATAAATTGATGATAAGGAAAATTATGTATCATCACTTGGAGATAAAATTTACATCAATAAGGATATATAATAACATATCACAACATAATAATATGTAAATGAAAATACATAACAAAAAGAAGTCTTTAAAAAAATAGGAGGGTGAAAGGTTCCCTTACCGATTTGGTAACTTACGAAACATACACTACATGAATGAAATATCACAAAATTAATATGTAAATACCCATAAATTAAATTATATTACACAAAGAATACAATAATGGGCAGTACATCCACCACACAAAAGGAAATAGTGGCAAATATAGCATGAATCTCACAGGAATAAAAGTGACATGAAAACCCCTTACCATGTTCTAATAAATCGAGTTGTGTGACCAAAATTTAATAACGACAAAATTAATCAAATGATACCATTAATATAAATATAATCATGATAATATATTTAAAATGTGAGTACACAATATACCACATGCAATAATTAAATGGTGAACAATGGAAATCTCATAGAATTGAAAGTGAGATAAGAAACCTCTTACCTCGTGTCCGAATTGACTTGGTTGTTCCTTTTTATTCCTAAATAATAAACATAAGTTAATTTATACTTGATTAATGACCCTCTTTAAATTTTATTATACATTTTATATCACTTATTACCATTTCATAAACAATATGTAATCATTTAAGTTAATAATGGTCATTCTGTCGATATTTGGTACTTGAAACAAAAATGGACTTCTTATAATTACAAGTTGTTCACATGGTCAAACTTTAATTATATCCAGAATGATATTAATTATTTATATATCATATAAATCATATATATAAAGTATATACATGTATTTATAATATTACATAACATTTAGAGTTAAGAAATGAAATGCACTGTTCATGGAGACGGTAAGTCGTACTTACGCATGAACGTTACTTTCATTTATATTTATTATTTTAATATAATTAAAACATAATTATACATAGGTATATTATAAATATAGTATAATATCATATATAATATAATTAACTCCATCATTTATACATCCAACATATTTCATTAACGATTCACATCACTTTTAGGGGGTGGTAGTCTGCGCTTCCTCAAATGAAATTATTGCGTTTACCTATAATGGAAACCATAATGGTATGTCATATGAGAAAAATAAATAATAAGAAAGAAACCATAAAAATAATATATATATATATATATATATATATATCATATATAAATTATTTCCATCTTAATGGACACCATGAGAGGTGGTAGGATATAATCGAACAATCATCATTTCGTGAGGCGTTAGTTTTCCATTCACAGAAACTGTATGTTCACCCATTAGATAGAGGTTTCTGTAAGTGTAGTTTGAATAATTCTCATAAAAACATCCTAGTATATTGAGGATACTTTTTTTTATAAAATAAAGGAATAAAGGGAGTTTAGGGGTTGTAAAAGTAAAATAAAATAAAATAAGTTAAGAGAAATCTTTACCTTTAATTTGGGTAACTCCCTTTGGTCTGAACCAAAAGGAATTATTGAAGTACCTTATGCATAAGGTAAGGCTTCTAGGATTATTAGAGGTATATTGAGAGCTTATTTGGGTAGGTTTTGGATGAGACAAGGGGCTTTATAGGTGTGAGGAATGGTTTATAGATGATGGCTTTTTATAAGGGGGAGGAGGGGTTCTTTAGGAAAGTGTGGAAATATTATTTTATTATATAATTATTTTTGGTTTCTAAAGGTCAAAAACTAAATAAAGTCAAATATCAGATGACTCATGGTCTAAATAAATTCATCCAATAATAATTTTATAGGTTTTAGATGTTATTTTAATATTTATAATCTTATTTATTTAAAAGATTTATTAATGAGGTAAACACTGTATTATTTTTGTGTCATAAATAATTTTATTTATTTGATGTCTAAAAATTATAAAACAAATAACATGATGTAGGAAATATTTTTAGCTTTCCAATTAATATTTATAGTTGAAAATATAACTTATATAACCCCATGTAAAAATTAATTTACTAAAACATATTTGTTTATGTCATTTTTGCCTTTACTTTATGTTAATTAAAATAACGTGTCTTTATCACTCTCAACTGGATCCATGGGGTCCCAAAATAGACCCAAAGATGACCATGGTAGAAAATGACTCAACCAATAATGTTAGGATAAATGTTAAGGTAATTGTTTATTATTATAATATTATTTTTACCTTGAATTAGCTTATTTAACTTTAACTGCGGTAAATAAAAGTCAAAATTTACTATTCACAAAAAATTATTTTTATCTTATTGAACCATATTTTACTTACTAATAACAACCATGTATATCAGATTTTTAAAATTCCATTCACAGAAGTTGTAAAATTTCATTTAAATGAAAAAGTCAGTTTTTTAACTACTACTTAGTGGTTTCACTACTCATCAAAAATTGATGTTTTTCAGAAAAATACAAAACATTCAGCCTAAGATATATTTGATTTTCCGAATTCAAAGATTATGTATATTTTAAAAAATTCAAAACATAGATGTTGCATTAATTAATGTAAAATTAATTCCCGTTGGCAAAACAAATAGCATATTTTTAAGAAACAATATCTATCAGAAGATTGACACTTGTTTATGTCCAATTTCAAAGTGAAATTAATTCCAATGACCACCATTAGATTAAACGGTAAAAATATAATCTTATTACACTTTAAACCCAATTAAAAAGATAATCTATCCATATAAAAAATTATATTAATTAAAACGCATATTTTAATTAAAATACAATATTTTTCACAATTCATTAAAAAATGAAATTTATCAGAAAAATACCAAAAAATTACCCAAAGTAAATTTTGGTGTACCGATTCTAAAGAAGAATTTTATTTGGTCAAATAAAACGTTTAAATGTGACCAAAACTATATTTAAAGAGGGTTCTCCATCAAAAGGTGGTATATCTGCCTTTTAATGAATGTTAGAGTATTTATGCTTAAAATCGAACTCTTTTCTTATTTTAAGCCTCTAAATTTTATTGGATAAATGTAAAAACATTTAACAAACATGTATAATCATATTTTAGTTAGTTCTATTCATTCCCACCAATAAAAAATCTTGGCGTTAACCACCATTTAAAATAATAATATTATATTATTAGTGTACAATGTAAGATTTCAAAGAAACCCGTTGTTGCGTATCGGGTAAGCCATATAACATAGAATCCCCTTTAAAGTAAAATTAATAATTAATTTATAAATACTAATAAATATTAAAATTTTATATTCTTTATTTACCTAGGATGTTACATCCTTCCCCCATTTTGGGAATTGTGTCCTCGCATTTTGAAATTGGGCTTGGAAACATCATTATAAGTCCCACATCGAAAAAAGAGTCAATAAAACTATCACTTTAAAATAAATAAAGATATATAAAAAGGTCACCTGAGACAATAGATACTAGGATTATATGAAAACATGGATATGGAAGTGAAACTAACTCTCATATATTAATATAGAGAGATAGAGAACTTGATCACGGAAAGTTAACCACCATAATACCATAAATTTGTGGTTGGGTAAAAGTCTGATGATAAAAGAGAGATTATAAATTTTTTACTTCAAGATCCTTTTCATAGAGTTGATTAATTTTATTAATAAATAGAATAAGATCGTAAGGAAATATACTTACTTTTCATGTAGAGTGTCATCCTTTAATAAAATTCTACCACAAACTCATCTTTTCTCAAAGCAGTAATTATTCAAGATGACTTAGTCACACATGAAGTGCTAGAATCAACTTCTAGAGTATCACATAATCTAAAAAAGATGAACTATATATTTTCCCTATCTTTAGACATAAACCAAAACCAATATTGGTTAGTATAAGATTAGATAATCCCCCAAAGGATAATCTTTTACCAAAAGAAAAACTACTCTTAATCTCCCAAATTTGGAATAAAATACCCAAAGTTTAACCAAGACCATTCAATAAACAACTGTCCATAAAATAATTCAAAGTAATCCATTCTAATATTGAAACCCGAATCTCAGAAGGATTTAATCACATAGTCTTCCATGATAAATCTTAACATTTATCTCCAAATAACATCAGTTACTCTTAAAGTCTCATATTGAAAAAGTAATTAACCTAATCACATATTCTTCATGATAGGTTAATAATTTTCATATATAACCCAAAATCAACTTATTATTGATTCAAAAAATCATCTAACTAAAAATAATTAGTCATACTAACCAAGGACTTCGCGTAGTCCAATGGTAGGTGATAAATCCCAATCGCACTTTGGTTGTGGGTTTGACTCCCGCAGCTTTGTCCGACGTGATGGGTTGTCATGTGGTCTGCGTGTTGTCCCTTTTCAAAAACTATATTATTTTATAACATTCCCAAAAAGAGATAAATTCATCAAAAATAACCATAACATATTTTAACCACAAATTTTATCTAATAACATTCATTTTGCATCCCAAAATGTATTAACCTGTAATTACCTCAAATTCAAGGATCATATAAACCCAAATGGTTCTTTATAACTATATCCACAAAAGAAAATATAATTATTCCTTGAATAAAATTTTCATATATCAAACTTTAGGGTTACACATACTATAAAAAGACTTCTAATGTAATCCCATCATCAAAATAGCCTTAAAACATTTAAGTATTTCACCATCCTAAAATCTACCATAACTCTTGAATCCCATATATGTTGGATTCATACTCATTCAACGTTCTTCATGATCCATTAACCATTCCTTTAAAAATTATTCTAAAATAATTCTTTCCTACAAACAAAATCATGAATCATATCCTAAGATTCAATAATATCAAAACATATGTTAAGAATTAATACACACCTTTCATTAGTCATTTTCAGTTTCTTCATCCTCAATCGGAATGGATTTAGGTGTTGATAAAACAAATTGTACGATCCTAGTGATCCCATTCCCAAAACTTCTTCATAGGAAAATTGTTTGTATAATGACCATGCACACAACATTAAAAACATTCAATTGATCCCTAAGAAATAACTTCTTTCCCTTTCTTAGAGTCAACTAGATGCTTCCTTTTTCCATGGAAGGCTATTGCTTTATGACCTTCATTCCCACATCTACATCATCTTCCCATCCCTTTGAAGCATTTTCCTAGGTGTTTCTTTCCACATCCATGACACATAGGTTTTTGAACATACAAACCATTATGATTATTACCTGAACTTTTGAATGGATTTGTTTCTCGCGTAAACGATGCCTTATAAAAATAACTAAGGTTCAAGTTGTCAATCATGACTCCAGATAGTTGGTTGAGAATAACCACAAGAGTTATCATTACAGCTCCCATTTCATTCTATTGATCATTTAGAAAACCATCACAGTTTTCTTCACATCCACTATTACTTTGGTGCCTGCTAGATCCAACCATTTACTAAAACCAAAAAGGTAAGTGTGAGTATATCAATAAAATCATCATATAATATCTTATGGGGGGGGGGGGTAAATACTAAGATATACTTATTAAAGTTATCTTAAACTCATTCACTTTGTTAAAAAAACTACGACTCTTTATAAAATCCTAACAATTAAGGTTATGTCACTTATTCTTAAAGAATACCCTAACCTCTAAAGTTATCTAAACTGACATCTGATACCAACTATAAGGACCCAACCTTAAGCATTAAAAAATCTTGAATTATTTCAAGAATTCACATTAAGTATATTTTTAGGTTTAGAGTTTTAGAGAATTAGGTCATAACTATTACATAACAACTTGAATATTACATGTATACAATACTACTCAGTATCCAATTTTTTCATAAAATAAAAACTCTTAAAAAGAAACATGTCTAGTTCAATGTTTTAAACAGCATGACTTTTACTTAATCCCATCCTTGACCCTAATCAAATTTAAGTCCAGTAGAAAACATTTCAAAAACTTGGGATGAGCATAAAAAGCTTTTTAGGGGCTATAAAATAAGGAAGGAAAACATTATCCCATCATTAAATAAAAATCCATGAAACCAAACTTTTTAATCATAACATACTTTATGAAATCATAAGATTTATGAATAACACCCACATATCATAAATCATAAAGGTAACTTATGGAATTCATAAAATACATACATTGTAGCTATCACAGCTACACAGGGAGTCACATTTGGAATACCCATCACAATATATTCCCTAAATCTCTTAGGAGAAACATTAACATTTACCTCTGTCATGTTACCCAATGCATTGGAGAGCTATCTCGGGCTCACCCGCCCTAGGTTTATCACGGAACCACCCGTATATGAAAACAAGGCCCAATAAACATTACATAATCATAACACATAACACAAGCATAAAGGAAAGATAACATTTCCTCATTCTAATCGCAATATATCAAATTAAGATATTGAAATAAACAATTCTTTTTCAACCTATTTTCAAAACCACTTAAAACATTTAATAAACATATTTTTGAATCAAAGTGTCTAATACCACTTTTAAGCTTTTAAAGGATTTAAAATCTTAAAACATTAATTTCCATATAAATTAATACTAAAACCCATTTTGAAAACATGGACATTAATGAGAAATATTTAGAAGAATAAATCTTTAAAACAATATTTTATTTAAAGAGTTCTTAACCAAATGAGACATGATTGAATACAAATAATTGAGGAATAAAATTTAATCAAAACATTATAATATCATGATAATAAAGGGATTCATGATATGATATTTCCAAAGGACAGTATATACACCATATAAGAGTGAATTGTTTCATAACAACAATGAAGTCTCAATGGAAATGTAAATTGAGACGAAATTCCTTATAAATATGGTATCCTTAGATTAAGGATAAATCAATTACATAATTATGTGTGAAAAATATAAATACACTAAATATAATCGGATTTTAAGTGTAAAAAAATTATTTTTTATTCACACATATTCATAGAACGACATAATCAAGAAGTATAAGTTTGACCCAAAAAAATTGAAATTGGGTTAAGAAGTTTTCTTACAGAAATTTGACAGCCTAATGACATCAATTTAAAATTCAGAAAATAAATTGATGAGAGGGAAAATGATATCTCATCACTTGGACATAAAATTTACATCAATAAGTATATATAATAAAATATCACAACATAAGAAGATGTAAATTAAAAGACATAACAAAAAGAAGTCTTTTAAAAAATGGGAGGGTGAAAGGTTCCCTTACCGATTTGGTAACTTACGAAACATACACCACATGAAAGAAATATCAAAAAATGAATATGTAAATACCCATAAATTAAAGTATATTAAACAAATAATACAATAATGGTCAGTACATCCACCACACAAAAATGAAATAGTGTCAAATATAGCATGAATCTCACGGGAATAAAAGTGAGATGAAAACCCCTTACCATGTTGTAATCAATTGAGTCGTGTGACCAAAATTTAATAAAAAAACATTAATCACAGAATACCATTAATATAAATAGAATCATGATAATATATTTCAAATGTGAGTACACAATATACCACATGCAATAAGTAAGTGGCGAATAATGGAAATCTCACAGAATTGAAAGTGAGATCAGAAATCCCTTACCTCATGTCCAACTTGACTTGTTTGTTCCTTATTATTCTTGAATAATAAACTTAATTTATTTTATACTTGATTAAGAACACTTTTTCAAGTTAATTATTCCTTTTATATCAATTATTACCATGTTATAAACAATATGTAATCATTTAACTTAATAATGGTCGTTTTGTTGATATTTGGTACTTGAGTAAAAAATGGACTTCTTATAACTACAAGTTGTTCACATGGTCAAAATTTCATTATATACAGAATGATATTAATGATTTAGATATCATATATATAATATATATCTATTATATACATGTATTTATAATATTACATAACATTTGGAGGTAAGAAATGAAATACCCCATTCATGGAGACGGTAAGCTGTACGTACGCATGAATGCTACTTTCATTTATGCTTCTTATTTTAATGGAATTAAAATATAATGATAAATAGGTATATTATAATTCAAGTATAATATCAAATATAATATCATTAACTCCATCCTTTATATGTCCCATATATGACATTAACGAGTCATATCACTTTCAGAGGGCGGTAGTCCGCACTTCCTCAAATGAAATTATCATGTTTACCCATAATGGAAACCATAAAGGTGTTCTATAAAAGAAAAATAAAGAAGCATAAATAAAAAATAAACATAATTTATATATCATATATAAATTAGTTCCATCTTAATGGTCACCATGATAGGCGGTAGGAGATAATCGAACAATCATCGTTTCGTGAGGAGTTAGTTTTCCATTCACAGAAATAGTATGTTCTTCACCCATTAGATGGAGGTGTGTGTAAGTTTAGTTTGAATAATTCTAATAAAAACATCATAGTATATTTAGGATACTGGTGTTGTTATAAAAAAAGGAATAAAAAGATTTCTGTGGTTGTAGAAGTAAAATAAAAGAAAATAATTTAAGAGAAACAGTTACCTTTAATTTGGGTAACTCCCTTTGGTTTGAACCAAAAGGACTTCGTGAAGTGCCTTATGCCTAAGTTAAGTCTTTTAGGAGGAGTATAGGGATATTTAGAGATTATTTGGTCAGGTTTTGTATGAGCCAAGGGGCTTGAGAGGTGTGAGGAATGGGTTAGAGGTGAGATATTTTTATAAGGGGAGGGAGGGGTTCTTTAGGAAAGTGTGAAAATATTATTTTATTATATAATTAATTTTGGTTTCTAAAGGTCCAAGACTCATTAAAGTAGAATATAATATTACTCATGGTCGAAATAAATTCATAAAATAACAATTTTACAGGTTTTGGAAGTTATTTTAATATTTATAATCTTATTTATCTAAATGATTTATTAATGAGGTAAACACTGCATCGTTTTTTTGTCATAAATTTTTTTATTTTTTTGATGTCTAAAAATTATAAAAAAACTACCATGAAGTAGGAAATATTTTTATCTTTCCAATGAATATTTATATTCTAAAAGATAACTTATATAACCCCATGTAAAAATTAATTTACAAAAAGATATTTGTTTATGTCATTTTTTCCTTTACTTTATGTTAATTAAAATTAAGTGTCATTATCACTCCCAAGTGGCTCCATGGGGTCCCAAAATCGACCCAAATATGTCCATAGTCAAAAATGACTCAAACAATAAGGTTAGGACAAGTGTTAAGGTAATTTTGTATTATTATAATATTATTTTTACATTGAATTACCCTATTTAACTTTAACTGCGGTAAATAAAAGTCAAAATTTACTATTTACCAAAAATTATTTTCATCTAATTAAACCACATTTTACTTTATAATAACAACCATTTATGTCGGATTTTCGAAATTTCATTCACAGAAGTGGTAAAATTTTATTTAAATGAAAAAGTCGGTTTTTTAACTACTACTTAGTGGTTTCGCTATTCATCAAAAATTGATGTTTTTCAGAAAAATAACAAAAATTCAGCCGAAGCTATATTTGATATTCTGAATTCGAAAATGATGTCTATTTTAGAAAATTAAAAACATAGAAGTTGCATTAATTAATTTGAAATTTATTCCCATTGTCAAAACAAATAGCGTGTTTTTAAGAAACAATATCTATCAAAAGATTGACACTTGTTTATGTCCAATTTCAATGTGAAATTAATTCCAATGACCAACATTAGATTAAATGGTAAAAATATAATCTAATTAAACTTTAAAATCAATTAAAAATATAATCTAACCATATAAATAAATTATATTAAAAATTATATTTGAATTAAAATACAGTATTTTTCACAATTCATTAAAAAATGAATTTTATCAGAAAAATACCAAAAAATTACCCAAAGTAAATTTTGGTGTCCCGATTCTAAAGAAGAATTTTATTCAGTCAAATAGAACTTATAAATTTTTCCAAAACTATATTTAAGGAGGGTTCGCCATCAAAAGGTAGTAAATCGACCTTTTAGTGAATATTATAGTATTTATGCTTAAAATCAAATTCTTTTCTTATTTTAAGCCTCTAACTTTTATTGGATAAATTTAAAAAAATTTAACAAACATGTATAATTATATTGAAGTTAGTTCTATTCATTTCCACCAATACAATGTCTAGTCATTAACTACCATTTAAAATAATAATATTATATTATTAGTGTCCAACGTAAGATTTCAAAGAAACTCGTTGTTGTGTATCGGGTAAGCCATACAACATAGCATCCCCTTTAAAGTAAAATTAATAATTAATTTACAAATATTAATAAATATGAAAATTTCATATTCTTTATTTACCTGAGATGTTATGAAGAGTATAGTAAATATAATAATTTTATTATTTTAATATCGTTATAGTATATTTTGATAATGTTTAAGAAGAAAAAACATGAAATACATCAGTTCAGACAATTACCTCTTCTTTGGTTATGCTCCTTTTAATTGAACATAAGGCCTTTAGAGAAGAGAAATTTGATCACTACAGGGGATTGTGAAAGTTATTTGGTAAGTTTTAATAAGTATTTTAGTACAATTTTGAGATAAAATCGAACTTGAGTTGTATTTTGAAATTGTTTATGTGAGTCCCTTTTTATAGAAAAAATGAGTGGAATTTTAAAAAATCTTCAATATTTAATGATCATGCATGTGATTTTAAAAATGGAAAGTGGAACACAAATGGACCATGAATGATATGATAGAAAATTTACTATAAAATTGAGTAAATATAGTATTTTTATGATTTTATAATTTTTTTTAAAAAAAAATTAAACATTAAGTATCATTTTAACTCATCCTCATGACTATTCACATATTATGACTTTTGAGGAATCAATATATCAATGAAATTATAATATAAATACTCTAAAAATAACTAATAATTTATAAATATCCATGAAATTATTGTAACACCATAATTAATATGAAAAATATTACTTTGAATGTTTTTAAAATCATTTACATGATTTTTCTATTGCTTCCACAAGCGTTGTGTCGACATTGTGTATGCGTTAAAGGTACATTTTCCATAACTACTAATTAAAATAAAATACTATCATATAAATAATTTATTAATATTCAAAATAATTTTTTATCATTCATGAATTATTTTTATCCCTATGAAAACACATTATATATTTTAAATGAAAGAGAGTAACATTTTATAATGATTGTTTCCTTAAAATAATATAAAAATCATAATCAAAGGAAAGTGGAACCAAATTGAAATTTTTTTTAATATAGAATGTTTATGATTGAGAGACACTCATCCAATAAAGTAAATTAATGTTTTTTAGACATTTTTATACCTTATCCCCTAGATTTAACCCTATTTAACCCATTTTACCCTTCATCAAGGTGATAAAATTTTACCCTGATTATTTTTAATTATGACTAAAAATTAAATGGAACTAATTAAATAATATTAATACGTTGATTTAAAATATTTAATACATTTTATAATATTAAATTTCCATAAGTGGTAAAAATTAATTTTAATATAAGGTAGAAAAACACAGTGAAACCCATTTTTAGAAAAATACTTGTTTTAAGTGTAAAAATGTTTTTACACTAAATTTATGAATATTATTGATTATTATGAATTTTATTAGATTTTAATTTAAAAAATTAAATTTATATGACCTTTGGATCATTCCAAAACTGAATGAAACCTTCCAAAAAACTTTGTTAAATGTAAATATCTGAAAATAGTTTTTTTATTAAAATAATATATAATTTGAGTTACAAAAAGTCAAGCATGGGTTTCTAAATTAAAATAATATTTTAAATGGTTTATTTTACTCCTTAAACATATATTTTATCTAGTCAAATGTTTTATAAATTTTTAAGTCAATATTACATCATGATCATGTCAAAAAAGTTACGGTATTTGAAAAATCAATATTTTCACAACTCACCCAAAAATCAAATTTTAAAAAAAAAAAAAAAAAAAAAATCACCATAAGATAAATTAGATACAAATTTTTTTAAAATATGTTCATTTAATAAAATTAAAATTCAAAAATTCAAAAATTTATATTTTAAATGAAAAATATAAAAATATAAGGAAAACCTGCTTTTATATAAAAAATGACCCTTTTAAACTTTAACTGTTCTTAACCTTATATGATTTAATTCTTATCATTAAAAATTGATTACTTATTAACTAAGAACTAATAAATAAATTTTAATAAGTAAAATTTTTAATATATATTTCATAATGAATCTACTCTTATTGACTTGAAAGTTAACATTTTTATTAAAATCAATAATACCAATACAAGGAAAGAAGACACGGGGATCTAAAGTAATGAAACCCCAAAGCATCATTTTTGACAAAATTCAAACCTTCGGTAGGAAAGGACCCCAAAGATGAGAAGGAAGAAAGAGTACTGTTTGATGTTGTCGTAGACTCCATAAAGTCCGCCACCATGTTTCCCTCCCTCCAGGTATGAGAGATCTCCATGCATGCCCTTATAACAGCCTGACATCGCCTGACTGTATAAATAATGCTCCATGGAATCTTGCATCTGTTTTGCAGTGCATTCAACAACACCATGGAATCGGTTTCCACCGAAGACACCACCAGATTCTTACACACACACACACACATATGCAAACCTGCTTCCATAGCCTGAGCTTCTTCCTGAAGCGCATTGCATCCCCAAAACGAAGCAGAAAACGCTGCATATACAGAGCTGGTTTGGTCACGCATGACGCCCCCTCCTCACATCTACCCTCTGATCAGCGAACCATCAACATTAAGTTTCGATCCCTGTATCGGTGGCCGCCATCTCACCCACTTCCCATGACCAGGAAGGCCGACACAATGATCTTCAGCGCTACTAGCAGCAATGGCAAGCATGGAGGGAGCAAACGTGCAGTCCAGGGTAGCCTAAGCAGATCCAGCACAGTGTTTTTCAATGTGAAGTGAATACTGACCTGAGAGACTGAGCCTTTACTGTGGCACTTTTTATTTCGGTCCTGCCATATAGTCCACCACCCAGTAGTGAGAATGAGCGCCCTTGCTTTCCTTTCAGCACATTGGTTTCCAGATCCCCTAAACCAGGAATGAAGAAAGTCCTAGGAGTTACCATCATAGCAATTACATCCAAAAAGGCCCTGAAGATCTGCCATACCCCCCTTTCCCATTCACTTTCATAAAAAAGATGCCCCGCAGATTCTGTGCACGGAGACCTACAACACCAGCACCGGGAAACCGTTGGGATTCCCATTCGTTGAAGGTTAGCATCCGTTGGTAGAGCCTTGTGTTGCAATCTCCACATCAAAAAGTTGAATTTGGAATGGATCACTTTGAACCACAAAATCTCCCCCCACCAATCAACGTTTACCACCTCCCTCGTCAAATTATCGATGTCTTTGATGGAGAAAGCACCTGATGAGGTACCTACGAAAAATAACCGGTCATCGTCATCATTTGAAACTATAGAGTTAAAAATATCCATTTGGTTGTCGTCAAGGATGGCCTTGAGGAACCTCATATGGCAGGAAGCTTCTTTGAATGTAATATATAGAGCTGGATATCCCGAGAACCACAGCCTCCCCGCCCCCAATCCTGCTGCCAGAAGTTTATGTTCCCCCTTCCAATAATCCATCGAGAATGTTGTTGCAGAGTTTCCAGATGCGGTTGAACCATGTTCCATATCTTTGAGGGGTGCCTTCTCTATCTAGTCCCATTAAGGCCGTGAAGGTTCTGCATTGTTCTACCCCATAGAGTTCGGCTTTCCAGGACTTCCCAAGCGATCTTGGCATGCAGTACTTGAATGGTTGAGGACAAACTCCTTAAATTAATCCCCCCTTCATAAAGGGGTCTATCCAACCATTTACCTAAATCCCAATGATGGCAGCCTTCCATCTTCCCATCCCATATAAAGGACACCATTATTTTGGCCAAGTTTGAAATCAAAATTTTCAGAACCTTCAAGGTAGACAAAACATGCATCGTCGTGGAGACTAACACACATTTAACCAGGGTGATACGGCCTCCAAAGGATAAAAACCTGTTTTCGAGTTTTGAATACGCCTAGTAAGTTTGCTAATGAGATTATCAAAAAGCTTCACCCTAAGTAAAGATGGGTTGACGGGTGCTCCAAGGTAATCCATGGGAAAAAGTCCCTTGTTCATATTCAACCTGGCTCTTAAGTCCCTATCCCTCCTCAGAGAGGCAGTCCTTGGTGTGAAGAAGAGGCTCTTGTCGGAATTCACCAACTATCCACTCTACTTGCAATATTCCTTAAAATCCCTCTTCACCCCCTTCAACGATCTTATACTAACATTAATAAACAGTACTGTGTCATCGTCAAACATCAAGTGAGAGATGCCTCTCATGGTATGCCTGTTATGATAGGGAAGTATTTTCCCTGTGTCAATGCCCTTGTTGATGTAGCAGTGAAAGGAATTTTGAGAAATAATGAAGATGGTGGGAGAAAAAGGATCCCCTTGACTGAGACCCCTGCAGGCCTTGAAGAAGCCAAATTGTTTATCCATGAACGAGGTAGAGATCCACACTGAGCTGAAGCAACGAAAGAGGAGATCAATTGTTCAGTTGGAGAATCCCATGCACTTTAAAACTTTTAGGACAAAGCACCATTCCATTCTATCATATGCCTTGATCATATCCAATTTGACCACAAGATTTTCCCCAAAGGGCTTGTTATTGATCCCACTTGTCATTTCTTAGGCCAAACAGATCGCACCCTGGATTGACCTACCTTTAATGAATCCATGCTGCTAAGGATTAATCCATGAATCCAAGTGAGTGGCCATTCTCCTATTGAGTATGCTGGCCAGGATTTTGTATGATGAGTTACACATACTAATGGGCCTGTATTGGTCAATGGACTAAGGATTACTCACCTTAGGAATGAGAACCAATTTTTTTCACAGGAAATATGAGGAAGATACCCCCTGGAAGAAGTCCTGGATAGCACAAACCAGATCACCTTTAATGATGTCCCAAGTCGCCCTGTAAAAAGACCTAGGAAAACCATTAGGACCCGGGGCATTGTCTGGGTTCAAAGACCAAACTGCCTCATGCACATCTTCCTCAGCCAGAAGTCTCCTCATGCCCTCATCAATGACCCCAGAAACAATAGTAGGAATACCTTAAAAAAACTCCTCCCCCCTAGGGTATCCCCCTTCCATGCTCAGATTTGGACAATCCATTAGAATCCGAACCCTTGAATTTTACAAAGCCCAAATTTCCTCACGATCAGAAGAAAAGGATCCGCCCTCCCTCCAAATGTTTGTCCTCTGTCACTACTACAAAAATGGGAAATATCTGCGCTCAAATCGGGCTTTAACAGCACTAAAAAACCACTGTTAAATCCATGCCTGCTGCAAATAGAATATCTGCATCAGTACAGCTAGCCGAACAAGACCTACAGAGAAGCTAGTATATCAAACAAGAAAATGTGATCTACTAATTATTCATTATGCAAAACATAAAGGTACCATTAAATAATTACATTTCCCCAAACACCCATAACACAACCCAACCACAACCTTCATCTCAATGTACTCAACCGATCTAAACACCAAGATGGATTTTACCCAAGACTATCTAATTCAAAACGTCGATCATGTCATCAACCGACCACTTAATTTCAATGGTGCTCCCCACTATACTCTTTAGCTCACAAACACCACCATCTAATTTTTAACACCTCCATCATTGGGAAAGAACCACTAGAACCCCAACTAAAACTCCACAACATACCCAACATGTTTTCTAACTTACCGTGCTTAGACATCCATGAGAACACCAACCGATGTTATCATCCATCCTTTCCATCAAAACCACTTGGAATGGATGTGAATCCAGCATCCATACATGAATCAAGTACAATTCAACTTTTCCTCAAAGATTGAACCCATTTTCAAAACATAATTAACATTTCAAAACATCAAATAGATGTGTCTTACAACTCACCACATTTGTTCCTTTTTCCTGGAGGAATTTGAAACATGCACCACATAGGTTGTAAAAGCAGTAGAGGATAGATCTCTTTGATCATACAAATCCATGAACCCAAGTTTATCCTTGAGGAAACTGATGAGTGATGTTTGTGAATGATATTTGGAACTAGGAACTGACTCGCTTGATGAAACACAGGAAATATCTTTAAATGTAGCCTCAATTACCGAATCATTAGAACAATTTCCTGTATTAGATGCTATTAATGTCAGATTTAGCATCCCATATTGTTCATCAAATGGATTGGTCAACTTCCAATCTATCATGGAGGATTCCGCACCACCTTTACACGCGACTAATGATCAGAGGAGGCTTGATTAGCAAAACAATCCTGAGGGAACTGGACATGAAAGATCATGTGGTGCCATAGTTTCTCAGCAACCTCAATTTACCCCACATGATATAAGGCTATTGCATGATGTCCAAGACATAGAGAGTGGAGAAGAGAAGGTGAAATTCCCGTAGACGAACAACATCAACAATGAACATCCACCACCCTTTCACTATTTACATCAAAATAATATCTTTAAGAACGTCCATGTGAATTTCTATCTTACTTCCATCGAGGATGATGCATGTTGGTCAACTTTTTTTGGAAATTGTTTATCTTCATCCGTGCCTTGTACTTGCACCCATGAATTTGAAGGTGAGTATGCGTACATGATAGTTGACCTTCTTAGAGAAGATTTTCTGGAAGAGTATAAGAGACATAAAGCAATGAAGATCATTAGAGTGTTGGAGCAAATGTGGTTTCTACAAACAATGTGGAAATCAGGTTTTGCAACGCGACCTAAGTTACAACTTGCAGGTATTGTAATTTATTATTTTCTGGAGGGTTTCAGTGTAAATTCATTTTGGAATGATCATTTATATTCATTGTCTTTTAGGTTTTTTTGACAGCCGAGGGGAAAGGGTGGGGTCTGCAGACATTGGAAGATATGTCGAAGGGTGATTTTGTGTGTGAATATATTGGAGAAATGTTAACTCACACAGAACTGCGAGAGAGAAAGCTAACTAAGAGTAGTGAAAATCATGCATATATAGTTCTCTTAGATGGTGATCGGGGTTCTCTTAGATGGTGATCGAGGTTTAGAACTGTATATGCATGCTTTTCACTACTCTTATTTAGCTTTCTCTCTCGCAGTTCTGCGTGAGTTAACATTTCTCTAATATATTCACACACAAAATCACCCTTTGACATATCCTCCAATTTCTGTAGACCCCACCCTTTCCCCTCGGCTGTCAAAAAAACCTAAAAGACAATGAATAGAAATGATCATTCCAAAATGCATTTACACTGAAACCCTCCAGAAAAAATAATGTACAATGCCTGCAAGTTGTAACTTAGGCCGCGTTACACAAGACGATTTCCACATTGTTTGTATAAACCACATTTTCTCCAACACTCTAATGATCTTCATTGCTTCATGTCTCTTATAATCTTCCAGAAACTCTTATCTAAGAATGTCAACTATCGTGTACGCATACTCACCTTCAAATTCATGGGTGCAAGTATAAGGCACAGATGAAGATAAAAAAATTCCAAAACAAGTTGACCAAAGTACGTATTTAATGGTACCTTTATGTTTTGAATAATGAATAATTAGATAGTCATGTTTGTGAATGCTTTTTGGAACTAGGCACTGACTCGCTTGATGAAACAGAGGAAAGATCTTTAAATGTAGCATCAATTGCTGAGTCATTGGAACAATTTCCTGCATTGGATGTTCTAAATTCCATATTTAGCATCCCATCTTGTTCATCAAATGGATTGGTGAAATTCCAATGTATCATGGATGTTTTTGCATACATGCAACTAACGATTGGAGATTTTACTGGTTCATGCATGATATGAAGGTATTTTGGAGATTTTACTGGTTTTTTTGTCCAAATCCCAAGGAAATGTGGTTCATCATTCTTGCATGTTGCTGGTTCATTTCATCTGTTAAAATGAAAAAATGACCCATTGGAGAATGAATGTTCTATTTAATAATAATTACAATTTTTCTACAAACATTTACATACAAGAATGTTTCATCTTTTTATCTCCATGGACCCCTCTCAAAAATGTCCGCCAATTATACACGTCCGCAACTATTGCAATAAAAGTCATATCTTCATGCTATTTCTGGACAATCTTTCATCAGGTATGCGGCCCACTCGTTTCTGAACATATCTACATCATCTTGTGAATATGATGTTTTTCGGCATTCATAATAGTATTGAAAAATATATAAATAAAGAATTAATAAATAATTTAAATGAAATAGTACTTGTTTTCAAAAGGCTTGGGTCATGATGGTGGAATTCCTTGAGTGAAAATGTTGGGTTTTAATGAGATGGGACATTTGGATGATGGACCCTATCCTGAGTTATGAGGCAGTGGGTTAGGATTTTAACCTAGGACATTACCTTGTACCTTTGAATAGTGGGTTGAGTTCTTGGATGATGCTTTCCCCGATCCTTATGGTATGGGTTGGAACATGGGTACCAATATGATGGCATGTGGTGATGATGGAATTTTTTTATGGTACTAAATATGGAATGATCATGTGTTATGGTGTCGTAGTTAGCACATAAAGACCTAATGTTCACTGAGTCAGGGTGCCCTAGTTAGCACATGACATCCAACATTCTTAGGTGATGTTTTTATTTTCCTCATCCATACATGGATATGATGATATATACTTGGGGAACATGGTGTTACCCTACTGAGATGTATTTCTCACACCATGCATAGGAACTTTGGAGCATGTTCAGACCATATATCTATTTTGTTATGTTTGATCATAGGTTTTACATGGGATCAATCTGAAGCATCTTGAATGGCATCAAGTGATTAGGATTTCACTATGGCCCAAGGATGGCAGTAGGGTTGGTGTGTATTGTTCAAGGGGTAAATCAAGAGGGAAAAACAATATTTAAAAGATGCACTATATAAAATGTAATCTAGACATTTACCAAAAACAATATAATCGAATTCCAAACACATAGGCAAACAAAATGATTCGAAAACACAATTTTCATCACAAAATTAATTTATAGAACCATAATAAATGCATAAAAACTCATACTAAAAACATCTAGATATTTTAGGGCATCCACTGACCTTGGGTGAAGAAATCGATGAAGTCCAAGGAAAAACCAAAAGGGTGAGGGGGCCTTATTCACTGCCTCGGGAGGGGAAGATGTGACCGCCGGAGTGGGGGGTACACGGGAGGAGCCGCCAACCGTTGAGTACGGTCCAGAGGGGAAGAGGAGGAGTAGGGTTCGGAGGGAGGAAGATCCGCGGAAGATCCTCCGGAGTAGGGTTCACGTGGAGTACGGTCCAGAGGGGAAGAGGACGAGTAGGGTTCGAAGGGAGGAAGATCCGTGGAAGAGGTTCGAGGGGAAGGAGAAAGAGTACGACGGAGGTCCGGCAAAGGGAAGATCGGGGGGAGGGAAGCTGTCGCAGGGGTACAGTACCGTGAGAGCTTGGGCCCGATAAAAAAGAGGATACTGTGTGCCTACTTTTAATAAAATCGGAGACAAGTTTTATCAGCGCTAAAAAAGCGCTGATAAAGCGACCCTTTAGCGCTGATAGATAAAGGATAATCTTTATCAGTGCTACAAAAGCACTGATAAATCTACCCTTTATCAGCGCTTTTAATTAGCGATGATAAAGATTATCCTTTATCAGTGCTTTTCTATTAGCGTTGATAAAGGGTGGCGCTTCCCTTGCCTGTTTTTGTAGTAGTGTGTATTCTCTGAAGCTCCTTAATGCAAGCATGGAAGTACCCCGAGTTCCGATCTCCCTCTCGAAGCCATCTCACCCGAGCACTTTCTCTTTCCATCCTTTCCTGTCTCATTATAATATCAGCTAAGGCATCTTTCTTCGCTCTAAGTTCAGTAAAGGACGGTTCATCCCATGCTTGTTCCAGTCTAGCCTCTAGTCTGTCCACCTCCTCACTAATTCTAGCAACATTGTGGTTATGATCAAGAATGGTTTTCCTCCATTCTCGAAGGCTATTATTGACCCTTCTGAGCTTATTGTGAAAGGTAATCCAAGGATTCCACCGATGTTGCATGTCCCAAGCTCCCCTGACCTCCTCCATAAACCCCAGTTCCTGCACACATGACTCTAAGAAATAAACATGTTCCTCCCGCATTGCACCTGCACAAAGTGAGATCCGTAATGGAGAATGATCTGAGAGACTATGTGTCAAATTAGTGACTTTGGAATCTGGAAACATAGAAATGGACGCTTCATTCACCATACATCTATCAAGATGGCCATAAGATCCTCCCCCCCTGTTGATTATTACACTAGGTGAAAATACTACCCTCATACCCTGCATCTAGCAAGCCACTTCTAGACATGAAAGAGACAAAATCCTGACTATAATTCCTGGAAACACTCCCCCCTTTCTTCTCCTCTGAACTATCCATGACGTTAAAATCCCCGCAGACAACCCAGGGGGCACCCTCTGGGTTGAAACCTTCTAGATCACCTCATAACACCTCACGATCCTGCGGGTTGCACTTGGAATATATGAAGGAGAAGAATAACTCATGAAGCCCCACAGATATCTTAGTATTCAGTGCCTGGTCGGATGGACTAATGAGTTCCACACATATGTGATCCTTCCAGAAGATCCAATTGTGAGAGTTGAGAGGAGCCCCATGTAAAAAACCACGAACCTTAAGCTTTTGGGCATATTCAGAAATATTGTAGGGAGCATGTTTTTGTTCCAAAAAGGCCACCAGGGAGACCTACTTGTTAACTAATTCATTGGCGAGAAAGTCAGACTTTACCCTGGCTCCAAGACCACGACCATTCCACACTAAGGCTTTAAACATTAAATAGGATCTGTCTAGAATTGGCCCCAGAATCCCGACCCTTTCCATTAGTTTAAATTGATGCACATAGGTTAACTTCAGCTCTGTCTCTTTCTCTAGTAGTAACCCTCGGCGCTGCCTATGAGAAAGGTGGAATAGAAAAAGCACTACCCCATGCCGACACACTGCCTATGACTTTTGGAGAATCAAAAAAACCAACCAGCCCGATACTCTGTTCAGGAGACATATCAGGAGGCTTAGGGGGTGAGGCAGTGAATGGTGCTGACAGAGTTTCATCTAGGGGATCCACAGGGCATTCCGAGAGGGAGGACTCCACTGGACATGAACCCCGGGTTAATAAATTCATCCCACTCGATTCAGAAGACATGAAAACCTACTACTCCTTCCATCCAGAAATGAAGGTAAAAACTGGAAAACATGGATTCTTGGGGATCCATTGTTCTGCCAGCAAATTCATATGAAGGAGGAGCCCTATGAGATCCAAAACTTGGACAAGAGGGGTAGCCTCAAAATACTGAGTTCGATCATCACCACCAGAATACTGCATGGGAATGAGACCACACCTAGAAAGGGTACCCCCCTCCCATGCCTGGCTAGAAGAAGAAGCCACAACACCCTGATTAAGGGGCCCTGAGCTCACTAGTTCTTGCGAGTTCATAGTTCCATCTGAAGGAGGCTGCTCAGGGGACCTCGACCGCAAACTTTGGTCAGTACACTTCGAGCGAGCCTTAAGAAATACCTACAGGGAATGACCAGAGATGTGGCAAAAAGAACAGAACCTGGGGTAGACCAGATAAACAAGAGGTTGCTGAAAATCCTCCATTCCCTCTATCCTGAGCAGCATATGATTTTGAAGCGGCCGAATGAGATCCATCTTCACCCAACTATCATCCCCTTATCCTATAATCCTCATGTTTGTAAAAAATAAAACCTAGGAAGTCATTAGTACAAACCTAAGGAGGATGCCCAAGGAAGAGGTAACGTTCTTCAATGAGCATCATTATTTTATTTTATTCTCCACCTCCTTCAATTACTATTAAAACATGATAATATAATAACCTCAGCACCTTAAATATAATATGATTTTTTATAATAATTTCATGACCTACAACTGTCTCCACCTCCATCAAATGGGTTATGAACTCATCGTTTGTGTGTACAGTAGGCTACCGCCCCACGAACTGATGTCATTAGTTCTTCCATTACCACCTTTCATGGTTGGTATGGTGATGGATATAAATTTTATATATTATATTTATAAAATATTTGTATCTATTGAGTCATTATATCATATATAAATTTTTACCTTCCATTACATAGGAGATATGATAACGTCGCTCAAGTGTACGGTGGACTACCACCTTGTGAAGCGATTTGATTCGTCTTTCACTAACGCTTCACATAGAAGGAGATAAGGATAAAGTTAATAATTATATGTGATATAAATGGAATAATTGTTATATTCAGGACATATTTATAATTTTTAAATATAACATATATCATTTTCTTCCTTACCTTTTCACACATTTAATGATGATAACATCGTCTGTGTGCGTGTGGACTACCGCCTTCACAAAGCGATGCGACTCTATTTTCATCATTACACCACATGGATGGTATATAAAATTATATAATATAGTATATATGATATTATGATATTCCTTAAAATAGAATATATTACTTACCTTATTTCCATATTAATCGTTGAAAAATGCAAACGTTACTCATGCGTACGTATGACCCACCCTCTCCATGATCATAAGGTAATTCATTTATCTAAACCATATTTCCTAATTGGTATTAAATGTATAATTTATGTATAGATATGATAATTAGGTCTTGATTGTTATTTTATAGTTTAAATATGTGCAATAAATTGATCTTTTATAACAAGACATAGATGAGAAAACAAGGAAATTAACACTCGAATCAATGAAAATAATGAAAAATTATTAATGAACGGGTGATAAGATGTTATAAAAGGCTCCTACATGATATTATAATTATTAATATGGTTCTATTATAAGTTAATAAAATGTTTAGAACCACTTTAAATTAGTTTAGAGTATTTTCAATCAATATAAAGTGTGAGGTAAGGGATTTATTAACTCAATTTCTATGCATTAGGTTAAACTTATGCTTTATTGATTATATCATTATAAGATTTTGTGTATAATGAATTTTTATAACCATATATTTTATTTAAACTTTTTTATGTTTATTTATAGTTTATACACATAATTTATTCATTTATTAATTATCACTTTAACTTTATGATCATTGTAAGGGTTTATTGCATAATATCATTCTAATCAAGATTGTTTATTCTTAAATTTCAATTGAATGAGATTATTTGATAATTGTCGAAATGAATCCATTTAATTTTATTATCATATGTTTATTAAGTATACTTTCAATTAATAGTACCATTTTTCAACTCTTTGGTACTTAAAATGTTTTATAAAATGTTTTTAAGAAAATCTAACTCCATTTCTCTCTTTGGTCGGAAATCTATTTTCCTCCAAAACCATGTTTTAAAAAAATGTTGTCAAAAATGTTTTTAACATTTTAAAAATTATTTATCAAGTGAATTTTAACCCATTATTAATCTTTATAAAAAAATAAAAGGAATATTATTTTATTTTCAAAACAATTCCCATTTGGCATTTACTGAAAATTGTGAAAGGAATCATCTTGTCATTTTCTGAACAAGGCACTTTCCTAACCTTTTTACAGTGGAAAATGAATTTTATTTTTAAATTTTATGGAATGTATGAAATTTATCATCATGATCATCATTTATTTTAATATTACTTTGCAATTTTATGAGTATATTTTTAAATAATATGTTTTTTTAAATTTATTTAAAAGGAAATGGATTTTCAAAAGGATTTTTAAAATGAAAAGGATATTTTTTAAATTATGTTTTTAAATATATTTTTATGGTATTTATATTCATAAATGAAAAAAACCATTTATTCTTAAACCAATTGGTATATGTTGATACCATCCTTATTCTTCTTTTGGATGGTTTATGATTATTTTGACCAAGGATAGTATTGATATTCACTTCTTTATTTCATTTTTTAGTCATTAACTTCCCCATGAAATATTTATTTTACTGTGAACACTAGACACTAAATTTTCCCCGAATATCAATATTATTTATCATGGATATTCTTATTTCTTAAATCGTATCTCATTTCGATAAGAGGTTTTTACTTTGAAAGTTATTTTTTGGCAAGGGAAATATTTATAAATCCATATCTTTTACTCAAAATATATATTTAATGTTAAGGAATATTAATTCATGAATTAAATAGATTATTCAATATATGAGAAATGATTTGGACTTGAAGTGATGGTTGGTCCCTGACATTATATATCCCCTCAATGGATTGGTAGGTCTTATGAGATAAATAAGTTAAGCTAGAATTAAATGGGTATTTACCTATATACTAACAATCTTGTTAAAGGTCTTGAAAATAGAGATATCATGATTATTGAGATCATGACATATAATAATTAAGAATTTCCTTCATTAAGAGTTCTGTTATTAATATCTATGAGATTTTTTCAATGATATTATATTTGGACGCATTTTATTCTCAGTTATAGATTAAATGGTATGTTTTTTCATTTATTTACCTTTTCATATTGATTATGCTTTATCTAATAATATACTCAAGTTATTTGAATGGAATGTGTGTTCAGTTATTTACCTTTAAATATTGATTATGATTATTAATTCATGATATATTTCGTTGTACTTAACCCTTACTAAGTATTTTATCTCACCCTTATTTTTTTCCTTTCCCCAGGATTCCATGAAGTTTACTATAACAAAAATGCAGGGATATGCTCGATGGAATAAAGTTATTAAAAAAATTATATTATAATTTTTTTAATAAAAAGTAATGTGAGGCACAAGTATGTATATATTTTACCTATAATACAAAACTATTCAGTCTATCATGATTTTATTCCTTGTATCTTATTCCAATGAAATAAAGTAGACACTAAAACTAGGCTACTGGGGTCGGGGTCACTACAACAGTTATATTTAAATTATAATATTTCCATAGTATATCGTAGTTCATTTAATATCTATGTTGCATGTTGTGTATTCTATAAACCATATTATTTATTTAAAATAAAACACATTCTAATACCTTAGGGTGTTATATTTAAAATTAATACCCCAGTATTTATTAGCTTTCAGAATGATGCCCCACCATCGACGGGATGCCACTTATTTTGTGAATGTGTCTAGTCTAACTCAATATTGTTTAAGAATATATATACCTTCAAAGATATGATAATTAAGAACAAAAATCAAATAATTCCTCCCAAAGATATGCATCACACCTAAAAGTTAGTGTATGGTGGAATTAAAAATCCTTCACAACCTCCTACATCATCAGATCCTTCTGAGGAGCACCTTATCTAGAAAATTGGAGCAATTACAAAAGCCCGTCCAAGACCTAAGGATCAACTGTAGATCTAGTCAAAGGAGAATACTCATACTGCCATTAATTCATATCATGAAGTGTTCATCTAGGTGGAATCCTTGTTAATAGAATATAAAATGATATTAAAACAATTTTACTCGTGAATGGAAAACCCATTATTTTAAATTGCATCACTAAAGTTTGGTCTAAACCCATTACCACCTCCCTCATACTTTTTGAAAATCTCATTAGAGCAATGTGATTTTATTTTTTATTAAATAGTAAGGATTCCATTATGGATAAAGGTAATAAATATGTATTAGAGAATAGCCAAATAAATAAATGTGGAATGATGAGTTTCATCTTATACACAAATGAGTAAATAAGGATGATTTTTGAGTTTCATTATAAATAGATTTATCATAGAAACCCTAATATCTAATGATTATAGATTTGGTTTGTATAGAATCATGACAAGTGCTAATTGTATGTAGATGAAAATTTAAATAATAGTCTATAGAAGATTTATGAGAAGATATTTGTTTAAAATCTTGTGAATCTATTATTAAAATAATGAAAAAACTATCATAATTTAGAAGAAACCATCAAAGGATTTATTGTGAAAAATTGTTACTGTATTTAATTATGAATATCACTTGGATAGGGATTTGTGATTTTTTTTGAAGTTGAAATTAAAGTAATTGAAGTTAAATTATAAATACTCAATATAAGTTTTTATATTCTATAAAATATTTTGGGTTTTAAGATGAATAGGTTTTAGGAAAATTGATAAATTACTAAAGTTATTTGGGTCGTTTTGAGTTGATTTGAGAGTGGCCTAATAAGTATAGGGATGAATTGAAGTTTTTTAGTTTATTTGAGGGATGTTTGTAATTCTATGTAGAAGATGAAAATTGGAAAAGTACACTTCCATAAGAGTCATTTATATTTTCAATAAGAGTCATGATTGTTCTGTAAGATTTAGCAATTGAGAAATTTGATAAATTCATGACTCTGTAAGATTAATTTGAATTCTATAAGTGTTATTTGAGTTTCTATTAGAGTCATTTACTTTTATATAACACATATTTAATTGAAAAAGTTTTAAATGTAGAGGTCATTAGTAAATATAATTTGATCTATTTTACTCTTATGATATGAAACTACATAGAGATTTGTATGAGTTAAATCCTTTGATTTTTTTTAAATTCATGTAGAATTAAATATCTAAGAAATTATAGAATAATCATTTTGATGGAAATTAAATCAAGTGATGCTAGAAATATTTTTCATTTAGTTAAACATCATAAGAGATAATTATGATTCAAGATGAATTAGTGAGAAAAATGATCTTCATGAATTTGAAGAAGAGAATCAATCTAAGATGTTATATAATATTTAAATATTTAAGCTAAAATCTGTACTATTATTTTAGAATCATTGACATAATGAAGAAATTACTCATGCTGTGATGAAGTTTCATGGATGAGAACATGAATTCCCCCATGGAAGACATAAAAAGATATTATTGACTTCATAAGAGTTTTAATGAAGAATAATACTGAGATTTTTAGAAAAATAAATGGAGTTTTGACTGGAATTTAAATGATAATAAAAGCTAGATGAATTCTTGGATATTTATTGATCCAATTTTAAATAAATAAATGAGATATGGGTTATTATAAAAAATGCATGGAGGACAATAAGTTGTGGAGGAGATAATATTACATGATCATGGGAGCATATCCATGTGAATGAATTGAGGAAATATTTAGAGATATTATTGCTAATATTGAATGGATTTATATATATATAATATCGAAATTATATTTTCATAGTCCCAGGTGAATATAAATAAGTAGAAGAAGAAATTTAAAGTTAATTGAAAAAAAATGAGAATCTGGTACTATATTTAAAAAAGGGAGATATCGTATGTCTATCTAAAGAAGAAGCTGTTGATATCTAGGAAGAGAATTATGTGAGTCAAAGAAGAGAAAGAGGAAGATTAAAAAAAAGGAATCCACCACTATCATTATTGTTTCAAGACTCAAGATAAGTGATAATTATTAATAAGAAACCTACCCTATGATATCCTCATATCAATAGGATAAGAATTGCAAGAAATTCCAAAAATCCTTATACTAGTTATGAAGATCTAGAAATGTGGGCATAAAGAAGACCAAGGATGAATCATTACTATGTCAGAGGCATTTGAAGTCTTGTTTGTGGTTTTTTTGGAACGAGCCTTTAAATAACTGGTGGTTGTTAGTATAAATAACCCATCAAGAGATGAAAAGAAATTTTTAGGAGATATATTGTATTGGATTAAGTCATTAAAATATATAATTGGTTGGATACAAGTTATTTTTGGGATATACCCCCTCATTGTAGTCACCGATGCTCAATCCTTTTAAGAGATAGCTTGTAATTTTACTCACTCATGTTTATTAGTAGAAATTTGGGTCTTGAGATAATAATCGAACCTAGTAAAGAGTAAGTACCCATATTGGTATTGAATCTTTTAAATCCTGGTGTTATTTTCTATACTTTCATCTAGTTAGATATGAGAAATGGTGGGATATTATCAAAATAGGATCATGTCTTTAATAATTCTCATAGGTTGATTTGAATAAATGAAATTGTAAAAATATTATCATTGATTCACCCCATCTTCTTCTCAGTGGTACAATTTAACCAAATAGGTTTAATTAGTATAAAAGTAAATCATGTTCCATATAGACTATATTTTAAGATGAAGAGTTTGAATTATATCAATAATAAAGGGGTTCTTGTCTTTGCTGGAAATAACTTTCATGGCTAGAAGAATCATATACACTCATATCTCCTTCTTTACAGACTAGAAGTTAGTTATTCTGTTATAGTTGGGTTTTCACCCATCATGAGAGATTCTTATATAACCTTTATAAAAAAGATAAATTTGAAAATTTATTGTAAATATAGAAATTTCATTCTATCATCCTTGTCTGATAAAGTACTATAACACCCCACTATTTTTGGCTTTATTTTATTTAATTAATATATTTTATGTCATGTAGTATACTAAAACACAAAGATTATATGAATTATGATATACTATAGAAATATTATTATATATATAACCATTATAACCTAGCTTGTAATGTACCAGGTTTTTGGAGCTGGTTGAATTCCTCACTCATTTTAAATTTTTGGAGTTTGGTGGGTAGATAAAATCTTTTCTCATTTAACATAACAAAATTCTAAGAGTTTCCTTTACCCAATGAATTAATTTTAGATGAGTATTAATACTCTACAACTGTCATGGGGTTTTGGATGTGTTTTAGGTGTTTTGGAGGCCGAAAACCCAAAATTTCTAGGGTAAGTAGACTGAGGTGCATTATTTGGAAAAAGTATGCGGCCTCCAAGGAGAAACCATATGGGGTGAAAATGCACCAAGCATGGTTTGGAAAACCATGTAGGATGGGGTGAACAGTCGTGTTAGGACCTCTTATTTTTTTTATCAGAGGGATCCACAAGATTTGTGCATGGTTTGGTAAAGACATGCAGATTTCACATGCTTAGTGACACTTAACTAGAGGCTACACATGGTCTCAGCACGGTTTGGTCAACCCGTATGAGCTAACCATGCTGGGTTTGGCTCTTAAGTAGTAAGATTCGCAGGTTTTCACATCTTTTTCCAAATAGTGTGGTTAAACTATGAAAGATATTTAAAATTGAGAAATTACTAAACTAACCTTACCCTTTTAATTAGAATTTACCCCTTTCCTCCCATTTAAGCCGCACGGATAGGGGGTTCTCCCAAAATCCTCTTTCGCTAGGTTTTGATCCATCTCCCTCATCCAAAATCAGTTCTTCAATCTTTTGGGTGCATTGGAATCATGCTGGTGATTTCTTTAATCCTATTTTCTCTTTTCTTCTTTATTATTTCCTTACAACGGGATAAATCCATGAGATCCAATTTACCCTATTTTGAATGCGTTCATCTAAAACATCAATTTCTGCCAAATTGGATTGAGTTAGAGGATAATATGGGTCATGCGAGTGTCTAAAAACACACGATAAGTGGTAATTACCTTTCTCTATGATTTTACATTTGTTTTGGGGGTGTGGATTTGAGTGCACCATTGGGTAGTCTGAGCGATACCCTAATATTTTATTGGTTATATTTTAATTAATTAATTAAACCAATAATATGCCTATATGAATGATCTTTTAAGTCTAAAAATATTTTGATCTAAGTGAGAGGTTTAGACCTTGGGTAGTTTAGGATGGGGTGTTTATTTAATTAAATTGAATTGTTTTAATTATATGTGATTGTTATGAGGAAACTGGCCAAGCTTGGTCTAAGGATTGAGATAGTGTGGGCCATATAGATTTAGGTGATGTAATCATTATATTGGGTGGGGTATGAATACTCTGAGTGATAATGATCATAGGTTGAGCAACATGGTTGTTTTTTGAGGTGGTGAGGCCATTAGCTTATGGGCATGGCCCAGGTGATGTTGGATGGTTTCAACAATCTGATTTAGTGAAATAGTCGTGGGGGAATGAGGTGTTAGATGATATGGATTAGGAAGTTATTTAGTGATTTTCGCACACCCATGTTGTCCAATGAACCATTTTGAATCATGTGAACATAGTAGGACTCAGATGATGTGTTGATATTAACCACTTGTGTGGGTATAGGCCTCCATTAGATGTGTCTTAGGATGATGTTTGGAGGTGATTACTGTATAAAGACACGGGGATGGTGAGGATCCATAGGTTGAAAATGTTGAGACCATTGTTTGGGGGATGAGTCTCATCATACTTGATTCCATTGGGCTAGGACTTATGTGGGAGGATGGACATCATCGCTCCTCAAGACATTAGTTTTTAAGCCGGTGGTGATATTATCTTGGAGGACAGACATCACCATGCCTCATATGTCATGCTTTGGGCTGATGGGGTTTCTTATGAGCTAAGTTATGTGGTACAAAGTACTCAACTGGGGTGTGTCTTTAGGAAGTTGGATATGGTTTGGACATGAGGAGTCGGTTGGCATGAGGTTTCAGGTTATTTTTTTAGAGGTGGAACCTAAGGGTTCACCTGGACCGATTTACATTATGGGATGCCTTTGGCTTCAGCTAAGGATCCTCTCCACTACAGTATACTAGCATTGGCCAAAGAAGGTGATCGCTTCCTTGTGGATGTTGAGTATAAGGGAAGTATGTTATTATTATTTATGTGTGTAGTGATTCTTTATTTATTTGTTTTAGTACACACCTTCTTAATCATATTTGTAAGATAGGAACACGTTGGTGGTGGACTACTGATATACTTTCTTACACCGTACACAAGTCCTTCAAGATTCCTATATACTTTATGGATTTGAATTCAGGTAAAGTTTCTGGCTTAGAAGATGGATCTTAGTGATTGATTTAGCATGGGATGGAAGGAAAAAAACATTGGTTTCTTACCTCATTTAGAGTTTCATTTTATTTTATTTATGTATCAGCATGTTATTATATGTATGTACTGATAATTAGCCATAGGTGGCCTTTCTACTTTATTGGATTGTATGAACTGTTATGTAAGCATGTTTAGCTAAAAATGATATGTTGGTATTTTTAATTATACAAATGGTATTGACCTTGTTTATTATTATTTTTTCTTCTATCGCATGTGCTTCTGCCACGGGAAGGTTACTGGTCAAGTGTTTTTTTGTATTTATTTTCCACTATTTTATATTTATATATACCATTAGTATATTCATCACCAAAGGGTATAGTCTCCCCACTATCACCTATTTACACCCTCACTACTATTCAGTAGCATTTGGCATATAGGGAGGCACACCTAAGGCCCATTGGAACTCGACCTGTAGCACTATTTGAGTGGATAAATGGGTTGGGGTGCTACAAATTGTATCAAAGAAGTTATTGACAAGGAATTAGTGGAAGAGGTTAGATGTCTACTAATGATATCAAGATTATCGTCATTTGTTTTGGTATTACAATTTGGTATAGGGTATACCAAAGATTAGGATATTGTCAAAACTAGATTTGGAGCTCATTTTTGTGTGCCTACTACCCCATGAATGGGGGATGGACCAAGTATCTAGGGGTGGTAATTGTTTGTCTGTCTTTAACATTTTATATTTTATATGATTTCCACCTCAAGTTGTGAACCTATATGTGGTTATTACCTATTACGAAATGTGACCCTTGGCCTAGTATAGAAAGGGAGGATTGTGAACCCTTGGGCTGGTATGGAAAGGGGTGTTTGTTATAATTTCTTGATAAGCACATATGATGATTTTTATATATATGTGTTCCTGTCTTAAAAATGATTTGTGATATGTGATGCTCATATGTATGGTCCTGGATCTTAAAGGAGCAGGAAAAAATGATGATACAGGGTGATGTTGATCACAAGGTTGGGTATTAAGGTCATCGGTTTGAGGAAACATGGTTCATCGGTATGTGTGCGGCTTGAGGCATAGGGCCATGATATTGGACATTTATGTGATACCTAGCTCTGATATGGGTGGATAAGGGGAAACGAGGTCAGGTGTTGAGAGACATGATTACGATGGGGGAGAGTAAGGGTAGTGATATTGCACTTCCTATTACTGTTTTCTCTATCTGTATTATATATATATATATATATACCATTGTGAATTTTTAACCATTTTTATGGTATTCATAGGATTTCTACTTGGATAGATTCTGATAGAGCATCAGGTGGGTGGAGACAGGGTCCAGTAGAGTGTACACAGGTTAAGACCCCTGAGGGTCAGAATGAGGCCCTATAGGGTTATGCAGACCATGATTCGTGGGTAAAATCACAGGTATAGGCTAAGGTGTAGGAAGGATAACCGTTAGATTTTATATATTTTGGGTTGTTTCTTGATGAGTAGCTCAAAGTGATCCTAGTATGTGTCGTCCAAGGGATTGATAGGGAGATCAGGGTGTGTAGCTTTCTATGGTGTATTTGACTTGGGAGTTTTAGTCATAGAACCCACCACTATTCCAGGTTGAGGATGGACCACAAGAAGATACGAACATGATCAAGTCAATTCATGTGATATTTGATCATCTCGAGACACCCCCATACCAAAAAGTGAAGCTGGAAACATATATGCTCAGAGGACCGGTAAAGCGCTAGTGGGATGTGTCGGTCTAGGTGGGCATACATGAGGTACTATCCTAGAGATATTTTGAGGTCTGGTTCTTTGATAAATTCTTCCAAGAGATACTAATGGAAAAGAGATATTATGATTTCTTGAGCCTATAATAGGGTGACATTTATGTCATCAACTATGCAATGAAATTCACTGAGTTGTCTCATTTTGCACTCGGTATGGTGGATCATGATACCTTGAGGGTGAGGTGTTTTGAGGATGGTATATAGTACACCATTCTTGTGTAGGTAAACATATTTAGGTTGTCATCATTTTCGAAGGTAGTGAATCAGTCACTCATAGCTGGGGGAAATTTAATGAACCAATCAAACACGAGACGGGTGATTGATTCAGGTGATGTCATTGGTGATGCTTTAGATAGTAAGAAGTGAGGCTGAGATGAGTTTCAATAATCAATTTAGTCTATATACTCGAGAAAACCCCTGAGGAGTGGGTCGTTGATAATGTGCTTCTAGTGAGGGTAGTTGGGACATGTGCGGACATAGTCCAATCAGTCACCAAAGGAGTATTTATCATGCAGATTGGTTGGGAATCTCAATAGATTTTTTATGAAGTCTTATTGGACAACTGACAGTTAGGGACCTGGGTAGACATAGGATTCTAAGATCAGATCGAGAGTGGTACCAGGTGCTGGTATATGGGATACAACTATACACAGAAGTTGTGGAAGAGACAATGTGACCCAATAGTGGGGTTAGTGGTTGGTGGCTGCTACATCACTATAGGGAGGCCAGGCCTCAGGTGGTCTAGCTTCAGCCAAGATATAGTAAGTGGTGCTTCTAGATGTAGAGCAGCCTAAGGATCCTGTTACAATTAGAGGTATGTTGTGGGAATGATAGGGTTACTTTTAATTTGGCATAGAAATTATGTAGGCATATCCTTTTTGGGTGCATGAGGTGAAAGAGATATATCTATAGACTAACCAGACACTTTTTCGTAGGTTGGAATTAGATTGGATGCATTATATATATATGAAGTGTGTGGTACTGAGATAATCTATGGGAATTAATGTAATGCGGGATCTATTTCTAGTGTGTAGGCATCTGGGAATTGATGTGATGAGGATTACATATGATGCGTGAGGAACCAAGAATTTTTTTAGTCATTTAATGAGATGTGGGACCTCATATATTTCATGTGTGACATGGGAAAGAGGTGGGAATCAGATGATATGTAGTACTTGATGGTTTCCAGATGTGACATGGGATGATTTGAGCACCTGTTGAGGTGTAAGAGTGATGATGTGTAATGGGAGTACTTTGAGTCCAAGGATGATCGATGGACCATCATTTTGATTTGAATTTTGGGTTTAGAAGTGATCAGGTTAGGTAACTCATAATGTGGGGATTCCTTGAGGTATTTGACAAGTGCCCATTATGATCGGGATAAATAGAAGTGTTCTTAACTGGATGGGTATGTTTGGTACCATCACCAATTTTTGTTTCAAAGAATGAGTATGATAAATGTTAAGGTGGAGATATTTTAACTTCTTGGGTTTTTGAAGTGGGTAAAATTCCTCATTTGTTTTGAATTTTTATAGTTTGGTGGGTAGAACAACTCTTTTCTCATTTAACAAAACTTAACTCTGAGATTTTATTTGACCCAAGGAATTAGTTTTATATGATTCTTAATACTCATAAATTTTCTAAGGGTTTTGGTTGGGTTTCAAGTGTGATCGATGATGAAAAAACAAACTTTATAAAGTTCAAAAACTAAGGATCACAGTTTGGAAAAACCATACGGCCTATCACTACTAGAAAAACAGGTATTTACGATGGGTCATTTGCGACGGAATCCCGTCACAAATGGCTTTTTGCGACGGGGTCCCGTCGCAAATGACCCGTTGCTGAAAACAGTGTCGCAATAACATTTTTTTGCGACGGGCCCGTTGCTAAAGCCCTTTTCCGCGATAGGGAGAATCCCCGTCGCAACTAGTACTCCGTATATTTGTAAAAAACTAGTTGCGACGGGGCCCGTCGCAAAAACTATTTTTTAACAAATAAAAAAATAATAATACTATTTGCGACGGGAATAGTATCCCGTCGCAAATACTATAAAAAAAATAAAAAAAAAATAAATTGTTAATAAATTATTTTAATTAATATAATAATAATCCAATTATAATTCAAAAATAAAAAATAATAAAATATTAATAAATGATTTTAATTAATATAATAATAGAATTATAATTCAAAAATAAAAATAATAAATTATTTTAATTAATATAATAATAATAGAATTACAATTCAAAAATAAAAAATAATAGAATATTAATAAATATTTTATAATGAGACAGAAACTACGAATAGAAAAAAAATCATATTTTGATTTCACAAATTTTATAACATAAATTCAAACTCTAATCTGAAGGAGGGGGGTGGAGGGGGGATCTGCAGATGGTGGTGGAGGAAACTCCATCCCTAAAGCATGAGTGAGTCGGCGCATGTACTCCATCTGCTTCTGATGCTGCTGTTGCCACCGACTCGTCTTCTCCTCGTACAGCTGCTGCTGGCGTCGACGCTCCTCCTCATGCTGCTGACGCATCTGCTCCTGCTCCTGTTGGAGACTCTCTATCAGTGCAGTCTGAGATCGCAACTGATCCTCATACTGTGTAGTAGAAGAAGATGCACGAGCTCCTCTCGAGCTGGACGCCGACATCGCAGTACTGCCATAATAATCTCCGAGAGTCAGTCGAGAGCTGATACCAACTACCCGGCCCTTCTCGAAGGCATACTGGGTGGCCTGCATCCATGTCGCCTCATCAAACTGACGGCCAGTGGTCTGATCTGATGACTCGGCCTGACTCTCAGGCCGGGCCTGTGACGCTGCGGCCTCATACGACTCCTGTAGTTGCAATTTAAAATTAAAATTGTGAATATATTATATACAGTTAATTTTTAAACTTGAAAACAAATAATACTAACCACGATGTGATGCTGATGATCACCTCTGAGCTCCCTAGTAGCAGGATCACTATACATCCTCCGATATACGTCGTACTCCCTAATATCGGGGTGCTCGACAACCTATAAGAATAAAAAATAAACTGTTAATATTTATAGTTATATAAAATATTTATAAATAATGTACGTACCAGATGCTGTCTATGAGTACTGAAAGAAAGACTCCCAGCTCGATGAGTCACCTCCTGTCTCCCCCGATTCTGCCTCCCCACCGATGATCTCCTCTGAAAGGCACCACTCAACCAGTATGCACATAATCCATCCCATACATGGGATGAAATGTACTCTGGTCGGTGTGCTCTACATGACTCGTCAAAATCAGACACTCCTTCTTTCTTCATCGCAGCTTTTCTTAAATTGTACAAAAACTGACGAAGGCGATCACGCATGGACACCTCCCATGCCTCGTGGATGGCGTCACGCATGGTATCCTCGATTGGATACCATAAACCCTACAAATAAATCAAAATATCAAGTTAGAAATGATATAATTTTCAAAATAAAAATTATTTATTTACGTACGTACTAACCAATGGCCGAACATGGCCTGCTACACATCAATGGGAATCTGCTCCCATGTCGTCCACGGCTGAGAGAAATAGTTGCGCAAAATAGCGCTGCCTTGTCCGACTGCTATATGCGGAAAACTGTAAAAATAATAAACATTTATTATGTGAATAGATTAATGAAATATTAGTCAAATCAATAGGTTATCACACAGGTTATCACACCTCCGTGTGCATGGATCAAACCCAAGACGTGGACGTCGCTCGGGGACGGGGTCAGGAATCATCAATCGTGCAAGACCGCGCCCCCTCCGCGTACTCCCTGGAGCGCCTGCAGGTTGAGGGTCATCTGACAGCAACTCATCTGCATCGAAAGTCAGGTCAGCATCCGCCAACTCACGAAATGTGGCATCGTCCATTTGAAACAGAAAATGTTAATGTTGTTAGAAAATAATTCATAATTACTATTATATATACATATATACATATTATTATTGTATATAAATACCATGGAATTCTATCAGTGTTCATCTTCATCATCATCTTCATATATGTCAATGTCATCTTCATATTCCTCCTCAACATCATCGATATCCATTCGAGTTACAGTTGCTTCATCTCTTACCATTTCAAATTCATATGTGACATCATTAACATCATCGTCATCACCGACTCTTAAATGTGGGGTGTCATCATCGATACTCATGTCTCTTTGTAAAAAAGATTGATTTTGAGTACTCTCTTGAAAAACTTCAATTCTTTGCACATCAGTGAAAGCACATTCACTTTGACTAAACTGATTGTCTTGAATTTTTATTTTTATTACACTCCACCAATCAGTCAAGTCTCTTGATGTAGCACAGTACTTTGCGTAATAAACTTGATGTGCCTGTTGAGCCAATAAGAATGGTTCATTTACTGCGAGAACACTTTTACATTTAATATCGATGATTCCATGAGTCGGATGAACACGCACGCCTCTCTCTGTATCCAACCACCAACATTTGAACATGGTTATGTAATGTTGTCCAAGATAACAGAGTTCAATGATTTAATCAAGTATGCCATAAAAGTCAACTTCATTTTCTCGATGATGAGATCCTCTCATGCTAACTCCACTGTTCATTGTTTTTTTCGATTCCCCATATGTATGTGTGTGGAATCGAAATCCATTCACTACATATGCATTATAAGTTTTAACAAGTTTGGAAGGTGGGTTACTCAATACACACAGTCGTTTTTCAATTTTTTCAGCATGTCGAGACAGCTGAAAATTTGTGAAATAATTATCAATATAGTAAACTATACATTGAATGAGTTTCTAAAAGATAAAGAATTTATGTTACCAGTTTTTGAAACCACTGAGAGAAATTTTTCAGTCGACGTTCTTCGAGAGCAGCTGTTGTAATTTGTGGAATTTGTTTCTTGATATGATTATCATACAACCTATAAAAACCAAAGTTATTTACTATAACATAAATGATAGAATAAGTGATATAAACACTTACAATACAACTAATGTCATCTCTTCACAGTTGAGCAGAACATACGTATGAGCTCTATGATGTTCATCATCTGAAATCCAGCGTTCATAAACTCCACCAAAACCAAGCTCTGACTGGTTGAAAACAGAAAATTGATTGTCGATTTCATCAATATTCATCTCGTTCCGTCCCATTCAGTTGTGTTTTGAAGGATACTCAGATTCAAAATAATGGGAGCAGAAAAAAGATATTTTCTCTTGCAAATAAGCTTCTGCAATAGATCCTTCAACAGATGCTTTGTTACATACTTTTCTTTTCAATTTTTGCATGCATCTTTCAAATGGGTACATCCATCGAAACTGTACTGGACCTCCACATTTGGCTTCATATGGCAAATGTAACATCAAATGTTCCATTGAGTCGAAGAAAGACGGTGGAAATATTTTTTCCAGTTTACATATAATTACAACAACATCTTTTTTAAGTTTTCCTAGAGCATCATAATCTGCTGTAGCCGCACAAATTTCCCGAAAAAATTGAGACATGTTTGTTATGGAATCCCAAATCACAGAATTCAACAGACCTCTTAATCCAATGGGTAGTAGTATTTCCATTATAACATGACAATCATGACTTTTTAATCCATTAATATGACCATTATTTACACATCTACCCAAATTGGAAGCACAGCCATCTGGAAGTCTCAAATCTGCAATCCACTGACAAAATAATAAACGGTTTTCTTTAGACAGTGTATGAGCTGCTTTTGGTTTCAGTAACCTTTCTGTTCTAACATTCTCAAACAGTTCCAATTCTGGACGCCTGCAAATTTGGGAAAGATCTAAACATGCATTTACATTGTCTTTTCTCTTTCCTGGCGTATCCAAAACTGTATAAAACAAATTATCAAAATAGTTCTTCTCAATATGCATGACATCTAACATGTGTCGGACCAAGAAATCAGACCAATATGGAAAATCCCAAAATATGCTACGTTTAATCCAATTGTGTTCTTTCCCAAAACCAGAAATTTTTTGTTGGTTTATTGTGGGACCAAAAGTGATGGGAGGTAATGAAAGTACAACTTATTTTAACTCCGAACCTGATAGTATTTTTGGAGGTCCTTCCCTTTCAACTGTTCCTTTTCTGAAATAAGATCTGTTTCTGCGAAAAGGATGATCAGCTGGAAGAAACCCGCGATGATAGTAAAAATAACAAGGTTTCTTTCCATGAATGAGCATAAATGCTTTGTTCTCTCCCATACAGTAAGGACATGATTTCTGACCATGTGTACTCCAGCCAGATAACATCCCATAAGTCGGGAAGTCACTTATTGTCCACATCAATGCTGCTCTCAGTATGAAATTTTGTTTCGTTGCAACATCATATGTACTGACACCAATACTCCACAATAAATTTAATTCATCAATCAATGGTTTCAAATAAACATCAATATTTTTCTTCGGATGTCCTGGAATTAGTAAAGTCAAAAAGATATATGGCTCCTTCATCAACATCCATGGAGGTAAATTGTACGGAGTTAAAAAAACAGGCCAACATGCATATTGACTACCATAAGATCCAAACGGACAGAAACCATCATTGGAAATCCCCAGTCGAACATTTCTAGCTTCTAAAGCAAAGGATGGATGCACTCTATCAAAATGTTTCCATGAATCACCATCGGCTGGATGATTCAAGCTTTTATCGGTTGAAATATTCTCTTTATGCCATGTCATCATTGTCGCTGTATTCTTAGACATGAATAAACGCTGGAGTCTGGATGTAATCGGAAAATATCTCAACTGTTTTACAGGAATCAAACCAGACTTCCCGTGTTGTCCTTCTTTATATCTCAGTTTCCCACATGTGGGACAACTATCCAACAACTCATTTCCCCAGAATATAAAATGCAGTCATTTGAACATGCATGAATCTTCTGACAAGTAAGTCCCAAATTTCGAACCAGCCTCTTACTCTCATAGTAATTTGCAGGTAAAACATTTCCTTCGGGTAACAGTGTTTTAAGAAAAGAAAATATCTGGTCAAAACAGGTGTTTAACATTCCATTATCTGATTTGATAGCCATAAATTTTGCAACTGCTTCTAATTTTCTCATCTTGCAGCCATGATATAATGCATCCTCAGCAGACTTCAACAACTCATAAAATTCAGACGGTGCCAACTCAGGATTTGAATCTATATCAGCCGGAGTTTCTGTGTGTTGAACAGATGAACCTGCGACATCATGTACTAAATCTTGAAACCGGGATGGATCCGGAATCAAGTTGGTATCACCTGCTCTGGAACTGCGTTCACCGTGTTGATACCAAAATACATAATCTAGTTGAAAACCAAAACGCAAGAGATGTTCTCCCACTTTGTCAAACGTGTCAAACGTTCTCAATGCACATTTTCTGCAAGGGCATTTTATTTTGTCTTCTGAAACAAATTCTTGATTTGATGCCGCAAATGATAAAAAAGTCTCCACACCCTCTACATATACTGGATTTAAACCAAAACCGTTTGGATTTCTATGTTGATTTATCCATATGCGGTCACCTAATAATGATTGTTGACGACCTCGTTGTTCCATATGTCTCTATAAAATATAAAAGCATTACTGGTTTTGAATAATTTGTTAGAAAAAACACTCAAGCTAGGACAATTATAGAGTTTAGATCATACACGACTGACGCAAATTTTTTTTTGAGATAGACCTAATTATTACTAATTATTACTAATTATTACTAATTATTGGTAATTATTACGAATTATTACTAATTATCGGTAATTATTGGTAATTATTGGTAATTATTGGTAATTATTGGTAATTATTACTAATTATTGGTAATTATTACTAATTATTGGTAATTATTACTAATTATTGGTAATTATTACTAATTATTGGTAATTATTACTAATTATTACTAATTATTGGTAATTATTGGTAATTATTGGTAATTATTACTAATTATTACTAATTATTACTAATTATTGGTAATTATTGGTAATTATTACTAATTATTGGTAATTAATACTAATTATTGGTAATTATTGGTAATTATTAATAATTAATGGTAATTATTGGTAATTATTTCTAATTATTGGTAAATATTACTAATTATTGGTAAATATTACTAATTATTGTTAAGTATTACAAATTATTGGTAATTATTGGTAATTATTACTAATTATTACTAATTATTGGTAATTATTACTAATTATTACTAATTATTGGTAATTATTACTAATAATTAGTAATTATTACTAATTATTGGTAATTATTACTAATTATTGGTAATTATTACTAATTATTGGTAATTATTACTAATTATTACTAATTATTACTAATTATTGGTAATTATTACTAATTATTACTAATTATTACTCATTATTGTTAATTATTACTAATTATTACTAATTATTACTAATTATTGGTAATTATTGGTAATTATTACTAATTATTGGTAATTATTACTAATTATTGGTAATTATTACTAATTATTAGTAATTGTTACTAATTATTGGTAATTATTACTAATTATTGGTAATTATTACTAATTATTGGTAATTATTACTAATTATTACTAATTATTCTTAATTATTACTAATTATTCTTAATTATTACTAATTATTCTTAATTATTACTAATTATTGGTAATTATTACTAATTATTGGTAATTATTACTAATTATTGTTAATTATTACTAATTATTGATAATTATTACTAATTATTACTAATTATTACTAATTATTACTAATTATTGTTAATTATTACTAATTATTACTAATTATTGGTAATTATTCCTAATTATTAAAAGTTATTGGTAATTATTACTAATTATTGGTAATTATTACTTATTATTGGTAATTATTACTAATTATTACTAATTGTTACTAATTATTACTAATTGTTACTAATTATTGGTAATTATTACTAATTATTACTAATTATTGGTAATTATTGGAATTTATTGGTAATTATTACTAATCATTGGTAATTATTACTAATTATTGGTAATTATTTCTAATTATTGGTAATTATTTCTAAATATTGGTAATTATTTCTAATTATTACTAATTCTTACTATTTATTGGTAATTATTACTAATTATTGGTAATTATTGGTAATTATTTCTAATTATGGGTAATTATTTCTAATTATTGGTAATTATTTCTAATTATTAGTAATTATTTCTAATTATTGGTAATTATTACTATTTATTGGTAATTATTACTAATTATTGGTAATTAATACTAATTATTACTAATTACCGGTAATTATTTCTATTTATTACTAATTATTTCTATTTACCGATAATTATTGGTAATTATTACTAATTATTGATAATTATTACTAATTATTGGTAATTATTACTAATTATTGATAATTATTACTAATTATTGGTAATTATTACTAATTATTACTAATTGTTACTAATTATTACTAATTGTTACTAATTATTGGTAATTCTTACTAATTGTTACTAATTATTACTAATTATTGGTAATTATTACTAATTATTACTAATTATTGGTAATTATTACTAATTATTACTAATTATTGTTAATTATTACTAATTATTACTAATTATTACTAATTATTGATAATTATTGGTAATTATTACTAATTATTGTTAATTATTACTAATTATTGGTAATTATTACTAATTATTGGTAATTATTACTAATTATTACTAATTATTGGTAATTATTACAAATTATTGGTAATTATTACTCATTATTACTAATTATTGGTAATTATTGGTAATTATTACTAATTATTACTAATTATTACTAATTATTACTAATTATTACTAATTATTACTATTTATTACTCATTATTGGTAATTATTACTAATTATTACTAATTATTGGTAATTATTACTAATTATTACTAATTATTGGTAATTATTGGTAATTATTACTAATTATTGGTAAGTATTACTAATTATTGGTAATTATTACTAATTATTGATAATTATTACTAATTATTGGTAATTATTACTAATTATTGGTAATTATTACTAATTATTACTAATTATTACTAATTATTGGTAATTATTACTAATTATTGGTAATTATTACTAATTATTGGTAATTATTACTAATTATTGGTAATTATTACTAATTATTGGTAATTATTACTAATTATTGGTAATTATTACTAATTATTACTAATTATTACTAATTATTGGTAATTATTACTAAGTATTACTAATTATTGGTAATTATTGGTAATTGTTCTTAATTATGACTAATTAAATGAATAATTACCAATAATTAGGAATAATTACCAATAATTATGAATAATAACATTATTAGTATATTTTATTATTAATATTAAAATAATATAATTTTCTAATTTATATACAGTTCTCCTTTCATCTGTGTGTTTTCTATCTCCATATACAAATAATACATGTGAAGACAGCAAACACACAGATGAAAAGAGAACTGTATATATATAAAAAATTATATTATTTTAATATTAATAATAAAATATATTAATAATTAAATAATGTTATTATTCCTAATTATTAGTATTTATTACTAATTATTAAGTTATAAAACAATGTAAACAATATTAAATTACAACTAATTAAGAATAATTAAAACTAATAAAACATTAAAAATAAATATGAAATTAAAATAAATATAAATACCTTGAAAATTGATCTGAGGTTGATCTCTGATCGTTCTTCAAAACTTCAATACCAACTCCGGAGAAAAAAAATTAACTTGAGAAAAACTGAACTGTAGAAATAAAATCTTGAGAGAAGAAGAAGATGGAATTTGAGAATGATTTGAAAAAAACGGATGGGGGTATTTATAGGTTAGATTAGTTGCGACGGGCCCATTTGCGACGGGATACCCGTCGCAAATACCTTAGCCATCATTTATTACGGTCAACGGTTAAATAGTTATTTACGACGGGACCCGTCGCAAATAACCACCTGCCGACATACTATTTGCGACGGGGGAATATTCTCGTCGCAAATACCTTTTACCGCCGCCGGTTATTTGCGACGGGGGAATATTCCCATCGTAAATAGTTTTCCCGCGATTTGGCGTGCAAAGGGCGCCAGTCCTTTTGCGACGAGATAGCCTTCCCCGTCGCAAAAGGCTACTTATTTGCGACGGGCAAATACCCCCGTCGCAAATAAGTTTTTAACAGGGGTATTTGCGACGGGATTTATTCCCGTCGCAAATAACCCGTCGCAAATACCCATTTTTCCCGTAGTGTATAAGGAGAAACTATGATGCCCCAAAATGTACTGAGCATGGTTTATAAAACCATGCAGGATGGGGTGCATGGTAGTGCGAGGACCTTTATAGTTTTTAATAGAGGGATATCCATTGCTTGCACGTAGTTTGAGAAAACCATTTGCATTCTGCATGCTATGTTCTAATTAACCAGTGGTTGCACATGAACTCAGCATGGTTTGGACAAACCATGTGATCTAACCATCCAGAGTCTAGTTCCTAAGTGGTAGAAGTCGCACAGTTTATGTATGATTTTCCAAATTGGGCAGTATTTTTAAAAGTATGAAATTATTAAACTAACCTTTCAACCTTAATTAGATTTCTCCTCCCTTTCATACCATTTTATCCGCACACACATGGGGGTTCTCCCAAAATCCTCTCATGCTAGATTTTATTCCCTCTCCCTCATCAGAGATCCATTCGTCAATCCGTCTGGTGCATTATAACTGAATCAGTGAGTGATTTAATTCACTTGTCTCTTTTCTTCTTTTCTCTTGCATTATGAAGTGATAAGTCCCTACGAGCCTATTTACCCTATTTTCAAGGCGTTCTTCTAAAACATTGATTTCTTTAAAATAAGTTTGAGTTAGATGCTATTATCAAGTGTGTGAGAATATACCAACACTAGGTAGGTGTTGATTACCTCTATCCATGATTTATTAGTTATTTTGAGGGTGAATATTTGAGCACACCATTGGGTAGTCTGAGTGAGACCCTAATAATTGAATGGTTTTCTTTTAATTAATTAATTGAACCCAAGAGATGCCTATGGGAATGATATTTAAAGTTTACAAATGGTTTGAGCCTAGTGAGAGGATTTAGACCTTGGGAATTTTAGACCCAATTTTTAATTTAATTAAATTAAACTATTTTAATTATATGTGATGATTGTCATGAGTTCTTGGGGAACTGGATGGGCTTGGCCTAAGGATTGAGATGGCATGGTCCATTTAGACTAAGGAGGTGTAATAATCAGTTTTGGAAAGTCTTCGACACTTTGAGTGATAATGATCGCAGGTTGGGTGATATGGTCATTAGTATGAGGTGGTGAGGATTTTAGGTTATAGGTATGGCCCAATTGATGTTGGATAGTGTTGTCCATGGGATTGAATGACATGGTCGCAGGGGAACAAGGTGCCATATGATGTGTATTTGGAACTTATTTAGTGATTGTCGCTCACCCGTATTGGCCAATGCGCCATTTGGATACATGTTCACAAAGTATGACTTAGATGATGAGGTGGAATTTACTGCTCGTGTGGGTAAAGTCCTTCCTTATATGTTCCTTAGGATGATGTTTGGGGGTGTTTTCCATAGAAGTCGATAAATATGGTGAGGATCCATTAGTTGATGGTGTTCAATCTATCGGTTAGGGAATGAGGCTCTACATACTTGAGGTTATTGGGACAGGTTTTATGTGAGAGGATAAACATCATCGTTCCTAAAGACATTGGTTGTTGAGTCAATAGTGATTTTATTTTGGAGGATAGTTATGCCTCATATGTTATTCCTTGAGGAGACAGAGTTTCTTATGAGATGAGTTCTATTAGACTACGTACTCGATTGGGGTGTGATTTTGGGACTTCATATATGGTTTGGACATGAGGTTTTGGTGGGTACGAGGTTCCATGTGATTTTTTAGATGTGGAACCTAATAGTTCACCTGGACTAATTTACATTAAGGGATACCTTGGGCTTTGCCTAAGGATCCTCTCCACTATGGTATATCGACGTCGGCTGAAGGAGGTGATTGCTTCCTTGTGGATGTTGAGCACAATGGAAGTGGGTTATTATTATGTATGTTCATAGTTTAACTTTATTAATTTGTTTTAGTACACACCTTCTTAATCACATATGTAAGATAGTCATACATTGGTGGTGGCCTACTGAGATTCTTTCTCACACCCTACACAGTCCCTTTGGGAATCATGTAGACTTTATGGATTTACATTTAGGTAAATGTTCAGGATCAAGAGATAGATCTTGGTGATTGATTTATCATGGGATGGAAGGCAAGGGACCTTGGGTTCTTATCATGGCTGAAGTTTCCTTTTGTTTTCTTTCTGTGTCAACATGCTATTATATGTATATAATGATGGTCATCCATGAGAGACCTTTAGGTTTTATGGTCTTATATAACCTATTATATATGCATGTTTAGATAAAAATATTATGTTGGGATAATTAATTATATAGATGGTATTGAGCTTCTTTATTATTATTACTTCTGATATTACATGTGCTTTTTCCATGGGCAGGTTACTAGTCCAGTGTTTGTTGGTATTTCATTTATGATATTTTAGATTTATATAGACCATTAATATATTCATAACCAGAGGGTATAGTCTCCCTAATATCACCTCTTTACACCATTGTTTCTATTATGTAGCCTTTGGTTTATGGGGAGGCGCGCCTAAGGCCTAGTGGCACTCAGCTCGTAGCACTGTTCGGGTAGATAAATAGGTCGGGGCGCTACATAGTCAATGGTTTGACAAGTATAAATAAAAATAAAAATATAATATATATATATAATTTTTATTAATAAAGATTTATCAATTATGAAATAAGAAATCAATTTTAAATAAAAACATATAATATTAAATGATATAGTTTTTTAGGTAATGGTTTTATGCGTGCAATGTATTATTATCAAAGTAAATTAAGTTAATCACTATATATGAATGATTTTAATAAAATATATAGGTAAAATATTTGACAAAATAAATTATAATTCATCTAATTGTGGTTATTCGAAAAGTAAAGAGAATAAATTCATTTTATTCTTCAAAAATACATATTTTTCAAAAATGGTTTTCAATGCATTTTTTATATGGATATTATAGTTAATTTTTACCAATTATAGAAATTTTATATAAAAAATGGACATAATTTTTTAAATTATAATGTTATAATTATATTAGGGTGTAATTTTTGGATTTTTTAAAAATAGTTGATTTGTTTATTGAATAGTGAAAAATGCTGATTTTTGAAAAATTAATCATATTTAATAATTTTTAAATAGTCTAATTAATTACAAAATTATTATAATCATATTTAATTTTGGTATAAACTCATTTTTAGTCTCAAAAACACATTTTCCTAAAAACAATTTTCATTGTATTTTATGCATTTATATTAAAATATACTTTGAAAACTTATATAAATTTAATATTAAAAAGTGTATTCCATATTTGGAATCATGAGGTTAAAATTTAGTAAATAGTTATGTTTTAATTTTAGCCATTGTGAATATTAATCGCGGTGAATATTTGTCACCTCAGTAAAGGTAAAATGGGTAAAATAGGGTTAAAACTATGAGTTAAGGCCTTAAAATATCCTTAAGTCTTGTATTTATTTTTTTTATATTAGTATTTTTTAAATATAATCATCAAATATTCCAAAAATTTTCAATTTATTTCCACTTTCCTTTGATTATAACTTTTATGTTATTTTAAGTAAAGGATAATTACAAAAATGCCATGCTCTTGCTTTTAATTTATCTCATATGTAGTAATTGGGATATAAATATTCAATGAATTAATATAAAATATTATTTTAAAAATAAAAAATTAATTTTTATGATTTTAATTTGTTATTTAATTTTTAGTGATAATATAATTACCTTAAACACTTATGTGGCGCTGATACAGTGCTTATGAAAGCAGTAGAAAAATCATGGTAAATAATTTTAAAAATAATAAAATTAATATGTTTTGGAGTAATTGTGGTATTAAAATAATTTAATAGTTAATTGTAGATTATAATTAATTTTAAATTTGTTTATTTATAATTTCATTGTTTTCTTGATATCTTTGAAGTCAAATTAAATGAATAGTCCTACAATGACTTTAATGATATTTTATGATAATCAATATTTTATTAAATAATTTAAAAATAAAAAAAAATATTTAAACAGTACGAATTGGATTTTAAATGGTCTAAAATTTCACAAAAGTAAAATTTGTGAGCCACTTTCAACCTTATAAGTAACTTTATAACCCTTAAATTTTGAAAAATGTGTTACCATGATTAAGGTTAAAAACAGTTAACAAGGGGGTTAAATCAAAAAACAAAGTTCAAAATGAAAATTAAACTTTTATAAATTTTATTTTTTGAAGTTATTTGAACCTTATAATGTTCTAAATTTTAAATTATTTCCATTCGTTTCCACATGACATGATTGTGATATTTATTATGTTTTAAAGTTCATAATATTTACTATTGTGTCACTCCCCTCACTTATAAAAGGTCTCCCATATCCTTGATTAATCACACATTTTGAGCCATATATGTAGAAATATATATAAAAAAATTTTCTCCTAAAAGTCCTTACCATGAACTAAAGTATCTTGTATCACCAAAAGGACAACCTATAAGGCTTAATGTTTAAGCCAAAGGAGGTTTCCCAAATAAGAATTATAACTCTTAATTGAGTTATTCCATTTTATTTATGTTTATACCTCCTTAAATTATATCATAAAGATGATGATATTATAAAAAAAATTAAAATTTACCTAGATATTATTATTTCTATGTTATAACCCTTATTAATCTCCATCTCCATCATATGGGAAATGAAAACATCACTTTTGCATACGTGTATACTACCACCTCCAGGAAGCGATACATTTCTTTTTTTCTGCACCCCTCATAAGGATTATTATTTTGATAGATTTAATTAATTTATATGATTTAATAACATAATTATGATTATATAAATTTAATATATTACTTAACCTCCTACCTTTTCACCCATTAAAAAACGATAACATCTTTCGTGTGTACGTGTGGACTTCCACCTCTACGAAGTGATGTGATTTTTTTCTTATTTTCCTTCAATAGATGATTTTAAAATAGTATTTAATTTATAAAAATTATAATTATTTCATTATTGATATTATTTATATGATATAACCATTACCCCTTTGACCATGGTCGACCTACCAAATTTGTTTTGTGATTATGAACGAAACGTCCTCAAAACATATGACATGAACTTTACTGATTTAATAAATATTTAAGGTATGGTAAAAAATTAAATAAAAATGATAATAGAAATATAATACACCTGAAATTTTTTATTAATAAGGTATAAAATAAATATAAGTTTATTATATAAGAGATAAAGTACACACATGGCAAGTTATACTCGAGGTAAGGAGTTTCTTAACTCAATTTCTTTTCATTGGGTTATATTACTTATTCAATGACTATATTATGAAAATATTATGTGTGTAATGACCTATGATTATTTTACGTTGTAATTATAATTTTTTATGTGGATTTATCTTTGTTACACATAATCACTTCATGTATTAATTCTCACTTCAATGTTACGATCTTTGTATGGTGTTTCTTAACTCGATTTCATTTCATTAGGTTATATTACTTATTCATTGAATATGTTATTAAAAGATTATCTGTGTAATGACTAATTATTATTTTATGTTGTATTTAAAATTGTGTTATGTGAATTTTATTTTTTACACATAATTACTTCATTGATTAATTCTCACTTCAATATTACAATCTTTGTAAGGGGTTTATTATCTCAATTTCTTTTCATTGGGTTATATTACTAATTTATTGACTATGTTATTACCAGATTATGTGTTTAATTAACTATTATTATTTTATGTTTTATATCCACTTGTGTTATAGGTATTTACATTTGTAACACATAATCACTTAATTGATTAATTTTCACTTCAATTTTATGAACTTTATAAGATATTTCTTAACCCAATTTATTTTCATTGGGTTATGTTACATATTCATTGACTACGTTATACCAAGATTACTTGTTTAATGAAATCTAGTTATTTTATGTTTAATTTAAACTTATTTTATGTCTATTTACATTTGTTATAAATAATCACTTCATTGATTAATTCTCACTTTAATGTTACGATCTTTGTAAGGGTTTCTTGTCTCACTTTTGTTTCTATAGAGCATGTTTCATATTCACCACTTGTTTATTTTATATGGTGTATATACTGTCCATTTGATATTTTATATCATGAATCTATTTATATTCATGGTATTTAAATTTTTATTTTAATTTATTTCTTTTAATGGGGTTATGATTTAAAAGATACCAAATAGGTAGGGTTTATTTCAAAATCTCATCATTATTTGGGATTATCTATGTGTAATATTCCATTGTGAGAATTATATGATATTTATATATTAAATCCCATATATTTTATTATACTCTAGTTATTTTTAGATATTACAATTTTTCCTTTAATTTTCTACTCTCCCTGTAGTCAAAAGTATGAAATAATGTTTTTAAGGAAAATCAACTTTGTTTTTCAATTCATCTAATAATATTTTTCTTCAATATCCATATTTTCTTTAAAATATTTTCAATAATTTCTTTACCATTATCCAATTATTTATTAAATTTATTTTTACACATTTTTTAATTTCTATAAAAATGTTTAAAATTAATATTCTTATCATTTTCCAAATGAGGTATTTTTTATTAAAGGTGTGAATGAAATATTTGTTTTTTGATTTACGACATAGACAACTTTTCCCATCATTGTGACTATTTTTTTCCATAATTATTCCCATTCATATTTCCTTGGTTATTTTAAATGAAATTTTTGTCGTAATATTTGGGAAAATTTTAGATTTTAAATAATTGATCTCAATATGAAATGGGTATTTTCCTAAATAAATGTTATAGTGCTCTTTTAAAATTATTTCCATCCATTTCAACATACTTTGAGGAATATGATGATTTACTAGGAATATACTCTAATGATACCATCCACTATATTACTTTGGATAGATTATGACCATGTTTTTAAAATGATGTATTGGAGAAAATATTAAAATTTAATATGAAAGTTTTCAATATGAATGTTTATATTGATTATGTAACGATTTTTCATTCATTTATTTCATATGATGAATGAAATTCACTTAATAAGTAATGAGAGGGGCCTTTTATATCCCCAAGACATGTTTGTAGGTTTATAGAGACAAACTAGTTTGGGTATTTGGTGCATCCCTTTCATATTTATGTATGATGTCCTGGAAATAGGCCTTAACAATAAGATTATAGTGTCTAGAATTATGAAATATATCATTATGAGTTGTTGTAATCCATGAAATTAGATATATTGTTATTTCATACATGGATATATTCCCCTTTCATGATGATTATTTATATGACATATTTGATTATTATTTATCTCTGCCATATTGTTTGTGCCTTATGTATTCTGATATCTTCCACTATACGCTTCCCCTTATTTAGCATTTTAACTCACCCTTTATTATGTTTCTATTCCCTCAGTTATAAAGAAAAATATTATGAATGATACTTCTAGAAGAATATTATGAGTGGATAAATTTTTTGAACCTTTTGAAGACTTATTTTGGAATAATAAAATATGGGTATAGTGGGAAATATCCATTGGATGATAAAGATAAGGATTTTGTTTAGTAATTATTTTATTAATTCTCTAAGGATCTTAACCTAAAAGGAAACTCATATGTAAGTGGGTTAAGAATTTCATTGATGTTATAATTATGAAAGGTAAAAATTGGTTCACATGAGATGATATCAAAACTAGTATGTAAATATTGTGTTTTTAAGATTGGATTAGTGTGTATGGGTTTAGGATACTATATTTTGTATCATAGTAGGGTTTGAATAACTTTAGAGTCTAGGAAGATATCAAATAAGTATAATTTAACAGTTTTTGGTACTATCACAGGTTAATAAGTATAAGGTTTATCATAAGTTTAAATTCATAGATACCCTTTTAAGGTTTTAAATTATGCAATTTTAAGGTTATTTATAATATTATGGGAGATAGACGATTGAGGTAAATGTCACCCTTTGGTTTAAAGTTGTGATTTAGAATGGAGTTTTTTTGGAATAATTATATTATGTTGGGGGAAAATATATAGGGTAAAGATAACCATTAGGGTTGAAATGATCTTTTATATTAAGGCATTGTATTTAATTGGGATAATGTTTATGTTATATTTTGTAACCATATATTATTTTATTTTGGATTTATGGTGATTCATGATATTTATGGGAAAAATCAGCATATTTTGGAGATTATATGATAGTGTATATACATTTTTATTATGCGACATTATGATTGAATAATTTTGTTTAGAGGTAAATGTTAAATTCATATCGGAGGAATATGTGACAAAATATTTCTAGTTTTCAGGCTTTCAACATCATTATAAATATTTCGAATAATTTTAAGGTTAGTTACTTATGTAATAATTTAAGTTTAACTTGGAGTGTTATTCCCGATCCTTTGGAGATTAATTTAGTATTTCTTCATGTGAAAGTTTATTTATACTTGATATTGTATTACTTTTTTCTATCAATTTTTTGGTTTTGATTAATAGATAGAGAGATATGAGAAATAGTTTTTGATTTTTTGTATCTTTTGATCCACTGAATGTTAATTTTAGTTCTTCAAAATTGAAAAATTAAATATTTATCATTTAGAATATGGGATGAAGTATAAGTGAAGAAACATATTGAAGCACAACTAAATGATGAAATTTTTCTTATGGAATAAAATTAAATCAAGTATATTTTTTCATGTTCTTTATCACTCTATATCATTCATTGGACATTATGTTTCTCCTCCATGTCCATATTTTTACTTCCTACCAATGTTTTCCTTATCATGGAACCTAATTGTGTGTTATTCTAGGTGACCATCATATTTCCATTTTCCACTTTTCAAAAGGATGTTTTATTATCCCTGTTCACAATGTGGGTTTTCAACAAATGTATTTTTAAATATTAAAAAGGGGGGTTAATTTCATGATTGCATGGTTTATCTTCCACTCCCTGAAATTGGTTATAAAAAAAATGTTTTAAATACATTTTATAGGACATGAGATGAAATACCTAGGATTAAATTTCTATAAATGGATGTATTGTAACACCCCAAGATTTTAGAATTTATTTTCTTTAAGTAATATACTCAATAGGGTTTGGTATATTAAACACCAAGCTTAAATGAACATCAATAAACTAAATAAATTTTATTATTTAAATATGATTGTTATAACCAAGATGTTGGTTTAGTGGGTATCAGTAGTAATAGATGTATTAGGAAATATATATATATATATATAATTTTTATTAATAAAAATTCATTTATTAGAAAATAATTGATCAATTTTAAATAAAGACATATATGATTTAAGGAGATATTTTTCAGGAAATGGTTTTATGTGCCTAGTGTATTTTTATCAAATTAAATTTAGTTAATCACTCTAGATGAATGATTTTAATAAAATTTATATGTCATATATTTAATAAAATAAACTAAAATTAATATAATTATGGTTACTATATGAGGAATGAGAATAAGCTCATTTCATATATCAAAAATACATTTTCTTCAAAAATGGTTTTTATTGCATTTTGTGTGAGGATATTATAATTAATTTTTTTACTATTAGAAATTATATTTGAAAAAATGGACATTTTTTTGAAATAATCATGTCAAAATTATATTTGGGTGAAATTTTGGATTTTTAAGAAAAAACTTGATTTTTGAGTGAAAGTGAAAAATACCTTTTTATAAAATCTTCATTTTTTTTATTTAAATCAAGAAATTTAAAAGTACCATTATGTTTTTTATTTTTAATTAAATTAAAATAAGCCACATTTAATTATAAATAATGTAATTAATTCCAAAATAATTAGCATAATATTCAATTTTTTGTATAAGCTCAGTTTTAGGCTTAAAACGCATTTTTCTATAAAAAATCATTGCATCTTGAAAATTTATATTAAAATTGATTCCTTAAACTTATAAAATTTGAAAATGGATTAAATATTTTTAATCAGGAAGTTGAAATTTGGTAAATAGTTCCCTTTTACTTTTGTTCATTGTGAATAGTAAGTGTGGTAAATATTTGTCACCTCGGAAATTGTAAAACATAAGTCATGGTTAATACTACGAAATAAGGCCTATAAATATCACTAAAACTTGTATTTATTTAATTTTATGAGTGTTTTACAACCATATTCATATAATATATGAAAATTTGGAAATTTATTACCACTTTTCTTTGATTATAAACTTTGTATTATTTTATGTAAAGGATAATTACAAAAATTCCACTCTCTTGCTTTTAATTTCTATTATATGTTGGAATTGGGATATAGAGATGTTATTAAAAAATATAAAAGACTATTTTAAACATAAATAAGTTATTTTTTATGGTGGTAATTTTAATTTAATTTTTAATGATGGTATAATTACCTTAAAACCTATGTAACACTGATACGGTGTGTGTGAAAGTAGTAGAAAAATCAAGGTAAATGGTTTTAAAAACAATAAAATTAATATGTTTTGGAGGAATGGTAGTATTATATAAATTTTATAGGAAATTTTTAATTATAATTAATGATAAATTTGTTTATGTTTGAATTTAATTTCTATCTAGATGTCTATGAAGTTAAATTAAATGAATAGTCCCAAAATGAATTTAATGATATTTTATGATAATTCATATTTTATTAAATGATTTAAGGATAAAAAATATTTAAATAGGACAATATGGATGGAAAATGGTCTAAAATTTCATCCATTTACCATTTATTAACCACTTTCTACCTTATAAGTAAGTTTATATCCCTCAAGGATTTAAAAAAGTGTTACCATTATCAAGGTTAAAAAGGGTTAATGAGGGGTTAAACCAAAAGATAGGGTTTAAAATGAAAATTAAACATTTCTAAATTGTATTTTTTAAAGTTATATCAACCTTATTATTTCCAAATTCTAAATTATGGCCATTCGGTTCCACAGGACATGATTATGATATTTATTATAATTTAAAGTTCTTAATATTTACATTTGTGTCACTACCCTCACTCATAAAAGGGAACCCCCTCACCTATATTCCTCACACATTTGATCCATTTCAATTGACTAATATCATCCAAAATACCTTACCAACCATATTATTGATGAACTAAAGGCTCTAATATCACCAAAAGATCAACTTAGAAGGATTAATGTGTAATCTAAAAGTGGTTTCATGAAGAAAAGGTATAACTCTTAACTGAGATCTTTCATTTTATTTATTCTTATATCTCCTTATATTATGTAATAACCATGTTTATATTATTAAATAAGTATCTCCAATATAATTATATGTTATTATTTTTATGGTATAACCCTTATTCATCTCCATCTACATCCTATATGAAATGAAAACATCACTCGTGTGTACATGTAGACCACCACCTCCACGAAGTGATCTGTTTATTTTTTCCTCACCACTACAAAAAATATAGTTATTATGATATATTTAATCAATATGTATTATATTAATTAAATAATTATGAATCTATAAATATAATATATTATTATGATTCTTACCCTTCACTCTGTTAAAAATGATAACATTGCCCGTGTGTATGTGTGAACTACCACTCCACGAAGTGATGTGATTTTTTTTTCATGTTCTAATTTAATGAATGATAATAAAATTGTATTTAATATATAAAAATGATAATTATTTCATGATTAATATTTTTGAGATGATGGAACCATGACCCCTTTGACCATGGTCTACCTACCAAAGTTGTTTTGTGATTATGAGATGAGAGTCCTCAAAACATCTGACACGAACTTAACTGATTTAATAACTATATAATGTATGATTTCACTACTACAAAATCCTCTTATAGAAGTGATGACATTTATCAGCACTTGAAACATTTACTGATAAAGTTCATCTTTATCTGACCTAAAATAAGCGCTGATAAAGGAATCTCTTTATCAGTACTAAAAAAGCACTGATAAAATGCACCCTTTAGCATTGCTTCTTTTTTAGCGCTGATAAAAGGTAGCCTTTATCAACACATTATTTTAGAACTAATAAAGGAAACATGAATCGTCAATTTATTTATAGATTTGATAAAAGATATCATTTATCATCACTTCTTTAGCACTGATAAAATTTTCGATTCATCAACACTTTTTAGCACTGATAAAGGTCTAGAATAAAATGAAAAATTAAACAAATAAAAATAAAATGATTAAATTAAGAAAAATATGAAACATTTTATTAATTAATTAATTATTAATAAAAATGAATAAATTTCATATATATATACATAGATTATAAATATTAATAAATAATATATATTAAATATAGATACAAAAAATGAATAAGTATAACATATATAAAATGTTAATTAAAGACATATTAATGTCTTATTCATTTTTAATGTTGTTTGATTTCCAATTTAACTTATATTAAACATCATGTGTTTCATTTATTTCACACACACACACACACATATATGTTAATACATTTGTATACACAAATGCACACATAAATATATTACAAGATATATATAGATACATACACCAAATATTTATATAATTTATTCAAATTTTAGTATATTTTAGAATTTAATTATAACATGATACATTGAATATATATTTTATTTTTAATTGGTTGATTTTATTTATTTGTTTTTAATATATTACAGTTAGGGTATTCATTTTTAATGTTTTTTATTTTTCATTTTATTTTTGAATTTGATCATTTTTTATTATTTATTTATATATATTTACTAACTATGTTTCAATATTCTCAATGTGTATTCATCCACTTATATATATATATATATATATATATTTAAAAATATATATTTTATTAATAAAACTTATCCATTTTTTCAATATTTGTAGTGTACTAATTTTTAATTATTCAATTTCACTGATTTTTAAAATGCTTGTATTTAAGATTATATATCCATTAATAATGTTAAAAATATATTTGTAAATAATTATTTAGGAATAAATATATATATATAAATGTATATTTAAAATATTAATAATTATTATAAATAAATAATTATTATTTTTAAATAATTATTTATATAATTTTAAATAATTAATTATATATATTTTTAAATAAGTATAAAATTATAATAAAGTTATTTCAATAATTATAATTAAAAAACTTTTAACAGTTCTAAAAAAGTGCTGATAAATACTCCTTTTATCAGTGTTCATAAATCTAGTGCTGATTAAAGGGATCTTTATCAATGCTTTTCTAAAAGCACTGTTAAAAGTGTCCCCAATATGTTTAAAAAAACCCTGACCATGAATCAGTCGCTCACGATTCTCAAGCTCTCACTGAACTCATCTACTTCTAGTGCGACTCCTCTATGTTCCCCCAGATTAATCAAGTCTAGAATTCATTGTATGTTATTTCCTAATCTTCCTCTATCATTGTTTGATGACTTGGCTTCCGCGATTTGTGTTTTTGCACTATTTATAAACATGATGAAACCTACATCTCTTCTCATCACTACTGAAAGACAATGAGTGTGGTTATATTTCTTCTTCTCTTTTCATATGTATTTGAGTGTCTAGCCCATTTGTCCCTAGATACACACATAGATGGTTTACTATACTCTCAACATTAACAAGTAGACCTCTCACCCCCCCAGTTTTCTATTTATTTGACTAATATAAGGTTCCAAAATCTAAGTAGTTTCTAAAATATAATTCATCTTATATACTAGATTATAGATATGAATATATTAATTATGAGGCTTTTTAAGGATTAGGGGATACCAAGTTATAGCCATCACTTATGGGTGATGAACATATAGGGACCTGGGTATGTGTAAAAATCATTAAAACATGCTTTGTGGATTTTGGTTATTCATGTAAATTGTTAAATTGTGAAATGGGTTATTTAGATTTATGATTTTAATGAATAATTTTTTATTGAATTCAAAAAAATATTTAATTAATTAGTCACATTCCAAAAAATATTTTAGTGATTCATGTTGTGAGAGTTTTGTTTTTTTAATTAATTTAAGATTATTAGTAAACTTTAACCAGTCATGGAGTATGATTAAAGTTTCATCATAGAATATGATTGAGTTGTGGGGATACCTCTCTACAATAATATATTTTACAAATGATAATATAATTATCACTCATAAAGTAGGAAGTTCTTAGAGGTAATTATATATATACTTCTTGCTATGTGGTATAATTTTCAATTATGGGAAGTATCTATGGTTCTTATCTAAGATTTTATGGTAATATATCATAATTATAAATTTAGGATTTTATTGAATATATTCATTTCATTTATAAGAGTAAAAAAATTCTAGATCAATACTGAGCATAAGTTGAAAAAATCACCCTTTAAAGGGATGAATGCTATTGGAGGGATCTTATGGTGGATTAAAAAAATATCCAAAATTGGATGGTGAGGAATCCTTAAGTAGACAGAAGTGATTTCCAACATAGGTGGGTGAGATTTATTTCTACAAGACCATTAGAGTGGAGGTATTCCAATTCCTCTTTCATTGAGGAAACTTTTTGAGTGATTTCATTAGTTTAGGTTCTTAAGACACTTTAATACTTAAATGATTGATTGTCTTCCATCTATTTATGATGGATTAGACTCCCTATTTCAAACTAGATTTCCTCCAATCATTATGGTTCCAAAGTTCATTGATGACATACCTCTTGAACAGTGATATTAGGAAGGCTAGTTTGAAAGAGAGAATGAGTAGACTCAAATCCATCATCAAGACGACAATCAAGCGTATGATGATGGATTAAATATAGGTAGTAAAGGTTAGTTGTACTATAGTATTGAATTATTATATCTATATTCAATATAGTAACAATTTTCATGCAACATGGATGAAATTGTGGACTTTTATGCATGGAGTGTATTGTGTTGTTATTATTCACGATAAATTAAATATTTGAATACTCATTCAGACAATGTCTTCTTAACAAGATAATTTATCCAATCACAAGTAAGAAGAAACTATTGATGATAAAACTACAGAATTTTTAGGGGATCAACAACATGTTGATGAAAAAAAAAGAAAAAAACAAGAACAATGCAGAATCGTAATTTTGAATAAAATTATGAAGTCAAGAAGCTAGGGTATACAATTTGAGGTTGGTTGGAATTCATATATCCAAAATATTAACCCCAATAAGTCAACATTCATCAGTTATCTTATTTTCATAATGAGGATGAATGTTCCAATTAATATTGACTCATGGTTCCACATCCAACCTATAATGAAGGAAATCCTTTGGAAATATATAACAGTAATGTTACAATATACTTTCTCTATTTTACTAAAAAATATATAATGAAATGTTGATTTAGTTTTCATTATTCCTTGAAAACTTTGTTTATTTTAGAATATTTCGGTAATAAATTTTTCTTAATGGCTACTGGAAAATCCTATAGAGGCTTCTGGACTCTTCTACTAAAGTTATATCTTAGGGATGGTGAGGGGAAAATAAATCCCCACCCACCACTTTGTTATAAAAACATTATAAATAAGGAAACATGACTACTTTTAGAAATCGTTGCAATGAGAAATCATTTCAGGTGCATTGTGGTCGATAATATATTATTTTTATTTATTTATTTTATCCAAATCGATTCAAAATTATTAATTTATGAAACAGAAAAAGAGTGCTGAAAAAAGATCATGCATCGAAACCATCGTACCTCTATCACAATGTAAAGATGAAGTACAATTCATTAGAGAATAAATTGGTATGTATTTTAAATTAACAATAAATGTTTAATTATGTGATATGAAACAATATATTTTCCTTTTTTTATATTCATATTGATGAATCAAAATCTTAAACCACTTCCATCCCACGTCATGTGCTATGGAAGGAGGCTCGTGTAAATGAGGATGGTATATTAGTTGATGAAAAAAAATTAGTACGGGAAGCACGTGTAAGTATGAAATAATTTTAATTATTTATGATTTATTACAATATTACATAAATAAATATGTTCATATTTTTTATATGGTTTAGACATAAGAATCAGCAATGGCCATACCAGAAGAAATGCGACATTTAGTAGCTTCGAAGTGGCCTGAACAATATAGATGCTTTAGAGTATTAGGTTTTGGAGTCTCTCCTAGAACATATTTTGAGAAGATAATACCACATAAAGATACATAAAATATAATGAGATTAATGTAGAATCAAATAGACTCATTGCAAGATATTATTTTGCGGTCTAGTTTAGAAGAACAATGTATAAGAAAAGATCAAAGAAAACCAGCGGTTGAGAAAATATCCACACATGATCCAAATGATCCCACTATATTTGAGGCTAGTCATTCCCCCAAAACCTTACCTGGGGTAATCAATTTTTCCATTACTCTTTCTCCTAAATTGGAATCAAACAACTTCCGAAAACTTTATATTACTAAAATTATGTAGGGTGTAGTTATATGTGATTTTTATTTGTCAACACCCATGTATCCCCGTGTTTTGAAAGGTAAAATGTATAATATCCTGAGAGACCAACTATATAATAAAACCCTCCCAAAAGATCACATGAGAGTGGGGATTGAGGTAAATTATGATCTGACTACTAAGTTGTAGTTCCACTTTATGATCCAGATATTACAATGGTCCAAGTTGCTGTTGGAGATTTCATATCATGGTCGTCAAATATTATAAATATACATTAGGTACATCTTTAAAAAAATCATATGAAAAACATGTAAAATTTTATGATAAAAGGTCTGAATTGAGGTATGATATTACAGATGGATAAATTGGTGGAGAAAAGAAAGGTCAAATCAATAACATCTACTAAGTCGGCCAAGAAAACAAAACAAACTTATGAGAGTAACTTCTCTCCACCAACTCCAAAGCAATATTTATTAACATTGAAACTTCATGTAGAGACTACATTCAAAGATAAAACTATGTATTATATTCACTATGAAGAAGAAATATTTGGAGTTTCTATTATGGATAGAATTGGTATTGAGACTCTAAATGAGATTCTCAAGCATGAATGGTTGGGCATATCGGTTGTGAATACACACATAAGGTACATTTTCATAATACCTCTATCCAAATAGTGAGATAAATATGTTTATTAAAGTTAATAACTATTTATATTTTTTATAGGCATTTATATTACAACTATATAAAGGGAAGATCGCTCGAAGAACAATTTGGATTCATTAATCCTAGTATCATTTCTATAGAAAAAATAACATTGGATAAGGAATAAATAGATAAGAAAAGAGACAAGTTACTCTAAGTGTTTAATAAAAAGGTATCATAAGGCATTCTATTTTTGATTCCTATAATGTAAGGGTAAAACGTGACAATCTAATCACATAAAATATATTTTTATTTTTTTCATTACTTAATTTTTTGGTTTTTTAGGAAGCACTAGATGCTGATAACAATAAACATAGACACCCCGACTATTTTTTTTGGATTCAATGCATTAAATTTCAACCAACCGACCATGAATGATGTTTATTGTGAATATTTAATACACTACAATAAACATTTTATAGACAAATTTTTAATTATATGTTTAGTGTAGGTTTTAACAATAATTTTTTTATGATAGGGTAGTCTCTAAATACAGGCTAAATCATGACATAAGGCCAGTGACAAAAAAATATAAATCATTTGGATTACTAAAAATGGAAACAAGTTAAGGTATATATAGAAATATTTAACTATCAAAGAATTTCAAAAGAATTTAATTATTTTTTTCAATGTTTCTCTAGTTTCTGAAACATTATAATAAAATCAACTTTGGATATTATGTTTGTGAATTTATGAGAGAAATCATACATCATGAAAAAAATAGCATCCCCCTACAGGTAATTTCTGAGGGTAATTACAATTTCATTAAATATATTTCATAACAATTAGTTGGTTTATATTTTCTTATAACTATCAAGATCGATGACGAAAGAGTTATTCAAAAGAATAAATCAATTTTTTTAGAGATGAGTGGGTAGTGTATTTTTTGTATTCCGACAATAAATTTAGGTGATTACATGCTATATTTTTGATCTAGTATGAGTTATAACCATACAAAAATATTTAGGGTGGGAAGCATTAGTGAAACATAATAGATAAATAAAGAATAGGACATTTTCATATTTATTAATATTTTTGATTTAAATATTACTTTTATTTTAAAAGGGATGCTATGTCCAATAGCTTACCTGATACACAATAACGGGTTTCTTTTAAATCTTACATTGCACACAATGTTGGTTCATACTGAAAAATAATAACATAATATTATTTTAAATGGTATCTAACACCTAGTCATTGTATTAGCGGGAATGGACAAAACTAACTAAAATATTAATATACATGTTTTTTAAATGTTTTTACATTTATCCAATAAATTTTAGAGGCTTAAAATAAGTAAGAATCTCATTTTAAGCATAAATACTCTAATATTCATTAAAAGATTGATTTACCTCCTTTTGATGGTGAACCCTCTTTAAATCTAGTTTTTTTCAATTTTATATGTTTTATTTGACAAAATATAATTCTTCTTTAGAATCGGGATATCAAAATTTACTTTGGATGAAATTTTGATATTTTTCTGATAATGTTCATTTTTTAATGAATAGTGAAAATACAGTATTTTAATTCAAAACTGCCTTTTAATATAATTTATTTATAAGGTTAGATTATCTTTGTAGTCGGTTTTAAAGTTTAATTATATTATTTTTTTACTATTTAATCTAATTTTGGTCATTGGAAGTAATTTCACTTTGAAATTGAACATAAATAAGTGTCAATCTTTTGATAGTTATTATTTCATAAAAATACTCTTTTTGTTTTGATAGCAGGAATTAATTTTAAATTAATTTCTGCCACTTTTGTGTTTTGAATTTGGAAAAATGGATTCCATATTTGGAATCAGGATTTCCAAATTGAGTAAATAGGTAACTTTTATTCTAGACATTATGAATATTTGCTTCAGTAAATATTTTATTTACCATGGTTAAAGGGAAAATCTAGTAAATAAAGGTAAAAAAATAAAATTTATAATAATATAAAATTACCCTAACATGTGTCTGAATCCTATTGGTTGATACATTTCCAACCATGTCCATCCTTGGGTCGATTTTGGTACCCCATGGAGCCACTTGGGAGTGATAATGACACTTTATATTAATTAATTTAAAGTAAAGACATGAATAACTTAAACATATATCTTTTAGTAAATAAATTTTTACATGTGGTTATATAAGTTATCTCTTCGACTATAAATATTCATTTGAAATCTAAAAATATTTTCTACATCATGATATTTGTTTATAATATTTAGATATCAAATAAATAAAATTACTTATGACACAATAATGATGCAGTATTTACCTCATTAATGAATGATTTAAATAAATAAGATTATAATGATTAAAAAAATATCCAAAACTTGTCCAATTCTTATTGTATGATTTTATTTCTAATATGAGTCATCTTATCTTCTACTTTAATGAGTTTTTAACCTTTAGAAACCAAAAATAATTATATAATAAAATAATATTTTCAAACTTCCCTAAAGAGCCCCTCCCCCCTTATAAAATCCCTAATTTCTAACCCATTCCACACACTTCTCAAGACCCTTGACTCATCCAAAATCTACTCAATTAAGCTCCCTACATTTATATCCTCCTCATAGAAGCATTCTCATAGAAATAAGGAAATTTAATTAAACCTTTTGTTTCAAATTAAAGGGAGATACCCAATTTAAAGGTAACGTCTTCTCTTAAGTTATTTTGTTTTATTTTACTTATCCAACCCCCTAAACTCTTTTTATTATTTTATTTTATAAAAAAAATAGTATACTCAATATACTAGGTTTTTTTTTATGATAATTATTCAAAATAAACTTACACACACCTTCATCTAATGGGTAAAGAACATTCTGTTTCTATGGACGGAAAACTAACGCCTCACAAAACAATGATTGTTCAATATTCTCCTACCACCTCTTATGGTCTCCATTAAGATTGAACTGTATTTATATGTGATATATATTATATTTATATTGTTTTTATGATTCGGTATTTTTCATTTATAGAATACCTTTATGGTTTTCCATAGTGGGTAAATATGATAATTTCATTTAAGGAAGGGCGGACTACCGCCCCCCAAAGTGATATGACTTCTTCATGCCATATGTGGAACGTATAAAGGATGGGGTTAATGAAATTATACATGATATTATACTGGAATTATAATATACCTATTTATTATTATGTTTTCAATCCATTAAATATAAAATAGAAATAAAAGTAGCGTTCATGCGTACGTACGACTTACCGTCTCCATGAACCGTGCATTTCATTTATTACCTCCAAATGTTATGTACTATTATAAATACATATATATATATCATATATATATATATATGATATATATGATATCTAAATCATGAATATAATTTTTGATATAATGAAATTTCAACCACATGGACAATTTATAATTATAACAAGTTCATTTTTAACTCAAGTTCTGAACATCGACAAAATGTTCGATATAAACTAAAATAATTAACTAATTGTTATATCAAGGTAATAATTGTTATAAAAGGAATAATAAACATTAAAATGGTTCTTAAGAAATTATAAATTAACTTTAGTTTATTATTCAGGAGATTAAAGAACGATCGAGTCAAGTTGGACATGAGCTTAGAGACTTTGTCTCAATCTCCTTTCATTGAAGCATATTCCATTTTATACATGAATTTATTTTATATGATGTATAAAAACCTTTGAATTTTCAATTAATTAAAAAGGAATATTTTTCTATGTGTTTTACTAGACAACAAAAAATGTTAATTTTTAACGTAAGTAGTGACAACAACCTTTTCCACCGCCGCAACTATTATTTGATCTATGGATTCCTTGACAAGCCGTAATGTTTTTAAAAGGAAAATAAATACCATATACGTATTTTGGTATTGAAAATGGTTTTGATAATGGATCTTTTATGTCAATATATTTAATTGATATATTGTGATTTAAATGTGGAAATATTATATTTCCTTTATGTTTATTTTATGTTATATGAATATGTTATGGTTCTTGGGCATTGTTTACATATACAGGTGGTTCCATGATAAACCTAGGGAGGGTGAGCCCAAGATAGCTCTCCAATGCATTGGGTAACATGATCGATGTAAACTTGAATGTTTCTCCTAAGAGATTTAGGGAATAAAATATTATGGGTATTCCAAATGTAACTCCTTGTGTAGCTGTGAAAGCTACAACGTAAGTATGTTATGGATTCCATAAGTTACCTTTATGATTTATGTTTTATATGCGTTATTCATAAATCTTATGATTTCTTGAGGTATGTTAAAGAACTTATGTTATGTATGTATTGATTATCTAATGTTTTCTTTCTTTTTTTTATAACCCTTACTGAGCTTTTTATTCTCATCCCAAGTTTTGAAATTTTTTTCAGAGGACTTAAAGATAAAAAGGGTCAAGGATGGGATCATGGTAAAGTCATGTTGTCTAAAATATGGAACTAGACATGAATATTTTTTTCAAGAGTTTTTATTTTATAAAAAAAATGGAAACTAAGTAGAATTGTCTACTTTGTAATTTTTGAGATGTAACAGTTATGGCCTAATTCTCTAAAAATCTAAACCTGAAAAGATCCTCAATGTGAATGATTAATTTAATTCAAAATTATGTAATGTTTTAAGGTTGGGTCCTTATAGTTGGTATTAGAGGTCAGTTTAGACAACATTAGGAGTTAGGATATTGTTAAATTAATATCCATAAATTATTTTTAGTTTAAGTTATTATTGAAATGATATACCATTTACAGATTTCCATGTTTCTTATCCTAAGATATTTTTGTGTTTATAATGGTTTTCCGCAGAGGAAACATAGCAGCTATGACGGGACGACATCAGGAGGAAGACAACCTTCCAAATTAGAAACTTGCGATGGTTGGAATTGGAACAGATTTTTTTTAGAAATGATGGAAAAGTTGTCTTAGGCTATAAATGGTGGTGGTATCCATGCATGAGATCATACAAAAAAACCACAGAGGAACATGTCAGTAGTGGAGCATTTCATGAGGCATCATCCCCTATCATTCATAGGATCATCTGACATTGTTCTAGCTGAAGGGTGGATTAAATAAATTGAGAAGATTTTTGATGTCATGGGGTGTTCAGAACATCAAAAGGTTAGTCTCACTGTTTACCATTTTGAAGGTGAAGTCGATCAGTGGTGGTCGATGGTGAAAAATATCTGGGATAGTGAGTAAAATGATTCTCTTGATTGGGATGAATTCAAAGGTATGTTTCTTGAGAAATATTTTCCTAAGGTGGTCCGTCTTAGGATAGAAAAATAATTCATAGAATTGAGGAAAGAGGATGACTCAGTGGCTTCTTATGAAGCAAAATTCAATCGACTGGAAAGGTATGCTCCAAATTTCATACGAGATATTGATAGTAAAGTAAACTATTTTTACTCAGTATTAATGCTAAATTATCGAATGGATTTAGATTCTTGTGAGTTCAAAAGTTATGAAAAACTTGTTTGATGTGTAGATAAGGTGGAAATGGAGTTTGTCGATGATCAAGTGTTCTATGAAAAACAACAGAATAAGAGGTCTAGGTGGTAGATGAAAGGGAAGAACTCTTCAAAAAAGTCAGATGGTAAGAAACATAAGTTTACAGTTTGTGTAATTGTGGAAAAAAATCATGTTGGGGAATGTCTTTTGAATTCTAGTAAGTTCTACTGATGTGGTAAAATGGGACATAAGGTACATAATTTCACTAAAAAAGATTAGGGTAATGGTAAAAAAATCTTATTTACAGTCAGTAAAATGTTTTAAGTTTAATGAAATGGGTCATTATGAAAATGAGTGTCCAACAAAGAACTCAACAAAGGGAAAGTAGTGAGAGCAGAAAGGGGTGGTTAAATCCTTCGCAACTACTTCAGCAGATGTTGGGCCATCAAATAAAGTAGTATTTGGTACACTATTTGTTTGATCAGATTATGCCAATGTGTTATTTGATTCAGGGTCTGCACATTTTCTTATTTCTAAGAATTTTTCTATTAGATTGGGAATTCCATCTCAATATATGAATCCTGAACTTATGGTAAAAACACTGATGGGAAATGTTGAGACAAAAAAAGAAAACATAAGATCCTTCTTGTCCTTGTCTGTGGAAAGAATCTACCTGGAAACCTTATTGTTTTTCCCCTAGTAATGTTTGATGTTATTTTGGGTGTGGATTGGATTTTTGTTTATCATGCTAAGATTTAATGCAGAGCTACATAGATTTATTTTCAGAATTATTTTCAGTTTGTGTTAAAAAATGAACCCTTACTTTTGATAACATATCAAGAAGCTGAGAAACTAGTAAAATATTAAAATGAATTTTACCTTTCACATATTGTTGAAAATAATGGAACTGTTCATATTAATGATGTTCCAGTGGTAAATGAGTACCTTGATGTTTTTCTTGATGAGTTTCCTAGTATTATACCAGATCAGGAGGTTGAATTTACTGTTGACTTAGTTCCTGATGTTAAGACATTTTCAAAACCCCCTTATCGAATGGATCAAATTTAACTTTTAGAGTTAAAGAAACAACTACAAGAGTTATTAGATAAAGGTTTCATTCTAACTATCACATAACCATGGGGTGCTTCTGTCTTGCTTGTTAAAAATAAAGATGGTTCAATAAGAATTTGCACTGATTATAGAGCATTGAATAACATCACTATTAAGAAAAAGTTTATTTTTCCTCATATTGATGATTTGTTTGATAATCTCCAGGGAGCTCAGTATTTTTTAAATATTGATTTGAGTTCGGGGTACCATCAGTGGAAATTAAAGGAATATGACATTCTGAAGACCGCGTTTCGTGCTAGATATGGACATTATGAATTTTTGGTTATGCCTTTTGGGTTAACCAATGCACCTACTATATTCATGGATCTTATGAATTGAATTTTCTTTGAGTTCCTAGATAAGTTGGTGGTTGTGTTTGTTGATGATATTTTGGTTTATTATAAAAGTAAAGAGGACCATGAAAGTCATTTAAAGGTTGCATTGTAAACCTTACAAGAAAAGAAACTATTTGGGAAATTCAGCAAGTGTGAGTTTTGATTACAACAAAGTTCTTTCCTTGGTCACATTGTATCAAAAAATTGAATAACTGTTGATCCTGCTAAAACAAATTTTTTTGAAGAATGGCCAAGACCCACAAATATAACTGAGATTTGTATTTTTCTTGGATTAGTGGGTTATTACCGGAGTTTTGTTGAAAAGTTTTCACGGTTATCTATCCCAATGACTAAGTTAACTCGAAAAGGTGTTAAGTGCATTTGGATAAAAGAATTTGATGATTGTTTTTAGGAATTGAAAAGAAGATTGGGGAGTGCTCCAGTTTTGGCACTTCCTTCCAGAAATGGTGAGTTTGTTATCTACAGTGATGCTTCATTGAAAGGACTTGGCTATGTCCTTATGAAAAATGATCAAGTAATTTCTTATGCTTCACATCAGTTGAAACCTCATGAGTTAAATTACCCTATACATGATTTGGAATTCTCTACTGTATGTTTTTCTTTAAAAATTTGGAGGAAACATCTATATGGAGTAAAATGTTAAATATATATTGACCACAAAAGTTTTAAGTATATATTCAATTAGAAATAATTAAACATGAGATAGAGGAGATGGTAGGAATTAATCAAGGATTATGATTTCACAATTCATTAACATCTAGTAAAGGAAAATAAGGTGGTTGATTATTTGTGTCGAAAAATTAATGCTACATTAACCTTATTATATTTGGAACAAGATCCTTTGGTTTTTTATTTGACGAACTTTGGCATAGAAGTTGTTGGTGCAGAAAATTCCTCTATTTTGTTTTAGGGGTCAGTGAAATCTTCTCTACCAGATAGAATAAACCAAGAACATAAAGAAGACAGTGAGTTACAGAAAAAGGTAGAGTTGGTTCAGAAGGGTAAGTTTCCTGATTTTAACATTGATATTGATTGTGTTTTGAGTTTTGGGAAGAGATTGTGTGTGCCTTGTGATTCACAGTTGAAGAATGAGTTTTTATGTGAAGCTCATAGTTCTTCGTTTTTAGTTCATCCTGGTAGTACTAAGATGAACAGAGATCTTTAGGAGTATTACTAATGGTATGGAATGAAAAGAGAAATTTTTTATTTTACTGTGAAGTGTTTGACTTTTCAACAGGTTAAAGAAGAGTGGAAATTACCAAAAGGGATGCTTCAGTCTTTACTGGTGCCATAGTGGAAATGGGAAAATATATCAATGGACTTCATTGTAGGATTACCAAGGCATCTCGATGTAATAATGAAATCTAGGTTATTGTTGATTTACTGACTAAATCTACTCATTTCCTTCCTATTTGAGATACATTTTCTCTAGATAAACTCTCTCAGTTGTAAGTTAAAGAGATATTTAGGTTTCATGGTGTTACTCTCTCTATTGTATCTGATTGTGATCCCATGTTTACTTATAACTTTTTGAAAGGCCTTAAAAAGTCATTGGGTAATTAATTAAATTTTAGTATAGCTTTTCATCCTCAATTATATGGGTAGTCAGAATGAACAATTTAGACCTTGGAGAATATGTTACATGCTTGCTTGATGGATTACCTTGGAAGTTGGGACCAACATCTTTCTTCGGTTGAATTTTCTTATAATAATAGTTTTTATTCTAGTATACAAATGGATCCATTTGAGGCATTATATGGGAGGTGGTGTCAAACTCTAGATTTTTGGGATGAAGTAGGTGAAAGGATGGTGATGGGACCAGAATTGGTAGAAGATATGGAATAAAAAGTTTAGTTGATTTAGAAGCATATGAGAGCAGCTCAGAGCAGGCAGAAAAGTTATGCAAATTACCAGAGGAAGGATCTTTCTTTTGAGGTAAGTGATCATGTCTTTATCAAAGTTTCTCTCTAGAAATGTGTGATGTGTTTTGGTATGAAGGGAAAGTTGAGTATGAGGTTCCTTGGACCTTATGAAATCCTAGAGAAAGTTGGACTAGTTTCATACAGAGTGGATTTACCTTTAATTTTATCCCAGGTACACAATGTTTTTCATGTTTCAATGTTGAGAAAGTATATGTCAGATCCATCCCATGTTTTGAGCCCAAAGGTAGACTAGTTGGAATAAAATCTCTCTTGTGAGGAATAGTCATTCCAACTTCTTGACCGAAGAGAGAAAGTGTTGCAGAATAAGGTAATTCATCAGGTAAAGCTTTTGTGAAAAAACCATATGGTTGAAGAGGAAACGTGGGAATCTGAAAATGCTATGAGGTCTAAATACCCCCATTTATTTGAGAAGTGAATAAAATTGCGAGGACACAATTCCCAAAAGGGGAGAAGGATGTAACATCCCAGGTAAATAAAGAATAATACATTTTCATATTTACTAATATTTTTGATTTAAATATTAATTTTATTTTAAAATGGATTCTATGTTTTCTAGAATAATCAATACAGAACAACGAGTTTCTTTGAAATCTTACGTTGCACACAACGTTGGGTCATACTGAAAAATATTAATATAATATTATTTTAAATGGTATTTAACACCTAGCCATCTTAATGGTAGGAATTGTCAAAACTAACTAAAATATGAATATACATGTTTTTTAAATGTTTTAACATTTATCAAATAAATTTTAGAGGCTTAAAATAAGAAAGAATCTGATGTTAAGCATAAATACTCTAATATTCATTAAAATGTTGATTTACCTCCTTTTAATGGAAAACCATTTTTAAATCTAGTTTTGGTCACTTTTATATGTTATATTTGAAAAAATAAAATTCTTATTTAGAATTGGGACATTGAAATTTACTTTGGATGAAATTTTGGTATTTTTCTGATAATGTTCATTTTTTAATGAATAGTGAAAATACAGTATTTTAATTCAAAACTGCCTTTTAATCTAATTTATTTATAAGGATAGATTATCTCTTTAATTGGTTTTAAAGTTTAATTATATTATGGTTTTACTATTTGATCCAATTTTTTTCATTGGAATTAATTTCACTTTCAAATTGTACATAAATAAGTATCAATCTTTTAATAGTTATTATTTCTTAAAAACACACTTTTTGTTTTGACAGTGGAAATTAATTTTAATTTAATTTCTGCCACTTATGTGTTTTGAATTTGGAAAAATGATTCCATATTTGGAATCAGGAGGTACAAATTGTGTAAATAGGTAACTTTTATTTTTATACATTATGAATATTTACTTCAGTAAATATTTTATTTACCACGGTTAAAAGGTAAATATGGTAAATAAGGTAAAAAAATAATATTATAATAATATAAAATTACCCTAACATGTGTCCAAATCCTATTTTTTTTACATTTATAACCATGGGCATATTTGGGTCAATTTCGGGATCCCATGGATCCACTTGGGAGTGACAATGAAACTATATATTAATTAATTTAAAGTAAACACAAGAATGACTTAAACATATATCTTTTAGTAAATCAATTTTTACATGAGGTTATATAAGTTATCTATTCAACTATAAATATTCATTTAGAATCTAAAAATATTTCCTATATCATTATATTTTTTTTATAATTTTTATACATCAAATAAATAAAATTACTTATAACACAATAATGATGCAGTATTTACCTCATTAATGAATGATTTAAATAAATAAGATTATAATGATTAAAAAAATATCCAAAACCTGTCCAATTCTTATTGGATGATTTTATTTCGAACATGAGTCATATTATCTTCAACCTTAATTAGTTTGTGACCTTTAGAGACTGAAAATAATTATATCTTAAAATAATATTTTCAAACTTTCCTAAAGAGACCCTCCACCCCCTTATAAAAGACCTCACTTATAACCTATTCCACAAACTTCTAAAGCCCCTTGTATGGTCCAAAATCTTCCCAATTAAGCTCCCGAGATCCCTCTACTCATCATAGAAGCCTCCACATAGGCATAAAAAAATTCAATTAAACCTTTTGGTTCAAAACAAAGGGAGATACCTGATTTAAAGGTAACGTCTTCTCTTAAGTTATTTTGTTTTATTTTACTTCTCCAACCCTAAACCACTTTTTATTCCTTTATTTTATAAAAACACCAGTATAATCAATATAATAGGTTGTTTTTATGAGAATGATCTGAACTACACTTACACACCCCTCCATCTAATGGGTAAAGAAAATATTGTTTTTGTGGACGGTAAACTAACGCCCCACAAAACGATGATTGTTCAATATTCTCCTACAACCTCTTATGGTGTCCATTAAGATGGAAATTTATTTACATGTGATATATATTATATTTATATTTTTTCTACACTTCTGTATTTTTCTTTTATAGAATACCTTTATGGTTTTCTATAGTGGGTAAATATGATAATTTCATTTGAGAAAGTGCGGACTACCACCAATCAAAGTGATATGACTCGTTCATGCCATACATGAAATGTATAAAGAATGGAGTTAATGAAATTATATATTATATTATACTGGAATTATAATATACCTATGTATTATTATGTTTTCATTCCACTAAATATGAAATATAAATGAAAGTAGCGTTCATGTGTATGTACGACTTACCGTCTCTGTGAACCGTGCATTTCATTTCTTAATCCAAATGTTATGTACTATTATAAATACATATATATACTGAATATATATGATATATATGATATCTAAATCATGAATATCATTCTTTATATAATGGAATTTCGACCACATGGACTACTTATAATTATAACAAGTTCATTTTTAACTCAATTTCTGAACATCGACAAAATGTCTGATATGAACTGAAATAATTAACTAATTGTTATAGAAAGGTTATAATTGATATAAAAGGAATAATAAACTTGAAAAAGTTTCTTAATATAGTATAAATTAACTTTAGTTTATTATTCAGGAGATTAAATAATGATCTAGTCAAGTCAGACACGAGGTAAGGGACTTCATATCAATCTCCTTTCATTGAGGCATATTTTATTTTATACACAAATTTCTTTTATACGATGTATAAGAACCTTTTAATTTAAATTTTACTCAAAATGAATATTTTTCTATGAGCCATTTTACTAAATGAAAAAAAAAATGTTACTTTTTAACGTAAGCGGTGACAACGACCTTTTCCACCACCGTGAGTATTATTTGATCTATGGCTTCCTTAATAAGCCGTAATGTTTTTAAATGGAAAATAAATACCATATATGTATTTTGGTATTGAAAATGGTTTTGATAATGGATTTGTTATGTAAATATATTTAAATGTTATATTGTGATTGAAATGTGGAAATGTTATCTTTCCTTTATATTTGTTTTATGTGTTATGAATATGTTATGGTTCTTGGGAATTGTTATGTATATGGGTGGTTCTGTGATAAACCTAGGGAGGGTGAGCCCAAGATAGCTCTCCAATGCATTGGGTAAAATGATGGGGGTAAATGTTAATGTTTATCCTAAGATATTTAAGGAATATATTGTGATGGGTATTCCAAATGTAACTCCCTATGTAGCTGTGAAAGCTACAATGTAAGTATGTTATGGATGCCATAAGTTACCTTTATGATTTATGATTTCTATATGTTATTCATAAATCTTATTATTTCATGATGTATGTTAAAGAGATTATGTTATGCATGTATTGATGATCTAATGTTTTCTTTCTTTGTTTTATAACCCTTACTAAACTTTTTATTCTCATCCCATGTTTTGAAATATTTTTCACAGGACCTAAAGATTAATAGGGTCAAGGATGGGATCAAGGGAAAATCATGATGTCTAAAACATTGAACTAGACATGACCCTTTTTTCAAGAGTTTTTATTTTATGAAAAAAATGGAAACTGTGTAGAATTTTCTACTTTGTAATTTTTGAGATGTAATGGTTATGGCCTAATTAACTAAAATCTAAACCCGAAAAGATCCTCAATGTGAATTATTCATTTAATTCAAGATTATGTAATTTTTTAAGGCTGGGTCCTTATAATTAGTGTCATAATTCTTATCTATTATTCTTCATATCTTTATCAAGAAGAAGATTAATGGAGGAAAACAATTTGTTTAGAATTTCTAACCTGCAAACAATAACATTGTTGGGAAAACGCAAAGGCGGAGTTATAGGTGGAGGTGAAGGCAGAGGTAGAGGCAGAGGTGAAGGTGGAGGAAAATTCTGAGTCAGAGACCAACATGGAGGAGGAGGTAGAGGCGAATACTGAGGTGGAGGAGGATAAGAAGAAATGGATTACAAACAATAAAATAATTAGGAAATGAAGTATAATAAGGATCATACCATGATTGTGTTTGAGACCAATTGTTTGAAAGTGAACACAACACTTGTCACTTAAGATAAGATTCATTGTGTGTATTCCTAGTTTAAAATGGCATTTTAGTAAATAAAACATGTGGCATACTCAAAACTGAGAAAAAACATTCTGATTGTTTTGATAAGGTAAATAATATATGAGTCATTTGGGATGTGAAAAATTCATTCACATCTCAATATGATTCACAATGTGACTGGTATGACTCAAAGTGTATCTTTTTATTCAAAACTGACATTAATTTTAATCAAAAAAAAAACTAACTTACTCAAAATTGAGATAAAACAATCTAATTGTTTTGATACTTTTGTAAAATGATCCACGAGTCATTTTTGATGTGTATCATTCAGTATCACCTCAATACAATGTACGGTGTGACCGTTATGACTCAAAGTGTTCCTTTTTTATTCAAAATTGACATTAATTTTAATTAAAAAAATAACGAACATACTCAAAACTGAGAAAACACATTCCGATTGTTTTGGTACTTTAGTACAATGATCCATACGTCATTTTTGATGTATAGGGATCAACCTCATCTCAATCGGACGCACATTGCGACTGGTATGACCCAAAGTATGTCTTTTTTATTCAAAGGTGACCTTCATTTTAATAAAAAAAACAACCGACATACTCAAAACCAAGAAAACACATTTCGATTGTTTTGATACTTTAGGAAAATTATTTATGAGTCATTTGGTACGTGTAACATTAAGTCGTACCTCGATCTAATGCATGTTATGATCGGTATGACTCTGAGTGTGTCTTTTTTATTCACAGTTGACATTTATTTTAATCAAAAAACAAATATCATTCCCAAAACCAAGAAAACACATTCAGATTATTATTTTTACTCTTGGAAAATTATACATACATCGTTTTTGATATGTAGGGATTAACCGCACCTCAATCTAATGAATGGTGTGACCGGTCTGACTCCAAGTGTGTCTTTTTATTCAAACCCGACATTAATTTTAATCAAAAAAACAATTGACACACTCCAAACTAAGAAAATGCATTCCGATTGTTTTGATAATTAAAAAAAATTATAAATGATTCATTTGGGATGTATATCATTCATCCTCGCCTCAATCCGATGCACAGTGTGATCGGTATGACTCTAAGTGCCTCTTTTTTATTCAAAACTGACATTAATGTTAATAAAAAAACTGACATACTCAAAATTGAGTAAACACATTTAGATTGTTTTTTTAATTTATGAAAATGATACATACATCATTTATGATGTGTAAGGATTTGTTTCACCTCAATCTGACGCACGGTGTGGCCGGTATGACTCCAAGTGAATCTTTTTTATACAAAAGTGTCATTTATTTTAATCAATTTTTTTTGACAAACTCAAAACTAAGAAAATGAATTCTTATTGTTTTGATACATTTTGAAAATGATGCATGATTCATTTGGGATGTGTAGAATTCATCCACACCTTAATCTGATTCATGATGTGACCGGTATGACTCCAAGTGCATCTTTTTTATTCAAAACTGGCATTAATGTTAATAAAAAAACCATTAACATACTCAAAACCGATTAAACACATTCAGATTGTTTTGGTATGTTATGAAAATGATCCATATGTCATTTTGGATATATAGGGATAAGCCTCACATCCATCAGATGCACGGTGTGACCACTATGACTCCAAGTGCATCTTTTTTATTCAAAAGTGACATTCATTTTAATCAAAAAAATAACTAACATACTTTATAATAGTGTTATAATTTTCTTATATTTGTTTTAGAATTTTTATTTCATTTAAATTCAGTATTTGAATATTATTTTGGTAATTTTTGTTGTTGTTTCTGCTGATGCAATGTGTTATTGCAGCACACTGCACCTGTTTCTGGTGATGCAGTGTGTTGTTTCATCACACTGCATTTTTCGACTTTATCAGTGCTATTAACTATGCTGATAAATCTATCCTTTATCAGCACTTATAAATACACTAATAAAGTCTATCTATATCAGCACATTAAAAAGTGTTTATAAATGTGATCTTTTATCAGCGCTTTGAAAAATGCTGATAAATAGTACCTTTATCAACACTTTTATATGCGCTACTAAATCACCCCTTTATCATCACTTTTTTAGCACTGATAAAATTCATAGCTTTTTTACCATGCTAAGGTCATTAATGCTTCTCTAGCACTAATAAAAGCTGATTTTAGCATTGTTAAAAGTGTGTTTTGTAATAGTGTAATAAATGAAATAAAAAGGATAGTAATAAGTTAATACACCTAAAAATGGTTCTTAAGAAAGTATAATATTGAAATAAGTTTATTATAAAGGATATAAATTATGTGTGTGGTGATTCAGACTCAAGGTAAAGGGTTTCTTAACTCAATTTATTTTAATTGGATTATATTACTTCTTCATTGACTATGTTATACCAAGATTATGTGTGTAATGAACTTTTATTATTTTAATCTTTATTTACACTTTTTTATATTTATTTACATTTGTTACACATAATCACTTCATTGATTAATTCTCAATTTTATTTTATAATATTTTTATGGGGTTTATTAACTCAATTTCTTTTCATTGGGTCATATTACTTCTTTGTTTATTATGTTATGCCAAGATTATGTGTGTAATGGCCTTTGATTATTTTATATTTTATTTAAAATTGTGTTATGTGGATTTAGATTTATTATACATAATAACTTCATTGATTAATTCTCACTTCAATGTTACGATCTTTGTATGGGGTTTCTTAACTCAATTTTTTCATTGGGTTATATTACTTCTTCATTGACTATGTTATGCAAAGATTATGTGTGTAATGAACTCTGATTATTTTATTTTTTATTCCCACTTTTTTACATGGATTAATATTTTCTACACATAATCAATTCATTTTTTAATTCTCACTTCAATGTTACTATCATTGTAAGGGGTTTCTTAACACAATTTATTTTAATTGGGTTATATTGAAAATTCATTGAATATGTTATGAAAAAATTATATGTTTAATGACCTATTTTTATTTTATGTTTCATTTCACTTGTGTTATTTGGATTTAAATTTTTTACACATAACCACTTCATTGATTAATTCCAAATACAATGTTACGATATTTGTGAGGGTTTCTTGTCTCACATTTTTTTGTGAGTCATATTACATATTAAGAAGTTGTTTATTTTATGTGTTGTATATACAACCCATTTAATATTTTATATCATGAATCACATTATATTATTGTTATTTAAGTTTTTATTTAAAATTATTTCTTTAAAGGGGGTTATGATTTGAAAGATACTTAAGCGGTATGGGTTTACATCACAATCTCATCCTTATTCAGGATTATTTATGTTTAATCTTATGTTGATGGAATTATATGATATTTCTATCTTAAACCCTGTATATTTTATTATTATTTGGTTATTTCTAGAAATTAAAAGTTTTCCTTTCATTTTTCTCTCTATAAGTACTCAAAAGTTTAAATGAATGCTTTTCAATAAACTCAAATTTATTTTTCTATTCAGTCAGGAATAATTTTATTCAATGTCCATATTTGATTTAAATTGTATTAAATAATATTTTTACTTTATCCAATGATTTATTAATGTCACTTTTAACTATGTTTTACCTTTTATAAAATGTTTTAAAAGGAATCTTATTTCCATTTTCCAGACAACGTATTTTTTACTAAATGTGTGAATGAAATATTTGTTTAAAGTTTACCAAATGAATGATTTTTCACACTAACATAATGATTAATTTATTTGAAGATTACTTTTCAAGTTTCCTTGGTTCTTTTCAAAGAAAAATGTTTTCCTAATATTATGTAATTTTTTAAATTTTATATAAGTGAATTCAAAATGAAAAGGTTAATTTCTTCAAGAAATGTTCTAATGACTTTTTAAAATTATTTTCCTCTATGTAAATAATACATTAATGAATATTATTCTTTACTAGGAATATAACCTAATGATATTATACACTATATTACTCCATATAGATTATGATCATATTTCTCTAGTCATTGACTGGGGAATATAACATCATTTTGCATGTTAGTTTTTTAATATAAATGTTTCTGTTGATTATGTATTGAATTATTACTCATTTTATTCATATAATAAATGAATTAGAATTAGAAAGTGATGGAAAGGTACAATTATAGTGCCTTGATGCATTGGTAGGTCTCATGAGCCAAACTAACTTGATTATTTGGTGTATTCCTTGCCAATTTATGTATGATATCCTGGAATGTGGCCTTGACAGTAAGATTATGATGTTTGGAATTAAGAATTCTATCATTATGAAATCAGTAATTGTTGTACATGTGATTAGTTATGTTGTTATGTCATCCATACATATATTTCCCTTTCATGGTGATTAATTATATATACTATTTGATTATTTTTTATATATGTAATATTTTTTATGCCTTATGTATTCATGATAACTTCTTCTATTGATTTCCCTAAATAGGTGTTTGATATCCCCCTTTCTTATGTTTCCATTTACCAGGTTATGAATAAGAATATTATGAATGATACTTCTATAATTTTATTATAAATGGATAATTTTATGGGATATTTTTAGGAATTGTTATGGAATAATATAATTTGGGTATAGTGAAAAAATGTACATTAGATGAGATAGATATGAGTTGTTTAGTAATTATTTTCTTAGTTTGATAAATTTTTAAACCTAAAAAGGTCTTGGGTATATAACTGAATCAATAATATCATTTATATTGTAATTAGGATGGTCAAAATTGGGTCACTTGATATGATATCAATACTAGTATATAAAGATTATGTTTTTAGAACCAAATCAAGGTGTATGGGCCTGGGATAACACAAGTATACACTTAAGTCATTTGACTTAATAAAGCTAAGGAAATGTTAGATAAGTTTGAGAATGCATTGTCAGGACCCACCTCCCCGAGCCATGAACCTTATCACCTGACCCCATGAGTCTCCTGTAATACCTTGGTTTCCTTCCCTAAATAGGTGTTTGATATCCCCCTTTTCTTATGTTTCCATTTACTAGGTTATGAATAAGAATATTATGAATGATACTTCTATAATTTTATTATAAATGGATAATTTTATGGGATATTTTGAAAAAATTTTATGGAATAATATAATTTGGGTATAGTGAAAAAAAATGTATTAGATGAGATAGATATGAGTTTTTTAGTAATTATTTTCCTAGTTTGATAAATTTTTAAAACTAAAAAGGTCTTGGGTATATAACTGAATCAATAATATCATTTATATTGTAATTAGGATGGTCAAAATTGAGTCACTTGATATGATATCAAAACTAGTATATAAAGATTATGTTTTCAGCACCAAATCAAGGTGTATGGGCCCGGGATACCACAAGTATAAACTTAAGTCATTTTACTCAATAAAGCTAAGGGAATGTTAGATAAGTTTGAGAACGCATTGTCAGGACCCACCTCCCCGGGCCATGAACCTTATCACCTGACCCCATGGGTCTCCTGTAATACCTTTGTTTCCTTCCCAGCACACCATAGGCTATTACTCACTAGGGTCACTTATTAGACTAATTAATGTCCCCACATTCCAACACATGTTCCTTCAATGTTTTTTTTCCTCACTCGCACACACCCGGGGATACTTCCCAGAAGGTCACCCATCCTGATTACTACTCCAGGCCAAGCATGCTGAACTGTGAAGTTCTAATCTGGTAGGCTCCCGAAAAGAAAGGTGCACCTTGTTGACATGAGTAGTAACATCTAGCCTTTTAAGACTCACTTTTCCATGGGTGTTACATTATCCACCCCTTTAAATCACAACACCCTCGTTGTGGACCCCAAGCCTCAAACCCAGGCAATGCCTAAGCACTTCCGGCTGGGTATTGGCTCTGATACCATTTGTCAAGGACCGCCTCCCCGGGACATGAACCTTATCACCTGACACCATGGGTCTCCTGTAATACCTTGGTTTCCTTCCTAGCACACCATCGGTTATTAATCACTAGGGTCACTTATCAGACTAATGAATGTCCCCACAGGCCAACACATGTTCTTTTAGTGTGTTTTGTCCTCAATCACACACACCCTGGGAAACTTCCCAGATGGTCACCCATACTGATTACTACTCCAGGCCAAGCATGCTTAACTATAGAGTTCTAATCAGGTAGGCTCCCGAAAAGAAAGGTTCACCTTGTTGACATGGGTAGTAACATTTAGCCTTTTAAGACTCTCTTTTCCTGGGGTGTTACACGCACATAAAGGGAATGTGAAATTTAAATAAGTTAAACTACAGACATGGAGGGATAGATTTGATGAAATTATATTTTATTATGGTGAGACATTAAATTATTTCTTCATCAAGATAAATGAGATTTTTAGTTATATTAGGGGATTTGATGATACTTTGGGAGATTCAAACATCAGAAATAAGTTAATAAGAAATGTTTCTAACAAGTTTGACCTAAAGATACCAACCTTAAGAAAATTAATACCTATCCCTTGATGAGTTATATAACAACCTTCTCTATTATAATATGAGAAAAGATCATATATTCCAAAAGAAATCCAAGGAGTAAATTTCATTCAATTCCAATATAAATCATAAGCTAAATGAAAAAGAGAATGAATCAGTTATAGATTTAAAGAGTGATGAATAATGAAGTGAGGACCATAAGAGAATCATGTCTCTAATTTCAAAAAACATTAGCAGAGTAAGAGGAAAATATAAATGACTACTACCTATAAAAACCCAATTAATGAGTCATTGTATCCAAAACAAAGAATCATACCTTATGTTCCTTTGAGATATAGAATAATCCACTTTACAACTTCTCAATGACCATTTCTTAGATTTTCTATGTACCGGATGGCCTCTCTCACTACATGATAAATATCTGGATGAGTACACACCATAGAATAAATTAAGATTTTGACTACTGAAGTATACAAAACCTTCACCATGAACTTCATTTCTTCTTCTATTCATAGTGCCTATTGTTTGGTAAGTTTGAAGTGACCAGTGTGGGGGGTTGAAACTAGTTTACATCCAATCATTCTGAACATATCAATGATATTCTAAATTTAATCTGTATTTGATAAAACCAAGCTCACAGTCCTCTTATCACGTTCAATCCTCATTCCCAATTTCTTCTTTTATTCACCATGATATTTAATCTAAAACTTTATAGATAACTCCACCAACTTTTGAATCAGTTGAATATTTGGACCCATTAATAGTATGTTATCCACATATAATAGTAAGATAACAAATTCATTTCTATTAAACCCATTCCAATAATAGTAATGATCAAAATTTCTTCACATAAAACCTTTCTCTTCCTTGAAGGAATCAAACTTACAATTACAACACCTTGGTACTTGTTTTAAACTAGAAAGAACCCTTTTTAGTATTCCCGCAAATCCATGATTCCATTTATCCATGAAACCAGTAAGATTATTGATACAAATTTCTTCCTATAAATCCCCATGAAAAAAATTCATCTTCACATACATTTTTTCAAGGTATAAATTTTTAGAAACAACCAATCACAATATAGTTCTAATGGTAGTATGTTTAACTATCAAATATAATATTTAAGAGAAGTAAAAACCTTCATTTTACTAAAACCCTTTCAAAACGAGCCTTTCCTTATACCTCTCCCATCAATCATACTATTCTTTTAATTTTAATACTAAATTTTTCAAAAGTGCTTTATACCCTAGTGGTAATTATGTTATCTCCTGGGTTTTATTCACTCATAGTAAATCCAACTTCTTCTTTATTTTAAACTCCCACTTTCTGGAATCACCCAAAGTAGTCTCTTCTTCTAGACTTTCTTATTATCTTACATCTATTAAAGGTAATAAACCAACATTAACTCCATATACCAACACCAATCATATGATCCTTCAAGATATTCATAAGTTGGCCTATGATTTATCATATTACAAAACTATAGATTTTAGACCCTCACCTTTCATAAATATTGAATGAGTTTCATTAGTTTCAAATATTTTAGGTATTTTTTCTGTGGGATGAAATTTTAAAATTTCAAAACTATCCTCTGAACTTCCCTCTAGAATATGTAAAATTTTGATAGACACAAGGATATCCAAACCTTCCATAATTTTTTTATCTTCCAGAATGGACACTTAGATCAAATTGAATTGAAATTGAATCATTATCCTAAACCTCCTTTAACATCATGTCATGTTCTTTCCATAATATCTTCTCATTAAATAACCTATTTTTACTTCTAAAATATTTTCTCTTTCATCAATCCAGACCAAAATAAACAAAAAAATATTCATCATCATGACCTATGATGAATCATGCCCAATATTTTGATTCAAACTTATCAATTTCTTTTTCATCCACATTCATATAGGGTAGACTTCTGAAAACATTGTGATAAGAATCTTTTGGAATATTTCTGGACTATAGTTCTTCTAGTAATTGTTGTCCAACTAATGTTGATGGACATATGTTTAATAAGTATATTTTTTTAGATTAATTCCACCCAAAACTCATTAGACACACGAAAATGAAACAATATAATCTTTATTTTCTCAATAATTTTTTGATTAATTATTTTACCTACACCATTTTTTAGGTGTTCTAAGAATAATATTCTCATATTGTATCCCTCTATGCCAATAATAATTCGAAAGAACTCATTGTGATAAACTCACCACCATTGTATTGGCTATTTTAGATTACTTCCAATTTCTCTTTCCACCATATCATTTAATTGAAAAAATATTCTCGTCACTTCACTTTTATGTTTTAAAAATTATGCTCATAATTTTATTGTGGAATTATCAATAAATTTAACTAATTACTTAGCTCTTCAATGAGAATGAATTGAGGAAGGTCCCCAAACATTCATATGTACCAACTCTTGGTTCCAAAATTTTAGTATTATTTTAGACACATTAAAATGATACTTATACTACTTTCTAAGTATAAAACCATTATATATTTTTAATTCTAAATGATCCTTTATTGGTATGCCTCTATCTTCTATAATCTTCATAATTTTCTCACTAAGGTACCCAAACCGATTGTGCCAAGGTTTTGAACTTCCAAAAGATGATGTATCAAAAAGTGTATCTCCCACTTAACTAATATTCAAATAAAAATATCCACATTTTTAGCCATTAGATATGAAAATTAATACCTAATTAATCTTTCATGCGCCTTCAACAAAACTTATTCTGAAATAATCTTTATTTGGCTGACCAATTGAAATTGGATTCTTCCAAGGACTTGGAACATGTTGTACGTACATTAGAATAAGAAATATTACATTCTCCAACTAAATTTTCAATTCAACCTTAATAACAATATCAATATATTCATTATTAGAAAGATTTTCTCTAGAAAATATTTCAGGTACATAATTTGGAATGCATCCTTTTTTCTCCCGTGGAATAGAAAAATGCTCCAGAATCTGTAATCCAAGATTAAATTTGGGTAGTAACATTAAAAATTAAATTTGTACTACTACCTTTTTCAAAAATCATATCTTTAAATATAATAATTCTAGTGATTATCTTTATACCATAACAATTTTTCTTCAGGTGACCTTTCTTTCCGTAATATCAACAAATATGCCCGGTTCCTGAACAATTCCCCCTACTCCTATCCCTTAATTTCCTTTCTGAATGATTCTGATTATTATAATTAGGAGAGAATCCCCTGCATTATATATTCAATACATCATTGAATGAGGCCAAACTATCTTTCTATTAGAACTCCTCGTTGATAATCAAGTTATGAACATTAGTAAACACCAAGTTAGTCTTTAAAATTAAACTACTCACAACTATCACCATGGATTTACATGTCTCTAGAAGATAGGAAAACAAAAAATACCCAATATCATCTATGAATATAAATTTCAAAAACTCTAGATGGATCTATATTAAGTTAAAATCACTCAATAGATCCAATATAGATCTTCCTTGTGATAACCTCGTGTTGAATAACCTTTGCATCAAGAACAATTTATTCAGTGATGTAGGTTTCTCATAAATATATGTAATGGATTCCATAAACTCCACTATGGTATTCTTCTTCTGAATGTTCAAAGTTACATTCCATACTAGTTAAATTCATATCAAATCAAGTTCCTTCTGATGTATCTTTTCCCATTCTATTTTATTCATTGTTTCTGTTTTGGAACCATTCAACATGAGCTTTGGATATTTATAAATAAGATAGTATTGCATCTGAATTTTATAGAATTTTAAGTATGTTCCATAAAATATGTCAATCCATACCTTGAAATCCTCTAATTTAATCTTTCTGAAAAACAGTGAATCTCAATGAAATTTGAAAAATTTGTAAGTAAGGAAAAAATGTTACCTGGTCTATCAAGTGAACTACTAAGACTCTTATAAACCAAAATCTTTGATACCACTTTTTGATAAATTACCCATGCACTATCCTTCCAATAAATCTCAGAAGCATTCAATATAGAATCACCTGGTGGTAATATATTCTATATGGAACACTCTGAGCTTTAGTGTTCGGGAACTTTTAAGAAACAAATTTTACCAAAATCACTGCACTAATTCAAAAACAACTTCAAACCTATTAACCTCAACATACAAGAAACATTCACACAATAAAATTACAAGAAATCATGAAATAAAAAAATTGGTTTTACATGGTTTAGATTAAAATACCTACATCCATGGGAGAAACACTATAACATTTCATTTCCAGAAAGAAAATATTACAACTTATGACTAATGATTCACTAAAATTACTAAAATAAGTTATCAAAATTCATTCATTGTACACAAATACTTCATGGAAAATGTATCCCAACCCTTATATTTATAGAGAGTATTAGTCGGTTATCTGATTGAACCAGTCTCTGAGAAATGTGGGAGCCCATCCATTTCAATGTCCCCATTGTTTTTCTCTTGTAGCATTCCGTAGTGTGACCAACTCCACTGGTAAACTAAAAACAACACCATAGTAAACTTAACATCCAAAAAATATCTTTAGTACTATTAGAAATTTTGTAATAATACCATTTTATGCTAAAAACATTAGAAGAATCCCCTTCTAAACCATTCTCCTTTGAGACCTTCTTTTAGAAATGTTCAAGGTAAATCCACTATTATCACTGCTTTAATGAACATTAGATATTTTTGAACCACTCCTTTTGGTAAACTGAATTTGATCTACTAAATTATACTTCAAAAAATCTCAACAGATCCATCATCATTTAAAAATTTAATACATATGGTTACTGGACTAACTTTTCAAGAAATAGAAACTCATATTAATAATTCAAATCCTGAATTAGTTTTATGATTTGTTGAAATATGCTGAGGAGATCTTATATCCTGGATGAAAGATTAAAAAAATTGATATTGTTACAAAATAAATTAATCATAAATCATATTTTAGAATGTAAAATATTTATTTTGATTAAATATTTTCATTGGTTAAATCATTGTTTCCCAAGGTAAATACATTGCCTACAAATTTATATGAAATTAAGAAGTTGGTCCATAATTTGGGTCTTAGTTATCAAAATATCCATTCATGTTCAAATTATTACATCTTATATTATGGTAAATATGGTTAATTAGTTAATTATTCAAAATGTATATAATTAATGTAAAAATAGGTGCAATAAGGAAGGTCCATATTTGTTCCTCTTAAACAATTGAGGTATTTTATTACTACTCCAATATTGAAATTCCTATTTATGTCTCACAACACAATTACATTGACAACATATCTGAGATCTAATATTTATGTTAGTATAATATTAAATCATCAATATGATGGTGATTTTTAGAAACATTTTGATTAGGTGCATCCATCATTTTCTTTGGGACTTTATAATGTATGGTTATATCTTTCTACTAATGGTTTTTGTCATATTGGTGATTACAACGTTCAATATTCTTATCGGATTGTTTTCATAACTTTATAAAACTTACCTCATTTGATATTGAGAAATAAAACATATATCTATTTGGTATTACCAATTCCGTGACATATAAAGAAGAATAATGATATATATTTGAATAAATTGATTAATTATTTAATTTTATCATGGAGTGATGGTCTGACTATATATGATTTTGTTGTTGAGCGTAATTTTACACTAAAAGTTATAGCCATGTAGACTATCAGTAACTTTCCAACATATAATGTGTTATCTAGATGGGGTATACATGGTCCAGAATCTTATCCATACTACATGGGTGACTACAAAGAATTTATTCTTGTCAATGGAAGAAAACATTATTTTTTGACTATCATCATATATTGATTCCTATAGACCATCCTTTACAAAGGAATGGAAATAATTTTAAAAAGGTATAATTGAAAGAGATGAAACTACAACCTTGAATTTAGGTATTCAGGTAAAATCTACCATCTCTTAATTACATACCATTACTTTTATTCTAACTATAAACCAACAAAAATAAGTGTCTTTGGGAGAGATGAAAATTAGATAAAGTTTGTTTTAGAATTTTTCAAATTTGTTTGAGTCGTTAGTCTGAAACATATTAGATGTAATACATATTGAGAAGAATAAATTTGATAACATATTTTATATCATGATAGACACATCTAGAAATACTAAAGATGCTATAAAGGTATGGTTAAATCTTTCCTAAATTTTTAGTCATCCCGAACTTAAGTTATTTGAAAATGATAGGTCAAATAATTTAGTGAAACTAAAGGATTATTATTTACTTTCTAATGAAATTTGTTTATTATTATTTCAGTGGATTATATATTTAAGGTTAATATATGAAAATGATTCTAATTTTTCTCATTGTGTTAGAAATGGTCATATTATTGAGTTAAATGGTTACGATTTCCATTACATAATGGAAATATTACTCTATATTGGTCTTATAGGGTTATTCAATTATTTAATTTATGATGAGTTAACTAAAATATAATATTTATTCTAAGATTTTTGTCTGGTAGAAATAGACTATGATGCACTGAGTATGCTTTAAATTTTTTATCTAATTTTAAATAATTTAGAAAAATTATTTTCACCAACCTTATTTGATTCAGTGGAATATTTAATATTTCATTTTTCATATGAAGATAAATGTGTAGGGTTAGTACATTTTTGATGGATTTACCCATATGAGATATTTATTTATAAAAATTGAAGAACATGGTACATAATAAATCATCAGTTGAGGGGTAAATTACATAAGTATACTTGTAGGATGAAATTTTAAAAAAAAATCACTTATTATTTTCAATCTAAATATCATTCAAAACTTAATTGAATAAGTCTCAATGAGAAAAATGATGATGATGTCACAGATCATTGATTATAAATATTTAATCATCCTAACCTTGGTTTTTGTAGGGATTATAAAAGATTTTTTTTCATATGATGAACAACACAGAGATCATACTTATGTTCGGCTCAATTCTGAAGAAATGACGTGATTTGTGCAGTTTGTAGTACTTTTACCTATATTTTTTAAAATATTTTATACAATAAAATTTATATTAATCAATTCATAGATTTTATGATGATCATATCAAAAAAATCACACAAATTACCCTATATTATCTTGAATAATATTAAAGGCATAATTTTGTCTACATGCTTCAAATATAGGTAAGTTAAGTTGTTTATGGTTGAACATATAAAAATAAATTTTTTATTTTATATATTATTAATTATTTTATTTTTTCAATTATCGTGACATGGAATTAAAATTGATATTCAATTATCTACACTGAGTTACCCACCATCAAAATTGGTAAAATATTATAATGTGTATATGTTTAATGTATTTCAATTCTATATATGCAAATATTGTGAATAAAAAATAAATGAATAGTGGTGTTTGTTTAAAAGGATCCCATCATAAAAAATTGGAGTTGAATTTTATGGTATGTTTGATGAAATAATTGTGTTTTTTTATCCAGTAAAGAATTACATAACAATGTTTAAATCCACTCAGAGTGTGTTAATATTCTTAGAAAATACACTCAAGGAGGAAACATATCTCTAAAGATTGACATAAAAAATCCTTTGACATAATGGACCAGGGATTCATAGGCAAGGTTCTTTACAGCTTTGGCTTCAGTGTGAGGTTCATTGTTTGGATCAAAATTCTACTTGAATCATCCCATATATTTATTCTTATTAATGGGTCACTAAAAGGATATCTCACATTCTCTAGGGGTGAGATAGGGGATCCACTTTCAGGTATTTTCTTCGCTATTATAGAGGATTATCTTAGTAGAATTATTCTTAATATTGTGGACAATGGTGAACTTTCAACCATCAGAGTGGAAAGAGGTACCTCTACTCTATCGCATTTGTTTTTTCTAATTACATTTTTGTATTTACCCAGGGAGATATGAGGAACATCACTCATCTCAAGAATTCCCTCCAACATTATAGAAGTGTCTCGGGTTAAGAAATTAACTGGAGAAATTATTTTATTTATTTTGGTAAGAATGTTTCAGCTTCAAGGAAGTCGCATCTCATCAATGAACTAGGAATAAAGGACGTATCAATTACTTTTATTTACCTTGGATTTATAATGTTCTCAGGAAAACCTCATACCTCACACTTTTCAAATTCCATGAGACAAATTAGGAAAACACTGGCCTCTTGGAAAGGATAGTCTCTCTCAATGGCAGGATGTATTTACCTTGTTAAGGATGTGGTGACTTCAAATCTTGTGTATTATTTCATGGTGTATCTATAGACTATTTAAATAATTAATAAAATAAAATCTATGATGAATTTTTTTATTTGGATTGGAATAATACAGGAGAGGAAAATCATCATAGCTTCATGGAAACAGTACTGCATGCCCCACCCGTTAGGAGGCCTTGACATTAAGAACCTAGAATTTTTCAATCATGCATTGCAGGACAAATTAATATAGTTTTTAATCAATAGAAAATATTCCTATATGTAGTTCCTCATAGAAATATTTCTTACAAGGATCGTATAAGGGAACATATGCTACCTCGAATCCTCAATTTGGCCTGATATGGGAATGATTTTCTAGAAAATACTCAGGCACTCTCACTGGATGGTAAATGTGAATTACTCCCTGCACATTTGGCATGAAAGATAGAATGGATCCCCCCTTATAGGCTAAATCATTTTTTAATATCATGTTATTGATCAAAACATCATGATCAAGGAGTAGTTGGAAAATGTGGATATACTACCGAATGATATTTCATCTATAGTTTCCAACTATGATTTCACCCATTAGGATGATTTCCTCATTTTGAAGAAATATATAAATAGTATTATTGACTCTAAAATCTTTTATAAACATTTGATATAAGGTGATTGCAATATTATTAGTTAATTATAAAAATGGGTGCTCTCATCTAGGTTTACATTTCTATGGAGTCTCTCACTTAACAAAGTTCCAGTGGATACAAACCATCAACGAGTGGGAATTGTTTTGTGCTCTAAGTGTGTCTTGTTCCACCAACACCAAGAGAACATTGATAATCTGTTCTTATGATACAAAATCACTTCTTAATTATGGAAAAATTTCCTTAACATCTTTTAGATACACCATCCTCAAATAGGCTCTATACAAAAAAATTTAGATTCTCTATTTGGTGTTCATCTCTCCAAGAAGCTCACTGCCCTCTTCAGGGTAGCATGTGCCGAACTGATACACCCCATATGGAGATCCTAAAATAGGGCCAATCACATCTATACTCATTTCAAAGATCACACTACAATTGAAAATATTATAGAGGTTGTGCATAATTCCAATACCATGCACACAAAGAGTTGAAACAAATTAGTTGGGATCTCATGGTGCTAAGGTGGATGAACATCACATGTAATTTTCCCAAGCCTTGAGGCATCATAGATTTTTTTTGGATTCCCCCATTTGTTGGCTAGTTGAAATTTAACATAAATGGGGCCCTAAGGGGTAACCCAGTACCATCGGGTTTTGGGTCCATTTTTAGAGATCACAAAGGGAATGTGGTGGAATGTATTATAGTCCTTACAACCATGTAATTGCACTAGAAGAATAAATGATGGGTCTTATCAGAATGTTAGATATTTCATATCGAAGAAATTAGAATAATATCTATCTGGAATGTGACTCCACTACTTTTTTGAAAGCCATTAGGATGGGATAGATTCATCTTTTATAGAAGTTGATAGGGAAATGGATCAACTGTCATGATAAGACTCTCTTATATGAGATACATTATCACTCACACATTTTGAGAAGAAAACTGTCTTGCAGATGTTCTGAAAAATAGAGGGGTCCCTAAAAAGGGATTTATTCACTCGATTATTAGGTCTGATGACATTATCCCTCTCTTCATTCGGGAAAAATGTAAAATACCTTCATTTAGACTCTTGTAACCTTTATTTTCTTTAATCCAAGAGCCTTTGTGCTCATTTTTCTCAAAAAAACAATGTTTAAATATCACTGTTTTGATTCTAATCAAGGTATGCATGTTAATCAATGAAACAGAGTTATTTAAATTAAATATAAAAGTATTCTTACACCAAATGAACCATTTATACTAGAACATAAATAACTTAATTTTTATTACACAAATTATTGTGTCACTTTGGGAGATTTAAATTATTGGTGGAGTGTAATAAAAATGAAATATCATGAAAATCAATTTCTAGAAAATTAAAGTTGTTATGTGGAAGGGAATTTTTTTTTTTTAAAAAATAAACAATGCCAAATACATTTCTTACATGATGAGAATTAAATATAAATCATGAGACCTCGCACTTAAGGTATGATAGTGTTAATAAGGTCGATGATATGGAAAGTGAATTTGAAATAATGAGGTATGATGAAATTGATGCTTGTATGGAAATTGATGATGTTGAGTAAGAAGATAAAGACATTGATACCCATGAATATAAAGATGAAGATGAATAATGATGTATTACATTATAGTTATAAGCCTAATAAATATATATTATTTTTTAATAAATATTTATTATTTTTTATATTTTATATTTTTATTGAAAATTATTTACAGGTAGCATTATTTTCTCTTATTTACTTTAAAAAATGTTATATAATTTTTAAATTATATATAATTTTATATAGAATAAATAATTTGTTATAAAGTTAATTATATGTTTTAGATATCTAAAGATAAGTTCAATGAGATGATTCATAGATTAACTAAGGATGATCTACCTAGTGATGAGCCTCTTTTTCTGTCAATCAAGGATGCTAACGCAACACCAATAATTGGGAGGGACTGAGGCATTATTAGATTGATGATTTTGGATCTTGTTTTTAAGCAGTTTCCATATCTTCACTTTCATCCTTATTATAGAAAGTTTAAAATGTGAATTTTATTTAGTTTTTATTTAATTTATTATTTTATTAATCATTTTAATAATAATTTTTATTTTCATAGTTTTTCACATGTAGCCACTGGTCAGGGTAGTGATAATCTAAAGAACTATTTTTATACTCCTTAGATGTTATGGGATCATGTTTCTACTGATGTGCATCATTACATGTTTAATCACTAGATGGTACTTTTAAATTAATAATGTATTTTACTTGAAATTTATATAATTTTTAATTTACTATATTAATAAATATTTTTAAGGTTTATGGTATCATGTTGATGATAACATTAGACCCCCTATTATGGAGGCATAGGAGGCTTGCATGCTTGATCATTTCTATAATTTTTTATATAACCTTTATATGAGATATATGGAGATAGATTATTTGACTATCTTTGATGAGTTTTATGTGCCTCATCAACCCAATTATGTCCTCACATGGTTCAGGGAAGGATTGTGCACTTACTAGATAAAGGAGGCTTTTAGGAAGAGATCACCTTGTGGTAAACAAAATCAAGGGAGATGGGATACCGCACATAGAGTTGGTAATTTTACTTTTAGTATTCATCATAGATAATTGGTAAGTAATGTTATTTAATAATTTATATATATGTATTTTTAATACTAAATGTATATAATAAATTTATAAATTATTTGGTTGATCCAACCATTATATAGTTTTATGTATACAAGGGGATGTACATTGATAGTAATACAAGTCATATTACTAGTTAGAGGAAGTTGCTTAATTTTGGGTAGTAATGAATGGTATTTAGAAATCCTAGGCGATTTGTTTTGGTTGATAAAATACTTCAGGTAGTTACTATGGTACTGAAGTGATGTCATTATTTAGCTTAAAGGGAGAATGTACAGGATCATCATCCTTTGCTACTACAGAGTATGAGGTAAGGTTGTGAGATCGGAATGAGGCTATATATAAAGTACCTAGATATCAAGAAGATCAGTAACAGTAGAAAGAGTAGTTGCAGCAACAGAAGGATAAATAGTATGATCAATAATAAGATAAGATGATAGATTATATTAGGTGACTTACACTTAGTTTAGGTATAGAGTTCCCTCTACCTAATGGAGTTGATCACCCACCCCTCTAGGAAACTGTTATTATTATTTTTATTTTATAAACATTTTTTGTACTATATGTGATTAAATTTTATAATAATTGTTTTTTTACAATCATTTTTTTCTACACATTTTAATTTAATAATTTATTTTTATTTATTTATAATGAAATTGTAATTTTCACACAAATAAGTTAGCCTAATACTATTTTTAATGGATATATTTAACTATTATAAATATTATTTGTGACTGATTTTCAATTCCATCACAGTTAAGTTGGTAAGAAATTATTTGTGATGGGTTTCATATTTTGTCACAAATAATATTTGAGATGGAAAAATAGTTTTATCACAAATAGTATCTCCTAGAGATTAATTATGATGGTATGTTATAACAAATATTAATTATGATGTGATTTTACATGAAAGGTTTTTGTGGTGGATTCTCAATATAATTAACTTTAACCCATCACAAAAATAGAATAATTTTTCAAGTATCTCCCTCAAAATTCCATTATCACATCACTGTCACCCGAAATAAATAAACACAAAACACACATCATAGATCAAATTCCAAGAAGACACCACAGATGATGACACTATAGGACACCACAACCAGATCGATCACTAGAGAAACCACATGTCATAATGAAACAACCACAACACCAAGGAGCACGATGAGACAACTTTCACCTTTAAGGGTTGGGACTGAATCCTTTCATGAGAACAAAGGAAGTAGTAGAAAAAAATTGTAAAGAGAAAAAAGAAAGGATCATTTCCACTAAATGGTTGGGATCCTTACCCAAGACCAAAGAGAAATACAAAGATAAATAATTGAATTAAGGAGCATGAATCCTTGAAGAGTCAAGGACCAGTAGTATAATCCTTAAAATCTGAATGAAAAAACCTAAAAAAGAATCATCAGACCTAGAAGATGAAAAATTTCATCATCAGTTAATAAATAACACCTAAAAAATACGAAACTTAGAAAAAAGAGAAGACACATGATCCAATACCCTAATAACTGTGAAGAAATGGATTAAAACCTGGGTTGATTTCCCCATACCAAGGATAAGGATAACAACTACACAATATGGAGAAGAATGGATTTATTAAAACTGTGAATTTTACCAGTAGAAATTGGGAAGAAAAAGTTAAAGAGGAATTAACACACTAAAGGGACACTGCATTGTTTCCTTTAAAAGAGTCACCTTTGGTAGAAACCCTAGGTCACTTTGAGAGGGGATCTCTTTTACGTGAATTAAATACCATTTTATGATTCCCTCACCTAATTATTTATAGACTTATAATATTAAGAGTTAAAATTTTATGTTCATGTTAGTATTTATTCTTGATTTAATCTATATATTGTAATTTTTTATTTAATTGTTGATTAATATAATACTTCATTATAATAATTATTAATGTTTATGAATTATTTGAGTTTACAAATATATAATTATTTGATGATATGTTATTAGTTTTTTTATGACAATAATAATTGATTATTAGTTTTAATTAGTGATTTTAAAAAATTTATATTATTGTTTTTACTTTTTAATAAATTATTGAATTTTCTCGTGGGGAAGAAACTGCATCATGTCTCATGGATAGCAGGAAAAGGTTTCAACTTACATTTAAGGCATGGGGGGAAGTAATTTTGGGGTAGACTACCTTTCATATAGGGTATATAAGTGTTGTTATGATTTGTTATTGATCAACCCCATTTCCATCCCTATCTAACATCAATGACCATCACAAAAAATGATTAATTGCAATGAAAATTTCTATCATGAGAAATTACCTTGACCAATTTTCATATTTTTATATAATTGAATGTTAATTAACACATCAAGTAGTAATTTGATAAAAATTATTATATAAACAAATTTATCAATATATTCTAGTAGTGTAAAATGGTTTTATAGCATGGACCCAGCTTTATCCAGCTCAAAATAAATGAAGGAATGAGTTTTTTATGGGATTATAATGAAAATGTCACTTTTCATGTCACATATATTTAAACCTGTTTAATGTAAATATGTTGATTAAATGATATTAATTTCTCAAAATTCAGGGTAAGTATAAAAAAATTAGCATGGAGTCATGAAAAGTTGATCTAATGAAAGTTCCAATGGATCCAATGATACTTGAACATAGAAAAGAGACTCAAAAAATTACTAAATGAATATATTAAATAATTTTGGACTAATAAATTATATCAAAACTACTTAAAAATTTTAGTCACCATTTGTAAGATTATAACTCCATGCTTCAAGTTAAACAATATTCTAAAATCATGTATTCTTTCAAAACATGTTTTTTTGTAAGAAACAAAATTAGTGTCCAAGAACCATATTTGTGTTGTTCACATATCTAATTTATTTAATTAAGGAATTTTAATTTCATATTCTATATTAAGAACATATTTATATAAGGTAGTATTTTCTTAATTTCAATTTTTATACAAACATTTTTTAATATAATTTACTTTCCATTTAATATATTTTTTTGCGTTATTTTTTAATTTCATTATTTGAGAAAATTTTATCAGTTTTTGTAGTCCTTAATTACCATATATAATAAGCAAAAAACTTTATCAAGATTACCAATTTTCTATTAATTATTTGATATTTTTTTAATTCTAATTTCTTTATAGGAAAAAAATTGTTTCCATAGACAATGATTTTAGATCCAAATCTTTTCAAAATTTTGTTGTTGAGTCTTAAAAAAAATCACTTGAGTTAAATTAAAATCACTAAATGAAAATTTTAATTTGAAATGACTTCTTATAAAACTCTATTTTATGCATCTCAATTATGATTTTCATTTTTTTAGGAAAAGTGAAAGAGACTATAAGAAATTATCAAATATTATTCAATGAGTTTTTATAGGAAGGATCTATATTCCTAGTCATAGGGGTTTTCATTTTGGTAATTATAGTTCAAGTGTGTTTTTTGAAGTTAGTAAAGTTTGAATAAAAGTTTTCTCTCATGAATCATCCATAATTCAAGGGATTGTGTGTTTCAAATGTTTTTATTATGGTGTGGGTTTTGGGGTTGTTATAGGTGTATATTAGAGCTAGTTCTTGTGGATTTGGGATTGTTAGAGGTGTGGAATTTGGTTTTCTCTCTTTTTTTTATTATGGTTCGAGTTTTCATTTATTTATTTATTTATTGTGATTTTGTTTTGTTTATATTGGTAAGAGGTTTATGTTTCAGTTTGTGGGAAGGGGGTATAACTATTACACCAATAAAGTTTATAGTATGTTGGGATCTTTCTTGGTTTCTTTAAATTACTAGGTTTATATTGAATTGTGTAAGGAGTTTTGATTACAGAGAAGAATAAATGAAAATGGAGACCAGCCTCAGGATTTGTAGATTATATAAAATTGAATTATAGAGATTGAATTTTATTTGGAAGTGTTGGTGTGGTTCCTCGGTGATAAGGCTAGTCCCCTATGGGAATTGGATTGTTTCATTAAGAATTTCAAGAGGATAATTGATCAAGGTATTGTGGTTGGACACACATAGATGGAAGGAAATTTTGTGGCTGATGCATTGGAACGTAAAGGGGAACCTAGTGATCCTTCCATTTTATATTTTTGAATTGGCTCCCTCCAGGATGATGGTGAGTTCTTTGTTAAGGGAGACACCCTTGGTATCCACCACATCCCCCCCCATGATTGTTTTATTTCTTATCATTATCAAATTCCAATAAAAAGTTGATTTTTAGTCGGTCAGTAAGGATTTTGAATTATGAATTTATTAGGGAACTTAAATAATTATAAAATTGATTTATATAAAAGTGGAAATGGAATTCAGAGACTCTCATTATTTAAGAATTTCATGAGTTAACTGATATTTTGAATTATATTGAAATTTTTTAAAATTGAACTTAGATTCATTACAACTTCATGGGTGAACCCTTTGGGTTATTGTGATAGATCCTAGGAGGGTGTTGGTATATGATGATGTGACTAATTTTTGATATGATACTCCCATAAACTAGTTCACTGGGTTGACATGGATCTCCCTTGAGAACAAATTTCTATAATATGATATCCACTCATGGTATATGGTGCTCCCCATAACTAGCTTTGTGGGTTAACATGTCGCTCTATTAGGAACCAATTTCTATGATATGAGGATGATGTGAAGACCCCTAGGATCCTAACCTTAATCCCTTGGTACCTCCCCGTGATGATTTATTTTATGGTACTTGTTTCTCATTAGTGTTTTCTTTTCTTAAAGTGTATTTCATACATTATCTTGAATATTAAGATTATATATGCTACCATGTTATTTATTTTCCCATTAAGAATGAATATGCTATTTTTATAACTGTATTTAAAAATATTTTGGCTTAGATTATTTTATATAAGGATTTACATAAGGAATTTGGTGGAATCCTACTAGGCATGTTTTCTCACACCCTATAAACAACCCTAAGTGTATGTAGATTATATTTCATGGATATTTTTTGAAGGTGTATATAAAAACTCTTCCTTTATTATGGATTGTACCATTAACTCATTTGTAGAGCAATGGAGGTGGTGGAATATAAGGAGTTCATGTTCCATGAGGAGTTAGTTAGGTTTCAGTTTTCATTTATATATGGTATTATTTATTTTGTATTTTTACTATATTAATTATGCCTATAATTTGAGGATTCATGTTGTATCTTGTATGGTTAGATGTGTAATATTTTTAGCAATTAATTATTATTTAGATTTATTCATTAATTATAGTCATTACTTTGGGTGAAATCATTCCCAACACTTGGTTTTTATGACCTTAGAATTGGTTTCTAGAAATAGGTTATTGGGATTGTGCCTTAGGCATTTTAATGAACTAGACCACGTATTGAGATATGATATTATTGGTTGGTTTATTAAACATAATATGTTTTTAGAGTTGGGTTATTAAATTGGGACATCATTAATCCCTGATTTTTTAAAACATTATAGAATATCTAGTCATATTTATACTCACCTATGTATGGTTATTCCACCCACACATGTTTTTTAATATAAAGATGATGTGAAATTTGGGAATAAACATGGGGAATTCGGATTTGGAGAAGATGGTGTTTAGTGGTCCTTGGTGGAGATGGTTGATATTGGAGATCGTATCATCATTTTCTCTTTGAGGATGAGTCCTTTTTCTGCTTTGGGTCTATTTTTCCTCTAGGATATTAGTCTCTTTTATTGACCTTTTATAGTTAGGATATAAAAATTTATGCTTGTTGGATATACCTAATATGTTGAGATCTATGGTCTTGTTACAATTTTATATTCTAAGTAATCTTAGGGTGTTTCATTCCTTCTTGGTGCTAGTCACCGGCCCCTGAATTATTGGAGGTGGGATTGGGGTGGTACCTTTGGCTTATCCGCCAGCCATGGTGGGGCTTTAGTTGGTCGACTCATGTTAGAGTAGCATCATAATGGGTTTTTACCTAGAGATGGAGTTTAGATATATGAGTCTTATGAGGGTTTGTTTGAAAAATTTGGGGCAATGATGGTTAAGGTATATGAATATATTTATTAAAATAGTTATACTAGTTAGTGGATTTGGTTCCCAAGACATTCGTATTCAAGGAATCTCAAAATATACTAACTAACTTGAGTATTTCAAGAATTGTTTTTAGGGAATGGTTATGTTGGTTCCTAAATTATGTATCAATCAGTCTATTGTAATTTTAATTATCTACCATCCTAATAGAGTTCATGTCGATGTACAATGATTATGTAGACCTATTTTTGTAAATAAATTCATCAAAAGTGTAGTACAACCCCTCTATGAATAAAAATTAGGGATTATTATGGTAGTTTGATTTTACATTTTTATAGTTTTCTCAATATTCTAGTGGTTCTATTATTAGATAGATTTCTTGGAATAAATTTAGCACCATGACATGGATCTTGGTTTCTATGAGTGCTCAGTATATCCATGGGTTTGGGAACTCCCCTTTCGATTTATTCTTGATAAGGTGTGGTTACCGAACATACATGATTGGGTAATGTACCCTGTTAGTCATTGAGTCATCAAAAAGGCCCCTATATGATGGATGGGTTCAGATAATCCCCAAATAACTAAGGGGAAGGTCCATTATAAATTGGAGTATGTACTCCCCTGGTGATGGGGGTCCACTATTTATTGAGTATGTGCTTCCTAAAGGATCAGGAAGTGGGTCCTCCCTTAGTAGAGTAGCTACTCTCTCAGTGTCAGGGGAATAGGTCATCCATTAGTAGAGTAAGTTCTACCTTTATGAATAGGGTTTGGTTCCTCTATCAGTGGAGTAGGCACTCCCCAAATGACACAGGTGTGAGTCCTCCATCATTGGGGTTGGGTACTTCCTTGATTGATGTTTATTCTCTTCTATGAGGTGTAAGTCCTCCACCATAGCTCAGTGATTAGTGGAATCTTTTCTAACACTAAATACTAATAAGTATTTCATGTATAAGGTTATAGTCTAAGGAATTACATTTTTCATATTTATATAGACTATTGGTATCAATTATTTAATAATTAGTTGTTTTAAAATGTAGGAAGCCAGGCAGGGGAGCCTTTACTGGATAGGGATGATTAGGTGCTTTACTCTGATTATTCATGAAACATCCTCTCAAGATTTTCATTCTCTATGATGAATTAAAATTCATTAGATATTTTAACAATTAACTCTTACCATTTTAAGTTAATTTTTATTGTTATTTAGATATTATTAGAATGATTATAATCATTTGGGATGTTTGAGGAATATTTTTCGATGGTCAGGTGTTCAATGAATATTTTTTGATTCTGTGAGGGATCAAAAGAGGTTTCTAGGAAGACTATAGACTCTTTTCTATAATTTTCTTCATTTATTTTCATATCCTTTAGTGTAATTTTTACCAATCATACCCTCTAACATGGAGGGATGATGTAGTTTCTATGGTTGGTAGGGTGATGTAAGGTTTCTTTTCATGGTAAGAACTTTACATGGTTTCTTTCAAGATGCACAATTTTTTGGTTTATTCTTTTTACATGGTATCAGAGCCTAGAAAATTTATAATCCCCCATCTCTCCCTCCCTTCATCATCATTTTTCTTTGAAAATTATTTGTCACTCCTATGCTTATTATACTTGTTTCCACACAGTTATCTTACACGGTCTTTGAATATATTATGTTATATTTTAGACAACTATTTTCATGCATCATTATACAAACAAAATTTTATTTACTTAATTTTTTTAACACCCCAAGATTTTTTTATGTATTTTATTTTAAAAACAACCTGAACTATTTGAAATCTTATCTTCCACAAAACCCCAAGTCTATATAAACCACTATACAATAAACTGTTACAACCAAGACATTAAATTAGAATATATTCATAGTAACAAAAAATTTATGAAAAATATGTATAATTTTTTATTATTTTAAATTTATTTATTAATTAAAAATAAATAATTATCCAGTTTTCATAAATTTATTTTATGATTTAAAAATATGTTTTCTACAAAAAATTATTTTTATCGCATTTTTTCATGAAAACTCTTTATTTAATTTATACCTTTTTTAGAAAAAAAATTTAGAAAATGAATATAATTTTTAAAATAATAATTTCAATATTATCATAGGGTGAAGTTTTAGTATTTTTCAAAAAAAGATTTATTTTTCCATAAATAGTGAAAAAATACCAATTTTTGTAAAATTTGTCATTTATTTTGAAGTAAATATACCATTATGTTTTGAATTTAATCTTAAAATTAACCAATTATACTTTAATTAAAAATAACCTAATTGATTATATAGTAATTATCATTATATTGTATTCTAGTATAATTTCATTTTTGTTCTTAAAACACATTTTTATATAAAAAAAATTATGCACATAATAGGTTTTTATCTTAATAAATTAATTTAATCTTTATTTATTAATGTTTTTAAATAAATTTATAGATTATATATTCAATATAAAATTTTAACATTCATTTTATGGTTTTTAAAATTTAATAAATTGAATTAAATTAAATTTTACAGTTAAAATTCATTTTTTAAAAACATGTTTTTGTTGCGATTTGTGCGTTTTATTAAAATTAAATTATTCAACTTGTTGAAATTGAATTTGTTAAAAATTATTCTATATTTATAAGTATAATAATTAATATAATTTGATACGTAAAACTTATTTTTTGATCATACTGAATAGTAAAAACAGTAAAATTTTGTTACCACGGTTAAGGTTAAACGGGTTTACCAGGGGTTAAACCATGAGATAGGGGTATGATTTCCACCTACAAATATCAAGGTATTATTTTTTGATGATATTTCAACCTTATATTATCCTAAAATAAAATCATGATCCATTTTGATCCACTTTCCCCTAAAACTGACGTTAAGTCATTAAAATCTTTAAAGAAATTCCATGTGTGCCCCTCCCCTCATTTATAAAAGGGAACCTCTTCTCCTCCATTATTCACACTATTTGAGATTTATAGATTATAAAATACCTAATACAAAACCTTACTAAAATCCTTCTATTCATCCAAGATTTTATGGTATTCTCCTTATACCAATCCTTCAAGGCATAAAAAGTATGCCAGAGGAGGTGTCTCAAAGAATAGGTATAGATCTTAACCAAGATCTTGCAATTTTATTTCTTATTCTACTTCATCAAAACTTATTATATCCATAAAAAATTATTAATATAATATTATAAATATACTATGATTTTATTGTGGTTATTGAATAACTATTTACCACCTCTTCTTAATCCAATGGGAGATAAAAGTATCACTCATGCATATGTGTGGACTACTGCCTCCACATAGCGATACGAATCATTTTCCACCACCATCTTTCATGGTTGGTTATTATGATAGTTATAATATTTTTATATGATATTTATGTTATAATAATTATTCTTCAAATATGAATTAATATTTCATTTCTTTTGTTTCATCCATCAAAAAATGGAAACATCAATCAAGCATACATACAGACTATTGTCTCCACATTGTGGTGTAGTTAGTTTTTCATCATCGATTTATATGAATGGTTATAAATATTTATAGAATGAATAAATATGATATTTATATACTGACTAAATTTTTTTATATTAATTAACCATGATCAATGTGTAAGGACCATAACCACAAAAGCAAAACATACCTGAAAGACGAATCACTTAGCACCTGAAATGATGATAATGATGAAAGATTATTAATAAATGGGTGATAAGATTTTATAACTAATAAATATAATTAATTATAGGTATTATTATGGTTATGGTATAAAACTATGATAAATTTAAATTTATTATATATGATTTTATATCATTTATGAATCAAGATGAACTTGTGGTACATGTTTTATATTACAATCTCATTTTTACCGTGACTGTTTATGATTAAATTTTATGATGATGAAATTATGTGATCCATATATCCGATGTATTATGTATTTTATTATCCTATAGTTATTTTTTGATATTTAATTTTTTCCTTTCATTTTGATATCTTTAAGTACTCAAGAGACCAAAAAATGATTTCAAGAAAATCCGACCATGTTTTTCTCTTCGATCGATTTTTTTTTCTATATCCATATTTTCATTAAAATGTTTTCAATAATTTATTTAATATTATATATTTTATTATCCTCTAAGAGTGTACTCTCCCATGCCAGGTCAAAGGGAATTAGTGCTAGTGAGTCCACATCAGACATTGGGTCCAACCCTACTTGGACCCTGACCACTTATGCCTCTCTAAGGACCCCATACAATATATAAGGTCCTGTTGAAGGTATGGAAGGAATTTATTTCTCAGTTTTAGAGAGTTCCTGATGAGAAACTACACAATTATATATGCCATGATCATACCAGTTCACTTTTATTTTTATTTCCTAGTTCTTTAGTGTGATTAGCCAAACCCCCTCTCTCCCCTCCCCGAGACAGCCCCCTGGACATCCCCCTCCCTACCCCTGGATAGCCCCCCCTCCCACCCCTCCACCTGCAGCCACCTCCCTCCTCTTAGAAAAACCCCCTTTCAGCCCCCTCCCTACCCCTGGATTGCCCCCCCTCACACCACTCCACCTGCATCCCCCCCTACCTCCTCCTGGACAAACCCCCTCCCTCCCCTTGCAGCCCCATCCATTTCCCCAGACAGCCCCCTTCCCACCTCCTTGACATCCCCCCCTCTCTTGGATAGCCCCCTCCCCTCCTGGACACCCCCTCCTTCTTAGAAAACCCCCCTCCATCCCCTCCATGAGACATCCCCCCTAGACAGCCCCCTCTCTACCCCTGGACATCCCCCCTCCCCCTGGACAACCCCCTCCCTCCCCTTGAAGCCCCCCATCCCTTTCCTTGGACAGCCCCTTCCCACCTTCTGGACAACCCCCCCCCCCCCCTCCTGGACAACCCCCATCCCCTCTTGGACACCCCCTCCTTCCTGGAAAACCCCCCTCCATCCCCTCCCTGAGACAACCCCCCCTAGACAGGCCCCTCTCAACCCCTGGATAGCCCCCACCCCCACTGCAGCCCCCCTCCCTCCAACCACTCCACCTGAAACCCGCCTCCCTCCTCCTAGACAACCCCTCACTCCCCTCACATTCCCCCTCCCTTTCCCTAGATAGCCCCCTTCCCACACCCTGGAAAGCCCCCTCACCTCCTGGGCATCCCCCCTCCCCTCCTGGACAGCCACCCCCCACCCACTCCCGGACACCCCCTCCTTCCTGGACAACCCCCTCCCTCCCCTCCCCGAGACAGCCCCCCCTGGACAGGACAAAAACATATTGTTCTACAAATCTATAGTGAACTTGAATCAGAAAAAACCAAATGATATCTTTGGATAATGAATGAAAATCAACTTCAAATCTATCAATGACAATAGTAACTATAATAATAATAGATTTTAGTGGGTCTGAATAAATGATTATATTTTCATAAAAAATATTTCTATTACAAAAAGATAAAGAAACCCTTGAAATTTTCAGAATTAAACCATTGTATCTAAAATGTAAGATCTCACGTTGCACCAGTAGCGGTGGGATCAAGAGTAGCGAAGGTGGGAACATGAGTTGAAGGAGAAAGCTGAATACTGAAAACACACCACTAACATGCTGTACAGCATGGAGAATGTGCCACAACAATAGGGGAGCGACTTACATTAGCGATGAGAATGACTGGGATGGAGGAAAAGGAAGGCAATCAGTTGATGCTGGATACAGAGGAGACTTACACGTTCTAATGGAGGCGGAAACAGGGAGACGATTGGGAGAGATGAGATCGGGATTTCGGTCGCATCTTTAGCGATAAATGCAACTAAAACTAAGAAAGAGGAGTTGTCTACACTTTGTTTGCCATGGGACCATGTGTGACAATCATAAAGTATGGTGAAACTAGAAAAGAACGCGTCTGGACTTGAAAAAATTGTGACAGACAACGCTTGGTCAATAGTGATCATGGAGGATATAGCACAGAGGTGAGAAAAACATGGAGAACGTGATCATAGTCGCATGCGTTGGGATCCAAGCTACCCAAGGAACTAAAAAACCTTTATTCGATGGAAGGGAACTAAGGATATGGGACACATGAGTGGAAAAATTTGTCAATATAGACATAAAATATGTTTTAACCGCCATTTAGAGTGTGACTGATTATGAATCAGTTATATTTAATCCAGGGGTACCATCTGACGTTCTTGTTTGGAAGAAAAAAACCCCATTGATGGAACCACACCATCACTCTTGAGACAGTGAACTGTAACAATTTCTTATTTTACACACCTGGGTGAAACTTTTGGAAAAAACCTGGAACAAAATGCATGGCTTCTACAACCTACATTTGAGTGAATTTTAGTCTTATATTTTGGGCTTTAAGTCATGTCTTTGATGGACTAAATGAAGATATTAAAGTCTATTTAAAGGCAACATAGTGATCTTGTTAAAGGATCAAAGCGGTATTTTATCATGTTTTCTGATCTACCTCGATTCTCTAGTTAACATCAATGCCCCCTCCCTACCCCTGGACCGCACCCCCCCTCCCACCACTCCACCTGCAACCCCCCTCCTCCTGGAAAACACCCCCTCCCTTCCCTTGCAGCCCCCTCTCTTTCCCTAGACAGCCCCCTTCCCACCCCCTAGACAGCCCCTCCCCTCCTGGATATCCCCCCTCTCCTCCAGGACACCCCCCTCCACTCCTGGACACCCCCTCCTTCCTGGACAACCCCCCTCCCCCCCCAAGACAGCCCCCCCTGGATACCCCCCCTCCCACCACTCCACCTGCAGCCCCCTCCCTCCTCCTGGACAACCCCCCCTCCCTCCCCTTGCAACCCCATCCCTTTCCCTAGACAGCCCCCTTCCCCCCTAGATAGCCCCCTCCCCTCCTGGACACCCCCCTCCACTCCTAGACACCCCCACCCACCCTCCCACCTAGACACCCCCTCCCTCCTAGACACCCCTCCCTCCTAGTTCTTTAGTGTATACCCATTAATAACCTTCTTTATCCAACTATATTTTCATCATCTATTTGATAATGGAATAAATATTATTCATACACCATCATTCAATAATATTAATTATAAAATCATATATATTTTGAAGAGATACAATTCAACAAATCAAGGAAAAACACCAAAAAATAATATATTGGAGGAATATGAAAGAAATTTCACATAAATATAATGTGAGAAAGGTAAATGATGAATATGTTGGGTATTTATGACATTAAATAAGATATATTGGGCCTCAAATTGATCTGGTATGTAATTATTGGCCCTTTACATGGCCTTGGAATTGTTTTGGTTGGTTGGAACTTTTGATGCCTCACTACGTACCCACTTTAGGCTACTCTAGAAGTGATATACCCATTGTATATTATCAGTATTGAATGGAATTGAATGGATCTTTGTCTGGACACCCCCTCTCTTCTGGACACACCCCCTCCCTCTCCTCCTGGACACCCCACTCATGGACACCCCCTGGACAACCCCCTCCCTTTTGGACACCCCCACTCCTGGACACCCCCTAGATACCCTCTCCTTACTGGACACCCCCACCCACCCTCACACTTGGACACCCCTCCCTCCGGGACACACCCCCTCCTGGACACCCCCCCCCCACTTCTGGACACCCCTCCCTCCTAGACACCCCTGACCCACATATAAGGGAAACTAAGATTAGAAAATTGAAAATCAAAGATATTGGTTCCCATCAAGATTTTAAGATGCTCGTGAGTGGACTGAATGACTATGCATTGGTCGACTTCCACACTATCGACCAGTGTAGTCCAATGATTTATGCTTTACTAGAAAGACAAATTATTTCTGAAACCATTCTTCATAACCTAAGGATATAAAACATAATAAAGGGTGATCATATATGCTCAATAATTTTAAACAAGGGAGATATCAATGATCATATATGGATAACATAAGTAGTAGGAATTTACATCCATCCTATTTGTGTACAATTTTCCATCAGGTATGCTTCCCTATCATTTCTAAACACATCTATATCATCTTTTAAATATGAGTTTTTCCGACAGTCATGGTAGTACTGAAAAAATATAAATACACAAAGGATTGATAAATATTTTAAATGAACTCATAATTATTTTCGAAAATACCTCGTCAGGGATGCTAGATTGTTGATGAAATACGATCTCATTCATAAATTTACAAACATAATAACCACAGTCCTTTCCATTTGTTTGTTTTGGAAACTGTAGAAACATAAACGAAAATAATTAATTTGTTTTGATATGTGTCTGTATAGTGCAATGTTATTATATATACCAGGATACTTTTCTAGTTTTAGATCTTGTAGGTGTTCTTATCCTTAGGCCCTGGATTCATTCCATGTAGTAGATGATATTGATGCACCACCCAATCATAACAAAATCTTAATTAAAAGATAATATAAATTATATAAATAGATGTTTAGTTTTAAAATGTTGGATCTAGTGTATTACAAATTAACAAATGCCATCATTTTGGTAGGTTTTTTGGATATCCATGCATTGAATCCAGAAAATAAATCTTTGGAGTATCCAAATTGACTGCAATCAGCATCCAATGCTACCTAAAAACACAAAAAGGAATAAGTAAAAAATAAATGAAAATATAGTTGATATGATTAAATTGTAGAGTTTTATCCCTACATCATTGATATTAAAAAGTGACTGTCATCCATAATTTTGTTTTCAAACGATTTGAGAAGGGATGACATTATTTCAGCCTCCTTATCAGAATCTGTTTCATCTTTTGAAGAGGTGATGTGAGGACTAACGAGTCCAAATTTTTGTTCTTGGGGGAAATCCCTTAAATTGTTTTTCATATATACGCATGTGAAAAATATAAAATGTATTTAGTAATAATTATCAGAGTATATCATCTTTTCTAAAATCAAATCATGAAAACTTACCTCATGTATACATTTATAATTGAGGCACCTAGACATTCATACTTGAGGATTTCATTAAAATTTTCAGCACTAATGAAATCTGATTCTTCATCTCTGTATATATTTTTTTCAAAATGAACTATGTGAGCATTATCGTCTATCAACTTTGTATCCACATGATCCTGCAATGATATTAACTGTGGATATAGAATGGGCGGGTTGAAGGTGCTCTCAGTAGACTGTTTCAATCAGTTGGTTGATCCTTGAGATATTTTTGAGCTGATATTTTGTTTCACCCCCTTCTATTTCTCATTCTATAATAACATTCATCAGTTCAGACCTTTTTCCATTAAATATTAAAGGTCCAACTTGAAAAATAAATTGGAAATGGATACCTCCTTGTCGACATGTTTTTTACAAGAATTTTCAGCCATGAGATGAATGTTCCAATAGATTGTTCAACCGTATGAATGTATTCATCATCATTTGGAATAGGTATCTTGGCACTCAGCTCATTAGATATGTTAATTGACACTCTGAAATGATCTGTTGTAAGTTTTCTATTGTGTAGCATGTCGTTCTGCATATTGAACACCATAGCCATCGCTACAAGGCGATAGGTGGGTGTTGATAGATATAAATCATAGTCATTTTCACCATGTAGAATATTAGTACAAGAAAGGTATCAGTGTCTATGTGACTCACATTTCACAGTAACAATTATTAAAACAATTATTAACTCAGCTAAGTCAGGTTTTTTAGGGAAATGGCTTGCCTCAAAGATGGTGGGGGTGGGGCAGGATCATTACGCATAGGTTGTTGTTGAGTTGTTTCTTTTCTTTGCCTCTCCCCCATCAAACTTGCTATCATATCTCTCTGTTATTGTTATTATTCTTGAAAAATAGATAATTCTTCTTGTAGCTTTTTCATTTTTTTCATTTTGATCCTCCGCTTGTTTTTGTTTTTGAAAATATGTTTGGGGTGTCACCCCAAAACTTGCACCTCTGACACGGCCATACTGTTCTGGCTACTTCAAGGTCATTGAAAGTATGTCTCCAACTGGTGCGGGTGTTGTTGATTCCTGTGACTATGTCAGATAGAAAATATAGTAAAATGAGTATTCATTTTAATGTAATAGCGATTTAATGAAAATCAAATTTATATTATTTCATACTTACACATGTTTCCCACACTTTTTGTGTGTTTTCATTTATCAGTATCCCCTCTTTATTTAGATGACCCTCCTTCCATAGTACATAGCATGGGATGGATATGGATTTAGATTTCAATTCATAAATCTGCATATAAACATAGAAACATGGTTATAGTGTTTTTTTATGTCACATACAAGTAGTATGGTAGATTTGAAAGATGTACCAATTTTTTCTCAAGTGAAGCGTACCCCATCCTTTCTTTACGGTAAGGGTACGCTGGTTCTGTTGCACATTTTTTATTTTCATCACTCAGTTTTTGTTTCATAAATAAAAAATTTTCAATCAAAGTGATGAATACAAGAAACGTCAAACAACGTATTACCCCACCGAATGTACTTGAAATGTCTGATCCCCATGATGGTTGCTAAATTCATCCCACACTCCTTGGGATATCAAGTGTGCATAAAGGGGAGGTGGGTGCGGCTTGATTTTCCCTTCAGCATCTTTAAGATGATATTTCATTAAAATTTTGTGGAAACCTCTATGAATCCTTCCTGAAACTATCAATAGATATTCCTTGTGCGAGGAATATACTATAAACACACTCTACAATAAATGATAAAGAGTAAGTCAATGTTTTTATATTTTATTTTATTTTAATAAATTAAAAAAATGATATCATAATGTTACTGTAATCTCTTCCCACATTAGTGTCTTAAGACCGGTGAAAACATGGTGCCAAGACTGTACATCAATCAGCACGCGTTTCTGAGTGACAATTCCAATGTAGCTACTAAGGATGTCTCTGTTGGGGTTAACATGTTATCCTCACTTATTCCATCCCACCTCAAATTTGATTCATTTTTCTTTTTCCTTAAGTATTTTGGCTAACACTATCAAACTATAGCGCTCTTGTTTTTTTCACTTTCAGGGTTTCATTTCCTACCATTTCCTTAGAAGTATCATCATTATGTTCTTACGAAGCGCTAGCATCGAAACTGGGACTAGCAGTAACAGGTTGAAAAACATATTGTACCTCAACACTGGGACCAGCAACAACAGGTTGAGAAACCTGTTGTACCACAGCTCTAGAACCAACAACAATATTGCTCGGCACTGATACCACCAACAGTTAGTTAAGAGACCTTTTGTGCCTCGGGATTGGGTGCATCAGTAGGTGCATAAGTCATTATCTGCAGAAGTGGTTTAACATTTAATTTAGATTAAATAAACGTAGAAATGAAAAAATAATAACATAACATAATACAATGTATATTAAAATAAATAAATAAATTGATTATTGTAATCTATTTTTCTAAAAGGCTGAAGATATTTGACCCCTATATCGACTATGTAAATCCCTTCATTATTGTCTCCTCTGACATACAAAACTCTGTCTACATTGGGACCACAAAAAAATGATTGTGAAGTCCCTATAAAAGGGTCATCCTCTATTGAACTTTCATATGAACCTTCAGTTGTTTTGGCAGATAACAGAAAAATTGACCAATTTCAGTTTGTAGGGTCTGGAACATAAAATACTTGTATTGCATGTGATGCCATTATAAATGGTTTGTCTTTCTCCCCTTCCTTACTAAAATCAAATTTCACGAATCCTAATTCATCTATTTTAACAACACTCCTATTATCAACCCACTTTCATTGAAAAATCGGCACTTTGAATTTTGTATAATCCAACTCCTATATTCATTTGATGATGCCAAAGTATGGAATATTCGCATAAATTGGATTTCTATCCTTAGCACTGGAAACATGCATCGCCTCAGTCACAAGTGTAACCCCACTATTATTCATGGTACTGTCTTTATTATGTTCATTAGTATATAATGTATAACCATTAACTACATAATCATTGTAAGATAATACCTACACACTTGCTCCTTCGTCTAGCCATCGAATTCATTCTGAAATTGAGTTTGGATTTTCATCTAATTTCTTAAAAATAAGGTCCTGAAACTATCCTATAAACTATCGATTATGTGTATCTAATATCCATTTTTCATCCCTAGAAGGATTCAAATGCCTAAGAATTTCTTTTTAGGTTTGAACATATGTGTCAACATAGAAACTATTATGAAAAATGTAAAGGTGATCCTACTCCCGATCTATAATATTGATTGTGACAACCTCTCTTCTAGAAATTCCTTCACCCTCAAGCCACTCAGTGTGATGAGATTTCGGTAGGCCAACGTTTTCCACACTAGACAGGTATTTGGTAAAAAATTCAATGGATTACCCAACAATATATTTCTCCGCAATACAACCCTCTTGCCGACTACGATTTTTGACATACCCTTTCAAAATCGTCATATACTGTTCAATGGGGTACATCCATCTATAATGTACAGGACCCAAGAGTCGAATCTCTCTCACCAAATGAACCATCATATTGAAAAATGTATGTGGGAAGAACATTTCCAATTCACATAATATGATGACAATTTCTCTTTACATAGTTGGAAATTTCGTCGGGTCTCTAACTTTGCTACATATATCTTTGAAGAAGAAATAGAGCTTCGTTAATGTATGATAGACATTCTTGGGAAAAATGAAATGTAAAGCTATAGGAATTAGATATTGCATCAAAACATGGCAGTCATGTGATTATAGACCCTTTAATTTTAAATCGCTCATTGATATGATGTTATTGATATTTTATGAATAGTCCTCTGGATCCTTTACGTCATTCGAGAAGTTTCAAAACTAATATCTCTCCTACCTGGAAAGAGTGTAAGCAGAATGAGGAAGAAATGTTCGTTTTTCACCCTTCACTGGTGCCAACTCTTCTCGTATTCCCATCTCAATCATGTCCAATATAGCCTTAATTCCATCCTTTTTTTTACCAGGTGCATTTATAAACGTGCTGATGACACTATCACATAAATTTTTTTCAACATGCATAACATCAAGAAAATGTCTGACATACAGACAATTCCAGTATGGTAATTCAAAAAAACTGATCTCTTTTTCCAACCAGTTTTCGTAAGGTTTTTCAAAAATAGTTTACCAAAAGTAGTGTCCAAATATTTTACTTTCTCAAAAAATTGATCTCCTGTTAGTGGAGACGTTGTTGTACGTTCTTCTAAACTTCCATCGAATGATGTCATCCAAGATCGGTACTTATGTCGTCGGGGTAGAAATCTGCGATGTCCTAGAAACACGGTTTTCGATGAATGTTTCAACCTAATTGACTGTGTACCTTGTTCGAAAATGGGACACCCTTGAGATCCTTTGAAACTATATCCTAACAAATTTCCATAAGCAGGAAAGTCATTTATCATCCCATACAACATGGATTTCAAAGTGAAATCTTAATTTTTGTAAGCATCATACAACGTAACACCAGAATCCCACAATATTTTCAAATCCTCGATCAATGGAGCCAAATAAACATCAATATCATTACTCAGTTGTTTTGGTCATGATATAAGAATAGATAACATGATGTATTTTCCTTTCATGCATAACCATGGTGGTAAGTTATTCTTTACCAACATAACCAGCCATGTACTGTGACTGCTGCTTTGAAAACCAAAAGGATTCACCCAATCTGTAGATAACTCCAGACGAAGGTTTCTCGGCTCATTTCCAAATTTAGGATACTCGTGATCAATTCTCTTCCACTGAGGAGAGTCTGTCGGGTGACATAGTTTCCCATATTTAATTATTGTATCTGCATGCCCTGTCAATTGTCCTGCAGTCTCCTCACTTCCATATAGGCACCTTAACCTTGGAATGATTGCAAAGTACCATACAAATTTTGTAGGATTGGAATCATCTTTCTTTTATTGAGAAGCACCACACTTTGGGAATTCTTTAAGTGATTTGTGCTCCTTGCGAAACAATATATAGTCATTCGGGTAGGCGTGTATTATTTCAGAGATCATACCCATCAATCGTAGCATATGTTTGGCATCGTATGTTCGGATTGGGAGTTCATTATCTTCTGGGAGCATGTCATTGAATAGAGAAAGTAGTTCCGTAAAACTGGCATCACTCCACCCATTGCCTTCTTTCAAATTATATTGCTTCAGTACGGCTGACAATGCTGTATATTTAGTGAAACCAACATACAATGGCATTTTTTCACAACTCTTTAACTTCTCAAACAATTTTGGGAAATCATGAAGTTCATCTTAAACTGTCCTTGTCATTTCTTCAATACGATCTCCATCATCATTCACATCCATAATCACATCCTCCATATAATCATCTTCATTGTTCGTGCTTGTAATCATATCAGATGATCCATAAAATGTCGTGTTATCTAAGCCACTACCTATATTCATTTTTTCCCATGTTTATTCTAACATGTATAACTTCGATCTATTCCATGAAAGATCAGGTGTTATTCCAACTTCTCTGGACTAATTTGTCTTGAATAACAATAGCGTAAACACGGACAAAGGATTTGAGAAGGGTCGCATGCATGATCTTCTGCAAACTTGATAAACTCTCTCACGCCATCTTCATACTCTTTTGTCAAACGATTGGCATTCATCCATTCTTTATTCATATTCATCGTCTTTATGGGTTCAATCTCAAACTTTCCTAATATTATGTTTTAATTAATAAAGTAGCATTGTTTGGGTTTTATAAAAAAATCATGGTACAAATGCCTCTACCATGAACCATCATTGGATACTATTTAACTTTTACTCTAACCTCACTAACTCTCTGTCCACAAATTTCATCTCCAAACTATAAAATATAAAAATAAACAAATCACATGTGGTTATAAAGTCCATACAGGTGTGATTATAAACATAACCAGTAGGACGCCCTCAAAAAACAATGTAAGGATATAATGGGATACTCATACATGAAATAGAGGAACCTACCCCAAAACATGTAAAAGTACTTGAAATATATCTATATATAGGGGACGATGCCCTGTCTTTTGTATATCTCCATGAAGTACCTAAAACCTATACATGGAGGACTCTTCACTGAAACATGGGGGAGTACCATACTCCATATTTCTTCCAAACATATCACTTGTCACTTGTCAACTCTCAAGCAGAGTGAAGATAATTAAAATATCCAAACCACATCGTGTGTAATTTTCAATGATTTAGGGAATCATACTATTGTGATCTACATGAGAATATATTTATAATGGGATACTCATACATGAAATACTATCATCTAAGTAAAAAATAAATAATAATAATGAAAATAACATAGCACACAACTTTTTCAATGGATACACACTATGTAGGGTTCTCAGTCAAGGTTGGTTGTATTCTACCATTTCTAAACTCATGTGAAATCCATATACATGGTGTGTCCAGTAGGGTGAACATCTTGTATGGATAAGATTTACCTGATTTAATCTGATATATATAAAATTAATTCCAAGTTATTCTTACAAAGACTGCATGATGCCTTTAAAAATACATGACATATAGAATAACTTGAGCTAAAGGTGTTTACTTTAGATACATACTGAGTCATCTCACCAGCTATGCATCACATTTTTTTTGAATACAGGATGTGTAGCCCTTACATGACCACTAGGGGTGTATAGTCTATACACATCAAGTTTATATGGTCTCTATACCTGGTGTGAGTGAAGTAAAACACATATCATGTGGTTCTATCATTATTTCATGGCATGTAAATGGTTTCATGATGAAGTATATGTCTTGGAGATACATCGTGTGTGTCCTAGGATCACATGAAATGTAACATTTAAAATGAAACTTATTCCAAGTTTGAGTCCGAAGATGAGTCATGTGGTGTAAATTTTGGAGATAAATGTTGTGTGGCATTAAAATCTATATGAAATACATGTATGGTGACACATGTTCCATTTAATTATACTATATACCATGTATTTTAAAAATATATAGAATCAGAAAAACATCATCTTCACACCATAAAGTGTCTCATAAAGTCCTCTACAAGTGGTTTTCTAGGATTCAATGGGATTGCACTAGTAAAAAAAGGGTTGGTTCCATTGAAATGGGTAAAGTTTGGATTGATATTAAATGGTGGAATAACTACTACATGAAAAACAAATGGCATATCAATCATTCCAACAACCGCAACACCATACAAAAAACACAATCATGCTCATAATCACAACACCATACAAACCAAACAATCACAATTTCATATTTTACAAAGCATCCCTTATTCAATTTTTTTTGTTAATTCAGGGGTTATCATAGAAGTTTTATCATCATGGGGTGTTCATTCATAAGTCAAGTATATGTAAATTACCAATTTTTGTATTCAAATGTCAAACATGAACCAACCAACATGCAATTCATTTAGCGCGCAAACAAGGACCACCAATATCCATGATTTTTAGTGGGGCGTTTAGCCCGTAATTTTCACATTATAACCATCCATATCAAATAGTAATAACATGAGAACAAGAGGAAATCAATGAGTAACAGGATAAAACTCACCGCAAAGGTGTCGTTTAGCACACGACAGAGGTGCGTTCGTGGAAGAGGAGAGGCGCACAACAGAGGAGATTTCCAATTGAAAAGAAAACATAAAATAGGGGAAACACATAAGAATAAAATAATCTAAAACTGAGTACACCATTTACCACATCCCACAAACCCCAACAACCCACTAATACTGAAATCAACCCACCCCATGGTTAAAAACACCTTACGATAATAAGAAATTATAGAACCAACCTTCTATAGAACAGGTTCAATAGATTTTTAAAATATAAAAGATGAACATACAATGGAAACAAGGTTGAAACAAGTATACTTTAGATATTTCATTCCCTTTTCTAAAACCAGGACCCTGGCTAAGGTTTCATACACCAGAGGCAGCGACAAGATGGATCACCAAAATAAACTTTTTCTGAGAAGTGAAATACCCAAGAAGGATCACAAAAATTGTCCACATTAAGAAAAATAACAGGTAGAATAGGGTCCACATTAACTTTAGAGACCTAAATTGATATTTTAAAAGGGTGATTTCCTATTACTGATCAAAGAAATCTTGATTGATGAAACTATTAGTTTCCAATCCCTTTCTATCATGGACAGGTACTTGGGGTATAATCAAATCAAGATGGACCTTGGAGATGAAGAAGCTACTACGGAGGCAGTCGCAGATGAGGCAGATGTGGAAGAGGCAGCGATAGTGGAGGCAGCGGTGGCAGAGGCAGTGACAGAAGAGGCAGTGACAGCGGAGGCAGCGGATACAGAGGCAGCAACGGCTAAAGAGGATGACGGTCACGGTTGAGAAGGAAAACCGAGCGACGACAGTGGAGGAGGAGGAGGATTAGGAGAGGTCTGGCTGAAGAGGGGCTTGGTTCAGCTTTGGTGAAAGCTTGACCACGTGCAAGAGAAGAGGGGCCTGTTAGGGTTATTAAAAAAACCACTGGAACCTTTATTAGTGCTCGTAAAAAGCGCTGATAAAGGAATCTCTTTATCAATTCTAAAAAGGTGCTGATAAAGGTATGTTTTATCTGCACTTTTATTTTAGCGCTGATAAAACATACCTTTATCAGTGATTTTAACAAGTACTGATAAAGGTTCCATCGATTATTCTTTAATAATTTATTTATATTCTTATATATTTATTTAAAATGACATATAAGATAAATATATATATATATATTTATTAATAATTATAACAATAAATAGTATATATTTATAAATATTGGTATATAATTGTTAATCTATACAAAAAAATATTTTTTATTATAAATATTATAATTTTATATAAATTAAGAATAAAAACATTTATCTACACTAAAATAAGCGCTGATAAATGTTCCCTTTATCAGCACTTAAAAAATCGATGATAAAGGGTACACCTTTATTAGCACTTATTTTAGCGCTAATAAAGGTTAGATTTATCCGCGCTTTTAACTAGTGCTGATAAAGGCACACCCCTTTATCAACGCTTTCTGTTTAGTGCTGATAAGGGGTAGTGCTTCCCTTGCCCTGTTTTATGGTATTGTATGTCTTAGTCTTTTAATTGAGAAAGAGTTATACCCTAATTCATGTTTAAGATCTATGAATTGTGTGGTGTGATTTTCTCTTTTTAATCTCATTTTCTCATATCCTTATGATTTTATTAATCTCACTTATGACCATTTATTAATATCTATTATGTTTACCCTTACTAAGAATATAAGCTCATCCTTTATTATGTTTCCCTTCCTAAGATTATAAAGAAAGTTTTTAAGTATGTTATGTATAAGAAGAGTACAAGTTGTGAAGAAGTAAATGGGAAATGATGTAGATATTTTATGAACCGGTTTTTTACGTATCCAAGTATCCAAATACACTAAAACTATGTCGTCCTTAATCATGTATTACAGTGAAATATATGTAATATTCATCTAAAATGATTTACTATTTATGTATGAAAATTATGGGTCAATATATTTTCCACATGAACTTTTTAATAAATCATTATCCAAACAAACTTTTTTAAACTTATTTAGACACCTTTTTTGATTTCTGAGAGGATCATGAAATCTATCTAACTAACATAAGATCATCTTTGGGAACTGTATTCATTGGATATTTTTCTATAAGGAAGTTTATTATCAAAAATCTAATGTATTTTAGTATATTGATATAAAGTATGATCTATTTTGAATTGGAGTTTAAGAATAATTAAATAATGAGGGTATTGATATATCTAAGATTGATATATTTTAATAGGTCTATCATATCTATTTTATCTTTACTTTCAATTTTTTATTTTCTATTTATCTCAAGTTTTTCATCTCTCTATCCATCTCTATAAAAAGGTTTTTGAAATTATTCAAATTGTATGGGTTCTAGGTCTCATATTTTAAAATATTATTAATATTGGATATGAGTGTTTGGTTGTATATTGTTGGGTAATGTTTTCCATATAGGAATATTATTGAGGTAAGAGGGATTCAAACCAGTGGGTCTTGGATTCTTGGTCATCACAACCATGCCTCTATTATACTTTTTATATTGATCATAACATTATTTTCAGGCATGAGTTGTTCATTGACTTTGATCAATTTTGAACTTGGGTTCATTTCTTATCTAGTTCATGCTCCTCCTACTCCTGTCTAGCTTGTGTTTCTCTATTTTTTCTTCTCAGTTTCCATCTTCCTGATTTAGTACCACTCCAAAGGTATCCAATTATAGTTGGATTAGGTTCTAGGTATTTTCTTTTGGAATCTCTAGTATTCATGGTAAGGATAAATCTATACTAGCGATGATGATATGACCAAAAATGGTGGGAGTTGGTATGGTGGTAATAGTGATCTTACCAGTGGTGCAGAACTTGAGGAATCACATTGTTCTATCCCATGTACAAAATTCAAGGCATGAATATTTATTTTCCTAGGCCTAGAAACCCATGTCTCCCTTGTTTGAATTTTCCATGGGTTGTTGTGTGAGGGGTTTGGATTTTTTATTTTGAATGTGTTTTCTCTATTTTGGTTTGTGTTAGCCTCAATTTTGTGGGTTTTGGTATACTATAAACTCTTTTAAATGTTTTCAAATTCAACTAAATCCATTATCTCACCTTTTAGTGGACATTTTTTTATTGGACTTGTTCCATATCACTTATTTTACACCACTTATCACTTAAATAATTACTTCTATACTGATTTTTTAAAGAAAGATGTATTTAAATATCACTTAACAATATAGAAACACTCACATGAAAATACTTAATAAGTGATTGAATAAGTGGTGTCACACAAAAAACTATTCTTAAAGTCATTTTTCTTTCAAGATTTAAGTCATTTTTATAATAAATAACATCTAAATATTTTCTCACATTCCTATATCCGATTTGAATTTTTGATTCATATATTTCCCAATTAATAGATGTTTTATTCAAGATAAACAATTCATAAATTATATTTCATTATGTGGGTAATGAATACAAAAAAAACAATGTATATGGGCTCCAATTCCTCTACAAGATAAAAATCAATTTACTTCATCTCCATGTACATCCTAAAAAATAAAAAATGTAAAAAACCATAAAAATTATCATTTACAAAAGTATTAATACCAAACAAAATATAGTAAGACAAAGATATACAACAATTCAGTCTTCTTCACACATTTTTGGTTGTTAAATGGACATAAAATGGGGGTAAATTTTGATGAATGGACCAAGACCGTGCCATGAAAAATAGCCTAATGGTCCAATCAGGGGCATCCCAACCCAGATCTGAACATATTTAATTAAATTAATATTTAAATATTTATTTTAATTTAATATTTTTTAAAAAATATTATATTAAAAAATATTATTATTGGAAACATTCCAAGGCAATCCATAAGAAAAAACAAGGATCCACTGACTTATAATGCCAATTACAATTCATATAGATAAATCATATTTGATTATGAAAATAAAAATAAAAAATTTATGGAAGGATCATAATGAGTTTTCATTAAAAACTAAATGGTGGAAAAAGAAAGAACATATGAATTTTTATGCTTCGACCTAATTTTAAAAAACATGCATGAAAAAAAGACCACTACATAGAACTATTTATTATGAAAAATAAGATAGCTAAAAAATTATAGACTCGAAAGTATTCAAGGACCAAAAAATCTACTCATGGAAACATACCAAACTAAACCAGGCAGTGATGATAAAAAATAGTCATAAGGAGTTATCATCCTTCCTTCCTATAAAAACACACACTACACACCCAAATAATAAAGGATACAACATAATATAGTGAAAAAAACAAGAAATAAAAATATACATGATTATAGTGTTATACCTCCATACTAAGACTTGGTTACAGGTGAAGAAGATGGAATTGACTACTCTAACTTTAATTTCTATGATATGGATCATCCTACCAAAAATATCAAATGTGTATCCTCTAATATCCACGAGACCTCTACTCTGGGCTCAAGTAGTGAGGGTCGGTGCATCAAAATCATAAAGAACTTCAGAAGAATCTATGATGAAACAACATTTATAACTTTATCTCTTGAAAACTCTCTTAATTAACCGATATCATACTCTATAATTATCTCTCATAAAATCTCCTGTCACAAAATTAAACTGCAATGGAAATCCTTCTTCAAACAATTGTATGAGTAATGATGGAAGGTAAGAAGAGTTATGGAATGTCAGGCTGTAATGATGAGTGTGGACACATGGATGACCATGATCAAACATGTGGTTTGATTTCATTAGTGAGGTCGCAAATGTTTAGATACATAGCCATTGTTGATAGGTTATAGAGGGTTAAACACAGATCGAGTGAAACTATGAAAGGGAACAAACACAGATAAATAATCATTTAGAGGTATGTGAAAATCCATTTGATCAAGATGATCAATTTATATAACATTACTCATGAATATCAAACATGGATATCATAGAAAATAGGTCACAAACTCAAAATAACAGAAGAAAATGCAAGATCCCACGTTGTTGGGAGTGTGAGAGTTATTTTCTATCAGAGGAAATTAAGACTATTGTAAGGATTAAAAATTCACTGGACTTGTTTTTGATGATTGGATGAGTGATGGAGCGACATCAACTGGAATTAGTTCACCAAATGTTTAAATGGATGACATATGAAGGGTGTAACATGATAGAACACTAATGTTTCAGATCATTGGTAGATACGTCAGACAACATATTTGGTTATATCATTAAAAGGAGAATAGTGTAGCAACATATCCAATTGAGTCAGTGGGAATAATTTTCTACAACGAGTTTTATTTGTGAAGATTGGATGCAGTATATAGTGACCTAGAAAGATCATATAAAAATGGAGATCAAATTCATTGACTGGGAACTCCTAAATAATTTAGTGTGCAATCAAATTGATGTGACATCGTACGAGTGAGTTAATTGAGAAGATTAAGATTGTAATAATCTATTTCTTTCTTGAGTAATAGAAAACTAGCATTCCCAAATGGATTAGGTCATAAACCTGAAAACATAATACTTCTTGTTCTTATGTAATTATTTTCCTTTGATAATTATGTCTAACAGTTATTGTATGTATCATATGGTGGTTTTACATTATGTTTTGGTGGCTTGGTTGTGGTTATCTTCCAAGCTTAGGAATTCATAGAGTGGGGTTCATTCCAGAGATTTTGGTTCCACCCATGAATTTTTGATGGAGTATCTTCTAATGTGTTTATTAGAAGGTGGTTTTGGACCAAACGAGTGGTATCAAAGCTCAATTTTGGAGTGATTCTTGTGGATTATGCCCTGATGAAGGTGTTTCATAGATCAATTCAGTATAATCATTCCACCTTTTTCCTTGTACAAGGACAATGGTTTTTAGTTCCAAACTTATCATACTGCATTTAATAAAAGTAGTGGGACTTCACAAGTTCTAGAGGTATGGAATCTAATGAGAGTAAGATCCAGGTGGAGAAGTTCAATGTAACAGATTTTGGGTTCTACAAGATTAAAACACGGGATTTACTTCTAGTAAAGGACCTTGGTATTTCATTACCTCAAGCCAATATGGAATCAATGAAGTGGAAGAATGAGAGAGCCTAAATAATAAATCACTTGGTTTGATGAAAATTGTACTTAGAATGTGTCATAAAACATCTAGGAAGTGAATAAAGCATCATAACTCATGAAGATCCTTAATGATATGTATGAAAAGATAAAGATAATAATCAAAATGTTCTCAATACATAGATTATTCAGACCAATAATGTCAAAAGTATGATCTTTTATTTATCATATAAATTATTTCATTTTCATTCTAATTCATTTGGAATTATTGAATATAGACTTTAGAGACCATATTAGGGTGGTTTTGTTGCTCTCTTCAGTCCTAGAGTCTTGGGATGCAATGGTGGCCGCAATGAGTAATTCTAGTGGAAAGGTGGACTTGATGTTCATGGATATTAATGAACTGGTCTTGAATATGGAGATTCATCATAAGGAGATTTGTCTCACCCAAATCTACAATACAGGTAAAAGTGGTCACTGTAATATAAGTAGAGTTCGAATCCATAGGTACCGAAGAAGTAACCTTGAGACACTCAGATTTTATAGGTATTTTGGCTATAAAGTATCCAACTTTGGTTTTTTTGAGATATTTTAAATTAACACTAATATACCTAAGTGAATTCAGTTTACAATAAAGGGTTGATCCTAGGTTATTACAATGGGTGGATTTGATGAAATTATTTTTTTAAATTATTTTAATTTCATTAAATCAAGAAGGATTCATTAAATTAAATAAATATAAACTCATCACTTACTTGTTTAACACCTTCATATACATATGATAATCACCTATAAACTTAGAGGATCATTCTCAGGAGTAATCCTAGGTAAAAGATCTTATTATCACATAAAAGTGTGGTGATAAAATTTAATAAGGAAGAGGAAGAGATAAAATCAATGAATAAAAAAATCAAATAAAAGAAACTATTAAAAATATATAGAGTGAAAAATAAAATCCAATAAAAACCCATGTTACTCCCATGGATCAAACCATAAGAGGGTTATCCCTCCATTAATTCTATGCTCTCAATGGAAGTAGTAAGTAGACTAATTAGGTTAGAATTGAAGAATAAAAATAGTGAAATAACGATCACTCCACCATTGTGTGAAAAATTTCACAATTTATGGTGTGAATAAGTTCACACCATGAGAAAAAGGTATCAAGGTGATATGAATAATAATATAATAATATTATACGATAACTTTTATTAAGAAACTAAAGTGAATTAGAATAACTTTCATGTTAAAAAACAAACGCATGAATACAAAATGGTAGCATAACATTACAATTGAAATAAACCAAATCATCCTTTAACTCCTTCACCACCAATGCCTTAAATAGGAATTTAAATATATATTGGGTCGATCCCCCAATATCCCAAGTCTTTACACTTGATTATGTTAGGCCTAAGGTGTAATTTTTTCATAATGTGGACTTTTCCACCCTTGACCTAAAATGGGATACATCTTGCATGCCTTTGACAGATGTGTCCAAATGAGCTTCTAGATGGAATAATTTGAGTGGTACATAAAACAAGAAATTGAAACTACTAGAAAAATAACCTATATCCATGAATCTATAGCCATGGTTTTTTGATCAATGGTTATAGATTAGTTAATATCCACATTTTTAATTAAAATCATGGCTATATGGTTGTTTAAACCCACAGTGGTCGCACAGCTCTATCATCTCCCAGAGCCCAACTCATGACCCCAACCATACCGTCACGACCTCTCCTCTCAGTGACCCTCTCTTCTCAGCCACCACCTCCTCTCTCAGTGGCCCTCCTCCACCCTCGTGACCTCCTCTCTCAGTGGTGACTTCTTCTCTCAGTGGTGACCCTCATCCACCCTTGTGACCTCCTCTCTCAGTAGCACTCCCCCGATGGTGGCCTTTGAGAACCTTCTTCCCTGACGATGGCCTTCATAACCTCTCCTATCCCTGATCTTCCTCCCCCGATGGTGCCCCTCGTGACGCTTCCCCTCACTGCCACCGAAATAAACCCCACTATGAGCTCTCATATCTGACCCTCCTCCCCTGATGCTTCCAAAAAATGCATAACACCTCACCTCTCTCCATCGATGATGCTCCTAGCCTCCCCACATCCTTCTCTAGTGCACCTCTGACATGGAAACCCCCTCCCAGTGATCATCCTCCTATTTTATTATAACTATTTTATAAATAACTTTCATATATTTTGATGGTCCTAGGGTCTCATGTAGTAACAATATGGTTAATAGGGATCCTCATCCTAGGTGATATGTATGATGAATTATTGTCAGAAAACAACTTTATAGGGATTTATAATATAACCATTTGTTGGAAAAGGTGTTTCTACTAGAATTTAGGTGGGGGGGGGGAGGGTGCAGGGGGTTCTATAGGGGAATGGGGGAGGGGTATGGGCAGGGGGGTCTGTAGGGACAGGGGGTCTGCAGGGGCAGGGTCTGCAAGGGTTGGGGGTGCAGGGGGTCTATAGGGGGAGGGGGAGTGTGCAGGTGGGGTGCAAGTGGGGAGGGTGTAGGGGGTCTGTATGGGGAGGGGGGAGGGTGAGGGTGTAGGTGGGGTGCAAGGGTGGAGGGTGCAGGGGGGGTCTGGAGGGGAAAGGGGAGGGGTCTTTAGGGGCAAGGGGGAGGAGGAGGGTGCAGGGGGGGTTTGTAGGGTATTCCAGTGTTTTATTTATTTCTAGGTGACATGTTTCATACCAAGTATTGAATGTGGTCATTTACTTATGATTCCTCTATTTATTTTTTATTTATAAGATCATATAACACGTATACACTTCATTAAAGTGTCATTGGGTAAACCCCAACATTTTTTGGATTGGTCTTCTAAGTAAACATCTAACCTATGTTTTCATGTGTAATTGTTTTTTTTGAGATGAAAAATACACATCTTAGGTCATTCAACCATTGATATTGTGTTTTATTAGGATATTTCAATGGTGGGGATCACCATGGAATATAACTAATCCATATGAGTTGATCCATATGATGGGGTGTTCTATAATATTGGATAAACATTTATTGAAGATAACATGGTGTTTTGGGTTAGACAGGAATGAATGAGTGATTTCTTAGTGTTTTAGATATAGTAGCGAGTGATGGATTGATTTTTTTATGAATTGTGTGACTTGTGTTTGGAGTTCTACAGTGGAATATTTTATGATGTTCTAGGATAGACCACATAAATATTTTCATGAATTAATAACCTTGATAGGATTAGTTAAATGGTTGAGTAATGTTGGGGATTATTAGGTATGTGTAGAGTTATGGGGGAGATGTTGGAATACCCCATGCATTTTTCTGTTGTGGATTTGTGGTTGAATTTTAATTTTAGAGTTAGATGGAGTTCATTTTTTATAATTGAGCATGGGCATTTTAATCTAGGTGTTTTTATATTTTAAAAAGTGTTTTTTGATGTGGTTTGAGACTCTATAGATTCCATGAGTGATTGTGTGAATGTAGGGGTGGTGGATAGATGGCTAGAATGTTGAACCTTTGCAGTAGTAAGACATTCACAACATAAAGGGACACTCACACCACAAATGGTCTCCATGAAGACCTTTCAGGATATTAATATTGATGGATGAGGTTGGGGACATTTTTATTTCTTTTATTTCATCACATGTACCATGTTTACAATGTGAATTGAGTTTTTCTAGAGGGGGGTCCCCTTGTCATAAGTCTCTCATGGAATGAACCTTCTGGTTAAACTGTGAATAGTGTGCAGTGTGTATTTTTTAGTTAGGGAAGTCCCATTTTTTATTGGGTTACTTAGGATTTAGGGTATATGGGTGAATAAGAGAGGCCATTTATTATATGAATAATACCTTATATGGCCCTCTTTTAACCCCCTTCATTTATAGATATATTTGGAAGTTTTTCATAAATTAAATGATGTATATTCTTTAGTTATTTTCTCAATTCTACCATTAAATTAATTTCCACTAATTATAATTAAATTTCAACAGGGGTTTGGTGATGTTTTTCATTATAGTATGGTGAAAATAATCAAATATATAGGGTATTTCATATAACATGGTGAGGGGAAGTCCTAAGACATTACATGTATGCCATCATGAGTCATTTTGATGATGGTATATAATTGTATAAATTTTAATATATATTTTTTAAAAAATAAATTGGAGAAAATTGATGGATTAATTATTTTTTAATGGTGATACCTTTGAGTTCCTTTGGATCTTATGCATGTTGATAGTAGAATGAACTTCATTTCTCATGTCTTTTTGCATGAAATGGTTACATAGTGAGATTTTTGAGAATTATTCCTATATGAATTTCGTTGTAAATATTAATTTTAATGATTTAATTCCATATAAATTGATTATAATTAAATAAATTATATGTTTTGGAATGATTTATGGGATCATATGGTTGGGAAAATGCTTTTGTAATTAAATGGACTAGGGTGAAGTCTATCAGGCTGAAAATTAAAAAGGAATAAATCCAAATAGGTAGCAGGAACCTCATTCATACCCCTTTGTTATTATAAATCATATTTATATGGAATAGTATGTGGGGTATGTCCACCATGTGAATTTGATCCTTTTTAAATTAAGTGAGTAGTTTTATTTAAAATAATTACAATGAAATGGATACTGTGTTGAGGAAATAAGAGATCTTAGACACTGAATTGATGCCTTAGCTGATGATGGTCATGGCCTCCCCTATAATTAAATACCATGGGATATATGGAACCAAATGGGTGACCCTAAAATGAAGATAGTGATTTTAATAGATATGGATTGGTTCCTTATCCATTGGTTTCTTCCTCTCCCATGAACCCTTGGGGCTTCTAGGGTTGTATTTCATGTTTGAGGTGGTTTAACCATGGGGTATTGGGTTTCTAGGGATTATAGAGGATTCAAATTTAATGCATATTTATTTATAATATACCAATGATTTATAAACTTTTATTTCATTATTATATAGAAGATATTTATGATTAGGATTTATTCAAAATCCACATGAATTATTATATAGCAGATATTTGTAATTTTGATTTATTCAAGATCCCCTTCCAACTGTGTTTTGTGTATAGATTTTCTCACATATGAATTTTTTATGATTTTCTCACATCTTAGCATATGATTATGCTTATGTCTAGTGATTTCATATTTATACATTTGATATCTTCTCAAAGTAGACTGGTTTTTTTCTTCCACTATTATGGGAATCATTCTTGAATTGGATTTTAAACATACATAACTGAATTAGATAATCATTTATCACTCCTTTGACAATATTGATTACAATTGCAATAAATGTTCTTCGTGTTTTCAAAATGAAAGAGGCTAGACTTCTCATAACATAATCCATAATATAAAAATAATTAAAAGAGGTCAAAATCTACTCTCTTTCATATTTTTTAGTATGAAAGGTATGAATTATTGTTAATATTCTTCCAAACTTGCAGTAATCAAAGCGGGTTTCCACAATAGAATTAAGTTTCTACCGCAAAATGAAATAGGCTAAAGATATAATTATTCACAGTAAATAGGTATGTTGTAGTATAGTTTTTATTTTATTTTCTTTATCGCATCGGCCACTAAGTCCTTTTACTACTTTTTACGGTTGGAGGGTAGTTATATTCTGTGAAGGGGGACATAAGGTAACTAGAGGCGGCTATGCGGTTTTCATTACAGGGGAGGGAGATTGGGGTTGTGGAGATATTAATTTGTGTGTTTTATTTTTGTCTGTATTTATACCGTGTTGCTTCTATTTTCTTTTCCTTCAGTGTGGATGTCCAATATACATATGATTCATACTGAAATACTACTATTGCACCACCCTTTCCTTTTGGATCCACACATTTAGTTCAATATCACTTAGCCCTTATGAGGCCACTCATTGTCCACTATTTTATAGAGATTCAAAGAGAATGGGAGAAGATTATATTCAATATTTAGATATCTACTTCATCATGAATTTTTTAGAGATTTATTGTCACCCTCAAAGGAATACTCCTAGACTTAAGCCTAAGGAAAGCCTTAACTTCCAAAATATAAATATTCCAATGCCCTCCCTCTCAAAAAAACTCATACTTATACTCCATATCTAACAATACCCTTACATATGAACAATAATACACTTACATAGATATTACCATCATCATCCTATCTTGAAAATCTACCTTTACCTCAAGTTTGTTTACAATTAAAACATTTAAACATCTTTTTCTTAGAAAAATTATTCTTGGAGTTAGACCTTTGTATTTTATATTGAATCCTCTCTCACCACTTCTCCATGTATTAAATTTTTTATTTAATGTTAAAAACCATAGACTCACTCTTAATAGTTCCTTTATTTTTAATTTCTTTGCAAAAAAATCATACATAACCTTTTCTAGATTTAGATAGTCCCTACCATACATCATCGAGTCCTTAATAGAAGTATAAGACTCATCCATTGATGTTAAAATAATTATTTCACGATCCTCATCCCCTATTTTAATTTATATGTTTGAAATATCTAATATAATTGAATTAAAATCTCTAATAGGAGTCCTAAATACAATTCCAGGGTGTATCTTGAAGTTGAGAAGTCTCATTTTATTAAAAAACCATCCAACTAAGGGCTTAGTCATATATTGGGCTTCCAATATGAACCAAATACCAAGAGAATAAGACTCAAATTATACTTCCCTAAAAATCTTATCACCTATTGAAAATAAAATAAGTCTATAATATTTTATAAAAACATCAACATAGACATCAATTTAAGTATAAGTTGTCCGTCTATTAGGGGATAGAGTTTCATCCTTTTTATTAGAACCACTGAGATTATCTATAAGATCATTGGGATCTATAAAGGAATTTATCAAGATTCTCTAGATGATAAAATTATTTTACCCAAAAAATATTTCTATTTTGAATATCATAGAGCACATTGTAAACATTTCAAATAGCTTTTATACTAATTTTTTGGGGTAACATTGAAGTGGTTGTCGAAAATAATGGACAAGATCAATTGATACATTTTATATAAGTTACAAACCAATTAGAAAATTTTCTTTATTACAAAACCATGAATCATATTAACAAGATGAATGATTAGGTTGAAAAAATAAACAAAAATAAAAAATAACACCATGATGTAACAAGATTTTAATTGTATTGATCCTACATGACTGCCAAAAACACCACCCCGGGAAATATTATTATTAAAGAATCATAAAAATAAAATACAACCCCATTTTTAATAATTAAAATACCAAAGAAGAAATCAAATAATGAAAAAAAGCTAAACTATATGATGGTGATGAACTACTTTATAAGGATTTAGCACCATCAACTCTTGGATGGGCTCACTCACACACACATACAAAGGATATAATATCAGAATTTAAATGTAAAATTTATTATAGTGATGAACTTTATTACAAACTAATGGTTATGGTTTGGAAGGAAGAATATGTAAACACCATATTTTTGTGAGATACATCCAGGTTCTCATTCCATGATGAATAAGTTTCCATTGAATATCCACCAAACAAGAGATCCAATTTCAGGGAATCAAAAATTCATATTCTAGTGAATGTTTATTAGAAGTTGGGACCAAAATTATCTTTCTTGCTATCAAAATCTCTCCAAAAACTAGAGGTTTTCACCTTATACGATGCAAGAAGAGCTCTCTCCCTGAGCTCCCAGAACCCTAATAGATGAATAATGAATGAGATGAACACTTAGGGAAACCAAATGATTATATTAGGTGTAATTATAGTGTGTTCGAGAAACATTAGGTAGTGAGGTTAAAGAACACTATATGCATGCTACATGGATGGCTATGATGAAGTCATCTATTCAATAAACAGAGTAGAGTAGCTATAAAGGACATGTGTGGGTAACCAATTGGATTCATGGAATAAGATTATATCAATAAAAAAAATTAACATAATTTAATCAATCTATGTCAATTAGATCATCAGATAAAATTTTCCCATGTTTATTCCTTTAATAAGTAAAACAATACATAATACAACAAGTGTAAATAAAATTAGTAATTAAAATTCTACATGAATGGGACCATGAATTCATATAGAAAGCATAATAAAAAATAGACTTGAATTAAAATATAAAAACTAAAAAAAGGAAAATTAACAAAGTGAATTAAGAAGCATAAATTGTGAGTGAATACAATATCTCTTTTTCATACCTAAAATCCCATGAATTCCTCAAGGTGTAAATGAAAAAGCATGGAGAAAAAGTGATAATCCTTTCCTTATTCCTTTACGAGTGTGAAATAATATTCAATAAATATAACCATTCAAGAGTTAAATTAATATTTAATACTATGGTTATTGACAACATAAACAAAAAACTATCTTCTTTATCTTCAAGTTTGTGTGTAGGTTTTTAAAAGAACAAAAAAAATGTTCAGGACTCCATTATCAACCTCTGGTATGTTATTAAAAAAATTCCAAAATTGGTGGAATCAATCATCAATATAGAATTGAAATATTCCACAAAAATTAGTGATAAATAAAAATACCCATCACGAAAACCTCTCTTCTTCTTCTTTTGGTGTTAAAGGATCTTAAAAATTGGTATATAAACTTTCTACAGCTTTCTTAGAACCCCTCTATCGATGTTTATTTTGGATTATTCCATCTAATAAGATCATAATCTTTAAATGTGTGGTAGATTCTATGTAGATATCTCATTTTCACTTTTTCATAAATAATTTGATCTAATATTCAATGGAATGGGTCAAACCTTGATCTCACAATGTTTAATAAACAAATAAGTGGATAAAGTCTTGTTAAATGGTTGTTTATTTTCCCAAAAAATAAAACAATACAAGTGGGGAATAATACCTTCAAGGCCCACTAAAAATTATTTCAAGTGACCATTAAATTTGTTCAAGAAGTAGGTTTTGACCGGAAGGATGCTAGGTCACCACCAAAATAGCACAATGTTACCTTCTGTAAAATGATCATGATATTTAACTAGAAATACCAATTGAGGTGATCCAACTTTTGTTAGAAATCTAACTTCCATTACCACATTTCTTTATTGATGTTTAAAATCTATATTATCTTTAATGATGCTATAAAATTCATTATCATTACTCAATGTATATATGACACTACAAAGAATATGTGTTGTTGAATGTTTCATCTTTATTTGGGATAAAAACACCATAAAAATAAATCAAAAAGTTCTCCAATGTTCATGATACTTATTCATAATATACAAGAAACCATAAATTTATGTTGACCTTTATTCTTCTTAACACACCATGATGTGGTGTATCCTCATGTAAATTTTTTCTTCTTCACGTATCTATCTCTTGTGGAGATTATTTTTGATCATGTAATTCATTTCATCACATGAACATAAGTTCTAATGAAATCTATATATTCCCACTACCTTTGATATCTAGAAAGAACTTATTTAACTTTCCTTTAATCCTTTTAGTGCAACTCAAGTTCGCATATGAAGACTTCTAAGAATATACCTCTTGGATTATTCTATATTGATTTTCCCCTATGATGTAGAATATACGCACCATGATTCATGTCGATATCACTGCTACTAGAAATTTATGCTATAGACATGAATCTATAGCCATAGTTTTATAATAATATACCTCATGTTCATAGTTTTGTATGTATTTTATAGATTCATATTTTTCCCTCAACTTAGGTGTTTCTTTCATTTTTCTTTAGAAGTCAACAGTGTGAGACTATTCATTGATGGAATTAAATCTCATATTCCATCCCTACAAGTGAAAGGTGACATGTTATGTGGTCTTGAGTCTTTTTAGGAAGTTTAGTTTATGGTTATAGACTCATAAGTTTCTTGAGGATTATCATTGATCTCGAGTTTGATATTTTACCTTTTTGGGATTCATGTTTTAATGAAGAAGTTAAACTTCATCTATATTTTAATCAAATTATTCTACTAAGAATTTCTAGTGGAATAAATAAATATAGTGGGGGGGGGGATTTTTCATAATGATATCAAAACTTTTTATTATTATTTTTAATTATTGAATTTATTATATTTAAGGAAGTTATGGTTTGAATCGTTCAAATTTTAAGAGTTTTTATCACCTACACAGTTAATACATGATTAGGAGTAAATGATTCATATTTCCTTAAATATCCAGTAACAACCATGTGACCTAATTTTACAAATGAACTGACCCAAAATAGTTAGTTCCTTGGACAAATGAAACTATAATTTCATAGTGATTCCTTCTTGGACCCTAAAAATTACAATGATGAAATGATTCTCATTTTTTTTTCTTGTGTTTTTTATACATGTATGATACTTTGTTTTTTTGTTTGTTCTTGGTGTAGGGGGGTGGAGGGGGATTTGTAGAGGGAGGGGGTGTCCAGGACTGGTGCATGTGTGGGGGGTGTTTGGGGGATAGTGCAGGGGGTATCCAGGGGGTGGAGGGGGGGGGGGTTTCAGAGGGATGGGGTGTCCTGGAGGGAGGGTTCTAGGAGGGAGGGGGTGTCTAGGGGGAGGGGGTGTCTAGGAGGGGGCGTCTGAGGGGTGTCCCAGGGAGGTGGTGTCCAGAAGGGGGGTCCAGGAGGGGGGGGTGTCTGGTAGAGGGTGTCTAGGAGGGAGGGGTGTTGAGGATTGGGGGGGGGGGGTTCCAAGAGGGGGTTGTCTAGGGGGGTTCTATCCAAGGGGTCTGTCCAAGGAGGGGGGTTCTCCAAGGGGAGTGGAGGGGGGCTTTGTAGGAGGAAGAGGTGTATGAGAAGTTGGGGGGGGGGCTTTGTAGGGGGTGGGCTACTACAAGGGGAGTGGGGGATGTGTAGGGGGAGGGTGGGGTGTTTTTATATGAAATGATTAGGGTCTATATATTATGGTTTTATGTAGGAAATTGGTTTATGAATGTTTAAAGGTAAATATTTAGATTAATAATATGTATCTAGAAGAAGTCAAGGATTTATAGGGTTTTGGATCTATAGTTTTCTATAAGGATTTCATATGGTTTTCTAAACCATGATACTAAACATGGAGAGTTTCCTAGTTTTATAGAAATGGTTTTGAAATTACAAGAGTGAACCCAATCAATTTAGTCCAACTTTGGGCTGTATTTTCCCCACTATATTTTTCCAGACCATCCATGAATATACTAATTTTTTTCCCATTATATCTTATATTATCTATGTACATATTCTATCATTGAGGATGGTTATTCAGGATAAGTCCCTCAAGATCTTCCAATCATCACTTCTTCTCATGTTTCATATTTTTCTTTCACTAAGATAGTTTTGGTCATGCATATGAAAATTTTTCCACTGATTTTTTGGTAAATTATATATCATGGTTTCCTTGATGATGTTATTAAAGTTATGTTGTTGTATTCCAAATAGTTCTACAAAGAAGTGGAGCGTGATTTGTAAAAGCTAGGTCCTTCTATGCTTGGTGGAAGGTAAGTTTGTTTCTCATATAGTGGGTCATACTGATGTGATTGAATTGAATGGAAATACCTTTTATCTTAAAAAAATGAATTTCTAAAGATTGATAAATCTAGGCCTTCACCTAAACAACTAGAAGGTCCTGATGGAAATAGGATCAAATAGGCCACCTATGGAATCCAGCGTTGGAATACTATATGACCTACGCCATCTTTTTTCACTACAATATCCACAGCTAAACAAATCTACACTAGATGAACACCAAAGTATGCAAACTGAATGTTGTTTGTACCTTTATAATGTCAACGGATAGGATGGATGAGATCTCTCTCATTATGGAGAGGTATGTTGTTTTACATACTGTGATTCATTTGTAATATTTTTTGTTTTAATATTGATTTTATATTTGTTTCTGGTTTTAATGCATTTCATTACTATCATTAGCAGCCTACAGATTGGTTTGAAAGTGAATATATTGATGATCCTAATGATGTCAAACTGGAGGTATAAAATTAAAGATATTCTTCTACGTGATATTGGTTTGTTCCATTGTCAGTATATATGGTCAGCCTCTATGAATGTTTTTTATTGATGCAGGGATATGATTCGCTTCCAGAAAAAATTCAAGATTGTACTGATAAATAGGTTGTCCTATGGGTCTTGACTGTGGTTATTTTTTTCCATTCTTGGTACAAAAGTATGAGAGTCTTATGACTTTTTACCTTCATAGTGCATGAGAGTTTAATCTATAACATCATTTCTGGTAATTGTATTCCTTAAATTTCTTCATATAACAATGGTTTTTTGATCGGTAACTCTCTAGTAAACTGAATAATGGAGTGCCAACCACTGATGTCAAGGAGGGTGTCTGGGGGTGTCTAGAAGGGGGGTGTCCATGAGGGAGGGGTGTCCAGGAGGGAGGGGAGGGGGTCTGTCCTAGAGGGAGGGGAGAGGTGTCCAAGAGGGAGGGTGGGGGAGGGGGTGTCCAGGAGGGAGGGGTGTCCAAGAGGGAGGGTGGGGGTGTTTAGGAGGGAGGGGGTGTCCAGGGGGGTGTCCAGAAGGGGGTGTTCAGGAGGGAGGGGTGTGTCCAGGAGGGAGGGGTGTCTAGGAGGGAGGGTGGGGGTGTCCAAGAGGGAGGCGGTGTCCAGGGTGTGTGTCTAGGAGGTGGTGTCCAGGAGGGTCGGGGTCTGCAGGGGTGAAAGGGGGTTCTGGAGGGGGGGAGGGGTGGGGGTGGGGGTGTTCATGGGGGTTTTTCTAGGGAGGTGGTGGGGTCTGTCTAGGGGGGGTCTATCCAGGAAAGAGGGGTGGGGTCAATATAGCGTCTGTCCAGGAAGTAGGGGGTCTATCCAAGAAGGGGGGGGGGGTATTTTCAGGAAGGAGGGGTCCAAGAGGGAGGGGTTTCCATGAGGGTGTTTAGGGGGTGTGTCTAGGAGGGGGTGTCTAGGATAGAGGGGGTTTGTCCAGGAAGAAGGGAGGTCTGTAGGGGGTGCAAGGGGGTCTGTAGGGGGGTGGGGGTGTGTAGGGAGGGTCTGTCTAAGGAGGGGGTCTGTCTAGGATGTGGGGTATGTCTATGGATGGGGTATGTCCATAAAGAAGGGGTGTGGGTCTGTCTAGGAAGGAGGGAGTGTAAGGGGTGGTCTATAGGGGGTTCAAGGGGGTTTGTAGAGGGAGGGGGTTTGCATAAAGGTGCAAGGGGGTATTTAGGGGGTGGGGGTTTGTGGGGGTCTATCTAGGGAAGGGGTCTATCTATAAAGGAGTGGGGTCTTTCCAGGAGGGGGGGTCTATCCAAGATGTGGGGGGGGGGTCTGTCCAGGAAGTAGGGTGGGGGTATATCTAGGGTGTGGGGTCTTTCCAGGGAGGGGGGTTGTCCAGGGTGGAGTGGTGGGGGGATTTGCAGGGGGAAGGGTCCTATAGGGGGAGTGGGGGGGGGGATTTTTAGAGGTTGGGATACTGAAAGGGGATTGAGGGGAGTGCGGGGTGTTTTTTTATGAAATAAGAAGGCCTATAGTCATGGTTTCAAATTGTGGCTATATCACTATATCCATGGTTTCAAACCGTGGATATAAACCTAGTGTGGCTTAAGATTCTGCAACGGTTTCAAACCATGGCTATAGGGATTCATCCATGGTTTGAATTGTGCTATAAAACATTCCCTATATCCAGGCCAATACCAGCCACACCTTTTAGGCTTATAGCCCCGACTCCACACTATGTCTATAGCCTAAATTTCTAGTAGTTTGAATCCCTAGATGTTTGGATATTGCCTAAATTTCTAGTAGTGTGAATCCCCACATGTTAACAACAAAATGTAAAATTTCATCCCAAATATATATTTTCTTTTTGAGATATGATCGAAGGGGTGGGATGTTTTTGAGAATTCACATGTTTTATGTGTTGTTTACCCTCATATCAGGTAAAGTAACATAAAAACCCATGTGCATGATTTATTTTCAACCTAGATATCTTGGTTTATTTTATCAAAGGAATCAATTGGACTCTTGGTGGTACCATATTGGCTTCATCTCCCACCCTACATTCTCACATTGGTGGGTAGGAGTCTTCATGTATTATGTATGTTTACTCTAGTGTTGTCTTCCACATGGAGCAGATGGTTGTTGTGATCATGGTGGCTACTCGAGAGTCACATGGAGATGGTGTTATACCCTTTGGTTCATGAAACCTATTGGCTTGAGTTTGGTTTTTGGGCTCTTTGGTCTCCCATTATTTCCTTTTTAACTTTATTTTAGTTTTGTAACTCTGACTGGTTGTTTACATATCTAGTTGTATTTTAGGGCATGTATCTTTGTCTCTTTATCGTTATTCCATGTTTGGATATTTATATTTGGTTTCTTGATGGTAAAACCATCCCCAATGGTTATGTTGATACCCTAGATTCATTTCATCATCCCAAAGGGGTTGAGGATGCTCCTCAGGTATGTGGTGGGATGGCTTGAGAGTCTAGTGGATGGATTTCCTAAGTTTATTAGTTACAAAATGGTATTAGAGATTTAGGTTCCATGGAGTGGTCCTATGTTCTTGAGACTCACCTTTTTTATTTGGATTTAAAAGGTATAAATAAGCTAATACCATTGAAACTTGGGTGGTAGTTCCAAGGAATTTCATGGCCAACACTCCCTTTTGTTGGATCTCAAGTTTACATGGGTGTTTGGGAGTATTATTTTAATTTTTGAATTTATGGTGGATTTTTGTTGATATATGTTGGTGTGGGTGTTGTCACTATGAGTTTTAGGGAGTTTTGGGGAGATATCTTGAGAGATTCCTTGTTTCTAAGTGAAAAATTAGAAGGGATTCATAGGGCACATGATTAAGGTGAAAGGTCTGTCAAACCGTGTGTAGGCCATGCAAAACATTTCAGATAACCTCAAGTGGACCTCACTCGGTTGGTACATGGTCTAACAAACTATGCATCCAGACCATGCGTAGTGGAGAAAGTTCGAATTTTTTATATTTTATCTCACCTTATGCTCTTGCATTCTCCTTTAGTTGATAAAGTTTGTTGTGGTTTTTTTAATAAAAATTATTGGGTCATAATTTTTTTCCAAATAAGTTTTAAAATCAATGTTTTGTGATTTATTACTTAATCTTGTTTGAAAAATCATGTTTTGGGTGAGTTGAGGGTGTTTTATGAAAGGTTTCTACCTCAATGTAAGTGATTTGAGAAAAGGAAAGTGCTTTTGAGGTTGTGTTTGTTTTAAAATGGTTGGGGCATGTGGTAAGAAATGTTTCCATTTATTTTGGGGTAAAAGTTATAGATTATGTTAAAACATTGTTTGTTTTATTTGTTATGTTGTTCCCTTGTGTGGATCTTTTAGGTGGTTTTGAAATTTCATTTGGATTGAATTGTTTGTGGTTATTCTCTTTGTGTTTAATTTCAATGTGGTCTTATTGAGCATTTTTTTTGTGATCTTCTAGAAAGAGTCCCTCAGGAAAGAACTGGTTAGTCAATAAAGTAATGTCTTGGGTAGTTGTCCTAGTGATCTAGGTGTTGTGTTTCTTACCTCTGAATTTTCCCAAACTCATGATGAAGTTGTAGTGCCAGGTTCTTCTCAGCTTGTGGACAATGCATGAGATTTTATTAACATATTCACTCTAGTCTTCTATGATAATTGAGGACCCTATGAGGAAATTGAGTGGTTATATAGGGTTGAATATATTTTCAACTTGCTACACACTCCTGAATCCTTTAGGGTGAGGTGAACCATTACTTTGGTTAAAGGATTTGGTATAGAATGGTGGATGCTCATTATGTATGCCCATCCATTTGAGGCTCTCTCTTAGGGATGTTTCAATACCTCTTTCATTTAATAATTCCATCATGAATAATTGAATCAAGAAGGAAATGGAGTTTCTAGGTATCCTTTAGGGAGATCGTTTGGTGAAGAATTTTATTGAACATTTCGTTAGCTTGGTACCCTTATTTCTAGGGTTGATTGTGGAAGACTCGAAGAAGGCATGGTTCTTTACTAGGGGCCTTCGTCCAAATCTCTATTCGTTAGTTTTTTAGTCTCGTAAAGATGATATGACAAATGAGAAGAGAAATTAGAAAGGTGATAAGAGTGGGGAACTGTCTTCTCAACCTAATGTCTCTATTTTATTAAAGTGAGATTCTGTTATGTGTTATCATTGTGGAAGGTCTGGAAACGTTTGATCTTTCTATCCTTCATCCCCAAAGGCCTTTAATTTGTGTGGTCATCCTGGTCACATTTATAGATTCTGTGAGTTGGTCGGGCACCTGAAGAAGAAGCCTCGAACCAAGCCTAGATCTAGTCAGTGTTATGCGTTATCGCTTGCATGGGAGAGTTGGAAGTTGAGCGTTGTTTGGGAACATACTCTTTTGTAATTCTGCCTTTTTTTGGGACTTTTCCCATTTCTTTTGTGTATTTGGTTCCTTTATGTAATGGATTAAAGGGTTTTTATCATGTTCTCAATTATTTTAATATTTTCATGCATTTTTCATTTTTATGATTGTGGTCATTTATGCAATATGTAGACCATGTGTTGAGATTCATTTTATGGATGACATGGGGATACTCTGGGTGGGGGATAAGGCATTATAGATAGGCACTTGGTTATCATGTAGACCATTAGAGATATCGATCTGAGATCTTCTTTCAAAATTACCATGGGTGAGTATTCAACATGTTTGGAACTGAGTTATGGAAGGTGTGGACCTTGTGTTGGAGTCATGTCATTATTTGTTGAGGTGTGTGCATGTGGGAATGTTTCTCTTGTCTCAGGGAGTGATTTTTCTTGGTGATTCATTTTGGTCACCTCTAGTTGTTCTTTAGGATGTTCTCTCTTATGGTGTTTTGGGATTTTGGTGTGGTTGTGGAACTAGACCACATTGGTGATGATATTATTTTTGGGTGTGTCTATTTGTTGTTTCACCATTTTAGAGAAGTTCTAAATAGTGGGGATACATATGCCTAATCTCCCTATGTTTTCCCATTCTATTGTGGAGTGGTCCTTTGGGATTAATTTGGATACAATGTGTTGTCATTGTCTTTGGTGACCTCAAAGAATTATAGAGGTGGTTCTTCTTTTCAGGAGGCTCTTTATTTTGTGGTCCTTTCCTTTTTTTCAGTGACTCCCTAACCTTTCAATAGTGGGTTTCATGAGGAAATGGGTTGAACTTATCCCGTGTCTTTGGATTTCAGTCTCATGAAGTTGGTTAGTAGTTGGAACCTCATTAATGAAATAGTAGTTTTGGCATTCCCGTTTGACTTAAGTTGTCAAGGAATTTTTGGGGGAACAAAGTGACGTGGTGGAGAGTTTGTGACACCCCTTGTATCACTTTTGTGTGGGGGTATTTTTTGGATGGTTTCCCCCATCATGTTATAGGAATTTTGGGTTAGTAATGTAAAACGGGTCTGTGGAACATGGGTTTTGTGTATATGGGGTTGATGCGGGGTGGGGAGAACCAAAAACTTTTGACTATTGAAGGCACAAGTCATTACAGGTTGATCCCACGCTGGTGCATGCAAAGATGAGTTGAGCCCACATGGGTGTGGGATTACTTGTGGGCCTAATTTAAAAAATTTGATTACAATATATTCTTATTTAACATTTTATTTTTTTTATAAAAAACATGATTAAACCATGACATATGATTTATCACCATAATGGTCATACGAATTCACCATTCATTCACATGTGAATTTGAAATAGGTCTATATTTATTCTTTTAATATGATATTATAATATTTATATAGTAATTATTAACCATATTCACAAGGTGTCATCCCCCTCTCAAAAAATGGAACCCATCTCTCTTGACCATGGTTTCAATTCTAAAAGAGTTATTATAATCCTAATTTTTTTTTGGTTCGATTTATTATTATTATATAATTTTATTTTTTTTATTAGGTAAATAAGTAAGAACTTCATGGGAAACCTAATTACCTCATCTAAAACTAGGTGTTACCCTGAGAGTCATTATTCATTCATACGTTCATTCGTTCACATCACTACACAACCAACACTATTATTCATTTCCCATCACTAATCACTCATCTACTTTGCATCACAATAGTTCGCCACCACATCGGCGTCATCATATTCCACCATTGACCCATCAAAAAATGTTTCATCACATCTCTTAAAAATCTAGATATAGTTGATCCGTACTTCTCCCCATAACTACTATTAATAATGAGAGAAAAATACAATATTTAAATGATTAAAAATAGTATATTTTCTTAAAAATGTGAGCAATCATGCGGGATACCCATGAACTTATGCGAGGCGGGGTGGGATTGAAATTTTTTGTTTGTGTTATATATGGGTTTTTTTCCTATTGGCAGTTGTACCCCACCTTTTTTTATATATGTGGGTTTTTTCCAAAAAACTTGCACAGGCTCAAACCCACATAGTCATGGTCCACGCCACCTCAGCCTGCCTATTTTGCATTACTATTTTTGGTTGAAAGAGAGAAAATTTGGGTACTTTTTTCAGGTGACATAGTTAAGGTGCGTGGTTAAATTAACTATGAATCCTAAGTGTACACCCTCCTCCAGTAGTGATATGCACGATTACCATAGGGTTTATTTAACCATATAGGTAAACTGTGTGGCCCACTTGAATATGGGTATTATTTTCATTTCTCCTTTTTAATTTGGGTTTCTCTCTTTGGCTTCCCCCATTCAAACCCCATGACATGGACGCCTTTCCCAGCCCTCATTTTCTCCTCCAAGCTCCTCCAAAGTGTTTTTCAAGGTGGCTTCTTGCTGATTCTTCACCCAATTCAAGAGGCATGGTTTTTCCTTCTTATTCCACTTGTTTTCTTCCATTTTCCACTTCTCCCCTACCTTTAGTGGTCATGTTTAGCCTATTTTCATACCTAGGGTAGTTCTAAAATTTGGGGCTTTGGTTCTTAGGGGATGTGAGCCCTCCTTTTAGTTCCTTCCTAGTGGATTTCGTCGAAGCCGACATAGTTCCACCACTTGAGGTATGTGTTTCCAATTCATTTCCTTTCAATTAAGAGTTACATGGGTTCTTATTGTTCTAAATTCTTTTTTTAAACTAAATAATTATGATATAGGTTATCTAGGTTTGACTAAGTTTTCTATAACCCCTCTCCTAGTTTCCATGTGCCATATTGGTTGGAATTTCATGTTTAAGTAGGTATTTAATGTAAAATGGTATTTTATTCATTATTCATGTTTGATAAAATGAAAAAGATGGTTTTCATTGAGAAAAACACTTGTTAGTTGGGTTTTAATCCAAATTTGGGTTTTCAAAGTGGGTTCCCCTTTGGTGTTTAAAGGGTTTCTATTGTTTTAAATAGTGGTGTTGTTTTATAAAGTGAAATAAAGTTTCCCTTGGGTGTTTCATTGTAATTATTGATAATGTTGATTTTCTTAGAAATTTTATTTGGATTCCAAATTGTTTTAAAAATGAATTTCCAAATATATATGCTACATGAGACAAGATAAAGGTCTGGTTGGCACTTTATGATGTGATGATTGGTTGATTGTTGGTTGTTCCCTTTGTTGAGACCCCTTTGTTTGTTGATGATGCCATGTTATCCATGTTATGGATGTGTTATGATGTGATTCATGGTGTGTTATTGATTGGGTCTCATTCTAAAAGATGTATTTAAGGTGGGAAGGACGTGTTTGTGGTGTTATCCATATGGGATTTTTTATTGTCGTGTGATGACACTTGTTTATACATGGACCACTTATGTTATTTATTCCATGAGGAGACTGAGGTTACTAAGTGGGATGTAGTGGTACGTGGCTTGGCTAGTTGAGATTTAACACTAACTAGTACCCCATAGTTTTATGTAACACCTCGCTAGTTGGATTGTTAGTGAGGAGACCGGTTAGAGTGATTCAGTTGACAAATGTGTGACTGCTAACCTGTCGGTATTAGGTTCACCTTGCGTGTCTTATGTTGTCCCATTAGTCCTATGATGTTGTCTCATGTTATGTATCAAATGTTATATCTATTGCTACATATTGACATGTGTGTTTCTTAGCTTTCTTAGGCATGAGGTAGATCATTCCATTTTTTAGTTCAAAATCAAATTGATTATTTGGTTGTAGGTGATTATTATTGAAATTAGGAGCATACAATTATCTTAAAATTTTATTCAACCGTGCTAAATTACATTTCATATTGTAACTACCTACATCAATTCTAGTTGAAGAAGACACTAATGAGGATGTGAAATTTGTCAATTGAACTATAAAAAAATCTTTTTCCTCTTATTCAATGATCCTTAGTGTCATAAGCCTTATCATCACAGTTCTTTCAACCTATAGATCAAAGTCAACAAAGTAATTCAAACTAGATCTATTCATGTATAAAAATCATTTCAAATGAAATTAAACAAAAACATAACAATGATCTACCTCCCTAACAACAATGTTGATGAGGAGACTATCATGGGGCTCCTCTCCAACAACTTTGGAACCCATGTTTAATGTAGTGATAGTTGGACTCAGGTTCTCGAGAGGGGAGTGTTATGGGTGTGTTCTTTTTAATGTGGGTTTGATGTGGGATAAAGGTGATGACTATATTTTTTGGGTAAGGAAGTTGGGTTGTTTTCTAAATCAGTTTTTTAAAAAATTTGGTCGAACATCAGGTAATCCACTCAATCACTTGTTGAATCATTCAAATTGATTCCCTCGCTCTCTCTTTAAAAAAATGAGATCTCATTGATCACTCTCACCTAATTGTTTCAGATTGAGTAGGGGAATACAAGGGGATTGTGTAAAAATATGATAATGAGAGAAGTATTTAAAAACAAAGATCAACATAATAGCCTGACTGATTGAGAAGTTAAACAATTATAGAGAAATTAGCAGAATAAATTTTACATGAACGATAAAAATTCAACAATAGGGAATGGGGAGACTCATTGGTTTGACCACTAAAGTTGTAGTGTGTCATCACTAGAGATATTGCAAAAAATTGAAAGAAAATAAAAGTAACAGTTGTAGTTCCCATCTCAGTCAATTGATCAGCGGTATTCCCCTTCTTTCAATGATCATTTGTGTTCTTATATAATCTTTATTGGGTTCTATGCATGATTTTTTATATTTATCTCCCATAGGATTAGCACTACCTCTTCTTATTCCTCCCTATAATCTCATACCTTCAGAATCTTTTTGAAATTCAATGCTTAGTTCCCTTCTCTTTGATTGTTTCCACATGCATTGGCCAAGGGTCTAGATTCTTCAGTTGATCACTCAGAGATTTTCTTTGGCTTGGTACACTTTCATCAACTGGATGGATGTCAAGTAGAAAGAGAGAGTGATATTTTTTGATTTGGGTGGAAAAAAGAAATGAAATTTTATTTAATCTGAGCTCTATTTGTTTTGGGAATGTCAATTACATTCAGGCTGAAGAGGTACCTATATATAGCTCTCGCCCACATAAGTTACTTTGACACACGGGTTGAAGTTATACAATGTTGCTCCTACAAATTTGGCAAAGTCTCGGAGTCTTATGATCACAAAAAAGTCACATCGTATGACTTTGAAGTCATATGATGCCTTAAGACTTATGATCACACTTCCCCATAGTTATAAAATGAATTTTTAAGCTCAGTAGTCTACAAGAATGTCCAAGGATCCATAGACTTATTAACATGTATCATCACCAACATCTACACGTGTCAGAGGTATGTCATCAATGTGAACATATATATGTATCAAAGGTTCCCCATCAATGGTAGCATCATTATTTATGATAGTTTTTTCATATTGTTTCATTATTACTTAGTGATGTCTATTTTTAAGGAGCTATGGTTTAAAGTCTCATAGTTGGGCACTCTATAATTTATCATCATTCCGGAAAGCGGTAAGTGTTCAATGTGTTGGGATCAGGTCTGTTAAATAGGATTTCTACGTATCCTTGTAAATGTAATTATAACTCACTTAATTCACTATCACTTAATGGGACATGTTGTACCTTTTAATTTCATGTGACAAACATTGATCCATGTTGTTAAACTTAATGCGGTAAGGATGACTGGGCAAAAATGTCTAATAATGGTTTGTGTAAAACATAGGTGTAAGTGGACATTTGCAGTTGGACCCAAAGGGAATATGACCCTAAGAGATTGGGTTGATCTTACAAGTAATATGGCCCCATGAAGATGGCTCCCACAAGGAGTATAACCCAATGAGGATGAGATGATAAGACTTGGAAGGAATACAGCCCTCTGAGTGGATGCATGATTTTATCATGAATATTCCTTGAAAGAGAGATTATACATAGGAAATATAACCCTAGTAGAGGTGGGTAAAATATTTATGGTGTTGGGTATGAACCTTATATATGTGTCCTATGTATCCCACCAAAACAAGAATCAAATCCCATGTAGTTCGAATGACACAATTCAAGGTTGTGTGACAAGACCATACCATGCAGTTTCACATCATGTGGTAAGAACATTATTGTGTAGTTTAACATCACGTGACTAGGATGTTGGCCATACAGTTTAACATCATTATGTGGGGATATCTATGTCATAAAATGTGTGATAAGAGAGGATTTAGGGGGGTTTATACATATGTGGTTTCCCTAAGATTCTCCATTGGGAATATAGCCTTTTAAGGAATGTATTATGTTGAATGTAACCCTTTGAGAATAAGGTAATACGATCAGGGATTACACCTAATAAAGAGTTCCACTAGAAGTTGAGATAGAATAATTGTGTTGATGGAATAATCAAATCAAAACCCTAATCCCATGTAAATCATGCTCAATGTGAGCAAAAAAAGATAATAGGAGATCAATCGCATTGCACAAGAGCATGAAACTGGATTTAGATGGGGTTTATAGGTTGAGTTTTCTCAAAGCTAATTATCTCTCTCAATCTAGTTGATGATTCATGATTAATCAAATCATCAACGGGGACCTCTTGGGTCTCATGCCCAAAGAAAAACCTTATCCTCCCATATTCCTACCCGTTTCTAGGCCACAAATAGGTATGGAATATAGAGGCATGAGGAGAGTGACATCCAGTAAAAAATACTAGGGGATTCCTCTAGGAGGGATAACCTTAGTCTCCACTTTGTATGGGTCGAATTCCATTAAGAGGGACACTATTGGGGTTAAGAATTTGATGATTGGAAAATAGAAGGTACAAATGCAACAATATTTTCATCATGTTTCATGAATTATTTAGAAGGTAAGTGCAATTTCTTAATCCAAGAAGACTCATGTTGTTGCCCCCGAGATTGGGACCCTCATTACCAAGAGGATGTGTGATCACAAACACCCCGAGGACCCCAACAGTTGAGGAGGACATGTGGAAGACAACCTTTACCAATGGAGTGCATGATCTAAAGGGGGAACACATATGCTCTTGATACCTTGGTTAGTTAGATCTAATGGTTGTGGGGGAGGTCTCAATGTCAACATTCCCAATTAAGATACTTGGGTAAAAGGGTGTGGTGTTTTAAGGATAAAGAAACCTTGGGATATGGGACTCTTAGGTGGGAAACCCTGGCTGATGGGCCATCCAAGTGGGCACCCTTGGGTGATGGGTAACTTAGGTTAGAACCCCAGGTGGTAGATCACCTAGGTAATGAGCCATGGTTGGTAGGGTTCCCAGTTAATGAGCCTTGGGCAATGGGTCACCCGGGTAATGAGCTCTGAGCAGTATGCCACCCTAGTAATGAGCTTCGGGTAGTAGGTTTCCCAGATAATGAGACTCATGCATTAGTTCTCCCAAGTAAAAAAGTTTAGATGATTACTACTAGTACTGAAGTTAGTTTTCCTAGGTATTAGAGTGTCATAAGCTACCTAGGGGAAGTGTTGGAGGCCTGAATGAATCATCTCTGGGACACACTCTCTCTATTCCAAAAGTTGAGAATCGGTGTGATATACAATGGCCAAGGGGTTTATTTATAGTAAATTACATAGGCATAGTCATAGTAGGCCTAAGAAATTAAGACGGTGCACGCAAGTGACATAGGTGTCCAAAGGAGATCTACATGAGGTAGACTAGGTAGCCATAGTGGACCTGGGGAAGGAAGTTTGGGAAACCACATGGTAGTTAGGTGAGTTAGTCTTAGCAATAAGATGAGATCCTAGATGACAACACACTCATATTTCAAGCCTATTTTAATCATAATTTAATGATTTTTGAAGGATTTTTAATTATTAATTTCATATATTTCAATGTTTTATTCAAATGTTGGAATTTATTTTTACAAGAATAAAAATAGGAATAAATGAATAAAAGAATGTTATTTTTGGATTTGAATTTTATTTATAATTTATTTGGATGGTATTTGTATAATGATTATTTACTTATAACATTTTCATATTCACTATCTCCCAACTCCGTTGCTCTCCACTGATCTACGTCATCGGCTACATGCTGCAACATGTCGAAAACACCATTGTCGATGCCTAGCAAGCTCAGGCTCAAGATGATCTTCACTACCACTACCTATGATTATCATGGATCACCTCTAAAGTCTTGCCCGACTGCCATGAAGAATATTTCAAACTCCCTCCGACCACCGTGAAGTCCATAGGGGTTAAGAATGAATCAAGAACCGCAGTTGCACCTCTATTTCCAAGCACCGCCAAACCAATCCGCTACCATGCATCCCATGCATCACTGTATTTTTCTGATCCCATGCATGTCAAAACAGCCTTAGCCACATCTACCACACTTTCCACTACATTTTTTTGATAATATGTGATTTTCAGTTGTTTCAATATTCACACTCATGGGTCTCATGGTTGAGATTTGGGAATATCCTTTGATCGGCCTTGCTGTTTTGTTCTTTATTTTTTGTCTTCTTTTTATTTTCTTTTTAGTTTCATTCTACTGTAATTCCAATGTAATTTATTTAATAATATTCATGCATGAATTCTTTTTATTAAGTGTTTTCCACCCAATTATTTCCACCCATCTTCATCTTCATCATATTATTCTTCTTCTTTAATTCTTTTTTTAATTACTTAACTTCTTTCTTCTATTTTTATTTTATTTCATGTTCTATTTTTGTTCTTATTTTCTATTTTATTTTATTTTCTATATCTATATCTCTTCCTTTCTCTATCATTATTCTTCCTTTTATTTTATTTTTATTTTTTTCTCTTTCTCTTATCTCTTTCCACAATTTTGATCTATTATACTAAACAATGAGGGGATGACCCAAGGCTTCTCCCTAGGGTGGTTAAGTGTTCTTGAATTATTCCTTAAAGTTTATTTTATTTTTGTGATAGGAATGAGTATCATGCATGAGTGTGGTGATTTCTCAACACAACATGCAACAAAAATATATTTCCATGATTTTATTAAATCCTTTCTCACACTTCTACTAGATACATGCTCTTCATATGATGGATTTGAGTCATTCAGTGATGAAATGACATATGATGGAGTGAGGTCATGGAAGATGTCACACTCTCGATTGAGTTATTCCATTAACCTTGATTACAGGAGGAGGTGAAATTTATATTGATAAATATATTCAATATTTCACAATACTAAATAAAAGGATATTAATTCATGCGTGAGATTTCAAAATTAGATTATCAAACATAAATTAGAAAAATAAAGGAAAATAATGAGAGAATTCAAAACCAAACTCTAGAATAATTTCTTTCTTTATAATCACATTCTATTTAGCCTTTCATGTTAGTTTAGTTTAAATTTCCATATTTTATGTCATTTCATTATTTTAGATATTAATCAAAACCCAAAGTTATCATTATTTTCATAAAATAGTAAAAAACTCAAAAAAGAAGTAATTTAGGTGAATTAGATTAAGTAGATGAACAATTGTAAAACTCATCATGTGAGAAAACCTTAGTCAGCCTCTGTGCTGCACTATAAAAATAAATTTTCTTTTACCATGACCTATGATAGATGTGCGTCCAAACTAGAGCCGTTTTCAGGGATCCAAGCCATATTTTACTTGAATTTTCTATTTTCACAAAGTAGATAGTTTTTATTGCTTTACAAAACCATAAAAAATTATATTTCCATGATGTATTCAAATGATTATTATTCTTCATGGATACTCATATGTGCAGGAACCCATAATAGAATAAATCTAGTCTATAGAAGATGGTGTTACTCTTTTTTCTATATAGATCATAGTATCCTAAAGACAAATCATCATAGAGGAACAATTCAAGGACCACATCCAGAGTCTTAAAGAGACCCTCAAACAACTAATGGTTGAAGGATTGGTCAGATAATTAACTAAATTACAAGGGTAATTCACTAAATTTTATCAAAAAATGTTCAAGACACAAGTAGAGTCATCCTTGGATCCTCCCAAAATTTATGAAAAACTTCTTTCGGTACAAGATATGGATAACTTATATGTAATTAAAATTTTACCTCTAACTGTAGAAGGTTATTATCCACTGGGGGTTGGAATGTCACCTTTCACATAAATCCTTCCTATATCCAGAGAACGACATTGCCTCTATGGTGTATGACTCACCTATGTCACTAATATCTACGGTGCCTGGGGTTGTTTTTGAGGACCCCTATAAGATCCCTAGTTCATAACCCACATCGATCCTTCATCATTATTAGAACCTATAAAAAACACCCTTAAATAGAACTGCTAAATATATCCCATCTTACCACATCCATGACACTTAATTTGAGGTCTAGTGAAAAAATTATGATAGTGACCACTCTGAACACAATTGAAACACTAGGGATGTGCTCCACCCACATAGGAGGTTAATGAAAATAAGCTCCACACAACCTTCCTGCTTCCACCATACTACACATCCTTAATATTCCTCATCCTACTACTAGATGTTACAATCACTATGAAAGTAGGTGGTCGACACAGCAGAGTATTGGATGATAGAAGAAGACCAAATCCTGGATCCTCCTTCAGGCCCATCTTAATAGTCAAGGCCTTTCACAGAACTTCCATGTGCACTCTTAGATCAAAGATCCTAACCTACAATCTAATATTTGGGAGAAGATCAATATCAAACCTCTTGACCTTTTGTACCTCATTTCCAGCCAAGAGGGAAGAAAAACGAAGTAGTTCAGTGAAACAAGTGGAGTATATAGATTCTGTCATAGATCCCTATTGAAGCTCCACAAATTCCTAGGTATGATCCAACTTCTTCTTGTTGGGAAAGAATTCCCCAAAGAACATGTTCTTTAAGTCCTCGTAAGAAATACCCTCATGTTTTCTTTCGTGTCCCATGATACTCCTCCATCTCATAGAGGATCTATGAAGTATAAATGTCATTATCTTGACCCATTGGTCTTCCAATGTCTTTACCAAGTATAATATTCCCTCAATGATTTCTACCCATTCCTCATCGTCCAATGGTTCACTAATTCCATGTAAGGATGGAATATACAGGAGTTGGATTTTTTGGTCATAGTTAACCATACTTCTCTATACCCCTCCTCCATTGGAAGGTACAATTTGGAAGACTATGGGCTAGAGTGGATCTAATTATTGAACAATCATAGAAAGTGTTGGATCATGCTTAGGTGAATACTCCTACATAGCTTGTGGTGGAACCGGTGCACCAACCTGAGCTGGTGCATTCTGGCCTACTTCACCAAGTGGTCCAGTCAAGAATCTCTAAGGTGGTATTTTATAAAATCCCAAATGAACTTTTAGAATGTCAAGAACAACTTTCTTAATAGAATAACATAAGTAGTCTAAGGTACACTGAGGAAGATCTATCCTAGGAGATACACCCAAAAGGAAAACCCTCCTAGTTTTACCCAAGTCTCAAGCCTAATCTTCTATACCTATATTCTAGTCACAATTATGTATCTATAAATAATAATAATTCTCAAGTTCCATTAATATAATTCTAGTACAAGGTATCATAAAATATTATATATACCATAGAAGAAGATAATATAGATATATCACTAAGCACATAATAAGGTATATTATTTATGAACCATCATGCCACAAACAAACTTATATATATATATATGGAATGTGATCCTATATACATAGTCATCATGTATGAATTCACCTAAATCCCATAAATTATAATAGCACAACGTACTCAGGAAAAGTATAAAACTATAATGGGTAAAACAAATAACAACAATTCATCATTGGTAACTCAAAGGTCCAATACACATGAGCAGGTCATACACATGGAAACTCCCCTACCTATGTTTTACTTAGACTATCTCCTTTCTAAAATAACCCTAAAGGAATATAAAGGAAACCTTAGTCTCTGATACCATTTTGTAATGCCCCAACCAATATTTCCCAAATAATACCCAAGTGGTGATGTTACAAGACCTTATATGTACCTCCATATAAGCAAGGGGCTACTGATTAGCGGTGAGGTTCTAAGGGTGTAATGGGGAGACTGTACCTTTGATAATCATAACCATACACTGTAAACATAATAAAATATAACAACCTAGGATATCACAATAGAAGATAAAGAAAACATAGTGTGGTAACAAATGTCACCCATTTAATACATGTAAAATGAACCAGGCTACCAATGTGGAAAGCCAAATCAGAGAATATAAAGTTTAAAAAGATAAATAAATAAAACACTATGAAAATACTCTAGAGTCTGTCCTGGTACTTCCACCAACTCTATACTTCTTATCTCATCTATCTACTATGGGCCCCTTTCCCTTACATGGATCCCTAATCATGAAGTCTGCATGTGCATTGAGATTTCCATGAAGAGTGTGAGTAATAAAACCCAGTAAGACACCAATAATTCATCCTTAGCATGAGTTCACAAGTATTGAAGGTGTATTCCATGATAAATTGAAATGCACAATAATGCAATAACAAACATATATTGAGCATTCATGTGCTACCCAAGCTACCATCGGCCCCGGTAGTACCTACTTCAGCTCCATACTAGAAGGATAGTCTTAAAGGATTTTGTAAGAGATCAAGAGATATCCACAAGGCTAGTGAACATTTCACTCAGTATTCATAGGTCATCGAGTCAGATTGGTCCACAATGTCTTTGCATCCTGCCTCCGTCATGGGTTAGACATCATGATCATCAAACCTCATCCCAATCATAGGTCAAGCTTCAAGGCTATCATATCCTCTCTATGCCTTGGGTTATACCAATATATTATCATTCCCTTGTTATATCTACCTTGGTTCTAGACTCAAGGCCATCATGCCCCCACCATGTGTTCAGGTCCAACTTCATCATTGTCACATGTCGTGTGCACTCCCTCTTTAAGGGATAACGATATCATGATGGTCCACCAATTAAAAACACCAATAGAAATGTCTCTAAAGGTATGATAATCACACATAACAAAGTAGACTATATATAGGTAGAACATATCATGTCGTAATGAGAATATATAGCAACATACAAGTACATGTGATCAACATCAAACATGGAATAACAAGCTACATATGCATACTCCTGGAATTAAGCATCATATATGGGTTTTGTGGGTTTCACATACACACACATACGATCATTATCAAGTATGGTCAATAAATATATGCCAAAAAAATTATTATATTAAGGAAACAAGATTATATAAGGCCCTACATGGTACGGAACTTCCTACCTTAAGCTTGATAATAACAATCTCTAAAACCCATTGAGGTGTGATACCTGAGTTGCACCTGGGCTCTAACTGAATCAATCCCCCACAATAAGAACCCCTATAAATGATCCTAATTAATCACATAAAGGTTCTATAATGGATTTTAATTTGATTATAAGCTAAGGAAAATAATTCCATACCTTTCGGGATCCAAAAACTATACTAGATCTGATATTGATCAAAGGGATGCCACTAATGTTCTAGGTCAATCATAGTTCTAGAAATAATCCAAGAATTCATCATTATAAGGCATCATAATTCATATATCTGGACACAACATACCATATATATAATTATTATCAAGGAAATAAGGGAATATCTAGAAGAACCAGGAAGAACTAAGGTTTTTGGATCATACCTTAATTCCTCAATCACCAACATGATTGGATCCACTAGAATTGATCTTATAATTGGAGGAAATCACTGAGGGAAGCCTGTAAATTATCAAGATTCAAGAGGATTATAATGTGGAAGAAAAATGGGTCAAAATAGGTGCTTTAATTTCATTAATAAAGATTTTTAGATCATTAATTCATGCGTACATGGTTTGGTCGCATGATTAGAAAAATTGTGCACCAACCGTGTGAGACCTACTGCCTTATTAGGACACCCACACAGTTTGGCCACATGGTTTCTAAAACCATGCACAGACTATTTTTTTAATTGTAATGAGTTGTATATTTTCTAAGGATAGTGTGAATGGTTTCATCAAACCATGCATCCTAACCCTACTCCACCCCAAGTTCCTCGATAATAAGCCGCACAGTTTCCTAGAATATCATAATGAAATGGGAAAATTGTGCTCTAACCATACACCCTTAAAAACAACTTCGGAACTCTCTAAACCCAACCAAAAACCCCCAGAACTTATACCAAACAATTCATAGTTAAAAATATCATGAATAAAGGAAGAAATTAACTCATATTACACCCAAACAATCTGAGGACATTACACCTTCTCATGCTAGGAAATTGATCACAGATGAGGAATTTTTTTCTTAATGCATGTTGATGAATGAACAAACATTCACTAGGTATATTCCTTTTTATTAGATAAAATTAAAAATGTGACAAACTTAACTTGACATAGGGTCTTTAGTGTGCTAAAATATACCAAAACTTTAAAGTGAAAGGGGTCATTTGATTTGTTAAAATTCATGATTGGGTTTGAAATAGAAGAGCCCAACATTACTACATACCCCAATAGAATGAGAATCAAGAGATACGTAGCTCTGATGATCCCTCCTCATATTTATCTAAATCAAATATAGAAGAATATTTAAAGGAGGTCACTATTAATAGAATACATGGTTTTACCTAAGATAAGTTATCCTGACTTCACTACAAATCCCAAAGGAAATGTGAATCAAGACACACGTAGTTATGATGACATTACTTATATGGATTGAACTCCTACATAATATAGAGAATATAATTTTCTTTTGTATGTGGATGGACCTAGGATAAGGGTTCCATAAATCACTATGTCTACCAAAAAAATTGTGAATCAATACACATATAGTTACCTATAAGAAACTGCCCACACAAATCTAGCTCATATGCAGGGAGGAAGAAATTTTTTTAGTTATAGTTAGGCCTAGGATAAGAAATCATGATGTCACTACACATCTAATCAAAATGATAATCAAGAAACATGTATTTCTAAAAGAAATAACCTTATGTAGATCAAGATCTTACATAAAGGTAAATTCATTTTTTGTTCCTAGACCCAAGTAAGTTTTTTTCCAATAATCTTTTCACAGATTTTAATTTTGCGTTGGAGAAGTAGGCCATGAAAAATTGGACACTCTAATCAGTTTAGGGTCATGTAAGACGAACCAAATATTCCTTAAATTTGGATATAATGTAGCTTATTCATGAAAATTGGAGTGATCGTATCAAACCTTAAGTTCATATGATTCATGCTCAGTGTGAGAAACATGAGGGAATTATAAGGTTTACCAAATTTCACTAAGATGATAGTAAGGTATATTTCTAATGCATGCCATGTAATATGTCATTTTATAGTGAGGATGTTGTCATGTAGTTTAATGTCATGTTATAAGAACATAATTTCTATGAAGTTTTTTTTTATATTGTAAGAATGATGAATAAATAGTTTAACATCATGTGATAGGGACGTTTGTTGGGATCTTTTACATCATACGACTAAGATGTGCACTATGAAATTTAAATTCATGTAGCTTGGACTATTGGTATTGAAATTATAAAACATATTTCTCAAGAAATATTGCATTGGTTACCGACATGATACACTATTTATCCATTTTGACCAAGGAATAGGATAAATTGGGATAAAACTTATATATCGAATAAGTTCATTCCCACCGTTCATGTTTTAGAGTTTTTTTATGAGGTTTCATTGGGGATCTGAGATCCAATACCAATTCCCCTTATAGGAATGAATAGATGAAAACTTTCTTGTGGGAGGCTCACATTACTCAATTTTTATGAACTTCCATATTGTGTAGGGTACATAAAATTTTCTCATTGAGTCATTCCAACCCATCCAATCACTTTTTATATTTAACCTATGTGGATAAATAATCACAAATGGAAATGAAGAATGAAAGTAATTGGACCTCAATGGGTAGAACTTCTTCTGTCTCATATATATAAAAATATGGGGTTGTTTGTGTATTAATATGGGTTGTGGTGTGATAATCCCAAAAATCATATAGAAGTTTGATAGGATAATATTTTTTTATCTTTATTCACATTCTTCTAGAGTATGTTGGATAGGGGTTTTTTAAAGAATTTATTCGTCCATTTTCTGCTACATGGTAGTTGGATGAGCGGCTGGACTGAATTTCATATTGCTAGTATATCCTATTCAATTCATAAGAGCATAAGTTGGTTCCATTGTCTATAATTATTGCATGAGGGACAAAAAATTTGGTAATAATTTTTGTCTTTAAAAAGCAGAGGATAGCCTTTATCCCAACTTCTTTGAGGGATATAGCCTCATACCACTTGAAGAAGAAGTCGATGGTAGTAAGGATGTACTTGAACTATCCTAATATTATTGGGAGATATTACCTAATGAAATATATTCCCCAAATAGACAAAAACCTTGAATACTTAGTGGTGTGAAATAATTCTAGGGTCTGATGAATGAAGTTGACATGTTTCTGAAGAACTTGACATCTCTTGGTGAACTCCATACAATCATGTGTCATTGACAAACAGAAATATCAAAGGCTCTTAATCTGATGGGAAATCTTGGTCCCTGACTAATGAGAACCACAAGCACCCACATGGGATTCTTTAATGAAAGTGAGAGTTTCCACTCCTTCAATGAATTTGAGGATAACTCATTCAAATCATTGTTTATAGAGAACTTTCTAAGAACTCGGGTTATCACAGTGGGTAAAGTTGATTGGCCATTTTCATATATTTCTCTTTTTTTGCTCACTTTTATAGAAGAATCCCATTTTGGAGGTATTATGATATAAGAAACAAACATTTGTTTACAAAATAATATTATTCAATGGTGGATTTTACGGCATTGATCTTCTCCATGTTGTTTCCATTGAATAGTGAAACTATCTTGCAATGTGAAATGCTGATGACTATTTCATTCTGGTTTTGATCTACTAATGTTATGGTCACATTATCCAATACATCTTCCCGAGTGTTCTGTGAAAGTGGGGCATGGGTTAGTGTTGTCTATGAGGGTAATTCCTCCATATACCATCATGCATACCGGAATAAGGGAATAAATTCTTCCTTTTTCATGGAATACTCACCCTTAATTTGCTTGATTACCAACTCTAAATCACCTTCTATTTTTATATTGGATATTAGCATCTACAAAACCAATTACAATCTTGAAATGAGGTCTTGGTACTCTTCCTCATTGTTGGTGCAACCTTCCAACAATAAGAAATAATAGGGAAAAACTACCTTGACTTGAGAGAGAAGTATGATTCCTAAACCAAATTTATTGTGTTTAGGGTTATCCATTATTTTCCATGTTGGGATTTTGTAAGCATTTTAAAAGTATGTATTATATTTCCAAGGTTATTCTTGAACATATAAGACTTCCTCGCCGAGAAACTCAATGTCCAATGGTGTGTTTTAGTGTAAGGATGAGCTGCAAGAAAATCTAGTAAAGTCTGTCCCTTTAATACCTTTGACGGTATAAATCAAATGTCAAAGTACCAAAAAATGAATGCCCACTATATTAAATATATAATAAAAATGTGATGATTGAGGATAGATTTGAGCGATTTATTACGAGAGACTAATTGGGCTTTGCGGTTCTATAGGCAGTGTCTCAACTTCTTGAATGTGAAGATTAACACAAGATTTTTTTTCTCAATATATGAATATTGATTCTCAGTATTAAGCATGGTTATAGTGAGATAATAGAGATGATTTTAATTCCCTATATCATTATTCTATGTAATAAAGGTATCCCATGATTTCTCCAAGGTTGTCACATATAAAATGAATGAATTTCCTTCAATGGGGGCATCATTACTGGTGGGATCAAAAGGTATTGCTTGATATTTTCAAAATTTTTATGAAAATCATCAGTCCACTAAGAGGTGAATCTCTTATTAATCAATTTTAGTGAAAGGTAAACACTTTCCTGCAAGATTTCCTATAAAGAATTAGATGTAAGCGAGGTGTCCATGGAGTCTTGTAAACTCTTTGAGGTTTTGAAGAGCTGGCATTTCAAGGATAGAATTATTTTTCTCAAGATTGAATTCAATGACATGATAACATATTATGAATCCAATGAAATTTTCTAAGTTAACCTTGAAATAATACTTCAAAGGGTTATCTTTATGCTATGCTGCTATAACTTTTTGAAAAACATCTTAGGATCGGAAAGATAATCCCAAAATTGTTAGGATTTTACCACTAGATCATCAAAGTAGCATTCAATGGTATTTCCCAAAAAGGGTTTGAAAACATGGTGCGTGAAATGTTGATATGTATCACTGAATTTCTTTAAACCGAAATCCATCACACGATTGTAGTATATTCCTTAGAGTTCTTTGGAAGTAGTGTCCTCTTCATATTTAGGAGCCATTCAGATTTAGTCATATCCTAAATATCCATATATAATGGAAAGGTATTTATAGCTTGTAGTTACATCAATCAGAAGTTATACAATTGGGATAAGGAAATCATATTTTGGATAATGCAGATTGAGATCCTACAAGTCGATAAAAAATATAATTTTCCTATTCATATTTCTGACTGAGATAATATTGGTGAGCCATTTCAGATATTGAACCTCCTGAATGATGTTTTCTTTGATAAGATTATCAACCTTGGTTTCAACCTTAACCACATGATTTGGATACATTATTATAGCTGACTTCTTAAATCCATGATGATCCTCAAGAAATTCCATGTTGTGGGTGACTACATTGGGATCAAGTCCATGAATTTTGTATAATTTTAGGTGAACACATCTTGGTGCTACTTCAGAAAAAAGGTTTACACCTCTTGTTTTTAGGAGACATGACAAAATTGATCAATGTGGGTCATAGATCTTCATAATTGATAGATTTATTTATCTGAACTCATCAATAGTGGTGGAGAAAGACCTTCCTAAAATGTTGTAGGATCATATCTGAGATCCTATTTTTCTTCTTTATCTGCCCCGATCATAAGAGAAGTGGGTGATGAAGGGGAACCATCAGATCTAGAAGATAAGTTGAGATCACTTTTTTATCCTATGGATGTTGAGGAGGACTCCTTGGATTCTAAGGGTGTCATTATACGAGTGACATTATTAGTGAGATTTTGGGTAAACTCTCATTCTCCCTCCTCTTCATTGTTATTAGGGGAAGAATATGTGTCAATGTCCCAGCATTCAGGAAATCAAGTATGGGATTTCTCACTCTCTATTGATGATATGAGAGTTTCTTATAATCTAACCAATAAAGAAAGGATATTTTGAGACTCTAGGGACAAATAGAGGGCATTTTTACCCAAGTAATTTTCACTTTCATGAGGATCAAACACTTCTTCCATGTTATTGGGTTCATCTAGTGTGATCAATATCATAAAGTCTAATGAAGACATACCTAAATATGAACTTTTTGGATTGATTTGATTAATGGTAAATAAATATTCATTTCCAATCTCTTTAAATGGGTTAATAAAGGTCATTTCTAAACTATTTTGAGTAGTAACTCAGTGACATCATCAATCATGGGTTGTTTTCTTTCTCTTTGGTGGAATCCTGTATCGATGTATTGAGATTCATGAGACTAAAATAAAGACTTATCACTATAGAATGTCCCAATTTTTCCATCAATATATTATTTGTGTAATTGATGATATGATAAGGGAACTTCCACATGTTGATGAAATTAATGTCTCCCTAACAGGACCTTGAAAGTTTCATCCTATCTAACAACTAATAATTCAGATTCAAATATATGGTCCCCAAATCGAGTCCTAAGATTGATTCATCCAAGAGTTTTCTAATTAAATTTTCCATAAAACTAAAGTTTTAAAGAATATGGGGATAAATCAACTTAATTATCACCCAATAAATGGAGTTTTTAGACTGGAATAAGATTGATTCCCAAACCATTTTTAGTGGAAGATCATTGGATGTCAATGTCATCCAGTTTTACAGATACATACAAGGGTCAAATGTGTCCCTGTATAATAGTTTTCTTATCCTGGTCTATAAAGTTTATGACCATGTGACAATCCATAGGATCAATCTCCAGACAATACACTTCAGTAGTAGTAACCTCAACTTTGAACTCTTGAGGGCTTAACATGGCCTCCACAAGTGATTCCCAGAGCTCTTTTGATAAATTAAGGGCATCCAAAATTGAAATGTTATCTGGAACCACATATAACTATTTCAAGATGTTATATTTATAAGATACAGGTATATTCTTCCCACCTTAAGTATACTCCTTGGATTGGATCTTGGGATGCAGATTTGTCGATGGTTGTAGTTATTTTATCTGATTAGAATTTGGGAATCTTTTTATCACTTAAGATTCAAATTGATCATTACTTCCCATTTTATAATGTTGAATGGGTAATTTTTTGTTTTCTAATTAGTCCTCCAACTTGATTAGATTAAATTGAGTATTTCATGAATTAGTGGTACGTTAATGCTTCAGTTGATCTCGCCAAAGTTCTTATTTCTAGGTTTCAGTAGTATATATGATTTTAGAAGGTATGTAGAATAAATGATGAAATATTTTCCAACTATGACTTCCTAGGCCCCATTTTCCTTGATGAACTATCCCAGATATTCTCTAATTTTGAGAGTAAAAACATATTTTTATGAATCTTGTTCTACATCAGAGAAAGGATTCATTAAGTGAATCACATTGATGGACTTGTTAACAAAATCTTCATCTGATGAGGGTTTTTTTTGGAGAGATATCTCCCATCCTCCTAGTGCCCCAAGCATAAAATATTATAGGGTGTGAAAATTTTTGGGAATAAACACAAGTTCATATTTCCATGATTCATTCTTACCAAATCAATTTATACATTTTTAGGCCTAGTTCTTGGGACACCATGAAGTTGAGAAAGTTGGTTCAACATTTATAGAGTGAGTTTGCGTCACAAATATTTTATTTAGTTATTCCCTAAGAATAACATGAGATCAACTGGCTATATTTATGATCATGTAATTATCAAACTTCCATGAACCCTTACTTGGAACTTCTCTCCATCTACTTTATTCTTCTAGAGTGGTAGAAATGTATGCCACTATTTTTGGTGGATTGTAAAATTTAACTTATCCAAAATCAACCATCTTCTAGAGGACTCCTTTAAAAAAATAACATTAGGATGGTGTGAACTAATGTTCAGTGGAGGAGTAAATAATTCAAATTATTTCTAAGTCCAACTTTATTAGGTATTCTAGGATCCAAAAACCTCAAAAAATCACTCCCCATAGCTATAATGAAGTATCTAGGTACTTTCACATCTCAAAAAAAATAAATTTTATTCTTTTGATCCTCATGAAATGGGTACTTATGTTCTTTTTTCCTATACTGATAAGGACATTGTTGTTGATGATGATTCTTAGGACGAGGTGTTGTGTGATGTTTTGTGGGATTGGGCATTGGAGATGGTTATGGAGTTGGCTTAAGTGTAATGGTTTCGGTTTCCACTTTTCAGGTTCTTCTTCCTCAGGCTACTAGTGTTGGTCAATACTTTACTTTGGTTTATTGAATAGAATCTTCTGATGTTTTCACAGCTGTGGAAAGTTCAAGGAATATTGCTTGATATTTCTCTAGAATGAGTGGCATTTGTAGTTTATCATAGAGATTCTCTATATAGTGGTTTTCATAAACTGGCATGGATTCCCTGGTACACTAATACCTAAACATGTCCTAACATGGAACAAAGGGAATTACCAATCTCTATGGATGAAGACTAGCACTTGGAATCATATTAAGATCAAGAATAAATGGTTTCTCCAAAAAAATAGTGTATTATAAAGAAAACAAGTCGGTATGTTAACACTACTCAAGGAGAAAGTAACAAAAACAAATAGGTTAATGAAAAAAAAGAAATAAATCATCAAAGACACAACATATGACAAGATAAAAGCTTAGAAATCCCATGAAATAGGTGGATCCCATTTCCACTAGTCACCTCCATCACTCTAAGTCCCACGAATCATGTACACCCTCCACCACCAAGTGGCACTTTCCCTTTGCTTGTACCTGACATAAGATAATCTAAAAAGGCCCAAATCCAAAGGTAGGGAGTGAGATAAACAACCCAGTTGGGTCTCACCAAGTATTTCATAAACAATAATCTAAATGTATACCATTTATGATTTCTACTTAAATAAAATAAGGCATAGAAAAGAATTTACATATTTTTAACAAAACATGCATTCAATTAAAAAGGTAACGGATATATACAAATAGGATTAAATAAAAATTTTATATAAAAAATTTATAAATTAGTTTCCATAAATCAAATAGTTTTATAATCAATGGAATGTGTAATCAGATCAAATAAAAAAATGAAAGCACCACGGTCAAATTCTCTAAGGAACATTAGTTTCTGGCTATAGGATCCTCACATTACTCATCAGAGATCACAACTCAAAAAATAGCTGTGCACACTCAATCTACACCCCAATAGGAGTCCCATTATGGGAGAATCATGGTGAAATTTGTTTATTTATATTTTTCATCGTCAATTCATTTCTAGGGGGTCATATCCTATCATTATTATTTTAGTCACCTACTAACTACCCAGGCTCCCATGTGATTCAATCAATCAAAAAATCATTGTAAAATATTCCATTTGAAAGAAATTCATCATTCACAATTCGATTTCTCATTTTACAATTTCAACATTCCCTTTTCATTTCAAAGAAAAATCATAGGTTTTTTTGTCAAATTCATTCCCTTCAAAATCATCTTTCAATTTAACAAATTTTCTGAAGAATAAAAATCAAATCATTTCATCAAATCATCTTATAATTTAATACATCATTTTTTCTCAAATATTCCCAATAATTTCAATTTCATTGAAATTGGGTTTTTTCATAATTTATAAGCCCATTTCAAAATCAAACATCAATCACCTAAAATCAGAGTTTTTAAATCATTTAAAAAATCATTTCAAATCAATCAATATATTTAGGGTTTCAATTTTAGGGTAATGATTTATGGAACAACCTAACTTTATTAATGAGATAAAATCAACACCCACAATAGGAATTCCAAATAATGAAGAAGGTGAGGAGGATTAAAGAATCAAACCTAAAATCAAGATCCATTAAAATGGAGATCAAATACATCTATAACATGACGATATTTTAATATCTATGAATGAGTGAATAAAAGATCAAAATAAAATAGATGATCCACTTATCAAAGAGGGATCTAATCTTCTAATAATACTTTGATTCACAAGAGAAGAGGTATGGAGAGCCAAGGAATCCTCTAAAGAGCCTCCAAAATAAAGGAAATTTGATTAGGGTAAAGTGTGGTTGTTTAACATCTTAAATGGAGATCCTGATATTTTTAATTAAAATTTAGAGGGAATTAAAAATTGCATGCATGGTTTTCTATACAGGCTGCATGGTTAGAAGTAGTCATACACCATTACTGTGCATCACTACTAGAATTATGGATGGGGTACACATTTTATCTCCATGGATAATTTAACCATGCACTAACCATACCACTCCCTCTATCCAAAGGGTACATAGTCTGTAAAAATCGTGTGTGCCCTTCTAGTGGCTCAACCTTTTTCAAATAGTTTTCTGGTCCAAACGGCACGGTTTTCAATAACCATGTGCCAATCATTAACTACCCCTTATGTTTGTAAAATATTCCAAATTTAATCCAAAAAAATTGAATAAAATCCCTATAAAATTATGATCAAAATAAGGGTAAATAATTACTTGAAAGAAGGTAATGTGATTTTATAACCTCCCCGCCATAAATACTTTCTATCCCCCAAAATCTAATAAATAAATTCCATATAAAAGAGATGAGGACATAACTCTCTCATCAGTGCCTCATGCTCCCAAGTCCCATCCAAATAAGAACCATGTTGTCATAGACACATACTAAAGGTATCATCTTCCCACATAGAACCTTTTTATCAAAATCAACAATCCTGATTCGATGCTCAGTGATGGATAAATCAGGCTCAACATCAAGATCTTCCTATCTCAAGGTATTCAAAGGTTCAGAAAGATACTTCCTAATCTATGATACATGAAACACATTGTGGATCAAATCCAACTAAGGTGGAAGTGATAAATTCTAATACACTTTCTCCACTTGCTCCAAAATCTCAAAAGTACCCACAAACCATGATACAATATTTCCCTATTTCCCATGATGTCAGTGACCCAACTGAGGTTAAACTCTTAAAAACCTGGTCAATGATAGAAAACCCTATCGGTCATCGACAAAGATTAGTATAAGATTTATACCATCTCTGTGTTATCACCATCCTTTGAAAAATTACCTAAATATTTTTTGATTTCCCTTAGACCAAACTTGGTCTAACCAAGGAAGATTAACCAATCTCTGACCAACATAAAAAATATTTACATGGCATGCCCTACAAGGGCTCAAAATAAGCCATTCAAATTGAGGATTTGTAACTATTATTATAATAAATCTCAACCAGTCCTAAATAGATGTCCCAAGCTCTACCTAATTCAATAATGAAGGAACATAAAATTTCCTCAAGAATCAGTATAGCTCATTATGTATGTCCAATTGTCTATGGATAATATGTTGTACTCAAGCATACCAGAGAACCTATTGCTTCTTGGAGCCCTCTACAAAACCAATAAGTGAAACAAGGATCTCTATCAGAGACTAAAATTGAAGTAAATATGTTAAAATTAATAATATCATTCAAATAAATAATTCCTAAACCATCTATTGAGTTAGATGTTTTACTTATTACATTTCTATTACTTTAGTTTTGGAAATTACAAACACTTTCTTAATACTATGTTTACTAAATTTTTATACCCAAACTATTTTAGTATGATTTTGTAGAAAACATTACTTTATACCTAATATTTAAATAATTATAATGTATTAAAAATATAAAATTATCATTATTAAATATGATCCATTAGATTAAGGATGTGTTTGATTCATCATATTGACTTATGTTCTGAACAGTGGTTATACTTTTTTCTTGTCCTTCACACTAAAAATATTCATAACCATCAGACTGACACTGATATTGATACATCAGACTGATCCTTAGAATTTTTATCATAATAAGAAATTATAAGGAAGTATATAAGACTATCCTATGTTTATAATCATAATATATAGACTTTTTTATTGTAAGTAATCCTATTTAGCATTATAATGATACTAAAAAATGATTTCGGGCATTCAGTTATAGATGATATGACTAGTGAAATCTATCTGAGGTCGTTGAAACTAACTCTAAAATATGACCATTAGAGCTTCACTTATAAATAATCCTTCATTTGAATTTTTTGGATGAGATACATTCTTACAACTCAAGTATTCTAAATATTACCTAATAGATACATTTCAGAACTCAATTCTTCAAAATATTGTTTAGTGTGAAATTAACATTCCTAGACTTTGTATTATTTTAGAGAGTTTTAATTCTAAGGAATCCTTATCAGGGTTGTTTCCTTTAGAAAATTTTCTTTTGTATTCCACATATAATCATTGTTATAATCAAGGGATTCCATGGATAAGAAGATGGTGAATCTAATCCATTAGATCGAGGGCTTCCAATGCTTTGAAGATAGATTTCAATAATCATATCGAGGAATTCCAGGGATAGGAAGACAACAATGTACCAAAAATCATATTAAGGGATTTACTTGTAAGGAAAGATAGACTTTACAGTATGTATAAAACTATGAATACCTTTAGCTAGGGTTACTGACTACCTTTACTCTTAAGGTTAAAAGAGTGAATTATTTTAATATAGCTTGTAAGTCATTCTTACTCTATAAGATTTTATATTTCTTGTTTTTCAAGTCTTTATTCCAATATTTATATTATGATATAAAGTTTGTTCTAAAAATAATCCTTAAATTTTTTTTTATTAGTGTATTTGTGATAATAATTAAAACATACTTTGATACAATTGAACAATATGTGATTTTGATTCTAACATACTCTAATCATTGAAATATATATGAGTCTGATCATACTACTTTAAGAGGTATTGTGTTTTGTTTAAGTTTAATTTTTATACTACAATTCACCCCTATTGTATGTTTATCCATCATAGTTACTCTTACGATAAAAAATTTGGTATCAGAGCAGGTTCTTCTGCTTTATCTTTCTTAGTTTTTTCTTTTTTTATATATTTCATGTTTATTTAGTTTTTATATAAACCAAATATTTATAAATATTGTTACACTATTGTGTTTATTTATAAAAAGAGTTTCTATTTTTTAATAATATGGAAGGTATGAATTTTGGATCTCTTGATAATCTAAATCCTAGGTGACCACCAATTTTCATTGGAATGACTATGAGTATTAGAGAGATAGAATGCAAAAAAATTTGATCAACACTGGAGTTGATAATTTCTTAAAGCTTATTGGGAAGTATAAGATACCTGATAAGGAAGTTTCTGATTTTAATAATGTTGAGAAGTTAGAATGTTAGTTTAACTACAAATTTAAAAATACTTCACTGTATTCTATGATGAGGAATATCTATAGTTAAATATCATCCTATGAATCCACCAATAATATTTGAAGTAATTTGTAAGTAACAATTTTTGGTACATCCAAAACTATTGAATCAAGAAGATCCATACTTAGATATGGTTACCAAGCCTTTGATTTTCTACATGGTGAGACAGTTTCTAAGATGTACCAAATTTTCATGACTATTATCAATAGTTTACAATATCTTAGATAAAAGGTATTGATGATGATACTTTGGATGAAAATATTATTGAAATAATTCCAAATGAGTGGGAATCTAAAGGAACTACTATGTATGATACAAGGTGAAAGTGGAAGATAAAATGAGAAATAGGGCTTCAGAGCGGCATCTTCCCCACCTCTGCCACAGATCTAGGGTTTCTCTTGACCTAATATCTCCTCCCCCCTACTGGCTGGGATCGTCTTGTGGTGGCCTTGTGTTTTTCTCGGCATTGGTGTTTTCTTGGAGTGGGTGTCATCTCAACATGGGTGTCATCGACTCAGATGTTCGGCAACATTCTTTTCAGAAGAGCAGCAACGGTTGGCTTGGTGTAGATCCCTTTCATCATTGTCAATGATCGGTGTGGACTCCTCTAGATTTGTGTAGCCTGGCGTGCTTTCCCAACAGCATTGAAGTTGGTGTCGAACCAAGGTTTTATCGGATAGTAATGCACATCTAGGTGCGGCTCAATGTTAGATCAGCAGTGCTCTAGAGGGGGAGGTTCTTAGTTTTGGCTTCTGTGAGTTTTTTAGGATTTATTTTGTGGATGTTGTGAATATGTTCTGCTGGTTAGATATGGTTTGGATTGTTCTAGTTCATCATCATTAGTCCTTCTCTGTGTTCTTGTCACCGTGAGTATTGTTCTAGATCTTGGTGAGGGTGTATCTACGGTTTAGATTGAAGAAGATCCATGCCCATAGTGGCATTTCTAGTTCAGGATGACCCAGATTCATTCATTGGTGACATTTCATTGGTGTGGGGTTGGGCCATCTAGTCCTAGGTGAAAATGGATTGAACTCGTGTTCTTTGGTTTGTCTTCTGGGCTTTGGCGGCTGTGGTTGTAGGGGTCTCTCGAGGAGGATGGAACGAGGTCCAGTATGGTCGTTGTTGGAGAATTTGTGTTCATGGAATCATGTAAGGGTTTCTTATGTAAAGTCTATTGGTTTGGTGGTGCACCCGGACTCAACCATGTGGATCAGGCCCCAAAGGAGGTTCCAGAGATATGTGTTCATCATTATAGTGCATTATGGATTTTGATGTTGAGATGGTATGGTGTTAACCATCAGATTAGGCCTATTCTTTGACATAGGACACTTACTTGACATTTAGCCTTGCACTATTGGAGGCTTCATCACGATCAAATGTTGGGGAGGGGTAGCTCCATGTTTTCAGTTTGGTTTGTGTCACTAGACCTTCGGGTTGTGATTGTTTTAAGTTGATGATGTCTGTTAGGGTTCCCCCCTTCTTCCCTTAAAAAGGGGTTCACTTTAAATAAAAAAATTGAAGGCATTCGGGCCGTTGGATGGACACAAGGAAGATTAAAAATCTAACACTTGATGCTATTATTGGAACTTTAATGAAATATTGAGGAATATTGAAGAGAGATTCTAAAAAGGATAAAAGGAAAAATTATGGAGTTTCTTTTGTAACTACTACTACTATTCCTACTAAAGTTCAGTCAAAATAGAAAGTATTGAAGTCTACAAAGAGAAAGAAAGTTCTTTTTGAATTTTATTCTAGTTCATCATCACCTTTTGAAAATTAATGAACAAATCTTGTAGGAAGTATGAACAGGATTGTGGGAAGAAGGATTTCTAATACAGGTACAAGAAAAGTCAAAAAGATAAGAATGAAAAACAATAGTCTGAAGTTACTTGTTATGAATGTAGGAATATAATACACATCAGACCAGATTTTCCTAGATTTAAAATAAAAGAAGGAAATATAGATATAAATAAAAAGAAGTATTATAAGTCTAAGAAAAATAAAATTCTAAAATCTTTTGACACATGGAGTTCTAGTGGTGGGGATTCTTCAGAAAGTTTTTTTGGTAATGAAAGTTCTGGATAGAGTAATGTTAGTTTATTTAAAAAATTACCCATGGTAAATCATTGTCTTATGGATAAGGTACACACAGATGAATCCCTTAACAATTTATCTTTAAATGCTAATAATCTTTAAAGTGATAATACGAAAAATTATAAATCTTCTAATGAATAATCTTCCTCATCTAATGAGTATAATACTCTACTTAGTTATAAAAAGGTTTCTTGGTTTGCAAAAACTTATGGAAAATAAAAATTATAAAGTTTGTAAACAACTTGATAATGGAAAAGAAAAAATTTATAAGGTAGATTCAAGAATAAAACTTTTAACTAATGAAATATTAGATATTTATAAATATATTGATAAAAATAATTTTTAAAAAGATAGTATTTCTAACGAACTTGAAAAAACTATTCCTAAGAAAAATAGTACACAAAATGATTTTGTAAAACAAAGTTCAAATAATATTTCTAATGAGGACAAAAATTTATTTATAAAACTAAAATCTGATATTTATAGTTTGAAGAAATAATTATCCAAGTTTACCACTGGTAAGAAAAAAATTGATAATATGCATAAGAAAATTAGACCTCATAATAAAAATACTGGAATGGTTTTTATACATAACAATCCTATTTTTAGTAACAATTACTTTTTTTCTAAAAGTGCTCTACTTTTCACTAAGTGTCAAAGTGGTGGACATTGTAAAAGTAAGTATTATTTTTAAAAAAAAATCAATATTTAGGTTTTCATAAAGCATATTTTTCTATGTAATTGTAATTTTCCTGAAATAATAATGTTGTACAAGTGTGGTTACCCAATATACTATTTTCTAATAATATCAGACCCAAGAAGGTTTGGGTTATAAAAAATATAATTCTTTTGTTTTCAGGAAAAGAAATAAAGTATCAAAAATAAAAATAATTAGTACATGGATAGTGGATTTTTCAGTCATATGATTGCAAATTCAACTTTCTTTAAGAATATTATCAAGATGAAAGGTGGAAAAGACACTTTTTAAGATAATTCTAAAATAGCGATCATTGATATAGGTAACATTGTACTTCTTGGAAAATCACTTATTTCAAATGTTTTATTTGTTACAGTACTTGAGAACAACCTTATAAGCATAATTCAATTATGTGATGAAGTTTATCTTGTGAACTTTTGGAATGATAAATGTACAATACATAGTTCAAATGCTAAATTTATTCTTTCTTATAATCGTCATGAGAATGATTATACACTAAATTTAGAATAAATTAGGATGCAAGACAAACCTTGTCTTAGTGAAATGAAAGATTGATATTAGTTATGGAATAGTAGGTTATGACACTGTAACCTTAGAAACTATTCTAGGTTGACTAAGAAAGGACTTGTTAAGGATCTACCAGAACTTAGGTTTAATATTTATAAAGTCTATGAACCTTTTAAATATGGTAAGAAACATAAGTCAAGTTTTAAATCTATAAGTGAAGTATAAACTTTTGATACTTTACACATAGTGCACATGGGCATATTTGGTCCTATAAAAACTGGAATTATTAGTGTAATATACATTGTATATGTTTTATTTGATGATTAAACTATATACACATGGGTATATTTTATAACAAGAAAATATAAATCCTTTAGTTATTTTAAAACATTTTTATCCAGAGTTAAAAATGAGAAAAACATCTTCTTGATAACTATTTATAGTGATCATGGTGAAGAATTTGAAAATTATAATTTTGAAACTTTTTGTACTAAGAAAGTTATTTAATATAAATTTTTAGCACCTAGAACTCCACAACAAAATGGTGTAATTTAAAGAAGAAATAGGGTTCTTGAATAAATAACTAGAACCATGATGAGTGAATACTCAGTTTCTAAACATTTTTTGGATGAAGTAGATAGTATTTCCTATTATACTATAAATAAAGTTTTAATTAGATTTTTTCTTAATAAAACTCCTTATGGGTTGTTGATGGGAAAAAACCAAAATTTTCTTGCTTCAAATATTTTAGTTGCAAAGTATTCATCTTGAATACTAAAGATAACTTAAATAATTTTTCACAAAAAAATTATAATGGGATATTTTTAGGTTATTCCACTAATTCTAATTATTATAGAGTTTTTAATAAAAATACAAGTATTGTTGATAAAATATTACTTTTTTAATTTGATGAAACTGATCCCTTTGTTTTCAAACAAACCCAACCCACATCTTTGAATGTTATTTCTAAAAATAATTTTCAACCTATGTTAGAAAGTTATTCTCATAAGTAAATAAATCAAGAATTTATTTCTGAATTTATTCCTTAATAATATTTTCTTCCTATTGTTTAAGAATAAACTTTTGAAAACCTAATAAGATAATTATTTCTTATAAATGATCCTAGTGAAATTATCATTGGTGATGTAGATCAACCAGTTAGGAATAAAAGTTCTCTGAGAAATGAAATTGAACATCAAGATTTCTCATCTGAATTTGAACCTAAGAATCCCAATGATGATTTGGGTGATAAGTATTGGATAAAATATATGCAAGATGAACTCAATGAGTTTGATAGGAACAAAGTATAGACTTTAGTTTAACGACCTAAAGAAACTTTTATTGTTGGAGTAAAATGGGTTTTTTAGAATAAATGTGATGAGAATGACATAACAGTTAGAAATAAAGATAGACTTTCTTATAAGGGATATAATCAGAAAGAGGGAATATATTATAAATAAACACTTGCATTGGTAACAATACTTTAATCTATTCAAATACTTTTATCATTTGTTGAATTATTTAATTTTAAAATTTTAAAATAGATGTGAAGTGTGTTTTCCTTAATGGATATGTTAAAGAGGAAGTTTATATAGAATAAAAACTTGTTTTTTAAAATAAAAAACATCCAGAACATGTTGATAAACTTTCCAAGGCACTTTATGGACATAAACAAGCCCCTAGATCTTGGTATGATAAGTTAACTGGATTTTTATTATAATTTTTTTTGGTAAGGGAGTTGCGGATATAACTCTTCTTATAGAAGTTGTAAATGAAAATATTATGATTGTAAAAATTGGTGTTGATGACATTATATTTGGTTCAACTCAATAATATTTAACAAATTCCAGTTTGTATATTATTAAATCTAAGTTTTAAATGAGAATGATGGGTGAGTTAACATACTTTCTTGGTTTTCAAATCTCACAAATACCAAGATGTGATTTTATATCTCAACATAAGTATATAAATTATTTACTTAAAAAATTCAGGTATGAAAACACTAAAAGTATTAGTATTCCCATTAGTACTTATAATTATTTAGATCTTGATGAGGCAGTGAAACTAGCTGATTAGAAAAATTTTAGAGGCATGATTGGAAGATTACTTTACTTAATAACTAGTCCTCTGAATTTAATGTTCTTAGTATTATTATGTGCTGTATAACAAGAAAATCGAAAAGAATCTCATATTAAATATATAAAATGAATCTTTTTTTATTTTATGGGAACTATGGATTTAATCTTATTCTATTATTCTAGAAATTTTTTTTAACTATTTTTTTGGATTCGGACTTTGGTGGATGTAGAATGGATAGAAAAAGTACATCCAAACCATGTCATTTCATAGGATATTCTTTAGTTTCTTGGTCATTTGAGAGAAAAACTCATCAATAATTTCCACTAATGAAGCAGAATATGTGGTAGTTGGGGTTTGTTGTGCTCAAGTGTTGTGGATGCAACACACACTCATTGACTATGGAATGATTTTTACTAAAACTCAACAACTTTGTGACAATACAAGTTTCATTACTTTAAGTAAAAACCATCACATCACTCACGTTCTAAGAACATGGATATTATACATTACTTCCATTGGGATTACACACTTAAAGGAGATATAATTTTACAATTCATCGGAACACAAGAACAACTTTCTGATATTTTAACAAAACCCCATAATTCTATTAGATTTGAATATATTAAACAGAATCTTGGAATTATCAAGGTTAATTTATCATTAATATTTAATTATATTTTAACAATCTCTTTACATTAATTTACTCCTTTTCATAGGGGTATTACATATATTTTAATAGTTATAAAACTTTTTTTTCAATTTTTTTAGTTTTCTAAAAACAATTTATCATAATGAAATTTTTGTATTCAGTTTTTTTATAAAACTATCATAGTCAATTTTTTATTATAAAACTATCATAATTAGTTTTTTTATAAAACTATTATAATAATTTTTGTTATAAAACTATCATAATCATTTTTTTATAAATTATCATAATTTGTTTTCTTTAAAAAATCCAAGAATAACAGGTCACCCATACTGATGAAACTTTCTACTCCAAAAGGTACTCTTCTATTCTTTTAGTTTTTTCAATAATCATATAATTTAGTTCATATATTTTTATGATTACTTATTATTTATGTTTTAATACTTATTTATGTTTTCAAACATAAAAAGTTTTTTTAACCAGACTATTATATACTCTAATGAAGAGTTTTTCAAAAACATTGATAGTTAAAATATTAATTTTAAAACTTTCTTTGATTAAATATCGATCATCAGATTAGTTAGGGTTTAATATTAGTCATTTAAAGTGTTTTGGAATATTAATTGACATTTTTACACTCCTATATAAAGGTGGGACACCACTTTTCCCACATCGACTATTCAGAGATTTTCTCTTGACTCTCACCACTCCTCAAAGCCAGTAGTCCGATTTTTTTTTCTATTCAATCTCAATCTCAAATCTCATTATTAGGAAAATTAAGGAAGATTATGCGAAAATTTATGTTTTTTAGAATGTATCATTGAAATAAATTGGTTTGATAAGTATTATTCTTCTCTTAAAAGTATTATCTCTTTACAAATATGTGAAGATGTTTGTGTAGAAAAAACTGACAAGGAATTTGACTTGTATTATCCGGAAATAGTGAGAGAGTTGTTTTATTTTTTTGAGTTTGTTAAATAAGGTTTTAAAGATCTAGTATCTTTAAATTTTTTTGGTATGAAATATTAGATTTCATATAAAATATTTTCAGATTTAGTTGGTGTTCCTTCAGGAGGGGAGTCATATTTACCCTCCCACAAGTTACATAAGAAACTTGGATCATTTGAAAGAATGAAAGACAAAACATCTTTGTTCCAATGTTATAATAAGTAATGAAAGGTTTATCATTTATCACTGAATTCTAGATTTGTATTGTAACACCCCAACCTTCCACGATACTCTTCTCTTTTAATAATGCAATAGCTTGCATTGTACGTAAGTTCGAGATTCTAACACACCGCGACCAATCCAAATAGTCGTCATTAATAGTAATACCCACTTTTTGAAATTATATAAATTTTATATTTCAAAATGGACTTCATTTTTGGATTTTGAATATCGAAATTAGCCTATGTTTAATTTTTGGTATTTTTCTGAGAACTTCTAATTTTCGATGAATAGTGAAAAAAACTTAAAACAACTTTTTTAATGAAAATAATTTATAGTGGTAAATTATACAATTGAGTGGTTTTAAATTATAATTAGAATATAATTTTACCATTTTATCCAATGGTTTTCATTAAAATTAATTTCACTTTGAAATTGGACATAAACAATTTTCAATCTTTTGGTATATATTGTTTCTTAAAAACACGCTATTTGTTTTGACATCAAGAATTAATTATTAAATTAATTAATTCAACTTATATGTTTTGAATTATGTAAAACAGACATCATTTTTGAATTAGGAATATCAAATATAGCTTAGGGTTAATTTTTGATATTTTTCTGAAAAACATCAATTTTTGATGAATAGTGAAACCACTAAGTGGTAGTTAAAAAAACTATTTTTTTCGTTTAAATGAAACTTTAACACTTCTATGAATTGAATTTCAAAACTCTGACATACATGGTTTTATTACGAAGTAAAATGTTATTCAATGGGATGAAAATAATTTTTGGTGAATAGTAACTTTTAAGTTTTATTAATTGCGATTAAAGGTAATTAGTGTAATTTAAGGTAAATATAATGTTATAATAATATGAAATTACCTTTAAACTTGTCCAACCCTTATTGGATGATTCATGGCCAACCAAGACAATCCATGGGTCAACTTGGGGACCCCATGGAGCCACTTGGGTAAGAAAATGACATCAATAAATAAATGAAAAATAAATACCAAGTTTTAATTTTCTTTTATTTTGGTATTGAAAATGGTTTTGATAATATTTTTATTATATCAATGTTTTGTATTGATATCTTGTTATTGAAATGTGGAAATGTTATGTTTACTTTATGCATGTTTTATGTGATACGATTATGTTATGGTTTATGATATGTTTAAACCTGTTCATATGAGGAATGCATTGGACTTAATTAGTGACGGGTGGAGCCCGCTATAGATCCTTGATGCATCGGTAGGTCTCATAAGACAAACTAGTGTCTTGGCACGAGGCCTTGATAAAATCTTATTTGTAGTCTTGGCACGAGGCCTTGTCTACGTTCTTATGATAGTCTGGAATTATACATTCCATCATTATGAAAGTGGTTATTGATATTGCATGTGATTATTCGACCAGTAGAATATCCATGTGAGTAAGTAAATGGCATTCTTTTATTTTACTTTTTCCATATTATGCTGAATTTCAAGTTTAAAAGGCTTTTGTTTTAGTAATACATTGCCTTAAATGTTTATGTTTATTTATGAATGTTTCCGCTATATTGTTATCCTTACTGAGCATCTGAGCTCACCCCTTTCTATGTTTTATTTTTCCTAGGATGTGAAAAAATATTTTATGACTGACCTGCAGGGATAGTCTGAAGGGGATATGATTGTGGACTATGGAGACTATGTTATTGTAGTTTTACACTTTATGATGTAATGTAACATTTATGAATGTATTTAGTGTTTCTAAGGCTACTAAACTAATCAGTCTTTAGGTACTTGATCTTTTTTGATCATGCCAATGTTACGTAATAATGCACCGACTCTGGGTAACTGAGGTCGAGGCGTTACAGTTGGTATCAGAGGCAATTTAGTACTAACCATGGAATCTAGATTTAGATAAACTCTGATTAGAGCACATAACCCTAAGATAGACTTTGAGGATTAGTATAGAAGAACATCTTAGAATTTTTGTAAAGTATAGATTTTTTTTTTATTTTCTGAGCAATACATCCCTGTCTGGATACGAGCAGGTGGAGGCGGCTCTGGCACAGATGTACCTAGGGGTAAAACCCGAAAACATCGCTTTGAGCTAGACTCGAACAAGAACTGGTGCACGACAATGGGCCTTGCTGCACTCTTGGTTACGACACTCCCAGGGTATATGCTGAGGATAATTCTCATTTTATTTACAAAACATTATCAAGGGTTTATGGGTATATACTTCCTCAAAGAAAACATTTTTATGATTATATCCATAAAATGTTCAATTTACGTTAAGTATTTTACAAGTTTGGAATTATTCATTGCAATTCATAAACTGACCTAGTTTATGTCATTGTATAGAAATGTCACCTAATAGAAGGAATGTGAACTCCAGTAATATGTATGATCCAAAGAGTAAGAAGGATCATATCTTTCATGGTATTAAGCCGACATTTAGAAGTGAAGTAGTCTCCCATGTGTTCTCAACATATGAAGAAATAGTATCATGTGTTAATAAGATAAGTAAAGAATTCTATGAGTCCTATGGATTTGAAGGTAGGCAAGAGAAGAAAAGGATGGAAGATAGAAATATGGATAAAGGGAAGAGGGAAAAGAAGAATTTTTCAATATGTGATAACTGTGGGAAGAAACACCTTGGAACTTGCCTGAAGGGAATGTGAGTTTGTTATAAGTGTGGAGAAAAAGGACACCAAGTGTGTGACTGCAAGGGTAAGAAAAAGGTTTAAAATGTACAATGCTTCATCTACAAGGAGTGGGGACACTACGCAAACCGATGTCCAAATCATCGGAGTATGCCCCAAATGATGCTATTGGATAATAATCAAATTATGATACTACCACAGATGAGGGAGAATGATTATAGTTCTTATGTTGTTATCAAATAATTATGTAATTTGAGTGTTGTATTAATGATGTACTTGTTATAAGAATAATGTGATATATAAGGATTATACTGCATTACTTTTTGTTTTCATTAAGGTTTTAATATGATGAAGGTAATCATATTTTTAGTATGTGAAAATAAGATAAACTTTACTTTTTTTAGAGAATCTGATGTTACAATTGATTTTGGAATTTAGAGAACTTTTAGAGAAAGTCTGGACAGAGGTATTTTGGATAACTATAAAGGTTGGAATGGATTATATTTTACCTTGGATACTATTGTTAAGGTTATTTTTTGATATTTATAAAAAGGAAAACACGCAGACAATGTGACAACCTGTCGCGTCGGACAAAGCTGTGGGAATCGAACCCACAACCATAGTGCGATTGGGATTTATCACCTACCACTGGACTACGTGAAGTCCCCCGAGTGTATAATTTAGTTTTTTTAGTTCTGATAGAGGAATTATAAATTTATTTTTGGAACCCTATACGGTTAGGATAAATAGATTATTTTTGAGTTTTATTACCTTTTGGAGTGAAAGATGGGTTTGTGGTAAAAATTTATTAAGGAATGAATGTCTACATGACAATTAAGTATATTTCCTTATGTTCTTATTAAATATAATAAATAAATTCTTCAACTTTATGAAAGGTAACTTAAAACAAAAAAAAGTTTTCGATTAACTTTTCCTACTAGGGAATCAAAGACCATTTAACCAATCACAAGTTTGTGATTTTCTTATAGTTAACTTTCTCCTAATCCTGTTTTATACAACTCCACATCTGAACTTGATGGTTTGTTTCTCCTCTATATCCATGTTTTCAGAGAATCCTTATATGGGCTATCTTGGGTGACCTTTGTACTTCTCTTTCTTTATTTTAAATTTATATTTTTATTTACCCTATTTCCGATATGGGTTTTCCACAACGGTATTTTTTACTTTGAAACTTTTATTTTAGAAGAACAATTTCAAGTTTCAAGGATGAAATTTATTGAAGTAGGGGAGAATGTAACACCCCAAACTTCCACGATACACTTCTCTTTCAATAATGCACTAGTTTGCATTGTACGCAAGTTCAAGATTCTAACACTCCGCGACCAATCAAAATAGTCGTTATGAATAGTAATACTCACTTTTTGAAATTATATAAATTTTATATTTCAAAATGGACTTCATTTTTAAATTTGGAATATTGAAATTAGACTATGTTGAATTTTTGATATTTTTCTGAGAACTTCCAATTTTTGATGAATAGTGAAAAATACTTAAAAACAACTTTTATAATAAAAATAATTTATAGTGATAAATTATACGATTGAGTGGTTTTAAAGTATAATTAGAATATAATTTTACCATTTTATCCAATGGTGGTCATTAGAATTAATTTCACTTTGAAATTGGACATAAACAATTATCAATCTTTTGATATATATTGTTTCTTAAAAACAAGCTATTTGTTGTGACAACGAGAATTAATTTTTAAATTAATTAATTCAACTTATATGTTATTAATTATGTAAAATAGATATCATTTTTGAATTAATAATATCAAATATATCTTAGGGTTAATTTTTGGTATTTTTCTGAAAAACATCAATTTTTGATGAATAGTGAAACCACTAAGTGGTAGTTAAAAAACTAATTTTTCGTTTAAATGAAACATTACCACTTCTATGAATTGAATTTAAAAAATATGACATACATGGTTGTATTACAAAGTAAAATTTGGTTCAATGGGATGAAAATAATTTTTGGTTAATAGTAACATTTAAGTTTTATTAATCGCGATTAAAGGCAATTAGTGTAATTTATGGTAAATATAATGTTATAATAATATGAAATTACCTTTACACTTGTCCTAACCTTATTGTATGAGTCATGGCTGACCAAGAAAATCCATGGGTCAAGTTGGGGACCCTATGGAGCCACTTGGGTAAGAAAATGACATTAATAACTTTTTTAAATGAAAAATAAATACCAAGTTTTAATTTTCTTTTATTTTGGTATTGAAAATGGTTTTGATAATGTTTTTATTATATCAATGTGTTGTATTGATATCTTGTGATTGAAATGTGTAAATGTTATGTTTCCTTTATTCATGTTTTATGTGATACAATTATGTTATGGTTTATGATATGTTTAAACCTGTTCATATGAGGAATGCATTGGATTTAATAAGTGACGGGTGGAGCCCACTATAGCTCCTTGATGCATCGGTAGGTCTCATGAGACAAACTAGTGTCTTGGAATGAGGCCTTGACAGAATCTTATTTTTAGTCTTGGAACGAGGCCTTGGCTACGTGGTTATGATAGTCTGGCATTATGCATTCCATCATTATAAAAGTGGTTATTGATATTGCATGTGATTATTTGACTAGTAGAATATCCATGTGAGTAAGTAAATGGAATTATTTTATTTTAATTTTTCCATATTATGTTGAAGTTCAAGTTTAAAAGGTTTTTGTTTTAGTTATACATTGCTATAAATGTTTATGTTTATTTATTAATGTTTCTACTATATTGTTATCCTTACTGAGCATCTGAGCTCACCCCTTTCTATGTTTTATTTTTCCCAGGATGTGAAGAAATATTTTATGACGGACCTGTAGGGATAGTATGAAGGGGATATGAGTGTGGAATATGGAGACTATGTTATTTTAGTTTTACACTTTATGATTTAATGTAACATTTATGAATGTATCTAGTGTTTCCAAGGCTACTAAACAAATCTATCTTTTGAGACTTGATCTTTTATGATCATGCCAATGTTACGTAATAATGAACCGACTCTGGGTAATTGGGGTTGGGGAGTTACATGTATCATTGTGGATATAGGGGTATTTAATACCTAGGAAGGGTTATAGGGACACCCTTAAGGTATAAAATATATTAATTTTGGATTTCTTGATAAATATGAGGAAACAAATTTGGTTACATTTGTTTTCATTATAGTCAAGGATATCAAAACTGATTCAATAAAGTCAAAGATTATCATGTTAATTTATTTCATTAATAAGTTAATTGTTAAATTTATGAGACTTTTCAATGTTGATAATCAAATGTATCTGATGTGAGAAAAATTTTCCTTTATTAGTGAGGATAAAATTTCGATTATGAAATTGATATTTGATACCAAGACAAAGAAGTTTGTATAAATGGTTGATGGTGTTGTATTTGAAGCAAAACCATCAAACAAGGTAGAGTTTGTTGGGAAAGGAAAAACTAAAAGTTGATTTTTCTCCTTATAAAAAGAAGAAAAAGAAAAAAAAGTCAATTCCAGATGATGAGTTCAAAAACTCATGGCACATAAGGCACAAAATAAATATGGTTATGATGAATTTGTATTAGATAGGGATGAAATATTATCTTTGAAAATTAATGGTGATGAATAATTGAAAAAGGCAGAGAAGAAAATAAAATAGAATAATAGGTTGCAAGAACCCAAAGTTTGTGAATGTTTGTTAAAGGATATTGATAAATATTTAGAGAATAAAAATCTACCACTCTCTCATACCAATCAAATCAATCCTAATATTAGACTTGTTTTTAAGGAAAATTTAGTTATATCATAAGTTGTTTCTTCTATGGAAGATAAGGGTAAAGGAAAAGTAGTGGTTGAATAAGATGAAGGATTAGCGCAAGAAGAAGTACAGAAGAAAGCTAAGAAGGAAAAAGGAGTCAGTTTCATAAATAGTTGGAAAAAATGTTATTTTAACCGCACAAAGATTAGAAAAAGATCTTGAGTAAGTATACATAGAATACGAATAAGGATAAGAAGAGGTATAAAAATATAATAAGAAAAATAATAGGAATAGACAGAAATTTATATTTTTATTTGATTTTTTGAAATTTCGGTTAAAGGTAGTGGTAACCACATAGGCAGGATCCAAGACAAAAAACAAGACGAAATTTGAAATTCAAAGAGAATCAACACTACCGAGGTGGCCCAAACCACGAGGCACCACATCATCCCGGCACACCTTCATCCATACACCACCATCATACAACTATGTCGTTGTCGTATTCCCTCCCTGATGGAGCCACACCACTGGATATCGTCCCCAAAAAGTGACCATCACAGAAAATCCCAAACCGTCATCACTCACCCTTGTCGACCATCGATGCCGACATCTATCACCATAGCAGACCAAATCACCAAAACCAAAACAAAAGAAGACAGTGATCATATTCACAAGAAAAACTACAGTCGAGATCATAGATGAAAGCAGATAGCCATCCCGTACGGCCTCCGTTGCACCAGATCGGTATGTTGCAAACCCAGAAAGACGCCAAGAGCACAAAGAGAGAAAGAGGACGTCGTCAGTGTCGAGCTTTCCAGAGGACGACACTTGCGACCTCTTACTGACCTGGGAGAAGACGAAGAACCTTCCGAACCCAGACAAGAAGAAAATGGTGGGGGCCATTAGTGGTTGAGGCTATCGTGGATGCGGGGAATAAACCTGCAAATCTGAATCATCGGAGGAGGTTGAATGAAGATCTTCATCGACAGAACTCCAAGGTCCTTGCCAGTCCGCGAAACCAGAGAGCATTCAACCCATTAAGCCACACACAACCCAACCACCGACCGCGCTGAGCCCATGCACTATCCCAATTTGACCGAGAATCCTTCGAACCAGACATGGGGAAGAATACCAAAACACCACTGGTCCAGACTGGCGATCAGTGCGCCCACGTCTGACCTGAAGAAAACAATAGAAAATCGAAAAAACAACCTACAACCAGAAAACAGACAAGGGACTGCCACATTCTTCGAGTGTTCCTGAGTTCCCCCTCTGTGACCTCGTAGTGACTCGGGAGGAAGATGATGTGCTTTGGTATAGAACAAGAGAGGGGGAGATAATGGAGAAGGCCCTTTCGGGAGCGGACCTGCAAACCAGATTCGTTGTCAGAGGTTGAAGAACTCCAGATCCGCAAAACCATGGGGCGATCGACACCATTACTCCATCACCGCACGCCCAATACTCGATCGCATCGTGCCCAACAGAGGAAGAGAAGGGAGGGAGGGGGAAGACGGCCGTGGGGAAACCCTAATCCCCAAAGGAGCTCCAGAGGCATCACCCCTTACGGGCCCATATAAGAGGAATTGGAAGAATAAGAACAAAAAGAATAAGAGTAAGGAGAAGAATGTGATGATGAAATAACTCAGACTAATGAAGAATCAAAAGTGAATAAATCTGAAAATCATTATCAACATTAGAATTACCTTCATAGTCTGATAAGGATGTAGATTTAAATGGTACATAAGAAAAATCATCATCAAAGGAGGAATATAATTCGTTCTTAAAGGAAGAAGGAGATGTTCAACGATCTCATTTGAAATTTTCCAAACATGTTGAATAAAATAAGAACATGGAAATTGTAGTAGTTTCTGATGATAAAAAATCATTAAAGAAAGGAAAACATAAAGTTGAGGAATTATTTATACCTAATATCGAATCATCAAGAAAGAAACCTCCCAAAACTTTCATTAGGCTCCTCGAATTCAGAGCCAACCATTCCACAAAGGGTTTTGATTTCATTTTTCAATATTTGAGAAGATTAAATGATATGATTCCATATTTTTAAAAACTTGATGTGAGTTTTCAACTCATTCAGAATAGCCTCAGTGAGAAATCAAATTCCTTGAATGTTTCAATTGAACCACTTATCCATATTGAGGAAGAGTTGAAATTTTTTCATTAAAAATACCGAACTAAAAAAATATCATATAATCATATAGTCAATTGGACAAACCAAGTTGATGAAGAACTCAGAGATCATGATGAAAAGTTTTTAGAAGTGAAGAAACTTGCTTTAGAAGTGGAATAATTCTTCAACAAGTTATCCTTAGATGTTTCTGATAGAGTAAATATTTTGGAAAAAAATAAGAAAACAACAGATGATCAGATTGAGGATGTAAATTATTTAAAAGAAAAGTTTCATTGTTTAGAGTTGAAAAATAGCAGGTTGAGATCGTGTGAAGATGAATCAATCCTTGTTAAGAAATAAGTTGAAAGTATGAAGACTAAAGTAAGGAATCAAGTAGTAATGTAAGAAAAAACCATTAGGCCTGAGAAGGATTGAGAGGATTTCAAAAAGATGAAATCCATTATTAAGAAGTTGATGAAGAAATAATAAATAATTTTTTATTTTGAAATCTAGATATAATATTTTCAAACATTTTAATCTTTGTTGAATGTGCATATATTTTCATCCAAAAAATTGTGGTTGAATGTATTCCAATAATTTTGGATTCATGTTCTTTCTATTATTTATTGGATGATTAATTATTTCATATAAAAAAAATTTTGTATGTTATCTTCTACAAACATTTAAGGTTATAGAATTTCCCACTTATTTTTTGAAAACCACAAAGGGGTAGAAGTTTTAAGTTTCTTAGAGAATTTTTTTGGGACAATATATGTTTAAAAGGGAAGAAGTTTTTGAAATATCTAAGGGGAGAGATATTTAATAAGTTTTACAAGTATTTATTTAATGGGGAGTTTTTATCTTATGGGGGATAAGCATTAATTATTTCAATCATATCATAAAATATTTATAAACTTATAGGGAGTTATAAAGTATATCATCAAAGTTATTAATAGGTAAAGGGTTGTAAGTATTTCAAAGTTTATTTTTCATTTAAGTGTTGTGTTTTTTTCTTTCCAAAAAGGGGGAGATTGTTGAGTTAGAAGTTTTACTTCTTACTTTTTCATTCCTTTAGTTTTGTAAATCACAATAACTTTCTTAATACTATGTTTACTAAATTTTTTTACCCAAAGTGTTTTAGCATGTTTCTTCAGAAGACATTAATTTATACCCAGCATAGAAATAATTAAAATGTATTTTTAATATAAAATTATCATTCTTCAATATGATCCATCAGATTAAGGATATTTCCAATTCATCAGAATAACTTCTGTTATGACCAATAGTTATACTTTTGGCTTTTCCTTTATACTAAAAAAAGTCATGACCATCATACTAACACTAATACTGATTTATTGGACTGGTCCTTATAAGGTTTATTACAATGATAAATGACAAGGAAGTCCAAAAGATTATTCTAAGTTTATAATCAGAATATATAAACTTATTTCTATCATAAGGAATATTTTTTAGCATTGCAATGGTGATGAACAAGACAACGTCAAGAATTCAGTTAAAATGAGATGTCAAGTGAAATCTATCTGAGTTCGTTGAAACTAACTCAGAAATATGACCCTTGAAGATTCGACTATAAATATCCAATTATTTGAAGATTTGGAAGGAGATACATTTCACAGCTCAAGTATTATAAATATTTCTTAGCAGATACATTTCACAACTCAAGTCTTCTAAAGATTTTTTATTGTAAACTACTTGTTTTTAGTCTTTGTAATACTTTAGAGAGTCATTATTCCAAGTAATCCTTGTCAGTGTTGTTTCCTTTATAACATTTTCTTTTGTATTCTACATTCAGTCATTATTACAATTAAGGGATTTTGGGGATAGAAAGATAGTGAATCTGATCCATCAGATTGAGAGCTTTCAGGGCTAGGAAGAAATATGTTGATCATCATATCGAGGGATTATGAGGATAGGAAGACAGATTTGTATCGATATTCAAATTGATGGATTTCCTTATAAGGAAAGATATACTTTACAGTAAGCATAAAACCATGGATTCCTTTAGTTAGGGTTGCTAACTAACTTTACTCTTAAGGTTAAAAGAGTCAATTCGTTTAATATTTCTTGTAATTCGTTCTTACTTTATTATATTTTTTATTTCTTGTTTTTATAAGTCTTTATTCCACTATGAATATTACGATATAAAGTTAGTTTTACAAGTATTTCTTATCAATTTTTTCATTGGTGTATCTGTGATAATTATTAAAACATACTCTGATATAATCAGACAATATTTGATTCTAATTCTAACAATCTCTGATCATTAGATGATCTGTGAGTCTGATCATATTACATTAAGAGGTATTGTGTTTTGTTTAAGTTTAATTTTTAAACTACAATTCACCCCATATTATAATTTTAGCCATCATAGTTACTCTTACGATCCAACATACTCAACTTTGGTTATATCTTGAATGGGTATAAAGTGAGCTAATTTTTTAAGCCTATCGATCACATCCCATATTGCATTATTTCCATGAGGGGTGTGTGGAAACCAAACCACAAAGTCTACAGAAATATCATCCCACTTCTAAGTCAGCATTAGAAGTTTCTGAAGTAAACTTGAAGGTCTTCGGTGCTTGGATTTGACCTGTTTATAGTTATTACAATAAGAAACATAGTCAACAATTTCTTCTCTCATACCCATCCAACAAAATTTTCACCACATATAATGGAACATATTTTTGGTACTTAGGTGCATCGCCCACTAGGAATTATGGAAATCCACCATCATGGAGTTTCTTAAAGGTATAGACACAATGTATCAATTCTGAAAATAGGGGATACCCTTGGAAGATAATGACTATTCCCCAATGGTATCCCCACAATAAAGTGGGTCCCTTATGCCACAAAATTCGTCATCAAGTTGTTACACATGAAGAATCAGCTCAAGAAGAATAGAGGTCAATTGTATGTTCATCAAAAAAATCTTTGTTTCATCCTTGCAGACTCCCAAATCCAACCGAGTAAAGAGATCCATCATATTACACCTTTCTAATGATTCATTCACAACATGGGTTAGAAGTTTCTTGCTCAAATAATCATCAACAGCATTCCCCTTATCGAGGGTATATGTAATTTCAAAATCAAAAGACTTTAGATACTCTAAAACCACCTCTATTAAAGATTTAAATATTTTTTAGAAATGTTATAACTCAATATTTTGTGGTCCGAATAAATAGTAAACCTTTCTCTAAAAAGGTAATGTTGTCAACTCTTAAGAGAATGCACCAAGACAGTAAGTTCAAGATCATAAGTCATGTAATTATTATGGTGTATCCTAATCTATCTAGAATCATAGGCTATCACATGATCACCTGGCATAATAACAAAAACCAAACCTGATCCTGATGCATCAAAAAAACCACATAGCCATGCCCAGCTTCTAGAAGAGCCAACACTAGAAAAAATTCAAAATATGTTTCATTTCATAAAAATAACTCTAAAATTTCTCATCCCATAAAAGATTCAATACATTCTGAGTGAGAGCAGTTATCATATATTCTAGCTTCAAGAAATATTTTAACAAACCTATGTTAATACTCCACCAATCCCAAGAATCTTCGTATCTCAAAAATATTTCATGATTGTTCCCATATCATAAAAACTTTAACATTCTCATGATCACCTAAAATACCATGTTTTGAGAAAACATGTCCCAAGAAATTCACTTCCCAAACCCATAAATTTTATTTCTAAAGATTCATGTAAAGCCGATGATCTCTCAATATTTCTAGAACTACTCCTAGATGACTCACATGGTCCTACCCAATTTTGGAGTAAACCAAAATTTCATTCACAAACACAACCATGAATGTATCAAGATACTCATGGAAGGTATTTTTCATCAACTCCATAAAAACTAAAGGATCATTGGTCAGGACAAAAGGAATCATAAGGTACTTATAATGACTATACATTATCTAAAATACAGTCTTCTGAATGTCATATTCTTTTATTCTAAAGTGGTGAAATCAAGATTGAAGATCAATCTTCAAGAACCACTTTCCCCTTTATATTAATCAAACAGATCATCAATCCATGACAACATATACTTTTTCTTTACCAAAACTTGATTTATTATATGATAATCAACACAGAGGTGATGTGTTTTGTCATATTTCTTCACAAAGATAATAGGTGCCACCCAACCTACGATTAGGGTCAATTATTAACTACTATGGGAATTTATCATAAATTTATGTCATTTTTGTGCATCCTTCCAAAATACCAGTATGGGACTGGTTACCCTTATGTTAGAAATCATTTATTAGCATGTATCGATGTGAACAAACATATGTGTCAAAGGTATGACATAAATGTGAACTTCTATATGTATCAAAGGTTCTTCATCAATGGAACCATCTGTATGTATTATAGGTTCTCCATATTGTTTAATTATTACTTATTGATGCATGGTTTTAATGAACTATGGATGAATGCCACATAACTGGGCACTCTAGAGTTTATCTTTATCTAGGAAAGTGGTATGTGTTCATGATGTTAGAATCAAACATGTTAAATAGGATTATTATATATCATTGTAAATTGAATTAGAACCCGTATAGTTCAATGGTACTTAATAGGACACACCATACATTTTATGGTCGTGGGACAAGGTTTGATCCATGAAATTTAATTTTATGAGGTAAGGATTACTAGGGAAAAATTCCTAGGAATAGTTGGTGTAGGAATTACACGTGAGTGGCCCTTTGTGGTTAGCCTTGATGGGAATATGGCCCTGCGTGATTAGGTTGATCTTATAAGGAATATGACCCAATAAATATGGATCCTATTAGAAGTATGAAATAATGAGGATGACATTATAGGACTTATAAAGAGTATAACCCTCTGGGTGGAGGCATGATTTAATCAGGAATATAACCTGATAGGGAGACGATTGAAAAGAAATATGGCCTAGTTAGAGGTGGGTATAATAATGATGATTTTGGGTTTGAAACTCATAGAAGAATCCTATATATACTAATAAAACTATAATCAAATCCAAAATAGTTTGAGTGATATAGTTTAAGGTCATGTAGAAAAACCATACCATGCAGTTCAACATCATGCATTAAAGATGTTGTTGTGCAGTTTAACATTGTAGGGCTATGATGTTTCCCATGCAGTTTAACGTCACACTACATGGAATTCTGTGTTTTAAAAAGTGTGATGGTAGAGTATTGAGTGGGGCTTACACATATGTGGCTGCCCTGAGATGATTTTTTGGGAATATGGCGCATTGAAGTAATGTATCTTGGGTAATATGGCCCTTTGAGAAGAATGTAATAAAGGCATGTCTTGCACTTAATAAGGAGGCCCACTTGAAGTTTTAATAGAATCATTATGCCGATGGCGTAATCAACTAAAACCCATAATCCCATGTGAGTTGTTCTCAATGTGAGAAATAAGAGACAAGAGTAGATTATGTGTAATGCATAGGAGCGTGACACTAGATTAGGATAAGGCTTACATACTAAGGTTTCATAAATCCCTCTCCCTCTCCTTATCCCGTTAATGATTTGTTGATTCTCTTTTCCATCACAGAGTCTAACAAATGAAAAGGGAAATACCTTAAACACAAAGTGATTCATCCTTTGAAGAAACATCAAAAATCGACAAAGGCATGAACATAGATTTCTTTAAGCATGGGCTGTGCAAGTTCCAAGATGGTCACCCAGGTATACCTGGGCACCACATATTGGGCGCGCAGGTGACCTGCGCGCCCTATTTTATTTTCTCCCAAGGTCTTCAATAGACAATAAATACCCCTTATGGGCCCCCCATTTCAGGGACGAAAAATTCCAAAAGTCAGATTTGAGCTCCCAATGCCGTAGTCTCTTCTTGAAGTCTTCCGAACACTTCTAAGGTAATTTCTTACCTAGAATGGAAGATCTAAAGAGGTGGAACAAGGCCTGAGTATTGAAATTCACCCACACTTGTGCACCTAAGTGTATAAACCTTAAGATAAATGGTCACACCTGCGTGCCACCTTATCCCTTCAACAGAACCTGTGTTCCACTCATTTGGAAGTCTTTAGGGATAATACTAAGGGCTTGAGCCAATCCTCACCCAATTATTACCCTATGGGTTGACCGGAGCGCAAGTACCCAAGTGTCGTGCAACTATACATTCATGACTAATGTAACACCCCCAGATTTCATAGTGTGTTATTTCTTCAAAATAATATAATAACATGCACTACACGCAACACCAAGTTCAAGCGCACCACGACTTATCAAACAAGCCGTTAAAAGAGGTTATGAATAGTATTAGCTAAATTTTAAACTTTATATAATTCTTATAATTTTAGAATCCATATTATGAGTTTCTTAGACATAATGTAAGAACAAACTCATTTTCAGTATTACACTTTTACCAACTTTTAATAGTGAACCCTTTTCAAATCCAATATTTTAAACTTATATTCAATTTGACTAAATAAATTTACTTTTTAGAATGGGGACATAAAAAATTTACAATGAAACATCTCATGCTTCCACAGTACGTTTTCCTTTGAATAATACAGTAGCGTGTGTTGTACGCAACTTCAAGTTCTAACACACACCGCAACCAATCAAACTAACAGTTATGAATAGTAATACCTACTTTTTGAAATTTTATAAATTTTATCTTTCTAAATGGACTTCATTTTTGGATTCGTAATATCGAAATTAGCTTAGGGTGAAATTTTGGTACTTTTCGGATAACTTTCATATTTTGATGAATAGTGAAAATTACTAAATTTAAGTAAAAACAACTTTTTTAATCGAAATAATTTATATTGATAAATTATGAATTTGAGTGGTTTTAAAGTATATTTAGAATATATTTTTACCATTTAATACAATTTTGGTCATTGTACATAATCTCACAATTAAACCGGACATAAACATGTGTCAATCTTTTGATAGTTAATATCTCTTAAAAACACGCTATTTTTTTGACGACGGGAATTAATTTTTAAATTAATTAATGCAACTGATATGTTTTGAATTTGGTAAAATAGACATCATTTTTTAATTCATAATATCAAATATATCTTAGGCCTAATTTTTTGGTATTTTTCTGGAAACTTTCATTTTTTGATGAATAGTAAAACCACTAAGTGGTAGTTAAAAAAACTGAATTTTTCATAAAACTTAATTTTACCACTTCTGTGAGTGGAATTTTGAAAATCCGAGAGACACGGTTAATATCATGGAGTAAAATTTGGTTCATTGAGATGAAAATAATTTTTGGTGGATAGTAATTTTTTACTTTTATTTACCATGGTTAAAAGTAAATAGGGTAATTAAGGGTAAAAGTGATATTAATATTACCCTAACACATGTCCTAATTCTATTGGACAAGTGTATCGCGACCAAAAACAACCTTAGGAATAAAATATTATCATTTAGATCCACTTGGATTAGATTAGGACATTTATTATTATTTAATTCAAAGAAGAGTTAAAAGAGTTAAAATCAAAGTTCATTTACTAAAAAAAATTTAATATAGGGTTACACATACGATAAATTCGATTATAAATATTAATTATAAAGATAAAAAGATTTAATACATAATGATATTTTATTTATAATTTTTAGACATTAAATATTATAATTTATTTATGACACAATGATGATGCAGTAATTACAATATCAGTGAAAAATTACAATAATTGATATTATAAATACCCAAATAAATATAATTTGAGACATTTATTGAATTAAACTAATTTTATAGGTTAATATGACATATTATTATTTATTTAATTTACTTTCTTAGAAGTAATAATTCTGTTATGAGTTTCATAAAAATCAATTACTGAATAGTGTCAAAATTGACATAAATGTGTTTTTAAAACAAATATTATATTATTAATTGATATTAAATTCCTAAAAATCTAAGGTTAGGCCAAGAGACTTATATCATGGTATTTGTATCATTAATTTACCACTTGGGGGTCTCTTGGATGTATATAGTATGTTTATTAAGCATATAATATAAAAATACCAAGAGACATTGTAAAAGTGAAACTAATTAAGTAAGAGTTAATACTTAAAGATAAGGTTAATATAATGACCCAAACCTGTATAAATTCTATTTGTTGAGTGTTTTTCGACCTATATCCACCTTAACATTTAAATAATCCACTTTGGAGCCATTATAAACTGAATATGAATTTATAATAAAATAATATTTCTATCTTTTCCAAAGGTGCCCCTCACCCCTCTTATAAAAGGGAACTCCCCCTTCTCATTACTTCACACCTTAAAAGCCTTTTGGTTCGGACAAACCCTTCACAAATAATCTCTCAACTTCCCTCACTACAACCTAGAGGCCTTAGTTTGATCATAAATCCAACCTAATGAGCCCTTTTGATCAAATCAAAAAGAAGAACCCGAAGAAGAGGTAATGTTTTTACCACCCTTTTTCAAATCCTTTTCCTCTTCAACTTCTTCTTTATTTGTTATTCCCATTATAAAATAATGAATACAGTATCTAATATATACTATAATATTATTATAAATATGGTAAAACCATATTCAGTATTTTATCCATCCTTTGAATGACATGTCACCATACGTGCGTACGTACGGCTTACCGTCTCCACGTCGTGGTGTAATTGTCATTCAATAAATTATTATTTGGATGGGTATAATAATGATGTGTAATTCATGTAAATAATAAATATAACATGATAATTATTCTATCTATATGATATACCATCCAATTATATATTATTTTAACATCAGAAGAATGATATTGTCACTCGTGCGTACGTACGGACTACCGTCTCCATGAACTCGATGAGATTCATTCTCCATCGTATCCATTCAAGACTAATTATCATTTAATGATTAAAAATAATGTTTAAATATTTGAAATAATTCAGGATATGAATAATATAAAACCCATTAGTAACAAATATGTCTCAAATAAAAAATAATATAAAGGAAAATGAACCTGTTAACACCCGAAACGACGATAATTCTAAGATATTATTAACAAATCAATGTTAAAATATCATATATGATATCATATTAATGAATATGATTCTTGTAAAATTCAATAACAATTATTTCACCATTATACAGGAGGTTAAACTACCCTCGACCAAGGAAAAAGTACAAAGTAAAGGTTTTCTTATCTCACTTTTAATTCCGTGAGAATTCCATTGTTCACCACTCATTTATTGCATGTGGTTTGTGTACTACCCATGATTATATTCATTGTGTAATATACTTTAATTTATGGATATTTAAATCATCATTTTATTATCCTTATTTCATTGGTGTATGTTTCATAAGTTACCAAATCGATAAGGGAATTTGAAATTTCAATTTCCATTTATTCGGCTTTACGCAAACATCATTGATTATTTCACTCTGAGATTATGTGTGGAATCACTATTCATTTTCTTATGTCATAATTTCCACTCCCCTTTTCTGTGGATATACTTTTGATACACATAATCACTCCATTGATAATTTATCAAGTCACCGATATGAATTTGATAAGAGTAATTTTAACTCATTCTCCATTTGTTGAGTTAAACATCCAATTCATTGGTGTTGTTTTTACAAGATTATGTGTGAATGTCCTTTGATTGTTTTACACTGAATATCCAATCATATTTAGTGTATTTATATTTGTCACACATAACTATGTCGTTTATTTATCCTTAACCTAAGGATACAGCCTTTATGAGAGATTTCATCTCAATTTACATTCCATTGAGACTTCTTTGTTGTTATACACCAAATCACTTTTATATGGTGTATATAATGTACTTGGACATAGTATATCATGAATCCCTTTATTATCTTGATATTAAAAAGTCTTTTATTACCTCAATTATTTTTATTCAATTGTCTCTCCTTTGGTTAGAAACTCTAACTAAAGTATCATTTTTAAATGTTTTGAAGATTTATTCTACTAAATCTTGCTCATTAATGTTCATGTTTTAAAAATGGTTTTAAGGATTTATTTATATGGAAATTATGGTTTTAAAATTAAAATTACTTTTTAATGTTTCAAAGTGGTATGGGACACTTTGATTCAAAAATATGTTTTTAAATGACTTCTTGACAAATAGTGTGACTTTTAAATGATTTCAAGAAAAGTTGGGATATTTCTCTCTAATAGTTTTAATGATTATTTTCATCTATCCTTCATCATTCTCTATTGAGGATAATCTGATACAATACACTCTTCCATATTGTATCTAATGAGTTATGTTTGACTGTGGATGTTCTATTTTTATACCTTTCATGGTTTGTCGATTAAGTATTGACATTTCGTATGCTAGTTTAATACGAATGTTTATCTCATATTTCAAACTTTTCATATGATGAATGCATTGGACTTAGTAAGTGACGGGTGGAGCCTGCTATAGCTCCTCGATGCATCGGTAGGTCTCATGAGACAAACTAGTGTCTTGGCACAAGGCCTTGACAAAATCTTATTTGTAGTCTTGGCATGAGGCCTTGACTATGTGGTTATGATATTTTGGCATTATGCATTCCATCATTATGAAAGTGGTTGTTGATATTGCATGTGATTATTCGTTTAGTAGAATATCCATGTGAATAAGTAAATGGCATTATTTCATTTTATTTTTGTCATACTATGTTGAAGTTCAAGTTTAAAAGGCTTTTGTTTTAGTTATACATTGCCTTGAATGTTTATTCTTATTTATGAAAGTTTCCGCTATATTGTTATCCTTATTGGGAATTTGAGCTCACCCCTTTTCTATGTTTTATTTTTCCCAGGATGTGAAGAAGTAATTTATGAATGACCTGCAGGGATAGTATGAGGGGATAAGAGTGTGGACTATGAAGACTATATTGTTGTAGTTTTCATTTTATGATGTAATGTAAAACTTTATGAATATATCTAGTGTTTCCAAGGATACTAAACTAATCGGTCTTTCGATATTTGATCTTTCTTGTGATCATGCCAATGTTATGTAATAATGCACCGAATCTGGGTAACTGGGGTCGGGGTGTTACAGTTGGTATCAGAGGAAGTTTAGTACAAACATTGGAAGCTAGATTTAGATAAACTCTGATTAGAGCACATACACCTAAGATGAACTTTGAGTATTAGTATAGAATAACTTCCTAGAATTTTGGTATTGTAGAGATTTTGTGAGTTTTCCGAGCAATACATCCTTGTCCGGATACAAACAGGTAGAGGCGGCTCTAGCACAGATGTACCTAGGGGTAAAACCCGAAAACACCGCTTTGAGATAGACTCGAACAGGAACTAGTGCATGACAACAGGCCTTGCTGCACTCTTGGTTACGACACTCCTGGGGGATATGCTTAGGATAATTTACATTTTATTTACAAATTGATTTGAAATATTATATATAAGTTGAGAGTAAATGACCTTGGTTAATCCTAATGTGTTTCAAATTGATAATATGGTGACATGTTAATCTCTAAATGATTTATGACTACTTTTACTCACACAATGCTTTATGGTTTTAGTCAATGGATGGATTCCAAGGAAGTCATAGTGACTTTGAGAATTATGTACAAGGTGGGAATGGTGGTGGAAATGAGAAACAAAATGGAATGTTGATAGGCGTAAAAGATATCTTCCTTATGACAAATCAATTTTCCAAAAATATGATCAACAATATATATATTAACCAATTCCCAGACTCAACAAAGAAGAGAAAGGTTATGAATGATAAGAGCTCCAGTAGTGGAGACCATGGAGAAAGGAATCCATAATTTCAGTCATGCAGGAAATGTGGAAGGAGACACCCAGGAAAGTGTCTCAATGGGACAAAGAAATGCTTTACATGCGGGAAGGAAGGACATTAAGTGAATAATTGATGAAGAAAAATGAAGAGTGCTATGGAAGAAGATAAAAATGGTCCCAAGAATCCATTTACAATCATTTGCCGTAAATATAGGGGACCTAGCCATTACCCGAGTGAATGCCCTATTCTATCGGATATTTTCTTGGTAAAAGAAGAAGTTATGTGGAAATAAATGGTTGGAGAAATGTTTAAAAGTATTACTGCACCTTGTTGATGAGTTTACTTTGAAATAATTTTCTCTTGTATTTTTAACCCTGCAGTTTTCCATGTGAGAATGATATTTGAGGAATAATTATCTTTTCTCTTGTGGATATAGTTATAAATAACCATTTAGTTTTATATGATCGTTGGGTTTGAGGAAATTATAAGTTATTATAATTTGGGATGAAAATGAAAGGTATGAGAAAAGATTTGTGGTTAAATTATGTTATTGTTATTTTGAGGAATTTATATCATTTTGGTAATGTTATAAAATATAGTTTTTGAAAAAGGACAACACGCAGACCGTGTGACAACCCGTCGCGTCGGACAAAGCTGTGGGAATCAAACCCACAACCAAAGTGCGATGGGGATTTATCGCCTACCACTGGACTACGTGAAGTCTCTGGTTAGTGTGACTATTATTTTTATTTAAATGATTTTATTGATCAATAATAATTTGATTTGGGATCTTGTGTCTTATCAAATAAATACCCTTAGTATATGAAAATGATTTGGTGATTAAGTGATAAATGTTATTTTGGAAGTTGTTCACTTTGTTGTGTACACTATATGCCCAAGGAAAATAGAATATTATGGGATCTCATTTGAGGAGTAATTGTGGATTTTTATGTTTTTATTGTGGATTTATAGTGATTTGGGTTGTTTATGGAAATGATTAGGTTAATTACTTTTAAGTATGTGTCTTTAAGAGTAATTAATGTCATTTGGAGATAAAATTTAACGTGGAAGACTAAATTCTAATAAGTTTCTAGTTTCAATATTAGTTTGGATTATATTGAAGGATTTTAAGGATAATTTATTATTGAATGGTATTTTTTTAACTTTGGGGTATTGATGGTTTAATTTTAGAAATTAAGATCAGTGTTTTTTTTCTCTAATGGAATATCTATTTGGGGGGTTATCAGATATTATACTAACCATTTTGGTTTTGATTAATCTCTAAAGACAAGGTAAATATATAGTTTATCCTACGTGGATCATGTATTTCTATAGAAGTTTATTCTAGCACTTCCATTGTGACCAAGTCTTCTTGAATACGCATTGTTCAAAAAAATGAGTTAGTGGTAAAAAGTTATTAAAGAATGAAACTCTACTTAAAAAGTTAGTATATCTCTTTATGTTCTTAGTCAATATCATAAATGAATTCCTCGTCCTTATGTAATGTAACTTAAAACAAAAAATGTTGTCCGTTTACTTTTCCTACTGGAAGACTAATGACCGTTTGTTCCAACACAAGTTTGTGATTTTCTTATTGTTAACTTTATCCTGATCATGTTTTCTATCCCTCTCCATCAGAACTTAACACTTAGTTTATCGTCCATATCCATGTTTTCCTACATGGAATCCTAGTATGGGTTATCTTGGGTGACCTTTATATCTCTCTTCCTTTCTTTTAAAGTGATAGCTTTATTGACTCTTTTTCCGATGTGGGACATTTCATTATATTCTCAAGCCCATTTTAAAAAAAAATTGAGGACGCAATTTATTGAAGGAGGGGAGAATATAACACCCCAAGATTTCATAGTGTGTTATTTCTTCAAAATAATTCAATAACATGCACTACACGCAACACTGAGTTCAAGCGCACCACGACTTACCAAACAAGCCATTAAAAGAGGTTATGAATAGTATTAACTAAATTTTAAACTTTATATAATCCTTAAGATTTTAGAATCCATATTATGAGTTTCTTAGACATAATGTAAGAACAAACTCATTTTCAGTATTACACTTTTACCAACTTTTAATAGTGAACCCTTTTCAAATCCAATATTTTAAACTTATATTCAATTTGACTAAATAAATTTACTTTTTAGAATAGGGACATCAAAAATTTACAATGAAACATCCCAAGATTCCACAGTACGCTTTCCTTTGAATAATACAGTAGCGTGTGTTGTACGCAACTTCAAGTTCTAACACACAACACAACCAATCAAACTAGCCGTTATGAATAGTAATACCTAATTTTTGAAATTTTATAAATTTTATCTTTCGAAATGGACTTCATTTTTGGATTCGTAATATCTAAATTAGCTTAGGGTGAAATTTTGGTACTTTTCGGATAACTTTCATATTTTGATGAATAGTGAAAATTACTAAATTTTAAGTAAAAACAACATTTTTAATCGAAATAATTTATATTGATAAATTATGAATTTGAGTGGTTTTAAAGTATATTTAGAATATATTTTTACCATTTAATACAATTTTTGTCATTGTACATAATCTCACAATTAAACCGGACATAAACAAGTGTCAATCTTTTGATAGTGAATATCTCTTAAAAACACGCTATTTGTTTTGACGACGAGAATTAATTTTTAAATTAATTAATGAAACTGATATGTTTTGAATTTGGTAAAATAGACACCATTTTTGAATTCATAATATCAAATATAGCTTAGGCCTAATTTTTGGTATTTTTCTGGAAACTTTCATTTTTTGATGAATAGTAAAACCACTAAGTGGTAGTTAAAAAAACTGAATTTTTCATAAAACTTAATTTTACCACTTATGTGAGTGGAATTTCGGAAATTTGAGAGACACGGTTAATATCAAGGAGTAAAATGTGGTTCATTGTGATGAAAATAATTTTTGGTGAATAGTAACTTTTTACATTTATTTACCACGGTTAAAAGTAAATAGGGTAATTAAGGGTAAAAGTGATATTAATATTACCCTAACACATGTCCTAATTCTATTGGACAAGTTTATCTCAACCAAAAACAACCTTAGTAATAAAATATCATCATTTAGGTCCACTTGGATTAGATTAGGACATTTATTATTTTTTAATTCAAAGAAGAGTTAAAAGAGTTAAAATCAAAGTTTATTTACTAAAACATTTTTAATATAGGGTTACACATAAGATAAATTAGATTATAAATATTCATTAGAAATAAAAAAATATTTCCTACATAATGATATTTTATTTATAATTTTTAGACATTAAATAATTTAATTTATTTATGACACAATGATGATGCAGTAATTACAATATTAGTGAAAAATTAGAATAATTGATATTATAAATACCAAAATAAATATAATTGTAGACTTTTATTGAATTAAACTAAATTTATAGGTTAATATGACATATTATTATTGATTTAATTGACTTTTTTTGAAGTAATCATTATGTTATGAGTTTCATAAAAATCAATTATTGAATAGTGTCAAAATTGACATAAATGAGTTTTTAAAACAAATATTATATTATTAATTGATATTAAATTCATAAAAATATAAGGTTCGGCCAAGGGACTTATATCATGATAGGTGTATCATTAATGGACCACTTTTGGGTCTATTGGATGTATATAGTATGTTTATTAACCATATAATATAAAAATACAAAGAGACATTGTAAAAGTGAAACTAATTAACTAAGAGTTAATACTTAAAGATAAGGTTAATATAATGACACAAACCTATCTAAATTCTATTGGTTGATTTTTTTTCGACCTATACCCACCTTAACCTTTAAATAATCTACTTTGGAGCCATTAAAAACCGAATATGAATTTATTATAAAATAATATTTCTAGCTTTTCCAAAGGTGCCCCTCACCCCTCTTATAAAAGGGAAGTCCCCCTTCTCATTACTTCACACCCTCAAAGCCTTTTGGTTCGTACAAACCCTACCCAAATAATCTCTCAAATTCACTTAATACAACCTAGAGGCCTTATTTGGATCAGAAATCCAACCTAAGGAGCCCTTTTGATCAAATCAAAAGGAAGAACCCGAAGAAGAGGTAATGTTTTTACCACCCTTTTTCCAATTCTTTTCTTCTTCAACTTCTTCATTATTTGTTATTCCCATTATAAAATAATAAATCCAGTATCTAATATATACTATAATATTACTATAAATATGGTACAACCATATTCAGTATTTTATCAATCCTTTTAATGACATGTCACCATACGTGCGTACATACGGCTTACCGTCTCCACGTTGTGGTGTAATTGTCATTCAATAAATTATTATTTGGATGGGTATAATAATGATATGTAATTCATGTAAATAATAAATATAACATAATAATTATTATGTCTATATGATATACCATCCAATTATATATTATTTTAACATCAAAAGAATGATATTGTCGCTCGTGCGTACGTACGGACTACCGTCTCCACGAACGCGATGTGATTCATTATCCATCGTATCCATTCAAGAATAATTCTCATTTAATGATTAAAAATAATGTTTAAATATTTGGCATCATTCTGGATATGAATAATATACATCCCATTAGTAACAAATATGGCTCAAATAACAAAGAATATAATGGAAAATGAACCCGTTAACACCCGAAATGACGATAATTCTAAGATATTATAAACAAATCAATGTTAAAAGATCATATATGATATCATATTAATGCATATGATTCTTGTATGATTTAATAACAATTATTTCACCATTATACAGTAGGTTAACCTACACTCAACCAAGGAAAAAGTACAAAGTAAGGGGTTTCTTATCTCACTTTTAATTCCGTGAGAATTCCATTGTTCACCACTTATTTATTGCATGTGGTGTGTGTACTGCCCATGATTGTATTAATTGTGTAATATACTTTAATTTATGGATATTTACATCATCATTGTATTATCCTTCTTTCATGGGTGTATGTTTCGTAAGTTATCAAATCGATAAGGGAATTTGAAATTTCAATTTCCATTTATTCGGCTTTACGTAAACATCATTGATTATTTTACTCTGAGATTATGTGTGGAATCACTATTCATTTGCTTATGTCATAATTTCCACTCCCCTTTTCCGTGGATATACTTTTTATACACATAATCACTCCATTGATAATTTCTCAAGTCATCGATATGAATTTGATAAGAGTAATTTTAACTCATTCTCCATTTGTTGAGTTAAACATCCAATTCATTGGTGTTGTTTTTACAAGATTATGTGTGAATGTCCTTTGATTGTTTTACACTGAATATCCAATCATATTTAGTGTATTTATATTTTTCACACATAACTATGTTGTTGATTTATCCTTAACCTAAGGATACGACCTTTATGAGAGATTTCATCTCAATTTACATTCCATTGAGACTTCTTTGTTGTTATACACCAAATCACTTCTATATGGTGTATATAATGTACTTTGACATTGTATATCATGAATCCCTTTATTATCATGATATTAAAAAGTCATTGATTAACACAATTATTTGTATTCAAGTGTCTCTCCTTTGGTTAGAAACTCTAACTAAAGTATCATTTTTAAATGTTTTGAAGATTTATTCTTCTAAATCTTGTTCATTAATGTCCATGTTTTAAAAATGGTTTTAAGGATTTATTTATATGGACATTATGGTTTTAAAATTAAAATTAATTTTAAATGTTTCAAAGTGGTATGGGACACTTTGATTCAAAAATATGTTTTTAAATGACTTCTTGACAAATAGTGTGACTTTTAAATGATTTCAAGAAAAGGTGGGATATTTCTCTCTAATAGTTTTGATGATTATTTTCATCTATCCTTCATCGTTCTCTATTGAGGATAATCTGATACAATACTATCTTCCATATTGTATCGAATGAGTTATGTTTGACTGTGGATGTGCTAATTTTATACCATTCATGGTTTGTCGATTAAGTATTGACATTTCATATGATAGTTTAATATGAATGTTTATGTCATATTTCAAAATTTTCATATGATGAATGCATTGGACTTAGTAAGTGACGGGTGGAGCCCGATATAGCTCCTCGATTCATCGGTAGGTCTCATGAGACAAACTAGTGTCTTGGCACAAGGTCATGACAAAATCTTATTTGTAGATTTGGCACGAGGCCTTGACTATGTGGTTATGATAGTCTGGCATTATTCATTCCATCATTATGAAAGTTGTTATTGATAATGCATGTGATTATTCATTTAGTAGAATATCCATGTGAATAAGTAAATGGAATTATTTCATTTTATTTTTGCCATACTATGTTGAAGTTCAAGTTTAAAAGGCTTTTATTTTAGTTATGCATTGCCTTGAATGTTTATTCTTATTTATGAAAGTTTCCGCTATATTGTTATCCTTACTGGGCATTTGATCTCACCCCTTTTCTATGTTTTATTTTTCCCAGGATGTGAAGAAGTAATTTATGAATGACCTGCAGGGATAGTATGAGGGGATAAGAGTGTGGACTATGGAGACTATATTGTTGTAGTTTTCATTTTATGATGAAATATAAAACTTTATGAATATATCTAGTGTTTCCAAGGCTACTAAACTAATCGGTCTTTTGAGATTTGATCTTTCTTGTGATCATGCCAATGTTATGTAATAATGCACCGACTCTGGGTAACTGGGGTCGGGCTGTTACAGTTGGTATCAGGAAAAGTTTATTACAAACCCTGGAAGCTAGATTTAGATAAACTCTGATTAGAGCACGTAGAACTAAGATGAATTTTGAGGATTAGTATAGAAGAACTTCCTAGAATTTTGGTATTGTAGTGATTTTGTGAGTTTTCCGAGCAATACATCCCTGTCTGTATACGAGCAAGTAGAGGCGGCTCTGGCACAGATTACCTAGGGGTAAAACCCAAAAACACCACTTTGAGCTAGACTCGAACGGGAACTGGTGCACAACAACGGGCCTTGCTGCACTCTTGGTTACGACACTCTCGGGGGATATGCTTAGGATAATTTACATTTTCTTTACAAACTGATTTGAAATATTATATATAAGTTGAGAGTAAATGACCTTGGTTAATCCTAATGTGTTTCAAATTGATAATATGGTGACATGTTAATCTCTAAATGATTTATGACTTTTGTTACTCACACAATGCTTTATGGTTTTAGTCAATGGATGGATTCCAAGGAAGTTATAGTGACTTTGAGAATAATGTACAAGGTGGTAATGGTGGTTGTAATGAGAAACAAAATGCAATGTTGATAGGCGTAAAAGATATTGTCTTTATGCCAAATCAATTTTCCAAAAATATGATCAACAATATATATATTAACTAGTTCTCGGACTCAACAAAGAAGAGAAAGGTGATGAATGATAAGAGCTCCAGTAGTGGAGAACATGGAGAAGGGAATCCTAAATTTCCATCATGCAGGAAATGTGGAAGGAGACACCCAGGAAAGTGTCTCAATGGGACAAATAAATTCTTTACATGTAGGAAGGAAGGACATAAAGTGAAGACTATCCGAAGAAAAATGAAGAGTACTATGGAAGAAGATAAAAATGGTCCCAAGAATCCATTTACAATCATTTTCTGTAAATGTAGGGGAGCTAGACATTACCCGAGTGAATGCCTTATTCTATATGATATTTTCTTGGTAAAAGAAGAAGTTATGTGGGAATAAATGGTTGGAGAAATGTTTAAAATTATTACTTCTCCTTGTTGATGGGTTTACTTTGGAATAATTTTCTCTTGTATTTTTAACCCTTCAGTTTTCCATGTGAGAATGATATTTGAGGAAGAATTATCTTTTCTCTTGTGGATATAGTTATAAATAACCATTTGGTTTTATATGATCGTTGGGTTTGAGGAAATTATAAGTTATTATAATTTGGGATGAAAATGCAAGGTATGAGAAAAGATTTGTGGTTAAATTATGTTATGGTTATTTTGAGGAATTTATATCATTTTGGAAATGTTATAAAATATAGTTTTCGAAAAAGGATAACACGCAGACCGTGTGACAACCCGTCGCGTCGGAAAAACCTATGGGAATCGAACCCACAACCAAAGTGCGATTGGGATTTATCGCCTACCTCTGGACTACGTGAAGTCCCTGGTTAGTGTGACTATTATTTTTAGTTAAACGATTTTATTGATCCATAATAATTTGATTTGGGATCTTGTGTCTTATAAAATGAATACCCTTAGTATAGGAAAATTATTTGGTGATTAAGTGATAAATATTATTTTGGAAGTTGTTCGCTTTTTTGGGAACACTATATGCCCAAGAAAAATAGAATATTATGGGATCTCATTTGAGGAGTAATGGTGTATTTTTAAGTTTTTATTGTGGATTTATAGTGATTTAGGTTGTTTATGGAAATGATTATGTTAATTACTTTTAGGTATGTGACTTTAAGAGTAATTAATGTCATTTGGAGATACAATTTTACGTGGAAGACTACATTCTAATAAGTTTTGATTTTCAATATTAGTTTGGATTATAATGAAGGATTTTAAGGACAATTGATTATTGAATGGTATTTTTTTAACTTTGGGGTATTGATGGTTTAATTTTAGAAATTAAGATCAGTGTTTTTTTTCTCTATTGGAATATCCATTTGGGGGGTCATCAGATATTATACTAACCATTTTGGTTTTGATTAATCTCTAAAGAAAAGGTAAATATATAGTTTAACCTACGTGGATCATGTATTTCTATAGAAGTTTATTCTATCTCTTCCATTGTAACCAAGTCTTCTTGAATACGCATTGTTCAAAAAAATGAGTTAGTGGTAAAAAGTTATTAAAGAATGAAACTCTACGTAAAAATTAAGTATATCTCTTTATGTTCTTAGTCAATATCATAAATGAATTCCTCGTCCTTATGTAATGTAACTTAAAACAAAAAATTTTGTCCATTTACTTTTCCTATTGGAAGACTAATGACCATTTGTCCCAACACAAGTTTGTGATTTTATTATTGTTAACTTTCTCCGGATCATGTTTTCTATCCCTGTCCATCAGAACTTAACACTTATTTTATCGTCCATATCCATTTTTTCCTACATGGAATCCTAGTATGGGTTATATTGGGTGACCTTTATACCTCTCTTCCTTTCTTTTAAAGTGATATCTTTATTGACTATTTTTCCGATGTGGGACATTTCATTATATTCTCAAGCCCAATTTTTTAAAAAAAATGCAAGGACAAAATTTATTGAAGGAGGGGAGAATGTAATACCCCAAGATTTCATAGTATGTTATTTCTTCAAAATAATTCAATAACATGCACTACACGCAACACCGAATTCAAGCGCACCACAATTTACCAAACAAGACGTTAAAAGAGGTTATGAATAGTATTAACTAAATTTTAAACTTTATATAATCCTTATAATCTTAGAATCCATATTATGAGTTTCTTAGACATAATGTAAGAACAAACCCATTTTCAGTATTACACTTTTACTAACATTTAATAGTGAGCCCTTTTCAAATCCAATATTTTAAACTTATATTCAATTTGACTAAATAATTTTACTTTTTAGAATGAGGACATCAAAAATTTACAATGAAACATCCCAAGCTTCTACAGTACGCTTTCCTTTGAATAATACAGTAGCGTGTGTTGTACCCAACTTCAAGTTCTAACACACACCACAACCAATCAAACTAGCCGTTATGAATAGTAATACCTAATTTTTGAAATTTTATAAATTTTATCTTTCGAAATGGACTTCATTTTTGGATTCGTAATATCGAAATTAGCTTCGGGTGAAATTTTGGTACTTTTCAGATAACTTTCATATTTTGATGAATAGTGAAAATTACTAAATTTTAAGTAAAAACAACTTTTTAATCGAAATAATTTATATTGATAAATTATGAATTTGAGTGGTTTTAAAGTATATTCAGAATATATTTTTACCATTTAATACAATATTTTTCATTGTACATAATCTCCCAATTAAACCGGACATAAACAAGTTTCAATCTTTTGATAGTTAATATCTCTTAAAAACACACTATTTGTTTTGACGATGGGAATTAATTTTTAAATTAATTAATGAAACTGATATGTTTTGAATTTGGTAAAATATACATCATTTTTGAATTCATAATATCAAATATAGCTTAGGCCTAATTTTTGGTATTTTTCTGGAAACTTTCATTTTTTGATGAATAGTAAAACCACTAAGTGGTAGTTAAAAAAACTGAATTTTTCATAAAACTTAATTTTACCACTTCTGTGAGTGGAATTTCGAAAATATTAGAGACACGGTTAATATCAAGGAGTAAAATTTGGTTCATTGAGATGAAAATAATTTTTGGTGAATAGTAACTTTTTACTTTTATTTACCACAGTTAAAAGTAAATAGGGTAATTAAGGGTAAAAATGATATTAATATTACCATAACACATGTCCTAATTCTATTGGACAAGTGTATCTCGACCAAAACAAACCTTAGGATGAAAATATTATCATTTAGGTCCACTTGGATTAGATTAGGACATTTATTATTATTTAATTCAAAGAAGAGTTAAAAGAGTTAAAATCAAAGTTTATTTACTAAAACATTTTTAATAAAGGGTTACACATAAGATAAATTCTATTATAAATATTAATTAGAAATAAAAAAAGATTTCCTACATAATAATATTTTATTTATAATTTTTAGACATTAAATAATTTAATTTATTTATGACACAATGATGATGCAGTAATTACAATATTAGTGAAAAATTAAAATAATTGATATTATAAATACCCAAATAAATATAATTGGAGAATTTTATTGAATTACACTAATTTTCTAGGTCAATATGACATATTAGGATTGATTTAATTTACTTTGTTCTAAGTAATCATTCTGTTATGAGTTTCATAAAAAATCAATTATTGAATAGTGTCAAAATTGACATAAATGAGTTTTTAAAACAAATATTATATTATTAATTGATATTAAATTCCTAAAAATCTAAGGTTCGTCCAAGAGACTTATATCATGACATTTGTATCATTAATGGACCTCTTGGGGGTCTCTTGGATGTATATAGTAAGTTTATTAACCATATAATATAAAAATACAAAGAGACATTGTAAAAGTGAAACTAATTAACTAAGAGTTAATACTTAAAGATAATGTTAATATAATGACCCAATCCTGTCTAAATTATATTGGTTGAGTGGTTTTAGACTTATCCCCACCTTAACCTTTAAATAATCCACTTTTGAGCCATTAGAAACCGAATATGAATTTATTATAAAATAATATTTCTAGCTTTTCCAAAGGTACCCCTCACCCCTCTTATAAAAGGGAACTCCCCCTTCTCATTACTTCACACCTTCAAAGACTTTTGGTTCGGCAAAACCCTACCCAAATAATCATTCAACATTCCTGAATAAAACCTATAGGCCTTAGTTTGATCAGAAATCCAACCCAAGGATCCCTTTTCATCAAATCAAAAGGAAGAACCCGAAGAAGAGGTAATGTTTTTACCACCCTTTTTCAAATTCTTTTCTTCTTCAACTTCTTATTTCCTTGTTATTACAATTCTAAAATAATGAATCCAGGTTCTACTATATAATATAATATTATTATAAGTATGGAACAACCATATTCAGTATTCTATTCATCCTTTGAATGACATGTCACCATACGTGCGTACGTACGGCTTACCGTCTCCACGTCGTGGTGTAATTGTCATTCAATAAATTATTATTTGGATGGGTATAATAATGATGTGTAATTCATGTAAATAATAAATATAACATGATAATTATTCTTTTTATATTATATACCATCCGATTATATATTATTTTAACATCAAAAGAATGATATTGTCGCTCGTGCGTACGTACGGACTACCGTCTCCACGAACGCGATGAGATTCATTATCCATCGTATCCATTCAAGACTAATTCTCATTTAATGATTAAAAATAATGTTTAAAGATTTGACATAATTCTGGATATGAATAATATACATCCCATTAGTAACAAATATGGCTCAAATATCAAATAATATAAAGGAAAATGAACCCATTAACACCCGAAACGACAATAATTCTAAGATATTATTAACAAATCAATGTTAAAAGATCATATATGATCTCATATTAATGAATATGATTCTTGTATAATTAAATAAAAATTATTTAACCATTATACAGGAGTTTAACCTACCCTCGACCAAGGAAAAAGTACAAAGTAATGGGTTTCTTATCTCACTTTTAATTCTGTGAGAATTCCATTATTCACCACTTATTTATTGCATGTGGTGTGTGTACTGCCCATGATTGTATTCATTGTGTAATATAATTTAATTTATGGATATTTACATCATAATTGTATTACCATTCTTTCATGGGTGTATGTTTCGTAAGTTACCAAATCGATAAGGGAATTTGAAATTTCAATTTCCATTTATTCGGCTTTACGCAAACATCATTGATTATTTTACTCCGAGATTACGCGTGGAATCACTATTCATTTGCTTATGTCATAATTTCCACTCCCCTTTTCTGTGGATATAATTTTGATACACATAATCACTCCATTTATAATTTCTCAAGTCATCGATATGAATTTGATAAGAGTAATTTTAACTCATTCTCCATTTGTTGAGTTAAACATCCAATTCATTGGTGTTGTTTTTACAAGATTATGTGTGAATGTATTTTTATTGTTTTACACTGAATATACAATCATATTTAGTGTATTTATATTTTTCACACATAACTATGTCATTGATTTATCCTTAACCTAAGGATACATCCTTTATGAGAGATTTCATCTCAATTTACATTCCATTGAGACTTCTTTGTTGTTATACACCAAATCACTTTTTTATGGTGTATATAATGTAATTTGACATAGTATATCATGAATCACTTTATTCTCATGATATTAAAAAGTCTTTTATTACCTCAATTATTTGTATTCAAGTGTCTCTCCTTTGGTTAGAAACTCCAACTAAAGTATCATTTTTAAATGTTTTGAAGATTTATTCTTCTAAATATTGCTCATTAATGTCCATGTTTTAAAAATGGTTTTAAGGATTTATTTATATGGACATTATGGTTTTAAAACTAAAATTACTTTTAAATGTTTCAAAGTGGTATGGGACACTTTGATTCAAAAAAATGTTATTAAATGACTTCTTGACAAATAGTGTGACTTTTAAATGATTTCAAGAAAAGGTGGGATATTTCTCTCTAATAGTTTTGATGATTATTTTCATCTATCCTTCATCATTCTCTATTGAGGATAATCTGATACAATACAATCTTCCATATTGTATTGAATGAGTTATTTTTCACTATGGATGTGCTATTTTTATACCATTCATGGTTTGTTGATTAAGTATTGACATTTCGTATGCTAGTTTAATACGAATGCTTATGTCATATTTCAATCTTTTCATATGATGAATTCATTGGACTTAGTAAGTGACGGGTGGAGCCCGCTATAGCTCCTCGATGCATCGGTAGGTCTCATGAGACAAACTAGTGTCTTGGCACAAGGTCTTGACAAAATCTTATTTGTAGTCTTGGCCCGAGGCATTGACTATATGGTTATGATAGTCTGGCATTATGCATTCCATCATTATGAAGGTGTTTATTGATATTGCATGTGATTATTCGTTTAGTATAATATCCATGTGAATAAGTAAATGGCATTATTTCATCTTATTTTTGCCATAATATGTTGAAGTTCAAGTTTAAAAGGCTTTTGTTTTAGTTATACATTGCCTTGAATGTTTATTCTTATTTATGAAAGTTTCTGCTAAATTGTTATCCTTACTGGGCATTTGAGATCACCCCTTTTCTATGTTTTATTTTTCCCAGGATGTGAAGAAGTAATTTATGAATGACCTGCAGGGATAGTATGAGGGGATAAGAGTGTGGACTATGGAGACTATATTGTTGTAGTTTTCATTTTATGATGTAATGTAAAACTTTATGAATATATCTATTGTTTCCAAGGCTACTAAACTAATCGATCTTTTGAGATTTGATCTTTCTTGTGATCATGACAATGTTATGTAATAATGCACCAACTCTAGGTAACTGGGGTCGGGGCGTTACAACTAAGACTTGTGCACCCCACCGGGACTTGCGCACCTACATCTTTTTGGGTTCCTCTCCTTCTTATTCACCTATTTTCTTCAAGTCCACATCTCCTCTTCAAAATTTAGCCTTCAAAACACTCTTCAAATCCATTTTTGGAATGGTTCCTTTTTTGTCTTCCTTATCTGAAAGAAATTCTATGGAACATCTCTCAAAACCTAGTGATTTAAATATCTTTATTTCACTATGGTTAGAGATTTCATTCATTCAACCTCAACCTTTATGATGAGAAGATCTTTAACCTGGGCCTTTTTTTCAAGAGTATGCCCCAGTCCAAGTTCCCTAACCTGGGCCTCCTTTTTGGGAGTAATCCCCAGTCTTAATTTCCTTATCTTGGGCCTCCTTTTCAGGAGTAAGCCTCAATCTCAAATTCCCTTAAATCTGGGCATCCTCATTTGGAGTAAGCCCCAGGTTCCCAAATCTAGGCCTCCTTTTCAAGAGTAATCCCCAGTCAATATTTTTTTAACTTAGGCCTCCTTCTCAAAAGTAAGTCCCAAGTTTTAAGTCCCCTTAATCTGGGCATTCTCCTTAGGAGTAATCCCATCTTAATTTACTTTTGATTTGGGCTTCCTTCTCAGGAATAAAACCTAATCATAAGTCCCCTCTAATTTGAGCATCCTCCTCAGGATTAAGTCCTAAGTTAAGTATCCAAATCTCCATAAAGAACATATACCTTTATGGACCTTGTTCCTGGGCTTCTTCTCTAAAGTAAGTCCCAATCCTCATCTATCTAGGCAGTCATACATACATAATCCCCACATAATTTCTTATAATTTCATCTTTCGTGGAACAATCATCAGATTTTACTGATACCTCTTGTTTCTCACACCGATCATGACTCACGTGAGATTAGAGCGTAAAAGTAATTATGAAATCTTTATTTGGTCCATAAATCATGCATAAACCTCATACTACTTTACTAAAACTACGTGGGTTCTGATTCCTTTTCTAAACAAGGATACGTAGGTAGCCCACCTGTGGGTACGATCCCAACTCTGAAATAATCCATGTCCTTCTGAACGACAATAAACTTAAAGTTCCCCCACTGAGTGGATTTAAAACTAGTATGGTTATCATAATGACCAAGAGGTCTCTATATAATGTATTGAAGGATACCATTGACTAAGAATCTCTAACAAATTCAAATGATTCTCTATCGATGAAGAACCTCAAATACATATAAAATATTCTCTAAATCTCATACATATCAATTATTGACTGTCATATCTAAAGGAAAGATCATTTTCATACTTGGTAATTTAATAAGGATTCATTAACATAACATAAATCTATAAAGAGAGTCCTGGAGTAGATAATAATTCCCCCCAAAAAGGTGAGATGCGTCTAACCTCCCATCCACTCGACCAATGCAAATTCTTAAGCCTCATTGGTTCACAACTAATGAGCACCTACCTTTGGAAAGTAGGTCCAAATGGATATAGAATCATTGGATGTTTCCGGTTCAACAAAAAAACCCGTTAGAAACCGAATGGACTATTTGAACCTTAAAAAAACAAGGTCATTCCCATTTCAAGAGGGAAACAAAAAATGGTGAACCCGATGTGAATCCTTAACCAAGTTAAAATGATGTTTTACTTATTTGTTAGGCCCCTATTTAAACTCAATGAGAGGGACAACAAAATAATAAATAACATCTGTGCTCATCCAAAAGATGTAGTGGCCGAAATTATCTTGATTATGTATGTTATATAAAACAGTCAGTCTTTTCCAAGATCTTCTGCGTTACAGAAATGGCTTCTCTAAAGTTTACACCTGTGAAAACCTCCATTGTGAATACCTCTTCTTCTACTCCTGCTAGATCCTCATCTGCTCTGAGGATGACATCACCTACTCAACGTCTTCAACGCTGGGTTTCAAATGAACTGGTTAAGGAATACCATCAAAACGGTACCATTCCAACTCTGGAGGCCGCTTGACAAGCCCTCCAAGTCAATAATTCACCCTGGTTGTCCGGACAACGACAACCAGCGATCAAGAAGTAGGTGGTGCCAACCACCGTCTCCAACCGTTTCGGGTCGTTATCCCTGGAACACAATCACCAGTCCCTCCCATATTCTGGGGAGGGGAATGAGAAGGTCACTCAAGGCCTTGATTCAAGAAGACAAGAGTCCTTCCTGAGGGCTCCCATCAGCAATCACCGCCAGACTCGTGTGGCAGTGCACCCTCAACATGATGAGGGTATCACATTTAAGGGTTTGGCTCAGGTCCGTCAGACCCGAGTCTGCAAGATGAACCATCAGAGGTGAAAGTTGTTCAACAGAGAGTAGGTTATTACTTCTTCCCCCTCTAGAGAAGTCCATCAAGCCAACTTGATGGCATGCAACAAGCGGGCATATACACCAGTCCGTCCTGATGTTACTTCCCAACTGACTTGTCTGGTAGCAACACGCCAATCCCGCCAGGCAATTCTAGCAGAGTATTATAGGCAGGCATATAAACCTATTTATAACTCATCATCTAGTCAGCAGGATCATTTGACTACAACCAAAGAAGCTCACCAATATAATATGGTGGAAATTGATAAGCAGAAACATACACCTGTTTACAATCAAAAATAATGTCAGCATTCTCGTCTGCTAGTATTAAAGGAAAATCGTCAACCGTACTTAATGAAGAACACATAGAAGGCACATACACCTACCAATATTCATCAATCCTGCCAATAGTGTCGTTTGGTAGCATCCGGAGAAGTCAGTCGGAAAGCTATGACGACAAATTTGGAGTAGACTCAACTCTCTGCCCCCACACATGAGTACTGTCAGAATTCACTGACAGGAAAAGGAGGACAGGAGCAGGAATACACACCTACTCCAAGCATGGAATGGATGTATATTCCCATTTCGGCATCTGAAGTAACCATGAACATTCTAAAAATGGTGAAAGAGAAGAAGAAAATCCCTGCTCATATTCTGGATGCCTGTCAGAATATTATAACAGCTTCAGCAACATCACAGGAAAAGAAATGAAAATTTGTCCCTAGCAGTAGAGTGAAGCATCAACATATCACTCAGGAATAGAGACACACCTCTGTTCCAGTCCGAGAGGGTTGTAGAAGGAATACTCCCCCATGTCATACGAATGACAAAGTCAGGCACATACACCTAATTTAAGTGGAGATAATCAGCCTAACCTGACTATTTCTTCTGAGCAGGCACATACACCAGCCCATAATAACCACTTTTGTTAACAAGTGGTTTCTAAAGTGAGTAAGAAGGAGTCTAAGAAGGTCACTCAAGGCCTTAATTCCAGAAGACATGAGTCCTTTCCGAGGTCTCCCATCAACAATCGCCACTAGACTCATGCGGTAGTACGCCCTCAACATGATGAGGGTACCGCCTTTAGGGGTTTGACTCAGGTTCCTGAGACCCGAGCATGCAAGACGAACCGTCAGAGGAGAAGTATAGTCAAAAGGGAGAAGGTTCTTACTTATTCCCCCTCTGGAGAAGTCCATCAATCCAACATGATGGAAAACAATGAGTGGGAATATACACCCGTCCGTCCTGATATTACTGCCCAGCAGACTCGTCTGGCAGTAACACACCAATCCCACCAGTCAATTCTGGTGGATTATTATGGCAGACATATATACTTGTTTATAACTCATCGACTAGTTAGTAGGCTCATCTTACTACAACCAAAGAAGCTCGCCAATATAATATGGTGGCAACTGATAAGCAGGGACATACACTTGTTTACAATCAATAATTATGTCTGCAGTCTCGTCTTCCAGTATTGAAGGAAATTCATCAACCATACTTGACGAAGAATACACAGAAGGCACATACACCTGCCAATGTTCATCAATCCTACCAACAGTCTCATTTGGTATCACCCAGAGAAGTCAGTCAGAAAGCTCCAGCAATAAATTCGGAGCAGACTCAACTCTCTGCCCCCACACATGTGTACTGTCAGAATTCACTGATAGGAAAATAAGGACAGGAGTAGGAATACACACCTACTCCAAGTATGGAATGGACATATATTCCAGTTCTGGCAGCTGAAGTCACCAAGCACATTCTGACAATGGTGAAAGAGCAGAAGAAAATCCCTGCCCATATTCTGGATGCCTGTCAGAATATTATAACAACTTCAGCATCATCACAGAGAAAGAAATAAAAATCTGTCCCAACCAGTGGAGCGACTCATCAACATATCACTCTAGAACAGATACACACGTCTATCCCAGTCCAAGAGGGTTGTGGGGAATACTCCCCCATGTCATACGAACAATCAAGTTAGACACACACACATGATTTGAATGGAGATAATCATCCTAACCTGACCATTTCCCATGAGCAAGCACATTCACCTTCCCATAATAACCACTTTTGTCAACAAGTGGTTCCTAAAGTGAGTAAGAAGTCACCTAAGAAAAAGTCCCATCCAACATAGTCAAGAAATCAAGATCAAATCTGTAATAAGTTTTTCCTCGATGCTGGAGTTATTGAATCCCTCAGAAAATTATCTATTTGAATTAAAGATTCTACTCCATCATTTTACAATAGTGGGAACATTAATTCTGAAGGTCTTTATCAGACACTTCCTCATGAAGTCTTGGTTCATGATAGTTCGGTCGATCTCAAAGTTTTATCTTCAGATGATATCCATAAGAATCCTCTGTGTGGCCAGAAGATCAAGGAGAAAAAGGTTTCGTCTTTTGCTGTAACCCACCATGGTGGTCCTCCCCATGATGATGAATTTAGCAGTGAAAGTCCTCTCCGCAGTAGTAATTCACATTTCCTGTAAAAATCTCCAATTGAAAATGTAGTGACGAGAAATCCCTATTATCTTGAGGCACTTGCAAATGTGAAGCCAGTCATGTCTAATGCTTTACCGCTAGAAGGTGAAATACTTTCTCAATAAGAAGATAGCCCGGGGTGTAGGTCATTCTCCGAAGCACCCCTGGGTCATTCATCTTCTATTTTGATAATTGAATTCTCAACCAATCATGTTGAATATGATGAAGCAACAAGGACACACCGGCTCTGGTCTAATCAGGTAGAAGAATCTTCATTGAATGATAAAGAGGAAGTGTTGAATATGATAAAACAACTGGCAAAAGGTGAAGTACCACTCATGTTTTGGACTTTGGATGAATCTCATTATGACATTACCAAAATGTTGACGAAAGATTGTATTCACGATATTCGTCCCAACATGTGGAAAACTCTTTGTCAATTTAAAAATAAAATATTGTCTTATGATGAATATGAAAATCATGCCAAGATAATAGAAGGGTTACAATGCCAAATTTATTTTCCATCTCTCTCAGTTTCTCGATATCTAAAGGCTAAAAAGCAGTATAGAGCCCTTCAGCGTTCATGCCTTGGTGCACTAAAAAGATTGCGTCAGTTAATTTCCAATTCCCCATCTGGTATTTATATCAGGGGATGGGGTGTTCATGGAGCACTGCATTTCACTGTACTCTCTAGTCAACAAAGCCTGCCGAAAATGGTCTCATGTAATGTTATTTCCCATGGATGGCCACATCCAATTGGCTTTTTTTGTAATCAAAGGCTTTCTCAGGAACATGCCTCAACTAGTTCTTCCCAAAGTCAGGCATACAAAGAACAATTTGTCAAATTAATTTTGCATTAGGAAAATGAGAATATCTAACAATCTTCTCGTTCAGAGTGAGCACATCATTAGGTGACAGAAGTTTCAGAAATCATCCAGTGATCATTTGAACCAGGTGATTTGAGTGGATGCAGGTTGATGCATCCAGACAATTTCCGAACTAAAGTCCGCAAGATCAGGAGATATTTTAAGAAAGTCTCAGATATAGTAGCTTAAGAACCACCCTAGCTTTCCAGACTGGGGACTCTTTTAACCTAACCCTCAAAATCAACAAATAGGATTCAAGGAGTTGAGTAGAAGCAGCAAGAACAGCCCCAGTCCACCGGACTAGGGACTTTTTCTAATCCTCAATCTCTTCCTTAGAGAAATTCAGTGTTCTCTCGATTAGGGAGGAAGCCACAAGAGGAATGAAGAGCCGAATTATCAGGATATTCCCTCCAAATTACGGTTTGTCAAGAAGTTCCTGATGGATCAAATCAACAAAAGACAATGTCTCATCAAGGACATGGAAAAAGAAAGTATCACAGAAATGTCGATAGAAGGAATGCAATGAGTTATGCATCAATAAATGTCATCAATGCTGTTGTTTCTGATCCCCCAGATTAGGCTCATTCATAGGGATCAGATGAAGAAGTTCCTACTCAAGAGGTTGTACACACAGACACAAATGAAGAAGGTGTGCGTACATGAAATCAAAGGATTACCCAGAATCTAGGTATTCCTTCAAATAATCAACTTCCCCCTCTCCGAAAGGCGTCCAACAAGGGGAAAGGAAAGAATTAGGTTACATACCCTTCCTATGGAGAAGTCCAATCACTCTCACTAGAGAAAAGGTTCTCACAACAAGAGGAATAAATGAAGGAATTGAGGAGGTTGAATGTAGAACTACTTCAAGGTAGTCTTCCTCCTAAGCGTGCTAGAGTCAGTCAGCCAAGGGAATTTGTTGTGGATAATGAGATGGATCAAGAATATACTTCTTTATCAGTAAACCCTCGTAGGTCTAATCCTATGGGTCAGGTGAAACAACAACTGACGATGTTATCATTAGTTGTATTACCAGCCACCACATCTATCGAAGCTCTAGTTATTGCACCTGCTCAGGTCCAAGCTCAACCAGATGTTTCTCAAAAGTTAATAACTACTATTAAGTCATTAATATCTTGGTTTGAAGCTATGGAGGGAAAACGTGCTCAAATTCAACCATAAAAGAGAGCTTACCCTGAATGGGTTGATGAAATTCCTCCCCCATCAAAATTTTCAAGTACCACATTCCCAATATTTAATGGTTCGGGAGACGCCAAGCAACACTTAACACATTTTGTTTCTCGTTGTGATCCTATGATGGGAACCCCTCAGCAACAGGAAGTAGTTAAGCTCGGGTGTTTTGGACAGTCATTACAAGGGCCTGCTTTTGTTTGGTATACAATCTTGAAATCCCAATCAATTACCGGATGGGAAGATCATCGCCAAAAATTCCTTCTTCAATTTAGCTCAACGTTTCCAAAGAAAATAGTTTTTTATCATAAAAATTGTAAGAAAAGGGAGAATTAAAGGGTTTAAGATTTCATTGCTCACTGGAAGGGAATAACATATTCCCTAGTCTTAGCACTCCCTCAATAAGAATTGTTCCCAATCTATGTGGAAAATTTTTGTGATGAATTACGCACACCGTTGATCCCTGTGAAATACACAGGAGGGTTTCAAGACCATACTTCAATCACTCAGCAGATTGAGTACGATCTTACAATGACTAAGGATAAAACTCATGCAATTCCATCAGTTCTAGGAAGGATAATGGGTAGAGCAGAGACTGCTACAGTTATGCTTAAACAAGCACCTTTACCTACTTATACTTCAAAACCTTCTTCTTATCAAAGGGATCCACATCCTGTTCATCAACAACAGAGGTCGTTTCATCAAGATGAACAAAGAGATCAAAGACAGAAACAATTTGAGGAGTTAAAGAGAAAATTTTATTCTTTCTAAAATGAACAAGTTTCTGGTTACTTCATTTTGGCTCTGGAAAATAATTTGGTTCAATTTACAAGTCCCAAAAGGCCGAACAAGGAAGGAGATGAAGACCATCCCAACTATTTCCCATTTCATTAGATGTTGGGGTATCCCATTCAGGAGTGTTTTGTCTTCAAAGGCCTCCTAAAAATAATGGTGGACTCGGGACAAGTAAAATTAAAAGGTTCTTCAGCTCAGGTAGCATGTGTTACTGCTACAGATCCAGAGGAAGAAGGTGAGTGGCAAGAAGTAAAAAGAAAAAATGAACAGAAATATGATGATTGGATGGTCAGAAAAATGATCAACCGAACTCATGACATTTTACAAACGCAATTGAAGAAACCAATTGTGTCTTCTACTGTGAATGGAACAGCAAACCCCCTTCATCAGAGGGTAAATTCTCAAAGAAACGTCATAATTAAAAGAAATAATAGTAGTCAGAATAAGATGAGATCGTGTCAAAGCCCAAGATGTCTTTAACTCTGGAAGATTTTATGCCATCTACTTTAGAGGCCACGGGCACCGTCCCACCAAATGGCACAGCCTAAGTTGGCTAATCATGAAGAGTCTTCATCAGATGAAGAGTTGATATTTGGTTTTGTTAACATGATTCACATACCAGATCCTTATTCTAGTCACAGTTTCGATCTTGATGAACCTGAGTTCCCTGTATCAAACAGAGGAATTAGAGAGAGTTCCAGAGGTCTGGGATACAGAGGAATATGTAGATATCCCAGAATCCACTATTCCAATTCTACCACTTGTAGAACTATGTATGCAGTAGAACCTTATGCTAGAGCCCTTCAGCGGGATTAAAAGGAACAAGAAAGTTCTTCCATGTATGGCAGATTCAGTCCCGACACAATTATTCCGGAGGATCGGTTGGAGGTTACTCCTTCCTCACAATAAGTAAATAGACCTAGTCGGTCTAATCTTCCAAAGCCAAGAGTATTTCCAACTCCTACCCCAATACAAGAAGCATCTACTTACAAAGCATAAAATTATAAGGCACCTACGAAACCACATGTTCCTATTAGGAAATGCAGACCTTTGGACCAAAAATATGATGTCTTGAAACATTTGGCCCATGTACCGACCAAGTTATCAATTCTGGATGCCTTGAATCTATTAAAGGATCTTCAGGAGGAACTCAATGAGGCATTGTTAAGTCCTCAGGAATTCAAAACTAAAATTGTTGTGGCTGAAGTCTACCATGTAGAGAATAATCCTGTAGAATGCCATGTAGTGATATCTTTCACCGATGATGATGAAGATGATTCTGTGCGTGGACATATTAGACTGTTGTATTTATCTGGCAAGGTCAATGATATAGGAATCAGATGAGCTTTCATTGATAATGGTTCAGGAGTCAAACTCATCCCCATTCGTACACTTCATCGATTGGGCCTTACCAAATCTAATTTATCTCCTTCTACTCTGATGTTGTAAGGATATGATAAAAATGAACAAGAATCTCTGGGCAAGATCACACTCAGAACTCAGTTTGGAGATCTTGTATCCAATTAAAATTTCATGGTTGTTCGTCATGACACAGCTTTCAACATTTTTCTTGGAAGACCTTGGCTACATCAACATGCGGATATCCCTTCATCATACCATCAATGTCTCAAATATTGTTTCAAGGGTCAAATTGGGACATTTTATAGTGATAAATCCCCATTCAAAACATGTGAATATCAATACATTGAGGCGGAATTCTATCACATGGAGGGAAATAAGAAATACACAACAAGGGAGGTTACCAAAGTTAATGCTCCATATGGTTTGGAAAAGATTACAGTAAACCCATTCATACATGTGAGTACAGATTATGTGTTTCCTATCAATCAAATTGATATGATAGACCCAAATCCAAATACTCTTATAGAAACTTCCATAATGTTAATTATGGAAATCGAGCCAGACAACATGGGAGAAATTGGTTATTCACCAAGAAATGATGAAAGATCAAATGGAGATGTATTCATTTCATCCACTGAAATACATCAAGTCTATAATTCATCAATCAGGCCATAAGAATTTATGGAAATGTCAGATATGAATGATGATGTTGATTCTCAATCCATGATTTCCTCTTTATTACCCAAGGAAGACCATTCATCATCAATAGTGTCAGAAATGAAATCTTCTTCTTCAAAATGTTCAAATTTTAACATCTCTTTTGATCATGGAAATTCTGCTTCATCATCTACTATGCAAGTAGAAACAGAAGAAATAACACATGTTTAATAAGAAGAGGAAGGTCTCAGGGATGCTCCTCCAGCATTTGAAGAGGGTATCTCTACCACTGTGGATGAACTCAGAGAAATAAATCTAGGTACAAAATAAGATCCACACCCCACTTTAATTAGTGCAGCCATGACTCTTGAAGAGAAGGAAGTGTATATTTCATTTTTGAAGAAAAATAGAGAAATATTTTCTTGGAACTATACAGAAATGCCAGGTCTTGATCCTGATGTTGCTACTCATCATTTGAATTTTCTAGAAGAACATCGAGGATTTAAGCAAGCCACAAGAAGAACACACCAAACTTATGCATCCAAAATTGAAGCTGAAATGGATAATATTATCAAATATAACTTTGTCAGAGAAGTTCAATATCCCAAATGGCTGGCTAATATTGTCCCTGTGAAAAATAATAACAGAAAAATTAGAGTTTTCATTGATTTCAGAGATCTTAATCGGCATTGTCCCAAGGATGATTTTCCAGTTCCAATCACAGAACTCATAATTGATGCAACAGCTGGCTATGAAGCACTTTCCTTCATGTATGGATATTCTAGGTATAATCGAATCCAAATGGATCCAGAATATGAATAATATACAGCCTTCAGATCCCCTTAGGGTGTGTTTTTCTATTGGGTAATGCCCTTTGTCCTAAAGAATGTGGGTGCAACATATCAGTGTGTCATGCACCATATCTTCAAACCCTTTTTAGGGAAGTTTGTTGAATGTTATGTGGATGATTTGGTGGTTAAATCCATAAAATGTTCTAATCACTTGCAGATTTGTAAATCATATTCCACAAACTTAAACAACACAATTTGAAGATGAACCCCTTAAAATGTTCTTTTGGGGTAACCTTAGGAAAATTTCTCAGCTTTGTTGTATGCCATTGTAGTATCAAAGTCGATCCTTAGAATAAAAATTCAATCCTTGGTATGTCACCTCCTCGAAATTTTAATGAATTGAGAGGACTTCAAGGAAACTTGTCCTATATTCAGCGTTTCATTGCCAATTTGGTAGGAAAATGTTTACCATTCACCAAATTGATGAAGAAGGGAGTCACTTACCAGTGGACTAAAGAATTTTAAGAAGCATTAAATGTTCTCAAGAAATATCTCTTGAGTCCACATGTATTAATGCCACCTATTGAATGAAGACCACTTATTCTTTAGTTGTCAGCTTTAGAGAGATCATTGGGTGCCTTCCTTGCCCAGAAGAATGATGCTAGGAATGAAAACAGCCTTTACTATCTCATTTGGACTATGCTTGAAGTTGAAACCCAATATTCAAGTATTGAGAAGTGTTTCTTAGCATTAATCTTTGCAGTTCAGAAATTGAGACACTACGTGCAACATCATGAGTTCCAATTGGTATCTCGCAATAACCCACTAAAATTCATCCTTAGTCATCCAATGCTTACAGGACGTATGGAAAGGTGGGTAGTTATTTTGCAGCAAATTGATATCTAGTATGTGTCTCAAAAGGTGATAAAGGTCCAAGATCTTGCTGATTTCCTTGCTGAACATCCTTCAGTAGAAGATACATCTTTAGATATTGAACTTCCTGATGAATAAGTCTTTTCTATTCAAGATAATCTTAAACATGGGAAATTTACTTTGATGGTGCTTCCAGAAGTCCAACAGGGAATAATATGGAAGATCCTAAATTCAATAAATATGTATTAGGAATTATGCTCATTTCTCCGGAAAAGGAAGTGCTGCCTTATTCCTTCTTATTGTGGGAAGGCGGTACAAATAATTAAGTATAATATAATGCTCTCATCGCAAGATTGGAGTTGGAGCTTCAAGCACAAGTGAATCACATAATGGTGAAAGGTGATTCAGACCTGGTAATCAAACAAGTCAATAGGGATTATTCCATCAGAAAAGAAGAGTTAATCCTTTTTATGATTACTTCAGAGAGGTAATGACGAAATTTCTTTTGGAACTGACATTTTCTTATGTCCTGGAATCACAAAATTCCCAAGCTGATGCACTGGTTAACATATCCACAGCCCTAGCAGATCTAAATCAGGATGATATAATCATCAGTATTGCTCACTATCGTACAATTTCACCTTATGTTCAAACCAGAAAATAGGAAATCAATGAAATTAGTCCCATTTCTAAACCATATGGTCATACTATAGGATAGATGACACCTATCAGGTAATACCTTCAAAATGGAACACTTCCACCTGATAGAGTTGGGAAAGAACAAATCTAGTGACGTGTGGTCAATTTTACTCTTTATGATAGCCCTCATCACCTAGAAAAAATTCTCTACAAAATATGTTTTGACAGAGTTCTCTTAAGATGCATTGATGGTGAAGAGACAATGGCTGTCATGAAAGAAGTACATGTAGGAGTCTGTGGTGCCCACCAGTCTGGACATAGACTGTCTGATCAAATTCGAAGGCTTGGATACTTTTGGCCTTCAATGATACAAGATTTTGTTAATTTCATGAAGAAGTGTAATTGATGCAAAGTATGTGCCAACATCATTCATCAACCCCCATAGTTGCTTCATACAACTAAATACTCGTGGCCATTTTCCACATGGGGAATGGATGTAGTGGGACCTTACCCTTCTGCTATAGCCAAACAGTTTAAGTATATTCTTACTGCTACTGACTTCTTTTCCAAATGGACAGAGGAAATACCTCTCAAATAAGTTAGTTCTAAAATCATTGTTAGCTTTGTCAAGTCTAACATCATTACCAGATTTGGTGTCCCTCATACCATATTTATGGACAATGGAACCAACTTCTGTTCATATGAGGTAAAGAAGTTGTATCAAGAATACAACTTCAAATACAACCATTCATCTCGGTATCATGGAATGGTCAATGGCCAGATAATAGCCTTCAATAAGACTCTTTCAAATATACTTAAAAAGATGGTGGCTAAAGATAAGAAGTCATGACTTGATCAACTTTTTCATGATTTATGGGATTATCGAACCAGCACCCGCACTGCAACGCGGTCAACTCAATATTAATTGGTATATGGAATAGAAGAAGTCTTGTCCATTGAAGTTCAATTACCTTTGCTCAGAGTAGCCATTTTTGATCAGTAATCTACAGATGGCCAATATCAAAATCAATTGGATGAATTGGAACGATTAGATGAGAAAACATTGTGCACCCTGCATCACTTGGAAGACTATTAGAATCGAATCGCACGATCTTTCAACAAAAAAGTTCATCTTTTTTCATTCATTCAAGGAGAATTGGTATTGGTTCTCAGAACTCAAATGATACCAGGAAAGAAACCTATCAAGCTTGAGCCAAAGTGGGAAGGACCTTACTCAATACATAAGGTCTACTCCAATGGAGCTTATTCTTTGATCTCAATGGATGGAGAACTCATAACGACTCCAACCAATGCTAGATTTCTGAAGAATTATTTTGTGTAACACAAATACCTTTATGTCCAACATGACATTAAACTGTGTTTTCCTAGCTACATGACACTAAACTGTACAAAACTCCATTGTCCAACATGACGTTAAATTGTATTGTCCCCTTTTCATCCAACATGATGTTAAACTGTGTTGTCCTTACTGCATGACATTAAACTGCACAGTCCCCAAAGTCCTTACTGCCAGAATTTAAACTGCATAATATTCTCTTTTATCCTAGCTATATGACATTAAACTAAAAATCCCCCTCTTTTGTCCTTACTACATGACATTAAACTGCATAGTACCCCATTTCCCAACATGACGTTAAACTATGCTCAGTCCCTTATACGTCCAACATGTCATTAAACTGCGCATCATTAGGGTTGTTGCTACCTCTTGTTTCTCACACCGAGTATGAATCACGTGAGCTTAGAGTAAACTTCAACCATAACACCCTCTCTGGGCCGCTAGCCATGCGTAAGTCCCAACACCATTTTTTAGGACGTTGTCCTCAAGAACAACTTGATCACCAATTAATTCTTCAATTTAACTACATAGACTTTGATCCTTGCCTTCTAGGCTAGGTTCGTAGGCAACCTCTCGAGGTTCAAGCCCAAAACCAATCTCTTCACATCGGTTAACCTCCATCTCATACGATGTTGATTCGTGAAACCACCCCCAAAACCAATATTTTTTTACATTGGTTCACCATCGTCCTTGCTATATGACGTTAAACTGTACAACACTTTTGTCCTGTATGACAATAAACTACAATATTCTTTGACACCCTCACCTGCAAGGGAATCATTATTTACATTGATCTCCAATAATGTTTTATTCCAAAGACTACGTGTATATATGGCAATGTCTGAACCTTAATCTTGGGTCAAACCATCATTGCACTAAAGTCCCCTTTCACCATTCATATGTACGAACCAAATATGTACAAAGGGTATTTCAAGAACTATGTATGGCTTTATTACCATCCTTATAGGATACGTAGGAACGTTTGAGCATCCCTCGAATCTAGCCCCAAGTCTTTGGACCTAACCCCAAATTTCACTTTCATTCCCTTGGCTGAAAAGTCCCCCTGTGAAAACATGATTGTGATATGAAAACCCTGGTCTTCATTCACATCATTTTTATAAAACACACACAGTGTTTTAATTATTATGGTCCAAGATCAATGACTCTAAACTAAGATCTCCTACACTCTCTTCCCACATGACGTTAAACTATATTTCAAGAACTATGTATGGCTTGATTCTCATCCTTATGGGGTACGTAGTGAAGTCCAGCACCTCAATTCAGGACCCAGCCACAACATGATTATGGTTAGCATTGGTCTGTGTATCTCTACATACATTGAATAATGCCCATTTTGATGTGTCATACTCCTAACCTTAAATAATTCCAGATCTCCATAACCCTTTTCTTAACTTCTGGTCACAAAATGTCTGATACCTGAGAGTTATTTTGCCTGACTATGTAGCACATGCCCTTAGGCGGCCTTGTATAAACAGTCCATATAACAGACCTGTCAGCCAAAAGATGCTATTATTTGACTATGCATCCAATACCCTTAGGTGGCCCTTCATAATTCAACCCCCTAACGGGTTTGACAAATAGTGTTAACCTCTTTTATCCTTATTTGTCTTAACGACAATATATAGGGATCTGCAAAAATAACCATCCTTAACATATTTGTCCCATACTCTTTTTCATGATCTAAAAGTATTTAAGTCTATGGTTTATATTTCCCTTCCCTACGTTTGGGTCATACCTTCGTAGGAGTGACATTCATCCAATTATTTGACAATCTTGATTGGAAATATCCTCTCCATATTCAAGTACCTCTCTTTATACATCAAACTCTATGCTTTGGAAAATTTTAATCTCCATAAACTTTCACTAGAATTTTAGAAATAGAAAAGTAAAATTTCTGAGAGTTCTTTTGCCTAACTATGATGCATGTGCCCTTAGGAGGCCTTGCATAAAAAGTCTACATAACATACCTATCAACCAAAAGATGCTATTATTTGACTATGTAGCAAATTCTCTTTGGTGGCCCTGCATAATTCAACCCCCTAATGGGTTTGTTAAATAATGGTAACTTAACTCTTAGGAAAAACTTATTTTAATGCCTCTTAGTCCTTTTTTCAAATAATTCCTCAAATTCGAAATTTCTTAAGTCATAGTTTACATATCTTCCCCCATAATTGAGTGTGGTAATATGTTTTCAGATAAATTTTTAAGGAATTGATTCAATTTTAATCCATTCGGTCAAAGCTATTTCGACCTTAAAAATTAGCCTTTTATATCCGACGTGCATAACTTTAAACTTCCCACAAAAGACAAGGGAACTCTTAAAAAAAGTCAAGTCCCAGCTCACAAAACATAAATTTTGTATGATTTAGGTAATATTGTGAAATTAAAAGATTCAATATTTGTAGGGTTATTTTTATAATCCTAGTAAAAATAAAACTATCCTTACTAGGCCCATTGGCTTGGGTAAAAATTTAAAGCAGATAACAGAAGAATGCAAGCACAAATGATTGAAGATGAAAGTATTCTTCATTGATGCACAAGATTTAGAAGGACATCCACAGACTAGAGTATCTTCTCTTTTCCAAGAATTACAAAAGGCTATCAATATAACTCTTCACATGATTCACGACATCTTGAGCTTCATCAGCGGCCACTTGAAGCTTACACACTCGACCAGCTTCACCCTTTTTAGATTGATGGATTGATTTATTGGAATCTGCAATGGATTTCATACCATTTGTTTGAACTCCTTCCAGTGAATTATTAAGCTGGTCAATTTCCCCAGTAACAGCATCTAACTGTTGCTGATGGTGCATCTGCTGGACTACTTTCTCCTTGATTTTATGCTTCAACTCCTTTAACTTGGCAGCATGATCAGCCTCAGCTCGGGACACCACAACCTAAAATTCACTGACATTGTTCAACAGCCTCACCTTGGTCAAATCTTGGCGGTACTTTTTCTCCTGATCCCTCCTTAAAATGATTTTTTTCACCATGGCATGTATCTCTTGATATCCAAAACCGCCAAGTCCCAACATGACAAACAGGGATCACAGTCGGGGGATCTTCAATGACAGCTCTTCTAGAGGCACTTCAGATATGTTCTTCCATATGTTATTCCATGCCTTGCGACAAGAAAACTGGAGCGCCTTTTTTATTTCTGGGTCTGACATAGCATCACTGTCACAGGGGGGAATATAATCCAGGATTAATTCACTTAGGGAAGTGCCCTGTTCTACTCCTTCTCCCCTGACCCGTGTTACTTCACTTTCTATTCTCATTGGGGAAGAGGCTGAGGCTTCACCTCCAGATCTAGACACTGAAATTGATGGCCCTACATAGTCAATTGAAAGTTTTGGTTAGTTTCAAAGGATAACAAAAGTTGATTGGCTGTCTTGAAAATTAAGTACAGTCACAAATATTGTTATCCCTTACCCAATGGTAGATCAGAAAAATGAGAAGGCTCCTCCCCGTATTTCCTAGCTTCAACAGGAGTTTCAAGATGAGTTTCAAGAAGATCTACCGGGTTAATCTCCACTTGACTAGTGTATCTGCAATATTATGATTGTCTGTACCCCCTTCAGGCATTGGATGTTTAGCAGCTTACTCAGATAGAACTGCACATTTGAACCAATCATGGTCAGGGATGTAATAAGAAGTTATTTTAATAGGTTGAAGGATAACATTCACATCCAAAATCATCTAAATTACCTGGTAATTTAACATGATCTAAAAAATCTTCAAAAGATGTGCCAAGTTCCATAATTTCATCCAATGTTATCTCAGATTCCTGGTTAGTCTCACCAGTGGGAGCATTCGATACATCTTCTTGGAGACCCTCATTCTGTGGCCTCTGACCCCAAACAACTTCTTCCGATAAAATTGTGGCATCATTTTTAGTGACCGCTAAATGTTCCAGTGCCGGGTTTGAACCTAAAGTATCACAAAATGGAATTCAATTGATGTGTTCATTAAACATTTTATGAAACATTATTAATTTACTAAAAGCAGGTTCTTCTCTTCTTACAGCAGCAGCATGAGTGGTACTAGGGACAAACGTTGGCTCTTCTTCAGAAGCATCCAAGTCAACATGAATTTGTGACTATTCACCAGCACCCTCCGTCATTCTTAGAAGAGGGTCAGTCCTCTCCCTCAAATGGGAAATTGAATAATCCCCTTAAATAAAAAAAAGTATGAGAAATATTTTCATGGGTTAAGACTCATGATTATCCAAAGGACTTACCACTACTAATAAAGCATTGAGTTGTGGACTTATTCCTTCACTGCCTTTGTTTCTTCGGATTTTTGGGAGTTATGACATCATCATCTCCAAATACAGGAATTGAAGAATGAAGATCCATGTCTAACTCCTCCTCCATGGGCTGCTGGCCTGGAGATATCTTGCCCAACTCACGAGGAGATTCATTAGCCCTGATGGCAGTACCACCAGGGCTATACAGTGGTTAAGGAACCTCAACAGTTCCTTTCTTTGCAAGCTGCAGGATGAAGAATGTAATTTCCTTGAGTAACAAAGCTTTAACTATAATCATGTTACAGATCAAATAAGGAAAGAGACTTACATCTTCAGGATCCACGTAATCGTGCCACTCCTCATCTCCGAAAGCACCAGTCCCCTCAGTGGTGCCACGATCTATCATTTCCTTCAAACACTTGGTGACAGGAATGGAATCATCGGTGGCATATATGAGCATTTCCAGCTCTCTGATGAAATCCTTCACTTCATCGGGGTTATCCTCGAAACGGATATCGGTGGAGGCCCAAAGATTCCCTATTCTAGGGATGTGTAGCCCCTTGCATAGATCTAGCCAGGCAGTTTCAGAACCACAATATAATATCTCCCATGTCTATACAGCCTCTGGTTAGAGATATTCAGTGTGTGTACCAGAAGGCTCCAAGGAGGGTCCTACAATCTTAGACATCAGCTTCTTTCCAGCTCATGAAACTATAGATAAAGGATAAGAAAATAAGACTTGTTGCTCTATAAATTAATGGTGATTAAATTACACCAATGAAGTAACTCACTAGGAGTCAATGTAGTGGGTCTCTTGATTCTAACAGGAGGATTATATCTAGCACGAGGCCACTTTGACACAAGCTGCGCCTCATCATCCCCATCTTGGGAATTTGGAGAGTCAGCCCTGGGTGAGGAACCTAGTGAATCAGCTTTATGTGGGGAAGAATCACCTTCCAGATGAAGGGTTTCTTTATCTATAGTTCTTTTCTTTTTCCCCACCTGATAAATCGGATGATTTAGCACCCTTTCAGGGTATGATGCTATCCACTTCTCGGCATACCATGTATTCAAGTTACTCGCCGCTTTAGAAACTGGTAGATCAAACACTGCCCTGGTCTTCTCCATAGATTTCAGCAACCATAGTTGTCGGGAAACCATTGAATGCTACTCTGACCTGACATGCATAGGAGGGGATACAACAGTGTACTGCAGACACTTGAATTGGTGTGAAAATCTGTATGGAGAATAGGCCTCACATATAATATCTCCATCAATCCTGGTGGCCAGTACACCATCTCTACAATCCAGCATATTTGACCTCAATCCTAGGAAAATTGTTCCATCATTAACAAACCTCTTGCTTGGTGTGTTTCCATAAGGAAATAAATTGAATTCCTTGAACATGATCAGCCTCACCTTCATATCATAAAAGTTAAGGGCTAATGGAGCAATTCCAAAAAATTCATGCACTGATGGCCTGAAATAACTTCCAGGAATCTGTACTCTGTTCTGTACAGCATATGTCCTAAAATGAGTGGTGATCCATCCCCACAAAACTTAGAATGGTCCCACTATTCTCAATGGAGACTTACCCATAAAGACGTGGAGTAAGCTCCTATGAATCTTTGCCAAAATGGGGGTGGCCAACCCAACCATTTTCTTCTCAGCCAACTTGGATGCAACAACGAAGGTCACTGTCCTGACGCCTCCCTTCGAATCCCTGATTGGAAAAGGATAAACACTGATCCACAAGTCTAATAAGCATGCCATATGGGTCTTTTTTGGGATTCTTTGATCCACTCTGTACCCCCACATATCAAATTCTTCTGCTTCTAAAGTCGGCCAGAATGTTCCAGAAGCACCCCTCTTCTCTATTTTGGGGAAAATAGTAGGAAGAGTACAATTGGGCCACTCCCCCTCCTTCCTGGTAAGAAACATATACATCCACTCCTCTGGATGTATATCCTTTCTGGAATGAGTTTTGGAGGTCTTGTAATTATTGAGCTTGTAGAAGATTTTCGATAATTTCCGAGCCAAATCCGGAGACTTCTCCAAATTATTCCAAGTCGCCTTGGGAGGGATGAATTAATCATGCATGCCACCTAGAATTGGAACCCCTGAGATCTTATAGACATCCCACAAACTGATTCCTACTTCTCCATGAGTCAGATGGAATGAATTGGTTTCTGGGCTCCATCAACGGATTAGCTTCAGCACAAAGTCATCATTCCTATAAAAATATGTCTGCCCAGCCCAAACGGCTTCATATATTGTAGCTCCTTTTAGATCCTCGACAAAATCTACACAGGTTTGTCGCACCCAATATGCCCATATCCAAGTTGGATTCACACCTCCTCCAGGACAGAAGTCCCAACTCTTCTTCCAGCCTTTGGATTGATCCATCTGAGAATTTCGGAAGATTGAAGGATAACAATGGGGTTACAGCTCCAGCTTGTGAGGTTTCATATCTAGAGAACAAGGTCTATGATGCATTATGTAGGCCTTCTCCACTGTTCCAGTATTAAAAAATGATCCTCCACTTGAGATATTTGCTGAAGAAAAATTCGTATAAGTCTGAAACCAAGAATACGGAAGATAACTCTTTGCCTCAGGAATGTTGAATTCTTACAGATGACCATGCCCATTCAGAGGCAAGTAGATTCTCTGTGGAAAGTTAAGATGATACTTCTTAAAGTACTTGTCCAAATCTGGAAGATTTCTATCGCAGATATCATAGTAATCATGGCAAAAAATGTTCATCATGTCATCAATCCGCTTGCTAGCCAGTTCATCAGCCATTCTGATTCTTCTAGGATCCATTGAATCTACACAGAGGTCGAATAATTAACTCTTAAGTAAGTTGATTTTTCATAAAATTTGTGATGAAAAGTGAAAAAATGGATAAGGAATTAAGGCACGCAGGTCCAAATGTTGGCGCGCAAGTCTCATCTGGTCGCGCAGGTTTGGGCGCGCAGGTATCACCGCGCAAGTCCAAATACCTCTGCAGAAGCGTGACATGAACAGAAGTAATGAAACCGTGGAAAATTAGCAACCTGCACGATGAGAGAAACCTGCGCAGCGAGAGCTCAGAAGCATTCAAAGCCAGGTGCTTTTCTCGATAATGGAATGCATATTTATAGGCAAGGCCACATCCCTGTGCGCCGAGGCCTCTGTGGCTCGCACCTACGTGTTGCTACCTACGCGCTCAAAACTTTCATGCCATTCTTCCTTGGTTTTCTCCTTTACCTCAAAGTCAAATCCTCCTTCCTTTTGGATCTAACTCTGAGGGGGGACTTTTTTTTACGCTCCTTTCCATCACAGAGTCTAACAAATGAAAATGGAAATACCTTAAACCCAAAGTGATTCATCCTTTGAAGAAACATCAAAAATTGAGAAAGGTATGAACATGGATTTCTTTAAGCATGGGCCGTGAAAGTTCCAAGATGGTCGCATAGGTATACCTGCTCGCCACATATTGGGCGTGAAGGTGACCTGCATGCCCTATTTGATTTTCGCCCAAGGTCATCAGCAACCTATAATACCCCTTGTGGGCCCCCCATTTCAAGGATGAAAAATTCCAAAAGTCAAATTTGAGCTCCCAGTGCCCTAGTCTCTTCTTGAAGTCTCCCGAACACTTTTAAGGTTATTTCTTACCTAGAATGGAAGATCTAAAGAGAGGGAACAAGTCCTAAGTGTTAAAATTCACCATCACCTACGCGCCTAAGTGTCTAAACCTTAAAAGAAATGGTCACACCTACGCGCCACCTTATCCCTTTAACAGAACCTGCACGAAACTCATTTGGAAGTGTTTAGGGATAATACTAGGGGCTTGAGCCAAGCCAAGCCCAAGTATTACCCTGTGGGTTGACCGGCGCGCAAGTACCCAAGTGTCGTGCAAGTGTACTTGCACGACTAAGACTTGCGCGCCCCACCAGAACTTGCACACCTACCTCTTTTTGGGTGCCTCTCCTGCTTATTCACTTATTTTCTTCAATTCTACCTCTCCTCTTCAAAATATAGCCTTTAAAACATTCTTCAAAGCCATTTTTGGCATGGTTCCTTTGTTGGATTCCTTATCTGAAAGGAATTCTGTGGAACATCTCTCAAAACCTAGTGATTTACATATCTTTATGTCACTAAGGTTAGATATTTCATTCATTCAACCTCATCCTTTAAGATGAGAATATTTTTAACCTGGGCCTCCTTTTCAAGAGTAAGCCCCAGTCCATGTTCCCTAACCTGGGCCTCCTTTTCAGGAGTAAGCCCCAGTCTTAATTTCCTTAGCTTGGGCCTCCTTTTCAAGAGTGAGCCCCAATCTCAAATTCCCTTAAACTTGGGAATCCTCATTAGGAGTAAGCCCCAAGTTCCCAAATCTGGGCCTCCTTTTCAGGAGTAAGCCCCGGTCATAATTTTCTTTTACTTAGGCCTTCTTCTCATGAGTAAGTCCCAAGTTTCAAGTCTCCTTAATCTGGGCTTCCTCCATAAGAGTAAGCCCCAGTCTTAATTTACTTTTGATTTGGGATTCCTTCTCAGGAATAAAACCCAATCACAAGTCCCCTCCAATTTGAGCATCCTCCTCAGGATTAAGTCCTAAGTTAAGTATCAAAATCTCCATAAAGCACATATACCTTTATAGACCTTTTTCCTGGGCTTCTTCTCCGAATTAAGTCCTAATCCTCATCTATATGGGCATTCATACATACATAATCCCCACATCATTTCTTATAATTGCATCTTTTGTGGCACAATCTTCATAGTTTGCTGACACCTCTTGTTTCTCACACCGAGCATGACTCACGTGATCTTAGAGCATAAAAGTAATTATGACATATTTCTTTGTCCCATCAATCATGCATAAAACTCATACTTCTTTACTCGAACTACATGGGTTATGATTCCTTTTTTAAACAAGGATACGTAGGTATCCCACCTGTGGGTATGATCCCAACTCTTATATAATCCATGTCCTTCTGAATGACAATAAACTTCAAGTGCCTCACTGAGTGGCTTTAAAACTAGTATGGTCATCATAATGACCAAGAGATCTCTATATAATTTATTGAAGGATACCATTGACTAAGAATCTGTAACAAATTCAGGTGATTCTCTATCGATTAAGAACCTCAAATACATATAAAAGATTCTCTAAATCTCATACATATCAATCATTGATTTTCATATCTAAAGGAAAGATCATTTTCATACATGATAATTTAATAAGGATTCACAAACATAACTTAACTCTATAAAGAGAGTCGCAGAGTAGAAAATAATTCCCCCCAAAAAGGTGTGATGAGTCCGAACTCCCATCCTCTCGACCAATGAAAATTATTAAGCCTCATCGGTTCACAACTAATGAGAACCTACCTCTGGAAAGTAGGTCCAAATGTATATAGACTCATTAGATGTTTTCGGTTCTACGAACAAACCCGTTAGAAACCTATTGGAATGTTTGAACCTTAAAAAAACGAGGTCATCCCCATTTCCAGAGGGAAACATGATTAATGATTCATGAAATCATTAACGGGGACCTCCCAGGTCTCATGACTGAATCAAAACCATATCCTCCATTTTCCTTCATGTTTTGGGGCCAGAATGGGGTGTGGAATATGGATTTAGAAGGAGAGTGACATCCAAAAAGAAAGAATAGGGGCTTACTCTATGAGTGATTCCCTTAGTCTTCTCTTAGGGTGGGGTGGCTTCTATTAATAGGGCCATCATTGTAGCTTACACACCCACTGTTTGGAAAATAGAAGGTCTAGATGCCTCTAGATTTGCATCATGCTTCAGGAAGCATACATGAGGTAAGTGAAACTTCTTGAGATGGGAAGACTTCCACTATTTCCCTCAAGATTTGGGTTCTCATTACCAAGGGGATTCATGATCATGAACACACTGAGGACCCTGAAAGTTGGGGAGAACATGTGAGATAAAACCTTTACCAAGGTAATTCATGATTGAAAGGGGGAATATTGATGCACCTTCTACTTCATTTGTAACATCCCATTACCTTATTTTAGGTAATTCTTATATCTTCTTACATTTCCCTTTTTTAGGGGTGTTTCTAACCTTCCGGGGATGGTGATAATTTATGAAGGAAAATGACCTAAAGTTTAGGGATTTATGTTTATCTAGATTATTGGAGTCTAGGTATAAATGTATGCAAGGATTTAGGGGAGTATACTTTGGGTTTGGGATAAATTGGATTTCTATAGGGGGAAACTACTAGGCACTGGTTGTAGAAGGAATTTATGTCATAAACCCATGGATTATGATGTAAACTATTTGTTAGCCACAATAAATGAGAATAAATTATGGCGTATTATTATTTACACCATAAAATATGAGCCTATGTAGTAAATTCATCACATGGTGTATTTTTTACCCGAGGAAAAGCCTTTTTTAGTGTATTTGAAACATGATGCATTAACACCATAAATTAATGATTTATAATGTAAATGACATAATTAATATAGTTTAATTTACACTACAAACAAGAATATTCCTTCATTTTACATGAAGGCTTCATCTTGAACTCTAGGCTCTCCTGAGTCAATTTTTGGTGATCCCTCTCCTTTTGAATCACTCTGTTTTGATCCCCATTGTGGTTTCATTGCTTCTCCCTGGTAATTGGCCTTTATTATTATTCATTTCCATTATTCGTAGTAGTGGCTTTGGCCGTATTTTTGGATCATATTATGATTTATTTGTGTTTTATATCAATCCTTTACAGTTTTCCCTCATGCCTTGTATTTTAGAGGCTGATCTTCTTATTTCATTTCTTTATTGTCAAAGGACACTAGGTTTCCTTTTTTCTTGAGGTAGGTGTTTCTATACAAAGGGTTAATTCTATGAATTGATTATTTTTTTGTAAATTATATTAGTTTTTTCATTGAATTGGACTGAAATGTGATTACAAAGGTTTTGGTGAAAAGGATAGATGTTTTTAATGGGGTTTTTTCTTTAAAAACCATTTGTGCACACCAAGTGTTAGACTAAATGCTTGAATGGTGTTTTTGATTTAAAAAGGGATTTTCAAGCACTTAAGTGGATTATATTTGCTTTAAAAAGGTTTTATAAATTGTGAGGATGGATTTAAAATGGATTGTTGGGAAAATTAGCACATTGGGAATCCTTGGGTGTGTTAAAAATAAACATGTCACTCCTAGTGTGTATAATTCTACTTGAGGTTTTCCTTAACTTTATTGTGTGTAATTCCACTAGATGTTATACTGATTGGATCCACTATAGGCCTAGATTAGGGTTTTATATTTATGCTTGATATGTATACCCATAGGATAGAGCCCAAATGGTGTTCCTTTTCATTTATGATTGCATTATCATGTGATTGGTTATGTTATAGTTATTTTCTCACATTCCTTCACATGAGTTTGTATATCATGGTTTTACATGATGGATTGATTCATAGATAATTTTTACATGTTTATATTATGGTGTACCGATGGATTTTATTTTTTATTCTTTCATGATTTATATATTATGCTTATCATATTCCCTACTTTGTTAATATGAAAGGATTTTATGAAAAAGGAAAAGGATGATTTACAAATGGTTTTTAATTTGTTATTTTTTTTTATAAAACTATACTTTTTAATCTATAATTGCATCATTCTTGATATTAGAATTTGTATAGAATTTGTGGTGGAATCCTACCAAGATTAGTTCCCACAACCAAATTTTTAATTTGGGAAATTATATATGTTTTTTTTTCAGGATGTAAGTAAAGGTAAGGGTATTGTGTAGTATTTAATCTTATCTTGTTGTTTTTTCCTTAATAATGGGAGGGTTTAGAAGTGACAGTTGGTCACATAAAGATTGGTTGATCTTTTCTTGTTTTACTTTCTTGGTTTAACCAGTTTTTCTTGGATTGTATATCTCATGGAAGTATGTTCCACATCTCAATTTTTCTCTAGTTTTATACCATGGTTATATTATACAAGAGGATTTTTTTGTTGTTCTTTTTTGAAACTAACATTATGGAATACATTCTTTGGTGACTTGTCTAGTTGACCTGGGTTAGTTCATGAAAAATTGATATTAAAGGGAATAACCAAACTAAAGTGTTTTGACACTGCCTGGGTTTGGTTCTATGTCTTGGGTATAAAGGAGTTAGGACCATTGGAATTTAGGTAGTAAGTACAGAATGGTACCTAGCCAGCTCACTTTCGTGTCTGAACTCGAGTTTCCATGGGTGGTCTGAAATTTTTACAAACTTTGAGACTTGGTGTTTGAGGTCATTTCAATGAAATAGATGTGGAGTTTATCTAAATGGAAACATTCCTTGTTATGGTGTTTTATTTCATTCATAAATTTCATAATTTCATTAAATTATTGTTATTTTAAAGCATTGATAAGAATTCTTGAAGTTGGCCTAATGATTTTGGTGATTTATTATGACTGATGGGGTTTGTGTCTTGTGTTCATTATATAATTCCTCCTGGAAGAGAACATCTGAATTTGAGTAAGGAATATATAATAAAAATTCTACAGGAAAATCATCTAGCATACCCTTCTTTAGTTGAAGCTTTAATCCACACTATTCAAAATCTGGGTCAAGTAGGTGTCGGGAACCCAAGACGTGATGCGGGTCATGGATCAGAATTCACTAAGTAGAATCCACCCATCTTTTGAGGAAAAAAAGGACCCTAAGAATATTAGGAGTGTATTGAGTAGATTTATATGTTATTAAAATTTTGGAAGGCTCCAGGGGACTCTAAGGTGGGATTTTCCACATATATTCTTGAAGTATTGAGAAGGATATGATGTGACTCTACTTTGCAAGTAAATTTTCATGAATATATTACCTAGGAATCCATCAAGAAAATATTAAAACATAAGTTTTATCCTTAGATGTTACATGTGTAAAAGACTCGGGATTTTCTAACCTTGGAGTAAGGGGAGCATACGATTCTAGAGTATTCCACTCACTTTGCTGAGACGGAACACTTGGAATTTGATATTATTACCAATGATTACATGAAATCTCATAGATTTAATATGGGGATGAGGGATGATATTCGGTAATTTATAGTTATCACATTCCTTCTAACTTTTATATAGTTGGTTGATAAGGTGACTATAGTGGAGTTAGAATAATAAGAAGAAAAGTTTTGGGTGGAGTTTCAGTTGTTGTTGTTGTTGTTAGCCAGAGTGTATCTTCTGACTAGAAAAGGAAGTAAAAAGGTAGCTAGTTTTCTTCAGGACCAGTTTTAGTGGCTTCATCAGGGAAGCAGTTGGTTGTCTGTTACCAATGTTGAAGGTGTGTCTATACTAAGCCCAACTATATAGAGGCTCCCAAGACTTGTCACCATTTTCGACTAGCAAACCATTTGAGATGTTTTTGTGAAAGAATGTCCCAAGGAAGTAAGGCTGGATCCACTCTCACCAAGTGTTTACAAGTCTATACTGATGCTTTCAAGGTTGTTGGGTCTTATACTTAGGCCAAAGGGGATGTTCATTTGGTTAATAAATTTAAGTTAGGAGATAATATTGGATGTCTATATGCGGCAAAGTATGCGCTAGAGGAATCTGAAGTTGGGCTAGCTACTGTTATAGGTATAATTATTAGTTCATATTCTATGTTTATAAATTTATTTGATATAGGTTCTAATCATTATTTTATTTCATCAAAGTTATTTTGTGTTTTAGGATTCTGTTCTATGATTATTTCATTATTGTTGGATATTTCCATGCCTTTAAGAAATATGTTTGAACATGGTTTTAATTTTCCTACATGTCATGTGATGATAGCTAACTTTGAAGTGGTGTGGGACTTCTTGGTGCTTTATCTTGATATATTTGACCTAAAACAAAGCATGGATTGGATGATTAGTGTTAAGGAATAAATATATTTTCATCATCATTGGGTTTAGTTTTTATATTTCAATGGGTTCACTCATGTTTTTCTGGGTGAGTGGGACTCTAGATTGAGAAGGCTGGGGCCCATTTTTTATTATGCTAGGGAATCGCATGATAGTTTTTAGAGATGTTTCTTGATGTCATTAACACTTGTTTGGTTGGAAATATTTATACAGTGGAGTGTGCTACCCTGAGGTATTTCCAAATTATTTTTCTATCTTACAACCATTGATAGAGGTCAAGTTTACTATTGATTTTCTCCCTATTAGGATTCCCATTTATATTCCATCTTATCATATGACACCTTCTAAGTTGGTGTAAATTAATTTCTAGCTTAAAAACCTCTAGGATAAGGGATTTATTCATCATGGTATGTCACCATGGGCTTCACCCTTACTCTTTTCTAAGAAAGAACATGGGAGACATAAACTTTGTATTATTGAAAGTTTATCTAGGTGACTGTTAAGAACAAATATCCCTTACCCGTGATTGATGATCTCTTTGATCAGAAAAATAGGTTCATTGGTTTCCAATGATTTAAATTTGGTTAGGGTACCACCAACTAAGAGTTTGAGAAGAGGATATGCCAAATATAGCATTCAGGATCCAGTATGGGAATTTTGAGTTTATATTTATTCCATTTAGTCTCACTAACTCTCTATTGATATTTATAGTGTTGGTGAACCAGATATTTCATCATCTCTTGGATACTTTTTTTATTGTGTTTGTGGATAGTATTTTTGTTTACTCTATGTCATAGGAGGAGCACATGGACCATTTTGATATCATTACTAGAACCTTGAGGGAACATCATCTGTAGGGTAAGATTTCGAAATATCAGTTTTGGATCCCAGAAGTGAAATTTATGGGTCATGTGATATCTAAGAGATGTTTCTTAATGAAACTAAAAAGATATGGGAATTTAATTCCTCAGAGCATCCCAAAAATGTGTTTGAGATCTGAAGCTTCTTGGGGTTGGCTGGTTATTTCAGATGGTTTGTTCAAGATTTCTCCAATCTTTCGTATCTGATGAAAACTTTGACCTATAAGGGTGTAAAGTTTGAGTGGAATGATAAATTTCATAGATTTTTTGGGGAACTGAAGGTGAGTTTAAATTTAGTTCCAGTCTTATTCTTCCAGAACCAGTTTTGGGTTATAATATTTTTTATGATGCTTCAAATATGGGTTTAGGGTATGTCTTGATGCAGGGGAGATAGGTGGTGTCCTATGGATCTCACTAGTTACACTCTCATGAGAAAAACTACCCTACCCATGATATCAAGTTAGCGGTAGTGATTCATGCACTCAAAAAATGACATCATTATCTCTTTAGGGAGTTCTTTATGGTATATTTTGATCATAATATTTTAAAGTATATTTTTACTCAGAGGGATCTAAATTTTCCATAGAGATACTAGGTTGAGTGTCCTTAAAATTTCAATATTGGTATTTATTATACTATTAGGAAAGGTAATGTGGTCACTAATGAATTGAACAGTAAATTACCAACACAATCCATGATGGAATCAATTGAAGAGTGGTATCTGATGAGTTTGTTTGTTGAGATGAGCTTGGGAGTGGAATAGGTTTGTGGACATGTGTTCTTAGCTTCAGTGAAAGCTAAATCATCTTTTTATGAGTGAGTTAGTCTTAATAAGGTTACATACACTGAGTTAAAATTCTTTAGTATAATTCTAAATTGAGGGGAGACCTTTAGTTAGTGGTCTCGGTCTCCTAGTGTAACTTTATGTTTCCAAAGTAGGTTGGTTGTTCCTTTTTCTATAAGGTGGGATTTGATGGGAAATGTACACCATTATTATTAATACATTCACCTTAGAACTACTAAGATGAATCATGACTTGGGACGACGGTATTAGTGGATGAAGATGAGACATTCAATTGAATATTTTGTATCATGATGTCTTACATGTCAGATAATTAAGGTTGGGCACCAGAGACCTACTAGTTTATTGTTGCCTTTACCCATTATAGTATGAAAGTTTGATGATATTTCCATATAATTCATCATTGGTTTACCATAGACCCCTAGAAAGAAGGATGTGGTCTAAGTGATCATTGATCGACTCATGAAATTAGTGCATTTTCATCCTATCGAGAAGGTGATAAAAATAGTGTAGTTTGGGGGATTGTATGCCTGAGAGGTTGTGAAACATAACAGGGTTCCCTCTATGGTTGTTTTTGACAAAAAACTAAGGCTCACAACCCAATTCTAGAAAGGTTTAAAAGAGGTTATGTGTTCCCAATTGAAATTGATCAAAAAAAATCATCCACAGATGAATGGAAAGATAGAGAAAGCTATCCAAGTTCTTGAGCATATGCTCAGGTCTTGTGTTCTTGATTTTGGTGGTTCTTGGGAAAATAATATTCCTCTAGTTTAATTTTATTATAACAATAGTTATTATTCCTCGATAGATATGGATTCCTTTAAATCATTGTATGGTAGGTCCTATAGATCTCACTTATGTTGGGAAGAATTGGGAGAGTGGTCCTTGGTTAGGATGAGTCTTGTTTAGGAGATGAAGAAAAAGGTGTAGTTGATTCAGAAGAGGTTGGTCATGGAATAAAGTCAGCAAAAACCCTATGAGGATCATCATCAATGGATGCTAGATTTTTAGGTTGGTTATCAGGTTTTTCTCATAGTTTAACCTCACTTGGGACATCATCGATTGGGAAAACAAGGTAAGTTCACATCGAGGTTTATTGGACCCTTTGAGATCATGGAGTGACTTGGAAAGGTGGAATATTGATTGGATTTATCATCTTATTTGACCTTTATTAATGATGTGTTTCATGTTTCCCAACTTATGAGGTATTAACCAAATCCTTCCCATGTTATTGGATGGGAGGATGTTGATCTTGAGCCTGACATCACTTTGGTTGAGAAACCAGTTTAGATTATGGATCGCTAAGAGAAGGTACTACATAGTAAAATGATTCCATTGGTCTGTGTATTATGATAGTGTGGATGGGAAATCCACAATATGTGGGAATGAGAATTGTTGATATGGTATTAGTGGCCTTTACTTTTGTGAGTTCAAGATCTGGAGGACTTTCTAGTGATAGAAATATTGTATGGTGGTGAGAATTGTAACATCCCATTACCTTTATTATGATACTTCTTTTCTCTTATCTCATTTCCATTTTTATTAGGGGGTATTTCAAGCCTTCTAGGGATGAAGAGCATTTTCTAAGAAAATTGACCTAAATTTCGAGTATGTATGTTTTTTTGAATGATTGGATTTAAGATATAAATGCATGAAAGGATTTAGGGGAGTGCACTTTGGGTTTAGGTTGAATTGAAGTTCTATAGGGGGTTACTTCTAGGCACTAGTTTCAGAAGGAATTTATGCTATAACCCATGGATTATGACATAAATTGGTCATTTTCCCTAATAAGTGAGAATGAATTATGATTTATAATTATTGAAACTATATAATATGTGATTATGTCATAAATTCATTGCTCAAAATGTTTTTAACCTGAGGTGACAACTTTTTTGGTGTATGTGAAACACAATGATTTTACATTGTAAAGCGATTATTTACAATGTAAATGAATCAATTCCAGTAGTTTTATTTATGATTCATTCCGAATCTTCTTGTATTTGGTGCATAGGATCCCTCTGGAACCCTAATATCTATTGAAGTGATTTTGTGTGGTCCCTATTATTCTATATCTCTCCATTAAATGTTCAATACCTAGGGTGATTGTGTTTCTTTTACCTAGTAATAAATCTTTCTTCTTCTTCATTTCCATTGGTTGTAACAGTAGTGTTGGATACATTTTTTGATAGAATTGTGATTACTTTTTTTTATATTGATCCTTTGTAGTTTTACCTTATACATTGTCTTTCAAAGGCTAATTTTATTATTTCCTTTTTCCATTGGAAAAATCAAATAGGTTTCTTTTGTTCTTTAGGTATGTGTTTTTATACAAAGGGTTAATTCTATGAATTTCTTATTTTTCTTTTAAATCCTTTTGGTTGTTCATTGAATTGAATTGAATTGTGGTGTTAATGGTTTTGTTGAAAATAATTCATGTTTTTAAAGAGGTTTTTTCTTAAAAATAGTTTGTGAACATCAAGTATTTAACTAAATTATGAAATGTTGATTTTGATTTTAAAAGGGGTTTTCAAGCACCAAAGAGGGTTTTATTTTCTTTGAATTTTTTTTTAAAATTATGACCATGGATTTCAAATTCATTTTTGGAAAACATATAACATTAAGAATCCTTGGGTGTGTCAGGAATTTACATGTCACTCACAGCACGTGTAATGCCACTTGAGGTTTTCTTTCACTTTAGTGTGTGTAATTCCATTAGAGGTTATACTAATTGGATCCACTGTAGGCCTAGATTGGGGATTTATTTTTATTTATGGTACGTATACCCATAGGCTAAAGCCCAAATAGTATTATTTTCATTTATGATTGGTTTATCACATGATTGATTGTGTAATAGTTATTTTCTCACATTCCATAACATGAGGTTCTATCTCATGGTTTAATAGATTGGATTTATTCATTGACATTTGTTTATATGCATATCTTATGGTGTACCCTTGGATTGTAACAATTGTGATTTCATGATTTATCTCTTATACTTTTCATATTCCCTTCTTTGTGAATATGAAAGGATTTTATAAAAAACCAAAGTCTGATTTATAAATGTTTTTTATTGTTTGAAAATGATTTATAAAATATTATTTTTTTTAAATCTAGAATTATAGAATTATTGATATTATATTTCTATAGACTCTGTGGTGGAATTTTACTGGGCATAGTGATCATACTATACTTATGAATTTGTGTGGTTGTAGATGTTATTCATGGGACCCAAGTAATAGGAAGGGAATTATATAGTATGTCATCTTCTCTTGTTGTCGTTGCATTCATAGCAGGAGGGTTTGGAGGTGACAGTTGGTCACATTGAGACTAGTTGGACTTTTCTTATTTTACATTATTGGTTTAGCTGGTTGGGATTGTATTGTATGTCTCAACGATATATAGTTCACTTCCATGATTTTATCTATCTGATTCCTTGAATTTGGGATATATAAGGATTTTTTGGTTATTATTTTGTAAAAATAACCTTACAGCAGACCTTCTTAGTTGACTTGCCTATTTGAACTGGGTTGGTTTGTGACACTACTCATACAGATCTGGTGGCTGTTGGGGATTCCTTAATGGAAACATTCTAAAGTAAGTAACTTCAGTAAATGGGTGTGGTGTTGTAAGGATAAATAAACCCTAATAAATGGTTCACTCAGGTGAGGAACCCTAGGGGATGCACTTACCAAAAGGGAACCCTAAATTGAAGGGTCACTTAGATGGGAACTTCAGGATGTAGGTCCCCTAGGTAATGAGGCTCAGGCAGTAGGTTACCTAGGTAATTAGGCTCGGGTGATAGGTCACCTAAGTAATGAGGCATGAGCAGTAGGTTTCCTAGGTAATGAGTCATGGTAGTAGGTTTCCTAGGTAATGAGTCCTAGGAAGTAGTTTGACCATGTAATGAGTTTGTATAACCCCCGCTACTTCTTGAGTTGGTTTTCCTTTTTACTAGAGTTCTATAGGTAATCTAGGGGAAGTTCTATAGGCCTGAACGAAGCATCTCCAAGAGGATCTCTCTATTTTCCAAAACTAGGGAATACATGTGCTATAAAATGACAAATGGGGTATATTTATAGGCAAATATAGAGGCTTGAGATGAGTATTCCTAAGTAAGTAAGGTGATTTGTATGAGTGAAATGGGTGAAACAGGATGGAAACCATATCAGATCTATGAAGGGCATACTAAGCGACCACATGGGACCTAGGTGATGAATTCTAGGTAACCACATGGAACCTAGATGAGGCCATATTAGTGATCATATGGGACCATGGGTGATACAATGGGACTTCCCCTAGGTTTCTTTTTCTCCTCTTTCTTTCCCATTTTTCTTCAAAAGGGGGCGCTAAATGAATTTAATTTTAGAAGTTGATACTTTTATATTTTTTCTAAAATTTAAGTTTCTTACCAGAATGTAATTTTAATTTTTTAGACATTTTATAAATTTATAATTTTAATATAATTAATTTTATTACCTTGTTTTCACTATCAATTTTTAATAAAATTTACCTAATTAATCTTATCTTAATAAATAATTTACATGTTTTTAAAGACCTGTGAATTCACTTTTTATATGGTGGTAGAGTTTTGGGGATATTTTATTCATTTTATATCATGATATATAAATGATAAATTTAATCATGTTGATGGTTTTTTCCAGGGATTCCAACTTATCTATCACATAATACCATTTATAGTACATGTCAAAACTCATGATATCTAATATTTTCTTTACCCATGAAGTATGGAGGGAGAATTCTTCAGGTTGCAAGGGTAATACACCAAAGAACAAGGGGGACAATGTCTCTGGGGGTAATAAGGAAAATTTGAGTGGTCCAGGTCTCCTGTCATTCAGTGACATTGTCCAGAATGGGACTGTTAGGATTAATGAGTGCGCAAAACCGATATCTGCTACACCAAGAAGGTGAACAAGGAAATATTTTTCTTATATCCCACATCTGATGTGTACTAGATATTCCCTTAAGCGGGACAAAGGTGTGATTCTTTCCTTCAAAAAAGACAGCTTGGTCAAACAACCTTGTCCAGAGCAGCCTTTAGTGGATCAAGCGGGGACTTTTGGGCATAGTAACTAATTCTTGAGGCGATAAAAATCAGCCTCTGAATGGGAATCGGCTATGGATACGGCTACGACAGAAGGGGACACTTGTGTGGGATGTGGATATGATTACGAGTATTATGATATGTAGTCTTGTGTTGTCCTGGTTGTCAAATCATGTTCTGGTTGGTGTTAAGGGATGTTCAGTTCTCACTTTTCCTAAAGTGTTTGAAATATAATTTAATGTTTCCACATAGGTCTCTAAACCTCGCACAACTTGAACAAAATTGTAATGACCCATGACATTATAGGTTGACACTAAGGAGATAAATCAAACCCATATTGAACCAGAGTTAGGGATGATATTATTTTCAGATATTCAAATTGAATTTATGATGTTTTGGAATTGATTTAGGAATTATTTTGGTTGCTTTGGATAATGTGGTGGAAAATAGTTCAATCCTTGGATGTTCGAGAGGCAATATTGATGTTATATGGACTCATACACCACCAGGTACCCGATACCATTTTTATGGTAGTAGAACCCATGAATGAGCTGGATATCACCTAATAGCTCAGAACAAGGTGTCTTGTAGGGCATAGGGAACCTGGTGGTTCCATGGTTGTTTCTTTAGAGGATCATTCTATTATTTTTCTAAAAATTATAATTATAGGACTAGAATATTATGATATGCATCATGATTCACCCCGAGTGGGGTGAATCAAGGTGTTGGCCAATTCAAACTTTTTATCACATAACTCTCACCTGTTATCAGATCTTGTTCCCTTATTATAAAAAAAATTATCAATCTATCACACCCTCAATCTCACTTACTATTGTAATAGTGGGTTCCCTAGAACCAACTACACAACACTTTTTGATTACCATTTCATGTATATAGTGAGATATTCATGATTTTTTCTTATCATTATAGTGTATACTTTTTTGCATCCACTATTTAAATAATAATGTCCATAAATTAATTATCATATTAAAATGTTAAAGAAAATACTATGCTATAATTAGAAATTCAAGATACTATGAAATTAATCTTAAATATATGTTCTATGGTATAGATACATCACAATGACTAGACATAGTTGTTGTCTAACAATTAGGCATTGGGAGATCATAAGCATTGAGACTTCTTCTCATGAATTTTGCACTTGGTGATCACTAGCAGTTGAGGACATGAGGACATACCCACCAATAGGAACATTACATGCATTAGGTGTCATTGGTAATCACTATCTATGGAAATGTGTATTGGTATCCTAACTTGAGATCATTACCATTGTGTTCCATTTGATCACGTACTTTGATGTAAAAAAAACATGATAATGAAATCATGGCGAGGTAGCTTGTGTTGGGTGTGTCATTAGTGGTATGATATTGGTTGAATTATCGAGATATAATTTTTTAATTTTTAGTTGAGGAAGTGATATATCTCAGGTCTATTTGATCAGGATGATAGTACCTTCAAAAGTAATTCGCTAAGATAGTTGAGGGTAAATCCATCCAGTTAGATCAACAAAAATAAATCAAGAAAAGGATGATGACACAAGTGTGCATCCTGATTTGTGAGATATCTAAAGACAAAGATATTATATTACATAATATGTGTTCATAGGTTGGTTTTCATTACAATTACTATTCCTTATCTCTTTAGGGGGCTTTATGGGTTGTGAGACTCAGCTCTTGGTCTGTGAATACTATTCACTGCTGTTGAGATAAGGGTCTAAAGGGTCACATATAATAGTGTATTCAATAATCTTCCCTATTGAGTTTAATAGGTATATAGGACATGGTGGTCCCCACCATGTAGTTTTAGGGTTTTCATAATTATCAATTACTGATAAATAAATAAATTCATTAAATAATAATTGGGTTGAATTTTTTAAAGTATTTACATGTTTAAGTAAATACAAAGAATAATATTATTCAAACTAATATTACATTAATATTCCAGGTTTGTTTAATATTACTAGGAATTTTGATTCAAGTTAATGAATCGGTTTTGTCACATAATATATTTAATATATATTACAATTATTTGAAAAAATATAAATAATATTTATGACATAGTTTAGTTCATCATAATTATTTATTTAGTGGATATTTAATAAACATGGGTCAGGGAACCCTTCTCGGACATTTGAGCATACACTATAAATATGAGGAAGGAGGCTCTCAAAGAATGACTATTCACTATGAAATTCATCAGAGCCAATCTCTTATATCCCACTTTCTAGAGAGTGATTCTCTCGGTCCAAGTGATCAAATCGAGCTTATCTCCCAGCATCAAAGGAACAATGATTAGTTGATTTTTAGGACATCAAATGCATCATTGAATCATTGTGCTAGAACCTGGTCATCGTGCCACTGTGAAACATCACACCAGCTCCTCCGATGTCCAAATCTAGTAAACCAGTGAGTATAAACAGTGCACATCGCCTCCATCACCCTAGATCTGGATCCGATCACTACCAAACCACCGCGACTCTTCCTGTCATCCTCTGTCCCACCACTGACAAACCCCCACACCCTACCACATGAGGTAGAACTCTTCACAAACCCGATCTGTCTTGAAATGGGCATGGGTGGGTTAGCCCAACCCAGAGCATGTCTAGGTGGACCGGCCTAGCCCAGAATGGACTTGAATAAGATTTTTATGGCCTAAAACGGGTTTTCACGGGTTCTCCACGACCCACATTGGGCCTGAGTGAGATTTTGGGGTTCGAGTAGTTATTTAATCAAAATTAATTTATTTAATTTATTTAATTTCAATGTTAAATTAAATTAATTAAAAATGATTTCACTTTATAAATTATATTTTAATACCTGAGGAAAATTAATTTAATTTTTGGTATTAAATTAAATTGATTAATTTATTTATTTTTTTTAATTAAAAATAAATTAAATATAGGAACAAATAGAATTAAATTATTTTAATTTAATTAATTTCCCCTAATCGGTGGTTGGTATCATCACACCCTAATCAGGGAAATTATTACCTACTCTAGGAATCTATCATAAATTTATGTCATGTTTGTGTATCCTTCCCAAATACCTGTATGGGACCATTTACCCTTATGTTAGTAATCAATTATTTGCATGTATAAATGTTAACATCTATATGTGTCAAATATATGTTATCAATATGAAATTATTTATGTATCAGAGGTTTTACATCAATGTAATCATCTATATGTATTAGAGGCTCTCCATATTGTTTCATTAATACTTAGTGATGCATGTTTTTAAGGAACTATGGTTCAATGTCACATAACTGGGAACTCTAGAGTTTATCACTATTTTGGAAAGCAGTATATTTTCATGATGTTTGAATAAAACATTTTAAATAGGCTTCATACATATCCTTTTAAATGGAATTAAAACCCACATAGTTCAATGAAACTTAATGGGACACACCATAACTTTACATGTCATGTGACAAGGTTCAATCTATACCGTTTAAAGTTATGAGGTAAGGATTACTAGGAAAACATGACTAGTAATGGTTAGTTTTGGAATTTTGTGTGATCGGTCCTTTGTGGTTGGCCTCGATGGAAATATGCCCCTACGTGATTAGGTTTATCATATAAGTAATATGGCCCTATAAATATGGCTCCCATCGGAATTATGTCCTAATGAGGATGAGATGATAAGACCCATAAGGAGTATAGACCTCTGGGTGGAGGCAAGGTTTAATAAAGAATATAACCTGATAGGGAGATGATCCACAAGGAATATGACCAAGTTAGAGGTGGATAGAATATTGATGATGTTGGGTTTAAACCTCATAGAGGAATCCTATATATACTACTAAAACTAGAATCAAATCTTACATAGTTTGAGTGACATAGTTTAAGGTCATGTGGAAAAACTGTACCATGCATTTTAGCATCATTCAATAATGATTTTAGTATGAAATTTAACATCATACGCCTATAATTTTTCCCATGCAATTTAATGTCATACTTCATGGAATTATGTGTTGTAAAACATTCGATGGTAGAGGATTGATTGGGGCTTTCACATATATGGTTTCCTTGATATGATTTATTGGGAATATGGACCTTTTAGAATAATGTAATATGAAAATGGATTACACCTAAGAACAAGGCCCACATAAAGTTTGAACATAATCATTATGTTGATGTCGTAATCAACTAAAACACATAATCCCATGTGAGTTGTGTTCAATGTGAGAAATAAGTCACAAGAGTAGATCATGTATATTGCATAGGAGCATGACACTAGATTTGAATAAGGATTATATACTAAGGTTTCCTAAATCTCTCTCTCTCTCTTTCTCCTTATCCCATTAATGATTCATGATTAATGAAATCATCAATGGGGACCTCCTAGGTCTCATGACTGAAGCAAAACTATATCATCCCATCTGCCTTCATGTTTTTAGGCCAGAATGGGGTATTTAATATCGATGTAGAAGGAGAGTGACATCCAAAAAGAAAGACTAGGGGCTTACTTCATGCGTTATGCCCTTAGTATCCACTTAGGGTGGGGTGGATTCCATTAATAGGGCCATCATTGAGACTTACTCACCCACTGTTTAGAAAATTGAAGTTGTGGATGCCTCTAGATTTGTGTCATGCTTCAGGAAGCATACATGAGGTAAGTGAAACTTCATGAGTTGGGAAGACTCCTACTACAACCCCTAGGATTTTGGTGCTCATTACCAAGGGGATGAATGATCACAAACACCACGAGGACCCTGAAAGTTGGGAAGAAAAGTGAGAGAAAATATTTACCAAGGGAATTCATGATTAAAAGGGGGCACATAGATGCACCTGATACCCTGGTTGTAACATCCCATTACGTTTTTTAGGCAATTATTATCACTTCTCCCATTTCCCTTTTTTTAGGGGTGTTTTATTCCTTCTAGGTATGGAGAGAATTTACCAAGGAAAATGACCTAAAGTTTGGGGATATATGTTTTTATAGATTAGTGTAGTCATGGTATAAATGTATAAAAGGATTTAGGGGAGTACACTTTGGGTTTGGGTTGAATTGGATTTCTACAAGGGTAAAATACTAGTCACTAGCTGTAGAAGTAATTTGTGTCGTAAAACCAAGGATTATGATATAAACTATTATTTGGAAAAATCCGTAAGAATATATTATGGCGTAGTATTATTTACATAGTAAAATATAACCTTACACTATAAATTCATCACTCAGATTTTTTTAACCTGATGTAATACCTTTTTCATCATATGTGCAACATGATTCATTTACACCATAAAACAATGATTTAAAATGAAAATGACTCAATTCCTATAGTTTTATTTATTCTGCACAACTGAATCTTATTGAATTAAAAAAATAGGCTTCGTCTCAAACCCTAGGCTCTCCCAAGGCAATTTTGGGCGATCCCTCTCCTTTCGACCGATCGGTTTGGTGTTTTATCCCCTATGTAGTTTCATTTCATCCCCTTGGTAAGATAAATTTCTACTTCTTCATTAACATTGGTCGTAATAGTGTCATTCTCTACGTTTGTGGATCCGATTATGATCGGTTTTTGTTTTATATCAATCCTCTGTAGTTTTCCCTCATGCATTTTCATTTATAGGATAATTTTCTTGTTTCCTTTTTCTGTTGTGGAAGGCGACTTTGTTTCCTCTGTTCTTGAGGTAGGCGTTTCTATACAAATGGTTAATTCTATGAATTTCATATTGTTTTTTGTAAATTAATTTTGGTTTTCATTGAATTTGATTTAATTGTGATTAAAAATGTTTTTTTGGAAATGATACATGTTTTTAAAGGGGTTTTTTTCTTTAAAAATATCCTATGCACACCAAGTGTTTGACTAAATACATGAATATTAATTTTGATCTAAAATGGGGTTTTCAAGCACCAAAGTGGATTATCTTTTCTTTAAAATAATTTTATAAATTGTGATCATGGATTTAAAATAGATTTTTTGAAAACTTAATACATTGGGGAGCCTTGGGTTTGTTAGAAATAAACATGTCACTCATAGTGTGTATAAATCCACTTGAGGTTTTCTTTCAATTTAGTGTGTCTAATGCCACTAGAGGTTATACTATTTCGATCCACCGTAGGCCTATATTAGGGTTTTATTTTTATATATGGTATTTATACCCATAGGATATAACCCAAATGGTTTACTTTTTCATTTATGTTTGGTTTATCACATGATAGATTGTGTTATGGTTATTTTCTGACATTTTTTCACATGAGGTTGTATCTCATGGTTTCACATGATGGATTGATTTATGGATATTTTTACATGTTTATCTTATGGTGTACCCATGGATTGTATTGATTATTATTTCATGATTTATATCTTATTCTTATCATATTTCCTACTATGTGAATATGAAATGATTTTATGATAAAGAAAAGGATGATTTACAAATGGTTTTGAATTTGTTAATTTTTTTATAAAACTATATTTTTTAAAATCTAGAATTGCATCATTCTTGATATTAGACTTTGTATATACTTTGTGGTGTAATCCTACTAGGCTTGGTTCTTACACCCTAATTTTTTATTTGGAAAATTTTAGATGTTGTTTTTCAGGACCTATGTAAAGGGAAGGGTGCTATGTAGTATTTCAGCATCTCTTGTTATCATTTTCTTCATAATGGGAGGGTTTAGATGTGACAGTTGGTCACATGAATACTGTTTGATCTTATATTGTTTTACTTTCTCAATTTTGTTGGTTTGGCTTGGATTGTATGTCTCATGGAAGTATATTTCACTTCCATGTTGTTCTCTAGTTATATACCTTGGTTCTATTATACATGAGGCTTGTTTGGTTGTTATTTTACGAAACTAACCTTACGTCATACCTTCTTTGGTGAATTGTCTATTTGACCTGGGTTGGTCCATAAAAAATTGATATCAAGGGGAATACCTAGCCTAAAGTGTTGTGACACTACCTGGGTTTAGTTTTTTTTCTTATGTATATAGGAGTCAGGATCATTGGAATTTAGGCAGTAAGTGTGGAATGGTACCTATCCAGCTCACTTTCATGTCTAAACTAGAGTTTACATGGGTGATCTGAAATTTTTACCAAGTTTGGGACTTGGTGTTTGAGGTCATTTGAATGAAATGGATGGGGGTTTATTTAAATGGACACAATCCTTGTTAAGGTGTTGTCTTTCATTCTTAAATTTCATAAAATCTTTAAATTCTTATTGTTTAAAATCATTGATAATAATTATTTTATTTGGTTTGATGATTTTTGATTTTTCTTAAGACCGATGGGGTTTATGTCTTATGTTCATTAGATAATGCCTCTTGGAAGAGGTATTATGAAGTCAGGTGAGGAATCTATGAGACAGATTCTATAGGAAAATCCTTTGTCATACCCTTTTTTAGTTGAAGTTGTAATCCACACTATTCAGACTCTGGGTCAAGTAGGTGTCAGGAACCCAGGACGTGTGGTGGATCATGGATTAGAATTCACTAAGTAACATGCACCCATCTTCTATGGTGACAAAGTACCCTAAGAATATGAGGAGTGGATTAAACTTATTGAAAGGATATTATACTTCTTAAAGAATATAGAGTAATCTAAGGTGGGTTCTTTCACATATATTCTTGAAGGATTGGGAAGGATACAATTAGAATCTATTGTTAAAGATAAGTTTCATGAAGATCTCACATTGGAATCCATCAAGAAAATATTCAACCATCAGTTTTATCCTAAGATGTTATGTGTGGAAAAGTACTAGTAGTTTTTGACCTTGGAGTAAGGGGAGAATATTGTTATGAATTATTCCACTTGATTTGCTAAGTTGGTACACTTGGAATTGGATCTTATTACCAATGATTACTTGAAATCTTTGAGATTTGATAGGGGGTGAGGGATGATATTCAATCATTTATAGTTCTCACATGAATTCCAACTTTTATGGAGGTGGTTGATAAGAAGACTATAGTGGAGGTAGGCATAACTAGAAGAAATGGTTTGGGTGGAGTTTTAGTTGGTTTTGTTTTTAACCAGAGTGTATCTTCTAACCTAAAAAAGGAAGTACAAAGTTATCCAGTTTTCTTCAGTACTAGTTTTATTGGATTCATCAGGGTAGCAGTAGGTTGTCTGTTACCAATGTGGTAGGTGTGTTCATACCCAGCCTAACTATATAGAGGCTCCTAATACTTATCACCATTATGGACTAGTGGGCTATCTAAGGTATTTTTATGAAAGAATGTCCCAAGGAAGCAGGTCTGGTTACACTCTCACAAAGTATTTATAGGTCCATACTGATGCTTCCATGGTTGGTGGGTCTTATCCTTAGTCCAAAGGGGATGTTCATGTGGTTAATAAAGTTGAGGTAGGATATGAGATTAGATGTCTATAGGTGCAAGAGTATGCACCACGGGAATCAAAATTAGGGATAACTACTGTTAGAGGTACAATTTTTATTTCATCTTCTATGTTTCTAGCTTTATTTGATATAGGTTCTACTTATTCTTTTATTTCATAAAATTTGGTTGATGTGTTGGTATTGTTTCTGATATTATGTCATTATTATTGTATCTTTCTATGGATTTTGGAAATAGTTTTGAACATGGTTTTAATTGTACTAAATTTCATGTGATGATAGCTAACTTTGAAGTGGTGTGGGACTTCTTGGTGCTCAATATTGACATATTTTAACTGATAATTAGCATGGATTGGATGATCAGTGTTAATACCTAGATATATATTTATCATCATTGGGTTCAGTTTTTATCTTTCAATGGGGTCACTGATGTTTTTTTTGGTAAGTGGGATTGTAGATTGGGAAGGTTGGTGGACATTTTTTCTTATGCTAGGGTAATCTCATGCTAGTTTTCATATATGTTTATTGATTTCATTGACACTTGTTTGGGTGGTAATATTCCTAAAGTGGATTGTGCTACCCTAATGTCTTTCTAGATTATTTTTCTAGTTTACCGCCATAGATAGAGTTTAACTTTACTATTGATTTTCTCCCTAGTATGATTCCTATTTATATTTCATCTTATCATATGAAACCTACTGAGTTGGTGGAAATTAGCATCTATCTTACAAACCAATGGTATAAGGGAATTATTCATCATAGTGTGTCACCATGGTATTCACCTTTACTCTTTTCTAAGAAGGAATCTAGGAGACTTAGACTTTGTATTATTGACATTTTGTTTGGGTGACTATTAAGAACAAATATCTATTTCCTAGGATTGATAATCTCTTTGATAGAATCAAAGAGGTTTTTTAGTTTTCAAAGATTGACCTTTGGTCAGGGTACCACCAATTGATAGTTTGAGAAGATGATATACCTAATATAGAATTTAGAATCTAGTATGGGAATTTTGAATTTATATTTATTCCATTTAGTCTCACTAAATATCCTATGATATTTATGTTGTTGATGAACCTGATCATTCACCAGCTCTTGGACACTTTTTTTAGTGTGTTCGTGGATGGTATTTTTGTATACTCCAAGTCAGAGGAGGAGAACATGGACCATTTGGATATCATTCCTAGAACCTTGAGGGAACATCATCTATACAATAATCTTTCCAAATGTGAGTTTTGGATCAAGGAAGTGAACTTTGTGGGGCATGTGATATCTAAGATACATGTATTAATGAATCCTAAAAAGATAAATACAGTTATTTCCTAGGATCATTCCAGAAATGTTTTTAATATAAAAAGATTCTTGAGGTTGGATAATTATTTCAAATGGTTTGTACAGGACTTCTGTAATCTTATATCTCCAATTAAAACTTTAACCTATAAGGGTGTAAAGTTTGAGTGGAATGATAAATGTTATAAATCTTTTTAGGAATTGAAGTTGATATTGACTTTAGTTCTAGTCTTCTTCTTCCATAACAAGGTTCGGGTTATAATGTTTTTTGTGATGCTTTTGATATGGGTTTTGGGAATCTCTTGATGTAGGGGAGATAGGTGGTGTCCTATGGATCTCACTAGTTATTCCCTCATGAGAATAACTACCCTACCCATGATCTTTAGTTAGTGGTGGTTATTTATGAACTCAAAATGCGATGAAATTATCTCTTTGGGGAGCGCTTTATGACATATTCTCATCATAAGATCCTGAAGTGTATTTTTACTTAGAAGTAACTGAATTTGTGATAGATATAATAGGTTGAGTATGTTAAGAATTTCAATTTTGATATTGATTATACACCTAGGAAACTTAGTGTGTTCATCAATGCATTGATTAGTAAATTACCAACACAATCCTTAAAGAAATCAATGTAAGAGTGATCTCTTATGAGTTTGTTTGTTGAGATGATATTAGTAGTGTAAGAGGTTGGTGTATAGGTGTTCTTATATTTAGTAAAAGATAAATTTTCTTTTGATGAGTGAGTTAAAATCAATAAGGTAATAGGCACTAAGTTTCAATTCTTTAGTAAAATATTAAATGGTGTGGAGAACTCTGGTGAGTGGTCTCGGTCTCCCAATGGTGCTTTATGTTTCCAAAGTATGTTGGTTGTTCCTATTTCTCTGAGGTGGGAGTTGATAGACAATGGACATTTTTATTATTATTCCATTCACTTTAGGAATTCTAAGATGTATAATGAATTGAGATGATGGTATTGGTGGTTAGGGATTATATGGTCAATTTCATATTTTGTATCACAGTGTCTTATATGTCAAATAATTAAGACTGAGCACCAGAGACCTGCTGGTTTGTTGTATCCTCTACCCATTTTGGTATGAAATTATGATGGGATTTCCATGGACATCATCATTGGTTTACCATAGACTCATAGCGGGAAGGATTCCATCTTGGTGATCATTGATCGACTCAAAAAATTGTTTCATTTTCTCCCTATCAAGGAGGTGATGAAATTAGTGTTGTTTGGTGACTTTTATGCTTGATAGGTTGTGAAAATTCATGATCTTCCCTCTACTATTGTTTTTTATAGTGAACCAAGGTTCACATACAAGTTCTAGAAAAAAATTTAATAGGTGATGGGTTCCCAGTTGAAATGGAGAACAACATATCATCCACAAATGGATTGATAGTGAAGTGCCCAGATCGGTGTGAATCACTGAGAGGGGGAGGGGGTGAATCAGTGATCCTTTAAAACTTTTTACTAATTGATTCTTAATCAATTAAACCTCTATGGATTGTTAAGGCCTCGATCCACTCTTCTTATGTCTCTCAACCTTTCCCAGATAATGCAGTAATGAAAAGGCACAGGACACAAGGATTTACAAGGTTCGGCACCAAAGGCCTACATCCTTGCCATGCTCTCCCAGCATGGATTCTCCCATTATAATCTGTTAATATTACAATGGTCGATACAGCTTCCCACCGTATCTCTCCTGAGTCCCACAAGAGGGTCTTTATACTGCTTCACATAGTGTTACCAGAGTCCCACTGGCCTGCTCCAGAATCCCACTGAAGACTTCTTCTCCCTGAGTCCCACAGGGTCTTCTCTTGGCTCCTCGAGTCACACGAGTAGCTCTTCTTTACTTTAAGTTCTTCAAGTATCCTCAGCAGTCTGGGATAAAGACTGCTGGCCTTGGTCTGTACCTCTGATCACTTGAGTTGATCAGGTCTTCTCGTCTTGCTCAGGCTTTATCTCCTTCTTCTGAGGATGACCTGGCTTCTCTCCAACTACTGAATACTCAGACAACTGATGTCTTTAACTTCAGTCTAGTCCAGTCTCAGTTCACATCAACTTCGTGCACTGAGTGCATGGCATCTCTTCATCCTCATGCACTGACTGCATGGCCTTCTCAAATATCTTCAAGAACTCCTGGTCTTGGACAACTCAAATGCACACAACCAGATTTGGCTTTGTTCACGTGTGCATGTGCATGCATGCAAGCATGCACTCTCCTCTTTCTCCTCTTGGTGCAATAAACCCTCAAAGGGTGTAGTCAATTTTAAGCACACACCTTCTCCACAATCTTCACACACTATATTCAAATTGTTCACACACTTAATGTGTGTTCTACTTTAGTGTTGAGTATCCTTATTCTTCTCCTTCTTAGTGTGTACACTTCACTTTGCACACACACTAAGGTTTCGGCCTCTTCTTGTCTAGCACACACAACTTGTGTCTTCACTTGGTGCACACACAAGGCATGCAAGCCTCGGGTCCTCTTCTCCACTTGGCACACACACGAGGCAAGGCCTCGGCCTTCTTTGGCACACACACACAATGTGTGTAAAACACAACCCGAACTCCACTTGTATGCAGGCGCGCAAGGGTTGCGGCCAAACTTCTCAACACTACCGCACAGGGGGCGCGGTGCACAGAGGGAGCGCGCAAGGTCCTACCGCGCAGCCCAATCCTCCTTCCTGTCGCGCAAAGAATTAGCGTGCCGGGGACCCTTCTTCTTGTCGCGCAAAGGTGTTGCACGCAAGGGACTCCAGCCGCACAAGTAAACTTGCGCGGGGCTTCGACTTCGCGAGGCAGAGCCTCACGGAACACAGTTTTTCAATAAAACATCAGCAAGCACTCCTCGAGGTCTAGGCCTCATTTTTATAGGCAGAGGAATTCCTCGAAACATCCGCGTGGTTTAACTTGAAAATCCCAAAGATTTCGGATCTTTAAAAATCTTTCAAATCGGGTTTCTATCCTCGGTTCACGCGGGCTCTTTTATCTTCAGCCTTCTCTACGTGCATGCATTTTAAAACGCATGCATGGCTTCATTTAAAACTGGTCCATGCATAGCACGGACACCACATGGCCTCGGCATCTTCGCTTGCCTTCGGCCAAACTCCGAAATCTCTCTCGATGCATGCATGCAACATTTTAATGCATGCATGAGTTCTTTATGGCCTAACGATCACAGTGGAGGTCTTGGTTTGCTCGGAGGTGGCCGGGAACTCAAAAACCGTGCTCGGGGAGCCACTGGTTCAGCGGGGGACGTCGGGTGGCACGGGGTGTCCTCGGCTCAAGCTCAAGGAAGGAGATTCCTCGGAGCCGTCGGATGCGGCATTTGAAATACATTGGACGGCCGCGATCAGAAGATCTCGCGCGGGATGCGATGAGCGGCTGTGATCAGCCGCGCGATTGGATGGGCGGCCAGGATCTCTTCCGCAGGAAAATCCCGCGTCCCACATCGAAACAAAGCGCGGTTTTTCCGCGGCTTATCAAAGATGCGCTCCCTTCCACCGCTCAATTGAACTTCCTCCCTCCACGGTGCCGCCCCGCACTGTGTTCTCTTAGCGGGCGCGCTCTTGCACCCACCTCTGCTCCCTGCGGGCGCGCCACTGGCGCCCACTCTGCCTCTCGCGGGCGCGCGCTATGCGCCCCTGCCGCGCGGATGTGATCACCGCGTGGCCTCCTGCCGCCTTGGGCTTGCTCCATGGGATCCCCCATGGGCGTGGCGCCTAGGCCCACATGTGCCTTGGGGTTGAACCCGTGGATGGCCCTTGGTGGTTTACTTTTTGCTAGAGTAGACTTAGGGACTTTGTATAAAAACAAAGTAACCCAAGTTCAAATGCCAAATGCCACTTCTACCTCTAAGCCATTTCTTCCTCTTCTCCATTCTTATTCTTCTTCAAAAGAATTCCTCCATCTTCTTCATTAGAATTCTTCACTTAGGAGGGACTTCACAAAGGTTTCTTCCTTCAACTGAAGCTCCTGAATCAAATAATTCTTCAATGTTCTTCATTGATCCAATCAGAGATCAAGTTGGATCTTCTTCAAATTCACATGCACTAAGTGATAGTGCATGGACTTAATTAATGCACATCATCCACTTAGTAGTTGTGGATGGAACTCCTTTCAACTCCTCATGCATTTTCAGTACAATGCATGGTCTTCAAACATTGTTGTGACATTGTATCCAGTTGATACAAGTTCTTGGAACTTTAAGAACAGCTCAACAATCGTCTGATATACAAGGAGAATGTTTCAACCACAATTTCCAATACCAATTAGTGAATCTCCTAAGTGACATGCATCTTAGTACCATGGACATTCTCCTTCACCACCAACACCATCACAACCTTTGTCATTCACATCTTGACATTCCCTGACTTCCATTCATTCCAAGACAACTCCATGCCTCATTGACAACAAATGCAACACTGTGCACTTCAATCTCCCCCTTTGTATTTGTTGTCAATACACTCCTTCAGCACATATGAATGGGTCAATATGTGTGCCAATATTTTCTCCCCCTTATTGGCAATCAAATGCAAAGGTGTGGTGTGGTTCTCTTTCAAAAAAAAATCTCTTCCTCCCTTTGAACAGCATCTTCTTTAAAAATCACTAGGAGAGGGATGATGCCACATGTTCTCTTTAGCAAAGAACCTTTAGTAAATCAACTCTAAGTCTACCTGGGCTAACCCGGTGTAGAAAACAAGAGTGATGTAACCAAGGTACTCAATGCTGTCCAACATTCACAATACATGTGAGATCATGCTTCAAGGGGCTTGAAATTTTTCCGATATAACAATGAATTGCTAAATCCTGCACATACTTCACAAAACTCATTAGAAAGTTCAGTGAAAAGATAAAGCTCCCCCTTTCAACCATTTGTCTTCAATCAATACTCCCCCTTAATTGTCATGATGAATGCAATTAAGAATCAAGGGATGAAAGTATGATTGGAATACCATCACTTTTCTCAAGATGATATTAATCTCAGAACATCATCTTCTTCAGATTTGCTCCCCCTCAAGGGGTGCACTCCATTCTGTCCAAACCATCCTCCAGTTGAGAATGATCATCATCTTCAATTCCCTGCAATGTCAGCACATGTAAATACCAATAGTATAAGGGAATAATATGGAACCTCCTTGGTTCATCAATGTGAACAACAAGGTTGAGAAGATTCTCTCAACCGAGATGTCCCATTTTCACCATTCTTCACACTTGCACATCTGATCTTCTTTGATGTTTGTGCTGGTGTGGATCTCAACACATCTTCATGTGAAATCTTCTTCTTCCCTTTTTCCTTAGCAATTTCCAGAACTTTATCTTCAGCTTTTTGAAGATCTTTGGCAAGTTGCAACTGATTTGGCCATATGACTAGTAAATCATTTGGAAGAGTGGCCTCAGTTTTGGAAGTTCCACATGGTTCTTTGGATGCTGCTAAGCTACCTCTCTTAGGCAACTTATTTTCAATCAATCCCTTCTGCTTCTTTTGGATTGATTGTCTGTTTGAGTTCAGTTGGCTTCTATTGATTTCCATGGCTTGTTTGCAAAGATCCATGGTATGACCTTTAATTCCACAGTAGAAGCATGTCTTCTTGGTGGCTCTTCTTGATGCATCACCCTTCTTGGATTTGAATTCCAAGGACTTCTCTTCCTTTTTCATAATCTTCTTGGGAGCATCTTCCAATTTCTTATGCTTGCTTCCCAAGGATTCTTTCTGAGCCAGGTTCTGTGATCTTTTCTTCTTTCCAGCTTTGGATACAGTTGGAGATTGACATGTATCAACTCTTTGACCACTTTTGAAACCATCCCAGATGTTGTCAAGTAATCCAAATCTATTTGCAGTAAACAGATGTCTCTAGACCTGTGGATGTTGCTTCTTTTCTTCTGGCTTGCTCCCCCTTGGCATGGGCTTCCTTTGTGCTTTTGCATTTAAAGGATTGTACATACAATCTTTTGCACAATGCCCATACCTGTTACAACACCAACACTGACCCACAAATCTTGACCTTTTCATTCCTTCTGATTGCTGGGTAGTTTTCTTGATTTTTTGTGATGCTTCAGGAGAGCTCTGCTTCTTTACTTTCTTCATCCATACTTGTTTGGATTCATTCTTTCATCCTGCACTTTTAGTAGAAACACTATTAGAAGCATCAGTACAAGATGGGATGGATGGTACCTTCTTTTTAGAAGTTGTTGCACTTTCACTAGAGGATGTCTTTCTTTTAGAATCATCCTTCTCAATGCATACTTGTGTAGCAACATTTCTTCTTACAGCTGACTGGGAGGATTCATCTTTGGGTGATTGCAGATTTGTCAATATCACCTCTAGTTCTAAGCACTTCATGTTAAGGGAGTTCTTCTCATCCTCAACAGCTCTTAGCTTTCCTTCCCAACTTTCTTTCAGCTGATTCATCTGGTCATCATGCACTGTCTTCAATTCAAGTAATGAATTGTCAAGCTCCTTTACCCTTTTTGCTTTGTCTTTAATTTGAGCATATCTGACATTCATTGACACTTTGTGCAATTTTTCCAGTGCATGGAAAACTTCTTTAACCGTTGTCTTAAAAAATTCTTTCTCAGAAAGGCTTCTTTGCAATTCTTCAGCAGTGTATTCATATCTTTCATTGCAAAGATAAACAGTTTCATCTTTAGCCTTCACCAGCTTTCTGAGAGTGTTGGTTATGCCAACCCTTTTAGCCAATTGATCTTCCATTGTATTGGCTTCTTCTTCTAGCTGTAATTTTTCTTCTTGAAGATCAAGGATGCCTGTAGCTATACACATTGCCAATACCTTGGGGACTGTCTTCTGAAGATATTCGATTGCACTTTGAAGATCTTTCATTTTTCCAACTTCATCACAGCTAGGACATGCTTTCTTCATCTTCTTGGCCTGTTTCTTCTTTCTATTTTTTTGAGTCTTGGCAGATATCTCCATTTGAGGCTAGTCGCTCATTTCCTCAAATCTGCACTTCATAAAGACTCCCTCGGATCTTTTAGAGGTAACCTTCGCTCTGATACCAATTGAAGTGCCCAGATCAGTGTGAATCACTGAGAGGGGGAGGGGGTGAATCAGTTTTCCTTTAAAACTTTTTACTAATTGATTCTTAATCAATTAAACCTCTATGTCTTGTTAAGGCCTCGATCCACTCTTCTTATGTCTCTCAACCTTTCCCAGATAATGCAGTAATGAAAAGGCACAGGACACAAGGATTTACAAGGTTCGGCACCAAAGGCCTACATCCTTGCCATGCTCTCCCAGCATGGATTCTCCCATTATAATCTGTTAATATTACAATGGTCGATACAGCTTCCCACCGTATCTCTCCTGAGTCCCAGAGGAGGGTCTTTATACTGCTTCACACAGTGTTACCAGAGTCCCACTGGCCTGCTCCAGAATCCCACTGAAGACTTCTTCTCCCTGAGTCCCACAGGGTCTTCTCTTGGCTCCTCGAGTCACACGAGTAGCTCTTCTTTACTTTAAGTTCTTCAAGTATCCTCAGCAGTCTGGGATAAAGACTGCTGGCCTTGCTCTGTACCTCTGATCACTTGAGTTGATCAGGTCTTCTCGTCTTGCTCAGGCTTTATCTCCTTCTTCTGAGGATGACCTGGCTTCTCTCCAACTACTGAATACTCAGACAACTGATGTCTTTAACTTCAGTCTGGTCCAGTCTCAGTTCACATAAACTTCATGCACTCAGTGCATGGCATCTCTTCATCCTCATGCACTGACTGCATGGCCTTCTCAAATATCTTCAAGAACTCCTGGTCTTGGACAACTCAAATGCACACAACCAGATTTGGGTTTGTTCACGTGTGCATGTGCATGCATGCAAGCATGCACTCTCCTCTTTCTCCTCTTGGTGCAATAAACCCTCAAAGGGTGTAGTCAATTTTAAGCACACACCTTCTCCACAATCTTCACACACTATATTCAAATTGTTCACACACTTAATGTGTGTTCTACTTTAGTGTCGAGTATCCTTATTCTTCTCCTTCTTAGTGTGTACACTTCACTTTGCACACACACTAAGGTTTTGGCCTCTTCTTGTCTAGCACACACAACTTGTGTCTTCACTTGGTGCACACACAAGGCATGCAAGCCTCGGGTCCTCTTCTCCACTTGGCACACACACGAGGCAAGGCCTCGGCCTTCTTTGGCACACACACACAATGTGTGTAAAACACAACCCGAACTCCACTTGTATGCAGGCGTGCAAGGGTTGCGGCCAAACTTCTCAACACTACCGCGCAGGGGGCGCGGTGCACAGAGGGAGCGCGCAAGGTCCTACCGCGCAGCCCAATCCTCCTTCCTATCGCGCAAAGAATTAGCGCGCAGGGGACCCTTCTTCTTGTCGCGCAAAGGTGTTGCGCGCAAGGGACTCCAGCCGCACAAGTAAACTTGCGCGGGGCTTCGACTTCGCGAGGCAGAGCCTCACGGAACACAGTTTTTCAATAAAACTTCAGCAAGCACTCCTCGATGTCTAGGCCTCATTTTTATAGGTAGAGGAATTCCTCGAAACATCCGCGTGGTTTAACTTCAAAATCCCGAAGATTTCGGATCTTTAAAAATCTTTCAAATCTGGTTTCTATCCTCGGTTCACGCGGGCTCTTTTATCTTCAGCCTTCTCTACGTGCATGCATTTTAAAACGCATGCATGGCTTCATTTAAAACCGGTCCATGCATAGCACGAACACCACATGGCCTCGGCATCTTCGCTTGCCTTCGGCCAAACTCCGAAATCTCTCTCGATGCATGCATGCAACATTTTAATGCATGCATGAGTTCTTTATGGCCTAACGATCACAGTGGAGGTCTCGGTTTGCTCGGAGGTGGCCGGGAACTCAAAAACCGTGCTCGGGGAGCCACTGGTTCAGCAGGGGACGTCGGGTGGCACGGGGTGTCCTCGGCTCAAGCTCGAGGAAGGAGATGCCTCGGAGCCGTCAGATGCGGCATTTGAAATACATCGGACGGCCGCGATCAGAAGATCTCGCGCGGGATGCGATGAGCGGCTGTGATCAGCCGCGCGATGGGATGGGCGGCCAGGATCTCTTCCGCGGGAAAATCCCGCATCCCACATCGAAACGAAGCGCGGTTTTTCCGCGGCTTATCAAAGATGCGCTCCCTTCCACCGCTCAATTGAACTTCCTCCCTCCACGGTGCCGCCCCGCACCGTGTTCTCTTAGCGGGCGCACTCTTGCACCCACCTCTACTCCCTGCGGGCGCGCCACTGGTGCCCACTCTGCCTCTCGCGGGCGCGCGCTATGCGCCCCTGCCGCGCGGATGTGATCACCGCGTGGCCTCCTGCCGCCTTGGGCTTGCTCCATGGGATCCCACAAGGGCGTGGCGCCTAGGCCCACATGTGCCTTGGGGTTGAACCCGTGGCTGGCCCTTGGTGGTTTCCTTTTTTCTAGAGTAGACTTAGGGACTTTGTATAAAAAAAAGTAACCCAAGTTCAAATGCCAAATGCCACTTCTACCTCTAAGCCATTTCTTCCTCTTCTCCATTCTTCTTCTTCTTCAAAATAATTCCTCCATCTTCTTCATTAGAATTATTCACTTAGGAGGGACTTCACAAAGGTTTCTTCCTTCAACCGAAGCTCCTGAATCAAATAATTCTTCAATGTTCTTCATTGATCCAATCAGAGATCAAGTTGGATCTTCTTCAAATTCACATGCACTAAGTGATAGTGCATGGACTTAATTAATGCACATCATCCACTTAGTAGTTGTGGATGGAACTCCTTTCAACTCCTCATGCATTGTCAGTACAATGCATGGTCTTCAAACATTGTTGAGACATTGTATCCAGTTGATACAAGTTCTTGTAACTTTAAGAACAACTCAACAATCGTCTGATATACATGGAGAATGTTTCAACCGCAATTTCCAATACCACTTAGTGAATCTCCTAAGTGAAATGCATCTTAGTACCATGGACATTCTCCTTCACCACCAACACCATCACAACCTTTGTCATTCACATCTTGACATTCCCTGACTTCCATTCATTCCAAGACAACTTCATGCCTCATTGACAACAAATGCAACACTGTGCACTTCAGATAGAAAAAGAAAGATATCGAGGTTCTTGAGGATATACTCGGGGCTTGTGTTCTTAATTTTGGTGGTTCTTAGGGAAATCATATTCTTCTAGTTGAATTTTCTTATAAAAATAGTTATTATGCCTTGATAAAAATGGATAACTTTAAATCATCATTTGGTAGGCCATGTAGATCTCCCTTGTGTTGGGGAGAGTTCGGAGAGTGGTCCTTAGTTAGGTTGAATCTCATTTAGGAGATGATGAAAAAGGTGAATTTGATCCGAAAGAGGTTGGTCATGGAACAAAGTCATGAAAAATCATATGAGGACCATCATCACTGGATGCTAGAGTTTGATTTCAGTGATTAAGGTTTTTTCAGAGTTTCACCTCGCTTGGGAAATAAATAGTTAGTAAAACAAGGTAAATTCACACAAAGGTTTTTGTCCCCTTTGAGATTAGGGAGTGACTTGGAAAGGTGGAATATCGATTGGACTTAAGATCTTGTTTGACCTCGATTCATGATGTGTTTCATGTTTCCCAGCTGAGAAGGTATCAACCAAATCATTCCCATGTGATTGGATGGTAGGATGTTGATCTTGAGCCCGACATCATTGTAGATGAGAAACCAATTCAGATTATGGATCATTGGGAGAAGGTACTACATAGTAAAATGATTACTTTGGTCTGTGTACAGTGATCATGTGGATAGGATAGCCACAAGATGTGTGAATGAGAATTGTTGATGAAGCAGTGGTGGCCATCACTTTTTCAAGTCTAGGATCTTGAGGACCTTATGGCAATAGAAATATTGTATGGTGGTGAGAATTGTAACATAACATTACCTTTATTTAGGTACTTCTTGTCTTTTCTCCCGTTTCCCTTTTTATTAGGGGGTATTTCAAACCATTTGGGGATAAAGATCATTTTCCTAGTAAAATGAACTAAATTTCTTGGTTGTATGGTTATTTGGATGAGTGGATTCAGGATATAAATGCATTAAAGTCTTTAGGGGAGTTCACTTTTCATCCATATTGAATTGAATTTATATAGGGGTTGCTGCTAGACACTAGATGCAGAAGGAATTTATGTCGTAAACCCATAGATTATGAAATAAATTTATTTTTGAACATAATCCATGAGAATGGATTATGACATAGAATTATTTACACTATAAAATATGACCTTATTCCATAAATTCATTTCTCAACATGTTTTTAACATGAGGCAACACCTTTTTTGGCATATTTGAAACACAATGCATTTACGCCGCAAACCGATTATTTACAATGTAAATGAATCGATTCTAGTGGTTTTATTTATGATTTATTCCTAAAACTTCTTTTTATTCGATGCGTAGGCTCCCTATTGAACCCTAAACTCTCCTAAGGTTATTTTTTGTGATCCTTCTTCTTCCAGATCACTCCATCCAACATTCAATCCTTGGGGTGATTTTTTTTCTTCTCCTTCATAAGCAATCTTTATTCTTCTTCATTTCCATTGGTTGTAGTAGTATTATTGGATACATTTTTGGATATGATTGTGATTAGTTTGTGTTTTCTATTGATCCTTTTTAGTTTTTCCTTATTCTTTATCTTTCATAGGATGATTTTTTTATTTCCTTTTTCCATTGTCAAAGGTGACTAGGTTTCCTTTTCTTTTAAGGTAGGTGTTACTATACAAAGGGTTAATTCTATGAATTTATTATAGTTCTTGTAAATCTTGAAGGTTATTCATTGAACTGGATTGAATTTTGGTTTTAATGGTTTTTTTGAAAATAATGCATGTTTCTAAAGATGTTTTTTCTTTAAAATAGTTTTTTCAGACCAAGTATTTGACTAAATGATTGAATGGTGCTTTCAATTCAAAAAGGGGGATTTTAAGCACCTAAGAGGGTTTTATTTTCTTTGAAAAAGTTTTATAAATTGTGATCATGGATTTAAAAAGTTTTTTTTGGAAAACTTAGCACATTAGGAAGCCTTGGGTACGTTAGGAATAGACATGTCACTCATAGCGTGTGTAATGTCACTTGAGGATTTCTTTCACTTTAGTGTGTGTAATACCACTAGAGGTTATACTGATTGCATCCACTGTAGGCCTATATTCGGGATTTATTTTTAATTATGGTATTTATACCCATAGGCTAGATCCCAAATAGTATTATTTTTCATTTATGATTGGTTTATCACCTGATGGATTGTTCCATGGTTATTTTCTCACATTCCTTCATGTGAGGTTCTATCTCATGGTATCACATGATGGATTGATTCATGGATATTTGTGTAAATGAATATCTTATGGTCTACCCTTGGATTGTATTGATTATGCTTTAATGATTTATTTCTTGTACTTTTCATATTCCATGATTTGTGAATATGAATGGATTTTAAAAAAACCAAAGGATGATTTATAAATGGTTTTGATTGTTTGAAAATTATTTATAAAATATTATTTGTCTTAAAACTAGAACTATAGAATTATTGATATTAGACTTTTTATAGACTCTATGGTGGAATTCTACTAGGCATAGTGATCATACCCAACTTTTGATTTTGGGTGGTTGTAGATGTTGTTTTTCAAGACCCGGGTAAAGGTAAATGAATTATGTAGCATGTCATCTTCCCTTGTTGTCATTGCCTTCATAGTAGGAGGGTTTAGAGGTAATATTTGGTCTCATGGAGACTAGTTGGACTTTTCTTATTTTACATTCTTGGTTTAGCTGGTTTTTCTTGCATTGTATGTCTCATGGATATATGTTTCACTTCCATACATTTCTCTAGTTGATACCTTGAATTTGGGATATTTGAGGATTGTTTGGTTACTCTTTTGTGAAACTAACCTTAGAGTGGACCTTATTAGGTGACTTGTCTATATGAGCCAGGTTGGTTTGTGATACTGTTCATTCATATCTGATGGTTGTGAGGGAGGCCTCAATGGAGACATTTTGAAGTAACTTTGGTAAAGGGTTGTGGTGTTTTAAAGATAAATCAACTGTAAGAAATGGTTTAATCATGTGGGAAAACATTGTTGATGTGTTTCCCAAGTGGGAACCCTTGGTTGATGAGTCACTTAGATGGGAACCTCAGGCTGTAGGTCCCTTAGGTAATGAGGCTAGGGAGGTAGGTTACCTAGGTAATGAGGCTCGGGTGGTTGGACACCCAGGTAATGATGCATGGGTGGTAGGTTGACTAGGTAATGAGTCATAGAAGTAGGTTTTCTAGGTAACGAGGTCCAGGGGGTAGGTCGACCAGGTAATGAGTTTGTATAACTCCAACTACTACTTGAGTTAGTTTTCCAAGTTACTAGAGTTCTATAGGCTATCCAGAAGAAGTTTTAGAGGCCTAAATGAATCATCTCTTAGAGGCTCTCTCCCTTTTAAAAAACTGGGGAATCCATGCTCTATACAATGGAAAAGGGGGTCTATTCATATGTAAAGATAGAGGCTTGGGTGGAGCAGGCCTGAGAAATTAAGGTGATGCTCATGGTTGACATGGGTGATGCAGGCTGGGCGACCATAGGATATCTATGTGTGGTAGACTAATTGACCACATGGGACCTAGGTGACGAAATCTAGGTGACTATCAGGAATCGAGATGAGGTTGTATTAGTGATTAGATAAGACCCTAGGTGACAAAATGGGACTTCCCAAGGATTTTAGGTCTCCTATTTCTTTCCCCTTCATCTTCAAAAGGGATCACTAAATGAATTTAATTTTAAAAGTGGGTAGTTTTATATTTTTTATCAAATTTAAGGTTCTTACCTGAAGGTTATTTTAATTTTTTTTACATTTTATAAATATAGAGTTTTAATATAATTAATTTGATTACTCTGTTTTCATGATCAATTTTTAATAAAATTTACATTATTAATCTTATCTTAATCAGTAATTTACATGTTTTTTAAATACCTATGAATTCCCTTGTTAGATGGTGGTGGAGTTTTGGGGTTATTTTAGTCATTTTACATCATGAGATATAAATGATAATTTTAATCATGTTGGTGGTATTTTATAGGGATTCCAACTTATCTCTCACATAATTACATTTATAGTACATGTAAGAAATCATGATATATGTTGTTTTCTCTACCCATGAAATATGGTATTTTATAGGTCTCTAAATGTGACCCAACCTGACCAAAAGTTTAATGACCTACATCATTATAGGTTGAAAATCAAGAGAGAAATAAAACCCCTATAGAACCAGAGTTAGGTATGTAGTGGTTTTTTGAGATTCAAATTGAATTTATGGTGTTTGAGAATTGATTTAGGAATTATTCTGGTTAGTTTTGGAGAATGTGGAGGAAAAAAATGAAATTATTGGGAGTTATATAGGAAATATTTATGCTATATGGAATAATACACCACCAGGTACTTACCATTATGAGGGTAGAAAAACCCCTAAGTGAGATAGCTATCACCTAATGGATCAGAACTAGGTGTCCTGTAGGGTACAAGGAACTTGGTGTTTCCATGGCTGTTACTTTAGAGGGGTATTCAAGTGTTTTTTTAAAAACTAGATTGTTGGGATTAGTGGATTATGATATGATTCCTAATGAACCCCGATGAGAGGGGGTGAATCCAATGTGTTGGCCGATTCACACTTTTTATCACATAACTCTCACCCGTTATCAAATCCAGTTCCCCTGTTATAAAAAACAATGTTCAATCTATCACACGCTCATTCTCAATTACTATTGTAATAATGGGTTCCCTAGAACCAACTATACAGTACTTTTAGATTACCATCTCTTGTATATAGTGAGATATTCATGATGTTCTCTTATCATTATAATGTATAATTTTTTGCATCCATTATTTAAATAATAATTTCCATAGATTTATTGTCATATCAAAAAGTTATAGAAGATCTTAGGCTATAATGAGAACTTAGAGATACTATGAAATTATTCTTAAACATATGTTCTATGGTCTAAATACATCACACTAACAGGAAACAATTATTGTTTGAATATTAGGTGTTGGGGGATCATAACCATTGAGACTTCTTCTTATGAAGTTTGCACTTGGTGATCTCTAGTAGTTGAGGACATGAGGAAAACTCCACCAATAGGAACATCACATGTATTAGGTGTCATTGGTAGTTACTATCTATGGACATGTGTATTGGTCTCTTGAATTGAGATCATTACTAGTGTTTTCCATTTGCTTGTGTACTTTAATGTAAGGAAAAAACATGATAATGAAATCATGGAGAGGTAGATTGTGTTGGGTGTTTCGTTGGTGGCATGATATTGGTTAAATGATCAATATAGAATTTTCCCTTTCGAGTTGATGAAGTAATATATCTCGGGCCTTTTTAATTAGGATGGTAGTACTTTCATAAGTCATTATCCAATACAGTGGAGGGTAAATTTGTCCAGTTAGATCAATAAACAATAAAGAAAGAAAAGGATAATGACACAAGTGTGCATCCTGATTTGTGAGATATCTAAAGACAAAGAGATTATATTACACAGTGTGAGTTTGTAGGTTGGTTGTCATTGCAATGACTATTCCTTATCTCTTTAGGGGACTTAATGGGTTGTGAGACTCTATTTTTGGTCTTTCAATACTATTCAATTCTATCAAGATAAGGTCCCTGAGGGTCACACATAATAGAATATTCAAGAATCTTTCCTATTTAGTAGAATAGGTATATAGGACATGGTGGGACCCACCATGGGGTCTGAGGGTTTTCCTAGTTATCAATTACCGATAAATAAATAAATTCATTAATATTAAAGGGAAGAATAATTGGGTTGAATTTATTTAAATTATTTTCAAGTGTAATATTATTATTCGAATGAATATTATTTTAATATTATTCGAATAAATATTATTTTAATATTCCAAGTTCCTTTAATATTACTTGGAATTTTGAGTCAAGTTAATAACTCATTTTTATCATGTAGTATATTTAATATATATTATAGTTTGGGCCGCCAAGATGTCTCCCCTGGAGTTTTTAGGCGAGGTTAGGAACGAGATCCCCCATCTACCCCCCTTCTTCCCCTTATAATAAAAATATTCAATTTTCAGTCAATCATATATTATAGGTATGTGACAAAATATAAATAATATCTATGACAAAGTTTAGTTCATAATAATTATTTATTTAGTGGATGTTTAATAAATGTGGTATGGGGAACCCTTCCTGGGTATTTGAGCATACACTATAAATATGAGGAGAGAGGTTCTCATGGAATGACTATTCACTGTGAAATTCTTCAGAGCCTCCCTCTCCTCTCCCACTTTATAGAGAATGATGATCTCGATACAAGTTATCAAATAGAGATTATCACCCATCATCAAAGGAATATCAATGAAGCAATCATTGGGATGTCGAAGGCATTGTTGAATCGTCGCACTATCTCCCTGTCATCGTGCCACCGTGCAGCGCCGCACCAAATCCTATGGTGGCCAAATCTGGATAACTAGTGAGTATGAGTAGCATGCATTGCCTCTGTCTCCCTAGATATAGGCCCGAGCACCGCCAGAGCATTGCGACTCTTCCTATCGTCCTCCATCCATCCACAGATTAACCCCCCACACCCCGCCACACGAGGTATAACTATGCACAGACTTGATCTTCCCCGAAATAGGCTTGGGTGGGTCTACCCAACCCAAAACATGTCTAGTCGGATGGTCCTCACCTATAATGGCCTTGAATGAGATATGAAAGGATCGAAATGTTTATGCACAGGTTCGGTACAACTCGCACTGGGCTTGTGCAAGGTTTTGGGGTCCGGGTTTTTAAATTAAATTAATTAAAATTAATTTTGGTTCAAAAAATTATATTTTAATAGCTGAGGAAAATTAATTTAATTTGTGGTATTAAATTAAATTAATTGATTAATTTAATTTTTTGAATTAAAATTAAATTAAATACGAGACCAAATATAATTAAATTATTTTAATTTAATTAATTCATATAATATAATTAAATGATCTCTTACTTTAATTTCTTACAATTTAGTTTTTATCATGCGTTTATATTACCTGCTGAATAGTCTTGAGAAAATGATCGACTTATGTATGTCTGTTATTTATTTAATTAATTATTTAACTATGTACGGTGATCGTAAATAATTAATTATTTTTTGTGGTTTGTGCATCATCTTATTTCCAGTCAAAATGTATAAGGGAATGTGAATCCACATGTATCTGTTGTATATTGAACCCCTAGCCCCCCCCCCCCCCACCTGTGTGCGAGTACATTTGAATTTTGACAAAGAAGATGTATGATGTGGACACCTCCAAGATGAAGCAAAATCCAGACGAACAAAGGACACACTAGAAGGGGTAGAACTGCATCGTGAGTCAAGTTATGATTCAAGTATGATACCCCCACTTCATGATTGATCCATTGTGTTTAAATAAATCAACCAATATTAAATTATCAAGACCTGTCAGGTAGTTTATTTCCTTTATTCATTTTGTTTATTATTTTATGCATGTGCATAACATCAAGGACCACATAAAATAATAAACAATAAAATGCATAAATAAGTAGTGAATGTTTTTTCTATTAATGTTAACTTGTGACTGTGATAACATAGTATGAACAATATTAATAGAAATGAATTAAATTCATCTAAAAAAATATAAAAATCTGCAAAGAATTATTAAATCATTAAACACCTTCCATCTCTTGAATTTTAACAAAACCGGGTGTTTGGGGTGCTCGCCATCCAAAGTTGAGGGTTCCTCTTACTACTAAGGAGTTATTATGAGAGTGGTGGGTTGACTTAACTAAAGTTAACAATAAAGAAGTTACCAAATATAGCTTTCTACAATTTCAGAGGCAAGCATTGAGTAAATCAAGTTTATGATTTTAGAAGTTGGGACTTTGCTCAAGAGATCAAGGAAACACGAGTTAAGTCACCTTAGGAATCGAGGGTGTAAAAATTCTTATAGGAGACTCATGTATGAAGCATATGATGGTTATTTCATAATGTTTTCATCAATTCTGAATGTTAGTTTTGGTTACAACATCAGGAAATATATGATTTCACAAGTATTCTCATCTCTAAGAATATTACAAGGAGAAAGTGAAGTGAGATATAAATAGATGATATTACACTGGTTATGTATAAATATGAAAGTTGGACCATGATCTTTTAAGACAACCCATTTTTATATCTTTTTCACAAAATTACTCTAGTTTTTTAAGAATACAAAACAAATAGGATGGCGTAAACACTTCATTTCCTTTTATGTAAGGTTTTCCAAAAAATATAAAAACCATAAAGAAAGATTAATCTTTAGTTATTATGGAAAAAAAGTTAAAAGAAAAGTTGATAAGTCCAAAGGTAGGAGTTCTTCCAAAGGAACCTTCAAAAATATACTTCCAAGAGAGTTAATAAACAAGAGGTTATTTACTTCGTATATCCTGAAATAAATCTATGGAATTTTAAACGCAATTAACTGAATCGAATAAGCAAGTACCCACACTACAAAAAAACAATAGATTAACGACAGTTTTGAGATGGGGTTATGCACAACCCCCACTAATCATTGAATTTATTTGGGGTTCACAACCCCCTCTAAAAGTTTTATGTTTTTTTTGAATATTTGGTTGAATTTTAGAGGTGGTTATATCAAAACCGCTAATAATTTAAAAATTAGTGTCCCTATATATTTGTTTTGATTTTAGAGAACTATATATATAATATTCATTTGGATATTAGAGGCTATATATTTATATAGGAATTTTTTTAAGTGAAAATAGTGGGGGTTCACAACCCCCTCTAATCTCTTAAATTAAAGGGGGTTTTGAACCCCCTCTAACGTATGAAATTAGATGGGGTTCATGAACCACCGCTAATCCCTTGGATTAGAGGGGGTTGTGAACCCCCACTAATTTAAGAAATTAGAGGTGGGTTTTTGAACCCCTTCTAATTTAATATATTAGAGGGGGTTGTGAACTCCCTCTAATTTATGACATTAGATAGGGTTTTCAACCCCCTATAATTCATGAAATTAGAGGGGCTCATGAACCACTACCAATCCCTTTGATTAGAGGGTTTTTTAACCTCTTTAAATAAATATTTATTTTTTTAAAATAAATCTCATATAAATTCAAATTCTATAATATATATGTGTGCCTACGCATGTGTGTGTATATATATATATATTACATAAACACGTTAAATAAATGTATTTTAATGCATTATAAACATATATATAGATATACATTATATAAATACTTTAAATAAATACTTATACATATAAACAAATATTTATACATATATAAATATTGGTATATATAATATAAATATATTTATTCAAAAATATAAATTTAAATATGGTTTTATAAATACTATACATTTATATTATGGTTTATATTATACATATGTTATATTAAATACATTTTTATTGTATATTTATGTATAAATACATTTATATTATATTATGTATACAAATATATATAATATAGACAAAATTAAATATAAACATAAATATATATTATATATATATTATATTATAAAATATTTTATTATATATAAATTTATATATATTATATAATTATTTACATTAATATATATTTATGTGCATAAATATAATTGTATACTATTATGTATATTAATATAAATTTATTTGTATAAATTTTATTTCTTAAAATATTAATTATAATAATATAAAAACATAAACATACTATATAAATATATACATAAATATAATTTATTTTAAAACTAAATCATAGAAAAACTCAATCTTGTCGTTTTTATAATTTATATAATAATTATAATAATAATTTTTAAATAATATGTTTATGCTTTTATATTATATATGATTAATATTATATGAAATATAATTTATACAAATAAATATATATTAATGAACACAATATTATACAATTATATTTATTGAAATACATATATATTAATCTACATAATGATAAATATTGACACATGTTATATAAATATTTGTATAAATTTCATTTCATGTAATATTAATTATATATTTGTATAAATTGTATATCATATAATATTAATTATATATAATATACATATTAATTGCATATAATATAAAATTGTATTTCATATAACATTATATAAATATTTATATAAATTATATTTCATATATATGTATTTCATATATATGTATTTCATATAATATTAATTATATATAATATTATAAAATTTATAATAATAAATATATATTAATGTACATAATAATAAACATATGTATTGAAATACATTATATAAATATATTTATAAAGACGTTATTTAAATATATTAAATAAATACTTATATATATATTATATAAATAAACATGTATATATTATATAAATGTGTATTTAAGTATATAAATATTTATATAAATATATTTATAAATATATAAATATATGTGTATATACATAACATAAATAGAATTTTAAATATGTGTAAAAATTATATTTACTCAAATGTATGTAAATATACATATAAAATATATTGTTTATATAAATTTATAAACTGAATACCATGTAAATGAATTATAATATAAATACATAAATACATAATATAAACATGTATATATTAATTTATATAAATATATAGGTTATATATTAATATGTATTTAAATATTTATTCAAAAAATATTTATTCGAATAACCTAAAAAATATATATATAATATATGTGTATATATATAAATACAATAATATGAAAAATATAAATAAAAACCCATTTTCTTAAGTGGTTTGGGAGGTAGCGTTATAGATGGAGGATTACGAGATTGATTCCTAGTGGCCGCTAATTTTTATAAAAGGCATGGACACACATGGAGGCAATGAACGGACATGGGTGTGAGTGGGGGACACTGGAGGATGGGTTGGATGACACAGGTGACACAAGATTGACATTGGTTTGGGTGGGGCATTGGAGGACGATCTGGATGACATGAGTGGCATTGGACAGACACTAGTTTGGGTGGGGCACTGGAGGATGGTCACAAGATAGGCATGATGGGTGGAAGGGGTGGCACTAGATGGATAGTGTGTGAGGGAGAATGGGAGGGACATTCACAAGGGGTGTGTATGAGGCACAACCCAGCTCTCAGGATGTGGAAACCGGATAGTATGGGGATGGTGAGGCATGTAGAAGGATAAAAAACAAAAAAAAAGATGAAGATTAGGGGAAGTTTTCACAACCACCCCTAAAAATTTACCTAAGGATCGATTATAGGAAGTTTCAAACCATCCCTAATTTCATTGATATATTAGAGGTGGTTAAACCCGCATCTAATCGATGCGATTCTCAGCATCCAGACCAGTATTAGAGGGGGTTTAAACCCTCTATAATTGAAATGCTACTAAATTGCCTATTAATTTACCATTGGTTCCTCAAAACTTACTCTAACAATACTTGGTAGGTACATTAGCGGCAGTTCCTCATAACCACAACTAATGTGTTTAGAGGGGGTTATAACACCCTCTAAATTGAAAAATAACCCCTCTAATTTGGTCATTTTTTGTAGTGCCAATTCTTCTTTAGTGTATAGTCATCAATTATAAGTATTTATTTGGACATACTTCTTGGGTATTAAATGAAATATTTTTATCACATATGTGTATCATAATACAGTAACCAAGTAAGTATATAAACATTACAATAAGTAAGGTGTATTCACTAGGCGTCTGGGAAAGGGTGGTTCCTAAGTAAGATGTGAGAATTACACAACTTCTAATTTCCAATTTTAATGATTCAAGTATAAATTTTATTGATTATGACCAAAACAATTATCCCATGTGTGCATTGGAAACTAGGAGACATTATTTCAAGTTCAGGAATAACTATTTTTGTGGTATTTTATACTCAACTAATAGTTCAGTGATACATGAATCATAGGCAATAATTGATTAATATAAAATATAAGACTTATATACCCAATTGTGGAAAGATAGTTCTTTTTCAAGTAAAACCAAGTGGATTTTAAGGATATACCTAGTATGGTATTTTGAATCATTGGAGTTAAAAACCTTAGTTATTATAGTCATATTTAGTTTTAGACAAAGAATCCTTTAGAAATAATGGTACACCACAAAGCTTTTGGAATTAGTTCACAAGAGAGTGTGAACTATTCTAAAGATAATATAGTGGTAAATATACATTATAATATTCCTTTAAGTAATTAAGGGATATGAACGTGAAGTATGATATATGAATGGTTAGAAGATATAAGTTATTTCAGGATTTCAGGTTGAGGAATATATTGACCAAGCATTCATCGGTCATTATAATACAGTGTGGAGTAATTCATAAATGCACATTACTTGTCCACATATGAGATATGTTGTTAATAAATAGGATTGATGATAAGTCATACATGTTATAATTTATCAATAAAAATGTAGGATAGGGAAATTACTAAATTCACATTTCCTTATACACATCAGGGTCATGATCTAAGTGAATGAAGCATCAATGTTAAATATTATCCATTGTAGAAGCTCCCATTATATTTCAAGGCGTGATTTGAAAATAATGACATAATCCCATAACCATATGACAACTATAATGAAAAATGGATATCATATGAGCTATAGTATGATGTTAATCCATTATGTCATAAGAAAAAAAAATTAGATGCAAAGAGTTTTTTAGGATATAAAAAAAACTACATAATACAGAACACAAATAGAATCTAAAGTAATTATCCTAAAAGTTTCTTAGGGTATTATAGAAATCCATATGATAGAGAAGTTACAGTCAAGTAATAGACTATATTTCTATAAAAGAGTTCACATATCTATTAGAGATACTAGGGGTAAGATTGACTTGGGTTTAGTCAATGCGAGAAAGATAAACAAATAGTTGGCATAAAAACAAGTTCCACAAGACCTTGTGGAAAGGAATGTTCCAGAGACACATACTGCATAGGATGGATAAAACCATTGTAATGGTATTTTATTCATTGTGACTGGTGATAGATTATTCATTGTGAATAATAATAATTCCTACAAATAGGTAGTATATGGAAATTAGTATAAATTGACAAGATTAATTAAAATTCAATAATGGATTCTATGTATCAAAGTGAAAGGGTGCTTATTATTTTAAATAATACGATGTGAAATTAAGTCAAATTGATACATGGATGTTATAAGCATCATACCAATATGTCTTTATTGGCAATACCAAGTTTTTATGGATAAATCCATTAGAATTTTACTTGTCATAACTGACTTCTATGATCATTTATTGAGCATTATATGTAAAGAACACCAATCATGGAAGGTGTAAATGTGATTCAACTAGAAAGGTTTGATAAAATCATAAAATTCCAATATGGGTTTCAGGTTACTCAAATTCAGTTCCAGATTAAAAGTAAGCAACAAGATATTAGAGCATTCGTCTGGAATGAAAATTTACCATGTGACTACCAAAGGCTAGTGGGAGTGTCGTTGTTTTCCAAGTGAAATATTTTTGGTAATATATGGAGAATAGATATTAATATTATAGTAAGTTATGACTAAGATAAAATTAACTCTACAAATATTGACTTAAATTAGAAACCTAAGTTCTAGGGAACAAGTTCTACTGAGGTAGATCTAATGGTTTCTTGGACCTAGTAAATCGTACATATACTGACATAGTATTGAAAAATACAAGTTGAAACAATTAGAGAGGGAATTTTTTTCAGTGTCACATGGAATTAATCTCTCCAAGTAGACATGAATGGTCATAAGAGGAGATTAATGTGGTTATTTTAATTACATATTCCTTTAAAATGGATCATTCACATATTCCATGATATTTACATGATATGATATTGTTGTTATATACTTATAGTAGGAAAATATCAATTGTATCTAGGAGAACTGCAAGGGAAACAATTATAACTATCAAATGCACTTGAATAAGTATAATAGATATGTACCTGGTATGTGGAGAAGAAGGGATACTAGTTATGAGATGACACAAAAAAATCTTCCTTAGATCAACGTGATATAATATCATAGTTAGGCTAAGATGATGAGCGAGACAATATCATACAAGCTAGTGGTAGCCACACCTACAAATACTGAGTATGTTTTATCTTCTAAGATAGTTAATAAGTAATCATTAAAAACAATGATTTATTCCAATTCTTGGAACCATTCCTAGTATGTAAATTTTATCATTATGATAATTCTATTACTAGTAATAGACAAGATTTTATGTTTTGTGAAAAAAGGATATAATCGGGGATAACATCTCTTGAGAAGTTTTACCCAAGGAGATGAGGTCACATATAGTAGAATAACCACATGGAAGAAACATGGAAGACCCAGCGACTAAATTTCTGACTCAGCAGAAATATGATATTAATCATGTGAGAGCTAACAAGTATGGCTTGCAAGTTAGCTCTAGTGAAAGTAGGAGTTTTGTAATAGTGGGTTACCTAGACCTAACTATATAGTACTTTTCTATTAACATTTCATGTATACAGTTATATATTCATGTTTTTATCTTATCATTATAGTGTACATTTTTATGTGTCCACTATTTAAATGGTAATGTCCATATATTAATTATCATATCAAAAAGTTAGAGTAGATCCCAGGCTATAATGATAACTTTGTGATACTATTTCATTAATATTAAACATATGTCCTATGGTCTAGATATATCACCTTGACTAGAAATAGTTGATGTCTAACTATCAGGTGTTGGTGGATCATAATCATTGAGAATTATTCACATGAATTTCATACTTGGTGATCTCTAGTAGTTGAGGTCATGAGGACATACCCACCAACAAGAACACCACATGTATTAGTTGTCATTGGTAGTTCTTATTTACGGACATGTGTATTGGTCTCCGGACTTGAGATAATTACTAGCGTGTGACATTTGATTGCATACTTTGATGTAATGAAAAAAACATGATAATGAAATCGTGGTGAGTTAGCTTGTGTTGGGTGTGGCAAGATAACTTATGTTGGGTGCATCAATGGTGGTATAGCATTGGTTAAATGATCAAAATATAATTTGTCACTTCTTAGTTGAGAAATTAATGTATCTCGAACATGGTTTATCAAGATGGTAGTAACTTCATAAGTCCTTGGCCAAGGCAGTCAAGGGTAAATCTATCTAGTTAGATCAACAAACAATAAAGCATGAAAAGGATGATGAAATAATTTTCTCATTCTTGGATGTTTAGGGGACTCTAATTGGAATCGACCCCCACCCTCCCACACATTAGTGTTTCCTTGTTGTTCTTTTCTCCTTCCCTCCTTCGGATCGTTGGTTTGGCTTGGCATCGACGCGCATGTTCTCAGCTTGGCGTCGAAGTGGTCTGATGAGGTTTCAAGTTCGCAGTTTGGCTTTGGCGTGGTCAGGATCAGAGTGCGGCAGGCTTTGGTGGGTCTGGATCATGGAGTCAGTTTCCAGTAGATGGATTTCGGATCGCAATCAGCATGGAGATTCTTTCCAGCTTCAGCATCTAGGCTTGGCTTCGGTGTGCATCAACATGGCATGGCTATGGATTCCGAACTCTAGATCTGGTCTTGGATGACCTTCGACTTCGAGGGTGTTCTGGTGCGACTCAATATCTTCTCTTATGTGATTTGGAGGGGGAAGGTTTGGTTTTTCTTATTTTGTTTTGTTTTTGGTGTACTGTTGGTGTTCTTGTGGTGGTTTCGTTGCTGTAGGGTCCCCTGTGTTCCCCGCTGGTACCTTCTACTTCCTGCGGTTCGACTGAATTGGAAGTCGAAGTGTGTTCTTTCATGGCATGGTTCTATTTGGCTCCAGCCGAGAGTGGCGTTGTTGGCTCATACCTTCTCATATCCCCTCAATGGTGATGCTCCATCGACGTGGTGTTGGATCTTCCAATTTTGGGTGATGAAGATTTGTCTTCATACCCTTTATTTTTTCCTCTTTTTTGGATTGTTACGGATGTGTTTTAAGGGTGGATTTTGGTCGAGATGAGGATCTTCTTATTTCAGTTCTAGCGGTTATTACTGAGGGAGAGTTTGAATTTGCATGACTCATTAGTTTGTCGTATAGATCTACTTGTGATTTGGTTTTCTTAAGACTGAAATTTTTAGTTTTATGGGTGAATTCTGGATCTCATCCTTGATGGTTTCTGATGTCAATTTATGTGTTTGGTGAAAGCTATTTTGTTTGATCTTGGAGGTGGGAAGTTAGTGCAGCTGGACTCGATCACTTGGAATAGGCCCAGAGGATGATTCAGACATGGAATTTCATCTTTGTAGTGCTCCTCGGATTTGGTTGTTTGAGAGGGTATGAAATCAGCCATTGAATCAGGCCTATGCTTTGACACTAGTCACTTGCTTGCCAGTTTGCATTGAAAATTTGGAGTGCTTCACATCTTTTATAGTAGGGAGGGTCTGATCATCTTTTCTGTTTGGTTTTAACTCTTTTTTTCCTTTAGGTGTGATTTTCCTAAGTCCATGATGTCCTTTGGGTTTCCCCCCTTCTTCCCTTAAATGGGGTATTTATCAATAATAGAAATATTATAAGGCCTTCGGGCCATTGGATGAAAAGGACGATGACAAAAGTGTACATCCTACTTTATAATATATCTAAATCTAAAGAGATTATATTACACAATGCATGTTCATAGGTTGGTTGTCATTGCTATAATTATTTTTTATCTCTTTAGGGGCCTTAATGGGTTGATAGAATCCGCTCTTGGTATGTGAATACTATTAAGTTCTATCAATATAATGTCCTAAAGGGTCACACATAATAGTATATTCAAGAATGTTTCCTATTTAGTTGAATAGGTATATAGGACATGGTGGGACCCGCCATGGGGTCTGAGGGTTGTTCAAGTTATCGATCATTGATAAATAAATAAATTCATTATCATTAAAGTTAATAATAATTTGGTTGAATTTATTTAAGTTGTTTACAAGTGTAAGTAAATATGAAGAATAATATTATTCAAATGAATATTATTTTAATATTCTAGGTTCATTTATTATTATCGATAATTTTGAGTTGGGTTAATGACTCGGTTTTACCACGTAATATATTTAATATATATTATAGGTATGTGATAAAATATAAATAATATTTATGATGTAGTTTAGTTTTTCATAATTATTTATTTAGTGTATGTTTAATAAACAGGGGCCAGGGAACCCTTTCCAGATATTTGAGCATCCATTATAAATAGGAGGAGAGAGGATCTCACATAATGACTATTCACTAAGAAATTCATTAGAGCTTCTCTCTACTCTCCTACTTTCTAAATATATATTCTATCGATCCAAGTGATTATATTGATCTTATCTCCTATCATCAAATGAATGTTGATGTAGTGATCATTGGGACATCGAAGGCATCGTTGAATAGATAAACGAGCACCTGAAATTAGACAATCGACACTCCGACAGATTTTTAAAGCATGTTTGGATGATCTAGAGGGATTCTACTTTGGATCCTTTGAGAAAAAGTCATAAATGATGAGTGAAGAATAATCACACATTGATTTTAATGAGGTATAAGTTCAGTTTTAATTTTTGTGGTCTATTTAATTTATGCAAGATCCACAGGACCACACCAGGGCTCGGCTCACTGGAGATGATAAGTTTCATCATCCTAGTAATGAAAACTTTTAAATCCATGGCCCAATGACTTCCACTGATTCTTTAGTACCTTCACTTACATAAAATATCAAACACATATATAGAAAATAAAGAAAACAGGGAAAAAAATATTTTACTTGGTTTTCCCATACTAGGCTATGACTAAGGATCCTACAGGTGATGATTTTCCTATGTACTAAAATCCACTATCAACAAATAGTTTTAGTGGATAAAATATCTTGATTTTGGTCACTCCTTTCTAAATTTCACTATAATTAAGAGAGATTTAGGTAAATATTTATACTCACTTAAGGTCTACTCGCTAATATTTCACTCTTTACAAAACTTCAAGGAAGTCTTTACAAATTTTTAGGCATGAAGGTCTCTCTAATCACCATGTGTAAAAAAATATCCTTTTCATCAAGAAATTACTTAATTGATGATATTTTAATATCCACCTTATTGTATTCTTTCTCCAAAGTCATGTAAGATCAACCCCTTGTTAGAAGAGTTTAATATCTACACTTCTAACAATTACCCTAGAAGAAAAATCTTCTCTAAATAAGAATAATTATAAAAAATGAATTATCTTTGGTACACATTGTCTTATTTTACAAAAAAATAAATGTAATTAAAAAAAATCCCTAAAAAATCACTATAGGAAACTGGACCTACACCAATGGTTTTGGCCAAACTGTTGGTGTAGGTACCATAAAATGACCTTATACCAATGGTTTTGGAAGAACCATTGTTATAGTTTCAATTAAATGACACTATACTAACGATTTTTCCAGAACCATTGGTATAGGTAATGTCTATACCAATGATTTGGATAAAACCATTGGTATAGACTCCATTAAATGACCCTATACCAACGGCTCTTCAAAAAACATTGGTATAGGTCCCAAAATTTGAAATACCAATACCAACAGTTTTCCAAACTGTTGGTATAGTAATTTTAATTTTAATGAATTATTTTGTCTAATAATGTAGAAAAAATAAAGAATTATATTATGTATAAATATAAATTTACATATTTATCAAATTATGTTTCAAAAAACAATGTATCTTAGTGGTAATGCTGTTGAGTTATATGTTGGAGGTCCAAGGATCAAAACCTACCGGATTTTTTTTTCAATTACCTATACCAACAGTTTTGAAAATTGTTGGTATAGATAATTCATATTACATATACCAAAGGTTTGGAAACCATTGGTATAACCACCTCTATCGACACCACAGTAGCCCATAGTCACCCAAACTGTTTGTATAGCCTATACCAATGGTTTTGGGACCTATACCAATGGTTCCAAATCATTGGTATAGGTCCAATTTCTAGTAGTGAATGATCCACATTTAATGAATCAGATGTATTAATGAGTAATATATTAGGAAACACTATTATTTGTGTAAAACTGAATCTAACAATGTGGTCTTAAATTATCTTTTTCAATTATGCTACAATAGAATATTTATTAGCTTTTGATCTTTATTACCTTCAACTTAGGGGTGTACATGTGCTGTGTTGGGTCATGTTTTGGAAAAAAATTCACCTAAACCAATAAAAAGTGGTTGGGTTGTGTTGGTTTGGACCATAGAATTTTTTTTATAATAAATCGGCCTGACCTGATGTGGGTCAGATTGGGTTGGGTTAGGTTTATCAGGTTAAGTAAAGAAAAATTATAGGGAAAATAACAAAAAAACTATAAAACTAATGATTAAATTAAAACAAAACATAATTACAACATTTAAATATTTTTAAACACAAATATACTAACAATCCCATTAACATCAATTAAAAATTATAAAAAAATTTGTTAAACAAATAAATACATCATCACATGGATTACCCAAAATAGAGGAAATAAATTAGGGATTGGTTGGTTTGGTTCATTATATTGACAACCCATGACCCGATCCAACCTAAACCCAATATGACCCAAATTAACCCGACTCATCCTATCCCATGTGTAACCTGACTCAACCTAACCCAAACCAATTGGGTGGGATCATGTTCATCATGTTGGGATTAGTTTGGACACCCCTACTTTATCTAATGGTTGAGATCAATCTATGATATCCAGATCATTCAAGATTATTCCATGTGTTACACTCATTTAAGTGTAATCAAAATTTTCCAACTATGTGGAGTCAAACTTTCAAATATTGAGTTATATCTCTCATTATCTTCAATACATTCAAATATTTAATTTTCCCATATGTTCAAATAATTTTGTAATGTTGTCTTTTATTACTATGTAATATCACTATGTTATAGGGTCCTCTAAAATTAAGGACCAAATTTGAATTTTCACTTCATAAATTATGAGGTCAATATATTGAGATATTTTTTGCCAGAATACATTAAGATGTAAAAATATAGATTATGAAATAGCCTTAAAACTTTTATTAAATCACTATTCAAATATTATAGTGTGACTATCTAGGTGTTACATCCAATTTAAAAGCACATTGTAATCTCACTATCCTTCATGTCGTATTGTATATAACTTATAGTGTGTTTTAGTTTAAATTAAAACTTTATCTCCATTCCACTATTGCATTAAAACATGAAGTTTATACCATATATGATATCGACAATCACTTATTCACTTTTTAATCTTACATAACATAAATTATAGCATAAAAATTTTCCTTTATGGTGTAATATTTAATTCACTATTTCCAAAAATTCACCCATAAATATTATGTTGTGATAAATATCTTTGTAGCATAGATTTTTATTCTTTCAAAAAAAATCCCAAACTTATCTAGATATTTTTAAATTTCAACCAATGATTAAATAATAAAAAATAAATATCTTAAATAACTCACCTCAATTATCTAAAATTGATTTTAAATATTAAATTTCTAATATATCTACAACTCCTCTCAAATCACCCTTAGCCTTTCCATGCTAAGATACTTTCAACTTTTCCCTACCATAGGCCTCATGTAGTCAATATTTTTAATTAAATACATGTTCTCTTAATCTCTAAAGTATTACCATAATGATTTTCACACACCAATGTCATGCATAAAAATTCCTTGCAACTTCATTACCACTTTTTGTCCTATGTAAATTTCAAGTCATATTTTTCCACCAAACAAGGTTTTCTTGAATCATTTCCATCTTCATCTTCATTTATGAATCTAAAATTATTCTAATGTAAACTTCAACTTGTTCATGGTTGAAAAATTCTCTATTCTATGATCTTTCACCATAAAACCACTTGTTCATATGAAAGTACTATACCATTGTATTTTGATCCATTAATTGACATCCTTCCTTAACGATCAAAAAATACAACTACAATTTTAAATATTAATTATCAACTAAATCCCTCATACATCCTCTTGGTATCTTGTCACCATATACAATCTTGTCAAAAAAAATACAACATATAATATTTGGTTGAAACATTCTCCCCCTTTCTATTTTGTTAACAATTATTCCATGAACCCATATGTGAAATATTATTCCATGAATCTATTTCATCATAATCCATAATCCACACATCATTAAACTAGATACATTTCACTCCCAATATATGGATTAGTTAAATGAAAGTTATCTCTTTTAAGGTATATGGATTTATAGACTTAACCTTCTCCCCCTTTGTTAATAAAATACAAAGGTCATATTCAATGGATTTTCTCTCCCTTTTCAATGAAATATAAACACTAAATTTTCCAAGAAAGCATCTTCATCACACCGATGCATATGAATTTTCAAATTTAGAGATTTTAAACCCTTATGTAATATAACTCCTATTTCAACATATATTTATAACTACCAACTCTCTCATATACTTGTAAAACTTATATTTCATCCATGATTTCCACTTCATATATTTCTAGAATATCCTTCATAGTTTCTCCTCCTTGGTTAACACTTCATTCCATCTCTTTAGCTCTATGTCTGAAATCTATTTTTTTACCAAGGGATCTAACTATACTATTTTTTAATAATTCCACATTTCACTATAAATCTCATACGTATCACAAAATATAGCTAAACTTATTAAATATTTTTCCTGAATGGACTGAAGGCCTTTAATTTTTATTCATTTTTTATAATCCCCCGTTTAAGGGTTGAAGGAGAACCCTTAAATGGCTCATAGGCTTTTTGAAATTACATGACCTGAAGGTATTATATGAATTAAACCAAACTATGAATAATTAGAACTACCCCTCCATAGTTTCTGCATCGTGATCATCTCTCCACCTTCGCATGGTTATTCGACTAGCTGTCCAGTGCAGAGATGCACATGCCTGGTACTGATGGAAATTTACATACCCTCTCATTCTTCTAAATCTGATATCTCTTCTATAGTGAATGTTCCTACAATAAATCCTCTTATGGAGCTTGGCCTAAAGGATTTTAGGTGGACCAAAAGTATAACTGACTTAAAGGCCTGGGTGGCCCAAAGGCCTTGAAGGACTCCAGGACCAAACTGGTAGCCCAAAGGTGAATAGTTCCAGCTGTTATAGTATCAAACAATACCTGCAACATTACTTTCTATAGTAATTCTATAGTAAATCAAAAATATTCCTCTTCCTGGATTTGATCCTAGGTCTCGTGGATTCACTTGAAGAGTCCCCACCAACTGGGTTGAGGCTCATGTTCTATCAATAAATTTTAATGAGTGAAATTACTAATTTTTAAAAATTCATAAGAAATACTCTAAAGAAACTTAAGTTAAATCTTAGTGTAGGAAACAAGAGTATAAGTCTACACTTAAATGTTGTTAATTTCACCCACTTAAATAAATTTATGTAACTTGACTGTTTAACTTCATCAACAATTATCCTTATTATATCAATCAAGCTTTCACAAGTTTATCAACAAATAATCCATAAATCAAAAATTGTGTAAGTCATAACAATTTCTAAGACAAATCCTTCCTTTTTAATAGGTCCTCTCACCATTTACATATGATAATAATATTATTTATAAATTTATAGCTAAAATTCCCCTTGAATTCATCCATATTTAAAACTAATTATAAGAAATATTTTCACCATTGGAGTCTCCTTTCAGTAGCTCTAAGATTTTAGAAAAATATATATAATACATCTTTTTCAAACCAAAAAAAAACATGAACTCCTCATTGAATATTGTTGCTTCTCAATAAATATAAACCCTTATTGATCAAACTAGTAAGGTAAATGAGGTTTACCATTTCCTCATATCTCATTCCAAAATTCAATATATATAATAAAATTTAACTTGTGTTTTTCTTCATCACTTTTCAATCTTTATCTTTCTTCATGGTTTCGAACTACTCAACATTTTTCTGATACCAATTATTCTTTTTATCTTAGGATTGATACCAATTATAATTTTTCTCATAATAGAATTTATACCAATTAAATTACTCAAAAACCAATTGAAATTTTATATTGATCTTTAATACCACTTGAGGTTCCATATTCAACATTTTCATTATCCTCCAATTTAGTATAACTTTTCAAATACACCATTCCTTATAATGCACTAGTTTCTTTCAATGTATTAACCCCATGTATTTTATGTCCCCACTAAACCTACATTAACCCAACAATATTTATAAAAATTAAATACATAGAGAGAGAGGTACTTCCTGAACAACCTCAATTAGAGTAATGTGGTTAGTTTTGATGAACTGACACTTTGCTTCCAACTTCTTTCCAAGCGTTATCTATGGTTATCCTTTGAGAAACACCACTTGTAAAAAATTATTTCTAGATATTTGATTTTTCATTATCAACCTTATTTGGTTAGGTATTTATCTCCTATATGATTCTAATCCCACTAGTGTATATTTCCTCTATTAATGCATCATCATTGAATCTCTCTCTAAGTTTCTTTCTCCATGAAAGTGATACTTCACTAGTCTTTCTCTCTTTCCTTATAGTGATTTTCGTGAAATCACTTATGCATTCATTACACTTATCCTTTTTGATATCTAATAGGTACACCTTAAGATTTTTTACCTTTTCTGAATCTTTGTTCATGTATTTATCTTTATTTTATACAATAGGATAAACTTTCTTCTTTATCCTTAATTCTAGATTTTGTTCTCTCTATAATGATTATAACATGAATTATGATATTAGTGCATGATGAACAATCCATTTCCTTCCATCATTTTAATAATTCAATACTATAACTATGTGTTTTATTTCGACATACTTTTCTTCCTTTTATATGACTCCCATATAATGATCATGACCCGTTTACCTGAACAACATCGAACCATACCACCACAACACCTTAAGAAAATCTTTTCATTGCTAGAGGCTGGTGTGAATGTTGAGGGATGAAGGAAAAATGCGTAGTAGATGTTTTACCCTCATAATACCATGTAAATAAATGTATAAGATCAATTCTCATATTTGGTTTAATCTATATGGAATAAGATGGATAAAAACAAGGAAACTAGATTTAGTAGATAATGTACTTGCATCAACACATTACGACAGTCTAAAATAACTAAAAGGTTAATAAAAAGTATAAGACTAGAAAAAATGTGATATATACAAAGTGTGACAACCAAACAGTTCCTAAGGAACCAAAAGATAAAGTTCCATAAGTAGAAAGTCCAAAATGGACATCTACGGACAACCCCTACACATCCACTCCAGTCATCCACAAAAAGGATCAAAAGACTCCACTAGGACCCCATACTCTAAATTTGAACTAAATATCATTATCTAACACATTAATTTTACTCGGGTCACATAAAAAATTGATTTTTACATGTCTTAAAAGGGACTGTGTAGGGTGTAAGTATATCATACCTAGTAAATAGTCCCCACCCATTCCTTAACCACCTGAAATAAGATAAAGTGCGTAAAAAATAGGACAAGGTAAGAGGACTAAGAAGTATAACTAGTAATATACTTTGACAAGGACATATAGTTTAAATATTAATGATACTAACTAACCCCCTGTACCGGAAGAAACCATACTCATCATGCCCGCCTCAATCCTATGCTCAATATCTTAGAAGAATGATTAAAATAAGTTAGGTCATATAAGCCTACCCCTAGGGGAAAGGGAATAAATTATAATAAGTTAGGGAAACCTTGATACCCATCTCAAGGAAAGGGAATCATGTATAATAAGTTGGGGGAAGTCTTTCTACCCATCTCTTCAGGGAAACATGTAATTTGTATAATAATTCGAGGCATTGCGAGCTCATCTCTGCCATCAACATATCCATCGATAATGGGTGCACCTAATAATTATCATCTTCAAACATGAAATACCACTTTTAATGATAAAGTAATATCCTCATATTTCATGATCAATAACTAAATCACAAGCATGAAATCTACAACACAGAATGTTTATCAAACTAGACTATAAAATCTAGGCCAATTAGACTACAAGCAATATACTAGTCATCCTAATAATTTAGATATTTTACTAAAAATTTGGTACAATGTATATTTTATAAACTATAAAACATCAAGCATAAAAATAATGTATAAATCAAGGCATGGTAATATATAGATATAGACAAAATCAAAAAAACCAGGACATATTTTAATAAAAACCAGTTTAAAACATATTTATCAGAATAAAAATAATTTTTTTAATTAGATTCACTCGATTATATGTTAGTTCAGGCCCAAATAATTAAAAATATAAGATAAGGGTTTCAACTACCAAAATATTTTTATAATAGTCATTTGAGTTCCTAGATATAAAATTATTCCACCACTTGACATACCAAGCCAACCTAACATAAGGGAGAACTAGGGTTCCAACCATCACTGATAGAGAAGATGAAATTTAGGAATAAAAACTAAGTAAATACCATGATATCACCTAAGATAATATCCCAAAATAGTTAGACTAGAGGGAATATAATGGATTAGAATGATTTCATAAGACCTAGGTCAGAGAAATTGGGGATTACACTTGTTGTTGAAATTAAGAAGAATAAAGAAGAAGATTAGAGGAGGCCATGACCTTAACAGTCCAACAATGAGATTCCATGACCGAATACAGCCTCTAAAATAAATAATTAAGGATATATTAATTTAATAGGGAGAGGGGATGAAGTAGAGCTCCATGGGGTTCCATCTGTCTGAGAATGAGGGTGAAATCTAGAGCCCCCATTTTTTTAGGGGTAACATTTTAAAGTGGAAAAATTATTTAACCTAAAAAATATAAAAAACACATGTAGTGCTACCAATTACTTGTTTTAGGTCCATTGGGTACCTGATGGTACTAACAGTGGACTTGCATCCACTAGAGTTCCATTAGGTACACAGTGCCAGTCCACTGGGAACCTAGTGTAGTCAACACTTGGTTATCAACCCCCTCTTTTAACCATCTTCCACCAAATCTCTTATATAATTCTTTAACCCTTACTGAACTAAGAAACACACTAAAGTGGATGTTAAAAAATATAATTAAAGTTAAACACTAACATATAAAGGTCGTAGTTTTAACAAATCATTTCCATTGGGCTTTTCATCCCTAAGAATCCTCAACTAGCTTCCTTAGGGAACAAGTCCAACAATTGAGATTTAACCTCATCTTCCTACTCTAAAGTTCCATATTGGATATTTTTATACTGAAACCTAATATAAATAATATGAATCAACTTACCTTGGAACACCTTCCCACTCTAATCGATGATATAGATAAGATGTTCCATATAGGATGCATCAGCCTCATGTTCAATATCATCACACCAGATTATGTGTGAAGGGTCTGGTATATACTTCCTCAGATGAGAAATGCAGAAAAGTATTTTTCATTCCACTGAATCTTAGAGTTTAAGTGATATGATAATATATTTCTTTGACTTTTTATAAAATTTCAAATGAACCAAAAAATTATGGGGTCAACTTCCCATGTTTTTTAATTCATGAGTGATCTAATATTTATGAAACCTGAAAAAATACATGATCACCCACTTTTAATTCCTTGGGTATCCTTCAATGATAGACATAGGATTTTTACTGATTTTCTGAGCCATTTCTAAATCAATTTCGCATGCTCTATTATTTCCTCAATGATATTAGGTCTAATCGTGGAATATTTTTTATTTAAATCTACTAGATAGGTAAATGAAATGGTTTCTCACAAAGAGATTTGAACATATTCATTTTAATCAATAACTAATTGTTATTCCCATAAGATAATTCCACCATAGGGGGGTGATCCACCTACAAGCAATGAAAATTGAGCATATAGGACCTAATTATATCCATAAGGATAACAATGGTTAACTCAGATTGAAAAGTAGTCTATGGGTGAAAATTAATAATTAGATTAACTTGAAAGTCTAAATATTACTATATCCCTTGTCAAAATTGAGACATGAACCCTACGTCCTTGTCAGATACAAATCTAGATAGTACATCATGAAGATTCACTATCTCTATAATGTATAACTTCCTAAGCTCATCAATTGGAGAGGATTATTTGATGGGTGGTAAGTGAGATGTCTTAGTCAGATGATACACATGCACCCATACTTAATTTCAGTGTCTATAATATTCAGGTTGACTAGTCATAAAGGCTATTATGATCTCATACTAATTCTACACTGGCAGAGGAAGTTTCTGAAGAGTAACTATGTGTTTTTAATACTCTTCCATCACCCTTTAATAGATGATACATCCAATGATGAACCCTATAATATATTTATTCATAATATAACACAAAAACTAGAGACACACCTCATGATACATCTTCATGATTCTAGGGTGTATTTACCATCAAGAAGCATGATAATCTTTTATTAGTTCCTCCCTCATACCAGTTGTGACTACTAACCTTCCATAAACATAAAATAATTATAAAGGGGATTCAAACCAACCATCTAGGATCTCTCCACCATTGAGTTTTTATCAAATAATGATATAGTCATAATCATATATCTTGGAGTCTTTTTCAAACTCCATGATAGATTATGTAAGGTTGATATGGTACAAATGTATGAAAATCCAATCCTTGAGAACATCAAGGTGGAGGATATCTCTAAGCATCATCAACCTACAATCCTATTTTATATCTAACACATGTTGAATGTAAACCTTCTTATTGAGATAAATGAAAACTAACTTTTTTTTATCATAAAAATATTGAATAAAAAAATTAAATTATTGAATATATTTTACTCAATGACACTACCTTAGATTTATATCACTTTGAGAAAAGATTTATTTAAGTATTTTATGATCACTGAATACTATAAAGTGTTTGATGAAAAAATTATTCCTTTAGAAATAGCCAATTATAAATCATGGGTAGGTTAGTTATTTTTATTAGGGTGAGGTTTTCTATAACCATATTTAATTTCTTGATGATCCTATATGAGAACACAGTCGAGACCCATTTAATATGTATTACAATAAACCTCAAAACCTTTTCCTGTTTGAGGTTGAATAAGAATAGGAGTCAAAGTCAGCTTCTTATTTAACTCTTGGAAATTTTCTTTTCACAAATAAAAACTTATAAATTTATCTAATTTATTAGTTAGATTCACTATTAGAGTAATCTCTTTAGTGAAATACTGAATGAAATGATGGTAGTATCCTACGAGTCTGAGGAAACTTCTTATTTCAAATACATTTGAAGGAACATTCCAAGAAATCACTAATTATGGCTTCTCATGGTCAACTAAGATTCTATATTCTAAAATAACATATCTATGAAACTTTACTTACTAGATATAGAAAGATAATTTATATAGTTTTGTGTACAATTGATACTCTCACAATGTCTTTAAAATGATGTGAATATTTCAACCATGATCATCTCTAGATCTTGAATATACTAGGATATTATCTATAATGATCATATAAAATGCATCCAAAAATGGATGAAATATAATATTAATTAAGTCCATGAACATTAATAGGGAATTAGTTAACCCATAAGGAATAGCCTAAACTTCAAAATGATCATACCGGCTCCAAAATATAGTCTTTGTAATGTCTCCTGTCCTGACTCAAAGATGATGGTAACCTGAGAAAAGGTAAATTTTAGAAAACTAATCCCCTTTTAATTGATCAAATAGATCATTAATTATAGGAAAATTATAACAATTATTAATAATTACTTGATTCAACATCAAATAATCCACATATATATATAAAATTCTATTGGAATTATCTGAAAAAAGAATCAGAGCACCCCAAGAAGAAGTGCTCGATATAATAAACCCCTTTACTCCAAGATCCTCCAACTGAATATTTTAATCTCTAAATTCATTCAGAGCAATGAAATATGAAGTATAAATATAAGTTTACATCCAATCAATAGTTCTATTCTAACTCTATAAAAAATACATATATCCATGTTTTTTTGGGTTTATCCGCATTTATAAACACAGCTAAATAGTTTCTCATTATTTCAAAAAAAATTTGGGAAATGAGGTGTCAGTTGTAATTTCTTGAACCTAGTTCACTCATAAGTAACCAAATCCAGTTGGTCAAATGGCATCAAGTGAACCTCTCCATATTCCAGAGGCTACTGACTAGCAGCGAGGGTCCAAGATGGTATAGTGGGGAGACTATACCCTCGTGAATAGAGTAGCACAACGGTGTAATAAATGGATAAATAGAATATGCATAATACTAACTGAAAATATAAGATCAACCATCTAGATATAATAAATATTCATTAAAAATAAATATCCAATACCATATAAAAAATTATATAATTTCATGTATCTAAAAAAAATAGGCAAACATTGAAGCACTCACACATACATACGGGTATATCAAAATAACCAAAAAGACCTAAAGAATATATCCAGATAAATTTTTTTTATCAGAAAGGTTAGGGCAGAGCCCTTTATATTAAGGAAAAGAAAAGGCAAAGAGATATGGACAGGGTCATACAAGCAGTCATGCCCTCATTCCAATCATAACTAGAGGAAACACAAATGTCAAAGTCACATTCATAATCACCATACCAATCCAAATCATAATCTAGAGGACCATGAGACCTGGTGATCATAGTTGGCTTCAGATATGAGTAATCTTTCCGATGTCCTGCTTTCTTAGGAGGAACAAGTTGAAAATATTCAACATCCACAAAAATGTTTTTTACTTTGGACAAAACCTAACTATAGGTTGGTTTTTTTTGGAGAGTTATCCTCTACATCATCCCACCTTCCTTGAATTCCGTGCATCTCCTTCAGTTTAATAATTTCCTCTTGAGTTTGTGAAAGATTTGCAGCATCACTCGGAGATTTTTACTCCTCGATCACAAGACCAACACCTTCATGTGCCTTCCCCAAAATCACTCCTGATTTCATGTTACCCTCAGTTAGGGAATTTACACAAAGCTCAGGCACCAAAGTCAGGGCCACCCTTGTCCCAAATCCAGTCTCAGGCCTACATTCCACTGTGTGCACCAGCAAACCTTGTTCGGTATTCTTCTCTACTTGAGGCTCTTATGCAAGCTCTTAGGAGGCATCATCCACTAATTTAGTACTCATGTACTCATTACCTCTATCAGTAGGGGATTTTATTCCTCCAACAGACTTATGTTGTGTTGTTTTCCTCCTTATCTTCCTCCTATAGGAAGTCTCAAAATTACCTTTTGCTGGACAAAAAGCGCATACAACATTTTTACAAAAATTCTCTTTATCATGGCCAATAACTTGATAGTTACTACAAAAGTTAGGTAATCTCTCATATTCCACCTTTAGGGAGATATCATCATCCAATGCAGACAAAACTATATTATGAATCAGGCAAGAACTTAGATCAACTTCCACCAGAACCCTAGCATAATGTCCAAATTTCGCAACCTCAGTGGTCCTATCCATTTTAATTGGAATACCCATGACAGAAGAAATGTCAAAAAGGATCTTAGGATGCCATAGGATCTAGTGAATACCAATAATTTTGACCCAGACTTGAGCCCTAGTATTTTTTAAATATAAAGGATTGAAATGGAAATCCCATTCCTGAAAGAAAATCATACCTGGCTTTAATGAAATTGATCCGATCTCCTAAGCTCTTCACTTCAGATCCTCCGATGAAAAAATAATGTGAAAAAATCCTCATCCCAAAGGTATACATCTCCAGTCACAAAACCCCCATATAGAAGTTAACTTTCGAATCAAATCATCTATCTTCCAATCATTTCCTCCAATAAGAAGAACAAGTCTCACCATTATTGAATGCTCAAAAAGATTAAATATGCTAAGAATAGCCTCACTGCTGGCAACAACACGGGCAATGTCACCCTTTCTCATGATTCGCTTGGTAGCACCATCATGCACAGAATTGAAATGTCATCTATCGGAAACCCCAATCCTTTCAATTCCTTTAAGGACTCTACTAGAGTTCCCCGCATCTGTCAAATTACCAGATGGAGGTCTCATCTCCACCTTATCAAAAGGGCGATTTCCCACCCTCCCCACTATGGGTAAAGGAATATCTGACTCATCCAAAGGGAAAACTGCGGTCACCTTGCCCACAAATCGGTCATCCTCCAATAAATCAGCCATCACCACTACAGCACCATTCATCTCTTCAACCGAATTCTGTCACCGATTGAGTGCAGCATTCACCACTGGGATCCGACGAACATCCGGTTCTTCCAGTCCCACCATATTCACATCAACTCCCACTGATCTATGGGATCTTTCATTCACATCATTCACCACCGTATTCCAGCCCCGATCTTTCAGCTCAGCACGCACAGAAGGTCGGTTATCATCAATAGCTTTTCTCACCGCTGTTTCCATCAACTCTCATGAAGATCTATAGGATAAATCCCTCTCAGTGTCCACAGAAACCCTAAAGGAGCGCAGCAAACTGATATCGGAATTAGAATCCGCACGAGGATCCCTTGCAGGTAGCTCGCCTCCAGCGAGAAGGATAGAGCCAAGAAAATGGGGGAACTATATCCAGATAGAATCATGAGCCATAGCTTAGTCCAATGATCCCCTACTACCACAATATAATCAATCAATAATACATGACTGGGAACTTTCCCCTATCCCTAATTGAATCCATAAAGTCTATCTAGGTATAAATATGTGGCCAGAACAGGGTGTGAGATATAATCAGTAGGCCACCACAAATGGTGTTTATAAAAAAAATTCATCCTATAAATATAAACTATATCCATGTAAAGGTATGACACTAAAAGATGTAATGTAAATAAAAGATATTCCAAGTCTGTGAGCAAAAACTATAATAAGAGTAGGCTATAATAAGTGAGCATCAATATCCATATAAGTTCCAATGGTAGGAAAATACTAGCTCAGCATACACCACATGTGAAAGAGTATCAGTCCTACATGGGCCAAGTCCCAAGGCATATAACTAAGGTGACCTCATTGAGAACAAATATCTCATCCAATGGTAAAGTCAAAATAATATTAGACATACATGGGATAGATTCCAAGGCTATAACCGGGGCGGCCTATATCCAGAGATATGAGTTATATATAGAAATCATAAGTGTCATACCTCGATCTTCATCATCAATTATATACCATAGATAATCATGCCCAGGGGTTGTAGGAGCCATAAATTGATACCCTAGTCGGTTCCCTGCCATTGATAATAATACCTATGGATTATCGGCACCATAACTTAATACACTAGTCAGTTCCATACCGTTATTCAATAGGTTTCATAACTTCATAAGAAGTAAGTACCATACCAAGATATCCAACATAAAGAAAGTAATATAATAATGAAAAGGGATATGTTAGTGTCCATACCAAATTAAAATTATTAACATAAAAAAAGGAACATGATAAGATAATATCTATCCAATTTCACACATTCATTTAAGACCAACCATTTAATGACTTTAACCACATTTAATAGTTGGGAAAAAGAGACACATCCATATCTATTTATCTAATTTAATTTAAAAGGGCTCCCACTAAAATATGGTGAGATCACACACCCAAAGGGGTGGATTTAGCATAGGTAAGATTAAATAAATCTCTAAAAAGGTGTCTTAGGTTTAGGTTGATAACCTCCAACCATATCAAGGTGCTAAAAGGGAAACCTATTAAGGTTCCAATAATTTAATTAAGAAGTTTAATTAATTTTCGAGCATTTTATGGAAGGTCCAATGTGAAAAATGATGAAGATAGTTTAATAAATGATGAAACCTTAGGGAAAAGGTATAGAACACCTACCATATATCTATATTATAACACTCATCAAGTATTGGCCCTTGGATTGGACTAAAGTAGGAGAAAACAGAAGAATATATGAATAACTTGAAAATAGGGCATATTATCTTGAATGAAAATAGCCTTGAAAATAGAAGGATAAATGAAGGAAGGAAGGTAAAAGATTGAGGCTCTTACCAATAGAGATCCAATATGAAAGACTACATCACAAATGGATATCAAATGAAGGAATGGATTTAATGCCTAGGTTAGGCTTGAGGTGAACTCCAATAGAGAGAAGATCTATAGTGCATGGGAGGAGAAAGAAAAAGAAGGGGGTTCTTACAAATGAATAATGTAAAAAACATCATTTCACCCAAACTTTAAAAGATATTTTTTCCACACAGTTGTCCAAACCATGTGCCAACCATATGCACCCCACTATCCAAGTGACACACCTCTGATGTCTTGTAGCACACGGTTAGAAAAACCATGCATAGCCTATGCATAGCCTTTATCTCAGTCCCACATAACCAAATACCCCCTTTAACTGTTTAGAAAAATAATGTGGCACCCATACTGGGTTGTACGATTTGAATTTAATGGTTAGAACTAACCATGTGCCTCTTATATCTTCTCTAAAAACTAGATCTCTGGGAACCAAACAATCCTTAAATGCTTCTGAACCCTTCTTTAAACCGAATACAATTCCAATAAGAAAAAATTAAATAATTAAATAGAAAATAAAAAGTTTCACACCTCATAGAAAATCTTGGATCTTATAGTCTTACCCCCTTAAAGAAACCCGTCCACACGTTTCCCTTCTAAGAGTGGTAAAACTTCATATGAGAATAACTCCGGCCACTGAGGATTTATGTCATCATATCAGTCCCAAGTCTTGTCCTATATAGGGATTTGATATTATAGAACCTATATCGGAGGAACCAACCTACCTTAAATAGACTTTGTGCTCTGATCCACAATACGTATAGTATGCTCCTCAAAGGACACATCTACCTCCATCTCAAAGTCATCAGAATAAATGATATGAAACATATCTGAATAGTACTAGTGAAGCTGTGAAACATGGAAGTCATCATGCATAGTCTAATACTTATTAGGTAACTACAATTGAGATTCTGTTGTCTTGAATCTATCCACAACCTAAAAAGGTCCAACTAGATAAGTTGAAAGCTTCCCCTTACATCTAAATCATTGATTCCTTAGTATAGGTGAAACACATAAGAAACCCTGACTCCCCACCTTACACTATAGTGGTCGATGGTGATGATCCAAGTATGACTTATTCCTATAATGAGTTATAGAAATATTCTTACAAATAATTTTAACCTACTATGAAGTCTCCTAAATGAGACAATGTCTAATTAGTATTGCCTTACCTACCTCTAACTAACATAGAGGTGAATGAAGTAACCTGCCATATAAAGCCTCATAGGGAGCCATCTGTATGGTATCCTTGAAGATGTTTTTATAAGTGAACTTGGTGAGAGGTATATGTTTCTCCCAAGAACCTCCAAAATCAAGTAAGCATGCTCGAAACATGTCCTCCAATACATGTATCATCGATTTTGATTGAATATTAGTTTGAGAGTGATAGGTTGTGCTCAAAAGAACCTATGAACCCAAATCTTTTTATAACCCCTACCAGATTCTTGATGTGAAATGAGATTCCCTATTAGAAACAATTGTACAAGGGATCCAGTGTAGGTGTATAATCACACAAATATATAGTCTACCAAGCTCATCTACTGAGAAGGTCTCTTAGATAAGTAATAAATGAGTGACCTTCATGATCATGTCGATAATCACCCATAACACATCACTTCCTCGATGGGATCATGGTAATCCAGTCACAAAATACATAGTGAAATCACCCTATCTCCACTTAGGAATGGGAAATGGTTGTAAAAGACTTATTGGTAATTGGTGTTCTGACTTCACTTTCTGACTGGTGGAACACCAAGTAACAAAACCATTTATTTCCCTTTTCATACTAGGTAACCAATATTAGCGATTTTGATCATGATACATATTTGTTATCCTAAGGTGTACCACCCAATAAAAATTATGAGACTCTTGAACGACTTCCTCTCAGATGTCTGTAGAAACCCAGGCATGTCCATAGATGCATAGGACCTCATCCTTGTTAATTTTCCATCCTGGTAGGGGATCCTCACCTAAAACACTCTCCCTTAGGGCTAGGCCCTCAGGATCTAATAATTACCCCATCTTCACTCTCTCTAAGAGTGAGGAGGTCACTGATAATGATGAAAGTAATTAATATCCAAAATGGCCCTGAACCACCAAATATATCTCATAAAATAGGGTCATAATCCACCACTCATTACTAGCCTTTTAAACTATCTATGTCTGAGTCTTTCAACTCAAATTATTCGTTACAACATTTCCCTTACTATGTGTATAGGGAAGCTCAAAGTCAAAATACTATAGGTATTCAACCCACCTTCATTGCCTAAGATTCAATTCACATTGTCTGAAAATATACTTGAGTCTTTTTTGATTCGTATACACTAAAAAAATATCTCCACGAAAATAATATCTCCAAGAACATAAGGCATGAACTTTAGTTTCTAATTCGAGATCATGTGTTGGGTAATTACTCTCATGTGGTATCAACTAAAAATACCCATACACTATGACTCAGTCTTCCTAAATCATAAATACTCCAAGAACAATACCTATTGAATCAAAATAGACTACATATCTTCTTCTGGGATCTAGAATAATTAGTACCTGTAGGGATGTCGGTCTTTCTTTTAGCTCCTGAGATGAAGTCTCACAGGCTTCAGGCTGTATAAACTTCACACTATTATTTACTAAACACATGATAGGTGATTATAGGCATGAAAAGTCCTGAATAAAGAACAATTAATATCTATACTATCCTAAGAAACTATATATGTCAAAAAAATTATTGGGATGCTCCCAGGTAACTACATCTCTCACCTTTTATGATCCAACTAATACTCCTACCTTTGAGATAATATAACACAAAAATTGAACCTTATCAATCCAAAAGTGGAATTATTGAACTTAGAATACACATGTTTCTATCTTATTATATTTAGAATGTTCTCAAGATTTTTTTATGGTCATGTCGAGTATGGAAATACACTAAGATATCATCTATAAATACTACCACAAATGAATCCAAATATGGTTGGAAAAAATAATTCATCAGATCCATGAAAAATATTGGTGTATTTGTGAGACCAAATAGAATAACCAAATACTAATAAATACCATACCTACTATGGAATATTGTACAAGTTATGTATGAAGGTATAACACATACATAGTGATAACTTGACCTCAAGTCAATCTTTAAGAAAACCCAAGATCCTTAGAATTGATTAAAGAGGTCATCTATATGAGGAAAAGTATACCAATTATTCATAGTAAGCTGATTAAAATTCCAGTAATCCATGAAAATCTTGCGGTTTCCATTGAAATTCTTGGTGAAAAGGATTGATGAACCTCAGGGAGAAGTATTGGTCCATATAAAACCCTTATCTTCTAAGTCCTCTAGCTGTCTCTTGAGATCCTATAACCCAGTAGTGGCAATACGGTAAATAGGACTGGATACTGATGTTTCTCCAAATACTAGATTGATATAGAACTCCACCTCTCTCTTATAAGGTAATCAGAAAAAGTCATCAGGGATGAAATCTCAGAAATGATCTACTATAGGAGGGAAATCATCATAATGTATTCCTTGATCATCTATATAACGGATAAAAATCTTGCCTATGGCACCTCACAACCCATCATTATCTAGTCCAACTATACCTGCTTGGACACCCCATTCACCATTGTGAATGTAAGTACCACCCTCTGGTGGTGTGAAGGACACCCTCTAGCGATATAAATCTATGTAGGAATGATAAGGAACTAACTAGTCCATCATGAGAATAACATAAAATATTGTCATATCAAGGATTAAGTGGTACCATAGAAAATGATAGCCACATATCTCAAGGGGTAACTCTTTACATAGGAATACACACTCTGATCGGATACCCAAATGAGTGTCAAGGGTCATCACCCCATATAAGTATTGAATTTCAAGCATGAGGCTTTCCATGATATCAATAGAGATAAAATAATTTGAATCCCTTATGTCAAAACAAATTGATACCAAGGTAGATGTTACTAAAATCATACCTCAAACTATAGATGGTTTGGGACTCTGATCCCTCAGTACATGCCGCACAACATAAACTCGTCTTATTCTGTGACCTTAAGATACAACATTACTACCTTGATCAGTCTCACTCTACTGATGCTATGCAACTAGTGCCTAGATCCCTCGACCATGACCACCTCCTTGGCCTGACTAGTTGGAATCACTCTAGCTCCTTACTTGATGCAAAGCTGATGATCCCACTCCAGGATCCAGAGTCAGTGTTGATCCTATCTCATTATCCATTAGAGGGAATATTCCGTAAAACCACTATAAATGGCCCATCCTACCATATTATTTTCACTCAAAATTCCCCCTCTCACACTGGGGTTTCATGTTCCCATATTTCCCACATTGATGATAGACTACAAAACTGCTAGTATGTGCACTATGACCGGTACTTCCCTCACAAGAGGTCTCAAAATGACACTTATTTCCACAAGATAATACACTATTGGGTTAATAATCTATTCTATTCTAATGCATGTATCCATCCTCCCTCTGATTACATTCATTAATAAGGTCATAGTTTACAATATTGATATGCTATTAAACCACAAAACATTTTCCTAGGATTGAATAGGATTCCTAAGACCATCCTCAAAATGCCTTAATTTTATTGGATCATCAGTGGTATAGATATGGGAAAATTATTTAAGCTCTATAAAATAATTTGAGTAATCTATAATAGACATAGAATGCTACCGTAGGTTCATGAACACCCTGAAATGATCAACCCTCAAGGACTCGGGTAAAAAGTATTCATAGAATCTAGATTGGAAATCCCTCCAAATCACTTCCTGGTGATGATATTACTAGTTCATAATATCCAACCAATGTTTTTAAGACCCTTTAATCATTTACATCATGAGATTGAATTTTCTATCAGGAGGCATCTATAGGTGATCAAAGATAGATAAGACAGTCTCAAGCCATAACTTTGTAGCCTAGGGTCTACCATCCCCTAAATAAGTAGATTGGTATTGCTACTAAAACTCTCACATCATCTCTTTCATAGAAAAATAAGGTCAAATTACTCCCTTTATAGTCTTTATAATCCATATAAATTCAACTCAAAACTTGGAATCATCACCCATGTTAGGAATAATAGGAGGTGGCACTTTAGGAGGTAACACTAGTAGATTAGGGCCCACCACCTCCAGAGCATAGTCATCACCGCCCTCCTAGAATAAAAAATGAGGAAGTCATGATGGCATGGATCTAAAAATTCAAATAACATGCCTCATATAATATTTGATAATGATGACATAATAGATAAAATAATAGAATTGGTATAAGCCTTCTTATACAAGAGTCACACCCCTATGCTTGCTCTTAAATCTAGATTTGGGTGATAGGAATGATCATAAAGAACATAAGAGACACTGCCTACTGCCTACTACTAACATTGGGTCTGGGTCAAGCTCTCTATTTTATTTTAAGGGTCTTGTTATATGGGATATCAATTGCAAGTTATGAAATAAAACACCCTTTAAATTGCAATTTACATCCCCATTTAATGGCGACCATATTATAATTTAAGATTTATCAATTCGTGAATTTATATAATAGACCAGTGAGATGAGGTACTATTCCCTATTTATATAAGTACATTATTTATAAATTGTAATTTGTAGTTCATTTAACTGTATCTAGACCTTTACAATTGATAGTAGAATGTAACAGTTAAGATAAGATGATTTTACTAGATAAATTTTTATTCCTGATTTATAGATGTACATGCACTCTTTAAATTATAAATTACGTTTACATATTAAAAATCAACAAACGTTTTAATCTATATAACCTCAGTTACATAACTCAAACATGTGATAATTTTTTAGTTAAGGTTCCATCATCAAACTGTATAGGAAAATATCATTTAGGTTGATGCAGAAACTTTACTAACCAATTACTCAATCTCCTTTTTTCCTTCATAAAAATTAGCTTTATAATAGATATATCACTCAAGGAACATATAAAAAATATCATTTAGTCAGGAAATGAAACCTATATGGCATGGAATAATTCATGACATATTAATCCTATAAGGTTCCAAAAATGATGTGTGATCCACGTTTCCTTACCATACTGGGCTAAGAATAAAATGTAATCCAACTTTATAATAATGATAACATCACATACCATGTGCATCACACAATTGTGGAATCAAAACAACTATAATAGGAATAATACAAAACCTCAATCCCAATCTAATGAAATTTAGATTTTCTCCAATATATGGGTTAGACACTCCCAGATAAAGGATAATTACCAAATTCAGACATGTCCTGGTATTCTTTATAACATCCCAAAATAGTAAGGAAAATAAAAGATATCTCTGATACCAATTTGGAACGTCCAAGACCTAGTTCACTCATAAGTAACTGAACCCGGTCGGTCACATGGACTCAAGAGCGCCTACCCATACACAAGAGGTTTTCGACTAGTAGTGAGGGTCCAAGGTGGTATAGTGGGGAGACTATACCCTCATGATTAGATTATCAAAAAGGTGTAATAAATTGATAACAAAAGAAGAATAATACCAACTGATAGCGTAGGGTAAACCATCCAGATATAATAAACAGACATCAATAAAAATATCTTATACCATATAAAAAAGGATGTAATGTTGTGTATCTAAAAAAACAAATAGGAAGACATGGCAGTAGGTACACATACATACCAGTATATCAAAAGAACCAAAAAGACCAAAATATTATCTCTAGATATCATTATTATCCATAGAAAGGTCTTGTGATCCCTTTCTTTCATGCAATAATAAATGAATAATCCATGACTATGTACTTTCCCCTATCCCTACCTGTATTCATGAAGTCTATCCAAGTACCTATTGGTAGCTCAATCTGGGTGTGATATATACTCAGTAGGCCACCACCAACATTGTCTATAACAAATACAACCTGTGTATATAAACTATAGTTATGTGTAGGTATAACAAGAAAATATATAAAGTAAATAATAGATATTCGAATTCCATTTTACAAAATTTAATAATATTAGGCTATAATAGGTGAGAATAAATATATATATAAGTGTCAACATCAGTAAAAGACTAAATTTATAGCGACCCTACTTTTTCTTACGCTACTATTTCATAATTTTAATGATAAACAACATAAAATCATTACTTGACCAGGATCCATGGGTTTAGTGTCTTAGGAAAACTAGGACCATACATAACTTTTACAAAATAAAACATAAACATTTATTTAATTCCTTCTTCTATAGATTCTTACTGGCCCTTTAATTCTCCTTAGTATAAGTAATCACCTGAGGATATACATCAAATAGGGCGAGATGAAAGACAAGTAAGAGGATAGATAAGAACATGAAACAATATAACATGGAGTGAGTGTAATCATTATAATCATAACATAGGAATAGGGTCATAATCATTAGATGAATCATTAAGAAAATGCATGGAATGTGGCAATGCATAAAAATGAAACATCATGTCATAGTGGTCAACTACCACACATAGTTGAAAAAAATATATTATCATATTCATACATATTTCACTTTTCTCATGAGATAAATAACATTACACAATTCATTAGAATTCTATATAATTCAGGTTTCACTCATCACATCATAACATTTTCATTATGCTATATAATTCTAGTCGCACCCGTCACATCATCACAATTACATTCTCATGAATGCCACATAGAACATATAAAAATCATGAACATAAAATAAACCAAGTAAAGGAATTGGTTTCATTTAATAATAGTACATTCATAAAATTTGGGTTCCCAAATTAAATAGGTAATAACATGCTTGATATATGAATCATCAATCTTGAGTAAAGATGAAACAATCTTGAGAAGTAAAAGGTGTGTTTTTTAAAGAATAATTGATTTGGAAAATATTGAGTTCATCATAAACTCATGTAGAAAAAATTTATATTCTATAAAAGGTTATATAATGATGAATAAATGAGTTTTATTGAATAAACATACTGAAAATGGGGTGAAATAGGGAAACCCCAAAGAAAGGGGGTTGGGTTCGAGAATTCCTCTTACCTTGAGTCTGAATGATTTAATCACTTTAATATCCTATAGAATCAGTTTATATTCTTTAATTAACAAATAAATGACCTTTTATAAATTAATTTTTTTCATTATGGTTTTATTTAGTTCATTTATGGGCTTTTTGAGGAGTTATAGAGTTTAATTTCATCATTTTGGAGCATTCGTTTTCATGGTTTTCATGATCGGTTCACTTGTATTCATGAATGGAAGTTCATGTAAAAAGTAGATAAATATCAATAATTTTTATTATATTTTATTAATGATATTTCATAAGTTAAAATGATATTATAAATAGTTTTTTTATATATCATGAGGATGAATCATTAGATAAAATTTAATGATGATTGTTTTGGGTTAATTTTGGCGGTTTTTCGATCACAACAAACTAGTTTTGTTTTATCATTTATTATTATGTATAAATGTTAGTTATAGAACATAAATAGGGTTTTAAAATAAAATTTATAATATGTTTTAAACTATTTAATGGTTTTATTTACATCCTTGAAGGCATTTAAGGAAAATGAAAGTGCATCACCCACGATGTTGGTAAATGGACACATCATGGGTGACGATTTCATTTTTATAATAAAAGAGTGAGAGAGAGGAGTTTAATGATGGATATTCCATAAAAAAAGATATAATGATAGTATATGTAAGTTAATGGAGTTATAATTCCATTTTTATGAAGGTAGGTTAGGAGAGAATAAAAAAATAAATGAAATGAAAAGGAAATTAAAAGAAAAAAAAGAGGATTTACCTCTTGAGATCCTCCTCAAGGCACCTAGGCTTGGTATTTTGATGAGACCAAGAGCTATTGGATGTGGGGGGGGGGGCTAGGGAATATTATTTGGTATAATTTTGGAAAGGAATAAATCTTGAGATATTTTATGAAATGAGGGTGTGAGGGGTGGTATTTGTAGTGGAGGAGAGGGGTGTTTTCTCATTATTATATACATTAATTTATTATTTTGGCCCAATACTATGAATATTTTGAGCATTATCTCTAAATATATTAAAATAATGATGTATTATTCTACATTTAGAATTTAAAAATGAACTCCATTTTATGGAAATAATTTTCTTATTATGATTAATTTAATTTTTAATTAAAATCATCATTTACTTGAAAAATAAATATTTTAAAATTATAACTGATTTTTTAACACTTTGAAAAATTACATAAGGTATCATAGAATTATATTAAAATAATAATACATAAAAATATTAATTTATGAATACATTTTATGAAAATAAAATTTCTTTTAAATTATTAAATTAATCATAAAATTGTAATTAAATATTTATGGCTTATAAAAATACCAACACTTAATTAATAATTTTCAAATTATTTAATTACTTATATTGTTATATAATTATATCACATTTTCACTTATAAGATCTCTAAATTTTATTTATACTTTCATGGGTGAGGATACTATTAATTGGGCCAGTTTACTATTTATAAGGGTCATATTACTATTCCTAATTCCAAGTTACTATTTCATCAGCATTGGTTCCTTAACTTCTAGAAATACTCCATATTTCATTAATTATTCATTTATAAAGTTTTTATTATGGTCCATAAGAGATTATATGTGATTTTCAAATTACTATATGAAGGGATAAATTCTATTGATAAAATTTTGGGTCGTTACATTTTTCCCCCCTTTTGAAAATTTTCCCTCGAAATTTGATTTTATGTAAGCAGGTGAGGGTACTTCTCCTTCATCACCTCCTATGATTCCCAAGTTTCTTCTTCATACTTATGATTCCTCCACAATACTTTGAAAAGGTGGGTTGTCTTGTTTCATATAACCTTATCTCTCTAGTCCAAAATCTTTATCGGATAATCCTCATAAGAGAGATCATCTTCTAGTTGTACCACCTCTAAGTTTAGTACATGTGAAAAATCTTGCTCTAATTCCCAAGTTTCTTCTTCATACTTATGGTTCCTCCACAATACTTTGAAAAGGTGGGTTGTCTTGTTTCATATAACCTTATCTATATAGTCCAAAATATTTATCGGATAATCCTCATAAGAGAGATCACATTCTAGTTGTACTACCTCTAAGTTTAGTACATGTGAAAAATATGGTATGTACTTCCTTAGGAGTGACACATGGAACACATCGTGAACATTATCCATACTTGATGGAAGTGAAAGCTGATAGGCCTAGAATTCTATGCAATCAAGGATCTCAAAGGGGGAAATGTACCTTGGTCTTATCTTCCCTTTATTTCCAAACTTCATGACTCTATTCCATAGTGATATTAGAAGGAAGACTTTATCTCCAACATCAAACTCCAAGTACCTTTGATTTATGTCAGCATAGATCTTTTACCAACTATAAGTAGCTTTAATATGTTGATTTATGGCTTAAAACTTCTCTATCATTTCTTGCACAAGATCAGGTCCAAGTAGATTCCTTTCACCAACTTCATCCCAACAAGTTGGAGTTCTACATTGCTTTCCATACAGAGCTTCATATAGAGCCATCTGAATACTCGAGTGGAAACTATTGTTGTATGAAAACTCAACCAATGGTATATTCTTATCTCATGCCCCTTTTAATTCAAAAGTGTATGCTATTAGAATATATTCGAGTGTATAAATAGTTCTTTTATATTGGGCATCAGTTTGGGGGTGATTAGTCGTGACGAAATTTAATTAAATACTTAAGTATGTTGAAGACTCCTCCATAATTTAGAAGTGAACCAGAGATCATGATTAGAGAAAATTGAGAGTGGAACTCTTTAGAGTCTTGCCACTTCCTTCACATATATCTTAACAATTTGTTTAAGTGATAGATCTTCCCGAATAAAAATAAAGTGCGCAGTCTTGGTGAGTCGGTCCACCACAACCCATATTGTATTGTTTCCTTTGGATGTTTTCAGTAGACCCATGACAAAGTCCATAGTTACATTATAACTTTTCCACATGGGTATAGACAATGGTTTCATCATACCTTTGGACTTTTTTTCTCTTCATTAACTTGCTGACATATCAATCACCTTGAGATATATTTTGAAATATCCTTCTTCATGTTGTCCCATCAGTAGTGTTCTTGGAGATCACAGTACATCTTAGTACTCTAGGATGGATATAGAATGATTAAAAATGTTCATTTTCCAATATCTCCTTCTTTATCCCAGAAGATGAAGGCACACATAGCCTCATTCCAAACCAAATTACACCATCATTATCAATATGGAACTCTTATATCTTCCCTTCCTTTACTACATTCACCTTCTTTTGTAACTCTAGATCATCCCTTTGTGCCTCCATAATCTTCTCTTGGATATATGGGTTGTAAATCATTTGGTAAAGGTAGTATTTATCCCCCCCATTATAATTTCCAAATCAATACTTTTTACATCCATGAAGATATGGTCTTTCTCAATCTTCAACATGGATAGGGTCGTAGGTTTTTTTTTCTAAGAGAATCAGCTACCTTGTTCTCCTTACCAAGATGATAGTGAATAGATAAATCGTTGTATTTGATTAGATCTAACCATATCCTTCGATGCATGTTGTTCTCCTTTTGTGATAATATATAATTTAGACTCTTGTGATTGATATATATGTCACACTTCTCACCATAGAGGTAGTGTCGTTAGATTTTCAAGGAAAAAATCACAACTGCTAACTCTAGATCATGTGTCGGGTAGTTTTTCTCATGGGTCTTCAACTACCATGAGGCATAGACTATCACATTATCATTTTTCATGAGAACACAACCCAATAATTTCTTTGAATAATCACTATATATCACAAATATTTATCCACATTTTGGTAATGTGAGTATAGGTGCAGTGATACGCCTTATCTTTAGCTCCTTGAATCTTTCATCACATTATTTCAACTAGTAATACTTTACCCTATTCCTTATTAACTTAGTTAGCAGGATGGATAATCATGAGAAATTTCTCACAAAACATTGATAGTACCCTTCTAAGCCAAGAAAACTGTGGATTTCTATGACACTAGAGGGTCTAGTCCATTCCTCGATTTCCTTTTTTAATGATCTATAGAAATTCCCTCACTTTTGATCACATTTCCAAAGAATGTTACTTGCTTCATCCAAAAGTCACACTTTCTGAATTTGGCGTACAACTTATCCATTCTTAATGTCACAAAAATAAGCCTTATATGTTCTTCATGTTCCTCCTTGAACTTGGATTATATGAGAATATCATTGATAAACACTACCACAAATTTGTTGAGGTAATGTCTAAAGACTCTATTCATCAAATCCATGAAGATTTCATGGACTTTAGTTATTCCTAGGGAATCACCAAAAAATTGTAGTTCCCATAACGTGTATGAAAGGTAGTCTTTTGAATATCTTCATTCTTCACCTTTAGATGATGATATCCATAATGAAGATCCACTTTTGAGAAGTATTGAAATCTTCATAATTGATCGAATAATTTATCAATCCTTGTAATAGGAAATTTTTTCGTTATAGTGATCTTATTGAGTTCTTGATAATCAATACATATCCGCATTGATCCATCCTTATTCTTGACAAAGAGAACTCTCACACCCCAAGGTGATTCACTAGGGAGTATAAACCCTTTGTCCAAATGCTCTTGCAACTACTTCTTTAAATCCTCAATTTCGATAGGATCCATCCTATAGGAAAACATTGAGATACGAGTAGATCCAGGTATAAGTTCTATTGAGAACTATACCTCACGATCTGGGGGTGTCCGAGTAACTCTTCAGGAAATACATCATTGCATTCCCTCATGATGGGAATTTCTCCATGTTTGACACTTTCCTTTAACTTAACCATTTGAGAGAGGTATTCTTATTCATAGGGAATCAACACCCACACCATTGAAGGATTTTTCAAAGGTGATTCATGATCTTCCTTTCATTTTTAGAGGATCATGGGATGTTTTGGAATATGAAAATATATTTCATTTTCCTGACAATTGATATTTTCTCTATATAATTAGATCCAATCCATTCCTAGTATAATATCTAATTCTACCAAGGGAAGTATCATGAGATATTCTAAAATAATATTCCCACATACTCCAATAGGAGAAGAGACCAAGACTTGTGTTGTAATGATTGCACCACTAGATTTTTTTACAAGTATCTCTACTTCAATGTTTTGAGGTTTCGATTCAATAGTTATAGATAACATGAAAGATATAAAGGAATTTGTAAAACCAAAATCAAATAATACTTTTTCCATTCTTAAGTGAATAGTAAGTACACATTGTACGACTTCGTTTTCTTTCTCCACTTCCACTATAGTGATGGAATAAGTCTTCCCTTGATCCATTGACATTGGTGGATAATGACATTGATTACCCTATAGGACCTGAGTTTTAGTGCACTGGATTGCATAGTTCCTTTGCTTCCTATAGTTGCAGAATTGGACCATGGGTGGTGCTCTCCTTTCCTCCACCACATTTTCCAACTTCCTCATGTATTTTCAACATTCATGAGCTTGGTGGCCTTGTCTCCCACACTTGAAGCATTTCCATGTCACTTTGAAGAAGTTCCCATGATGTCTCTTCAAACATTTTTGACATGTGGGTGGTTTATTTTTCTTTACACCTTTCTCATTAGATCCTATGGCTTAAAACTCCATCTTTTGTTTCTTATCACCATAGCCATGAGACCATTCTATAAACTCTATATCCACTTTCAGATCACATCAAACAACTTATTCATAACTCTCGAAGTCTCGAATTATAAGATCCTTTTGAAGTTTTGGTTTTAAACCACTAAATAATCTATCAATTTTTCAATCATTATTGAAAACAAATCTTGAAGTGTACCATGCAAGCCTCAATAAATTTTATTTGTAGGTTATGACAAATTCTACTTCCTTTTACTTCAGATATATGAATTATCTCTCCATATTTTTAGAAATATTTCTATGGAAATAATTCTTAAGAAACATTATCTTAAATTCTTCACACTCTATCTCTTCAAATTCATCCTTCAGCTTGGTATTTTTAATCAAATCCCACCATTGATCGGCCTCTCCATTTAGATGATAAATAGAGAGATTAAACATATATATCTAAGAATATTTAAGAACATAAAAGATCTTCTCCATCAAGTTGACCCATTTTTCCTCAACTAGTGGATTAGAAGATCCAATAAATGTTGGTGGTCATTTCCGTATAAAACACTCAATATCTAGTTGCTCCATCTTAGGTGAAGGAAGATGTTCCACATTATTTATGTTAGTGTTTATAACCATATATAGATGGGTAAAAATCACCATGAAATTTTTAAATCCACCTCCCAAATCATTGATTATATCGTTCGGACAATCGCTACATTGTCCCTCACATAGGTTGTTGGTCAGTTTTCTCCTAGTTCCCACTATTTTCTAGAATAGAAAAGTTTATAAAAAAACATAAGTCAACAGGTTATAAATAATTTATCCCTTTGTAAAATTAACTCTAAAGGCATATCTTATGGGATGCCTATGTTTAGAATTAAAAAAAATCTTCTTGGGTTCTCATTTATACTTAGTATCATACTAAGTGATTTCACTAAGGTTCTCTAATCCAAATTCCCAAATTAACTAAAACATGATCTGATACCAACTATAGTGACCATGGTTTTTATTACATTACTATTACATAATTTTAATGATAAACAACATAAAATCATTACATGACTGGGATTTAGAGTTTTGGTGTCTTGGGAAAATTAGAAACACACATAAATTTTATAGAAAAAATATAAACATTTATTTAATTCCTTCTTCTCTAGCTTCTTATTATCCATTGAATTCTCCTTAGTAAAAGTAATCACCAAAGGATACACATTGAAAAAGGGGTGAGCTAAAATCCTAGTAATAGGATAGATAATAACGTGAGTCAATATAACATGGGGTGAGAATAATAATTATCATCATAACATAGGAATATGATCATAGTCATGAGATTAATCATTAATAAAAATCATGGAATGTGGTAATGCATAAAAATGAAAATCATGTCTTAGTCATCAACTACCACACATAGTTGTGAACAAAGATAGCATCATGTTCATGCATATTTCACTTTTATAATGAGATATATCACATTACCCAATTCATTGTAGCACTATGTAATTTTAGGTGCACCCATCACATCATAACATTTTCATTGCACTATATAATTCTGGGCACACCTATCACATCATCACATTTACATTATCATGCATTGCACATAGAAAATATAACAATATTGAACATAAAATAACACATTTAAAGGAATGGGTTTCATTTAATAATCATACATTCATAAACATTTGGTTCCCAAATGAAAGAGGGACTGACATGCTTGATATATGAGTGATCAATCTTGAGTGAAGATGAAACTGTCTTGAGAAGTAAAAGGTGTGTTTTTTTAAGAAGAGTTCTTTTGGAAAACATTGTGTTTGTCATAAACATGTGTAGAAAACATGTATATCCCATAAAAGGTAATATAATTATTAATAAATTATTTTTATGGAATAACTATACTGAAAATGGGGTGAAAGATGGAAAACCCAAAGAAAGAGAGTTTGGTTTGAGAATTCCCCTTACCTTAAGTCCGAATGATTTATTCACTTTAATATCATGTATAATCAAGTTATATTCATTAATTAACAAATAAAAAACCATTTATAAATTAATTTTATTCATTATTGTTTTATTGAGTTCATTTATGGGATTTTTGATGAGTTATAGAGTTTAATTTCATCATTAGAAAGCATTCGTTTTCATGGTTTTCATGATCGGTTCACTTGTCTTCATGAATGGAAGTTCATGTAAAAAGAGAATAAATATACAGAATTATTATTATATGTTATTAATGATATTAAATAATTTTAAATTATATTATTGATAATTTTTTTATATATCATGATGATGAATCATTAGATAAAAGTTAATAATGATTGTTTTAGGTTAATTTTGGCAGTTTTTCGATCACAATGAACTCATTTTGTTTTATCATTTAGTATTATGTATAAATTTTAGTTATTGACCATAAATAAGGTTTTAAAATAAATTTTATAATATTTTTTAAACCATTTAATAGTTTTATTGATATCCTTGAAGGCGTTTAAGGAAAATGAAAGTGCATCGCCCACGATGTCGGTAAAAGGACACATCACGGGTAATGATTTAATTTTTATTATAAAAGAGTGAGAGGGAAGAGTTTAATGATAGATATTCCATTAACATGATATAATTATAGTATATGTAAGGTAATGGAGTTATCATGTTTTTTTGATTAAGTATGTTGATGAGTGAATAAGAAAATAAATGAAATTGAAAGCAAATTAAAAGAAAAAAGAGAGGATTTACCTCTTGAATTATCCTCTTGAGATCCTCCTCAAGGAACCTAGGCTTGGTATTTTGACAAGATAAAGAGATCGTGGGTGTGGGGGAGGGACTACAGAAGATTATTTGGTAGATTTTGGGAAAGGCTCAAATATTTAGAGGTGTGAGGAAATGAGGGTGTGAGTGGTGTTATTTATAGTGGAGGAGAGGAGTGTTTTCTGATTATTATATAAATTAGTTTATTATTTTGACTCAAGACTATGAATAGTTTGATAATTATATATAAATATATTAAAATAATGAATAATATTTTGATATTAAGGTGATTACATCATCCCTAAATAAAAAATTACTCAAAAATTCATGTATATAGCATTTATCGAAAATTATCATATTTTACTATTCATAAAAAATTCAAGTATTTCAGAAAAGTATAAAAAATTCACCCGAACCATTTTTAAACATGTAGAATTCAAAAATTAACTATATTTAATGAAAATAATTTTCTAAATATTATTAATTTAATTTTTAATTAAAAATATCATTTACTTGGAAAATACAGATTTTAAAATTATAATTGATTTTGTAACACTTTGAAAAATTACTTAAGGTCTCATAGAAATATCTTAAAATAATAATACATAAAAATATTAATTTATGAATACATTTTATGAAAATAAATTTTCTTTTAAATTATTAAATTAATCAGAAAAATTGTAATTGAATATTTATGACTTATAAAAATAATAATTAATTAAAAATTTTTAAATTATTTACTTACTTATACTATGATAGAATAATATCATATTTTTACTTATAAGATCCCTAAATTTTATTTATAATTTCATGGGTAAGGATAATATTCATTGGTAAAATTTACTATTTATAAGGGTCATATTACTATTCCTAAGGTCAAGTTATTATTTCATCGGTATTGGTACCTTAAATTCTATAAACACTTAATTTTTTATTAATTATTCATTTATAAAGTTTTTATTATGGTCCATAAGTGATTATATGTGATTTATAAATTACTATAAGAAGGGATAAATTCTATTGATAAAAGTTTGGTTCATTGCATTATTCCACCCTTTTGAAATTTTTCCCTTGAAATTTCATTTTACATAAACAGGTGAAGGTACTTATCCTTCATTGACTCCTCTGGTTCCCAAGTTTCTTATTCATACTTATGGTTCTCCAAAACACTTTGACAAGGTGGGTTGTCTTTTTGCATAGAACCTTATCTCTCTTGTCAATAATCTTTACTAGTTACTCCTCGTTAGATAGATCATCTTCCAGTTGTACCACCTCTAAGTTCAGTACATGTGAGGGATCTATTATGTACTTCCTCAGGAGTGATATGTGGAAGGCGTCATAAAAATTACCCATAGTTCGTGGAAGTGAAAGTCGATAGGCCACAACTCATATGATCTCAAGGATATCCAAGGTTCCAATGTACCATGGGCTTAGCTTCCTTTTCTTTCCAAACTGCATGACTCACTTCCATGGTGATATTCGAAGGAAGGATTTATCTATAACAACGAACTCCAAGTCCCTTAGATGATTGTCAACATATCTCTTTTTCTGATTCTGATCAGCTTTGATATGTTTCTGGATGGCTTGAACCATCTCTATCATTTCTTGCACAAGATCAGGTCCAAGTAGCTTCCTTTCACCAACTTCATCCCAAAAGGTTAGAGTTCTACATCACTTTCCATAAATATCTTCATATAGTGCCATCTTAATACTTGAGTGTAATATATTATTGTATGAGAACTCAACTAAATGGATATGCTGATCCCATCAACCTTTTAATTATAAATAGCAGGCTCTTATCATATCATTGAGCATCTGAATAGTCCTTTCAAATTAGCCATCAGTTTGGGGTGATAGTCCTTGATGAAATTTAATTCAGTACTCAAAGCATGTTGAAGAGTCCTCTATAATTTATATGTGAACTTGGGATCACAATCAGATACATTTGAGAGTGTAACTCCATATAGTCTCACCACATCCATCACATATATCTTAGCAAATTTTTTCATGTGAGAGATCTTCCCAAATTGTGATAATTTGGAAATCTTGGTGATACAGTCCACCACAATCCATATTTCATTATTTCCTTTGGATGTTTTGAAAATAATTGTGACAAAGTATATAGTTACATTCTCTAATTTCCACATGGTTATAGGAAATGGTTGCATCATCCCTTTGGAATTTTGTCACTCTACTTTAACTTTCTTACATATTAAGCACTTTGAGATATATTTCGAAATATCCTTATTAATTTTTCCCACTAGAAGTGTTCTCAAAGATCACGGTATATCTTGGAACTACTAGGATGGATAGAGAATAATGAGCTATATGCATTGTCCAATAGCTTCTTCTTTATCCCATGCGATGAAGGCACACAAAGCCTCATTCCAAACCTAATTACCCCATCATCATTGATATGGAAATCTTGCAGATTTCCTTCCTTAACTACATTAACCTTATTTTGTAACTCCAGATCATCCATTTGTGCCTCCTTAATCTTATCTAGGATATATGGTTGGGAAATCATTTGGGAAAGGTGGTATTGATTCCCCGCCTTTATAATTTCTAAATCCATCATTTTTATATCCATGAATATAGGGTCTTTCTCAATCTGCGACATGGATAGATGCATGTGTTCTTCTCTGGTAAGAGCATCATCTTCCATGTTCACCTTACCAAGATGATGGTGAATATATAAATAATAGTCTTTGATTATCTCTAACCATATCCATTGATGCATGTTGAGCTCCTTTTGTGTGAATATATACTTTAGAATCCTTTTAATGGTATATATGTCACACTTATCACCATAGAGGTAGTTCCACCAGATTTTCAAGGCAAAAATCATAGCTTCTAGCTCCGGATCATGCATCGGGTAGTACTACTCATGGGTCGTAAACTGTTGTGAGGTGTATGATATCACATTATCATTTTGCATGAGAATACAACCCAATCATTTCTTTGAAGCATCACTGTATATCACAAAACTTTCTCAAATTTTCGATAATGTGAGTATTGGTGCAGTGATAAGCCTTATATTTAGATCCTTACAGTTTTCCTCTCATTATTTCATCTAGACATACTTTTACCCTTTCCTTGTTAACTTAGTTAGTAGGTTGAAAAATCATGAGAAATTTATCATAAAACATCGATAGTACCCTACAAAGACAAGAAAACTATAGATTTCTATGACACTAGAGGTTCTGGTCCATTCATAAATTGCCTTTGTTTTTGAATAATCCATAGAAATTCTCTCACTTTTGATCACATTTCCAAAGAATGTGACTCACTACATCCAAAAGTCACACTTGTTGAATTTGGATTACAACATCTCCTTTCTTATTTTTTCCAAAACAAGCCTTAGATATTCTTTATGTTACTCCTTTCACTTGGAGAAGATGATAATATTATCGATGAAAACTATTACAAATTTTTCAAGGTAATGTATAAATACTCTATTTATAAAATATATTGAGATTGTAGGGTAATTTTTAAGTTCGAAGGGCATCACCAAAAATTCGTAGTGCCCATACCTTGTATGAAAGGAAGTATTCTGAATATCTTCATTCTTCACCTTTAGCTGATAATATACAAATGAAGATCCAACTTTAAGAATTACTGAGCTCCTTGTAACTTATTGAACAAGTTATCAATACTTTTAAGAGGATACTTTATCTTTATTGTGATCTTTTTGAGTTCTCGATAATCGATACATAGACACATTGATTCATACTTTTTCTTAACAAAGACCACTAGTGTACCCCAAGGTGATGCACTAGGGTGTATGAACCCTTTATACAAATGATCTTAGAGCTACTTATTTAACTACTCTAGTTCAATAGGAGTCATCTTATAGGGAAAATTTGATATATGAGTAGCTCTGAGTATGAGTTCTATCGAAAACTCTACCTCAAGATTCGGGGGGAGTCTGGGTAACTATTTAGGAAATATATTACTTTATTACCTCATGATGGTCATTTACCCTAGGTTGAAACTTTCCATTGACTCAACCATTTAAGCGAGGTATTCTTATTTATAGGGAATCAACACCTACACTATTGAATAATTAACAAAGGAGATTCATGATCTTCCTTGAATTTGGAAAGTAGCATAGGATGGTTCGAAATATTAAAAGATATTTACTTTTCCAGAAAATTGATATGTCCTCTATATAATGAGATCCAATCCATTCCAAGTATAGTGTCAAATTCCACCAAGGGAAGTATCATGAGATTTTATGGAAGAATATTTCAACATATTCCAATATGATAATATTCCAACACTTGGGTTTCAATGATTGCACCACTATTTTTTTTACAGATATATCTACTTCAAGGTTTTGGGTCTTCAATTCAATAGTTATAGAAAAATTTCACAATATAAAGGAGTGTGTAGAACCCAAATCAAATAAGCCTTTTTCCATTCTTGAGTTAATAGGATGTGTACCATGTATGAATTCATTTTCTTGATCCACTTCTATTGTAGTGATGGCATAATACCTCCCTTGATACTTTTGATTTTTTGGCTAATGATGTTGATTACCCTCAAGGACCTGAGGTTTAGTGCATAGGATTGTATAGTTACCTTTATCCCTATAGTTATAGTACTTTTCCATGGGTGGTGCTCTCATTTCATCCACCACATTTTCCATCTTCCTCATGTCTTTTCGACATTCATGAGCTTGGTGGCCTTATTTCCCACACTTAAAACATTTCCCCATCCCTTTGAGTTAGTTTCCATGATTCTTTTTCTCATATTTTTAACATGTGGGTAGTTGAGTTTTATTTTCTCCTTTCTCATTAGATCCTCCATCTTGAATCTCCATCTTTCGTTTCATATCACCATAGCCATGGGACCATTCTCTAAACTCCATCTCCACTTGGAGAGCACATCGAAAAACTTCTTAATAACTCCCAAAAGTCTCAAATCTCAAGAGCCTTTTGAAATCATGGTTTTAAACCACTAAATAATCTATAAATTTTTCTATAATTATTGATAACAAAACCCAAAGCGTACCTTTCAAGCCTTGTGAAATATTATTTATAGGTCGTGATAGATTCTCCTTCCTTTTGATTCAGTTCTATGAATTCTATATATATATTTTTACAAAGATTTTGAGGGAAATAATTATTAAGAAATATTATATTAAAGTCTTCCCACTCCATATCTTAAATTTAATCCTTTATCTTAGAATTCTTAATAAAATACCACTATTGATTGACCTCTCCATCTAGATGATAAAAAACGAGATTCAAATTCTCTATCTCAAAATAGTGAAGAATAGAAAACATATTCTCCATCAACCTGACCTAGTATTCCAAAACTAGTGTATCATAAGATCCACTAAACATTGGTGTTTGTTGCTGTATAAAATACTCGATAGCCAGTTGATCCCTCTTAGGTGAAGGCAGACATTCCACATTATTCATGTTATTGTTCATAACCTGATAAATCTGGGTAAGAATCGCTATGAAATTTTGAACTTCACCTCCCAAAGCATTGTGGATTTTGTTCGGACAATCATTGTATTGTCCCTCGCATTGGTTATTGTCTAGGTTTCACCTGGATCCCACTATTTTCTAGAATAAAAAAGGTTAGAATAAAACATAAGTCAATAAGTCATCAATAATTTATCCCTTTGTAAAATTAAATCTAAAGGCATATCTTATGGTATCTCTATGTTTAGGATATTCAAAAACAAATCTTCTTGGGTGATCACTAATACTTAGTATCATACTAAGGTCTTTCACTAAGGTTCTCTAATTCTAATTCCCAAATTAACTAAATTGTGCTCTGATACCAACTATAGTGACCCTAATATTTATTACATTATTGTTACATCATTTTAATGATAAACAATATAAAATAATTACATGATCAGTATACAATGGTTTAGTTCCCTGGGAATACTATGACCATACATAACTTTTACAAAATAAAACATAAAAATTTATTTAATTCATTCTTTTATATATTCTTATCGACCCTTGAATTCTCCTTAGTACAAGTAATCACCTGAGGATATACATCAAAAAGGGGTGAGATAAAGTCCCAATAAGAGGATTGATAAGAACATGAAACAATATAAAAAGGGGTTAGAATAAGAATTATCATCATAACATAGTCATAAGATCATAATCATGAGAGGAAGCATTAAGAAAATACATGGAATATGGAAATGCATAAAAATGAAACATCATGTATTAGTGGTAAACTACCACACGTAGTTGTGAAAAAATATAGCATCATGTTCACACAAATTTCACTTTTCACATGAGATACATCACATTACCCAATGCATTAGAGTGCTATATAATTCTGGGTGCACCCATCACATCATCACATTTACATTATCATGCATGCCACAAAGAACATAAAACAATATTGAACATAAAATAACCCATTTAAAGGAATGTGTTTCATTTAATAATAATACATTCATAAACATTGGTTTCAGAAATTAAATAGGTAATATCATTATTTATATATGAATCATCAATCTTGAGTGAATATGAAACAATCTTATGAAGTAAAAGGTATGTTTTTTAAAGAAGAGTTCTTTTTGAAAACATTGTGTTTCTCATAAACTCATTTAGAAAACATGTATATCCAAAACAAATTTAATATAATGATGAAGAAATTATTTTTAAGTAATAAACATGTTTAAAATGGGGTGAAATGGGGAAAACTCAAAGAAAGAGAGTTGGGTTCGAGAATTCCCCTTACCATGAGTCTGAATGCTTTCTTCACTTTAATATATTATATAATCAGATTATATTCGTTAATTAAAAAATAAAGAAAATTTTATAAATTAATTTGATTCATTATGGTTTAATTGAGTTCATTTAGGGGATTTAGTATGAGTTATGGAGTTTAATTGCATCATTCGGGAGCATTCGTTTTCAGGGTTTTCATGATAGGTCCTCTTGTATTCATGAATGGAAGTTCGTGTAAAAAGAGGATAAATATCCAAAATTGTTATTATATGTTATTAATGATATTAAATAAATTTTAAATGATATTATAAATAATTTGGTTATATATCATGAGGATGAATCATTAGATAAAAGTTAATGATGATCATTTTAGGTTAATTTTTGGGGTTTTTCGATCACAACAAACTCATTTTGTTTTATCATTTAGTATTATGTATAAATGCTAGTTATAGAACCTAAATAGGGTTGTAAAATATAATTTAAAATATTTTTTAAACCATTTAATTGTTTTATTGACATCCTTGAAGGACTTTAAGGAAAATGAAAGTGCATCTCCCACGATGTCGGTAAATAGACACATCACGAGCAACAATTTCATTTTTATAATAAAAGAGTGGGAGGGAGGCTTTTAATGATGGATATTCTATTAAAATAATATAATTATAGTATATTAAAGGTACTAGAGTTATCATTCCTTTTGGATGAATGGAGGTGAGGAAATAATTAGAAAATAAATGAAATTGAAAGGAAATTAAAAGAAAAAGAAAGAGGATTTGCCTCCTGAATTCTCCTCTTGAGATCCTGATCAGGGCACCTAGGCTTGGTATTTTTATGTGACCAAAATATCCTAGATGTGAGCAAGGAACTAAGGAAATTTATTTGGTAGAATTTTGGAAAGGATCAAATCCTGATATGTGGGAGAAAATGAGGGTGTGAGGGGTGGTATTTATAGAGGAGGAGAGGTGTGTTTTCTTCTTATTATATTCATTAGTTTATTATTTTGAATCAAGACTATTAATATCTCTAAATATATTAAAATAATTATGTATGGTTCTATATTAAGGTAATTATATAATCCTTAAATCAAAAATTACACAAAAATTTATGTATTTAGAATTTATCGAAAATTATAGTATTTTACTGTTCATATAAAAATCAAGTATTTCAGAAAAATACAAAAAATTAACCCTAACCATTTTTTTACATGTATAATTAAAAAATGAAATCCATTTTATGAAAGTAATTTTCTAAATATGATTAATTTAATTTTTAATGAAAATCTCTATTTACTTGGAAAATACAGATTTTTAAATTATAGCTAATTTGTAACACTTTGAAAAATTAATTAAACTATCATAGAATTATCTTAAAATCATAAGACATAAAAATATTAATTTATGAATACATTTTATGAAAATAAATTTTATTTTAAATTATTAAATTAATCATAAAATTGTAATTAAATATTTATGACTTATAAAAATACCCACACTTAATTAATAATTTTTAAATTATTTACTTACTTATACTATGATATAATTATATCATATTTTCACTTATAAGATCCTGAAATTTTATTTATACTTTTGTGGGTTAGGATTCTATTCATTTGGCCAATTTACTATTTATAAGGGTCATATTACTATTCCTAAGGTCAAGTTACTATTTCATCAGTATTGGTTTTTTAACTTCTAGAAGTAATTATTATTTCATTAATTATTCACTTATAATGTTTTTATTATGGTCCATAAGAGATTATATGTTTTTTTAAATTACTTTAAGAAGGTAGAAATTCTATTGATAAACATTCTTTTCGTTACAAGCTTGGTATATTCCACATGTGAAAGAGTATCAAACCTACATGAGCGAGATCCTAAAGTGTATAACCAGGGTGACCTCGTCTAGACCAAGGATATCATCCAATGGTAAGATTGGAATAATATCAGACCTACATGGGCTAGGTCCCAAGGCTATAACTAGGGAAACCTATATCCATAGATATTAATGTATACAGAAGCATCAAGTGACATACCTTGATCTTCTTCATCGGTGTCATACCATAAATAACCATACCTAGAGGTCATAGGTTCCATACCTTGATACCCTAGTCAGTTCCATGCTGTTAATAATAATACCTAGGGGTCGTATGTGCTATACCTTGATACCCTAGTCGATGCCATACCATTGCGCAATAGTTTCCATACCTTTATAAGAATTTGATGCCATACAGAGATATCCAACATTAATCAAGTAATATAATAATTACAAGGGATCGTTAGTGTCTATACAAAATTACAATTATCAATATAAAAAGGCACATGACAAGAGAATATCCATCTCATTTCACACTTTCATTTAAGACCAATCATTTATTGATTTTAATAACATTTAATAACCAGGAAAAGGAGGCATGTCTATCTCTATTTATCTCATTTAATTTAAAAAGGATCCCACTAAAAGATAGCAAGATCACACAACCAAAGGGGTGGATTTAGCATAGAGAAGATTAATGAACTCACTTAAAAGGTGGATTGGGTTGAGGTTGACAACCTCCAACCATATCATGGTGTTAAAAGTGGAACCCATTAAGGTTCCATCAATTTAATTGAGACATTTAATTAATTTAGGAGAAACTTATAGAAGGTCCAGCATGCAGCACAACGATGATAGTTTAATAAATGGTGAAACCTTAGGGAGATGGTATAGACCACCTCTCTTATTACTATGGTATAACACTCATCTAGTATCGGCCCTTGGTTCGGCCAAAATTGGGAGAAAATGGAAGAATGGATGAATACTCTAATCATGAGGGTATAGTCTTCCCACTGTACCACCTTGGACCCTCACTGCTAGATGGAAGCCTCTAGTGTGCGAGAGGCGTGCTTGAGGCTATGTGACCGAATGGGTTCAATTACTTATGACTGAACTAGGTCTAAGAAGTTACATAGAGATGCAAACTTCTATAGGATTTCTTTTAAAAAAGAATTAGAGTACCCCAAGAAGAAGTGCTCGATATAATAAACCACTTTACTTCAAGATCCTCCAGCTAAATATTTTGATCTCTCAATTCAATTATAACCATTTAATATGAATGAATAATATAGTTTTAGTTCCAGGAAATAGGCTGAAGTTAACACTATAAAAAAATACATTTACCCATGTTTTTTTGGGTTTAGATGCATATATAAACATGGCTAAATAGTTCCTTATTGTTTTGTAAAAATGTTAGGAAATAAGGTGTCAGTAATTCATGGGTGTTTTACCTAAATTTAAAAAAGTGGGTAAATTAGTGATATTTTACCTATGTTTCTAAACACAGGTAAATACAATATTTTTTTTAAAAATATTCATGCACATTATTTTTTTGAACCAGAACACCCACCTCTCCCCTTCTCTTATCCCACCTCTCCCTTGACACCCCTGACACACCACCAACCACTCCCATCCTGCCTTTCGACCACCCCACCTGAAACCCCTACCACTCCTCACTCCCCTTCCCTAAAACCCACCTCCACCTCGCCTCCCCTGACAACTATCACATCCATCCCTTCTTCTCCCCAGACAAGACCTCTAGCACACCACCAATCACTCCTCCCCATTAACACACCCTACCTCTCCCCTTCATTGAAACCTGACTCACCCCACCTGACACGTGTTGTTAAACTTTGGTGACACCCTCCATGCCTTTCTTGACACCTCTGACACCCACCATTCTTCCCTATTGACACACCCACCCATGCCTCGCATCCCCCACCCCTACACCATCTCAGTTGACAAAACCCGCTCAAGTCCACTCCATCCACGCTCCCCCTACCCCCTTACTTAAAAAAATTAATTTTCGTTGGACCTTGAACCCAAAATGAGTTAGGAATTATGTGAAGGTCGAACCACTTGGCAAGAAGTTCTTCTTTATTTTAAACCATAATATGTTATATTAATTATAAGTTAACACAATTATAATTTTATATATTAATTAATACATTAATATACATATATTTAGATGTTAATTAATATGTTAAGATGCATATATATATATATATATATATTAATATATGAATTTATATTAATTTATAATTATATCTATATTTATTTATATGTATATATATAAATATATTCGTTTATATATATATATGAATTTATAAATTAATATAAATATACTTATAAATTTACACACACTCACACAGAGATATATATGAGTGTGTGTGTGTAATAATTATATATATATATATAACATTTATTTTTATTACTATAGAATACAATAATTGTAAGATTATATTTATAAATATATATGTATATAATTAATATATTTATACATGTATATGTGTGTGTGTATTAATATATATATATATATGTTTATATATATATATATATATCATTTATTTTTATTTTTATATAATACAACAATCGTACAATTATATTTATAAATTAATATATATATATATATACATACATACATATATATATATTTATCTATATATATATAATTTAATATATATATATATATATAATTTAATATATATATATATATATAATTTAATATTTAATTATATATATATAATTTAATATACTATGCACACATATAAATCAATATATATATATATATATATTAATTTTATATGAATAAAATTTGTTTTTAATGTTATGTAAAACTGTTACAAATATATACACATATAATAACTTTTAATTTCATATTTAACTTTATCACATTTTAAAACATGGTTAAAATAAAAGTTAGTTTTGTTTTAAAAAAATCATGGCTAATTAAAAATTATCCAAATTTTAAAATAAGACTAATTTAGACACGTTTTGAAAAAATATAAATTAACCATTAGCAGTGTTTTAAAACACTACTAAAAACCCACAACTAAATTAGACATGCTTTTATGGAAACACAGCTAAATTATCCCCATTTTTAGAAAAAACATCTAAAAAACAAGTCTAAATCAAGATTTAGCCCCATTTTCATAAAAACAGCTAAAAATTTGGCTAATTGCCTTTTTGTAGTTCCACTTCCCTCATAATAGGTGAGATTGGAAAATATTTAGGGAAGATGTATGGATATAGATCAACTAGGGGAGGTAAAATTTGTCACACTTTAGATTCAACTATTCTAAGGATGAAACTAGTCATTTTAGAGGTGATAGCCATGTCCTGTGCTTGATTGGGAATTACTCAACTAGCCTAAAACTATTTCCCACCACAAAGTGTATATTGAGCATCAAATAGAGATGAGAAAGATACCATTCTAACATAACATTTGATACATGATCGGAACTGATTCAACCAATCCATCCCCAAAATTATGTTAAATGATTCAATTTTTTGAACTGTAAGATCCCAGAAATGGCTATGAGAAGCTACAACCAAGAACATGATGGAAACTTCATGGTTTAATATGTAATCCTCCAAATAGGTGTATAAATACTCATATATGAATGCAAGGCTTCCACTTTGAGTTCAATAAGGGATACTAATAGAGCTGAAATAAAATAATTCAAATCACATATATCGAATAAAGCACATGCCCTACTACAAATATGGACTTTAATAGTGCTAAATTTGATCATTATTAGTGAAAAAAATTGTTGAATTCCATAGTGTGATTAAAATCCCTAGGATTTTATCAGTTCTAGAAAAGAGCTGATAGAGGTACGCTTTATCAGCACTATAAAAAGAACTGATAAAAGATACCTTTATCAACGCTTCTTTAATCACTGATAAAGGACACCCTTTATCATTGTTTTTATTTAGCACTGATAAAGGACCCCCTTTATCAGCACTATTAAAAGTGATGATAAAGGGGAATAATGGTGCAGTGTTTTGTTAAAATTACAGCACACTATAGAAGCAAAAAAATAGAAAAAGACATCAAATACAGATTGAAAATACAGAATTTAAATGAAATAAAATTTACAACATAGATACAAGATAAAATACTATATTATGGAAATTTTAAAAATTTATTTGTACGATTACATGAGTAAGTAAAAATTATCATAGACATTCAAAAACATCAATGCTCTTTTGTCTTTATCCCCTGACCCTATGTCATGCTATTGCCGAACAAACCACCCCAACTCAAGTAGATTAATTCACCTGTATAAGAGAACAATTTTTATGTTAGTGATACTATAAAGAAATAAATTAAACACAAGGTGTCAATTTTAAACTTAAAATGTATAATTTAAGTCATGGTAAGAACACCACGTGTCATATTGAGTTGTTGTTGATTCTTGCAAATCACACCAGTTCTTATTGTTCTCAAAATTTTGTAATGTTGGATTGGATCTCATCTGTGGTGATAAAAAATTCAATATGAGTTGCTTTTTGAGAACAAGCCTTCAATTTTCATGCTATTTATTGTCTGTATTCAATAATTATCTTTGTAAAAAATAACCAGATAAGTATAATATAAAAACAATAAGGAAATTAATTAAGTAATAGCAGATAAAATTATGAGAAAAGAATCTGAGCTTGTTTTCTCAGTTTTAGAAATGTGATGCAGGTTTCAAACTAAAATAGTTCTTATATATTGAAAATGCACACTTTAAGTCATACCAGACATACCATGTGTCAGATTAACATGTATAAAATTTTTCTATTTCACAAATGAATTATAGATCTTCCCAAATTATCAAGATAATACAAGCACATTTTTTCAGTTTTTAGAGAGTAACACATGTTTTTAACTAAATTTATAATTTTAAATTGATAACGAACACTTTGAATCCTACCAGGAACACTGTGTATTGGATTTTGGTGTGGTTGATTCCTACACATCACGAACGGTCTTATGGATAGTTTTACTAAAGTATCAAAACAATATGAATGTGTTTTCTCGGTTTTGAGTATGTCACTTGTCTTTTTTACTAAAATTAATATCAATTTTAAATAAAAAGACATGCTTGAGGTCATACCAATCACACCGTGTGTCAGATTGAGGTTCATAAGATTTATAAAAATCAAAAATAAATTGTGGATCATTTTACTAAAGTATCAAAAAAATATGAATGTGTTTGATTGGTTTTGAGTATTTCATTTGTGTTTTTTTACTAAAATGTCATTTTAAATTAGAAACATGTACTTTGGGTCATACCAATCACATCATGTGTTGATTTGACATAAGACTGATTCCTACACATAAAAAATGACTTATGAATCATTTTCCTAAATTATCAAGATAGGCTAATCATGTTTTATCTATTTTTAGTTAGTGACGTATGATTTGAAGTAAAATGTCAATTTTAAACTGATAACGGATACTTAGAGTCATACCGGGAATACCGTGTGTTGGATTAAATTATGGCTTATTCATACACATAAAAAATTATTTAGAGATCTTTTTTCTAAAGTATCAAAACAATTTGAATATTTTTTATTAGTTTTGAGTATGTCACTTGCCTTTTTTACTAAAATTAATGTGAATGTTTAATAAAAAGACACACTTGGAGTCATACTAGTCACATAGTGAATCGAATTACAGTGACTTTGATTCCTACACATCAAAAATGAATCATGTATCATTTTTCTAAAGTATCAAAACAATCCAAATGTGTTTCAAAAGTTTTTAGCATGTCACTTTTTTTATTAAAATTCCATTTCAAACTGGAAACATACACTTCGAGTTATAGCGACCACATCGTGTGTTGAATTGATGTGAGGTAAATTTATATATGTAAAAAATAAATTATGGATCATTGTCCAAAATTATCAAGATAATAAGAGTGCGTTTTCTTATTTTTCAATGAGTGACACATGTTTTTAACTAAATTGTCAATTTTAAATTGATAACGGACACTCCGAGTCATACTGGGAACATTATGTATCAAATTGAGGTGTGGATGATTCATACACATAACAAATGACTTATGGATCATTTTTATAAATTATAAAACAATATGAATGTGTTTTCTCTATTTAGAGTATGTCACTTGTCTTTTTTACTAACATTAATGTCAATTTTAAATAAAAAGATACATTTGGAGTCATACTAGTCACAATGTGAATTAGATTGAGGTACAAATGACTAATACACATCACAAATGACTTATTGATCATTTTCTTGAATTATTAAAAAAATATGAATGTGTTTTCTTGATTTTGAGAATGTCACTAGTGTTTTTACTAAAATGTAATTTTAAACAAGAAACACACACTTTGAGTTATATCAGTCACATCATGTGTCAGTTTGATATGATACAGATTCCTACATGTCACAAATGACTTATGAATCATTTTCCCAGATTATCAAGACCATTAGAGCATGTTTTCTATATTTTTAGTGAGTGATTCTTGTTTTAAACTAAAATGTAAATTTTAAATAGATAATGGACACTTTGAGTCATACTGGGCACATTGTGTATCATATTGAGGTTCAGACAACTCTTACAGATTAAAAATGAATTATGGTTCATTTTCTTAAAGTATCAAAACAATCTGAATGTTGTTTCTTAGCTTTGAGTATGTCACTTGTCTTTTTTACTAAAATTAATGTTAATTTTAAATAAAAAGAAACACTTGGAGTCATACTGGTCACACTGTGCGTCAGATTTAGGTGATATTTATTCCTACATGTCACAAATGACTTATGGATCATTTTACCGATGTATCAAAAAAATATGAATGTGTTTTTTTAATTTTGAGTATGTCACTTGTTTTTTTACTAAAATTCCATTTTAACAGGAAACATGAACTTTGAGTTATATCAGTCACATTGTGTGTGTTTTTGACATGAGATAGATTCCTACATGTAAAAAATGACTTATTAATCATTGACCAAAATTATCAAGACAAACTGGGTGTTTTCATGGTTTTCAATGAGTGAGATGCTTTTTGAACTAAAATGTCAATTTTAAACTAATAACAGAAACTTTGAATCATACCGGGAACACCATGTATCAAATGTGGTGTGACTAATTCATATATGTCATAAATTACTTATATATCATTTTCCTGAAGTATAAAAATGATCTGAATTAATTTTCTTAGTTGTGAGTATGTGAGTTGTCTTTTCTACTAAAATTGATGTCAATTTTAAATAAAAAGACATACTTGGAGTCATATTGGTCACATTGCATGTTAGATTGAGGTGTGGATTATTACTACACATCAAAAATGAATTATGGATCATTTTATTAAAGTATCATAACAATATGAATGTGTTTTCTCTATTTTAATTATGTGATGTGTGTTTTGAAGTAAAATGTAAATTATAAACTAAAAACATACAATTAATGTCATATCGATCACATTGTGTATCATATTGAGGTGTATATTATTGATTATGTGATGTGTGTTTTTCTTTGAACTATCTATAATAATTTGTAAAAGAGATAACATGTTCCATTTGGATGGAAGAGGAAACCCCATTCTGTGTGAAACATTTCATTTTTTAGGCATCATGGGGTTTCCTCTTCCATCCAAAAGTAACATGTTCTCTATTTTATGGATTATTTTAGATAGTTTAAATCAAAATATGACGTCCCAAAATATTTGTGAAAAAAACTAAATATGTATTAGATAAAATGATAATTAATTTAACTTAATATAGTAGATAAAATGATGAAAAAATTAACTAAATAAGTAGTAGGAATTCAAATTTTCATTATGTATATATAAATTCTCATCCTATTTTCTTATTTACATTATCCCAGTTGTATCCTTGATGTCCAATATCTCACAGGAATGAGAATCTTTGAACAAACCACCCTAACTCGAGCAAAAGAATACACATATATAAGAAAATAATTCTTATGTTAATAATACTATAATGAAATAGCCCACGAGCCTGTACCCAAGTGGTAAGGGCTCCTGCTTGGCATCCAAGAGACCCAGGTTCAAAACTGAGTGGAGGTGAATTTCTAGGGTAATGTACCAGTACTCTAGTAGGAATTATAGCATGAATTTTTTGGTACAATAGTAGTTAGAACTATTCACCTGATTTGGGCCTTCAGGCCACCGGTTTGGCCCTACGGGTCTCAGGAACTTCGGTTTATCAAAGGCCTTTGGACCTTAGGGCCTTCGGGCCACAGAGACTATAGAGTAGACCAGTTCATACAGAGCAGGCCCCAGAAGAGGATCAGAGCAAAGATTTTCATTCACTAGGAGCAGAGCTAACATGATTGGAAGAATTAGAGGGTATGGAAATTTCCATCGTGAACATGAACCATGCAGCTTTGTACGGGGTAATGCTAGATGATTAGAAATGCAAGGTGGGGAGCTAGGTAATCAATGATACAGAAGCTGGGGAGGGGTTGTTCTTGTGGGTTGGGCCTATGGGTTTTGTAATGGGCATAGTATTCCTATGGGCCTCCGAGTCATGTATTGGCCTTCGGGGCAAGTTAGACCTTGTGCCTTGGTCCTACGAATCATGTAAGGGTTCCCTTATCCCTTAAAAGGGGTATTATCCATAATAAAATAAAAATTAAGGCCTTTGTGCCATTTGGGTACTATAATGAAATAAATTAAACAAAAATATGAAACAATACATTAATAAAATGTCAATTTTAAACTGAAACCACATAATTTGAGTTATACTAGGTACACTGAGTATCAAATTGAGGTATGGTTAATTACACCATGTGTTTTTATCATATAATAAATTCAACATTCTAGGTTATCTAAAAATATTAATGTTTGATAACCTAGAATATTGAATGCATTGTAGAATAAAATGAAATTTCATCATCATGAGTACATCATCCATGTTGAGTGCATGATCATAGTACACGAGTGAATCATCCTTGTTGAAGAAGTCATTTCTTCATGGTCTCTATGAAAATTAACAAAATAAATATCAGATAAAAATTATAAGGAAATTAACTAAATAAAGTAGATAAAATGATGATAAAATCAACTAAATAGTAGTAGGAAGTCTTATCATTATGATATATTTCTACGATCTGAGCTCATTTTCTCAATTTGACTATTTTATGTATATTTTAAACTAAAATGACACATTTTTATTGAAAAATGTAATTCATTTCATTCCATCCACATTAGGTTCTAGATTGATGTGTGATCAATTCCTACACATGAAAAATTAATTATGGATCATTTTCCTAAAGTTTTAAAAAAAATCCAAGATCATTTCATCAATTTTGACTATTCGATGTATGTTTTAAACTAAAATGAAACTTTTTTATTGAAAATACATAATTTGAGTCATACTGATCACATCAGGTGTCAGATTAACATGAAGTCAGTTCCTACATGTCATAAATGACTTATGGATATTTTCATTAAATTTTGAAAACAATTTGAGCTCATTTTCTCAGTTTTGAGCATGTGACATGTGTTTTGAAGAAATATATAAATTTTAAAAAATAAGTATTAGATAAAAATGATAAGGAAAATAAATAAAAAATAGATAAAATGATGAGAAAATTAACTAAATAAGCAGTAGTAAGTCACCTCTTAATGATTTATATATACATTATGACACCATAAATTATTCTCATTTGTTTCTAAACAAATTAACATCCTCTGTTACTCTTATCCTTGAGAAACAGGCCAAAATATAAGAATTCTAATACAAATTATTCACACCCAAAATATATTTCTAAGGTAATATCCCATACTAGATCACAAACAGAGCAGGTAATCACCTAAATTTGATATCATAAAACATTCTAACACCATGTAAATTTTCCACTCATCTCTAAACAAATTTACTTCTTCTTTTGAGTATGAAGGTTGTCGACAATATTAGTAGTATTGAGAAATTATATAAAAACAAAATATTAAGAAATATTTTTAATGAAATTGTAATTACCTTCAAAAATTACATGTTCGGGGATGCTGGTCTTTCCATAGTTTATGATAGCTCTCATAAATTTTTAAACATAATATCCACAATCATTTTTGGTTATCTTGATTCAAAAAATGCAGAAAAATTGACCAAAATAATTAAATTGTTTTGAAATATGTTTTGATAGTTAAATATTTCTATACATACATTAATATGTTTCCATTTTAAGTAATACATAGGTTTCTTATATTCATTAACTGACTTCATACCATGATTTATTCTATATTTAGTGATTTCCCTACCATATTTTTTTTATTAAGATATATAATGAAACATATAATTCAAATTTTATCTATAAAATTTTTATTGTAGTGTATTAAAAATTCAAAATACACATCATGTGTGGTTGGTTTTATGGATATCCATGCATTGGATCCAAAAAATAAATATTTGGGGTATCCATATTGATTGTGATCAACATCTAGTTCTTTCTAGTAAAATAAAATAAGTAAAGAAAAAAATAAAAATTTATTTCATATGATTAGATTTCATAGTTTTACCCCTATATTGTAGGCACTAAATGGAGTTTTTCTACTTTTATTTTATTATCAAATGCCTTGTTTATCTCATCTTTATTCTTATCAATTTCTTTCTAATCCAATTTATTTTCTTCCATAGAATTGATATAGTGATTAATGAAACCGAATTGTGATTCAAAGGATTTTCACTTTATATAGTAGTAATATAAAAAAATTTACAAAAAATATGAATAGTTTTAACTTTAATGAACATATTGAATCATTTTTCGGATATATGTGTTATGAAAATATACCTTATGTATGTATTCACAACTAGTACTCCCAACTATTTAAACTTGAGAATCTCATTTATACTCTAGACCAACAACATATGTAATTATAGTTCCAAATATTTATTCTTTATATAGAATGTATAAAATTTCTCCATATTTGAATATGGACTCAATATGAATTTTTAATGATAATAAATGTTGCAGTGGAACTAGTGGGGATAAGGTACTCCCAGAAGGTCCTTTTTTTTCTTGGTCAATTCACTAGATTATCTTGATCTGACCTTCTATTTCCTCATTGCTTTATCCATATGTAATATCATGCCTCACTTCATAATTGTTTCATGAACTATTACAGGTTTTTCATTTGAAAAAATTATTAAAGACATACCTCATGTATCTTTATAAGATTATACATCCATGCTATGAAAGTTTCAATAGCATCATTAACTGTTATAAAACCCAGATCACTAAGTGGAATAGGAAACTCAGTGGTTAGCTCTTGACCTAACTCAATCCCCACTCTCATGTGATCTTTTGAGATTTATTTATTGTGTAGCTTGTCTTTCATGATATTATACACTATACCCCTTGCAACAAGGTGGTGCATGGGTGTTGAAAGATTGAAATCACATACAACTTTAACTTGCAAGATTTTTGTACTATAAAGTTATCAGAAGTTTTTTGATTCACACTTAGACAAAAGACTAATGAAATAATTTATTACCTCAAATAAGGTATGTGGTTGAGGGGAATGAAAAGCCTCAAATCTAGTAGGGTTATTTGGTTGTTCATGTGCTGATCTTTGTTCCACCATTAGTTCACTTTGATTCTTTCATATATATTGGTTTTCCAAACTAGATAAGATAATAATAGCTTGATAAGTATATATTTGTGTCTGCAATACTTTCATCATCTTATATGTATCTTCTTTTGGTTTTTTATTCTAAAAATATTTTTGGGGAGGCACTCCAAAACCAAAATCTCTAAAGTGACCATATTATTCTAGCTACTTCAAAGCTACTGAAAGTAGTTTTTCTTCTAGTATGGTCACTATCGATTATTTTATTTAAATTGTATAAAAAAATATGAGAATTAATAGATATATTTGTGTAATGTTGTAATTAAGTATAATGAATTATTATTATTTCATACTTACACATGTTTACCGTACTTTTTTTTCATCAATTAGTTTACCCTCCTTATTTATGTGAGCCTCCTTCCATAACACCTGATGTGGGATGGAAGTGGCTTTGAATTTTGATTCATCAATCTACATATAAAAAAAGGAACATATGTTGTTTCATATCACACAAAACTTTTATTATTGATTTAAAATATGTACTAATTTCTTATCTAGTGAAGCATACCCCATCCTTGATTTTCAATAGGGCTACATTAGGTTTGATGTACATGATTTCTTTTTAGTAATAATTTTTTTCATAAATTAATAATTTAAAATAAAATTGGATAAAATAAATAATGTCCAATAATATATTATCAATATACCTGAAATGATTTATCATCAAAAAAACTGATGAAATCATTATATGGCTCATTCTTTATAATGTGTGTATAAGTAACTGTTGGATGTGGATTTAATTTCCCCTCAACATCCTTAAGATGAAACTTGATATGAAGAGTCTGTAAGCCTCTATGGGATTTTTTAGTGGCTATTAAGTCATATTTTTTATGTAAATCATCTAAAATAAATGAACTCTATAAAGAATAATGAAAATTAAATCAATGTTTTATTGTATAATTTTTTTGGTAAAATAGAGAAATGCTACCGTAACATTACCTTTATAACTTCTAAAAGGTTTTCCTTTATTACAAGCTATAAATGGAACCATGACTCTATATCAATTCACACATTCATCCCCATTGTGACCCCAACATAACTAATGAACATTGAATTATTAGGGCCAACAAGTTTGTCACATTGATTCCATCAAACCTCTAATTTTATATGCTTACTTCTTACCTTGATAATTTTTGGCATCACTATGATGCTACATCATTATTGATTTTTTAATCAACATGTTATTGATCCCTTAACAATTATATAGTTTCAGCATCAACCACCTATTCTTCCTTGATATTAGTAACATCATCATGTGTAGAAGTAATTTTCTATATGAGTAGTAAATAATTTAATTTAGATTGTGTTAATATAGTAGATAACACATAATAATACGAGTAAATGAATATTATATTAAAAAAACTTTAACCTTATCATTGAAATCTCTATTTTTTAATGTTTAAGGGATTTATATCCTCTATCAAGAATCCAAATATAATATGTGGCCCCCTCTAACATGAAAGAAATTGTCTACATTGGTACCATCATGAACTGATTATGATCTCCCAATGAAAGGGTCATCCTTGATTTAATTTTTATTTGACCCTATAGTTATTTTAGAAACCAGAAAGATAATTGAATAATTATTTTTTTCAAGATCTGAGACATAAAATACTTTCACTTCTTGTGATTACATTATGAATGCCACATCCTTTTCCCATTATACACTAAAATTCACATTCATGAATCCCATTTCATTAAATTTCACCACACTCCTATTTTCAACCCATTTATAATAGAAAATCATCACTTGAAATTTTGTTTAATCTAACTTGTATATCTATTCGATAATGCTGAAATATGGAATATTCGTATAAATAGGATTTCTATACTTTGAACTATATATGTGTTTCACTTCCTCCATAAGCATAACTTCAACATGCTACACCATACTAGATTCATCATGTTATTTTGTATTGAACATATAACCATTGATAACAAAACCAGTGTAAGATATAACATTTTAATTTGGTCCCATGGCTAGCCATCAAAGTCGTCTGGAAATTGAATTTGAATTTTAAGATAACTCCTTATAAATATAATCTCATAACCATCCTATTAGCTATTGATTTTAAATATTTGATATCCATATTTCATCCCTTAATAAATTCAAATCTCTAAGAATTGCTTTATGGGATTGAATGTATGGATCAACATATTCACTATTATTTAAAATATGAATGTGTTCTTGCTCTCACTCTATGATGTTAATTGTAACAACAAATATTCTAGAAATGCCTTTTCCCATAATGCATCCACTATACGATACTTTGGGAGACTTTTTCTATCAACATATGATAGGTAATTAGTACATAATTCAATAACTTCTTCAATAATATATCATTCTGCAATAAAAACTGTTGGATGGCTTCAATTCTTGACATACCCTTTCAAAATATTCATATACTATTTAATGGGATACATCCATATGTAATGGATATAAACACATAGTTGAACCTCTCTAATCAAGTTAACCATCATGTGGATCATTATATAAATTAATGATGGTGGGAACAGCATTTCTAATTCACATAATATGGCTACAACCTACTTATTCGTGATTGGAAACTTCATAGGGTCTATAACTTTACTATATATGTATTTGAAAAAGTTTTATAGTTTGGTTAATTAATGTTGTACTTTTTTAGGCAGAACACAACATAAAGTGACAAGCATAAAATCTTGCATCAAAACATAAAATTCATGTGATTTTAGTCCCTATAACTTCAAATTATTCATTAAAATGAAATTATTTATATTTTATGAATACACCTCTAGAAATTATACACCATTAAGGAAAATGAAAATTTTCGAATTTTTCTATCTGGACAGAGTGTAAGTTGTTGGTGGAAAAAAAAGTATGCCCTTTACACTTCACTAGTGCAAAATTTTCCCTTATCCTCATGTTAATCATGTCCAACCTAGCCTTGGTGCCATATTTTTTTAGGATCATTTAGTAATGTTACAATAACCCTATCAAATACATTTTTTCTACATGCATGACATCAGGAAAATTTCATACATACAAACAATTCCAATATGGTAATTTAAAGAAAATTTATCTTTGCAACCTAATTTTGTAATTTTTTTTTAAAATAGTTTACGAAAAATAGTTTCGATATATTTTACTTTATGGAACAGTTGATCATCCATTTGTGGAGATGGTGTTATACCTTGTTCAGTATTTCTATAGAATGTTGTCATCTTGGATCGCTATTTATGTCATCAGGGTAAAGAAAATTGATGTCCTAAAAACACATTCTTCAAGGAATTATTCAACCGAATTGAGTGTGTGCATTGTTCACAAATGGGACACCCCAAAATTCCTTTAATGTTATAGCCTGAAAAAATTACATAAGTAGGAAAGTCATTTATCATCCTATAAAACATGGACCATAATGTGAATTATTCATTGTTGTGATCATCATATATTGTAATTCCTTTATCCCACATCGATTTCATATATTAAATCAATGATCCCAATAGAAATAAATATCATTACCAGGATTCTTTGATCCAAATATAATCATATGCAACATAATGTATTTTTACTTCATGCATAACCATGGTGGAAAGTTATAATTTACCAACATGATGGGACATGTTCTGTGAGTACTACTATGTACAACAAAAGGATTTATTCTATTTGTAGATAATGCAAGACAAAAGTTTATCAGCTCATTTCCAAATTTAGGATACTCATAATCAATATTCTTCCATGGAGGAGAACATGTTGGATGACATAGTCTCACATATTTAATTCTTTTATCTGCATGCTATATCAATTGACTTGTGGTTTCTTGGTATCCATATAGTCTTCTAAACCATGGAATGATAGGAAAGTATCATTAAACATTTGAAGGACTTGATTCCTCTTTCTTGTATCGATCTGTGACACACTTAGGGAATTTTATGAGTGATTCATGGTCCTTGAGAAACAATATGCAATAATTTGGGCAAGCATGTATTTTTTAGATATCATGTCCATTGAACATAGCATTCGTTTAGTGACATATATTTGACAAGGAAGTTCATTTTCATCTAGTAGCATATCATTCAAGAGACCAAGTAAATCTATGAAGCTGGCGTCACTCCATCCACTGCTGGATTTCAAATTATATAACTTCAATATAATTGAAAATGTTGTGTAATTAGTATAACTGGTATACAATGATCTATTAAAACAACTATTTAACTTCTCAAAAAACTTTGTAAAATCACAAAGGTTGTCTTTAATTTCCATTTTCATTTCTTCCATGCGATATCCATCATAATTTACACTAGTATTCATATCAAACGATCTATAAACTACAATATCATCCTAATCAGTGTGCATGATCAGTCTTTCTCCATGTTTAGTACAAAATTTATAGATTTTTTCTATTTTGTGATAAATCAAATGTTCTTCCAAATCATCTATATTAATTTTTCTTGAATTAAAACAATGTAAACATGAACATAGGATTTGAGAAGGGTCATATGCATGCTCTATTGAAAACGTGATGAACTCTTTAACTCCATATTTATACTCTTTTGTCATATGATTAGCATGAATCCATTTTCGATTCATATTCATCCTATTAGGTTCATAAAATATTCATTTTTCACATAACATAAATAAATACACAAAATATATTCATAATCAAAGGAGAAAGTTATAGTCAATTCTAATAATGGGAACCCAACATTTTATTATTTCAAATAATTTTAGTTTTCTTTGAAGGAAATGGGTAATTGAATTTAAGAAAATAATTACACCACTAGTGGTAGGTTTTATCATCTAAATTCATCCAAAATGATCACTGGTACCCGGTATGGTATGAGTACTACTCAAATTAGTTCAAGCAACCTAGGTGCATGTTCAGAAGAGATGGGGGATGAGTCTTGAGAAAAAAATTCAATAATAACTATTCAATAGATGAAGCTGATGAAGATTACATTTTTCTCCTTAAATCTAAATGTTCCTAGGCTGAGAGTTAGCGAAGAACCGGAAATCATTTCTTAGTTTGTTTCCTAAATATGAAAAAATAAATGACAGTCTAATCCCTATAAGGGGCTCCTTGATTAGTATGACCATGATAAGGGTTGTCTGGATGGTCTTACACACACTCATGCTAAGATGACCATTAAAGTTTCAATATTCAAATAATATTGTCCATTACTCTATGAAAAGGAAAATTCCTTTGGTCTAAGGACTAAATTTCAAAAGTGCTTAGCTTCCCAAGATAAAAGGTGGTAATTATAGTATGGTTTCTATAACCTTGCTAGGTAGGAGTCCAATAAGTGATAAGAGTTGATGTTTATTCACTTATTCACTTGGTATGTGGGAGGCCAGGTGTTGTTTCATTTATAGTTTTAGTGGAGCTTTAAAGGAGTGAGAATGTTTAATAAACCGTTTATTTTATCAATATTTTAATTTTTACTCTTTTTTTAACTTCAATAGAGTTATCCTTAGCATTAAATTATTATGAATTTCAATCCATTGTATTAATAATATTCATAGAAGTAAAAAATGACTCTTCATGTATTATCCATGACTTAAATACCTATAAGACACTTGATTCACGCTCACTACTACCCCAAGAGTGCTACTTGGTACCCAAAAACTAACGGTTAGTGTTGTGGGTCTTAAATTATAGTTGTGGAATGATTTTACATGACATATGTCATGGTTATTCTTTACAAAAAAAAATATTTACTCAATAGTAGGTCAAACCTTTCAAGAAAAAAACATTAACCAAAAAGGCCATATGAGGAAATAAAAAGAATATAAAGCACTGATGACTCTCTACATAAATGAAAACACAACTAAAAACATGAAACTCATAGTATAAAGTAATTTTTGAATAGAATTTAAATAAAATGAATCCTAATACTAAGGAAAAATAAGATGAAATAGAGAATATCTAAACAGTAATGTTGATAACCTTCAGTAGATCATACTTTGATGTAGGAACTGATACCTCTTCTATAATAAACATAAAGGACCTGATCAGGTGATCTTATGGTTCCTATTATCCCTAAGTACATAAGAATTTAGTAGAAGAGAGGATTTATATCAACTGAGGCATCCATGTAGGGTTTGAGAAAAAAATACATTTTAAGAAACCACGAACAGTGTCTCAACATAGTAGAGAAAAATGTTGTGATAATAAAAATATCTACTAATTTATAAATATATAGAGTAAAATAGTATTAACAATTAAAATTGGGAATTCTAGTGGTATTACTTTAGATAAAATGGTAAATCATAAATTCAAAACAATTTTGTAAGTTTATAATAGACTATTGTTATTAAATTTTTATATTTTTTTAGGTTTAATGTTACAATTCTTAACTCAAAAATCAACAAAAGTATTATAATAAACACTAGATATAACCACATTTCATTTAAGTGGCCATGTTTTAGAATGGAAATGTGAATAGTAACATAATTTTTTTTATAAAACCTTTTGAAGAATAATTAAAGATGGAAATGAGAAAAAATATTTAAGCATATCCTAAGAGAAACCATTTCTAGAATATAGTTTTCATAAAAATTTACACACTTTAACTCTCATAAAACCATTATTGTTTTCAAGTGTGATGTTTGGGTATATATATATATATATATATATATATTTCATAGAAAATTAATTCTTCTCTCCTGTTAAACTCATCTTCCAAATCAACATTTAAACACTATTTACCATAGTCCAAGTGTGGTTTGTTGAATGTTAGCTTATTCAAGTTCAAGTGGGAATAAGTAACTCTAATGTTATACTTTGTTTGAGGTTAAAATAATTCCACTCTAGTTATATAAAAATTAACCAAGGTGATAGGTCAAGTGGAGGACCTTAGCTATAGGTTGTCTATAAAATATAATGACTTAGAAGCATACCCAAGGGTTTCATTTCTACCTAAGTGTAATTCAAGAGAAATCATGTGACACTTTAAGAGTATGGGGTACTAGATTTGAAATTCAATAAATAGTCTGATAAATTATGATATAGGTTTTTAGGGGATCACTAAAATTGAATTCGTAAAGTAAGTTTCACTCCAAATATGTATGAGTGGGTGATGATCTCTATACAAAGTCTTGTGGAACCATTGAATAAATTTAATCCTTTATATAAAAATATAATTGGAAACCATTTTTTGATATTTTTAAAATATAATATGAGTTTTATAAAAATATTTTGAAAACAGATGGAAAACATGTTATAGGCATATCTTGAGAATCACATGGTGATTTGAGACTACCTACCAATATTAATAGAGATATTTTAAAATTCTAAATGATCATCAGCAGCCCCTAAAACCATGGAACTACAATTTCATAACAGAAGAAACTAAATCACAAAAACCAATACAATTGATGATAAAAAATACCATTGAAACCAGATCCAAAATAATCAACCCATAACCATATTTCCAATACATAACTCCAAAACACGCCATGAATTACACCAAAAATCATTCATCATATTTCTAATTCATAACCCCAAAAATTTATCTAGATCCATAAATACCACAAAATTTAGACATCCATAACTATCCCATTAAAATGCAACCTAATTCCATAATCTATAACCATAATACCGCAATAAATACCAATAACAAAAATACATACCAATAACTAATAATAAAAAATATCCAAAAATAGATTCTAAACACCCTAAATATTGAGACATTAAAAGTTTTGAACCTAAACCCAACTAGAGTTCAGACAATAGCATGAATTAGTGAGGGAGGAGAAAGAGAAACACGTGTGTGTATATATATACAGGGTTGATATATGTTAAATTGAACAATGAAATTATATAATATATAGCATATATTAATGAAATAAATAATAAGAAGAATGAATAAATTTTAAAAAAGAATAACCATTATTAATTATATAGATAATTTAAAAAAATGAAAAATAAATATTTATATATGTTAATGAATACATACTAATTATATAAAATAAAACCATATTAAAAACATCAAAAGTTAATGAATAAAAATGTATAAATAAATATTGAAAATGGATCAAATTATAAACATAATGAACAATAACTAAATTGAAATAAATAAATTTAAAAATATTAAAAAAATAATTAAGATTATTAATGAATAAATAATATTAAAAATAAACAAAATTCATAAAAATATTAAAAAGTAAAAAATATTTAATATTGAATAAAAATATAAAAACTAATCAAATTTATCGATTGGAATAATTATATGTATTAAATATATTATGTTAATAAATATAATTCTAAAATGACTATTAAAAAACTAATAAATTATCAAAATATTATGTGTGTATGTGTTATATATAAAAATGAATTAATTATGTATATGTATGTTTGAAATCAATGTAATGCATGTTTTATGTTTTTTAAACTAAAAAATAAAACAACATTCAATTAAATGTCCATTACTCTATATAATTAGTCAATATTTTTATTTAATAATATTTTATAATTATAAACCATTTTTCACTAAATATATGACTTATTTAATGTAAGAATAAATAATTTTTATTATATAAATCATATTTTGTGGAATAATATGTATATATAGAAATATATATGAATATATTTCTATAATAAAAATATTAATTCTATTAATGAATAATTATATATAAAACCCATTAAAAATGAATGACCTTAATATGTTTTTAATTATTGAATTGTATTTATATTCTATATTTATAATTAATAGATATTATTTATTACTATTTATAATATATATATATTATGTTTATTCATTTTTAATAATAATTGTTTCATTAATAATTTTTTTAAATAATTTTTCAGTTTATTCAATTTTAATTTTTTGTTTAATTATTACAATTTAGTCATTTTATATATCTGTATTTAATATATACTATTTATTTATATTCATAATTTATAAATATGTATATTGAATTTATTCATTTTTATTAATAATTTTTAATTGATAAATTTTTTAATATTTTTTTAATTTACTCATTTTTAATTTTTATTTATTTAATTATTTCAGTTTATTAATTTTATATATCTATATTTAATATATACTATCTATTAATAATATATATATATATATATATATTAAATTTATTAATAACTATTTAACTAAAAAATTAATATTTTATTAATTTATTCATTATTAACTTGTATTTGTTTAACTATTAAAAATTTTTAATATTTTAACTATATAAGAAAATTGGGGAATGGGTCGAGCTGTGTAATTGCTTAGATAGGTGGGTCAGGTCATGTAGGACCTGGTTTGGTGTATGGCAATGGCCCAAAACCTAAGGGATGCAAAGGGTGGGCCAAGGCCTGTGTGGGCCCATGAACAAGCCCAAATATGTGTGTGGAGTGTATGTGGGAGCCCATCCCCATAGCAGGCTTCTGAAGATGGATTGTGTGGAATGATATATAAATAAGTGACCTCCCTTGCGCTATTTCAATGTGGAACTCACGCATACGATCAAGATCATCATCTGTGCTAAAAAAACGTTGATAAAGGGTATGATTTATTAGTGCAAAAATTAACGAGCTGATAAATGTGTCCTTTATCAGTGCTAAAAAATGCCAATAAAGGTAACCCTTTATGAGCACTAAAAAAATGATGATAAAGGGTGCCTCTTATCGATGCTTTTTTTAGTAATGATAAAGGATTCCTTTATCATCACTTTTTTCTAGCACTGATAAAGGCCAGTCTTGTATATAACACATTTTTAGTAGTGATGTTAAAGTATAGGATACTAAAATAGTACCTTTAATGGTAAACAACCCCTTTCCAATATCAGTAGTAGGATACTTTACAACATATACTTTGAAACGTTTCTAATCATAGATTAACCATTAATCTAGACAACATAAGTTATTAAGAATCCTTTAAATTAAGATCACCATGATTTTAAAATGGAAAATTAAATTAAGTGAAATAAAGAATGAGTATATTTTTCTATCATTTGCATTTAAAGATGCATTTTTTATAATGATCACCAAGGAACAACCAAATGTTTCTTCCCTTCGATGAGTATCCATGGGATACACCAAATCACCCAAATGATTTTTATCAGGACCATCTTATCCTTAATGATATGCTAGTATCTCATAAGCAAATAATTAGGGAAGAAGGGATCTTTGAGAGGGAGATTAAATCCTCCATAGCTTGCTTGAGGATATCGAAAACCAAATGATCATGGTTGATAATATTTTATATAGGTTGTGGGGATAATTCTTATTCCATGTATCCACACCATACAATTACTCGCACTCTTTATAAACATATGAGTAATGCCTTCAATTACATCCCAGGTAACCTTGGACTATTAACTTCATGTTCCTTTTAATCATAACTAACGTGCAAGAGACTTTAAATGTTAACCCCTTAATATTAATATGGGTAAAATGTGTTGTGTAAATGATGAGAATAATAAACCATTCAATACTTAGAATTAAAACTAGATCATATCATATAACGATGTAATTTTGGCCTGACCTTCCCCCCAAAAAGTTGGGTCGGGCTAGGCTTTTTCGGGTCGAGTTGAGATTTCTCGAGCCGGGCCATAGTGGGGTTTTATAATTTTCAAAATAAAATATATAAATAGTTAAAACGTTTTTTTTTCAAAGTTTAATGTAAAAAGTTTTTTAAACTTGTTTTCAAAAAAATTTTTTTAAGTGTTTGGTTAAAATGTTTTTATTTAATTTTTTTTTTAAAATTAAACGTTTTTATTTAAACATTTTTTAAACCATTTTTTAACATTTTTTTAAAACATTTTTTTACATTTATTTTTAAAGTTTTAAATTAAAAAATTTTATAAATGATTTTTTATTTTTGTTTAAAAACACCTTTCTTTAAGCAAATGTTTTTACATGTATTTTTTTGAACGTTTAACAATTTTTTTGTAAAAACATTTATTTTCCTTTCTATTAACTTTTTACAATGGGTGGATATGTTTTTTTTCTAAATATATATATATATATGTGAATCTATATATATTATGTACAGGTTGTAAAAAATTAATGAGGGGTTTGGGGGTGTGTAGTAGTGATTGGTTTTAAAGTGTTTGTTTAAAATCTTGTTATTTAAACGATTTTTTGAAAAGTTTTTTTAAATGTCTTTTTTTAAAATCATTTTTTACATTTATTTTTTAAATGAATTAACAATTTTTTTAAAATGATTATTTTATTATTTAAAAAAAATTATAGTGGGTGGTAATATTATTTTTTTCAAAATTTATTTATATATGTAAATCTATATATATTATGTGCAAGTTATAAAAAAAATAATGAGGGATTGGGGGTTCACAATAGTGGGTGGCTTTAACCCAATTTTTTAAATCGTGTAATTTAAATGTTTTTTAACATTTTTTTAAAATGTCTTTACATTAATTTTTAAAACTTTTTTTAAATTATTTTTAAATTTTTTTAAATGTATGTTTTTTAAAAGTTTTTACATGTATTTTTTTAAATGTTTTAACAATTTTTTTATAAAAATATTTATTTTATTTTTTTATTAACCTTTTATAGTGGGTGGTTATGTTATTTTTTTCTAAATTGATTTATATATTTGAATCTATATATATTATGTGAAAGTTGTAAAAAAATAATGAGGGGTTTGGGGGTGAGGAACAATGGGTGAGTTTAAAGCATTTGTTTAAAAACTTGTTATTTAATGTTTTTTAACATTTGTTTAAAACATTTTTTACTTTTGTTTTTAAATCAATTTTTAAAATGTTTTCTTTAAAAATATTTTTTTATACACATATTTTTTACATGTTTTTTTTAAATTTTTATTTTGTTTTTTATTAACATTTTAGAGTGGGTGGATATGTTATTTTTTTCGAAATATATTTATATATGTGAATCTATATATATTATGTGAAATTTGTAAAAAAAATTAATGATGGGTTTGGGGGGCGCACAACAGTGAGTGGGTTAATTTTTTTGTTTTCTAAATAGATTTATATATGCATATATAGTATATATAATATATGAAAACATAATTAAAAAATTAATGAGGTTGGGGGGACACGAACATCAGTTAGTGAGTGTTATTTTTTTTAATATATTATGAGTTATAATATTTATATATATAATGTTAAATAATTGAAATATAATTATAATTATATATATATATATATATTATTCCTAAAAATATTAAACATTATTTAACAAAAAAAATATATTATTTGTGAGGGAAAAAGTAAATAACAATTAAACATTAAAAAATTACACTATTTATCTGTGTAATGACAAAAAAATAAAATATGTTTAATAAAAAAATTATATTAATATATTTGTTCTATTATAAAATTTCATTAAATCAAACATAAAAAAATCAATCATCTAATTCTGATGTTTTTTCATCTGTAGGGTTTGACAATATGTCAAGCTCATTATCAACATTGAAATATAAATGATATATACTAAAATAAATTAACATGCATTCATTTAATTAAATAAAATGAAATGAATTTAATTAATATGTTTGTAATAAAAAAACAAATATTTCATGTGGTTTTTTTAATAGATTTTTTTATATATATATTTATATCTCATTATGTAGTTTTTATCCAGGTGCATATACATCTAGTTGTGTAGTTTTTATTTAGACACAACCTTGGAAGCTTGTGGTGGGTGGTTAAAATCTCCCTACCATCAATTTCCTTATTTTTTTAGAGTATCTTGGGCTTCAAATGGGTCAGGCTACAGACAGGCCAATGGGCTAGGCTGCAGACAGGCCGGCCGGGCCTGACCTATGGGCCTGCTTGGATAGGCCCAGGCCCGGCCTGTCAAACAATCATCCGGGCCCGACTCAGGCTTCACCGGGTCGGGCCACTCAGGCTTTTGGGCCAGAATTACACCCTTAATATCATATAATATGATATTTGTTTCAACCAACATACGATATCTATGTGCCATAAAATAAGATTTGACTATCTATTTAAATTTAAGCATTTTTTCCTATGGTGTGCTATACTCTACGATATACTAAATCATAATATTAAATATTTATGGCCTTAAGTCATATTCATTTCAATATCCCACTTTCACTAAATCCAAATAAACTTTCATACCATTTCAACTTACACCATATCATATATTATAACTTATGAAATCATATCCAAAACACTTTTAGATATATTCCAAATTTATTTTAGAAAGCTTTTATTAACATCACCTTGTATTACATTATATGAAATACCATGTAAAAATAGCATCCAAAAACTCTTTTGGATAAAACTCCAAAATACTTTTAGAGTATCTCTATGAGGCAAACCTAATCCTCATTCAATTAACTGAAAAGTGTGACCCCATGAGATTTGGTATAATTGAAAATATATATGAATTACCATACCTATAAATGCAAGAAAGTAGAGATATATAGGAAAGTATCAACGATACTCAAGATATAAAGGGATTTGATGTGTCTCCATTAAACACATGTATCTCTATACCTATGTCCACTAGTTGTATCACATTATAGCATATATTTTCATATGTTATCTTTGTCAAATAAATCATGTAACCATGGGATACGATGTATATTTGTCCCATTTAACCACTTAAAACATTCTTGAATTTCCAATTATAGAAATGACCAGGTCGGGGAATACATCACTTGTCATTCATGTAGTGTGTGATTACATCACATTCCCCTCATCCAACTAGATAAAAACATCATATATACCTTTCATTTATGACCATACATTTCCTTAGTCTATCTTAATAGAGGACCTAGATATCATAATCATTATAAAAGATAAAAAATCCAATCTTGTTTGAGCTTCAATCGATGATATAATCAACAAATTACCAAACCGATACCTGATTAGTAATGCCTCAAGGCCTGTGTAAAATTTTTATCAAAGTATGAAGGTTCTCATGTTTTGTATCTCGCTAATATTAGGTAGTAGGGAATATAAATATATATAATGCACCCTGAGTATACCAAAGACATAGTGTATGACAATTTGTGTGGTATACTTCATGGTTCGTTTGACATACAAAACACTTTTGTGCCTTATGAGTGTATTCTATATCCAAATACAAGAATATTACTCACACTAACCATAACATTTCATCATAACCTATAATACCCCATGATGAACATAGTTAGGGATAACTCAAAGTCATACTTAGAGATCTCAATTATAATTACACTTCGAAAAATATATATCTTTATATCATATATGCAACCAATGTAAAGGAGTAATAAAGTATATATTTCCTTTTATATGATAAATTTTATATTCTTAAAACTATTTTAATAATTATTAACAAAACCCTATATAAGTGTCTATATATCATATCATATATGATATAATTCTAGAACAACATTATGTTTTCCACACTTTCTAATGTTTTGTTAACTAAATTTATCTATATGTAATTCCTACTGCATCCTTATATGGACATCTGATAAAATTCTCCCACTAAACTCTTTAGTGAGTATCATTTATGAAGTAAGTTTATTTTAATAATGGTGAGATTAATAATAATATTATTAATGGTAAACTCCTTAAATATATTCAAACTCATTAACTTCACAACATCCAATGTTATGATGTTAATAATTATTATTGTCTACTTATAACTTTTTTAAGTGAATCACCATCATTCTTAGAACCCTTTCCATCAAACTCTTTCCTTGAAATCTTCTGATAACTATTGTAACTCTTTATATTATATCATATCCTAAATATTTTAGGATATCAATTAAATTCCATTTTTTTATGATAACTACTGTGTCTTTTATTTCATTTTGTTACTGTTATATCCTAAACCTTTTAGTATATAAAGTGAATTTATCATTAAAATTTTACTAGTATAATCTTTTAATTGTTAAATTAGAACTTCTATAAGTCCAAATATACTCCCACTAGACTCTTAGAAAATATATTCCTTTCATAATTTCATTCCAATAGACATGAAATTATATATGTTTAGGAAATAACACTTATTTCATTTTAGTGGGAATAATTTAAAAAATACATTATCATTTCAATAATATATATGATGTTCTATGTGTTCGAAGTATGTAATGAAAACAAGAATTTAATATTACACTGTTAATTGTTGAACCATATTCCATTATATTCTTGGATAAACAATTTATTCTGGATAAAACTATTTTATACTTTCCTCCTTTATCAAGTATGTTATATAATTTGGATGAATCATAAACTATGTGTATAAAAAAATCCATATCATTTATTATGTATATAAAAAATCCATCTCATTTATTAAACAACAATTGTTTATAAGCCCTATCAAGAGATAAAAATGAGATTAAAAAATACACATATTTTAAACAAATTCATCAGATTTTGAAATACTTCATGCATCCAAGTTTTTAATGAAACAACTCCTTTTCTCCATTACTTGAAGGAAAAACATGATCTTCCATCATCAAATCTTATTTACTTATAACTTCTTATATATTTATAATGCTTTTAAAACATATAGTTGAATCATATACCTTTTAGAATAAAATAATTAATTTATATAACATCAATACCTAAGGTGGACTCTATATGTGATTTCTTAAAACCCTACAGGTATTTTAGATAATTATTTCTCTAATGAGAAGTCTTTCCACAATGAAAACATTTTCCTTTTTCCATTTCTTCATCTTATCTAGTTGTGTGGACTCTCCATGATCTCTTTTATTCTCTCTCTAGGGTTTTTTTACACTTATCCTTTTCTACCATCATCATGTTACTTGAGCCTAGATCACCCATATCTTTCTCACCTATCCTGAACATATAAAAGATAATGAATATACTTTTATTAAAATCATTCATATTATAATTCATAATAAACTTGCAGAACCATTATGATAGATATTTTAGAATGAAATCTATGGCTAGATTGTGTATAAGAGGTTAAGCTAGTCTCTACAAGTCATTAATATACCCAATAAAACTAAGAATGTGTGTTGATACTGAGGCTCCTTTTGTTATTTTTCAATAAAATAAATCCTTTGAAACCTCATACCTATTATTAATAACTTTATCTTGATAGATTCTTTTCATAATATCTTTTATCTTATAATTATCCATAACCACATATTACTTTTTTAACTTAGCTTACATGGTCACAAGAATGAGAGTAGTGACTTCTAATGAATCCTTTAGATGTTTTTCATAGGAAACCAACTCAGTTGAATGAATTTACCAGTATAATACTTAGTAAGGGATTATTCTACCACATAGATTTTTCTTTTTAGCTTGAGATAAATTCTAAAGTTTTTATACCATTTAAGGAAGTTACTTTTGTTTAGTTTTTATTTATCTAATATTAATCTCAATGCCAAGATTGATGATGATGATGATGTCATTATTTATAATAAAAACTTATATCATATGAGTATCATGTTTTATAACCATTTGATAATGAAATTTATCAAATGGTATCCCTATAAAATTTTGACCCAATTTAAATTCATAATATCCATTAGTGAGTAAAGATATATTTTTACTAAGATTTGAGGTGCTTCAGTGTTTCTCCCATTACTTAGCTATTTAGGTTGGGCATCATACCAATAATATCATATAATACTATTGGATAGTTGAAAGGATACCTTTTTATCCAATCCATCATGTGGATAAACCCAACTCAATTTCTCTATTAACCTAATCCTATTAAAGCACCCTAACTAAGTGTAACCCAAATAAAATTATCAGAATGGAAACATAATCCTATTAGGGTATCCCATTACTTGATTTCCTTACACAAGATAATTTAGGGGAACCCAACTTTATCATGACCCACTCGGTTGGATGATCGATGCCTTGAAAAGTTCCATTTTGAAATTAATCTAACACTTAGTATTTTAGGGGTTTTATTTTAAAGTATCACCAATCCAATATAAATCACATGTATATTGAATTGATAACTATTACATCACTTGAAATCTTTATTATCCCATGTTTTATTCCATTATATATGCATTATTATAATGATTTAGTTTTGGAATCTCTCTTCTATCCACCAAATTATTATATTCATGCCATATTAATATGAAACTCTTTATACAACCCACATTTTGTGTTACTCACCCAAAATCAGAATCCAAATATATTCATACATATCCAAATATATAATGTGCATAATATAGATAAATATTTTATATAAAGGTTTAAAATTATATGATATTGATTATCCCCATATGAGTAAGCCTAGATCCATAGATAGTTAACCCCCACCTTTCAGGAACAAGGCATAATCCTAAAAACTAGTGTTAAGTTTGACCCAAAGTGCATCTACCTAAGGATAATTTACTCAAGAGATAATATATTTCATAATAACTCTAAAACATAGTATGTATAAACTATATTCAATAAGTAAATTCAAGCTAACAACTATAATTACAAATTGAGCACATGGTAGATGAAAACTAAATATTATGTTGTAATATCCAGCATGTTATGCATGGATTAAAAATTTATAAGAAATAATTTATCACATAAATTAAAGCATGCCCAATATTCAAATTTCATAAACAATTTATAAACATCAATATTAAAAGGAATAAACAAATAAATAAACATTTTATTTATTCTCCAAGAATGAGATATATATTTATGAGAAACTCATTAAAAATAATTATAAATATTTTATAATTCATTATGAACATTCTATAATTTGATAAATATAAGCACTTTATATTTATTTTTATAATTAACTACTACATATTATCCATTATATGACATATCACTTTAATTATGTGATATTTCATGAAATATAAATATTTCATACTTAAATTTCTATTATGTAAACATTTTACACAATCTAAATATCATTTATTAATTTTATTTAAACATTTGATCAATTCATTCATTAAAACTCTTTTAATGCGGTTTAAATAATTTTAAAATAAGGCACTTTTATTTAAACATTTTAAATTAAAAATTATAAATAATTCATAATTTTAAAATATAAACACTTTACATTTTGCCTTATTTTTTTAATCTATAAATTTTTTAAAATTTTCACTTATAATTTATATATAAACAATTTATATCCAAATTCTATCTCATGCAATATAATTTTAAAAAAGGTATTTTAATATTAATCTTTAATATTATGGAATATTTATTTATAAATGTTTCATTAACATTTAATAAATTAAATATAAACTCTTTATAATTAATTAATTTATAAACTCTTTATAATTAATTAATTTATAAACACTTTATAAATAAATATATATTCCCAAAAATACCTTTTTGTCACTATTCACACACAATTGACAAATAATAAAATTAAATCAATAACTGAAAATAAATAAATAAAAATTATTAATGAATCATATTTAAAGATATAGGTATAATCATAGGATACAAATGATAACCTTTAGCTTTATGCACTATTAGTTGTACTTTATATCTAATAGTATAATAATTAAATACAATAGGAAGTCGTGTTTTACGATTCAAAGAGAAATTGTACAAGTAATATAATACTCTATTTTTGATAACTACATAAGTATAATTAAAGGATATGATATACCTATATCATATGATACAACTCAGACAAAACTGAAGGTTTTGTACTAAAACCTATTTTAGGATAGCAATATGATTGGGAATTATATAGGTAATAAACTTCATTTTCAATGAATTTCATGAATCAAAATGATGGAAAGGATTTGAAACCACCAAAAGGTTTCTAATAAATGATGAACTATTATTCCAATCAATAGAAGTGATTATGAAACCATTAAACTAAGATCACCATGACTTCAAAATAGAAGTCTTATCTAACTGAAATGAAGAATGTATACCTTTTACCATTATGTTATTCTACTGATGCCTTATTTTTTTTGTTTTATGGTGATCAAAAAGTAACAAAAAAATGGTTAGTACCTTCAAGGAGTATACAAAAGATGAATTGAATCACCCAAATAATTTTGGGAAGGACCTTTCTATCCTTCATGATATGCTAGTATCTCCAAAGCAAAGAAGGAAGAAGAAGAGAGCTTCAAGAGGGAGAGTAAATTGACCAGTGGTTACTCAAGGATATCTCACAGGAAATTCCCATGGTCGATACTCCTTTATATAGGATACATAGATTATCCACTTCCCTGAATTAGGACATGAAATTACTTATATGTTTCATAAACATATGAGTAATTCCTTTGACTACATCCCATGTAACCTATGATTATTAACTCTTCCATGCCTTTTAATGAAATTTGATATGTAAGAGACATTAAATGTTAAATCCTTAATGTTAGAATAGATAAAATTAGTAATGGAAGTATTGATAATATCTAACCATTCAATACATAACATTATAATAGGATCATATCATACAATATGATATGTTAGTATATGATATTTATATGTCACAAAATAAAACATTCCCACGGAATTAAATTTAATTATTTTTATATATGTTGAATCATAATACATGATTCTCCAAATAAAAAGACATTATATTTATGGATTTAGGGAACATTCCTTCCATACTATCCTTAAATAAATGGATATATAATAAAGGGTGATCTTAGATGCTCTATAAGGGTAAAAATAGGACATATTAATCAATGATCATAAGTGAGCATAAGATAATATTAAGGGTATGAGAACTTGATCAAAAATTATGAGATCATACCCAAAAATTCATAAACCATAAAACAAAAGTAATGGAATAAGGATTTTTTATAATAAAATACATGATTCATATGAGTGAAAATTCTTTAATAATCAATCATAATCCATGAGATCATATCATAGGCATAAGAAAAAAGTTTGTGACATAAACATAAGCATTAAAATCATATGTCAAAGCTACCTACCAAGAAATTCATCATATAATAGGCTTGTGATAACCACTCGTGTACTAAATCATGTGTCAAGGCTACCCATTAAGACATCCATCCCATAATAGTCTTGGGTTATCCACTCATGTTTCTTCTTGGGCATGGGATTGATACACATATACCCTATTGTGTATGGGACAAATACCCATGCACCAATGATGTCATGAACCCCTTCAAACAATGATATTATAATGAAGTAAGAGAGATAACGAGCCTTGATTCCTGCCTCTAGTAGGCCCTGGGTTGGCCACTAGCACGGAGGGTACAAAAATCTCACAGTATGTGAGGCATTACCCTCTATGAATGAAACGATATTGGGAGATAGGATAAATAATAACCAAAAAACTCCAGTAGAAAATATAAAGGTAAACCAAAAATCATCCCAAAATTGATGAATAAAGTAATATTGAAGCATATAAATGTCTACATAGTAAATACCAAAAGATAAGTTTATGGAAGAAACTCAACATAAACTCTAACCAAGCTAATAATGTCCATCTTGGTCCCTAAATGTTGAAATAGTGGGTGACCTAGACCCAACTATTTTATGATTTTGATTACCATATCGTGTATAGAGTAAACTATGCCTGATGTCATCTTACCATTATAGTTTAGAATTTTCTTCATCCACTATTGAAATGGTAATGTCCAAAGATTAATTTTCATATCAAAAGGATATAGAAGTTCCCATGATATAATTAGAACCTCTAGATACTATGAAATTAATCTTAAATATATGTTCTATGGTCTAGATACATCTTACTAATTGGACATAGTAGATGTCTGAACATCAGGTGCTGGGGGCTCATAAGAATTGAGACTTATTCTCATGAATTTTGCACTTGGTGATCTCTAGTAGTGAGATCATGAGGACTGACCCGCCAATAGGAACTCCACATGTTTTGGGTGTCATTGGACATTCCTATCTATGATCATGTGTAATGGTCTCCTAACATGAGATCGTTACCAATGTATGTCATTTGATTGCGTACTTTGATGCAAGATGAAAACCATGGCGATGAAGTTGTGGCGAGGTAGTTTGTGTCGGGTGCGTCGTTGGTGGCATGACATTGGTTGAATGGTCAAGAAATGATTTGTCACTTCTGGTTTATGGAAGTAATATATCTCAGGTCATGTTGATATGGATGGTAGTACCTTTTTAAGACCATGGCCATGGAAGTCAAGGGTAAATACTTCCAGTTAAATCAACAAACTATAAAGCAAGAAAAGGGCGATGACACGTGAGTACGTCCTTCTCTATGAGATATTACAGATAAAGAGATTATATTACATAGTGCATGTTTGTAGGTTGGTTGTAGCTACTGTTAAAATCCTTATTTCTTCAGGGGCCATGATGGGTTGCTAGATCCCGCTCTTGGTTTGTGAATACTATTCACGTTTGTCGAAATAAAGGCCTTGAGGGTCACACACAATAGCGTATTCAAGAATCTGCCCTATTCAGTTGAATATGAGTTTTGGACATGGCGGGCCCCGCCATAGGGGTCCGGGATTTGTCCAAAGTTAAACGATCACCAATGAAATAAATAAATTCATATTATTCGAGTTTATAATAATGAATATTGAATTTATTTATTAAATATATTTATGAGTTTTATGTAAATACATAAAAAATATTAATTGACGAATATTAAATTGTTCTAGGTTCAATTAATATTTATGGGAGCGATGAGTTGAGTTAATGACTCAATTATTATCACGTAATATATTTTAATATATTACAAGTAAATGATAATAATATTTATGACTCAGTTTAGTAGTCATAAATGTCGTTGATAGTTCGTTAAGTATTCGGGGCCGGTGAGGGGATACCGGGTATTTTAATTGTGCAATATAAAAAGAAGAGGATGGGATTTTGCACAATACTATTCATGGAGATTCTCTCTCCTCTCATCTCTCCCACATTATATAGAGAGATTCTCTGGATCTAAAGAGCTCGGATGGAGCCCTCTCTCAGGCATCGCTGGCGATGCGATGCGGTGGTCGTTAGAGCGTTGAGGGCATCGTAGCAAATCCGCGCTAGCACCCGGATTACGACAAATGGCACTCCCGAAGATTCCTTGAAGTGCGTGTGGACAATATAGAGGAATTAGACTTCGGATTCTTCAAGCAGTGATTTCCAACGATGAGAAGACGTCATGCGCGACTTCAGATTAAAAGCAGGTATTTTACTGTTTATTTGTTTTTGTGCTTAAAATCCTCCACACAATATCTTAGACTTTGAACGAGCTGCTCTGCAGCGACGTCGACAAGTTTACATCGACCGTTGGTGGATTTTTTTTTTTAAAAAAAACCCTCCTATTTGGGGCTTCCGCTGCATGCCCAGTTCCAACATTTTTTTGTGCTTAAAATCCTCCACGTGAGATCCTCGGCTTTAACCGGGCTGCTCTACAGAAACGTCGACAAGTTTACGTTGACCATCGGTGGATTTGTTTTTTAAACCCACCTGTTTGGGGATTCCGCTGCATGCCCAGTTCCAACACTAAATTACTCCTAGAAACATAAAAAGAGTTTATATATATAGGGTGATCATATAAGGTATACTCATTAGGGAAATTACCAAGGCCCCAAGTGCACATGTGAAAATAACATGCTAAGGAACTAGTGAACAAACATCAGAACCAACACCACATCACATCACACAACTTCCCAAAACACATTTATGCTAACCAACCCCAATTTCACTACCCCATACAATACATAGCCCAACTGATCACATCTATCATCACACAATATCCCAAGCCATGTTGGGAAACACAAAAATCACATGAACACATCATAACACATATTCTAGATTCCATATTTATTTAAGGTAATTATCACATATCTTCTTAATTTCACATGGGTATTATCACTCAAACTGGAATGTACAAGGGAAACCAATTATTATCCAAATAAATGTTATTTAATATTTTATTCAGTTGAGATCACATAACAACAGAACAAAGTTCATCACAACATAAAAGCTATAGCGCAAGTAAGGCTTCCAATAATTTTTTTTCCGAATTGGAAACATTCATGCATACAATATCAACAACATATATCAAAGAAGTAAATCATGTGATAACTCCCCATACCCATCAATTTTAGACATGAAAATTAATTATATGATTATTTCGACCCTTAATACTCACCCAAAGGTAAGAAAAAACATCCATATCCCACACATATCAAGTAAAAGAGTGAGAATGAGGATCCCTTACCTCAAAAAATATTTTTAATCTCATTGTACACCTTAAGATGAAGAAGAAACACCCATAACCACAACCTCATATAGAAAAATTGTGAATCAACCTACACCACACCCATGGATCATCAAAACACATTCCAAACAAACCTCAAACCAAAACTTCACCACTACAGTAGATCTATGAAGAATAATGGAAGGAAACTCATGATAAAGAGATAAGAACTCACTATGGATTGATGATGGGAAGACAAGGATTGATCTCTGATGAAGGAATCCCAAGATTCATGAAGAGAGGGTTATTGGATCACATAGAAGTGAGAGGAGCATAGGGTTTAAAGAAACAACTCGAGAATTTTCGGCTTTAAAGATGCATTGTAAAGGGGAAGTACACAGCATGTACCCTTTACATGTCATGTAAATGTCAGGTTTCACGCCTTTCCAAAAAACAGGTCACCTTAACCATTAAATCCCAAATTTATTACACGCTGTGTAAAACCCTGTGAACCATACATTACAATCCGTGAACCTTCCTTTCACATTTTTTACACTTTACTTGATGTTTATTCATATTTACTCTATATTTTTAATAGATAACACCTCCAGTCTTTCTCTAGGCCTCCTCTGAGCACCACGAAACCTTCTCAAGCCTCCCCTAAAACACATCCAAAACCTAAAATAGGAAAAGTAATGGACTGGGAGGACATGGACCATTACATTAGATACCTATCATTTGATTATCACCCTCAAGAATCCAAAATAAATCCCATAAGTAAAACATTGTCCAAACAACCACCCCATAAGATACCTCTCAAGGCTCTCATTACTCCTCAACACTACCATCAACCAAACACTCCAAACAAAATGGAAAAAAAACATTGTTCACAACCTCGTCACTAAAAAAACAGAGCACCTAAATATCTAATACTTGGAACAAGACACCACACACCAAATAGACACCTGCACAACCATCCAACCTCCACAAAGCCCAAACCAACAACCATCACAACTAATGAATCACACTACCCTGAATGTACGAACCAGTGGATTCTATCATCCATGTCAAGATACTATCTGATCTAAGAGACAATGACTCACCTGTAAAGGTTTAATTGTATTCCATTTAAGGTTTCTTAATTAGGATTTAGGTCCTCCCTTTTCCATATGTTGGGGGTTTATTACACATCACACATCAAGGGAAACAACTCATCTCATAACATAGCAATATCCAAGCATCAAATAATAAGAAAAATGTAACAAGATAAAACTAAAAAAATCTTTGAGTATTGGGAATACATATATGCCTCTCACTCCTAAGTGCTCTCCTCTAGGAAACCATGCCTACATAACACATGGATGAAGGTAATGGTCCAACCATACAATACCTTCTCTCAATGATCCTAGATCTCTATTAGAAACTCTATGAACATCGAATCATCCTCGATATCCAACTCTCCCTAGTCAATAACATGGGATTAATTGTGAAGATATCAAATAATCTAGGACACATGGAAGATGTTTTTTATCCTCTATAACCATAGTGGAAATTCTAACCGATACACCACCTCGCCAACATTCCCCAACAACTTAATGGGCCCAACAAACCTAGGAGAAAGCTTACTCCCCCTGCCAACCCTCCACTGGAAACACTAAGGGGATACTCTCAAGAATACATGGTCTCCAACATCAAACTCTAGGGGACTCTTCCTATAATTTTCATAGGCCTTATGATGGTCTTATGATTCCTTCATCTGCTCATGAACCGATTGTATCTTCTTGGTTGTGCTTTTCACCACATCAAGAGCAAGAAATCTCAACTCTCCAAAATTTTTCCAGCACAACATAAAATGAAATGAGTGCCCATAAAACATCTCAAAAAGAGCCATACCAATGGATAAGTGATTCTATTGTTTTATGTAAACTTGACCAAAGGTTGGTGTTGTATCCAAGATCAACCAAAGTATAATATGAGTGCTTTCAACATATCCTCAAGCATCTAGATGGTCTACTCTATCATCCTATATGCATGAGGGTAGAAAGCAGTGCTAAGGTTCAATTGGGATCCAAATTCATGATGAAATTACCTCCATAATAGCAAGTTAAAATGATTATCTAGATCAAATATGATGTTCCTTGGTAACCAATGAATCCTAACCACATCATCTGTGTACTGCCTCACCAAAATATCTATAACACTCGACTCAAAAATAGCCATAATGTGAGATGATTTCATTAGTAGATCCACTATCAACCAAACTAAATCACAACCTCCCTAATATTAGGATAACCCTATGAAGAAATGCATTAATATTTCTTCCCATTTACACTTGATAACATCCATGTACTATAATAAAACTCATATAATGTGATGTTTTTATTTCACCTTCTAAAAAACTAGACATCTTTCTACAAAATCCACTACTTATCATTTCATACCTGACCACAAAAGTTTTCTTTTGAAGACATGATACATATTTCTCACACTAGGATATACCACTAAAGGTGATCTATGAAAATATTGTAGAACTACCTCATGTATATCCTTCAAAAAAAACATCTTTTATAAGAAAAACATCCGGTTCTGACCATCCCTTAGGAGCATCACTGTGGACAACACCATCACACATCACCTCTACCTCTGAGTCTCCCCATTGATACTCATCCACCCACTACATTAATGTTCACTCCATAGTCATATGATAATGGCAAACTCAACCAATTCTCTCTCTAACATCAATATGCATTGCTACAAGCTACTCTATTTCTTTCCAAACATCAACAGACTTCCGAGCCACATAATCTCGATTATTCCGACTCAATGCATAAGAAAATAAATTTTCCTTCCCTAGGGTGTAATAAATCTCAAAATCATTATCCTAAATAAACTACATCCACATCCAATGACTTAGATTCTTTTCACATTTAGATAAAACATATATTAGGCTCTTATGGTCCATAAAAACCACAAAATGCTTGTCGATGAGGTAATGATGCCACAGCTTTAGCGTGAAAACAATTTCAAAAAACTCCGGATCATAGGTGGAATAATTAAAATCATGGGGAAGTAACTACCTAGACCCCTAAGAGATCAACACTCTCTTTTTCATCAACAAGTATCTCAATCCCATACAGGATGCATCACAAAAAATCTCAAACAAGACACCCTCCTCAGGGAACTGAAGCACTGGAGCACTAACCAACTTCTATTTTAAGTAAATGAATATTGTATGCTGCTCATATATCCACACAAAATCTTATAATTTTTGTTAAACATTATCAAAGGGATTGAAACTTGAGAGAAATCAGGTATAAACCTTTGATAATGTCCTACGAAACCAAAGAAAATGTAATCCTTCTCCACATTCTTAGGTACTTTCCAAGAAATGTCTGCTTTAACCTTAAATGAATCTACTGACACACCCTTCTGAGACACCACATGTCCAAGGAAATGCACCTCTTGTGTCCATAAATTACACTTAAACAACTTCCCATAAAGCTGGTGGTTTCAAAGGACCTGCGAAATAACTTTGAGATGCTCAACATGCTCCTACTATGAATTCAATTAGAACAAGATATCATCGATGAATACAATGAATAACCGGTCTAGAAACTCATATAAAAACGATTTTATAAGTCTCATGAACACAGTAGGTGAATTCATAACACCAAATGGCATGACCACAAACTCAAAGTGCCCATACCTACATCTGATGTCAGTCTTCTGAATATCATCATCTTTCACCCTCAATTGGCGATATACATACTATAGATCGAAATTTGGGAACCAAATAGCTCCTCTAAACTGGTCAAATAGATAATCGATCCTTAGAAGGGGGTAAAGATTCTTGACTATTACTTGATTCATCCTATGGTAGTCTATACAAAACCTCATGCTACTTTCAACCTTCTTGGTGGACAACACTAAAGCACCATACAATGACACACTAGTTTGGATGAAACCCCTCCCCATGAGATCTTTCACCTACACACTTAACTCACGAAACTCTATGGGTGCCATTTAATAAGGATCCGTCAAAATTGAAGATGCACCTGGCTGCAACTCTATCCTAAACATGACATCATTTTGAGGAGGTAGTGTAATAACCTCCTCTGGGGAAACATCTAGGAACTCTTAAACAACCCTGGGAGAATCCCTAACATGAGATTCGACTAACAGAACTACCAACTATGACAAAAGAGGCTCCACTTACCTAACACCTAACTGATAACCTCACTACTAACACCACTCAATTGTCCCTACAAAATGGAAAATGAGACACTTATTTTAAAAAATTACTTCATTCAAGGAAAAATCCAATATATACCAAATATAACATTTTATGGTTGTATCTATAATAATAATAAGTCTACCACTAACTGGTGCTTCTCCATCACCAATCCACATCCCCATCACACATCAAACAAGGAATCCTAGCCTCCAAAAAGGGTATATAACACAAGGGGAACTGAAAGACTCTCCACATACAGTCCCAAAATAAAGACCAAATATAGAGAAATAATGGAGTTTTAGGCTCCTGAATCAAACAAATAAAACACAATGGTAGATGATAAAATTATTCTACCTCAAACAACTCTTGGATATTCCAGCACTGCTGCCTCTAATGCATTCATTTGACCATGTCCAAATCCTATACTTATCTACTTATGACCTCCACACACATTCTCTAGAATAGGTACCTATGTATGGAGACTATCACAAGGCTTCCCTCTACTACTCCACCTCCTCTCAGCTACTAAACAATAACCTACAGTCCCTGCTGCTGGAACTATCTCAGAGGCAACTGCAACTATTGAAAAGGGTCTTTACTGCCCATCTGAAATTGATATACTTAAGTGGTTGGAAATTGATCCTAGAGGTACCCATATCTCTTTAAAATATGGAATTCAAATGGAAAACCCCCAAAAGGCTATCAGAAACCACCTATCCTTAACAGTCAAGAAAGAAACTACCACGACCATTTCCTCACTGAACGGAACCCTAACTGCATGAACACCCAGTTTGATACCTTACTAATGTTAAAATCCCAAGTAAATCATATGCTCAATAACCCCATACTTTTTATGAACCCTTAGATACATCAAGAGAATAAACTGTGTGACTGCATACTTGATCACTAGATGCAAAGTCTCCTCCAGACATTGTGCTCTGGACTCCTCATCTGGTAAAACATCTAGAGAAAAGTGCATGAGTTCCCTGAACCTAATCCCAATATATAAAATTCTCAGAATCCACCTCCGAAGGGAGAGAAGCTCCTGCCTCTTGGATTACCTCATCGTCAATGATAGAAACTCTGCCTGAAACTCCCTCTAAAAGTTAGGCCATAACAAATCTACCTCTTTACAGTCACCAAGAAACAACATCCACCACTGAAGGAAAACTCCTTGTATATAATTAATTACAAGTGAAACCCAAAACTAATCTTGTGCTCATATTAGACCTAAAGATATCTTAAGATCCTTTACCTAGTACTCTGTCTCTAGATCTAAGACACTCTCCTCGTACTTACCCAAACTCTGCTGATGAAAGGTATGAAAATACTACTTCCATTCCTCATCCTCCTCTTTTAGGTCAACCTTATGACAACCAACCAAATTTTTCTACTAAACCTTAACTTCCTAAGAAACTTATGGATGAGGAACCTGAGCCATTTTGAAAAATAAAGAGAATATCCTAATCCTAGTAGCATGAAATTTTATCAAATATTATTTAATTTATTCATTGTATTTTCCCAAAACACCCAATTAAAACATGAACACAAGTCATCATGATTCATGTACCTCTCCTAAGTTGCTACCCTAAAAATAGGTCCGCCTCACTTAGTCATTTAATAAGCTCATATTATATGCACTGGATCACAAGGGGACCTAAAATCCTATGTCCTCACTAGTCTCCCTAGCCTATGTCATGCACTAAGGTCAACTGGAACTACTACCATACCAACCCATGAAATCCTCACTATTCCTAACTCCAAACTTCATCCTATATCTCAACCATAACCTCTGATACCACTCTATCATGATCTCATCCCACCAAAGATACCACAATGATGGGAGAGAGATAATGATCCCCAAGTCCCACCCCCAGTATACCGTAGGTTCACAGTAAGGGAGGGATTACCCTCTATAAATGAAAAAAAATATGGAGATAGGATTAAAAATCGCTAAAAAACTCTAGTAGAAAATATAAAGTTAAACCAAAAATCATCCCACATTGTATGAATAAAGTAATATAGATACATATAAAAGTATACAAAGTAAATACTAAAATACAAGTATATAGAAGCAACTCAAAGGAAACTCCAACCCAACTAGTAATGTCCATCTCTGTCCCCAAAGTTATCCTGGAAACCTGAAAATTGTTTATATAAATAGGCTGAGAATAACAGGTATACTTAGTAAGGACATAACCAAGGCCTCAAGTGCACATGTGAAAAGAGCATGCTAATGCGCTAGTGAAAAAACAATAGAACCAAAAAGAACCTATATAGGTCATCCAACCAAATCCATCCTCACTATATCTCACTCGTCAAATCATACATCCAATATATTAATATAGAATCAAGATCTTAATAAATAAAGATGCCCCACTACCTCTTCCCCACTGATTTTCCTCTCTAACACTCCAATGTTCAATGTCCTATTCTCTCCTCCCTTCAAAATATATCACATCACATCTTTCTCACAAACACCTAGGTTATACATCACATCACATTACATCACATCACATCATGCCCATAGACACTTGGACCTCTCATCACAATAAGAACAAAAAAAGTAGGTTATCATGAACTTGAAGGAAATTAATCTAGTTCCCTCCTCCTAACATGCATGACCCCCACCGTATATTATATCATACCACATCATGTATCACCTAAAAAATATGGTCAAACGCATCACATATCACCCAAAGACACCTAGTACAATGCAACACATCTTGATTGTAAACACCTGGGTCAACACACCACTGTTTAAGGAAGAGCGGGGGAGAGGGGGTATCCATCCATCTATATCACTACCATCCTGGATGTTGGGGAAAACACCTGGAACATAGAACCTTTGAGAATTGGTAAGGTTATTCAACTTGGGAGGGGCACATATAATATAACCTAAACATACATGATATAGAGATAACACACAATACCCAACCTATGGGTTCACATTAACAATACTAGAACACACCACAACACCACCTCCATACCACACATTAACTGTCACAACTACTTCCACCATTACATGAAACATCAATCAACTACCACATAAGCCACGCAACATTTTCTATTTTCATATTACAAGTTTCACCACATTTATTCAATATTCCATTTACTACACATTAAGTTCCATCGCATTAGATTCAATTAACAACCCATTCATTTATTCATTTCATTCAATATTATAATTATTTTCACTGTTACCTGAGCAACTAATACAACCACACCACAGAACTATCCCAACACACATAACCATCGACATGACACCACACATCCACCATCATTTTCGCATCACATCGTCTAATCTGTCTCACAACACAAAAACCAAATATCTCATCTATCACACAACCAAAACCAGCATATACCACAAACACTATGTCACAACCACTGCACCATAACCACTCCACCAAAACATCTGCACCATAACCTCTACACCACAAACTCTCCACCACAAACTCTGTACCACAACCATTTCAACACAACCACTGCGCCATAACCTCTGTGCCACAACCTCTATGCTACAACCACTGTGCCATAACCACTGTACCACAACCTCTGTGCCACAACCTTTTTACCATAACCTTTTCACCATAAACATTATTCATCACATCGTACAACTGAACACAACACATCTATGCTAACCAACCCCCAAGTCACTACCCCAAAAAACACACAGCCCATCTGATCACATATATCATTGCACAATAGACTAATCCATGTAGGGAAACTCAAAAATCACAACCACACATCACAACACACATTTATGATTCCATATTTATTAAAGGTCATTATCACATATCTTCTTAATTTAGAATGGGTATTATAATACAAACTAGAATTTCCAGTGGAAACCAATTATTATCAAAATATATATTCTTTAATATTTTTTTCAGGTGAAATCATGTAACAACACATTAAGGTTCATCACAGCATAACAAATACAACATAAGCAAGGCTCCTAATAGCCATTATTTTCAAGATTGGAAATAGGCATGAATAATAATCTCAACAACATATATAAAAGTATTAAATCATGTGATAACTCCCCATACCCATCATTTTTAGATATTCTAATTAATTATGTGATTATTTCAACCCTTACTATCCACCCAAAGGTAAGAAAAAGCATGAAGACCCCACAAATAGCATGTAAAGGAGTGAGAAAAATGATATCCTACCTCAAAAAAGCTTTCCAATATTGATACACACTATATGGTGAATAAGAAATTCCCACAACCATAACCTCACATGGAAAAACTACGGATCAACCTACAACGCACCCATGGATCATCAAAATATAGTCAAAACAAACCTCAAACCAAAACTGCACCACCAAAGTGGATATCTAAAGAATAAAAAAAGGAAATACATGAGAAAAAGCTAATAAATCACCATGTATTGAATATAGGATGATAATGATCGATCTCTGATGAAGGAATCCCAAGACACCATAAGAGAGGGCTACCAAATTGCCTGGAAATGAGAGGAGAATAGATTTTGAAGAAAAAACAAGAGAAATAGAGGATTTAAAGATTCTATACATAGGGGAATTACATATTGTGTACCTTTTACACATCGTGTAAATGTAGGGTTTCATGCCCTGTCAAAAAACGCATCACCACAACCATTAAATCTCAAATTTATTATACATCATGTAACACCCCGTGAAGCATCCTTCAAAAGTCGTGAAACTTCCTTTCACATTTTGTACACATGATATGATATTTATTCCTCCTAACTCTATATTTTTAATATCAAACACCTCTGGTCTTTCTCTAGGCCTCCTCTGAGCACTATGAAACCTCCCCAAGCCTCCCATAAAACACCTCCAACACTTAAAATCAGCAAAGTAATAGACTGGGAGGATACATACCATTACAATTAAGTTCAAGAGTTATCAAAATTTACCCAATTCATTGGAATTATATATAATTCTAATCCCACCCACCAAATAATGAAAACTATAAATAAGTATTCCATAATATCATAAAAACATATCATAGCTTAATTAACTCATGGAAAGAAACATGCTTCATGAAATCATTCTTAAAAAATCATCATCAAAGAAATCTATAAAAGAAATTGGATGGTATTATAATATAATATTCCCACGGAATCATAATAATAATTAAAGGATTTTAACATTTATAAAAATCACTTCTACAAAAGAATCTAAAATACACATTGAAAATCAATAAAAAACATCCATTTTATTTTGGTAACTTTTTAAAAATAAAATTCTGAGAAATATGGGAATAGGATTTTCATTATAAAACCTTTGAAATTTTTAAGGGAAAATTAATGATGACTAAAAAATCCATTAATATGGTATATATTAAAAATAAAACATTATTTTCACACTTTTTAAAAATATTAAAGTGAGTTGTACAGAAACAATTAAAAATATTCCTTTTAATCATTTGTAAATAAATTAAAAATAAGTATAAAATAACTTAGAAAACATTTAATTATAGATAAAAACTTCCATAAAACAATTTAATGAACAAGTATATAGAATATAAAGATTCTCAACCCAAATAGAATAAATAAATTGATTTTTTCTTTAAAACAATTCTCGATCATTTTAAGTACCAAATAGAGGAAAATGAAAGGAAAACATGAAAACCACAAAAATAAATAGAGTAGGATAAAATATACTGGGTTTAAGAAATAATTATCATATAATCTCCCAAAATTATATTCAAATGAAAAAAATATCAATTAAAAATGATATTGAAATATATATACCTTACCGTATTGGTAAATTTTGAATAATAAACCCATTGAGATAAATAATGTAAAATGGAACTTCAAATACCATGAATATGAATATATTCATGATATAATATATAAAAGGGGTGGTATATATTCCATATAAACCCAAATAGGTTCATAATATGAAACATGTCTCAATGAAATAATATTGAGACGAAGAACCCTTACCCGAAGTCCTGACTTTCTCCGTATGTGTTATTAACATCCTATATAATAAATTTATATTTATTATGAATTTATAAAAAAGAAATATTTGTACTTATCATGCCATATATGATTAAAATATAACATCTTATCACCCATTTATGAATATTTCTTCATTAAAATTATTGGTCAGGATGTTAAATGTTCTATTTTTCATGCATGTTTTGGTTATGTAGTTTCAATCCTTAAACTATGATCATATTTAATCATATATTTAATATTAATAATGTCATAAATATAAAATTTATTAATTATATTCACTTTTATAACCATTCATATAATTTGGTTATGAAAATTGAATTACATCACTTCATAGAGATGGTAGTTTGTACACACGCACAAGTGATGTTTTTATTTTCCAAAAAATGGAAAGAAAGATAGCTAAATAATAATATATATTTATATAATAATAATAATATCATAAATATAATATATATTTTTTAAATATATCCTTATTACCTCCATGTAAATGGGAAATGAAAAAATAATCGCATCAATTCATGTAGGTGGTATCCACACGTACGCACGAGCAACATTATCATTTTCCAACGGATGGGAGGGTCAGAAAGTAGATGGTATATTATATTTTAATAATCATAATTATTTAATAAAAAACATATATAAAAATTAAATATATTTATCTAACCATCCTTGAGAAGTTTTGATGAAAAATAAAATTCATCGCTTCATGGAGAAGGTAGTTTGTACATACACATGGGCAATGTTTTCATTTTTCATTAGATGAAAAGGGGAAATAAAATGGTTAGATAATTAAAAAATAGTATAGTAAATATACTGATGTTATTATTTTAATATTTTTATAGTATATTTGGATAAGGTTTAAGAATAAAGAAACTTGAAATAGATCAGTATAGACAATTACCTCTTCTTTGGGTATCCTCCATTCGATTGAACTTAAGGCCTTTAGAGTAGAGAAATTTGATCACTATAGGGGATTGGGAAAAGTTTATGGTAAGTTTTAATAGTTATTTTAGTATAATGTTTTGATAAAATATAACTTGAGTTGTGTTTTTAAATTGTTGAAGTGAGTCCCTTTTTATAGGAAAAATCGACGGGATTTTCATAAATCTTCAATATTTAAGGGTCATGCATGTAATTTTAAAAATGAAAAGTGGAACATAAATGGACCATGAATGATGGGATAGAAAATTTACTATAAAGATGAGTAAATATAGTATTTTTATGATTTTATAATGATTTAAAAATAATTTTTAAACATTAAGTATCATTTTAAGTCATTCTCATGACTATTCACATATTTTGACTTTAGTGGCATCAATATATTAATGAAATTATAATAAAAATACTTTAAAAATCACTAATAATTTATAAATACCCATTAAATTATTGCAACACCATAATTAATGTAAAAAATATTACTTTGAATGTTTTTAAAATCATTTACATGATTTTTCTATTGCTTGTACAAGCATTATGTCACCATTGCGTATGTGTTCAAGGTACTTTTTCCATCACTGAAAATTAAAATAAAATACTATCATATAAATAATTTATTAATATTAAAAATAATTTTTTTACCACTCATTAATTCTTTTTATCCCTATTAAAACACATTATATATTTTAAAAGAAAGTGAGTGATATTTTATAATTATTCTTTCCTTAAAATAATATAAAATGCATAATCAAATGAAAGTGGAACCAAATTTCCATATTTTGTAATATAGGATGTTGATGATTGATATAAACTCATCCAATAAAATAAATTCTAGTTTTTTGTTGATATTTTGACACCTTATCCCTCATATTTAACCCCGTTTAACCCATTTTACCCTTCATCATAGTGTTAAAATTTTACTATAGTTATTATTAATTATGACTAAAAATGAAATTGAACTAATTAAATAATCTGAATATGTGATATAAAATATTTAATACATTTCATAATATTAAATTTTCATAAGTTGTAAAAATTAATTTTAATATAAGTAGAAAAACACAATGAAAACCCATTTTTAGAAAAAAAAAACCCAGTTTAAGCGTAAAATTGATTTTACACTAAATTTATGAATATTATTGATTATTATGAATTTTATTGGATTTTAATTTAAAAAATTAAATTTATATGACATTTGTATCATTCCAAAACTGAATGAAACCTTCCAAACATGTTGTTAAATGTAAATATCTGAAAATAGTTTTTTATTAAAATAAAATATAATTTAAGTTACAAAAATTCCAGCATGGGTTTCTAAATAAAAATGATGTTTTAAATGATTTATTTTACTCCCTAAACATATATTTTATCTAGTCAATTTTTTTATAAATTTTTAATTTAATATTACATCATGATCATGTCATAAAAGTTACAGTATTTGAAAAATCAATATTTTCACTATTCACCCAAAAAACAATTTTTTTTAAAAAATAACCATAATAAAAATTATATATACCAAATCTAAAAATATGTTCATTTCATAAAATTAAAATTCATAAATTTATCTTTTAAATGAAAAATACAAAAATATAAGGAAAACCTGCTTTTATATAAAAATGACCCTTTTTAACTTTAATTGTTCTTAACCTTATATGATTTAATTACTATCATTAAAAATTTAGCACTTATTACCCAGGAACTAATAAATAAATTTTAATAAGGAAAACTTTTTAATATATATTTCATAATGCAGCTACTACTATTCATACCCACCAAATCAATAACTAGGTCATAACAGTTGCAACACCCCAAAATTTTAAAAGACTAACATTGTATTTGATAGAGTTTATTACATGAAATGATGATTTTATATTGAGTTACACACAACACTAATTTTAACTTATATTACACAAAATAATGATTTTCTTCAATGGCTTGCATTACACACAAGAATAAGTTTTAGCGAACAACAATATATTATTAAAATATTATTATTCAATATGATAGTTATAATATTTTTGTTAAATTGGAGGGTATCAATAGTAATAAATAAATTAAAAAAATATGGTTATTTATTTAGTATTAATAAAATTTTAATCATTTATAATAAAAATACATGTTTTTTGAAAAACTATATTCCTTCTAAAAGAAAGATTAGTCGCGCTTTGCGTGCATAGTTTGAAACTAATTTTTAAGAATTTCAAAAAATTTATTTGAAAAAATAAACATCATTTTTGAAATTTTAATACCAAAATTATTATAGGGTTAATTTTTTGAATTTTTATAAAAAGTTTTATTTTTTGATGAATAGTGAAAAATACTAAATTTTAATTAAAAACTGTATTTTCTTTTAAATTATTTATAATGTTAAATTATATTTTAAATTAGTTTTAATGTAAAATTAGTTCAGTTTTATATAAATTAAACTAATTTATGTCATTTGAATCGATTTTATATTAAATTTAGATATAAAAACATTGTAAACATTGGAATATTTTCTCATAAAAAACCTGATTTCTCATCACGTATGTGGGATTTAAATTAAAATTTTCTACTTAAATAAATTTAATTTGTAAAATGTATTCCATATTTATAATCAAAATAATTTATAATTTATAATAATGTGAACATATTTTTTGACTAAAATGAATAGTGAAAAGAGTAAAAATTAATTATTGTGGTTAAGGTAAAAATTAATTTATCTGGGGTTAAACTAAAAAGATAAGGGTAAAAATGACCTATGAACTGTCCAAAAACTATTTTATGGGAACATTTATACCATTAAACCTATAGGGTTTGATAATATCCCATTTTGGACCCTTTTGACATATGAAAAATGTGGTACCACTCAATTCTTTTCAAAAATACCAAGTGTGTCCTCTCCCCCACTTATAAAAGGCCACCCACTATCCCATCTTCTTAACACCTTCAAACAACTTTGGTTTAGCCAATACCTACCCAAATCACTTTCCAAATTCCATCCCATTATCCTATAAGCCTCAATGTTTTCATAAATACAAACTAGGAAGGCATTAGTACAAACCTAAGGAGGATACCCAAAGAAGAGGTAATGTTCTTCAATGAGCATCTTTATTTTATTTATTTATCCACCTCCTTAAATTATTATTAAACCATGATAATATAATAACCTCATTATCTTCCATATACTATGATTTTTTTATAATAATTTCATGACCTAAAACCATCTCCACTTCCATAAAATGGGTTATAAAATCATCATTTGTGTTTACAATAGACTACCGCCTCGCGAACCGATGTCATTTGTTCTTCCATTACCACCTTTCATGGTTGTGTGTGATGATGGATATAAAGTTTATATATTATATTTATAACATATTTATATCTATTTAGTAATTATATCATATATATTTTTTTACCTTCCATTCCATAGGAGATAAAATAACGTCGCTCGCGTGTACGGTGGACTACCACCTCGTGAAGCGATTTGATTCGTCTTTCACTAATGCTTCACATGGAAGGTGATACAGATAAATTTAATGATTATATGTCATATAAATGGAATATTTATTATATTCATGACATATTTATCATTTTTCAAAGATAATATATATCATTTTATTCCTTACCTTTTCACTCATTTAAATATGATTACATCGTTCGTGTGCATGTGGACTATCGCCCTCATGAAGCGATGTGACTCTATTTTCATCACTAAACCACATGGATGACACATAGAAGTATATAATATGGTATATATTATATTATGATCATCCATTAAATATAATATATTACTTACCTTCTTTCCATATTGATCGTTGAAAAATGTAAATGTTACTCATGCGTACGTACGAACCACCGTCTCCATGATCGTAAGGTAATTCATTTCTCAAAACCATATTTATTGAATAGTATTAAATGAATATCTGAGGCATAAATATGATAATTAGGTCATGATTATTATTTTAGATATTATATAATTATATAATATGTTCAATAACTAGATCTTTCATAACAAAACACGAATGAGAAATGAATTACCATATTAATATGGTTATATTATAAGTTAATAACATGTTTATAACTACTCTATAGGAGGTTAAAGGACTTTCAATCAAAATAAAGTGTGAGGTAAGGGATTTATTAACCCAATTTCTATTCATTAGGTTAAACTTATACTTTATTGATTATGTCATTCTAATATTACGTGTATAATGAATTTTTATTACCATATATTCTATTTACACTTATTTTATGTGAATTTATATTTTATACACATAATTTATTCATTGATTAATTATCACTTTAACTTTATGATCACTGTAAGGGTGTATTTCATAATCTCATTCTAATCAGGATTATTTATTCTCAAATTTCAGTTGAAGAAGATTATTTGATCATTATCAAAATAAATACATTTAATCTTATTATCATATGGTTATTAAGGATATTTTCAATTAATATTATCATTTTTCAACTCTTTGGTAATAAAAATGTTTTAGAAAATGTTTTTAAGAAAATATGACTTCATTTCTCTCTTTAGTTTAAAATATGTTTTCCTCCAAAACCATGTTTTATAAAAATGTTTTCAAAAATGTTTTTAACCTTTTAAAAATGATTTATTAAATAAATTTTTACCCATTTTAACTCTTTATAAAAAAAATTCAAAGGAATTTTATTTCGTTTTCAAAACAATGCCCATTTTCACTAATTGAAAAATACTCTATACCAGTAGTTTGGAACTGTTGGTATAGGCCTCCAAACCGTTGGTATAGGTTATACCAACGGTTTGGAGAACTGTGGCCAAGTAAGCCGTGAGGATAGGTCTGTACCAACGGTTTTCCCAAAACTGTTGGTAGAGTCCTATACCAATGGTTTTGAACCATTGGTATAAGTAATATAAAAAATCTATACCAACGGTTCCATAAAACCATTGGTATATGTATTTAAAAAAAGAATCATTAGATGGGTTTTGATCCCACTACCTACAGTTTATTATTGAATGACCTAACCACTAACCTAACTTGACTTGTGTGAACATAATTTCATAAATGTATATATGTATTATCATAATTATATTAAATTTTGATTTATTTAATGTTCTCGATAATAAGATTCCATAAAAAATACATGTAACTATACCAATGGCTCTCAAATTTGTTGGTATAGGTCTATACCAATGGTTTTGAGAACTGTTGGTATAGGTTCTTTGATTTTGGGACCTATACAAATGGTTTGCCCAAAATTGTTGGTATAGGTCCCCCCTATACCAACGGTTTGTCCAAAACCGTTGGTATAGGTCTATATAAGTGACCAATACCAACGGTTTTGGCCAAAATATTGGTATAGGTCCAAATTAGTGACCTATACCAACGGTTTTCCCAAAACTATTGGTAATGTCATATTTCCAGTAGTGTTGGATTTTTCCGAAAATTGTGAAAGGAATCTTCTTGTCGTTTTCTGAATAAGGCACTTTCCTAACCTTTTTAAAGTGGAAAATGAATGTTATTTTTAACTTTTACAGCATGTATGAAATTTATTATCATCATGATGATAATTTATTAGAATATTCCTTTACAAGTTTATGTGAATATTTTTAAAGAAAAGTTTTTCAGTGATTTTAAAAGAAATGGATTTTCAAAAGGATTTTCAAAATGGAAAAGGATATTTTTCTAAATCATGTTTTTAAATATATTTTTATGGTATTTCTATTCATCAATGATAACAAACCTTTATTATTAAGACAATTGGTATATGTTGATACCATACTTATTCTTCCTTTGGATGGTTTATGATTATTTTGACCAAGGATAGTATTAATATTCACTTCCTTGTTTCATTTTTAAGTTATTAACTTCCCTATGAAATATTAATTTTTTTTATCATTAGACATTAAATTTCCCCTAAATATCAATATTATTTATCATGGATATTCTTTTTTCTTAAACTGAATCTCATTTATACATACGGTGTTTTACATTGAAAGTTATTTGTTTGACTAGGTAAATATTGATAAATCCATATCTTTTACTCGATATAGATATTTATTGTTAAGGCGTGTTAATTCATGAAGTAAATAGATTATTTAATATTAGATTAATGATTTGGACCTTTAGTTATGATTGTGCCCCAACATTATATATCCCCTTGATGTATTGGAAGGTCACATTGGATAAACAAGTTAAGCTAGCATTAATGGGTATTTACCAGTAGACTAAACCATTATTTTATAGGTATTGATGATAGAGGTAACATGATTCTTGAGATCATGACATCCAATAACTAATAATTACCTTCATTAATCATTTAGTTATAATTATCTATGAAATTTTTTCAATGATATTATCTCTGGATTCATTTCATTCTCAATTATTGATTAAATGGAATGATTTTTTAGTTATTTACCTTTTCATATTGATTATGCCTTATCTATTAATGTACTCGAGTTATTTAAATGGAATGTGTGTTTAGTTATTTAACTTTATATATTTATTATGCTTATTGGTTCATGATATATTCTGCTGTACTTAACTCTTACTTAGTATTTTATCTCACCCTTATTTTGTTTCTTTTCCCTAGGATTCCATGAAGTTTACTATGAAAAATATACAGGGATGTTCTAGATAGAATAAAGTTATTTTACAACAAAAAATTTAATTTTTTGTATTCAAAAGTAATTTGAGACACAAGTATGTATCAATTTTACCAAGAATACTAAACTATTAAATCTATCGGGATGTGATTCCTTGTATCTTATACCAATGTAATAAAGTAGACACTGACACTAGGCTACTTGGGTCGGGGTCGCTACAACAGTTATATTTAAATTATAATATTTCCATAGTATATCACGGCTCATTTAAGCTCAGTGTTTCATGTAGTCTATTCTATAAAGTATATTATTTATTTAAAATAAAACACATTCTAAAATATTATGGTGTTATATTTAAAATTAATACCCAAATCTTTATTAGCTTGCAGCATGACACCCCACCATCAATGAGATTCCCCTTCTTTCATGAAGGTGTCCAATATAAATCGATTATTTTTTAATAATCCATATGATTTAAAAGATATGAAAAAGAAGATTAATCAAATAATAAGACTCCCAAAGATATTCATCACTCCTAAAAGTTAGGGTATGGTGGAATTGAAAATCCCCCATAACCTCCTATGTTATCAGATCCTTTCAAGGAGAACCTTAGATAGCAACTTGGAGCAATTACAAAAGCCCCTCCAAGACCTGAGGATCAACTATAGATCTACCCAGTGGAGAATAATCATACTACCCTTACTTCATAGCAAGAGGTGGTCGTCTAGGTGGAATACTCGGTAATATAATAGAAAATGATATTAAAAAATTCCTCATGAATGGACAACCCAATTTTTTTAAATTTCATCACTAAAGTTAGGTCTAACCCCATTCCCATCTCCCTCCTACTTCTTAAAAAACTCATTAGAGTAATGTGATTATTTTTTTATTAAATAGTAAGGATTCTATTATGGATCAAGGTAATCAATATTTGTTAGAGAATATCATAATAAATAGATGTGGAATAATGATTTGCAGCTCATACACAAGTGAGAAAATAAGGATGGTTTTTTAGTTTCATTATAAATAGCTTAATTATATAAACCTTAATATCTAATTATTGTATAGTATGTTTGTATAGAATCATGAAAAGTGATAATTGTATGTAGATGAAAATTTCTATAATAGTTTATAAAAGATTGATGAGAAGATAGTTGTTGCACATCTTGTGAAGCTATAATTAAAAGAAAGAAAAAATTGGTATAATTTAGAAGAAACCATCTAAGGATTTATTAAGAACAATTGTTATTGTATTTAGTTATGAATATCACTTGGATATGGATTTGAGAAATTTGTTTTGAATTTGAAATTAAAGGCATTGAATTTAAATTATAAATACTCAAGATAATTGTTTATAAGCTATAAAATATTTTGGGTTTTAATATGAATAGGTTTTAAGAGAATTGATAAATTCTCAAAGTTATTTGAGTTATTTTGAGTTTATTTGGGAGTATCCCAATAAGTCTAGGGAATAATTGATGTTATTTTAGTTTATTTGACGGAATTCTGTAATTATGTGTATAAGCTAAAAAATAGCTATGTACACTTCGATAAGATTCATTTATATTTTCAATAAGATTCATGATTGTTCTGTAAGAGTTAGCAGTTTAGAAATTTGATAAATTCATGACTTTGTAAGATTCATTGGATTTATATAAGTGTTATTTGAGTTTTTATAAGAGCCGTTTACTATTATAGAACACATATTGAACTAAAAAAGTTGTAAAGGTAGAGGTATTTATTAAATATAATTAGATCTATTTTACTCTGACGATATAAACCTATGGGGAGCATTGTATGAGTCAAATCCTTTGAATTGTTTTTAAAATTATTTAAGAATAAAATATATAATAAATTATATAATAATTATTTTGATTAAAATTAAATCAAGTGATACCAAAACTATTCTTAATTTATTTAATCATCACAAAAGATAATTACAATTCAAGATGAATGAGTGAGAAAGATGATCTTCATGAATGTGAAGAAGAGGATCAAACTAAGATGATATATGAGATTTAGAGATTTAAGATAAAATCTATACTAGTATTTTAGAATCATTAACATCGTAAATAAATGACTCATACTTTGATGGAGTTTCATGGATTAGAACATGCATTCCTCTATGGAAGACAGTAAAATATCTTATTGACTTCATAGAAGTTTTTATGATGAATAATCCCGAGCCTTTTTGAAAAATAAATGGAGTTTTGACTAGAATTTAAATGATAATAAAAGCTATATGAATTCTTGGATATTTATTCATCCAATTTTAAATAAAGAAATGAGATATAGGTTATTCTAAAAATGCATGGAGTACAATTAGTTATGGGGAAGATAATATTACATGATCATGGGAGCATATCCATGTGAAGGAATTGAGGAAATATTCAGAGATCATGTTTCTAAGATTGAATGGATTTCTATATATATAATATATAAATTATATTTTCATGGTCCTAAGTGAATATAAATAAGGATAAGAAGAAAGTGAAAGTTAATTAAAAAAAATGATAATATGGTACTTTATTTCAAAAAGGGAGAGATCTTATTTCTATCTAAGGAAGAAACTGATGATATCTGGTAAGAGAAGTATGTCATTCAAATTAGAAAATGAGGAAGATTACAAACTAAGAAGGAATCCAACATTATCATTATTTTTTAAATACTTGAGAGAAGTGATAATTAGTAATAAAAAACATGACCAGTGATATCTTCATATCAATAGGAAAATAATTTCAAGCAAGGAAAAAAATACTTATACTAGTTATGAAGATATGGACATGTGGGCTTAAATAAGACCAAGGATGAATCATTACTGTGCCAGAAGATAGAGGCATTTGAAGTCTTGTTTGTGGGTTTTTTGGAAGGATTTTTTAAAGAACTGGTGGGTGCTAGTATAAATATGCCATCAGGAGATGAAAATAGATTTTTGTGAGATATATCACATTGGAAGAAGTTATTATAAAGAGATAATTGCTATTATATAAGGAATTTTTAGGATATATCTTTTTATTGTAATCATTGATGCTCAATCCTTTTAATAGATATCTTTAAATTTTACTCACTCATGTTAAATAGTGGAAATTGGGGTCTTGAGATTATAATCGAACCCAGTAAGGAGTAATTACCCACATTGGGACCGAATCTTGTAAATCCTGATGTTATTTTCTATAATTTCAACTATTTGGATATGAGAAATGGTGGGATATTATCAAAATAGGATCGAGTCTTTAATTATTCACATAGGTTTATTGGAATAAATGAAATCATAAAAATAATATCATTGATTCACCCTATCCCATTCTCAGTGATACAATTGAACTGAATAGGTTTAATTAGTATCAATATAAACTAGGTTCTATCCATACTAGAGTTGAAGATGAAGAGTTTGAATTATATCAATAGTAAAGGGGTTCTGATCTTTGATGGAAATAACTTTCATGGCTAGATGAATCGTATACTCCCATATATCCTACTATAAGGCCTAGAAGTTAGTTGTTCATTTATAGTTGGGTTTTCACCCATCATGAGAGATTCTTACATGACCTTTTTAAAAAAGATAAATTTGAAAATTGATAGTAAATCTAGAAATTTCATTATATCATCCTTGTTTGATAAAGTACTATAACACCCCAATATTTTAGAATTTATTTTATTTAATTATTATATTTTATATCATGTAGTATACTCAACATATAGCTTATATTTATTATGATATAATATAGAAATATTATTATATATATGACTATTATAACCTAGCTTGTAATGTCCCAGGTTTTTGGAGCTGGTTGAATTCCTCACTCATTTTGAATTTTTAGAGTTCAGTGTGTAGACCAAATCTTTTCTCCTTTAATAGAACATAATTATAAGAGTTTCCTTGACCTAAGTAATTTATTTTAGATGAGTATTAATACTCTGCAACTATCATGGGGTTTTAGTGGGGTTTTAGGTATTTTGGAGGCCGAAAACGTAAACTTTCTATGGTGAGCAGACTGAGGTGCATAGTTTGGACAAACTATACGGCCTCCAATGAGAAACCATGCGGGCCCCAAATGCAGTGATCATGGTTTGGAAAATCGGGAAAGATGGGGTGATCATCTGTGTGAGGACCTGTTTATTTTTTATCAGAGGGACCCAAACGACTTGTGCATGATTTTGGAAAGATGTGCAGATTTCACAAGCTTAGTTCTAATTAACTAGTGGCTACGCATGAGGTCAGCACATTTGGGTCAAATCGTGTGAGCTAATCATGCGGGGTCTATCTCTTAAGTAGTAGGAGCCACAGGTTTGCACATGGTTTTATAAATAGTGTGGGTAAACTATGAAAGATCTTTAAAAGTTTGAAATTACTAAACTAACCCTAACCTCTCAATTAGAATTCTCCTCCCTTTCCTCCCATTTGAGCCGCATGCATAGGGGGTTCTCCCAAAATCCTCTCCCACTAGGTTTTTATCCATCTCCCTTATCCAAAATTAGTTCTTCAATCTGTTGGGTGTATTGGAACTGTGCTATTGAGTTCTTTAATCCTCTTGTATCTTTTCTTCATTGTTCTTTCCATTTGGGGAGTTAAATCCATACGATCCAGTTTACCCAATTTTCAGGGTGTTCATCTAAAACATCTATTTATACCAAATCATCTTGAGTTAGAGGCTAATATTAGTCATTCTAGCTTCTACCAACATAAGATAGGTGGTTTTTACCTTTCTCCAGGATTTTTCGGTTGTTTTGGGGGTGCGGTTTTGAGTGTGCCATTAGGTAGTCTGAGCGACACCCTAACAATTTAATGGATGTATTTTAATTAATTAATTGAACCCATGAGATTCCTATGGGAATGATCTTTCAAGCCTACAAATAGTTTGATCTAAGTGATAGGTTCAGACCTTGGGTAGTTTAGGTTGGGGTGTTTATTTAATTAAATTTAATTGTTTTAATTATATGTGATTCTTGTGAGGAAACTGGAAAATATTGGTCTGAGGATTAAGATGGTGTGGGCCATCTAGATTTAGGTGATGTAATCATTAGATTGGGTGAGGTATGAATACTCTTAGTGATAATGATCATAGGTTAGGTGACATGGTTGTCGGTTTGAGGCGGCGAGGCTATCAGCTTACAGGAATGGCCTAGATGATGTTGGATGGTTTCAACAATCAGATTGAGTGACACAGTCGTGGGGGAATGAGGTGTCATATTATGTGGATTAGGAAATTATTCAGTGATTTTTTCTCACATGTGTTTTCCAATGAACCATTTGGAGTTATGTTCACATAGTAGGAACCTGATGATGAGGTTTCATTAACAACTTGTTTGGGTATAGGCCTCCATTAGATGTATCTTTGGATGATGTTTGGAGGTGATTAATGTAGAAATCCATGAGGATGGTGAGGATTCATAGGTTGAAAGTGTTGAGACCATTGGTTGGGGGATGATGGTTGTCATACTTGAGGCCATTGGGCTAGTAATTATGTGGGATTATGGACAAATTCGCTCCTCAATACATTAGTCATTAAGCTAGTGGTGATATTATCTTGGAGGATAGACATCACCATGCCTCAGATGTCATGCTTTGGGCCGACGGGGTTTCTTATTAGCTGAGGTTTGTGGGACCAGGTACTTGATTATGGTGTGCCTTTAAAAAGTTGGAAATGTTTTTTACATGATGAGTCGGTTGGCATAAGGTTTCGGGTGTTTTTTCTAGAGGTGGAACGTGAGGGTTCACCTGGACCAATTTACATTAGGGGATGCCTTGGTCTTCGGCTAAGGATCCTCTCCACTACGGTACATCGACATTGGCCGAAGAAAGTGATTGATTCCTTGTGAATGTTGAGTATAAGGTAAGCAGTTTATTATTATTTATGTGTGTAGTGATGATTTATTTATTTGTTTTAGTACACACCTGTTTAATCACATATGTAAGATAAGAACACATTGGTGGTGGAATACAGATATACTTTCTTACACCCTACAAGAGACCTTCAGGATGCCTATAAACTTTATGGATTTGTATTCAGGTAAAGTTCCTAGCTCATAATTTTTATCTTAGTGATTGAATTAACATGGGATGGAAGGTAAAAAAACCTTGGGTTTTTGCCTTAGCTAGAGTTTCCTTTTATTTTCATTATGTATCAGCGTGTTATTATATGTATGTACTAATGATCGGCCATAGGAGAAATTTATACTTTATTGGATTGTATGACCTATTATGTATGCATGTTTATCTATAAATGATATGTTGGTAAGTTTAATTATACAAATTTCATTGATCTTGTTTATTATTATTGCTTCTACTACTGCATGTGATTTTTCCATGGGAAAGTTACTGGTCCAATGTATGTTGGTCTTTATTTTCCACTATTTTATATTTATATAAACCATTAGTATATTCATATATAGAGTTTATAGTCTCCCCACTATCACCTTTTTACACCCTCACTACTATTCAACAGCCTTTGGCATATGGGGAGGCACAGCTAAGGCCCATTGAAACATGACTCGTAGCACTATTCGAGTGGCTAAACAGGTTGGGGCGTTACAAATTGTATCAAAGCAGTTCTTGATTTGTAATTAGTGGAATCATTTGGAGGGATACTAATGATACCAAGATACTTGTATTTTTTATTGGTATTACTATTTGGGCTATGGTATACTAGAGATTATGAAATTTCCAAAATTGGGTTTGGAGCTCATTTTTTGGTGCCTACGGCCCCATGAATGGGGATGGACCAAGTTGTGAGGGGTAGGAATTGTTGGTCTACCATTCTCATTTTATAGTTTATATGATTTCCACCTCAAGTGGTGCACTTGGATGTGTTTATTACCTATTATAATATGTGACCCTTATACTGGTATAGAAATGGAGGATGGTGGACCCTTAGCCCGGTATGGAAAGGGGTGTTTGTTATGATTTCTCGATAAGCACATAAGATGATTTTTATATATATGAGTTCCTATGTTAAAATTAACTGTGATATGAGATGCCTATATATATGGTCCTGTGTCTTAAAGGAGTAGGAACAAATGATGATACATGGTGATGTTGACCAATAGGTTGGGTAATAAGGTCGTCGGTTTGAGGAAACATGGTTCATCCGGATGGGAATGGCCTGAGGCATAAGGCCATGAGACTGGACTTTTATGTGATACCTGGCTCTGATATAGATGGGTAATGGGCCAAGAGGTCGGGTGTTGAGAGACATGGTTATGATAGGGGAGAGTTAGGGTAGTGATATTGTGATTCATATTCCTTTTTTCTCTATCTGAATTATATATAAGTTATTGTGGATGTATAACCATGTTGATGGTATTCATTGGATTCCCACCTGGATAGATTCTGATAGAGAATCAGGCGGGTGGAGATATGGGGCCACTAGAGCATGTATAGGTTGAGACCCCTGAGGGTCGGGATGAATCCCTAGAGGGTTATGAAAATAATGAGTCGTGGGTAAAACCATAGGTATATGATCGGGTGCAAGCGGGGAAATCATTGGATTTGATAGATTTTGGGTTGTGGCTTGATGAGTACCTCAAAGTGATCCCAGTATGTGTCATCAAATGGATTGATAGAGGAGATCAAGGAGTGTATCATTCTATGGCGTATTTTACTTGATAGTTATATTCATATAACCCACCACTATTCCAGGGTGAGGATGGATCACAAGCGGCTAAGAACTAAATCGAGTCAATTTAGATGATCTTTGAGCATCTGGAGACACCCCCATACTGGTGGGTGAAGCTAGAAACATATATGCTCAGAGGACCGGTAAATCACTGGTGGGATGTATAGGTCTAGGAGGGTAGACATGAGGGACTATCCTAGAGATATTTTGAGGCTAGGTTCTTCAAGAACTTCTTCCCATAGACATTGAGGGAAAATAGAGATTAGGAGTTCTTGATCATACAACAGGGTGACATATTCATTTTGAAACATGCAAATAAATTCACTATATTGTCTAGTTTTTCACCTGGTATGGTTGGTGATGACACATAGAGGGTGAGGTGTTTTGAGGATGGTTTACAACACACCATTTTGGTGTAGGTAAACATATTCAGGTTGGCCTCATTCTCAGAGGTGGTGAATCAGGAACTCATAGTAGAGGGAAATTTAATGAACCAATCCAACTCGAGATGGGTTATGGATTTAGGTGATGTCAGCATAAATGATTCAGATAGTAGTAAGTGAGGTTGATATGAGTTTCAATAGGGGTTTTAGTCTAGAGACTCGAGAAAAACACTGAGGAGTGGGTCATCGATAGTGTGCATCTAGTGTGGGTAGTCAGGACATGTGTGGATATAGTGCAATCAGGAGCCAAAGGAGTTTCGAGGATGCAAATAGGTTGGGAATCTTGATAGGTTTTTTAGGAAGCCTTACTGGACAACCGACAGTTAGGGACCAAGGTAGAATCAAGATTCTGAGATCAGACCAAGAGTAGAACTAGGTGCTGGTAGTTGGGATCTAGCTGCATGTAGGGGTTGTGTAAGAGACAATGGGACCCAGTAGTGGGGTTAGTGGCTGGTGGTTGCTGTAGCACCATAGGGAGGCCAGGCCTCACGTAGTCAAGCTTCAGCCTAGATGTAGGAGGTGGAGCTTCCAGATGTAGAGGAGCCTGGGGATCCTGTTACAATTAGAGGTACGTTGTGGGCATTACAGGGTTACTTTTAATTTTGCATGGACCTTATGTAGACATGTCCTTTTTGGGTGCATGATGTGCATGAGATATTTCTATGGACTATCCAGATGTTGGTTAGTAGGTTGGTATTGGATTGGATGCATTATATATATATGAGGTGTGTGAGACTAAGATAATCTATAGGAATCAATGTAATATGGGATCTATTTGATGTGTGTAGGAATCTGGGCATAGACGCGATGAGGGTTACATATGATGCGGCAGGCACCAAGAATTTTTTTGGTCATCTAATGAAACGTGGGACCTCATAGGTTCTATGTGTGACATGGGAATGAGGTGGACATGAGATGAGATGTGGTACTTCATGGGTTCCAGATGTGACATGGGATTATTCGAGCACCTAATGAGGTGCAATAAAGATGATGTATCATGGGGGGACTTTTATTCTAGGTATGGTCAATGGACCATCATTTTTATTTTCTTTTTGGGTTGAGAAGCGATTAGGGTGGGTAACTCCTAATGTGGGTATTCCTTGAGGTAGTTGACTAGCACCCTTTATAATCGGAGTAGACTGAGGTGTTCTTAATGGGATAGGTATGTTTTGTACCATATTTGGTTTTTATTTTATATAATGGGGATGATCGATGTTAAGGTGGGGATATTTTTACTTCTCAGGTTTTTGGAGTGGGTCAAATTCCTCATTCATTTTTAATTTTCAGAGTTTGGTGGGTAGACCAACTCTTTTCTCATTTAATTAAACTTAATTCAAATATTTTCTTTGACCCAAGGAATTAATTTTATACAATTATTAATACTCATAAATTTTATTAGGGTTTTGGTTGGGTTTTAGGTGTGATAGAGGATGAAAAACCAAACTTTCTAGGGTGTACAGACTGAGGAGCACAGTTTGGAAAAACCATGTGGCCTCCAAGGAGAAACTATGCTACCTGCAAATGTAATGAGCATGGTTTAGAAAAATGTAAAATATTGGATTCATGGTAGTGAGGGGACCTTTAAAATTTTTAAAAAAGGGATCTACATGGCTTGCACATGGTTTGGGAAAATCATTTTCATGTTGCACGCTAAGTGCTAATTAACCAGTGGTTGCGCATGAACTCAACACAGTCTGGATAAACTGTGCAAGCTAACCATACAGAGTCTAGTTCTTAAGAAGTAGGAGCCGCATGGTTTGCGTATGGTTTTCCAAATTGTGTGGGATTTTTTAATGTTTGAAATTATTAAACTACCCCTGCCCCCTTAATTAGATTTCTCCTCCTTTTCCTACCATTTGAGTCGCACGCACATGGGGTTCTACCAAAATCTTCTCCCACTAGGTTTTGAGCCATATTCCTCATATAATATCCATTTTTAGATCTATCTAGTGCATTATAACTATGTTAGTGAGTTCTTTAATAAAATTTTCTCTTTTTTTTATTTTCTCTTTCATTACAGAGCATTAAGTCCCTACGAGCCGATTTACCCCATTTTCAGGGCATTCATCTAAAACAATGATTTCTTCCAAATCTATTCAAGTTAGAGGATAATATCGGGTGTGAGAGAATCTATCAACACTAGGTAGGTGGTTATTACCTTTATCCATGATTTAGTAGTTGTTTTGAGGGTGAATCTTTGATCGCACTGTTGGGTAGTCCGAGTGAGACCCTAATAATTTAATGGTTTTCTTTTAATTAATTAATTGAACCCAAGAGATGCCTATGGTAATACTCTTTCAAGTTTAAAAATGTTCTGATCCTAGTGAGAGGCTTCCAAACTTGGTAATTTTAGACTCGATTTTTTATTTAATTAAATTGAACTATTTTAATTATATTTGATACTTGTGATGAGTTCCTGGGGAACTAGATGGGCTTGGCCTGAGGATTGAGATGGCATGGTCCAAATGGACTAAAGAGATGTAATCATCAGTTTTGGAAAGTCTAGGATACTCTGAGTGATAATGATCATAGGTTGGGTGATATGGATATCAGTCTGAGTCGGTGAGGATTTTAGGTTATAGGCATGGCCCGATTAATGTTGGATAGTGTTGACCATAGGATTGACTAAAATGGTCGCAGGGGAACAAGGTTCCAGATGATGTAGCTTAGGAAATTATTTATTGATTATCGCTCACCCGTATTGGAAAATTCACCATTTAGATCCATGTTCACAAAGTAGGAATCAGATGATGAGGTGGAATTAACCACTCATGTGGGTATAGTCCTTCCTTATATGGAACTTAGCATGATGTTTAGAGGTTATTTTAATAGAAATCCATAGGTATAGTGAGGATCCATCAGTTGATGGTGTTCATACTATCGGTTAGAGGATGAGGATCTTCGTACTTGAGGCCATTGGGCTAGGTTTTATGTGAGAGGATAGACATCATTGTTCTTCAAGACATTGGTTGTTGAGTCGACGATGATATTATTTTGGAGGACAAACATCACTTTTCCTCAAATGTCACACTTTGAGATGACATAGTTTCTTATGAGATGAGGTCTATTGGACTGTGTACATAATTGGGGTGTGCCTTTAGGACTTCATATATGGTTTGGACATGAGTTTATGGTAGGTATGAGGTTCCATGTGATTTTTCAGAGCTAAAACCTAAGAGTTCACCTGGACTGATTTACATTAGGGGATGCCTTAGTCTTTGGCTAAGGATCCTCTCCACTGTGGTATACCGATGTTGGATGAAGGAGATGATTACTTCCTTTTGGATGTTGATCACAATGGAAGTGGGTTATTATCATGTATGTTCATAGTGATACTTTATTTATTTGTTTTAGTACACACCATCTTAATCACATTTGTAATATACACGTACATTGGTGGTGGCCTATTGAGATTCTTTTTCACACCCTACACGGGCCTTTCAGGAAGAATGTAAACTCTATGGATTTGTGTTCAGGTAAATGTTTGGGATCAGTAGATAGATCATAGTGATTGAGTTACCATGGGATGGAAGGAAAGGGCCCTTGGATTCTTATCATGGTTGAAGTATCCTTTTGTTTTCTTTTTGTGTCAGCATGCTATTATATGTATATACTGATGGTCATCCATGGGAGACCTTTCTACTTTATAGTCTTGTATAACCTATTATGTATGCATGTTTAGCTACAAACGGTATGTTGGGATATTTAATTCTATATATGTTATTGATATTGTTTATTATTATTACTTCTGCTATTTCATGTGCTTTCGCCATGGGTAGGTTACTGTCCAGTGTGTGTTGGTATTTCTTTTCCGTTGTTTTAGATTTATATAGACCATTACTATATTCATCACTAGAGGGTATAGTCTCCCCACTATCACCTCTTTACACCCTTTCTACTATTCGGTAGCCTTTGGTTTATGGGGAGGTGCGCCTAAGGCCGAGTGGCACTGGGCCCATAGTACTATTCGGGTAGCTAAACGGGGTGGGGCACTACATAGCCAATGGTTTGATGAGTATAAATAGGAATAAAAATATTATAATATATATATATATATATATATATAATTTTTCATAATACATATGTACTGATTATGAAATAAGAAATCAGTTTTAAATAAAATCATATAATATTAAATGATATAGTTTTTTAGGAAATGGTTTTATGCGCAAAATGTATTATTATCAAAGTAAATTAAGTTAATCGTTGTAGATGAATGATTTTAATAAAATTTATAGGTAAAATATTTAATAAAATAAATTATCATTCATCTAATGGTGGTTACAGGAAAAGGAAAGAGAATAAATTCATTTTATACTTCAAAAATATATATTTTTCAAAAATGGTTTTTAATGCATTTTTTATGGGGACATTATAGTTATTTTTTACCAATTTTAGAAATTTTATTTCAAAAATGGACATAATTTTTGAAATTATAATTTCAAAATTTTCTTAGGGTGTAATTTTAGGATTTTTCATAAATAGATGATTTTTTAGTGAATAGTAAAAAATGCTGATTTTTGCAAAACTATCATTTTTTATTTAAATAAATTAATTTAAAAGTCACATTATGTTTTTTATTTATTATTATATTTAAATAATTATAATTTAATTATAAATAATCTAATTAATTACAAAATTATAATCATCATATTTAATTTTGGTATAAGCTCATTTTTAGTCTCAAAAACACATTCTTCTAAAAAAACAATTTTCATTGTATTTTATGAATTTATATTAAAATATATTTTTAAAACTTATATAAATTTAATATTTAAAATTGGATTCCATATGTTTAATCATGTGGTTAAAATTTGTTAAATAGTTCTGTTTTACTTTTTGCCATTATGAATAGTAATCGTGGTGAATATTTGTCACCTTGGTAACGGTAAAACAGGTAAAATGGGGTTAAAACTATGAGATAAGGCCTAAAAATCTCGTTAAGGCTTGTATTTATTTTATTATATGAGTATTTTTTATATATAATCATCCAATATTCCAAAATTTGGCAATTTATTTCCACTTTCCTTTGATTATAACTTTTATGTTATTTTATGTAAAAGATAATTACAAAAATGCCACTATATTGCTTTTAATTTATCTCTTATGTAGTAATTGGAATATAAATATGATATAAATTAATATAAAAGAATATTTTAAAAATAAATAATTTATTTTTATTATTTTAATTTTTATTTAATTTTTAGTGATGGTATAATTACCTTAAACACTTACGTGGTGTCGTTACAGTGCTTATGAAAGAAGTAGAAAAATCATGGTAAATGATTTTAAAAATAATAAAATTAATATTTTTTTGTAGGAATTTTAGTATTAAAATAATTTTATATTTAATTATATATTATAATTAATGTTAAATTTTTTTATATTATAATTTTATTGTTTTCTTTATATCTTTGAAGTCAAATTAAATTAATAGTCCCAAAAATTACTAGTGATATTTTATGATAATAAATATTTTATTAAATGATTTAAAATTTAAAAAAAAATATTTAAATAGTAAAAATTGGATGGTAAATCTTATAAAATGTCCTAAAAGGACCATTTTTGAGCCACTTTAAACCTTATAAGGAAATTTATAACCCTTAAATGTTGAAAAATGTGTTGTCGCGATTAAGGTTAAAAATAGTTAACAAGGGGGTTAAATCAAAAGATAAAGTTTAAAATGAAAATTAAACTTGTATAAATTTTATTAGTTGAAGTTATTTTAATTTTATAATTTCCTAAATTTGAAATTATTTCCATTTGGTTCCACATGACATGATTATGATATTTATTATATTTTAACGTTTATAATATTTACAATTGTGTCACTCTCCGCACTTATAAAAGGGAACCCCTCTCCTCGATTCCTCACACATTTTGAGCCATTTATATTGAAAAATATCTAAAAAATACCTTCCTAACCCTCCTTACCATGACCTATAGGATCTTGTCTCACGAAAAGTCCAACCTATAAGGCTTAATGTTTAAGCCAAAGGAGGTTTCCCAAATAAGAAGTATAACTCTTAATCAAGTTATTTCATTTTATTAATTTTTCTACCTCATTCAATTATATAATAAAGATGTTTATATGATAAAAAAATCTGAAATATAATTATATATAATTATTTATATTTTATAACCCTTATTCATCTCCATCTCCATAATATGGGAAATGAAAACATCACTTGTGCATACGTGTATACTACCACCTCTATGAAGCGATGTTTTTCTTTTTTCATCACCCCTCACAAGGATTTTTATTATGATAGATTTAATGAATTTATATGATATTAATAACATAATTATGATTATATAAAGATAATATATTACTTAAGTTATTAAATTTTCACCTATTAAAATGATAATATCGCTCAAACGTATGTGTGGACTACCACCTCCACGAAGCGTTGTGATTTGTTTCTTATTTTCCTTTAATATATTATTTTAAAATAGTATTTAATGTATAAAAATTATAATTATTTCATTATTAATATTATTTTTATTATTTAACCATGACCCATTTGACCATGGTCAACCTACTGAAGTTGTTTTGTGATTATGAACCAAACGTTCTCAAAACATCTAACATGAACTTTACTGATTTAATAAATATTTAAGGCATGGTAACAAATTAAATAAAAGGATAATAGTAAGATAATAAAGTGAAAAAAGTTATCAATCAAGTATAAAATCAGTATAAGTTTATTATATAGCAGAGAAATTACACACGTGGAAAGTTGGACTCGAGTTAAGTGGTTTCATACCTCAATTTATTTTCATTGGGTATATTACTTATTTATTGACTCTGTTATGAAAATATTATTTGTGTAATGATCTATGATTATTTTATATTTTAATTATAATTTTTTTATGTGGATTTGAATTTTTTACACATAATCACTTCATGGATTAATAATCACTCTAATGTTACGATCTTTGTATGGGGTTTCTTAACTCAATTTCTTTTCATTAGGATATATTACTCCTTCATTGACAATGTTATTAACAGATTATGTGTGTAATGACCTGTTATTGTTTTATGTTGTATTTAAACTTGTTTTATGTGGATTTTTTATTTATTACATGTAATCACTCCATTGATTAATTCTCACTTCAATTTTACGATCTTTGTAAGGGGTTTCTTATCTCATTTTCTTTTCATTGGGATATATTACTTATTTATTAACTATGTTATGAAAAGATTATGTGTTTAATTACCTATTATTATTTTATGTTTTATATCCAATTTTTTTATATGGATTTACATTTGTTACACATAATCACTTAATTTATTAATTCTCACTTTAATATTATGATCTTTATGAGATATTTCTTAACACAATTTCTTTTCATTGGGTTATATTATATCTCCATTGATTATGTTGTACCAAGATAACGTGTGTAATGAACTCTGGTTATTTTATATTGAATTTAAACTTATGTTATGTCTATTTACATTTGTTATACATAATCACTTTATTGATTAATTCTCACTTTAATATTATGATCATTGTAAAGGTTTCTTGTCCCACTTTTGTTTTTATGGAACATGCATCATATTCACCACTTGTTTCTTTTATATGGTGTATATATTGTCCAATTGATTTTTTATATCATGAATCTATTTATATTCATGGTATTTAAATTTTCATTTTAATTTATTTCTTTCAATGGGGTTATGATTTAAAAGCTACCAAAGAGGTAGGGTTTATTTCACAATCTCATCATTATTTGGGATTATTTATTTTTAAGTTTCCATTGTGATAATTATATGAATTTCTATATTAAATCCCATATATTTTATTATCCTCTAGTTATTTTTAGAAATTAACAATTTTCCTTTCATTTTCCACTCTATAAGTAATTAAAAGTATGAAATAATGTTTTTAATGAAAATCGACTTTGTTTTTCAATTCATCTAAGAATATTTTTCTTCAATATCCATATTTTCTTTAAAATATTTTTCAACAATTTTCTTTCCATTATCCAATGATTTATTAAATTCATTTTTACCCATGTTTTAATTTCTATAAAAAGGTTTAAAATTAATCTTCTTATCATTTTCCAAATGAGGTAGTTTTTACTAGGTGTGAATGAAATATTTTTTTTATCATTTACAACACAAAAAAATTTCCCATCATTTTGACTATTTTTTCCCATGATTATTCCTTTTCATGTTTCCTTGGTTATTTTCAATGAAATTTTTTTCCCTAATATTTTGTAAATTTTTAGATTTTAAATAATTGATCTCAAAATGAAAAGGGTATTTTCATCAAGAAATTTTCTATTACTCTTTTAAAATTATTTCCATCCATTTCAATATACTTTGATGAATATGATGATTTACTAGGAATATAATCTAACGATACCATCTACTATATTACTTTGTATATATTATGATTATGTATTTGAAATGATGTATTGGAGAAAATATTAATATTTCGTATGCTATTTTTCAATATGAATGTTTATATTTATTATGTATTGAATTTTTATTCATTTATTTCATATAATGAACAAATTTCACTTATTTAGTGATTAGAGGGGCCTGTTATAGCCACTTGATGTGTCGGTAGGACTAAGGAGACAAACTAGCTTGGGTATATGGTATATACCTTGACTATTTATGTATGATGTCTTGGAAAGAGGACTTAACAAAAAGATTATAATATCTAGAATTGTGAAATATATCATTATGAGTTATTTTAATCCATTTGATTAGTAATATTGTTATGTCATACATGGATATATTCCCCTTTCATGATGATTATTTATATGTCATATTTGATTATTGTTTATCTTTTCCACATTGTTTATGCCTTATGTATTTTGATAGCTTTTACTATACTCTTTCCCTTATTGAGTGTTTGAACTCACCCTTTATTATGTTTCCATTCCTTAGTTTATAAAGAAGAATATTATTAATGATAATTCCAAAATATTATTATGAGTGGATAAATTTTTGGACGATTTTGAAGACTTATTTTAGAATAAGGAAATCTGGGTATAGTGGGAAATATTCATTGGATGAGAAAGATAAGGATTTTGTTTAATAATGATTTTCCTAATTCTCTAAGGCTCCAAACCTAAAAGGCCTATATTATGTAAGTTGTTCAATAATTTCATTGATGTTTTAATTATGAAAGGTCAAAATTGGGTCACTTGAGATGATATCAAAACTAGTATATAATGATTATGTTTTTAACATTAGATTATTTTGTATGGGTCAAGGCTATTATAATTGGTATCAGAGCAGGTTTTAAATAACTTTACAGTCTAGGAAGATATCAAATAAGTATAATTTAAGAGTTTTAGGTACAATCACAGGCTAATAAGTATAAGGTTAATCATAAGTTTAAATTCATAGATACCATTTTAAGGTTTTAAGTTATGGAATTTTGATGTGATTAATAATATTATGGGTGATAGATGATTGATGAAAATGTCACCCTTTAGTTTATAAATGTGATTTAGAATGAAGGTTTTTTTGGAATAATGATATTATGTTGGGGGAAAATATATAAGGTAAAGATAACCTTTAGGGTTGAAATAATCATTGACATTGAGGCATTATATTTAATTGGGATAATGTTTAAGTTATATTTTGTAACCATATATTATTTTATTATGAATTTATGGTGATTTATATTATTTATGGGACAAATTAGCATATTTTGGAGATTATAATATTGTGTATATACATTTTTCTTATGTGAATTTATGATTGATCAATGTTGTTTAGAGATAAATGTTAAATTGATCTCAAATGAATATGTGATCAAATATTTCTCATTTTTCAGGATTTAAACTTGATTAGAAATATTTTAAAGAGTTTTAAGGTTAGTTACTTATATAAGAATTTAATTTGAACTTTGAGTGTTATTCCTAAGCCTTTGGAGATTAATTTAGTATTTGTTAATGTGAAGGTTTATTCATATTTGATATTATATTAATTTGTGCTAACAATATTTTGGTTTTGATTAATGCATAGAGAGATATGAGAAATAATTTTTCATTTTTTTGTATCTTGTGATCCACCGAAAGTTAATTTTAGTTCTTCTAGATTGAAAAATTCAATATTTATCATTTAGAATATAGGATGTAGTATAAGTGAAAAAATTTATTGAAGTACAACTAAAGGATGAAATTGTGATTATGGAATAAAAATAAATCAAGTATATTTTCTCATGTTCTCTATCACTCTCTATCATTCTTTGTACATTATGTTTCTCCTCCATGTCCATAGGTTCACTTCCTACCAATGTTTCCTTATTATGGAACCCGATTATGTTTTATTCTAAGTGATCGTCATATTTCTATTTTCCTATTTTTAAAAAGAATGTTTTATTATCCCTTTTCATAATGTGGGTTTTCAACAATGTTATTTTTAAGTATTAAAAAGGGGTTTTACTCTCATGATTGCATGGTTTATCTTCCACAGCTTGGAATTGGTTATAAAAAAAATTTAAAACATTTTTATAGAAAATCAGATGAATTCACAAGGATGAAATTTCTATAAATGGGTAGAGTGTATCACCTTGAGATTTTAGAATTTATTTTCTTTAAGTAATATATTTAATAGAGTGTGGTATACTAAACACCAAGCTTAAATTTTTTTTAAAGGTTGGGGTCGAAGCCTCATTTTATTATTTAAAGAAAAGTCCTCTTTAGACTGGGTAGAGGGAGACCCATTACATAGACCGAAGGCCCAAGTCCAAGTGGCCTGAATACAAGGCTTCAAAACCCAGTTTTTTGGCCCAAAGAGCCCCTCAGTGAATAGTACTGCTAATGTACTCGGGCTACTATAGTACCCACTACAATACTGCTGCCACTACAGTTCCTGCTACAGTGACTCCGCCGCTACAGTGTCGCCACCGCTACAGTTCCACCATTGCTACAGTATTGTTTCAGTGCCTTGCTACAGTACCCCCAGAAATTAGTCCCTGCCCGGATTTGATCCTGGGTCTTTTGGATGCCAAGCAGAAGCCTGTACCACTGGGTTACAAGCTTGTTGGCACAAAGCTTAAATGAACATCAATAAACTAAATAAATATTATTATTTAAATATGATTATTATAACCTAGATGTTGGTTTAGTGGGTATGAATAGTAATAGTTGTATTATGAAATATATTGATATATGTATATATATATATTATTAATACAAATTCATTTATTAGGAAATAAGTGATCAATTTTAAATAAAGTCATATATGATTTAAGGAGATATTTTTCAAGAAATGGTTTTATGTGTGTAGTGTATTTTTATCAAAATAAATTTAGTTAATCACTATATATGAATGATTTTTAAAAAAAATTATAGTTTATATATTTAATAAAATAAACTAAAATTAATCTAATGACAGTTACTATATATGGAATGAGAATAAGTTCATTTTATACTTAAAAAATGGTTTTTATTGCATTTTTTGTGAGGATATTATAATTCATCTTTTTACTATTAAAAATTGTATTTGAAAAAATAGACATCATTTTTGAAATAATCATTTCAAAATTATATTTGGGTGAAATTTTTGATTTTTCAGAAAAATATGATTTTTGAGTGAATGTGAAAATGCCTTTTTTTATAAAATATTCATTTTTTATTTAAATCAAGCAATTTAAAAGTCTCGTTATGTTTTTTATTTAGTATTAAATTAAAATAAACCTCATTTAATTATAAATAATCTAATTAATTACAAAATAATTAGCATCATATTTAATTTTTTTATAAGCTCATTTTTAAGCGTAAAACACATTTTTCTATAAAAAATCATCGCATCTTGCACATTTATATTAAAATTGATTTCATACACGTCCAAAAGTTGAAAATTTATTACATATTTGTAATAAAGAGGTTAAAATTTGGTAAATAGGTCCCTTTTACTTTTATTCATTATGAATTGTAATTGTGGTAAATATTTGTCACCTCGGAAAGGGTAAAACATGAAATATGGTTAAAATTATAACATAAGGCCTATAAATATCCCTAAAACTTGAATTTATTTAATTAAATGAGTGTTTTACAACCATAAAAATATAATATATGAAAATTTTTAAATTTATTGCCACTTTCCTTTGATGATAACATTCATAATATTTTAAGTGAAGGATAATTACAAAAAATGCCACTCTCTTACTTTTAATTTCTATTATATATTTTAATTGTGATATAGAGACGTTATTAAAAAATATTAAAGCTTATTTTGAACATAAATATGTTATTTTTATGTTGTTAATTTTAATTTAATTTTTATTGTTGGTATAATTACCTGAAACCCTATGTAACACTGATACAATGTGTGTACAAGTAATAGAAAAATCAAGGTAAATGATCTTAAAAACAATAAAATTAATAAGTTTTGGAGTAATGGTGGTATTATATGAATTTAATAGAAAAATATTAATTATATTTAATGGTAAATGTGTTTATATTTTAATTTAATTTCTGTTTTGTTGTCTATTAAGTTAAATTAAATGAATAGTCCCAAAATGACTTGAATGATACTTTATGATAATCCGTATTTTATTAAATTATTTAAAGATAAAAAATATTTAAATAGGACAATATGTATGTTAAATGGTCCAAAGTTTCATTCATGGACCATTTATGAACCAATTTCTACTTTATAAGTAAATTTATAACCCTTAGAGAGTTAAAAATGTATTATCATTATCAAGGTTAAAAAGGGTTAATGAGGGGCTTAAACCAAAATATGAGGTTTAAAATGAAAATTAAACATGTATAAACTGTATTTTTTGAAGTTATATAAACCTTATAATTTCCTAAATTCTAAATTATGGCCATTTGGTTCAACATGACATGATTATGATATTTATTAAAATTTAAAGTTCTTAATATTTACATTTGTGTCACTCTCATCACTCATAAAAGGGAACCCCCTAACCTATATTCCTCACACATTTGATCTATTTCAATCAACTAAAATCATCCAAAATACCTTACCAACCATATTCCTGATGAAATAGAGGCTTTAATATCCACAAAATATCAACTTAGAAGGATTAATGTGTAATCCAAAGGAGGTTTCTTGAAGAAAAAGGTATAAATCTTAAACAAGATCTTTCATTTTATTTCTTCTTCTACCTCCTTATATTATATAATAACCATGTTTATATTATAACATAATTATATCCAATATAATTAGATTTTATTATTTCTATGGTATAACCCTTATTCATCTCCATTTGCATCCCATGGGAAATGAAAACATCACTCGTGTGTATGTGTAGACTATCACCTCCACAAAGTGATCTGTTTATTTTTTCATCACCACACCAAAAATATAGTTATTATGATATATTTAATTAATATTTATTATATTAATGAAATGATCATGACTCTATAAATATAATATATTATTATCCTTATTACCCTCTATCCTATTAAAAATGATAACATCGCTCATACATATGTGTGGACTACCAGTCCATGAAGCGGTGTGATTTTTTTTCTTGTCCTCATTTCATAGATGATTATAAAATTTTATTTAATATATAAAAATGATAATTATATCATGATTAATATTTTTGAGATGATTTAACCATGACTCCTTTGATCATGGTTAACCTACTGAAGTTTTTTTGTGATTATGAGAAAATGTCCTCAAAACATCTGACATGAACTGAACTGATTTAATAACTATATAATGCATGGTAACACTACTACAAAACCTTCCTATAGCAGCTCTAGCATTTATCGATGCTCAAAAAAATTACTTATAAAGTCCATCATTATCATCACTAAAATAAGTGCCTATAAAGGAATCTCTTTACCAGTGCTAAAAAAAGTGATGATAAAATGCACCCTTTATCAGTGCTTCTTTTATGGCACTGATAAAAGGTAACCTTTATCAGAGCTTTATTTTAACAATGATAAAGGAAACTTTTATCAGAACTTTATTTATAGTGTTGTTAAAAGGTATCCTTTATCAGCACTTCTTTAGCATTGATAAAAGTTTCCATTCATCAGCATTTTTTAGAGCTGATAAAGGTCCAGAATAAAATGAAAAATTAAACAAATAAAAATAAATTTAGTAAATTAATAAAAATATGAGGCATTTTATTAATTAAATAATTATTGATAAAAATTAATAAATTTCATATACATATATATAGATTATAAATATTAATAAATAGTATATATTAAATATAGATATATAAAATGAATATGTATAATATATATAAAATGTTAATTAAAGACATATTAATGTCTTATTCATTTTTAATGTTGTTTGATTTTCAATTTAACCTATATTAAACATTGTGTTTTTCATTTATTTCACACACACACACTGAGAGAGAGATATATATATGTTAATTCATTTGTATACACAAATTCACACACGAATATATTATGTAATGTATATAAACACATACACCAAATATTTATATAATTTATTCAAATTTTAGTATATTTTAGAATTTAATTATAACATGATAAATTTAATATATATTATTTTTATAATTATTTGATTATTTTTTTAATATACTATAGTTAGGGTATTTATTTTTAATTTTTTAATTTTTTTTATTTTTGAATTTGATCATTTTTTATCATTTATTTATATTTATTTATATTTATTTATTTACTATGTTTTAGTATTTTCAATGTGTATTCATCCACTTCAATATATATATATCCATATCTTTTTAATAACTTATATTTAATTAATAAAACTTATCCATTTTTTCAATAATTTTAAAGTGTACTCATTTTGAATTATTCAATTTCACTCATTTTTAAAATTCATGTATTTAAGATTATATATCCATTAATAATGTTAAAAATATATTTTTAAATAAATATTTAGAAATAAATATATCTATAAATGTATATTTTCTATATTAATAATTATTATAAATAAATAATTATTATTTTTAAATAAGTATTTATATAATTATATATAAATAATTATATATATTTAAATAAGTATAAAATTATAATAAATTTATTTAAATAATTAAAATTAAAAAAACTTTTAACATCACTAAAAAGGCACTAATATATACTCTTTTTATTAGTACTTATAAATTTAGTACTAATTAAAGGGATCTGTATCAGTGCTTTTCTGAAAGCACTGTTAAAAGTGTCCCTAATCTATTCTAAAAAACCCTGCCTATAACTCAGTCACTTGCGATTCTCAATCTCTTGTGGAACTCATCTATTTCCAGTGTGAGTTCTCTATGTTCCCCTATATTAATCAAGGCTAGAATTCATTTTATGTTATTTCTTACTCTTCCTCTATTATTGTTTGATGCTTTGGCTTCTGCGTTTTGTGTTTTTGTGTTATTATTAAACATGATTAACCATACATCTCTTCTCGTCTCTACTGAAAGTCAAAAAATTGCGGTTCTATTTCTTCTTATCCTTTCAAATGTATTTGAGTGTCCAGCCCATTTGTCCCTAGAGATACACATAGATGGTTTACTCTATCTCTTCTCAGTTTTCTCTTCATTTGAATAATATAGGGTTCCAAAATCTAGGTAGTTTCTCAAATTTAATTCATCTTATATACTAGATTATAGATTAAAATGGATTAATTATGAGGGGTTTTAAGGATTATGGGATACCAAGTTGTGGACCTCATTTATGGGTGATGAACATATAAGAACCAAGGTAAGTGTAAAAATCAGTAAAAAATGTTTTTTGGGTTTTGGTTATTCATATAAATTGTTAAACCGTGAAATGGGTTATTTAGATTTATGATTTTGATGAATAATGTTTTATTTAATTCAAAAAATTATTAAATTAATTAGTCACATTCCAAAAATTATTTTAGGGATTTATGTTGTGAGAGTTTTTTTAATTAATTCAGTATTATTATTAAACTTTAACTAGTCATGGTGTATGATTAAATTTTTATCATATAATATGATTGAATTAAAGGGATACATCTCTCCAATATTATATTTTACAACCGATAATATCATTATCAGTCATAAAGTATGAAGTTATTAGAGGTAATTGTAGATCAACTTCAAGCTTTGTGGTATAATTTTCAATGACGGGAAGTATCTATGGTTCCTCTCTAAGATTTTATAGTAATATATCATAATAATAAATTTAGGATTTCATTGAATAGATTCATTTAATTTATAAGATTAAAAAAAATCTAGATCAACGCTGAGCATAAGTTGAAAAAATCACCCTTTAAAGGGATGAATTTTATTATAGGGATCTTATGGTGGATTGAAAAAATGTAAAAAATTGGAAGGTGATGAATTCTTGAGTAGACAGAAGTCATGTCCAATGTAGGTGGTTTAATATTTATTTCCACATGACCATTAGAGTGGAGTTATTCCAATTCCTCTTCAATTGAGGAGAATTTTTGAGTGATTCCATTAGTGTAGGTTCCTAGGACACTTTAATCCTTTGATGCTTGATTATCTTACATATCTTCGTGATGGATTGGACTCCCTATTTCAAACTATATTTCCTCTCATCATTGTGGTTCCAAATTTCATTGACAACAAACCTCCCGAACAGTGATGGTAGGAAGGCTAGTTTGAAAGAGGTAATGAGTAGCCTCAAATCCATAATCAAGAGATGGAAGACAATCAAGAATATGAGGATAGATTAAATAAAGGTATTGAAGGTTAGTTGTACTTTAGTATTGAATTATTATATCTCTGTTCAAGACAGAAACAATTTTCATGAAATATAGATGCAATTGTGGACTTTTATGCATGGAGTGTATTGCGTTGTTTTAATTCAAGAGAAATTAAATTTTTGACTACTCAGGTAGAAAATTTCTTCTAAACATGATGGTGTTTCCAATCTCAAGCAAGAAGAAATTATTGATGATGAAAATGTGGAATTATTAGGGGATCAAAAATATTTTGATGAAAAGAAATAAAAAAACAAGATTGATGCAGCATCACAGTTTTGAATAAAATTATCAAGGCAAGAAGTCAGGGTATATAATTTGAGGTTGGTAAGAATCAACATGGCCAACCTATTGACCCCAACAAGTCAACATCAATCCATTATCTTGGGTTCACAATGAGGATGAATGTGCCAATTGATATTGACTCATGCCGCCACATCCAAACTGTAACGAATGAAATACTTTGGAAAAATATAATTGTAATGTTACAATATACTTTCTCTATTTTACTGAAAATTTATATAATGAAATGTTGATTTAGTTTTTACTATTCCATGAAATATTCCTTTATTTTAGAATATTGTTGTAAGAATTTTCTTTTAATGGCCACTGTAAAATCCCATTGAGGCTTCTAGAGTCTTCTGACAAAGTTACATATTAGGGATTATGAGTGGAAAATAAAGCCCCACCCACCACTTTGTTATGAACACATTATAAAGTAGGAAACATGGAATGATTTCAGAAATCATATTAATGAGTAATAATTTTAGATAAATTGCAGTAGATAACATATTATTTAACATTATTTACTTTATCTAACTTGATTCAAAATTGTTAATTTATGAAACAGCAAAAGAGTGTTGAAAATAAAGATTGTGCATCAAAACCAGCATACCCCTATCGCAAAGGGAGGATGGGGTATGCTTTATTAAAGAAGAAATTGGTATGTATTTTAAATCAAAAATAAAATTTTAATTATGTGATATGAAAAAACATATGTTCCTTTATTTAAATGTAGATTGATGAATCAAAATATAAAGCCACTTCCATCCCACATCATGTGTTGTGGAAGGAGGTTCATGTAAATAAGGATGGATATTAGTTAATGAAAACACAAATGTAGTATGGGGATCATGTGTAAGTATTAAATAATTGTAATTATTTATGATTTATAACAGTATTTCATTAAATAAATATGTTCATATTTTTTATATGATTTAGACATAATAATTGGCAATGGACGTACCAGAAGAAAAGCGACTTTCAATACCTTTGAAGCGTCCTGAAAAATATGGTTGCATTAGAGTATTAGGTTTTGGATTCTCTTCTTAAAAATATTTTGAGAAGATAAAACCATATAAATATACATAAAATATAAGGAGATGAATGTAGAGACAAATAGAATCACTGCAAGATATTATTTTGTGGTCTGGTTTAGCAGCCCAATGTATAAGAAAAGTTCACAGTAAACCGACAGTGGAGAAAAGATCCGCACATGATCCAAATGATCCTACTATATTTGAGGCTAGTCATTTCCCCCAAAACCTACCTGGGTTAATCAATTTTTTCATTACTCTCTCTCCTAAATGTGAATCAAACAACTTCTGATAACTTTATATTACTAAAATTCTATAGGCTGTAGTTTTATGTGATTTTTATCTGTCAACACTCGCATACTGCCGTGTTGCAATGGGTATACTATATAATATCCCATGATACTAACTACACAATCAACCCCTCCAAAAATATCACATGAGAGTGGTGATTGAGGATGATTATGAGCCTATTGTTGAGTTGTCGGTTCCACTTGATGATCCGTATATTACAATGGTCCATGATACTATTGGAGATTTCCTAGCATGGATGTATAATCTTATAAAGATAAATGAGCTATGTCTTTAAAAAAATGTTCATATGAAAAACATGCAACAATTTATGATAAAAGTCTAAAGTTAGGTATGATATTATAGATGGATAAACTGGCGTTGAAATGAAAGGTCGAATCAAGAAAATCTACTAAATCGGCCAAGAAAAAAAAATCTAGAGTACCTTCTGTCCACCAATTCTAGAGAAACATTTATTAACATTGAAAATTCATGCATAGACCATGTTTAAATAAAAAACTATGTCTTACATTCACTATGAAGAAGAAATATTTGGAGTTTCCATTTGGGATGGAATTGTACTCGAGACTCTAAATGATATTCTCAAGCATGAATGGTTGGGCATCTCAGTTGTGAATAGACACATAAGGTACATTTTCAAAATACTTCTTTCCAAATAGTGAGATAAAGATGTTTATTAAAGGTAATAACTATTTATATTTTTTACAGGCGTTTATGTTACAACTATATAAAGAGAATACCACTCGAATAACGATTTGGATTCATTAATCCCAGTATAATTTCTACAAAAAAAATAATTTGGATACGGAATAAATAAATAAGAAAAGAGACAAGTTACTCCAAGTGTTTAATAAAAACCTGTCAGATGACATGATCTTTTTGATGCGTACAATTCAAGGGTAAAACTCTATGATATAATCACATCAAATATATTTTTTATTTTTTCATTACTTAATTATTTTTGGTTTTTTAGGAATCGCTGGATGTTGATATCAGTCAACATAGACACCCTGACTATTTATTTTTTGGATTCAATGCATGGACTTCTAACCAACTGGCCACACATGATGTGTATTGTGAATATGTAATACACTAAAATCAACATGTTATAGATAAACTTATAATTATTTGTTTATTTTGTGTTTTAACAAGAATTTAGTTATGATAATGCAATCTCTAAATACAAGCTAAATCATGGAATGAGGTCAGTGTTTGAAAAGCTAAATCCTGTGGATTACTAAAAATGGAAAAAAATTAAGGTATATATATAAAGATTTGACTATCAAAACATTTCAAAACAATTTACTTATTTTGGTCAATGTTTATGCAGTGTACAAAATAAGATAAAGAAATTTATTGTGGATATTATGTTTGCAAATTTATGAGATAAATCATATAGCATGAAAAAACCAGTATCCCCCTACAGGTAATTTCTAAAGGTAATTACAATTTTATTAAATATATTTCATAATAATTTTTATTTATATTTTCTCAGTATTATCAAGATTGCTGAAAAAAGAGTTATTCAAAAGAAGAAATCAATTTATTTAGAGACAAGTGGGCAACAAACTTTTTGTCAGAATGTATGCCGACAAATAATTTAGGTGATTACATGATATGTTTGTGATCTAGTATGAGTTATAACCATAAAATAATATTTTGGGTGTGAAGAATTAGTGTCAAAATTATTGTATATTATTATTCATCTCTTTATTAAGAAGAAGATTAATGGAGGAAATCAATTTGTTTATAAGCTATGACTTGGAAACAATAAAATTGTCGGGTAAATGTGGAGTCAGAGGTGGAGGCATATTTGAAGGCATAGTTAGAGGTAGAGGTGAACGAGGAGGAAAATTTAGTGTCTGAGACCAAAATGGAAGAGGAGGTAGAGGAGAAGACCAAGGTCAAGACCTAGGTGGAGGAGGATAAGAAGCGTTGGCTTGAAAACAATAAAATTGTTGGGAAATGAATTAGATAAGGATCATACCATGATTGTTTTTTAGAACAATTGTTTAAAATTTCACACAACACTTGTCACTTAAGATAAGAGTCATTGTGTGTATTTCTAGTTTAAAAGTTCATTTTAGTAAAAAAACACATGTGACGTACTCAAAACTGAGAAAACACATTATGATTGTTTTGATACGTTAGTAAAATGATCCATGAGTCATTTTTGGTATGTATCATTCAGCTGAACCTCAATATAATGCACAGTGTGACTTGTATTACTCTAAGTGTGTCTTTTTATTCAAAACTAAAATTGATTTTAATAAAAAAATGACATACTCAAAACTGAGAAAACACATTATGATTGTTTTTATACTTTATGAAAATGATCCATGAGTCATTTGGGACGTATATCATTCAACCGCACCTCAATACGATGCATGGTGTGACCGGTATGACTCCAAGTACGTCTTTTTTATTGAAAGCTGAAATTAATGTTAATCAAAAAAACTGGCATACTCAAAACTGAGAAAACACATTCATATTGTTCTTTTATTTTAGTAAAATGATCCATATGTCATTTGTGATGTATAGGGATCATATGAACCTCAATTATATGAACATTGTGATTGGTATGACTCCAAGTACATCTTTTTTATTCAGAAGTGACATTCATTTTAATCAAAAAAAAAACAACTGACATACTAAAAATTGAGAAAATGCATTCTGATTGTTTTGATACTTTAGGAAAACAATTCATGAGTCATTTGGGACATGTATTATTCAACTTCACCTCGATCCGACGCACGGTGTGACTGGTATGACTCCAATTGTGTCTTTTTTATTCAAAATTGACATTCATTTTAATCAAAAAACAACTAACATACTCAAAATAAAGAAAATCCATTCGTATTATTTTGGTACTTTAGTACAATGATCCATAAAACATTTTTGAAATGTAGTTATTAACCGCACCTTAATATGATGCATGGTGTGACCGGTATGACTCCAAGTGTGTCTTTTTATTCAAAACTGGCATTAATTTTAATCAAAAAAACAACTGACATACTGAAAACTGAGAAAATATATTCTGATTGTTTTGATAATTTAGTAAAATGATACATGAGTCATTTGGGATGTATAGAATTCAAACTCAACTCAATCTGATTCATGGTGTGACCATTGTGACTCTAAGTGCGTCTTTTTTATTCAAACCCGATAGTAATGTTAATAAAAAAACTGACATAATAAAAACTGAGAAAACATATTAATATTGTTTTGGTACTTTAGGACAATGATCCATACATAATTTTTATGCGTAGGGATCATCCGCACCTCAATCTAACACACGGTGTGACCAGTATGACTCTAAGTGATTCTTTTTTATTCAAAAGTGACATTCATTTTAATAAAAAAACAACTGACATACTCAAAACATAGAAAATTCATTCCGATTGTTTTGATACTTTAGGAAAATGATTCATGAGCTATTTGGGATGTGTAGCATTCAGCCAAACCTCAATCCGACAGATAGTGTGATTGGTATGACTCCAAGTGCATCTTATTTATTCAAAATTATCATTAATGTTGATAAAAAAACAACTGACATACTCAAATCTGAGAAAAAACATTCATATTGTTTTGGTACTTTAGTATAATGATTCATATGTAATTTTTGACATGTAGAGATCAGTCTCACCTCAATTTTATGCATGGTGTAACTGATATGACTCCATGTGTGTCTTTTTTATTCAAAAGTGACACTCATTTTAATCAAAAAACAACTGACATACTCTATAATAGTGTTTTGTTTTTCTTGTATTTGTGTTAGAATTTTTTTTCATTTAAATTCAATATATGTATCTTATTTTGGTAATTTTGTTAGTTGTTTCTACTGATACAGTGTCTTTTTCCAGCACACTACACTTGTTTCTAGTGATGCAGTGTGTTGCTGCATCACACTACAGTTTTCACCTTTATCGGTGCTTATAAATGTGATGATAAATTCTATCTATATCAGCGCATTAAAAAGTGTTGATAAATCATAATTTTTTTAGCACTGATAAATGTGATCTTTTATCAGTGCTTTGAAAATCACTGATAAATAATACCTTTATTGGTGCTTTTATATGCACTGCTAAATCTCCCCTTTATCATCACTTTTTTAGTGCTGATAAAAGTCATGGACTTTTAACCGCACTAAGGTCATCAGCACTTCTCAAGCGCTGATGAAATCTGATTCTAGCGCTGTTAAAAGCGTGTTTTGTGGTAGTGTAATAAATGAAATAAAAAGGATAGTAATAAGGTAATACACCTAAAATGGTTCTTAATAAAGTATAAAATTGAAATAAGTTTATTATAAAGGATATAAATTACGTGTGTGATGAGTCAAACTCAAGGTAAATGGTTTCTTAACTCAATTTCTTTTCATTGGGTTATATTACTTATTCATTGACTATGTTATACCAAGATTATGTGTGTAATGAACTTTGATTATTTTAAGTTTTATTTACACTTGTGTTATATTAATTTACATATTTTACACATAATCACTTCATTGATTAATTATAACTTTAATGTTATAATCTTTGTAAGGGGTTTCTTAACACAATTTCTTTTCATTGGGTCATATTACTTCTTTATATACCTTGTTATTCCAAGATTGTGTGTGTAATGGCCTTTGATTATTTTATATTGTATTTAAAATTGTGTTATGTGGATTTAAATTTCTTACACATAATCACTTCATTGATTAATTCTCACTTCAATGTTATGATATTTATAAGTGGTTTCTTAAATCAATGTTTTCATTGGGTTATTATACTTTCTCCATTGACTATATTATTCCAAGATTATATGTGTAATGACCTTTGACTGTTTTATTTTATATTACCACTTGTGTTACATGGATTTATATTTTCTACACATAATCACTTTATTTTTTAATTCTCACTTCAATGTTACGATCATTGTAAGGGCTTTCTTAACTCAATTTATTTTCATTGGGTTATATTACATATTCATTGAATATGTAATTAAAATATTATATGTGTAATGAAATATTTTTATTTTACACTTCATTTCACTTTTGTTTTTTGGATTTACATTTTTTACACATAATAACTTCATTAATTAATTCTGACTTCAATGTTACGATCTTTGTGAGGGTTTCTTGTCTCACTTTTGTTTTTGTGAGTCACATTCCATATTAAGTGGTTGTTTCTTCTATGTGTTATATATACAACATATTTGATATTTTATATCGTGAATCACGTTATATTCTTGGTATTTTAATTTTTATTTGAAGTTATTTCTTTCAAGGGGGTTATGATTTGAAAGATACCGAAGAGGTATGGGTTTATTTCAGAATCTCATCCTCATTCAGGATTATTTATGTTTAAGCTTCTATCGAGGGAATTATATGATCCTTCTATATTAAACCCCATAAATTTTATTCTTTTTTGATTATTTCTATAAATTAAAAGTATTCCTTTCATTTTTCTCCCTATATGTACTCAAAATATTGAAATAATGTTTTTCAGGAAACCCGAATTTATTTTTCTATTCAGTCTGGAAAAATTTTATTCAATGTCCATATTTTATTTAAATTGTTTTAAATAATATTTTTACTTTATTAAATGATTTATTAAAGTCAATTTTAACCATGTTTTACTTTTTATAAAAAGTTTTAAAAGGAATCTTATTTTCATTTTCCAAACAAGGTACTTTTTACTAAAGGTGTGAATGAAATACTTGTAAAACGTTTACTGAATAGATGATTTTTTACACTATCATAACTATTATTTTATTTGAAGATTACTTTTAAGGTTGTCTTGGTTCTTTTCAAATAAATTTTGTTCTTAATATTATTGAAATTTTTAAATTTTAAATAAGTTAATTGAAAATGAAAAGGGTAATTTCTTCAAGAAATGTTCTGATGACCTTTTAAAAGTATTTTCATCTATGTCAAGAATCATTTAATGAATATTTATCATTATTGGGAATATAACCTAATTATAACATACACTATATTACTCTAGATGGATTATGATCATGTTTCTCTAATGATTGATTGGGGAAAATATTATCATTTTTTATGTTAGTTTTTCAATATGAATGTATATGTTGATTGTGTATTGAATTATTATTAATTTTCCTCATATAACGAATTAATTAGACTTAGTAAGTGATAGACAGGGACAATTATATCCCCTCGATGCATTTTTAGGTCTCATGGGCCAAACTATCTTGAGTAACTGTGTATTACTTACCTATTTATGTATAATGTCTTGGCATGTGGCCTTGACAGTAAGATTATAATGATTGGAATTAGGATTTATATCATTATGAAATTAGTAATTATTATACATGTGATTAGTTATGTTGTTATGTCAACCATGCATATATTCCCCTTTTATGATGATTAACTGTAACGACCCAAACAAATGTACTACTTTTATGTATGGATCTCTTTCCTTCTAATAACTTTTTATTATGTTGTACAACAAAAGCACATCGAATTACTTCAGACCCAAATTGTAGTTTTCAGATATGATATAACTATTATAAAAAAATTAAGGTATATGGAATAATGGTTATTTTAATTAAATAGTATGATTTAAACACCCCTTTTTAAATGAAAATGATAAAATAATTTTATTTTTTTAGTTTTAGAAATTTCACTATGCAATTCCACTATTCATTTTTTATCTGCTATTATTTTTAATAAATAAAGATTTTTATATTTAAATGTTAAATTTATAATACCTAGATAATTGTTATGGTTAAATAAAAATCATTTTTGAATTCCAAATGTCAAAATTAATCTTGGATTAATTTATAGAAGTTCCATATTATTGATGAATTTTGGAAAAAAGGGTATTTTAAAATATTTGTGTATACATTAAATAATTAATAATTTGAAATTATTTTCAAAAAATGTTCTTCTATAGTTGTGATCAGTAATAAATTTAGAGTCTAATAAGATCAACTTAATTTTTAGTGAATTGTAAATTATAAATAGTAATTTTACCCTTATGAATAGTAATGTGACCAATGGAATAGTAACCTCACTTAGGAAATTGTACATATAATTTAGGCATCTTGAATGGTGAAGTGATATAATAGCATAAGTAAATAACAATTTCAGAAATTATTAGTTAAGTATTAGTGTTTTTTCAGGTAAATAGTGTTTTTACTTAAAAATTAAATATATCATAATTAGGAAATTATTTTCATAAAATGGAGTTCATTTTTGAATTTAGAGCATTGATATTAGGTTAGGGTAAATTTATGATATTTTTATAAAATATTTTGTTTTTTAGTGAATAGTAAAAATACAGTTTTAAGTTTCGGTATGTTTAATGAAATCATTAGTGATGTAATCATGATGTAATAATTCTGGTCGACTATTGAATAGTAAGATTTGTTATGAGGTATCCCAAGTGGCCAATACCATGTAAAAATACCATGGGAAAGACAATGGTTTTTCGAATACCACTAATGAGGTGTCCCTTGGAAATTAATTAAATATTCTCTCACTTTTTCTATAAATACCAACCCATTCCTTCATTAATTTCATTGAAAATTCCTCCTCAATGAAGATATGGTCTTTTTACCTCCCAAAGAGTCCTCCCAAGATCCCCTAAATCCCCCTAAGTTCTCAACCTTCAAGATTTTGAAGTTACTCTTCAAGGTAAGGGAACCTTTCACCCTCCTCTTTAAGTCGTGACTTCCTTTATGTTATGTCTTCTAGTTTCCATTTTATTATATGGGGGAATTTTCTTACATATCCTTATTTCTGTCCATTTTATGTCCAAATTATGAGAGACTCTTTCCGCTCTCATCAAAATATTTTCTGAAATTTTATGTGACGTCGTTAGGCTGCTAAATTTTTCGTAAAAGAAATCACATCTTCTATTTTATTTCAAGTTTCCTCTTCATGTAGTATGTCATCCAAATATCCATACCATGATATTATTTATATTTTTTTTCCGTCCATATACTGTATTATGAATTATTTATGAGTGGGTGACCATTATTATATCTCTTTTTAATGTTTTATAAAATCATGTTACGTAGTCGTTATGCTGCGGAATTATCATCTCAAATCCCTCTCTTTTTCTCAAAAAAATTCTCTTGTTTTATTTATGTGAATACCCAAATATATTTTAATTTCCATAGGTATTCATAAATACATAAAATAGATCTATTTGATTCTGTAATTTTCTACATATAACCCTCACTCCCTTTCCATGGGTTATAGAAGACATAATGATCTTATTTTTAAGCATTTTTTTAAACTTCGCGATTTTGACATGAAACCCATTACTTTTATTCTATTTGGGTTATTTGTGAAATGATTGATTATGATCTATTTGTATAACATGAAAATAAAGACATATTAAGGGTTCTCCCTGATAGTTCTCCAATGCATTTGGTAAAGAATTTAATCTCTAGAGATGACATGTTTCAGGATGCCTTGGTGAATAACCTTGGTAATTTTTATGACACCTTGGGGATGAACCTTGGTGATATGTTCAAGAATTTATAAATTAAATGTTGTATCCACATTTTCAAGTTATGAATAAAGTTATTATTGTTATGATATTCCTCTTTATCATTCCTTTACGATATCCCTCATTTTCTTTTTTATATCGCTCAAGTTCACATGTAAATTGTTTCACTTGTTTTCCTTACTGGGCCTTCTGCTCACCCTTTCCATTAATGTATGTCTCCAGGTTATGAGATGCAGTAATTATAATTAGGATGAACCTATGATTAATCCTTACAATTGGATTAGAATAATTTTTAAAGTTTTCATGTCTTATGATCCTGATTTTCAAGACACTAAACATTAAAGATCCTCTGTTTGTAAAATGTAATGAAAAGTTACGTAATAAAAATGCGGGATGTCATAGTTCGTATCAAATGATAGTTTAGTTATTTATGGAAATTAGGATATGAAAAATTTAGGAATAAACCTATATAAAAGTTTAAATATAAGAAAACTTCCTTTTATTTTTGTGAAATATTAAGTAAGTGGTTTCCAAATAAATAAATCCTTGTCTGGATACGAAGAAGTGGATGTGGCTCTAGCACAGATATATCGAGGAGTGAAAACTCTAACAAAGAGTTTTGAGCTTGACCCAGGTTTTCCTAGTACACGACAACGGGCCTTGCTACAATCTTGGTTTGACACTCATGGGGGATATGTTTGGTTAATCACAAGATTTTTATGAATCATTATGAAGGATATATAGAAAATGTAACTGCTGTTAAAGAATAATATTTTTTAAGACATGAAATTACTTTATAATTTTAAGTTTCCTAGTGGTAAAAAATTTATAATAAGTTAAAATTACAAGTACGTAATTTATTTAAGGGGGGAATAATGTAATGACTCTAAAAAATGTACTACTTTTATTTATGGATCACTTTCCTCCTAATAACATTTTATTATGTTTTACAATAAAAGCACATCAAATTAAATCGAACCCAAATTGTAGTTTTCATATATAATATAAATATTAAAAAAATTAAGGTATATGGAATAATGGTTATTTTAATTAAATAGTATTATTTAAACACCCCTTTTTAAATGAAAATGATAAAATAATTTTATTTTTTTTAGTTTCAGAAATTTCACTATGCAATTCCTCTATTTATTTTCTATCTGCTATTATTTTTAATAACTAAGGATTTTTATGTTTAAAAGTTAAATTTTTAATGCTTGGAGAATTTTTATGGTTAAATAAAAATTATTTTTGAATTCTAAATGTCAAAATTAATCTTGGATAAATTTATAGAAGTTCCATATTATTTATGAATTTTGGAAAAAGGGTATTTTAAAATATTTTTGTATACATTAAATAATTAATAATGTGAAATGATTTTCAAAAAATGGTATTCTATAGTTGTGATCAGTAAAAAATTTAGAGACTAATAAGATCAACTTAATTTTTAGTGAATAATAATGTATGAATAGTAATATTACCCTTATGAGTAGTAACGTTGCTAATGGAATAGTAACCTCACTTAATAAATTATAAATATAATTTAGTTATCTTGAATGGTGAAGTGATATAATAGCATAAGTAAATAACTGTTTCAGAAATTATTAGTTAAGTATTAGTATTTTTTCGTGTAAATTGTGTTTTTACTTAAAAATTAAATATCTCATAATTAGAAAATTGTTTTCATAAAATTGAGTTTATTTTTGAATTAAAATCATATATATTAGGTTAGGGTGAATTTAGGAGATTTTTAAAAAATATTTTGTTTTTCAGTGAACAGTAAAAATACAGTTTTAAGTTTCGATATGTTTAATGACAACAATAGTGATGTAGTCATGATGTAATAATTCTGGATGACTTGTGAATTGTAAGATATTTTATGAGGTGTCCAAAGTGGCCAATAACATGAGAAAATACCATGGGCAAGCCCATGGTTTTTCAAATACCAATGATGAGGTGTCCCTTGGAAATTAATTAAATATTCCCTAACTTTTTCTATAAATACCAACCCATTCCTTCATTAATTTCATTCCAAATTCCTCCTCAATTAAACTCTGGTCTTTAAACTACTAATGAGTCCTCCCAAGGTTCCCTCAAGCCCCCCAAGGTCTCAACCTTCAAGCTTTCAAAGTTAATCTTCAAGTTAAGGGAACCTTTCACCCTCTTCTTTAAGTCCTGACTTCCTTTATGTTATGTCTCCTAGTTTCCATTTTATTATATGGGGTTATGTTCTTCCATATCCTTATTTTGTATATTTTATGTCCAAATTATGAGATACCCTTTCCTATCTCATCAACTGGTTTTCTAAAATTATAAGTGACGTTGTTAGGTTGCCGAATTTTTCATAAAAGAAATTGCATCTTCTCATTTCTTTCGAGTTTCCTATTCATGTGGTATGTCATCCAAATATCCATACCATGATCTTATTTATATTTTATTCTGTACATATATTGTATTATGAATTATTTCTAAGTGTTTTATTCTTATTCTCTCTCTTTTTAATGTTTTCTAAAACCATGGTACGTAGTCGTTATGGTGCAGAATTTTCGTCTCAAAATCCATCTATTTTTCTCAAAAAGAACTCTTGTTTTATTTATGTGAATACCCAAATATATTTTCATTTCTAGAGGTATTCATAAATAAATAAAATTGATCTGTTTTATTCTTTAATTGACGTACATATAACCCTCACTCCCTTTCCATGGGATATAGATGACATAATGATATTATTTTTAAACAATTTTTTAAATGTCACGATTTTGACATAAAACTCATTTCTTTTATTATATTTGTTTTATTTATGAAATGATTGATTATTATATATGTGGATCACATGAAAATAAAGACCTATTATGTTTTTTCCTTGATAGTTCTCCAATTCATTGTTTAAATAATTTAATCTCTAGAGATGACTAGTTTCACGATACCTTGGTGAATAACCTTGGTAGTTTTTATGACACCTTGGGGATGAACCTTGGTTATATGTTCATGAATGTATAAATTAAATGTTGTATCCACATTTTCAAGTTATTATTCAAGTTATTATTGTTATTATATACCTCTTTATCATTCCTTTACGATATCCCTCATGTTCTTTTTGATATCGCTCAAGTTCATAAGTAAACTATTTCACTTGTTTTCCATACCGGGCCTTCTGATCACCCTTCCCTTTGATGTATGTCTCGAGGTTATGAGATGAAGTAATTGTACTTAGGATGGACCTATGATGAATCCTTATAAGTGGATTAGAATAATGTTTAAAGTTTTCATGTTTTATATTCCTGATTTCCAAGACACTAAACTTTAAAGATCGTTTATTTGTAAAATGTAATGAAAAGTTATGTAATAAAAAGGAAGGATTCCATAGTTGGTATTAAAGGATAGTTTAGTTATTTATAGAAATTAGGATATGAAAACTTTAGGAATAACCCTATAAACAAGTTTAAATATAGGAAAATTTCATTGTATTTTGGTGAAATATTAAGTAAGTGGTTTACGAACAAATAAATCTCGGTCTGTATATGAATAAGTGGATGTGGCTCTGGCACAGATATACCTAGGAGTGAAAACTCTAACAAGGAGTTTCAGGCTTAACCTGGGGTATTCGGGTACATGACAATGGTCTTTTCTACACTTATGGTTTGACACTCCTGGGGGATATGTTTGGTTAATCACAAGCTTTTTATGAATCATTATGAAAGATTTATAACAAATGTAATTGTTGTTAAAGAATAATATTTTGTAAGACATGAAATTACTTTATAATTTTAAGTTTCCTAGTGGTAAAAAATTTATAATAAGTGAAAATTCCAAGGAATCTATTTCTTTAAGGGAGGGGGGAGAATGTAACGACCCAAAAAAATGTACTAATTTTATTTATGGATCTCTTTATTCAAAATAAATTTTTATTATGTTTTACAATAAAAGAAAATCAAATTACTTCATACCCAAATTTTAGTTTTCAGATATGATATAACTATTATAAAAAATTAAGGTATATGTAATAATTGTTATTTTAATTAAAAATTATGATTTAAACGCCCCTTTCTAAATGAAAATTATAAAATAATTTTATTTTTTTAGTTTCAGAAATTTCACTATGCAATTCCACTATTAATTTTCTATCTACTGTTATTTTTAATAACTAAGGATTTTTATATTTAAAAGTTGAATTTATAATACTTAGAGAATTGTTATGGTTAAATAAATATCATTTTTGAATTCCAAATATCAAAATTAATCTTGGATGAATTTATAAAAGTTCCATATTATTGATGAATTTTGGAAAAAAGGGTATTTTAAAATATGTTTCTATACATTAAATAATTAATAATGTGAAATGATTTTCAAAAAATGGTCTTCTATAGTTGTGATTATTAATAAATTTAGAAACTAATAAGATCAACTTAATTTTTAGTGAATATTAACGTATGAATAGTAATATTACCCTTATGAATAGTAATGTGAACAATGAAATAGTAACCTCACTTAATAAATTATAAATATAATTTAGGCATCTTGAATAGTGAAGTGATATAATAGCATAAGTAAAGAACTGTTTCAGAAATTATTAGTTAAGTATTACTGGTTTTTCATGTAAATAGTGTTTTTACATAAAAATTAAATATCTCATAATGAAAAAATTATTTTCATAAAATGGAGTTCATTTTTTGAATTCAGAGCGTGGATATTATGTTATGATGAATTTATGACATTTTTATAAAATATTTTGTTTATCAGTGAATAATAAAAATATAGTTTTAAGTTTCTGTATGTTTAATGACATCATTAGTGATGTAATCATGATGTAATAATTCTGGTAAACTTTTGAATAGTAAGATATTTTATGAGGTGGCCCAAGTGTCCAATAACATGGGAAAATACCATGGGTAAGCCCACGGTTTTTCAAATACCACTGATGAGGTGTCCCTTGAAAATTAATTAAATATTCCCTCAATTTTTCTATAAATACCAACCCATTCCTTCATTAATTTCATTCCAAAATCATCCTCAACGAAACTCTGGTCTTTTTACCTCCCAAAGAGTCCTCCCAAGGTTCCCTCAATCCCCCCAAGGTCCCAACCTACATGCTTTCTAAGTTACTCTTCAAGGTAATGGAACCTTTCACCCTCCTCTTTAAGTCATGACTTCCTTTATATTATGTCTTCTAGTTTCCATTTTATTTTATGGGGGTACGTTCTTAAATATCCTTATTTCTTTCCATTTTATTTCTAAATTATGATAGACCCTTTCCTCTCTCATCAAATGATTTTCTAAAATTTTAAGTGATGTCGTTAGGCTGCCGAATTTTTCTTAAAAGAAATCGCATCTTCTCTTTTCTTTCAAGTTTCCTCTTTATGTGGTATGTCATAAAAATATCCATACGATGATTTTATTTATATTTTATTCTGTCTATATACTATATTATGAATTATTTCTGAGTGTTTTAATCTTATTATCTCTCTTTTCAATGTTTTCTAAAATCATGTTACATAGCTATTATGCTGCAGAATGTTCGTCTCAAAATCCATCTCTTTTTGTCAAAAAATTATTTTATTTATTTATGTGAATACCCAAATATATTTTCATTTAAATAGGTATTCATAAAGACATAAAATTTATCTATTTTATTCTAGAATTTACATACATATAACCCTCACTCCCTTTCCATGGGTTATAGATGACATAATGATCATATTTTTAAGCACTTTTTTAAACGTCCCGATTTTGACATGAAACCCATTTCTTTTATTCTATTTGGGTTATTTATGAAATGATTGATTATGATATATTTGTCTCACATGAAAATAAATACATATTAAGGGTTCTCCCTGATAGCGCTCTAATTCATTGGGTAAAGAATTTAATCTCTAGAGATGACAAGTTTCATGATACCTTGGTGAATAACCTTGGTAATTTTTATTACACCTTGGGGATGAACCTTGGTGATATGTTCATGAATGTCTAAATTAAATTTTTTAGCCACATTTTAAAGTTATTATTCAAGTTATTATTGTTATTATATTCCTATTTATCATTCCTTTATGATATCCTTCAGGTTCTTTTTGATATCGCTCAAGTTCACATGTAAACTGTTTCACTTGTTTTCCTTACTGTGCCTTATGCTCACCATTTCTTTTGATGTATGTATCTAGGTTATGAGATGCATTAATTGTACTTAGTATGAACCTATGATGAATAATTACAATTGTATTATAAGAATGTTTAATGTTTTCTTGTTTTATGTTTGTGATTTCCAAGACACTAAACTTTAAAGATCCTCTATTTGTAAAATGTAATGAAAAGTAATGTAATAAAAAGGTGGGATGCCATATTAATTATATAGAATATTTGATTATTTTTATCTATGTCATATTTTTTATGCCTTATGTATTCATTATAGATTCTAATATATTATTTCATTTAATGGGTGTTTGATATCCCCCTTTCTTATGTTTCCATTTCCCAGGTTATGAATAATAGTATTATGAATGATACTTCTATATGATTATTATGAATGGATAATTTTATGGTATATTTTGAATAATTATTATGGAATAATAAAATTTGGTTATAGTGGAAAATATTTATTAGATGAGAATGACATGGTTTTTTTAGTAATGATTTTCCTAGTTTTCTAAAGTTTGAATCCTAAAAAGGTCTTAGGTATGTAACTGAATAAATAATTTCATTGATGTTGTAATTATGGATGGTTAAAATTGGGTCATTTGATATGATATCAAAACTAGTATATAAATATTATGTTTTAGCATCATATCAGGGTGTATATGTCTAAGATACCACAAGTATACACAAAATTCGTGGGACTCAATAAAACTAAGGAAATTTTATATAATTTTTGGAACACATATGAAGGTAATGTGAAAATTAAATAAGTTAAACTATAAATATAGAGGGATAGATTTGAAGAAATTATATTTGATGATTATGATACATTAAATTATTTATTCATCAATATAAATGAGATTTTTTATTATATTAGGGGATTTGATGATACTCTAGAAAATTAAAACATTTGAAAGAAGTTAATGGGAAATGTTTCTGATAGGTTTTACCTAAAGATATCAACCTTAAGAAAATGAATACCTATCCCTTGATGAGTTATATAACACCCTTATTTATTATGATATGAGAAGATATCATATATTCTAAAATGAATACAAGGAGTAAATTTCATTCTAATCCAAGATAAATCATAAGAAAAATGAAAAGGAGAATGAATCGGTTATAGATTCAGAGAGTGATGAATAAAGAAGTGAAGACCACAAGAGAATCATATATTTGATTTCCAAAAACAGTAGAAGATAAAGAGGAAAATATAAATGAATACTACCTATGAAAACCTAATTGATGAATCATTGTCTCCAAAATAAAGAGTTGTACCATATGTTCCTTTTAGATATAGAATAATCCACTTTAAAACTTCTAAATGACCATTCCTTAGATTTTCCATGAACTGGATGGCCACTACCACTAAATGAGAAATATCTGGATGAGTACACACCATGAATACATCATGATTTTGACTACTGAAATATACAAAACATTCACCATGCACTTCATTTTTTCTTCTATTCATGGTGTCTATTGTTTGGTAAGTCTGAAGTGACTGGTGAGTGGGGGTTGAAACTAGTTTACATACACTCATTCTAAACCTATAAATGATATTCTAAATTTAATATATATGTGATAAAACCAAGATCACAGTACTTATATCATGTTAAATCCTCATGCCCAATTTCTTCTTTTCTTCACCAATATCTTTAATCTAAAACTTTAAAGATAACTCCTCAAAATTCTAAATCAGATGAATATTTGGACCCATCATTAGTATGTTATCTATATATAATAGTAAGATTATGAAGTTATTTCTATTGAACCCCTTCCAATAACAGTAATGATAATAATTTCTTCACGTAAAATATTTCTCTTCAATGAAGGAATCGAACTTCTAGTTCCAACACCTTGGTGCTTGTTTTAATCTATAAAGACTTCTTTTTAGTATTACCACCAAGCCATGATTCCATTTATCCCGGAAATCAGCTAGTTTATTTATATGAATTTCTTCCTCTAAATCCCCCTGAAGAAAATTAATCTTCACATCCATTTGTTCAGGGTATAAATGTTTTAAAACAACCAATAAAAAAATAGTTCTAATGGTTTTATGTTTAACTACTAGATAGAATATTTAAGAGAAGTAAAAACATTCCTTTTACTGAAACCCTTTCAAATCCATCCTTTCCTTATACCTATCCCTTCAATCATCTTATTCTTTTTATTGTAATACCGACTTTTTCTCAAGAGATTTCTACACTAGTGGTAATTTTTTTTATCTCATAGGTGTTATTCACTCATAGTGAATCCAACTTCTTATACATTTCAAACTCCCACATTCTAGAATCACTCGGAGTAGTCACTTCTTCTAGACTTTCTTATTCTCTTACATCTGTTAAAGGTAAGAAACTAAGATTAACTTCATACATTAACACCAATCATCTGATCCTTGAAGATCTTCATAAATTAACCTATGATTTATTATGTTATGAAACTATATATTTTAGACCATCACCTTTCAGAAAAATTGAATGATTTTTATTAGTTTCTAAGATTTTAGGTATTTTTTCTATGGGCTGAAATTTAGAAATTTCTAAACTATCCTTTGAACTTCCCTCTAGAATATGTGACATTTTGATAGACTCAGAGATATCCAGACTTTCCATAATTTTTTATCTTCCAGAATGGCCACTTAGATCAAATTGAATTGAAATTGAATCATTATTCTAAACCTCATTTTACATCAATTCATTTTCATTCCATAATATATTCTCATTAAAGAGAATATTTTGACTTCTGAAAACTTTCCTCTTTCATCACCCTTGATCCATAAAACCAAAAATATTCATCAGCATGACCTACGAAGAATCATGCCAAATATTTTGATTCAGACTTATTAATTTCTTTTTCATCGACATTCATATAGACTATAATTATGAAAACATTGAGATAAGAAACTTTTGGAATATTTCTGGACTATAGTTCTTCTAGTAATTGTTGTCCAACTAGTGTTGATGGACTTATGTTTAATAAGTATGTTTTTGTTCTGATTTCTTCCACCCAAAAATCTTTAGACACATGAAAATGAAACAATATACTCCTTATTTTCTCCATAATTGTTTGATTAATTATCTGAGTTACACCATCTTTTTAGGTGTTCTAAGAATAGTATTCTCATACTGGGTCCCTCTGTGATTATAATAATTCTAAATACTCATTTTGATAAACTCACCACCATTGTATTAGATAATTTAGCTTACTTTCAATTTCTTTTTCCACTATATAATTTCATTAAAAAATGATTCCAATCACTTAAATTTTATGTTTCAAAAATTATGCTCATAATTTTATTTTGGAATCATCAATAAAGGTAAAAAATTGCCTTGCTCTTCCATGAGAATGAATTGGGGAAGGTACCCAAACATACATATGTACCAACTCTAGGTTACAAAATTTTAGTATTATTCTAGACATATTAAAAGGAACCTTACACTACTTTATAAGTATAAAACCCTTACATATTTTTAATTTTGAATGATCCATCATTATTATACCACCATATTCTATAATCTTCATACTTTTCTCACTAAGGTTCCCAAACCAATTGTGCCAAAGTTCTGAACTTCCAAAAGATGATGTATCAAAAAGTGTATCTCCCACTTAACTTGTATTAAGATAAAAATACCCATATTTTAAACCATTTGATATGAAAAGATCTTCCCAAGTAATATTCCATGTTCCTTCTGCAAAACTTGTTCTGAAACATGCCTTATCTGACTGACCAATTGAAATCAGGTTCTTCCAAGGACCTAGAACATGTTGTACATACTTTAGTATAAGAAAGATTCCATTACCCAATTAAATTTTCAATTCACCCTTACTCACAATATCAATATATTAATCATTATAAACAATCACTCTAGAAAAATTTTTTGGTACATAATTTAGCATGAATCCTTTTCTCTCCTGTGGAATGGAAGAAAGATCCAAAATCTATGATCCGAGATTAAATTTGAGTAGAAACACTCAAAAGTAGATTTATAATACTATCTTTTTCAAAAATAATATCTTTAAATATAATACTTCCAGTGATTATATTTATACCATAACAATATTTCTTTAGTTGAACTTTCTTTCCGCAATACCAACAAATAGGCCCAGTTCCGGAAGACTTCCCCATACTCCTCTCCCTTAATTTATTTTCTAACTAATTATGATTCTCATAATGAGGAGAAAATCTCATTAATTATATGTTAAATATATCACTGAATGAGTCCAAACTATCTTTCTATTATATCTCCTCATTGATAATCATGTTTTGAACATTAGTGAACACCAAGTTAGTCTTTTAGCTTGAACTACTAACAACTTTCACCATGGCTTTCCATGATTCCAGAAGATAGGAAAACAAAAAAATCCCAAATATCATCTCTAAATATAAATTTCAAAAACTAAAACTAGATGTATATTAAGTTAAAATCACTCAATAGATCCAATATAGATCTTCGTTTTGATAACCTCGTGTTGAATAACCTTTGCATCAAGCATAATTTATTCAGTTATATAGGTTTCCCATACATATATGAAATGGTTTCCATCAACTCCACTGTGGTATTATTCTCTCGAATGTTAAAAGTTACATTCCAGACTAGTAAAATTCATATCAAACCAAGTTCCTTATGATGTATCTTTTCCCATTAACATTTATTCATTGCTTCTAGTTTGGAACCCATCAACAGAAGCTCTGGATATTTCTGAATACGATAGTCTTCCATATAAATTTTCTAAAAATTGATGTATGTTCCATAAAATATGTCAATCCATACCTTGAAATCCTCTAATTTTATCCATCTGAAAAACAATGACTCCCACTGAAATTTGAAAAATGTATAAGTAAGGAAAAAATGTTACCTGATCTATCAAGTGAACTATTGAGCCTCTTATGAACCAAACCCTTTGATACCACTTATTGAGAAATTTCCCATGCACTATCCTTATAATAAATCCTATAATCATTAAATCTAGAATCACTTGGTGGAAATATATTCTTGAAGGAACTCTCTGAGCTTTAGTGTTCTGGAACTTTAAATAAACAAAGTTTACCAAAATCACTGCACTAAGTAAAAAATATATTCAAACCTATTCAAATAAACATACATAGAAAATTCATACAATGAAATTAAAAGAAATAAATAAATAAAACTTTGGTTTTATATGGTTCATATTAAAATCCCTACATCCATGGGAGAAATACTACAACATTTCATTTCCAGAAATAAAATATTATAGTTTATGACTAATGAGTCACTCAGATTACTAAAACAATTTATCAAAAGTCTTTCATTGTACACTCATACATCATGGAAAATATATCCCCATCCTTATATTTATAAAGAGTATTAATAAGTTATCTGATTGAACCATATTTGAGAAATACAGGATCCTATCCATTCCAATGTTAACATTTTTTTCTCTTGTATCAATCCTCAGTGTGACCACATCCACTGGTAAACTAACAACTTACCAATAGTAAAATGAACATCCACCAACTTATGTAAGTACCATCCAAACTTTTGGAATAACACCATTTTGTGCTAAAAACATTAAAAGAATCCCCTTCTAAACCATCCTCTTTCCAGACTTTATTTTAGAAATGTTGAAGGTAAATCCACCATTATCACTACTTTAATGAATTATTGATCTTTTTGAACCACTCATTTTGGTAAAATAAATTTGATCGACTAAATTATACTTCAAAAAATCTCAATAGATCCATCATCATTTAAAAATATAGTACATAGGTTTACTGGATTGACTTTTCAATAAAATAGAAACTTATATTGATAATTAAAATCCTGAATCAATTTTACGATTTGTTGAAATATGCTGAGGAGATATTATATCCTGGATGCAACATAAAAAATTTTGATATTTTTACAAAAAAAATTAAATCTTAAATCATATTTTAGAATGTAAAATAGTTATTTTTATTAAATATTTCCTTTGGTTAAATCATTGTTTCCCAAGGAAAATAAATCACCAACAAATTTATATGAAATTAAGAAGTTTGTCCATAATTTGGTTCTTAGTTATCAAAATATCCATTCATGTTCCATCTATCCAACGACCTGAAGGCCTTTAATTTTCTTATTATAGATAAACCCCCTTTTAAGGGAAGAAGGGGAAAACCCAAAAGACTTCATCAACATAAGACAAACCATGACTCAAAGGTCAAAGAGAGAAAAAATAAGACTGGAAACATGAAACTGCCCCTACCTAGCATGTGATCTTGATGAATCTATCCACCATTGCAAGGTTTTTTGGCAAGAAAGTGTCATGTGTCAAAGCACAGGCCTGATCCGATGGCTGACGCCGTACCCTCTCAAACATACAAATCTGTCCAACTCTGTAGAGATGAGACACCAGCTCTAAAATATTTATGTTAGTAAAATATTAAATCATCATTATGATGGTTATTTTTAGAAAAAAATTGATTCGGTTCATCCATAATTTTCTTTGGGACTTTTTAATTTATGGTTATATCTTTCTACTAATGGTTTTTGTCAAATTGGTGATTACAACAATCATTATTCTTATTGGATTGGTTTCATAACTTCATAAAACTTACCTCCTTTGATATTAAGGAATGAAACATATATTTATTTGGAATTTCCTATTCTAGTACATCCAAATAAGAATAATGATGTTTATTTAATGTAATTGATTAATTATTTAATTTTATTATGGAGTGATGGTGTGACTATATATGATTTTGTTGTAGAGCATAATTTTACACTGAAAATTAAAGTTATGTAGAAAATCAGTGACATTCCAACATATAGTGTGTTATCTGGATGGGGTATACATGGTCCAAAATAGTATCCATACTTCATGCATGACTACAAAGAATTTATTCTTGTCAATGGAAGAAAAAATTATTTTTTTACTATCATCATAGATTAATTCATATAGATCATCCTTTCCAAATGAATGGATATAATTTAAAAAAAAGGTAGAATTGAAAGAGATGGACCTCCAGCCTTGATTTTAGGTATTTAGGTAAAATATATCATCTCTTAATTACATCCCATTACTTTTATTATAACTATAAACTAACAAAAAATAAGTGTCTTTGGGAGAGATGACAATTGGATAAAGTATTTTTTGGAATTTTTCATATTTATTTGATTTTTTAGCCTAAAACATATTAGATGTGATGCATATTGAGAAGAATAATTGTGATAACATATTTTATATTTTGATGGACACATATAGAAATACTAAATATACTATAAAGGAATAGTTAGATCTTGCCTAAATTTACAATCATCCTGAACTTAAGTTATTTGAAAATGATAGGTCAAATAATTTAATGAAACCAAAATAATATTATGTACTTTATAAAGATTTTTTTTATTAATTTTTTAGTGGATTATATATTTAAGGTTAATATATTAAAATGATTCTAATTTTTCTAATTGTGTCAGAAATGGTCATATTATTGAATTAAATGGTTATGATTTCCATGACATAATGAAAATATTTCTCTATATTGGTCTTATAAGGTTATTGAATTCTTAAATTTATGATGTGTTGACTAAAATATAATATTTATTCCAAGATTTTGGTGTGGTAGAAATAGACTATGATGCACCGAGTATTCTCAAAAAATTTGTTCTAATTTTATATAAATTAGAAAAAATATTTTCACCAACCTTATTTGATTCAATGGGATATTTAATATTTCATTTTTCTTATGAATATAAATGTGTATGGTTAGTACATTTTTGATGGATATACCCATATGAGATATATATATATTAAAATTGAAGAACATGGTACATAATAGATCATCAATTAAAGGGTCGATTACATAACCATACTTGTAGGATGAAATTTTAAATTTTTTCACTTATTATTTTCAATATAAATATCATTAAAAACTTAATTGAATAAGTCACAATGAGAAAAAATTTGATGATGTCATGGAACATTGATTATCAGTATTTAATCATCCTAACCTTGGTTTTGGTAGTGATTATAAAAGATTATTTTCATATGATAAACAACATAGAGCTCATACTTATGTTCTACTCAATTGTAAAGAAATGACATGATTTGTGCAGTTTATGATACTTTAACCTATATTTTTTAAAATATTTTAAACAAGAAAATTTATATTAATAATTTCATAGATTTTATGATGATCATATCAAAAACGTCACAAAGATTACCCTATCTTATATTGAATAATATTGAAGGCATAATTTTATCTACTGTTTTCAAAGATAGGTAAGTTAAATTGTTTATGGTTGAAAATATGAAATCAATTTGTTATTTTATATATTATTAATTATTTTATTTTTTCAGGTATCATGACATGGAATTAAAATTGATAGTTTATTATGTGCACCGAGTTACCCACCATCCAAAATGGTAAAATATTATAATATGTATTTGTTTAATAGATTTTAATTTAATATATGCACATATTATGAATAAAAAATGAATGAATGGTGGTGATTTTTTAAAAGGAACCCATCATAAAAATTTGAAGTTGAATTTTATGGTATGTTGGATAAAATAATTGATTTATTTTATCTAGGAAATAATTACATAACAATGTTTAAATACACTCAGAGTGTGTTAATATTCTTAAAAATACACTTAAGGAGGAAACAAAGCTCTAAATCTTGACATCAAAAATTCCATTGACACAATGGACTAGGGCTTCATAGGCAAGGTTCTTTATAGATTTGGATTTATTATGAGGTTAATTCACTAGATTAAAATCCCACTCGATTCAATCCATATCTATATTATTATTAATGGGTCACCAAAAGGATATTTTGCATGCTCTAGGCGGTGAGATGGCTGGATCCTTTTTAAGATATTGTCTTCACTATTATATAAGATTATATTAGTAGGATTCTTCTTAATATGGTGGACAAGGGTGAACTATCAACCCTCAGAGAGATAAGAGGTACCTTTTCTCCATCTCATTTGTTTTTGCTGATTACATTGTTAAATTTACCTAGGGAGACATGAGAAACATCACTCGTCTCAAGAATTCCCTCCTTCATTATGAAAGTGTCTCAGGTTAGGAAATTAACTAGAGAAAGTCTTTTATTTATTTGGGTAAGAATGTTCTGGAATTAAGGAAGTATTATATCATCAATGACATGGGAACAAGGGATGGATCACTTCCTTTTATTTACCTCATAGTTCCAATATTCTAGGTAAAACCTCATACCTCACACTTTTCAAATGCCTTGAGCCAAATCAGGAAAACACTTGCCTCTTGGAAAGGAAAGTCTCTCTCAATGGTAGGACGTATTTGCCTTGTTAAGCATGTGGTGACTTCAAATCTTGCCTAATATTTCAAGGTGTATCTATGTCCTATCTCAATCGTTAGTAAAATAAAATTTAGGTTAAAAAATTTTATCTAGAGTGGCAGCATACTGGAGAGTAAAATCAACATAGCTTTATGAAAATAGTGTTTCATGCCTCACCTGCTAGGAGGCCTTAGCATTAAGAACCATTAATTTTTCAATCAGGATTTTCTATCCAAATTCATATGGCCTTTAATCAATAGAAAATATGACTCTCTATAGTTCCTCATAGAAATATTTCTTACAAGGCTCGTATAAGGTAAAATAGAATACCTCGAATCCTTAATTTGTCCTGATATGAGAACTATTTTCTAGAAAATACTCAGGCACTCTCACTGGAGGGTAAATGTGAACTCCTCCCTATGCTTTTAGCATGAAAACTTTACCATATTCTCCCTTATAGACTAAATCAGTTATGAATATCATGATATTAATCATAACATCACAATAAAAGAGCAGTTGGAAAATGTGGATATACTACTAGATGATATTGAATCTATAGTTTCTAGTTATGATTTTACCAATCAGGATGATTTCCTCATTTGGGAGAAAAATATTAATGATCTTATTGACTCTAAAATATTTTATAAACTTCTAATACAAGGTTATTTTGAGTGTATTTGTGAATTAAATAAAAAATGGATGCTCCCATCTAGGTTTACATTTCTATGGAGTCTCTCACTTAATAAAGTTCTAGTGGATGTGAACCTTCAATGAGTGGGAATTTTCTTGTGCACTAAGTGTTTATTATTACACCAACACCAAGAGCACATGTATCATCTATTCTTCTGATACAAAATTTCCTCTTCATTATGGAAAAATTTCCTCAACATATTTGAGATACACCTTCCTCAAATAGGCTCTGTACAGAATTTTTTGGCTGCTCTATTTGGAATTCATCTCTCCAAGAAGCTCACTTCCCTCTTTAGGGTAGCATGTGTTGAACTGATACACACTATATGGTGAGACCTAAATAATTCAATTCACATCCTGACTCATTTCAATGATCACACTACAATTGAAAATATTATAACAGTTGTAAAGAATGCCAATACCATAGACACGGAGAGTTGCAGCAACTCAGTTATGTATCTCATGGTGCTAAGGTGGATAAACGTCATAGGTAATTTTCCCAAGCCTTGAGGCATCATAGATTTTTTCTGGATTCCCCCATTTTTTGGATGGTTGAAATGTAACATAGATGGGGCCTCAAAGGGTAACCTAGGACCATCGGGATTTGGGTCCATTTTTATATATCACAAAGGGGATGTGGTGGAATGCATTTATGGTCCTTGTGGAAATTCCATTGCACTGGAATCAGAAATTATGGGGATTATCAGAGTGTTATATATTTCATATCAAAGAAATTGGAATAGAATATGGCTTTAATGTGACTCCACTACTATTTTTCAAGCCATTAGGATGGGACAAATTCATCTTTCGTGGAAGTTGATAGGAAAATAGATCAACTATATTGAGAGAATCTCTTTTATGAGGTACATTATCACTCACAAATTTCAGGAAGCAAACTATCCTGCAGATGGTCTGGAAAATAGAGGGGTCACTGAAGAGGGATATATTCACTTGAGAACTATTCCTGATGACATGCTCCCTCTCCTCATTCAGGAAAAATGTAAAAAACCTTCATTTTGAATCTTGTAACCTTTATTTTCATTAATATAAGAGCTTTTGTGCTCATTTTTATCAAAAAAATGTTTAAATATCACTGGTTTGATTCTAATCAAGGGATGCACATTAATATATGAAATTGAGTCATTGAAATTAAATATAAAAGTATTCCTACACCAAATGAACCATTTATACTGGCACATAAAGCATAAAAATTTTATTATACAAATTATTGTGTCACTTTTAGAGATTTAAATGACTGGTGGAGTGTAATAAAAATGAAATATGATGAAAATTAATTTCTAGAAAATTAAAGTGGTTTTGTGGAAGTGAAAATTTTAAAAAAATTAAGAAACAATTTCAAATACAATTCTCACTTGATGAGAATTAAATATCAATGATGAGACCACGCACTTAAGGGATGATAGTGTTAATAAGGTCGATGATATGGAAAGTGAATTTGAAATAATGAGGGATGATGAAATTTATGCTTGAATGGAAATTGATGACGTTGAGTAAGAAGATAAAGACATTGATACCCATGAATATAAATATGAAGATGAAGAATGATGTATTAAATTATAGTTATAATCCTAATAAATATATATTATTTTTTTATTAAATATTTATTATTTTTTTATATTTTATATTTTTATTGAAATTTATTTATTGGTAAAATTATTTTCTCTGATTTACTTTCAAAAAAAGGTTCTATAATTTTTAAATTATTTATATTTTTATATAGAATGAATAATTTATTATAAAATTAATTATATTTTTTAGATATCTCAATATAAGTTCAATGAGATGATGCATATATTAACTAATGATGAGCTACCTAGTGATGAGCCTCCTTTTCTATTAGTCGGGGATGCTAACGTAGCATTAGTAATTGGGAGGGACTAAGGCCTTACACGATTGATTATTCTGGATCCTATTTCTAAGTGGTATCCATCTCTTTACTTTGATCCTTATTGTAGAAAGTTTCAATGTGAATTTTATTTATTTTTCATTTAATTTATTCATTTATTAATCATTTTAATAATTATTCTTATTTTCATATTTTTTTCACATGTAACCATTGGTTAAGGTAGTGATATTCTAAGGAATTATTTTTTCTACTCCTTAGGTGTCATGGGATCAGGTTTCTACTGATATTTGTCATTGCATGTTCAAGCACTGGATGGTACTTTTAAATTGATAATGTATTTTATTTGAAATTTATATAATTTTTAATTTACTATATTATTAAATATTTTTAGGGCTTATGGTCTCATGTTGATGATACCATGAGACCCTATATTTGGGAGGCATGGGAGGCTTTCATACTTGATCATTTCTATAAGTTTTTACATAACCTTCATATGAGATCTATGGAGAGAGAATCATTGACTATCTTTGAATATTTTTATGTGCTGCGTCGACCCAATTATGTCCTCAACTGGGCTTGGGAAGGATTGTGCACTTACTGGATAAAGGATAATTTTAAGAGTAGATCACCTTGTGGTCAACAAAATCAAGGGATATGGGATACAATACATAGAGTTGGTAATTGTACTTTTAGTATACATCATCGATAATTGGTAAGTGATATTATTTAATAATTTATGTATATGTATTTTTAATACTAAGTGTATATAATAAATTTATAAATTATGTGGTCGATCGAACCATTATAGAATTTCATGTATACAGGGGTATGTACATTGATAGTAATACTAGGTGTATTGCTTGTGAGAGGAAGTGGATTAGTTGTAGGTGATAATGAATGGTATTCAGAAAGGCAATGTGATTGTTTTTGGTTCATGAATGACTTCAAGTAGTTATTATGGTACTAAAGTTATGTCAGTATTTATCTTGAAGTGAGAATATGTGGGATCATAATTATTTTTTATTCTAGAGTATGTGGTGATGTTGTGAGATCAGAACGAGGCTATACATAGACTAACCAGAGAGCAAGAAGAGCAGTTTCTGTAGAAAGAGTAGTTGCGTCAATAGTAGGAGAAACAGTATGAGCAACAACATGAGAAGATCATAGAGTATATGTGGTGACTTGCACTTAGTTTAGGGATAGAGTTCTATCTACCCAATGGAGTTGATCACCCACCCCTTTATGACACTATTATTAATGTTTTATTTTATGAACATTTTTTGTACTATATGTGTTTTAATTTTATAATAATGTTTTGTTTACAATCTTTGTTTTTATACACATTTTAATTTAATAATTTAATTTTCGTTATTTATGATGAAATTGTAATTTTCTCACAAATAGGTTGTCCTAATACTATTTTTAATGTAAATATTTAACCATCATAAATATTATTTGTAACTAATTTTCAATTCCGTCACAAATAAGATAGTAAGAAATTATTTTTGATGAGTTTCATATTTTATCTCAAATAATATTTGTGATAGCTAAATATTTTTATCACAAATGGTATCACCTAGATCTTAATTATGATGGTCTATTATAAATAATATTAATTATGATGTGATTTTCCAAGAAAAGTTATTTGTGATGGATTCTCATCACAATTAACTTTAACCTGTCATAAAAAAATAATCATTTTCAAGTGTCACCTTCAAAATTCAATTATCACATCACCTACACCTGAAATCAATACACACTAAACACACGTCATAGATCAAATTCTAAGAATACACCACAGAGGACGACACTATATGACACCATATCTAGATTAATCACCAGAGAAGCCACATGTCACAATGAATCAACCACGCCCCCAAGGAGTGTGATGAGATGACCTCTACCTTTGAAGGGTTGGTACTGAAGTCTTTCATGAGAACAAAGGAAGTGGTATAAAAATATTATAAAGATAAAAAATAAAGGATCATTTCCTCTCAATTGTTGGGAGCCTCACCCAAGAACAAATATAAAGAAAAAGCTAAAAAATTGAATTAAAAATCACGAATCCCAGAAGATTCAAGGACCAGTAGTAGAATCCTTCAAATCTGAATGAAAAAAACCTAAAAAATAAGTATGATACCGAAAGATGAAAAATTCCAACATCGTGTAAGAAATAACACCTAAAAAAATATAAAACCTAGAAAAAATAGAAGAAACATGATTCAATACCCCAAGAATTGTAAAAAAAAGGGATTGAAACCTGGGTTGAAATCCACATCCCAAGGAATAGGAGAACAATTACACAATAAGGAGAAGAATGGATTTATTAAAACTAATAGGTTTACCATTATAAAGGAGGGAAGACAATGTTAAGGAGTAATGAACACGCTGAAGGGACACTGCATTGTTGCCTTAAGAAGAGTCACCTTTGGGAGAACCCCTAGGTCACTTTGAGAGGGTATTTCTTTTAAGTGAATGAAAAACCATTCTATGGTTCCCTCCCCTAATTATTAATTCACTTCTAATATGAACAGTTAAAATTTTATGTTCATGTTTGTATTTATTCTTGATTTAATCCATATATTGTAATTTTTTATTGAATTATTGATTAATATAATAATTCATTATAATAATTATTAAGGTTTATGAATTGTTTGAGTTACACTTTTATAATTATTTGATGATAAGTTATTAGTTAGTTTATTTTTTTATTACAATAATAATTGAGTATCTGTTTTAATTAGTGATTTTAAAAAATATATATTATTGTTTTTAATTTTTAATAAATTATTTAATTTTATCATAGGGAAGCAACTGCATCATGTTATGTGGATAGTAGGACAAGGTTTTAAGTTACCTTAAAGGCATGGGGTGAAGTAATTTTAGGGAAGACTGCCTTGTATATGGAGTAGGAAAGTGTAATTATGATTTTTTATTGATCCACCCCATTTCCATCCCTATCTGACACCAATGACCATCACAAAAATGATTAATTTCTATGAAACTTTATATCATGAGAAATTCCCTTGACCGATTTTCATATTTTTATATAATTCAATGTTAATTAACACATTAAGTAGTATTTTGATAAAAATGATTAGATAAACGAATTTATCAATCTAGTCTAGAAGTGTAAAATGGTTTTATAGCATGGAGCCAGCTTTATCGAACTCAAAATAAATGAAGGCATGAGTTTTTTTATGGGAGTATAATGTAAATGTCACTTTTCATGTCATCTATTTAAACCCATTTAATATATATATATATTGATTTAATGATAATATTGTCTCAAAATTCTAGGGAATTAAAAATAAAAAATTAGCTTGGACTCATGAAAAGTTGATCTAGTAAAAGTTCCAGTGGATCTATTGATAATTGAACATGCAAAAGAGATTCAAAAAATTATAAAATGAATAAATTAAATAATTATGTAATAAAAAAATCTATCAATATTTCTTAAAAATTTCAGTCACCATTTATAAGATTAGAACTCCATGCTTAAAGTTAAAAAATATTCTAAAATCTTGTATTCTTTCAAAATAATTTTTTTTGTAAGAAAAAAAATAAGTGTCCAATGACCATATTTATGTTGTTCACATATATACTTTATTTAATTTAGGAATTTTAGTTTCGTGTTCTATATTATGAATATATTTATATAAGGTAGGAGTTTCTTAATTTCCATTTGTATACAAACATTTGTGAATATAATTGACTTTCCATTTAATATATTTTTTTGCATTATTTTTTTATTTCTTTATTTGAGAAAATTTTATGAATTTTGAAGTCATTATTTACCATATTGAATAAGAAAACAACTTTATCAAGATTACCAATTTTTTATTAATTCTTTGAGATTTTTTTTCATTCCAATGTCTTCATAGGAACAAAAATTGATTCCATAGAAAATGATTTTAGGGCCAAATCTTTTAAAAATAAATTTATTGAGTCTTAAATCAATTCACTTGAGTTAAATTAAAATCACTAAATGAAAATTTTAATTTGAAATTACTTCTTATAAAACTCTATTTTATGTATCTCAATTATTGTTTTTATTTTTTGAGGAAAATTGAAAGAGACTATGATAAAGTATCAGATATTATTCAATGAGTTTTTATGGTAAGGATCTAGATTACTAGTCATAGGGGTTTTCATTTTGAAAATTCTACCTCATGTCTGTTTTTTGAAGTTAGTAAAGATTGAATAAAAATTTTCTCTCATGAATCATCCATAATTCAAGGTATTGTGTGTTTAAAAATTTTTTCTTATAGTGTGGGTTTTGGGGTTGTTATAGGTGTATAGTGGAGCCAGTTATTATGGATTTGGGATTGTTATAGGTGTGGCATTTGGTTTTCTCTCTTTTTTTATTATGCTGTGGGTTTTCATTTTTTTGTGATTTTTTTTATATTGGTAGGAGGTTTAGGTTTCAGTGTGTGGGAAGTGGGTCTAACTATTACACCAACAAAGTTTATAGTATGTTGGGATTGTTCTTGGTTTCTTTTAATTGCAAGGTTTATATAGAATTGTGTAAGAAGTTTTCATTACAGAGAAGAAGAAATGAAAATGGATATTGGCCTCATGATTTGTAGATTATATAAAATTTCATTATGGAGATTGAATCTGATTTGGAAGTGTTGGTGGAGATCCTTGTCGATAAGGCTAGTCCCCTGTGGGAATTATATTATTTCATTAGGAATTTCAGGAGTATCATTGATTAGGGGATTGATGTTGGACACACATGGAGGGAAAGAAATTTTGTAGCAGATGCATTGGAAAGTAAAGGGGACCCTAGTGATCCTTCCATTTTATATTTTTGAACTGGATCCATCTTGGATTATTTCAAGTTCTTTGTTAATAGAGACACCCTTAGTATCCACCACTTCCACCCCCCATGATTTTGTTTCTTCTTATAATTCCCAAATTCCAATAAAAAGTTAATTTTCAGTCAGTCGGTAAGGATTTTTCATTATGAATCTATTAGGGAAATTAAATAATTAGGATAATGATTTATATAAAAGTGTAAATGGAAATCAGAGACTCGTTTTTTAAGAATTTCATGAATTAACTAATATTTTTACTTATATTAAAATTGTTGAAAATTAAACATAGATTCATTAAAACTTAATGGGTGAACCATTTGGGTTCTTGTGATAGATCCTAGGAGGGTGTTGGTATATAATGGTGTGACTAATTTTTGATATGATACTCCCCTCAACTAGTTCACTGGGTTGACATGGATCTCCTTTCAGAAAAAATTTCTATAATATGATATCCACTCTTGGGATATGGTGCTCCCCATAAATAGATTTGTGGGTTGACATGTCTCTCTCTCAGGAACCAATTTATAAGATATGATGATGATTTAAATACCCTAAGGACCCCAACCTTAAACCATTGGTACCTCCCCATGATGATTTATTTTACGGTACTTATTTCTCATTAGTGTTTTCTTTTATTAAAGTGTATTTCATACATTATCTTGAATCTTAAGATTATATATTCTAACCATGTTATTTGTTTTCCCATAAATAATGAATTTTCTATTTTTATAAGTGTATTTAAAACTATAATGACTTGTATTATTTTATATAAGTATTTACATAAGTAATTTGGTGGAATCCTACTATGCATTTTTTCTCACACCCTAAATACAACCCTAAGTGTATGTAGATTATATTTCATGGATATTTTTTAAAGATATAGATAAAAACTATTCCTTGAATGGGGATTGTACCATTAACTCATTTGTGGATCAATGGAGGTAGTGGAATATAAGGATTTCCTGTTCCACAAAGAGTTAGTTAGGTTTCTCCTTTCATTTATAGATGGTCTTATGTATTCTTGTATTTTACCTATATTTATTATGCCTATAATTTGAGGATGAATTTTGTATCTTATATGGTTGTATGTGGAATATTTTTATTAATTAATTATTATTTATATTTATCCATTTATTATAGTCATTATTTTGGGCGAAATCATTCCCAACACTTGGTCGTCATGCCCTTAGAACTGGTTTCTAGCCTGATGTTATTGGGACTATGACTTAGTCCTTTTAATAAACCAGATCAAGTATCGATATAGGATATTATAGGTTGGTTTATTAAACATAATATCTTTTTAGAGTTGGGCTATTAAATTGGGACATCATTTTTCCATGATTTTCTAAAACATTAGAGTATATCTAGGAATATTTATTCTCACCCTTATATGGTTATTACACCCACAAATGTTTTTTTCTATGAAGATGATGTGAAATTTTGGGATACACATGGGGAATGTGGAGTTGGAGAAGATGGTGTTTAGTGGTCCTTCGTGGATATGGTTGATGTTGGTGCTCGTATCATGAATTTATTTTTAAGGAAGAGTCATTTTGCTGCTTTGGGTCTATTTTTTCTCTAGAATATTAGTCTCTTTTATTGACCTTTTATAGTTAGGATATAAAAATTTATACTTATTGGCTATACCTAATATGTTGAGATCTATGGTTCTATTGGAAGTTTATATTCTAAGGACTCATAAGGTGTTTCATGCCTTCTTGGTTCTAGTCACCAACCCCTGGACTATTGGAGGTGAGCTTGGGGTGGTACCCTTAGCTTATTTGCCATCCTAAGTGGGGCCTTAGTGGGTCGACTCATGTTAGAGTAACATCATAGCAGGTTGTTCCCTAGAGATAGAGTTTAGATATATGAGTCTTATGAGGTTTGTTTTGGGAAATTTGGGGCATTAATGATTAAGTTATTTGAATATATTTATTAGACTAGTTGAACTATCTAAGGGATTCGGTGGCCAACACATTCTTATGAAAGGAATCTAATAATATACTGACTAACTTGAGTATTTCAAGAATTGATTTTAGGGCATGGTTATGTTGGTTCCTAAATTATGTATCGGTCAGTCTATTGTAATTTTAATTATGTGGCATTATAATAGTATTCATGTTGATTTACAATGATGATGTAGACCTATTTTTATCAATAAATTCCTCAAAATTGTAGTACAAACCCTCTATGAATAAACATTAGGGATTCTTATGGTAGTTTGAGTATACATTGTTATAGTTTTATCAATATTCTAGTGTTTCTCTTATTATATAGTTTTCTTGGAATAAATTTATCACCATGTCATGGATCTTTGTTTCTATGAGTGCTCAATATAGCCATGGGGTTGGGAACTCCCCTGTCGATCTATCCTTGATGAGGTGTGCTTCTCCAACATACTTGACAGGGTTATGTACTCCTTTAGTCATCGAGTCACCAACAAGGAATGAGTCCCCTATATTATGGATGGGTCAGATAATACCCAAATAACTGTGGAGAATGTCCTCTATCAATAGGAGTATGTACTCCCCTAGTGGCGGGGGTCCACTATTTATAGAGTATGTGCTCCCTCAATGATCAAGAAGTGGGTCCTCCATTAGTAGAGTAGGTACTCCCTCAGTGTAAGGGGAAAAGTTCCTCCATTAGTATAGTAAGTTTTCCCTTTATGACTAGGGTTTGGTTCCTCTATTAGTGTAGTAGTCACTCCCCCAATGACAAGGGTGTGAGTCCCCCATCAATGGGGTTAGGTACTCCTTGATTGATGTTTATTCTCCTCTGTGAGGTGTAAGTCCTCCACCATAGATCAATGATTAGTGGAATATTTTCTAACATTAAATAATAATTATTATTTCATGGATAATTTTATGGTATAAGGACTTCCATTTTTCATATTGATATAGACTATTGGTCTTAATTATTTAATAATTAAAATTTAGGAATCTAGGAAGGGGGCTTGGTTGGATAGGGATGATTAGGTTTTTTACTCTGATTATTCATGAAACATCCTATCAAGATAATTGTGCTCTATAATCAATGAAAATTCATTAAATATTGTAACAACTAACTCTTACCATTATAAATTTATTTGCATTATCATTTTGATATTCTTATAATGATCATAATCATCTGAGATGTTGGAAGAATATTTTTTGATGGTTTGGGGTTCAATGAATATTTTTTCATTATGTAAGGGGTCAAAAAAGGTGTCTAGGAAGAATCTAGACTCTTTTTTAGAATTTTCTTCTTTTCTTTTCATATCCTTTAGTGTAATTTTCACAATTATTTTGGGAATCCTACCCTTTAACATGTAGGGATTAAGTAGTTCCTGTGGTTAGTAGGGTGATGTAAGGTTTATTTTCATCGTAAGGAATTTACATGGTTTCTTTCAAGATGTAATTTTTTTGGTTTATTCTTTCTACACGGTATCAGAGCCTAGAAACATTAGAATCCCCCATCTCCCCTCCCTCTAGAATCATTTATCTTTAACACCACTTTGTCACTCCTACGCTTGTCATACTTTTTTCCACACAGTTATCTTACACGGTCTTTCAAGATATTGTGTTATATTTCAGACGACCATTTTCATGCATCATTATCCAAACAAACTATTATTTACTTCATTTTATATAACACCACAAGGTCTTATATGTATTTCATTTTAAAAAAAAACTTGAACTATTTGAAAGCTTAACTTACACAAAACCCCAAGTCTATATGAACCACTATACAGTAAATTGTTACAACCTAGACATTAAATTGGAAGATGTGAATAGTAATAACCACTTTATGAAAAATATGTACAAATGTTTTTATTAATTTAAATTAATTTATTAATTAAAAATAATTAAGTACCCAGTTTTCATTATTTCATTTTATGCTTTAAAGATATGTTTTCTACAAAAAATGATTTTTATCACATTTTTTCACGCAAACTCTATATTTAATTTATAACTTTTTAAAAAAAAATTTGAGAACATGAATATAATTTTTAAAATCATTGTTTAGATGTTATCATAGTGTTAATTTTTAGTATTTTTTGAAAAAGATTTATTTTTCAATGAATAGTTAAAAATGCCAAGTTTTTTGTAAAATTTGTCATTTATTTTCAAGTAAATATACCATTATGTTTTGAATTTAATATTTAAATTAACCAATTATAATTTAATTAAAAATAAATTAATTTATTATATAGTAATTATCATTATATTTTATTCTAGTATAATTTCATTTTTGTTCTTAAAACACATTTTTCTAAAAAATGTTTTTATGCACACAATATATTTTTATCTTAATAAAGTAATTTTATCTTTATTTATTAATGGTTTTAAATAAATTTATAGATTATATATTCAATATGAAATTGTAACATTCATTTTATGGTTTTTAAAAGTTAATAAATTGAAGTAAATTAAGTATTACATTTAAAATTCATTTTTCAAAAAAAGGTTTTTGTTGCGATTTGGGCGCTTTATTAAAATTAAATTATACCACTTATTGAAATTGAATCTTTCAAAAATGATTGTATATTTTTATTTTTAATAATTAATATAATTCTATAGGTAATGCTTACTTTTTTTTCATACTAAATAGTAAAAACAGTAAAATTTTGTTACCACGGTTAAGGTTAAACGGGTTTACCGGGGGTTATACTATAAGATAAGGGTAGGATTTCAAACCAAAACTAAATATTTATTATTGGATGAATATATTTCAACCTTATATTATACTAACATAAAATAATAGTTCATTTATATCCAATTTCCCATGAAACTGACCTTAAATCATTGGAATCTTTAAAGAAATTCCATGTGTACCCCTCCCCTCATTTATAAAAGGGAAGCTATTCTCGTCCATTATTCACACTATTTGAGATTTATATATTATAAAATACATACTAAAAAACATTCCTAGAATAATTTGATTCATCCAAGAGCTTATGGTATTCTCCTAATACCAATCCTTCGAGGCTTAAGGAGTATGCCAAAGGAGGTCTCTCAAAGAATAGGTATAGATCTTAACCAAGCTCTTTCAATTTTATTTCTTATTCTACTTCATAAAAAAATATTGTATCCCAAAAAAACATGATTAATATATTATCATAAATATACTGAGATTTTATTATAGTGATGGAACAACTATTTACCACCTCTTATTAATCCAATGGGAGATGAAAGTATCGCTCATGCGTACGTGTGGACTACCACCTCCACATAGTGATACGAATCATTTCCCACCATCATCATTCATGGTTGGTTATTATGATATATATAATATTTATATATTATATTTATGTTATAATTATTATTATTTAAATATGAATTAATATTTTCATTTCTTTTGTTTCATCCATCAAAAAATGGAAATGTCAATCATGTATATATACAGACTATCGTCTCTACATAGTGATGTAATTCATTTTTCATCATCGATTTATATGAATGTTTATAAATATTTATATAATGAATATATATGATATTTATATCTTGAATAATATTTTTTATATGAAGTGACCATGATCAAAGTTCAAGGACCATAACCACTAAATCAAAACATATATAAAAAATCAAGCAGTTAACACCTGAAATGATGATAATGATGAAAGATTATCAATGAATGGGTGATGAGATTTTATAACTAATCCATATAAGGAGTTATAGGTCTGATTATGGTTATGGTATAAAACTATGATAAATTTAAATTTATTATATAGGATTTTATATCACATAAGAATCAAGATGAACTTGTGGTATGGGTTTTATGTTACAATCTCATTTTTACCAAGATTGTTTATGATTAAAAATTATGATGATGAAATTATATGATAAATCTCTCAAAATTATTATATATTTTATTATACTCTAGTTATTTTTGGATATTTAATTTTCTCTTTTAATTTTCATATCTTTAAGTACTCAAGAGACCAAAATAATGATTTTAAAGAAAACTGACCATGTTTTTCTCTTCGATCGGGAATTTTTTTTTTCTATGTCCATATTTTCTTTAAAATGTTTTCAAAAATGTATTTAATATTATAAAAAGATTTATTAAATTAATTTTTACCCATTTTTTATTATCTATAAAAAATTAATGATTCTACTTTTCATTTTCCGAACAAGGTACTTCTGACTTTTTACCAAGAATGTGAAAGGAATTTTTATTATAATATACACCACATGAATGCCTTTCTCTACCATCATGAATACTGTTTTATTTGAAAATTACTTTATAATTATCCTTGGTTCTTTTCAAATAATTTTTTTTCTAGAATATTTTGTAATGTTTTAGATTCTAAATAAATGATTTCAAATAAAAATGGCATTTTCCTTAAGAATTGTTCTAGTGATCTTTTAAAAGTATTTTTATCTATAATATCATCCTTTGATGTTTCTTATGATTTACTAGGGATGTGATCCAATGTTACCATATTTATAATTTCTCTATATGATTTATAATTATGATGATTAAATTTTTATGAAACCCATATCTTTTCTACAGGTTATGATTTTATGATATGATGAATGTTTTATGATCTTGTGGAACACATATGTATGGTTTTCATTATGTGAAGGGTGGTGCCAAAATTATATATCCCTCCAATATATTAGGTAAATAAGGATATATCATGAGATAATAATGATTTCAATAAGGATTGAACCCAGTTCAATAAGGTACTTTTTCTAATAAGATGGTCTTGGTATAGAACCTTAACAAAGGAAATAATGGAATGGAGAGTGAACCCCATCCACTATAATAGCCTTGGTAGTGATCCTTGACTAAGGAAATGATTTTATATGCTTATGTGTATAAAAACAACTTATGTCTTATGCTTATGATATGTTATCATGACTCATGATTGATTACTGATGATTCTGCACACTTATTTCTTAGTCTTTTAATTGAGAAAGAGTTATACCATGATTCATGTTTAAGATCTATGAATTATTGGGTGTGATTTTATATTTTTAATGTCATGTCCTGATACCCTTATGATTTTATTAATCTCACTTATGATTATTTATTAATATCTGTTATATTTAATCTTACTAAGAATCTAAGCTCACCCTTTATTATGTTTCCCTTCCTCGGATTATGGAGAAAGGTTTTAAGTATGTTATGTCTAAGAAGGGTACGAGTTATGAAGAACCAAATGGGAAATGATGTGGATATTTTATGAAAAAGTTGTTTACATTTCCAAGTATCCAAATAAAATAAAACTCTATGGTCCTTAGTCATGTATTATAGTGAAATGTATTGAATATTAATCTAAAATGATGTAATATTTATGTATGAAAAGTATGGGTCTATATATTTTCCACATGATCTTTTCCATAAATAATTATCCCAAAAAAACTTTTTTAAACCTATTTGGACACATTTTTTGATGTCTGAGAAGATCATGAAATCCATCTAACATAACAACATCTTTTGCAACAGTTTTGGAACTATATTCATTGGATATTTTTCTATAAGGAATTTTATCATCAACAATTCGAATTTATTTTAAATTAGTATATTGATATGAAGTAGGATATATTTTGAAATGGAGTTTAAGAATAATTAAATAATGATGGTATGGATATATACAAGATTGATCTATTTGAATAGGTCTATCATATCTATTTTCTCTTTAGTTTAAATTTTTTATTTTCTATTTATCTCAATATTTTCATCTCTTTATCCATCTCTATAAATAGGATTTTTAAATTATTCAAATGGTATGGGTTCTAGACCTAATATTTTAAAAGATTATTAATATTGGATATGAGTGTTTGGTTGTAGATTTTTGGGTAATTTTTTCTATATAGGGATATTATTAAGGTGATAGGGTTTCAAACTAATGGGTCTTGGAGTCTTGGTCATCACAACCATGCTTCTCTTATACTTTTGATATTTCTCATAACATTCTTCTTCAGTATGAGTTATTCACTGTCTTTGATCACTAATGAACTTAGGTTCATTTATTATCCGGTTCCTTCTCCCCTACACCTTTCTAGATTGTGTTTCTCTATTTTTTCATCTTTGTTTCCAACTTCCTAATTCAGTACCACTCCAAAGGTATCCACTTATAGGTGGATTTGGTTCTAGGTATTTTCTTTTGGCATCTCTAGTGGTCTAAGTGAGGATAAATATATTACGGTGATGATGATACGACCAATGATGATGGGAGTTGGTATGGTGGAAATAGTGATCTGGATGGTGGTGCAGATCTTGAGGCATCACATTGTTCTAGGCCACATACAAAGTTCAAGGAAATGACATTTATTTTCCTAGGACTAGAAACCCAGTTCTCCCCTATTCAACTTTTCCACAGGATGTTGTGTGAGGGGTTTGGATTTTTAATTTTGAATTTTTTTTCTCTATTTTGTTTTGTGTTAGCCTAAATTTTGTGGGTGTTGGTTTGCTATGAACTCTTTTAAATGTTTTCAAATGAAACCAAATACATCAGTGTCCCTTTTAGAGGGAATTTTTTCTTGGACTTTTTTTATATCACTTATTTTACACCACTTGTCACTTAAATAATTATTTCCATACCAATTTCTAAAACAAAAAAGTATTTAAATATAACTTAACAATATAGAAACACTCACATTAAAATACTTAATAAGTGATTAAATAACTGGTGTCACACACAACAATAGTCTTAAAGGCATTGTTCTATCAAGATTTAAGTCATTTTTTATAATAGATAACATCTAAATATTTTCTCACATTCTTATATCCAGTTTGAATTTTTTGATTCATATATTTCCCAATGAATGGATGGTGTTTTCAAGATAAAAAATCCATAAATGATATTTCATTATGTGGGTAATGAATATAAAAAAAACAATATATATGGGCTTTAAGTTCTCTACAAAATAAACATCAGTGTACTGCATCTCCATGTACATCATAAAAAATGAAAAAAGTACAGACCCATAAAAATCATCATTTCCAGAAGTATTTCTACCAAACAAAATATAGTAAGACAAAAATATAAAACAATTTAGTTTTCTTCACACATTTATGGTTGTTAAATGGACACAAAACAGGGGTAAATTTTGATAAAGGGCCCATGACTGTGCCATGAAAACTAGCCTAATGGTCCAATCCGGGTCATCCCAACCCAGATCTGAACCTATTTAATTAAATTAATATTTAAATATTTATTTTAATTTAATACTTTTTTAAAAAATATTATATTAAAAAATATGATTGTTGGAAGCATTTCAAGACAATCCATAAGCAAAAACAAGGATTCACTGACTTATAATGTCGGTTACGATTCATAAAGATAAATCATATTTGATTATGAAAATAAAAATAAAAAAAAATTATGAAAGGATCAAAATGAGTTTTCTTCAAAAACTAAAAGGTGGAAAGGAAATAACATAGGAATTTTCATGCTTCGTCCTGATTTGGGCCAACATGCATGAAAGGAACACCACTAACTAGAACTATTTATTATGGAAAAGAAGACAGATAAAAAATGATAGACTCAAAAATAGTAAAGGACCAAAAAATATATCTGAGGAAACATACTGAACTAAACCAGGTGGTGATGATCAAAACTAATCATAAGGAGTTAACAACCTTACTTCCTTTAAAAAAACACACCACACATCCAAAGAATAAAGGATACAACAGAATATAGTGAACATAAATAATAAACAAAAATATACCCATTTATATTGTCTGACCTCAATACTAATACGTGGTTACAGTTGAAGAAGATGGAATTGATGCCTCTAACTTGAATTTTCATGATATGGATCATCCTACCACAAAGATCAAATGTGTATCCTCTAATATCCACTAGACCGCTACTCTGGGATCAATTAGTGAGGATTGGAGCATCAAAATCATAAGGAATAGCTGTAGGATCTCTGATGAAACAACATTTCAAACTTTCCCTCTTGGAAACTATCTCAATGAACTGAGATCTCACTCTATAATTATATCTCATAAAATCTCACGTTACAAAATTAAACCCCAACTGAACTCTTTCTTCGAACAAAGGTATGGTTAATGATGGAAGGTAGGAAAAGTGATGTAATGTTGGGTCATAATGATGAGTGTGGACACTGGATGAACTTCATTAAACAGGTGGTGTGATTTAATTAGTGAGGTTACAACTATGTAGACATGAGACCACTGTTGATAGGTCATAAAGGCTTAAACATGGATCGCGTGAAACTATGAGAGGGAACAAACATAGCTAAATAATCACATAGAGGCATGTGAAAATACATTTGATCAAGATGATCAATTTTTATAAGATTCCTCATGAATATCAAACATGGATCTCATAGTAAATAGACAGCAAACTCAATATACCATATTAAAATGCAAGATCACACCTTATTGGGAGTGTGATATTTATTTTTCTAGCAGAGGAAATTAAGACTATTGGGAGGAGTGAAAATTCACTGGACTTATTTTTTATGATTGGTTGAGTGATGGAGTGACATTAACTAGCATCAGTTCACCAAATATTCAAATGGATGACATATGAAGGGTGTAGCAAGACAGAACACTAGAGTTTCATATCATCAGTAGTTACATCGGACAACATATTTGGCGATATCATTAGAAGGGGAATAGTGTATTATAATAGCCAATTGAGTCAGTGGGAATAATTTTCTATAATGAGGCTCATCTGTGAAGATTGGATGAGGTATATTGTGACCTAGAAAGATCAGATGGAAATGGAGATCAAGTTCATTGACTGGGAACTCTTATATAATTTAGAGTGCAATCACATTGATGTGACATTGTATGAGTGAGTTAAGTGAGAATCATAACATTGTAATAATCTCTTTCTTCCTTGATTAATAGCAAACCAGTATTCCCCCATGGATTAGGGCATAAGCTTGAAAAACATAATCCTTATTGTTCTTATGTAATTATTTTCCTTTGATCATCATATCTATCTGTTCTTGTCTATATCATCCAATGGTTTTACATTGTGTTTTAATGGCTTGGGTGCAGTTTTCTTCCAAGATTAGGAAGTCATAGCGTGGGGTTCATTCTGAAGATTTTTTTTCCACCCATGAAGTTTTTATAAAATATCTTCTAATGGGTTTATTGGAAGGTGGTTGTGGACCCAACAAGTGGTATCAAAGTTCAATTTTGGAGTGATTCTTATTTATTAGGCCCTAGTGAAGGTGTTTCATAGATCAATTCAGTATAATCATTCCATCTTTTTCATTGTACAAGGAAAATTGTTTGTAGTTACTAACCTCTCATATTGCATTTACTAAAAGAAGTGAGACTTCACAAGTTCCAAAGGGATGGCATCTGATGAGAGTAAGATCTAAGTGGATAAGTTCAACGTAACGGATTTTGGGTCTTGGAAGATGAAAACACGAGATTTCCTTTTGTAAAAGGACCTCGATCTTTCATTACCTCAATCCAATCCAGAATCAATGAAAGAGGAAGAATGAGAAAGGATAAATAATAAATCACTTGAGTTGATGAAAATTGTACTTAGAATGTGGAATACAACATCTAGGAAGTGAAGAAAGCATTATAACTCATGAATTCCCTTGCTGATATGTATAAAAAGCTGAAGATAATGAAACAAATGTTCTAGATATATAGATTATTCATCCCAATAATGTAAAAAATGACAATCTTTAAGTGATCATGTAAATGATTTCAATTTCGTTCAAATCCATTTAGACTTATTAAATGTGGACTTAGGAGACCAGAATAGGATGGTTTTGTTGCTCTCTTCACTCACAGATTCTTGGGATGCAATGGTGGCCACGATGAGTAATTATAGTGGAAAGGTGGAATTAAATTTCAGGGATGTTCGTGAACTGATCTTGAATAGGGAGATCCATCATAAGTAGATTGGTCTCACCCAAATCTACCCTACAGGTAGAAGCGGTCATTGTAGTACAAGTATAGGTCAAATCCATAGGTACCAAAGAAGTAACCTTGAGACACTCATATTTTTTAGGGATTTTGGCTATAAAGTGTCCAACATTGGTTTTTTTGAGATAGTTTAAATTAACACTAACAGACCTAAGTGAATTAAATTTACAAGAAAGGGTTGATCCTAGGTTATTATAAGGGATGGATTGGATGAAATTATTTTTTAAATTATTTCAGTTTCATTAACTCGAGAAGGATTCATTAAATAAAATAAATATAACCTCATTGCTTACTAGTATGACACCTTCACATACATATGAAATCACTTATACACTTGAAGGATCATTCTCATGAGCACTCCTAGGTAAAGTATCTTATTATCACATAAAATTGTGGTGATAAAATTCAATAAGGAAGAGGAAGAGAGAAAATCAATGAATAAAAAAAATCAAACAAAAGAAACTATTAAAAATTTATAAAGTGAGAAATAAAATCCAATATAGACCCTTGTCACTCCCTTGGATCAACCCATAAGAGGGATAGCCCTCCATTGATGTTATTATCTTAATGGAAGCAGAAAGTGTACTCATGAGATCAGAATTGAAGAAGAAAAACTGTGAAATAATGATCACTCCACCATTGTGTGAATAATTTCACAAGTGATGGTGTGAATAAGTTCACACCTTGAGGAAAAGTTATAATGGTGATATGAATAAGAATATAATAATATGATATGAGAACTTTTATTAAGAAATTAAATTGAATTAGAACAACTTACATGTGAAAAAAAAATATGTGAATACAAAATGGAAGTATAACATAACAATTGAAATAAACCAAATCATCCTCCAACTCCTTCACCACCACTGCCTTAATTAGAAATTTAAATAGGATTGGGTTGATCCCCCAATATTTAAAGTCTTTCCACTTGATTATGTTAGGCCTAAGGTGGAAATTTTTTGGAATGTGGACTTTCCCACCCTTGACCCAAAATGGGAGACAACTTACAGGCCTCTGACAGATGTGTCCAAACGAGATTCTAGATGGAATAATTTGAGTGGTTCATAAAATAAGAAATTGAAACCCAGATGTTAACTAATAGAATGTAAAATTCCATCCCAATTGGATATTTTCCTTTTTATATATGATCGAAATGGTGGAATGTTTTTAAGAATGTGTATGTTTTATGATTTGTTTACCCTCATATCAGGTAAAGGAACATAAAAACCCATGTGCATGCTTTATTTTCAAACTAGAGATCTTAGTTTCTGTTATCAAATGAATCAATTGGACTCATAGTGGTATCCTATTGTCTTCATCTCACACCCTACATACTCATGTTGGTGGGTATGAGTCTTCATGTCTTGTGCGGGTTTAGTCTGGTGATGTCTTCCATGGAGAGAGGATGGTTTTTGTGATCATGGTGGAAACTCAAGAGTCACATAGAGATGGTTTTAGAACCTTTGGTTCACGAAACTAGTTGGCTCAAGTTTAGTTTTCTGTCTCTTTGGTCTCTCGTTCTTTCCATTTTACTTTTATTGTAGTTTTGTAACTTTGTTTGGTTGTTTATATATCTAGTTGTCTTTTAGGGCATGTATATTTGTCTCTTTAACTTTATTCCTTATTTGGCTATTTATTTTTGGTTTATTGAGGGTGAAATCATACCCAATGGTTATGTTGATACCCTAGATGCTTGTCATCATCCCAGGGGGATCAAGGATTGTAACGACCCGAAATTTTGAATAAATCTTGTTTCCTAATTTTGTGTGTTATTTTATTTTTTTTATACTCAACAAAATTGTTTCATTTAATAACATGAGTATAATTAAAATGAGATCGTTGGGTTTTGACTATTATATGACCATTGGTCAATATGACCACTAGAAACTAAAAGTTTAGATATTTGTCTCTAAATACAAGTGACCTTAGTTAATTAATATAGAAAGGAGATTCGATGGCCTCACCCAGTAGTCTTGGACTGATCGAATCTCATCTAACAGAACTTGGGAAGGAGGTAGCACCACTGGGCTTTGCTCTGGACCAAACCCAAGCTGAACTTCATCGTGTGAAGCTAGAACAGAATCCCCTTCGCGAGAATTTCCAACTGATAGAAATTACTACTCGTGCGATGTTGGCCGAGCCTCCCTCGGATTCCCTCACCTTAGCACACCTTACACTTAGGTCCTATGCCGGTGTGATAAGGGGCTATGTAAGGAGACCGCAACTGCCTTGTGTAATCCTTTGTTTTAAATAAAAATTTTGATCCCTTCTTATGATGAAGTTTATGAATTTTCAAATGTCTGGATAAATATAGTATGCATATTTTTGATGAATTTTAGAGAAAGGATATTTTAAAAATGTTTATGTAAACCTTAAATAATAAAAAATGTATAATGATTTTCAAAAAATGGTCTTCTACAATTATGTTCAGTACGAAATTTAGAGTCTAATAACATCAACTTAATTTTTGATGAATAGTAAATTATGAATAGTGATTTTATGCTTAGGATTAGTAATGTGACAAAATGGATTAGTAATCTCACTTAAATAAAGTATTAATATAATCTAGGCACCTTGATTAAGTAATGTGATTCAATAAAATGGTTAAATAACAGTTTCATAACTTATTATTCACGTATTAGTTTTTTCAGGTGAATAGTGTTTTTTAATTAAAAATTAAATTAAAATTATTTAGAAAATTATTTTTGTAAAATAAATTTCATTTTTAAACTCAAAGCATCGATATTATGTTATGGTAATTTTTGGGGATTTTTCTGAAAAAATGAATTTTCGGTGAATAGTGTATTTATTTAAAAAATAAATTAAAAATATTTAGAAAATTATTTTTATAAAATGGAGTTCATTTTTGAAATCAGAGCATTGATATTTGGTTAAGGTGAAATTTTGGGATTTTTCTAAGAAAGTTGAATTTTCGATGAAAAGTGAAAATACAGTTTTAGGGTTTCGGTATGTTTAATGACATCATAACTATGTCATGATGATGTCATGAGATATTTTAAGGGTTTTCCGACCAAAGGTGATGCATTATTGTATGGGGGGGCCCATGTGGCCAATACCACGGTCAAATACCATGGGCAAGCCCATGGTTTTTCCAAAACCACCAATGAGGTGTCCCTTGGCCATTAATGCCTTGTCCCCTCACTTTCCCTATAAATACCAAGCCATTCTCTCCTCCTTTGGACTCCAAAATAATTATCAACGATGTTTTGGTCTCCTTACCTCCCAAGGAGTCCTCCCAATGTGCCCTCAAGCCTCTCAAGGTCCCAACCTTTGAGTTTTAAGAGTTACGTTTAAGGTAAGGGATTCGACCCCCCTCTCTTTCTTTTCAAGTGATCTCTTTTATGTCATTTCTTTTATGCTCCATGTTATTATGTTGGAGTATGTTCTCTGATATTCATTATACTGTAATTTTTATGTTCATATGATGAGATACCCCCTCTTACTATTATCATTTCATTTTATGAAAGTTTAAGTGGTGTTGTTAGGCTGCCGAAATTTTTGTAATGGATTCTTTCACCCTTCTCGTTTTCAAGTTCTACTTTCATGTCAAGTCATTAAAGTTTGTTTTTATTATGTTGTGATATGATCTATATATCTATCATACTGATATTTTATGATTATATGATGAGAGACCCCATTTTATCTCTTCAATTCAGTATTTTGAAGTTTTAAGTGGTGTCGTTAGGCTGCCGGATTTTTAAGTTGTTCTTTCACCTTTCTCCTTTTTCAAAGTTCTAATTCCATGTCAAGTCTTGAAAGTTCCTTTTTATTATGTTGTGGTATGATATATATATCTATAATACTGATATTTTATGTTCATATGATGAGATACCCTATTTTATCTTTTCAAATCATTTTTGTTGAAGTTTAAGTGACGTCGTTAGGCTGCCGAATTTTTATAAGAGAAATCTTATTTTTGTATTCCTTCCATGTTTTTCAATTCAAATGGTATGTCCTTTAAATTTCATTACCATTTTCATATATCCTTTTTATTCTGTCCTTCTACTGTTTTATGGGTCATTTATGAATGTTTTACCCATGTCCCCTCTCTTTACAATGTTTTCTAAAACCCCGAAACATAGCTGTTATGCTGCAGAATTTTCGTCTCCAAATGTCTCTCTCTTTTCTCAAAATTATTTTATGTTATAAATTTAATACTCAAATCTATTATTTCTAAAGGTTTATTCACATATCTATAAAAATGTTCTATTTTAAATTCTGGGATTTACATACATGAGACCCGCTCTCCTCTTCCGTGGGTTTAAAGTGATGTAAAGATCATGTCTTTAAAGCAGTTTTTAAAACGTTATGATTATGAAATGAAACCCATTTATTTTATGATATATGGGTTATTTATGAAATGTTTGATGATGATATATGTGTCTCACATGATAATAAAGGCAAATTTGAGGGTGTTCCCTGATAGCGCTCCAATGCATTGGGTAATGATGTAACCACTAGAGATTACAATTTTCATGATATCTTGGTGAATAACCTTGGTAATTTTCAAATGACACCTTGGGGATGGACCTTGGTGATATGTTCATAATTTTCTATGTTAAATGATGTAGCCACATCTTAAAGTTATGAAAAATGTTATTTTAATTATGATATGCCACAGGATTTCTTTCTCATGCCTTAAAGTTCTTTTCATGACATATTTGATGTATCTCAAGTTCCCATGTTAAATGTTTCTTTTGTTTCCCTTACTGGGTCTTCTGCTCACCCTTTCTTTTGATGTATGTCCCCAGGTTATGAGATGCAGTAATGAACCTAGGATGAACTTAAGTAGAATTCTTTCAAGTTTTTAATAAGAATGTTTTATGTTGTTTTAATGTATTATGTTCCTGGTTTCCAAGACACTAAACCTTAAAGATCCTCAGTTTTGTGTAATGTAATGAAAGTTTATGTGACAAAAAAATGGGATGTTATAGTTGGTATCAAAGTATAGTTTAGTTGTTTGTGGAAATTAGGATATGAAAACTCTAGGAATAACCCTATAGAAAAGTTTAAATATAGGAAATCTTCTTGGTATTTTGGTGAGTATTGAGTAAGGGTTTTCCAAGGAAATACATCCCTGTCTGGATACGAGCAGGTAGAGGTGGCTCTGGCACAGATGTACATAGGGGTAAAACCCGAAAACACCGCTTTTATCTAGACTCGAACGGGAACTGGTACACGACAACGGGCCTTGATGCACGCTTGGTTACGACACTCCCGGGGGATATTCTTTGGTAAATTCATAAGCTTAGTATGAACCATTATTAAAGGAACAAACATAAAATAAAATAAATATTACCATAAGAATATATGATCATGGATAACCTAGTTTGGAACCTAGGGGATCACAAGTTACGGTATACTTTTCTTCTACAAGTTATCCTTCTATGCTTTAAACTCCTTTTCATGTTTATTGGCTAAGTATTTAAGCCCCTAATTGTACTTTAATTTCTTAGTTAATGGAGGGAAATGGAAGAACATGTCCCAGCAAAAAATGAGATAGAAAATGTGACAATTTCCGTATTAATATGACAGAGATGATTAGGGGATTAAAAGATGATTATTATTTTGGAAGATGTTCACTATTCTGGGAACCCTATTTGTTCAAGGTAAATAGATTACTACGGTATTTTCTTTGAGGAGTAAAGGTTGACTTATATTTTGAAGAATCAATGAATTTAAGGTGAACTTATAGTAATTTAGGTTACTTATGGAAATGATTAACCTATCTTGGGTAAAATATGATTAGGTTATCTACTTTTGTTATAATATGTTAGGAGTGGTTGATGTTGTTTGGAGATGAACAATGAAGTTTATTTTGGGAGACTATGTTATCAAATCCTTCTTGTTTTTGGGTTTCAATCATAGTTTGGTTTATTTTGAGGAATTTTAAGAACCGTTATTTATGGAATGGTCAATGATGAACTTTGGGTAGAACCATGTAACTTTGAATATTTAAAAGTAGTTTCTATTCCTATGGGATTCTTTATTTTTGAAGAGTTGTTTTACCTTACCCTTCCTGTTTTTGGGATAATGTTTAAAGATAGAAGAAATATATAGTTAATATTTTGTGGATTATGTGATTCTCTAGAAGATGATTCTTGTGATTTTGATGAGACCAAGTGTTTTTGAGTTCTCATATTTTGGAGAAAACATTAGTTTTGGTAGAGACTTATTAAAGGATGAAACTCTACTGGAAGGTAGGTATATTTCCTTATGTTTTTATTCTATGTAGTAAATGAATTCCTAAAAATTATTAAAAGGAACGTAAAACAAAAACGTTTTTGGTTTAAGCTTCCTACTGGGTAATCAAAGACCATTTACACACATCATAAGTTTGTGATTTTGTTGTGGTTAACTTTCTCCAAATCTTGTTTTCTATCACTCTCCCTCAGAACTAAACCCTTTTTTTCTTCTATATCAATGTTTCCTACATGGATTCCTAGTATGCGTTAACTCGGGTGGCCTTTGTACTTCCTTTTCTTTCTTTTAAAGTAATAGTGTTACTGACACTTTTTCCGATGTGGGACTTTCAATGAAGTATCAAAAACCCAATTTTAAAAATTTTGAGGACGCAATTTCTTAAGGGGAGAAGATTGTAACGACCCGAAATTTTGAATAAATCTTGTTTCCTAATTTTGTGTGTTATTTTAGATTTTTTATACTCAACAAAACTGTTTCATTTAATAACATGAGTATAATTAAAATGAGACTGTTGGGTTTTTACTGTTATATGACCATTGGTCAATATGACCACTAGAAACTAAACATTTTGATATTTGTCTCTAAATACAGGTGACCTTGGTTAATTAATATAGAAAGGAGATTCGATGGCCTCACCCAGTAGTCTTGGACCGATCGAAGCCCATCTAACAGAACTTGGGAAGGAGGTAGCACCACTGGGCTTTACTCTGGACCAAACCCAAGCCGAACTTCATCGTGTGAAGCTAGAACGGAATCGACTTCACGAGAAGTTCCAAATGATAGAAATTACTACTCGTGCGATGTTGGCCGAGCCTCCCTCGGATTCCCTCACCTTAGCACACCTTACACTTAGGTCCTATGCCGGTGTGATAAAGGGCTATGTAAAGGAGACCGTAACTGCCTTGTGTAATCCTTTGTTTTAAATAAAAATTTTGATCCCTTCTTATGATGAAGTTTATGAATTTTCAAATGTCCGGATAAATATAGTATGCATATTTTTTGATGAATTTTAGAGAAAGGATATTTTAAAAATGTTTATGTAAAACTTAAATAATAAAAAATGTATAATGATTTTCAAAAAATGGTCTTCTACAATTATGTTCAGTATGAAATTTAGAGTCTAATAAGATCAACTTAATTTTTGATGAATAGTAAATTATGAATAGTGATTTTATGCTTAGGATTAGTAATGTGACCAAATGGATTAGTAATCTCACTTAAAGAAAGTATTAATATAATCTAGGCACCTTGATTAAGTAATGTGATTCAATAAAATGGTTAAATAACGATTTCATAACTTATTATTCAAGTATTAGTTTTTTCGGGTGAATAGTGTTTTTTAATTAAAAATTAAATTAAAAATATTTAGAAAATTATTTTTATAAAATGGATTTCATTTTTGAACTCAGAGCATCGATATTATGTTATGGTATTTTTTGGGGATTTTTCTGAAAAAAATGAATTTTCATTGAATAGTGTATTTATTTAAAAAATAAATTAAAAATATTTAGAAATTTATTTTTATAAAATGGAGTTCATTTTTGAAATCAGAGCATTGATATTTGGTTAAGGTGAAATTTTGGGATTTTACTTGAGAAAGTTGAATTCTCGATGAAAAGTGAAAATACAATTTTCGGGTTTCGGTATGTTTAATGACATCATAACTATGTCATGATGATTTCATGATATATTTTAAGGGTTGGCCGACCAAAGGTGATGAATTATTGTATGGGGGGACCCATGTGGCCAATACCATGGGCAAATACCATGGGCAATCCCATGGTTTTTCCAAAACCACCAATGAGGTGTCCCTTGGCCATTAATGCCTTGTCCCCTCACCTTCCCTATAAATACCAAGCCATTCTCTCATCCTTTGGACTCCAAAATAATTCTCAACTAAGTTCTGGTATCCTTACCTCCCAAGGAGTCCTCCCAGGTTCCCTCAAGCCTCTCAAGGTCCCAACTTTTGAGTTTTAGGAGTTACGTTTAAGGTAAGGGATCTGACCCCCCTCTCTTTCTTTTCAAGTGATCTCTTTTATGTCATTTCTTTTATGCTCCATGTTCTTATGTTGGAGTATGTTCTTTGATATTCATTATACTGTCCTTTTTATGTTAATATGATTAGATACCCCCTCTTAATATTATCATTTCATTTTATGAAAGTTTAAGTGGCGCCGTTAGGCTGCTGAAATATTTGTAATGGATTCTTTCACCCTTCTCATTTTCAAGTTCTACTTTCATGTCAAGCCTTTCAAGTTTATTTTTATTATTTTGGGGTATTATCTTTATATCTATAATACTGATCTTTTATGACCATATGATTAGAGACCCCATTTGATATCTTCAATTCAGTATTTTGAAGTTCTAAGTGGCGCCGTTAGGCTGCCGAATTTTTACGTGGTTCTCTCACCTTTCTCCTTTTTCAAAGTTCTAATTTCATGTCAAGTCTTGCAAGTTCATTTTTATTATGTTGGGGTATGATCTCTATATCTATCATACTGATCATTTATGTTCATATGATGAGATACCCTATTTTATCTTTTCAAATCATTTTTGTTGAAGTTTAAGTGACGTCGTTAGGCTGCCAAATTTTCATAAGAGAAATCTTATTTTTGTCTTCCTTCCATGTTTTTCATTTCAAATGGTATGTCCTTAAAATTTCATTACCATGTTTATATATCCTTATTATTTTGTCCCTCTACTGTTTTATGGGTCATTTATGAATGTTTGACCCATGTCCCCTCTCTTTACAATGTTTTCTAAAACCCCGAAACATAGCTGTTATGCTGCAGAATTTTCGTCTCAAAATGTATCTCTCTTTTATCAAAATTATTTTATGTTATAAATTGAATACTCAAAGATCTTATTTATATAGGTGTATTCACATATATATCAAAATTTTCTATTTTAAATTCTGGTATTTTCATACATGAGACCCGCTCTCCCGTTCCGTGGGTTTAAAGTGACGTAAAGATCATGTCTTTAAAGCAGTTTTTAAAACGTTCTGATTATGAAATGAAACACATTTATTTTATGCTATATGGGTTATTTATGAAATGTTTGATGATGATATATGTGTCTCACATGATAATAAAGGCAAATTTAAGGTTGCGCCCTGATAGCGCTCCAATGCATTGGGTAATGATGTAACCACTAGAGATTACAATTTTCATGATATCTTGGTGAATAACCTTGGTAATTTTCAAATGACACCTTGGGGATGGACCTTGGTGATATGTTCATGATTTTATATGTTAAATTATGTATCCACATCTTAAAGTTATGAAAAATGTTATTTTTATTATGATATTCCACATGATTTCTTTCTCATGCCTTAAAGTTCTTTTCATGACATCGTTGATGTATCTCAAGTTCCCATGTTAAATGTTTCTCTTGTTTCCCTTACTGGGCCTTCTGCTCACCCTTTCTTTTGATGTATGTCCCCAGGTTATGAGATGCAGTAATGAACCTAGGATGAACTTAAGAAGAAGCCTTTCAAGTGTTTAAGAATAATTTTTTATGTTGTTTTCATGTATTCTGTTCCTGGTTTCCAAGACACTAAACCTTAAAGATCCTCAGTTTTGTGTAATGTAATGAAATTTTATGTGACAAAAAAACGGGATGTTATAAGGATGCTCCTTGGGTATGTGGCAGGCTGGATCGAGAGTCCAGTGGATGGACTCCCCAAGTTTATTTCTTACAAAATGGTATCAGAGCTTTAGGTTCTTTGGAGTGGTCCTAGGTTCTTGAGGCTCAACTTTTTTTTATTCAGAGTTCAATGGTAGAAATGATCTAGGACCACCGAAACTCAGGTGGTAGTTCCAAGTAATTTCTTTTCCAACACTCCCTTATGTCGGATCTTGAGTTTACATCGGTGGTTGGGAGTCATCTAATTTTTGATGTTATGGTGGATTTTGGTTGATATATTTTGGTGTGGGTGTTGTTACTCTAAGTTGTAGGGAGGTTTTGGGAGACATCTTGAGAGATTCCTCATTTCATAGTGAAAATTTAAAAGGGATTCATAGGGCACATGATTAAGGTCCACGGTCTATCAAACTATGTGCAGGTTGTGCAGACCAATTTTGATAACCTCCGGTGGAACTCTCTTACTTGTACATGGTCCAACAAACTGCGCAGCCAAACCGTACGTAGTGGAGAAATTTTGGATGTTTGATATTTTCTCTCACTTGATGATCTTGGATTCTCCTTTAGTTGATATAGTTTGTTATGGGTTCTTTAATTAAGCTTCTTGGGTCATAAATTTTTTCCAAACAAGTTTTAAAATCAATGTTTTGTGATTTAGTGATTAATATTTTTTGAAAATTCATGTTTTGGGTGAGTTTAGGGTATTTTTATGAAATTTTTGTACCTTAATGTAAGTGATTTGAGAAAAGGAAAGTGATTTTTTTGTTTTTTTGGTTTTAAAATGTTTGGGGTGTGTGGTAAGAAATGTTTCTAGTGATTTTGGGGTAAAATTTTGAGATGTTTTTATAACCTCGTTTGTTTTCTTTGAGATGTTGTTCCCTTGTGTGGATCATTGAGGTGGTTTTGAAATTTAGTTTGGTATGGATTGTTTGTGGTTATTCTCTTTGTGTTGAATTTCAATGTGGTCTGATTGATCATTTTGTTTGTGATCTTCTAGAATTAGTCCCCTAGGAAAGAACCAGTTAATCAAGAAAGGAATGTCTTGGGTAGTTGTCCTAATGATCCAGGTGTTGTCTTTCTTGCCTCTGACTTTTCCCAAACCCATGGTAGAGTGGTAGTTCCGGGTTCTTCTCAGCTTGTGGACCACACATGTGAGTTTTTGAACTGATATCTTATAGTATTCTATGATGATTGAGGACCCCATGAGGCAATTGAGTGGTTATCCAGGGTTGAAGATATTTTTGACTTTCTACACACTCCTGAAGCCTTTAGGGTGTGGTGCACCATTACTTTGTTTTAAGGATTTGGTCTAGAATGTTGGATGCTTGTTATGCATGTCTAGTCGTTCGAGGCTCTCTCTTCGGGTTGTTTCAAGGCCAAATATATTCAGCAATTCCATCATGAAGAAGTGAGAGTTGAGAAGGCGATGGAGTTTCTAGGTATCCTTGAGGGTGTTCAGTCAGTGAAGAATTATATTAAACATTTGTTGAGCTTGGTACCCTTATTTCTAGGGTTGGTTCTGGAAGACTCGAAGAACGAATGGTTCTTTACTAGGGTCCTTCACCCAAATCTTCATCCGTCAATTTTTTAGTCTGGTAAAGATGATACGACTGATGATAAGAGAAAGTAGAAAGGTGGTAATAGTGGGAAACTATCTTCTCAACCTACCATCTACATTTTATTAAAGTTGGAGTCAGTTGTGTGCTATCAGTGTGGAAGGTTCGGGCACATTTGATCTTCTTGTACTTCATCCCCAAAGGCCTTTTATTTTCATGGTCTTCCTGGTCACGTTTATAGATTTTGTGATTTGGATAGGAACTTAAAGAAGAATTATCGAACATAGCCTATATCTTTTCAATGTTATGTGTTATTGCTTCCATGGGAGAGTTGGAAGCTGAGCATTGTTTGGGAGAATCCTATTTTGTAATTCTATCTTTTTTTTGGGACTTGTCCCATTTATTTTTTGTATTCGGTTCCTTTACGTAATGGATTAAAGGGTTTTTCCCTATTCTCAATTCTTTTAAGATGTTCGTATGCAATTAAATATTGTAACTGAAGTTCCATGCATATAAATAGATAAGTACGTCTATTGTTCCATAGAGAACACACCGCACGCTTGGTGAATTGAGAATTGCTGAGCTAAACAATTTCTCTCTCGAATCCTCTTCTCGCCCCTCTCAAGAATAAGAGATGTTCTTCAAGGCTGAAGAACAAGCAATCAAGAACGAACAATACAAGACACTCGCTTCACCGCGCTAGCACTTGGAGAATGAGTGGTGTCGATTGGAGTTCATCGGAGCACGTATGGATCACCTCTAGAGGGATTCTAGTTTGGATCCTTGCAAGTGAAACGAGATAATTCGGAAGGGTCATTCTGAATGATCAACATCATCAATGAATAAAATACCGAAGATCCAGGTATTCTTTTCTTTATAAAATTAACTAAATTAATTATAAACATGATGTGAAAGATCCTCTCTAATGGTTTCGGGTCTCTTCCTTATTTATCTAAATCATTGATTCTATTCCGTGGAGACTGGAATTCATCATCGTATTGATCCCGGAATAATCATTGATCAGGGTAAAAATCAAATTTGGGTGTCGGCCCAACCACGCTTTCGCTGCTCCCGTAACCTACAAGTGTATTCTTGATGCTTGTGGTCATGTATGCACAGTTTGGACCGTGTGTTGAGATTCTTTTAATGGATGACATGATGATACTCTCGGTGTGGGATAAGGCATCAGAGATAGGCTATTGGTTATTGTGTAGACCATGAGAGATATCGAACTGAGATCTTCTTTCGGAATTACCGTGGGTGGGTATTCAGCATGTTTGGCACTGAGTTATGCATGATGTGGACCATGTGTTGGAGTTGTGTCATTATTTGTTGAGGCGTGTGCATGTGGGCATGTTTCTCTTGTCTCATGGAGTGATTTTTCTTGGTGATCCAGTTTGGTGACCTCTAGTTGTTCGTTAGGATGTGCTCTCTTGTGGTGTTTTAGGATATTGGTGTTGTTGTGTAACTAGACCACTTTGGTGATCATCTTATTTTTGGGTGTGTCTATTTATTATTTCACCATTTTAGAGAAGTTCTAAATGTTGGGGAGACATATGCCCGATCTCCCTATGTTTCCTTATTCTCTTGTGGAGTGGTCCTTTGGGATGCCTTTGGTAACGATGTCTTGTCATTTGCTTTGGTGACCTCAAAGAATTATAGAGGTGGTGCTTCTGTTCAGGAGGCTCTTTTCTTTTGTGGTATCTTCCTTTTGTTCAGTGAGTTCCTAACCTTTAAATAGTGGGTTTCTTGAGGAAATGGGTTTAACTTATCTTGTGTCTTTGGATTTGAGTCTCATGAAGTTGGTTAGTAGTTGGAACCACATTAGAGAAATAGTAGTTTTGGCATTCTCGTTTGACTTAAGTTGTCATGGACTTTTTGGGGGCAGAAAGTGACATGGTGGGGAGTTTGTGACACCCCGAGTGTCACTTTTGTGTGGGGGCATTTGTTGGTTGGTTTTTCCACTCATGTTAAAGGCGTTTTACATTAGTAATGTAAAACGGGCTTGCAGACCATGGGTTTCATGTATATGGGGTGGATGTAGGGCGGGGCGAGCCTACAATTTTTTACTATTGATAGAGAAGGTCATTACGGGTTGAGCCCGTGTGGGTGCGTGCTAAGACGAGTTGAGCCCACACTGGTGCGGGCTTACCCGTGGGAATAATTTAAAATATATATATATTATTTTTACAATATATGCTTCTGTAAAATTTTAGTTTTTTTATGAAAATCATGATTAAACCATGACATATGATTTCTCGCCATAATGGTCATACTAATTCACCATTCATTCACATGTGAATTTTAAATAGGTCTATATTTATTGTTTTAATGTGATATTACAATATTTATATAGTAATTATTAACCATATTCACAAGGTGTCATCCCACCCCTCAAAAAATGGAAGCCATCTCCCTTGCCCATGGTTTCAATTCTAAAAGAGTTATTATAATCATAATATTTTTTGGGTCGATTTATTATTATTATTTAATTTTGTTTTGTTATTAAGGAAATAGGAAAGGACCTCATGGGAACCCAAATTGACTCATCTAAAACTGGTCGTTACCTAGAGATTCGTTATTCATTCATAGGTCCAGTCGTTCGCATCACCACGCAGCCAACACCATCATTCATTTCTCATCACCGATCACTTTTCTTCTTTGAATCACAATATTTTTCTACCACATCGGTGTCTCCACATGCCACCATTAACACATCGAAAAATGTTTCATCACATATCTTAAAACTCTAGTTATGGTTGATCCATACTTCTCTGCATAACTACTATTAATAATTAGAGAAAAATACAATATTTAAATGATTAAAAATAGTATATTTTGTTAAAAATGTGAGAATTCATGCGGGATACCTGTGAGCTTATGCGGGGCAGGGTGGGCTTGAAATTTTTTGTTTGCATTATATGTAGGTTTTTTCCATTGGCAGTTCTAACCCACCTTTTTTATATATGTGGGTTTTTGCCAAAAAAACATTCACATGCTCAAACCCACATGGGCATGGCCCACCCCACCTCGGCCCGCCTATTTCGCATTACTATTTTGGGTTCAAAGGGAGAAAATTTGGGGACTTTTTTTAGGTCGCACAGTTAAGGCGCGCAGTTAAATTAACCATGCAACCTAAGTGTACAGCCTCCTCCAGTGGTGATATACACGGTTACCACAGGGTTTATTTAACCATGTGGGTAAACCGTGCGGCCCAATCGAATAGGGGTATTATTGTCCTTTCCCCTTTTTAATTTTGGTTTCTCCCCTTGGCTTCCCCCATTCAAACCCGACGACATGGATGCCTTTCCCAACCCTCATTTTCTCCTCCAAGCTCCTCCAAAGTGTTTTTCAAGGTGGCTTCTTGGTGATTCTTCACCCAGTTTAAAAGGCATAGGTATTTTTTCTTCTTCCTCTTGTTTTATTCCATTTTCCACTTTTACCCTAACCCTATTGGACATGCTTAGCTAATTTTCATACCTAGTGTTATTCTAAAATTTGGGTTTTTTGTTCTTAGGGGTTTTGATCCCTCCTTTGAGTTCCTTCCTGGTGGATTTTGTCGAAGGCGACATAATTCCACCACTTGAGGTATGTGTTTCCAATTCATTTCATTTAATTTAAGAGTTCCATGGGTTATTGGTGTTCTAAATTATTATTTTAAACTAGATAATTATGATATAGGTTATCTAGGTTTGACTAAGTTTTCCTTAACCCCTCTCTTGGTTTCCATGTGCCATAGTGGTTGGAATTTCATGTTTAAGTAGGTCTTTAATGTAAAATGGTAGTTTACACATTTTTCCTATTTGATAAAATGCCAAAGATGGTTTTCATTGAGAAAAACACTTGTTCATTGGGTTTTAATCCAAATTTGGGTTTTCAAAGTGGGTTACACTTTGGTGTTTAAAGGGTTTCCATTGTTTTAAATGGTGGTGTTGTTTTATAAAGTGAAAAGGAGTTTCCCTTGGGTGTTTCATTGTAATTGTTGATAATGTTGATTTTCTTAAAAATTGTATTTGGATTCTAAATTGTTTTAAAATCGGATTTCCAAATATATATGTTACATGAGACAAGATAAGTCTAGTTGGAACTTTATGATTTGATGATTGGTTGATTGTTGTTTGTGACCTTGTTGAGCCCCCTTGCTTTGTTGATGATGTTATGTTATCCATGTGATGGATGTGTTATGATGTGATTCATGGTGTGTTATGAATTGGGGCTCATTCTAAAAGTTTTATGTAAGGTGGGAAGGACGTGTTTGTGGTGTTATCCCAGGGGGATTTGTTATTGTCATGTGATGACACTTGTTTATTCATGGACCACCTCTGTTAGTCATTCCATGAGGAGACTGAGGTTACTAAGTGGGAAGTAGTGGGACGTGGCTTTTCTAGTTGAGATTTAACACTAACTATCCCCCCTAGTTGTATGTAACATCTGTCTACTGGGATTGTCAGTGAGGAGACCGGTTAGAGTGATTCAGTTGACAGACGTGTGACTGTTAACCTGTTGGAAATAGGTCCACCTTACATGTCTTGTGTTGTCCCGTTAGTCCTGTGATGTTGTCTCATGTTATGTATCAAATGTTATGCCTATCGCTACTTATTGACATGTGTGTTGCTTAGCTCTCTTAGGCACGAGGTGGATCATTCCAGTTTTTAGTTCAAAATCAAATTGATTATTTGGTTGTAGGTGATTATTATTATTGAAATTAGGAGCATACAATTCTCTTAAAATTTTATTCAATTGTGCTAAATTATTTTTCATATTTTAATTGCCTATAGTAATTCTAGTAGAAGAATACACTAATTAGTATGTAGAATTTGTCAATGGGATTGTGAAAAACTCGTTTTCCTCCTATTCAATGATCCTTAGTGTCGTAAGTCTTGTCATCAAAGTTCTTTCAACCTATGGATCAAAGTCAATGGAGTGATTCAAACTAGATATAGTCATGTATCAAAATCATTTCAAATGAAATAAAACAAAAACACAATAATGACTTGCCTCCCCGACAACAACGTTGATGAGGATACTATCACGAAGCTCCTCTCAAACAACTTTTGAACCCAAGTTTAATGTGGTGATAGTTGGACTCGGGTTGTATCTGGAGAGGGGAGTGTTATGGGTGTGTTCTTCCTTTGTAATGTGGGTTTGATGTGTGATAAAAGTGATGACTATATTTGTTGGGTAAGGAAATTGGGTTGGTTTTGAAATCAGTTTTTTAAACATTGTGGTCTAACCTCAGATAGTCCACTCAATATCTTGTTGAATCATTCAAATTGATTCCCTTTCTCTCTCTCTAATCAAATGAGATCTCACTGATCACTCTCACCTAATTGTTTCGGCTTGAGTAGGGGAACACAATAATCATTGTATCCTCTAATATTGTCTAGCCTAGTAATCAAATACCTATAATCACTCTCAAATTAACCACACTCATCATCGCAGGAACGAAATAAAGTAAATATAAGTGGTTTGTGTGAAAATATGAGAATGAGAGAAGTATTTAAAAACAAAGATCAGCATAAGCCTCTTGACTGATTGAGCAGTTAAACAATTCCAGATAAATTAGCAGGAGAAATTCAGTGATCAGTCGTGTTCTGTTAGAAACTGTCTAGGGTTCCTTGCATGATTTTGCATCTTTATCTCCCATGGGATCAGCACGACCTCTTCTTATTCCTCCCTCGACTCTCGTACTTTCAAAATCTTTTTGAAATTCAATGCTCAGTTCCCTCCTCTTTAATTGCTGCCACGTGCATAGTCCGAGGGTCTAGATTCTTCAATTGAGCACTTGGATATTTTCTTTATCTTGGTACACTTTCATCAACTGCATGGATGTCAAGTGGAAATCGAGAGTGCTCTTTCCTGATTTGGGTGGAAAAGAGAAATGAAATTTGATTTAAGCTGAGCTCTTTTTGTTTTGGTAATGTCGATTACATTCAGGCTGAGAATGCTCTTTCCTGATGCCTTAAGTCTTATGATCACGCTACCCCAAATCTATATAATAAAGTCGTACGCTCAGCAGTCTACAAGAACGGACAAGGATCCATTGACTAATAATGTTTGTTATGATCTGTATAGATCATATTTGGTTATGAAAACATAAATAAAAAGTCAAACAAAATGATCATGATGAGTGCACTTTGGTAACTAAAAGGAAGAAAATAAAAACACATGTATTTACATGTTTCAACCCAATATAGATCCGAATGCATGACAAGACCTCTTATACCTCTTAATTAAGAAAAAAAATCCAGAATACAAGAGACTCGAAAGCACTAGAGAACCAAAGAAATTATCTGAGTAAACATACCAAGCTAAACCAGGTGGTGGTGATCAAAATCAGTCACAAGGATTTAGCATCCTCCTTAACTGTGCAAACACACACTATACACCCGAAGCATAAAGGATACAACAAAATACACCATACATAACCAAGAAACAAAAATAAACTTGCTTACAGTACCCGATTACTGTTGAAGAAGATGGAATTGATGCCTCTGACTTGACTTTCTACGATATGGATTGACTTTCTTCAAAGATAAAAGGCATAATGAAACCATAGAAAAATATTTCATTCAAGAAAATGGATGAGTAATGATGGAGGGTGGACAAAACAATAGAATTTCATATGAAAATATGAGTGTGGATGCATGGCCCAGATCAAATGGGCAGTTCAATTTTTCCAATGAGGTCAAAACTGTGTAGACATGTGACCACAACTGATAGGGAATAAAGACATAAACACAAATTGGGCAAAACTGTGAGAGGAAACACACAAATTCATGTGCATAATCATTCAATAAAAATGATCTATGACTATGAGGGGCCTTGTGAATATCAAACATGGATCTAATAATAAATAGGTTGCAAACTCAAAAGTGTAGAATAAAATGCAATCCCACCTCAACAAAGAGAACTGAGTAATATAATAGTATAGGTGAATCAAATAATATATCATGGGAAAAAAAATTACATAATAAAAAATATATGATACATAAGATAAGAAATTTTAATTGAAAACATCAATAACATATATCACAGAGCCAGATTTTACCCCATGGAACACACTAAACCAAGAAACAAACAAGGATTTAAACAGTTGACCTTACCCAACTCCAAAAATACATAGGTAGAATAGAACACTACTCGATTATCCCGATGTTTTTTATCTATACATTGATGATTCTCCCACTTCATTCATATTTCATTTATGTTCTCATGTTTCATCATTAAAGAACACTCCATGATGCACCTTACATTTTCCAAAACTGACATTAAAGTCTCACTTTTTTTAATAAAAGTTTCTCTCACTTTAAAAAATGTAACTGTAACAACAATAGGTGAAAAATAAAACCAAACAAAGAAGTACCATCAAATTATAAGAACAAAAACTCAACCAACCTCGGTTACCATGGATGCATCAACAGAGCTTGTCTATGTGAAAAATATAATAGGAGGCATGTCGTTTTAAATATATATATATTGTTTTCAGTTTCCAAATATGTACTAGAAAACATGTTAGAAAGCATCCTAAAAATTGTAATTGGTTCAGGTTTCAAGACAGGTTTACTCCGTTGATGAATGGAAAGTAATTCAAATTGGTGGAATCACCATCAAGAACTTGCAAGACTACTGAAGTACTCCAAGGAAGTGCTAACATTTATTTCATGAAAATGGAAACATGACAATGGAAGGGATACCCTATGAAAAGAACTAACTTAACCATCTAATAACCACCACCACCTCAGGACATATTTTCTAGAATGAAAATAGTATTCTTAGTTGAAAGTGGCACAATCCACAATTACATATCCAAGGCACTGACCAAGTAGGCCAATGCAGGGTCACCCAGACTAGGGTTTTGGGAATGAAGTGGTTAAAGACTATGTCTTTGGTATTGTTGAACCAGATTTGGATTTGGGAATGATTAAAGACTTTGAGGTTTCTGCTAACCAATTGGATCCACAAATCAAATTGCATTTTTTTTGGAATGGAAAAAATGTAAAACAACATATCCAATCCATGCAATTTTACTTGGTCATTCTAATCCATTGGTACGAAATGCACATAGTTTCCATGCAATATCCCAATGGATAGGGTAGTCAATCACCAGATAGAGTCTTAAATACAAATAATGTAAGAAATACAAATCATTGGGCAATACTAATACCTTTGATCTCCACTAGACAGCTACTTTGGTTCAAGCAGTGATGATCAGTGGGTAAAACTCACAAGGTACAATTACAGGATCTCGAAAGAAGTGATTTTTACAATTTTCCCTCTTAGAAACTCTCTCAACACATCAGGTTCTCTGGAATTCTCACTCAACAAATCTATCACAGCATAACGAAACCCCAGTAAAATGTCTCCTTTGAACAAAGGGATGAGTGATGATGGTAGGCAGACAAAACAACAGAATGTCATGTGACAATACGAGTGTGGATGCATGGACAAATCAGATCAAACGGGCAGTTCAATTTCTCCAACGAGGTCAAAACTGTGTGGACATGCGACCACAACTGATAGGGCACCAAGACTTAAACAAAGATTGAGCAAAATTGTAAGAGGGAACAAACACACGAAGTCATGCGCAAATCCGTTTAATCCGGAAAAAAATGCGAGCCCACCTCAACAAAGATCCCAAGTGAGGAACATAATAATAGAGGTGAATCAAAAAATATTTCATGGGAAACAATTACATTATAAAGGAAAATATGATACATAAAATAAGAAATTTTAATTTCAAACAACAATAGCATATATCACAGGGCCAAGCCGGTTTTTACCCCATGGAACACACTAAACCAAGAAACAAACAAGGATTTAAACACTCGACCTCACCCAACTCCAAAAATACATAGGTAGAATATCCAGAGTACAACACAACTCAATTATCCCGATGTTTTGTTATCTACACATTGATGATTCTTCCACTTTCCTCATAATTCATTATTCTCATGTTGCATCATTAAAGAACACTTCATGATGCACCTTACATTTTCCAATACTAACATTATGGTTTCTAACTTTTTTTAAGAAAAGTTTTTATCACTTTAAAAAATGAAACTATAACTACAATAGGTGAAAAATAAAACCAAACAAATAAGGATCATCAACTTACAAGCACAAAACCTCAACCAAAAACCTTGGTTACCATGGATGCATCAATAGATCTTGTCTGTGTGAAAAACATGAGAGAAGATGCATGGCATTTCAAAAAATATATATTTTGTTTTTAGTTTCCTAATATGTAATAGAAACTATGTTACAAAGAATTCTGAAAATTGTAATTGGTTGAGGTTGCAAGACAGGTTTACTCCATTGAAGAATGGAAAGTAATTCAAATGGGTTAAATCGCCATCAGGAACTTGCATAACTACTGAAGTGCTCCAAGGAAGGGATAACATTTCTTTCATGAAAATGGAGACATGCCGATGGAAGGGATACCCTATGCAAGAAACTAACTTAACCATCCATTAACCACCACCAACCCAGGACATATTTTCCATAATTCCAGTAGTATTCTTAGTTGACAGTGGAAAAAGCCACAATTACATATCTAAGACACTAACAAAGTTGGCCAATGCAGGGTCAGCCAAACAAGAGTTTTGGTAATGAAATTATTAAAGACTGTCTTTGGTACTGCTGAACCGGATTTGGATTTGGGAATGATTAAATACTTTGAGGTTGTGCTAACCAATTTGATCCACAAATCAAATTGGAGTTTTATTGAAATGGAAAAAAATTAAAACACCATATTCAATCCATGCAATTTTACTTGGGCATTATAATCCATTGTTGAGAAATTCACATAGTTTCCATGCAATTTCCCAATGGAAAGGGTAGTCAGTCACCAGCTAGAGGCCCTCTTAAATACAAATAATGTAATAAATAAAAATCATTGGGAAAGACTAATACCTCTAGCTGGTACCCTAGCAACCTCTAGATCAAGTGATGTGCCCTGTAGAGTGAAATGGGCTAAATTAGGTGATGAAAGCATAAATTCAAATTTTTACATAATTATAATGACTACGCAAAGATTTATCCAAGGTACACTAGCAAATGAAAAATTTCAACACTTCATGGAAAAACGCTACTATTGAAAATTGATCATGGAATATAGAAAAATCTAAATAAATGGAATATGGGAAAATGCTTATAGCAGCTGAACAGACAAAAATAATCCATCCTCCTGAATAATGGTGAAATTTGCGGTCATCATTGAAAATTTAGAGAGACTAAAGTAGTCGACCACAGAGAAATGTGAGTTGCAACAGAAGAAGATACCGAATATTGGCCCAGCCCTCCTCTGAATTCAACTAATCTTGCAGGTTACCAAGAGACTGTATTTCCGCAGAAACAAAGAGACCAACTGGCTCCACAAGAAAACATTAAGGCTGCTATAAACCGAAAGGTTCGTCGATAAAAAACATGTATAACATAAGATTTATCGATAATAGAAAAGTGAGAAACTAAAGGGTAGGGGTCGTGCGAACGCAGGCCCCCGCTGCCACAAATTATGACGTACACTCTCCCGCTTGGGGAGATGTTAGGCCAGTGACTTTCCAGCGTGCAATGCAAGTCACTGATCACTCATTGACCCCATCCAGGTAAGTATGTTTCCCCTTCCACTTTCTCTTCCTCTTATGCTCTGCCTGCTCCTCCTTTTCTTCGCCCTCTTTCCATGTGGGACACTTCTCCATCGTTTCCATTTCCCTTCCTTTATTTATTATCATCCATCTAAAATTATATTCTCTTTTAGTCTTACTATAAAAAATATTTGGTAATAAGGTTTTTCATAATTAGTTTCATTATAAAAAAATATTTAATTTAATTTTTAATTCAAAACATACATATTTACTCATAAACCCTTTTCTTAAACTTATTTGTCGCAAAATTCAAATCACAATTAAAAAAAATAAAAATTGGTGATCCTTTGCAGTAAATGGATTTAAAAAAGGATATTTCATTAATTTTTTATTCAAAAAAATAAAATAATATATTTTGTGGATAATGGGTCAAGCTAACAAATTAATTTTAGTGAGAGACTTTAAGTTTAAAAAATTGTTAAAAACGCATAGTTTTAAAAATAATTTATGATTAATTTAAACACTATCATTCAATGACTCATTTACGAAATTGATTTCCCTCATAAACCTTGAATTTGTTAATGCGACAAAATAAAATTGTCTTCCTTCTAGATATGATTTCAACTATAAATGTAATGAAGTACATGGTTAAGTGATGATTGTAAGTAGATCAAAATGAAATTATGTTCATCCTATAAATAATTTCATTCATGGATCACTAAAATGGTAATTACAAATGTAATGATATTGTAATTTCAAAATGAATTGAGATTTACAAGTAAATATATTGGGAAAATTTTAAACCCAACATCATTAAATTTAGGGCTAACTTTTTGATAATTTACAAGTGAAATTTTGTTTTATCTGTTAACAAATATAAGGTCTATTTCAATCTGAACGCATATTGGGAATTATTCACATTTTTGGATGGTTTTCGATAGGATTTATTCATGGGACCAGAAACATTTAATGACTCACACATCCATGAAAGAGGTGTTGCTACGAACCCGCTTTCCAAAGGCAGACGATCATTGAGATTTCTCATCGATGACGCTTGAGAACTCACATTAATCGAGAGGATAGGAGGTTGAACTCACTACACCCTGTTGTGGAGAATTATTGCTTACTTTGAGACTCTCATAAATTTAAGTCATGTCTGTGAATTCTTCCCAAATCTCGGTATGGGACTAGTTACTCTTATGTTAACAATCAGTTATTAGCATGTGTCGATGTCGAAATTTGTATATTGATGAGGTATCTCATTGACGTGAACATCTGTATGAATAATATGTTCCCCATCAATGGTACCATCTTTATGTATTAAAGGCTTTCCATCTTGTTTCATTATTACTTAGTGATTTCTAGTTTTAAGGAGCTATGATTTAAAGCTGCATAATTGGGCACTCTGGAATTTATCATCATCCAGGATAGTGATGGGTGTTTAGGGTATTAGGATCAGACCTGTTAAATAGTATTTCTACACATTTATTGGCCATCATGACGTCATTGATTACAGGCAGGCGTTGATTAGATTAAAATTTATATTTTCTAAACTGCGCTTAGTTACAAAGGCGTGGCACAGTGGGAGTGGGGTTTCGAACCCACAGGAACATCTTGTAAACCGACAACCTAGTTGCAGTAACCATTTGGAGGGATTCACCACAGTGACTCTTGTGTACTAGTTTTCTAAAACAATTTAGTTTGGGTTTTAATTTAGATTAAAAGAAGAGATAAGGGTCAATTTCCGAGTTTAGGCAAAAAAGTAGTCCTAAATTTGTCTTGGTATAATCTTACGGTCTAGGCTGTGAAGCGGTGAAAAGGTCACCAATTGGTCTTTATACAACCAATTGGATCTACCTAAGCAGACAACTACTCCTTGGTCCAGATATAGTCAACAACCTAAGTGCAAAAAGCTTGGTTTCTAGAGAGAAAGTATCACAAGTTATTGGTCCTAGTTTGCTCAACTCTAATTAGGTATGGGTCGTTCGATTACATCTTTTATGGTCAAGGTAGATGCAAAAGAATGAGATTAACAATTGTTTTTAATCTAGTTAATAGTCATAGGGTTACCAAGTTTTTATTTAGAGATTCATTATATTAAAACATATCCCCACTATCGGACCCCTAACCCTAAGTAGATTATCCATGCATGATGGTATTGATTAAAAGCATAGAAAGAGACGACGTGATTGACACGATAAATAAATGATTCAAAATAAATACATCCATGATTGAAACAATAAAAAATAAATTAAATACTAATTTGAATGAATAAAAAATGACGAAACAAGCGGCAATTAACATTTCACGACAATTGATATTGGATTCAAGAGTTGTACAACAATGTTCCAAGAACGAGTATTGGAATCGGTAAGCGGTAACAACAGAATGATTAAAACAATAAAAGAAAGAAAGAAAAACAAGTTGGAAAGAAAACATGAAAGAATGAAGAAGAAATGGAAAACTAGTTATGGGCACCCAACTCTTCTGTTCATGGCAGGGGTGCCCGCATCTATATATATTACATGATGTGTAATTGGGTTTCATGACATGTAACTCCTTTAAGTGGCTTCTACATCGAGGATTTCACGGCATATAAGTGCACTAGTGAAAAATTGAATTTTTGACGTCATTTTTTTTAATGTCGGTTCGTACGTGACGTTATTATAGATGACATTGTAAATAAGTTGTTAACGTCAGTTAATAAAAATGGACGTTATGAATTCATTTTGGTAGAATTTTTTCACATCGGTTATGAAATATCGGATGTGAAAAATCATTTACCACGTCGTTTTTTTAGAATAATAGACATGGAAAACCCTTTTTCATGTTTTTTATTTCATAACCGATGTGAAAATGTCTGCCATATTTGACTTTTCATGTCAATTTTCATATAACCGACATGAAAAAGAGACTTCCACATCGATTATTCTAAACGATCGATATGGTTGATGTTTTTTTTAATTTTTCACATCGTTTTTCATATAAATGACATGAAAAATCAAACATGGTGGACTTTTCACTTCAGTTATGAAATAACTGAAGTGAAAAAAGGGAGTCCACGTCGGTTATTCTAAAACACTAACGTAGTAAATATTATTTTTTAATTTTTTAGGTCGGTTATAAAATAACCGATGTGAAAAATATATATATTTTATATAAAATTCAAATATTTTCCCCTCACAATAGTACAATAGAAAATAAAACAACAGAATAATGTAAAATTAGCAACAAAAACTAAGCAGTAATACAAACATTTATAATTTCAATTTTCAAGTTTACAATGTATATTACAAATAAACTAAAATACAATCATATATGTCAAATAATTCACCCATTCAATTTGTGAGTGTCTCATCTCTTAACCAGTATAAAGACAAGGGTCATAAAAAAGCTACAAATTAAAAAGAATGCATTTACAACATATTTTGAATAAAATAATAAAAAAATAAAGGAAATGTTTATAAAAAAATCTAACCTTCCGAAACTTCATAATTGTCCCAGTTAAAATTATTTCATACATAAATCTTATAACATAGTATTCACATTCCTTCACTCCTTGTTTATGACACTGTTTCTTAAAATAATTTTTCTATCAAAATAACATTTTTAAGTACTACATCAAAAATTTAGTAATTATAAATGAAAATTCACCTTTGCTTTTACATATTTGATATTGGCACTCTTCTTTCTTGTTTCCTCTCTAAAGAAATCTCATTCCCTATTTGAAAATAATTTGAATAAAATAAATTTAAATGTCATTATAATATAAACAAGTATTAAAATATTCAAACTTTGTCTTCAATACAATCTTAATTTTTTTCACACTTCACTATAGATAGAGCATAGCCAGTATAGTGTCTTCTCCCTTGGACAAAAAACATCCAACATCTAATGAAGACTAATATATAAGAAAATTTCATGTGAGTGGTTATTATGTTAAGAAGTATATAACATGTTATGAAATATATGTTCCATACTCTTGAAGATAAGTAAGCATCCAACACTGAATGATTTCATTCTTCTAAAATCTTTCAGCAGTATAAACAGTTATTTCCGCATCAATCATTGTCTTTGCTATAGGTGAAATAAATTGTGGGCCTATAAATCCATATACTACTATCATTTCATACTACATACAAATTATATAATGATACCTAATACAAAAGCAACATAACTATAAATTTTCAATAAATTAAAATAACGAAAAGATTTATGTTAATCGATTTACATGGAAAAAACTTGCATCGTGTTGATGCCCAACTCATCTCCAGTTACAAGATCCATGATATCTTTTTTAAAAAGTATCAAAATCATTTCATTCCCATAAACTTCAGCTTCCATTGGAATCTCATAAACATCCAACAACAAATTTGAATATGTTGACAATCTATCAAGATTGGTATAAGTTGTATCTGAAGTCACAACACTTTGTATTTTTTGTTGTCTATATAGTATTTCTTTACCTTTAAAGTATTCCTATAAAAAATAGATAAATATATAAACATTAAAATTTTAAAACAAATTTAATAGAAAAATTAAATAAATGATATAATATACACATACCTATGTGGAAATTTATCGAACACGCCTTGATGGACAAAATAAAAAATGGTTGACCCTTCATTTAACTGTACTGACCTCATCTGTGGGAAATGGTATTCTTGCTGATCTATCTATAATATCATGTATAGTGACCTTGTGATTCTCTATCTTTATCCATTGATGATAAATGGTATCACCAATAAAATATATCATCCCATATGTAATAATATGATGTTGGGGTTCATCAATATATAACTCATAATAAATAAGAGGGTATAGAGGAGGGTATGTAGGAGTAGGATAAGTAGTAGGAGTGAGGTCTATAGGTGGAGGTGGAGAATGATAAGTAGTAGGAGTGGGATCTGCAAGTGGAGGTAGAGGAGTTGGATTAACAGCCTGAAACTATTTTCGCATGACTGTAAACATCAACTATACCAAATCTATGAGCATGTCCTCCATCGTCCCATGAATATCCTAAACTATAGCTTCCAAAGATTCTTTTTTTTTATAAATATACTCCATTGAAGAAGCTTCAGAACATGAAAACACTTTTTTACCGATACACTTATCGGGTATCCTCCTACACGGCCTGGGTGTTCGGGATTTCCCAATGTTGTAGCTAAAATGTCCTTCCTACCCTCATTTATGAAGACCCCCTGTGTGCTCTTCTCCTTAAGATATTCCTGTGTAGAATATTTTAAAAAATTCCATAGTGAATCAAAATATATAAAAAAAACTGATTCAACTTAAATAAATAAAGTAAACATCTTACAATCCTCTCAACTACAACTCTCGACTCTTCTGTAAGATATTGTCCTTTTTATCATTTGAGTCCTCTTCTATTTTTTATGTCTAATGGGGGGATGAGTGTCAAACTTTATGTATATTTAAGACACTGCTCTCAGTTTTTGAAAAAATTTATCTATCATTTGGTTTTCTAATAACATATACCCTCCCCAAGATAAAGTATGAGGGTATATGTTTCTAGATTAGATATCTTAATGGGATCTCCTTGATTTCTATAAATTAAGAATAAAAAATTCATTAATATGATCATTGATATATATAAAAACTTCTAAAAGGTAACATTGCATTTACCAAAAATACTTCTCATTTTTTACTTTCAACAAATTGCTTCCATGTGTCTTTATCTATAAATGGATACATATCACATGGATTATGATTTTGTCTATTTTCAAAAATGAAATCTAATGTGAGGGTTGATTTAAAATCCTTCCCTCTCTTAACATCCAATGATAAAAATTTTCTCATGACTCATCGAGTATAAGGTATATCATGTGTCATCTGATAAGAATGGAGAAAACATACATTACTATAAACATTTCATGATAATTAAAATAATAACAAATGAGATTACCAAAATGGTGTCCCATAATTGATATATTTTCATTTTGTCAACACTTCTCTAATCATTAATCAAAATACTAACTTTTCTTTTATCCTACACTAAAATAAAAGTCTTGAATAATTTTGAATTTGGACCTCTTGGAATATCATTATCATCAAATTCTACTGGTATCCTCTGGTACTGGCTACGGGTAACTAATAATTTTGTTAAATGTGTGTTTCAATGTTTACCAACCCTCAAAATCTTTTTTCCCTCGTGGAAGTAGATGTATCTTATACAGAAGGATGAAGAGGGTCCTCAATAGGAGCATGCGTGTGTTCCTCCCTAAAGGTATGTGCATGATCCTCTACAAAAGTATGTGGTGGATCAGATATTTGCTTTGTCATTCTCCTATAAATCTAAGCAGTAAACAATTAGTACACAAATATAAAAATCCAACTATTACATACAAATATAAATAAAAATGAAAAATTATCAAACAAAAAGTAAATTAAACTAAACATATTTATATTCATATTTGTAATAGTAAACTAAAATGCTAACAATATTAATGGGAGATGAAATGAAATAAAAAAATTAAATCAAATCCAAAAATGGTGTTTGAATGGTAAAAATCCTCCAATGTATAAAACTATTTTTACATCGAAAATAATATTCTTTGAATATATGAAAAATGATCTAATAAAAAGTAAACTAAAATGACCACATTTTTATTAATATTTGTTAGATTAGTTAACTAAAATGATTAGAAAACATTAATGGGATATGAAAATACATAAAATAATGAAAATAAATCATAAATGGTGTGTGAATGGTAAAAATGATCCAACCTAATAAATATTTTTTACACCAAAAAGAATATTTTTTTAATATACTCTTTTATATAATATTTCTGTTTTTATTTAACATATTAGATTTAAAATAATTATTTTTCAACAAAATTAACAAATAGATAAGTTACGTAAGGGTAAACATTGTAAAATAAACAAAAATAAACTAATATAAATAAACAATTAAACTTATTAGTTATAACATGTGTTTTAATAAACAAAATAAAACTAAAATATCTAACATTTTATAAAATTTTAAAAAGTAAAGAAGAAATAAACATAGGTTACATGTAATTAGAAATGTGATAAAGGATTGTTTTTTCAAATTACTTCATCATGATCATTCCATATAGCACAAACCATGTCTACAATGTGTTTATAAATATTATTTGTTAATCTTTCCATGGAAGTAGGAATCTCACATAAATCAACATCTTCGTCAAGTTCATCATCACCAATACACTATTTTTTTTCTTGTAAAACAATAGACCACTGTATATCGGATTGAACAAGAACATAGAATTTTCTTTCATGTGTTTCCATGATAAAAGGATCAGCTGTTTATTCCAATATATTCATATTAACTAGTATCATTCCAAATTCATCATGTCTGACATTGTTACTGATAAACCATTTGTAGTTAAACATTGGAACTTGAAATTTAATGTAATCAACATCCCATATTTCTCTAATGACTCTATAATATTCACTTGATGTAGAGATTGGGTTTTTCTCTTTGGAACTCAAAAAATTCATTGCTTCTGCGAACACCAATACACTATTATTCTGAACTAAACTTCTTTTGTCCTAATCTTTCTTATAAAATGTATAGCCATTAATATCATACTCATACCATGTTATCAAGTTTAAACTTAGACCACCCACTAACCATATCAATGTTTCTGATGCATCTGATCTACTAAGCACGATCTTTTTAAACCATGGGAAAAAAATTATGCTCATTCAAAATCCACATAACTTTCTTCTTTTGATAACATTGTTTTAACACATTAATATGTAATTATATATATGGATGAGAATAATATATGTTATTCAAGATGTATAAATGTACCTTCTTTATCTGTTCACCTATCAATGATTTTTCTTTCAATGCATAGATCACCTTTTCCCCATAAGTGACTCATTCATGGTGGGATGTATGCAAATCGATGTTCTCTACTGTAGAAAATTAACTTGTAAAAAACTTTAAAACCTCCTTATAAATATACTTCTCAACAATGGAGACTTCAGGTCGATATAGATTCTTAACATACCCCTTCAATATCTTTATATACCCTTCCAAAGGATACATCCAACGTAGATATATAGGTCTGCAAGGATTTATTTCTCACACCAAATGAACCATTTAATTCACCATGATATCAAAAAATGATGGAGGAAAATACATTTCCAATTGACAAAGTATAGAAATTTATTCATTCTCTAAATTGTTCAATGAATTCAAACCAATCACCTTATTATAAATTTAATTGAAAAATAACACACCTTCATGATAATATTCCATGCAATGCAACTGGTAGGAGTTGTTACATTATGACATGATAATAATGAGATTTCATACCTATCAACTTCAATTCCTTTAAAGACACAAAATTATTTATATTTGAAGAATAACCTTGTGGTGCTTTGATATCTTTAAAACACTAAAAAATATAATTTTATCCCTCTTGGATAATGTATGATAAGTTGGGGGAAGTAATGTTCATATTTTATCAGGAATAAGAGCTAAATCCAAATGTATTCCCATTGAGAGTAAGTCCAATCTTTCATTCAACTCGTCTTTAGTATTTACTTTAATATCTAACAATATTCCAATCAATTTGTCAAATATATTCTTCTCAATTTGCATGACATCAATATTATGTTTGACCTCATGATATATCCAATATGGTAGCTCAAAAAATATTCATTGTTTCTTCTAAATATTTCTATAATTACTAGATTTTTGTGTCTTTATGAATGTCACATCAATGTTTTCTACCCTCTTAAAATACTGAATGGTGGAAAAAGGTTTTAGAGGAGTATAAAATTATTGTGAGTAGTTGAATTCCCTTTTTAATCTTCGATAAGAGTGATCCATAAACAAAAACCTTCGATGACGCATGTATACTATTTTTCTCCCATGTTGCAGTTGATAATATGAAGTTTGTTGTTCACAAATTGGACAAGATTTATGCCCCTTAACACTATATCGGGACAAATTTTCATATGCTGGTAATTCATTTAGGATGAACATAATAATTGTATGTAGTTGAAAATATTCCATTTTATAAGAATTATACACCTTAATACCTTCCTCCCATAAAAAATTAAAATCATCAATTAGTAGTGACAATAAATCATCAATATCATTTCTAGGTTATTTTGGTCCAAAGGTCATTAAACTCAAAATGACATATTTTCAATTCATATAAAATTTAGGAGATAAGTTATAAATTACCAATAAAATAGGTCATGAACTATATTATCTACTAAGGATTCAATATGGATTCATTCCATCCATGTAAAATCCAAGTCTGAGATTTCTAACTTCATTTCCAAATACAGGAAACTATCGATCAATTTTCTTCCACTATGGACAATCAACTGGATGCCATAAATTTCCATCACATATTCGATCATCTGCATGCCATCTTAACATTTTTGCATCATTTGAATTTGTAAATAAATATTTTAAATGAGGAATTATAAGAAGATACCAAAATTACTTGGCAGGGGTCTCTATAACTGCTAAATCAGCTTATGATTTTTATTTTAACTTATACTATGATGTACCACATTTAGGACACCCTGAAAAAAATTCGTATTCCTTTTTATATAGCACACATTCATTCGGACGAACATGTATTTTCTTGTACCCCAATCCCATTAGACATGATATTTTTTTTCTATTTATAATGTGAACCTGAAAGATCTTGTCTTTAGGAAGAATGTCTTTCAACAATTGCAGAAACTTTGTAAAACTTTGGTCCCTCCATCCATTTTTCGCCTTCAAGTTAATCAATCTTAATACCGTTGATATAGACATAAATTCCATACAACCCAGATACAATGGTTTTTCAGCATCACCATATAGATGATCAATTGTCGATTCTTTATCAATTTCCTCTACTTTAATATCACGAATCATTTATTTAATTTGGTCAGAATTATTATCTTGTAAAACATCATCATCAATAGATCTGAAATTCTACCTAGTTTCACTATGCCAAATCCAAGGTCTGTAACTCAGATTAAAACCATGATAAATTAAATGATCCTTAATCTATTAAAATTTTAACTTATTAATATCTAAACATTTCAGGCATGGACAGAAAAACATGTTGTTGTTTAGAATATTTAGTTTAGAAAATTCCAAAAAAGCATCGACACCTTCCTTATATTCATCACTTATTCGAAGTACAATAATTTACCTTTGACTCATTATTATCTATAACTAATATAAAAAACAAATATCTTGTCAAAAGAATATAGTGGTGATAAAAGTGAGTCATAGGGGGGAATAATAGATTATTTCAATGATAATAAAAAAGACACCTTTGGTTTTATTCATCAGGAAAATGTTATGATTTTCAATGAAAATGAATATAATGTTAATGAAGTTAATAACATTGGAGATGAAATTGAATCTCAATTAGAATTATTATACGATCAAATATAAAATAAAGGAAATAAATTTATATCACTAGAGTGTAAAAGAGTCTTATTGGAAAATAAATAATAAAATAAATCCTTATAAGAGGGACTAAATATCTAGAAATATCAAGTGAAGATTTCATTGAATAGAAAGTAAAAAAAATTGAACAATAATATAGGATAATTAGTTACTAGAATGAATTTGATGAAGATAATAGATAAATTATAGAAGTATTGTAAGAAGTAGTAGTTTCCAGCAAAACAAGATAGAGGTTGAAAGTTAAGACATGGACTGAGAAAAAATTTCTTACATTAACAGTAACTCTAATGAAATGTCAAACACAAATATTAGTGAACAATCAAAAATTTTGGATGAAAATATTAATATTGAATGATCTAATTTCCCTGAAATATCAGTCTTAGATTTGAATATTATATTCTTCAGCCAATGAAATGAAATATTTTGTAATGACCTATGTTTTAGAACTGGATGAAAATATGAAGGAATTTGAACTTTCAACGTTTACTAAACGGGAAGTTTTTAAAACCGATCTTTGAAACGTAATCTCAAGAGTTGAAACACTTCAAATTTCTATTTTTAGACTTGGGTAAAGGCTCGATAGGTTTCCATGGTGTATTGTTGAGTTTCAAGAGCATCGGGTCTAGAAAATCAAAGGTTTGAGTGCTCTGAATAGGGCACATGGTTTGTCTGAAACTGTGTGGACCCTCAGTAGCAAACCTTGTGGCTACAACAAAGGAGAATAAATGACTTGCATGGGTTGTGCACAATTTACCCAAATCGTGCACTTTTTTTGCATGGGTAGTGCAATGTAGGCAGTACCCTCACACTATTCATCACACGGTTAGGGTAACCGTGCGATAAAACTGTGTGAGCTAGTTTTTTAAGCAAGGGGTGTCGCACGGTTGGCACACGATTTGACCAAGTTATATGGTCAAACCATGCGACTTGGTTTTTGGGGTGAAATTACCTAAATTCCATCAATGACATAAAAACTAAAACCCCTCTTTTGTTTCTCCCATTCCTCCAGTGGGATCATCATCTCCTTGGCATCGTGGGTGTCTTCCAAGCCTAATCTAGGCTTTGATGTTTCTCCTTCATTCATTGTCTGATTCAAGTGTCATCAGTTTCTATGGATCTGTAATAGTAAGCTATCAAATCCCCTCTAATCTATTTCAAGCTCTTCATTTCATCTGCTGTGCTATTTTGGTGCAAGATCATTTACCTTATTTTTAGGATGAATGTTTGTTTCTTAGATCTCTTCCACACCAGATCGAATTAGAGCTTGATATTGGATGAGTAGGTCATCCTAAGTATGAGGAAGGTGGTCTATGACTTATTTCCAAAGTTTTGATCGATTTATAAATGTTGTCATCATGCCACACACCGGCCTTTGTTGTGTGTTTCTTTTAAATTGATTCCTTAATAATAAATTGATCCTCATGCCTTGTATTGCACCCTCTGAGCATTGTTGAGTAATTATAGGTTTCCAAACTCGATCAAGGACGCCCCTTGGGTGTGCCAGCTTTGTTTTTCCTTTTTAATTAAATGTTTAAAATGCCAGAAACACCTTCTTAGGGTTAGGAATGCACAACTGAAAATTGAATAATTTGCAACGGGGTTCTCTCACAAATGACCTGTTTCGGAAAATCACGTCGCAAATAGTTTATTCGGGTTTTTTAAAAAACCCTTTTGTGATGGGATTAACTACTTGTAGCAAAAAACTTTAAAAAAAATAAAAAAGTAAAAATAAAATTAATATTAATAAAAATTAATAATATAATAATAATAATAATAATAAAATTGTAAAATAATAATTTTTTAAAAAAATAATAAAAACTAATAAAATTAATAAAAATATAATTAAAATTATAAAATAAAAAAATAAAAAAATAAAAAAAATGAAATAATCAAAACCACAATATTCACAAAAATATTAAAAAATAATAATAATAATGAAATAATAATAAAATAATAAAAATAATAAATAAATGAAAAAAAATAAAAGATAATATTCACAATAATACAAAAAATGCACTATATAGAAATGTAAATATATGAATTAATAAAAATATTACAATATTTTTTACATTCAAATATTTATGAGAAAAAATATATAAATCACTAAGGGAAAGGGTCATCTAGAGGAGCTGGTGGGGGGAACTCCATTTATAAACCATGAGTTAGACGTCGCATGTACTTCATCGTCTTCTCATGCTGTTGTTACTGCTACTGCCATCGATGCATCTCCTGTTATTACTGCTCTTGTTGTCGATGGATCTCTTCCAACTCCCTACGCATGGTCTCTATAAGCTTACCCTGAACTCACAGCTGCTCCTTATACTGTCCAGTAGATGATGATGACTCTCTATGAGATTCTCTCGAGCAACACAACAACATCGTAGTGGTACCATAATAATTCTCAGACATCAATTGATAGCTGATACCAATAACTCAACCTTTCTCAAAGGCATACTGAGTTGCCCACATACATACTACATCATCAAATCCTGCTGCACTAGAGTTTTGATCTTCAGCCTTGGCCTGACTCTCAGCCTGTTTTTGAGATGGCACAGTCGCATATGACCCATTCAATTGCAATTTAAAATTAAAATAGTTAAAATATTATTTTCAGTTAATTTTAAAACTCAAAAAAGAAATTATATTGATCACAATATGATGATGGTGGTCACCTTTAATCTCTCCAGTGCAGGATCATTGTACATCCTCTTATAAACATTGAACTCCATAATATCGGGTTGCTTGACTCCCTATATGAGTATATAAAAAAATAGTTTGCATTTAAAGTTATATAAATTTTTAAAAGAAGTACTTACCACATTTTCTTGATGTATACTAAATATATGACTACCAATTCGATGTGTTACCTCCTGTCTCTCTCAGTTCTGTCGACATAATGATACTCTCCTATGAAAATTATCTCCCATCCAATATGAATATAATCCATCCCAAACCTGAGATAAGATGTAATCTAGTCGGTGGTCATAGAAAGACGGATCAAAATATGCGACTCTCATTTTCCGCATTGTTTTCCTCCTCAGATTGTGAAAGAAATAACAGAAACAGTCACACATACAACCTTCCCATGCCTCCTAGATAGATTCATGCATGCTGTCATTGACAGGATACCATAAACCCTACAAATAATTAATAATATCAAGTTATTAATTAAATAAATTTAAAAATATTTATTATTTATTTATGTACCATCCAATGATAGAACATGCGGTGTTAAACATCAATTGGAATCTAATCTCATATAACCCATGCTCTTGAAAAATATTTCTGTAATATAGCACTTCCTAGTCCAATTGCTATATGTGAAAAGATGTGAAAAAAGAGAAAAAATAATCAAACAATTATTATATAAATGAATTAATGAAAATTAATGAAAACTAACTAAAATAAACAGTTGAACATTGTAATGGCCCGGACCTCTCCGACCCATTCCTTTGTCAAAAAGAAGGTCACGAAGTGTTCTGGAGGGTAAAATGGACTTTTCCCACACTTTCCAGAATTTTGAAACTACATGCCGTGTAGTTTGAGTACACGTCGTGTACCCCCTCATCGGGTATACCCCGTGTTTAAGGTCGTGTCCTTGCCATGTGAAATAAATGAGTACACGCCTTGTATCCAATACTACATGCCGTGTAGTCCCTCCCCGCGTATGCGTTACCCTCAAGTCGTGTGTTAATCAATCAATGGCAGCGTGCCGCGTTGAAGGTCATGTTGGAATCCGCGTGGTGACCGTGTGAAATAGCCAAGTACACGTCGTGTAGAATAAAGTACACGCTGTGTACTTTTTTTCTCACCTATAAAAAGGAGGGGTCCCCTCCTCCTTTTCAACTCACTCCTCCCCTCCCCTTTCTTCTGAGCAGAGCTCTCCCAAGAGACTCGAAGGCTTCTTTTCTTCCATAACTTCTTCCTCCGAGCTCCGATTTACGATCCGTCAGCGGCCACGGGATCGTAACGACGAGGTGGAACTTATATGCTTGGATCCATTGTATTTACTTCATCCTTTCCTTTCCAACTTCCACTTGAGGAGGTTTTTCTGGACTCGACATAAGTGACGAATGCCGATGAACGTCTTCTAAAGTCGATCCGGGGGAGCGTTGTGATCAGAACCTGTTGAAGTAGGGAATATTACCTTCGTCTCCTTAATTGTGCATCATGAGGGGTGGGTATCCTCTTGTTTTCATGAGAAACATTTGAACCAATAAACGAAGATAATAACTATTTAAAGAACGGGGATGGGGAAGTTGTTATGTTTATCTTTATATCCTGTGATATTATGTTGTGAATTGAATCAGTTTCTACCTACTAAAAATCATGGTCTTTGGAGGCCTTTTCTTGCGTAATTAAATGTTTCCCTATCTTTCTAGATAGTTTTTGTGGATGGAAACTTTGTTGAAAGTGGAAATTTGGTTAATCGCGTAAAGTTGTCTATTTTAAAATCTGGAACCCTTGTGTGATCACCTCGGTTGAACAAAATGGAATAATAAACATGTGGGTGTTGGCTTGGATGTGTGACATGTGATGGGGGTGTTTTGTGGGTTGTTGTGGATTAGGTGAGCAGTGGGGCTACGGTTGGCTTGGTTGTGGGATGGTGTGAATGCTATGTTGGTGATGGGAAGCGGGGCTGCGATAAATGGTATTAAAGGGATAATTATGTACGGGTTTTGGTGTGATTTTGGTTATGGTGGTTAGAAGAAGGGTTGCAGGGATGGGCTTGAATGTGAACAAACTATGGGTTGTGAATAATAAATAAAAGGTGGAAGAGTAAATAAATGGTGGGTCATGGTAATGGAACAGGATTAATAATCAATGGGTTGGTTGGTTAATAAGAAGGGACTTTTTGTGCTCCTTGTGTTTTCCTAACTTGATTTGTGGATGGAAGGGATATGTTTCACGAACGTTTGGTATGGTTGGTTGCAGTTGGTTTCCCGGTTGATAAGGAACTAAATAAACTAATTCTGCTGAAACGTGAAAACCTAAATGGGTTTGGGGTTGTTTGTTGTATGCATGCTTCGTAGTAGCAGTGCTGAGGCACGTGCTCAGTTTCTCTATTTAGAAGCCATAGGTTGGGTTGTGTGTTTGGTATACATATATGTATCTGTATCTTTAGTGTTTTATCGCACCCCACCCATGTTGAGCACTTAGTGCCAAACACTCCCATTTCATGGGAGAGGGTGTTTTCCCCTTGGTTATTATCTCCTTCCTGCTCCTTCTTCCCTAGGCTATGATGGCTTGAGGCGACCTTACACCTAAGACCCTTTAGGTAGGTTCTGATTGGAGTGTCTTTAGCCCAAGACTCTTCGGGTAGGTTTTACTGTTTCCCAAGAATCTTTGGGATGAGTCCCAGGTGTGTGTGGTCAAGATACGTGGCTGTGAGGCCCAGGTGTGTGCGGGCGGGATACCTGGTTGTGAGGCCCAGGTGTGTGCAGGCGGGATGTGTGGTTTGTGAGGCCCAGGTGTGTGCGGGCGGGGAGAGTGTGAGAGCGTCAGGACGTTCTCCGTTAGGTAGAGAATCTAACTAATGGGGAATGATGCGGGGTACCCGATACTCTTGTTCTTATATACTACTACTACCTTTTGTGATTGTGTTTTTGGTGAGTGTGGCTGGTGAGGTTGGGTGGATAGATTTCCCTGCTAGGTTTCTTATGTTGTTCTCACGGGACATTAGGATGTCTCCCCACCTGTGCATGAGATCTTTAGGTTTCCCTAATGATTATACTTGTATGCTCACCCTACATTTACTTTCAGGTTTCCAGGAGGACTACCAGGGCCTTGCGGGACCCTACTAGTCGGGACAGTTGGAGTTGTTGTAGTTGTTGTACACTTGTTTCTTTTGGTATTGTACTTTTGAACTTTCTTTTACTTGTACCTTGTTTCAGAACTATTTAAACATGCATGTGGGGATTGTTTGGGTTTATTTCTATACACTTGTTATTTTCCTTTTTGGTGGTTGAATTGTCTTGTTTCCTAATCTTTAATAATAAAAAGGGTAATGCCTCCCATATTTGTGAAAATTCATACCCTTGGTGCTAATCGCCACCCCGGGGCCTACTGGAGGCGGGACTCGGGGTTCATTATCTCCCATTCACCATTGATAGCTCAGGAGGGGCATCTTTGGTGGGAGGGGGTCGTGACAGAATGGTATCATAGGTGATGATTGAGATATAGGATGGAGCCTGGAGTTAGGAACAGTGAGGATTGCATGGGATGGTAGGGAAACAGTGTTGGTCAATCTTGGTGTGTGACATAGGCCAGGGAAGACCGGCTAGAACACGGGATTTTAGGGCCCCCTGTGATCCGATGCAAGGACTCTGAGCCTACCGAATGACCAAGTGATACTACATTGATTGCAGGGTAGAGACCTTAGGGAAGGTACATGCATCATCATGATTGTGTTTTACTTGATTTGGGTGTTCTGGGAAAGAAATTGAAATAAAATGATAAAATAAAACCTTGATAATTTCATTACTACTTGGGATTAGGTGATCTTTTTTTACCGTACAGCTATGGCACCAGGACGTCATCCCCGGGTGGCTCAGACAGCCGAGGCCTAGCAGATTCAGGCGGCCGATCAGTTGAGGATTGACCGAGAGGAGGAAGATAGCCAGTGGCAGAAGACTCTCCATTCTTTCCAGCGGCAAACCCTCAAGAAGTACGAGGTTAGTACTTCGGATACAGAGACGGAGGGGTGTCTTGAGGAGCTAGGGATCACTTTTACTTTGACCCGTGCTCCGAGTGAGTACTGGGTTCCCCTAGCAGTCAGTCATCTAAGAGGTGTGGCACAACAATGGTGGACGCTCTACCTCGGAGAGAGGATAGAGGAATAGGTTCCATAGGCTGACTTTGAGAAGGAATTACGAGAGTAATTCCTTTCTTCCATGATCAAGGCGGAGAATCAGCAGGAGTTACTCTCCCTTCAGCAGGGGAGTATGTCAGTATGAGAGTTGGGGATCAAGTCCAAGGATCTCTTATGCTTTGCTCTGGATCTCTTTTCGGATGAGGAGTCTCGGGTGAGATGTTCGGAGGAGGCGTTTCGTCCTTCTCTCCAGTATGTTGTCACCCCCTTCACCCTTCTGACGTACTTGGAAGTACAGAAGAAGGCAGAGGTTGTAGAGAGGATGCACTGGCAGGGAGGTGCACCACGTGAGGGGATCCAGCTAGGTTCGTCGAAGGGGAAGGTAGTCAGCAGCAGGTCTCCCGCAATGGGACCTTCCAGGTTCAGGCCAGTGGGGAGCAGGCCCCAGCAGTTTCAGTTCAGATCTTCAGGTCCTCGTCCCTTTTTTACGATCCCAGGACCGAAGTGTTTTTCTTGTGGAGGTTTCGGGAACATTCAGAGTCGGTGCCCGACCTTATCTCAGTACGGTGGAGGTGGGTAGGTTCAGCGCCCACCTCAGCAGCACCAGTTTCCGGTGAGGCCCTTCCAGCAGCAGAAGGACCATGCTCCTCCGAGGGCAGACTTTGCAGGAAGAGGCCGACCTCAGGGTGCTCCTCAGGGACCTCGACCAGGGCATGGTCGGGGAGGTGGACGACATCAGAGAGGCAGAGGAGCTGTGCATGGACAGTTGCACACAACAGAGTGGTAGCTCCAGTAGGACCATAGTTGGTGCGTGGTACGATTTGTTTTTTCAGCACTCTTGTTTCTACCTTATTCGATTCGGGAGCCTTTCACTCCTTTGTTGCACCTGGTCTAGACCATGCTTTGGGACTATACGTAGAGAGACTTTCCGTACCACTGGAGCTGAGTACACTGGTTGGAGGCCAGACCAGCGTATCTTGTGTTTGACAGGGATGTGGGCTGACGTTGGGACCACATCGATCTAGTGGGGACCTTCTTCTATTACAGATGCAGCCATATGATGTCATCCTAGGCATCGATTGGTTGTTTTCCGTTAGTGCCGTTATCGACTACTTCCGAAGAAGGGTCGTGTTCTCCAACGTGGATGGGCAACATGTAGCTTTTGTTGGCAAGAGGAGCTATCAGGTGGGAATCCGGCGTGTAAAGCCTCTCCTTTCCTTATTAGGCAGGTTATCAGTGGTTCCAACTGATACAGAGATGATGGATGTCCCGAAGGTTGTTGGGGAGTTCCTCGATTTTTTTCCTGAGGAGGTTGTGACTCTACCCCCCCCCCCTGATGTGATGTTGAGGTCAGGATAGACTTACAGCCTGGTGCTCGTCCGATTTCAATGGCCTCTTATCGGATGGCACCTTCAGTGTTACGGGAGTTGCGAATTTAGATTGATGATCTGATGGAGAAGGGTTTTGTTCGACCCATCGTATCGCCATGGGGTGCTCCAATTTTGTTCGTGAAGAAGGCAGATGGTGGTCTCAGGCTATGCATAGACTACCGAAGGTTGAACCAGGTAATGGTCAAGAACCGTTACCCCCTTCCAAGGATAGATGATCTATTCAACCAACTGAGGGGAGCAGGTTGGTTTTATAAGATTGATCTACGATCTGGATATCATCAGGTGAGGGTAAAGGACAGTGACATCTCGAAGACGGCTTTCAGGTGTAGGTATGGGAACTTCGAGTTTGTAGTGATTCCATTTGGAGTTACGAATGCACCAGCTGTGTTCATGGGACTTATGAACTTTTTCTTCTGAGAGTTTCTGTACTGGTTCATCATTGTGTTTATCGACGACATCCTGATATACTCACGATCAGAGGAGGAGAACGTTGAGCATCTCAGGGCAGTCTTAGAATTCCTTCGACACCACCATCTTTAAGGGAAATTGTCAAAGTGTAAGTTCTTGACACAAGAAGTACACTTCCTTGGGCATGTGGTGTCTCAACATTGAGTGTCAGTGGACCCGTCGAAGGTGGAGGAAGTTGTTTCTTGGGAAAAACCCAAGAGTATGGCAGAAGTTCGTAGTTTCCTAGGGTTAGCAGGTTACTATAGGAGGTTTGTTTCGGACTTCTCTCGAGTAGTCGCTCCATTGAAAGCTTTGAATAGGAAGAACCAGGTCTTCCTTTGGAGCGGGCAGTGCCAGAAAGCTTTTGACTACCTGAAGTAGGAGTTGGTCAGTTCTCCTATGCTCAGGTTCCCAGAGGAAGGGTTGCTGTATGAGGTGTTTTGTGATGCTTCTGGCCTTGGTCTGTGGTGCATGCTGATGCAGAAGAAGGGAGTGATCTATTATGGGTCTAGGCAGTTACTCCCTCATGAACGTAACTATGCCACCCATGACCTAGAGCTTGCAGTAGTAGTGTTCGCACTGAATTTGTGGCAAAATTACCTTTTTGGGGAGCGCTTTGTGGTCTTCTCAGATCACAAGATCCTGTGTTATATCTTCTCTCAGTGTGACCTGAACTTATGGAAGCGGAGATGGGCCGAGTTACACCGAGACTATGACTTCGAGATATCTTACACTGAAGGGAAGGGAAACTTTTTGGCTGATCCTTGAGTTGGAAGTCGCATAAGGAAGTGGTTTGAGAATCCACTAATGCTTGGAAAGCAATGGGAGAGTTTTTCTCCTTGCATTTGGATTCAAGGGTAGAAGGTGTTAGAGGTTGTTTGTTTCAGATGACGGTGCAGTCCTCCTTGTTGCAACGGGTGGAAGAGTCTCAGTGGGGGGACTCCGAAGCGGAAGTAATGCGGGATCGTGTCGATCAGGGAAACGCTCCAGAAGGATGGTCAGAGGACAGCCGACATCAGATGCTTTTTCATGGAAGGTTGTTTGTTCCAGAGGCGATGCGTGAGGGAGTTCGCCATGAGTTCCATAGCTCAGCTTGGCGGTACACCCAGGAGTTACAAAAATGTACCGAGGCCTAAGGGAAGAGTTTTGGTGGCCTAGGATGAAACAGGAAGTGGCGGAGTTTGTGGCTAAATGCCTAGTGTGTTAGCAAGTGAAGGCTGAACACCGTGTTCCCAGTGGTTTGTTTCATCCTTTATATGTCCTCGAGTGGAAGTGGGATGACATCTCAATGGACTTCGTCACAAGACTACCCAGATCTCAGGGTGGTTATGATGCTATCTGGGTAGTGGTGGATCGACTAACGAAATCATCTCACTTCTTAGCAATTAAGGAATTGGGCCCAGTGAGTACCTTAGCATAGAGGTATGTAGACGAGGTATTACGTTTTCATGGAGTTATGAAGACTATCATCTTAGATTGGGATACTTGGTTTACCTCATGAGTCTAGAGGGGGTTACAGCATGCTTTTGGCACCCAGTTACACCTTAGCACTGCTTTCCACCCCCAGACTGATGGGCAGATAGAGCGGACTATCTAGACGTTGGAGGACATGCTGCGAGCATGCGTTCTGGATTTCGGAAGATCATGGGTACGACACTTGCCTTTAGTAGAGTTTTCCTACAACAACAACTTCCAATATACTATTGGCATGGTACCGTTTGAGGCTTTGTATGGAAGACCATGTCGTTCACCCATTTGCTGGGCAGAGGTTGGTGAGACAGGTGCTCTTGGGCCAGAGGTAGTGCAGAGCACCACAGAGAAAGTCCAGCTTGTACGTGAGAGGATGAAAGTGGCTCAGGACCGACAGAAGTCTTATGCTGATCGACAGAGGAGGCCCTTGGAGTTTGAGGTGGGAGATCATGTGTTCTTGAAGGTTTCCCCTCGATGGGGGCAATGGAGGTTTGGGAAAGGGATCAAGCTCTCACCTAGGTTCATCAGACCCTTTGAGGTGCTTAGGTGAGTCAGTGAGGTGGCATATCAGCTAGCCCTGCCACCTCAGTTAGAGGAGGTTCATGACATCTTCCACGTCTCCCAGCTACGTCGATACTTACACAACGACTCTCACGTTATCTACTGGGTAGAGTTAGATATGGGAGACGACGCGACCTTCTAGTAACGACCAGTCATAATCAAGGATCATAAAGAGAAGGTTCTCCATAGACAAATCATTCCCTTGGTTCATGTGTTGTGGAGGCATGGCGGCCTCGAGGAGATCACTTGGGAGCGGGAGGCCTAGATGCACACTCAGTACCCTGAGTTGTTCTGACTTGTGTTTTCTTTTTTCTTCTAAGCTTTGTTTTGATTTTTTACTCTATACCTTTGATATATGGAATTCTTGGCTTGTTGGTTATGAGACCTTTTGTTTCCTTGTTCTCTGGAAGTGTGTAACATGTCCAGATGTGTGGGGAAAGGGAAAAACCTGACCCTTAATCGAGACGCATTAATGCGGATGCGATTGAACCCGTGTGGGCATGTCAGTGCCACCTAAAGCGGATAATATCTCGACATAGGAGAAGGAATTTTTTCCCAAACCACATGTTCGGGCAGTGTGTTGGTTTTGTGGTGTTGGGGGTAGTGTAAGTTGGAAAATCCTAATATATGGAAGTGGGAACTACCCAATCCTTAATTGAGATGCATTAATGAGGATGTGATTAAACTCGTGCAGTCAAGTCAGTGCTGCCTAAAGTGGATAATATCTTAACATAGGAGAGGGAATTCCTAACACCTATGATTAGGGTTGTCAGTTGGGTTCCTGTTATAATAGGAACCCTAAGAGGTATCTTGTTGGGTTTCCTCTGGGTTGGTTTTTGAATTCTCGGGGACGAGAATTTTTTAAGAGGTATCTGATGTAATGGGTCGGACCTCTCTGGCCCATTCCTTTGTAAAAAAATAAGGTTAAGAAGTGTTCTGGAGGGTAAAATGGACTTTTCCCACACTTTCCAGAATTTTGAAACTACACGCCGTGTCGTTTGAGTACACGCCATGTACCCCCTCACCGGGTATACCCCGTGTTCAAGGTCGTGTCCTTTCCATATGAAATAAATGATTATATTCTGTGTAGCCAATACTACATGTCATGTATTCCCTCCCCGTGTATGCATTACCCTCAAGTCGTGTGTTGACCAGTCAACGGACGCGTGCCGCGTTGAAGGCCGTGTTGGAAACCGCATGGTGACCGTGTTAAATATCCAAGTACACACCGTGTACCATAAATTACATGCCGTGTACTTTTATTTTTCTTGCCTATAAAATGAGGGGTCCCCTCCTCCTTTTCAACTCACTCCTCTCCTCCCATTTCCTCTGAGCAGAGCTCTCCCAAGAGACTCGAAGACTTCTTTTATTCCATAAATTCTTCGTCCGAGCTCCGATTTACGATCCGTCAGCGGCCACGGGATCGTAACGATGAGGAGAAACTTCTGATCTTGGATATGTTGTCTTTACTTCGGACTTTCCTTTATAACTTCCACCCGAGGAGGTTTTTCCGGACTCGACAGAAGTGACGAACACCGACGAACGTCTTCTAAAGTCGATCCGGGGGAGCGTTGTGATCAGAACCTGTTGAAGTAGGGAATCTTACCCTCATCTCTCTAATTGTGCATCATGTGGGGTGGGTATCCTATTGTTTTCATGAGAAACGGTTGAACCAATAAATGAAGATAATAACTGGTTAAAGAACAGGGAAGGGGAAGTTGTTATGTTTATCTTTATATCCTATGATATTATGTTTTGAATTGAATTAGTTTCTGCCTACTGAAAATCACAGTCGTTGGGGGCCTTTGCTTGCGCAATTAAATGTTTCCCTATCTTTCTAGACCGTTTTTGTGGATCGAAACTTTGTTGAAAGTGGAAATTTTGTTAATCACGTAAAGTTGACTGTTTTAAAATCTGGAACCCTTGTGTGATCACCACGGTTGAACAAAATGGAATAATAAACATGTGGGTGTTGGCTTGGATGTGTGGCATGTGATGGGGGTGTTTTGTGGGTTTTTGTAGATCAGGTGAGCAGCGGGGCTACAGTTTTCTTGGTTGTGGGATGGTGTGAATGTTATGTTAGTGATGGGAAGCGGGGCTATGATAAATGGTATTAAAGGGATAATGATGTACGGGTTTCGGTGTGATTGTGGTTATGGTGGTTGGAAGAAGGGTTGCAGGGATGGTCTTAAATGTGAATGAACTATGGGTTGTGAATAATAAATAAAAGGTGGAAGAGTTAATAAATGGTGGGTCATGGTAATGGAACGGGATTAATAATCAATGGGTTGGTTGGTTAATAAGAAGGGACTTGTTGTGCTGCTTGTGTTTTCCTAACTTGATTTGTGGATGGCAGGGATATGTTTCATGAACGTTTGGTATGGTTGGTTGTGGTTGTTTTCCCAGTAGATAAGGAACTAAATAAACTAATTATGTTGAAACATGAAAACCTAAATGGGGTTGGGGTTGTTTTTTGTATGCATGCTTCGTAGTAGCAGTGCCGAGGCACGCGCTCAGTTTCTCTGTTTAGAAGCCATAGGTTAGGCTGTGTGTTTGGTATACATATATGTATCTGTATCTTTTGTGTTTTATCGCACCCCACCCATGTTGATCACTTAGTGCCAAACACTCCCATTTCATGGGATAGGGTGTTTTCCCCTTAGTTACTAGCTCTTTCCTTCTCCTTCTTCCCTAGGATGTGATGGCTTGAGGAGACCTTACACCTAAGACCCTTCAGGTAGGTTTTGATTGGAGTGGCTTTAGCCCAAGACTCTTCGGGAAGGTTTTACTGTTTCCCAAGAATCTTCAGAATGAGGCCCAGGTGTGTGCGGGCGGGATGTGTGGTTTGTGAGGCCCAGGTGTGTGCGGGTGGGGAGAGTGTGGCAGTGTCAGGACGTTCTCTGTTAGGAATAGCAGCTAACTAATGGGGAATGGTGAGGGGTACCCAAAACTATTGTTCTTATATACTACTACTACCTGTTGTGATTGTGTTTTTGGTGAGTGTGGATGGTGAGGTTGGGTGGATAGATTTCCCTCCTAGGTTTCTTCTGTTGTTCTCACAGGACATTAGGATGTCTCCCCAACTGTGCACGAGAGATTTAGGTTTCTCTACTGGTTATACTTGTATACTCACCCTATGTTTACTTTCAGGTTTCTAGGAGGACTACCAGGGCCGTGTGGGACCCTACTAGTCGGTACAGTTGGAGTTGTCGCAGTTGATGTACACTTGTTTCTTTTGGTATTGTACTTTTGATCTTTCTTTTACTTGTACCTTGTTTCAGAACTATTTAAACATGCATGTGGGAATGGTTTGGGTTTATTTCTATACACTTGTTCTTTTCCTTTTTGGTTGTTGACTTGTCCTATTTCCCGATATTTAATAATAAAAAGGGTAATGCCTCCCATATTTGTGAAAACTCATACCCTTGGTGCTAGTCACCACCCCGGGGCCTACTGGAGGCGGGACTCGGGGGTCATTATCTCCCTTTCACCATTGCCAGCTCAAGAGGGGAATCTTTGGTGGGAGGGGGTCGTGACAAACATGCCTCTGTATGTGTGGATCAAAATCAAGACTTAGACATCACTTAGGGATAGGCTCAGAAATCATCAATATAGCAAGACCATGACCCCTTTGAGTCATTACTGAACTACCAGAAGTCTGAGAGTTAGATGATGCAACATCATTCCCATCACTAGGTAGATCAACCCCCTCCAACTCATGAAACAGATCGGAGTCCATCTGAAACACGAAATGGTTGTTGTTAACAAATAGTTGAAAACAACTATTATATATTGATATATATTATATATGATTATAACCAATATTTAACTATGTCAATATTCATCTCTATCCTCATCTTCGTATATGACGATGTCAATATCTTCATATTCATCCTCAGTATCATCAATTTCCATAAGAGTTTCATTTTAATCATCTCTTTGTATTTCAAATTCATTTATTACATCAATAACATCATCATTTACATTAATACATAACAATGGGTGTTATCATCAATATTCATGTCTCTTCATGGAAAAGATGGATTTAGAGTAGTCACTTGAGATATTTCAATTTCTTGCACTTCAGAAGAACCACATTCACTTTAGATAAACTAATTTTCCCTAGATTTCATTTAAATTATGCTCCACCAGTCACTTAACTCTCTTGAAGTAGCACAATAATTTTCATAATAAATTTGATATGTCTAATGAGCCAAAAAATGGTTCATTTACTACAATAAGACTTTTATATTTAATATCAATAATTTTATGACACATATGAATATGAAAGCCTATCTCAGTATCCAACCAATGACATTTAAACATCATTACGTGATTTTGTCCTAGATAACACAGTTCAATTATTTCTTCCATCATAACATAAAAGTCAAATTCACTTTCTCTATGATGATATACTCTCAAGAAAACACCATTATTCATTGTTTTTTTGATTCACCATATGTGCATGTATGAAATCGAAAACCATTCACCACATATACATTATAAGATTTAACCATTTTGGATGGTGGGTTACTCAATAAACACAATCGATTATCAATTTTATTAGCATGTTAAGATACCTAAAAATTTTAAAAATAGTTATCAATATAAAAAATACTAAATTACTTTTATATGTCAATCCATAAAAATTTTATTTTACCAATTTTTGAAACTGGTAGTAAAAATTATTTTGCCGATTTTCTTCAAGAGTAGCTATTGTAATTTGTGGAAACTATTTTTTGATATGATTATCATATAATATAAAAATAAAATAATATTAATTTACTGTAAAAAATTATAGAATGGGTGATAAGAGCACTCACAGAACAAATGGTTTCATTTCTTCACAATTGAGCGGAACATATGTATGATTCGTGTGATATTCATCATCTAAAATCCATCGTTCATAAAATCCACCAAATCCAAGTTCAGGCTGATTAATAATTAATAATTGATTGTTCATTTCATAATCAGAATTTCCCTCATTACGGCCCATGTAGTTATATTTTGAGGGATACTGAAATTGAAAATAATGATAGTAGAAAAACAAAATTTCCTCCTATAAATAATCTTTTGCAATTTATCCTTCAACCGATTCTTTATTACACACCTTTTTCTTCAATTTCTCCATGCATCTCTCAAATGGGTACATCCATCAGAACTATACCAGACCTCCATATTTTTCTTCAGGTAACAAATATAATATCAAATGTTCCATTGAATCAAAGAAAACCAGCAAGAAGTTTTTTTCCAACTTACATAAAATTAAATCAACATCTTCTTGGAGTCTACTTAGTACATCATAATCTATTATCACTGCAAAAATGTCTCAAAAAAATATGATATTTTTTTTAGTGCATCCAAAATCCTATAATTCAATAAAAGTCTCAATCTAATTGGTAGAATTCTTTCCATTATAACATGACAATCATGAGCTTTTAATTCAGTAATATGACCATTTCTAACATATCTATCCAAATTGGAAACATAACTATATGGAAGCCTCAAATATGAAATCCACTGAAAAAATAATAAATGATTTTCTTTAAAAACTATATAGGCCGCTTTTGGCTTCATTAACTTTAATAATATGTCATTTTCAAATAGTTCAAGTTCTGGTCACTTGCAAATTTGGATAAGATCTCATCTTACCTTTACATTATCTTTGGTCTTATGAGGTGTGTCCAAAACTATATAAAATATATTATCAATAGTTCTTCTCAATATGCATGACATCCAACATGGGACAAACAAACAAATCAGACTAATATGGAAGATCCCAAAAAATTCTATGTTTTATCCAATTGTGTTTTTCCCAAATCCATCTATTTTATTATTGGTTTATAGTCGGTCCAAATTTAATGAGAGGTAATGAAGAGACAATAGATTTTAAATCAATACCTGAGATCATTATTGGAGGTCCATCTCTTTCAATTGTACATTTTTTGAAATGATATATTTTCCTCCGAAAAGGATGATCGATAGGAAGAAATGTTCGATGATAGTTGAAGAATCAAGGTTTTCTTCCATTTAATAGCATAAATGTTTTGTTTTCTATCATACAGTACAAACATGATTTTAGACCACATGTACTCTAGCCAGATAATATATCATATACTGGAAAGTCACTAATTGTCCACATCAATGCAACTTTCATTAGTAATTTTTTTACAACCGCATCATACGTACAGACACCATTACTCCACAATAAAGTTAACTTATAAATCAATGGTTTAAAATAAATATCGATATTATTTTTTGGATGTCCTGAAATTAATAAGATTAAAAAGATATATGACTCATTAATCAACATACAAGGAGGTAAATTGTACAGAGTTATAAAGATGGGTCAACCAGAATATTGACTACTATAAGAACCAAATGGACAGAAACCATCAGTAGAAAGACCCAATCACATGTTTCAAGCTTCTGATGCTAAAGATAGATTCACATGGCCAAAATGTTGCCATAAATCACCATCAATAGGATTTTTTAAGCCTTTATCAGTTGAAATATTGGTTTTGTGCCATGAAATCAATGACGTTGTGTTCTGAGACAAAAAAAACCCTACAATCTGGGTGTAAGTGGAAAATACCACAACTATTTTGCAAGAATTAATCCAGACTTCCCTAGTTGAGCCTCTTTGAACCTCTATTGTCTGTATGTAGGAAAACTAACTAAAAACTCATTTTCATCATAATATTAGATGCAATCATTTGAACATGTATGAATCTTTTGATAAATAAGACCCAAATTACGATCAAGATTCTTGATCTCATAGAAATTTGTAGGCAACACATTTCCTTCAGGTAATAGTGCTTTAACCAAATAGAATATCAGATCAAAACAACTATTTGATATTCTGTTATCTGATTTAATAACCATAACTTTTACAACTACTTTAAATTTTCTTATCTTGCAACCAGGATATAAGGCATCCTCAGAAGACTTCAACAAATTATAAAATTGGGATGGTTTCAACTTAGGAGTTAAATCAATATCATCTTGACACTACTGGAAACTTCATATTTACCAACAGTTTAAAACCGTTGGTAAAGGTTGGACAACCGTTGGTATAAACTATACCAACAGTTGTCCAAACCATTGGGTCTTCAGCCGTAGGGATAGACATATCCCAACAGTTCTATGGGAACTATTGGGATATGTCTGAAAAATTTAGTATATACCAATGGTTTATTGAAACCATTGGTATAAATGTTTACCAACGGTTTAAAACTGTTGGTAATATGAAAAATCATCTCTATACCAACAGTTTTGTAAACCGTTGGTATATACTTTTACCAACGGTTTCCCAAAAACTGCTGGTAAATATAAAGTAAAAATATCTATGCCAACGGTTTACAAACTGTTGGCATATACTTATTCCAATAGTTTATATAAAAACGTTCGTATAAGTTCTTATTTTATAGATATGCCAATAGTTGTAAACCATTGTAATAACCTTTATGTACCTACAGCAAGTCGGCCCTGGCCTCCCCCTGTGCACCTGCAGCAATTCCACCATCTTCCACCAATAGTCCTGCAACATTCATACATAATTATGAATACCTACAGAATACATATTGGGGGTTGGGTGTGCGGTCCATATAGATTACCTGCATAATTCTGAATACCTGCACAATTCATACACAATTCATACACAATTCTGAATACATGCACAATTATCAATACCTGCAGAATACATACAGAATTCTGTATGAATTCATACAACACATAATTCATACAGAATTATAAATACATCCAATTCTATATTTAATTACCCTCTACACACATACATAATTAAAACATAATTCATAAGGTAATTAAAAAAACTATACACATACAACAATAATACCCATATAAAAAGTATACCCATACACCATTAACACATAATTCATAAGTTAATTAAATAAATAAAGAATTCAATTCAGAATTCAGGGGGTTGGGGGCTGTTCAGGGGGTTGGGGTGACTGTCCAAGTGGAAGGGGGTGTCTAGGGGGTGGGGGTGTCCAGGGGGATGGGGGGTGTCCAGGGGGTGGGATGTCTAGGGTGGGGGGGGGGAATTCTAGGGGGTGGGGGTGTCTAGGGGTGTGGGGGTGTCCAGGGGTAGGGTGGTGTCCAGGGGGTGGGGGCGGTCCAGGGGGTTCGGGGGGGGGGGGGATATCCATGGGGGTGGGGGTGTCTAGGTGGTGGGGTGGTGTCTAGGAGGGGTGGGGGAATCCAAGGGGTTGGGGGCCGTCTAGGGGGTAGGGGGTTGTCGATGGGGGTGGAGGTGTACAGGGGTGGGGGCTGTCTAGGGGGTTAGGGGGCTATCCAAGGGGGGTGGGGTGGTGTTCAGGGGGTGGGGGGTTGTCCAGGGGGTGGGGGTTGTCCATGGTGGTGGGGGTGTCTAGGGGGTGGGGGTTTCCAGGTGGTGGGGTGGTGTCTAGGAGGGGTGGGGGATGTAATGGTTTTAATGGAATGAATTTCATGGATTTTAAGATCATTGGTATGTTTAAAATGGTTTTGGAATAATTTTTATTTCAATAGTATGTGTTTCTTTAGGAAAAAATGAATGCTTTTGGTGTGTATGGTAGGAAGGGGGATTTGGTTATTATGAAATGGATTACATTTTTATTGTGGGACTAAAATACTATATGTTTTTTGAAATG